>OZ035955.1:14962847-17840145 GCA_964034955.1 Orchesella flavescens | reverse complement strand
AGATGATGGACCCGAATTATTTGCAGCATTTTGTGTATTTGAACTTAAAGCCGGAGCATCAAATGCAGGATAACCTGGAACTTTAACCTCCCTCAAAGACTGAAGGGGATTTGGAATCATTTCAGATTTTGTCTCCACTGGCCCAGGTGGTTGTTGTGGAGCACCCGATGCCTGAACAGTAGGGTGTTCTGGAAGAATTCCACCCAACGTATGTGCATTGTGATGCGGTGGAAAATGATGAGGAGCAAATGGATGCTGACCTGGATGAGCAAGAGGATGGCCCATACCTGGATGTGGATAAAATCTTGAAAGTGGACTAGAATACATTGAAGGCTCTGGTGCATTATTAGGAGCAGGTGGTGGTCCTTCTCTCTCATTGCCCCTATCCTTTTCATTATTAAAAGAAGATGAAGCTGAAGATGTGACAACAGCATCTGCCGTTGACGGGGGTGAAGTTCGGGAATGTGATAATGGAGGGATCAAGGGCGGAGGCTGAGAATGGAGTCCAAGATGAGGATATCCTGGAGGAATTGGTGGCGATGATGAGCTTTTTGGAACAACCATCCCAGGAGGAAAAGGGTAAGGAGCATGCATTCCACCACCACCGATGGGTGCGGAAGGTTGTGCTCCTGGCACAGGTGGTAGTAGTAGTGGGATTGCTGCTCCATTTTCATCACTACCAAAGGGCTTCTGTCCCGTTGGAAGTTTGAGATCGTCAGACACTGGAGACATGAGAGACTTTTCGTCCTTAATCGTTATAAGTGGAGCAGAAGATGATCCCGGTGAATCTCCAGCATTATTTGGAACAGGCATTTGTAGAGAAAGTTGATCTGTTACTGGGGCCTGCGGAGCAGAAGGTGCGTTGTTGTTGTTGTTGTTGTTCGCATTATTATTATTATTGAAAGCAGGAGCTGGAGCGGAAATATTCAAATGATTCGGGCGACTTGGAAGGGAACCACTACCACCTTCACTTGCTTTCTCTGATAAGTCTGTTCTATCATCTTTTTCTTCTTTCACAACAATGTGATTCCCTGAGTTGGGAATTCGGGCATCAAAGCCCTTTCCATCCACAATCACATTTGCACTAAAATTACTGCTTGAATTGGTATTGTGATTGAAAGGCTCTATCAGAGCTGCGGTGGTGGTTACCTTTGGAATTTTCAAATTGTCTTTCGAATTAGCAACACTACCCAACTCCTGTAACGAAGCTTCAGGCAGTGGTGAGCTTTCGGAAACTCCACTTCTCTCACTGTCACGGGCACTACTACTCTCAATACACTTGTCTTTAGTTTCATTAAATTGCGACGACGAAGATGAGGTTGTGGCTGTGTAGTCAATTAATGAAGTCTTTACAGAGTTTTCTAACTTAACTATCGATGGAACAGAGTCCGTTATTGTTTCTGAACTGCTATTTGTTTGCACGTTACTAGAATCTAAAACCACACCACGAGGCGGCTGCACTGAATCGTTTACATTATCCAATTTCTCACTTTTCACTTCCACTGTCAAGTTCACTGATCCACTATCTGCACTCTCATTGTTTGTGCTTGTGTCATTTTCATTATTATTATTATTATTATTGTTGGGGGCGGTGAAAGTGGCAGAGTTTGTTACTTCGTTCGGTCTCTTCGGTTCTGGTACAACAAGATGCGAATTTGGAGCAGGCGTCCGAGCGGAGGAAGATATGAGAGGAACAGGGCCTTCTGGCGGCTCTTGAGTCATGCTGGAATTTGCTGCGGTGGTACTGGTAGATCCCGAAGCATTTTCCATGTCTGCAGACGGTGACGGAGTTCTCGAACTTGAGTTCTCCAACTCACCCGCTTCGTTATCAATATTGTCGTTCTCACCATCAAGATCTGCAGTCTCTGCTTCATTCTCGTCATCAACTGAGCTTCCAATTGAGCTCCCAGATGGACTCTGTAAAAAAAGTGCACAAACGTTCATGAATTAATAATAATCTAGTGACACTTTAACAACAACCAAAAAGTAGTTGTATGTTTTTACCTCTGGCCTGTCTTCTTTCCTCTTTTTGCTCTGGGAAACTTTCTCATCTTCAGTGGGCTTACCACGCTTTTTAGCACGTGGTGCTGGACTGGCTGCATTCGACTGAAATTTAGAAAAAAACAAAAAAGTTACATTTAAACCTTATCCTTTAATACAGGTACTGCAACCAAAAAAATTGTTAGCAGTGCATACCTTATTCTTGCTCTTGTCACTTGATGAAGAAGTATTGCTGGCTGCGCCAGGCGACTTTCTCCCTGAAATCTTCATGTCTGGTTCAGGTGTACTATTATCACTGCCTCGTTTTGGTCTATTTCTTGCGTTCTGTTCATTATTGAAGTTATATTATGCATTTTAGTTATCAATGAAGTTATGTCAATGAAACTATAAAAATATATTTAATCTTTCTACATAATTCTCTTACCAATTCCTTTGTTCTTGTTCGAGTTCGTATTCTACCTTCATCATCTTGAACAACTGGTCGGAACAAATATGGTGGGTCTTTATTTCCTTCAAGTTGGGGTAGTTCACCATACTTTTTGAAATGCACGCGACAGTCAGTACACAACAAGGCCTTGTCTTTTCCAGCATGATGCCAATCCTTAGAACCTTCAAGAAAAGATTCAAATAGTTTTTGTTTAAAAATTAAATAAATTTTATAAAGCATACATATAGTATAGACTAGTTGATTTCATCTACTCACTTGTGGTGAAACAATGTCTGCAGTGGTAGCCGCTAAGGTCACGAGAATCAGAATCTTCTTCAGAAAGTTCGTCTTCACTAGCAGAGCTTAAGTCTCCTGTAATAATAATAAAGCAAAATTCGTTTTTGGATTAGCATAAGTGTAAGTACATAAAAGTTTAAAGGCTGAATTAGTCAGTATATTACCTGGCTCCTCCTTATTGTTACGCGAATTTCTTGGTGCTCGGATGCGTCTGAGGACGCTTTGCCTCCTATGTCTTCGATGTGTTCTACTAGGTAATGCAGCTGGTGTTTTCTTCCAGAGATAATAAAATTCTACGAGTTCCCCGGTTTCCTTATGTGGAAGTAATTCTTTTCTGATCCGAAAAAAGTTTTTACCAAACTGTCTCAATCCTTTAACAAATCGTTTCTGATGAAAGAAAAATTCCAATTTCAGTAACCATTATTCTCTTGTTGAAATATTTTGATACTGTGAGATTGTTCATGAAAGACTTACCGTTTCATCTTCAGACCATTTTTTATCGATGCCTTTTGGAACTGGACACTTTACAAGAGCTTGTAAGGCTTTGCCAGGGTCATATCCACATTCATGAAGCTAATGAAATTTAAAGTGATGGATGCATATTAACACAAGTCATTATCAAAAGTGTGTGAGGATGCAAAGTCAAATTTTTTTGTTAAACACGTACTACTGCAAGCGCGTTAATAGTTGTATCGTCTCGTGAAGCCGCCAAACATCCGTCATCTGGAGATCCACCATCACACATACCAGCGAACGCTGCCATAGACCTAGTAATAATAAAAAAAACTTATTTTGATATGTTTATTAGTAATTAAAAATATACGGATCGGGATTGCTTTCGTACCTGGCCGCCCTCAAAAACATCACCAAATCTGCATCTACGGTGACACCCGGTTTCCAGCATAATTCTTCCCATTCTTCACAGTTAACCGGTACACCTGTTTGCAGTTCTGGAAGATGTGCCTTTGAAAGCCATAAAACATGCGTTAAATACATGCATACAACTTGCATAATTTGCAATTTGTATAATCTGTATGTAAAACTTAAAAAGAATAATGTATGTATGTACCTGATGTGACGGGCCAACCCGTATTTCACCCTGTGTGGAAGCCAGCCTGCGTGTTTCCGGATTATAACCCAATACGTAGAAGAAGCTATCAGGACCGGGCTTGAATACACGAACCAATGATGATAATTCGGTATAGTGCTCTACCCGACACAAGCCCCTTTGATGATGGAAAATATACGGCGTAATAATCATTAGAACATTTTCCATAAAGAAGTATAACTTTACAAATTTTATTGAATCATTGATAGATCATTTACCTAAGTACTGACACCGGATACGTGTCAGTAGCATCGGATATGAAAAGTTCACGACCACAAACTTCAGGAAACTGGGTTGCTATACTTTCACCTTTCTCACCACCTATGTACGTGAAGTATTTTATGTTAAAATGTACACATTTTCATCTTTTTCCTCAGCCCCACTACGATATTTGCAAAAGTATAAAAAATGTAAAAATGTGAAAATGTATTCATAAATATTTTTACCTTCAACCGATTCTACTGCAGTTCTGTCCTGAATTAATAGTTGGTATACTGTTTCTGGGACTTCACAAGGTCGATAAAACCATTTGATATGGACCATCAACGTGTCCCTTTTGCTCTAAAATCCAAACATGGAATATTCAATATATTAGACACTGTAAAAATGGTGGCTGGAAGCCTTACGCTGCTGTACAAGGTTTTATGGACAAGTAAAAAAATTCTTTATGTGAGCCACCTGAACCTATTTGACCACTTAACCATCATGCAAATCATTGTAAAATGTGACATTTTTTCATGCTGTATCAATGTAAATAATGCACTGATGATGACTGATATCAGTCAAACGTGTTTGAGCTTTTCTAATAATAATGCACCGCCAAGATACTGATCCTGATAAGAGTTCATTAACTATCACTCAAACACGATAACACGGATGAGCACGAACGAGGCTCAAAACATTTTAACAAAGGTAATCATATCAAATCATGTTAATCATGATCATCAAAGACTCAAAAAGAATTATGCAGATTCGACACTACTGCAGGAACGGATTTATAAAGATGTAGTACTGAGTGAACCATTACAAACACATGCACACACAAACGCTACTACTTCCTAATAACCACTTCATTTGAATAATATTGCATCTCAAATAATAATTTTTATCCCATCTATTAGGATAAAAGTGTTTCCAGAGTGTATCTAATAGAATAATTCAATTTCTTTTCCTTGAAGATAATGTATATATTATAAGCTCAGATTGAATCCTTTTGATCAACATATCCTCATCCACACAAAATTTAATTAGCTGATAAACGAGGAAAATGTATAAGGAAGCACGAACATGTAAAAAGTTTAGTAGTAGTAGTAGTAGCTGGAATTCCCATAATTTATCAGAAGCTTCTCATACTTATTTACGTCCATAAAATTTCGCTGCAAGTTTTATTAAATTAATCAAAGCCATATTCACAGATCAAATAAGGTTGTAGTAGTTGGAGAACACACGCAAGTACTAATCCTTTCAGCTTATAGAAAAGCTAAATAATCAAATAACCTTTTTAAATAAATAAACAGTGGTGGTGCTTTCACTCGCCTGTTTACCAAATTAGAATAACAATTGCTCCTCATTTAAAAATTGAGGGCCCACACACAAAGCGCAGTTTTGCAAAAGATAAAAGAATGTAGTATATAGTGATAACCAGAAGAGAACCTACCATCCGAGCAAATGGGGATCATTGTAAAAACATTCATTTCCATTTTGTGCCCAATCACTTCACAGCTTGAAACATGCCAAAACTCTGGGAGCACTGACATAATCAATATACATTTGCAATGTGTCACAACGTCAATATGCGTAGCATTAAGGCATTAAACTGCAAGTCAAATTTTTGTACACACATTATTACATTACGTAGATAAAAGATAAAAATTATGAATGATTACTATTTCTACTACTTCGTCTTAAAACGATGGAATATGCAGGGAATCTTTTGGGACAGAAGACCACCTAATGACCTTATGTACAGTAACCTTTTTTAGTCCCATCATCATCTCTCCTTTTACTACTAAAAAGCGATACACTTGAATACACTTCCACACACACAAATCAATTGAGTTCAGAGGCAAGAGCGAGATAGGAATATTTTGTTCTACCTCATAATAATATCCCTACTACTATAAAGTACATGTCCATAAAGTGTACACGGAGAGTATGAGAGAGAGAGAGAGCAAGTAAGTCCACCTTTACAACTATACTCCATAACGTAAAAGTATCCTAAGTATAATAAATACAAGCAGAGGTAATAATTGTATACGCTCGCTCACCCCAACTCTGTGAGTCCACTATGGTTGCAGAGCAGTGATGCAAGGGGAAAGACATTTTTTTGAAAATTTACTAAGGGGAGGGGGCCCTCAATCAATTTAAATCTCACAATGTTGTTCACTCAAAGTGATATGTTTTGAAAAATTGTCGACGAGCTTTTGACGAGAGGTTGAACAGAGTGAAACCAGTCTGCAGCCATTTTCCAACCTTACTGAGTTGCCAAATGAGCAGCCCCTCTGGCTCTTTCCTTAACTTGCTGCCTCTGACCGAGCTCAGAGCGACTAAGCAAGCAAGCGACCACTATATACTATCAGTATTGGTCCCTATACATGTTATATATCCGGAGCAGCTGCAGTATCAACATCATAGAGCTAGCTACTACAGTTCTCCTATGCACCACCACCACCACCAGAATGTATGTATATATGTTATGCTCCTAACACATTACATACATATTATGTAGGGATCTACTACTAACGCGAGTCGCTGCTATTGTGCATAATGGTACAATGAGAATTTGGATTTTTTGGACATACAGCTAACGTTAGCATTTACATTTGTGAACATAGACAGGAAAGCATTATGTTTCCAGCTTGAAAATAATAAAGCGGAGATATACATACATGGATTGCATTATTCGGTAAAAGAAAAAAAAACTATGCTCAATGTTGCTTATAGAGGTATTCCTCATGCAACTATGCTCCTGCTCCTGTTGTTGTATAAAGAAAGGTTCTTCTTGCATTCATAGATGCAGCAGCACAAAGTACAGTAACAGAAGCAAGCAACCCAAGCGGCCGAAGACATCATCCCACCCTCTCTATATTATAGCCCCTGTCTCAATTGTAGCTTCCCACTTCTCCGACTTGTACCGTCACTCTGTCAGCCACTCAACACTCAATTTGCTCGCCTTTTTCGGCTAACCAATTTGCACTATAAATGTCAAGCAAGCAAGGGCAACAAGGGGAGAATCACATTCCTCTCACACTTTGATAAAGGCATCTGTATAGAATAATACATGATCAGGAAAAAATGCTCAAAAAAACTTTTATTCAATCCTCTCTCTCTCTCTCTTTGCTCCTTCTCTTCTCTCCCGTATCCTATTATGCATGCTGTATATGTAGATCTCAAGTTCCTCTAGCTGAAGCACAAGAACAAGAAAGTTAAAAAAAAGACGGAAGATGAAAAACACGGAGATTCTTCGGATACAAGTGAAAGAAGAGCTGCGGGTGAAAGGTGCAGAGGTACATCGAAATTCGGAGCTTGTTCTGGGTGGGGAGATTTTGAGGATCGGGAGCGGAGGGCAGAGTTCTTGCACGATCCCTTTTTTCGCTTCTCAGCAGCATCATCGTCCTCCTCTGATGTACTATGTAAAATGCATTCCATCCATATTATCCGTGTGTCATATAAAGTTGTGATATGGAGTAGCAAGTGCTTACTTGTTAGATACTTTTTTGCCATTACTACACTATTACGAGTAGATATGGTAGTTCTTGAGTGTGCTAACACCACCACTACAAGTGTAGAAGCTGTAGTAATGTTGTACGTAGAGCCTCTTAATGTTCCCTACATGTATATATACTTCATCGTTTCAGAAAACTCGCGTATTCCACACAGTCAAAACATATATATATGTTTGCATATTATGTATTATAATACCATAACATTACACCAAGGCACATACATACATACATACATTCTCTCTTGACGGTGAATATTACATTTGATACCACTCATAGTGCGACTGCTAAATGCTGACTACTCTGAGATTTGAGCTCGCTCAAGAATTTACAAGAATTTACACAAGATGAAAGGGTTATTCGTGTAATTTGTACCACTTCATTTGTGAAATGAATGTGACGCTCGCATTAGTAGCTGTGGTAATGATGGGAAACGGTCCTATTTAAGCTCTCATCCGTTTTTCCTTTCCTGAGTCGTCTCTGTTTTGGCTCGAGTGAATTGAGCACGTTCCCTTTTTCCTCGAGCTTTCCTTTTCCATCCATAAGTATATATACCCTTATAAAACGTTTGACTGCTCTCTTACAAGAAATGTTCACATATGTACGCTTGATTTAGAGCATATTGATGTGGCTACTACTACAATTGGCTTTGCTTCTTTATCATCTTGTAGTACAAGGTACACACAAACATACATGTCAATTTCGGATCCTGTAAGAGAAGTTTGGAAACGGTTGGGTAAGAAAAAAAAGAAGCTTGTACACCAACCAAATAAACGAGAACATCTTGAGAAACCAATCCAAGTCTAGTCATCTGATGGTCATTTCCGCTACTTACAATAATTTTAGAAGCATCTCCTCCAGAAACATCCTTTAACATAATCGACATAATATCCTGAACATTTACTACTAGCGTGAGCTTGAGCGAAATAAAATCCCGTCTTTTCTTCTCTCTTTTTCATATACTTTCCTTGTTTCCTTCCATCCAGGTATTCAGTCAATAAAGGATATGAATCATCTCCAGCATGTCACAAATACTACTATATAGTTACAGTAGTAGTAGTAGTATAGCTTCCTGTTACTTCAACTGTGCGCACCTTAACGATTCAAGCGCTTATAATAAATCCAATTTTTGTCATGTATCAAAGATTAGCCATCAAGTTTGTTTGAAGATTCCTTTAGATGATGTGCTTTGCGTCCAGGAAATCCTTTAGAGATTATCCCTTTTGCTGTTACTCTCTTTTTCTTGTGCTCATGCAGATGTTGCGTATACAAAGTAGTAGCGTAGCGCACCATACATACATTTTGTGGCATTTTAGGAGAACCTTGTGCCAAAGAAAAGGTTGAGAAGGATTCATGGAGGTGAAAGAATCTGTTGTTACAAGATACAAGAAGTAAATCCCCTTTTCTATGCACTCACCAGACCAAAGCAGCAGTCTGAAAATATCATGATTATGCATATCATCAATATATGTATGTATATATTATGTCTTTTTGGAACACTTTTGTTTACTATATATATGTTACGCTACAAACAAATGCACAAGAATTTGTTGTGCTCACCACCTAAAATGCAAATCGAATTGATTTTAATCCCAACCTCAAATATTGCTCGTTTCGGTAACAAACTTTCAAATGTAATTATTTCTCTCGTGTTATAATAATTACTTGCTGTTTGTCTGTCAGCAGCCATCAACCCTATATATTCAAGTTCGAACTGAATAAATACTTGGATATTTTTGTAGTTTGTATCTAAAGACCTACACATAGAAGCAGGTGTATGATGGTAGTGTTGAATATTATTTTAAAGTTTTTATTTTCACTTCTTTTTTTACTACTCCATTTACCAACTTCCCGAATAACTGAGCGGTTTAAAAAAAAGCAGGATTCTACGAACAGAAACATACAACTATATATATTTTTATGAGCATGTGTGTTTCCAACGGATGGAAAGGGTTACAACGTAGTAGTTCATCTGTATGCCATAATACAAATAAAAGAAAAAAAGGCAGTGATTTAGCACTCAACAGGCAGAAGAATTATACCTTAGTCAGCAGTATAAAAATAGAAACTACGATATTTGCGGCTCCTTCACGATCCAGTCCATCAAACTGACGACAAGTTAGTTTAGTTTTACTGACTGGCAATATACATATATATGAAAGGCTTTCCCAAAATGATCTTGGCCAATGTAAAGCTGTAAACTGTTACGTGCCAAACGATTGAATTCTTGTCAACATCACAAGAAAAGAAACTATTTTGCTATGCATACCACCAAATACCAAACATCAAGACAGAATATTTCACTTGTGACTTTTGTAGAAACTCTCAAACGTCTCATCTCAATCTTGTGTAAACGTATGCACTTGTCGTTAAAAAAAGTAATTGAAATTGTGCTAATTCTATTATCCAATCAACCATATAATGAACATAATCATCATCATCATACTATTATTATAGCATATCGATTTTCCCTTCCTTTTTAAAGGATCCGTCCAATGTGTATAAACAATTTAGAGAAGTAAAAGCATCCCAAAATTGATTTATTTACACCACAAATTTTATTCTCCATAAACATCCTTCATCACTGTGGCTTTAACGAAGCATGAGTAATAGTGTGCATATATAGTGCAAATGTCTTTCGCCGAATCGCCTTTTGAGTTCACGTCAATGCAATCAACATGATATGCTTATGGCATTATTGGCATATGCTAAAGAACATAGTGCTGCTGAATACGTAGCAAACACACTCATCGCACCCGAAATGAAACCAATAAAATAGACCTTAACAAGATGGAAAATGGAAAGCAATGATATCTAGTCAACTCACAAATTTCATTAACTTTTTGTGAGCTCAATCGTTTTGTCGCATGAACGAGTACACACATTACTACTATATGTGTAAAAGGAAGAGCGATGCAGATGTGATCACATTATATCGTCAAGTTTTACACGGTTGAATTAAAGTCGAATAAGATTTAGTGTACGTATAAAAGGTAGTAAAATTTTTAATGGGAGGATACCCCCAGTACATTTAAATATTAGATGTCTATCCATAATAAAGTCCACAAACATAAACTTCTCAGCAAACAGTTCAAAACGTCACATATGAGAGCACGTCACTAAACTGCAAAGACTCGAGCTCTCAAAAAAAATTCGTCCTTTCACTTGGTTGTTGGTACGAGATATATAATTCTGGCGACAGTGGAAACAAGCCATAAAATATGTGACAGCATTTCACACCAGCATGCAAGTTGGCATCCCTACTGGGTCGTAATTCTGCTGAAAACGGAAATCGTTATATACCTTTCCAAGTGTCACAAAAGTATAAAAAAGAGGAATAGGATACGAAAATTTTATTTTGCTTCCTTTCTTTCTTGGTATTCTCTATGCCTAGCACAAAATATCACAGCAGCTCAGAAGAAAAGGCAACTGCTCGTAGTAGTAGTAGTAAGTAGAATGATCTGAATGTAAAGTAAGTAAGTAAGTGATGCGGTGACATGTAAACGATCTAATGATACCACCATCGCCAGTAACGAGATGATGATCGTCATTATTGAATACAATATTATGCAGCCTTCATAGGCCTTTATTACTACGAATTGAAATTGAAAGGTGGCTAAAGACTAAAGAGTTGTTAGCTGTGCAATTTTTTTTAAATGGGACGTGTGAGATAAAAGAATGAAAAGCGACAATGAAAAAGTTCAACTCGCTTTTGTTTACCCTAAATGTTTTTTCAACAAATTTCATTAAGTAAAAGCTTGGGATGATGCAAATCCAAATGGGTCATAATACACCCATAATATGCATGTGTGACAGATTAAATGCGTGAGTATATATATGTGTGTGTGTGTGTGCCTCCCAACGAGAGTGGCATCAAGCATCCGCCGTTTTGTTCTAAGACAATAAAGAGCTCAGAATTCCTAATCAGGATGATGAAAAATAATTTGCTGTGGTATTAAGAGGATCAGGTTGTCCTCATGAATGAAATAAATTGTCGTCGCCTGTGATTATGATGATGATGATGAGCCTTTGTGTTGAGAAGAAGAGAGTCATTCTCCGCTTTACAAGAGCCATATAGTCGACTTACAAAGCTATTTTATGGTGTGCCGAACAAATACTTTGAGAGTAAAGAAACTTTAGCTTGCTTTTCGTCTCTGCTCCATCGTTTGCCACTCTTTGCTATTATGAAGCATAACCGAAAACCATACGGCATACTTCACATGAATAGCACAGCATCAGCTACTCAGCACATTACAAGTTTACAAGCCAGCTATTTGAACTGTACACTATGCTATATAAATGTATATATATACATGCTGCAAAAAAGTAAAGGGAGTCGTAGCAGAAGTGAACCGTAGCATTGAGATAATAATATTACAACGACTCAAGGAAAGAGCGAGTGGATGGATGCATTGTGTGAGAGTAAATCTATGAACATATATCTATCTGGAGGTATATATATATATGTATCTATGTATGTATATATGCATACATATTATATGCACACAATACCTAAATGGCTGTGTGAGTGAAGACAGTCCTCAAGGCTTCCAATAAAAGTGCTTAAGTTCACAAAACTCACAATCAGAGCCACTTGGGGCTTCTGGTCCTCATAGGGTTAAGTTACCTACACCATGAGGCAATCATGCACCAAAACCATACCATAACTACATACATTTTCTGCTAACTGACTAACCAAACCTGCTGCTGCCAACATAAATACATGTATACTATGTGGAAATTCATCCATGAAATGTGAATAAGGAGTTGAATTGCTCAAGTGTGGTCGTGTGGGTCCCTCCTCTGCTCTTTCTCGGCTTCACAGACATGATCACGAGCATGGAAATGCAAATGATCCTCAATTTGGGGACATATCACAGGAGACGTCCAACCACACAAGAGGGAGAGACAACACACACACACACGCAGACACATTATTACACAGCGGTTTATATATATTAGAAGCAGTGGCAATGGCAGAAAAGTGCAAGTACAGAGCATTTTCATTGTATTTTTGTCTTCCTCAAACTGTTGTTTCATGTGTGTAACAAAACTATGTTTTTATAACACAAACATGAACCTAATATCATCATGATATCCACTTTCCCTATCCTATTTTTCCTTGCTGACATAAAAAGTGTAGTACGAAATAGAAAGGTAAAATACAAAATTTACTTCAGAACACCCTGGAGAAAACCAAAAAACTTTATCATACACCACTTAGGGTTCCCTCCAACAACTTTAACATAAGGTCTCCTTCCATAACTGAAAAAAGCAACTTTACATCATCCACAAAGAATTATGCGCATAGTGTAGTCTATACTCTCATACATGTATTTATAAGGGAACGCGAACGGTTTAGAGCTTTGCTTGCTTACTCACATTACTTACTTCTGTTCATGAAAGTTTATGCTAATACGACCAGTCCTGCCTAAAGCCATACATTACATTAAATCTACATTGCCAACTTGTAGCCATAAAAGAAGGTTCTCTCTCTCTCTCTCTAGTCCGCACACACTCCACTCCACACAGCATCATCTCTTTCTTTGATTTATGCATTTTGACATTGATGACACTCGCCTATTAAATTGAGAGCCACAAGTCAATCATTCATCAACAAAGCACCGCAATACAAATTAAAAGAAATGTATACTCTTCACTTCATTACAACGCTTTGACCACCTGTCAGCATAATTTATGTTCTTGTATGACAAGCTGGCAAGGCTCAATAAGATAATATATATATTTCAAACAGTTAACAACTCTTTTCTTTAACCGGGGAGTTCTCTAACTCAACGAATAAATACGAATGGCTAACCAGTTTATCTAGAGTAATACGCGAGCATCATCACAATGTATCTTGTGCTGAAATACCACAATGCTTTCATTTCATGTGTTTACTTAGCGCTCAAGATTTTGATGGAAGTGCAATCAATTAATTAAACTAATTTACACTAACGAACCTTCTATTCTACATACCTCAAGGTATCAATTCTCAAGCGATGCACGAGTGATTCGGAGTAAATCTGCTAGTTCTTTCCATTTAATTATCATTAGTTGTTAAAGAACGCCATGTCACCTTGAAAATTACGTGTGTATATTTGGATAAAGCTATAATAATTTTCCTAGTTTGCCAATCCCCTATATTGTCTCTTTATCCATAGTACTTATACCCAAATATGTTAAATATTTTTAATGCCTTTAAATAAAACTTTTTATTGTTATTTTTTAACATTCAGAAGCAACCCTTTCCAATTGTCATCAGGTATTTATTTCCTTCTCATTTATTTTCCCAATTGCAGTTCACATATATTGCGTTTAGCTTTCAACTTTACTTTAATAACGAGACTAATAATATATTGTTTTAAAAAAAAAATTCCCCCAAAACCGCCCCTATATCTTATAGAAAACAGTGGGATAACCAACTGAAATCAACATTCATAATAGAAATAACTCATCCATGCACGTAAATATTATTACTATCATTAACCTGTGCTTCTGACGCGAGGAGAAGCAAATTACTGTGAGGGCCAACTCCTATGTTCAACCCCTCACTTCTAAATGAAAGCTGAATCATGTTCGCTGACTCTCCTATCTGATACTTGAACAAAAATATTTCTATGCTAGTTATATAGCTCTATACATCCACTCCTACTACTATTATATTATATTGGAGATGTGATGGTTGTTGTTGTGAATGTTAAAAGATGTGCATACAAGCATAATATACACCTTGTAAATTTGTCAGGGTTCATGTTTAGTGAATGCAAAGACTACTACATCACCACACGGCACGTAACGTAACGACTTGCCATATAAGTATATAAACTTTGGTTGGCATATAAAAGATAAAGATTATAAGGCGGTAGATTGTCTATACGGGCAAAGTGGAGAGGTGCCCCAAAATAATACGATCTCAAATCTCGCAAACCAGCGTTTTAATACCAAAACGATGCCTGAGAAAGAGCGAGAGCGAGAGAGAGAGAGAGAGAGGATGAAAGTTATAAGAATCGAAGCAAAACACTTCTCTGCATCCTGCAACACAAATATGAATACAAGATTATAAAACCACAAGAGTAGCTGTAGTATCTCAAGCCAAACATACACTGTCGTTGCTTTACTTTTTGGATCTCTACATGAGAATAAGTAAGAAGACAAGCAGAAGCGGTAGTGTGTAAGTACATAGTTTTGTGAACTAGCATCATCGCCTTTATCATCAAGATCCAACAACAGTCTCCCAAAAAATCTCTTTTACACTAGTCTACCTAAAAACTCATCATATAAACTGAAAGAGACGGAAATCTCTCTTTTCTTGTAGTTCTTCTGTAAAGCTAAAGCTGGGTGAAGCCTTCAAGGCAACCACAAAACTGTGTGAGTGAAAGAGATGAAACCACTCAAAGTAAGTAAGCGACAAAATGCTCCGGCACAAACACACACACAACACATCACAAAAGCCACCATCATCATCATGATCATCATTGACTGCTTGGTGATCTTCAAAAATCTGTTGTTCACAACCAGAGCCATCACCACAAGAGCTCTCATACTAACAGACCGGTTCCTGTTCAAGGAAAGCTGCAAGGGAGCAACAGCGTTTCCGACAGAGTGCAAGACCAGTATCTTCAAGCTTTCCGTTGTTACTCCCCGATTCCAAAAAGGATTTCCTCTAAAATCACCGTGCCCACAGTCGATGATAGAAACACGAAGGAACAAGATCACTGTACATGTACTCTTTTTCCAGCATAATGAAAATAAGGCTTTACTATACTTTATCACAGTGGGCAATCATAATCATTACTACTTCCACAAAACAATCTAACCTTGCTTTTTCTTATACAAACATTACACAAAGAAAAGGATTATTTTTGTATTGGTATTACATTGTAGATCCCTCATCTCAACCAGTGTTGGTGGTGGATTTAGCAGACATGCCACTTTCCTACTTAAGTACATTAAGGCCTTGGATAATAACTATACGAAATAATGAGTTCTGACAGTGTAGACAGGTTGTCAGAAGAGATGTGCTTGTATCAGTAAAAACAGTAAGAATGTGCCATTTTATGCATGCATTGCAAATTTTGTATTCTCTAAGCATCACCACCTCTAAATTAATGTAAATTTCTTGTAACCTTTGATCATACATTAATACTGTTACAATTCATGCAGCATTCAGGTCTTAAATTAACTTACATAAACCAATCATCAATTACAAGAGAATTTTAAAAAAATGATGTTATCCAATCCATTCTTAAATAGTACGAAAACCATAGTACATCGCAGAAAACAGAATTTCCAATTTGAAAGTTGACTTGACTTAAGTTGTAAGTACAATTGAGAAGGTAAAGATAAGTGTGAAATGATTAGCCGAAACGATTAAAACTGCATTATTACTCCTGAACATGTAAAACCACAAAGGAGCACACAAAGTGAGACCTTCTCTCACATTGTGTAAATCTGGCGAATTGTCATCATGTCGCCATACGATTTTTCGCCTTTGTCATTGAATTCATGTAAAACCCCTTCAAGCCAACAAGTATAAAGTTGTAGTGCATCAAATATTTAGCATCAGGTAAAAGTTTGAGAAGCAGAAGCAACCAACTATATTTATTGTCATATCATGTTTCCTCCTCTTCTTTTCTGGGTAACTTAACTTCATATGCTTCCTTTGCTTAAGTCGCTACTCCTTCTGTCAACTGAACATTACATCCGCTTCATTTACCAGGCTACATTTATGTATGTATTTCAACTCAACAACGGAGTTTCAACTCATTCCTTTTACAGGAGTTACTATTATTTTTTGATACGGACAACGAAGCGAAATGAAGGAGACTTATGATGAAGAAAGGGCGTTTTCGTTTGTTCTTTCCAGATACTTCAAGAGGCTGTGACTGTTCTGGTCTGCTTGTATCTTTTGTAAACATTAAGTTGTATTGTATGAGTGTATGCAATCATTCCTTTTGCAGAGCAGCAAGCTATCTACTATTAATTAACCTCAAGAACAATTGATGAAACAACACTGGATTATCATGTGCAGTCCCATCATCATCCTCTTAATTGAAAGTGTCCATGATCTTACACGAAATATAACGACTCATTCTGACCAAAACTGGACAAGAAATGCTGACAATTGCAGTGTTTCTGGTCATCGTACTCTTAACAGTTTAAAACGAAACGTGGGGTACTATGGTTTTAACTTCTAACTACAATGCAATTACATAAGCTCACAAACATCAAATGATTCCGAAAGTAAAAATGCATGTAGTTAGGTTTAATGTACTGAACCGAATGAATGAGCTTTGAAGATTCCGTTTTACTCCGCTGCTTCCTTTTCGCTATTGTTTGTAGCGGCAGACTGATAAAAGGAGGAGAGAGTTCACACAAGAAAATATTATGCATATTTTACACTTGGGATGACATATTTTTTTGCAACGACAACTACAACCGATTGTTATATACAGCAGATTCATAAAGTAATTTTTGCTGATTGCTAGACATATTAAATATTACATTGGATGATCTAAATGTTTTATGAAACCTATGAAATATGCATTTATGAAATATATACTTAAAACTTACATAATATTTATATACATTATGTAAGTACGATGTGAAAATGTGCATTCATGCATGACGCAATAAGCAAGGCTTACCCTTTTGAATTCCTGAATGGAACAGATGAAATACGGCAAATCTGCTCTCTGACTCTCAATGTAAACGGCATCTGAAAATAAAACAATAAACTCAATTGAAGTAATTGGACAATCTACATTAAATTAAACATTAAATCATTTTACATTTAACATGCTAATCAGCATCTAAAATTTTAAAGCATATATTATATATCTTCACAAATGTATGTTTGGATCACAGGAGAATATTCATACACTGAATAACTTTCAACTCATTTGTAAGCTATTTAATGCAAATGAAAAATACCACATCGAATAGTCAACTTAAAAGCATATGAGTATAAGGAAAGTCATAAAATTGGCAACTTGCGGAACATAAAATTTAATGGCTCATTAAAGATTTTAAGTAAAACTGCTACACCACATGTATTAGGTACGTACGCATACAAAATACAATGCCATGTTTGTCAATACGATTACAACCTTTGTGTTTTATTTTATTATGGTGTCGGTAAGACTTGGTTTTGGATTTGAAATTTAAAAAAACATCCCATTACAAAACCATTTCCTTATATATTAAAGAGCTTATTGTAATTTATAAAATTGACCATCCAAATCATCACATTTCAAATGTCTTATTATTTCTTGAAAACAATGTGTTGACAATAATTTGTGATGTTGAACGCTAATTTATTGAAACTATTTATACACATATATATTTCCAAGAGTAGTTCTCTAGTGAGGAAGTATAACAAAGTAAAAGTGTATCAGTAGCTTACAGAAGCAGCATCATGAAAATGTGTAGGAATATTACAAAAAAGTTCCATAAGCTCAGAGGACCCCGGACTCATATAAAATCAACGAACCGAATCTCCTGACAAGAGTATAAGTACATAAACCTATCATATCTTGTTCCTTACTCCACTCCACACACACACATACACACATATATTTTCTATTGTCTATCTAACATCACATAAACAAGTACATTTTATGCACCAAAGGGACCTTTTCGTTTAATATACAAAATTTTCCCTGAATCTCCATTGCACTGGTTGTCGTCATGTACTACTGGAAACGGGCATCATTTTACCGTGCATAATGTATGGTGTAATGGAAATAGAATCAACCGTCTGAGCACTGCATTGAACACATCCGATTCTACTTCTAACTGAATCACATCTACAATATTGAAACTTGGGAAAATATCATTCTGGTATAGTTAACAACACGCTCCACCAATAATCTTATTTGAGCATGCATCTTCTATGTAAACGCTAGCAAGCAGATGTGAGCAGGGAGCTTGTGAATTCCTTCCTTATACTGCCCAACTAACTCTCTGCTCTTATTGCTAGCGATGGACTCTCAAGTGTAACGCTGAACTGCTGCACGTCCTCTTCGTAATTCGTATGTATTCTTGTGGATTCAGATTGAAGAGAAAGCTAAAAACTCTGTTCATATTAGCTCAGAGTAAATGACCCTTTAGATTTATTGCACTGTGTGAAATTCCACTATCAGGTCTGGATAGTTTAGATCGGTTTCGAATAGAATAGGGAAATGAAATGGGTTACTATATTCATGATGCACACACACTAGTCCTTTCTTCTTTTTCCTTGCACTTTGCACATTTGATACGTATAAAATGAGCAAGTCCCACACTAAAAGTAAAAGATATTTCGATTGAATGACCAAATACTAAGTAATAAATGGTGCTAATTTCCGACAGGATGACTCATTTATTTATTTAGTCCCTCGATTAGCTTTCAGTTTAGCTTATACTACCACTTATATACTCCAGCTCTAAAACTTCCGGAAATCTCTCACGCACTCTTTTTTCCCCTTTCCCATTTTTCAACACCAATTTTACACCCATTTGAATACAATTGGTGGCCTACTACACGGTATATCGGAAATAGCTTTACACACTGTACTTTTCCTTTGCAAACACTTTTGCAGTTAGCTGTGCATTTAACACCTTAAAAAATTGTTATTAGTGGATTTCATTAAGCTATAAATTGTCCCTTTAGAGACTTGCCAATATTTGCGTTTTTTACTAATAAATAGTCTTTGAGAATTTAAAAAAAGTCAAAATTTGCAGTAAAGAATGTAATGAGAGTCATGCATGCATTCAACAGCACATGATTACCAACATAACCAAGTGGTTTCTTGCATGGTGAAACACTATACATTTTTTCAACGGTTTCATGTGTGTGTGGGCAGATTTTTTTTGTTACTAAAAATGTGCCTACGTACACTACCCATACATAATGGAGTAAATCTTAGATTGCATCAAGAAAAGGAGGAGTGTACAGTGTGCACACATGCCAGCAATTAGTAAGTCATTATCATTATTATCGGTCTCGGCTTGATGTGAGATTACAATTTTTATGGTTTTAATACATAAATACAAACTTATTGAGGATATAGACCATTGGAATAGCAGGAAAACCTGCCACAACAAAGTCTCGACAAACTTTTTTACCAAGGTATGAATAGAAAAAACGAAATTATGCAATAAAATACAGTTCTAGAGTGGTGTATGAAGCAAAAACCTCTAAACTCAAAGTCATATATCAGTATCACCATTACAAATTATTAATAATAAGTTGCATTAGCATTTGAAGTTTAATTGATTAGGATTTAATGCAAACCCATTCCAATTTTATCAATTTCTTCAAGTTCTCTGCGAGGTTTACGGAAGCAATGAGACTGTCAACTGTAATCCTTGGCAAAAATATAATGATCTAACTGAAGAATGTGATTTTTAAAAAACTATGTAATTCCAAAACAAAATGCATCCATTTTGTCGTGACCGTGCACAAAACTATACCCCTTAATTACCAGATTATTACTCATATAAATATTGTCCCTTCTTGCATTCAAGCACTTAAACCGACCGTCAAAAACTTTTCATCCATCCAAAGATCCATCTCACGTGTGACGTCTCGTGTGCAGTAATAACACACATTATTTTTTACAACAAAGTAACAATTACAGAAAAATGGTAATTGAAATGGGGTAACAGGGAAATAAATTTAGAAAATGGGGACCAAACTTTAAATAAATCTAGCATATACTCCTTTGAAAAATTTCATTTGAAACATTATTTTTTTAATAATGTTAAATCTAAATATATTGAGATGTTTCGTTGAAATGATTATTTTTGTAAAATGGTTAATGGTCAGGGAAGGTGTTCAAAAGTACTTTTATGTTTGATGCACACCTGTTCTATTCATTATATACTAGTTTATTAGCATCTCTAAAATGCAGGAAGGAGGAAAGGAATTTTATTACCCTTTGCACATACGTACGTCACACTACATGTGTCAAGTAAAGTAAATTACATAACTTTATAGCTTCTAGCTACTTGGATAAACGCTTGTGATTCACTAATGCGTAATACACACATGAACACACTTCCAAATGAAAGGAGTTTGAGTCAGACTCAAGAGTTTGGGCTGTGTGTTAAAGAGAGAGGCAACACATCAGCAGAAAGGATCAATGCCATTTCCTAGCTCGTGTTCTCAGGGCCACTTTGAAAGAATATATCTGCTCAGAATACTCCGCGAACTTGAGGATGTCGTGCTACTACTCTTCTTTCCAGTCAAGCTGTTAATCACCCATCATATTTCAACAAAACGCTACCAGTAATTATTGGCCAGTGTCGATGAATTTCTTTAAACACCTGCTCGTTCATGCATTTGCTTAGTAATTTCTGATTCTTACAAAACCACCAAGTACTTATTAAGTAATATACACTAACCTTTTCAGAAAAAAATGAAGCTGCAAACAAGTAAATAACGTGACGTGTTATCGACATATGCTGTGTGTCAATCCTGTATTTAAAATAGTTTAACAACGTGTGCTATTATTATTCCATTGTCCATATTCCGCAGATATATATATAATACTACATGAAGTAATAATATACATGTAACTTTCATAAATACATTGGACAACATGCTGCATAAAATGGGCGAAACATGGTTTGAATAACGTTTTTGGCAAGAGCCGAGATGATGAGTTTAGGTTACTAAGCTTGTTACAATACAACACAAAGTTTCGCTGTTATACACAAATGTACACAACTATCTAGGAAAAGATCCGGCTGACTAGTCAACGATGCCCATTAATTTTCAATTAAAAGACTCACGAAACATTAAGAATGTCTCAGCCTTCGACATTATATTATGTATAGTCCTTGTTTAAGTCATCCAGACCTTCTGTTCTTGACCGAAAA
This sequence comes from Orchesella flavescens, assembly GCA_964034955.1. Classification (NCBI taxonomy): domain Eukaryota; kingdom Metazoa; phylum Arthropoda; class Collembola; order Entomobryomorpha; family Orchesellidae; genus Orchesella; species Orchesella flavescens. The sequence goes on along the minus strand of OZ035955.1, from coordinate 17,818,721 downwards.
ATTAAAAACCTATAATCAACTTTCCCTTTCAAAAAAATGATTATGTACAATAATAAGGAAGCATCAATCAAAACCTTTAAGATGAAAACTTTTCATCTCTGAGTTTTTCATACCTTACTGCGTTTGAAGGTGTGCACACTGCACTCAGATATAAACATTACAGCAGTATACATTATATTATTTACCTGCATGCATAAACTTATAGATAAATTTTTATGCACGTTTAATGTATGTATTAACTTCAAACAAGTAAAGGCAGATGCGAAAATACATAAAGTAGTTGTAATATGAATGAAGGTAATTACAGGCATGCGATGCGTTAGATGCGATGGTACATGAGATGATGCAAGTTTGAAGTTACCTATGTTTGTATATCTACGCAATGGATCACACACGCCTCAAGAAAAATCGCATGTGAAGTGAAGCCTTTACTTTTCACAGAACATTTGTAGTTTTATCCATTATAAGATGTTATTATCGTAATAGCACTGCAAAATACACGATACGTGATGAATGTGACAAAGTATTAAAAAAACTTTGAGTTTATTTATAAAAGTCTAAAATTTTCAATGACCGAGCTCAAGTTAAAAAAACAATGTAAATTGCAAACAAAACCATTTGTTTTAATTTCATTAGCACGTTACTACGATGTAGATTATAGATATGAGGAATTGACTTGACACCCTCTTTTGGTGCGAGCTGTCTTTCATCGTACTAAAATAAGAGGTGTTGTAATAATGGTTCCCGGCAAGACATTTACGGAAATGTTCTAATCTAAAACGGGTACAATTTACGACCGAGTTTGCCTAACATGATACAAAAAGATACACCTGACACAGGGCAAATGTGTAATGACTGAGAGGATCCCCAAAGCTTGGTAAGTTTCTTTTTATTTGAGCTTTTATTCTGACCTAACAATGACAATGATCGTTGATTCGGTACTTTGGTACTTATTCTGCAATTCGACACATCAAAAGATTTTGTCTTTACGAATAACACAGCAATGTGGTATATATGCTATTAAGAAGATCTAAGAATTTCGATCATTCCCTTTTCCAGGAGGAGAAAAGAGAAAAAGTCACGGGGAGAGATGGTCTTCCTCATTTTATAGTTCAAGAGACTTATCACTTTTTCCCTCGTTTTTTTCCATCTTCAAGAGAAGACGTAAAGTGGAAGTGAAGCAAAGAATGGTTCAAGCAGATTTCCCGATCTGAGAATGATAAATGCTCCAGCCACAGCCTCTCCCGCTCAATCGACCAATAACTACTTAACTTATATAGAATATATCATTTTCTTTCTCTAAACTTTCCAACTTTTTCCCTTGGTTCAACACAAAACCAACCATCCTCCTCTTTCTTTTAAAAGTAAGAGTGTACGGCAGTAAGTAATATTTCCCCTGTCCTCTTGGAACAAATCATGCTTCAACTGTATACGTATATCGGGAACAGCAAAAGCAATGCATACATCCATACATGATAAAACCTACATATGTACATACATCCATGCAATGCAATGACAAAGCTGCAAAGTGAAAGTTGCTTTTGAAATGTTTTGGTGGTGGAAGAAGAAGAAGAAGGTTGCAATTCTTCGTGAAAAAAGGAGACAAGGTCCTCTCATTCACTTGGTATATGTTGCGGCAAGCACAAATACAGTTTTTGAAGTTGCACCAGTTGGTTATTCTGTTTCGAATCTGGTCTAACTGGACTCAACAAGATGTTCCCTTATTTTTGGCAACTGAATCTGCCAACTGTGTTTAGAACCAGAAGCGAGGGAATGTGTTATGCTATATACTACTTGGCCTAACTGAGCACAAAATATTCGGCATTTTAGACAAAACACATGAAAATAGAGTATGAAAACTGCATCCGTATACTTTTGCTTTTCATTGTCTTCTTTTTTTACTTCAGTTTAGTTCATCTCTTCTTGTTTTTTAGAGGACTCTTCAATCCTTTCTTCCTTCCTTCCTCCTGGCAACTGGAATAAATGCATGTGTAATAAAGTTTTCATGATACATGCGGATAATCCCCTAGTTTATGATACTAATGGATTTGTCAGCCGTAGAAAATTCTACAGTATCATTTTTTACAAGAAAAAAAACAGCAAAGATATATATTTATGCGTTTGCACTCCAATGAAACACCACGACCGTGTGTGTGTGGTATACATAGAAATGATGTAAAAGACATTCTCACATTTATATACTTTGGTATTTTCCACGCATTCCAAAAAACTTGAAGCACGAATCACAACATGAAAACACATGCCAGTCGATCCACAAGACGAAGTGACGAGCACAGAATTTATATGGTTTTCATCACAGGATTTTCCAAGCAGCCCAGCACACGGAATGAATGACTGAACTCCAGCCTGACAATGGTTGTTGGATGCTGGAGAAGTGGTGTAAAGAACTATACAGCTAGAGAGTCCCCTTATACAACCAATTACATTCAACAGTCAACCTTCTACAAACTGTCTCGCAGCAAGGTCAATTCTCCAAGAAGCGTGGTGAGATCAACCGGCATTTGACACAAGGGACATTCTGTTAAAGATCTTGTTTAGCAGACGGATAAATGATGTTGACTTTGTTTACAGCTAGTCTCCACAAACTTTAATTGTGTGTGCTGTTTTATATCAAAGCTACATAAATACCAAACATACTTTTCCTTCCAATACTATGTATATACCACTATAAATTAAACTATTTGTCAGTTGTGTGTGATTGTATTATATTATACTGCTCTTTAAAACAATATCCTTGATGATTAATGAGCTGTTGTACGAATGTTTAAAATAAAATATGTACAACCTTATTTGCTGTTATATCAGTAATGGCCAAGATGAAACCTTGGGGGTAATGAAAATAATGACAATACCTACTTTAAATACAGCAACAAATGACAAATTAATAATAATTTCTAACGCTTTCAAACAAAGAAACGCATTATTTTTACTTTGGAGTAAAACCAATTTAGATATTGCAAACCCACACCATAATTTTAAAATGCATGCAAATAACGCGGAAATCAGATATCATAAAACGGTAAAGTGTTATTCCCAAGGCTGGGTAATCAACGAAAAATTTCAACCAGATTAGAGATTAAAGATTAGTTTGAGTTTGGAAATCTAATCTGATTATTGATTAATTACTAAATTTCAAAGAAAAAACTAATCTGATTATTGATTAATTGATTTATTACAAACAGTAGATTAAAGATTATTGATTAATTAATTAGATTAATTAATCAACCCTTTGATTAATGACATAATATTCCTAATCGAATGACAATTGGTGATGTACAGATTTTGATGGCTTAAAGTTTAATCTGTATAACAATGATAACACAACTATACAGCTAATAACTTCCTTTAATTTATCTTTACACAATTCAAACACTTTGCGTCAACACTGGTTAACTGGATAATTTAAAAAATACTCCATCGATTATCCATGGAACAAATTGGCGGGTTTCAGAAATACTAATTAATTGTTTATGATTTTGATCATCAAAATCTAATCTATATCGATTCTTATCGATTGTGTTAACATACCCATGGAATTTCATGCTGTCTACATGCAGAAACCCTGTCTCCCAAAACTCTCAATAAGCCATGTAAAAAGAAATTTACTTGCGAATTGTATGAATGTTTGAGGGGAAAATCACATTTTGGCGTTTAGTAAATCCAGTTCATCAAAATTTTAATCAACTATCAGATTAGTTGATTAGATTAGATTTCTCGTTTAGCAATAAGGCTGTTGATTAAAGATTAAATATTTTTTCAATCTGCGTTGATTAATTGATTATTGATTAATTAATAATATTTTTTACTTTCAGATTAATGATTAAAGATTAAACTAATCAATAATCTGATTAACAGATTAGATTAAATAATCAATTGATTACCCAGCCTTGGTTATTCCCCAAAAGGAGAGTGGCAATTTTCTAGCTACTCCACGAGATTGGAAGGTTAGAGGTAAGTGACAGTAAGTAAAGAATGCTACTTTGGGAAAAAATGAAGGCACACACTATGCAAAATACAAAAACCATCAACTATGAGCGATCATATTATGTATCTTGCTCAAAAACATGTTATATGTCATCTTTTCTTGAATTCGCTCATATACATACATTTCAATGAGTAATACACATGTATAAAAGGGCAAGAGAAAAGAGTGACAAGGGCTGAGGAAGGTAAAGACCGGAAAAATCAATGGTATGGTATGGTACAGCTACTACCGTAATATGAACAAGTAGTATAAAGTCAGCAGATCTTGCACATTTCTGTCTTATTTGTATATATATTAGTTATGTACATCCACATCCCTTATGCAGTTTCTTCAGCTCTTCAGATCCTTTATCCGCTCCTACAAAGAGGACTAATAGAACAACTGATGCACTGTGTATATGTCAGCCAGCCAGCGAGCTCACCAGTAACCTTATACTTACAGCAACCCAAAACTTAAAAGCTAAGCATTCTTATTAGAACCGAAACCTAAGTAGATATATCAGAAGAGAGCAAGAGAGAGAGAGAGTATATTTATATGGTCTGCGAATGAATCTATGTAATATGTACATATATCTCTCTCTGTATATGTATATGTGGAGGCTCTCAGCATACTGCTTTTAGGTAGGATGCTTTGCTTCTCATACATAGCTTCTTCTCTTCTTCTCCTTTTCCAAAAAGTATACAAGTACATATGCCCACCGCCTGCATGCAACTATAAGCAACGGTCTCTCATAGACACAGCAAAATCTAAGGCTTCCAGACGCATACAGAGTGAGTGAGAAAGCAGGCATAAGTGTATAATACAGGCAGTTGGAGAACTTATATAGTTTGATAGTTTACTCACAGTTTCAGTATATTCATGTTCCTCTTTGCTTGCTTTGGTTTTGGCTTTCCTTCTTTTTTCCCTACTTGCTCCTATTTGCTTTTAATACTACACCACTGAAAATGTTCTGTTCTGCTATGCTGTTATTACTGTATTACCAAACACTTTTCTCGTGCTACATGAGACTACTACACAGCTGCTGCAACAAGCCAATATACCGTTAGCCCGTGTATTGCTAAATTTTAAGAGCTCTAGCTGCTACTACTAGTTAAACTGAGATGAGTGAGAGTTCGTGTAGGCACACTCACACACACATGAGTACAGAAAAAAAGAAAGACTGAAAGTGAGCCCTGAGCTTATGTAGGCTGTGGAACAGAAATGCCCTTCGATGCAGTTTTCGTCATTCCAAACAGGCAAAAGTTTACAAAGGTTTCGCTTGGAAAAAATGGAAACATCCCCCTAGTTGCACTTTGATTCCCCCTTCGAAACAAATAAAAGCATGAGTAAATGTAGTAGAAAGTGACTTCAGCTCTCTTCTGGCTATAGATAGCTATAACATTGTAAAAAAAGGCATAAGAGGCTGTAATCATATTACACTCCATCCGCTACAATTCTGTCACTAGAGTACTTTCACTCATTGTCATAAACACTATGAACATATTATATACGTAGTAGTTGCCTTGTTTGTTGTTGTGTACTAGCTGTCGCTCCGAAAGAACCACTTAATTTGTAATTTCTTCCTTGGTAAATTAAAGACAAGTAGTAATAGTTTGGTATCTTCAATTTTGGTGAGGAATATAATATTCCCGTGTTGAAATCAAAGTACATATACCAGCTTGAACGTCATTGCTTTCAATGCGTCGAGAAAAGAAGACAAAGCTTTGCTGCCAATGATTCAATTCAAGGGCTTCCTGTTTCGCCTTTCATAGACACACTATATAAAAACACCAGCCAAAAGGACTTGAGCAGCGAGATCCTCCGCATTCTTAACGTATAACGTATAAGCAAGGGAAGAGCAGGGAACATATTGCTCTTATATGGTATAGTGATTCAGTATCTGCATAAATAGGATAAATTTACTTTTCAGAGTTTGCTTCCAGACCCAAGAGCTCTTTAAACTACTTTATGTAGCTCCTTCACCCAAAAAGTTTTCTTTCTACCTTTTGGAGTCTTTTCGGAATATTCAAAAAGGTATAAATACATGTTTTTATAACGTATAACTTATTTATTAAGCGAAGTCGATTGAGGTAAGTTGATAGCACTAATATTATGTATTTACGCAACGAACATTGCCAACCAAAACCAATGACATTTTAATCAATGTTTGAGATTTTTTTTTTTTGGATATTCAAGAATATATTAATGCATTACTAAATGGTATAATCATTGATGATACATAGAACTAGAAGCAAGTACTTAAGTCATATCAATAAATATTACCAAATACAAACTCATGTTTTTTCAAGCAAAACAAAATTAATACAATGGGAACGGTAAAGAAATGAGATACGCACATGAACATTTACAAGAATTAAGCAAGAAATACACAAAAACATGCGTAAAAACTTATACTACGTTACAAAACGTTAACGATGGCATGAAATGGTAAACAAGTAAACTTAGTAAACATAGGTTAAGCTCAACTTAACAGCTTAATGCAAAACAAGAAGACAAGCCACTCCAACGAAGTGTGCACCGTTGAGTTGAATACGTACCAAACCGGAGAGCAACCGTACAATATAAGGATAAGTACGGACATGGACAGAGAGTTTCCAATTCCAGCTCAGCCCTGACTGTTGTGAAGAGAATATAGTATATAAACTTTTTTTTTTTATCTAAAAGTGAAATAGCGCTCTGTTCACACTATACAAGCTCAAGCCTGACAAGAACGAGAACGACGAGAGACTATGTGCGCACCGTGCACTTAATTGTGTGTCAAACTGAGCGATTCGTTCCCACCTTTTACATCTTAGTAAATATTGATGCTAAACTATACGGGAATTCTTGCATACAATATTCCAAATGCAAATGTTACGCTAGTATTCTTTTGTCTCCTAAAGTACATGGTTATTTATACTATAACCACTTTAAACAAGTAAAACTACAACTATGTAGATCCACGGCTTATACTTGCTCAGAACAATCTAAACCAGTGCTCATTCTCCAGGAAGACGATGAATAAGCAGAGCTGTGTAGCGAACAAAAAGGACGTTTTTTTTACCACCACTCCATAGTCAAAGGACTTAAGAATGAGCAAAAAAAATGGAGAGTCAGGAAACAAATATATTTCGCTTTGAAATCTGAGTAGCACTGTCTGACAACTATTATGTTTGTTTCCCTTGTATCAACTGACATACTGAATACGTCGAGTTAATGTCGGTTTTCCAATTTGAATTTGCTCTATATGCGATTCCTGAAATTACTATATTATTATTTAAAAGCATAATGCTAAGAACCGTAATGTTTAAGCCATTCATCAAAGCAACCGGAAGTACACCACTAATGAATTCAGCAACTTCTGGAACAATATGAAAACGAACGCTCTTCCAATTTACTGTTCCAATATGGAGGTTATATGATATGTATGATATTTGTAAATATTCCAAATACATACCAAAAAGGTAGTATCTTACAGTAATGCAAGTAATATTATTATTATTATTATTCTTTCATCTTTAGGGGTGCCGTTAGAATATTTCTTGATAAGCTACAGTAACATTAAGCCAAGTTTATGAACCTGTTCATATTATTTCATGTACTTTGTTCATTGTTAATTCTATATATATATCTTCATGTAAAATGAGCACTTGTACTTCTTATCACCCTCCGCCTGATATGATACTACAAGCTTACTCGTAGTAGCGCAAGCTAATTTGTACAGCCACTTTTAATTAGCAATAATACTCGCATTGTATGAGGTCCAGTCCAGTCGAGATACTGGGCAATTTCCCATTATTACTATCCACATCTACTATGATCATAACCTAATTAAATTTTAGTGAAATGATACCACCATAGATAAACTATAAATACAATTTGTCTGTTAGTAGCAGGATAGATACATAGTTCCATAGATATTACAGTAATAAAGCATGTTGGTAGTGCTGTATTATAATAAAACGTATACAGAAGACACATCAAATTTGGTGCACAACGACAGGTATGAATCCTTTTATGCAGCGTCACTTGTCTATTCAGAAAGTTTCATCATGAGCTTCGAGCTTGGTTTGTATGTATCAGATCACATCACACACATATAGTAGCTTTAAACAGAATACATACTCTTTTTCTGTGTAATACACAGACAGACAGACGACCTGCATTCTTCTTGACTCTCAACTCAACCATTAAGAATGTTGCATCAAATATGCATTCTCAACTCATAATCGCAAGGCAAGTTTAGTTACACAAGTTGTCATTTCACAGGAACACCCTAATTACCCATTAATTTAGTTGATAAGAAGCATTAGCATTTTATCTTACGATTGAAATCTCTCTTATCGTCACTCGCAGAAGCTTGTTTTCTATTTCGACCTCCATCATAAAAATCATAATATCTGTTTGGTGAACCAATTCATAACAATAGACAAGCGGCAGATGTTCCGGCTCAACTAATCTCGCCACCTTTTTCTTCCAAGGCATGTAATAAGCAAAGAGCAAGAGAACCCAAAAGGTTTACAATAAGCATATTATGCCCATCACATAATATTGCTCTCATATCCTCCTCCTCCTCTCATTACAAACAAAGATGAAACAGACATATCAGCGATGAAAAACTTTGTTTAAGTTTGATCATTAATTTTTTTTTAAAAAGAATCAAAATCTTGTACTCAAAAAGCGGAATGACTGAAAATGTTTATGGGATGGCAAGGTTTAATGCAAAGCTTTGTCCGCATATAAACGTAATGAATTAGGGAAGTAAAAAGGAAATTTAAGGAGAAAGAGAAAATGGGCGAGGATAGGATATACATATTATAGTGGAGTGAGTCGAACACACATTATTATTATTATATAGAATGGATTCGTTATAACAGATTGTGTCGACTTTATACTATATGAATATAAAAGTTGTAAGCATGTACGTAGTTGCTTTGTTACGTACTTACACAAAAGACTGCATGCTATGTTCTCTTCCCTTTCTCTCTCTCTCTCACTCTGAAAGTCTCCTCTATCAACTCAAGCTCACTCAATATAGGTATTCCAGAGAAGACTTTGATAAAAGATATTAGGCGTTTGTGACGAGTGAGTGTAGGACGAGCAAGAGGGGAGTTTTTGCTGCTGTTGTTGAGCGAGACGAACCTCTAGGGATCTACACACCACCACCGTGTAATGTTTCTTTCCCCAAATGTTTCAGTTTTTATCACATGTGAGCTCAACCCCAAAGGACAGAAAAGGCATTGAAGATACGAAACAGAGCTTAAGGAATATGGACATTCAGCAGCAGCAGCTACTCTTTCAGGTCAAGGGAAAATTAACATTTCTTTCGAGCCATCTTGGGTAATTAAATATCAGAAATGGACTAGCTGTCAGGGTTTTTGGTGAGATATCTGAATTAATAAAATGTACATTAACACTTTTATCTCTCGAAACAAAAAGGTCTCCCTCTCTCAATTCAATTGTATGAAAAAGCAAGAGTTAAAAATCTATTTCTTTCTTTTTTGGAAAGGGATAACAACTGCGGATTCAATTCAGTTTGTATTGGTTTGCTATTATTATTGCAAGCAGATCGGATCAGAGCAGAAAAGTGAAACAGTGCAAAGATTTTTTAAACCAGAGAAAGAGCACGTGAAGAAAGAATAATAGTTTAGTAGAAAAGAAAGAAATTTGAAATTCACAGGGAATGCTTATGTATGTTTATGTGAATGCTGGGAGTCATATTATTATTGTTATACTTAAACTTTTGTGTGTTATATCACATCATACATTATCATGAGGAAAAAAGGAGCCGTGTGAGAGCATATATAGTTTGAAGGCTGCTGTCTGCAGCAAGTAACGTTTGTTTAGTGGTATGTACGATAACTGCAGTCGAGGCAAATAATATGCATTAGACAAACTGAAGAGAATACATTTGGTACAGAGAGAGAGAGAGAGAGAGAGAAAAGAAATATGTAACGTATAGAAATTTCACGTAATAATGTAAAGCTTACGCCATCCCATGATATCAAACCAGAAAGCAAACGAGAGAAATAGTAATAGCAGCAGAGTGACTGACTGAAAGAACCGTGTGACTGTTGTGTTGTAGAAAAGAAGAAGAAGAAGTAAGTTTGTAAGAAAAAACTGTAGGCAAGCAAAGCATGCTAAAGCGATGCAGAAAGAGCGATAGAGAGACGGTCGCACTCAGAAATACACAAACTCCGAGATTATATATAAAGAGAAAAGAATTGGGTGCACGAGAGAAGAACTGTAAGCAACATGAGAGTGAGAGAGAGAGAGAGGCTTTCGCTTTATGCGGTATATTACACAAGTATTGTTTAACAGAAGAAGAAGAGAGTCTTTAGGAATCCTAGTTGGTGCTCTCTTCCATCCTTGTCAAACTAAATCACAATTCAGCAACCTTAATGCAACACACAGCAATTGTTCTAGTCATATATGTGTATATTTTTCAAGGGCTTCGCTTACCTCCCGGTTTGTAGTCAATTCCGTCGTTGAAACACAAATATCTAGAGTAGACACCTTCGTGGTCTTTCCACACTCGACCTTTGACAGGCTCTTTCTTCCCTGCGACGGGGATCGCAACTTCTTCAAAATCTTCTGTATCCGCTGAAGGCACAGTCACAGGTTCAGAGTCTACAGCAGCTGCTGCTGCTACTGCTACGGATGATGATGATGAGGAGGAAGAGGAGGGGTTAGTTCCGGCTAAATTCTTTGATAACTCGGGGTCACTATTAGCACTAGCATTATTTGGTTCCTCCTTTGAACTCAAGGATGACCCATCACTAGCATGACCACTACTACTATTGCCACTTGTCCCAACAGAAGGATTGAGTCCAACTTTATCGGGTTGACGAGAGTCTTTTGAATCACTTGAATTATCACTGTTTTGAGGAGGAAAGTACGAGGATTCATCAACTCCGGTGGATAACAATGGTGTCAAAGAGTTACGAGAGGATTGACCAGCTCCATTGTTCACGTGCCGATTTTGATAATTATAGCTAGTGCTCGCATTACCACTACTACTGTTATTACTGTTCTTTTGACTCTGTCTTGGTGATGAGCTTACAGAACTACTGCTGCTACTACCAATGGAAGTAGTAGTAGTGTTCTCACGGACTGGTGTTGATGGAGCACTTGCACCGCTTCTCTGGCGTTGCGAATGATTTGATAGCCCTGATAAATTGGTAGTTCCAGAGTTGCTGCTAGAACTCGTGTCCTGCTTTGGTTGACTTTGTATCCCGGACACTGGTGCTGCACCAGTTACTGAACTTGACTTGTGATTCTTTCCACTACCATCCTTTGTATCTTTCCCACCTGCAGCCTTTTCTTTTCTTGGACTACCGTTGGATTCCCCATTTGATGATGACTGAGAGGAAAGAACAGTTGATACTTTGGGTTCTGTCGTTTTCGTTTCTCTTGCTCGTTTAGATGAAGGACTGGATTTGGCGTTGGATGAGGGAAAGGAATTATCGGATTTTCCTAAATTATTTCCTGAAGCAGTGGCAGAGTTGCTGGCCTTTGCCTGCAATCTCCCTTGCAAATTTGGTCTGATACTTCCACTGTCTGCACCGTTCCGAGTGTTTCCACCAACACTTCCGGTGGCTGAGTTATGATTGCCATTTTCATTGCTGCTACTGTTGTAACTCTTTTCCTCAGAAGAGCCGGATGACTCTGTGATCATCCTGAACCATTTATTTTCAGTCTTGTCTGGATGATTTCAACCAGTCCTACTAGTAGTACAACTGCATTTCCAGCATTAGTTTCTGCAAAGAAAATAAACCAGTGCGTTTAATACAATTGAGCTTGATACTATATAAAAACGATCAATAGACTATATGGTGTCATGAGTCACACATTATTCACATCATAAACAGGTTCGCAAGTCAATATACGCCATAGCATTTCATAGAAATTTCTGAATTGTTGAGGAACTCCATTAAAAATTTTCAAGATTCATTGCTAAATATCCCAATTATCAATTTTAAATTACAGTTGACTAGTTGAGCATTTGACTGAACGGTAATGCTTATACCCCTTCTTGTATGATGCTTGTATATCATTACGCCCCAAGAGTATGCTTCTATTCAGTCAAAGCATTGATTACAACGAATAGAAAATACACTGATATGACTTCTTGCAAAGCGCATCGAACAACCGATTTGCTTTAAAATTATATGCACCTAACTCTTTATTGCTCGTTGCTTATTTACGATCAACGATTAGATTCTCGTCCAAGGAATAATTAATGTAATGTGGCAATCTCGTTCATCTTTAAATTTTCATAATATGATAATGATAATGAATTATCCTTTTCTCAAACATGAAATACCAAATGTTGAGGTTGAAGTGAAAGACGCAGCCAACTATAAGATAAATACGCACTACACACGTCAACGATGATTAATATGACTGTATACAATAAAGCACTCACATAACTGATAGAACTCTTGTATGTATGATATGATAAAGCCGAATAAATGCAGAGTGGTTGATGATTGTGTGAATAATAGAACTTTATAGAATAATAGTGGCAGCATCAACGAATAAACTCTACAACATATCTTATTGTAAAAGAAAAATATGCCCTGCTAAAGCCATGCTGCCATGCTGGTTGTATAGTGACGTGAGTTTGCTACAATTTTAGCCTACCCTAGTGACTGCAAAAAATGGTGAAATTGAACGAATATTATTTACTTCCACAGCTCAAAAATAGTTTTCTCGTATAAATTCAATTTTTATCCGTGAGTGAGGAAATTATATTTCCGTTCCCATTTATACCAAAAAATTTGCTACTGTTTGAAGCTTTTTAAATTAGTGACGCAAATTTGGAAAAAAAATTGAGTTTTCTCTCAATAAGTAATTGGTCACAGTTTGAATTGAATTGAAAGCATTTTAAATCCTTCTTGACTTTTCGTCCTTGGATAAATATTGTCATTGCTTATTCTCTTATTTTTCTTTTTGATCCTGCTGTTTTATTACATAAAGAATACCACCAACACTTTATGATCTTATCTCCAATCCCGTTTAATGCTGTAACGTCTTATCAAAACGCTTAAACTGGTATGACAAACAAAAAAATATATGTGAACTTGTTCGTTCAGTTTTCTGGAGATGCTGGCTAAAAAAGGTGATAAGTATGAAATGAAATAGAAAAAAAAACGTAATAAATACACGTCTCTAGAGCTCAATAAAACTATGAGTGTACATAATAGTATAAACGACATTTTTCGCTAGATTTTCTTCTTCCGCTAAGTTCCAAATTGTTCTACTCTGCGCAGCGACAAGAAGCTCAAACTGAGAGTATTAGTTTAAGGTAGAATTCATGATTGAGGTTTCAATCTAATAATTCTGTTCGCATCAACTTGTACCAGAAATTCAATTGAATCAACAGATATTAGAGTAGAACTAGAGAGAGAGAAAGAGAGAAGAGAGGTCGTCGTCTGAATTCACTAATGTAATGACATTATCTATATTGCATCTACATCTAGAGTATTCCCTTGTCTGCACAGAGCTAACAGCATATAGCTGCTGCTGTATATACCGCCTCTTCCATAAAAGTCAAATTAAGTCATCTTTTAAACTAACAAGCTTACATAAATGGAGATATGGAACAGTAAAAGGTGAAATGATATGATACTATTTGATAATTACATTTTTAATTATTCTCATATGAACATCTCATCCATTACATAACATAACAAACACACTCAAGAAATCTAACCCGAGTAAAAGCCAGGTGTTTCACAATCTCTCATTCTAAAAACAGCTCTAAACTTTTTTCATAGATACTATATAAAAAACCAACCAAAAATTTATAAAGAAGCCTAATCTCCTCCTGCTGAGAATTTTTAACCTTTAGGCAGGTGCAGTTTAATATAAAAAAAAAGAAGTAAGGTGTATATGTAGCAACATGTTCTTCCTGAGAGGCAATCAGTTGTCGAATGATATATGCATGCTTGGTTGTGTGAGAGACCACAAGAAGAGCAATGTTCCGCTTAAAAACCCTTTTTTACAGGTATATTCCATTAAGCAACATACACACAAAGTGATAGTGTTGGACGAAGAGCTCAGTCATGAGAGCAAAAGCAATGGTGGTGGTGGTGGTAGCAAGTTGGTAGAAAAGAGAGTTCTTTTGCTGGTGCTTGCTGACTGACTGAGAAAGAGAAGTGAAGTGAGCAAGCGGACAAGAGGAATGAGAGAGATAACAGGAAAACTTTTGGCATCATCTGCAGATAGATCGACACTGTGGTATTCTATTGATGTTGGCACAACCACACAGTATCTCCCACTGCAAATTACCTGCTTTCTTCAGTTGGCAACTGAAATGTACCGTTCTCTCTTTACACAATGCCTGATTACAAATTATTATGTCTGATGAATTTCCATCCTTTACAACAACCCAAAGCGTACCCATTTCATTTTGTGTCATAATATAATATAATATCATAACAATTTTTGATTGAATGAGGGCTACCGCAATTTAACAATTTCAATTCCAATTTTCTAATCCAAACAAATTAAATGCAGAATTATGAATATATATTGGAGATGAGCATATAATAAGGGTATCGGATGAAATAATAAATGGCACAAATATGCACAAAAATGATTAATTCCAAAACTAGTTGTTTTACACAGTCTTCTTGGTAGACACAACACATAAATTAAGGGAAAGATTAGTGGCAAAACAAGTTCATAAATAATGAGTCAATCAATACAATAACGACATAAGGAGAAGAAAAAATTGATAACGGTCGGATCTGGCGTGAGATCAACCAGATACTGTAATAATAAAATATGGTATTACTGGCCAAAAGGGTCTGCTGTCACATCAACATCCTTTTTTCCCCTAATCCCAATAAACGAATAGAGCGAAATAGCTTAAGCGACGAGCTTTTGCTATATATATATTATAAATATAAATGTATCATCATCAAAAATATAGGTATATACATATCTCTACACGTTCTGTACGAATATCCACTAAACTTCGTGGTCGTGCAGAAACAGAACGAACTGAAGGAAGAATAGAATACGTGTTCGTGATAGTGTGGTGTACGAATGAAACATGTCCATAACACAAAAACTGGTACATCACCCCACACACACACATATATACATATATATTCATCCACTCACAAACACACACACTACTAAACAAAACACATTAATTTCCAACGAATATGCGTATAGATATAAATCCAAGATGGAGATGGACATATTCGAGGGACTAAATACATACTTTGCGCGTACATTATGCACGTTTGATTTTTATGGTAAAAGTGTAACTACTACTAACTGCCATCACAGAAGCTACAAAGGTAATTTCAGATATTTAATTTTCAAAAAGAATATAGATTTATGACTACATTAGAGCATGAGACAATGTTAAATAATTATTAAGAAACAACGCAATGCACTCATACATCATGGTACTATGTGGTTTTTTTATCTAGTGTGAGAATAACATTCACAATTGACTCACTTTTGAAAAATGTCATGTTGCATGAATGAGAGAGCTTGTACGCAATTATGCATCACTGTATTAACACTAAAAAAGCGGTTGGAGTCATGTTTTCTGCTATGTATTAAGCTCTCGGCATACTAAACAAAAATGCTGCCTTCAACACACGCACACACACACACACAATGCAGAAACAGTGAAATGAAATGACTAGGCTCTACACAAGCAAGCAAAGAAAGAAGAATGGATAGAAATGGAAGGCTAAGCAGTAAAGCAAGGGATATATTATATTATATATATATGTAACAGCACCGGGGCACACGGCACACAGCAACATAGGTAATGGTAAGCATGTAAGATCTGCCAAGAAGATTGATAGCTTGGAAAATTAGAAAAGATTCCTTGATCCACAACTCACCAATAAAGAACCGTACTGATTTATATGGTATTTACTGCACCATTACCTAAAAAATGCTAAATCCTCTCTTCTACGGGATAGTATATAGTACGTGCAATAACGCAATGACTCTAGCCCATTTTAGGCAATTAAGAGTACACGCTGTTCTTGTGTGTAATTCAGAAAAGTGTACATTACATACATACATTACTCATTAAGGTATACAAGTTTGACTGGCCAATGTCTTGTTTTAGCTTCAATCCAAAATGTAATCAATAATAACCAACTACCAAAACAAATGCTAATGTTGAATGTAATTTACCTATAACATGAAATGTTACAAAGACTAACGCAAACAAGCTTGTAAGAAGAAGTGCTTGATATTATATACAATCTAATTCTGCTGTTCTAACAAAATCCTCTTTAAAATAAGTAATATTAGCAATCGTCAAGTCAAGCCAAAATCAAAAGGGATAACTACAACGTGTGTTATGCCATCATTTGTCGTTGGAACCAAATTTATAATCACTTACTCACGTGTAATAGCAAAAGAGTTGTTCATATTCTAATGATTATTTGATCCTCAAATTACAAAGTCATTATTTTAAACTAAGCTCCAAAAACACATCACAGTAGAAATCTAATACTTTACGAATGAAAGAGGTAATTCATACTTTTTGGAGAACCTTTTGTCAATAACTAGTAAAGCTATAAATAATAGAGATCCTTCTTCATAACGTTATTAAATAAATGAGCCACTACATGAGGATGATCATCATGATCCAGTATTCTCAAGTAACATGAGCAAAGGTCGCCATATTTGAAACACAAACTACATTTTCAATTCTAGTGGGTGGCCTTAAATGTAAAAGAGTGAATATGACAGTGTAAATAATATTTTTGTATGTAATGGGCTTATGTATCTACCTAGGATAGGATTGCATCCGGTTGTGAACTTTGCACTGAATACTGAATCTTTCAATCTGTGTCTTCTTCGCTTCGTTGTATTAAGCAAACACAAGCACAACCAAATTAAACAATGCCAATATGTTGATCACGTAAGCAGGTTTTGGTGACGCAGGACCACAAAAACGCATCTCAAAAGATGAGGACGCAGAGGAAACGTATGATCCGTATCATATTTACGATCAGTTTGATGTTATGCACAATCAGGGTTAGCAGCAAGCAAAAATGTGATTTTGTTTTATAAAAGCGCTTCGTTGCTGTTTAAGCAGCTGATATTCCTTATAAAAGCTTCTGCTTTTTTGTAGTTTCACTTTCTCCATATACCAATGCAATAGTGACAAAATAGCAAAAGCAGCTAAAAAGCATACAGTAAGAAAACAGAAATAGAAACAAAGGGAAAGGTTTTTTATTGTCAACCCTATGCGCATTTTACTGTGATAAGTTATCATTGTCTTCTAGTTATTCTCAATTCCTTTTATATTTTTGTGCAAATCTAAACGAATGGCCGAGACCTACCTGCTCACAGTTTGCTTGGAAATGGCAGAAAAATAATAATTTTCTAATGCATAGGTCATTATAATGAACAATTTGTATTGCTATTCGTTACTCTTAATGAATTGTATAGAGAGGCTACAGCTCGTTAAGCTGTTTGCGTTGTACATTTCACTATTATCAATTGTTGTTTCAAAACAACCAACACCATTATCTTATGAACGAATGAAACATTGACATTACCATAATCCAGCACTTTAACGTCTTGAGCCTTGACGATTGCAGTGTTCATTTTGTGTCAAAAACGTCAAAACCTCTGCACTTTTTACAATCACATCACATCAACTCAACTCAAAACGTAACACAGAAGCAACAACAGAAAAATAGAATAAATATCCAAATTTCAAAAGGATATGGATTTTATTGACTTATTGTTGTGTTCCAAGAAGTTCAACTGATACGAATATGTACACAGCACAAGCTAGAACCCAAAAACTTTGAGCACGCTATTCGTATACATATCAACTTGTGTTTTTGTAGAAAGAAAAAGGGACAGACAAGATATATGTATAAGATGAGGATGCTTCCGTGAAAAGGGATTTTCAACTTTTACAAGAAGGGTCGTTTAGTCATTTGAACTTATAAAGACATGTCTTCATTCACTCAATGCCAACACCACTTTAGTTCCGTTTCAACTACTTCTCACAAAAACCCAAATATGTTGACTTGAAGGAGTCAACTTTATCTTCCCAGTTACAGAACTAGTGCAAGTGGTTCAAAATGAGCTTCCTCAGGCTTAGGGACAATAATTATCGTATCTGTCGACCAGCACAGCTTGTCAAAGTTTATGAAACAATCGCATCCAACATCCGCTTCTTAACGTTTCCATATTGTCCTTTATAATAGCTTACTGACAAGTATGCATACAAATATATGAATGAAGAATGAATACAAGAGGGCAAAACTTGACCGTAAATGGAAGTAATAAGTGTAAAGGCAATGCTCTACTTAGTTTAGAACAAAAGAAGGTGCAACTTCTCTCTTACTGGATCGGACACGACGCATAAAAAACCGGAATGAATAAAGGATATTTGTTTTTCCAAGTAAGGTAAATGCCAAGATGACCCCTTAAATGCTTTTACATGCATGCATACATAAATGATATAATATCAGCGTCTTCCGATTTGTATTACTCCTTCATAAATTCGATAATAAAATTAGAATACGATGACTAACAACAAAAACAACGCTGCTGAGCTCAGCAAATTCCCAAGAATCTGTTTTCCTTCCTTTTTTACTCCCGAAACAAGTCTAGCATTAAAGCAATCTGAACCCGTAGTCTCATATCTCGGAAAAAGAAACAATTTCAGTTCTTGGAATACATTTACGAACTAACAATATAAAATACAAAAAAAAAGTTTGTCAAAGTAGTTATGATGTCAATGTTAATATTATTCTGACACTATCAGTATTAATCGTTCGGTACATTTGTGGCCAAACTATGTTAAATTTTTTTTTAAAAATGAAAAGTTAATCAATTGGATGATTATGAGAAACGAAATAAATACTTTAGACAAAGCACAATAATTAGCAACAATCATTTGCAGAACACAATTATTGCAATAGAGGTTTCGGCGGAATGCTTGTGATGTCAGTGCCATCCTCATCACGAAAAACAAAGGGAAAAAAGGTCCCTTTTGTGCTGCTACAATGACAAAAACGACAATACTCAAACGAAACCTCACTTGGTGCAAGCAAAAGTCGTGAGATTATAGCCATGAATAGAGTGGTGGTGCATCCATACACTCGTATATATATAGCACCACAGAGTAAAAGTGCGGAGAGGAGTGACTGAGTGAGCTATGATGATACGATACGATGCAATCTAAAGCTACATTATATGCATAAAAGGATCAAATAAATGGCGAACTTTAGAGGGCCATTAGGAAACACATCAACCCAGTTAGATGCATCATATTGTGCACGGAAGCCAGGGACACATCGCATAATAATAGTTTATTACAGTTTCTGCTGATACAACACAATTCCATGCAGTCGTCGAGAAGCATATATGAATGAAAGGGCAAATCCGCTGCATTACATGATGATGGGAGAGTAGAAAAAAACCCATATTGTAATCACAACTGTATCAACATCACGGGCAAAAATATGTGTACAATGTTAACTTCTTGATTATTATTATCAAAAAAAAATATGCGAACCAAGTTGACTGTCTATCTAACTGCATATCAAATCATATAGCGGCACATCCATAAAATATTGAGCTCTTGCGCTCCCATCATTATTACCATGTGTATTCACTCCTTTTCAGCAGTAAAATAACATCTTTTCTGCATTTTAACATTTGCTTTAAAACTTTAGCGGATTGCTCAGCATTCAGCACAGCAAGTGAAAAAAGAGTTTAGAGTTTTGTTATAAGAAGAGAAAGAAGTAAGCACATTCATACACTTATGAACGGCGATATGATGCTATACATATAAAAATGTTATTACGCTGAATGCGTGCGAAACAGTTCCTTTTGAGTGGCTGTTTGAGCTAGAGAGTCGTTTACCTGAATCCTAAGTTTATTAGACATCCAGATTCTTATTCTTACAGGGTTTAGATTGCGATTCACTAACACTCCAAATAATGCTTGAAAATGCTCCCTAAAAAAACTCTTGTATTGCTTATTTCTTTCGTCTCAATGGATGAGTACAACTACAAAACTACAACCATCATATCATATAATGAGGAAAGCGCTACAGAGTGCACAATAATAGCATAGTTGTGTGTCAATCGTCTGTAGGTTGAGTTATAAGTTAGTTATAATACCAACGATATATAATATTATATATGTACGCACAAAAGATTTCCCATGTATTCAAAAAAACGTATACTACTTACTTTAGTGTTTACACTCAATCTGTATTTGTTCCTGTGAAGTTAAATACAAGACCAAAAATGTACATTCATATAACATCTCTCTCTCTCTTTACTATATGGTAGGTACGAAAGATGCATCTCTCGAACTTGAGATATAAATGCACTTTAACGCATGAAAATGTACATAATGCGAATGCTGCTGCTGCTTTAGTTGTTAGTTGAGAAGTTGATTTGGTCTCATCGGTTCGTTTCTTTCTTACTCACAGCAATTTCTACACCACTACTACCTATAGAGTATACCCACATAGCATTATATTATAAAGGAGCAGTAACTCTCAACTCAGATCCTTTTTTATACTACGTGCTACAACATTCGTGTATTTTCTGGTGGGGAATCTCTTACACAGACAGATGTGCGTACATCGTGTATATATAAGTAATATGGATACATTTTAGGTAGAGAGGTGCACATACATATACATGCAATGTATTGCATGTGTGCACAACCCTGTGTAACGGCTATACATCCATGCTTCAGCTACCAGTTAATACGAAGTTGTGTGAAGTAAAATAATATATTATGCATCTGCGTGCATTTAAGTAAGCTCCGAAAGCATATGTACATATAAAGAACTTTATACCGAATTATCTCATGTCATGAATGTATGTATGTATGTACGTAATAAGTATATATATATATTTATGTATATACATTAGCGCACATAAATATTGGGTATGACTGAACGAAACGTTATACTTGTAAAATGTATGTACATTGTGATATTTTTATATATCTATAGAATGGCAATAGATGCATGAGCTCAGCTATCTGAATTCACAAGTGACGTGTTGTGTTTGTACTTTATAGGGAGTACAATGACTATGGCCCTTTCGTTTTCTCTTGCTCCCTAACCCTTTCCATCTGAGGAATATTATGAAACATGAGGTTTTATCTCGCATCAAAATGTCTCCGAATGTTGAACTTAAAGGCTGCCTTTGACAAAGTGTAGAAAATAATACACATACTTCACATCAGTCCGTTCTTTACCTATCGCGTAGCTATGTTTTTTTCTCTAAATGAACACACATCTTTTCTGCTTTACCAAGGCCTTCTCTAGGCATCCTTGTAAAAAGTTAAGCTTCAAAAATTCAAAGCACATTAAGATTTAGGACAATACAATTTTGTCTACTACATGTGTTTATAAGTATGAAGTATACTGGCTTAGAAGTACTTGTGTTGAGCAATCAAATCCAAATAGATCATTATCCGTTCTTTAGCCAGCATAATTTGTGTACTCTGGCTGCTCTGCTACTCTATAATTTTGTAAAGTCTTTTATTTTATATGCTCTTAATTTCTTTCCTTTCAACTCGTACTAAAAGATGATTTGACATTGACATATATGATGTACGTATTAATAAATAGAAATTTGTTTTGTGTGAATAACAATTATTTTTGGATTTATTTTGTTTTATGATAATGCAGAAATCTATAAATGTTTAATCGGCTTGCGTACCGTCATCAGTTGCAGAGGTATATATTATGTGGTATCCTTTTCATAACTGAAATATAAAAGCAACCAACGATATCACTACATAATTCATTTGACAAAATAATGTAATCATGACTAGATTTCCTTCATTTATTCAATGAGCTAACCAGCTGCAATTTCCGGAATTTATGAATCCGTATAATAACTTCCTGACGAAAAAGGATTGTGATTTGTTTCCATTTAAGCATTCAGCATAAAAAGTCGACTTGCAAAAAATCAAAGTGTTTCATCTTTTCCATTTGATAATACCCCGAATGCATTACAAGGTTTTCCCAGTACGTCCATAGTCCAAACAAGCATGTATGTATACAAAAGTAATGCAAAGGAAGTAAAATCTAAGACGTAGGTTAAAAGTATTGATCAAAAAAATAATCCGCTTGTATTTACTTCCTCAAATCGAAAGATCAAGCATTAAAAAGCTTTGTTTATCTCGATATATATATTGACAAGTTCAAGTAACCAGCAACTTCTACAAACAAAAGTTAGCCTAACAAAGCAACAGCGTTTAAGGGCATGACATAACGTTAGAAATGTATATGTGTAAACCTGCATGGAAAACTAAAATTTAGTCAAGATCATGGTAGGTTAGGTCATTTCATTACCAGAGAAATCTAATCCGTATTCAATACATTTTACTTGAAAAGGTATCTATGTGCTTAGAAATAACATGAATTTACTTTTGGTACTCAAAGACAGCATCACATCTTTTCCCCTTAGACTTGCACTTATGCTCATATTATGCTTGACATCATAGCATGACAAATAAGAAAGAAATGTTAGTATTGGCTACTGCTGCTTGCTGACTGCTGCTGTATTGGTAAAAAGAATTTTGAAAATTGATAGAGTTTTAGAGATCATGGCCAAAGTTTACATGTGATTTCCACACGGTGGTTGCACTACGTAATTACGACTAATATAATCTACAAGTTTATAAAGATTTATTACCCGTAGCAGGATGTATATGCCTAAATAGATTCTTTATTAAGAGTATTTTAGTGCTCATGCTACTAATATAACATCAAGTTTGGTTATAATATATTCTCACTTCTAACCAAATGCATACAATACTGAACTCAAAATCATAGAACCATAGAAGCATGCACTTTACTCCGTACTGGGAGCCTATTTGCAATGAAAAGCATATAAATGTCAACCGAAAAATGCAATGGATTTGAAAAGAATGCCTCGTGTACTCACCATCAAAAGTACCGAACGATGTTACTTATCAAGAAGGGATCATACCGTGACTATCATCTTTGCGCATTGTTAGTTATTGCAATCAGTATTATTTTAACACAAACGTTTTCTATTAGGAGCCACGTATTACCAAATAATTTTTTTTTTAAATTCATGGATTTCTCATTTCCACTTGTTTATATGACCAAATTAACATTATACGTTCGACAGTCGTTAATTATTTTCTGGTTTTTGAATAATTGCAAAAATCAAATAAAATATATCAGGTTTGCCACATAGTACACCACATTTTTTGTTTCACACAGAAAGTGAGGCATGCTGCTGTTAAACGAACTCATTACGGTAACAGATGAGGCGGAAATTATGAGCTTGAATGAATTCTGAATTAATTGTATTAAATTTATATGCAGAAAGATCTACGATGGCATGACATAGAGTAGGACACACGAGTCATGAGAAGTTTTATTATTAGTTGGACTGATGAGATGACTGAAATCAATCCTTTCGTGGCTCACACGGGGAGGCTAATAAAACCAATGAATTTTACATGGTGAGACAGTTTGTTGGCAAACTAAATATTAGGAAAGTGGCATATATATATGTTTACAAACGCTTTTGTCCAACATCTCTCTCTCTCTCTCTCTCTCTTGTGAAACGCGGAGTTAGGAAAATTGTTACAGAAGTCTTGAATTTTAGGTTTAAGAACTGTGAAGTGTACTGTGTCAGTTCAGCCTGCCTGCTCTTGTCAAGAAAGGATTTCTGTGCGTGCATTATAGAGAAGTAGGATGAATAATGCAGTTGAATCTTTTCTTATAATCTACTATATGTACGTATATGCCCGTGTGTAAAACAGTCAATGCCAATGCAAAGTTGCTTGTTGGAGAAATCATGAATGTAAAGCGGTATGTTAATGCCCATCTTCAGGATTCTTGCTTACATTAAGGAAGAGGATATAATTACGCAACATTTATGATTTTTTCTTAGTAAACGTTCAATACTGATCTGATATCATGCAGCACGCCACTGCCATTGCATCTTCTCAAATTTTACCAATTTTTATCAAAACATTACCTCCTGCTTTACTATATTATGCGTTGTAGCTTTAAGAAAATTAATTATGTAGAAATGTCAATGTATCTTTTGCTAAATCCAAAATGTATGTTTCTTAATCATAATCTTATCATATACTTTAGAAATAAAGAAAAAGATTTACCTTTTTTACAGATCCAATTTAATACATCCTTTGTGAACTTTCCATAGTATTATACTTTTATTACAAACTCACACAATCACAGTAGTCACACTGATCCTCAACATTCGATTTAATATTAATGAACCCGTGTGGTATCTGATCGCGTAGCGGTAACTCTACACAAGCCAAAGCCAACGTGCTAATGAATACCCTTCTACCTTTGGACTCAACACAAATTGGTATTGTTGGGATATTTTTAAATGATGATGGTATAAAATGTAAACTCTCAAGGAAGGATGTTTATCCAGTAAACGGAGAAGACTTGCAAACTTTTATGACACCGCTACTTTATTTAAACCTGTCTTCTCTTCAAAAGCTTTAATTCTGCATCGTGTGAAGTGGAGCACGTATAACAAGTAAGCACTATTATGCTTTGCAACGTTGTTGTGAAACTGGGATCTGGACCTACACTAAAAGAGGCAAGTTCGCTTGCTTTACGGTGTGGACTCTGTAGGAAACCGTACACACACACACATCTATATACTTACAAAGATTTTGAGACACCAATCAGTTGTAGAGGGGAGCAAAGATCATCGTCATCATCATGATCACACACGCACAACTTTTTTCTCCATTCAATACCAAACCAATAGCTCACACAGCATTAGTGAGAGAGAGAGAGAAGAGAGTTTATACAGAGATACACCAAAGCTTAAACTTTTTTTGAACACACCGAGAGGAAGTGCAAAATCTATAAAAACTACATGAAATCAAGGAAAATGTCTAGGTCACTTTTGTCACTTTTATGCCTTCATCAAACAATATTTATCGTTACTTTTTTCTGAGATCTAACGGATGTGGTTGCGTTTGAGTTGAAAAAACACTTGGCGTTTCATTCCTCTATTTGGCTTCGTTTTTTTATTCTCTTTTGGACAAAATAAATTAGGAAGAAAGAATAGTCACAACAATAATACAGGAGTATGTGTGTGTAAGTTGAGTTGTAGTATGTAGGTTTTCTTCAACTTAATACTCAGCAAACGATCATGTACTCTGTGTGTCTCGCAAATGGAAAGGAAGAGAGCTGACTATGGGCAACGACCAGTCTCTTTCACGACAAGTTACCTTCTGCTGAAGTGAGTTTGTTGAAACCGAGTTACATACTTGACTTGACTTTTTCTCTGAAAGCTCTACTGCTTCTGGTGCTGCTGCTGCGTTACTGCTTCCCATTGCCACACTGATATTCAACATGGCAAAGCTTTTTATGCGTATGGATTGAGAAGAGAACTTAGGCACTCAATGCTTTTTGGGTATGTGAATGTGTATATATATGCAGTGTGATACGCTAGGTAGTAATGCACTCTCATATAAATCCGCGTGTATCTTGTGGATCTTCTATTGCTTCATAAAAATGATACAATGTTAATGATGTTTCATTTTATATACCGTATTATACGCATTTTGCATACAAGACGCACGTTTTTTTCTTTACTTTGATGATCCTATTTATTCAACATGCACCTATTTTTGTTACATTATGTATACAATTCTTTACAATATTGTTTGCCGTGAGTTGAGCTGATGACAGTGTACAATAAGATCGACAATGAAAGCGAAAAACAAGTGATCACGAACTTCTCTGTCAATCAACACATCGTGTTGATTCGATGCTTACATTGATCGTTAACTTTGAAGCTTATATTTGATGATAAATACTTCATTGATGTGTATTTTTTAAATCTAAAGTACCAAACTGAACAAAAATACATTAAATATTGAATATATAACTAAACAATTAGCTCCTCTAAATGGCTAGATTATAGTTACAGGGATTCTGGCTACTTCCAAGTAACAAATGGGGGACTACTGATCAATTCGGCTTTTATATGCAGCTAGTAACACAAACAAAGGCCAAGAAAGAAACTCTGCAAAAGTAAAAGAAGGTGATCGAAATGCTTTTTTTACCTTTAGGGGGATGCAAATGGCTTCTTGAGAAATAGGAGAAGTGTAGTTGTAAATTGCTATACTTTGCATCAAATTGTGTATTTTTTGAAAATATAATAGTTATAGCCTGAACTACTTGATTTACGTATGTTTTAAATATTCCTTTATGGAAAATTTTCTGATCCGATTATATGTATTTTTATATATTACACATTACACTTTACAAATACATTTTATACTATACTGATGAATGTACTGCATTATTGTTGAAGTAAGAAGTAAAGATAATATTATGTATGTTACAAAAGTAAATTGCTTATGCTGATATGATGAACAGAAGGATGAAGTGGATGTAAAGGAAAATTGTGTTTGCAATTTGGTATCGGATACCCTGTCATGTACGGAATTCAATTTTTTGACCGAACGTGGCCGATAAACTTGTTTGCAATTTATGATAATAACAGTGCACTGCAAGCGGCAGTAATCAAGGATAAGAACGGTAAGCATATTTATGCCTGTGTATACATTGCCTAACATGGTCTAGGAGGACTTTTTGTACTACTTGTCATCGTGAAATTGATAAGCTTCTTATTCTTGTCTGTTTTGTCTGGAAAGTAGAATCAAGACAGAGTCTCGGGAAAGTAACTTAATGCAAACTGGAAGTATTTACTTATGTAGATTGAAGAATTAAAACAGAAGCGTTTGAGCTCAGGACAAAAAAAACAAGTCGGAAGAAACCTTTGCATGATGAATAGATAGATGATCATTAGTTTCAGGTAATCGGAAATTAAAACCGAATTAGATGAACCCAATATTTTAATGGGCACAAGCACAATGCAAACATGGGAGTGAGAAGAGTTTCACTTTGAATGGATGAATGGCAAAGCGAACAGGTTAAGAGTATTGATGGTGAGCCAAAGTTGGAGTAAATAGGTGTGCATGCATATGTGAGAATTGGAGAGAAGATAGCTAATCAGATTCATGTACTTGTGAGATCATGCGATGAAGTGTATTATGTTTTATTACTCGTTACCATATTCTAATCTTACTGGAAAGTATATGTATATATATATTATGTGAGCCAAATGGTATTACGTGACGGAAGGCAGAAACCTTGTCATACAGATAGATATTCAAGTAGACTATTTTCTTATGACGGAAGTGTTGACAATACTCCTCTATAATACGTTTATGAGGTTCCTTTTCATGCTTTTTGGAAGACTAATCTTGCAAATGAGTCAGAACAGTCAGAAATTAAAAGTCGGAAGTTTGATATATTGACTTTACAAACGTACCTAGATAATGACTTTGGACACACAGCAAGGGAATACGAATACACGAGCATAGAAGAAGTCGGCTTTTCCTGTGTGATGAATAAGTATGAGCTGACTGCTAAGCAGGAGTGCGAGGGCCGTGAGCTAAGAGTCAGCGAGTTTTGTAAGCACAACCAACGAACTGGGATTTTCTTCTCTTTATCCAGAATCTGTGTGTTGATGAACAGAGGGTATTTCAGACAAGAATATAAGGCTAGCTCAACACTGAACATAGCTATAGCTATGATGAAAAGAAACAGTGAATCGAGCGTATAATAATATTGTGTGGTATCCCTTCTTTAACGTAAGTACACTTACGTTGTTTCTTATTTTTGATGGAAACAATCTCTTTTCTTTCTTTGTTAACTTTATTTACCACAGTGTAAAAAAAGACTGTTGAGAAAATTGAATGCTCTTAAAAATAAGATCAAGTATAAAGTGTTGATGATAATTGCTAGCGTATAAATATATTTTGTTGATCTTTTCCCCCTCTCCACGGCTAATAAAAATGGAGAGATTGGGCATCCCCCTTCAAATTACTCTTTCTTGAAGCATATTGAACCAAAATGATCAATTCCATCGACAGAACTACTGCTGCTGCTAAATCGATTTAAGATACTTTCAAAAATTACATTAAAATACAAGTAAAAATGAAAATGACTAATACAATACCAAGGCTCAAAATGTTTTCATTAATTATGGTTTTTGAATCGAATAAAAAGGAGATATATTGTTTCAAGAGCAATAAAACAAAAGGAAAAAGAAAGCCATCACAATCTTTGTAAAAGTCATCATATCTATCTGAAAATGTGCCCATTGTGGGTTTCTGACTAGACGTTCGAGGTATTTATAACCAATCCATACACTATATTGTGTTCTCATATTATATGTAATTTCTATGTGTAGACATGCATAATGCTGCAGATTGCGCCACTTACTAAACTGCATATAAGTACATACTCACACGCACTAAACTACTTTTAATGTTACCAATCAATTTCTATTCGGTGTTAGATTTATATGTTATCCTTTATCCTAAGTAAGGTAGTGTTCTTATCCCCATCTGGATTAGCATCTCTTAAATGTTACACCTGATGTCGTCGTTTTTGTAGAGGTTGCAATCTGTAAATTTGATAAGAGTATGTTAAAGGCTATTTCCTATTACAATCTATATTTCTTATGCTAAATCCGGTTTACAATTGGTTGAAAATAAGGAGGTTTTGCGGAATGCATGGATGATGTTTTAAAGAATAAATTCACGATTTATTATATAACTCAAGCTTTCGATTGGTTGAAAAGTACAAAATTAATCTAACTACAATAAAAATTGCATATGGTTCCCATCACACAGTGGTAGACCAATGTTAGGCGATATGAGTGGTTGAGAGTGAACCGTGTGTTTTAAAGGCAAACACATGCAAACAATGTCAAATAATAAACTAAGTCTTCTAACTTTTAAGAAAGTCGATGGATAATTTTTACCATGAAGTACTCATCGGCAATAGTTGATTGATGTACATAAAGTGGACGGATGTTACAAAGAACTCAATTAGATTATGTAATTTCAAACGGAAGTCGATTCTGGAATTTTCTTGAAAAATAAAAAAACCAAAGAGATACATGAAGACACACAAATGTTTCTTCATGTATGCCTTTGAAAAAACCGAAAACCAGTGTCGTGGCTGTATTTTCTTAAATAATGCTTGAAACCAACTGGAGATTACGATTTAAGGTAAGATAACGCACACATTACAAGGAGCGTTTTAGTTTATACTAATAATTCAATGAACAGTAAAGTGGCAGTAATCCATAATGGAGTTATTGTCATGTTTCAAACTATTTCATACTGACTGTTTAAAAAGAACCTAACTTAATTTTTATTTTATAACTTTACTCAAGTGCATATTCATAATTTAAGGATACAGAATTGAGTCGTTTCAATTGATTCGCTAAACATAACACACTAGTACAGTAAAAAAACAGGAAACAATGTCAGGACTGAAATTTACGACGTCCTTATATAGTTATTAGAACCATGTATTTTTTGACATTTCTGTTCATGTGATGCATGCGTACGTGACAGTTTGTATGAAAAGTTTAAATGACAAACGTATTTCGAATGCATCCTGCTTTGCACACACAACTCTTTTTTCTACCGTGTGCAACTAAAACTACTGAAAACGGGTAAATTGGATTGGAGATATTTGCATGTTGAATTGTGAACACCTTTTTGGCACATATTGTGTTAAGGATTCCGTCCGACTTTGCTTCTTGATAATTCAAAAAGGATCAAAATTCAGATATATGAAGTGCAGATTTTTCTTTGCTTTATGTTTATTGCGATCTTTAAATGATATCATAACAAATAATAACACTCATATTACTTCAAGCCAAACTGAAGGCGACATTTTATGCGCAATAAATGCAGTTTAATATTAATGTAATCGTAAATCCTAATTAGAGAACATGAATAGCTACTCTATTTAACTTTTTTTTTATTCAGGTTAACCATCAAGTCTCAACACACCCCAAAATTGTTATTGTAGAATCGTAATTGAAAATTTATGCACTATTTTTTATTTGCGAATGCAACATTAGAGCTTTTCACATTACAAACTACTTTCTAGACAGATGCGATCAAATCAGCCCAACTAACTTCATAGCGTTTTAGCTCTGGTACATGTTAATAAAATCGATCGACGTATTGAAGTTATGGAAAAATGCTCAAACTCCGCAAAGCAATTCGAATCGTCTCATTTGTACAAGCACAATGAAATGCGAGAAAACGCAGACAGTGCAGAGCAAAATAGTTGACGAAGGTGTGAAGCATCTCACATCTGGAGGATCTTGCTGGCATCAATAGGAAGGAAAGCTTTCCTTACTATAGTACTATCCTCTTCATAATCCATGGAAAATGCACAACTCATTCTTTATAATAAACCCACATCGCAGGTAAGAGTATTTGAAAGGAAGTCACGGGCAATATAATACAATGAGACAGATAAATAGGCCGTACAACTGCAAGCCGTTGTATTGTAGGTAAAAACAACACAAACGCTACTTTCGATAGAGGGTAGTTATTTCGAGCGTTAAAATATCTGTTTTAGTTAGCCATATAATTCTATAAATAGTCATGTTCATAGTGACATATCTGTGGTATCGATTATAAGTAGTAGATTAAGATCTAGGATCTAGCCTTAAAAATTTGTCATATAAAAAATTTGCATGATTACTGTCAAACTTAGTGATCACAGTCAACAGTCATCTTTATTGCTAATTTGGAGAGCACTTTAACTAGCCCGTTTTATAACCTTTACTATTGATGAAGGATGATAATGATGTTTTTAAGTACTCACCGTCAGTTCGAGAAAACGAATGTCAAGGACAAAGCAGCCACTGTACTGGATTGCATCCATTATTTTACAAAGAACATGCAAATGTACTTAATATGTGCTTCTAAGTTTACATTAGTGTTTAATTTGGTTATGCTGAGTGCAACTAAATACTTGAATTTCTAAATTGAACAGGAAACTATAAATTATGAAAATCAATCAGAAAATGAACTGAATTTAACACTTATCCTTACATAAATTTTTATATCTGACGCTAATTCGCTTTATTCGCTATTTAGTTACAGCTACGTTTCCAATCATACCACTTTACAATATTAATATTCAAATACAGCATATATCATTACAACTTTACGCCGTTGCAGACTTAGCAGCAGGTTTAGTTCCCTCCAACGAATGGTCTTTCCAAACCCTTTTTGGTAGTCGCGTACTCCACCAAAATTTGTCACCTTTGTCAGCATTGAAACCTTCTTGATAGTTGTAGCCGGGATACTACAATGTTATCAAACCAAAAAAAAATCCATAAAAAAGTGTTACTACTTTCTCATCATGGATGAACGAATATTTTTGCCTTCATACGGGCGGGCACGTTATGTAAGGGCAAAAATATTCGTTCATCCATGCTTTCTCATTTGGATAATGATTACTCAAAGTGAGCAACCAAAGTAGAACACACAAATGCATGTGTATAGTAACGTATTTAATGTTCAAGTAACCTTTTCAAGTATTATATCGAGTTCATCTTGATCTGTACCATCGATGACAAGGGCTGGAATTTCATAACAAGCAACGCTACCAATTCCACCAGTAATCTTGTCGATTTTGTGTGTGTAGCTGGTAAGAAAAAAATATACTTGTAAAAAAATAACTGTTCAAGCATTCAACAAATAGGCGGGTCAAATGCAAAATGTTCTTACATCCACCGCTGCTCACACCAGTCATAATCTTGCTTAATCCGCCAATCTTCCATCTTTGGATCGTGAATATCAAACCTATCAAAATCAATTCGTTCTATGTCTTCAACTACAACTTCCGCTTCTCCTGGAGTAGACCAGTCATACGCAAGGAGCTCAGCATGCTTGGTGATTGATTTTAAATAGTCGTGTTTATATTTCTGCTCCAAAACTTCCAGCATTGGCTTATTCCAAACTTTCTCCTCGCCACGACCTCTATTCTTCAAATTAGTTTCAACAACTGAGGCGGGAGCATCAAGGTAAATGATTAAATGGGGTCTCATAAGTTCTTCTATAAACTTATCATGGAACTTTGCGACGTGATCCCTTTCTGAAATAATTTAAATATACGAGAAATGTAAAACGGTATACATTCTGGTATGTAGCAAAAGAATATGATGTAACAGGAATTTCAATTTTTTTTGTCATACCTAGCTTGCTAAGATAACCCATTTCAAACAAAGTATCAGCAAACACAGATTGGCTGTAAATACAACGATCCAAAACAATTCCTTGTCCTGTGTTTAAAAGATGACACAGTGCATCTGCGTATTGAATATACTTCTGATACCAAAGGATCACTTCTAATTTTATCGTTTTGTCACTCTTGGGGTTCTGAATCACAACAAAAATTATTTTAAACGCAGGCAAAAATATGACCAGTCACCAATAAATAATTAAATAAAGCTATCATCGCCAATCTTTCAAAAATACCTTAATAAAGTCACTTTCATCGAAAGTTTGATAGCGCGCGGGCATCTCATGATTAATGCTTCGCAAGTCAAATCCGTAGCTATTAATATAATAAGTGTCTGAGGAAGCCATTGGGAAATATTCCATATCCAGTTCCTCAGCTAATGCCCTCGCCAAGTCTGACTTTCCAATTGCCGGAGGACCCTCCACAACTATGACTTTACTGTTCTCATCCATTCTTTTTTTCGTACCATCGAACATGGCATGCAAATTGTTGTAACCTCTTTCTAATGGCCAAAAACAAAACAAAAATGTTAAAGTAACTAATAGCTTGAATCGAAGAATACTAACTGAAACCCATATGAATTATTACCTCTATACGGCCAAGGTTTAGGTTTCACTACCGGCTCAGTTCGAGAAGCCCTTCCTGTTATGTAGGCTACCGAAACTTTGAAAGGCGTCTGGGAAGAATTTCCATACAGAAGTTTTGGTTTGGAACCCAAAATCCGCAGGCCAGCCGCAAAGCTCTTGCTTGCCAACGCCATGTTGCTAAAATAATTAATAAAAATACACATACATTAGAATTAGACAAAAATACTCATAAAAGTAACTAATGCAGATGATAAGTACATCAAAGTTTTGATAATCAATAAAAAAATGTTAGCTATAGCCTGGCTATCTTTTCTTGGATAGTTAGCACCAATTTTATGGATTGTTCATCAGCTACCAAGTTAGTAAAACTTTGTTAGTAATCTACTTACACAGCTGCACGTGGTTTCAGAAAACTTAATTTTCTGAAAATCTGTTCAAAAATAAACTTTTGAGTTCTTCAAATCCAATTGTTCAGCTGTTTGTGTTTTTGTGCTTTTGATATTATGCCTTTTGAACGAAGCGGCGTATGCTTAAAAGGATATAATATACAACATATGTACACAATGTACATTTTGCCTCAACTCTTGTCTTCCAATCTCAAAAATGCATTTTTGTGCATAGAGGCACAGAGGAGAGTAAAGTACATGAGCTGAGCATTTTTGTAATTCTTTGTATCTTTATGATTTTTATGCAAAATGTAAAATTATGCATCTTGTTCTTAGATTGATGTAATCCTGATTCTGAACTTGCGAAGAATGTCTCACATTTTCGGAGTGAAAAATCATCTTTCCAAGAAATATTACGAGCTAATAATGTTGTGTAATTATAATGGAACAAACATTCAACAAAGCAAAATGCGTACACGCAGAATACTCATAGTAAAAGTTAGTTGTAGTTGCAAGTACATGTCATCATTGTGGTAAACTTTTAAGCGGATTGCATAGAAGATGATAAATGTATATGAAGCCCCAGGATTTAACCAATATGCTACCTCTTTAGTTCTTTCCCAGAAACATATAAACAATGCACGGAGTTTCCAATGCCGTATATTGTGGCATAAAGTCTTTTTTGTGGACCTTTCCTATGTCAACGAACCCCAGGTTTTTTCAAGTTGGAGATTGTAAAGCATGTCAAATTGTGCTAGAAAAAAAATACTGGAGATTTTTAAAGCGAAAATTGCTGGAGATTTTAATTAAAAACTATCAAAAATGTGTTCTTTTTCTTAAATTTTTGCAATTTACTAATACTTGCGGGTCCGATAACCTTTTTTCAAGATATACATAAGAAAGCGCAAGTTTTCTTCTCTAGGATTGCGTTGGAATCAAAAGGTTATCGGCGCCGCAAATACATCTAATTATTTAATGAAGATGACAATTTCCCTATCAAACGCCAGCAGGGATGGCCAAACTACAACATATAATATTTCAAATTAAAAAAATCATTGATTTTGACCAGAAAACGACAAAAACTTTATATTGTTAAACGCCAGCTCGTAAAAATCACAACACTCAGCATTGTTTAAAACGGTCAAAACAAAGATTTTTTTAATTTGGAATATTATGTGTTGTAGTTTGGCCATCCCTGCTGGCGTTTGATAGGGAAATTGTCATCTTCATTAAATAATTAGATGTATTTGTGGCGCCGATAACCTTTTGATTCCAACGCTATCCTAGAGAAAAAACTTGCGCTTTCTTACGTATATCTTGAAAAAAGGTTATCGGACCCGCAAGTATTAGTAAATCGCAAAAATTTAAGAAAAACATACATTTTTGATAGTTTTTAATTAAAATTTACAACAATTTTCGGTTAAAAATTAACTAGTATTTTTTTCTAACACAGTTTGACATGCTTTACAATCTCCAACTTTAAAAACCCGGAATTTCGTTCACACGAAAAATGTCTACAAAAAATACTTTATGCCACAATATACGGCATTGGAAACTCATTGCAATGAGCATTATTTACGTATGTTCTGATAACTTCTTTGTTCATTGTTTGCTCCTTTCCACTCAAACGAATGATGAATCATTCATCTGATCTGATAACTCCTTGAGTGTATGACTGTATGATAACGTGGGGTTAAAAAGATAATCTGATGATGAATACAATATATGTATACAACGCGATTGTATTTATATAAATAGTTGGATATTATTTGCATTAAGTACGAACTAGTACTAACTATATACCTAAAATAATGTTCTCGTGAAAGTATTGAATAAAACATTAATTCCTTCGTAAATCAACAAGTTGTCCGGTTTGTACATGAAAAATTAATCCTTTAGTGCCTTTAGAGAATAATGCATATCAAGTTATTAACTCTGCATTGTAATACGGAATAATGAGAAAAGGGAGATAAAGATAATGCGTTTTGACTATTGTTGTATAACGGCAAGGTTATGGTCATACAAGTGGGGAGTATTTCATTAAGCCGTTCTACGAATCACTGTTGCGTTTTGATTATACCTTCAATCTTAATCTTCTCATTTCACGGATTACTGCATGCCTACCAATTTTTATTTTTTTTTACACAAAGTGGTTTCAGATTAGTTTAGAAGCGGTGACGGCAGAACTCCGTACTCCAAACTTGGAACTACTGCAAATTCATTAAAAAGTGATTGGAGCTGAAACTTAATTGTTGTGTTATAAGTTGGTCCTTAAACAAACTTCGCATTGCTTTATTTCTCTTTTTATATTTACTTAACAGAACAATGTTGGTTGCTGCTAATACCACGCTTCAACTTGTGCGCCTAAGGGCGTTGATGACATCTCTTACTTTAGGGGCTTACATCGTTCCTTTACAAGATGCTCATCAAGTTAGTGCATCTTAATCTTGAGTCCTCAGAACACTCACAGTATTTTCAGTTGGCAGGTTTTTATCATGGTTAAAACCGTTATTTTTGACGCAGGGAACTCGTACACCACCATGTTCTGCTCGACTGAGTTACATATCAGGTTTCACTGGTTCTTCAGGAACTGCTCTGATAACGGCATCAGGAGCATTTTTGTGGACTGACGGCCGTTACTTCACTCAAGCGTTAGATGAAATTGATGAAAATTGGACTCTAATGAGAGAAGGTAATAAATTAAGATTCCATCCAATAACAAGGCCAAAGTTAATATTTTACATAGAATGTGTCGCTTGAGTAATGACCATGACCTTTTGGAATATATAGGAGTTTTAGGAACACCTACAATGGAAGCCTATCTTGGGGGCGCACTTCCACAAGGAGCTTTTATCGGAGTTGATCCAGCCTTATTTAGTAAAACAGGCTGGGACCGTATGCAATCCGCCTTGAGAAATGGACAAAGACTACAGCCTGTTCCTAACAACCTGGTAGACGAAGTATGGGGTGATGATAGACCGGTAAATAAAAGTTTGCTCTTGAGTTGAATACAAAGAATAAATTAGTTATCATTTTTAATTGTTAAGTCTTGCATTTAAAGGAATGTCCTAAGGAGAATCTAGTGCAAATACCCACTGAATACTCTGGGAAGAGCACCCAAGAAAAACTTGCAGAGACAAGAGCAAAAATGACTGAAAAAAATGCAGAGGTTCTTGTTATCAACCAGTTGGATGACATTGCATGTAATTAATAATTAATTACAATTAGACGCCTTTTCAAGTATAATTATTAGACTTGAAAAGGCGACTTGAGAGGGTCTCTAGCTCTACAAATAAATAAAATAATTCTAATCTATGATGGTCTTTTCCACCAGGGGTTTTGAATTTACGAGGATATGATATTCCGGCTGCGGCACTCTTTTTATCATTTCTCATTGTGAAAAGAGATGGATTTGAGCTCTTCATTGATCAATCAAAAGTTGATGATGAGATTCGCACTTCGCTTACTCAAGACGGTGGTTTAATTTACAACTATACGGATGTGAATGACAGGCTTAACGCTCTGGTACGGCCAATGTAATACTCTTTTTATATGCTTCCCGTATACTTAAGCTCAAGTTTACTAAACGAGATTTTTTAATTTTAAAGGTAGCTAGCACGTCATCAAAAATATGGCTCGCCAGTACCTGCAGCTACAGCTTGGTAAGCTTGGTGCCGGAAGGTCGTCGGAATATTGAATTGTCTCCAATTGTTCCTATAAAGGCAGTTAAGAATCCCACTGAGATCGAGGGAATCAAAAGGGCTCTGATTCGTGACGCAGCAATATTAGCAAGATTTTATGCGTGGGTGGAGAATGCCGTCACAACCGGACAAAACGTTACAGAGTTATCTGCTTCAGATTATCTCATGAACTTACGAAAGTAAAAATAGATGACTTGCTGTATTATTGATTATCAGTATTGTACTTAAAATCTAATTTTGCTGATATTATCTCTGAAATTTTAGACAACATGAGCTATTTTTGACAGTAAGTTTCAACACAATTGCCGGAAGTGACTCTAATGGGGCCATAATCCATTACCGACCAACACCAGAAACAAATAAGCGCGTTACTCAACACAGCATGTTTCTATTGGATGCTGGTGCAACTTATAAGTAAGAACCCATTTTCATATGCTTTCACAGCACACGGAAGTAAAATGTGAAATGACTGATTGATAAATGATTGCTTTCCGCTGTTCTAAACCTAATTACATTAATGTAGGGATGGGACCACCGATATTACAAGGACCTTCCATTATGGAACTCCATCAAACCATCAGCGTGAAACTTACACTCGGGTACTCAAGGGTCAAATTGCAGTGGCTCGAGCAATCTTTCCTCTTGGAACTCGGGGAAACAGGTTGGACTCATTTGCAAGGAGACACTTATGGGATATCGGTAATATAATATGATAACACTTTATCAAAGGTACATATTACATTCCATAGTAAATCTGTCTTAACCTTATTAAATTGTTTCAACAATATAGGACTTGATTATGGCCATGGAACAGGACACGGAATTGGAATCAATGTCCACGAAGGACCACAAAGAATTACGTATGATTATAATTTAGCTCTGGATGACCGTGGACTAGTTGAAAATATGTTAACTTCAAATGGTAAAAAACTCCAGATTTTTTGTGCTTGACTTTCCAAGCAAGTAATGAAGTAATAGTATATTGTCAGTTGTTGTCTCGTTTACTAGAACCTGGATATTACGAAGAGGGCTCATTTGGAATCCGACTTGAGAACATAGTGCGCATAGTGAATTCAACGGTTAATGGTTTAGATGGCAAACCTTTCCTTGCCATAGAAGATATGACATTTCTACCTTATCAGCACAAGCTTATCAAGAAAGAACTTCTTACCCCACCAGAAGTAAGTGCAATGCTACTTTTTCAAAGCGTGTAATGTCAGACAAATCAAAACAAAAAGAAATTATGCTTGATATCACGAATTTGGTTGCTCTGCAGATCGAGTATTTGAGCAAATATCAAGAAAAGTGCCGAGTAATAGTTGGCGAGCACATAAGGCAAGAATATCCGGGTGATCCAGCTTATGATTGGATTATAAAAGAGACTCCATCGTTTTAAAATATGACAATTGTAAAAACTCACACAAATTTTAATGACTCGTGAGGAAATGGATTGAAAGGGAGTTCACGTTTATGAAAAGTTTTTTTGCGTTATGTGTAATATTCCTCGACATTAATAATAAGTTGCTCTACTAAGAGGAAGAAGATAACAAGGCTTATTTATGATAACATGCATTTTGCATACAAATGATCATACTATATGGAGCGTCAATAATCCATTGTTTAAACAACAGTCATATTATGTTTTAATATATTGACTTCCACAAATTGCACCTTTCATATATCTGCATATACAATATTTGAGATTTCTCTCAAATACCTATTCTTCTTGTCTCATCATACAAATAATATAATACATAAATACATAATATGCATGTAGTTAACCTTCATTGCCTTTCAAGTTCAAATCAATGTTACCGTAGGCTGACAAAAAATATTTTGCAAAATATGATGTATGAAACAAAAGGTTTCAGTTTGCTAGGGAAAATTAGATTAAACCACAACCGGCCTATTATGTTAGTTGTAAAGTAGTTGGAGGGAACAGAAATTAGAATTGACGTAGACCAAATTTCATATTTTACTACTTTTCCCCCAAGAGAATATTCTTTCCACGGACCTTTTAATATTTTGATATAGACTTAGAATTGGTTTTCCGTAATTCTGAATCAAGTATACTGAGCTTAAAAAATTGTAACTAATATATTTTAAGTCAATATTTTTTTTATTTTTCACAGCGTTGAAACTTTCTTTGTACAGCCAGCATAGTATATCATTTGATGCCTCTTTATATCAATCATATCTTTCTTTTCCAGTCCAGCTATGATTAGATGCAGCAAGTACCATTGGATGTTGATTTATATATAATATAAATAAAATTTACTCTCTATGTACTCCTGAAACTGGAAATGATTAATGAAGTCAAGGCCACATCTGTAATCATTTTTCTTGTTCATATTATTATACGTTTCCTTCAGAGCACAGAAAACGCAAATGGTCATCTAAACTAAAAGCTATACATGAATAAATATTATGTATAATAATAATGAGCTTCAAGTAAGATAAGCCATTACTAATATAAACATTTTTACTAATTCGTCATACTTCATACAAGGAAATGAATTGCTATCCAATATCCTATACAAACGCATTTTCTCTTTTTCTCACAATTATAGTTGTTTTACTATCCACGAAATTAAAGGTCTCAAAAACTTTTATTTTCGTTTGATAGTATGTATGTTATGATGCTAATCCATCACCACAGTTAACTTTCTATTTCATTAAAACCACGCCCATTCACCATTTCCTTAAATGTTCCATGAGCTATTCCATAATAAGGAAGCATTTCCTCATAAAGTGTATGTCTTTGTTGGTCCGTCTGCAAGTTGTTTCTCAAAACAATTGAAGTTTAAAAACTCATATCTTTGAAAGTCAGCTAACAAAGTTAAAAGACCTGAATTTTTTAAATTTTAAAAGCTGTTACTGAAAGGAATTTTTAATTGCTACTACATACAAACTAGTTATAAATATTTATC
Organism: Orchesella flavescens; assembly: GCA_964034955.1. Classification (NCBI taxonomy): domain Eukaryota; kingdom Metazoa; phylum Arthropoda; class Collembola; order Entomobryomorpha; family Orchesellidae; genus Orchesella; species Orchesella flavescens. The sequence goes on along the minus strand of OZ035955.1, from coordinate 17,778,958 downwards.
CGGATTTATATCGACAGATCTTTTGAACGGTAGCTACATGATTACATCTTGTTTGCTTGAACCTGAAATAGGAATTAAGCTTTCACAATATAGTTATGTAAATAAATGAGTTTTAGAAAATACAATGAGGGAGATTATATTTATTTATAAAACAAAGCTAGCGTCTTTTGACACCATTATGTAGAAGTTGATTTCATTGACCACTTTAATGCTCTACTATTAACGGAAGTTTTTCATTAAATGAATTACACATTGTTTAGGACGTTCCTAATCAATAGTGAGTTTTGGGTACGAAGATGACCCAATATATATATTTCCCTTAACATTAATGCTGCCTTAAGTCTTATCACTAGGACTTTCTACTCCGGTTTAGCCAAGCAAAGCTCCTATCTACGTGGTACATTCGTAATGTTATACAAAATTTTCTACAAAGTCTACAAGTATTTCCCTCTCACATCACTAATGGATATTTAACTATTGGGCAGCTCAGTGGTAATATTTCTGATTATGGGAAACTATTAAAGTTATGCGTCATACGTGCTCTATCTGACTGACACCATACTTGTTTTATCATAAAACTACTTAATATCTCACAAGTAAGTGACAAAAGCATATACTATTATCCTTAAGCAAGTATGAGAGGTTGAATAATATACATGAACGCATCTTTGGGATATGTAAGTAAGTATGTATCTCATAATAATATGTAAATGATATTATGATATGATATCTTCTTAAGTATATACTATCTATATCCTAATACTATAAGCTATGATTGAATTAAGTACATATCGATAGTAGAAGATAGTTGATGAGCTGTTGACTTCATGAGTCAAAAGCTACTTTCAGAAATAAAGTAAACACGATTCTGAAACTTCAGAAAACACTTATAAAAATCATGGTCTTCATTCCTATTCCCACGCTTCATTTGGTAACATCAAGTGGAACAAAAATCCAGCATTTTTGGTGGCTCGCATTCATTTGATGAAAAGAATAGCGTAGTTTTTACAACCAATTTCACAAAAATCATCATCATCATGAGAAAATTAGTTGCAAAAATAATCGTTTCTCTAGTTTTAGTTTCCCTCCGATTGCCCACCGTTGCTTGTTTCAGTTTGCCAGGGTTTTCTTGGGGATGGGGAGGAGGAGAAGGCGTGAATCGCACAAAATTAATTACAAGTCCAGATGCGGTAAATCGATTTTCTTTGGAGTATCCGTATGTGCAATGCAGTGCGGGTATGCAGGGTGTTATGACAAAGGTGCTCGTTACCCCATGTGTTGGCGATAGCAGATGCCTTCTCACTCGTGGTGAAAATGTGACTTTGGACTTGGAGTTTATGTCCAATATTCCTGTTGCCGGCTTAGTGGGAACATTATCGGCAAGTTTCTCCAGGTGGTTTTCTCCGTATACTTTGGGAGATCCAGAGGTAATCCTATATACACTTCCGTTTATCAGCTCTTACTTTTACCATTTTATGACATTGCTATCATAAACGTAGCTTTAGTGAATGACACGAATCAGAAGTCAATATTAATAACTGACCATTGTTTGCTTTTATGTTGCCAATTTCTAGGATCTTTGCAAATCTGAGCTTATTTCCTGTCCGATCCAGCCCTTTGTTCCATACCGCTACCGAACTTCAATCTACATTCGACCAGCGCTGCCTGCTCTAAGACCCGACATACAAGTTCTCATCAAAGGTGATGGCGGCAAAGAAATTGCATGCGCCATTATTCCAGTAGCAATCATGGGCTTAGAGAGAGAAAATTTCTACGCTAGAAGAGTACCAAGTAGTGGTGACTTCATGGAGCACATCTTCTATTAAATCCCATCAACGGGATTGTTGTTGCCGCCTGTACTTTCCTACTTTGACCTTAAACTTCAATGTGGACATTCTATAACAAATACGGATATTTTGTATCGGAAATGAATTTCTAGCCCGATTGTCAACAGTTTATTACAAATTTTGCTAATAAAATATTTATGTATTTATTGCTAACAGGCCGTAAAAGGGGGTTAGCGTCTTATAACTTTTTTTTTGTATCAGACAAATAAAATAAATCTTGTTATGAACACTCTGATCTCTTTCGTAATAAAACGATAAAACGTAATTTCAAACGGCTTTCACTCTCTCTTTAATTTCAAGTTCTTCTAGCGTTTTAATATTATGCGATAATAGACTAACTGATTCACGAAAAAATTGTCATCATTGTCACATCATTTTGTGTGGTCTTGAAACGAGGTCAGGCTAGTATACATCTCAGATCTGTATTCGAAAGCAAGCATAATGTTTCATAAAGCGCAGTTCACAGCTTGTCTATGCGCTCAAATTCTATCCAGCATTATTGTCTACAGTTTGGAACTAAAAAGTGGCAACAAAATAAAAGCAGGTACCTCAAGTAACCAAAATGTTCATTAAACTTTGAAATACGTTCATTGGACTTTAAATTTTCCTTCTTGCATTGAAATTAGTCGCTACATACGCTCCAGCTTCCCAACTCTGGTGCTCCGAAGAGACGGTTGGAGGAGGCTACGGGAACTTTACATTCCCACCCACGGTTGCAACTAACAAAGGATTTGATGTTAAAGTAGAGTGTCCATTTGGGTTTCGTAACGATGGCCTTGAACGTATTTATGAAGAAGGGATTTCGATAGAAAGTAAGGCTTCATCCAGTGGGGCAACGCGAAAATGTTTGCTTGTTTCGGAGGAGGATGGAAATTTTCATGGGAAATGGGAGCCTCCCATAGAAGCAATGCAGATCACTCATGAAAATTACTGCAGGACCCTCGTACGATTTTTTTCAAACTACCATTTTCTACAACTCAGTGACGACAAAATTTATAGTTATAAATCTTTATTTTACGTAGAGTGCAGTTGAAGCCGAAGAGGAAATAAAAAAGGAATTTAATAGCATAACTCTTGAAGTATTCATAAGAATCAGTATCAAATTAAATAAAATCGAAACCATTATGTTAAACAATATGGATGACTATCCGTGTGTACTGGCCTATGTGAATGGGATTGCTGACCTTTTAACTTCGCCCGTATTGAATGGCCCAGAAGGAATTGATTCTAATGGACGACAAATTTTAATGAGGGCTTTAGACAACTACAGAGACAATATACTGTTATATATTCCAGCTGGTTGTAAACTGCAGGTCATTCATTAAATATTCGAATTCACCCCTTTCCATAAAATGCAACTTTCTTTAATTTGATTCTTGTAAATTGTACAATACATAGGTTGGAACTGCCGGCATAATTGTAGAGACGGTGAAGTTTTATGGTGCACAATTCTATCATCGATCCTTTTATCCATTTAGTATATATCAATTGAAGCCATACTATACTGCGTTTGAGACAGTAGATGAAACGAATGTCAATGTTAAAATTCCAACGGAAGCATTGCAATTATCAATGGACCAAATGCGGGAACCAAAACTAAAAATTACTGCATTCAGTGATGATGTATTTAAAAACGTGAATGAAAATTATGGCAGTACAACTTTTCCCAATGCATTGTGTGCACCAAGCTTGGATTTCAATAGTGACAATTCATCACCATCACCATCCTGCAATTCTGTAACAAACTCTGCAGATGAAGATGGAAATCACAAGGATGGTTATGAGTCATGGGGTCTCCTAACAATTGAGTTGGATGGGACAATAGAAAATTTAACTGACTCTGTCGAGTTTGTAATTTCTAACACCAAAACAGGATATAAGTTTACATGCGTTTACTGGGATGTGGATGGTATAAAAGCATTGATTCATTTAAGAAAGCAGATATTTTAATAATGAATACGGTTTAAGGAACGAATACCAATTGATAGATAAAATGTGTATCTGTTTTAGCTGAGCGGTGGTCAACGGCTGGTGTTACAACTACTGAAATGGATAATGAAGTAAAATGCAGCTCAACCCATTTAACAGCTTTCTCTGCTCTGATTGAACCACTTCCTTTACCATTTCCAGGAGCTGAGTATGCTCCGGTGAACAATTCTGTGCATGGCTTCATACTATCTATCTTGTCGTCTATTGGATCAGTTTGTTCAATAATAGGACTTAGTTTCACCGTGCTTACATACGCACTTTTCAGGTACGGTATTGTTAAAAATTAAGGAGAAAAATAGTTAATAAGCCCAACTGATTGAAAATGAATATTATTATGACTATTCATCGCAAATTACCATAATAGGTCACTGCGGAGGGAAAGGTCCAACCGAATTCTACTTAATCTGAGCTCTTCTTTGTTGTTGATGCATATCATGGCAATCAGTGGCAGCAAAAGTTTATGGGTATTATATAATAGTATTTTTTGGTAAATGAACTTTGAATGAATTTTAAAGTAATTTAATAACATATTTAGGACGGGTACTGCTTTCTACCCGCAGCCTCCCTGCATTACCTGGTGTTAACTTCATTTGCATGGATGATGGTAGAGGCTCTTCACATGTTTGAACTTTTGATATCAGTGTTTGTCCGACCTGAAAACTATTTTCTCACAAAGCGATTTGTTTTGGCATGGGGTATCATGAGAATCATTTATTTAATGTACTATTAAGCATGCATACTATTCAAATTTTTCGTAATGGCTTTCATTTTTAATCTTTTCAGGTATTCCATTATTAATTGTCATCATTTCTACCGTGATTGATCCGGAAATGTATAAAGCTGGGAGAGCAGATTTGTGCCTGATGAATGCACATGAAAACATTGTGATTTATTATGTTGCTTACATTGCCCCAATCTGTATCATGCTACTGGTGAACATTGTAGTATTCTTCAGAGTATTTCGGGTTCTTTACCAGCAAACTCGAAGGACTAGAGGGTCTACGAGTACTAAAGGATCTACGACAAAGATCCAGTTTGTAAAGATTTCTCGGTCACAGATCAAAGGTGCTGTAACAGTTTTAGTCCTTCTTGGAATTGGATGGATACTTGGGTTGCTGGCTATCGGACCATTTGAAATACTTTTCCGCTACTTGTATTGCGTTTGTAATGCTGGTCAAGGAGCCCTCATATTCATTTTCAGGGTGGCTCTAAATCCTCATGTAAGATTATTTGTATATTTCAAGAAAGGTTTTAATGCTATTGATATTTAAAATGACACTAAATCGATTACGAAAACTTAACATTCATATTCATATTTTAGGCTTGCAAGCAGTGGAAGAAAGTTATACTTGGCCTATCCCCCGACAGTTCCTTGGATGTTTCAGTCACCACCAGTTCTTCAGTAGGAGGAAGGGGAAACAAGCGAAAAAGCACAATAGTGTCTCCAACTTTCATCTCTGCTTCTAATTCCGTTGAAAATTCACTTACACCATCGGATCCGCTAGCAGCAAGTTTAGCCACGACACTCGCTTCCATGCTAAGATCTGAGGATGAAAGAGCAATGCGGACATAACCTCATCAGAAGCAAAATATTCAAGGCGGATTTCACATCATAAATGAAAACTTTGAAATATTATATTGCGTCGCTTGATGGTACAATGCAAAGATCAAACCACTACAAGAACGTCATGATAATCTTTTCTCTTTTCATGCTTTATATTCTTATTCATACACACATACATACACAGGAGGAGTCAAATTTTGAAAGATGTTAAATGACAGATAATCGGCTTTGTGTTGTATATTTATATTATGTTCTACTTGCACAACTTTGGCACAACCCATTGACAAAACCAACTTACAATGTTACAAAGCAGGTAAATGTTCATCATTAACGATACAAAGTATTCAATAATTTTTATTAAAGTAATCCGGCATTATTAAAACATATGCTATTACTCATTTTAGACCTTATGCAAGCTCGACAGCATGTCTGCTATATTCACAGATGTCATATATCATAAAGGTGGTATATTATCTTATTTTATGCAAGAGAAAAATGTGCATTTAAATGAATTTGACACATTTGAGCATGTCCAAAGTTAATGGTCTGCCTAGTAGCAGAATTTTACAAATTTAGCGGAAATCGGTTTGCATTTAATTTCATTAAGTGTATATGAATGGACAAATAGCTACATCGTCCACATAAACTATCTACTAAAAATTATTCACTAGTATTAAGTTTCACGTTTTCAGGGTTGAATGAATGTGGAAGAAAATACTCCAGAGTTCCGCAACCTACCATATTTGTATGGGGATTAACTAGGTACATGGGTATCCGCGGATTAAACTCGGCAAGCATTTGTCTGCATTGACCACAAGGAGAAACAATCTTGTCCTCATTTACAGCAGCTACAGCAATTGCTGAAAACTTGGTCTTTCCTTCAGAGACAGCCTTGAACACTGCAGTTCTCTCGGCACAGTTTGTAAGTCCCAGAACAATGCATTCCACATTGCATCCGGTTACAATGCTCCCATCATCCTCACAATAAATTGCTGAACCCACTGCAAATTTACTGTACGGACAATAAGCTTTATCTCTTGCTTCTACACTTCGTTGAATAAGGTTTCGTGTAAAGTCATCTATAGTTTTAAAAAGTGATGAAAGAAAATATGAATTGATCAAAGTAGTCTAGCAATATTAATTAAAAATATTTAGCCCACCATGTAATATAAATGTTTTATACCCAAATCAGAAAGTGCCTTGATCTCCATCGTAGTAAAAAATATTGGAAGATTTCTTGTGTTTGCTGAAGATCTTGTCTTCTCTGAGACGAAAATTAAACTGAAGTGGTGGCATATGACGAAGCCTAAACTTTCCCAATCTTCCAAAAGTAGGTGCGTGCTGGAAAGATTTAATGGCACGCCTACGAAGGGTATAAGACGACAACGTTTAATATATACCATAACTTATGATGATATAAAATAATACAGTGAAGAAAGCTTAAGTCAATTTCAGATTTAATCCCAGGAAGATTTAATGCACATATGGCCGTTCATGTCTCGTCTGAAACTTAGTATTTGGTTCATTACTTTAATATGCAAGTAAATTCATAAGCTAGCCTTGGCTCAGAAGCATTATTATTATCAATCAGCTTATATATATGCACTCTTCCTGACTTATCAGTTGTTACGTCCCCGGGTTTCAGAAAAAAACAATAATAATAATTATGCTTTACAAATAGTTTTGATGAGTACGGATTGATGCCGAAATAGAAATAACAAAATTTATATTTACAGTCAATTGCTGAATTTCCTTTTATTTAATAAGAATATTTATATCTAGTTACAATTTAGCGGATCATTGATAACTTTAAGCCTTCCTGGAAAGGCTACTGAAGCAAACAGGAAAATGTGTATAAAAATAGTAACCTTTTAACTTTTTCATAAATAATTAATTCTTAACCATATAAGCTTTGTACTATTATGTATCACTACATCTTATGCGACAAGACTTTATTCTCTAATACCCATAGCCGTTACCTTATAGTTAACAGACGCAGGAGCTGCATAAGAAGACTTGACAATCTCAGCAACCCGAGTACGTCCATCATTGCCCCAATGCAAGTGAATTCTTTGATTTGGAATATAATTCCACGATTCTCCAAGATATGAAACAAAATATTCACCTCCATTTTGATTATAACGCGTCGTCATATTATTCGTTACTACTACAGCGATTCCATACTTATCAGCTAAATGATGTAATATTTGACCAATACCATACAAAGATTTGCCTCGTTCCCCAAACCCATTTTCTTGAGAATAGAAAGGAAACGCTACGCTATCAATAGCAATCAATTTAATCTTCCGGTTCTTTGTAAGATAGGAATTCAAATCTAATATAATTTTTTCGAATTGCATAAAATCCTTACACTTAACGACATGAATTCGGGACAAAACTCGTGCACGGGATAATTTGGAAGCGTATCCACCAGGAAGAACACTATTACAATGATTAACAAACTGCTCTGCCATCTCCTTTACTCTCGCACCAACAAAACTGTTTTCAGTATCAATGAACATAGCGTAGGACTCCAAGCCTTGAAGCACAAGTGGGATTTGTACATTCAAACAGAGCTGGTAGCACATGCAAGTCTTGCCCAAGCCACAGTTGCCTACAATTTCCGTAATAATTCCAGGTTTGATTCCACCATTAAGTATCTTATCAAACGGCTCCACAAAAGTTGGAATCGGACGATACCAAGTCTGCTTCTCTCTGCACAGCAACTGCTTTGCGGAAATCCCCATTGCGCTCATCTTTGGTGTGAAGTGATCACTGATGTGTTGGTTACTGATTGATGATGGTTCGAATATTGATACCCTTCACGAATGGTTATGCGGCGGCAGCTGGCAACTTCAACTAAATAAAATCAATATAATATTTTCATTTAATTAGAATCTGGAATCAGTCGTGATTGATTTGATATATAATCATAAACCAATCATCAATCCAAAAATTATGTCCACATACCATCTAAATGCCTAGTAAATACACAATGATAACTTTTAAAAGTCTTGATGGATTTTGCAGACAACTCCTTCGCGCTGTAGACTTCAAGCTCAGCTGTGTACCACAATACAAGTCTATTCAAGTTTTGTTATTGGATAAACCTGGTTTTAGTTTTAGGGCTAAGGTGTATATATTTTGGAGTTTTATGCATAAAAACGTCATATACATAGTAGACCAAGAACCATGCAATGCGACCAAGGAGGTAATGTACATAATGCCTTTCTATATGAATATTATGATAAAATACACATATTTTGTAGATTTCCTATCGTTCTGCTGGCAGATAGGATAGATACATATATTATGGAGTTATGTACAAAATATCCTTTCGAACTGACTCAAGTCAAGTCAAGTCATCGTATTCGTATGTATCTCCCGTAAGAGATGAACAGCAAAAATTATTCCTTTCTTTAAAAGCATTTTTTAGCAAAAGTACTTTTTACTTGTTAAGAATGATCTGTTCTTTAAGAACAAAAATATACCTACTATCCGACGGAGCAGGTGAAGGTAGAGAGAATTTGCGCTAAAGGATTTGGTTGAAGTATTTATTCACAAGAGGAAAGTGCAACTCAATATTTGTGTTTATGTACTACGTAAATGTAAGAGGATAGCGAAAGAAAATGACATAGCAAATTTGTATTTGCGAACGGTGGTGTAGATGTATCAAAGGAAGGAAAGGAAGCAGCAGCAGATTTTGATTGCGATCAGCAGCTCCAACAAGTTCATCCCTTTTTAAAAGTCAAGATCCAGAGAGTGTACTTATCTGCTACTGTTTCTCATACTGATAAGACGTGTTTTTAAGTTTTAGAAATCTTTATCCATTATCGGGGGTGTTAGTGTCAGTCAGGGTTTCTTCTCAAATCACTGATGAAACGTATTGAGTGGTGATCTTTTTAGTAACGAATCATTGATTGTGTTTTTGTAATAAGGAATTTTTTAATTATCATTTATGAGGATTAGGAGGACAAAGCTATGATGCGTATGATCGTGAGCGTTACTGATAAGTTTAGTGTTAGTTGATTGTAGGTCCCTTCCTTGTGTGAGTGGAGAAAGCAAAATTTTGTACTGTTCAAAATGAGCCAGCCCTCAGGTAAGTTGGTTTTCAATATTTTAGTTGCTAATTGCTATATATTTTTAAACACAACTAATGACCAATGACCAAGGATGCTTAATTTTCTCAAAATCTCAAAAGAGAATCAAACATCATATCATGATGGTCTCGCTAACATTGAACTTAAAAGGTCAAAGGCTGGTGATATCCAAAAAGGTACATTTGGGTGGGTCGGTCAGAGTAAATTAGACAGACAGAGGTTGAGTCAAGTCGATTTGTAGTTATAGTTATGGCTTTATGATGTCTGGATTTTACTAGTTCTTTGCTTCCTTATCGATATCAAATTATTGGTGATTGATGATGCGAATACGAAACTTGGAGAATCGGAAGTTAACTGTTATCTTGCCCAACATACAACTTATTATTTGATGATGAATGAGATGTACTAGGCTACTGTGTCGCTAGTTTTTCTTCATCTGTTAATTTCTAGGTTTTAAGATAGTATTGGTCTAGGTTAGACCGTAGAAAAAGAAATTCTGACTGAATGACTGTTATTAACTATCATGTCTTTTGTGATATTTGTGCATGTTAATCTATAAAAAAAACTTTTGTGTGTGTACACCTCTAGGTATCATGAATTCCAGTAGTTCGGGATCCCTTAATAGTCAGTCCAGTTCCGCACTAGCTGTGGATATAACTGATGGTGCGTTGCTGGTGATTCTGGAGAACGTTTTAAATGTTCGTGTTACAGATACGAGTGCAGCAAATTCGCTCGGGGATGGAAACAAGATAATTGTTTTACATGTTCGTGAACTTCTAGCTTCGTGGGCTGAAAATGGTAGTCCCGTAAATTTTGAAGATGTGATTGCATCCTGCTTGTTAGAAATAATTAACAAGCATGTAGATGGACCAGTGAATCAGTCAAAGGATGTAGCTTCCTTATTGACAGAGTGGTTCTTAGAAAGCATTGAGCGTTCCTATAATGAGGAGAGAAATAATCCAAAGGTAGTGTATACATTAATCATTGAAACTTTTACTATCTTTATTATTTTCTAGAAGGATTAATATAAAGCTACTTTGTTATTATGTTATAGAGGAATAACAATGCACGTGTTCAGCATCTTCTTCATGAAATTCGGTGTCAGGGAGTAAACTACATTGGATTAGTTTTGCAAGGTATTATTGACATTGACTACATCTCTATTGTTTTAATACTGTAATTCAATTATTCACTAATTTATTTTCTGTATTAGGTGCGTTTTGTGAAGTGAAATCCCATACGTCTCCTCTCCTGAATCCGGTTTTGAACGATAAACTGCCAAGTGGACTTTTAATCGACTTAGCTAACCTTTATCATACTGATTGGTCCGCGTTTTCAAAGATATTTTCTCCTCTGATACGTGGCTTGTGGCAGCGCATGCGGCATGGATCAATTTTAGATAATAGTCATCGAATGCCACTGGTTGCTTTGCAGCAGTTGTGTGAAATCAAGGTAGCTTCAACTACTGGTGCTGGTATTCGACCATTTGCTCAGCTTATTGTAGAACAGGTAAATTATTTTTAACAATGTATAAAAATGTTGTTCTAATGTTTTAAAATTATATAATGATTCTACATTTATGTTGTACAGGAAAATTTTGTTCCAGTCCCAATATCTCAAGCAGCAGCAGGGCATGAAATATGCAGCAATTCATTTTTAGCTCCTTTCTTTGCCGTTTCTGTTTTGTATGATGATGATAGCAAGCTTGCTGAACAGTTCTTTCCTGGATCACTTAATGTGGACCCATCATCGAATATTCCGTTGCAGAAAGAATTGGAATTCACTCGAGTATGTAAACTATTTAACAGTGATGGCTGACAACTAACAGAGCCGCCTCAAAAAAAATAATTATTTTAGCGTGTGTACTTAAAATTTGTTTTGAAATGGCATGTAACTGATATTCAATGTTATATCTGTAGGCGACCCTCCACAAGGCCGCTCATGGAATACTAGCTAATCAGTCTAGCCGGGAATCATGCATCAAATATTTTGCAGAAGTACTCCGCTTAAATTGTAACAGGACCAAGATTCAAAATGATCGTCGGGGAACATGCTCAGATGGGCCCATGCTTAACTATTTATCTGTATTTCAACTACTCTCACTAAAAGTAAAGTTAGACAAAATCGATTCATATTACCCGTTTCATCCTCAAACCATGTTGGATTTGAAAAACGATACAAGGATTAAGTCTGACACAAAAGAGTTGGAAGAATGGATTACTAATTTACGTATGTATTATTTGACTCTTCTAGATTCATGTAGTGAAACGTAGTAACTAATTATGAATTAAAATTAAAATATTAATAATTACATTGTTTCTAACGTATAGCTAAGAACGGACATGAATGGGCCGAACCCAAGTTTCCAACGCAGTGCTGGTTTTTAACCCTCCAAGCTCATCATGTTGCACTTATACCTTCTCTCAACAACTATCAACGCTTGTTGAGACAAGCAAGAGAACTGCAAAAAATGGTAAAGTGTGTACTGACAAGTTACAAATATAAAAATATCGAGTTTGAAGCTTTCGTTTATGAAAAATTCATTTTATCACTCAAGGTGGCAGAATTGGCTTCTGAGGAACAGCGATGGCAAAATGGACCAAATGCTTCAAGAAACTCCAGAATGTTAAAACGCTGGAAAACACAACTAAAGGTTATATAGCTAACATTCTATTACCACGTTTTTTATCCTCGATACTTAATATTTTTTAGTTGTTAGTGTCATTAACAAAAAATGCTTACTAAACTTTGAACCATTTCGATTTTATAAAAAATTATAGATTTTGAATAAGACAAAGCAGAGTATGGATTGTATCGTTCTGCATGAAGATTTCATTAAACGATGCTTGACCTTCTACTCATCAGTAGCAGAATATTTAAATAGTTTGTTGATGCCTGAATTGGGTGTCGGAGAATCACCGAAACTTCCTTTAAATAGCGAAGTTCCTGCTGTTTTTGCCAATCTCCCAGAGTGGTATGTTGAGGATATTGCGGAATTTCTTCTATTTGCACTTCAGTAAGTCTTCTATTTCGTTACATATACGATGAATGAAAGAATGTAAAGGACGAATGATTTTAAGCCTCAATTTTCTATTCTTTCTAGATATTCTTCAGTTATAGTAGCCGATTCCTTAGACAACTCTATCATTTTATGGTTATTGGTCATGTTGTGTACTCCCAATTACATGCGTAATCCTTACTTGGCTGCAAAATTGGTAATATTATTATTATATATGTTGATGACATTTGTTAAAATATGTCTAAAATATGTATCGGTATTTTATATATCACATCAATATGTATTCTTTTTTGTTGGTGTCAGGTGGAAGTTCTTTTCGTTATAAACCCAAGTTTACAAGGTGGTCGTACCGAATTTCTTTATCGAAAGATAATGGCAAATAGTATTGCAGAATTACATCTACCGTCTTCTTTGATGAAATTTTATACTGATGTTGAAACTACTGGTGCAAGCTCTGAATTTTACGACAAGTTTACCATACGTTACCACATAAGTATAATCATCAAGTCAATGTGGGAAAGCCCTATTCATCGGTAAGTGTAGCCTCTAAAATATTATTAAGTCATTAAATAATATTTATTGTCACGATAACATTCAACATTCTGAAATAATTTTTTTTTCAAATTCAGAAACTCTATTGTGAATGAATCAAAGTCGGGAAAGCAGTTTGTACGATTTATAAATATGCTGATGAATGATACAACATTCCTTTTGGATGAAAGTCTCGATTCTTTAAAGGTATTTATTTAATTTAGGCTTCTATTATGTTTCTTCTAACCAACATGTTCTGTAACATTCCTAAGAACATGGAACGTAATATTTTTATTTGTAGAGAATACATGAGGTCCAAGAGCAGCAGAAAAGTACAGAGTGGGCTACATTAGCTGCTGAAACTCAGCAGAATCGTATTCGACAGTTGCAGACTGATGAGCGCCAATGTCGGTCATATTTAACACTAGCGCGAGAAACGGTAGATATGTTTCACTATTTGACGGAAGGAATTAAAGAACCATTTCTTCGTCCAGAATTAGCTGATAGATTATCGGCAATGTTAAACTTTAATCTTACGCAACTTTGTGGATCAAAATGTAAAAATCTTAAAGTCAAGAATGCTGAAAAGTACGGATGGGTTCCTCGTCGTTTACTATCTCAAATAGTAGATATTTATCTTCATTTGGATTGTGATAATTTTGCTGCAGCATTAGCTGGAGATGAGGTACGTCAACGTACTTAAGTGCCTTTGTATTTGGATTTTATGAGCATATAAAGTAGATATTGTTGGTATAAACGTTAAACATTGCAATGAAACTCTACTTTTCCAGCGTTCTTTCAAGAAGGAATTATTCGATGATGCGGCAGCAATCATGGAAAAACATGGAATCAAAGGGGAAGCACAACTCAGTCAATTCCGAGCCCTAGGGTTAAGAGCTTACAATATTGCTATTCAAAATATGCGTCAAGAGACAGATTACAGTGATGCACCTGAAGAATTTAGAGGTATTGCTCCCATTCTTTCCTGCTTAAACTTGATGCATGAGCTCGAATTAACGAAAATTTTTATTTTATAGATCCGTTGATGGACACATTGATGGATGATCCAGTGGTATTACCAAGTGGAAAAGTGATGGACCGGTCAGTCATAATGCGTCATTTGCTAAACTCCAACACAGATCCTTTCAATCGACAACCACTATCCGAGGATATGCTGACAGATGCCACCGAATTAAAACTGCGAATTCAAGAGTGGAAAAATAAGAAGCACACGACAACGTAGGGCTTTTTTTACCTTTTTGATTTATTGAATATGTATGGCCAACTACATTAAAATAATCAGTAGGTAATCTATAATCTTACAATAAGTGCTGCTATCGCATATTAAGTTACTTTAAAATTCTTATTTTCGAACGACACAAATTCAATTCAACCCAGACATTTCTTAGGTTCAATTAGCTTGCAAATTGACCTCTTTGATGTAGATTATTATGTCGTCATTTTTCCGTGTACAAATTGATATTGAATGCAATTTTGGATGTTGTTCCATAATTTTTGTACTCCTATTTTACATGTATTTATTGTGTACAATTACTTATAAATTGTTACAGAGGTTCGGAAGATTTAGCGTTGTAATTAAATGATCATGTAAAATGGAAGTTGTGTATATAAATCCTTTGCAGTAAATTTTGGAGGCCACTCGATCTGAGTAAGTTTACCTTATTGAATGTTATATTATAAAGTATTTACAATAAACCAAAATTTTAGAGTAAAATATATAATGTAAGGGGGCTAGTTTAGATTCTGATCGTAAATGTAAATATTTAAGTACCTAGGTTAACATCGAACTGAACTGTAGGCGTAAGAAATAAATTACACATATAAAATACAACTTACACCCATTGAGAACCTTAGTTCCGTTTTTTCACTTTCTTAATATTTATTCTTAACAGCATATATTTTTAAACAAATTATTCACGTTGTCAGTTTAAGCTATGTAGAGTAGTTGCATGCGTGTCCAAGTCATGCAGGAAAGGCAGAACTGTGGTTGTAACCTGTCGTTTGCATACAAATATTAGTCAAGAAATCGGAGAAAATTTTAGTAGGTTCCTAATATGATAGGTTATTTCTTTACCTCATTTTCCCTTCAGTTTGTTTGTTTCTGCTGGTACACGCGTGCTCGTAGCAGTATTAAATGTTTTAACTGGTGAAGCTGAACTAATCCCACTTGCACGCTTTGAGTGCCTTTCAAGTGGGCCTGTTGGAATTCTTACCATTTCTTCAACTCCAATTCCTGGACGACGATTTCTGGAAGCAGGTGTCGCATCACTGCCTAATTTATAAACTTTATTAAGGTCTCGTTGGTATTTCCTTTTAAGACGTCCACTTTGCATTACTTCTGGATTTCTATAGCTGTCTATTAAACGTTTAAATTTGATTCCATTCTTGGTACGAGTTGCGTTTCTAGATAAGGTGCTCGTGGTGCTGGATTGCTTTGACCTTGGCGAATGATCCAGTAATGGTTTAAATTTTTCTTTTACAGATTGCAGGGTAGGCAAACTTGAGGACGCTGAAATCGAGAGCATTGGCTTGGTTAAAGGTGCTATTCGCTTAACTACGGGAGATCCAGCTTCATCTACCACTGTCATACGCCTTTTTTTGTCCAAGCCATTATGATTATCACTTTCAACTGGTGTTGGAAATTTTTGGTTTTCATAACGAGCCTGTGTAATTCTCTTGTTGATTGTTTTATTACAAGAGGTGGTACGGCTTAGTTTGTTCA
The DNA here is from genome assembly GCA_964034955.1 of Orchesella flavescens. NCBI lineage: Eukaryota > Metazoa > Arthropoda > Collembola > Entomobryomorpha > Orchesellidae > Orchesella > Orchesella flavescens. The sequence goes on along the minus strand of OZ035955.1, from coordinate 17,763,165 downwards.
GGTCAGTGCTAGTGCTAGCGGTTACAGAAACTTTATCTGTTGGCGTCGGTTTACTTTTAATGCCCAACGGCAACCCAGCTCTTACAGCTTGAGGTACGTTCTGAGCGTGGTTGGTAGTATTAACTGCTCGATGAGAAGAAGATACGGGACCAAGTTCATTTCGCTTAGGATTACCTTGCACAAACGGATACACGGAATTTCTTTTCATTGCGGGCAACATTCCTCTTCCTCTTACATTTGCATGAATTTTTCCAGCCGGTTGTTGCATTGAAGACCGATGTCGGTGACCGTCTCGGTTGTCATAATTGGTTTCCTTGCTCGCGTGGTATGGTCGATAAATAACTCCGGATGAAGGAATTGAAATATTGGTTTGTGGAATGCCTTGCTTGAGTTGGTTTGTATTTCGGTTTATGGGATTTGCTTCATTTTGATTATGTGGCAGTACACGACTTTGAGATGGGCTTTGCGATAAGTTGTATCTCTTTCCACTTACAAGGTTTCCTTCATTTTGATTTTGAAACATTGCAACGTTTTGTGTGACTCTGTTGCTGGTAGTTCCTTCATTTTGATTCTGAGACATGGTACTGCATTGGGGAATGCCATGTGTGAAGTAATTTAAGTTTCTGCTGTTGAGATTTTCTTGATTCTGCAAAGATACCACCACGTTTTGGGGGATGCCTTGCTTGAAGCAATTTGTATTTCGGATGCTGCGATTTTCTTCAGTTTGATTTTGAGACAATGGAATATTTTTTGGGATGCCTTGAGTAAAGTTGTACGCCATTCTGTTTTTACCTTCAGTTTGATTTTGTGACATGGCACCATTTTTAGGAGTACTTTGCTTACTGGAACTTTCATTCTGGTTCTGTACAACGTTAAAAGGTCTGGCCTGCCTCGGCATTGTTAAATCTAAAGGAGTGTGCGGTCCAGTTATTTTGCGCGTCACTTCCGAATCCGCAACCGTTCCAAGTGCAACGTCTGCTAAGGTATGGAGAGCTCCCGAGCCTACTACTTCAGAAGTACTGCAACAATTATTGGGATTGGATACTCTAAGTCTGCCTGCATTGTTCTCGTCAATTTGATCTGAAAATATTTACATAAGTATTTTTTAAAGAATTTTGAATAAATTAGTCTACTTTTTTTCAATGTCATGTGGTGATTTAATGCGGAGTCAGTTGTGATTTGAATATAACTTACTCTCAGTACGTATGGGCAATGACGGGTGTTGGACTTCATTGCTCCTGGTTTTCCAATCAAAATTTAAACCATAATTGGGATTTGAGTTACGATGTTTAAATGAATTTAGAATCAGAGCTGAGTTAACTATAGAAGACATTTCTTCACTATTGTCTTCAAGATCGTGGATTACTGGATCTGTAGAGGTAGTTTGGTAGGCAGTATATAAAACACCACCTGAATGCGGTATTTCAGTAGAAGCTATTGAACATTCTGGCTGCTGTGACTGGTGAAAGAGTGGGTTATTTCCTGGTTCTTGCAAACCTTTATGTACCCCATCGACTATTATTTCAGGTTTGTCCTGCATCTTTCTTGTCTGGAAATCTTTGGATGAACGATCGTCAGTTGACCTGTTTGCTTGAATAATTCTACCATGTTCGTGGCAGCTGAAGGCATTTTGGGGCACTGGTTCAATATTTTTTGGGATTGGGGAAGCAGGGTCTACAACTGGATCTGGACTAAAAATGGAGCGTGGTACTTCATGGCCACCATCAACAGGGTTGACTCTTACCATCGAAGGGGTTGCGCTAGATGTTTGTAAGGAAGAGATTGATTCTGATATCCCCAAAGTGCTTGATGTCAATTCAGAATGATAATTTGAAGAGAGGCTCGGTGACTTGCTTAACGTCACATTTTCGCTATTGTTTATGCTATGATCATGTAAGCTTCGCAGCATACCATCGTCTGTCTCCACGAATTCGCTTTCTGATCCAGATTCTGATAGTGACAGAACTGATGGAGCATAAAAAGTCAACGCTGAATTTTTTTTAGCCCCTGTTGATGCAGGCGATGGATTTTTCTTGATATCAAAAGTTGAGGATCCAGATTGAGAAGAACCTGCATCGCCTGACTGCTGCTGGACATGCTTTTTAGTAATTGCATTCTTCAGGGTTGAGGTGGATTCTATAACGAAACCAGTTATAGCATTGGGCAGCGGAGCAATATGGAACCCATTTCCCAAAGTAGTCTCTTGTTGCCCCATATTGTTAGTGTTAATCACATGCTGATCCAAGTCTGAAATTTACATTATAAGTTCATAAAATTTACCCTCATGTTACACTTATTGTAAGTATAACATTATCAACATTGACGTACCTTCTGCCTCAAGTTCGCTTTCAGAATCAGATAAAGACAGATCTTGCTGAATATCCTTCTCCGACAGTCCCATTGCTGCAGAATTTTTCGAAACTGGACTGGAAATATTATTATCTTTATCATCTATCACTAAGTTGGACTCGTCACTGTCAAGGTCGAAAATATTTGGCATATTGAGGAATGGTCTGTCTTCATCTGTGGATAATAGACAGCAACAGAGTTTTAGTCATTAAATAGGTAATAAATTGTCATTATTTAGCAGTGCTAAATTGAAAAAGAATGTAAAATAACATAAACATGCGTCTGTTTACCTAACTTTAAACCTAACTAATTTTGTTCACCGAAATATATTTAATAAAATTGACATACCTGCTGACACGGCATAATTCTCTTCTGCAAAGTTGCCATTCTGTATTCTTGTAACTGCTGTTTGAAATTGAAGTAAAGTTTCATTTTGCTGTATTGGTGATAGGATTCTTGTATTACCTGGGTTGATAGTATCTGTTATTTCTTTCGATAAATCAAAGGTTCCAATTCCAACGTTGTCAAGTTGAACATCTCCATTGTCTACAGTTGCCCCGTCGGAATGCTGTAGAAATTCTGTTGACCTCAAACCTTTGTTTCCGGTTGCTGCTACACCACTTGTTTGCAAAATGTGGCTGTTATCCTGATTGTTGTAGATGTTACCGTTTTGAGTCATTGGACCAAGATTCAAACTTTCTAACGTGAATATTTCAAATATTCCATTGGTACCATTCATGCCAATTTGTGTCGCTTGAAATGGCCCTGAAGTGTGTGAATAAAGATTTGCCTCTGAATTATGGATAAAATTATTTGAATCCGTTGTACTACCAGTATTGATTACTACTGAGTTTGAACCTCTTTCCACTGTCAAAATTTCTAAGCCAGTCCCATTTCGTAAGAATGGTTGTTCTTGCCTAATCGTGTTTGGCAATTGGTAAGGGCGAGCAACACCTATGTCGTCATCTTGATTAGGAAATTCTTCTTCCAAATCAATTATCTCAATCCCATTGTTCTCGACAGGAATATGGGGAGCAGTCAATGTCTTTGAAGAGTTGCTTGTGACTCTCAACAAGTTTGCATTCACTTGCTGTACATCATTACCAACTAAAGCTGGTAAGATCTTCCGAAAATGTTTCCTATTCCCAGTTTGATTTGGCTGTGCAGATTTGCGTGGCTTATTTTTTCCTCGAGAAGAGTTTGCGGAAGAAGCCAAACTGTTGATTTTCTTGGTCTGCAGAGGAACTGTAAATAAAGGCTCGCCCCCTGCTAAGGTGACCCTAATTCTATTATCCTCCATGCGAGCCAAATGATTTTGATTTGGTACATCTGTATTATTTTGACCTACTGCAGCATGGGTTGCTTGTCGCGTTGAGGAACTATGTGTATTCATTGAATTGGTTGGACAGTCATAGGAAATTGAGGAGGTTTTGGTAAAGTTAGTGACATGGGAGTGACAACCTGAACCTCCACTGCAGGGTAAATTTTCTGGACAATTTCGACCTCCACTACAGGCAAAACTTCCTGGACAATTTGGACCTCCATTGCATGGAAAACTTCCCACAACTTTTGGTTTTCCAGTGTAGGGAACAATTGCTGGACAACATGGACCCCCACTGCAAGGAAAACTTCCTGGACAGCTTGGACCTCCATCGCATGGAACGCTCCATTGGATATATGACACTCCACTGTCTCCTCTGCTCGAAAAACTTTCCTGGTCATTGACCGAAGCATTCACCCTTGTTGGTAATTGATTTGAATTATATGCTTGTTGTGAAGTCCCTGGCACTTGCCGTTGGGATGCGGCACGAGTACTGTCCTTTTGGGCATAAGTACCCCTATGTGGGTTCAGATAATTAGTTGATCCACTGAAGAGCAAAGGCATAGTTTGCATGTATTGAGTGAAATTTTCATGTAATTGCTGTCCCGAGTTCAAGCCACATCCATTTTGTGATTCCAATGGAGTATGGACTGCTGGACGATTAGCATTTTGATTTCCATAACTGTTAATAGGTTGATGGAAAGTCTGAATTGGTTGTGGCGTTGTGTAGTTTCCAGCTCCACTGTTTGGATAAGTTTGCTGTGATGGTCTATTCATTAGACTTCTGTTAATGCTCTGTAAGTGTAAAATACATTTTTCTCAGGTTGTAAATTAAATATAAATATTTCTTAGATGTAGTAATGCCGAATTTAGCTATACAAAAATGGTTACTGACCGTTCCACCGTTGTTGGAGATAGGCGGTACGGAAGAATAAGATCTATTGTCATTATTGCGAAGAGATGGTGGAACGTTGTTGCTTATATCTTGGTATGTATTTTCTTCAGATGAAATGAAATGCAAATCATCACTGCTAGCAATTTTGGCCACAGGAATGGGGGCTGGTGGTGCAAATGCGCCGTTTAAATAACGACCATAGCTCTCCATGATTGTCTCGCAGAAGTTATCCTAGTTTTAAAATTTCAGTTCATTATCAATAATGTCATCATTTACAATAATTTGAGTTACAGGAATAGATTTTTGGTTTTTACATTGTTATATTACCGTTTATATATCTGGCAATCGATTTTGCATGGAAATTGTGGATTTTTTTTTGTTGATAAAAAACTTGAATTAAGGACATAGTCGTGACATATCATCAATTAACATTCAGAGTTATTGCACCATTTATCTTAAGTTATTTGCAAATGTGTCATTGGATCATTTGGTTTACTTTAAATAGCTACACACAATGCACACACGTAAGCTCACCGGTTTAGTTTTTCATACAAACTATTCACTACACTTTACACTCCATGAACTTTATAGAAGATCCTATCCAACTCTATATCTTTGGATTACTTTTATCACACGGAATGAGTAAAAATAATATATGTTCTGTTGTGTTTTTTTGTAGTTTTGTTTCAAACTAATGTATGTATATCTCCATGCACTTTCTCATTTAAAATTGTTTTATTCTATCTACTATTCTGCATCGGACAAAAATTATATAGTGCTCTTCTTCAGCTTTCAAGAAATGCAAGTGAAAGACATGAATTGAGTGAACTAATCAAGAATTGGCACAGTATTTGGTACTTAGTCGGATTTCCAGAAAATGCGTTACTCAAGTGCGTGCCTAAAGGCTCCGCAGTGAACTGAAGCTGAGAATATATTGCGCTACTTTTGGCTGTACGAAGACAAATGCCAATAAAAGTCATTAATATGAAAATAAAAAGCGCATAAAGTATGTATTGTTTTATTGCATACACTTCTCAGAAATGGTTCGCACACCAGTTGCCATTAAGCATATTGTCTTACGCCTAACAACTTTCTACAAAAATATGACAATAAGTTTGGAGAAATTTTAACACTTGAGCATCGTTAAATAGGGCTAAGGACAAAAAATAAATTAGTTAAATTATAAATCATCGTTTGAAGGAATAAATATTTGTACATCCTGTGACTTCATCTGATGTCTGAATTTGGTTTTGTAGCTAATAGTATTCCCAATGTGTTTCTATGATTGAAACAGATCCATTAGTAAGATCATTTTCATGTTATTAAGGAAGTCGCATTGTGTTGTACACAACGATGCTATTATGTATGAATCATACTTTTATTACAATGCTGTGCAGCATACCATTTTAGCGATAGACATGCACATATGTATAAGACTAAAATATTATGGCAATGGTATGGTGGTGCGTAACTGGACGCTTGGCTATTAAAACTCAAATACTCGAATTCTTTCTCATGAGTCAAGTGCAGGTGTCAGGTATTTTTAGAAAAAGATTGGACTAGACCAGAAACTGTCTTTCTGTTATTTGAGAGGTACAAACGTTTTATATAAAAACAACATAGCAAGCATTTCATGGTACCGTAATGTAGTTAAAATTTTGATGGCTACAAGTATAATTTCATGTTTTATGGAAATATGTTTATAAATCAAATCAATCTATATAGAATCAAGCAAGCAGGTTCACATTTGACATTTCCGTTCACTACGCATATGAATTTCACCGAAACTAATGTTCTTGTTGTTCTTTTCGTTCGGTTTAATCCTTTCCGTATTATGTGCAGTTAACGTATTCGCAGAATTTCTATTACACTACATTTGAACAAAGTCTATATGCTAATCTCACAGTTGTACACATTACAGCTACATGTAAGCAACAACATTAATGAGCTGTTAAATGTTTGACACTTTTATTTATTTACTAGTTAATGCATAAATACATAATATTTTTGGGGAGCACAGAGCAGAAATCATTTTAATAGAATAATATCCTTTTTGCTAATGAACAACAGATGCAGGTGTTCCATATACTATAAAAATTTAATCTCTAAATATTTATCTGTACACTAGCCGTAGCCCTATATGAACTGGATAACTACGGTCAGACAAAAACTCAAACTTGAATTCTAAATTATTACTTGACATAAAAGCGTTGTCGCTCTCATAAAATTGCATACACATACAGGAAAACAAATAAGAATAAAATATACGGCTTATCAATGAAAACATGAACACACATACATTCATTTCATTCATCTATCCGGATATGTTTGCCAATATAATGGTTTTGGTACTACCGAGATATATAAATAGACAAAGAGCGTGGTAAAGAGTAGTCTTCATGCATCATCCATTAAAGGAACGAAAAAGTTTTTGCATCATTTGCCAAGCTGTTGTTGTTAAGTGACAAATCTAACTTTTCCAATCATGGGTGAAAATAACTGGACAGTTGGGGCAAAGCCCAAAAATAGGAAGCATACAAAGAGTGAAATTCGTCTTTTGTTCATGCTCGCCTTCACATTTTCCTACTTTCTCGTAGAACTGATTGTTGGTTACGCAACAAATTCCATGGCCCTTGTAGCTGACTCATTTCACATGTTATCTGATGTGGTAGCCCTACTGGTAGCTTTTGCATCAATAAAGTTATCTAAAATGAAGTGGGCTAAAAATACGTTTGGACTTGCACGTGCCGAAATATTGGGTGCTCTAGTGAATGCTGTGTTTCTGTACGCTCTTTGTTTCTCTATTGTTCTAGAATCAATCCAAAGATTTGTAGAACCCAAGAAAATTGAAAAGCCAGACCTTGTTCTATATGTTGGAGGATTTGGTCTGCTGGTAAATATTATTGGATTAGGCATGTTTCACAACCATGGACATACGCACGGACACAGTCATGGGGAGCCCAAATCAGATAAAAAGAAGAGCAACAGTGAAAGACCATCTCAGCAGACAAGAAACAATATAGTAGCGACACAAACTAACAATGTGAAACTCGTTGAATGGACAGTGAACAAGGATCCAATTGTGTTAAGCCCGACTTACTTATCTCAAAATCCAGAAACAAATCCCCACCATGAAAGCGCTGAAGAACCAACTCCAAAGAAAAAAGTTGCCAGCGCTTCACAAATGAACCTGCATGGAGTGTTTTTACATATTTTAGCAGATGCCCTGGGATCAGTCGTAGTTATAATTTCAGCGTTGGTAATTTGGCTGACTGACTGGGAATACAATGACTACCTTGATCCTCTACTCAGCGTGATTTTAGTTATACTAATCTCTTATTCAACCTGGCCTTTATTCGTTGATTCATCAATGATCCTTTTGCAAACTATACCCAAGACTGTAGACATTCAAAAACTTCAAGAAAGAGTTTTTCAGGAAGTCAGTATTCCGATATCCCTTCATAATTTACATGTTTGGCAGCTAACAGGTAGCAAATTCATTGCTACGGTTCATGTTATATGCAACAGCATAGAGAATAGTCAAGAGATTGTAGAAAAAATCACCAGAATTTTCCAAGACGAAGGAATAGAGTCCTCAACTATTCAACTTGAAATCATGGCCATAAATCAAGCGAATGCTGCTGATACAGAAAATTTGTGCATGCTGGCTTCTCCAAAGGAACATTGCGAAAGTGTTGAACATGGAAATAGTGCAACAGCAAGGCAAACATCTAGCTGCAGTCACAGTAGTAGTGGATGCTGTGAAAGTAGTACTACTGACGCACCATCTCAACAGCATGTATAACAATTGGGGTATCGTGAGAATGCACTTGGTTTTATAGTCATTCGTTTAGTTGCTAATGATGAATGAATGAATGATCGCAGAGAAATAAAAAAAAACGTCGGAAAAACAACATTATAGGATTAAGTTTTTACCACAATTAAATGTTTTAATATTTATTACGATAAATCTCTCATAATATAATGTTTTCTTAATTAAGGTAACTCATTCTCATTCTAAAGTTACGTGGGCGTGGCGTTCATCATCAAAAAGTTATTACACGGTGGTCCACTACAAACTAATAGGAATTTCTGATTTTATAGATTCACTAAAGAGGACCATCAACTCGTTTTAATAAAGCGAGATGAACGTTATATCCACCAAAGTTTATAAGTTTTACAACATCTAAATAGATTCATAGTTTTGTTATGCATCGCGTCGCAGCAGAAAAAGTTTTTTTTTCGTCACACTGAAAAAATACATTTAGAGTCAAGAGAGTAAAAATATTTAGTCAGAAATTTACGATTGTACAGAACAATTAATTTTTATGTATATAAATTCAGTTTCAGTCGAGGATCAGTTGAAGATACATATATATATACATACATTTAAATATATATATATGAATGTAGAACAGTATAGAGTAGAGCACATTTTTTGTTTACACGTAGTACATGTTGCTAGTGAAAGAGATAGCGAATATAATAATATATAAATACGAGTACATTCAGTAGAGTACGAGTTTGTTTATTTTTTTGGAGAATTCGTAGAATTCATAAGAAATTTCTTAACTTCAAAGAGCATGTTATGTTAATGTTGTTTTTTGATGTACAAAAAAAAGTCCTTCACAAAATAAACAAAAACCGATACCGTAGTTCCGGCAAAGTTGCATAAATGAATATATGAAATAGGAAATTACATAATTTGATAATAGAGTACAGGTAAATGTTCAATATAATGTTAAGGTTGGAATTAAAGAAGCCATACGCTGATGATTTTAAAGAGATGACCATGATATTGATGTGAGATATGACTGATGACATTTCTACTACTCTCACATATCATCATCACAATCAGTTCACATAACAGGACAGAATAGAGAGTTGAAGTAAAGAAAATAAAATTCCTTGATGACATAATATTTTATATAATAGACACCTTTCCTATGTATGTATGTAAGTATAATATTCTGTATATTTCTAGCAAGAACACAAACTGTGCCTCTGAAACACATCAAGTGCATGATACTGGTACGTACGACTACGATACATTTTACACACCTGTAAACCTAATCTACTACTGGTAAGTTGCGCCACGTAATCATTTCAGAATTACAATATAATTTGCCAAAAAAATCAGATAATTATTATCAATATGCAAAAACTATTTTGTGTAGCACATGTGTGGAACCAGAAAAACCAAGAAAAAGAAGATATTCTTTATAGTCAAAGTGCAAAAATTGAGGTACGCATTATTAAAATACAACACACATTTTTTTTAATATGGGCAATGCAATGCCAGACTGTAAATAATAATGATAATTTGTCCACACAAAAAATATAACAACTGTATTCCTAGCTAATAAAGCTTTTACAACATTTTTTTGATCTTCAAATGACGTATATATAATTTCGTAATGTTATATTGCATCCACGTCCAGATTCAAATACAATTAAGGGAGAAAAGCTATTGATATTGATACACATTGATTCATACAATCATATCATCACCATTCAATTTACTAATATTTGTATATACGTCAGCTCCGGTTAGAATAGGTAAACTACTAAAAAAACAACATGCTTTTAACAAAAAACCCTGAAATAATAACGTACGTAATGTAACTGCTTTGGTATTCCTTTTTTTTAAATATGCTTTTTGCTCTACCATGTATTTTACTATTTTTTGAATTGCATGAACAGTAATCCTCAATGCATGACATTTTTATTAGATTGATTGATAATTCTACATAACACACGGTGTCCCCCTACCACCGCCTACAACTCCCTGGCTTTCTAACATGACATGATCAACATGTAAAACTCAACTCATTTGGCGATTGTGATTTTTCTGTGGCGTCTTTTTTTTAAACGCTATGCCAAAAAGTATACACTTTGATTCTCATTCAACTTGATCATCATATCATCATGACTTTGAACCTTCAAGCAAAATAAAATAATAGTTAACAATAGTACAGTAACATGTTTAGTAGATGTTGCACAGGTAATCATGCAGAGACAACTACATATTTTCTGACTAGAAAAAAATGACATAACACATTTTGGTATATTACGTACCGTAGGAGAACTTAATATAAGTATTTAAATTGATTAACTAGTATACATAATTTATGTAAACTTTTTTTGTTTTTTGGATTTCCAATCTGTGTCAGCATTTCATATTTTATACACATCTTTTATGGTAAGCATATACTGGGATAAAGCATTTTTTTAGTTTGTTGTTTGTATATTAGTGTCAATATAACTATTATTATGGATGTTTACATGAATAATGAATACAGTACAAATAATATAACTCTATAGTATTATAATTGCTACATATATTATTAATTAGGTCTGTTTTGTGAGGTGAGGATTAAAATAAAAATTGTCAGTTTGGATATATATATATTGGATGTACATTCTACAGTTTAACTTATAAATAAGGTCATAAATATATATAACTCCTATCAAATACTTAACATAATAGCTTTGGATAACGGATTGAACAAGTTATAAATTTCCTTCTGAAAAGGAGAAAGTATGGTGTGTGGTATATATGCATGGTGTGCTGTTTCAGACATTGCATAATGTATGAACTTCTACTGATATATAATAATAATAGGTGTGGATATAATCAAATCAAACTAAGATAGGTGTACGTCAACTTCTAACTTTCAACTCCAGCAAATGATGATGCTGTATAATAATACCCCCATGACAGTGGTAGAATCAGCAGGCAAGCTTTAGTTTAGACGTGTCAGCTTGAACCTGATTAAACCATCGATTTACACTATTGATCCTTCGGAACCATATTCTTTAAGTAAAGATCTTAGTCTCATGATTTCTTTAGACGCTGTCGACAGGTCCGATTGTAGCTGCAGTTCACGCTCCTTCAACTTCTTGATTTCTCTTTGGCATGCCTAAATTAATACAAGGGATAAAGGACTCATTAACGATTGTTCAATAATGGTGGTAAAGTATCTATGTCAGAAATTCAAATACCCATGAAAACTATAATTAGTTATCGTTAGATATATTTGAATCAGTGCTATATTATGCTACTTACCACATTCTGACGGAGCAGATCAAGTTTATCCTGCTTTAATTTGTTGATTTCATCTTTAAGATTGTCTTTCGCACGTGCATTGGTTTCGTCTTCAAGGCAGAGGGAGCATGAACGCTTGTTTGGTGTCCCTGCAGAAGACATTGATTCGAGACCAGTGTCGGAATCTTCATTGGAACTTTTGAAAGGTTTCCCACAGATCCCCTTATGATGGAAATGGTGATGATGTGAGTTAGCAGATCCTTCCAGCTCTTCGCTATTTAGGGAAGAGTCGTCACTCTCGGATATACGAATACTAAAATTAGGCAGAAACAAAAGGGTTTTAATTTTGATATAAGATGCCATGTTGCGGTTTTGATTGATCTTGTTCTGACATTGTGTTCACTGGGTTATATACTTGTATCATTAATTTGTGGTGCCACAATCTGTCATACATATCATTATTCGAATAACTAATAGCAATGTCAGAGAGAGAAATAGAGCTCCCAATCCTAAAAACACACATCTAGTTTGTGATTTTTGTACTGTTAATAATAAATGGGCTCTTACTACAAGTACAGAAAATGAATGTTTCAACCTCAACATGTAAGAAAGGCTGGGGATATTGAGTCTCCTGGTTCTGACATTGTTTTTTGCGGGTAGTCTTAGCATTTAATGCAGCACTTTCCGACAAAAACTAATGTGTGAGTTAAGTACAACTAAGAACCACAGCCACATTGGTAAGGTCAATGACTTTCTAAGACCATGTTGATACTCGGTTTACTCCATCATCATCTAATGCGTGTAACAACTAACATCAACATCCCATATACCACAAAGAGAGATGAAATGTCAAAAACATGCGTCACTCATTGAACTGGTATGAGTGGAAACGGAAAGAAGGCATTCATTAAATAATGCCACAACAATGTTGCTAGTAAAATGCGGAAGAAGCTATTTGGTTGGACGAGTGTTTGCTTCGTAACTATATATTATGTTATGTGCGCAACAGTTATAATATGTTTTTATACCTTGCAGAGCAGTGTGGTGGAGTATCAGGGCTTGAAGCAGGGCTAGGAGCTCGCTTCAAGTGGCCGCTGACAGATGAAATAACAGTGGAATCTCCATTTCGATAGCTCTAAAAATTTATGAGAAAAAAAACAAGGTAAATATTTCGGCATCGAATGACAAAACTCAACAAGTTTTACACAACGGATTTGGGTTGGTTACCTGAACGGTGGAAGAGCTACTACTGCCATCCACAACTGGGGAGCCACTCACACTGCTGTGGTGGCTGTGCCTAAATTTCATGGAACTGTTGTTGCTATTACAAGCACTGGAAGTTGACCCATTTGCTGAGTGACCATTTAATCCTGTTTGTCCACCAAAAATCCCATTTGACCCTGTTGCGCCGTTGTGATGGAGTGCATGACCATTGGTAAGAATAGATGATGCTGCTGGTGTTGATGAAGAAGATGCTGACTGATTTAAAGAACTGGAATCTACAGACATCGCTTTTGTTGTGCTCGAGGAACTCTTTGCAGAGCTCAGTGCTTTCCTAACAGTTTCCATGAATCTGCTTCCTGCACTGCTGGAATTGCCACTTGAACCACCATTTGATCCACAGTCCACCCCAGTGATTACAGATCCGAGAAACTCGGCTGATTTTCTTCTCACTTCATCCACTAATGAACTCAGCAGGGATGCTCTTGTTCTCATCTGAAATGTTGCAGAGTGAAAGTAAATTATAAGCATCATGCTATATGTTTGGTTCTATAATTATTATTATTATCTGCAACGGGGTTATGAACCACCCAGTAATGTGTTCATTCCAAATCAACAAGTATGAGATCTTTTATAACATACCTCGAGTTTTGAAAACTTGTCGGCCTTATAGCACGCTGTTTCCGCGTTGATTAACTTGGTAAGCAAAAATTCACGAAATTCTGGACCAGGGGAAAAGATTGGTGGGTTTGGCAAAGGGGGCCCGAAAAAGGGAACATCATCGCGGGCTGTCACGTTGACCTTGTACCTAGACAGACACAAGAAACGGATACATTAATTCCACCATTTTTATATGCACGAGTATTTCATTTTTTGAAGAGAGAAATAAATTTCCTGCACGTACTTCATATCAGGACCATCAGCATCAATAATTTCCACACAAATGAATGCATGAAGGAAATGCGACGCAATCATATCGGGAGAGAAAGGAGTATTCTCTTCTTGAAAAATCACAGCAACAATATCATTCCCTGCAATACGCAATAAAAATTGTTACATATAAAACATTATAAAAAAATGTTTGGATAGTTTTTAGTATTCATGTCTCTATTTCTTTGAACATACCAATATGTCGTTTCCTCTGCAACTGTTGGGGATCTGACTCCATAAAAGGAAGAAGATGGGAGACGTGAAACATGATTTCTCTATTTTGGAATACATAGTATATCGACTCTTCTCCAGTCTGGCCATGTAACGTGTCAAGACCACCCCGGTACCTGAAGGTTACAAGAAACCAAAGCATTATTTTAAAATGTTCACTATAAAACATATTTTACTTACTACTTAAATGGTCTGAATTAAAGTGCTAAAGTATTTGTTTTATAACATGCATTTTTGTCATGATCGTGACTGGGTTTGTATACAAAATCTTAGATATTCTCAACTCACCCTTCATGACCTCGAAGTCTAATTCTGTCACCCAGAATTTCCAGGAATGTATCTAGTGATTCCGAACTTCTGTTGCTAAATAACTCCTCCTCTGTTGCCTGGCCTGGTTTCTGAAGAACTACACCGAATTTGTACGTGGATACGAGAACATGCTCATCATATGCGACAATGAGATCGGACGCTTTGGGAAAAACCACCGGACTGAATTTCTCCGTCGTTAGATCTTCGTTTAAGAGCTATAATAAACAGGGAAAACACAATCATTATAATTAACGTTTTGTTACTTGCATACAGTAATAGCCAACATGCTTCACAAATCGCCGGCTTTTCACAAGTACTAATTAGTGCCAACAGACCAATGTTGTATATTTGATTTAATATGTAGATCAGTTGCTAGCATGTCTTAACTCTCGAAAAAGGCGATGACAAAGGAACAACGGAGTTTTTGTAAGCTTTATGTTATGTTGATACCAGTGCATCACACCTTTTAACCTTTCCTCTCAGCTTGAATCATTTAAAGCTGAAAGTTATTTTCTCCCGAGTTTTAAAATGCAGTTAAAGAAATGGTAATAACACTAAAAAGTGAGGCTACTTACATTTGTTATTCATGGCACGCTAGAACATTTAATCTTAAGTCAAGAAAAATGGTTTTTCTTGAGCGAAACCAATGCGCATTCCATTTCATGATGTCTGATGGAAATAAGCAGAGAAAGGGTTGGTCGTAAGCTATCATTTATCCCAAGAGCAACAACCATTATACTGAATAAATTGCGACCAAATATCCTTTTTCTTAAAGAAATCCCCGACTTTCATTCGCTTATAGTAAGCAAGATGGATGCATATTGCATTGCAGTATATTTAAATGGATAGTAGTATTTTTTTTATTATGAGTTCTAAAGAATGATCAAGCCGTCGTAAACACGACGTAGGCTTTTAAGATGCTTTCTTTGCCCCAAATAAAGTAAATTCCAACTCAACTCAATTAATCTTCATGCTTGCAAATTTACTCTTTGCTTTTCTGTTTCTTATTGCGCAACGGTAAACAAGAATACGGAAGGCTGCACAAAATCCATTAAAAACATGAATCGTGTGCATGTACTCCTATATTGACAAATGTACATTTCAGCCATATTATGATTAAGACTTCTTCTTGATTATTATCAAAGAGCTTACGATGTAACACAAACCACAACGTAATACTTTTTTTTACACAATTTTTTTCTGCGTCTTTTATTATTGGTGTGCTTAATCCCATGGGTTTGGTTTACCTGACATAATATTTGTGTCTTTTTACATGTAATTCTATAAGTATTAAATTACTGGAAAGTCTGCCACCATGCAATCAATACCAAACTAAAATATATACATAACGACATACAAACAATGGGTTTCTTTAAAAACCTAGTCAGTACATAATCACGACATGCCCATTGCGTTAAATTTTATGTAATAAAAGAATAACTTGTTTCTTATTTCATCAATGTAGGTGAATGTATTTTTTTCATATTGGGTGCTGCATTATTGCCAGTGATCAGAGAGATTATGATCATGTTGATATGAAATTCGTTCTACATCGACCGAGTTGAGTCTCAGTCCCAAACCAACAGGCACCATAACTATCATCATGTTTTAAAAGTAAGTAAGGTTCAGCTTCAGCTTACATATTTTTTTTTGTTGGGATCAAGTCTCCAAGTCGAAAAAAATTTAAGCAAGAGGGCGTGTTTCCTTCATTTTTTATTACAGGTGGGAAGGAAGCTCCTCACCGTCAAATTTTTAAAACATATTTCATTTCTGGATGCAGACCCAAACGGTTTCTTACTTTAAATACTGCTTTGCTACACCCATTCTCAAAGTTCCTCATCCTAAATTTTTTTTCTGTATTTCACCTTTCAAAGATTAGTCTTAAACATGGGATTTAAAAATACCTGTTTTTTAAAAAAAGTAATGACCGAGAGGTTTGTTCAGGACAACCTATTACACAGCAATTTGGTGGAAAAAGTATACAGAGAATCATCATTAGCTTATTAGATGCACCTCGTTTTTTGTGGAGTAATAATGTAACTGACTTCACTATTATTACAGTACATTCAACATTATTACTAAAATTATCCGATAAAAGTTGAATCAGACTTTCTCTGATTCTCATCATGATACCACCTTTCAAAGATGCATACATACGTCCATAGGTCACAACGCATCAAACTTTTTCATGCGAGCCCGTCAGTTACAAGTTTTTTTTATTTAACCCATCGTGGTTTTATTGTATCCATTCAAATACTGTTGAAAATGAACTACGCACCACTTTCTTACTTGTCTTAAAATTAGTATTGAAGTTGATTGAAGCTACACGTCTGGTATTACTCCGGAACAACTTTTTATCAAATTGACAACAGTAAAGCTTCACAGCCAAAATGGGTGCTAGTATAATAATGTGCCTTTAGCTATAAGAATCAGAAGTGATGAAAATAGTATAAAAGTGGGCTCCAATAATTCTCACATTGATGGCTCTACTTAACCGTTGGCCATGGAATAAATGACGAAATGGCAATCAAAGGTACTTTCCAATGTACAAGTAGATTCTTATATAAAATCAATGATGAATGTATACTGTGTGCCTACACTGTCTACTATATTATTGCAAAGCCTTAAGGGGATCATTCAAGGGAATATGAGGAACAAATCAAACCGTGCATCATTCAGTATGCCCATTAAGATACAAAATCAGTTGTTCCATGCACATTGTATATATGCATAATAGATCATGAAATACGAAGAAGTATTAAGTTATGCATAAACTTCAAGGATCCACACTTGAGTTGTTGGGGGGATAGCTGGACAAACGCCGAACTTTGGTTGAGTTTTCAAACTTTATGTTCAAAGCCACTACAGAATGTAGGACAAGCTGAGTTGAGAAGGGATGATTTAAATTCAGATGTTGTTTTTCCTTGTTCAACTCTATCTTGAGCGTGTCTTAGCTGGGAGTAATTATGATAATCTGCTGGGGGCCAAAATGAAGATTAATAAGTATTTTGGAAGGCCACTTATTCACGGAAACATGCATTTATATAAAGTATCCTTAAACGACTGGGTACAGTGTTGGATGGTGTTACAACAAGAAGTAAAAAATTGTGAGGTTATATGCAGAGATGCACAAGTGTGTGCATCAGTGGAAGAAACTCTGTTAATGTGCATCTGGACGCACATTTACATTTGAGCATAAGTTTTGTGTGTGGACTAGAGAACAGGTTCTATTTTTAAAATTTATTTCCCTTCATGTTGTTATAAAGTAACGTAACATGATGTTGACGTCTTCAAAAGATGATCACGGTTGCATCCACATGAACAATGGACATGCATTTCTTTTTAATGTTAACCATTTGAAACACTCGTATAAACATCACATTAACATTTTTAGCTTGAAAAAATATGTTTTGAAAAAATGTGAACCTAATGTGAATGCAAATCTTGTCGAAATCATTTAATTAACTCTTAACTGCTTGTTTGATCTCTTGTATTACTTATTCCAGGTATGATGAATATTCAATGAGAGGGCATTTTGTAATATGCCATAACTTTTCATGCTTAGGTCTAACTTCCAAGGTATCAGGCATTTACAGCAGCCCAATACGATAATATTTTTGAGGGATACTTTTCTTCAACCTTTTCTCTACTCTCTTAAATCGGCGGCATATAGGTTTTGATCATCTTCAATTAGTGGCAGCCGAACCTGAGCACGGCAGGGTATAACCAAAGGTCATGTAATTGATGGGAGTTGAGGGATGGAGCATGTATGCATTTGATCAATAATATCAACTCGTCTTTATTTTTGTTATGAGGCTCCGATCCGACAACCGAATACAAATCCCTTCATCACCCTTATTCCTTACATAATATGATTTTATATCGATAAAAGCCAGTTGACTCCATGAATAATACAGAAATTTTTCTTGTGCTCAGCATAATTTTAAAGTCTCCCTATTCCTAACGTTGGGTTTTTCATTGTTATTTATATCTGGTTCAGTCAAAGCAAATGCAATAATAGATGATTTTTAAGTAGGATATTATGCCGTGTTCCAATATGAATGTTGAGTTCAGGCGAGTGCGAGGGAGCTCATCAATACCTGACGCCGAAGAAGTAAGAAACGTCAGCCAGAAAAGATGAAAGGAATCTCTCGAGACATTCAATTCTTCTATTATGAACAAAGATAAAAAATGTGTTTTTAGAAGCTCCCTTTCCCTTTTGTTTCTTTTTCTTAAAGAAGTATCTTCCTATATACCTGTTGAATATATTTCTGCTTCTTTACTATTATTAGTGTGGTGTTCCATATTTCAGAGCTCCTCCCTACGACTCCAGTCTGCCTGGGTGGCCTTTTCATATCTTACTTTCTGACGCTAGCTGAAATTTAAATCGAAGCTAGAAGCGAGGACTCTTTTCCCAAAAACACGTTTAAGCTATTTTCTGTCATAAGTTGCTGTTGATAATTCATCGAGATAAGATAAAGAATAGCAATAATTTTGTTTCTTCATTTCTGAGCCTTGTGTACTTACGTACTTATCAATAAGTTTGTCTGATTACGTGACATCTGTTAAACAAACAATTTCAAAATGGAGTTCATGACTGCGCTGCGGCTTACGACGGAAACATTTGCTTTTAACTTTATTTCTCAACCAGTCTAAACTCTAAACGGTTAACAAAACTGTCGGTCCCTTTACTTAGCAAAATGTGTGACTGATGTCGATAACGAGCACTCACAATCATCAATTGTCCATTATATATGATTTCAGCTAAAGGGCTTGTGCACCTAAGCACAACAATGTTTAGCTTTGTCTTCACAAAAATTACTTGGAAGTGGTGGCGCAAGAAACTGTAAAATTTACTTCGTGAAAATAGTGTATATGATATAGAAAATCTCTTTACTCTCAATTTGATTTTATGAGACTTCCCATGACAAAACAGGCCATTTACATCTGCGTTCATTCTACTCTCAACCGCAGTCATCATCCCATCAAACATCCCATTGTTATAGTCCTTTAGAAACGTCGCACTCTTCGTCAGTGTCGTAATCGTAACTGAATTTTCGCCATTATAGGTATTACGCAGTACACACAAACTCCGGATATTCGAATGTTACGAAAAAAAAACTTTGGATGTTTTTTAAATTGACCGTAATATTCTTGTCCCTGGGGAGTGAACATAATCAAAATAATAGCAACCACAATAGCTTCACGGTTTTGCTATTTGTTCCCACGCTCGATTGGAATTTTGTTCCCATCGCTCTGTATAAAACATCAGCAAGACAGACAGGCGTGCATCTGGGATTTGAATTTCTTTGGTTTGGCTCTCGTTGCACTTGTCCTAAACCCTAAAATTAACGCCAACGCACTTTGAAACAACGCCTCAATGTTTTTCACTCTCCAGATGCTCCCATTGTGCATTTTGAGTGAGAGGGTAGAAAAAATGCAAATTCCCATGTGTCAAAATGAATATTTAAAGACGAAATAGGATCTTGACCATCTTTGTCTTGAATTTCGACAATGCAGCGTGTGTCTTTGTGTTATAATAATGATGTATTCAAAATAATAAGTATTTAGATTTTAGTCTTGATTCGTCACATAAATAGTAAGTCTAAAGGTGAAAGAAAGAAAGAGCTATTATTATCATCTTGCGGATGAAGGGAATATAAAATGTATAGGCTGGAGCAGCCGGAGTTCTATTAACAATATAAATATGACTCTTATTGTATACAATGAAAACAGTTAATTATGTTTGTGACATTGCGATGAAAGCTAAAAACCAATCTACACCTTGGCACATGAAAATTTTCAATCTTAGCAAATGGTTGTAACAAACATACACATATTCGTTGTATATGAGACACGACATCTGAAACATGAGTGGGATCAGTCTGAAGTTCAAGAGCAAAATTCAATGGAATCCATACATGTACTCGTGAGGCTTCCCACAAAGCGTTTTTTTTGCATTTGCTGCTGAACAATAGTTCATTTTATTCTTACAGTCAAAATTTGAACTTTTTTTTCACGAAATAGCACTTTAATAAAAGGACACAAACTTTAGGCTTGACTTAAGTTCATTGCCATTTCCTTGGAATACTGTGATTGCTTCCACTTGTAGAAGACAATCTACTTTTGTGCTCTAGCTGTTTAGCCTTGTGTTGACAAGGGTTTACTCATAAAGCTGGATTGATAATGATGGGATGAAAATAGTCACGAACTGCGTTTAAATTTTGATCCAGAATGGAATGTGCTTTGCTATTGCAAGTGTGTACCCATCAAAATGTATACATGCATGTATGTAACTTTCTTGACTTAACTTCAAATGCTTTTAAGCATTCGAAACACTCACTTGTAAGAAGTTGCGGTTGGAATGCGTAATTGAATTTTTGGTAGAGATATAAGACATGCAACACAACATCACTTACATCGGTCCTTCATAGTATATACCAAAAATGGTTTCTACCCTCGCCCCAAAAGAATTTCCGTATGTGCATCCATTTATTATATTGACGCAAGCTTGATTGACACTGACCTTTGCCATGCGAGCTGGACATGGAACACTGTCACGGCTGCTTCCATTACTTTGAGGACCACTGCTGGTTCCATTAGTGACATTTTGGAGACATGACACTGGGACAAGTTCATGGGATGTGCCGGTTCTCAGTCTCAGAATTAATCTCCAATGCTCATGACTTGCGACCGTTTCTGATTTCACGGAAAGAAGGATGGGGCCAAGTTTGTCGTCAGTGGCGAGGAAATTGTAGTGTTCCTGCAAATGAAAAAAAAAAAATAACAAAAATGATCAAAATCATGTTTTTCATAATATTTCAAAGCACGAATGAAAGATAGATGCCAAGTAATATGAAAGTAGGCTGGATACAAGGTTCAGCTGCCAAAAGTGTTATAACATGCACTTTCTTCTGTTAAAATTAGCTCACATACTAACTTCTCATCTAAATATATACAACAAATCTTTCAAACGATCGTCGTGAATGATTGCAGCGTGAAAAGATTATATTGTGAGCCTTAACATCGTGATCTTTACACCATTTATCGCAAGAAAAGCTTTTTATCCCTTCCTTGATGAGAAAAACAATGAAACATGCATTGAAACACAATAGCTTTAAAATCCGTTATAAAATTGATTGATTTCTTCTACAGTAACCTACATACTGTCTACATCATACACATATACACAGACAGGGTTTCACACATTAGCGAACCCAAGTGCTTTTGCCTCTCACGTTGATGGGAAATACTCATCTCAGCCTTTCACAATGGGGAACCTTAGCGAGAGACTCTAAAGTTTAAATGCTTCACTGTTTGCAAACAACTTAACCTACATATCAACAACTTTGCATTTCTGCAAGAATCCAGCTTAGGCACACATTTTTATCTCAAATACATGAGGATGAGCGTATATAGTGACTTGAGATTAAAGTGTGTTCATTTATTGTCTTCGGCTGATGAAAATCTTCTCATTGAAATATTTTTTACACACACATTTTATCTCCATCAGGTTTATACGAAAGTTTTGGACACGATGATAACAAACGTGACAAGTAGTCAATCTCTTAAAAGGCTCTATCAATAAGTGCCAAAGGTAAAAGAATGGAGCAATTAAAATTATTATCAATCGTGAAAAAATACTCTTACGATTTGAAATGTAGAAGGTTGGAAATCTTTTCGTAATGACGATTTAATGGTATTTATAGATATTATAGCTACAATTAAGTTTATTGGCAGACAGGTAAATAAAATAATTACACTCCCTATAAAAAGTGTTATTATCATCATCTTATCAACTGCAATTAGTAATCATCGTGTTTTTAAATGATGCACGACGATGTTCTTTCCTTATAAAATGATCATGTTTTATATGCCGTGTGTGCTTACCTACCACAGCTATATTGACTGTTTGGAATTCAATCGCGCCTAGTTGCTATCAACTGTGTATTCACTCATGATTTTTTAGATCCCTGTTGGGACCAAGGCATAAAAACCTGGATAGAATTCTTAATTGGGCTTTGGGGGTTGCCTTTCACTGAAAAGTTCGCGTGACCACCCGGAATACATACAAGAAAAGTAAACAATCCTCGGACGTGCATCTACTTAATGATCATAAAAAGGACCAGCCTGAGAAATCAACTTGAAGTCTAAAAGTTTAGAAATATGTACGCAATGCAGGGCAGAAGCAAAGTCGCTTGTACTCATCAATTTCCTTTACCACAGTAAATCAAATCATACGATTGGGACTTGGGATGTTATTTCTATTCCTACCATAGACTACCTTTAGGTAATAAGGTTACGTTACAGCGCACACACAGGAAGGAGCTGCAAAAAGTACGGTCGGCTACTAGAATAGTCTCTGACACAAAAATGTACCTAAACCATACTGCAAAGTTACTAACCATGCTTCCTAAACTGAACGTACCTTATGCAATATTTACATTTCCGATAGGAGTTCATAGGAATAATTTCAACCATTAAAAAACAAGGGGTAGTGCTCCTCTGCTAATTTGCATGTAAGAATGTGCTAGTATTAGTCATCCAGTCATACTCCAGTGAGATTTTCGTACACGTGAGCAATCTGAATTCTAGCTAAACCTTTCGCAACAGAGTTTTCAATGCATGACTATGACTCATTATTTGGTTGCAAAGGTGCAATTCATGCATTTTAATTTACTTTGCGAAACTGCACAATGAGAAACTTTTATTTTCAAGAAAACATTGATTTTGCATGATATAACATGTAACTTGGATATGTATGTGGTTTTTCACGTGTTCCATTTCAAACTATACATAGCAGGTTAGGCAATAGTGTGGTGTTTGAAGCAGAGAAATTTTCATCGAACCAGAGTCATAGCCAACCTTTAAGTGTGCTCATTTTAGATGATGCTTTATTATAATTTGACATGGAATAGTTTGACCAGTAAGTTTGCAAGAGGAAACACTTTTAATCAACTAAAATAACCTTAGGAAAAAGTAGTCTGAAAGATGTGCAGTTGACATTTGTAACTTGAAACGTACATAAATCCCACTTTCATATATAGTATCGCCTCAATAACATGAACCACAATGCAAGTTTAATATTACAAAATTGAGCTTTTAAACATGCAGAGAGGGGTTGCCTTTCCGGCGACCTGTTTCCTATAGGAGTAGGTCACCAGTCTTGGATAGAAAATCATTGGTAAGACCATCATGGTATTTGACAGGTTAAATTCTGGGAGCCAGGTGTGTCTTACTTCCCCTTCCTGCACTGATGTAAGCCTTGAAGCAGGCACCCTAAAACTTTCATACTAAAATACAACAGGAATCCTCCCATTATATCTATGAAGGCATTGCTGTTGCAGGAAACTCGAAATCTTCTACAACTCTCTTTGCTGCGTAGAGGAAAGGCCAAACCTTATACACAACTTGTAATACTACCTCATCACAAATCATCTAGACTGAAACTCGTGAGGTATCATCATCATTACCTCAAGCCCAGACGATTATTACAGGGTGTTTACAATTTACAACTGAATTCGTAAACTACAATGTGTGACTCATAATGTTGTTATTATTAATTTCAGTATTTGTTCATGACATGAGCCCAAAAAAAGTGGCTATCATCCTCCCTACAGGTATTACCTA
This sequence comes from Orchesella flavescens, assembly GCA_964034955.1. NCBI lineage: Eukaryota > Metazoa > Arthropoda > Collembola > Entomobryomorpha > Orchesellidae > Orchesella > Orchesella flavescens. The sequence goes on along the minus strand of OZ035955.1, from coordinate 17,739,231 downwards.
TCACATTGATTTCATAGTCCTACATTTGGGTAACAAAAACACAACGATACTTTTTTTATAAGTACACATTTCTGTATCTTGCTCATGGGCATAAAAAGTGGTTGAACAAGCTTTTACATAAAGTTAACTATGTGTTTTGCATCTGCATCATCACAATCTTGTGTTCGAAACATTAGTTTCCGGAGGGACCCCCTTTACTCTTTCCCTTTTGTAGGATGTCGCATATATTTTTCGTTATGATATTTCTGAGCATCCCAAGGTGTACATTAAGTGGAACTTACACAAGGAAAAGCAAAGGGAAGAAGCTACTAAACTATGAAAAGATCCTTCCTAACCTGTATAGCAGGTAAGCTGAATAATGTAGTATTGTTATGTTTTGAGCAAAGGAAATGAACCCTAAAAAGGTTGGCTACAGGAAATTACATTTAGATTTAACACATAGGGAAAACAAGACAAAACTCTGCTTTTGTTAGTCATCTCCGCTAGAGAGTTTTGTCATGAACGACACCCCAAAGAATATTCCTTGTCATCATTTCATTTTACGCAACTGTGAATAAGATCAAAGTGAAACTACATTCATAAGGGAAAATGATGCTGCTGATGTCATAGCTTAAAGCTGAAACCAGGCCAGGGTATGAGGTTAGGTTGGTCAGAGGAGTTAGAATATGAATAATCCCACCACCTTTGGTGTACGGATTATTATGTGCCTTTTTCACCCTTATGTCATCAATCTTTCGTATGAAAGAAGAAAAAAATCGAACTGAAAGAAGGATTACCATTGCCACATAATGCACTTGAGTAACCAGTCAGGAGATCTCATCAAGAAAACAAGCAAATAGGTCGATGGAAAAGTAATGTGATGCGAGAGATGCGAGCTTCAAAAGAAATGAAATTTAGGTAGGAAGGTAGGTAGGTAGAAGAGTCATGTTATGTAAGAATTTGTTTTGGAGATTTGGCACAACAGTATTTCAGATGAAGATCGCAGCGGTTCGTAATAACACTTTAATGTTGGAGTGGGTGATGTAATTCGAATCAAAATAAATAATTATTGACACATTACAGTATCTATATTGGTGTGCCTTAAAGGATATAAATGGGAAGCGTGGATTCCTAGTGTTTCATCTCTGTCAGACATTTATCAGATCATTAGTCAGCAAGAATGGAAAACATCGAAACAATAAAGTTATTAATAAAATATTAGCGCATTTTTCATTGTTATTGCGAGCCGGTGAGCCGATACATTATTGAAGCACAATAAAGATCTCAATCTCAACGGCTTACCAACCAGAGAAGATACCAATACATCGCAATTCTACACATACATATGAAAGTACATTCATATATATCTCGCGAGAAAAAAAAAGATGCTGATGATGAGCGAGATGATGGCTTAGGTGAAGTAACCTACTCTTGTATTAATGTTACATGGCTTGGGGTTCAATAAAACGTAGGCTATCGTCAGCAGGTAATCAGTCATCACAGATCATCAACGAACATGTTAACGCATAGCCTGAGGATATGAAAATATCAAGATACGCTCGGCTATACGCCTTCACTATCCACTTTCTGAATCGAATTTTGTTAAAAGACGCACACATTGGTAAAGATTTCGGGAACAGCGAAATTACTATATACAATGCCGACTTCTATCTAAGATATTCTAAACACGTGAAATGACATGTTAACTGCATGAATATATATGTGGAGTTGGAGTTGTATCCAAAGATTTGTGCGTAGCTCTTGCTCTCCAGATAATTACTCCCTTTTGTGCTTGTGATCACTTGCACAGGTAAAAATTGAGCAATTAAAAGCTAAACAACGTTTGAGCCACGTTTAATAAAGAAAAATGCTGCTAATTATCTCGTGGCGAATGGAAGATTTTGGGATATAAGACACTTACTTGTACAAGAGATTGTACTATTTAAACCAGCTTTATGAATAATACGTGCGGTTGTTTTTTTGTTAAGGTTTGTGCAGCATAATTGGTGAATCGCCAAGCATGGCGCAATTCATAACGTTCATAGTTGATAAGAATGTAGATAAAAGTGAGATGATAAGGTGTATTATCCATAATTTTTTAAAGTATTTAGATTCTAACAGAAAATATAATTTTGTACAAAATAACCCCGTCTTCAATAATATAGCTGAGTTGCTGAATTTTTATATGAATGTCTACGAGTAGGATAAGAAAATGATTTATTTGTCTGATACAGAATTTTTTTGATTAAACCTTCACTTTCTATCTGTCACTGAGGGAGAAGTGAATATGAATATGATTTATTTATATATTTGTTTTGTGTATTGAACTCCGTTAATGTAGGAGAATAGGATATAAGCATTAGGATATTTTATGTACAAATTTATCTGTATAATGCATTATGTAAATTTAGTTGTCAAAAAAGTTTGTGAAGGTTTAGAAAATATTTTATTGGCCTATCTTGTAGAGAATCTTTCATTTAGTAACATATCTTCTTGCCAAAATTTCTAGATGTCAAGTTTATTAGTTAGTGGATTGAAAGTAATAGTCGCTAGTCTAATATTGTTTCTTGTATGTGGTATGAATGGACGCCGTTTGGTGGATTTATGAATTGTCTGTATTTGTGCAGAGTATGTTTGTTCTGGAAACTTCGGCATGCGTGCGGGTGAGGCGGCAAGGATGAATTGTACCTCACCTTTAGTAATAATTTTGTCTAGTACTTAGATTTTCTTGTGTAGAAAATGATTCTCTCTCTGACTCTGGTCTTGAGCTTGAGTGCGACTGGTCACGTCTCTCTTAAGTTTTAACATTGTAGAATCCGTTCGTCGACTGCTTAACAAGTACCTAGTAGTTTCGACTTTCGTTATAATTGTAATTAGGATTAACTAGGGTTGCTGTATACCTGAAATTAGTTTTAATTGTTTGTTTAATAAAGTCTCCATTCTGTTCTATTATAGTATAATCAGTTTGTGCTATATTTTACAGTTATTGTCGCTCAGTCGTAGTGGATAAGGTAGACTCATATAGCTAAAGTAACTGTGCATTGGCTTATAGCTTTTGTAATTGCTGGGTCTTTTGGCAGTTAGCTTTAGTTCTACATTTAGTTGATGATTAGCTAGGATAGTCAGTCCGAGCTTTTGCATCATACCTACTCTCGAGCTGAAGTCATCAGTTAGGGAGTTTCATTGATCCAAGAAAGGTGATTTGGCCTTACAACCCAGATTGCCAATCCTGGAGGCATTGTCTGGCCTTACAACCCAGATAGCCATCAACCCCAGTCAAACCGGATAGCCAGTCCGTGTTTCACCTTCCCTCGAATTGGGGCCACCGATTCGAGGAGCGTCATTGGTCCTTCGAACCCAGATCCCCAGTCCGTGGAGACGTCCTGGAGTCTAGTTTTTGCCGAAAAATCACCAGTGACTAGCGTCATTGGTCCAGTTTTATACTAAATCACCAGTAGTGAGGTGATGTTGGTTTGTGAATAGTTTTTGTGAAGTGAATGAGTCAAATCGGGGATTTGGCTTATCAGCTCCGTAATCCGAAGATTAGGAGCAACCTGGCTTCCCGAAGAAGACGCCTGACCGCTGAAAGGAGCAACATGGCTGCCACTGAAGACAGCATCCTATCATACGCCTTTTGGTGCAAGATGTACGAGTTGCAGGACTCTGTGAATTTGCCTGTACCCATCGCTAAGCCTAGAAATCAGTTTTCCGTGACGGTGGATGGAACCCGCTCTGTTGTCGTAGAGCATGAGACCGCTGAGAGTAGCACACTGGTGGAACAGGAAATACGTCATGTTCCTTCCACCATTGCCATCAAGCCTGATGGACCCCGCTCAGTGGAGCAGAGATTGGCTCATCTTGAAGATATCCGGAAGTTAGAGCTAGAAAAGTTGGATTTGCAATGGGAGCTGACGGTTGCAGAAATCAAGCTGAAGACCATCCGCCGCAAGATTCAACTTTACTCGTCATGTTGCCGTCGCTCCTTGACTGACAAGAAAGAGGAGGAGCTACGTCGTTTTCAGTATGACGAGATTGAAACTGAAGGTGCCATCAAGGGCCTTCAGATTGAAATTGATGGACTCATGGAGCTGTCCGAACTGATCAAGGAAGCTCATGAGGGTAGAATGGAGATCTGGAATGATGAATCCACTAGAGAAGACTTCACCACTGGCGTTCCAGAAACTGTGACCTTCGCAGCAGATCAGACGGAAGCGCAGATGACGTCGTCAGTTCCTGAGCTTCCTGTCGTGCTACGCTGTGAAAGTGAAAATTTTGAACAGGAGTGCAGCACGGAGCTCACTCTCGAACAATTGTTTGTGCCTTCAGATGACTCTAGCAATGAGCTAGACTGTGGGCTTGAATTTGCGTGTTCAGGGTCAAGCAGCCAGCTCACCCCACCTGTTGAAGATTTGTTCTTCAATCTGCCTTTGGGATCAGGCACGGAGCCTTCCAAGGAATATGAAAGTGTGCTCGCTAGTGAGCTTGAAATTGTGTCATGTCATGAGCCTCGGAGTGTGTCCCCTCATGACCTGAAAATTGTGTTAACACCTCATCAGCAACAATGTGCTGAAAGGATTAATGCGCTCATCGATGAGCAAAATGCGAACAGAGTTCGAGATGCTGTTCAACCTGTTGGAGACAAGTTCGGGAGCTGTTCGAGAAGCGGCGTCAATGCGAACTTGTTGTGTGAACCTGTGACCAACGGGGATAGTACCGGAGTCGGGCCTTTATTGGACGAAGGTCGCGGATTGGTACTAGGCGATGGTCATGACAGGATGCTACTGATTTTGTGGTATGTGCCTTGGCTCTTTGCGTATCATCGACCAAAGAGGAAAAGGCGTTTATTTGATGTGGCGTTGAAGCCTCCTTGGAAACCATGGCGTTGCCTCCACCTGATGGGACCAGTCACTGTGAAGATTTGTGCAGCAGAAGCTGCCATTGGAATTTCCGAGCATGACGAAGAGACACCCTTGTCTGGATGGTATGAAGTTCTCTCCTCTTTTGATGCTCAACCTTTTGATGATCTCCCTTTTGTGAACCGACGGTTGGCTCAAATTTGGATGGATCTTGCTGTGAGCTGTCGTGACGGCTTTTGGAACACGATGGAGCGAGCCCGCTCATCTTTATGCTGTGATTTGGGTCCATCAAATTGGACCATGGATTCTGGAGGATGCTTCGGAAGCATACCTGTTGTGATGATCTCCAATAGCCTTGACGTCGGATCCTTCCCTGATGTGGATTACAGATTCGTGCTAGAGGAGGATGAAAATATATTTGATGATAAGCTCCAGGCTCCTGAAGATAACCTAGAGTATCAGGCTCTACAACGAGAGCAGTCCAGCAGCATTGACGAGCCATGTAGAATATGGATCCAAGGGGGAAACCATTGCTCCAGCAACATGCTTAGCTGCAAACCAGCGCAAGATGGTAACTTGGAAGATGATGGTGGAAATGGAGTGCAGAAGGATGTCGAAGATCCTTACTTCATGAATGCGGACTTGTGGAGCAGCCAGCTCCAACACATAAATGACCTGGATGCCGCTTCCAGGAAGAACCAGATGCGTCAACCCTCTGGAATACTGGAGCTCGTAGTTGGATTTACGAGCAAGATGAATCTGTGGAGTGCAGTGACCCTACGTTTCCAAACGGGAGAGAGCCTCCATGTGGAACCTGGATGGGCTGAGATCACGTCGCCTCGTAGACTCACCACCCCAGTAATAAATTTGAAAGTGGCTTCCAGCAGTCGCCGTTTGGAAACTCCGGAGAAGGACTTCTTTGGACAGCTGATGACACCCTGGATGATGTTTGAAGCCACCGTGTGCCGCCATTGGAGCCTGGACATCCTGGATGCCGACAGGACCCTTTGGTACCAACGCCCTGCAGGAGAACGGGCACAAAGTGAACGCAGCGTTGCCTTTAGCTGCAAAACGAAGCGAGATGACCTGGAGCAGCGCCTCATCTCGCCTGGACTCATTGAAATTGTGGAACAAGAATGGAAACGGAGCAGATGTCAACCTGGCTTCCTTATCCAGCTCGTCGGAATGTCTGCAGCAGTAGCAGACCTGGAAACCCTCATAGGTAACCTGAGGACTATGCTGGGAATGAAGACTTGGGGCAAAGTGGACCTTTCTCCGTTGATGCTGCAAAAGTTGCAGACAAGTGACCAGCTCATCATGGAGTCTTGTGTCACCTATGGGATGGAGAAACTTCCATGGACTAACCGGAAACAGGACCGGACCTGGATTGTGGATTCGCAGCTGGCATCAGTGGACCAGTCCGATGCGAAGATGAGATTCAAGACTGTTGTGTTGAATAAAAGACATTTTAGTGAAAGTGTTACTCCCTCAGTTTCCTCGTTTTTGAAAGTGACTTTCGGGAGAGAGAATGTCACTGAGGGAGAAGTGAATATGAATATGATTTATTTATATATTTGTTTTGTGTATTGAACTCCGTTAATGTAGGAGAATAGGATATAAGCATTAGGATATTTTATGTACAAATTTATCTGTATAATGCATTATGTAAATTTAGTTGTCAAAAAAGTTTGTGAAGGTTTAGAAAATATTTTATTGGCCTATCTTGTAGAGAATCTTTCATTTAGTAACATATCTTCTTGCCAAAATTTCTAGATGTCAAGTTTATTAGTTAGTGGATTGAAAGTAATAGTCGCTAGTCTAATATTGTTTCTTGTATGTGGTATGAATGGACGCCGTTTGGTGGATTTATGAATTGTCTGTATTTGTGCAGAGTATGTTTGTTCTGGAAACTTCGGCATGCGTGCGGGTGAGGCGGCAAGGATGAATTGTACCTCACCTTTAGTAATAATTTTGTCTAGTACTTAGATTTTCTTGTGTAGAAAATGATTCTCTCTCTGACTCTGGTCTTGAGCTTGAGTGCGACTGGTCACGTCTCTCTTAAGTTTTAACATTGTAGAATCCGTTCGTCGACTGCTTAACAAGTACCTAGTAGTTTCGACTTTCGTTATAATTGTAATTAGGATTAACTAGGGTTGCTGTATACCTGAAATTAGTTTTAATTGTTTGTTTAATAAAGTCTCCATTCTGTTCTATTATAGTATAATCAGTTTGTGCTATATTTTACAGTTATTGTCGCTCAGTCGTAGTGGATAAGGTAGACTCATATAGCTAAAGTAACTGTGCATTGGCTTATAGCTTTTGTAATTGCTGGGTCTTTTGGCAGTTAGCTTTAGTTCTACATTTAGTTGATGATTAGCTAGGATAGTCAGTCCGAGCTTTTGCATCATACCTACTCTCGAGCTGAAGTCATCAGTTAGGGAGTTTCATTGATCCAAGAAAGGTGATTTGGCCTTACAACCCAGATTGCCAATCCTGGAGGCATTGTCTGGCCTTACAACCCAGATAGCCATCAACCCCAGTCAAACCGGATAGCCAGTCCGTGTTTCACCTTCCCTCGAATTGGGGCCACCGATTCGAGGAGCGTCACTATCTTTATAGGAGTTCTATAGTGTCGAATTAATTACTGCAGCGCAGTGATTATTTGAACGCCTCGCCAATAAGGCATTCGTCGTATCGCAATAAGGCTTTTACTACGTAAGCATTTTGTCTAGACTTAACTTGAATTTCATCTTAACAAAATCTTAACAAAACTGGGCGTATTTGACAATTTATTGTGTTGTATTCTAATAATACGAAGTATTTGGAAAGGCCTACTACACATTCTAGCAAAAAAAATTAAACTAGACTTCAAACTTTTTGCATTAAAAAGGCAAGCAAAAGATTAGACAGTTCTAGAAAGTGAACCGAAATGAGAAAAAGACAATCTAATATTCTCATCATTTAGTAGGTACACAACCAAATGCCAAATGCATATATTAAATGCTACGACTGCTTTAATGATGCCCTAAAATTGCTAAAATAAGAAAAAAGTCTGAAAAACTCATTACACTTTCTCTCCAATGCTATATACCTGTAAAGAAGGGGAGAGATACAGATGGAACTTATTTTGTGTCCCTAAAATTTAAGTGACTAACTAAATTATTACAAAGTTTTTGCTTCACATATAAAGTTACTAACTTGACTTTTATCCACAAGCAATAAATCATCGCAATTCATCCCAATTTAACAACACTGAAGTTGAATTACTCGCAAATTCAAAACTAACTAAACGTGTACAATTCCATTAAAAATGTTACGTTTTATTAGTTTTAATTTAGCATTTGACAAGCAACGCTAACTGGTTAAAAGTGAAACCCTTCAACAATACACAGTATTCTAGATATACATACATACATCCAAATTCAACATCTCCTTTATAGTGTTCATTCCCTTTTTCTCATGGCACACGAAGTGAAACTGTTGTTGATATGTTTTTTTTAACAGAGAGTGGATGATGATACGATGATGCTGATGATAAGAAAAGTAATTTGGCATTTTTTTTACATTACTTCAAAATAGAACTGAATCAAGTTTATTACATCAACTAATGCAACATTTCATGTTTTCATCCAATGACATGCAAATGAGTAGTCATCATGTAACAGCTCATTTAGTTTTGATTGCTTTTTAAATGTGAGGCAAAAACAAAGCAATTTTTGCAACCAAGCCAAACAAAAATGGCTTGTTTTCCTTTTGATAAACTTTCAATGCTATGCGTGGTCATCTTCGTTGCTGATTGCAAAGACGAGACGATGATGATGATGACCTTATATCCTGTACTGAAAATTGGTTAGGAGGAAAAATTGCAATGAAAAGGAGATTCAGCAATTACTTTACGATCACTGTGTTTATCTAAACAAATGGATTGTACTTATGATTACGGAATGATGAATGCAGAAACTTCAAAAATATGGTTGCATTATTCGCACTTGTATACACATTTTGTTTTTATTGATAACATGCTACGATGCACTTTGCATTCCAAAAAAGATCATTTGTATTCTCTTGTGAAGCAAACGAGGGTGCTTGTGCATCTCGACTTATTGCCATAACTTGCTGATGTAATTATTAACAGAAGGACAAAAAGTTAGCTAAATGACGATAAGTAGAAGAACAACCATTTATTATAGGTGATATTACTGATTGCATGTATTAATGTGAATGGAGCGTTTCCAATCCTCAGCCAGGTGAAGAAGAAGAAGAAGAAGAGGGAGAAAAAACGTGAACGTGAGCATTACCTTCACATTTTTGTTGGTGGCCGTCTCCATTATATTATATGGTCATCAACCAATTGTTTAAATGTTTATTTATATAAAAACTCCGATATGTAATACATAGTTCTGCCTCATTAAAAACTACTTACAGCCCAAACATCCCATTGCCCAATTCAGAGTTTTCTAATTATTACGAACGCCAACGCTACTTGTCCTAAAGCATTGCCACCATCATCATCATCATCATCATCATCCGGTACGTAGGAAGAAGCGAGAGAAGAGATGCTCAAAACTTGTCATGCGTACTGGGCCTTATTACATCATGATGCAAAAGGGTGTCGTAACATCCCTTTCGTTAGGTAAGCCTTGAATTACATGTAAAAAATTGCTGGTTTCAAATGACCTTGGAAAGTGCTTCGGATATTATTCTATAACAATATTATTACATTCTCCCTAACCCATTTGCGTGGCTATAGAGTCCCTTTTGTTTAGAAAACTTTCATCGAATGCTGCATTGTATGAGAAAAATTATTTTCCCATGAAAATAGATATTATGGGATATTAATAATGGTAGAGATTTGGTGGAAAATTGGCTTGAGCCATGTTTGAGCCTCGAACTGACCAAGTCATACACACGTAACTTGTTTGAAAAAAAAGTGGATTTCAAAACCAAAATTATTATGATAAAATTGCTGTGAACATTTGTTGAGGTTCCCATTTTCTTCCTCGGTACCATAAATGATGGAGCTTTGTAGCTTGCTAAAAAGCACAATAATGATAATATCTAACTGGCATATATCCAACCAACCGACGCCTGATAAGTTTATAGCAACAATGGTGGTGGTGGTGTGAAGGCTCTGGTAATAATGAACAGTTTGGGTTGGAGTTGGACTGGGAGAGACGTTACATTTTCAACAGTCACGTACGCCAATGAAATAATTTCTGCTAATGAATGTAGACGTGCTTTAAGGGTGGATTAAGGTGTAATTGTAATTGCATAGAATGTGGTTAATACCACATCAGTCGAAGAAGAAAAGGCTTCTTCAATTCCATGTCCAGCTTTGAGGCTGGGAAACATACGAAGAAGAAGAAGCATTCCTCGAAATCAACAAAGTTGAACCAAAGTAAAATTACAAGAAAAGGCAGGATGTCTTTAATGATGAAAAACAGTGAGCTTCCTGTCATTGCACAGAAAACAAAAGGAAAGGGCGGTGATTACTTATATATAAAAAATAGAGTGTACTTATAGCCGAAAAGCTTAACCACCACAAAACATACCGTATTATCCACCCAGTCCATCCAAAGTTTTAGTCCTCCGATTCAACAAACCATAACTAAAATGTTGAGTACAGCTTTTGCTTGCCTCCCATGCACACAAGCGCATTTGAGTAGAATTTTTAAAACTCTTTTATCCTACAAGTTCTTGGCAAACAGACTTTGCTAAAGCCATGGACTAGAATATCAAATCAAAGAATCAAATTTATTTATTGGAAACAGGATATACAGGATGCTGCACCTTCCTTGAGGCTGTGGATGTGTGTATACGACGTGATGCAACCGGTAGTGACATACAATATGGAATGCGCAATTACATTAAAAAGTTAATCGTATGTGGCTTTGGCTACCTACACTGTACATCCACAACAAATTCTCTTTGAGATAGCTTTTACTGCATGAGAAAGCTGGAAAATGTTACGTATAAAAGCAGATTTGCAACCAAAATATGCCCAATACAAGACGCCATTTTTAGAATGCAAACTTTTTGACTAATAATAATTTGTTACCTGTTAGTTACTTGTCAGAAAAAGCACGAGCCTTAAGCAATCATAAACCTTGAAACTTAAAGTTTTGAAGGACAATTCTCCTGATTATAATAAGGCTTGTTAGCTTTCATGATTTGTTCATTTCTAAGAAATTGTAAAACAAGATCGACACACGTACGTGGCCTAACATGTCTCCGATAATTATACTGCTTTGTTGAGTTAGCTTGAGCAATGTGTTGACATGTAACATACAGTGGAAAATAATATTTTTTTTGACATTTTTCTTGCACGACTTGTCATCTCGCACGTACCAAACTAAATGCTACCAAATTAGCAAAAAAATTCATGCATTTTTCTTTATTGCATCAACTTTCTGTTAAAATATTTGATGAATAGGCACACAACTTTTGTAACACAAGAAGTCGACTAGATGTTTTTGCATACGTAAATCACATGCATGAACAACGTGTTTCGCTTACAACCAAAAGCTACTTTACTTTGCACACCCATTAAAACCCTACAAAGTGAGCAAAACACGACCGACGATATATGCTAATGTGCAAAAAGGCTTCTATCACCGTTTCACACTTTTGTCTGAATTGAAATGAATGAGTTGGCAGAATAGAAAATAGACTTTTCTGTTCAACATAACGCATGGCTTGTAAATGAGCCCGAATAAGTTTTTGGCATTGCTCATCATCATGAACAATGCAAAGTAGCCAGTTTATATATATAGTCTTGTTAGCATATGGGATATAATGGCACAACCCCCTAACTTATTTGTTATGATAGAAGATGAAATAATCTTCCCTATTTCATTATTGCTAAGAAGAAGAGCGATGTAATCCATGTACTACTAATAACTGGTCTAATTTTTTTTTTATAAATTTCCATTCGACTCCAAAATCAATTCATTAGGAAGTCTTCATTACATCAAACATCAATAACTATCTGCTGTTTTCATTAAAACTCATTTCTTCACACTTGTGATGGAAATAAGTACTTCTTTTGAACTTTCACAAGTAATCAATTCAGTCTGAAAGCTATGACGTGCATGATACACGGTAAAAAATGCAACAACACACCACCACGTAATGCAGGTTTGTATAGACTTGCATTTTCATCATGTACAAGTAGTAATTTCACTCAACCTAAGTTTGAGCAAGCACGCTCAACTTAGTCTGCGCCTAGAAACCTAATTAATATGAGCAGCCCTGATACAACATACATACAACCAACCACGTCAAATCATTTATTCGCTCATTCACCTATAGTCTCAAGACATTCTAATTCTTGTGAAAAATGAAAATGGACAGTCCGTTTTTTTCCTTGCTTTCGATCGATCGATTGCAATACACAATATATCAAACTCACTCAAGATGTTTTGAGCACACTATACGTAAAAGTTTGCAGCCCGACGCACACCATTATCGTTCATTTTGAGACATACACCATTATTGACAGCGACATCATCATGATCATAGATCTTCAATCATCACATTAAGTTTTCTGCCTCGCTGAAAGTAAAGAGGAAACTTGAGAAGGAAAAATGATTCTGCAATAATCGACATGAAAGGAATCTGTGCTTCTCATCTCCGGTGGCTGTCGTTGCTTCGACTGGGTTTGTCCTCACTTTTTCAGCTTCATACAAAGTTGTATATAAAGGTATGTATAATTTTTTATTAGACTTAAGGAACAAGAATTCTTGTCAAGTCAAAAAAAACGAGAGGCAGTTTTGGTTGTCTTGTGTCGTTTGCAACTATCACATATTAGACATGATGAATGGTTGGTTGGTAAGATGTACACACGGAAGATGCTAAGAGATAAAAATTATATACACTTAACTGCATTCACTTGAATGAACTGAAAATTACACTGATAAAATTCCATACATAATAGTAAATCCTTCCTGTTTTCAGGATGTGTGTGATACGTTGATGATGTGATGTGAACTGGCAAAAGCAAACTTTCATGAATCCTATAATCAACCAATGCATCACTGATTTATTTCATTAAAACTAATCAAGTGGACATATATGAGTTATAAAGTATATATTTATGCATGCCTGTATGGGCATACAGTTGTGTAAGATTACACCACGATAAATGAGCTGATGATGGTGATGATGATGATGAGGCGATAATCAATGGGTATGGTGGTGAGTGCTCGCTCAAATATTCACCACTTCTTTTACTTTCCGCACTAATCTCCTCTTACAGTGGTGACCTACAGACACAGAAATTCACCATCTGGCAGCCAAATTCTATTAAGATTTAATAAGTGAAATCTACACAAGATTATATATATACCTACAGACAGACCAACTTAGCAAGCTTGTAAACATCTTTGCTAATGGTTTCCTGTCACAAGCCACCAAGCCAAAAAATGCTTCATCGATATTAATTTGTACGATAGAATGTTTGTGTGTGTGTATTTCTTATGCTTGTTATTTCACTAATCAACTGTTTAAATTTGGTTTGCGTACATAAAAAAAAGTATTTAATCAACGTCTTCAAAAGAAAATAAGTACACAGCTCGTTAAGAAACCGAAATCCTCGTGAGGATCAGCATTACTTTCATTCACCACCATTAAATTTCATTTCTTGTCTCAACACACATTGCTTTTATAAGCAACGATTTAATTGAATAACATAGCATGAAAAGCCACAGAGCCATATTTGCCAGGAACTTCATTATCATTAGATTTGAAATTTCAAAAAGTTGTGGTCTACATAAAAGAATCTCGAGGGAATATATCCACCTCCAATTCCACGAACTGTTACAGGAGGCTAAGCTCTGTTGACGATGAAATATTATGATTAAATAAAGAATTGGATGGCTTCCTCGGAGAAAATATGCTGTTTAATGTATGGAGTGCAAAAGCAGGTAGTACACTCACACACTCCCATATTATGCATCATACTGTTCCTGTAATCATGAATGTTATGTGTATGTGTTTGGGCACTGGGGTGGAAAGTAAGCTTTAAAAGCAATATAAAAACCACATTGATGAGCACACGCACACAATATAAGTAGTACCTCCAGCATTTATGCATATATGCATGAGTTTTCAAACTCCTGTACAGAGAGAGAGAGAGAGAGACCACGGTTCACACAAGGTGACTAACCCCATATATTCCATTTAATATATGGTATTCACACGAGCTCCACGGATACTCGGTTTCAACTCTAGAGCTCCAAACAGAGGTCTGGTCTGAGGACAAGACAAAACATGTTTATTTTTGCGATTCGTTACCTTCTTACCGCGTCCTAACCTCTCCTTTAACTTGACCGTAACATACAAACCGTGTGGCAAAGTTGGAGAGATTAAGTAAGTCAACTTCACACAAAAGTGTTTTGAAACTTTTGTTCCGCAAAGAAGCGGGCAAAGTTTCTGCTACTATGTAGTATTCTACATTCCCGTTCTCTGCATGAGCTTCAGTGAATCCGAGTGGTGTAGATTAAATTACCATTCACGGAGTGATTCACAACCTTACTACCTTCTTCACCGGGGAGGAAGGTCTCCGCATTTGACTCTCGTTCTCAGCCCAGAACAAAACCCAGCGACTCGTTAACATTATCATCATAATGTGCCGTACTTTCATAATAGCACAATATATAATGAGTTTAGTTTGCTTTTTAGAAATACGGTGAGACTTTTTTATGAATATCATTATTGCAGCATTCGATTCAGTCACAGAAAATAGATAACGTAGGTGCGGAGTAGGTATAGGTACTAGGTACATATACATACATCCACAAGAAAGTAGAGCTAAGCTAAAGTATTCTCGTTCAAGGGCCATTCTCCTGCTCGTAATCGTTTCTTCACTAGCGGCGAAAATCAGGTAAGCTTCAGAGCGCCACATTAAATGATAAGTTTTTAAAAAGCAACATAATATAATGTTTGTAGATACAATAAAACGAGTGAATGTGCCGTGATGATGGGCAAACTTTGAGTGACTTTTCCTGTGACTTAATGATAAGACTTTTTCTTTCCTACAGACTAAAAGCAAAATTATAGCGTATCTATGTACCTATATGTATATACATTACACTACTCTGCTCTCCCATAGGCATCATAATCTCACCGTCGAAAAAAAAGCGAAGCCAGCTTAGAAATATACTAATGTCGCTTGGATTGCATTATTGCTGTGTTCTACAGGTTGAAAGGATTCTGCTTTTTTTATATTTACTGAAAACCGACAGTAAAGTCTCTGCTGAGTGAACAAACTCAGAAAAAAATATATTTTCCAAAGATTACCCTATCATTGCTATCCTTATAGTTTTTATGAATCATCACCATCCATTCTCAGCTTAATGGATGACTTACACTTGTTTTTTATCTCAAGTTTTTCTTCTTAATAATAAGTACTCGCAATAAGTTTCGCTTCTTGACTAAAACTTAGCTAAATCAACAGAGCGAATCTTTTACGGACTAGAGGATGCAACGAAAAAAAAATATGATTTTTAAAATAGAAAAAAAAGTTCCTAAAACTCTTTTTACGAGTTTTGATAGCACAGCTAGTCTCTCTGTCGTAATATTGAGTGTTTGAGACAGTGCTACACAGCACCGTGGGATTTTGATTTATTTGTAAGTTGTCTTTAGCTTCTGAAAGCATAAATCCTTACATCTACTCTGTATTGATGCGACAATTGACAATAAACTAATCGTAAGTATTACGAGAATCCGTAATGTACGCATCTTTAAGGTAGCGTATTAACTTTGTAGGGACATTGAAGAGGTTGATAAAAACGTAAGAACTAGCTATAATTTATGTTTCTTAGCGCTTCAGTAACTCTAAAAGGGAAGGATTAACTGACAAAATGTGAGGTGGTGGTAGTAACGATGATGATAATGATAATGCTAGTAGTAACTACTTACATTTTAAGGTAAAAAAAATTACAAGAACTAGATACTTTATAAAGACAACACTGGATTTCCATTTGGGGCTATACGTAAGAGGATTTTAAAATATGCATGTCCACAGGAAAATACGGGAATGACGAATGACGAATGACAACCAACCGCACAATAGTCTTCAAAAACCATAATTGAAAAACTACACGAGCAACGCCCACACAATTTACCTACAGTTATTTTTTTATGTCCAATTCGTTTCATGTAATACGGTCGAGTGAAATATGGATATTTTGAACAGGACATGATGGCAGTTGGCCTGTATTGAATACAGAGCAGCAAACTTGTGTGTGACTTAGTTACAGTTCAGTTCGTGTGGGAACAATGCACTGACGAGAGCCACCATTTCCGGACCTTCCCTCGCTTCACATATGTCGAGGCAGCATTAAATTACAGTGACTGGCTTTTTTTTTATTCCATTTACGTTTTGGAGACAAAAGATGAGCCCATACATACATGAGAAATGATGAGAACATCCACGAGCAGCTTATAGTAGTACAGACACTCATAAAAATGAATTTTCGAGGGCAAGGTGAATCCCTATTATCCGCTAGTCCTTTTTCTTTCTAACAGGAAGCTCCGATAGCTAAATGTATGAACAAGGATGCGTCTCCTCCCTGCAAACATCGTCAATTTTGTGCTTGGTTTCACAACATATTGCGCACTTGAACACGTTCTAAAAGGAACAACAACAGGAGGTATGCCTGCTTTTATTTCAAACTCAAAAAATAGGATCCAATCCTACTTCCTCTCGAAAATCCATGAAACTTGTTGTTTAAGTAATGCTGGGAGAACAGGAAGCTATATAGCTTGTTAGTATAGTATGTAGATCAATGCTCAAAGCTTGGAAAACTACAAAGTGTTTTTTTTTGCTCAACTCATTTTGTATTGATGTTGTTACAAATGTAGATCGAAATCGGAGGAAGTGAGCCCTAAAAATGTTGCTTTTTAAACACGCACCACCTTCTTTCTTCACTCTTGCAGTCGAGTTCGTTCCCTTTACCTGTTTTACAGGCATCTGACATTTATACTTACGTAAAGAAGAAGCATTTGAAGTGTTTTAGTTTTGGATTTCATAAACTTTAATCTATATTTATACAATGTTAGGTATACATAAACTCAAAGAGGGTAAAGGATGGGAGCCCTGCAACGCATATTTTAAAACTATATCATTCATTCCAACTACCTTTTTACTACAGGTTGGGGACAATGTGAATGAATGAATGCGTTTACAAAGATACAGATAAAAAAATATCTTTTGACTAGCAACATCTCTAGAAACATTTCCTTTTACCACTTTACCCTAGTGCAGCATCGTAATCGTAACACGAATGTAAAAAAACAAAATAGGTCACTTATCATTCCTACAGGGATAAAGTTAATCCTTTCGTTTCCAAAATATAAGTTCATACCAACCAGCACCACTCGCAGTTCTTTGATTTGAAATTTCGTATCCCACAAAACTCTTTTATTTTTTTTAACTCGGATGCTCAGTAATGGAAACGGTTGTGCTATGCTAACAACTCAACTAAGGATTTGAAAAACTCTCCGCGAGGAACTTTTCGCATTATAATAAGTATTACATTTCATATCCGACTACGCAAAAGAGAGCCAGCAGGGATTCAATGGATCTAAAGAATATACATAAAACACTTTTTTTATTCTTTTTTTCCTTACCGACATTAAGTACGAATATGCATGAGCACTTTATTCTTCAGCCCTCCATGAGAGATGAGAACACGAGGGATTCTCTGTAATATGAGATGACTATACCGCTGGCTTATGACCTAGATTGGATAGAGCTTATATACTCAATGAGTTTGAATAAGGGTGACATGTACATGTACAATATAATTTGATGCAAAAAGTGTTCTATAGAACAAAAGCCATGTGGTAAAAAGGTAGGAGCTGTGATTCTAAGAAACGATTTTCTTTAAGAAGCTCAACTGCCTCAAGTTCGATTCTAGAAGTTTCTGGTTTGCAAACTGACATTTTAAAAACCACGATTGTTTTATGACGGCTATTTTGCAAAGTTTGCGAATTAACAAGTAGCAATAAGTCAATTCTGAAGACCCAGCTACTACTTTACAACGGATTTGGACCAAGTTCCAAGCTCTCCAAGTCTACATCAGAATCAAACTTAGGACAGGATACAAACATAATTTAGTCCGTTAGTTTGTCCATTAAGAAAGTGTCATTATAACGTCCGTTAATGAATGGCAGGAGGATGAAGCAATGGTCGTTTGAAATAAGCATTGACCTTGCGTATTGTATTTTCGACCTAATTTCCCTTCAACAAAGGATTCCAGGAGTGAGCATTAAAAATTTTGGGTCACACGGTGGTAATGAGGAAGTAGTGCATGCCAGAAATGTCAACGGCAAACCCTTTATATGCGTATACATTAGAGTGTTCGATAATTGAACTGTCACGCAGTTGAATTGAACCACCCATATATTTCCTATTATTGCATACACTCGTTGAATTGGAGCGAACACTATCAACTATCTCTTACATACCTACAAATAAAGGTGGGTTTAGAAGAACATAATAATAATTCATTTCCAACACTGGGATGTGACCTGGCACATTATGATGAGTTGAGTTTCTGCTCACATCATCATCCAATCATTACTGAATTGTTGTGTGAGCATGAGCAATGAGTAGAGAAACGTAATTACTATTTCTTTACGCTTAGCTCTCTTGACAGGACTAATTGGCACCTTTTCAAAGCTTTCCAAAACCGAACAAGTCACAGGGGCTTGCTTGCTGAATACGAGCCTTTCACCACCACATTCATTAAAACCAGTTAGAATGAATCAAATGAAAAGGAAATTTGAGAATTTAATGCATTCCATTCTACACACCACAAATTTCGTTAGCTGGAAAAACAGGTAAAATTCTTGTAAAAAAAACAATTTCCCAAAATTTACAATGGATGTGGTGGATTTAGCTTTAATTCAACGTGACGAGCTTTGAAAAACTAATTCTCTAATACTGACAGCTACAAATTATGTATTTACTATCGGTTCACATCTTCTCCCCTCAACATATGTATTTATCATTAGTTTGCACTTGCTAATTATCAAATTCGAGAACATGATAACAGGGAGTGTTTTGTGTTTTATTAGAAGTACAGAGCCATGCTAATGTCTATGCATGTCATGTTATACATAGAACCTCATTAAAAATAGAACACCTTCCCTTCCTCATGTGCCAATCTTGAGCTTGCCACAAGACATCTTTTTATAAGACACCGAAGCATGTAATATGAGATAAGGTTATTGTTTTTATATATCAAGCTTGCGTTCTCTTGGAAGATAATTTCTAAATTAATGAAGCAGAAAGGTCCCCTTACAGCTATTAGTGAAGTAGAGAGAAGATCCGGAATGGGCGTTTTGTGATCACCGATTTCCCCTTCAAACTTCGATTCTATATTTTGTCAGCAAACAGCTTGACTCGACTGTCATCAGTCAGAAACTTAATGATTATATAGGCAAGTATATAGTTAGTTATGTATGAGTGAATAGAGCCAGCAAAGAACTTTTCGAGAGTATTACATATTATACTGCATTTGCACAACGCAAGGCATACGCTAAGCCCGAGGCAATGATGATGATGGTCTTACGTTTGCATCTGCTTTGCCCTTTTCTTTAATGATACAGCGCCATATGATTTCATAGCTAATTTAACATCCATCGCTCACTTAAATTCACGTATTTCAGTTTTAGCATGGATTACTATTGCATTTGGCATAAAGATATATATCATTATACAGAAACAATGCAGCGTGCCCAACTCCATTACACCACTTTCAGTATCGTTACTCATACGTCGTAAAAAAACCAACGAAAAAGGGTTATCCTCATTACCAACGATAAATCTGCTTTCGACAATTTCTATATACCTTGTATGGAGTGCATCATGTTTCAGGTTCACCTGTACTAACACAAAGCTTGGCAGAAGTTAACTTGTCCGCTGTAATTGAATCTCTTTGGAGGAAAAGAACGGGGAGATAGAGTGGAGAGAAAGAAAGAAGAGATGAGTAACCGCATCCTTTCTTCACGTACATATTCATGTGTTGTGCAATTGAGATCAAGTAATTTATCTTTGTGGACATCAACAACATACATACAAACGCTCATCTCATCATCCATCGGCATACATAGCACGTATTCTTTTACCATTTTATTTTGCATTAGAGCATCGTATTTTTTTTCAAAACGGAGCGTGTACCTTTTTTTCTTTATTCACCCTTCATTTTGTAACCTTCACGCGATCTGATGTCCGTCGCAATCACACAGTACTCATTGCGAAATGGTAATGTGAGGTGACAGTAAATTTCCTTTTACAATATGAAGGATATAACCAGTAAACATGTTATGGCTCGATCGAAAAGGTTAACTTTCATTTTTAAGTTTTGTGTGTACTCTACCTACAGATTAGTCATTCACGTGGTGGTGTACATTGCACATTTAAATTACAGTGCGTTAATAATTAATACGTTTAGGTTTTTCAACAATGTAGAAGAAATAACCCTGGCTCTACACTTAATGCATTGTGAAACGCTAGTCAACTAAACCATTTTCTCAAACAATTTCGAATCTTTCAACAACAAAAAATCATAGTTATTCAGTGGAAAATAACTTTGCAGTTAAATGTAATAGACACACTCATTCATCCATTCACCACACTCTTTTAGCCATACCGTACCGTTCTAAATATTACGTATCTTTATGGAAAAAGCGTAGTAGATAGTAGTATCTTAATAAAAATCAGTTAAGTGCCAAATACTTCTAACACCTTCCATTACTTTTTTGCAATAAAAATGATAAGAGTACTATAGTTCGTAATACACGATACGATGCAAGCCGAGCCGAGCCAACAGCAATAATTATTATCGCACAATTTAAAAACGCAATAAGAATACCTATGTGACAGGAGCATACGTAATATAGCTAGCGTCCCCACACGCAGATGAGATGATGAGATAACTAAGACGAATTTACGTAAACATATGAGCCCAAACTATGCCATATTAATAGTATCATTATGTCTGCTAAATTACTTTTTTTGTCGAAAGCATGCGATTGTAAATCATATCAAATTACCTTGCGGTGCGCTGAGTGTGCTTCGCATTACTACAAAAACACATCTCTCAATTTTTGGGAGCATGCAATATATCATTTTAAGTGATCCGATCGGATATATATTACGCCTAAAATATGCAAAATATCATGAATGTTTTTGCTGCCATCAGCATCAGCCTTTTCCTGATTAAAAGATTACAAAAATATATTGAATTCCACACACAAAGTAAATTACTATTTGGCTGATGTTGATATATAGGTCTTTGGAAGTAGGGATATCAGTTGTTATACAAAAAGTTTAGTTAATTTAGTTCGTTTGGCATACACCCGCCTCCATGATGTAAATGGTATCCAGCAGTACAAATCAGTGCGTGTCTGGTTAGACTCACTCTTGGAAACTTCATAGCTTCCTTGTAGCTAAACGACTATTATTACAAAATAACTTGGGGGAAATCAGAGCTTCAGCTTGAAAAATCATACAAGTCCAAAAAAAATAGTTCATCAAAAATATTCGTTTGGCAAAAACTTTATTAAAAAATGAAATCATACAGCGTCAGTAAAAGCATCGCAAACAAGGAACCAATGACCATAAAAAAATCTTTCATATACTTGAAATTTTGTCAAGTGTCTCACTTTGCAAACTTACTTGCAAAGTAAGGTTGGCGTAGATAAACCACTTTTATTTTTTATTCACTTTTTATTCACCTAAATTGATCCGCTACTCTTTTATAAGAAGAAAATGTAATAGGACGAGGAGGTTCTTTGAGATAATAAAGAAGATATTACAGCAAACTTGACATAGTTCCTTATATGGTAGTAGCTTTGGCTAAGTTGGTGGTGCTTTATTATTACTTTTTCTGTCCCTCTTTTATAATCCGTATCCAACTCCCGTTTCTCCACCTCTTTCGCAAAAAATTGCAATGGGACTATTGACTGACTCAACTGAAACACCAGTGGACGTCGACGATGAAGGCTACTCTCGAGTGGGGAACAAGAAGAAGGAGACACAAAAACAAAGACTAATATCCCGTAAAATTGGGATTGGTGGGACAGCTGAGTCCAATATTAAATCTATAATAAAACCAAGGGTGGGTATACTTTTTTTAACTAGGTGCTCCCCTGAAACAACTGGTGACGACATTCTTAAGCATGTTAGTGATAACGTGATAAGATACAAACATCTAGGTGTGGAAGCATGGAGAACAAAATATGACACATATTCCTCTTTCAAGATTAGTTTTGACATTGGAAACAGCAAACTCTCTACTTTCCTTGACGAAACTGTTACAGCTGAGCTATGGCCAGCAGGATCTCTCATCAAACCATTTGGAATGAAAAGACTTTTAAAACCATCAAATGCAAAACAATGATAGAAATACTTGCATGGAATATTCAAAATTTTAAATCTAACTTTACCTGGCTGCAACAAATAAGCTCAAAATATGATATTATTTTACTACAGGAAACCTGGCTGTACAATTTTGAAACTAATCTAATTGAATCGGCGTTCCCTAAATATGAATGTATCTCAGTGTCAAGCATGCCTAATTCAAGAAACGGCACGAGAGGAAGACCATATGGAGGCACTGCAATTTTGATAAGACGGGACATTTCTACATCAATTAAAGAAGTTGACATGGCGGATTCAAGAATACCCTCAGTGCTACTTTCAACAGACGTGGGAGATTTGCTGGTCATGAACGTGTATCTTCCTTGCAACACTCATGAAAACGATGAACTGATCACAAAATACTTTGGCCTCATCCAATCAAAACTGCTGAAGTATGATTGTCAGTCTGTAATTGCTGGCGACTTCAATGTTTCTCCAGCAAGTCCAAAGTTCAGTGAGTTAAACCAATTGTGTGTTGATACTGAATTAATCATAGCAGATAAATTATACTTAAATTCATGTTCTCATACATTTATGAGTAAGGGATCGGGAGCAACAAGCTGGATTGACCACTGTTTAGCCAGTCAGCTTCTTGTGAGTGGTGTATCAGTGCCTTTTACTTTCTCACCGAGTGACCACCTACCCTTGAGTATCAATGTCAACGCAGTGCCCAGTGCAATAAGTGACGTGAAAAAACCTAAGGCAATAACACACAAAATTAACTGGAGTAATTTAACAGCTGCTCAAATACAATCTTATCAAGCGTGTGTGTTAAATGAAATACTGAAACATGACTGGAATATATGTACGAGTCCTTGCTGCAGTGATGTAACTCATTGTGATGTGATCCTAGCAAAAACTAATCTTCTCATTTCCACACTAAACCAATCATCTGACAAGTGCTTAAATGTAAAACGTGGGGATGGTACGTTCAGGCATCAGGTCAATGGATGGAATGAGCTAGTCAAATCTAGTTATGATGAATATCGGCTTTCCTTTCAACTGTGGGAGGTTGCTGGTCGAATACCTGGTCCTCAACACGACACCATGAAAATGAAGCAGAAGAAATTCAAATATGCATTAAGAAAGTGCAAAAAATCAAAAGACAGAAGATTACATGATGAACTCGCTCTTTCATATCATGGAAAAGACTTTATTAAATTTTGGTCTCATGTTCGAAAGTGCGATACAACAACTGAATCAGTCTCTGAAGTTGTCGATGGCATAAAAGGGTGTGATAATATTAGTGAACATTGGGCTAAAATCTACTCAGAATTATTTAATCGGGATCAGAAGACTACGGATGAAGTGTATGTGCAAGAATACCTTTCCCAGAACTATTCTAATCAAAATTGTGCAAACTTTCGTTTGCACTCTGTGGAGGAAGCAATCTTTAACTTGAAGTCTGGAAAAGCTTGTGGTGCAGATCTCCTCCAAGCAGAGCACTACAAGTTTGGATCCCATGCAATATCACCAATAGTCACATCACTTATTAACTCCATGTTCTCGCATGGATACATACCTGATCAGATTATGACAGTACTGATCTCTCCA
Source organism: Orchesella flavescens (assembly GCA_964034955.1). Taxonomy (NCBI): domain Eukaryota; kingdom Metazoa; phylum Arthropoda; class Collembola; order Entomobryomorpha; family Orchesellidae; genus Orchesella; species Orchesella flavescens. The sequence continues at coordinate 17,715,408 of OZ035955.1, read as the reverse complement.
ATAGTAAAAAAGAAAAATATAGATGAAAAGTGCAGTGCTAATTATCGACCAATAGCCCTAGCTAGTTCCTTTTCAAAAATTATTGAACTGCTTATTTTGAAAAAATGTGGGGTCCTACTGCAAACTACAGACAATCAGTTTGGATACAAGCGTGGCGTCGGAACTGAGTTGGCTGTGTACACAGTGAAGCAAGTTGCACATCATTATCTGCGCAGGAACACTCCCGTTTACGCTTGTTATTTGGATGCCACAAAAGCTTTTGACTTGGTGAACCACTTTTCACTGTTAAAAAAGTTATGTGATAGAAAACTGCCACCGGATACTATACGCATCTTATTATATTGGTTTCGGCACCAGGAGTTCAAAGTGAGATGGAGCAACTCCCTCTCATCCCCTTTTTCTGTGCATAATTCTGTCCGTCAGGGCGGCATATTATCTGCCTACTTCTTTGCTATATACGTTGATGACTTGAGCAAGCAATTAACAAACTGTGGTGTTGGGTGTCGAATAGGAGGCAAAGTCATCAATAATATACTCTACGCGGATGACATCTGCTTACTCACATCAAGTATTACAGCATTGAAAATGATGTTAAAAATTTGTGAAGACTATGCAATAAATCATGAACTAATCTTCAATCCCAAAAAATCTATGTGTCAGTGTTTTTGTGATGCTACTTTTAATGACGCTAGGCCCCTCGTGCGGTTTTGCGGTCAAATCTTGCAGTGGTCGGAGACAGTGAGATACTTAGGCTTCGATATCAATTGTAATGACAGGGACTATGATGAGATAAATAGAAGAAGAAGGGAAATTTATGCAAAAGCTAATCTTTTGCACTCGCGTTTTTCGTTATGCTCATATGATGTAAAAATTCACCTGTTCAAAACTTACTTTTCAAACATTTACTGTAGCAGCTTGTGGGTTCCAGTTCGACGCAACATCTTGGATAAGCTGAAAACGGCGTACAACGACGCGTTCAGAATTTTATTTAAGTACAGTCGACGAAGCAGTGCTTCTGCTATGTTCTGTGAGAACCGTGTCAATGACGTTAACGCGCTGAGACGAGGCGCTGTTTACTCCATTCTATCTCGACTAGCTAACACAAAAAATAAAATTTTGAGTGCTATTATTAATTCTAATTGTTTTCTAGAGTCTTCAATCAGTAAAGAATGGAAGCGTTTACTTTTCAATGTTTAAAAATGTTCCTTTTCAGACTCTGCTGTTTTTTTTTTTTTCTCTTTGACTCTGTAATTGTTTCTACTAATTTTTTTTTTCTCCTCTCCGAATGTAGCGAAACCTATTTAGGGTTCTTTAGTCTATGGACTTCTGCTGTTAAATCATGTTATGAATGTCTGCAAATAAAGGATAATAATAATAATAATAGTATTCTCAAGTTGTTCAGCTTATATACATTGTAGCAAGCTATAAAAAAGAGTTGCTTGAATTTAATAATATCTCACAATCTCTCTCTCTCTCTCTCTTTTTTTCTTGTCATGCGTCAGGAAATCATGGTCACTATTCACTCTTAGTTCACAAAAATCCACATTTTAAGATCTTCCAGTAAAAATCTCTTTTAGCTTTCAAACTAAAGTGCTAAAACACTTCATGCAACATCTCAAGTGAATATGATTTGCAGTGGATGAAGAACTATTGTCATGTCAAGGGTACTACAGCATCATCATCACCATCAGCTAGAAGAAGCAGCGACGAAACTTTATTTGGTACGAATGCAATGTTGTCATTTAAGACTATGAATGGTAGACATCAAACAATGCAGTAACATGTCAAACGATGAACAGTTCTATTGCTACATAAAAGCCTTATTGTATTGTTGAAAAGAGATCAATAAAATAATTTTTCCTCTCACTTTTTACTACTTCATCTAATGGTCAGCATCTACGTAGTCAGTTGGTAAGTACAATGGACAAAAATACTTATGAAAGGCAAGGTCACCAACTAATAAAAGTAATTTACATATGTAGTAATTCTTTTTCCAAACCAACGAGCAAAACACCCCAAAAAATGTAACCGTCGACAGAAGTCTGTTAGAAACAAAGTGATTTACATTTCACGTCACACCATCCATAAAACTCGTGCTGTCTGATGTCTGACTCGCATAAGTAATATTACGTATATATTCATATACACACAAGTAAAAGAAAGTTCAGAAAAAAATGAGCAGTTGCCACACGAATGGGTAAGAGGGATGGATATATACATAAATACATGCATACAAAACTTATTCCCAGAAGAAGCAGAGACAAGTCTAGACTACAAATCGGTTGAATATTACATGCGAAACTGTCAGTGTGCATGTTATGCTCATGTAAATCTAGACACCTGTATTTTTACCACATACATATCATGGAGATTAGCAGACGTGAGCAAAGGACCTGCCTTGTGGCTGCTGTATGTAGGTTTGGATTAGCAAAATTCAATGTTTCCATATAGAAATGTGCAGTGAACAATAAAGAGTTTTTGGACGTAAAACAAAGTCCACCACATAATGAATTGAATGTGCAAAACTTTGCTTTGCTACGTCATTTCATCTAATTTTTATGAAATAACCGACAAAACCTTCAAAGTTCACTAGAAGCTTTTATTAGGTAAAGGCATGCATATATTATTTATAAAAAAAGTTTCAAGTTTATTATTTCAACGCGTACTAAATATAAATGACTCTCAAAATTGGACCCACTTGCAATAATGTCCGTCCTCTACTTCATTATCAACTAACTAAGCAAAGTACCTTATTTTTTTTGTCTTACTAATCGAATCTAACTAAATATGGCACCAAAAAGACAAAGTTTGACCTTAGAATGTATAATAAAAATAATATTTCTAGAGTTGCATAAATCTAATGAAAATGATTTAATCCTTTTTTGTACAATCTAGCACCACAAGGTGCCTACAAATTGTTATATCTGATTATAAACTTTTCTTATCCCTTAAATTATTATATAGGATATAAGTCCTGTTCCTAGCTTGTTCATATTATAGTATCAATCGATCGACTAGCGACCTTCTGCAAAAAACTGTTCTCCAAAATTGCACTTTTGTTTTTCCTCAATATGATTTCTGTCACCTCTTAAATGTTTTCATTCTCTCATTCCCATTGATAATATCTAATAGCTGAAGTGGATATACATTATTCTGTCTACCAAACTACCAAATCATTCAATTTTACGATTACACGCAACATCTAAAAAATAATATTTTCCTTATTTGACGATGAGAAATAAAATGGACATGCATTAACAGGAACATACACGAACACTGAAGCCGCCGAAGAGAGAGAGAGAGGTTTGCGGGAAGTTAATGTTGCACGCTAAATGGAGGAGTATCCCTTGCAACAAAATAGTAGTTGACAAAAGTCGAGAGAACATTTAGAAATCGCACGGTCATCATTGAGTGCAACTAGCCATGCAATCCAATACAATAATAATTGTTGTACTTTGTATCTCTGTACTACAGCACCTTGCTACATATTTCGTGAGTGTGCATGTCTCTCATCTCTAAATACTTTATGGACGACGTACGTCATCCCGTAATAATATACCCTCCCTATTCCTACCAAACAATACGTAAGATTTTTTTTATTAGTATCATAATATGAACACACTCACCAAGAGTTGGCATTGTATGCAAGACCGTACGTTATGTACATAAAAATTGTGAGCCATCTTTTTAAGCGGATTACCTGAAGCAGAAATAGATACTTTAGAGAGATTTTTTCAATGACTGTGAGTCAGCTTATATGAGGGAGCTCTTTAACAATACAAATCCTTTTTGATTTTATTAGATTAGACCTTATATGAATGGTATTCACATTCACATGTGTGAATACACTAGTTTCTCTTTTTGTCACAATTCAAATCTTACACTGAGCAATGTAGTCCGTAAATGTTATAAAAAATTGTATAGGATTTAGACTTCTTTAACAAGCTCATTTTGTTAATAGAAAAATATCTTTCGGTTGAGTTACGTTGAAATAAATTTATCCTTGACATAGGTCCCTTCATAATAGATATTTTTCATGTATAAAAAAATCTACTGGAAAATCATCATTCTCCACAGCCAACAATAAGCTGGATTTTTATTTTATTATCATGCATGCTTTTTCAAACTGAAAGTCATTTCAAATGTTCAAATTGGGGGCTCCATCATCATCACCAAAGTACATAAGATCGAGGGAAAATGTGTGCATGTACATATTATAGCTGTAGCACTTCCCATTTTTACTGGATGTGGGACACCAATATTACTAGTTTTCTGTCCACAAAACTCTATTTTGGAGCGTGATGCAGACAAAAGCTCATAATGTGTCTAACATTGTTCAAACCGTCATGAAACTCATAGGAAAAGAACCCCAATTTTCTTTCTGCACTTCATTCATGCACATTCATTTCGATCAGGTATTTGTATTGCGAGTTATTGTAACAAGATAACCAACGTCATATTCTTTTTGAGTCCGCACGATGCGATGGATGTGTGCACAATTGCATAGTCAGCGTAAACCCTAATACAAAAAACAGCCCTCTTGTCTGTTTATCCGTTTGCATACCTTAATCTAAACTATTTGCTGCTGCTGCTGTTATGCTGGCTAGCTACTAAACTGACACTGACTGTCTGCAATTCCATGAGCAGATGAATTATGGTATCTTGGCAGCTGTTGTTGGTTACATGTTACAATATGATATGTACTCACAAATACAATTAAGCAATGAACACAGCAACGCAACGGAAAATATATACGTACCAGCAACCACTCGCTCCCATTTGTACTTTCAGTTGTAGAGCAAAGAATAATCAAATAGGAAGATTTGAGGGTGTGTTCCCTCAAATATGAATACGACCTTTAGCTTTTATTTTGTTTAGTCAATGATACTGATATTTGTTCAACCACTTTAGGGTTGCTTAGTTTAGGGGTTTTACACAGAGAGGGTAGATATGCATATAGGAACGTACTGCCATGCAATCACACGCGTATTATATTACGTTTTTGCTCCAGCAAAGAGCAAACCTCTTATCATGAATCTTTGCATCAAACAATGAGGAGGTGATTAGTATTGAATTTTTGGTAGCTAAAACTTTAATGACGCCTTGACCTTTGAGAGTTTCCTTCAAATATTTCAGCGAACGGATGCACTACTACTACTGGTCTTCCTTCTGTTGTTGTATCTTACTGTTATTGAAGCCAATTTCACTTTCATTGAGGTACAGATAATATACTTTGGGGAGCTCACAAATTATTACCCTACTGTTGCAAGTACAATCGTGCCATCATCATCCCAACCTCAAGTTCAGTAACTTGGTCCACTCTTTAAGGTAACTCATCAAAGCAACTGTTGGTCTAATCGTCTCGTCAGATAGGCACGCATGAAGTTATCATATTGTTGAGGATTTATCTGTATGTTCTCTAAAACCAAATTCATTGCCAAGTGGCCCCTCCTACAAATCGATAAATGAGCACACCTGGCCCTAACCAAGTAAAAATGAGCAGAAATGTACTGCTGCTACAAATCTACGTAATAACTCTACAAGCCACTCTTTGTAAAGATTAAATTTTAGAGATAATGAGTGTCATAAAAAAATCTGACAACTGGCAGCTGAACCCTTTTCTCTCTACTACCCCTTCAATATTGTTATTCATGCATAAATGTACACACGTGCTTCAAACAAAAGACAATATTTTTACTGTGCTTACCTTGCCGAGGAAATACTTTCTGTACGCCAGAGCCGTCTCATCCTGGTCAATCTTTGGTTTTGGCATCGTCCCTGTGTGATTGCATCCTGAAAGGGATGAGCAGGAAAATTCTGGGGGACTCTCGGATCCAGCACCTTCCACCCAGTAGCCTCCACGTCGTGGCAGTACCACCATGGGGTAGGGTTTGGGTTGCTTCAAAACCTCTTCCAACAACTCCTAAAAAATCAAAGAGAGGCATTGCGTCACATATTATGTATAAAAAAAAGTAAACTATGCAAATGAGCTGATGAAAAATTGTTTTCTAAAAGACTAGAAAATCAATGGGCATTTGCATATTAATCATATTAACCCATTCACACAACGCTCAAAACTATTCTTTTATATCAAATCATCAAATGCCCTTGCATTCATTCGGCTCGATTTATCCAAGTGAATTATATTCTTGATCCTCTCAACCCACCGTTTTGAATAAGTTTTTTTACATCAAAACCCCTAAATTTCATTACTATGCATAAAGTTACTATTCCTCTTTTGTCCTTTGAAGATTGGTCATGATTGTGATTTACCTCGGGGTACAAAACCAGTGCCCACATCTGGACATATGCTTACACAATAGCAAACATGAAATAAATCTTTATTTCATAAAAACAGGGGAAAAAATTCATCATCAGAGGCCTTTATCAATAATTCATGCATATCCTCATCTCGATAAAATCAAAAAGGAACCTTTACACAATAAATACAATAATTTTATTCTACACAAAAGTTTTGCTCCTAACTTTGCTTTCAACATCTTAGTTTGGGTATTTGCTGGCATCGTGAAGATGCAAACTATATACACACAGACATCCAATCTGTTCATGCTCATAAGTGTACAGGTAACATAATAAACGAAACGAAACGAATCCTTCATCACGTAAGATGTAAGACCCAGCCCAAATTTTGGCCAGGTGATTTATGTTATAAAAGCTTGGACTTGCATACTGACTGACTACATGATCCTAGCCTGGCATGGCATGACGAAGTAATTTCTAGTAGTGAAACAAAGATCTACACAATACCAACAAAATTTTGAAAGAATCCTCTCAGCTATATGAAAAGTCGTGATCAAAATGGCCTTAGTACATTTACATTTCTGTTGCTAGATTTGGTTTATAGTAATAATAATAACATTACATTTCTTTTAGTATTCCGTGTACTGAGCTAATAATACACTGCATTTTAGATAGCACACATATTATCTTTTTAATTATACAGGCATTAGTGTTCAGATATCACATTTATTTGTTATGGCGTAGGTTGTGCATACAAGATTGCATCGGCCCATACTAATATCTGTGTATAATATGTAATACAAGTTGTACACATTTGTCATCAAGACGCTATTTCCTTTTGTCCTTCACAAAAATCACCAAGCTTCACTAATATTGAGAAAAACATGATCAGTCAACATGGGAGGAGGTTGAGCATTATATTATGCTTTAGGGCTTTAATATATCCTTCAACAAAGCTACATAAAAAGTAGAAAAGTGTACATTCAGCTGGAGACGAAATGAGTTACACAATAATATAATATAATATCACCCTATAAAGTAAACTTTTTAAGTAACATTTTAAGTTCTTCCTTGTGCTGAAGGAGTTGTTGATGATAATGATGAGGGCAGACTTTTGTTGTGCTACACCAGGTTTCTAGCCCATAAAAAATCCTGTTAACTATAACATATCATTTTTACAGTTTTAAGGCGCTTATCATGAAAATGATCCTTCAAGTCTGATCCTAGATTGAATTAGAGATAAATACAATACAACTAAAGATATATTTCACCCACACATCATGACCCTAATAAAGGTTTCTTAAAAGAAGTAGCTAAAAAGCAAAGTCGCTGAAATCCACTCGTGGACGAGTAGTCTCATGTAAACTAAAAGAAATAAAACCTGGACCTACCACGAAGACCCGAGGAGCTTTTTTCCTTTTCCTAAGCAATGTATTCTCTCCTGTATATTCAAATCGTGTAAGTGACTACGTCGTCAAGTTGACTGCTGACTGCTACCCAAGTTCCAAGCCAAACCCAAAGAAAATCATGTAGTGTTAGGTTAAGCAAACAATAATTTATTTTCCCTTACAATCATTGAAATGACTGGTTTCACCAGATAATGCTGTCAGACTTCAGCACAACAACGACAGTTTTCACCACTCTCCTGTAAAAAAACTGTCCGTTTTCTACAATTTATTGCGATAATTTGAATTTCCTCCACACAGCAGTAAACTACCTGATAAAGGGGATACCTTCCTCTCAACTGTGGTCTGTGGCATGTTATACCAAGTTGAAATCTCTCAAAATATTTTCTAGCCTTCATTTAAAAAACTACTACTTTTGTTGCATTGCATGACAGTGCGGTGGTAGGTCCTATTTACAGCAGCAATATTTATCGTACATGCAATCCATGCAGGAGTTGATTGTATTCAAAGATGTAGCCTCCCTGAAAACATTGATTATTGGATCGTATTTCATGACTCTCTTATTGTGTTCATTATTGGACAGCACTCTTTGACTTTTACTGCCTACTTTAGAGCATCATAAATTAGTATGAATGATGCAAAAATACACGAGATTTTAATACCTAAAAATACATGGTGCAATTTTCTTTGGAATGTCACTTACAAAAGCACATGAGAATCAGAAAGCAAAGTGGCAGAGTTTATGAACAAAAATACCATTGATATTCGGTAGATGCTACAATTGTATAACTTTAACAAAATTGAATCCCATGATCAGTATGCATTAAATAAGAGAAAAAAGAACTTAAGCGTTGGTAGTTTCGTTTGGTAGTAAAAGGCTAAACGGAGTTGTTGGCTACAAAGCAATAACTGCCTGGTTGGTAGTGAACTGTTAATACATTTAAAAGATGGTATAAGCCTTATCGAAATTGCTAAAAACTCATTACGGAAATCGTTATCATTATCTTTGAAGATTCACACAACAAATAAGAGCCTGATAGATAGGAGTATCATGCGCAAGCACAACTGTTACAAACTTAACAAGTATATCTTTAAACTAACGTTAAAATGGTTTTAGAGTCCAACTAATAACTGCACTTAAACCAGAATTAAGTAGCTTATTGTAGCGTAACATGGCCGTGGCATTGTTTCAAACATGATCGGGAAAATTCTAAAAGTCATTACTATAAAACATCCTTATTATTATTACTCAAGCTTACCTTGGACGGTGGAGGTGATACTGGAGCTGAGGTGGATCCAGTGTTTGATGCTCCTGGGGACTTGCTCCCATCTTCCCGACTTGACTGTAACAAAGAAAAAAATGGAGTTGTTAGGATGAGAAACATTTGAAAAAAGCTTATGATACTGACATGAGAAAATTTAAATAAAATATGTCGGTGCTTAAGAATAGTTTTAATGATCAACTAAATAATTATAACCTATTTTGCATTGAACTTGCGAAAGGCTGCGTCAATTAGTTCAATCCACGCGTAAAGAATCAGATAGCGCGTGGCCAACACTATTTATTCCGAATTCGAAGGGCGAATTAATGTAAGTACCTAAATATACAACTGCGCATATCATATAGAAGAAGGTATACCATCTTTAATATTTTTCCCATTTGCTATACCCCTAAATTTTGTTCATGCTCTAAATTCATCATTATATTCTACACCATGATAATCACTCAAAGAACCATTAACGAAGGTAGCAAAAAGAAATTCCTCATAAATGATTTTACGAAACATTGACCGACAGCGCTCAAATGTATGCAAATTGAAATTGAAATTCATCATGAATGAACGAAATCATAAAGGGTAGGGAACTGTTTTACGCAACTGCGTAACGTTTATTATCACAGCGCTATAATGGCTAATGGAAATTTCAAATGCATAAATAATGGAAAACAGCCAAATCATGTAAACATGAATTGCATTTTGGAGTCCTATGTCACACCTGGCATAGAATAATTCAGTAGACAATTTCACAACAATCAAAATTGCAATGTTCATGTTGATTTGTTCCCAACTTTTGCCACGTGTACTTTTGACAGTAATGAATTTTTTTAGTTAAACAGAACAAATTGACTCCATCCACCCGCATAGACAATTTACAATTTATCGAATAGACAAATGATCTCCCCTCCTACAAAACCAATATTTTATCAGACTGTTGTCACTGTTCGTCGTACAATACGAAATGAAAACTTTTCTTCCACTTCAAATGTGGAGTCTTCCAAGACGTTTGTGTGTATTTAAGCTCTCTTTCAAAAGGAGCCGATGACAGTCTCACTATATTCCAAATGAGTTTTTTCACTGAAGCTTAAATGTGCATTTATATATAAAAATGTATACATACTCTACAGACTAAATCTAAATCTTTCCGTGATTAAGCGCATGCCTATGAACAACAGAGATGTTTGTCTTTCAAAAGAACGCCGTCACGGCCTATTAGATCAAGTAAGACATGTAATATGCAATATATTTATTTCCGTATCTTCATTTCATACATTCTATATAGATCCAGAAGTAGTTTGTGCTCATCAAATCAGAAAAACTATGCGGAAACATTGGCAAGCCTCGTATCACTTTTCATGTTCAACTAAAATGGTTGCGTAAGTAAGCTCATGTTTGTGCAGAGACAAAAAAACCGACGAAATAGTAAAAGCGGGTGAGAAGATGTTGACAAAGATAGCAACGCTTCATGTCCGACATGCCGGTCTAGTTAGACATTGGTCTCTAACAAATAACTTTTTTATCGAAAAATCCTGAGAACAACTAAGAACTCACCAGACATGTGTGGGATTTAGTACAAAAATATTTCCAGTGGATATTGGGGTGACCCCACTACTACTACAGACACACGTAAGCAAACTTTTGTGGCCAGTAGGTATGTGTGCTAATGCTACGATATGAAATTTGAGAACCGATCCATATGGCTTTTATCCATTAAATACTTTCAGTTTATACACACAAAATCCCTGCTCTTCTGGATATAGTATGAGCGGAACTAGCAAGAAAAAATACTGGATACCAGTCACCAGTGCGGCTCGTGCAGCCAGCCATTCTGATTTCTCACCCATGAAAAATCTAATAACGAGAAGTAGGCTGAAGACCAAAACATGGTGAAATAAAAACGACTGTTTGCCTCAGTATTAGTAAGTGCGGTGATAGGAGATAAGGAAAACAGATGTACATTATTGTATATATTTTGTGTACGTGCCTAATAAGAACCGGTAGCTGTAAAAGTATTTGTTTCAGTCCCCTGCTCTCACTTTATGTCTCCGTAACAGCTCCGTTGATATTAGCAGATACTGACAGTAAAAAAACCCTGCTTTTTGATCAAATGAACGAAAATGAAGGCAACGTGAAGTTACGAAATGTCTAAAATGCGATCACTAAACTTTTGCTTTCATGATGTTGGTACGTGTATTCTCAGAGCACCTGGAGTTTGATTTCATCCCACTCTCTACCATACGAATCTATTAACTAGGGAATCATTAAAAACTTCTATTTTATTTCCTGGTTCGTCGGACTCGGGGGTTGGAATTCGAATTCACTTGCTTCCAACTGCTTATACTTATGTGAGAGGTCTATATAGTCCAACTAGCTTCTAACCTGCAGAAAGTTATTTCTGATAAGCATTTTCTATAGAAAAAATTACATGGCTATTCACACATAAGAAGTATTTATCGGGCTCAACAAGCTTTGAATCAAATGTCAATTATAGATGCTCTATTTGATAGTTAATCATGTGACAATTTCTGGTGAAAGTAATAAAAAGTTCATGACAATGAAAATATAGCTTTTGTACTTACAAACATATGCGTAATTGTTATCATGAAAATGTGGGATTTAAAAACTGGTTTGTAATCAAGATTAGGTAACAGAGACTTGTCAAAATATCATTGTCTTTATTGCTCATCTACCTATATATCTCGTATTCTCCTCGTCCTGTGAGAAATCGCTAGTTCTATAATGTTGTGAGCTTGAGACATATTATTATAGCAGCCAATCCCATAAAACCCCCACAAAACACCCAATTCAACACAAAAAAAAACTCATTCCGTTACAATTTCCTACACTGCTCTAGGACATGACAAAAACAGAAATGACAACCAGGAATTAATTGTTAACTATTCAAAAGAACATGTATAAGAGCAGATAGCATCATATAAAACAGTCATAAAGGGCAAAGAAAAAGCATACAGTGGCAGGCAATTTGCTGCATAATTTGCAATGATTGCCACAACTGTTTTACAATATCAACTTTACAACAGTTCGCAAAATGTCACATCACATTCAAAACTCCCTTTCTGAGTGCCGCTCCAATTGAAAATTTGATAAATGTGTGGACTCTTTCTTATCATCGATCAATACTTAAAGTAATCGGCGGGGGTCATTGCTCTAGTATGTATATTCAATATTCATATTATTCGTTATTATATGAAATGAAGGTGGAGAGGATGAGAGATGAATATTCAAGCAGCATGACCTCACACAACAGAAATTGAGCTGCACACACCCTCATTGGTCATTCACAGGGGGGAAGACAAAAAAAACTAACGTAAGTAACTTTCAAATTTAATTTGTATACATACCGTCATGAGCAATAACTTTTGTTAGTGCAAACAAAAAAAACCAATTACTCTAGAGACACATTTCTTATTATATTACCATATATCATACATACCCAAAAAGAGCCTTTGAATGAGAGTAAATCAACAGAAGAGCCGCGTTTGGAAGAGCCTTTTCTTCGGCCACCTTTCAGTCCATAGTTCTCACTGACCGGACGATCCAATGATCTCGACCTTGCCTTTGCATTGGCAAAGTCAACCAATAGGTTGTAACTATTTGAAAATGGTTGTAGCGACATTTAAATGGAATTTAAAATGTTCTCTCTAATAATATTGCACCAATAATATTGGCAGCAAACTTTTCTGCCATAAATTGCATACCAAACACTTGAAAGTTTGATAAGAAAATGGTCTCACTCACTTGGTTTAGTAATCCAATCCACTCAACTTGTGGGGATACTTCACCAGCTTAAAAAAATATCATTCATTCATTCATACGACGAATAGTGCGACATGTTCTTAGGACATTTCAAAACCTCAACAACCAGAAAGGAAAAGTTGGTTGATGAAGAAGTAAAGACAATCTTACGTCAACTCTTCTCAAGGAGGAAAATAAGTTGGTTTGAGCCGAAATAAAGCAAATCATTATAAAGCTCTGTTATACATTAACATTATACATATTTGTTTACATGATAAAATATGTTTCCCTATATTTAATATGCTATGCTAGTGCTACTGCTAGCGTTTTGTAGAAGAGACGTGAAGTGAGGCAATAACATTAACTCGCACGAGTGAGAGTGCTGATGAATATTTAATGGGATACCATTTCCACACATTGCAATACATGTATATTTGAATTGACTGTGCAATACACACGAGTAAACACTATAAAATTGCCTTCTTATTAAACGGGGGGAATGGTATGAAACATTGTATTTATATTCAGAATTGTAGCTCAGTTGAAGCTAGAGAAAGATCATGACATGATGCTAAATCAGCACTTTACTTGCTAAAACTGAATAAACCAAACCACTACAGAAAATTGAAGAAAGGGAAGCAGCACCTTCACAAAGTTGTTTATTTTCAGCTGAGCATGATATTACATTACAAAAATTCCCCTAATAATATTATTATTATGTCTCTAAGGTTAGTGGGATATGGTTCAGGGTTCTTCTGCGGCAGTAGCAGTGCTTTAACTAATATTAGCATTAGCAAACTAACTATTTGGCTTATCGCTGGGCATTGAAGCTCTCCCATAAATTATTTTCTTAACTTCCCCTCTGTTTCACTCCCTGTCACAGTGAAAAAAAGAACATCTTGCTTTTTTTTGAAATACACACAATTTCCATGTGCATGTATGTGGGCTTTACCCTCGTGTCGTCGTTGTCTCATCCCTACATCCTACAGCGTTTTAGCTTGTGTTTTACTTTTACTGCGATATCTTTTCAAAACGCATAGGAAATCATCGTTTTCATCTCTCTCCACTGTCATCATCATCATCATCTCAAGCACTTCTCGTTTGCTATCGATGCACATGCTTAGTTTGTTTTTATACCAAAAAAAGAGAGTTGTTTACTACAGCTAAGAATAACGACGGAGGGTCTATGTCATCCCGTTTCAGCATTTTTATAGCTGCTTTTATGGCTAGATAGGTTTAATGGAAGGGAGATCGAGCGAAACTCTAAAAAAAGTGCTCACTTATGTATGTGCTTGCTGACTTATTTAGAAAGGAAATGTCAAGAATGATCAACATCATCATCAGCTATGATTTGAAAATCCACTGACACCACAGGGAAACATTCATTTTCGTTTCGTTCAATTCGGCACTAGCCAAGTTTGGCCAATACGAACCCAAAGAATCACATCACGGTGCATTTCCAATTCCAATCTTATCAGTGAAGTACAGATTATTACCACAAAAGGGAGCTGGGCAATGATAAAGTGGTTCACACCACACGTTTCCTGTATTGATCGTGGTGATATTATGCATTAAGTATGGTAAACAATATATATATATATATTGTGTGTATCATAATAGCATGATACTTTACTATTACGAATACACCCCAGTAACTGCATTGCACTGTATGACAATGCAGTAACTACATTTTCGTCTCGTATTCCATTCCATTAAAGTTACAGGGGGAAAATAAGCACTGTAATTACGCTACGAGCACATCACATCACACAACACAATACGTCATTTAAGTTTTAGGCGATGGCATCATCAAACTAAAAGGGTGAGTAGGAATCATAGGAATCAAATGATATACACAAAGTCAGCTAGTATATCTCTAGGCACGAGCTACACAGCAACATAACACAGCAGCATAAAAAATTGCTACACGAGTCTCCCATTCATAATCGTTTTCATCGTCGTAGTACTAGCAGTGTCCATTTTTATTGGACGATCATTTGGGCTACTTTTTTACAAGTAGTATTCTCAAAGATTATGTTATGACCCTTTTTAGTGATCAGACTCCAACAGAGTTCTGCGGGCATCTTGCGCACATGCTTATGCATATATGTTCATTTTGTTACATTACATTGTTTTTCCTCAAGCAAATAAATGAATTTGGAGAAGAAAAAAATATTTCTAGTAGTCAAAGTGGAAGGTTTGTGGGGAAGTTCAGTGGACTGGCAGAATATAGCTTGGAGGCCCAATTCTTCAAAAAGCCAAGTCCTCTCTCATCCACATATCTCTCCCGTATTGCAACCATCAGCACCATTATAATGTCAGAAATGTTTTTGAATCATGGCATGTACATTAGTTTTGTCCGTTTCTTCCATTATTCCACACAAATTCCATGTACATGCATATGTACAAGTATATTTCCTATGCATTTATAGTACATTATTATGGAACGGGCAAAAGAACGAGTGAAAGAGCACAAGCTGTAGTATGTAGTTGTAGTGGTTCGGTATATATACGCTGACATATAAATGGAAGCTAGTATAATACTCCACTTTAGCATGGCATAAACGTATTTGGGAGAGAAACTAACCAACCATGCAAAAGATCCAGTTGCCATATACTCAGCACGAAGGAGTCAAGACGGCGCCTTCATCGTTCCAGCTACTTTTCTACTTCCACCAAAAGCAGTTCTCAAGTGAGCGGATTTTTTTGTATGAATTGAAGTCGTCACTTGCGTTTATACATGCATGCACAAAGAATGTATGGGGATAATTCTCTGCTTTTTTGCCTTGATATTCCATCCCCATAACCATTCCTCTTTACATTCCATCAGGAACTGCAAAGATCAACAAACTTCAAAGGCAAAAATTCTTGCAAGAAAACTGACAATTTTAAAGCAAAAGTCTGATAGTTTACATGCTTCTCATGTGCTTATACATTACTTTAACCAGCTCTGCTTCATAACTTTGATCATTTACTCTTTTTTTTTGTATAAGTCGCGTAATACATAGCAATGGCTTGAAATGGTAGAGGAATATGTACAAAACTATAATTTTCATAGCAAATTTGTAATATGTAATTTTTTTACTTGCCATAACACATTAGATCAAAAGTCTAGGATCAAACGAAGCGTCTCATTACCATGATAAATTGTATTTTTTTTCTCATATCAATAATTGAAATGTATGGCAATTTATCAATGAAATTCGATAACAGTTGAGAGAGAGAGCACTGGTGCATAAAAATGTGTTGAAATAGCATCGAAAAGTTCCGAGTGAGCGACCGAGTTTTCTTTAAGTAAGAAATTCTGTTTGAAATCGTTGAAAGTTGAGACTGCAATAACTGTTCTACTTACGCCATGAAGATTCTCAAAGATTATTGTGAGGAAAAGCTGAATTGCCACTATTGCCAAAAGCCGAAAATACAATATGCCAAACTTAATTTGCTTCACAAGGCATTTATTCTTTGAGCGGATTGCATTTATGTACATATATATTTGCATTTATGCATCACTCTACACTGACAAACTGACGGAATGGTATTGTGACTGCAAGAGCAAGTTCTCGAATTTCAAGATTCTTGTCTTGACCTTTGCCGTATTGTACTTGATTACTTCTTTTGAATGTTTACTTTCTTCTGTGGCAGATACTTGTATGATAATCAAGAGCAAGGTAAACCATGTAATTTCATCGCTCTATGAGGTTGTTTGAGAAGTTACGATAACAAATATAAAAATCAGGACAATCGCCAACAACATATCGCACACTTTTCTTCTTCGTCTTCTTCACCTTTTTGTAGCCATTCATTAAATGAGCGTGAGTGAGTTGAGTGGTTCAAAAGAAATCCCCCCCCCCCATAAAAATGCATATATATGAATTACAAGCAATTTAATGGGAGATTTTCGCATCCCTTTGTACAACAATTTATCGCCATTTTATCTCTGTAGAAGCTGAGCGCAACAAGCAAAGCTCCAAAGAAGAGCACTTGATGTACCTACTACTATAAATGCATTTTTTTGTAACATATTCAAACTCAATGTTTACTAAATACAATTGATGATACAAAAAGCCCCATGGGCTTCCGTTCCCTAAAAAGCCAATGTGTGAAAATAACTTGCTTGCCAGACTTTAGTCAATAAATGATATTAAAAACGGCTGCAGTCAGCAATATCATAAACTTACAAGCTTGCAAACAAACTATATTCTCCTTTTTCTAAAAGCTGAGAGCGTATGCAAAAAAGAATTCAATCATTTCACTCCAAAACCAACCTCCTCCAACCCACACAATTTGCTCTCCAACAGCTCTTGATACAGTAAGCAAGGGCTTGTAAATGATTGTAATACCAGTAAAAGTGATAAGATTTACGGCATACAGTTAGCAACCACTTTTAACTTACCACTTATTGTGCCCTCAAACCATATCAGGCAAACTAGTGAGATGAGATATATAACACAATGTATCATGTACCTACGTAATGAATGATGCTCTTCTACAACAAATGTATAAAGTACTTATTCAAGCGGGAGGGCAAAAAAAGTGTGCCAAAACCATATGAAAAACTATTAGTGCAAGAAATGAAATCTTAGTTTCCGTTCACATCCATTTTCAATGCAAATTAACAATAGCGCTACAATTAACAAGGCACAATCTTCACGAGAAAAGTTCTCAGGTGCAACAATGAGCTCTTTGAATATTCAAATTATAGGCAGGAGGCACTAGACACTTTACATTTTTAATGTAAGAATGATGTTTGCTCTACGGCGAAATACAGCCCATAAATTTACAATTATCGTATAAAAATATATAAAATACGAATGGATCATTTTACTTACATCACAAAATGTAAAAAAAAAACGGAAAGTGTTTTGTTTCCCTCCACAAATTTATACCATTGTGTTCTGATTTTCTACAGGGGACAGACAACGTTATTATGCGTTGTTGCAATCATAAAGGGAATGAAATTGAAACATAAAAATGTAATTTTTATCTAGACAGATATAACTTACATGATGGTATACGAGTACATGAAGACGAGCATTTCTCCTGCCACTTTTTATAGGAGAAATGTAACTTTATGTCAGTTTTGTTACATTGAGAAAAAGTGTTCTGATATTAAAAAGTGAATTTTATGAACGGTGACGGTTATTGTACTGAATTGAAGATAAGGAACGAATGCGAAATGAAAGTGCGTACCTAATCGCAAATAGCTCTTTGTATTTGCCATTGCCGATGGTATAAGAATTTTGAAAATAAGAAGAAAAAACATATTTCATCTGAAATGAACAGATATGAAAGGATATTTGGAGTGCATCTTATGTAAAAATGAGTATTAGGAGGAGAGGGTGAATGGATAAATAAATAGGCAGTATGGAGTAGTAGAAGCACAGATAGTAGTTTATAGCCATATGTCGCTGCATGGGCATAGTAAAGTAATGAATGAATGTTTGTATTTGAGTTAGCGACATTCATAACGAGGAGTACCCTGGAAAGAAGAAAAACATTTCGGCAATTCTTTTCAAACATGCGAAGCTTTGAGTGTTATTTATGATGCCTTGATGATAACTATTTGCCATATGTTTCGCCCACCCAAGGCTGATCCATGTTTTAGAAGCAAGTTTGGATTTATTATGTTTGCAGTTGTGAGCAAGTATACAGAGCATAAACTCCCCTTCATCTTGTAGGAATGCTCTGTAAAAGGCAAGACTTCCCAATAATTATTATCCTAATAATAATAATGAGTGAGCACATATGTTTCTTGTCAAGCACATATCTTTTCAAGATTTCAGGTAACACTCCCTTTCCTTGTCTTTTGTTTGTCTTAACTTGGATAGTAGTAATTAATGAGATTATTATTGAAGGAACTAAGATTTAATAGCTCAATTGTTTCCTGCGGAGGTGTTACTCATAAAGTCTCAATGGAGTGGGATGCAACTTGAGTAAAGTAAAGAAACGCCGAAGTAAAAAAAAGCGTCTCCACTACTTTGATCTTCACGACTTTGCCTTAGCTATGCGTACCTACATTACCTGTAACAATATAAAGCACATTTACATATGCATAAATGCGTAGTCATTGCAAAGTTCAAACTTCACCTTTGTAAGTGCTCGTTTTATAAGGTCAACAAAGTCGTCTCCAATCCCAATCCTATATGTCCTCATTTACAAGAGTAATCACTAATCATCATACTTCATAGGAGGACATGAAGCATTTAGGATCTGCCTACTTTACTTTAGAGGGAAAATTCCGCTTCACATGCAAACACATGTATGTGACAATCCCGTTATATTTGAGTTTGAGTTCAGGATGACTCGACACAATATGACATGAGGAAGGTGGCTTGTGCCTATTCACCTGTCGAAGTAAAATTCATTCAAGTCAAAGCCATTTTTTCCTATTGTGCCTTTCCGTCAATCATTCTTAATTTACGTTAATGTGAGATGTTGTGTAGGTCGAGGCTTTTAATTAAAAAGAAATGACATTCATTTCTGAGCAGCAAGCGACAAAATCTACAATACGCGTCCGTCCTCTCAGAGTATAATGTATATGATTAAGAGAAATGCTAAAGTGGATTCGTAGCAATAATATAAAGATAGACATAGACATGAGTGCCAGTCACATAAGCAGACAGGTTTAGCGGCTACCTTAATGATGCGGTACTCTACATTATAGGATTTTGCTATGCTATAGTAAACGAGTAAACTAGCTCCTGCAGTTTAGCAGTGACAGATCAGATGAACGAGCAAGTAAATGCACACATTGATGATTATTGCTGATTAACTTCCAATAAACCTTGAAACTTGAAGCTAGTTTTAGTTTACAGGGTTAGACATGCTTGCCCAAACATGATCATGTATTCCTTAAACGCGAATACACTTGTAACAAAATAAACATTTGTTATAAATCCTAAGACACGAAAACTGATACTTTTTTTATCAATGCTGACAGTTTTAAACTAATAGTGCACACAAAAATATGCATATTATCATACTTTTTGAAAACTAAATGGATGTAAAAGTATCTGCCGGCATTTACCAATAAAAATACGTACATCGCATTTTTTTTCAAAATTCTAAACTTTATACTATATAATTACTGACATTTGAGCAAATATACGACATCGCGAGTGAAACTACATTTTATGAGATTGCTAATCACAATCACCAAACCAAGTACCTGCCTTTAAGGTTGCCGGCTATAAAGTATGTTGAAAGCTCAACATATGTATATTTTGTAGTATGAATCAAGCAAGGCATCAAGAGAGGATCAGTTTATGTAGCCAAAAAGTCTTCTCACAATTTTTGAGGCTCCACGAGCGTCTTCTATTTTTGTTAATTCTCCTTGTGACTTTAGTACGTCTACAACAAGACATATAATGTTTGAGTGAAACCTGGCAATAATATTCAACTTTCGCAGTATAACTATTCCTACTTCTTTTTTTTACAAATGCGTAAAGCAATCACGTTGATTGCAATTGTTTACCTACCTACAAGTTTGCATACATAAAAGGTTATAATACCTAAGAACTGTTGTCTTCTTATACAGAATATGCCTATTTGCGTTATCAAATGACACCCATCATAAAATTATTCCGTTATGTTCACCCAACACAAAGCCACTTCATACTTATGCCGTTGTTCCGGTGATGTGGTTTGCTATGGCTTTGTTCATTAAAAAGTATATGGTGGCTTTTAGAGACAAGGATGTACATATATATGTATACACTGTATTTAAATTCCAAAACCGGCTACAAAAAGAACAAACCAAGAGAAAAAAAAGTGCATCATCACATTATGTCGCATTTTTCAAACTTCCACAATTTACGAGTTACTCCTACTAACCGACAGAAGAAATATGAAACGAAATAAAAATCCGTTGAAAACGGCAATGGGTTAGGAAGGTAGCACAAACGCAAAGTATTGCGTGATAGTCAGAGGCTCATCTACAACCAAAGAAATGCGTCTGTCTGTTGTACCATATAAATATTGTATTGTAGATGAAGGAAGTGCATGCGCTTACTCATGCTTTATATTTATCTGCAGGCAAATCTCTCATACACACCATTTTTTTCAGACTTTTTGTTCTCCTACTTTTTTTTTGTTTCTAGTTGGGTCAGGAGGTAAAGCTTTTCTGTAAGTTCATTATATTGTGTCATTCCTTTCAAATAGTAAAAACGGCACTACCTTTTACCTTGCATCCACATGTAATTAAGTGGTACGTGAGGACATTGTTGGAAAAATTCCTCAAATGAATATAATAATAAAATTGTGAATGCATTTGCTATTCTATGATTGTTGTAGTTGTAACCACTTGGGTGATAATTGCCTAGAACGGACGAAGCGTTTTTCATGATTTTACCTATGCGCACGGAATTTTTTAAAACCCACAGTCTTGAGGTTAACTAGCCGACTATTATGGGGACACGGAATATTGTTGACTTGCTTTTCGAATACTATATATTGATCCCACTTCTATACACACTACCTAAGGATGTGGGTAGGATTGTTGTTACGAGTTATGATCACACAACACATAAATATTGAATAACATCAGCATGCAACATTTAGAAGAGGAAAAAAAATGCTCAACGAGCCACGTACTGTAACAAACCCAGTTAATGAAAGAATATACCTACACGGAATCACCTACATTACTACATTTTTAATTGCATACTAAATAGTTAAAGCCTCTACCAACCATGCATTTAAAATTTTAATATCGTGAGGAGTCCATAAGAAATAATCACAATGTTTTCATACAAGAGAAACTTCTCTCTAAATATTGGTGTTAAGCTACTTGGTTTCCTCAAATGGAGGAATTAGGCTCATTTGATATGCAAATCATCATCAATTGAGGATGGATAATGACAAGAGAGCGCCCAAATTAACGTTTAGACTTTTCCTCTTCCACACCACCGTATGAAATGAAAAATAAAAATACAGAGTATCATTTAGCAGCCCTTGCAAACAGTAAAATCTGATGGGTGATGGTGATGATGATGGGGGCAGTAGTTTTCTATTACATTAATTGGAAAGTATGCAGGCCAAGTCATGAGTAATGTTGAATGTAGAAAAAAATGGTTCCTATTAAAAGTTTCTTATGACATGAGTGCAGAGAGGATGTCCTGTATGCTTCAATTTCCTTAATTTTGCACGAAATCCAATTTAGCTGTAACGTAACAAATATTAAACTAACTAAACCTTCGGTCCTACATTCTATATATATACCTCTTTTTTTCCCTAGCAGTATTATATAATGGTTGAAAGTAGCGCTTGATTACATTAGCATTACCACAAGAGGCTATTTAGTCAAGTTGAAAACATATGATATAACATAGCAAAGGAAAGGATGTCAGAAGAAACCCAACAAAAGTAAAGATATATTATATTAACTTTTTGTCACATGTTACACAGCAAGGGGAATGCTAGCAAAGATGTAAGTAATACCATTAGGATATTATTACTGTAGTGTGTGGTTGGTGACATTACCATTTCTAGCAGGCATTAAATGCCATCAGGGATCGGCATGATCCGGGTAAAACATCAAGCAGCTGCTATTTACTCTACTATACTACTCCGTAATTTGGGTTCTGTTCTGTTGTTGGTTTCCCATTTACAGACATCTTTGGTCAATATATTAGCGTGAATGAAGTAACACGCAGAGCAGCAGTTACGACATGCCACTACTACTGATGGTTTCCTCAGCTTGGGCATTTGTGCTGGTTGAATGCTTATGCCTATCTTCATAAACTAGATTATCTATATATACCTATGTGATGTGATCTAAAAGTTTTTCTTTTTGTTTTCTATGCTAACATTTTCACTATCCATCTGTCGTGAGAATCACAAAAAAGGGGGTTGAATGATTTTTCCTTTTTAATAAATGCGCATGACGTTCCCTTCACTGCTGTAAATGTTTCTGTTGATGAGAATAAGAAGCGACACATATCCATCTTTTAAAAAAAATGTTTCATGAATGCCTGTTGCTCCTATTTCTTTTCATGTCACATAACATAATATGAAAGCTAGAAAAACATTAAATATATGCAAGTGTCAGTTCGCATATGCGTGCGTTTATACTTTATACACCCAATAAGACATGTTATTATTTTCAGCTTCCATCAATTATACATAAACATATGCATTACCATATGCGGATATGATGTTCGTGTGTTTAAAGAGGAAAGGGACGAGACGTTGTGCGTTCCTTAGTGAATATTAGGTGTGGAAGAAGAGCCACACATGTGCATTGAAAATTTAAAACCCAAGAAATTTTTTAAAGCTCTTACCCTACTTTCCAGTCTGAGCCTCATGACACCCATATAAAGTTTATCCAGATTTAAAGCACTAGTAAAAGAGCAGTTTCCGACTGAAACTGAGAATTTCCTTCTCTACAATCACCATCAACCAACAACGCTAGCAGTAAACGCAAGTAGTAAATGTCCAACCGATTTTCAACTTGACTTCATACATAGTTTGACGAGTAGTTTTTTTTGCAAATACACCAAGAAACGTTACAAATTTTACATGTAGCTAAAACAAAACTGTGCATTACTCAAAACTCCACTGGCAGCACTAAAGTAGACACTTGGAACTGTCAAGAATTTTGTTTTTGTGCGGTAGTAGTTGGAATCCTCCCAAAATTGCAGTCTTTAAATGCCTCATGTCGACTCAGAAAAGAAGATTGCAAATGCAAAACAAGTCAACAATCTGCTGCTGCTTAGTAATACAAATACAATCAACCATTCATTCACATATATATATAAAAAAAACCTCGGTAGTAGAATGTAGAGCAATCCCAGACAGTGTGTCGTAACTTTATCTTTCCAACTGCAGTCTCTGTCAGATGCTACAATAGGTCACTGTTTATAGATTACCTATTCATACTCTCAACTATATTCACATTCCTTTCACCACTCCTTCATCACTTGCTAGATGAAAAAAGGTTAGTGCAATGCAACAAGAGCAAGAGCACTCTTTGACCCTTTAATAGCAGCAATAACTCTCTTAAATCCCCTTTTAGAGCTATAAACACGCTTAAATGAATATTGAATAGGAATACGGAAGCAAAGAAATTCTGAAGCCAAGGGAGCTGACAGTTATTATCGGCTTTTGAATAATTACACTGGAAAGACTGAGGGAGAATGCATGAAACCGTAATGCCTGTACTTGTTTTATTAATGCAAAGATACAAGCATATATGCACACATACACTTTTCACATGTGTGCTTGTAGCGTCAGAGAACAAAGTCAACTAATAATGTAATGTTCATTTGCTCAATATCACTTTTCCATGCTTGGCTTCCCAGTTCCTTTAGTTAGTGAGGAGGAGAGGTTTTTTTCATTTTCAACTTCTAAATTTTGAAAGTGCCTAGCTGAAAGCAGATGTTTCTTATTGTTAACTTTTAGGTGCTGTTACAAACAGTTTGCAGCTGGCTCAGAGAGAGTAGAAAAAAAAGTTTCTTGTAATTCAGAGAACCAACTTTAGCTCTCAAATGTGATGCATTCCCATACCATATATACACTTACTGGTGTGTTCATTCAGTAACGGGTGGTTTGTTATCACTTCCATTTACAGCAAAAAGAACAACTTTCAACAACCTATCGTATCGTAACACACAACAGTAACTCAGCAGCAGCACTTCCCATGCAATATTATTTGCAATAAGAGGGAGAGAGAGAAAAAAAATCTGTCTTGCCTTTAATAGAAAAGAAAGGGCTTAGTAAAAACTTGAATAAGGGCTGCACTCAGCAACTTTTTTTTCTAAATAGTTGAGAATGACTTGTATTTGCAGAGAACGGTTGTGTTTGTATGATTCTATGTTCTTTGGAGACACTGCGTGTAGTTGCAAACCAGGAAGAAAATTTTGTTTTTCAATGAAGAATATTCCTTATTCAGAATTTGAATCCATTGTCCCACTTTCCAGCTTTTCTTATTGCATTAAACAACTTTGTGACTCCGGCATATGTAGTAAGTAAGGGGATATCACACGCAAACCAGGATTAGTGTCAGATTTGCTCAACTCAAGTAGAAAAAAAAATTGCTGACTTGAGCAAACAGTTTTTACATTTCATGCAACAACTACTACAACTTGAAAAACAAACCCACAAAATAAAGCAACTGCTTAGTGGGGCTCGTCTCCATTTATTTTGAAGTTTACTCCCAGAGGGATTACCAAGTGTAATTGATTTTTTTTGCAAGCACACTTCTGTTTGTATACCTCGTTTAAGATTAATCGAGACACTTTATTTCAATCCCTGCAAGAAACCGAACAAAGTTGGTTGGCTTACGAGCGAAAGCACACTCAAATCACACTGGTAGCATGTGTACTCAACACTTGTTTGGAAAGGTAGTAAGCGAACGAATTGTATGCAATATTACGTAAAATACGTAAAATAACAGGCTACGCGGAATATACGGATCGAGCTCAAACGAGAGTCAAAATCCAACTGAGCTCATCCGGCACATTTGCTTACTCTTGAACACGGTGTTACGGTGGTGGCTGGTGGTGAGCTCATGTTATATATTATGTTCTCTTGCACTCAAGCTACCAGCAGAACAAGAACAATACATGCATGCACACCACACATAGCTCTAACAATGTGTTTGTATACAGATAAGTATATGATATGAGATGCAAAAGATGGAAAGGGGAAAAGGGCCGCTGGCTCTTTTTTTATAATGTAATATACTACGCTCACGCTGTGCTCCCTCGTCTACACCTCATTCGTAACACAAAAATATAGGGACCACATTATTATCCTCTGCAGGTTTTCTACCTTTAGAAGTCTACTGAATATTTCATCTTATCATTCACAAACGGCCTTCTTTTTTAGAAGATGTGGTGTGGTAGTAGTAGTAAGGAATACGGCTGAGGATATACAACAGACAATCATTTTATGCGAGGATAGTATATGATTATTACATCTTGTACGTAAAGGTTTTTGGAATGTAGGTGATGTGATCCCGTGAGTTATTGTTGAGTTTCCCCATCTTCAAAGAAACACATCGAGCTTACTGAAAGCAGACTGACTATACACTAGTTGTTAGTTGTTATGTAGCAAACTTTTTTTTCTGTTTGCACTCTTCCTTAGAACTTTAAAGTCTCCTTGGACCAAGATGGTATTCTGGAGAAGCGAGTTGCTGAAATTTGTATGAAGTTTTAGTTGGAAGGAAACAAAATTACATGTGCGTGATCAATGTATTAAATCCATGAACTTTAGTTGCTACTTTAACCTTGTTTTGCACTTCCCTTTAACTTGGAGTGTGTTGATGCAATCGAGTGTTACTTATAGATCTGACTGATCTGATGGGGGTACAAATAAGGTTATGTTATATACTTGCTTTTTATATCAATGATATCATGAAGTGTTGATGCATGCTTTGCTTCTTTTATCAATTAACAATCTCACCTCGTCATGTTTGTTGACGCTTTTAATTCCCCATTGGTTTCGCTGCTCTTAATTTTGCATCGCTATCACCACTTGCTTTTCATTTCGGCTACATTCATCTTTTGCAAGACAAGGTTTAAACAGCTTCTACTATTATAGTATTTGTTTAACTGTATGTAAGTTTGATTGGATTAGTAACAAACTGATTCTTTATGGCATTGATTATATTGATTACTTTATTCCTGTTTTGCTAAAAAAAATGGAATTTAAGTTGTTTTTGCTACGGTTATTCGAGCCTGGTACAAGGCTTGAACGCAAACACGTGTGAAAATTTAATTTAATTCATAATAAAAATAAATGCAAGTAAATAAACTTTTAAAGTACATCGAATTTTCTGCGCCTAATGAAATGAAAGCCAAACAAAAGTTGCCATTTCTGCAGGAAATCTCTGGAAGCAGACTTTAGGATGTAAACCAAAGCAATATCAACATGTTACTCCCTATTTGTTCAACAAATATTATATTATACAAATATTATTCAAAACAACGACTGTACGATACCAGTAGCTATTTTAATAATAAAAGAAAAAGTGGCGAAAATGGTTCGGTAGTAATGTCAAATGTATTTGTTTCAATTCCGCAGGAAAAATAGTATACTGTTTGTCTCTATCGCATGCAGTCATGAGATGAGAGATTTTCATTCATGATTCAGTTTTTAAAAAAACTAATGCAAAAACAAGCAAAAAGTTTTCATTTAAAACAAACGGGAATAAATAATGAAATAAATAATGATGCAAAAGCAACCTGGGATTCAACGGTTTCAAATAAAGCAGCAGGCACCAGCGATTGCGAAAACATTTGAGACTTTTCTGAATAGTGATCTTTGATAAGGGTGTAGATGTAGAGTGCTGTTACGGTAAATAATGTGGAATTTATAACTGCCGATTCGGCAAAAAGTATAAAAAGTTTAGCTTTCCTCATTAAGTATTCCCAACGTAGGAATATTTAAACTCGAATGAAGGTGGAATATGTTGAATAAATTGAAACATTTTACATGACATAAGTGATGTTATTCCCTATGTTCTCCTGAAAATTGATTCCCATGAGATTTACATTCATTTATTATAAGGTTTTGTAATTTTGTAGAATGAGCATACATTTAACAATTGTTCAGTAGGAGTTTCTAGCAAGGAAGCCTTGATTCAAAAACAACATTCATTCCAAGTAAATTCCAGTGATCCAGTTTCCAAACTTTTACTACGAATTTCAATTTAGATACATGAAGTTTGATCCCGAGGTATAATAGTCGAACCAAGAATTTCATGACGAGCAACTTAAATGTCTTCCTTACGTACGTAGGGGAGGTAGAGATTTTATACCACTACTATCACTATTAGAATTCACGTTGTCTGGAACGTTTCAGCTAATTTTACTGGTCGTATTAAATTACATTTATAAATGGTATATATACACCAATGTATGAGAATGTAGGAGATTCAATATGTCTGTCTGCCCACATTACTTACTTTTTGCATGTTTACCCAGCTCTTTCTCGGGAATCAATCGCTACCTCTGCTATGTTGACATTATTGAAACTTTCTCTCATCATGTACATATGAATTGTGTGTGAGTGTCGGAATTGTGATGGTGAGAATTCGCAATCAGAGTTTGCTTGTGTAACCCAGCCGAAGATTTGCTTACGCCGATGTTATTGACGCTTCCAGCATTGAACACGTAAATTGAGTTTATTCGTCAGACGAAGACGGAATGATTCAAAGATGCAATACCTACTCATCAAAATAATATTTAATGTCGGTTGTCTGTCAACCCACTGCGGATAAAATATATCAGACTATTTCCAAACTTCGCATTACTTTTTATTTAATGGATACTAAGAAGAATACGGAACGATACGAAAAACTTGCTTTTTATGTATAAAAAGACTTCTATGCTATGACGCAAAGGGATGCTTGAATTCGAAATGAAAATCTTTATCCTATTTGTTCAAAACAAGACTAGTCGAAGAGCAAGTAGTCGTTGGTGCATAGACGAACATTTCCCACACAAATAATATATAATAACCACCGGTCAACTTTGTTTTGGATCTAACCAAGACTGCAGATAACTATAACTTTTGCAACTTTTATGTCAGACATGCATGGCAGGTCAAACAGAAAACTTGCAAAGTGCAACATTCTTGGAAAAACTAAACATTCATGTTTTACTGGACAACGACGATAGCTATTCAACGCTCTGCAGATTAATACCGCCAACGAAAACAATGAGCATTGTTATCTCTGAGAACCAACAATTGGAGAGAAACGCTTTTCCAGATAATTTTCCCATAAAATTTCTTGATACCAGTAGTTAGTTAGCTGCAGTGCATAGTGCATTACATTATACTACTTTAAAAAAATTGTCTTGGACACGGTTCACGGAGCCAACGGTGGGAACGGAAGCTGGCTCTATCTTTCTAATCGTGGGAAATATTTTCTTCGTTGTTGGCACTTTACCTTTAAGACAAAAATCTTTTCTTTTCATATGCCTGGTTAGTTTCATCCACAAAAAAAACATTTTCTATCCAGCTACAGAAGATACATACATATATATGAAGACGATAACATGCAGTGAAGTTGGTACTAGTTAGTAAGATCAAGTAATTACGACCATTTAGATTCAGGCTAATTTCTCTTCAAAAGAAAGTCTTCAGAACCACAATGCTCTTCATACCAGTTTTGTTATGCGGTGGTGTGATTACCATTAAAACCACGCACCGTACATAGACTCTGTATTCAAATGCAAGTGGTTTTAAGCGTGCTGCGTACATTAGTGTATATAACATCAGTCTCTATACAAAAGAGTGATGCTTTCAACCTCCTCTCCTCTCTGCTACTATTTCTGTTTTTGTATACAGTACACTTATATATATTATATTAAGCACTGTATACGGTGTGCATATCTTCATCTCGTATCGCTGTCAGCAATATCATGAATATTCAAATCAAGACAAGTTTTTGACAAGAGTGTTTACAAACTTCCTCTCATAAAATAGCCCATAGAAATAAAAGATAACTATTAATAGGATCACGATGCGATACTCTGTACCACAACCATCACCACCATGCAATTAACGGTGTCCTTCTTCACGCATAAGAAACATAAGGGTTTGACAATACGTGATTCATATGATCCCAATTCCAACAATCGCTTACAGTATAAAATGTTATTATGCATCTAATTTTATCATACTACACTCCCCTCCCTTCCTAAAGTGCGGGGTAAACAATTATTTAGAACGTGTAGGTATAATGAGAAAGACGAAACTATATCAAGTGCAAAAAACTACATTGAAAATCACACCAGCAGCTCGACATATTTTATGTAGCAATTTTAGTACGAAATTCCTCAAAAGACATGGTGGTTCCAACGACCCCAACCGAAAAAAATCGAATTAAAGCTTCCTTCCTATTTTTTTTCATCAAATCCACAACCAACAACCTGAGTAGCAGGTATTTATATTCAAATTTATGAAACAAGCCGGACCCTTCAAATACGCGTAAAGGAACACAAAAAAGATGTTAAAGAAGCAAGAACAGTAGAATCAGCCGTAGCAGGTCATGTATTTGACAAAGGTCATCATGTGGATTTCGATAATGCAACAATTATTCAACGTGAAACTCGTCATTATAACAGACTTTTCATGGAAGGACTCTATATAAGGAAAACACCTCACAAGATGAACAGAAATGAAGGAATGGACATACATGAAGACTGGTTGGATCTCTTGTTACCCCTAACGAAAATTCCATAAACAAATAAATGCATAATTTAATTAGAATTTCCAAAATGTTAATTTTTAAAATCTTCACAAAAGTGTAACCAATTCCAAGTTTATGATTTGTATTTGTCCTGAAGAAGGCGTCAAATAAAACGCAGAAAGCTCGACAGTAAATATTATCAAAATGACCTCTCAAACCGTTGATTTTCAATATATTAATGTCAGAGGATGGAACTCAATGAAACGTCACGTTATATTCCACTACGGATTGGATTTCGTCAAAACAATTCAAAAACTTCAAACACTAGAAATAAAATTGACAGCACTGGAACTACATATCGGTTTCCTATTAAGATGTAAAAGAGCTGGAATAATCCCTAAAGGACTTCGCATGAAGAATAACTTCAAAAACAACGACCGGTTTTCAAAATTCTTCCAAAACTCCAGTTCAAAGTTATTGAAAGAAGTCGTAAGAGATAATTTTGAAGAAAAACATCGCATCAAAACTGAACTAAAACATCTAAAAATATGCACAAGAACTCAAATGCCAGATCTATGGGGATCTATATGCAAGTTAATAAACCAATCAAAATGGAAATCATCAGAAGCTATTCAAAATAGACACAATAAAAAATGGGAACTATTACAAAACGAAAAATACAGTCAAGAAAGAAAATCTCTTCCTTGTATAAATGATGTCGTCAATCTAAGCAAGTACCAATTGAAGAATGAAGAAATGAAGGTTCTAAAACTTGGACTAAATTTCGCACTACCAACTACAAACAAAACTAAAATGATCACAGAAACTTCAATTGCTGTAGATGAGATACTTTCCCGACAAGATGAAGATAAACAAAATGAAGTTCTTCACATTCGAAAATCAGTTACACGTATCCTTCAAAAAGAAAAACTCAAACCTTGGCCCAAACCTGAAAAATGGATTAAAGAGGGTATTAGCAGTCTAAAATCCAACAAAGATATTTGCATATCAAAAGCAGACAAAGGAAACGTAGTTGTGGTTTTGGATTCCGAAATATACGAAGAAAAAATGGAGCAACTTATCCAACAAGGACCATATTCCAAACTAACTGATGACCCTACCCCAAAATGTAAAAACAAGTGCAACAAAGTTCTCCGTCGACTTGTAAGAGAAAAGAAAGTTAGACAAGAAGAGAAAAATTATCTATTTCCATCAAATCCATCATGTCCAATTATATATGGATCTCCAAAAATTCATAAAGAAAATGTTCCATTAAGACCCATTGTGGATTTCAGAAATTCACCGACGTACAGAATTGCTAAGTTTTTGAAACCAATCCTACAATCTCTAACGAAGGGCCATAAATTCAACGTTCTCAATTCCTATGAATTAGTGGACAAGTTAGATAATATGTGTGTATCAAGACAAGACATCCAAGTTTCCTTTGATGTTGTAAGCCTTTTTACTCAAGTTCCTATCAATGAAACATTGGATATCACAAAAAACTTACTAAACAACAAAGAAGATTGGAAGAAAATTACCAAACTGAATGCAGATGACATAATTGAACTCTTGCAATTATGCATGACAGCAACAAGCTTTCAGTTCCGGACTAATTTTTACCAACAGCAAGACGGTATGGCAATGGGTTCCCCAATTTCTCCAATCATGGCGGAAATATTTATGCAACATTTGGAATTAACCAAAATATCGAAATTGAAGCACATAAAAAACTGGCTCAGATATGTCGATGATAGCTACTGCCACGTGAATGAGAGAAAATTAAAATTGGTTGAACAAGAACTGAATGAACTACACCCCAAAATAAAATTCACAATGGAAATGGAGAACCAAAAATCAAAATCTATCCCCTTTCTTGATATCCTAATATCAAGAAAACATAATGGACTATTAGGACATCAGATTTACCGGAAACCAACTCATTCAGACAAGTACTTGCAATTTTCCTCATCTCATCCAATGTGTCATAAGATTTCAGCCATCGATAGTCTACATTATCGAGCTCTAAAACTCAGTGATCAAGAACATTTACAAGATGAACTTTACCATATCAAAAAAACCTTTATGTTAAATGGGTATCCTGAATATTTGATCGATGCTAGCTTACAAAAAATGAAAATCCGTGTTCAAAAGTCAGCCACACAATCTAACGATTCCCAATCATCAAGAGGCAGACTTATCTTACCATGGTTCAGCAGTACTACCAACAAGATCGCTTCAATAATTCGTGAAACCCTCAACGTGGAAATTGGCTACATTCCAGGTCAAAAAGTATCCAGTTTCATTTGCAACACTAAAGATAAACGTATAAAAGCAGAAGTAGGAGTTTACAAAATACCATGCAAAGATAACTGTCAAGAAATATATGTGGGTGAAACAAGCCGGACCCTTCAAATACGCGTAAAGGAACACAAAAAAGATGTTAAAGAAGCAAGAACAGTAGAATCAGCCGTAGCAGGTCATGTATTTGACAAAGGTCATCATGTGGATTTCGATAATGCAACAATTATTCAACGTGAAACTCGTCATTATAACAGACTTTTCATGGAAGGACTCTATATAAGGAAAACACCTCACAAGATGAACAGAAATGAAGGAATGGACATACATGAAGACTGGTTGGATCTCTTGTTACCCCTAACGAAAATTCCATAAACAAATAAATGCATAATTTAATTAGAATTTCCAAAATGTTAATTTTTAAAATCTTCACAAAAGTGTAACCAATTCCAAGTTTATGATTTGTATTTGTCCTGAAGAAGGCGTCAAATAAAACGCAGAAAGCTCGACAGTAAATATTATCAAAATGACCTCTCAAACCGTTGATTTTCAATATAGTAGCAGGTATGATGTACTTAAGAATAGTGGAAAATCTTGAATTCCGATTATGACTACTTGGGAA
The DNA here is from genome assembly GCA_964034955.1 of Orchesella flavescens. Lineage (NCBI taxonomy): Eukaryota > Metazoa > Arthropoda > Collembola > Entomobryomorpha > Orchesellidae > Orchesella > Orchesella flavescens. Next base: position 17,682,645 of record OZ035955.1, on the reverse strand, counting down.
AAGTGTATTGCACTTTGCATCAACTCAACATGATCGAGCTCTAGTAGCTCCAATCACGGTACAACGAATAAGTAGCCGTAATACTGAATAGTAATACCACAAACAAGCAAAAGGATAGTAAAATCGTATTGGAGACATCATCACAAGACCATATCACGTGTAAACGTAATACCACAACTATTTACCTTACAACCTCAACCATTCCTCCATTTTTTATACGCTCATATACATCCTTCCTGTCTTCCTCTCCCACAGATATGTAAGATTGGTTTCGCAATCGATTTATATTTCAAAACGTAAAGTTGGGATTCTCAACAACACAATAACTTGTCACGTCTCAATGTATAAATGAAAATCGATGTTGATGTAAAGTCAATTTTGCGTGAGTTAAAAACAGGTTTCGCATTCACAAGGTGACTCGTAAAGTACATCTTAAAAACTTTACCTTACCTAACTCTCTATCAGAACATCATAAGGATGAGCATAGTAAATAAAACCTTCCTGGTCAGTTTTGAAAAAAAAATGATTTTATGTGTACGTGCTAGATTTGTTGAGGAATATATATGTTGTAACTCTAGCATTCTTCACGACAGATGAAATAAGGTAGTATTATGAGGTTCCATTTTCATTGTTTCATGAATCTTCTTTAATGGCTTTGACTACAAAACCGCAAAGTCAACCAAGAAACCTGAGAGTAGTGGTAGTGGAAAAATCCTGTTCAAAGTTGTCTCAGTAATCCACAAAAGACTGAAATTTTAGTTTCACGAATGGGATTAAGCGTGATTGGAGGAGCGCACCATGATACAACATGCGTTTTATGTAGCTGCTGCTGTGCCAGCCAGAAAACTCTTCTGGCAGAGAATTAAAGAGAGAAACACTCACTCCATAACCAAATCAAATTCGTTGGCTCCTCAATGTGCTATACGGAACATATTATTCTCCTCGTAATTTAATGTGTGAGGAGAGCAATAGAAAAAGCTTTTGCAATGAAGCATGCAAATGTGCAATGAACCTTTCGCCACATCATAATAATTTGAAGCAGTCAACACGGCAATTCATGTCATGTCAGTTTGGACCCAGTTGAGTTACAGCTACTATATGGCAATAATGTCGGCTACAGATTAGGGAATTATAATTCTGTTATCCATCTACTCTGCAATAAAGCCATTGGTTTGGTGCCATTGATCCGGATTTGCTGGAGGCTTTTGGACTTAATGGGTTTGAGGTTTTGGACGTCAAGCCGAATACTTATGCGCTGTATTAGATGAGCCAAACCCTGCGTACTTTGTACCATCACATCACAATCGCCAAAGGGATTCCTTGGAACCGTGCTTTCATTTCGCTCGTGTCAATATATAACTGCATTATTCGTCGGAGTAAAGACTGGACAGCGCCAATAAGAGAGATGGCAATAAACCATTAAACAGAGTATTTCTCTAGTTTGAAGCCCTTTCAACGGCCATTATCTAATCTGTATATATACTAAGGTCTACTAATCTACACCGAGATATTCATCATGATTCCGTTACTTTAGTAAGTCTTGTGTTCACTTTTGTATTGCTCCTGTTTACGCTAAGAATGTAGTATAAATGCAATGCAACACGTCAATGCAAAAAATAAAGCACCGTGTGGAAGAGTGAACGGAAGTCTATATTTTCTTTACATGTTTAGTTAGCACTTAATTTTTTTAGCTGTTAATCTTTTGATAGCACAAATCTTTACTTTCTCTCCTATATTTTGCAACAAGCGGATGGTAGTAATACGATTAGGTAAGATAATGAAAACGAAATGGTCATCTACAATTACTTTGTACACTGGTTTCAGTTCTCGTTTTGTATGACATGATGCAATCCCTACAAATGTAAACCACATTAGTCGTGGCGTGAATATACTCGCTTTGTATTATTTTAATGTTGAATCTGAATACTAAAAGATGAATGAGTTACTTCTCCTCTTCTTCTTCTTGTATTCCTTGACTTGACGCTTTCTGTTCTCGCATGCGAAGCACTTTTTTTCCCTTTCTATTCATTAGGTGTGATTTAAATGAGAGAAGAAACGACTTGTTTGTGTTGATTGATTTAATATGACTGTGTACACAAACAGCCCTGACCATGCATGTTTTGTTGCTGTATATGAGGTTTTAAAACTGGGGCACAGTCACTTTATAATATTTATTGCTACTTAACTCACACTTTAGTGCGAGAATTATACATTCATGGGTTGACAGTTATTGCTTTGAAAATACAATAAACTTATCGAAATGTGACATGAAGAAAATTATAGCTAGATCAAATCTCATTAAATCTCAAAAGCAAAAAAATAAAACCTACCATATAATTTTTTTTATGAGAATCGGAAGTTTAGATTCTGTGTCGTGTAGCCTGCTGCAGTGTAGAGTAAGCAGCGCTTAAAATAGGTACTTGGTATGTTTGTATCTACAGTATAAAACCATCATTAACATGTTTAATTACGTTCAGCGTTCCACATCGATTTGTAGCGCATTTCTTTCTAAAGTCAAAAAGAGATATAGATATACGTGGTATGATGTACTTACTTGCACATAAAATATACTTTAAAGTGGTACCATTTGTAGGCCTACCTATTTGTAATCGAATACAAATGGCAAATATGCTATTCCCGAATTCACTGAATTGATAGTTCACTGAAAACAGTATCATTTACTTGCACATCATTGCAATGAAGTCAAGGTAAGTTATTCATACAGTTGAAATTCTGTTAGAATGTACTTCGTAGTAAGTAATTAGACAAAAAGCATTGTTATTAGTAAATACATCCATAAAAATAGATAAGTATGGCGTATTATAAATAGCAATGACAAATGAGTCAAACGCGGGTGCAGAACCAGAACGGTATTGTTTTCTAGATGACATCAATATACTACCCAAGGGAGTTAGGGATGTTGTATGCCTTATGCACATGCACAATAGCCTATATGCGCTCATGTGTGGTCTTGTGTGAATGTGAATTGATAGGGTGTTGCTGGTTATATGCGCATCGTCCCAAACAACTTGTACCCTACAACGCACGCAGTCTAGTGGCGTTCTCACAAAGTATGAGAGACAGAAAATGAACAAAGGAAAGAGGTTGAGTGTTGAGTTTACCTGGGTGAAATATGATGGCAGCACACATCTCTGATCGTCCAAGCGGCTGTTCTGAAGCTTTTCTAGGAGCTCAAACAGGTCCTGCGATGCATTCTGAAAATCATATAAAAAATTCTTACATGAGATTTGCATTAATATGCTTTTTACTTTAATTTTACAACTAACACTAACGTTCACATGATTTCAATTGAAGTGAAGGACGTAATTCCAATATTTCCGGAGAAAAAAACCTTGTCACTCTGTTCCTTCCATGAAAGAAGTTAATTTTTAATAATTCATTTACTTCAATGTAAGTACAGCAAGTGTGTGACTGTGTGAATAGATATCTTATGCTACATAAGACAGATTAACATATGTAGCTATCCCTTGTGAGTTAATTAATTTATGTGATTATTCAAAGACTTGACTCTGATAAAAAGCTTCATAAAATATTGAAGAAGCTCAAATTCATAGCTTCCCCTTTGCTTATTCATAGGGTACATTATATAACATATAGTATGTGCGCAACAGTAGAAGTTGCTGTGTGGAATGATTCTGAGAATGTCAACGAAAATGGAATATGGGAAAATATGCGTCTGCTGTCTGCACCAAAAGGGATGAAATTTACTCACCCAAATCTCATTATTTAAACACGAGTTCTTAAAAAGCAGAGTACCTAGCTTTTTATACAAGATCTGTAAGTCCCTGGAAATGTTTGCGTATAACTTGATGAGAGGACCTAAGGTGAGCACCTAAGTATTTTCTGACCAGCACAGTTTCCCTGAAATTACGTGCTTTTAAATTTCTCAACTAAAATCTTTAAAACTTTTAATACTAAATTATTGGTTGTTGAGTCAATAAACCATAGAATCTAACGGTTATTAAGAACGGAGAATGTTTTTGCGTTTTCTTTGTACACATTCGAAGCTGTTTCCATTCTCAGTAACAAAAAAGGAGCTCAAATTAAAATACAAACGTGCTCTACTCATTAGTCTATTGTGTTTAAATCTTATAACTTCACTCGCACAAAAATTTCTACATGTGTACCTCAGGGGAAGAATTTAAGTTGATTTTCAACACTTTTTCAGTTTACGCATTACTGATGGTGAGCTTAATCTATAATTCAGCTCAGCAAGTTCTACACGTTTTTCTCTCAATTTAATTTGATTAAGATTCTAGTCCTAGTCATTGGAAATTTAATGTCAATCAGATTAATCCTGTCATCACGAGACTTATTAAGTAAGAGCAGCACAATGGGTATTACAAGAGTATATGAGTTTTCATCTTCTCATCAGGGGTAACGGCGTAGTATATTCCAGTGGGGTTCAAAAAGGAGAAAAGTTCATACTTACAAGGTTGCTGGTGCTTTATCTCATCATAGGCTTTGATTAAGGCTAGAGGGCATTTTTAAGTCAAGTGTTACGTATATGTAGTGGGGTATGTCTGAAAACTTCTTAAAGATTAATATACTGTCGTATATCTGTCGATAAAGTTTTCCTGAGATTAAACCCACTTCCCAGCTCCCTTCACTCATTCGTGAAATCGGACGTTAAGGTACTTTCTAGAAGGATTGGATTAAATTGTAATGACTCACCAGAATTTTCTCAGCCGACTCCCGTCGACTTGCCACGTTGGAAGCGGCTGCTGAATCAAACGAAGATCGATGGGAAGAAAGCGCTTCCATATTTTGATTGTTGCTTTTCCTATAACAAAAGAAACACAAAAATTTAGTTATGAATTCAGTATTAGGAAATTCACAAATTTATTATTTTCAGATCCATTACAACATATCCATTGCAGTAATATCATTTAAAATGCTTGTAAAATATATGCTCATGTGGTAAATATTATATATAAACCATTTTATGCCAATAGTTCTCCGCTAACTATCTCAGCAGTGCACGTTCACGGAACGATTATTACTAAAGGTGGCAATCAAGAGCTTTATGCCCTCTCAACTCACCTTTGGGGTCAAGTCGTAGTTGTTTTTCGTGGCTTCAAACAAATAAATGGTCTATAAAAGTATGCATAATGGGTATGTATCGTGTGACAGCTAGTGCTGTGCTTGTAGGTACATCTTTTATGCAATACAAAACTTTGCTTTTTCATTTTGCATAAATGAAGTCAGCATGTATCTCAAAAACTTTGAGGTAAAAACAAGCACGTCGAGTTGAGAAACGCCTCCTGCATTTAGGTACATATTAGAACCTTGAATTATAAGATGCGTCCCCTCATAAAGCTACTGCTTCACCCTTATTTATCGCACCTAATGCATTTTATTTCAGGTTTTGTATCAATTCAGCTCTCAATTGATCTCACACTTTAATAATAGAGTTGTTCAAGATGTAATAGCAATCATTGGGTTGTGCTTTGAGCAATATTTTTGCGTGGTTTTAAAGAACAGGGAGTGGAAGACATTACGAAGGGATACCATTATATTTGTACACGAAGCGGCATACCTGGTTTATCTCTTCCATCAAGGAAAAGGAGTTTTTTTCTCTAAAAGATAGTGGCGTACACTTGAAAGTAAAGTACCTACGAGCATTGAATTAGCAACTTCTAGAACTACTTAGCGTACTCAGGCATAAAAGGTTTTGTAGGCAATTTTGATATTTCCAAGGCTAGTCAGCGCTCCATTTAAGCACATATGGAAAGGAAAACTCAACATTGATATGATATGATATGACATGACACAGTAGCGTTCATCTTCCCTCCCTTCCTCCAACTTATTTACTGGTGCTTGTTCAGCAATTGCTAGAAGCTTAGAAAGGAAAGTACAATGAAGAGTGAAAGTAAATTGGAGATTGCGAATGGAGAGATAGAAGAGCATGAGAGTTTATTATTTTTCTATTGAAATAACCTATAGAGATTACTTGCATGACTATTTAGGCATGAATGAATACTCTGGGAACCTGCTCACTGACTACAATATATATAACTTAAGCTTACATGAACAACATCGTGTATTTATTTACACAGCGATATTAAAAAGATAACGCGAAGCTCAGGGAAAGGAAACTAGTATACTTGTAACAAGAATGCAAAGAGACTATACTTTTCAAGACGCAGAAGAAGATAACTACATTGCCTCAATGCTGTGAATATTAAAACTCTAATCATACGTTTTAGGGATTTACAATGTTATTTTTACCTGGCTACTGCGACACATCACATCCTCTTATTGGAAATGATGTGGAGAAGAAAATGTAAAGTAAACAAGGTTTGTTGATGTCTTTCTTGTTATATAATAAACTAAAGACTTGAGAAACCAATCTAGCAAAGCTCTACAAAATACATGGGTTATGAGTTTCATCAGTTTCATGAATGAGCATTATACCACACACCAAGCAAGACTATTATAATGAATCACGTTGCCCCAAGCGCTTTCTTTATCTAAATCTTTTCACACTGTGACTTCAAAGCCAGGAGAAAGTACGGGTTTAGTTTAAAAATACGCACATTACACACTTCATGCATTCTCCGGCTTGCGTCATCATCATCAGTCATAAAATATTTACAATCTGGTTCAGAAATAGATTTCAGAAGGTTGAAATATCAGTTGGCTCTTATGAGCTTAATATATATATCTTTCGTCTATCCCGTGAAAGCTAAATTTAGAATTTTTGTAAATAATTTAACAGTCTCATGAAATTCACAAAGAAAATGCGCTGTTATTAACTTTGCAATCTTTCTTACATATCGATTAATGAGAGAAATGCGTGTGGTTACATTTTCACTTTGTTTCCTCATTACATATAGCCATTAGTTTAAATTATATACTTTGTTCGCATATGCATACATATATGAGTCATATATAGCTTGGCTGAAATAATACGCACACGAAAGTTTATACTAATGAGAAGGAGTTTTAAATTTAGAACTGTGGTTAAATTTGGACCAGATTCCTGTCTCCAGTCAGTGCTGATTAATGTGAAGAACTCACGTGAAAAAGTTCTTTTGTTTGTATTTAAAGAAGAGAAACTAATATAATATAGAAGTAGAAAGAAAGTAGAGAGTATACATATTTGCAAAGTATGAGAACCTATACTCTATGTTTGTATTTGAAATTTGGAAAACTTTAGACAAGATTTGACTTGTTTTAATATTTAATAGGAAAATTGAGCACGGTACGGTAACCAAAACAAACCGAAAGGAGAAAGATAATAATGTGTATGGTACACTCACGTCATTTCATTACCCAACATCCAAGTCGGCACGTAACATTACTTTTATTTTAGCTTTAGGAGGATGTACTTGAAAAAAAAATTCAGAGAAAGTAGTAGAAAATTTATGCATGTAAAATATTTACTTTAGTTTAAGATACAAAATTAAGTTTACTTTTCTTTTAGCAATATACACCATCCTATATGCTTCGTTAATACTTTCCCCTCTCCACTTATTGCCGTAAGTTGATGAAGAGAGTACTATATGGTATGGTATATACTCCCTCACCATGTACACTTTGTATTCTTTAAGGATGCCGATCTTTAGTTTCTAGTTTATGAAAAGGAACCAGTCATGCGACAGACACAATTTAGTTTTTCTTGCCTGGAGTAGTCTCCCAATTATTTTTTCAATCTCTGTTTTTATCATATTGTTAGCTAAGGTACTCATATCCAGGAAGTCAGGTGCTCTACTTACCGTAGAATAAAAAGGACATCCTCTCTACTTACTTTCACAATCACAATACAATGCAATAATGCTGCTGTGCTGTGACCAGTTCATTGACGTCACCTTAGACGAAAAATAATGCTTCCGTTTTCTTTTACTATGCATTCACTCCACATTGTAAATGTAATGCTTGTATGGGCATTATGTTCTAGGATTACATTCATCCTTTACCATAATATTTTCACTCCTATTTGGAACGTAACACGCTCCAACGTCCCCATGCTGTTAAAATTCCCTTTTTTGTGCTTCAAAAGAGCTTAACACATAGGTAGAGTTGGAGAAGAAGGGGCTTTTATTTCACAAGCATTTCTACGTACCACACACTCCAGTTGTCTTATTATTATGTCTGCTTTCTAACTCAATTGAAAACTTAGAGCATGAAAGTACCAAAGCCTTTGGGCACCCAAGGAATCAAACTTTCACTCTCGTGCGGAGAAATATCTATACAATACATACATGTTTATACACTCATATTTGACTAGCAGCAATATCTATCAACGACGGGATGTGGGTATTTCGCAAGCATTTACATGGGGAAGACTCAAAAGTGAGTACGGGAAAGTGAACTCGTCTTGTACTAAAAAGAGTAAAATTCAAAGTAGTATTCACAGGTTGCTTGTGTATATGCACGTATGAATGCAAAATGTGATATTGAATTGGAACGGAACTCGAGTAAACTATACAAGAGGCAAATTATTACATTGACAAGTGGAATGGATTGCCTTTGTGCTGTTGGTGTGCGCTTCCTTTACATTTCCTTCCTCACTACTGTTTCTCAATGGAGTGGGCAAGGCATGACAGCATGACGAGAAGAAACACAATACAATATTTTCCTGTAATACTTTTACATTGTTAAAGTAAAAAAAATGTGGGGAAAGGGAACTTGGAAAACGCCTTTCACTAACAATACTTCTCCCAGCGCCCCAGGAAGACTTTTAAATGACCTACGATCAACTTTTTTTCCATGATAATGTTCTCTTTACAGAAAATATGGAAAGTGTATTGGATTCAAGTTTATTTCACAGAAAATCACTACTACCTCGGTGCAATACCTTGCACAAAAGTACTTTTACTGTACATCTAAATGTACATGTATTACTATAATTTAACTCAAAGGAATGTATTTCAATAAATCTAATTTTGTATGCTGATATATGAACATGAGCTTCGCCTCGCCTGAACCTTCCAAATTCCAAAGAAACTGTCATCCTCAACATTGTTCCAACAGTAAGTGCGTAGATGAAAAGTTTATATGTATATTCAAAAAATGAACCAAAACACATAAGTACCATTTCCCCCATTACAAGAGGTAATTTTTTTACCGAAATGAATGTGTGTCTCAATGAATAGACTCCAGGAATGGTGAAAGGATTTTTTTGCTTTCTTCTTCAATAAAAAAACATTTTTTATGTTGATTGTAGTTACATTTTTGTAAAAACAAACTGAATCAAATGGAATCATACATTTCATTGAATGAATCATTTCCCGTATACATATGAAGTTTATGAATGACTGATGATTTACACTTACTGTTATGTGCTTTGCTGGCATTGATTATGAAACCACTGCTACACATAGCAATAACATGCTTGATTCCCTTAAAAACGTATCATTAAACATATCAATCGTTTGGCTGCCTCTAAATGTGAAAGCACCTTCGACGTCAATTGATCAGAATAGCTTTTAACTATGGACACCAGCTGTGGGATCCAAATTGCCAATTACTGAGGCCTTGAAAGGGATCACACGCGCGCATGGTTTCCAAAAAATTGGCCAAAAAAGACCTTGTCTGAACAGTGTCCGAGGACGACTACAGTTACAACCTGCTTAACAAAACATTACGACAGCAAACAACTTCGCGACGCAATAAATATAATGCTAGAATCTTGTTATGAGTTGCATATACAACAATAACTGGCTATACAGTAGGATATTTCGCAAGTGATTTATGAAGCACCTTTTGTTAATATATGAAAACAGCTTTTCAAGGAATTCAGCCCTACACTGCCGCTTGGGAGAGAGTTCGATTACACTTTTCCCATTTTCTTGGGTATAGCGCGTGTGACATGGGCTTTCTATTATTTGCGATTGTATTTCTGCTTCCGTGCAGGAAGAAGCCAAGGTTATACTTGTGAGCAAGTTGATAAGAAGTGAGAAAACACATCAGTGATGAACTATAATGGTAGCTTCTTTTCAATAAGCGTCAAACTGCCAAAAAGTTTTGCTTCTGTCAAAAGATTTAGCCCGTTTGGACAGAGTCGTTATCGAAATTTAAAGCTTTTTAAAAACTAAGGTAATCTGTGAAGAAAAAGCAGGACGTGAGCACTACATACTACATTCTTCAATCTTTGGGTTTCCCCAAGGGATTTCGGCATGACTTGAACTGACAGGCTACAAACCGACGCGAAACAGATTGTAACAATTCACACAACTTTCTCCCAAATAAACTTCAAAGAAAGCTATATCATGAGGTAGACGGCTGACTCATAATAACGCAAAACGGATATACCTCTGTGAAATTGTGTTGTCCTGTCATTTTTAACAACATACAGTATATAAAATTCTTCTCACTTCTGTATGTCATGCAATGCACGTGAACGATATTGAAATTCCCAAAATAAGACGTTTGACAAGCAGGTAGTGTTGCTTCAGGCGCAAATACTACAACTTGTTATGAAGTGCTAGTGTGTGAGTGTGTGTTGGGTCATATAGTTTTGTGCTTGATTCTAGGAGTTTAAATCTAATAATAAGTCGACAGTATGAGAGGTGATAAGGTTAAAGGTGAAATCATACATTTTTCGTTCGTATATATCTACCAACCCATCTTGAAACGAAACAGAAACGATTCAATGTTTAAATTTTCCCATCTTTATACTTGATTCATCGTCGTTGCGTTATCAGGTAAAAGGTTAATTGTGTTAATTTTATGCATCGCATGTGCATCAAAGACAATATAAAACCATCTTCAAAACAATGATTAAGACATCGACACCTTTATATCCATTCGTATTATGTATGTCTGTACATCTGCGCACAGACATACATACATAATACGCTTTGAATTGCTAATAACTTAACAGCCACCGATGAGAGTTAATTCTTTTGAGTGAATAAAGCTGTCAGGCTGTCAACTTTGAGTGATTTTCATAAAATGTCATTGGATTACAATGACTGAAATCAAACCCGAGAGGAGAGGATTTTGCATTTATATCAGGTGTTGGTGTTAGTAGAACTATGTACATTTACATATCTGAATGGCCCTAGTATCACAACGAGAGCTGATTCCAAAGAAAGAATGAATGAAATATCTCTACCACTTTATTGGCATTCTTAAGATAGAACCTGGGAATATGGCTGTCACATGCTCAGCAAAAATCCTATTAGTCTTCAAAGACACGTTCATATAAATACAGCCATTACCATTTCCGACTACGAGGAAAATCTCTCATATAAACATTGTAAAAAGATATGTCATTCCTTCTATAGAACTTCATGAGAGCCACAAACACAAATCGAATTGGTATAAACAACTTTTGCTTTTGTTGAAAATAAATACCCATTTATTTACTTGCTTCTCGCCGTCGCCACCTAGCCCAAGTCTAAACCTACGATTGCGAAATACATCTCAACAAAAGTCACTAAAATGATAAATTCATGTTACTGCACTTACCTATATATACAAGTGTATTGTATACAATTGAACAGTTGAACCAACTATAAATTTCATAGAACCAGCGAAATAAGCCCCATGGTTAAGCAGGTATAGTTTATATGTATGCCGACAGTCATTCAGAATCACATGGAATGACAAGCCGTGGCAATGATATATTAATGCAAGTATTTCATCTGGCTGCCAACTCCACGTTTACCTTCTTTGTTCACTCACGCTGCTAAGTAATAATGCTACCCCTCACAGAGCCCAAGTGACACAATTCACATTCAAACTAATTGCTTTTGTGATGCATTACGATATCTGTAAATATAGTGGCTCTAATCTTGCTATCAGTAGAATAATCTAAAGCGCTGCGCCACGGTGGTAAAACAATAAATATTATAAATTACTTTTGTACTCAGACTATGTATGCATGTACAATTCTGCAATTGCAACTCTTTAAGAGATAAAAAAGCAGCTGTGTGCGTATGCATTTACCCTAATGAAAGGTCTCCCCCTATCTTGTTATTTTTATGGCATTGGTTGCTTGTTGGTGTATTTATGAAAAAAGATAATATGCTGGATTGACAGCGGTTGCTGAAAGATAAATCACAGCACTTTTTATTTAATTCGTTTTGTTTACATCAACAACTACATTAAGTACAATTTAACAAGATGGGCTTTCGGAAAAAAATCAAAAGGGAATTCGATCATCTAATGCAAAACAGATATTACATAAATAATAAGATTTTTGCAAGTTTTATTGCTTCGTGCTCAAGCATTTGAATAAGAATGTGCTATGCGGTAAAATGCATATTACAATATAAAAACATCAAGTGCAGGAATGCCAAAGATATAATGCATATGAAATCAGATTGCAGCTGCGAGTGAGTATATAGGCATCATAAAATTATCTTGGGACCCCATCAATTATTTTATAAATAGTGATTGCATTGCAGAATTCGTTCTATTTGCTGTTATTTTACGAGTTGTAATGCATACTTAAGTAGTAGAAGTAGTGGTGGTGACACAAGCGATTCAGGTTTATATACAAAGTAGCATAAACAAAATGCCTTAAAATCCGCCTCCGCCCACATTCTCATTTCCATTACTATCATCATCATATGCACATACCAAACCAAATTAGAGGCGAAACCAGAAGTCATCATCTGTCATGAGAAATCTAATGTCAAGCTAGACAAACAGTACTTTGTCGACATCATCCTAGAGCAAGCAACAGAAGCTTCGTTTTTAGACACAGAACAGTCAGAACAGAAGAAATCTCAAATTCCATCAGTTACGACAGTTCGTGATGAAACCGTCTAGAGATTTGGATGGGAATCATATTATCTATATCTACACAATCACAAAGTTAGCCTCCTCCCCGATTGAAGTTGCTAGATGGTCAGAGAGATTATCTGAGCTTTCTCTGTAATTATCTACGTGAATAGGATCCGAATGTTACGAAAGTGATCTTGCATATGACTTACGGTAACACATAAGAAGCTAACGATAAGTGTATAGGCATATGAGCATGACGAGCATTTATGTTAAACGTGGGTATGCCCCTATGTTCCATTTACCCTTGTATGTATGCATTCGAAATAACAAGGATAGACAGCATTCATGAATTGAAACAAACATCAACTCAACTCTGACCCAATTCCCTAATGTAACATCGCGATTTAATGCTGGGAAATCCTTTTGTTCTCATTTTACCCATATTGCTATCCTTGACTCACTGAAGGCCTTCAGATTCGCCCTTTTTTATTACAGTAGCGCTATCATACTTAATTACAGTGGAAAACCAATATTAATATTTTTAAATAAGAGGCTTTGCTTCCTCTACTCCTTCAAATCCTAACCTTAGCTATGTTTATAATACCTTGTGCCACTAATACAGTGTATAAAACCAACGCACGGAGGTACCTGCCTGATAAAACCGGCTTGTTGTAATGGCTACTTACAACATGTTCCTTTGTTTGGAAATAAAACACCAGGGTCACAGCTAGGGTCATAAAATTGTGGGAGGAAATATTCTCTTTACGAGAGTACTCAGTAAATGTTCCAACTAAACTTCTGCGGCCAAAAATTATTATATTGTTCATGGTGCTGTTGACAGAAACCCTGTTGCATTCACAGTATGTCCCTTTTTACTTATCCCCATTTAATCCTCCAATGTTTGGAAAGGACTCGAGGATTTTCATTAGAAAAGTTAATTTGTCCAGCTCTCCTCCGTTCCCTTTACGCCCAAAATATAAACACCGTACTATAGAGAATACATTAAGGGACGGGAGCAAATTTAGTAGTAGTAACATGTACGTCGTAATACTTGAAGAAAACATGCTGACGCCGTAGCGTACACGGCTAATGCGATGTAGCAAAGTAACAACTTGACCTTTAGTCATATCTGGTCAGAAGCAGATGAGATAGATAAGTATCTGATTCCAAAGTAAACAGAAAATACTAGGAGCGAGCCTGCTTCTTCATCAGTTGATGTAATTTCCTGAAAGACCTACTTTTCCACAAAACACCACCATCAAAAGCACTAGGGCATAAAAACTAACAGGTCTGTGTATTCGAGCCAGTTTTTATGCACGAATGGGTGCTTCTAATAGCAGCAGCAGCACCAGAAGGATATTACTGATGATGGAAGTAGCTAGATTGCTGTTGGCCCTAGACTCCTAGACCGATTATGGGCTTGAATGGATTTATATAAAAGCTCTGACATAACATTACGTTCAAGGCTTTAGTTCTTAGTTTCTCATTACGCCTTTGAAGTGTCTAGATATATATCTTTCAATAAATACAAAAGATTTCATTTTTTTATTGATACTCCACAAATAATCATGTTAAGAAACTGAACTTATGATATGTGTTACAAGCAACAAATGTAATAACAAGTATTACATAACATAAATATACTGGTAGCATCAGCAGCAGCATCTTTCCCTTTGAAAACAGTGCTTTTCTCAGAGGTGATGAGCTCAGCTTTTCAACGAGTCAACATCAGAGAAATCGTTCCAGCAAGACAGACTAATCTATTTTACAGACATTGGAAGAAACCATTCAAGAAAAAATAGTGGAACGAGCAGAAGCAGAGCCAGGACGACATAATTATATGGTGTGAGCAAAAACGGTAAGCTTGAAGCTGGCAATCTCATGCATATACTAAAAGTTTCTTTTGCTGAAAGGAGAGTTAGTTTCCAAGATTTGCTATTCGCTTTACCAGCATATAAGTAAGCAGAGATTGCATTTTCAGCCTCTTAACAATTTGTTCGGTATGTCTGTCTACCTTCCTACTTTCTTGGCTAGAGAGAGCGGATGATTTATGCCGTTAGAATAAGTTGGATTTAACAATCGAAATTTTAAAAAACGTAAATATATTTTTGGAATTGTCATAAGTTTTCAAAAGGATAGACTTTCCAAGGAATTTCATTAAATTCATTTTGCTACATACGTTTTTGACATAAAATGTAACATAATATATGCATGTTTGCCTTTGCCCCCACCACAATGTTTTCTTTTCCGATGAGCTGCCATTAGTGTAAAGTTAACATCCATTTATCGAGTAGCAAGGTACTCCACATTTTCTATGGTTTTCTTTTCTATGCCCACAGATTTCCAGTGTTTCTTGCAGGCATAAAAATGGACATTGTAATTCCTAGATCTCAAGAACAGATAGGAAAACCTCATTTTAGTGGGATCAGATGAAAATGAAAAGACGTACAAAAAATGAGCTTTGGCTAAAGAACATAAGCAGCAGCCTCCCACGCATATTTAGTTTGCCAACCCTTACAAATATAATCATCATCATCCCCATCCTCAGCATTTTCACGTTCGTTGATGAAGTTTTTTTCTTCATTGTTTACATTTCGGACCAACATATGGTTACACAACAGAGCAAACAGATAGGCTGCTGTCAGTCCATATTTTACACAAGTGGCCTATTGTTCAGCAATATTTCACTTTGGGAGTTAAACATGAGTTTTCATGCGAAAACGCACACATTAGTGTCAGAGGCAACATCGTTATAAATACATTCAGTGGCACCTTTTCTCCAGCCAGCTAAAACCCATCACCATGAATGAAAAAAATGCGTGGGCATATGGGAAATAATGAATTTTCATAGGCACATGCGTTTGTTTGAAATTGCCAACCAGACAAAAATGCTAAAATCCAGTTTCCTCAAGAGCTTAACTACAGTTTCTCGGGATGGACGTACAAAGTAGGAGAACCAGAAAACAAAAAAAACTTTTTTAATGGATTCTATTTAATAACCCAAGACAATAGAACGCAATTCCAGGTTTATGTTCTCTTTTAAACAAAGTCCCTTTCAAATTTTACTCACTCATACATACCAAAACATTACCTGCATGTTTCCCATTCATTTTAAAGTTTTATTCTTTCACAACCATTACTTCCTAATTTGGAAAGTTAATGACAACGTATTGTTAAACGGGAAGGTAGAAATGGATATTACAGAGGTGTAGTTTTGCATAAAGAACCCAAGATTTATTTGAGTGCTCGCAACATAATCTTCAGAAGCCACAATGCAAATATTTCCTTGTAATAAGATAAATGTTCATGGAATTTCTCCACACTCATTTATTTGTTACATATTATTCAACTGCGTACAACGGCGTACATAAAGATTCATGGAAGCCATTAAAACCACAACGTGCTAGGAAGTAAAAACTTCTTTTCGCCCATTTCTTCACACATAACATCAATTTGCAGAAAACAATTGAGGCAACGTTTATTTGGTAAAATCTCATAAACTTAATGCGAGACAATTCCAGTAAAAATCAACCGAAATTGACCATTCATTCTTACCCAGCTCGGCAGTTAGCTATATTAATGTTCTAATGAAACACTAAAGCGCACTCGGAATCATGTAAACAACTGAACTGCATTATCAGAAATGTATAGATTTATGGTTGCGAGACAGAGATTCACATAAACTTGACATTTATGAGATGGCAAACATAAGAAATGACTTGAAATTATTAATTTTCTCAAGAAATGATTGTATAATTAATTGAAAATTTACGTGCGTTTCTCAATAGCCAGAAAAATCAGCAGGAAAAAATATTTGCATTTGTCTCACCAACCACTTAAATTCAAGATTATTGTCATTGTCAACTGACTCCTGGCTTTGACATTGTCCTTCTTGTTCAAGTTAGGTGAATGATTATCTCGAGCAATTAAAAGAAATGCTGTGACAAAGAGTGACAAACTATTTGATGAAAATTTGTTCTCAGCTCTACTCATAAAGTAATTCAAAGTGGGGGTCAGTAGTCAGTATATCAGCGTGGTAGACAAGAAACCGTCTCATTTTTTGACAAATGATTTCCTTTATATCACTCGTTGCTCGTTCACTATTGCTATTTTATATGCGCAGCTTGTCATCCTAACTCTTATACTTATGTACCATTTAAGCCTCATCCATTTTTGTGTTTTATTGTAATCCCCTTGTTTGACACAATAGAGCAATATTTTACAACGCACAATTCTCATGATAACAATTCACTCTTGCTGTGTCGTCTCATATCAAATGCAATTTATAATTCTGATGCCCATCAACTGTCAACACGCGCTGTGTCATATAACGAGAGAAACATGTGGGGTGTTGAGACATTCAAGAAAAAGACCTTCATTTTCGTTTCAATGTGCAGTATTGGCTAATGGCAACTTAATAAAAGAAATTATAATGTTTACATGAACCTGACTTGCCTTGTCTCGTGATATAACATGAACAACATATCAAAGGAATTTAAGTAAGTAAGTAGTACACAGTTGTATAAATATAAATTCTTAAATTCTTGTTATTCATGCAGCGTTTACCTTATGTCAAGCATTTAGTAGATGTTTCTGTCCATTTTCCATATCCACCACTGTAGGACAATCATTGTCCGACAATGTTACAGTCGTTAAGATAAGCCATTATCATGGTACATCGTCGTTTATTTTAATTTTCTTTTCTATATAATGGCCTAACTCGTCAAATTAAGTAGAGGAAAAATATGTTTGCTCTTTCAGACTTAAGTACACTATGTAGTCCATTGCAATTTATTATACATAGACAGTGTCCACGATAAATTGAAGTATATTGAACATCATTTCTCTCATAATTTGATGTCTTAAGCTCATGAGAGTAACTAGTAGCAGGTTTTGCTTCTTAAGTTATTTTTTTTACCAGCAAGCTCATAATTTTATTGTTATAAAAGTGTAAGTCTGGAAAACGTGTTTCCTCTGTGGAAGGAACATTTCCAGAAAAAAGGTAGATGCTTCATAAAGATAAAAAGTTGATATCATTATTTTTGGAAGGAGAAATGTCTCCCTAGGTGCCACTTCCCACGGAAGTAGAAGAAGAAGAAGCTACACAAATTAATTTTTCCGTTCGTTTCACCTTCCCTATATATTCAGTATTGAATGCATATCATTCTTTGCGAAACTTGGCTAAACTAGTTTATTTATACAAGGGATAAATTTACGAAGCAAAAATGTCGCTACTGCCACAGTCATTACTAGCTACACTAAAAATAAAAGAAATTATTGTTGCAGAATTAATAACTATTTGACTTTTAAAGGCAGCCTTCGCTCACGTTTTTTGCCAGAACTTGAATGACCGGTGAATGACAATATCGTGTGCACTTTTACTTGTCAGTGCAGAAAAAGAACATGACTCTCACATTCAATCGTCTTCTAATCTAATATATATTATATACTACATGCATTTTTAGGTATGTCACGTAGGGATATTATGCGCTCGTAAAATTATTATCATTTTGAAACACACATACCAATTCACCAATGCATTTAATTTGAATGAACAGAAATTACACCATGTCCTAAACTGCTCGCTCAGTGAGCGCTCAAGCAATCTTATCTTGATAAGGATCGATGTAAGATTTCCTGCATAAATAAATAACAGCTTGGGCAAAAAATGTAATAAAAAGTCAGAAGATTCACCGCAATATTTTCACACACATATCAAAACTTATAACAAGAAGAAGATGCATGAGCACAAAAACACAAATGTATAATTGAGCATGAGACACAAAGTACACAAAGAGGCAATGACATAACTGAAATCTTTTTCAGACAATGACTTTTGTCTTCAACCCAAAGTCACTGTTTGAATATGCATGATCTATGTATGAATCCTTATGTTTCGTGCTATGCGCGCCCCATGTACACATTTCAGCAAAGCATACATAATACATACATAATCAAACCCCAGCAAGTGAAATGTACAAGACAACAAGACGTTGCGTCACCAGCAAAGTAGGAACAGTGTGCGGTTCTTGACAGTGTAAGTGTAACAAATGCCCATGTTTGCTGTCACGCAGGATAGGTAATATAAACTCGAAAAACTATTATTATTTTTACAACCCTGCCCTGGCCTGCTCAACTTGTCACTTTTTCCTCATGCTTATTATATGTAGCTCGTGTACTTATTGTGAATGCTTTATGAGCCTGCACGCTCGATAAAAAATGGACGGTAACAGAATAGGGATTTCAACTCTACAAAAAGTCAGCACCACCACCACCACCACCAACCAACCAAACTATATTGCCCGTAAATAAGAATGTATTATGTATTCTTCTAACTAAATGTGTACAAACCTCTGTATTTATATTTATATACAGTCTACCTACCATGAGCATCATTTTTTTTGTAATCTTGGAAATTCATCTAACATTTTTTTTCAGTATTTTTGTGGATGCATAAATACCCAAAGAAATCTAGTAGTGTAAATCATGAAATTAAGCAGAGGTTGCTGTGAATTACAATAAATTACGAGACAGTTCAAGTAATTTCCTTTCAGTTTTGATGAAAAGGTTACTTCATTCTGCAAACACCACACCACACACATTGTTTTACATTTTATGCAAGTAGGGTCAAATGACCTGTAACGACTTTTAGCTTATAACTGACATGTTTGTCCACATTTGACATTCATCCGTCCTAAAACAATGCAAATAGATTTTAATCAGTGATAGCCATATCACTTAAATGCCCTGTTTGCATGTTCGTTAAATGGCTCAAGACTTGAGTGAGTAAGAAGGAGGAGACCTTTTGATATGATACGTATGCAAATCAAAAGCGTTTTGGAATTAAATATTTTGGCAGTTTAACCTCTACAAACACTCATCCCCTTATCTTTAGAAATCGTGAATCATACATAAAAACTCTATTTGGTAAAGGACACCCATTACTAATGCAAAAAAAATCATATAAGTTGCGACAATATATACTACTACGTATCATCATCATCATCATATCACAAGAGAGAAATGAAATGTGAATGGGAAATGGTGAGTGACTACTGTGTTGAGATTTTGAAGGTAATTATAATCATGTACACTTTTTTATTACGTTTCATCTCACAATCAACATCACCACCACCAACCACCACCAAAGTTGGAGCAGTTGGAGAGCTGATAGTACTTATACTTATGTTAGCTCATTTTATGCATGAATTTATTCCATTGCAGACGTATTCGATTACTGTCATTTTGGTTCGTGTTGGTCGCAATTCACATGACCTGCAATCTGTTTTTTAGCTATCTTAATGAAGCCACAAACAAAAAAGTAATTACTGTGGTTTTGCGTTGGTGGCCTCTTCAAAATCACTACACCAGAAATAATACTAATAATTATCCACGAGGGATGATATGACTTGCACGTTGTGATTTCAACGTGGTTATATTGGTGTGTCTGTGTAACGATTGTCATTTCAAGTGGAGGATCAGGATCATTTTACGAGTTTGAAAGAATTTCAGCAACATCCTTGAAGTTGAAGTGAATGAAAATTATAGTGAATCAACATAATATTATGACATGTTTTAACATTCTGGTTTATTCGCTTACTTTTTTTTTATATCAGGTCATTAAATATTCACAATTTAATTCACCCAGTTTCTCTAGTTGATAAGACGGAAAGAGAGCTAACTCTCAATCAAGTCAAGGTTTCAAATACAACCTACTCACAATTTTCCCAATTTCCACGGACCAATCCCCCAAAATATTATAGGGCATGAGAAGTGCTACTATCTATAATCAAAGAGTAAATATATAGGTATGTGTTTCACATTTTGCAATCACAATTATAATGAGTGGCAATTGTGCATGTGCTCACTCACGCTATATCATGCTCCTAAAGGACTGCATGGGACTGCTAAAGGTAAGCTAGTAATTTGGCACATTACACATAAATTTTGTTTTAACAGGATTTTTGATTTGTCACTTTGTATTTTGTCATTGTCAAATTATTGTTCACAGACAAATCGATATAGTGGGCTTGCCAAGACGAAATCAATATTGGAATCGGAACTTCGAACCATGAGCATGATGAAGGTTACTTAAATCCATCATATTTTCCATTCATTAAGTATGCACAAGACTGTTTTCATTGAGTTTATCAGAGTAATTTTCTCAAGTAGTAGTTCACGACAACTCTAGCAGCTTTGTTTTCAAGAGTCCTCAGCAAATCGAATAGGGAGGATTGCTTTAATAATAATATGTCTCTCCAGAATGAGAATGCTACTGCTAGCATTAATTTATCATGTTAAAACTCTAGTGCAATACGAATAGTCGTCATCAAATGTGGTTTGTCGGAGTACATGGTAAACAACGTAGTTTTCATGTAAAAAGCAGTCTCCTCATCAGCGACAGAGATACCGTTGTGAATAACATGTTTTTTCGAACATTGTAAGCCATTTGTCAAAGTGTCACTATCACTTTTTCTTGTGTACTACAAGCAAACAAAAACAAGGTGGATGGATGGAATGCTAATGCATACAAAAATAATACAACAGTACTTCATAGCATTAAGTACATCACAATAATGTAACAATATTATGCTATAAATAGTTGAATATTTGTATACAGCTCTAATGAGATTAGTTAAGTAGTTGTCACCTATGCGTTCTCGTAACGCTTGTCTTGAGCTGAAACGAAAGATTTTTTCTTGAAGGAGATGGATGATAAAGGTCAAAGGCAAAATGTAGTTAATAAGAGTGCGTTTTTTGGCACTGGAGTTCACTTTCATCAATGCTTACGTCCTTAAGTTTAGGTGGAGTTTTAGTTTTAGCAACCATGTGCAGTAAATTAATTCCAGATGACAGGTACATCGCACTAAGGTAATTCGCCTGCCTACATAACACCAACACCATCATCATCCTAATGCTTTTACTTGTGGCACAAGGTTGTTAGATATAAAGTGAAATGGTGAAGGCACAACAGAGGAGCAATAAAGCATGAGGATAAAAGGAAACGCTTTTGAACAGGTGTTGTTCAAAATTGCAATTTTCCAGAACGGCAGGATTCACTAGATGATTATTACAGAGTTATTACTACCAACTCCACAAGAGGGTGTATTTTAGGGGAGTCTCGGTTCGATGCAATCTACGATATATATTATGAGTGCACACATCACATCAAAAAACATCAAAAAACATCAAAAACAATGGGATTCCAAAATGGAATGAAAAAATATAAATGGGTTCCAGGAGGGAGCCTCTTTTATTATGGGGAAATAAGGTGACATTGAATTTCAGGATCGATAGAGATCACACTAAAACATCACTTGAAGGTTTCTTCACTTCATCTCATTCAACAACTACAGTGATGGGCGAGGGGTGCCGTCTATATATCTTGTGCAAACAATTTCGCAAGTATAGATAAACATATACCCATAAACTTTTTTATTTTATACCCTCAAATGCTCTTATCTTATAGGTTCTTATCTATTGAAAGTTTTCATTATATTTTAGGCCAAGCGAAAAAGCGTAACTCAATTCTATTTCCTATGTTTGTAGTAGAAAGAAAATAGACAAAAGAAATTGCCTGAAATAAGTCTTTCTTCCAAATTCTATTTTGACAAAGCCATTCTTAGTTTTTCTCCTGTTTCCCTTTGAAAATTTGAAATGCTGTTTGGAGCACATCATATCTTATGATGTGATGTGACATTGGATTCTAGATGAATGTTTTGGTGGTTGGTTTTTGTCAACATTTTCAAACTACAAAGCAGTCCTTTTCTCAACCAACAAAACCAATTCATCTTTGTGTGTAAAAATCATTCCTAGAAATTAGGTTGCTACTATTATAGAGTCCACTTGAACGAATGTATGAATCTGACTTGACTAAATACTTCATGATGCATACTTATGCTTGCTTACATTTACAGAGGCACAAGAAGCTTCTCCTTTGATCTGACAATCATATACATATAAATAGTAGAATAGTTTCAACATATAAACATACTTTTAAGCTCAAATGAAGACTTGCTGCAGTTTGAGTTGACTTTTCGTTGAGTTTGCATGTTTGTAATTACAATTATTATCATTTTATGTGATACGTTCGCGTTAGGCAATTACTCATTGTCAATCAGACTCAAGCCGTATGTACACACACTGGAACGTTTTCCAGGAAATTTTAGCCATCTAATACGAAGGTTGGTTCTTAAGGCTATCTATTTGTAAGCACCAGTAGTCATAAAATCGATTCCTTGACAAGTAACTCACTTGTAATGAAGTTACCCTTAAGCCTAGAAATCTGTTTAATACTTTAAAAGTAGAACCAACTTCAGGGAATATCTGACCACAGATCGAATACTTTAGGTAACCTTTGTCGCAACTATTTAACAGTGATTCCAGCATTGAATGAATTTTGCAAGCTACACTGCATATATTGTATCAAAGTTGTTTCCTTTTCGAGTTATTTTTCTTGTACATGGACAACCAACTCATTATCAGTAACACTGTAGAGGATCTATTTACTAGCAAGGCAAAGACAGTGTTTGTTTCGTGTTGGGATATTGCGTTCATATATTATGCATTTGTCTCGAACCAGGTACGGTTTATCTATGTCGAATAGTTTTCACTTTTTATTGATTCAGTTTTTTCCTTATTAGTATATCCTCACATGTTAGAAAGTGAAGTAAACGTGGCGTTGTATCCTCATTTTACAACATGCCGTAGCTGCAGCTTAAACCATGCCATTGCCATACAGTTTATAGCAAAAACTCAATCTCAAAAGCAAAAAAAAACTTTGCGGTAGTGCCCTAAAAATGCCAAAGTCAACTCAACTGCCAGAAGTTATAAGATAAATTATCCAGTCTCGCCCCTGCAAAACTTGACCCAAAACACGTTCATCTAAACCATCAATCAGGTAAGGAGTATCATCAGACGACATAACCAGTCAAAAATGATTAAAAACAAATGGCCATGTCGGCTAAATGCTATCAAACCAAAAGGATATGCCCTATGCCCATATGTAATGTTGTATAAATATCATCGATACATTCTTAAAACGGTATGAGGTTATTCTTAATTCAATATCTCCACGCGCCTAATTCACCGTTTTGAGTCTCAAAATTGCCTTGAATCTAACTCCACCTTAAAATAATAATGCCCCAGATACCTAATGCAGACTGAAAATAGCCAGCCTGTAAAGTATCTTATGCTTGTGTATCGTGAATGCATGAATTCTTACAAAAATATCAAACATGCATTGTTTTACTTACATAACATAGAAGTTGCTTTTCCTAGAAGGTATCCATTACATTGAAACGATTTTAAATAAATAAGTTTTTAACTAGGTTCATTTGTTAAGTACGTACAACAACTCGAAGTGTCACCGACCACCAATTTGTTCCTCATTTTGTTAATTTCTTGTTTTCTCGTATCTTATAACCACGACTAGTAATACTAAACAGTGTCATTTGTTCTTTGTCTATTACATTTTGTTCTAACCAACCACACCACTAAATCTGGATAATGCACAAACAGCTTCAACTTTACATGACAGATGAAGATGAGCCACAGATCAAAACATGGGACTCTGCATGAATGTTAATTTTCCATGATCTCAAATCAACCGCAAACAAGGAGTCCCAACACACAGAAGTCAGTACCTAATATCTGCTTTTACTTTTTTTTAAAAGCATGAGCACAACACAAACATGTAACATGAAAAAGAGTAGTCTTTCAAGTTGACAAACGACTTTGATATCAATTCAAGCAATTGACCACTGTCGCCCTCCACCTAAACAATGTCTGTCTCCTAGATCACTTCTTAGTGAGTTGACAACTCACAAAACGAATGTAACGATTGTGATGATGTTTTTAGCTACCACAGATTATCCCGTCTGACAGGACTGGATTACTTGGTATGGAGCTGCCGTCATATTATATTGTCTCTTTTGATTCTCTGGATATATATATATATATACATATATATTGTATAAATGTATATACACAAGCCAGATTGGGGAAGCAGGACGAAAGGGGTAGACTTTGCGGTTGCTTGAAGTTCACCAGTTTTCACAGACCAGCAAGAATTTCTGAGTTATGTTGTGTGATATATCTGATTATAGCAATTCGACCATGCCTTCTATTTCTTTTGCCTTCAAATTCCAATGGTTTTTTGGTGTTATATAATGGATGAATGGAGTATTGTCTTTGTGTAATAATAGCAGGGCTCAAGCTCACTCTGCAACTGATGATAACTAAACATTCTCTCTCAAGCACTATAGTTTTGGCTCAGTTGTCGCACTAAAAGTTCTTCCTTACGTTTGATCTTGTGCTGTCAGCAGAGTTTCAACTGGTTGCGAAGAAGAACCACAGCAAGTTATGTTCTGAAGACAATGCTGTCTTCGTCTCTCTCTCACACACACAGTTTCATTTATGGTCTGTCCATCAACTCAAGTCACTTATTGCAATATAAGAGCTTTGCACCAGTCTCTGTTTACACTAGTCAATATATTATATAATATGTAAGTACATAATATGTATATGTACTTCTGTTTATGCTATTGCACTTATGTATTTATAAACACTCTGTATTATGGACAATGTTCAAGTAAAGAATGCATGTATGTATCATCATCACGTCATCCAACTTGACGACTTGTCTCTGACTGAACCTCATAATATACTTGAGGTATATGTATGCTTCGTATAACAGCCTTATAGTAAGGTGTAATAAAAATCACTTAAACAATTCTTAAAACTGACTCGTGTTTCATCCTTTTCATTTCTTTCTCAAGCTCTTTTCATTTTTATGTAACTTTTAGCTTTGATAAGATGACTGATAATGACTGTATACTTGGCTGTTAGTTCATTCAGTCCGATAAGCTTACATTTTTCTTACAATAAGTACAATATGAGCACGAACTGTAAAGTTTCGAGTTGGACAGCAGGTATATAAAGAGATGTGTGCACTACGGTTTATGGGCATAACACTGTGACGACGGTGTATGGTATGGTGGTGTGAGCTTTTGAGGGTTAGTCTCAATCTCAATGAAGAAAAAAGTACAAATAAATCTCTCAATAAATTCTTTCCACTTTTGCTATTGTTGTCTGTTCTGCCATTTGCTTTGAAAAGATTTAGATCCTGATTTTCCTTTTCAGTTCCTGCGTAGAACCAATGTTACTTGATAAAAAAAATGGGTAATTTCTTAGATTAGGATGTTGTCTCACTATGAACTATGAACAAAAACTTTAGGTTGTAGTATTAAGGGTTATTCCTTTGTGGATATAAGCCAATAAACGTAATACGTACTTTTCGTATACAAATGAAAGTTCAATTTTTAGTGAAACTGATTTTCAGCAGGAGCTCGACTACCAAATCCCACCCGTGTTAGCGAGTGACTGGAGACAAGGCGAGGAACGAGTGTGAGTTTTACCTAAGCTTCCTCCACCGTATCGTGAGTCTCCTGATAAAGCCGGAGCTACCAGTTTACATGGAACTTTCATGCATGTTTTGTACCCTACACCTCATGTTTAGGCCCCATAATGTAGGTACATCAGACGCAAAAGTTTCTACTGGGGTTACCTACGACAAAAAAAGGTACGATTAGATGGATGGAGTTGTGGAAGCAGATGTGTTTCTCTAACCCAGCATAAAATTTTTGCTTCACTTTGCTCCTTCATCATCATCATCATCATCATCATCGCGCCCCTGATCTGATGTGCCCAAAAAACTTTGCCCAGTCCCAGACACAACGTAAAATTGTAACATCATGTTATATATGTTTAATACACTTGAAGAAAGACGAAAAAACGAGCAACTTCGCAGTAAATTACGCTAATACATACTTTTACTTGGATCTGTGCTATATTTTAATGAATTCACAAACACAGTTAGACAATAACTAATGCGAAACCTTTAACTGCTTGTGAAGATTTGATGCTCTGATCTTACAACACCAAATGCAAATGTCTGGTGTGTGGTGTGTGTGTCATCCTCATCATCGAATTTGTGTATTGAACATCCTTTTTCTGTTTTATCATTTTTCTACTGAAGTTGATAATACGAGAAGCAAAGAACACCTAAACCATATGATTGTTGCGAGGGTCATAATAGCAATAAATGTAGGGTCAGTATTGAAAACGTTTATTGTCGGCTGTGTTCCCTTTTGTGTGAGTTGCTTCTGTTGGTATATACACACAACGACTCTTTGTATTCTTTGCATTTGTGTATGTTTTATACTCATAAGCCGTGCCATGTAGTTCCATATAATTCTCATTGGGACTGGTCACGGCTGCTTCAGATTGATTTCCATCGATTATTCAGAAAGTGCTTTCTAGTATATTGCCATCCTCGTTTGCTCATATGATGTTTGGGGTTTTTTGGGGATCCACACCATTCACACCTCCAACTGCCAAATACATCAATTGACTCACGTTTGCTTTTACCACTATATAGCAGCACTTCTCTTCAAGTCATACAACACCCAAATGGATGAGAGAGGCTTAGGGAGATATAGATGATGATGATGATGCTGTTGTAAAAGCGGTTGGATTTTTTTGAGAGACCATATGGGCTCTTATTACGGATTTTGGGACAGGAATACAATAATGGATTATTTTATTGAGGAAAAGTCTTCACTATAACGACAACATCATCATCACATCACTCAATTTCTCTCTTTTTCTGGTCATGACTGGCCAACTTATTGTACAAACTTATAGAGTCTGTTTTGTCATTATATAATACACACACTTACACACATTGAAAAACTTTTACTGCGCACCTAACTCCAATGTTGTTGAAAAACATGAAATTGAATGGAAAATCAACACCATGCATCTGCAGACATGTTGATGATGTAAGCGGATGAGTAGGGTACCTCATGTGGGTCCCAGGCTTGAGGACATTAAGAAGACTAAGCTACATGTGCACATTTCACATAAATATTTAATTTAGTCAGTCAGTACTTAAAATTGCAATATGCTTTTTGGTTTGGTAAAAGGCAGGAGGAAGAGTATGTACGTACATGTGTGTAATTTGAAATTAAGAGAGAACCTACGATTTTGGGGTCCGAATGACAATTCACAGAAGAAATGACCCAATTTTGCTCAAGCCCTCCATTTCATGAATTATTCTATGAGCCCATTGTGTGACTTGTACACAAAATCTTCATGAAATTCATTGTCTTTACGATGCAAACGTAACATGATAACTTTTGTTAATGTACCCCTCTGCCACATTTTACTGTGAATCCGCTTTTATTATTATATATCTGCATTGTACAGTTAACTCTGCATATATGTATTAACATATACATAAATTTATATGTAATTTCTCTTACTTTCCGTTTAACGTTACAGATTTGGTACATCTTTTGTAATGTATATTTTATGCATGTACCTACATCATGATGCACTGTGCCCTTTAGGAAAGACCATGATCCAGAAATCCAGATAGAATCTGACTCTCTCTGGTTCGATGATGCTTCGTTTCGGATGTAATCTTTTAACAGAGGTTTTTTTGTACAAGTTAATCCCTTATGCGGTAACTTGGAGCAGTTTTAGAGGTTTAATGTGGTACATAGGGAAATGAAGTGAAATATAATACGTTTATAATAATAAGAATAAATAAATGCATAGTGTATAAACACAGTGTCATGATGTACAATGTAGTAGTTTCGTTTTTACTCCTGGATCCAGATTACAGACATGAAGAGTCTATTCCTACAATTAGAGATGAGATGAGTGCCCTAGTTGGCGCCAGAACCAGGAACGTGATACAAAAAAGGGCTCATAATTTCCTTGTTGAGCATATAATACTCAAATCTGAACTGAGTCCTGTTTGGCACATACTAGAAAGATGCCAGTTAGTTAGAGGAAAACAAACGGGAAGTTGATTGGGGAAAATTAAATTACTTGAGATTCGTTGAAGTTGAATGTTCTCTAGTTTACTATAGTTTCTCCTTTCTACTCAACCGCCAGTGTCTGTCTTACAACTTACAACAACATGAGTGATTCAGCTTTTGTCTTTTATTTCTTGGCTGAAACACTCATCAACAACTACGTCGTCAAACATTGCAGTCGTAGTAAACAGAGAAGAGAGTTATAACTAAATTCAGCATCTCTAATCTTGCAATTAGTAAAATAATACAAGCAGATATTAGATATATTTTGTATGTACTCGTATTAGATGTGAGAAACTCATATTAAACCCCCAATGGCAACTAAAACTTCAACCTTATTCTTCTCGGATTTGAAAATCTTTCGAGGTTGAACTTCAGCCATGTTCTACATACAAATTGGACTAGGAAATTCGATGTTTGATATTCGTCAACTACAACTTTGGTTTCCAAACCATGTTCAAACAGCCATTTTGCTCATTACCACCTTTATTCAAAATAGTTGATTTCAACCAACCCTTTCATCTAAAAGCAAAGGCAAATTAAAATGAGAGACGTGATTGCACATTTGATCTAGCCACATTGACTTTCACAAGAGAGTCTTGGGGATGAATTACTAGTAAACACAGAAATCTCAATGGTTTTCCTAACATAATATCACCCAGCTTCGTTCATCATCATCATCATCAACATCACATCACGTTTCAAATGAACAAGCTGCCACTGCTTTGTCCGTTCTTGTTTCATATCATCATCATCACATCACATCAGCATCGACAAACCAAGTCCATTAAAGTAATTGAATGAAAAACCTCCATCGCACGCTGTAACTTGTCTCACTTTCGCTTACTAAGCCAATATATGAAAAGTTATAGCTGATGCTGATGTGTTGTTAATGACGAGGCTAACTATTCATGCTGGGCTATTTGGGAACATGATACATTTCACATTATCCATTATGAAAAAGTCACTATCACATTTCCCGTAACATACGTTTTAAATTAGGCATCTCCTCGCTTCTCCCTTTTGAAGCTACAGCTCAGCTCAACTATCTACAGCATTGGCATTATTAGCATGAACTACTTTACAAATATTATGGAAGATGCATGACTGTCCCGTTTGGGAGTATTTGAAGCGTACATTCGAATCATCATAAATACAACATGTTTCCACTGGGAAGCTCTTAATCGTTGATCTACTTTTATCAAAAACTTCTCTCCGGTTCGCCGAATTTAATAAAACTCGGTTAAAATAGAGTAGGTATAGGAATACTACGCATTATATAAATATATAAATGTTGATGCTCATGATTCATGCACAACATGCCTCCACACACACGTTGCGCACATATTTTAAGGCAAGGCAAGCGGCATAAGAAGAAGCATCATCATGGCTTGGTGTTATTATTATCATCGTGCACATGACAGCCTCCCTTGGGTGATGCCTATGGTACACGGTTCAAATAACTAAAAGGGCCAGAGAAATGCCATTTCATTTTCTAAAATTTTATTCATTCGACCCTTTCTCTCTTTTTTCGTAATGTTATGATTCGTGGCTTTATCCCTTTTTATTGATGTTAAACCTTTCATGATCGAACCACTCACCTGGCTTTTTCCTTTGATAATATTGTTGAATTCGAAAGAATAAAAAAACTGCCGCACACACACATGCATGCAATAGTGTAGCTTAGAAAAGACACGCATCACCTCACTGCATCATCACAACTCACAACACAAGCAGAAAAAAGCAGTTAAGTTTTGTACTAAAAACTACTTACATTCAAACATAAACAGAAAAACAGACAGTTGGACATCCATAAAACATGAACATAATATGAACAGTTTGTTTGTTCATGTAAAACTCTGTTCGTGTGTATCATCATCTCTCATTCATACCCCCAAGATTTTGTGTATGTATGGGATGGGGATGATGCCTTCTTTTCTTCCTGGGACAAAACAACACTGACTGAGCGAGAGCGATAAAGTAAAAACCATACAATTCAAGTTAAATACGTAAAAAGAGTTGGAAGTTTTTTTACGATTTGCGCGTGTACAACATATTTATTAGGTCAATACCGTCATCAACTCAACTTGCCTTTGTCGTGAAATTCATATGTGCTCAAAAGAACTGAAGGGGTTGGTAAACAGAAGAATTTTTGTGGACTGCGGTTTTGACAGGATTTTGTCTCCCTTCTTGTTTGTGTGCCTGACAGGAATGGTCGTAAAAAACTGAGCAAAGAATTCAAATAAGCTTAGCAAATCGGGAGTACTGCATTGAAATTTGAAATGACGTTCCTATATCAAAAACCATACATATATATGCAATGCATGCGTCAGAACACGCAGGCACGTTGTCACCGACCAAGCTTTAAAATCACTTGCAATAGTTGCAATATCACCATCATCATATCACCTAGCTGCACACTGCAATAGTGTGGTTGTATAACAACAACTAAAAAAACGAACGTCATGTCATTCAAATGGCCAAGCGTGTAACTCTTTGACAGGGAAAGGGTTTAAAAAGGATAGAAATATTAAAATGCAAAGAGTATCAAAAGACACGGTGTGTATAAAGGAGCTTTAGGAAGAAACCTCTATATCTGTAGCTCACCAGCGGCAGCAGCAGCATTTCCTTGTCTAATTAATTACACGCTGCTCCTCTCTAATAACTGCATCTGTCTAAGCTGACGAATCTCCAGCGATGAGCGAGTTCAGGAATACGTGCTTGGGTGGATCTATGACATGATGAAATGATAGTGACATGATAGTGCCAACAGTAGTAGTAGTACACATATTGGTGTTGTGTTGTTGTTGATGATGATGATGATAAGCTGTCACATGTTATTACAATATTATTGTCTAACGGTTACTGATTACGATCTGCCTGTGGTCAACTCAAGCAGTGCACCACAAAACTGATCTACTGATGCAAAATAAACAGAGGTGGAGGTAAGTTGGTAGTGAATGACAGTTCCTTGAACTTTTTACTCATTCAATTCACCTTTCATATTCACATTATGAATTCAATGAGCATCATCATCACATCACACGAGGCTAAGGTTGAAGGATTCTATTATTTTTCTTTCTTTTTATGCTTTTACACGGAAATGATTTTGAAAATGCATTATATTGTAAAGAAACTCATTTCCCTAAATATCATTGTTCTTTCGAATATGAAAAAAAGCTCCACGAGCGAGGGATTAATAATGATGAAGCTCCAGTGGTAGTGGTGCTATTGGCTTTTCTGCGTAAATCATGTGGATGCTTAATTACCTTCTATTTTTGGAAGAATGAGGAAAAAGATAGAAAGCAAAATGTTGTTACCAGACGGAGATTGATTGCCACAAAAACTTTTTCCATCCAAACTATCCTAGCGTGTGTATGTATCGGCTTACCAAACCACCATGTTCACCAGAGAGAATTCGCCACAATCATGTTGATTTAGCGGAAGGTCTTTGGAAAGTAGGTCAAAAGAATTAAATGTGGTGAGATGAAAGCTTACCTGCAACAAAAAAACAGACAATAAAAAATTTAGCAATCATCCTATTTTTCATAAGTTGAATGTAAAACTATGAGAATTATATAACTTTGTATGCTGTGATGTTCAATAACTCTCAGACGCGACCCTGTCAGGGTTGGATCTTGTCATAAATCAGTTAAATTAGCAGAACCGCAATTAACAGCTATAAAAACGTCTAGTGAATGATAATATTATAGTGATACTTCTGGTGAGTTTTCACTTGCAAAAACTCCATACATTGTGTTTGTAAGTTGCATACAAAATACAAAGCACGTTATATACTTAGGTATATACACACACACATAAACATAATATATTATACGCCCTATTGTGGAACGCAGCTGCTCTAATAGAGTCATTAAGTACCGTTTTCAATGTCGCTATTTTAGATTTCAGAGACACACTCACATTGAATCCCACAAAGGAGATTAGATTAACAGGAGATAGTGCAGCGGTTTTGTATCCGCTGCTGCTGGTCCATGGTGGTACTTTCATGTAATTCAATCTCCTAGATAAGATAAGATGGGATTGAGATTTTTCATGCATACGTATGTGATGATATTAAACTCAAGTGTACTTGTACATGGAGACATGCTTCTGCAGTCAACTTCGATTACAATTATTGACAGTGAGGCAGTCGCACTCGTATAAACGTTCCTTTAGTCGAACAAAGGAATATTTTTTTTCCATTAGCGGAAACAAAGTTAATTTAAGCAAAAGCAAAATAATTCCAACTTAAGGAACAAATCCAAAACATGCATTTATCAGGCTAAAACCTCTGTGAAAATGAGTCAAGTTTGAGTAAAAACAACTTTTCTTTCCATATAATTATTATTATAGGTAATGTATTTAAATGGTTATTTCCAGGCTCTTCTCAAAAACTTTTCCAAGGTAGGTATACATACAAATGCAATTGTACCAATGCCAGATGCATTCCCTTTTGTACACACTTCACATACTCCGAGATTACTGCTTGCTGGCTCTCTGTTCACAGTCAAAGAACCTGGCTTCCGTGCTCCCTTATCTTTGCTGATAAGACAAGAAACCTCATACATATGTAGAAAATTCAAGTTCAGTACATGCAAAAAGATATGCGGATGTGACTTTATGTAGTAGTGGTTGGTTTACGAGATTTTGTTAGTAATAAAAATTTCAATGACAAAAAGGCATGCTTGTATATTTGTGTAGGATTTTTATTGCAATCGTTCTTCTTTGTGCATGTTTCATTACAAAACATCTAAATTTGACTGGCAGTTAACGAGTGATAAGGTCACGTAATTACAGACGTTACCTATAAAAATAATCCCTCACAGGTTTGATTGCTTCCACATTGTGATGAAAATGAAAATAAAAGTATAGACAAAAATGAAATCTTCAAATCCTATCAGGCTAGTAATTTGCGAAATTTTTATGGGCATTTCTTCAAGGAGGAAATTAAATTATAGATTGGCATTTTTTATAAGCTTGCTATAAACCATTTCATTTTACTGATAGTGATGATGATGATGACGATGATTATAGTGAGTCATATTTCTCTGAAGAAAGAGCTTGATAACTTGGGTTGAAAAGACATTGATATAATGTTTGTGTGCACAATATACACGCAAATTGGATTAAGCTGCAAGTTACGTCTCCAAAAGTTTCAAGTGTATACCAGAAATTTTGTTGCATGTAACTAAATGGGTAAACTTGTTGAAGGTCAGACACGGATCAATGTGGGATTGGGTTGACTGGCTGTATGCATAATGAAGCCTTCAGTTGATAACTATTGTGGGTATATACGCTAACTCATTATTACATTAAAATAAAAGCCTTTACTTCAAAACAAATTGAATATATTCTCATGCAAAATAAAACTACTACCAAAGAAGGGTGAGAATGAGAAAGAACCCGAAAGAGAAATAATCTATGTACACTTTCTAGCAAAGTTGAATGAATATTACTATGCTGATTTTCCTTCACAATGTGATGCGACAATAAACAATTAACTCTTGTGGCTTTGGCATGTCTCATAGCACAACAGACTGCTTAATCCAGCGAAGGCAAACTTGCTGGCTTCAAAGTGATTGAATGAAGAATAGGAATGACGACTTTTTCACTTTTGTTAGTCAATAACCTAGAAGAGTGGATGATTGAAGTTGCTATTGCTTGTCAAGCCCAACTCCCATTTATCTCATTAGCTAGTTTTTAAGATGTTCAGACGCCTTAATAATCATTCACCTTTGGAGGACTGCAGAAATCACCTTCCATTTTAATTACAATCACTTTACTATGTTGACTATCAAGTAGCCCCTTAAATAATATTAAATAATAATTGGTTGTAGAATTATGTCATACCATTTTCTCCTGACCCCTCTTACTATTAATTATTTCATGAATTAAGAGCAAAACTAGTACAGCTTTTAAGCTGCCTAATCGCATCTCCTTGTCATATAGCGGACGCTTGCATAACAATAAGTAGACCTATTAGCTATAAAAACTTGATACTCCTACACGTTCGGCCATCCCAATCTAATTCACTTCTCTAACTCCTGTTCTGTTCACCTCTCGTCTTGTTTAAAATTCTATGCATGAAATTAAAAAAAATGACAATGAACGATAGGGTCATATAATGATACAGCTTGCTTGGCAGACGCTCAAGTGCACTGACAGCGTATCGTACATATTATTGTATGTGGCCAGCTAACAATAATACATACGTTTCATTGCCCTTGAGAGCGTACAAGGAATTTAAAAAACCGGGTTTTCAAGAAAAAAAATCCATGATCTGTTTTCCATATGCATGTCTGGCTGGACAGACAGTAACTTAACACTCAAAAAACGTGATCTCATCTGGCAAAACCCCTCTCCCAAATCTACTCAAAATAAGAGTTTGACAATGAGACTTCATTCATGGTTCATGCAGCACCAGCAGCACCTGCGAAAAATTTCTCGAGGGCATGTCGATTACCAACCCAATCCATTAGCCCATTTACCATATTTAGTCCTAGTCATTGGCAGTATTTTTTTGCAAGTAAAAGTATCAAATATCTTGAAAATGGACGAACACACTTTGTCATTCTGCATTCTGAGAGAGTATGTTTTCTGATATAACTTGTCTGCTCATATGTACAACTAATCGGGCTGGTATGTTTCTTGGTTTTACAAAATTTGCGACAGGTTTTTCCTACATCATCGTGTACAAGTTAGTTGATGCCGAATCGAAAGTGTATATACTTTTGCTCTTCAACTCCATAATATTTTCTTCAGCAATGATTAGGTTGCTGCATGCTGATGGTAAAATGTGGTATTAAGACAGAGAGAGTGCTGTGCTTAACTTAATATACCTACTTTCGACTTCATTAAAATTGACAAGAAAGTTGAGAGCTAAAGCGGGCCAAAAATTCTAGTGCAAAAAGTTTTATTATTACTTCCATGTCACTTCACTGGCAGCAGCAGTAGTAGGTGGGCTGACATATTTTAGATACATATTTCAAAGTTGAACGTTACATATTATCAGTACTCCCTTCAAACATGCCCATACACCATACGTCAAAAATGCACATATAGGCGAATATACAGCACTCAATCAACAAAGAAGGCACTCAAGGTATTCAATCACTAGGACTCGAAGTGAAAATCTAATTTCCACATCTACAGATGTAAGAGTTGTTAGGAAATGAGCTTTCTGTTGCCAAAATGTACTCACCAAGACCAAAGCTTAGCAACATGCTTCGAGTATGATGTACCCGTTTCTCTTACTTTTCCAAGAAACCGAGCAAAGTACAAAAAATTCATCAAGCAAGTCTTTTCCTTTTCACAAGCGGATGAAGCCAAATTCTCCATCAATCCGAATAAAAAGATCCTAAACATATTCAAATCATTCTTTGACATCTTCCCATACAATTGTTACAAAGATATTATGCACACAAGCAGCACATTTCCCATGCTCTTTCCCTTAGAACATGTTCTACCATGTGTGGAAACATGGGAGCAACATGTGAATTTGACAATAGAAAATCGGTTGTAGCCCACCGTGTATGTTATATGTAGTATGCAATATATCGACAGTGAAACGAGCTTTTTTCTTCCTTTTCACAAGATTGCTTTTTTCGTTGTCGCACATTTCTTTCCCATTTCATCTACTCTTCCACCTACACACCATAATATTATGTATCTCCGTAGTTCGCACCTAACAAACTCAATGATAATGGTTGCGGATAGTTCTGGTTTAGTGGCTAACATTTTGTCAATCCAAGTGAAAATATCTCATGGAAAACTACATAGCTTCAACACACTTGGCAGTTAAAAAAGCAATAATGCTTTCCATTTCCTTTGCTTCCGTTTCTTATGAATGCCATTACATATTGCTCTTTGTATAGTTACAGTAACACTTCTGGAAGTGTGCATAAGTATAGTAGTGCAGCAAACCTTAATGCTTCCATAAGATAATTTTGAAGTACATCTATAGAAGAAAAATGAGCCACACTTATAAACCTTAATGTTCATATATATATACTAGGAAAAAAGTTCTTTCACCTCCGAAGCAATGGGGTCACGGCGTAGGTTCCTCCTTGCGTAGAGAACTTCATTTTTCACTTTATTCCACTTGTTCCTCAACCATCAAGTAATTCCAGGTGTCTTCTAGGTTTTGACTCACTTGAGTCGTATGCTGTTATTTTTCTGGAAAAGGTGAAGCACCTTTGTGTGTAGAAATAGATTCCATCAAACTCACAAGGAACGTGGAACTCGGAGAAGACTCAATTGATCTAATAAATTTTCCCCTCAAATCCCTTCTACCAACAATATGCTCTTGAGTCTTTTGCAGAATGCTAACATGGTTTCCACAAAAATAACACTTGAACTGATGTAGTGAACTACCCAATCCAACAGTAAAAATCCTTATTAACGTAGGTATCTCGGAAAATTGAATTTAACTCTGTACTCTGATTTATTAAATGGACTCTCATATTTACTGATACACTGAATCACCAACTGTCCATATTTTTTATGTGTACTTTTTTTTATACCAAAGATTGAAATAGAATTCTGTCAAAACTGTCTATTCCAACTCATTGTCAGTTGCAGACATATATTACGGAGCACTCAAAAAAAACTCATCAGCTCTGCATTACTCACCTGAATGCGTGCCTATACAGTATCTGATCTGATGGTAAGGATGTATGGTTCTTTGTAAGCAACGCTGGTACTACTTTATATTTCGCAAGTATTTTATTCAAAATATCCAGTACAGAAAAAACCACTGTTTCCTTTGCATGAGAAGACAGAAATAAACTTTTCGGAATTACTCACGAAGAGATAAGTATGAATATTGAACTGTCGAAAAATCATCCTTGTCTGCTTGTGCACTCTACAATACACCACACCATATAAATAAATACATTTGGGTTTTGACTCGGTTCACGTTTACGGGAAAGTGAAGTGTAATGTTGTCTGAGGAAACACAGATATTATATATTTAAATTTAACAATAAGAATCATCTCTTCTCGAGTATATGGAGAAGACTGCAGTGTGTAGATAGCAGATACCTGCATGAGACTAGGGTTGGACAGGGCAATCAACAAAAAAGTGAAACAGGTTGGGCAGCACTCGCGGTGACTCAAACTACTGAAAGTACGGTAGCCAAATCATTTATGAAAAAAACCCGTCGGCTTGCACAGCGTCTTTTACTTAACCAAATGTTAGCTCTTGCCAAAATGCCGACTTGATAGTGGCACTGCAGTTGTAGAAAATCCTCCTGTGTGTGTATATATGGAAATGAAATATGTATTTGATTTACATTACACCCTGGTTTTTCTTTCATTCGCATGTGTAGCAGTCAAATGATAAAAGCAAAATTCATTGAGATTTTTAAATCAACCGAAAAAGCGTTAAACCAATTTTCCAGGAATTGTTCTTAGCAAATATGCATGTGCCCGTTATTCGCACGTTTCAAAATCCATTTTTACATAAGTATCATCACGTTGCCGTTGCGTGTGTGTTTTATACCAATAATACTATCAATGTGTAAAATTATCAGGTGGTTGAGAAATATATAGGGATTACGCAGCTCACGTTGAGATTTAACGCACCGTTTCTTTCCCATTAAAGTGTCTTCTAATTATAGAGGCGAGTATAAGCAAAATTTATAAAATTTAAGTACTTTGGGCAAGAACGGAAAACTGATTAGTCTCTCTCTGGTACAGTGGTATATACGTACACATATTCCCTAATGAATGGACGACTTAGTCATAACTTTCATAAGTTGTTTCTGCTAAACCAGTAGTATTAAAAGAAATGATTCAATTTAGCATTGAGTACAGTTGTGTACTCATACTGTTTACTGTATTTACCCTCCAAACTAATAGCACTCATCATCACGACAAACTTATTTTCATGATGTGTAAAACCGTAAAGGAACAACTTTACCTCAATAAGGAAGCTCTGTCTCAGCAAAAAACACTTTTTTTTTTACTAAAACTCGAATAATAGAAATTGTTGTGTTTGCTTGCAAAAATATCAAATATGCCAACGCAAAAACTACTGAAAATAGGATGATTCTCTCAACTACCGTGTTTACGTAGGATATGAATATTTTGATGAAACTTTTAGCTCATTATATGCAAATTGATGTACGTTATAATTCAGCATGTACATAAATTGAAACAAAACTTCAACTACTGTTATCCCAACATCATAATTTCGTCCTTTTAGAAGCCAAAGTGTATTCCCTTTTATTGAATAATGAATTGAAATCTCTCCACTCTCTCAAATTAACGAAAGCTCGAATAAAGATATACGAAAGGACGCACATCATTCATTAGAGCAAATTCCTCACACACACACACATTATAATGATTTCCTCCTTCATTTGAATATTACCAGGCTAGTCAAAGGTTAATTATTTATGTGATATGATATGATATAGACATTCACTTCATTTGAATTTATTTTTTTTGTCCTGCTACTAGAATAATGCTACTGCACTTGCATTCTCCAACCTTTTGAGCCTTTTCAGATATTGCCAAATGACCTCTTACTCTTAAAGTTCAAGTAAAGCATTACTTATGGTAAAAGTAAACTTTTCTGGCAACGCATTCTAAACTTTAAAAAATCACATTGAAAATTCCACATGCGATGATGAACACACGAAATCTCTGCAACAAAAAGTGAAATGCAAAGATGGCCAAAATGCCAAACACGTCATTCAAAATACGGTCATCGGTGTAAACAGCAAATTACGAATACGCCCTAATGTGCAAAGTTACAACGTACACCGGTTCGGAAGGATGTGCTTTGACTTTGAGCTGCTGGCCTGGCCATCATCACATCACAATCATCAACGTTGTGCTGCCATCCCATGCACATGATCGTCAGTTGTGTGATCTAGATGAGTCAAATTAAATGCTTCAACAGGTTTAATCAAAAGCCTAGTTGAGAGCAATCAGTCCTGCCTTGAATGATAATGAGAATAATAACGTAAACTAACCACTTTTACACGCTATCATTTGTTGATATCTTCCCCTTTCATCATTTAGAACACTCAATTCGATAACTTTCAAAGTTAATCTTTAGCATTTATCATATATTTCCCTTCTATAGAGATGATAGTCAGCTAATTCCTGTTATCATCTGAGACGCACAACTACGGATTTGGAAGTGATTTGATCTTCAATCTTTTATATTCAATAAATTTCAAATCATATACTATAGATAATGTGTGGTGTGCATGTACCTTATAGTTTAAGTAAACTAGTCTTATAGGATGGCCAACTTGTTTACTTGGCTCTGCTATCCACTAACTAAACCCTTCAATTAACGAGGGATTAAATTGCTGCTACTATCATCCTGTACTCTACTGATACATGTAAGTACATGAAATCGAAATGTTTACCTAAACAGAAAAACTGTTTACGTCTACTATTCGTACACGTAAACAGTTTACGTAAAACACCAGGTTGGTAACCTCTATCATCAGAGGCCAGAGATACATATCATCCTTGATCTTATAGGATAAGGATGTCCCAAACAGCAAAATACTGGCACAACAACAATTAACTTTCTATGTAACACACTAGTTACCTACTGGTACACTCTTTGATAAATTCCGACAAACTTTTTTCTTAATTTCATACGGGCTTGCTCACGTGCATGGCTTTTAAGAAAGTGCTTTGAGATTGTGGCACCATCACCAGCGCAGCGATGTCATGTCAAAGGATGATTTCCTAATGCGATTCACGATATCACATGCTGAGATGCACACAACTGCATCAAAGCAGGCTGGCTGGGCGGCTTTAGGTATGTATCCCAATTCGGCAATCTCCCAGAAACTATTGTTTATACTGATAATGGGAGTTGACACAAAACATGCGCTGCTAATTTGTTGACACCTCACAAATTTACTACAAAGAAGAGGTACCTTGCGACATTCCTAAAATTTTAATGCGTTATCGAATATCACAGTTCAAAATTATAAATCAATAGGTTTGACACAAGCGCAAAGTCAAAGGAGGACTGGCTGATGAGGACGATTTCTTGCATACGATTACGATTACAAGGGGAAACAACAAGCTACATAACAATGGAATAAAAATATATAAGTAAAGTCGTGCACTATATGAATTTCGTAATCACTGTCAGCTTCAGCATTTAACACGTACACGTAACAAAAAGGAAGCAAATAACACTAATTCCGGCTTTAACATCGATTTCACGAGTTTAAAACCCACAATCATTCTCATCCCATTATTATTATTAAAAAATACTATAGCTAACTAACAAGAGCAATGTTGTCGGATCCTTATCAATGAGGACTAAATTACATGTTGTTAGAGCTGAAAATGGTTTTCACTTAACCGAAAGTTTAGCTAATAGAAGGGAATGCATGTCACCCACGATGATTCGTAATAGGAACATTGTACATTTAATTGAGAATCACAATCCAATTAAATACAGCTAACCTTATCAGCAGCTCCCTATCTATCAGCAGTTTAGATCGGAACTGAAATAATAACAATAAAGAATCTAGCGACAACGCCGACAAAACAAGCTCTCTCCCTCCCCTTCTCTTTCTCTATTTTTTTTTATTCTTTGACTAGTTTTTACATACTTAATTCATAATTGAATAAGACAAAATGGGAAGAATATTGAGCCAATTAGCCACTCATTTTTTTCCTCTGTGAGCATAGGTAATCAGAGAAAAAAACTGTCGATATGTTAACAAGTGAGAAAGACAATGACGAGGCGAGGGGGGGAATGAGCATCACAGAATATGATGATGGCACGTCATGGGATGAATAAGCATTGTTAGCATTATGTTATATTATGTTGTTTAGTAAAAGCACATATGCAAACAGATATATCCATTCATTTCCAATCATTTTACTCATTATTTGCCCATCATTATCGTCATATCCGCAAAAGTGGCCAATGTAGTAGGTCTTGTCTGGCATAAGTTCTACAAAGATACGTTCACCTATATATATACTATATAGTATAGATAGAATACTTGCAATAGGTCTCTTTGAACGTTCATTTGCTTATTAGAAATATCTTGTTTCTGTGTTCAACTTCAAAAGAGAAGGAGATACATACCTTCTTCAAAGTAATAAAAAATGTAAGGATAAACGTTGGCCGCACAGATGTACACAGTTATCAACAGTGACTGACTGAGGAGGGTTTTATTACTCAATTAGTGTATTTTTCTGCTGAGCTTTTTTTTCGATAAGAGAGGAGAGATGATGTGATTTGATGAATCGATGAGGATTCATGCATTTAATGACGACAGCTAGCCAACCAGCTGAGAAGACGTTGTTCTATTCAAATAGGATTTAATGCTTACTCATCATAATTGTACACGAAAAAAAAAGTTCATGAATCCATTACGTTAGCGTAAAAGAATCTTGCACGTAAAAGTATGAAAACACAATAATAAGTACTATACTAAACTCCTCGTTTAAAATGTAATATATTGCAAATCAAACAAGCGGAATTGGTTGATATGATACTTAAAAAAATGCATTTCAAAAAACCAGATCGTGCTAATATGCAAATAATAATGGATGGAAATACAATGTATGCATACATTTCTCCTGCCGGTCTACTACTCCACTACACAATAAAAAAAAGGTTTTTAGTGTGCCATGCATAATGTTACATGCCGTTTGTTAAAGAGTACAATATACAATAATGCGAGGAACATGAACATGAAGTGGAAAAGGATGATGTTATGTTGTTATAAACGTACGAACGTGTGCCTTGTCTGATGCCAGCATTGTAAAATTGTATATTTGTGCTTATTGAATGGAATGCCGGAATTAATTGTAAGAAAAGTCATATATATAGCAGTTCTATATGAGCATGTCGTTTCGAAAACAAATGAACATGCATGAGAACATATTATAAGTATATAATATGAAAAGTCATCACTTGAACCACATAATACATAATACACATAGGACGATGCGACTTAAGATTCTCAGCATCAATTAGCTTGATCGTCTCCTTTTGTTTACACATATTATTACAATTTTTAATGAGCCACTTCCAGTCATAACTGATAAAAACATGCTTATTAACCGCCAT
This sequence comes from Orchesella flavescens, assembly GCA_964034955.1. Lineage (NCBI taxonomy): Eukaryota > Metazoa > Arthropoda > Collembola > Entomobryomorpha > Orchesellidae > Orchesella > Orchesella flavescens. The sequence goes on along the minus strand of OZ035955.1, from coordinate 17,639,973 downwards.
GATTGTTTCCTTAATGAGGATTAATTCTACCTTGTTCCTCATTAAAATGGTGTATTAAAACTATTTGAAAGCCATTTTTGAATGTTGTATACATGCATTTTCTGAACTTTATTATCATAAATTTTAGAGCAAAAATTGCATTCTTTTTATTAAGTATGGTCGTGTGGTGGGGTAGGCAGTAGGCAGAGGCACACTTTGCATGTAAAATAATAAGTCAGATTGGGGATTGTGGTGGTGGCGATTGTTAATGAAGACGGTGATGATGCAACTAATAATAGTTTGTTGGGAGAAATGAGATGGTCTTGCATGATTTCACATCTTCCGGGCTTTGTGTTTCTGATGATTAACTTCTGAATTTTTTTTTCAAAGCCATCGCTTTATTAATAAACTAATAATAATAATAAATGAACTTCTGACCCACTAGCAGACTTTTGAGAATAATTTTCTCTCCCATATGTAGAGGTGTCCGGTATAGCACATTTAAACGCTCTTTGATGATGGTCGACTTCTAATTAATTTCCGGGGCCATAGTGAGTGCACTCACGATGAGTGCAATCACCCTATACTTAAACTGATGACAGATTATGCAACACCTGCTATGGACAGAAGGCGAGATAATTATCCTTTGGGTTCATAATGGTCAATTATTATGCAAGGGGAAATGAGATCAAAAGGTAAGGTTTACATGAGGTTCTTCTAATCCAACTGAGTTGTTATATATAACAAAAAATCAGTTGACAAAAACAATATATATGATTCAAATTGAGGAGTTAACAAAATCATCAGACATTACTTTATGCTATGTGATGGCAAGAAGAATTGTCAGCTATATTTCGTTCGTTCGTTCATGAAGAAAACCTTACAAATAAAAATCCCAAGTAAATTTGCCCCATGTGTACCTACAGGCAAGGTAGTCTACTATATATATTTCAATCAGAGTCTGCACTCTCCAGCAGCATTGAAAACTCTAAGCACACACAGCAGGAAGCTCCAATCGATTCCTAACCTAAGGCTGGCATCCTTACGCTGCTGGAAGGCTTATAGCTAGCCAGTTATTGTACCTAACTAGATCAAGCCACTGTAGCTATATATGTAGTTGACGATGAAGTTGGAATCGATTTAAGAGTAATAAAAAATAATCCTAAAGATATATGTACGTATGTAATTTGTGGATCTAAGCCAGCATGAAAGTAATGACAGTGAATCAAATTAATGTTGCAATTTCCCATACGCACACACAGAAATCAATTTCAGCCAACTCAAAAATATTTAGACAAAATCACGAGCAGAGGCACGAGATAGACATGGATGTAGAATTCAACCATGAGTAAACAATTTGGTTGGGTATATGATCATAGAATAAAGTAATTGAGCATAATATTTATACGTGATACATATATATTCGATGCGCTATACGGCAACCAGATGCTATCCAAAGTGAAGGACATGCTTTGATGAGCATTTGTAGATTGCAGACCCAAAAACCAATCCGTGAAAATTCTCCATTACACACACTTTCCCGTAAACTTGCTCCCTTCAGCGATTCTGTTCTAGTCCTACCAAAATATAATCACCATTTGCTTACACTGCTAAATGTGGCACCACACCGACACTTTGCTTCACTGGTTTGGCAGGAGCCTCAACAAAAACGTGGTTGGGATAATCTTCAGTATTGGGTTTAGGAATTCAGGTAAAATCCCACACACACACGAGTCTAACTCTATCACTCGTGCAAAATTTATGGTAATTAATTGAGGCTAAAATAAATGTCTGCTTATGTTTCTACTCTGTTCAAGCACGTCTGGATAGAACATCCTCCTATTGTCAGTTGTAACTCCAACGAACGACATTTTCACATCCCTACTACTGGAGGTACTAAAACCAAAGCAAATTCACGTTGTCTGGCAAGTGGCATGTGAGACACAGGATGTCACGTTTCCTAACAAATATAAATCCACTGCGATGTCTTTCAATTCCTCCAGTCCAATTTAATCCTTTTACACGAATGATATTTATAATCTTCAATTTACACATTCACCGTTTTTTCTTTCATTTTCCTATCCAATGGCTTCACATGAGTAAATCCTTTACTAACGATGGATACTGTTTTTATGGCTTAATACTTTCTATATACGTAGAACAGAAGGTTAATCACGCTCTGAACGAAAACTTTCTTGTTAAACTTTCATAATAATTCTTTGTAAATTATTAAAGGATTCCAAAGATTAATTTTGTACTCTTCAAAATAACCTTGATAAGTTGAGGAGCAAAGTACATATTGACATTCGATTGATTAAGCACGTTGTTTGTCATTTCACTTGTGCACAACACTGATTGAGTCATACAGCCCCATATGCTGCTTCACAAAAGGTATGAGTAAATATTTATGTACGTTCATGGTTATTTCCCCCAGAACAAGTCTGGAGATGTGTGTATGCACTTAGGACCCTGGAGTAGAACTGACTCTCACTGCAATGTTCAAGTCTCCTGTAACTTGACAAACACCATGAATCTCATTATTACATTACACACAAAAATAACAACGACCAAAGGGTTGGCTTATTCACATAATCCCCATCCACATTCAACTATATGAGTAAGACCGGACTACTGGTTCAGTCACAGGTCCCGGCTGAAACCATAAACGTTGTTTAAGTGAGTAGTTGCGGAACGGTGTGAAAAATGCTTATGCTTGTGGAGCATGGATTCGGTCATCAAGTTCACGTAACACTGACACACAACATAACATTGTCCGTCTGCATCGATAGTAAACGTTCGTTGCAACAATGAATGCACGAGAGTTCTGCGAGTATTCACGCAACCAAAGAGCAGTCAGTCGATTGATATTCCACCGAACAATTCAACAAGCTCTACCGTTGAAGACAGAACAGAACTACTACTCACGATATCTACATGCGTCTACTAGCTTCTTGAGTCGTCAACTGAACACAAACAAGAATCAACATATTTAAGCAAACTTTTAACTACACACGTTTTTATCCATATACCTAAGCTTTTGGTGTGTGTGTGTGTGTGTGTGATTCATACACGAATGCACATTGTGTAATGAATACATAGTTATATTTTTCTCTGCTCTGTGCACATATATATGATGTTGCTGCTTGCTCCTAGTTAGGTTGATTCAATGAGTCGGAATGCCATTTAGGAATGAAATGAATGAGCATCAACTCAACAGACAGAAAAGAGCCATCCCCTCTCATCTTCTTGCATGATAATCATTTAATTCCTTCCATTTTTTGTTGCAAACTCAAGTCAATTAATATTTTTCATTGATGAAATGCAGTGTAAAGGAGAGGAAGATGCGACTGCTTAATATCACGAGCCATATCACCGCTTGCTTTCAATATGTATAATATGCATGTTGCATCTTTTTCCTTCACCATCACCACGAGTCAAACTTGTTGTACTGTACTTTTGTATGGGATCAAGGCAAATAATACAAGGAGAGCAGAAAAGACGTGTTCATTTTCAAGAAATTCTTAATTAGAAAAACATAGGAAATTAGTGGGCATGAAATATGAGTCCAGTTGATTGCACAAGACTGGTCAAAGTAATGTGTGGTAGCAAGGGAATGCGTAAACAAGATGGAACGATGTATGAGTTTTATTTTACATCAAGTTATTATCTCCTTTACAAGTCCTTATCATTCCGCCGGCCAAGGAATGTGAATACAAGTCACAAGCATGGAGTTTTATTGGGTTCACTTTTTTATACTGAAGCAGATACAGATATATAAAGTTAGGCATGACACTTTTGACTTATTCTCAACTTGCCCTGGCCCAAACTCATCACATCATGCATCACCATCATATAACATTTATGAGCAACCAACTCTTCTTTGATAGTTTTACGACCACTCAAGAATGAAAGTGAAGGCAAAGTTTTACTGCGAATGAATTATTAGGGAGGTTTCGCAAGTCGTCCGGTAAGCCAATTTGAGTATTGTGATGGTAAGAAAGTACGGTGGGGAGGAATCTACCATAAAATCTTACCGTATATTCCTCGAAAATTGTAACCCGTCTCCAAACAGCATTGTGATTGTAAACAAGTAGCTTTGTATGGAATATCATTGCTCATTGAAGGGAATTGAGAGCGCGCGGAAATCATTTTTTAAACACCCACCGTACTTGTTACCGTCCCTAGTACAATCCGAATTTGCGAAACCTCCAGACCCCACAGTACGAGATTGTGACGGTGATTATAGTACCATCACCATCACAATCACAAGACGGCGTTTGCGAAACCTCCCTATTAAATTTCCTGCGTTTTACTACTTGTGTAATCTTTTTGTTGGTTTCTTTAAAAAAAACATATGAAAAGGGAAACTATCAAGTTGTGAACATATTATGCCTATATTTGCAGCAGTTATTATCAGGAGTTGACTATACGGCTCCAATAAAGAAGGATGTCTTCTTCAAAGGTTATTACCTCTAAAAAGGTGGATATATGTGGTGAAACAACGAGGCACGTAGAGCAGTTGCTTTGATAAAAAATATATTATTATTCTGGTTGGTATTCCACACAGTATCTTAGGGTTTTAATACCCATGGCTGATGTGATAAAGTATGCATATTTCTCGATAACATGATTTACGTACATACATATTTACATGATTGCGTGATTCATTCTCTTATTGTATAGTCGCATTGTGCAAATGATCTTTTCAAGAACGAACTTGCTGCACTAACACCCAAATGGTCTCTTCCTCCTTTGAAGCAGGGAGAAGAGCAATAATGATGTGTACTCCAGGAAATAAATGAATAGCAAAGAAAATGAGACATTTACAATAGGCTTACAAGTTCTAAAGCACATTGATCGGGTAGGGTATACAAAAGTGATTCACCAGGTAAATGGCTTACATTGCTTGTATTGCATTCGAAAGAAAATGTCAAGTCGGAAGAAAAGGAAACATTTTGCGACACATTTGGAGCTCTCTTTTCATTTCCTTATTAAATCCTCTCAAATTAGATTATTAATCACGTCACCCTCTCTGTCCGTATTTCGGCATACGCTCTTTTACCATTTGAAATATATATATTATCTTTGGAAGTCGTAAAAGCGGTATGAATTACGTTTTGTGATATGATGAAAATGCTTACATGCATCATTGATGCGTAACTACAAGAATAATCTTTGCTTGAAAAGGAATCACAGGAAAATCGATATTCATTGGTGGTGGAGTGGACTTGGCTCGTCTTCCTTTAAAAATTCTACATGTGCATGACCCGATGTATATGATATTACCATAAAGAAGTATCTCATTTGTTTCAGCTTGAAAGCAATTGAAAGCGAGTCAGAGATACATCAATATCAATGAAGTCTTTTTAAAAGCAATTAGTTTAGTTACTATACATTGTAGTATCTCGTTTAGTTAGGGATCCGATTTGACTGTGATATATTTCTTCCTTCTTTAAGTTGTGTAAAATAAATTAAGCATATGTATTACAACAGCAACAGCAAGTGATGAACTCATTCCAAAACAAAATGTTAAATCAACACATCTATTTTCCCTTAAACGAGTACATTTTCTTACAAATTTACTTCTCACAAATAACAACATTTTCAACAAAAAAACTTTTGAGCCTGTTGAGTGCTTAAAAGTATCTCTTGTCCGCACAGTGAATAAATAATGGAGTTGGTTATGCATAATATATGAAATATATTTTTGTCGAATGACACACTTGAAAGCAAAAACTTTCACACCATTTTTATGTGAACTTATATAAGTATCGTTAGTTATGGTTATAAATTCCTGTGAACTACAAAGCATATATGCATATTTTAATGTTACCGTTTCTTTATTATTATTCTCTTTACCACTCAAAAGCAGTTACAAAAGATTAACCAGACAATTTCTCAAAACATTTCAAGTCCAGGATTTCCCATTTCTTTCGACACACACTCGAAACCAAACATTAACCATGCTACAGGAAGGAAGGAAGGATGGATGAACGCATAATGTACGGACGGAGTTGGAATGCTGATGATTTTAAAGAGACAAGAAGAGAAGGGGTTAAACCGTGTATGAAAGGATATTGAGTACTTAACACTTAATTGTTGATGCAAGAATGGAACCCTCTTGACCAAAATTTGAACAACAAAAAAAATACTTATCCGCTCTTTCTCTCATACTCATTTTTTCACAGAGCAATGCACTGTACTCTTTACACACACCACTCTACCAATGTCAGTCATTCATTCAACTGCCTATTTTGCTGTGCTTATAAATGATATGAAGTGAGCAACAGTTTCTCCAGTATCTGGTAATTCAATCTGTAAAAGCAACCATAACATACATATATATAATATTGTACATAGGTTTTTATTTTCACATGGGGTTTGTTCCATGAGAAAAGCGTAATTATGCTTTGGTTCGTTGAATCTTTTCTTTTAATCGACATTTATTTTGACATTTTGCAGGAGCCCCTCATTTTCCTTCCGTTAACTCATTCACTCATTTAACATTCAACAGGCTGCTTCTTGACTGTGCTCACTGGATTCATAACCAGATTACATCACATACGTCCATATATTAAAATACATGTGTACGTATACCCTTCTTTTAACACATGTAAAAGTATTCAATCCATGGTGGATTCTGTAAGCTGTAATGCTGTAAAAATTCACTTTGAGATTATTTAAAGAGATTTTTATAAAAATCTTCATATTTGTTATTATTCCCCCTTTCATTCAGCCAGGAAATGGGGTGTAATGTTAGCACACATAGACAAAAGCAATTTATTATCTTGATGAAGACAACTGTTAAAAATTCAGCATTTATTTATTTAGCTACAACGAATTCTAACCGTTTACTTATTCAGGTATCCGCTCCTGTGAATTTATGGACTCCATGAAAAATCCTTGCACAATAAGGTAAAAGACTCATTAAAGTCAGCAAGGAGTATATTGCACAAAAATGATTTAAGACTTGAAGAATACCATCACAATGAGGTTTCCCATACTTATATGGGATAAAAATACCAAAATAATGTAGAAATGCCATAACTTATTCTCTTTCATCAATAGTAAAACACATTTTTTTTAGCAATGATGATTTTATGGAAGATATATAACATATTGCAGCTCGTCTTTGCAACGTATTCCAACCAACTATAAGGTTATTTCACCGGATCAAAAAAGCCAACAATCTTTTGTTTGGCCTTCACTAAAGATTTCCTTTCCTCGTCAAAACAGAATGAGTGAATTTACTGTGCTAACATCATTAGTGGAACCACTACAAAACACACGAGCTCATGAAGCATACAATATTTTCATATTTTTTGACTGACTTTCCTCGTCAATCAAACCTCTATTCAAACACGGGAAGATGATGCATCACTACCGGTTTTGAATACAATTTTAAGTAAATAACGTGAACTCAATTTGAAACATATGCCCAGAAATAAAGCACCCTAAAATCAAATCAATAACCGAAACAAAAGGCTCCTTCCGATTCTGTTACACGCGCATTTCAACTTCAACTCAGCAAATTCGCAAAAGGATACTGGAAACTGTGGGAAATAGAATAACAAGCAATTTTAACGAACATGTTCCGTTTCGTGCTCCAAGTAGGAGGTCTCGCGAGTCAACAATGAAATTGCGGCAGCATAATACATAATATACATATCTATGTATGTTTCAGCTACATATAATACATATATATATATACCGACAAGCAGGCGTATTTGCACATTGAAAAGTTTCTTAAAGCTTTACCTCCACATAATAATAATGGATTTGAGCGTTGCATGCAACTCGCCGGATTCTCAAAATGAGTATCAACCACTTAGCGGATAATAAAAAAAATACAAATCTAACGGATAAATCGGATAGTCACATGCAATCATTGAAAATGTGAACATCAGTCGAAGGTGTGAACAAATTCAAAGCAACTCGTTTCTGGTTTATTCACCAACATTATGCTCCAGTTAAAGAGAATCCGATGTTTAAAATCCGGATTATCAAAAAAAGTCAAGAGATACGATCAATGAATCCTCCGCCACTTCCGTTTTATATACCATTCACTATACTACTCATAAAGGGAAAACAGCAAGGATTGTGTGATAACAAAGAAGCATTTTTACGTCTCGACAGTATCATTCATGCATCGCACATGAAATGCACTTCATAAACAAATGCATATGTGTGTATGAGATCTTCAGTAGTTGTGAGAATATTTGTAACATCAACATCAAAAGCTTCCCTTCTTCCGCCAGCCCTTTTAACCGCATTAGAAAAGTAACACGGTGTTGCATAAACAACCAGTCATGCATATGTCCAAAATAACAAATAGTTTTCTTTCCTATTGCATAACTTATTAAAATCATTTTCCTTCAGATCGCACACACAACAACACAACTGGAATGGGAAGTATTATAAGGTAACGGTCTTATTTTCGGCTCCCGGGCAGTGGTTTGTCTTCCTCATTCACCCTTCAGTTCAGTTGCAAGTGCAAGTATAAAAATGTATGGAACATATATAGAATGATATGAAAGGACAACAATAAAAAGGCTGTTCTACAAGTTTTTTTTGATACATGTAATCAACGATCTTGGAGGAAATGAGAAAGGAAGAGTGGGTCCGTATGGATGTTGCTCAATCCAAACCTTATGCAATATCATCTCTTGCATCATTACATTATGCCCCAACCAACATAAACTTCGGCAAGGCAAGGAAGGATCGAGATACATACATAATATTATTTATAAGCTAATATTGCTTCCGATACACATGCCATAAAGTCACCTTGCTGTAGTCAGTGTTTCTGCTTTTTAGTTTCACATAATGCCATATAGCAAACTAGGACTAGCTTTTATTATCATCAAAAATTGATACGGAGCCCTGTCGTTATATAAGAAGAACCGGTGCATCCGGTCTGAAGCAGTATTTGGCTACTTCCTATTCACAGCTGTATGTAGTTGTAGTTGGTTAGATGCAATTACTTGAAACATTATATTGCCTGTTGCTCCTCGTCTTCCGCAGTGCCTTATGCCTTTTGTGAGCAGGAAAAGACTTGCTCGCACTCGTTTTGTTGGTTCTTTTCCATACAATGTATAGAATATAGACACGTAGACGCGACGGATTGAAGAACAGAACCCTACAGAGAGAGAAACACTGGGACGGGCTAGTGATAATAATAGATATGATATGATGTCGTTGAAAAGGTGAGTTCTATGAAAATTAAGGTAATTTGAAAGGTTCTCAGCACATCTGGAAGATCTAAGGTGTATATTATAGTGTTTTAAAACAATTTCAATGTTTCATGCAAATATCCAGGATGCGTTACCACCTTCCATCATCATTCACCATTTCATGTACAATATGGGTAACCCGTACAAAACTCTCCCTTGCCACAAATACGAAACTCGTAATTTAAGCAAAAGGTAAATGTAAAAAACTTGTTGACTTTATGTTTGTAACGTCTTTTTTTAGTAAAAAACTCATACGTTAGAAACTCTTTGCAAATCCACCTGGCTTGTCTGACACACAAATAAAATTAAATTTTTTACATCATAATTCAATCAACAACATCAGCTTGGTCTTTCCTTGGTGAATGAGCCAGCATACACCAACGTACTGCTTCGAGCTCTTTATATCATTGTCAACATCAACATTATGTGAGCAATCCATAATATCCACAGAATGGATGGAAACTGGTGAATCCAAAAATGAGTCTTTTTTTCTATTTATCTACTAATTATGTGACACAGTAACAAAGTAACGAGGCTTAGCTATGGTTCTGGGACATGCGAGCTTACAATCTAGGGGTTATACATAACTTAATAAAATGCTAATACTATTATTACCATTAGTAAGGCTGCATTCAACTCCAAGCCTAATTTCTTTATGACTTTTTTTTGTGCTATTACATTTTTGCGTTGAGGTCTTCATACAGTAAAGATGAGATGAGAGCACTAAGTGCATAATAAGATTACATTCTTCATCCTCGTCCGCAAGCCTATTTACTTTTCAATCCTTTCCCTCCACAAAGCACAAAATCCCAAATCTTATTATTCAAAGCAGAAGCTTAAGATGAAATCGTGGGAAGAAAGTGAAAGATTTACGACTAATAAATTAGTTGTTGAGAAAAAAATCAGGGCAGCTACACCCTTCCTTCATCTCTCCTTCTAATTAATACTCATCCTATGCTCATCTCCTAAATCATTGCCAAAAAAGGGACAGGGAAATACAGATATTTGGTCTTTCTTTCGTTTATAAATTTTCAGCATCAATGAAGTGGTGGTCAATCAAGCACTCTTTCAGCTTCAATTTTGAAGATCAGGGCCTGATGCTGGTTCATTACCATCGAGCTTTGTCAAAACAGTTTGTTGTTTATTTTATAGAGTAGTGAAGTAAGTAATAATTATTATGCTTTTCGTTGCAAAATTCCTTTCCTAATATTTTACGTAGTTTCATCAAAATAAAAATGTATTTTACGCACTACGCGATAAAAGTCTACAGGATCAGAAGAACACTTCCTTAAGTTCACAACCTGTCAATTTGACTAATATATATGGATTAAAATTACAGCTTTTTGTGTTGCTCGACTTTTCAAGAAGACGTTAAGCGTATGGCGTATGTGCTACAAACACCAGCAATAGGATGAAATCTTCACTGTTAAACAAGCCATACTTTGTTCATAATGCCAAGAGAACCTTGAAAATTAGGTAGTGGGAGATCAACTAAAAATTCCATGCAAGCATACACGATAGATACAAACAATAAATGCCTGTGTTGATGTCCAGTGTAATTTACAACATGTATCATCAAAAACAGCACATTCCGATGGAATGCGAAACATTTCATTCACAAATCTAAAGCAAACAAGGATTGACATGCAGTTTAAAGAATGGGGATGTGTTCACATTCACAAGTAATTAAATCACAGCATGCAAATAAATGCGCATATTTCATAGACTTTCATTTTGGGAGCTACTCTGGCCGTCATTCCCGGTCTCTATATAGGTTATTATTTAATCCCCAACACACGGGTGACCAGGTTCACAAGGTAAATATAAATATAAAATGTAATGCTTAACTATACACTATAAACGTTTCACTTATGTTATTAGCAAATAATTAATTTATATATGCATAAATTACCTTTCTGATCTACGCAACATTTCATTACGGACAACCTTCAAGTGACAACTTAACCTGTTATCTTGGTGTAATGGACGTTTTTGTCTTAAAAGTAGCTTAACAAGCTAATAATGAGAATGCTTGTGATTGATCCAAAAGCTAGGAGAGGATAGATATGACGTGAGTGATAATTGCCTGTATGATTATCGTTGACAACACAATAACCCTACTGATGATGATCGGTCGATAAGTATTGGCACGTACAGGTAACGATTGTATAGTAGTAATAGTATATAGCATATCCATTCTGTATGTGCATTGAATGTACTCGCATGGCGTGGTCCCACAGAGATTTGCCTTATTGATATAAAAATAATTCTGACCATGGCAGCATTTCCTGAGTTACCCCCGAGCTACCCAATTCACGGCCATGTTGTCAAAACTATTCTTGAGATTCTGTCTCCAAGCTAAGCATTTTACTACCTTGTTACAATTTTAATGACGATGGGAATCCATTATAAAGGAAAAATCGACAAATATATATATATATAGACTGTAGGTGCTCACAGAAATAGTTGTACCCTCTAAAATGAGCTCGGCTGCGGCGGTCTACAATGTTTACCTCAACCTTGTGAAATAGTCCAACTCAATTTCTGTCTATTCTATCTTGCTCGAGCTAAATATTTTATAGATGATGTTTTCAATCTTCTAAATCGATGGAAAAAACGAAATGCGTGATATGGTGCACAAATGTTGTTTTTTCAAGCGTACCATTTGTGCATGTAACGTGTGTGTGCAGCATCACACAAATTTTATATGGAACTCTAACCAGAAACTTACACTTGAGGGGATTTAAGGTGCCAACATGCATATTGAGTAGAAAATCAAATTTTTCGATGATCAAATACACTTGCGAAGCCTGCATGCATTACCTATATATGAATGTATGTATCCCTTTAAAAAGCTGCACTGTGACTTTGAATAGTCTCGAATTCTGATGTTGTATGACATACAACGCAACATATTTTATACTCAAACCATACCTATTGAATTTTGTCCTTAAGTGTGCCTGTCTTTTATACGTAATATGTGGCATTTTCTAAGGACAAAATCGGATTTCCGTTGAAAAGGTTTTTAAGCATTCATGAAAGTGTGAATTACCATGTACGAACACTGAATACATTTTGTGAAACGTATATCTTTCAACTCTCTACAGCTACACAGCTCTGCCGTGTTGTTAGAATCTAGGTCAGCTGGGGAATTCTGGATTGAGGGATTGATCAGACGGTACCTACTCCAGTAAACAATATTTGTTACCTGAAGCACAATATTCCTATAGAATATTACAATATTATGTAAAAAAAATTACATATATTCATGAATTTACATCTATATGCGCACTTTGCACCAATTCTTGCTTGTAAATATCTACGTTAAACATGAACACATAGAAGAAAGGTGCAAAATAATAAGCACATGACTTCTGGAAATTTGGACTTGTCAAGGTGGCATTTTTCTCTGCAGCAACGTAGCTTGTTAGGCCTACAATAGAATCCTTTCTTGAGCAGAGTATGCTGAAATATGGAGAGCTCTCTGTCTATATTAGAGCGTAAATATGGCCTTGGCATGTCATACAAAATTCTGCACATCTGGAAGGATCATCTGGTGTTATTTCACACGTTCACATGTAATGATGAAAAATGCACGTGAAGGAAAAGTTAAACTTGAGAATAGGACTCGTAACCTCAATTTTGATGGTAGCAAATGTTTCAAAATTTCCTACTCTAATGACATGACCTACTCCCAAACGAATCAAAAGTACTGCGTATTAATACATATGTCATATTATCATGAACAATTAGGGTGGAGAAAATTTACACCACGTTTGGACGTTTTACCAAATGATCCACATTTTTGTTCTTTATGTTTAGGCGGAAAGGGGACAACATATTTCACAACACCATCTCTGCTAAACGGAGGCCATACATATATAAAAGTTAGATTTCTTTGGTTTTAGCAACGCCCAATTTTTGGTAGTCTAATATAATAATTGTTTTATGTGACAAAAATTATTACAAAGAAGTAAAAACGACCTTAATACACACTCGGTCGAGTATATTCATAAAGCATTTTCCGAATGAGAATGTATGATTTATATGCGGACACACAGTGAAATAAATAGTTTGCAACCGCAACGTAATCTCATTCTCAAGCTTGATATAGTTAAAATTTTGCTATAAACTAGTTTCTAACAATTTTAACAGGCTACTGTTCTGTCCTTGAATGAATAGTATGATTTAGTTTTTTCTCTCGATAATATCATAGGTTCTGATCACACTAATAGTCATTTACTGTTATCGTGTCGAAACCAGTGGCTTCCTTGCAGCCAAACCAACCTTTTTATATTGGTAAAGTACCAGACGGGGCAGGTAAAAGGTCGGCACAGTAAACAATTACCTATATATTTTGACAGCTGGATAATTGAATACTTATCTTGAGAATTGAACAAAAAAGCAACATAAATTGCAGCTTGCAAGAACCAATTTACCAGAAAAAAAATGCAATAAAGTATGTGACCAGCATAATATTACATTACAGTTGCATCGTCCTAAAACTTTATAATATAATAATTCATCAATCGTGAAGATAAAAATAACACAGGATCGATACGACTTGGGGGCATGATGACAACAAATCACAGAGATCGAACACCAGAAAGTAACTTGTGTTAAAAGAAACCAAAAGTGACTATCTCAAACATGATTAATCAGGCATGATTGCATAAAAACAGCCATTCATTGCATGTCACCATTATACATCGTAACATCATCGCGTCTCTCAGCAGACTACAGGTTAAAAGATGAGTTCGCATAAATCCTTTCATCGATCCCCATTACGTGAGATTAAGTAACACTTTTTAACAATGTTGTGTGTGAAGTATGGGGTAGATCAATTGTTAGATTCGCCTTGAATTGTAATTTATTAGAACTGAATACAATAATGCATTTATAATGGCTAGTTAACACTGATGTTGTTGATGCAAACTCAAATTGACGCTGACTCATTGATACGTGTGTGTTGCTAAACGAAAGAAATGTAATTTGGGATAGCAGCGTCAACGAGTACGTGGCACGAACCAGCAGGGCACATTTTTTTTTAAAAGTAGTAATTTATTGTTATCAAATCGTTAAGATTCACGTTCGTGAACAATACAATACTCCATGAATTTAAATTATGTGATTGTGATAGGCATTTTGTATTTTATATTGTATAATTGATTCAACGCCATAACTGAGGAATAAATGAGGTTTCGGTAAAACTAACTGGGCGAGAAAGTTCTAGATGTAAAATGAATATTTGATTTAGAAATTCTCATGGGAAAAAGTTCCAAATTTGTACATCTAAAAATCAAATAAGGACGACATAGTTTCAATGAACCCATTTCGGTATCTCAACACATTTTTGAGTGAGTTCAAAATATAATCGCCTCAAAATTCGTTTTTTTAGAAAGGTTTACTGAAATCAAAATGTTTATTTATAACTTCTTCTTTGCGGTTTAATTTTTGTTACAGAATTACTTTCACCCAGGCCTACAATAACCAACACGTATACCTCTTACTTTACCACATTCCTTTGGCATACCCTACAATTTAAATACTTTCCAAGAGAAATGCTTCTCCTTCAGCTACTTTGCTACATTCTTAACATCATCACGTGGCATTTAGCTAATTGTTTCTGCGTCTCACATGAATTATAATATTATTGCGTTACTACCCATTAGCGTCTTTCTACTGTGTAGCACAAGCTAGCCGTTAAGCACTATTTGAGAGGAGAGCCTAATTGCAATGAATATGTTGCAGTTGCGAACCTGACATAAGTGGTACAACATCGTATTTAATCAGTACTTTCCTTCTCATTGACACAAGATACAAGATTTAGAAACAAGACCAACATGAAAAGTTGGCTTTAAGATGAATATATGAGGAAATATATCAACATGGCTTTGTTTCTTTGCCACAAAAGTCCCTCTCGTGTGCTGCATGATTTCTGTAGTGTGCCAAACGAAATAAAAGTTTCATGTCAAAAGTTGCGTTTTTATCTTTTTACATATTCTACAGAAGGAGTAATGGTACCCATAATTAAGCCCAAAACAAGTCATCAACATCACATTTTTAGAGTCATAGTCATAAGTGTTATGTTATGATCAGCCAAGTGTGTCGAACTTTTTAACTATATGTAAAATATAATACAATACAATACTTATTATATATGCTGCTTTGGGATTGTTGAGTAGGTCTTTTTTCGGTTAACTTTTTTTGTATCTCTCTGGTATACTCCAAATAATGAGCACATATATAAGCACTAATGACAACGTTTAAAGGTGTATGCATGACAGCTAGAGTTAAGGGTCAATGAGCTACATTACAAGTTGTAGTATTCACCACAAAAATATGCATATAAACGTAGCTCAGCAGTATCATTGCAATGAATATTAATTACTCGTTGGGATTAAAGTATCATCGAGAGAAGCTAGATAAAAAAATGTGTGGAATTATGCACTTGAAGAAAATTTCAAACTATCACGATTGCAGCTAAAGAACATATTTTTAATATATGAGCCCATATGAACTTTTTACTTGTGTCTGTGTGTCTATTCATAATTTATGGGCTCAGCTCAGACTCATGAGTTGTTGAATTATTATAATGAGCTGGATTCCTCACGTGCTCAGTTACTGCAACTGTGACTATATCAGAGATAGTATGACAACCAGCAATAATGTCAAATACAAGACTTTCAAATCATGAAAATAAAATGTATTTACTTGTACTAAGTAGGCAATTTAAGTTATTTTAAATTAAAGATTATATATATTTTCATTACCTTTGAATTGCTTGATAATAATTATGATTGTTCAGAGCAAAAGTTTTCATATACGTTTGAGTAAAATATATATATATACATACTCTAGTGATACAAAAATAATTCCGATATGGAAATAGACATACATATGGTGTTGCTTTGCTTTCATCAGATTACGCCTCCTCATCTTTCAACGTAATGTATATTAACTGTTAAGGAGACTCGGCATTGTTAAGCTTCCGTTAAGGAAAGGTGCAGAGGTGTTTTGTAGCATGTTTTAAGAGTAAAAGTGAATTTCTCCTGTAAGTTGTTTTTGAAAGCATAATATACACATATTTCATGTTCATCCTTTCAGAAACTTCCTTTGTTAAACTTAAAAGTTCAAATACATCATCAGCTTATCTTTGTTGTTTGAAAAAGTAGTGCCCTACTTAAGTATTGGTGATGCTAATATGGTGAAGAAATACTACTTATAAAGTGCGATAAGTTGAGGATGTAACGAATCTTTCGAATTCGTTCATGAAATTTGATGAAGAGTTTGCAATCACTTTTTAAGATCATGGGTAGATGATCAAGATGAATATCAAGCCTTTTCAAACACAAGTAATAGCTTTTCCTGTTTAAAGCAAAACGATTGATGTTAACTTATTGTAACCTTGTAAGATTTTCCCTATTCAACACTTTCAATTAAAGCTTTGAATTTAGAGCCCATTTTCATAGATCTAAACTGAAACATTTTTGCAAGTATAGATACGTGTATAATCTTACATCACAATAGGCTCATGTGAATTGTTGTGACAGTTGGCAATTTTTGATCTTTTTATCAGATTTCATTGCTATATTTAGTTTTTCCAGGTGGTTGACATTCTGAATCTAGACACCCTACAATTTTTGACCACCCACTACTATCCATGAAAAAAAAATAAAACACCTTTGTATAAAGTACATTGAGTCTTATGGTACAACGTACAACACAATATAAGAAATATACAGGTTAATAGTGATACACTGTTAAGCTTTTTCATACAGGCGAAATATGCATAATATTTAGTAATAATACGTTAATCTAAATAGTTCTTCTGACATAGTATTCATGAGAAACTCATAATGTGTTCCTTTTTCAGCTCTCGTCTTCTCTGGTGAAATAACATTAAACTTTTCATAGTACCAAATCTCAAAAGCCTATATCGTCTGGTTTACTGTTGGTATTATAAGATAACGTTGAAATATGCATGAATTTACTTTAAATGTCAACTTTTGTTGTAATTGATGTGAATTGCGTGCTCGCTGAATCTGATGCCAGGTGAGGTGACGCGATAAAATCAAAATTATAGGCAACTTAAACATTGAACATAAACCAAAAGCAAGGTGGGTCTTTAAAATGATTGCGAGAAACGCACGCAATTTAAGCAGTCTCTGATTTTGAAGACAAAATTAAAGGTGTAGTTTAATGAATTGCTCAAGCCTAAATTTGATGAATCAACTAATAGCACGTTCGCTGATTTTAGATTTGGTGACGATGATGCGATGACGTGCAAAGTCACCCTGTCATCATCAGGATTAATATTACTTAAATTAGATTTGCTAGGTACATAGCATAGACATCGAGCATGTAATTTCTCGTTTGTAGACAAGCGACATGTGACATGACACATTTGGATGTACTTACAAAGTTCCATTGCTTCGATACAAGTTGTAGTCAATGAAGTATCAAATGACTTATAAGAAGAAAGTCTGAGAATGTTTGACAATCTCTTTTGTTTTCCATGCTTCATTTTAAATTAACGTTTTTCAAGTTTTAGGGGCTAGAAGTCAAGTACTGGTTGTAAAGTGCTTCTGTATAATTATCTTCGTGTCACGTCATGACTGAGAACTTGGAGTTTGCTTAACGGAAAGTCTAATTGAAAATCAATCCATTCCACTCCATGCCATCCTTTATTTTTAAGCGCTATTGAAACTTATCTAAACTAGTTTACACCCATGATCGTCTTTCGCCTTTAACCTACAAGCAAGGTTGAACCTTTACCTTTTACCATGAATGATCATGATATGGTTATTGGTAATTGCTTGCTTCATTGACTTCAAAGATGAATCCTTACATTCAAACAAACGTTGACGATTGTGCAAGTATAATCCTCATCAGATAAGTAAAAACTATTAAACGATTACCTGATCTACATTCAGGGGCCTGAATAAACTTACTAGTTGCAAATATATTCACGTATTTTTCTGTCTTGCACATTCTTGAACAACTGAATTGAAATAAATTGTTCTAATTTATTTATGCCTATCATTTAATGACTGAACAAATCCCAAGAAATTGTCTCAATAAATGCAATTATTTGTTAAGCCCGATTGAAATCAATATAAATATGACATATTAATAGGTACAGTGTCTCTCTATATCTAAACAATATTTGCTTTCATCAGTTTCATCTAACGCTTAAGTATGTTCACTAGGTTTGAATGTAATTTTCTGACAATAAATTTTAACTATCAAATGAAAGATTACGGCAAATAAAGGTCACTGTTTGCTGTCCTGTGCATTGGTCTGTGGAATATGTCATATTGATTGTGATATGCATTCATATATAGCACACCAAATGAATATCTTTTCATAATTCCCATTAACTCAGTAACTTTTCTTCTACTGAAGTACTAATGACCTAAGTCTAGCATCACATTAATTCACCATTATCATATATTTCCTGCGTCCACATGCATATGACGAGATTGTAGAAAAATATGAGGATGCATTGAAGATGAATCATGTCTTATCATCACCTATGCCTATACTTCTATGAATAATATTTTAATGAGTTTCTTTGAGTATATCCTTCAACCTTGCCTAAATCATTTGTGTGTATATAATTATTATCCATAGTAGATATTATCCATACGATAAAATTGGAGTCTTTTATGATCATTCTTTTTTTTGTTTTCATGTTTTTTGTATAAATGATAAAGTTACAATTTTCAACGAAATGCGTTCTATTAGTTCTCTACGAGTGGCTTTTATTATTCGAAGAATCTGAGCCAAGTCACAAGTGAATGACTTTTATAAACCAGATGCTCCATTTCTAATGATGAAGATTTTCCCCTTTTTCTTGATACGAGTTTATACAAAAATAAACCCAAATCAATTAGTCTAAAAAAGATTGCTACCTCATTCAATCCTTCTATATGTTTAATCCACATTAGATTAATTATTGTACGAGGGCGATGAATCGTTAATCGTTCCAAGAAATTGGTAATACCGAAAGAATTTCATTTAATGTACCTCTCCATCCTGATTAATCGTGAGTAAGCTCAACATTCGATGGCTGAGAAACTAAATCTCTAGAAAATTTATAATGCAGGATCCAGAGTGAATAGCATACAACAACAACAATGGTAGCCCCTGTCACAAAAGAAATTTTTGGATGAGTCGTGTTTCGCCTTTAAAGAATCGATGAATCAAGAGCAATACACACAGAAAATTAAAACGATGCTTTAAAAGGAGCACCGTATGTAAATAGTTCTGAAACCGATTATTATTAGCTGCACTGAGTTGATTTTGACATCATTCGATAGGTATGTATAGTAAGTATATAAAAATCAATGCGTGAAGGTACGCTAGGCCATTGAACTTTCTCGTTACTTTGATTTTGATTACACATCTCTCTTAAAGAATAGACAATGTTGAATGTACTTACAATGGCAATCTGCATGCAGTATGCGGTGATGAGATGAATAACATGATCATGTAAATAAAACCATTTAGATTAAAAAATGTCGCAGCAGCAGTACTTTCAATCAGTGTTCAAGATTTGAATCAATTCCCTAAAGAACGAAAGCCTGAATTTATAACCGTATTGACAGATGCGTGTGTATAGTAAATGTGATGTTTAAGTATAGTGATGATTGCACACGAGTGTCATAAAACGATATTTATGACAATGACATATGAACTACCAACCGATACTGTTATGTTTTTGCGTAAGATACATATAAACATCATAAATCGTTGTGTCAGAAAATAACTAGTTGAGAATCGGCACAGGAGAGCAGGATTGTTGTGGGTTTTTTTTTAAATACATGGTTGAAATAAAATGCGCTAAAAAGTGTGCGACATAAAAAACACGTTCGTAAACGTGTAAGTACATGTATATATATATACAATATACATACATATATGCATGACGTACGTAAGCACAGAAATAACAGGATATATATAATAATATTGCGCTTTGTAGAATGTCAGAAATAGGATGGCCACAAGGTGTTACTTTGTTTCTTTGTCCGTCTTAATTACTAACTCCTCTAACTACTGGTTTTGTGGTCGTCCACAAGCTTCGTCTTGTACATTACACTGTAGTTAAAGTGTCATTCGGTGATCCACAGTCTTCTTCCTTCCTTAATGATGATTTAATGACAGGTTAATGATTGGAGGTTTGTTTAGCACTTATGCAAGCATGAAAAATTTGCAGTTATTGACACATTTACAGTTAACCTGCCAGTGATACATACGTCAGCGTATATAGCATTACAAGTGTCAGTTATATGGACAGCATATCATCACAGGAATGGAAAAAACCTGCGCATTTGTCCACTCCAATTATTATATATTTTTTTCTAAAGGACAGAGTAGGAAGTCTGAAATTGGGATGTGGCAACGCAATACTACTCTGTCCTATGTAATTAGGCTTGTTTCGACTTTCAAACTAATGCTAGCCATCTTATCTTGTCATTTTAAAAATTACTATTGATTTCATCACGCCACAAAAATTATGCGTATTATCATCATCTAACATTGTCCTGAATTCTCAGAAGTGATTTGCTGTCCCTTATTTGTAAAATGAGAGCAGATATACTAATACCACATAGCTTGGCGAAAAGATGAAAATGTAAGAAAAGTACGTCAACGTTGTTTCTTATCCATTTTTATCTATCAAGGGTAAAACTGATAAAAGTCTAGGCGTAGAGAAAAAAACCATTTTAAGTTCAAGTATACTTCGAATATCCTGTTGAAATATAAACGTACGTACTGAAACAGCTCTTTAGTTCAGGTATACATGTACCCGTGCTTGGAATTGTTCCATATAAGACTTTTATCAACAAAATATTAAGATTACTTTAAACCATCTCTTCAATTGGACTCACTTTTTATTTCAACCACATTCACTAAGAGCAAAATCGCAATTAAATACTTAACGTTTTTTAGCAACCTCAAAATATTTACCTCTCATATTGCACGGTTCCCTAAAAAAAGTAAAGCCTCTTTTTCAAAGATTTTTTTTACATGTTTTTCTATGCATGTTTTATCTATTTATCATATTTTTGTTGCCCACTTCATGGGAAAGTGTAAATGCATTTTCCCAGACAGGATGAGCTCTCTTGGTTTGATTACAATTATCGAGACAGATTTTATAAAGACGTGTACGCACTTAATAACTGTCGTTTTTTCATTAGTGAAGAAGAAACGATCTGCCACACTTTGCGCTCTTAATATGTGTATGCAAGTCTATATAAATATTTCCAAGCTGCATTTTTTGCGCCCACCACCTCCTTTATATCAAATCAACTCTTTGTTAGTAAAGTAAGGACGACGGAAATCATGAAAAGTAAGGTATCATAACATAACTTGAAAACGAACGTGGTTAAACAAACATGCACTAAGTAAGTATTCTGGTACTAGTACCACTCGTCAGCAGCATTCAAATGTAAACCAGGTATGTGGGGACATAAAGTTCCTTTAGGAAATAGGCGAATTAATTTCATAACCAATGCGTTATACGGCCAAGTCAAGAAGCGAGGCGTGCCATTTACCTACAAACTTGGGATGGATTGGATTGAGTTTCTTTTTCTGTTCTTTTGTGGCTATGAGGAAAAAAAGTCCCCTTCATCTACGTAAGTAATATGATGACAGATGTATTAAACAAACGTGCACTGCTCATCTGAGTGGGAACTCGTACCAAAGAAATATGACTATTGCATATATGAAACGTGTCTTACAGTTTGAGTAGTAAACCTGCCTCTGCTCACTCATTTTTTTTCTTTTTAAAAAGTGCATGCTAAAACATCACAACAAAGAAGCATGTGAAATGTAACTAAGTCATAAGAAATAAAACAAATATATGAGTAATAAAAGTGTGCTAGAACGGTATATGGCATATGTACATATGATATGATACTTGATTCATTCCTGTCTTTGTCTACTCATCTGTAAGCTCACAAGACGTTGTTTGAGTTGTGACTACACATCAACCACCTACTTAAAAACATTAAAAGGAGGTAAAAAAGGAAATTATTTCGCCAAAAGCCAAAATTGATAACTCTAGTGGTAATATAATGCATGCTAAGATGCAGGTTCGTGTAGGACAGCTTTAATTCATACACTTCATATTATAATGAGTACTATCAATAATTTTTTTCATAAATTAAACATGAATCCTGCTTTCATAGTTCATTTCATACCTACTTCAACTTTATGCTCAGGTCTCAGGTAATTTCACATTGAGACAAGTAAAACGCGATCTCAACTTTAGTTTGGTGAGCTGTTGAGTGGAGTGACTATATAACAAGTCGATGGTCTTCATGTCTTGTGGATTTTATGATTTATGGTTGATTGATGTCTGCCAAAAAGCTTTAGCTAAAAATCAACATCATCATGAAATCAACATTATATTTGAGAAGCTCAATTTACACATAATTTTAATGTTTATGGTTTTCGAATGCAGAAATATTTGCACATCCAAAAAAAATTTATATCACACATGCATTTTTTTGGTTACTGACTTTTTTACAAAGTAATATGGACAGAATTTCACATTTCATATATGCCCAATCATGTTTGTATTTAGGGTAATAAAAATATTACAGCTTTCGTTTTAAATTGCAGATTGGATGTTGCACGTACTTGTAGCAAATGCAAATAAGTGTAATTTTAATAACAAAAAAATCAACATAGATTTACTTCCATGGCTGAAGGCAGTGAAAATATGGCAAATGGGATGTGAGATATGAGATCTTAACAGTAGCCAAATGTTGTTATGTTGAATTAGTTATTATTAATAAGATCCCTACTTAGATGCTAACGTAATAAATGATATCAAAGAGGAATCTTCATTTTATACCTTTGTTTTTGTTTGTTGCAACAAAAAAAAGAGTAAAAGTTTCACTTGTACGTACATGATGATAGAAACTAATTTTGGTAATCATCTTACTCACTTATATATTATGCATTTACATTTGAATTTTTTTAAATCCACTTTTGTACAATCTGTGTACGAATCTATCTTAAGTACCCACAGAAGTAATATAATATAGCTTCCTTCGCATAAAGTAGCTAAAGGGCTCATCCGCTTTGTTATAAATTGTAATTGCCAAGCTTGAGTCTAGCGCTAACCACCCTCCCCTTCTTTTAAAAGCTTGAATAAATGAAAGAAAAAGTCAAATTGTATACTTTCGTTAATGCCATTTACACATGGTTCATTACAAAATGTTCTTAAATTTACCTTTTTATTTTGATCTATTACATCTTGAACATTTTCAATTTCGTGCTACAGACATTATAAATATAAAGCGTACTCACTCAGTACTGCACACTTGCACAGAACATACTCATATCGCATGCATGCAAAGTGCAAATACAAAACATGATCAAATTTTTTGCCTGAACAGAACATTTTTACCACGCATTAATTGCATCCCCCATTATAATTATAAAACGCAAAAAAGTAACCGTTTCTGAAGTCAGGTGTTCACATTCCCTCATCATCATCATTGCGTTTCAGCATGCACCCAAAAATGACTTATGTCATGTTATTTGTATGCATCAACTGCTGCTGTGTACCTTGTACTTGTTTAGAAATGTAGCAGTGTTTGAGTTTGAATCTAATACCGTACCTAATAGCATAAGTTCATTTTAATTAGATTACACAAAACGTGTGTGCTTATACTTGCCTACTTTGCTTTGGTTCATGGCTATTTTCTCCAACGCTAGAAAACAAAATCAGACAGAGTGATCGTTTGTCATTCACATTTTATATGTAGGCATAAATCTGTAAATAGGTAGAGTGCATTTTGTTTATTTGCGGTATCCTACCACTTACTACCTGCAAAATCTACTCCTTTGATGAACTATTCTTACCTTTTTTTGATTACCTCTTACCTTAATATACATTTAGTAGTACCGCGTCTGCTCTTTTAGTTTCATTGCCGAGATTTATGCGTAATTCTAAACTCCATGTGCATGTGTTCACAAAGGAAAAACGATATGTTGTGAATTTTTAGCTGATACGAATACAAAATTCTTTTTTTTTTGAGTCAAACAATATGCTTCCCCTTTGGCATGCGATATTTGATATTAAACACATGCATACAAGAGTACAATTAACAATGGTCGAAAGCTAAGGGTACCTGGATCTCAAAAACTGGCTTTGTACTCCATTTGTAGGATACCTGAATCAGCATCACATAAATGCTTGTCAGTTATATGATGAGAGGTATTATGTTGTTTAATCAAATTGATTAAAACAAACAGAATAAACAAAAATACATATGTATTATGTATGTGCATACGTACCCTGGTACACGGCCACCTTTGGACATAAAATTTGAGGGTACTTGATAAAGGGTTCTTCAACCATCAGTATTTTGTAAGTACCCCACACTATAATCACAAAAATTGCTTACAATGGGGAATTAAATTTCACTTGCAGACAGTATATGCCATATATGCATGTTAGTTACATTAGTTACAAGCAGAATTTCTTGCATGCATTTGTACCTCTGCTGAAGGAATAATAATATTAGTATACAACATGTGTGCCAAATAGCCACAAAGTAAAACCATTCCATCCAGTCATCCGTGATCCTATAACTTTTAGCATATGTATACAACGAAAATATACAAGTCCAAACGGAAAGAATGCTCCAAGACTTTCTTCTAATTTTGCAAGTCCATTTGTTCCTTAATTCTGACAATGTCTAAGAATCATTTTGAGACTTAACAGTCATAAGTCACAGTTTGTTGGATTGAACAATGCAGAAGCACATGCCAAAATACAATCATACGATATGTTATGATATAGCACAACTCTCTTCAACAACATTCAATGCATTTAACTATGTTCATTCGTCATGATAAAATTTTTTGGTATTTGGCAATGATAAATTGAATCGTGTATAAAAATAGCCGTTACGCCCAATTCGTCTATTTCCCAAAGGATGTGACATCAACATCATCGTCGTAATAACAATATTATGATCACTCTGAACTACTTTTAGCGTAGGTAATGCCGCTCTGTCATAAAGCACGTTATTATACAACATTGAATGTTCATACAGCAAAAATGAAGTAACAATACAGTGCTCGAAAAAAAGCCCTCTCGACAAATGAAAGTAAGTGTGAGTTGAGTTCAGCTGAACCAAAGGTTCAGCATCATCATAATTTAGTTGATTCATTGTACAAAGAGGAAACCTTAATAATATACAGACCAGGCCTTGGCTTACTCTGTATATTCTCGACTGTTTTGAGCCTCCATTATGTTATACACACTTTTTTTTATCAGGGCTCGACATTTCGTTTCATAAATCATATGCTGTATTGTGCCTTAGACATGGTCTGACGTAAAAATTGAAAGAATGTTATATGTTTGTATGATACTCTGTTTTGGTAATTACTTGTAAGTTGTAGGCACTAGACATATATACCTTATGCCTAGTGTCATTTTTACATAATGGAACAAGTCTGCATTCTATATAAATGATTTTAACATATTCAAGTATTTTGGTTGTCCTATGTTGTAAGAAATGGTATTCTTCTTATTATTAAATACATACAAAATGATATGCACATTTGCATTATCAACAATACAACAAAATGTAAAAAAGCAAAAAATTTACAAACAATCATCCATATATCGGTGGTGCATTCCACCCGATGATAAAAGATGAAAGAATAAAAACAGGCGCCTGACGTATGACTGAAAGTTGAATAGCTAAGGAGGAACAGGAAAATCTACATTACAATACGGGTTTAAAAACTCATAGATATCATACTGATTATTAAAAAATCTCTGATCAAATCTCCAATTACGATCCATTGATCAAGTCCATACTTATGCAAATTCATGAGTAAAAGAATTCATCATTTATCAGTTTGGTTGGTACTGCCTCTTGGTTTGGTACCAGTTTGTCTATGACGATGAGTGAAACAAAGTTTTATATTTATTACTGCCGCACATGTGTTTAAAATGTAATATGCCTACAGTGTTGAATATGGATTGCATATTGCCAAAAATATTGATTTGCCTCCAGTCATTCACTTTTATAATCATTATACAATCAAAGCCGCCAACTAAAAATTGCATAATATTGCTTACCTTATCAAAGTGTAATGACTCTCAAGACTGTGTAATTTACACAAGAGATTTTTGAAGTAATAGGAGAAAGACAAAGGGGATTTATTATGGATGCACTATAAAAGTTAATCCACATTAAAGGAGCGAGAGATGCATAATGCATGTGCATGATTTTTTTTTTGAAGATTCATTCACTTCTCTCATTCATTCACACTATGGGAAACGTGTTGTAGTATTGTATTGTCGGTATGCAAGGCGGTGATGATGTGATCTGATGTGATGTAGGGTGTTGTGAAAAGGGAGTTCATGGTAAAAGCGTGACGCACCTTCCCTTGAAACGAAAATCTATTAGCGATAGTTATGAATATATCTGCATTAATAATGCTGAAAAGAAACGAGTTGAAGTTGAAAGCATTAAAAGCCCCCTTTTTTCATGTAGCTCACATATATATTTTTGTGATTTCTGAAATAATTGTATGAATACACAAAAGGATGAGGCTTGGTTCTATTATAATAACCATTTTTTGAATTAATATGGACAAGCACGTTTCTGTCGTGCACGATTAAGGTTAAATGCTGTACGCTCTTGACGTTTTCTTTGGGTCATATATATAAAGTATTAAGTATACCCAAAAAGCCAAGAAAGATGATAATGTGTTATTGGTTCGCGCGAGATTGATTACTTGAGGAGAGTCATGGAATGCAATTAGAAGCTTTTGTTGAAACTATATCGTTCCGACATTTTTATTATTGTAGTCTACCCATTTGCCAAAAAGTTTTATGTGAGTGCTACAAATACAATTTGCTAATTTGGGCCCTTGTGGATGTCACGATGTTTGGTTTTATTAGACAAGTCAATTCTTAAAAGGGACGAAAAAATGAAGTAAAAAACTTGAGAAAATGTCGACATAAGACAATAAAACTGCTTTGCTCAATTCATCCCAAATGAAATTGGTTTTCGATTTTGCTGTACATCAGCAAAAAAAGGAGGAATTATTGGTTCACAAAAAAGTAATGTAGAGAAATTATTGACCGTTACACCAATTTATTATTACACAGTGACCGGTACTGATAAATAAATAGCATAGGTTTGAGAAAAAGATGCTACCTTGTAGTACCTATCATTAAAGCGCGAGAAGACCGTTTGCATCTTATTGTTTCATGCAATAATGTCTTAAATGGTGAAACAATACGGTCAGAGAGTACACAGTCTGTAGAGAAACTCAATTTCATAAGGAATAGATAGAAACTTTTTTTTTATGTTTTACTTGTAATTAGATGTGCCAATGCATGAAATTCAATGTAACGGATGTCCCGTCTCTCAGCTAAACAATAAACAAAAAAACGTTAAAGAAAAAGCTGCAGTTGTGTTTACCTTCGTAGTGTCCGGTTCTGATACTGTAGATCCTCCAACTCCACTTGCTCCTCGTTTGAAATATATTCCAACATGTGTATTTTCAACATCTTGACTTCTTTATTGCCAGATGGTTTTCCTCAGATATGAAAAAAAAAGTTCTGTTTTTTGGTTGTAGGCTACTCATACACGCATACGGTTTCTTCACACGCAATATCTCATCTGCTCAAATCATTCATTCATTCTCCTTTTTTCTTTGAAAAGTTGTGGTTCTAGGAGAGTGAATTCGTTTACAGTAATAATATGCTCAATGGACTATGCATTTCATGGAAGATAACACTTTATTTCGATTTTCACCTGTATATTTTTTTCTCAAGTTCGTATATATTATGTAGGTGTGTATGTCAACGGTTATGTGGGTGCATGCACACAATCCATGACAAAATCCCTGTCACTCGGTTCAACAGTTTAGGTTGACAGTTAAGAATTGCCACAAATCAATCAATCTATAGCTGATGCTTAATAACTGCTTAATACACATTACATTTGTAATAGCATTATATGTTACATATTTCGTGCACAAAACACATGAATCATTAAACTTGGGGATTCTTTCACAACTAAGCAAATAACAACATTTGATGGACTCCCAAATCAAAGCGTATCTAGTATACACTTTAAATGTGTTGACGCGTGAAAAAAACACGGTAGTTTAGTATGTTTTTGTTGTTTTTGTTGCACAATGCAATTCGCCTTGATTCTCAATCTACCAAAAATGTTGTGGCTACAAAAGACAAGAAAAAATTGTGCACTTTCGAAAACTCACTTGTTTTGAGCGCTCCCAAAATTACTTTTGTCATTCAACTTCAAACTTCTCAGATCAAGTTTATGAATGGGAGCAAAACTGTCTGCAAACGTCGAGACATATGGAACTTATAAAGCACCTAATAGATTGTATTACATCTTCATATGCAAATGCAAATATTCTTGGCAACTTGTCTTCCAACTGTCACAGCTTGAAAGAGCATCAAAGTTTACTGACTGATCAGTCATTGAATCAGCAGCATAGATATACAATGCACATTGATGGCAACAACATAACATCATCATCGGTTATAACATTTAAAGAGCAAGCAAATAGGGTATCAATATCACGGGTGGTCAGTTTTTATAAGCCAGCAAGTACATATATATTGTTATCACTCGTACAAAAAAAGTATGTAATGCTGTGAACAATGAGGGTTGTTGTGTAGGTTGTTTTCATGTCGGGGCTGACTTGACAAGCGTTTACAGAGATTGGTTTTGTTCTTAAGGCAAGCTGCATTGTAATGAACCTCTATGAATTACATATTGTCCACCCACGATAAAACAAGATGCTCTAATTGTGATCCACTTCACCTGTACACTTTAATACGTAGATCTTTGCTAAATGCTTCTTTTTTTAAAAAACAACAGCAAAAAAATTCGTATAATATGTGATCCTCGGAAGATGACGGACCGAATCCCTTTTAAACAATTTTTGTTCTTGGTCTGGCTAAGCTCTAAACACTTCACCGTAATGCATATAGATTAGAATCTTGTTATAACGCAGAACAGAGTAGTATAGCATAGCACAATAAACTTTTGTTGTGTGTGTGTGTGCAAACCTTCGGGTTTTTACAGGCCTCCGCTACACTCGATAAGCATCTCTATACCCGAGAGAATTAATGCAGCACTTTTTTTTGGATCCTTTTAGGGCAAGACAGTTTTATGACTCGAAGTCAAGTATTATTACTTTTATTATGTAGTCATTGCACAGGCAATTTCAAGTTTAATAAATGTTCAACAAGATTACATAAACACTTTTTGTGTAGACGAATTAGCTTTTATCCTGACGTTATTCCATGAAGATGAAGAGAGAAAAAAAGTTGTCTTTTTGCAAGCGTGCTCCTCGTCCTCAAAGCACTTGTGTCGGATACAATGTCAAATGTACGCAAAACTTCTTTTTTTGAAAAGTAATATAATGACAGAACAATCACATGAGTGGTGTATTTTAAAATTTTAGACCAACAACTGCTTCTCCCATATACGTATGCATTAAGATTTGCAAAAAAATAATAATGGCAAAGTGGGTTCCCGGATGACAGCAATTTTATTGTCTCCTTCCGTCTCTTTCTACATCAACTTCTTAAATAACATTCGTATACATTAAATAGGCCTTGATGTCGATTCTGCATTGCATGGGTTAAATTTACACCATGCGTCCATGTAGGGCCTATTTTGTGCTATGGAGTTGTACGTGCAAACCATGTAGACTGACATCCCGTATAGAGCCTCGACGTAATCACACAGAAGAGCCAGGCATGTTTATTTTTTAACGTGACACAACTCCGTAGCTCTCTGACAAACCGTTGAATATTATGAATTCATTTCTGTCCTGGTGAGTATAGTAAAAGGCTATCTAGGAACAACCAATTTTATTCGGTTATTACCCTCATGAATGTTAAATGTTTACAATGAGTTGAGTGAGATGGGTTATATGTTTGTGTGTGTGTGTGACTATGTCTTGTAGAACAAGCATGAGATGATTCTCAATATCAGCACATCACATCACATCATAGGCACTTTTTTTTCCAACAAGGATAGAAACAAACGCTTCTCCTACAAACCAAACACGACTGTCATAAAGTAAGTCGAAAATTACGTGTCCGTATTAATGCCAGGTGTAGAAAAGGATGAACAAGTGGAAAACAAAACACGCATGAACACTTACTTACTTCCCTTAATAATAATTTTTGTGTCTCGTGTATGATTACAGCTCATCACTTCCGTTTCACAGTACAAACACACAAGTGTACATAGTTAATACGTTACAACTGCGGTTTAGCACAAAATATTGCAAAATATATATTTTCCCTAAATTGAAAACAATGAAAATGATGTTGCGAAATGTAATCAAAATTCTTGAGGGATCATGCGGCGCTGTGGTGGTTTTGGGTAGCTATCACTTGCTTGGTTGGATTGGTTAGCTGGTGAAACTTTTGTAAAAAAAAAACTCAACTGTCATTTCCACTACATCTCTACTAACCAATATTTCACCAATACATCAATCATTGACGCAATGCACAGCTTAGTAAGGTAGAGCACTCCCAAAAAAATTCGGTATTCATGCAAAGTTGTGGCGTCTCTGAGAAACCCTTGATACTAGCAGGTGCAGTGGTAGGGGAGTAGGAATAAGTTCTAAATGTGATCGTCGTGATCATGTTCATGGCACTACACGTAATTCTTGAAGGATGTCTATAACATCATCATATCATGCTCTTTGTCATAATAGCAAAGTAGATACCTACTTAATATATATAGGTAAGTATTGCATATTATGCGTAGCACCGTTACTTGCGTATCTCCGGTTAGAATTCAGCAGCAGCAGTAGTAGTAGTCCTTAGCGTATAGTCATAATGATTGAAGGGTTGGATATAGAGACGGTGAGACTAAGACGCTTAAAACAATACAACTGGCAAAAACTGAGTCCCCAGTTGCAAAGTCGATTATTCTACGAAATATATATAATGACTTGATCTCGAAAATCAAGCCATAAAATGTGGCTTCCTCCACTCCATTACACTACATCCACAGTTAATGTTCACTACGTGCTTCGTTTCATCAGCATAATAGCAGAAAGTTTGAAGTGAACAAGGGTTTTCGTTTGACATGACCACGTTTATTAGGAAACACACCACTAGCAAGACAATTTTTGCTGACACTTACAACGTTAGAGAGGGGATGGCAATATTAATGCTTCCAATTCCTATAATGACTCCATAATTTTTAAATCACTTTGACACAAAACCCTTTCGCAATCAATGCGTCAAACACAATGAATTCTCAGCTTTTGCTATTCCTTACCGAAACTCAGAAGTTTAGTTTACTATAGATGATGCGTGTAGGTTACCTTCAACCGTTCATCCACCTAATTTCATTTGATGATGCACGAGCGCATAGACTTCTTGTGTACGCGTAAACAAACTTGCAACTTCTCTCTGTGACAGACTACAACAACCAACGCAATCCCACATTGTTTGTCTTCCTTCACTGATGATGATGATGCTGTACTCTATATTAGAAGGATTATTGTGTCTCAGGCTCATGCTTGTTACTCTTTTGCAAATAAATGCTCTGTACTTGTTCTCGCACTCGCGTGCATGTACTTTTGATTACAAGCAAAATGTGAAAATTTTCTGCTTCTCAAGAACACTCACTCAAGTTAATCCCGTGCTTTATTGGACTAACGCACACACGATCTGATCACAGTACCTATTGTGCTTATGTGCCTTGCGTGGGCCTTTTCTTCAATTATTACATTTGATGGAAATGAATGAGCAGTTTTGTGCTCTTGATGAAACACAGATGAAAATTGAGAGGCTGACGGATAGGTACAAGTCGTACGGCATTGTAGTACAAGTGCATTACAACGAGTAACGAGTGACTTTTTGGTACTAATGCGAATAAAGGGGAATTTTAGCATAAAATTTACGAAAAACTAATACTCAGCTCCATATAACTTGAGAAGTTGTAATGAATTTTTTGGCAGAGTTCACTACTAACTTAATTATCCCACGAGACACAAACGAGTATAGTAGTTGAGTCTGGTACAGAGATTGTATTGTAATGTAACAGTGAGTTAAAGCACAGCCTGAAACATACAATAATGTGGAGGTATATTGAGATTGGATAAGTAGAAGTGAAATTTGCTGAAAAGAACAGAGATCACACCTGTATTAACACCACAGTTAGGAACATACTACTACTATGCAAGCCTACTACCTTTTGCTTGCCAATGAGTATGAGGTTTACTTTGCATAGTAACGTTTTCAATGCTGCTCATTCTTGCTTAGTATTCAAGCTTTAAGGGCAATTCTTTTGGTTTGGCTAGCCAGGGATGCCAACACCTTATGAGAAGATCTTTAAGAATTCCTGATGCATGATGCATGCCTGCAGCTTGCAGCTCTATACGAGCAATTCTTTATATTCAATTCAAGCAAGCATAAACACAAGCACAAGAAGATATGATTCTTTAGATGCAGTGCGTACAATAGAGCACTTATGTGAGCTAGCTTCAAATCTTTGTTGATTATTATTCCCATATACTATAATATAATAATCATCACGACGGTGGTATTATTGATGCAGGCTGGTCCGACTCCGACATACATAAATTTCTTATCTTGATACCAATGCTCACTCAAAAAAAACTCTTCTCTCACAACAGTTTAATACATACGGATTCCTATTTGCCTGGCACATGATTGCAACTTGCAAGCCACTTCAAGTCATGAATTATTGGATTTTGTTCATTTCATATGCGTATACGTACTTTAGAGAATATTGTTAGTTGAGTAGTAGTGCTGAGTTGTTATATCATAGAAGATCATCATGATTTTGAGAGGCTCATGGTAAAATTCTAGCAAATCCCTTTGAGTCCTGCATATAAAACTACATTTTTAAATATTAATGTGTAATATGGGGGCGTGTGCTGTGAATACCTATGAATTCATCTTCCACTTAAAAATTTATAAGACCCGTCTAAATTCCGTGGGTTTTTATATGGCATGGTGTTATTAAGATTGCATTTCCAAATAGGCGTATGTTTTTAATATAAAAAAATGAATCATGTTCTTGTACCAGAATAGAAATGTCTTTGTACATAAACTTATTCATACTTGCAGGTATTTGCATACTGCAACTGCCTAACTAACTAGCTTGTTTCTTTTCAAACAGTTTTGGATATGGAAATGAGGTGTGACTGAAATGCTGGGATAGAGATTAAACTCATTGTGCATTCCTTGAACATTTAAGATCTCGAACTGTTTGTATAGGGTGGCTGCTGCTTTTTGCTTCAGGTTCATTCACAATCGTGTATATTATATTCTCGTCTTTTGAAAAGTGCAATGTCAGCCGTTTAGTAAGATGCGATATTAATTTGTAGTCATGTCTTGAAAGGATGAAGATGGTCTTTAAAAAATAGTTTGAAAGCATATATATAAAAAACTCATTCCAAATAAGAAGTAAAATGGATAATATGGATGGTTACCAAGATTAGGCATGATACACACACACACACAATCGTATAATAAAGAGTTTTTTGAGAGGTTCATGCACTAGAGAGCAAGGATAGATAGGTAGAAATCTAGGTATTGTATTTGTATTGTGATATGATAAACTAATAGATTGAGATGAAAAAGGAGGAACATTTCTATTTACTATATGTCAAAAATAACTTTTTTTTCTGTAGTACGAAAAAATAATGAGGGAAATACCTTATATAATCATATGTTTAAAGATAAAGTCCCGTAGTGCATAAATACCTTGATAATGTTAATAGCACCATCGAAATCTTTGCGTGGGGGGCACCTCATCTCCTTCCCCTATTACTTTGTGCACAGAAGCAGAAGCTGTGCAATAAATAATGGTCTGGTGGATAAAAAACCGGTGCTGAATACTTTTGTCTTGTGGTTTTAGCTCTTTCTAATGATGATAACAGTTAAACATAACATGACGCTATGAAAATTGTATCTCTGGGTTATGGGTTCCATTGGGCCAATTTTTTTTACCAGATCAGGATGCGTCAAAAGACCGCGCGCTCAGCAAACATACATTTTTAAGGAAAAATTTTATCCTGTAATAATTTTTTTTTAAATCATGGTTGTTGTTGTTGCTGTTTTATGCTTTTTTGTAAAGACATATATTCCTTGAAACAATAACGTAAAGCTTATTATTATGCCTTGTCTACATTTGAATGCTGACAGCAACCCATTTAAATCAAACATGCATTTACGATTAGACTCTCCATTACATGGGTAATGAACTCGACTGCACGATGGCAAATAGTACTTTTGAAAAATTTACAAGATAATTTACCTACAAATTACTTGAAACTCTCTCACCTTTTACGTTTTTTTGTTGTTAGGAAAACACCAATAACGTTGATCTCTGCTCCCATTAAGTAAGTTTCCGCTATTTCGATCTT
Organism: Orchesella flavescens; assembly: GCA_964034955.1. Taxonomy (NCBI): domain Eukaryota; kingdom Metazoa; phylum Arthropoda; class Collembola; order Entomobryomorpha; family Orchesellidae; genus Orchesella; species Orchesella flavescens. The sequence goes on along the minus strand of OZ035955.1, from coordinate 17,605,303 downwards.
CCTTTTTTACACCAAAACTGTACAAACACAAATATTCCTTAAAGAGTCACTGCCGAAGAATAGGAACATGTTATGCATATATGACGTGCTGTCGTCATATAGTCACACTCTTACACAATACATAACATACATGTGTGTATACTGTACTTCTTTGCTCAACCCCAGAGTAATGGACTTCCTCAATTTAACTCTCAAATCATGAAACTCATTCTTGACTTGGTATGATATTTAGTTTTTTTTCTTCAAATTGTTAAGTGACATGCAAACATTAGAAAAAGTGAAACTTAATATTGAAAATGTCATTTGGTAAAGCTCACTCATCATTATTATTCCCAGCGTAGCCTACAACACTGCTGTCTTATGTCATGTTATGAAAGCCCAATAACGGTTCGTAAAACACATCCTAAAGAATCCCAGCATGATACCTTTTTTTTGTTATCATAGTCACTTTTTGCAAACAATATGAAAAGCGTGCTGAAAAATGTCGTCGGACATCTTTATAAAGTTACTAACTATAAACCGTACAAAATGTTACAATTTAATGATTGACTGTTCGTGTTTCCTGATTTAACAACAATGTTGTGGAACAAATTCTCGTGACATGATGGAATAAAAAACTAGCCAATTTTATAGAGAGAAAGTTTTAGTTGTGACGAAAAATGTATATTCTTGTTTCAAGTACTTTTAGCATGTATATGGTAATGGTAACTAGCAGGTTGTTCCTTGACTTCATTATATAGTCATATTGCACATACTGCCTTCAATGCCACATTGTTTAAAAAGTATAGACGTCTTATGGTATAACACATATCCAATTTAGGGCTAAACAGGATGGTTGGTCCTCTCTGTTATATTTCTGGTTGGTAATTTAAATGGTACACGGTTCAACTGTTTTTGCTGGGAATTCATTTTGATGTGAAAAAAACTGCTTAAACTACTTTATTGGATTATCTTTAGGTTGACACACTTGAATGCACTTTGCACTACAAATGGCACTTTATCTGAACACGTGATAGCAAATGCACTTCCTTGATAAGACAACTGATCAATCTAATTCAATCTTCTCGAACTTGTTCAGATTCTTGAGTTTAGCAAACTAACTGGTTGTAAAGTTCACAATGTATAATGCTGAAGGCAACATTTGACATACATGTCCAACATAATCATACATTAGAATCTTGAGCATTTCCCTAGCACAAAGTGGCCGATCATGTCACTCCATATCATATCCTAATTCATTATTGCAACAACATTACATATATGCCGATACATGATGGAGCATGAAGCTTTTAACATTGTATTTTTTGTACTCACGATCAGTCTTTGTCAGTCAAACAAAAATCTTTGTTATTAGATTTGATTAAAGTATGCAAACGCAAACCCGATGAATGAATTTTATTAGATTTGAACCTGAAAGTGAAAGAGTGGGAGTCATTAGAATGAAAGGTGGAAAATATTATTCATGCATGAAATCAACACTTGAAGACCACTTAACGCTCATTAGCAAAAACAATACAAATACAATTCCCAGTTCTAGTGGGAATTAGAATGTTTTTTTTGCTTCTAAGAACGCTACACTTTTCCTTAACGGATAAGGTAAAGAGCGCTAGCTAATCATAAATAGCAGTTTATACCTTTATCTTATTGGAGTAAGCGTATCATTTCTATCATGTACCTACGTTTATGGGGCTCAGAGTTTAGGTACGTAAATGCAAATGAATGATTAGCTACTTTAACCCCAAGGTGTTTGATTATCAATTGGATTATCACCTAGATTTAACCGTAACATTAAGTTAATATGAAGTATGTACCGCAAAGTAACATTTTTACGAATAAACCAATTACTGCAACTTTCAAGGCGCACAACCATTCCTTCAAATAGGTATCCAATTACACATATATATGCATACATAACTTTGTAACTTGATACATAGATATAGGCATTCAAACTGTGTATTTACGTGTCTAGTCTTGTGCACTGTGATACGTAACGTACAAACTTGTTCACAAGCCAGTTACAGGTGGCAGAAAAAGTATCATTATGTCCTAATTAAAGATTTAAGGTTTAATTGTCGTAACTGAATAAATAAAATAAGTGCTTGAATTACTGATAATTGGCTTCTAAACACATTAATACCAAATTTCACCTACAATATAAAGGTGTCGATTGCAGCAGATAATATGACAATACGAAAAATTATGTTTACAATTGCCCTTAACCATGAAGTAAATATATTTTTTCTTTGATTTTTTTAATTAACTACATATATTGTGTCCATTTACATGTCATTTGCATGATTGTAAAAAAAACCCTGAGCTGCCCTTCTAATGAACTTGTCTACTTATTGCTTGCTCGTATGATATAGTTCACGTCACAGTCCGTTTGTAATATAGTGGGTGACACATAAAATTATTTCATGTTCGTACCCACAAAAAGTGCTTTTCAAAATTTTTAGCATGTTTTGTTTGAAGAGGGATGACTGGGTCAAGTTTATGCATCTTATGTAAGCAAATTTTATGCACGAATTAGGAAGAAACACACAACACCACCACCGTATTCTATTCATTACTTTCAATATATAGACGCATTTGTTCTTGTTTTGTTGTTACCTAAATTCTCAATTATAGAGAGCACTAACTTTTGTAAATATACCTATGTGCATATGAGAGTAAGATGGACATAGTCTGATTGAAATGTGGGCTACTAATGCAGAAAATATATACTACTGTTTATGACATGTGGTGCATTATAAAAGCTTTGCCCTTTTGTACAAATATTTAAATCAGGATAATAATGTTGCATGCAAACTTAGTTTGCATAGGTGGTTTATGGTATTTTCACCTTCATTATACTTTTGTTATGCTCACTCAGACGGAACTAGCTCAGACTTTAAACTGAAAGTGCGTTTCTGGCTAACACTAATAATAAAGGTTAATCGTCTTCAACAGAAAAAAAAGATTCCAAAGGCTTGAAGGCTCACTACTACTCCTAAAAAGGAGTTTACAATCTTTTATACATGTACAGTGTACATTCGTACACTGATTCCGAAGATGTAAGTTTAAAATATCGGTCGAAATCGAGTGCGTGGTTTAAAATTAAGTAGTAAAACATTTTATAGTGCCGGAAATGATTTACCTTCGTTTGTTTTATATGGTGTGTTAAATTAAATCCATAAAAAGTCTTGATTGTTCTTGATTATTTTTATAAGATCAACTTGATAGTTATTTACCTTATGTTAAAAGCGTCATAAAAGTTGTATGCAATAATCAGAAACTACCCAGCATGCAAACCTTTGCTTACAAATATTATTCTCATTTTACATCATTCGGTCGGGTGTATACCTGCAACGAATTACCATTTGTAGACTAGAAAGGAAAAACTGTAGAATTCATTAACATCACAAAGTTGTATTCAAGATCAGAACAAAGGATAAACTCGGTGGGTAACTAGATCTTTTATAATAACAGAGGAGGCCACCTTGAAAAAAAATTATCATAATTAAGGTGTATTCCATTCACGATCAAAATGAATTGGGGAAAGATACCTTGTTATCATTTCATGCGCTTGCATACAAGCATACCTACGTAGTTTCTTCCTACATTGTTGTAAACTGCTTACAATGACAAAATATTCACAACGACATTATTCTATATCGTATGTCGTGCCGTACCCAGTAAAGGATTTATAAATGTGTATATATTACATGCTTTGTGCGTTGGTCTACCGTCCGTTAGCTCATTCAGATGCCATCGTTCTTTGTCGCCCAAAAAACCCAAGCTAAGCCTTCATGTTCTCTACTTATGACATTTGTTTAGGAATACGAAAACCAACATGAACTTTGCATTGAATAGTAATTATGACTAACAATATTAAAGCTTGCTGGAAAAACAGTGAAGGTTAAATGCAAAATTTCTATAGACTAAATTTGGTGCGATTATTACTATCAAGGTTAAATCAATCAATCTAATCCGATCAGATTAGCAATGAATTGGAAATTAATTACAAATTGAGCGAAACAAGTGCACGTGCTTGTGTCAATCGATTCACAGCATTGCTGTTACTTCCTGCTTAAAAACTTGTACCCATTTATACCAAATAAGGTAGTTAGTGACACAATTTGTATCACTAGATTAAAAGTTAATAATTTTCTTCATCACACATTATAAATCACATGCAGGCTTAAGTTAAATTCTTGTTTAATGTCCATTGGGTCGTGGTGCTATTTGTGTAAGGTTTAGGTGGAATGTTTGCAAGGGTAAGATGTATGCGTCATTGCTTCAGTGGAAATGATCATGAGTCTTTCGGTCGCATCAGCCTTTGCACTATACCATTAGATGACATCAAATGTTTTTGGCGACCTGGAGTTTTTAGGAACCCATCAGGGAACCATGCTTCCTTTCCCATTAATTGATTTAATACTTTTCAACGTTTTTTATTTATTTTTACCATCTTTTGAGCTCACCAATTCCATTATGCAATGACTCACGAAAAATGGTTGCTTGCATGTAAGTTTCAATACAACTGGAAAATGTGTATTGATATGCGTGAAAATACATCAAACAACCCTTCTATTGCAAAGTCACAATGACATGGTATGTTGTATGTGTGTGTACATATGACATGCCACTTGGCTGTCACCAACCGATAACAAAAGGGTTTTTTGAGTCAAGTAATGACAAGGATTTAAAGTGCATTGAATAAGTGGTGTGAGTGGAGCTAATCACGCTTAACTGAATTAAATATTTTATAATGTCAGTACGATTGAAGGGTATCTATCTTTATGACTTTTAAAAATTTTATGTGTGCTTGTGTAATAATGAACAAAGGTTGGCAAAGGGTGCGGTGCAACGTATGTATGTATGATCCCGCAAACCCAATATGTTGCATATGGAATGCCCGTGGTTCACTTTGTAGCACGTGCCCTGTTCTATCTCGGTACAGAGTTGAGTAAAAATTCTTTTGGGGACTTGCATCGACACGCCATCCTCATATATAACTAGTGACAGCACCCTTACATTACATCAAAATGCATAATTACTCTGACTTTAGGAAAATGGTGTGCTCACCAGCACCCATCAAACTCTGCATCTGTCCTGTTCAACTGTATGACATATTACTATATACATGAAAGGTTGGAAAGAATCGATACATGGCATGAAAAATGCAAAATGTAAAATCAACCGTTTATTTCCTACCCGTGTTCTTGAAAAGGGGTTGAACCACTCCGTTAATGAATGTTTAGTATGATACAAAAGAGGAAACAAAACAGTTGAAAGATGAACTTTCTGTGACCATACCAGTTGGCATGTTGTCCAGCCATTCTATTCAATAAATTTACATTTTTTTTTCTCAACCTTTAAAAATTCTGTAACACATGTTCGCTGCTTGATATTGAGAGTTTTAAGGAATGAGCTACTAATACAATGCCTCATTTTGTAATATCATCTAATATTCTGCCATGCTTATACATGTCCAAAGTCCCAGCCAAACTCTTCATGACAATCAAAACATTTTTATAAATGTTCATCAATTATTATATTCCTACTTGCTATATTATGCACAGAAAAATGTTCAATACATTTGTATTTTAAAACGCTTGTGGAAACTCGAAACTTTCTAAAGCATTTTCACTTTGCACCATCCTCACGTACTCATCCACAACCTGTCCTTATTTTCAACCATTGAACATTTGAACGAAAGAAAACATTAGTTATTTTTGTAAAAAAAATCTAGAGTGCATGTAACAATATTTGAAGCAGTAAATCATTCAAGTGCCTGCTATAAAACTAAAAAAAGTGCAGCTATTCAACTAGCTAGCAGCAAAAGTATTTCATTTCAAACTTTTGAAACTATTATACATGAAACAGAAGATGTACAATGAAAGTTTAAGAGAAGGGAGCACGGGCCACCTATATCTTTTTGGCATGTGTTATGGGAGTGTGTCTATTGCATGATGCATCATTTTGTATATTATATTTATATGTATACCTAAGTACATATATATGCTGGAACTTGAACTAGTCTGTCAACTAGTTGTAAGACCGAGCGTAAAGTTATGTTTGTTTGCTCTCAAGAGTGTCAATAGTCAGTACGTCACTACATTTCATACATGTTATGCAACACGAAGGGTTCCTTGCAGCTCAGCAAAATAGGGACCGCACCCCATTCACTTCACACATGGTTTGCCCAGAGCCGAGCTTGATGAATGAAAGGTATTCAGCTGAAGGTATCTGCTCCATTTAATTTTGCTGACAAGCATAGGGGAACATGATTACAGAAAAATGTGCCCCACACGAACACTTGCATCTCTAAAACATGAACAGCAGCATTCAACATTTAAAGTTGAAAAGGGTGCATTATGAGTTTTATGCGAGAGAGTCTTAAAATACAATATCGTACTCGAGACATGAATTGAATATGATTGCATGCCAGCACTCCAGGACTTCATTATTTACTGTCAACCCCATCAAAAGAGCCTTTTGTCTCCGAGTTTTTGGTCGTTTGACGTCTTTTCATTATACTCTGCTCTCACTTCTTTTGTGCGTAATAGTTTACGACTTAACTGCTAATTTTATCATGCTTCAATGTTACCACTGTAGGCTGATGTACGTAATAATATCACGTAAGAATACATTGCGTAGAGAATGATTTGCGATTTTGAACCACTTTGACTTGTAATTTTCAATCCAACTTCAATTAACAATGGAATTTCATAAGTTAAATTAAATTGCAGTCGGCAATATATATAGTTTTCCTGCTCGTACATTAAAACGGAACTATGCGCTCAAAGAATTACAAAGGAAATGACGGAATTTTTGTGCCCTTCATTTATACACTTTACAAAATTTGCATTCATACCTCAGCTTTGTGACCAGGCCAAACATTTATTTCAGAAATTTATGAACCATGAGCTGATAGAAATATGTTCAGTGCCACATGTGTCCCAAGTCTAAGTCGTAATTCAGGAAAGTGTGGTATGGTGTGGTACATTGAATTTTACTTTGATCATCAGCTTGTGAGGTGATGTATAAAAGGGGCTAAAGGTCAGTCCATATAGCCAATAAAGATGTAGTTGCTAAATGAGAGTTGTTTTGTTGTGTGCAAGCTTTTATATTTGTCAGAAACAAGCCGCTTGTAATCCTTTTCTTCTATTCAGCCAGTCTGTCCTAAGCTGCTATTATCATTTGTATGAAATTCAAATGCAGTTATTTTCTCATAATCTGCTTTTCCCAAATAATGTGAATGGATGCAAATCCCCGTGTATTGTCCTCTACTATACACTAGGAACCCAAGATTTAAAGGTATGGTTAGGTGGATAAAATCAAAATCCCATAATCTACGCTTGAGCAATTGGGCATATTATTATCGTATTTGAATTGATATGCTGGAATGGAACATGTGTTTTTCTCCATTATAACCAAATGTATATAGGCATTACTGCTTGTATTGAACGGTTTATTGCGTGGCATTATCCATGAATTGTCTCCTATAAAAGTATTATGTCGTAGTATAGTTGCTTCATAGAGAAACATTTCAAATAATCCATGAACACAAGCTGGATGGAGGATTTAGCATAATCCGAAGCATTCCATCAGAATGAGAATATAAATATAAAGTGGTGGGGCTAAAAACGAACTCTTACTCTTTTAGAATATATAGATAGCGTCCCCTTAAATTATTGACCTTCCACTAACCATGAGACAAATTCATTTTTTTACTGATGCTTAAATAGAATTTTAATAATAACCAACCAAATTTTTTCTTTGGTAGTGTAGTTAGCGAATGAACACTTTTTAATATAAAACTGTCAATCAAGCTCTCTTGACTCGTATTCGTTCTAGTTTAATCGAATAATTTCGCACGAATAACCCATGTTGTGGCAAACCACTTACAAAGACATAACGTACTGGGCTTACTTTTTATCTTTTTATATCTGTCAAGTTCACATTTTTGCCTACGTCAAATTTCTGACTGATAATCTATATTTTTTCTATCCAACGATCTGCAATTACGAAAAGCATTGATGCTATACTTACTTGGAACTACTTTGGAGTTTCACTCGTGAGAAAATGAAATAATCAAATCATAAAGTTCATTAATAGAATGGAATCCCATGACCGGTAGATTTTTAAATATTTTTCGATTTGAATGGATTTCTGCATACTCTCACTACTCTAGCTCTATAAATATTGTACAAAAAACCAGTCATTCTGGAGTTTCGTAATGCAAAGAGAGATTCTCTTATATTTCTCCACAAAAGGACAATTTATTGCCCTCGGTAATTTCATGGTTATGTAATAAACAAGCTATACATTTGGAATAAACTTACTACTGGCCAAGTGGCGAGTAAAGTACAAGTAAGTAGATAATCAGGCAGGTTACATCAAATTGGAAACAAGGTGTAACCCAAATGAAAACTTGTTGAGAAAACAGGATCTCCTTTCCCCTGTCCTGTACTCACTCCATGAATGAATGCGTCGCCTGCGTTGCGTCATTTCTACAATCTATTCAAACCTTGTCAAGCAACCTTTCCAGGGAGTCCCATAAACTAAATGGAGAGCCGCACTAAGAAAAGACGACGATAAATGAATGAGGTAATCAACAAAATGAATGGTGCTAAGGCTGACAGAAGAAACCACTATTTCAAAGCGGTCCCAGAGATAATCTGCTGAGGAGGATGAGAATCAGGGGCAAGTGATGATGTTCAGTAGCCACTATTTTTGTGAGCATGGAATATGGACGGAAAGCATAAAAAAAAGTTCAATCCCTTTATAGAAACTTGATAAAAGCAGGTCTTATTCTTTAGAAGATTCTCCGGAAAACTAGTTTCCGATTGAAAACCTCATGCCTCTTCTCTCTTTCTCACTATTTCTTTTAGTTGATACAAAAGTTGCATTTTCTCTTGTTCAATTGAATGAGGTTTTGTTTTACTAATAATATCTTATTTTGCTAGTAAATTGATGACGGTACATGCAATGCAAGAAGAACGACTGTGTTTGTTTTATAACGGACATTGAATAGTTGCATTCATGATTTTTTATTCAAAAAATTGCTACATTGTTTGAATTTGATTACTGACGATGAATGAATTCAATGCAAACTGCGTGAGTTCCTATTGAATCAATTTATTAAATCCTGGGAAAGTTGCTAAAGTGGGATAATTTCATTGTTTGATTTAACATGCTCGTTATTTTCAACTTTCAGATGAAAATAACGGATTAGCGAGCATGTGCAATTCAAGACTGCCTATAAAAGATTATTAAATTGTTAGGATGAAAGAGAGAAAACTGAATGGGTGCCGGTGCCACTAGTCATGAATAATGGAGAAATCTTGCTCAAATATTGTACTGATTTACCCCAGTTTCCTTTTTCAATACGCTTGAATGCATTTCTCTATTTAGATTGTAGCAATTTCATTCAAACATTCGCACTAGTAGGCCACACGTAAGTGAGATGTAAAATTAAGACAACTTTTACTCATTTCCTCACATAATAGAATTTGCTCGTCTACTAATCCAGACAGTTTGTTATGCTGTGTACCTTTACGTCCTGTCTGATTGTGCAAATAAGTATAGCTTCCGAGTAATAACGTCTAGACAACTTTGTTTACTCTTACCGATGCCAATAATACTAACAACTACAATGAAATAAGTTCATATGACCTCTAGACAAAAGTTACCTACCTTAGCATCAATGAGCATCCAAGAACATCACTGAGTCTTCTTCCCTTCCTGAAGGCCATCGTTGCGGATCGGCGAGGTCGAACTTTTGCTGAATTATCTGTAGAAACCAAATCCGGATATGTATCCCTCCTCCGGAACATTTCAACAGTTCTACCGGAAAAGTCTTCAGAAGTCAATAATTGCTCATTATTATTGCACCACTTTCTCCGTTTGTCTTTACGTCTTGCACCTGTCCTTGCCGACACTTGATTTTCACTTTCTGACATTTTCCACGTCTGTAAATTTGAACTTGACAGATTTCACTTAAACGATGGCCACTTCTTTTCACAAATTTCAAATCGGTTCCTCCGCTGGATAAACTAAAAGTTAAGACTTCCAAGTTGGAAGTTCCAACTTGTGCAATATGAATAATATGTTTCACCAGAATTAGACTGATCCAAATTTAGACATATTGCTCATCGTATTTTCATGTATAATTGTGACTGTAGTGAACAATACTGCTCCATTGTGCTTAAAACATAATTGAGCAGTAACTATACGTTTATGCTTTTTTATACATTCCCCTCACCTAAATTCCACAACGTAAAAAAACTGCTTCTGATACATATGTAAAATACACTTGCTTACACGGGAAACATTCTGATTATTTATATACTTTAAATAGAAAATATGCAGTAAATTAATTTCCCAAAAAAAACCTTGTTGGAAATTGATTTTACTCAGCTCCTCGATAACTTTCAGTAGCCCCAGATAGAGAAGATAGATGAAGTAGCTGCCTGGCACCCACGGCCGTGTGATGTCTTTAAGAACAAAGAACAAACATGTCTGAAAAGTTGTTGAAACTCATTTTGAATATGAGAATTGAGCATGTAATGAGTTGAAGAAAATAAAAAAAATGCATCTAATGTACTACCAAACCTTCCCTCGAAGGTAGGGTTTCATTAGCCTTGACTCACTGTCACTCCTTTAACTTCCCCTACTAAACACTTTGCAGATTAGATGGGATCAAGTTAGAAAAAAACCTGGTGAACTAGGAAAACAAGAAGGCAGTTTAAATTGTTGTATATGAATGACTGAGAAAACGTTCAACTTGTTCTGTTGGTTAATTTAATTCAATTAAAAACATAAATACAAGATTCTCTGCCTTGTTTTCATGCAACACCAAATTTTGAAGGTGTAGACTTGTGCGTAAACTTAACTAGTTATCACGATTAACAACGTTGGGGCACTAATCATGACAAAATGCCGAGAGGCAAAGGAAGGTATTCATCATTTTTTTTTCTGAAACGTTTACATTCTATGTACTTCTCCTGAGCTCCTACAACAACATGGGCATTTATTGCTCAAATGTGTTTTCAAGGTTGAATCATACATTATATTATTATGACCATTATTGTATTTATTATAGTTGTGATGTTGATATTCCATTTTCCAAATTTTGCAGTTTATGTGTATATCAAAAAAAATAACTTGAAAAGTTATTTGATGAAGCAGTAGTCAATATATAGCTTTTACAGTACCCAAAAATTCTTTGTTATTTTATTTGCCATCTTTCACTTTACATGCAAAAGTAACGACCAAAATATTTTTTTAAGTAGTTATGTTCAATTCTACGCACATTCCTGCTCAATGAAGGTGTCCTGCTGTTTTATAGGCACTTTAAAATACGTTTCTTGATGTTAAATGAAGAAAATAATGAGTTTTGCAAGTTTTCTTGCTGACTCTTGGTATCAATTAGTGCTCACGGCTAGAAATAATTAAGCAATTTTACTTGATTCCACAGGTTTTTCTTGATGTTATTATTTGTTTGGGGATGTACTTAATGTAATATTGAATGTAACAAGATTCTCATGTTTGCCTCAATAGTATGTATGTATATGGTTGGTCACGGAGGAATAACAGTGAGTAGTTCTACCTCCCAACTTCACTTGGCCGCAGTTGGTTGTCAGTGCCGCTTGTGGTGTCTCAGAAAAGTACGTGATGTAGAGTACGTCGTGATGTTTCTATGTCATTAATTTCGTAGTTGTGGAACTTTCGGCGCATATTAAGTAGCAAAGTAGCAGCTTCTTATGCAGTAAAGAATAATTTTTAAATGAAGTTTTCTATATCCCTTACTTATTTTGTAAGTATCATACGATATCAACTTCTATTAATGCTTGTGACGACCTTCTAGCTGTTTTCCGTTTTTGGCTGACACAGTCCTAGATATGATTCGTCTCTAATATGAAACATTCAACACTGAGACAAGAATTATAACAAGTTCACAATGGAACTTTTGGCTTTATAGAGCTTGTTAAGGAATCAGGTTGTGGCAACGCATAATGCTTTCTCTTTCAAAGTATAACCTAACGGCTGAAGATAATTATTGGGACGATTTCTACACGAAGTGAGGGAAAATGTAAATATGTATGTGTGTTGAATTTTTTATAATGAAATTCTAGGATTAATAGTCACAACTGCTTCTGTTTTCTTCCTTGATGGAAGTAAGGCAAATGACACACGACGAACTAATATTGAGGTGAGATGAATTTTTATGAAGCTGATACTGATATTCGATTTTTCTTAGTTTCGTAAAAGGAAGGTATTTTAAACATGGGCTTGAAAAGTCAAATTGTTACGTGAACTATCTTTAGTAACGAAAAACGATTAAGGTAGCAAGCAATTATAATTATACTTTTATTTTGTACAGTTGGTTATTGAGTTTATTTTTAGTTTTGCAATCAATTTATAGTCCGACTAGGCATACATATGACATATTTGAACTGAATTTCTTTGCAATACATCATTACAACTTTTAGCGACTCATGACAATACTGGCCATGGGTATAATCAACATAGTAGGATTAGGAAGCAAATTAGTGTAACATTCCGATACGTAACTCTCCAGTTTGCAAAAATTTACCTATAAATAACTATACAGCATTAAAACATGAGCTTGTTTTTTATTATTAATAAAACTGTGATTGCTGTGATCATATTAGCACCATTCTAATATACAAATTACAAATATACTAATATGCTTTAAAGCAAAGAAAGTGTTTTTGTTAAGTTGACTGGTAATTAAAATGTTCAAAAGCATAATTTAATCTTTTAAAATAATAACAGACTCTTTAGCATTTACACCGTAGAGCGTATACATCCGTTGACTTGAGAAGTCATATTTTTGAAAACGTTACAATGAAAACTATTAAAATTAGTACCATTTTTGTTGTGCTATAAAAAGGTATAAAGTATCTCAACAGTAGAAATTATTATGTTTAAGAGTATTTTTACAGACTCCATCAAATGAAGTCTCCAATCATTGTGGGCTTGATTGCCCATATATCCTTAAAGTAATCTTCAAATTTCAACGTGTTCTATGTACTAGACGGATTGTGTTTACGACAATGATTAACTATATACAAAAATTGGAACGGTAAAAACCTACAACCTCTAACCTGGTGGTGGCACACACAATACGGATGCCCAAACATCAGGGCTTTTTGTGTAATTTGCGTTTTTTTTGTAACATTTGAATATTTGTAAATTCAAAGCATATTTAAAAGTGTAAGTACTGTATAGTGCCTTGACTAATACAAAATTGAACAGATTATTATTGTGGATTCATTTTTAAGGCTATGGTGCGAGTCACAAACAACACACGACATAATATTATAGTTTTAAGTGTAATTGGGATGTGTATCAAATATTGCTATAACGGATGGTGCTGTACAACAAACGATCTTGTTCATTTATTGGTAGTAGTAACCTTTCTCCCCAGACAAAAGATTTTGCACTACACATTGAAATAACTGGAACATAAACTTTAAGGGATATACATACAAGAGAAAATAGTAAATCTATCTTTTTCACAATAACTAAATAATATAATTCATACCGTTCTTTTATTCCATTCACATCAAATATAGTAACAAATAAATAAAATGGGAACAAATACAAGAAAAAATTAAATTCTTTATAGCTTAACACAATCGAGCTTGCTTTACTTTACTTTACATACATGCACATATTCAGAACCATTCTAAATGACCAAACATCAAACATGCAATCGAAATACAACAAAATTACACCTGGAAAATACGTTGGTTTTTTGTGATCAAGTAATAAGATATAATGAACTAAACATTATAGAAATCGGCAAAAACGGAAAAAATCAACAAAAGGTCCATTTCAAAATGGCCATAAGCCACAGCCAACCTTTTCTTTCTTAAAATAAAGATGTTAGTCAAATGCAATTTCATTCTCATGTATATTACGTCATACTACTTATTGCCACCGGCCACCACACGCTCAACGATCTATTCTATAACCTCACAACACAACTCCTTCACATTTCTTTTCTAACATATCCATGCGCTAATTCTAGATTGCAAACTTTTAAAACATTCTACAGAATTATTATTGTTGTTATTATTATGATGCCGGAAATCACCATTTCTACAGTAGTTCCTCATTCCTACACATTCCCATCTTATTGCAATATCATCCACTGCTCTTACAATTTTCGAGTTAAAAGACAAAGGTGTATACTACTACTACATTACATCAACGACAACGACGACAGGGTGAGCGGAAGTGAGTGACAGTACAATACAATTTTTTTGAGACTAGATGAGTAGCTTAGCAGTGCATGGACAGAAGAGCAGATGAAAAGCGGTAGACGCGGAGGCATCCAAATCTTTGCATGACAGGAATGCGTGGGATCGTAATTGATCCAACTGTGTTTCCGTTGCTCTCTGCTGCGGATTGTGTTGCATTTGCATCTCCAGCATCACTTCCTGGACCAGCCGGAGCAGATTTTGATGGAGTTGATTGTGGAGTTTTCTTTGGGCTGTTTGCAGCCAATTGACAGCTTGGGTGAGCCATATTTCACGCCAAAATGATCTGCGAAAACCAAAAGGGTCATAATGAATATTAATTCATATACATTTATGGATACCAAGCAGTTTTTCATTAAGTTGCAAACGTGAATTAATAGGTTCTAAAACGGATATAAATATATATGATGGTTGGTGTTAGTCTGTCATAATAAAGGTTTCAGTGGAAGCTGTTGAATTCATTTTTCTTTCAGAGTCAAGAGTGTGTGATGTGATGCTAGAATTTAGTAGAATTATTGTGTCATTTATTTCAATAAAGGATGATATGTAAATGAAATGCTATTTTGAAGAGTTTATTTAGCAGGAGTCATACATTATGCAAATTATGCAGCACAAGCGAGGATTTATAGCCCACCTCTTGGGGAAGATCAAATGCCATCAAAAATAAAGAGAAGGAAAATATACCATCTAGATACCATTTTAATATTTGACTTGATCCCAACTGTGATGTGCCAGAATTTCTTGAAACGCTTCTTCAACCTCAACTCAACGTTGTTGGCAACACAGTTTTGTAACTTGAGTCTGACCGTGTGTGTGTGTACTTGTATGAGAGCAAAGAGTTTGTGGAGGTACAGAAGTGGTTTCATGGTACTAAATTACCATGTATACACTTGGGATACTGGCTATTGGTATTGTATGCGTATATGAAGTGAAATCAACTTCTAAAGCTCAAGTTAACCATGCCTTTGGCTTGGGACTGCTGCTGGGTGGAATGAATTTAACGATCTGGCCGATACGAGCGATTCCATGAATCTGGTGCGCACAAGACGTTAGGGAAAGCCTGCTTGCTCAAACACAACTCATTCTACTACAGTTTCCGTTATACATACATACACAAATGCATGGATGTATTATATAGAATATCTGCAAGCAGATCCCAACCAGTCTGTCATTACTCATTCTAATAGGGATAAGGTAACTTTTACTGGATTTTCATTTTCCAACCAAATGTTCCATGTTTCATTTTATTTTATTGCCAATATCATATTTTATTATGCTTACCTTGTAACCTAAGATTATGTATCGTTCAGTAAAACAAAAATAATTTGAACAACTGATGCATTGCTAGTAAATAAATGGTTTTCAATTTTCATGTAATCTGAGAAACCATTGTCAATTGGGAATGACATTGAATATCTTTAAAAACATGAGTGAACTGAAATAGTTGCTTGTTGCATTTGAAAGCATAAGAAATTCTAAAACGTCAAGATATACCCGAAACTTGAGAAATTCTCCAGCAAATGAAATTCCTTTAATATAAGAGTACATGCCAGCTGTGAAGGTTATCGATTTCCAGACACGTAACATATCTCAACTGGCATTTGGAATGTGTTAAAATTAGACATGGAGAAGCCTCCGAAAGATTATTAAAAGTGCTACCAAGTAATGACTTCCAAATGAGCTGAACATGGGTAAATCAATGACTCGTGTCTTTTTTTATTGTCCAAATAATAAATGAAACTCTGCAGCTTGTAACTTTTCACCGTATATGTCAAGGAATGAAGGAAATGCAACCCCATAAAACTCTGCTTCCTGCACTCATTTCGTTTACAACCACAGGAAAAAAAGTTTTTGGATGTGCCTTAAAGATGTAATTACATGTGTTTCTTTGAGACTTTGAGGTTATGTATTGGCTTTACACATCCGACCGAGTGCATTTATAAATTATAGGCTTACGCTAAACTTTGGTTTCTTCCTTATGCCTCCAGAAAGCCCACTTTTTGCAGTCATTGGACCATAAAATTCAAGGGAATTTGAAACATTTTGTGTGTATCTTTTTACACTGTCAGCTATGATGGAAATGTCTTGTAGAAACGACTAGCATACTGCTGTGGTGACATTCCAACTTTACTAGAGATTTAGCATTTACTTTAAGTTTAGAATTTCGTTTTCCCCGAAAATCCGTCAATTGTGGATATCGAGAATAATTTGATGCAACTGTGTGTTATACAACATGTGAATTAACACAAATAACGTTTATGCTTGCTGTTTAGTATTGATATATCAAAAAATGCAATATACTACTACGACAAGATTAGATACGCAGTATATTACATTTAAGTAAGATGTGCGCATAATGGAGAAATGTCAGTTTTTTTTACACCATGGCCTTAATATGTTATATTACAAAGTACAAAAGGGGCAAAAAAATTGTTGCAGAAAAAGTTCATTTTGTACAACTGCTCCTACAACGTGTTACATCTCTGTGTATGGTGTGACGTGAATAGCATCAGCAGCCAAGTTGAATTATGAACTTTTTCACAGCTTACTCAAGTCTTTTAAACCTTTTTTCATTTTTTTTTGCTGGAAAG
Source organism: Orchesella flavescens (assembly GCA_964034955.1). NCBI lineage: Eukaryota > Metazoa > Arthropoda > Collembola > Entomobryomorpha > Orchesellidae > Orchesella > Orchesella flavescens. The sequence continues at coordinate 17,588,430 of OZ035955.1, read as the reverse complement.
TAAAACAAACCAACAAAGATAGACGTGCATCAAAAGAAAAACGGAACTGGAAGTGAAATGCTATAAGGACATGCAAGAGCAAACTGGAAGTTGTTGCTACTTTATTTTTCCAAAGTACTTTATTTCCTGACGTAGATATCCGTTATCTCATCTGAGCATGTAATGTAAAATAGGAGTGTAAGTGTAGGAGCGAAAGTTTTTCGTTATTTGTCTTTCTTTTCGATGAAACATTTAGCTTATGCGGAAGGAAATATGCTTTGCTTTTGTTTTTTTATTCGGAATTTATTTTCTTCGGGCTTATACTTCCTGTGAAATCCTAAACTTTACCTCTAAATCCAATTCAGTTTTGTATACAGTCTCGACGAATTGCAATATTTACAGAAGAATTGATTAAATGCCTTTTATAAAGAAGACTTGTCAGCCCTTTCAAAGGAAACTATGTTCAAGTTATGTTATAGTATACAAAGTTTTTATGCGTTCTCAGGTTTAAAACACCGACAATGTATATAGTACGTAGGTGTAATAACACCACTGAGGCATCTAAGATTTTGTCAGTTATCTCAATGTGTATGTACTACGAGCATGATTGTGATGATAAAACGGTTTCCACAAAAGAAAAGCTGCTTTTGCCAGGTGGCGTAGCATTTGGCTGTGAAACATGAAACGAAGAGATTGAAAACGTATCCAAGTGATCTATCTTCCTTCCTGAACTAGCAACGTCAGATATGATATGCCAGTTGATAAATATTGGATATAGAGCTCAGTTCTGCGCGTCATTTTGTAACAATTCTGACAGCGTAGCATCATTAATTTCCGCACAAGAGCAAGTTATTTAAGAAATTAGTATTTGTACTCCTGTATGCAACATTCTACCCAAGCGCATTGCGTACTCCTTATAATAATGTATTCCAGTTATAAATCTCAAAGGTGAACGAACAGTCAGAATGAACCATGAAATGATTCATCTATTTATTATGTTAATCTCTTTGGGTCAATGGGATGCTTTTTTCATACACCTCTGTGTGTCTCTATATATGTATGTTCATTATGGCATGTGGATGGAAAATGTGAACTTTACCATTGCCAATACGTATACAGCGATTGAATATGGTAAAAGTTTTTTACTCCTCCGATAATAAATTTTCATGCAAGATACACGCAGAATATTTGGGATGTAACAACCACTAATGGCTGAATATTGATGCTTCAATACCATATTTTGGTATGCTAATTGATCGCATCTCTCTCTTTACATAACATTTGACATATAATGATGCGTGGCACAAAAACAGGCTACCAACACAACACGGCTTTTACCCATTTACGCATCCAAGTATATGTTTGCAATGTGCGTAGACATGCATGTTGTGAAACATTTCTGTCAATCAGCACACGTGTCCGCTAATCGATGAATTAATGTGAAAGGAAAAAAATAGCTGAATGCTGTGAATAAGCCAGAACAAGCACATTTTGCGTTTTCTCAAATGTGTTTCTTGCAATGCTAGGTATAGTGGAAGTAGCTATTTAAAGTTTTAAGGGCTCACCTAAAGTCTAAAGTTTCTAAATTATTTATGTAAATTTAAAAGGATTTCTTATGTGTGTCGCATTTATTTGAACTACAAATTCAATTCAAATCAGAGATATATAGAGATGGTAGATGACTGTGATTCTTAATTTTTTTTACTGATAACCGTAAATACGAAATCCCATTGTAAGAAATAGTAGTCGAGGAAACAAAGTTATCAGTCCCATTTACGCCCATGTTAAATCTTCAATCACAAGCTCTCCTATGCATTCCTTATGGGCATATACATTCTAGTTTTATATAATTTCTTTGATTCAAATCTGTGAATCAAATTTTCAGGACACTTTCACCTCAAATATTGACGTTTACCATAGTCAACACGTGTTTTGAAATTTTGTATTTTCAAATGTACAAACAAACAAAAAAAATAGAGGGACTAGCTCAATTGATTAACTTGTCTTCCATATATTATCAAATCTTTTCGTTAACACATATTTTGAACCTGCTAAAACATTATACTTTAAATGAACGAATTTGTATAAATCTAAGTAAATTAAGTTCTTACCAGAGATTTTCGGTTGCTTGCTGAAAATGCTTCTTGGTTATTGCCCTCACTCAGTCAACACTGTGGTTAAAGCTCGAACGTTATTGCTGTACTGACACGTTTCTCTGTTCTGCAACTGCTTCGTATGGATTGGCAAGCTTTCCTTTCTTCCTTGTAACACTCTTGGTGAACATTTAAGAGAAATAAATGATACCACCGCACACTCTCTCGCTGTTACTGTGTTGTTGGTGCTGATTCGACAACTTTTTGCTTTGAGCAAAAAGACCACAGAAACAGCTCTCTCTCTCTCTCTTTTCCTTTTGAATCCCCTGGCTGGATCTATGTATGTATGTAACAGCCGAACAGCGCATGGAGTTCTATGGTATAAATCGTCCTGCTACATAACATCCATGTATACATATATATGATCCATCTACTGACTTGGCCTTTTTCGTTGCTTTAAACGGAATCGCATTCGATTTTTCTATGCACGTAAATAAGTACTACTATCAGCAGCCTAAATGTATAAAAAAAAAAGTGCTAGATAACACTTACTTTTAGTCTATTTGGCTGGCTACATAGATACGTGTAAGCTATTATTACAGATAGCAGAGAATGGTGAACAATATGATAGTAAAATGCATGAAAATATTGGAATCAGGGATAGACTTGTGTGAAGCACACAAGTTTTGTTGTTGAGTTGGTATTGAAAGTTGGTTTGCTGAGGAGCTACATTCAAGGAAAGTAGAAAGAAATATATATAAGTTTGCAAAGCCGATGGAATCCTGTGTTGATACCACCACCACCATCAGTATCCTGGAAAGTTTTATATGAGCATGGAAATAGGAATGTAATAAGATGGTTGTATTATATATATATATTATAACATGGAATGGAGTAAGATAGCAGCGGATACCTTAACTTCCGTTCCCACAGAAAGCAACTTTGTCGTATTCCATCCATTCTAGCTCTAAATTACTTTCCCTGTATAAAACTCTACTTTCTTTGCTTCCTTCGACAATGCATTACATTTAGAGGTTGTTGGTTGGAGCTTTGCTATAGAGCTACCAAAAGCATAAGTGGAAGATGGCATGTTTTTTCCAGAGTTTTTGGTTTCTATTAAGATTACTACAACTGGTATACAACTGGTATATGACTGCTTGCAAAGTTTTCAAAGGAGGAAGTCGTTCGCAATCGGGAATGGAAACGTGGGCTTATATATCAACAAATGGAGGAACTATCTGAGGCAAATTCTGGCAAGGAAGCCTTAAGCTTAAGGTTTACCCTGTAGTTTTGTGTGGATTGTTTCAAAACGCTGTGGTGTCATGGTTTGAGAGAATAGTTTAGTTTTGATGTCAATATATATAGGACGGTCTCGGTAGTTGCCGATGGAGGATCGTGAAGTAAAGATAGTTTCCGTAATCATGCATACGTTGTCGAGATTTTTTATAGTAAACACATTGATGATGATTCAATAATATTTCTCGTGTACAGTTTTATTGACTTGTAGTACAATCCATTGTGATATCAAAGTTGGTGGTGTTAAGACGTTTTATGCTGTTACTCTATTCACTTCACTGCATGTAACTGCATATAATTTATATGGTAATTGTAATAAATAATGGCAAACAACACATAAAGTCATATCAGTTTACATGCGAGTTTTTTTGTACGTCCCATTTATTTCAAGACAAAAAACTATTGAATTTAACCATTATTGTAATGACAAATTTTGACAATGACAAATATTCATGAAATATTTAAGCCTTGTGTGCATGTTATGTGCTATGATTACTATATTATCATTATCAAAACTTGAGCATTATCATGCATTTCCATATGTCCGTAGAATCATGATGTTCACGAGGTATAATGGATAGTAGTAGTAAAAACTTTATAGAAAACCTTCATATAGTGGAAATTACATGGAGTTTTTTTAACTGTAATGCCAAAAAAATCAAGCACAATTTATAAAATAAGCAATTTTTTGAAAAAAAAAAAAAAATAAAAAAAAACCACAAATAGTAGCCCACAGGGAGGATCGAACTCCCGACCCCTGGTTTACAAGACCAGTGCTCTGGCCACTGAGCTATGCGGGCAACCTTTCTTCACGTTTTGGTATTAGTATGATAACTTCCAATACTCTTCAGAAGCTGGACCATGCATTGGAGCTGTTTGAGCTTGAGTTTCTTTGATTTTCCTCTAGTTTGCTATGTTGGCTTGGCTAATGCTGCGTTGTTGCATATGAAAAAGTTCATATGGGCTTTGTTACAAGCATATAATATATCAGCTCAGTTTCATATTAAATAGGACAACTGAAGATGGGTGAAATGCATGAAGATTCGATATAAATTATCATATAATGGTATTTCATCACAAAAAATGATATGATATAAATGTGTGTGATGCTATCACGGGTATTGTGTAGGGAGTGTAGCTGACTGATGATGTTGCTGGTCGAAATTCATGAATGAATTACTACTACTACTGGAAGGTAATCCAGAATACACGACAATCAAGAATATTTAAAAAAAAAAATGTAAGCTTACACTTCAGCATTCAACGAAAAATATTCATGCAAAAGTCGTAGTTGCTACTGAGCATCATCACCTATAATTAATTATACAGCGATTGTTGTATCATAGACAGAGGAAATGCATATGGTGAAATTGATAAAAATGTAACTAATAATTATACAGACTACCTGTTAATTTCATACACTAAATTAATTAAATACAAATAATGTTCAATGTTATGTACTCGGACTATTATTGACGCTATTGATATTGATATCATTGACGCAGCAATTTAAAACTCAATCTAACCCAACCAACATTATCTGGCCATTTAATCTGCTTTTAAAGAACTTTACCCCATGTATTCCCTGTAGAAAGCTTTTCCATTTCACCTCCCAAGTTCTCCAAACGTGATAACCTAGTTTCTAACCTAACCCACTACAACTATAACCAAACGTGTTAACCTATAATCTAACCTAACCTATCACACCCAAACGTGTTAACCTATATTCTAACCTAACCTACTATAACCAAACGGGTTAACCTATGTTCTAACCTAACCTACTATAACCAAACGTGTTACCCTTTATTCTAATCTAACTTACTATAACTATAACCAGACGTGTTAACCTGTATTCTAAGCTAACCCACTAAAACTATAACCAAACGTATTAACCTTTATTCTAACCTAACCTACTATAACTATAACCAAACGTGTTAACCTGTATTCTAACCTAACCTACTATAACCAAACGTATACCTAACCAAACCTAACAGGCTACCTCAGAAAGTCAAGGTGTAACGGCTTTACTAATGAATGGTGCGCTCCGCGCACCACTCATAAGTTGGTGTAATAATAGATAATTTATGGGTAGGGTGTGCATAATTAAATATAATTGAAAAATATGTTTTTGGTAAGTATTAAGGCTTAAATAAAATATTTTGCATTTATCGCCGTTTAGATATCTTGTGTTGATTCAAGTTGACTAGTATATCATACTTTTAACTTCACATTCGAAAATAAATCTTTTCTACATCTCTTTAATTGAAAAGATATCGTTTCATATTATTTTTTTATTTGCCTCCCAATTCATCTTTTCATGCCACTGAGCTATGCGGGCAACTTTTCTTCACGTTTTGGTATTAGTATGATAAGTTCCAATACTCTTCAGAAGCTGGACCATGCATTGGAGCTCTTTGAGCTTGAGTTTCTTTGATTTTCCTCTCTCGTTTGCTTTGTTGTTGGCTAATGCTGCGTTGTTGAATACATGAAAAAGTTCATATGGGCTTTGTTAAAAGCATATAAATCTGCTCATTTTCATTTAATGGGACAATAACTGAAGATGGGTGAAATGGATGAAGATTTGATATAAATTATCATATAATGGTATTTCATCACAAAAATGACATGAAATGTGTGATGCTATCACGGGTATTGTCTAGGGACGAGTGTAGCTGAATGATGATGTTGTTGGTCGAAATTCATGAATGAATTACTACTACTACAGGAAGGTAATCCAGAATACACGACAATCAAGAATATTTAAAAAAAAGATTTTAAATGTAAGCTTACACTTCAGCATTCAACAAAAAAAATTCATGCAAAAGTCGTAGTTGCTATTGAGCATCATCACCTATAATTAATTATGCAGCGATTGTTGTATCATAGATAGAGGAGATGCATATGGTGAAATTGATAAAAATGTAACTCATAATTATACAGACTACCTGTTAATTTCATACACTAAATTAATTAAATACAAATAATGTTCAATGTTATGTACTCGGACTATTATTGACGCTATTGATGTTGATATCATTGACGCAACAATTTAAAACTCAATCTAATCCAACCAACCTAACCAACGTACCCAACCTTATCTGGCCATTTAATCTGCCTTTGAAGAACTTTACCCCATGTATTCCCTGTAGAATGCTTTTCCACTTCACCTCCCAAGTTCTCCAAACGTGATAACCTAGTTTCTAACCTAACCCACTACAACTATAACCAAACGTGTTAACCTATAATCTAACCTAACCTATCACACCCAAACGTGTTAACCTATATTCTAACCTAACCTACTATAACCAAACGGGTTAACCTATGTTCTAACCTAACCTACTATAACCAAACGTGTTACCCTTTATTCTAATCTAACTTACTATAACTATAACCAGACGTGTTAACCTTTATTCTAATCTAACTTACTATAACTATAACCAAACGTGTTAACCTGTATTCTAACCTAACCTACTATAACCAAACGTATACCTAACCAAACCTAACCAATTAAAAAAACGTGTTAACCTATATTCTAACCTAACCAATTATTTAACCTATATGCTAACCTAACCTACTATAACTATAACAAAACGTTTAACCTATATTCTAACCTAACCCACTACAACTATAACCAAACGTGTTAACCTAGTTTCTGACCCAACTAAAAGAGATGGTGTTAGCCTATCCCTAACCCAACTATAACCCAACGTGATAACCTAGTTTCTAACCTAACCTATCACACCCAAACGTGTTAACCTATATTCTAACCTAACCTACTATACACCCAACGTGAAACCTAGTTTCTAACTTAACCCACTATAACCAAACGGGTTAACCTATGTTCTAACCTAACCTACTATAACCAAACGTGTTACCCTTTATTCTAATCTAACTTACTATAACTATAACCAGACGTGTTAACCTTTATTCTAATCTAACTTACTATAACTATAACCAAACGTGTTAACCTGTATTCTAACCTAACCTACTATAACCAAACGTATACCTAACCAAACCTAACCAATTAAAAAAACGTGTTAACCTATATTCTAACCTAACCAATTATTTAACCTATATGCTAACCTAACCTACTATAACTATAACAAAACGTTTAACCTATATTCTAACCTAACCCACTACAACTATAACCAAACGTGTTAACCTATATTCTAACCTAACCAATTATTTAACCTATATGCTAACCTAACCTACTATAACTATAACAAAACGTTTAACCTATATTCTAACCTAACCCACTACAACTATAACCAAACGTGTTAACCTAGTTTCTGACCCAACTAAAAGAGATGGTGTTAGCCTATCCCTAACCCAACTAAAAGAGATGGTGTTAGCCTATCCCTAACCCAACTATAACCCAACGTGATAACCTAGTTTCTAACCTAACCTATCACACCCAAACGTGTTAACCTATATTCTAACCTAACCTACTATACACCCAACGTGAAACCTAGTTTCTAACTTAACCCACTACAACTATAACCAAACGTTTTAACCTAGTTTCTAACCCAACTAAGAAAGACGGTGTTAGCCTATCCCTAACCCAACTATAACCCAACTTGATAACCTAGTTTCTAACCTAACCTATCACAACCAAACGTGTTAACCTATGTTCTAACCTAACCTACTATAACTAAACGTGTTAACCTATATTCTAACCTAACCTACTATAACCAAACGTATACCTAACCAAACCTAACAGGCTACCTCAGAAAGTCAAGGTGTAACGGCTTTACTTATGAGTGGTGCGCTCCAATAGATAATTTATGGGTGGGGTGTTCATAATTAAATATAATTGAAAAATATGTTAGTGGCAAGAATTAAGGCTTAAATAATATATTTTGCATTTATCGCCGTTTAGATATCTTGTGTTGATTCAAGTTGACTTGTATATCATACTTTTAACTTCACATTCGAAAATAAATCCTTTCTACATCTCTTTAATTGAAAAGATATCGTTTCATATTATTTTTATATTTGCCTCCCTATTCATCTTTTCATGCCACTGAGCTATGCGGGCAACTTTTCTTCACGTTTTGGTATTAGTATGATAAGTTCCAATACTCTTGAGAAGCTGGACCATGCATTGGAGCTGTTTGAGCTTGAGTTTCTTTTGATTTTCCTCTCTCGTTTGCATTGCTTTGTTGGTTATAATATATCTGCTCATTTTCATATCAAATAAGACAACTGAAGATATGTCATAAATTATAATAATTTTAAAAAGTTATGTTTCATCACAAAAAATGATATGATATAAATGTGTGTGATGCTATCACGGGTATTGTCTAGGGACGAGTGTAGCTGAATGATGATGTTGTTGGTCGAAATTCATGAATAATTTACTACTGGAAGGTAATCCAGAATACACGACAATCAAGAATATTTATAAAAAAAAAAAGATTTTAAATGTAAGCTTACACTTCAGCATTCAACAAAAAAAATTCATGCAAAAGTCGTAGTTGCTATTGAGCATCATCACCTATAATTAATTATGCAGCGATTGTTGTATCATAGATAGAGGAGATGCATATGGTGAAATTGATAAAAATGTAACTCATAATTATACAGACTACCTGTTAATTTCATACACTAAATTAATTAAATACAAATAATGTTCAATGTTATGTACTCGGACTATTATTGACGCTATTGATGTTGATATCATCGACGCAACAATTTAAAACTCAATCTAATCCAACCAACCTAACCAACGTACCCAACCTTATCTGGCCATTTAATCTGCCTTTGAAGAACTTTACCCCATGTATTCCCTGTAGAATGCTTTTCCACTTCACCTCCCAAGTTCTCCAAACGTGATAACCTAGTTTCTAACCTAACCCACTACAACTATAACCAAACGTGTTAACCTATAATCTAACCTAACCTATCACACCCAAACGTGTTAACCTATATTCTAACCTAACCTACTATAACCAAACGGGTTAACCTATGTTCTAACCTAACCTACTATAACCAAACGTGTTACCCTTTATTCTAATCTAACTTACTATAACTATAACCAGACGTGTTAACCTTTATTCTAATCTAACTTACTATAACTATAACCAAACGTGTTAACCTGTATTCTAACCTAACCTACTATAACCAAACGTATACCTAACCAAACCTAACCAATTAAAAAAACGTGTTAACCTATATTCTAACCTAACCAATTATTTAACCTATATGCTAACCTAACCTACTATAACTATAACAAAACGTTTAACCTATATTCTAACCTAACCCACTACAACTATAACCAAACGTGTTAACCTAGTTTCTGACCCAACTAAAAGAGATGGTGTTAGCCTATCCCTAACCCAACTATAACCCAACGTGATAACCTAGTTTCTAACCTAACCTATCACACCCAAACGTGTTAACCTATATTCTAACCTAACCTACTATACACCCAACGTGAAACCTAGTTTCTAACTTAACCCACTATAACCAAACGGGTTAACCTATGTTCTAACCTAACCTACTATAACCAAACGTGTTACCCTTTATTCTAATCTAACTTACTATAACTATAACCAGACGTGTTAACCTTTATTCTAATCTAACTTACTATAACTATAACCAAACGTGTTAACCTGTATTCTAACCTAACCTACTATAACCAAACGTATACCTAACCAAACCTAACCAATTAAAAAAACGTGTTAACCTATATTCTAACCTAACCAATTATTTAACCTATATGCTAACCTAACCTACTATAACTATAACAAAACGTTTAACCTATATTCTAACCTAACCCACTACAACTATAACCAAACGTGTTAACCTATATTCTAACCTAACCAATTATTTAACCTATATGCTAACCTAACCTACTATAACTATAACAAAACGTTTAACCTATATTCTAACCTAACCCACTACAACTATAACCAAACGTGTTAACCTAGTTTCTGACCCAACTAAAAGAGATGGTGTTAGCCTATCCCTAACCCAACTAAAAGAGATGGTGTTAGCCTATCCCTAACCCAACTATAACCCAACGTGATAACCTAGTTTCTAACCTAACCTATCACACCCAAACGTGTTAACCTATATTCTAACCTAACCTACTATACACCCAACGTGAAACCTAGTTTCTAACTTAACCCACTATAACCAAACGTGTTAACCTATATTCTAACCTAACCTACTAAAACCAAACGTATACCTAACCAAACCTAACAGGCTACCTCAGAAAGTCAAGGTGTAACGGCTTTACTAATGAATGGTGCGCTCCGCGCACCACTCATAAGTTGGTGTAATAATAGATAATTTATGGGTATAGTGTGCATAATTAAATATAATTGAAAAATATGTTTTTGGTAAGTATTAAGGCTTAAATAAAATATTTTGCATTTATCGCCGTTTAGATATCTTGTGTTGATTCAAGTTGACTAGTATATCATACTTTTAACTTCACATTCGAAAATAAATCTTTTCTACATCTCTTTAATTGAAAAGATATCGTTTCATATTATTGTTTTATTTGCCTCCCTATTCATCTTTTCATGCCACTGAGCTATGCGGGCAACTTTTCTTCACGTTTTGGTATTAGTATGATAAGTTCCAATACTCTTCAGAAGCTGGACCATGCATTGGAGCTGTTTGAGCTTGAGTTTCTTAAGATTTTCCTCTTTGTTGGCTAATGCTGCGTTGTTGCATATGAAAAAGTTCATATGGGCTTTGTTAAAAGCATTTAATATATCTGCTCATTTTCATATTAAATAAGACAACTGAAGATGGGTGAAATGGATGAAGACTAAATTATCATATAATGGTATTTCATCACAAAAATGATATGATAAAAATGTGTGTATGATGCTATCACGGGTATTGTCTAGGGAGTGTAGCTGAATGATGATGTTGTTGGACGAAATTCATGAATGAATTACTACTCCGACTGGAAGGTAATCCAGAATATGCAAAAATCAAGAATATTTAAAAAAAAAAAGGATTTTAAATGTAATCTTACACTTCAACATTCAAAAAAAAATATTCATGCAAAAGTCGTAGTTGCTATTGAGCATCATCACATATAATTAATTATACAGCGATTGTTGTATCATAGATAGAGGAGATGCATATGGTGAAATTGATAAAAATGTAACTAGACTACCTGTTAATTTTATTCGACATTATTATTCAGTCACACGCTCCGGCCAAGTAATTTCATACACTAAATTAATCAAATACAAATAATGTTCAATGTTATGTACTCGGACTATTATTGACGCTAGTGATGTTGATATCATTGACGCAGCAATTTAAAACTCAATCTAACCAACGTACCCAACCTTATCTGGCATTTTAATCTGCCTTTGAAGAACTTTACCCCATGTATTCCCTGTAGAAAGCTTTTCCATTTCACCTCCCAAGTTATCCAAACGTGATAACCTATATTCTAACCTAACCTACTATAACTATAACCAAACGTGTTAACCTTTATTCTAACCTAACCTACTATAACTATAACCAAACGTGTTAACCTATAATCTAACCTAACCTACTATAACTATAACCAAACGTGTTAACCTATAATCTAACCTAACCTACTATAACTATAACCAAACGTGTTAACCTGTATTCTAACCTAACCCACTAAAACTATAACCAAACGTGTTAACCTATATTCTAACCTAACCCACTAAAACTATAACCAATTTTTTCCTATATGCTAACCTAACTTACTATAACTATAACAAAACGTTTAACCTATATGCTAACATAACCTACTATAACTATAACAAAACGTGTTAACCTATATGCTAACATAACCTACTATAACTATAACAAAACGTGTTAACCTATATTCTAACCTAACCCACTAAAACTATAACCAAACGTGTTAATCTATATTCTAACCTAACCCACTAAAACTATAACCAAACGTGTTAACCTATATTCTAACCAAACCCAACCAATTACTACCAAACGTGTTAACCTATATTCTAACCTAACCCACTACAACTATAACCAAACGTGTTAACCTTTATTCTAACCTAACCTACTATAACTAAACGTGTTAACCTATATTCTAACCTAACCTACAATAACCAAACGTGTTAACCTAGTTTCTGACCACACTAAAACAGATGGTGTTAGCCTATCCCTAACCCAACTATAACCCAACGTGATAACCTAGTTTCTAACCTAACCCTAACCTATCACACCCAAACGTGTTAACCTATATTCTAACCTAACCTTCTATAACCCAACGTGAAACCTAGTTTCTAACTTAACCCACTATAATCAAACGTGTTAACCTGTATTCTAACCTAACCTACTATAACCAAACGTATACCTAACCAAACCTAACAGGCTACCTCAGAAAGTCAAGGTGTAACGGTTTTACTAATGAATAAGTTGGTGTAATACTAGATAATTTATGGGTAGGGTGTGCATAATTAAATATAATTGAAAAATATGTTATTGGCAAGAATTAAGGCTTAAATAAAATATTTTGCATTTATCGCCGTTTAGATATCTTGTGTTGATTCAAGTTGACTAGTATATCATACTTTTAACTTCACATTCGAAAATAAATCCTTTCTACATCTCTTTGATTGAAAAGATATCGTTTCATATTATTGTTTTATTTGCCTCCCAATTCATCTTTTCATGCCACTGAGCTATGCGGGCAACTTTTCTTCACGTTTTGGTATTAGTATGATAAGTTCCAATACTCTTCAGAAGCTGGACCATGCATTGGAGCTGTTTGAGCTTGAGTTTCTTTTGATTTTCCTCTCTCGTTTGCATTGCTTTGTTGGCTATAATATAGCTGGGTTGTTGAATACATGAAAAAGTTCATATGGGCTTTGTTAAAAGCATTTATATCTGCTCATTTTCATATTAAATGGGTTAACTGTGAAGATGGGTGAAATGGTATCATATAATGTTTTTAAAAGGTTATATTTCATCACAAAAATGATATGATATAAATATGTGTGTTGCTATCACGGGTATTGTGTAGTTGAATGACGATGTTGTTGGTTGAAATTCATGAATGAATGTATCTAACTCTTCTTTCAATTGCATACCACATCATTTCATTTCCGTTGAGCAAGCATTCTTTTGCAAAATAAAAAATACAATTGCACAGCATTCAATCAGATTACCCTACATTTTTATATATGTAGAAGGATTTTCTTTTATTTATTATTCTGGTATGAGTATCTTTAGGGGACTTTTCTATCGTGAAAGTTTTGGTAATAGGGATGTTGTATGAGTTGGGATTTGATGATAATGCTGATGAACTATTCCCCAATTGTGATGATAATTATTATGAAAGTAAAGAACACATTTTCCTACTCAATAAATGATAAGAATAGGCACAAAAAATAATATAGGTTTAGTTAGTAATTGAATTCCAATATTCTCACTTTAATTTAAGGAAACGTAGAAGCTGGAATTTTAGAAATATTATATTTTTGAATTTGAAATATTGACAGCCAATTGGAAAATACACTACACGAAGACAAACAGAGAACGACTCTTTGCCCTTCTACTCTTTCTCAAGTTGAAGGACTAATCCTTAATCTAAAGAGCAAGATTGGTAGAGCTTAATCATAATCTGTAATCTTGTTAAATAATATATTTCATAATCTGTTAATCTATAATCACATTAAGCTACTATCAAAATGTTAGCCAAATTCACGCAAATCATGATATTGCACCCAATGTAACGGAATGGACTAAAGGGACAGACGTTGCATTCTAATTTGCACAGATTGTGGTAATCAGATTAATTAATCTAGATTGGATTATAATCATAATCTGTCATCTCGCACATGAAAAATATTAAATAAATCTTAATCTATAATGTCGAGTACGAAAACATTCGACGTAATCCTTAATCCGTAATCTTTTCAATCGTTCTTTTTAATCTTCCAACCCCAACAAAGAGTATAACTCGTTAAACAACAACACCAACTAGTATGATGTGTTGTTAAGTTACCCATGCAAAATGTACATAAAGCATCTCTTAACTCACTGTTCAAAAATACAGTAAAACTAGGTTTACCCTAGCTATACGTACGTACACATACATATAGCAAAAGCAAGAAGCTTTGGACGTACGTACGCTTCCCCAAGAGAGTCTCTCTTTCCCATAAACTAACTACGCTACGTTAATAAGTACTAAATTAACCTATGATCAAAACCATTGCTATACTACAAAAAATCACATACAATTGCATAATTATAGACAAGCAAAATAAATTATTGACTATCTTGTACATTGACTAGATACTTCTTTAATCCAAATTGCTTGTTTTATGCTTTGAGCCAAAATACACAATCAGACATTGAAATTCTCTCTCAAATACAAACACACTCAACAATGTTAAAGGCATAATGTATTTAATTATCAGCATCTGAATCAGAAGGAACTGTGGCATCATCGGAATCAGTTAACTTATCACTGTCTGAATCATTAACATCCACATACCCTACATCCGTATCACTTTCTGAATCCGAATCATCGAGTAAATCTTCTTCTGCAACGTTGAAAGCTGACGTTGGTTGTAGGAAGGATATACCGGCCTGCTCAAAAAGCAGAAATGGATCCTCCGAATAAAGCCGAAAATTGTATATGGCATTTCTATTATGCAGTTCCCAACCGTATATATAGGCTTCACCTTGTCTATACGCAATAGCCACAGTGCCAATGGTTGATGGGATTGCCACCTTATTTGGCCCAATAACACCTAATGATCCGTTCCTAAATGAGAAATAACAACGACAAATAAATAAGGGTTGCAATAGTGATTCTCCAGGTACATGTAACAATATTTAAAACCGGCTTACACATAGGGAAAGTGGAAGACATGGACGGCATCATTATCCTCAGCTAGTTCTCGCAAATGGGCTTCCAGCTCTTTCCTCGCCCCAACGTTCAAGTAACGTCGCATTCCTGCTATGTTACTATAATAGTAAGTTGCTACAACGAGCAGTTCGTCATGATTGTTCGCGGCAGACACGAGATGGCCTCTTTGGTACCCCGAAAGCCTATAGTCTCTATGTGGTTGATGATGTGGCTGTATTTGTGGATCTTGAAAAAACTCCTTCCCGCTGTAACGCATACCGTTGTCTTTATCCACAATTTCGAATACCATCTTAGGAATTTTGTTTTTCTTATCCCACATTGAAATATGTGATGCATGATGTTTCATATCAGTGTCTCGAGTTACATTAATGTACTTGCGGAGCTAAAAATGAAACATTTGTATATTATTTCTCAATTTTAAACTACGAAGCTCCGTCTGAAGAGTAACAAATTACCTCATCTCTTAACCGCTGTGCTCGTGAATGTATAATACTTCCTCTTGTGTGTAATTGTCGCTCATACTCCGCAAGTTTTGCTCTATGGTCCCTTATGTCTATTCTGCGTAATACCAAATTCCTAGGTGCCGACCATTCACGAGAAGATTCTTGTTTACGGTATTCTTTAATTATTTTCTTGTCCGTAATGAAGTCCAACTTCACGTCACGTACTCCAATATGGAAGCGCTGAATGTGTAACTTGCCGGCACTAAAATGAGGACTGATGGTTTTACAAACGGAGCATTTGGTAGGGTTCGTATGCGACTCTTTGTGGTATTTCCAACTGTCAATTGATACTTTTCTGCCACATTTTTTACACCTCCTTAGTTTGGGCTTCCCTTTGTGCACGTACCTTAAATGCGTTCGGAGGTTTCCTTTAATAAATTTCTCACATCCCTTCATATTGCATCTTCCAAACCGTGTTGTGATTTCAGCCAATCTCACATTGCCATCTGCCGGTATTTCTCGCCTTAAAGCTTTTTTTCGCTGACCCTCCCCTTTCTCCTCATAATTCCGAATGAAATGCCTCTGCAAAGCCGTCTGCACAGTTTTGCACTTTCTGCAAATCCCACCTACAGTAACCAATTGGTGCCGAGTAACGTTCAAATCCTCTGGAATCTCCCGATACAGAATTTCCCCATCGGGCCTTACTAAGGGGCTTAATCTTCTCAAATTATTAGTCGAGGATTTACTCTGTCGACCATCCTTAAATTCTGGATTGTTACAATCTTGTTCTGTCCATTTATGGTACCGATAATGATTTTTCAGTTCTTTGGACACTTCATTGCAAATCAGACATTGCCCTCTTCGAGAATAAATCCTCTCTTCAGGGGCACTTAATTCTGGAGTGATCTGCCTTAAAAGCCCAGTCACGGTTGGTATGGTGAAGTCCGTATCATAATTGCTGGCATTATCATTAAAGGAGGAGTTGGGATTTGAGCTTGCGCTGGTACTTGCACTTATCTCACTTGGGGTTGCAATGCGATCTGGATGTACATCTCTCAAATGAGTTCTCAAATTGGAGTTTGGTTCTTCACATGTATCACAATGTCCTTTATTGGAATGAATTTTTGCCGCTATGACTTTTCCCTTCTTTGGAATGACTAGCCATAAACCCGTCTGTGTACAGACAATTGCCATCTCCAGGTACACTTAGCTGTACAAAGCGCTGACTTTCCTCTGCGCGTTAGATAGCCGCGTTGGTCCAAACACGATCCAAGTTGTTCGTGTAGGCCACAGTAGAAGCGAAAATCTGTCAACAGCTTTACCAACAGCCTCTGCCAACTCAACAGTACTAGCAAGGATTGTTAGGTGTTCTCTACACAGTGGTGTTAACCTATTTTCCAACCTAACCTACTAAAACCCAACGTGTTAACCTATTTTCTAACCTAACCCACTAAAACTATAACCAATTTTTTCCTATATGCTAACCTAACTTACTATAACTATAACAAAACGTGTTAACCTATATGCTAACCTAACCTTCCATAACTATAACCAAACGTGTTAACCTATTTTCTAACCTAACCTCTACCCTACTAAAAACCAACGTATACCTAACCAAACCCTGCTGTAATTTGAATATACTTTTATAACTTTTGACTGGGTGGTTTCCGGTACAGGCTACCTCAGCAAGTGAAGGTGTAACGGTTTTACTTATGAGTGGTGCGCTCCAATAGATAATTCATTGGTAGGGTGCATAATTAAATATACACTGAAAAATACGTTATTGGCAAGGATTAAGGCTTAAATCAAATTTTTGCATGTATCGCCGCTTAGATATCTTGTGTTGACTCAAGTTGACTGGTATATCATACTTTTATCTTCACATTCGAAAATAAATCTTTTCCATATCTCGTTAATTGAAAAGGTATTCATACAAGGAAAGCAAATGACTACATGCATACTGGAGTTGCTTTTCTCAGACATTGCGCATTCCAGAAATCATATCATATCATATCTGTAAAGAGTCTGCAAACAACACAACTTGTTGAAGAGTGCATCTTTACACAGGGTCTTCCCAGTACTAGCTGTAAAGAACCGACACCCTTATGCACTTTAACTTAATTTTGAAAATTTTGATTGATTAAAAATTAAGACATTTCGACCTTTAATTAATTCGACCCTTAAGACATTAGGTCATGCTGAGGTCATTGTAAAACTTTTAAAACAGCATGACTGAATTCCTCTCAGCAAATAGAACCATTTAGATGCATCGCACTCTATACTTTGCTATTTAGAAATATTTGACCTTGACCTTTGACCTGGTTTTCGATAACCAATTTCACATATTTATCAAATTATTTTAAGGTATTTCCTCATATTGTTGAGTGGAGAAGAAAGAATTTGAAAATTTTGAATGATTCTCCTGCTATCTCGAAAATTAAGAAATTTCGACATTTAAACGTTCGTAGGTCACGCTGGGGTCATCGGGGAATTTTTAAAATAGCATGACTGAATTCATCTCAGCAAATAGAACCATTTTGATGTATCACACTTTATACTTTGCTATTACACATACTTGATCTTATCCTTGACCTGGTTATCGATAACCGATAAGACCCATCTCGCTTCCCAGGGAAGGTCTTGACATAAGGTATCGTTTACCAAAAAGAAATTTTTAAATTCTTCAACCGTGTCACCGCTATCGTGCTCACGGACGGACAGACAGACAGACACCATTTGTGAAAATAAGAACCTACCCCCTTTTGCAAAGGGTGCCGGTTAATAATACCAGTTCATTTTCAAGCTGTGCTTACCGATTTGATATGCATTCATGGAATTATGAGGATTACAAATACCCATACCTATGCCTTACAACGAGCAACAGTAGTATTAAAAAACTGAAAGAATGCTATATGCTGATATGTTATAGCCGTATAAATAAATGAATCCGTATCTATAGATAAGTCTCACTTTATGGTGATTCTGATCTATAGATTATCGTCTCTATGGTATAAATAAATAAATTCTCCTCCCTAGATCAAGTTATCCAGGATAACACATTTTGAAGTGATCTTGAGAAAGGGATCAGGATAAAGTTTCGTATAAATAATCAAATTTTCATTTCAATCATAATTACTTCTTATCATCATTACATCTTCACTTCCTCTGTCAAACCAATTCAGTTAAAAATAAAAAACACACGAATGCACATAAAAACGCGAGTTTAGGGAAGTTGTAGAGAAGTATAAAAAAGTTATTGAAAGCAAAAAGACTGATTTTGGAATTCATTCAGATTTTTTGTAATCAATGTACACTTACACGTTGTTAGTAAAACGCTTATCAATAGTAATAATGATAAGCCAGAATAGCATAACAGTTTGATTGAAAATAACCAGTCATACACATACACAAAAGAAACCTAGCTGGCGTAGCTTGTTTTATGAAAAAGAGCTTGTAACAGTAGTATGATGCAAAAGTTATGCATTATATCGTTTTTTGAGGTTGTATTTGAGTTTACCATTTTGTAAAAAGAACTTGAATAGTATAAAAACATGATTTTTGAATTGGAAATGATACACATTATATTTCATCATCTCATAAAACTATGTTCGCAATGAATGTGACGCGAAAACTGGATGCACAACATGTTTAAATATGTTTTTATCAGAAACAGTTTCCTTGTTACGAAGTGGTAATCGTACCTAGGGGGGTAGATCAAGATTTTGCATCCTGATCTCCAGATACGGATCACTTTCTATGGAAATCGGACATTATTTATAGGACTGGAAATCCTGATCCAGAGATCACGATTATCCTGATCCTGGAATCACCATGACGGATTATTTATACGAAAAGTCATCCTTATCTATAGATGAGAATTACATTTTTCATTTATTTATACGGCTGTTAAAGGATGACGCAGTTATATATATTATTATACAGACAGTTAGACCGTACAAATGAAACAGAGATGTTATTATGAATGAATGAATATGAAACATATCATGAATTATTAAATAGCAATTGTATATAGACATTTTGAAACAGACGACGATCTTAATATGACGGCATAGGATACAGTTGATTTAAGATTTACCCTTACTTATTGCTTGTAAGTATTGTTTTCGATTACTAGTATTAAAGTTAATTGTCTTAAAATAATGAAATCATCTTTGGCATATTGAAATTAGCATTGCGTCTCTTTTAACTGCTCTTCATTATAAAAAATACAGCTAGTACAAAATTTTAAGTTGTAGCAATTGAAATCGTGTTTATTAATGCGAATGTAAGGATATATATAGGATATTATAATATTATTAATGTTATAGACCCACATGTTTTTGTTCTGGACTTTAGGTTTTTAGTATTTAAGAAGGATAGACACACTATAAATGCAAGAACTGATAAACAAGTATACAGTAACATGTTGTATTATGCAAATAGCATACAAATACAAACACACAAAAATTGTTATTAGTAAATACTTAATATTTTGGGCTAATTTATCAGTTCAATTATTTTGTTATATCCTCAACAAATCCACTCACTTTTCCCATCGCACGGCAATCAAAATCATGCAATCATTGATGCAACGGGCCATCTAAACGCGGCATAAAGTTGCATCAATTTGCTGAATTGATGGAAGGGCAAGCTTAATTTTTCTTCGATAATTCGGATCTTTCCCATCAACCCATATTGGATTTCGTTCAAAATAAACTGTTTCAAGTTTTTCTTTCGGTAGATTGTCCAAGTCCCCCCACTCTGACAACTTATTGTCATTAAACTATAAAAAAATATACAAAATTTACTATAATGTTAAATGTATTTACACAAATAATACTTATAAAAAAATCAATTTAAAATATCCAAATACCCAAAATTCGGCCAGGCTGCTCAGATGTTTGACATTTTCTATTCGCTGAATTCTATTACTCGCAATATCCAGAGTCTCCAATAACAAATTATTTTCTAACCCTTCAATCTTCTCAATTCCATTATGGGATACGTAAAGTTGCTCTAATTTTTTCAGATTAGTCAACCCTTCAAGTTTGGTCAATCGATTACTTTGCATAGCTAATGTATTCAGCTCGGTCAAAGTATCCAAATTTTCCAGTTTTGTAACTTTATTTTTCCCTAAATGTAATTCCGTTAATTTTGTGAGGCTTCCTAAATTTTCAATCACCTACGAAAAGATCAACATCAACTGTAGCAATTCAAGTCCAACAAAGTATATAAACTAGTAACAGTATAAATTGTTAATCCTTATGCTTTGCTTACCCGTAATTTATTATCTCCCAACTCCAACAGTTCCAAGTTGTCTAGCTCTTCCAAATTTTCTATCTTTGTAATTTTATTTGCGCAAAGGTACAGCTTCTTAAGTTTCTTTAACGCACTCAAGTTTTCTATTTTTCTTATCCGATTGAAGGAAATATCCAAAACCCTAAAGTAAAAGTAGTTACATCATGATATGCATTTAATCAACCTTAAAATCATTTTAATATTTAATCTTATTATGCGTAAAAACTCACTCTAAATTAACCAACTGGTCTAGGTTTTCAATTGCTGTGATTTGGTTATCATATAATTCCAACCACGTCAGGGTTGTCAATGAGTTCAAGTTTTCAATTTTCTTTATAAAGTTCCATCTCAAACACAATATCTCAACTTTAGTGAGAACTTCAAGATTTTCAATTTGCCGTAGTCGATAATGGTTTAAATCAACGTCCGTAGCATCAGGATCCAAATCCACTTCTTGAGGAGGAAGTTCCTCACCATCTGGAAACATACGACGTGTTGCTAACTGAAGTGGCAATGGGTTCGCATTAGTATCTTCCTCATCCTCAGATTCAGTGGTTGGAGCTCGAGCTTCATTTACTGCGTAAAAAAACAACAAGAATGTTGAAAGTAAATCAGCTACAAATAAAACAAAAACTACAATTAATTTTCTCTAACCATCCCCACCTGCTGCATTTGCCCTTTCGCCGCTTTCCTCAACAGTTTCCGGTACTGCATCTGACTCAACCGATGGAATTCCAGCTTCTCCAGACATTTTATTGGACACAATACAATACACAATATGATCACCAACCAATCCCAATGTTCTGTTATCTTTAACGTGACACTGGACGCCAACGGATCAATTCAGGAAGCTGGAAGCTTATCAAACTACATAGAATTTTGAAACAAAAGTCAAGTCAAATGATCGACTTTACATAATCACTCAACACTTTTCTCAAAATACAACCACACCAAACACCAAACCAGATCCCTAACTTACAACAAGACTGAACACTCCTCAATTAGAATGGCAAGACATCACCAAATTTTTTAGCACATTTTAGTTTAGTCTTGGATCAGTTGGATCAATGAATAATTAACGAAGATGAGTAAAAAATTGTGTTTACCTTATTCTGCTGGATTTCTAGAAGTGAAGAAGAAAAGGACGGTCTTACCCAAGCGGGGTTCATTGCACATCTATCAATGGCTTACATGGGGTAACGCGAACGTACGTTGCGCTGCTTATATGCTTGCTGTGACAAACTTGTAAATTTCAACATTCAATGAAAGGTAATTCAGTTCGATGAAAAGTTTTTAAGTTAGATTGAAACCAGGTGAATGGTTGAAGGTATTATGCCAATTGCATTGGAGGGTCAAAGGTTATTTTGTAAGTTGCAAGTATAAATTTATTAAGCTTTTAATTTAAATTAGTATTACACAAACCGAGATTATGAAACATTCTTAAAACATAATACGATAATAACAATATTATTTAAATGCATCATCGTTTTATTTGCATGCTATAAGTATTTTAATGTGAGCATGAACCAGATTGCTTGCACAATATCAATCGGTGGAAATCTATCTCTGTTGTGATATTGAAACTGTTAACATCACTAAAATTAGCATGCAGTTTGTCACAAAAACATTTACATAATAATAATAATAATAAGCACCAGTAAGTAATTTTTGATAATGTATGTATTTTCATAAATTATTCCCTTTCCATTCAAATAAATGCTTTGTTCAATAGACATCTTCCCAACTTCTGCAAAGTAGTCATTTTAGTCATATGAAATGCAAATATTGAACATATAGTATCCAGTAAAAATGTACAACATGTCATTAGGTTGCAATTGCTACTGTACATAGTGTACATGCATCCGTCGTCCGTTTGTGTTTAATATTTTAGTAATGAGTATTCAAAATTTTCAATAATATTGACTCGGTTTGGCAGTTGTAGCGCATACAACATTTGAAGTTAGCATGCACTATTAAAATAATAGATTTTTTTTGTATTTATCATTCATGATTGTTAATTCAACTCAAGTATTTGCAAGGTTAGTTCTTTCAAATGCAGGTTGCATTGAAAAAGTTTGGTTTCAAATTGACAAATTATTTGTTGAGGAGAGAACAAGGTTAATATTATTAGGAGGGTTAGTACAAAGTCCTCAGTTTAATAGAGTTTCAATAGTTTCATGTTTTGCCATGCCCGTATACAAATAATAATTGGAAATTTGGAGACGCTTCAAAATCAAATAATCTGATGACTTTATTTGCATATTATTCAGTCATTTAGTTAGGTTTCATCACAATTAATGGTATCACAAAATATATGATTGCTCAACATCAGTAATAAAATTTCTATTGGAGGGCTTGATATAGTGACTTTAAATATCTAGTTTTTGAGAAATGAACATTGATCATGGATCTATGTACTCCCTAACAAACATATATACAAGTAGGAGAGAAAGCAATTCGGACATTATTATGGGCATGGCAGCTTTTCTATGATTGCGTTCAAATTTCAAATTAATATGATTGAATACTCAAATACTGTTTATGGTTTCGAGTTTAGCTCGTCATTTGAAACTGGAATGTTCGCGTGTGTATGTATAGAGTTAAAGAAAGTTCCTGATTTGTCACACACATTTGTCTTGGACACGAAAGTTACTTAAAAATAGCACTGTTTATCTAGATTTCTCCATCCTTGTACTATTATATCCTTTGCGCATAAACTCAATTATTTCAATGCATTTTCTAACAGAATTATAGCAAATATATTTGTAGCTTTGTCAAGTATAGTTGCAGCAAATCTCCCATAGTTAAAATACGCATTCAGCCAGATTTTTATAAACACTCTAGGCAATAATTATTCTCTCGTTTCACCAATTAAGTTTATACGAGTATGACTACAATTGGCAAATGAAAAGAGATCTGTTTTTGCATCTCCTCTCATCCCTATATACATACTATAAATTACAAATCTCCTTCTGTTATTATTATTACTTTCTATGCATTGTCTGAAATCTGTACCATTGCTAATAACTCCAGTTTACTATATCACTTGATTGATAGAATGCTTTACTTATATAGAACTATATGTCATCTGCATTATATCTAAAGATTCGGATGGATTCTTTGACTTTCTTCTGGACTAATATTGTAATTGTACATTGCTGACTCTGAAATTATTATCAGAATACTAACGATAAGTTAGTTGACGAAAATTTGGCACAAAAATGTGACCAAAGTGCACCTTGTACAAATACGAATATTTTAACATTACTATAAAATATTAACAACACGAGGCAAACCCTACGTTAGCCTACATATTATAGGCCTTGCTTTGGCACAGGCTGGACAAGCACGACTTCTATTGCGCTGCTGTTGAAGACTGTTTAATTTATACAACCTTGTTATTACGATTGTTATACATGATTATTGAAATGATGCCCGTCTAATTAGCATCTTAAAAAAGAACTATAATTACTAAAATAATAACTTTGATCATAGTAGACTTTCTATAAAACCGGACGTCATAAAAATTATTATATAATGACATCTATTTCGGCACTACATCATACATATGCTAGATATGTGTGTTCGTTACTATGCATGTATGGTAAACGATGTCTGAGGCGGATATGGACATATTGCACCACTATACATTACTTCACATTTGTTAAGCATCGGGAGTCCTAACGGGCAGTCTGAAACAAACAAAAAAATCAGTGATTTAAAAAACTTGTTTGAAACAAAGATTGAAAGCACTAATCGCAAGCAAAAATGTACAGGCATTATGTGGGGAATATGAGACATAGAGAACAAATTAAAATTATTGCATTAATGAACATAATAAATAATTTCAGCATGTAAAGCCAACATGTAATATTCGGTGCTTAATACCTGCGGCTACGTTCGTACAGCTAGATCTTCTCAGATTCTCTTTATTGGCCAAAAGCTTCAAAAATTTTGGACTTTCTTCTCTTAAAGTGATTTCTGAATCCATACGCTCTTCCATACTCAAACGTCGTCTTCTTTTATAGACTATTCCGTAGCACCAGCAGCAACAACACATCTATTACAAAGTACGAACAGTAATTATTTTCGCAGACATCATAGCAAAAAAATCAATGAAAGATGAGACAGTACAAGTATTATTACCAGAATAACTCCCAAGGCTAATACAATCATAGCAACTCCCGCATAGCCTGCTACGAAGCCTCGACCCACACCTCCACGAAACATTTAGCAACTTTAAATAAATTAATTTAAACTATTTAAACCCAAACTAAAATGATTATCTTTAAAATATTGTGATTATTGTAAAAAAAACAGATGATGGTGCAGAATACAAGACTTAAACGGACACTAGTAAACTAGTTCACAAACTCATGCAGAAAACATTAGGCAAAATTCGACAGTTGTGTCAACTCCAACTGTAAAATTCCAAGTGTTTGCCATTCCAAAAAAAAAAACAAGTACTTGGTGAGCTACTGGAAGGCAGTGAAAAAATCTCTGTTTGTAATTTTGTGTTAAAATCCAAATCAAAATTGAAGAGTGCCATTTGAAGAAAGGAAGTACATAAAAATGGAACTAGTGGACGAACTACTACAAAAAAAAATTAGTCAGTGTTGAAGAAAAAAATACAAAAATAAGTTAAAAATCGTGAGAGGTTACTATCTAGTCAAAAATAGTCTGTTGGGAAAACTTTCTCCCGCTTTCTCCAGCTTACTTTCTCAGTTCCAGTACTAAGCGGCAATTTTTATGGATAATTGTGTCGAGTAGAAGCAAGCAGAGAGAATCTCGTACAAGTAAGCGTCCCATCTCAAGCTAAGGACGCATTCTGCTGAGTGAGCATGTAGTGTATAGACCCATGTCCTTCTGATGAGAATTCTGATTCAAAAAGGATCTTCTTCCTTCTTATTAAGCTGCTGGCATGTAGCCAACTCGAAATGGGAGGGTGAATGGGTGAGTTTACTTGTCGTACAACTGCTAGATCAACTGCTACTATGATTATGGGAACGGTTATGTTATGGGTTATGTGCAATCGATAGCGTTATATATAAAAGTGCATAAATATATATATGTAAGATGTGCACAGGTATTGGGAGATTTGGAGCAAAAGCAGCAAATTTTAATCACTTTGGCATACATACACTATCATAGTAAACTGTGAGAACATAATGCGTGAAATGATAGCATTCTTTTTATTACTCTCAGCAAGTCGACGAAGCTAAAAGAGATTTCACTTGATGCTCATTTCTTTTTTGTTCTTTTTTGCTAGGTGTTCATCACGAAGAGCCTATACTAGAAGCATCTCCACCACATTCAGAGATATGATGCATGAATCTAATTTCCAGTAGACACATTATGCATGAAAGCGTTCACATATGGATGAATCCAATCCACATTACAAACACCACCCGACCCTTCTACTAAAGCTTTCTGTGTGTGGCAACTTTAATGCGAAAAGGAGGGTATCGCATTTGCAACTAATCCAATAATGAAAAGTTTTCCTTCTCTACCCTCCGCACTTTCTTTTTTCAATAGCCGCTAGCCGTTCCCAACCAGAAATGAGGACGGAAAGCTCTCTCTTCCCATCTATTATTTCTCAGTTTGTATAACCTGTAGACTTGCCTTCACAATAAATTATTGTACTCAATTCCAACTCTGAGATCTCTGTTTCAACAGTGCCCAGCTTATCTCATTCCTCATCCACATTATGCCCATGCACTTACTTACTTAGGTCATTAGGTGGGAGTACTCTGAGAGATTGGGTAATTAGTACATTAACAGCTCGCTGTTTTAATTATTGTTGCATGTATTTTAGTGAGAGCAGCGGCAACAGACGACTAGTAGAGATCCAGATTGTGCAATTACAAAATTCACAGCGCCATGCTTTCCTAATAACCTGTATGATTAAACAAACGCCCGAGGATGTAAGTGTGGCTGATCTTTACATTATCATACTCGGATGAAAAAACACTGCCGGGGCAGGTGCTACACACCATTTCATTGTTTTGCATCTAGATGATTAGCAGTAGCATTTTTTCCAAAGCTAAGCTGAGTGACATGTGCCATGATTCATGAATCTGTTGGAGTGCATTTCCCGAATAAACGAAGCGTATAGGAACATATTCGTTTCCACTAATGTGGAACTTTCCTATGAAGTGCTTCTGCTCAAATGTAGTAGTTCAAAAGATTTTACATAAATTATGACAAGCCTCTGCTGGTCTCTAGACAAGAGCCTATACGTGTGAAACTGATGGGGAGGATATTACAGTCTCTCATAGGAAGAATTTGCAGAGAAATGCCCTTGTTTCTCTGATATGGGTTTATATGACTGTAAACTTTGCAGTAGCAATTGAGCTTCATAAGTTCCAAGGCAAATTATATCGCATGAGAAACAGACGGGCCATGAATGAAGATGAAAGAGTAAAGTGATGGCACGTAAAGCTTTCAGAGTTTTAGGAGGGTTGTATCCAGAATTAGGAAGTAATCATAGCACGTCGCTTTATTGAACACCATAAATTATAAACATAAGAGAGATTTTACATCTTCATCATCATGCATCTTTCTTACATATTATACATATACAACTGGATCGATATACATCCAATGTTTAATAATGGAAAGTACTTGTATTGTGTACATATTTAGGACGTAGATGAAAACAAAAAGTGGATTGTAGCGTTCTGGTAAAATCTTAAAAGTGAAAGGAATTATTCTTTTTTGAAATATATAAACGCTTCTTAAAGCTGCGGAAATATTAGTCCAACTGTATACAAACCAAGTCCGGAAAGGAGTTTTTTTTATACACAACTCGGGTTTTATACGGTGAAAATAGTGACGTGACACAACGTTTATCAATGAGTATATATTCATTATTCATAATCACCTACAACAATCATATTATTATTCAGACAAGGGGTTTGGTGAAAGGTAAAAACATGATTTGAAAAAAGGGAATTTCTGCTTTGTCAACGGGCGAAACTTGAGAATCTTATTGACAGCTCTTCTAAAAAAAAGCGAAGTAAATACGCTTTCTCTTGATAGGCTTTACAAGATGACGAGCTCACTGTTTTGAAAAAAAAATGATGGCAGACTATTTTTCTGCTGCTGCTGCTTCACCTTCTTCATCCTCAACTGCCTCTTCAATAGGGAAAAGTAGGAGACCATACCCTATTGCTAGGCCAGTTAATATTTGGAAAACCAGTGCAGCTATGCAGATCTCGAAGGACCATCCCCATTTCCAGTCATCTCCGGGCTCTAAAAATATTATTGAAATAAATTTTACAACAGCCAGTCAAAAGCTACACATAATATACATCTATGCATCAGTATAATGAGCTACTATCATTATCCAAAATGAATGAAAGGCAACTCAAGTCTCATATCATCAACTTGTAACTCACAAGTCATCGACCTACTATTTGAAGAGAACAAAGGAAAATAGGAGAGAAGAGATAAGAATCCACTCTACATAAAAGCTTTGATAGTTACTCAAACAAAAAGAGGACAGGTCTGTAAGTCTGTACCGACAATTGAATGAATGAATAGAAATCATGACATCAAAAACACGTACCTACCAGCCTACAAAAAATTATGATGACACTAAAAGTTTCTATTATATATTATGTGTACTATTATATGAGAGAAATGTGTGACTATTCACAATTTTTTGCAACATCATCATTATAAGTTGAGGTTGCAAAAGAAATTGGAGTGTGGTAAAGTGTGACCCATGTATGGGTTATAAATTTTATATGTGTTATCTTACCTTGAAACGGTCCCAGTGCTTCTTCCTCCACCACCTCATCAAAGTAGACGGAATATGCGAGCATAGATAGGAAGTTGGTAATAACTGGAAATAGTAAAAACCATTATATAGTCTCGTCCTTTCACTCATACGAAATAGGAAGATCTCTCTCCTTTTTTTTTTTTTTATTATTCTTTGGGATTCTAGTGAATCGAATATGCTTTCTTTCTCCACTTGCCACTTGCTACTATATAATCGATCTAAATAGGTCACTTTTTGTAACAAAGGTGTCAAAAGTTCTATAGCACTTTTCTGAAACATAATAAAAGCAATCTAGTGACTTTCATTCATTGGCGAGAAGAAAGCAAAATGTCTCATGACATTACATTTGTAGAAATAGCAAAGCAATGTCTCCCACTGTGTAATTTCCGGATTTCTTAATAACATAAAAGCATCATGTATCTTTCATTTCCTTTGTTCAATCTCACAGTACAGTGTGGTATCGTCTCAGAACAAACATAACATTCATAAAAACATAAGTTTTTTTTAGTGAAAGCATGTATGATATTATTAGATTTGCAATTGAAGGCAAAAATGCTACAAGAGAGAAAGAAAAGAGATAGAGAGAAAGAAAGAAAGAGAAAGAAGAAAAATGGGAGGTGATGTGATGTTCTTACTTGAAACTATCATCAAGTATAAGCAAAGCCGGTAGACTTTTCTCTTGCTGTCAATATCTTGGACCCAGGATCCGAGCAGAGCTAGCATTGTGCTGAAGATGACAGATGCTAAAGCTGTCGAGCAAAGAAAGGCCACGAACAAGGTGTATCCTAAAGAATTATTGCAAAAAAAAAAAGCAAAGTAAAGTTTACATACGAGACAAATCATAATGCAGGAATGATCCTGTCATGTTCTAGTCATTGTATAGACCATTCTTTTATGCACTACATACGCTTATACAAACAACTAAAATCTGAAAATAGAACAACGCATGTTGCATACTCTTATGTGATACTGTGTGTTTACACTTATCATAATATCACCTTCTACTCCTCTACGAACGACTCTTATGCGAATGGTATATTATTATGTGACACAAAAAAATGTTTTTTTTATATTTGAAACAAAAAAAGAATATTAAATCAAAATTCCTCTCTTTCATGTCCATTCGTTATCAAATAAGTCCAAGTTGCGTTCAAATGAAGTAATAAATTTATACCTTGATTTTCCAAATCAATACGTTTGCATCCTTCCTCGACAAGATCATCATCAAGTTCTCCACTGTATGTGTCATTGAATCCTCCCCGAACGCAGTAAATAAATAGACCTAGTTCATAATATCCGTATAAAAAGGGAACACGATTAGAATACATTATATAGACTTTATATCTTTAGGATACGAAGAAAAGATAAAAAAAATGGGGGTAATGCTGGATCACCCTGATAATAAAAGTCATCAACGGCATAAACCCATTCAGATGATGTGAGTCCCATAATAAGCATGACACCAGCAACTATTCCACATAAGGCTGTTGTAGCTTGAATATTGCCCTGTAATGAAAATAAAATTTATGTTCTTAAAACATTTAAATCTCATTTCCTTCCATTTTCCCAGCTCATAAATATATTCTTTTCCATAAAATTATCATCAAGTTAAAAAATTACTGGAACGGGATCCCCGAGGAATTCTTCATCTTCATTTTCCGCAAGCGGAGCCTTTGGGTCTGATTCACCCGCCCTGGAACAAAAAAAAACGAATGAAAGTAGCACTTTCTAAGGTACTTATAGAAAACTCCAAAGCGTGGTGTAGCATATATAGTGTTATTACTAAATGTCTACAAAGGACTACTGATAGCTACTATTTTTTTTCGCTGAATATGTGACAAACATAACGATCCATCTTTTGGAGAGTCTTACCCACTGACAACTATTCGTGGATTTGGCATGCTTCGTTATACCTCGTGTCACAAACAGGCACTGAGTCCTTTTGTCGACGACCCCTTCGTATTCATACACCACACAAAGAAAACACCATATATGTAATTTATAGCTAAAAAAATGTACCATCAACTTACATTTAATATTTGGGTTTGATAAATCCGATGTTTCAGTAATAATATTCTGCTACCGCCTACAGAATAGCCACTAAAGAAATATAAAATTATACTTTATTTTAAATTCCTTCCACAAAGGGTTCACAAAATAAAATTAGTTTATTGCGAATGGAATAAGGATATTTTAAATCAAAATAATCCCAGGATGGATCACATATGTTGAGCAAAGTATTGAAATGAAAACCACAAGTCTGTGTATTTGAAACGCTAGTGTTTCAATACCAGAAGCATATTGTTGGTGATGGTGGTTATGTTATTGATAATATACAATGAGGTAGTAATGATCAGTGATGTATTTAACTAGTGTAAGTATAAAATTTTGAGTATGACTCATAATTGTGTATACCTTAAAAACTACTCGGAAACGGGTCGGGAGATGTCTATATTCTATTCATCTATGTACTCATGATGATAATAGCAATGATCTCCCTGTACTTCGACATCTACTTCAAAGCCTTAGAACTAGGTTTAAATGTGTCGAGGATTCTCAGTGAGCCAAAAATATCCTGTAGTCTGTAAAAATTGGCAAACACTACGGAAGAAAGTGACAAAAACCATTGGAGAGCACCACACCGTCATTAGTTGCTTATTACATACTCTACATTCGTACAATTCTCTTATGCACGCGTGCATACAAATAACACACCGGGTTTCATTTCATCGTACTACTACTCCGCATTCTTCACTGCTAATTCTTTAGTTTTTTAGCTTCACAAAGTCATGTAGAAGGTGGTCCTTGGTCTTGTAGCTTAAAGCTCTGGCACGTCTTGTCATACATTGATATACACACTAAATTGAAATGAGCCTCTGTTCCTGTACTATTTCATTTGTATATAGTTATACGCTTATTTATTTTATGAGAGTCAGCGGACTGAGTCTGTCTTTATACACCTTGAAATTGGAGTAAAAGACAAAGCTGTTGGATTAAAAGAACAAAAATAAGCAGTTCAAACATGCCGTCATATTCACCGGATAACATTTTGCACAATAAAAAACAAATGTGAGTAATTCAATGATGTTCAATGTGCACTCTAGATCCAACATAATATCCCAGGAGCAGTCGTCTACCATCGTTCCGTATCATATTTCATGAGCGTACATATAGTACGTTGATACATTGTATGAGTTGGAGTGAAAAAGTGAAAACAAAGTGGAGACAAATATTGAAAAACTCATTTGTACTCTGGTACATATGATATGCAGATATTTATTGTAGTATTTTTCAAAACACAAAACTATTACATAAGTGTGCTGTTGGCAAGCGTTCGAGAAGTGGGGCATTTGCATATGTATGCATATGATGAGATGATACGATTAACACCACATCGTTGATGCAACCACCATTGTACTCAATTATATTATTGTACTATTTGTCAATGCAAATTTTCATCGTATTTGCTTTAAATAAGTACTCAAATGTCAATTAAAACAATGCCATATATTCACGGAAGAATAAAATTATTAAATACAAATACCTAAACTTACAAATGCATTCCAAAAACTCTAAATACGATGCTTCCTTATTGAACAAAAAATGTTTATAGGTCATAGGGAATGTTGTATATAACCAGGTTTTATCTGACTTCTTTTCAGTGTTCGGAATCTTCCGGAGTAATTAAACCCATAGACCCCTAGAGGTGTAAATGAGATTCAATACATCAGATAATAAATGCAATGCAACGATATTCTCGTGCACTTTTGACACAATTATAGTGCTACTTGATATATGCAACAGAAACAGTTAATGGCATAGGGCGTAGATGCACAATTCTTGAGAGAGATGATTACATCCTGCTAGCAGTCTTCCTAGCAGTGCTTTCTTATCCGATTCTGATAGTAGCGAGCTTAAAATATGGTTAGAAACGGAGTGCTGGCATCAGAGCTTTTTCGGGTATGAACAACCGATTTCTGCGAGACATCTGTTGTGAAAGTTGCCGGTTTGAAGTGCATTTGCTAACAAATTGTAGAAAGTAATTTCTCCGACAGAAGGATTTCAGAACATAAAGTAGAAGAAGCGGCTGGTATGGCATGCACGGTTCCAATGGGCTGGAGGATGGATGGAGAAAGGAGATTAGAGCTGTTCATCCAAAACCTATTTGGATTTAGCAGATTATATTTGAGTTCCGAAACGAATGATGCAAAACTAGCAACCACATCCATGCTAATATACTTTATAATTGTATCATGTCCATATGACTTGACCTTGCTTACTAACAACAAGCCTTCTGAACGAAAATCAAAAGTCCAGGAGGCTTATCGAAAGAACGATAATCTATGATTGTAGCAAAGTAAATACAAAAAAATTCCGTGAACATAATTTCCATTATCTTCAACTTTGATCATTATTGCTTATCATGCATAGATAAGGAACGACATAAACATTACGATACACTTATAGAAATGCTTTTTGGATTTGAAGTTCATGATAATGTAATATTTGTATATTATTGTGGAACTCTTGGAAAATAGCTTATATAAATTTTATGTCCTTTTTTTGCCAGTGGATGAGTAAATACTTTCAATGACCAATAATGTCAAGTGTATAAGATCATATGAGATACTCAAGTTAATTGTGCAATATTTTGCATTTAACCAAGGATTTAGTCTGAAAATTAAAAGAATGGCCACCAAAAATAAAAATACATTATTATGATGTGTATGATATGTTATATACACATATATACTACTGAACTGATACTTAATGGTGCAAATGTATTCTTTCCAACGCATAGTTAAAAATATAATAAGTTTGGTCGTTTAGAATGGTTTCCGGCTTCATTAGCACCTTAATGCTAAGCATCCGTCATTGCTGTTTTACATTAGAAAAAATTATCTTTGTCTAAACTGGGAAACAATTGCTTTAAACAATATATAATGTCCAGTAATCGTATATAGCGTGCAGTAATACAACGCGTGATTTGGAAAAGTTTTTGTTACTATTTGCTAAATCTTCGCTCTTCCTAATCATTAAAACTATAAATACTCCCCATTGTCAATTCGAGTTACAACCAAACAAAAACAAATGTGCTGATTTACAAGTGATGTTTATGCATGGAAACTGGTTCATACATAAGTCGACTACACCAAGACAATCGGCCGAAGCAAAGGAAAAATTTATTGATGACGTCCGTCGTTACTTCAAAAATAGTCCTCAGTTTGCACCTTTGCTATAAATATTCAAAAATGTGTAGCCACATCCCGTAAACGTCTCGTGGTAAAAGCTCATTTTCATTCCTCTACGCTCTTGTGAATCGATTGGAAAACCCTTCGACTTGGCTGGTACAAATTACTGAGCCACGTTCTGAATGCATGACCACCACCAGCATACTGTAAATTAGTTGAGTAGACAAAATATCAGCTTTTCCCTCAACTATTTACGAATGTACGTATGTATATTATGAGTAACATCAGCCATCTGGAACATTGAAACTTCTAAGAAAATTCTGAAACAATATTATTCATATCTAAACTAGCTGCATATATATTATTATATGCATCAGAAGGCTGTATGTGACCCTATTGCTACAAATGCCTTGTTGCAACTGATGTTGATCTGTGAGTACACACAAAACATTTCCCGTGTACTCTAATTTTCTCTAGTCAAATGCTCCGATTTCACTGTGGCAATTTTTATTTCCTTCTTTCGACTCGGCACTCTGCATGAGTTTACACGTGCGAAAATGAGCGACTCGTCGTTGATCGCCGAGTAGGTGTGTATGAATGTATGTGGATGCTGCTCTGCTCAACCCGTTCCATTCCTCCCAAAGTAAATACACAATGAAATGAATGGAGCCACATACCTCCTTTGGGGGTTTTCATGTTGGTTGATTTTGAATGAGGTTGTTATCAATAGCATTGGAGAAAACGAGGAACACGGAAAAGAATAAATATTACAAATTAAGTATAAACGCTGCCGTAAAAACTATTCCTGCTCTGGAAGTTTTGTGCCGCGTGTATAATGTATTCCGCGTTATCATGAATATATCAAGGGGTGTTGTTTGCGAGGCAGTAAAAACATGTAGGAAAAGAAACCTGCATGAAGGCAACTTTGTGTAGTGGTGGTCATGCATAATGTGTGTGTGCCATGTGTATTGAAAGGATGTCGGTTTTCCAGTTACAGAGAAGAATGTGTGCTTCCCTAACATGTACTCGTATATACCGTCACAAATGACAATCAAGAGAACAGAACAGAATGAAACTTAAAGGTATAAGAAAAGTAGATATACATATAAATGCATTACGCCTATGAACTTTTGAGATTCCATTTAACCAAAACTATGAAGCAGTCTGTCAGCAGCATGGTATGCATGTACAGACTCTTTTACTGCAGTCATCCAAATACACAATGTATATATAATGTCAAACAGATAGGTTAAGCAGTCACGAATATATATAAGTAAGCACATCATTTGAACAATGTCTTTATGCTACTCTCAAGAGCACACAATGTATTTCATCAATTATTGTCTTGTTGTTTATCTTTTTTAAATGTATGCATGCACCACGAACTCACAAAAAGTGTTGTGGTTGTAAACAGTCAGCAAAGCAGTGGAAGCAAGTTGAAAATGCGGATATTTCTTCTTCGGAGGCTTGGCTATAGTTATTCCAGAAGGAACCAATGGATGCTCAGTGTCCATGACCATGTAATGCCTACACTCATTATACCCTTTTTTGAGTGGCATTTTACACAACATTCTTTATGATCCCGATGCGATGTTTTCAGTTCTGAAACGCAATTACTAAAATGTACTTCATTTTCGCTATGTATGAAAATTATATGCTTAACTGTTGACTGTGTCCGATAGGATACATTCATAAAACATAACAGAAGCAGCGCAACACCAAAGTATTTTAGAGCTCTGGTAATGGATATGGAACATAATAGAGAGAGAGACCAAGAAGAGACACCCCTAAGGACTTGTTTTCGTGCTACAAGTTTGGCAGCAATTGTATGCAGTCCGTCGAGGAACGAAATGTTTATCTTTTATTATTGCTACACCAAAAAGAAAGGAATAATATTGTGTACACCCTACTTCGTCTCAGCACAATATAAATGTATTATTTCTCTTTGCCAGCGAGTTCATGTATAATATGTTGAAGAGGTACTGCTAGCTTAATAAGCTCTGATTTGAAGAAGGATAACAATATTCTGCTGGCTGCTTGCTTGACCGTACTGCGTATATTTTTTCAATGTTAATTGAATTTCTCCTAAACCTGACATTGACAAAACGCGAGAAAGCTATTATTAGGGAAACTTTTAGTTCCTACTCTCTTCCGACTTTTTTTCCACCAAAATAATTTCACTTTTACTAGTGAAAATCGATACCACTGTGTAAAGTTCAACTACTAAACTAACAAGGTGATTGTGAATCAATTTATTATCAGTTTGTCTATTTTTGCATGTTCATCCTACTAAATATAGTTTATAGTGTTATTCTGGAGTGTGTGAGTGGTTATTGTTATAACATTTATTTGTGAAGCTAAGGAATCGAGGTTATTTTAGTCATACCCTTTAAATTCTACGGCTTGGCTATTGGTACATACATATATTTGCATTTTTTGTACACATATATATAGAAAAATAGTTGATGTATAATAAGTAGGTAGTTAACTACCAAATTTCCAATACTCCAACAAAGAAATGCACCATAAATTTAGTATTTGTTTATGCTGGTTTCTAAACATGCATTCTTTTCCCGAAATCGGTTCATGACTTGGTACAGTACTGTAGCACCGTACTGTAGTAGCAGCGTTGTTTTTTTTTTTTTAAAAAAAAAGATAGTACAACCTCCATTGGAAATCTAAACTCAAGTAAACAAAGTCATCAGTCATCATCATCATCATCACTTCTATGAGCGGAGACGCCAGACCCCAGCTTCATGTTTATTAGCAGTGGTCTGTCAAGTTGGCTACATTTCGTTTATCGAGATGCTTTTAACAGCCACAAGTTTTTAAGCAAAATGCATAAAGGCCGAATGTCTGCAACAGAACGTAATTTTTACTCTGATGCCTGCCATATCAAGTTTCTGTTATGCTAAGATGATAGTTGGTTGTAACTACGTGCAAAAATTTTCAGCTAGAATCCCATGCTCAAGTTAAGATAAACCATAACCAAATAGTAGTGTGAAGTAGTGCTAATAGAAACTTTTGCAAACTTCAAGTATAAGCTCATCATATATTATTTCTTTTGAACAAACTCGTTAGGAAAAGAAGTAAGTAACACAAGGGGAGGAGTATACAAGGAGCATCTCGTTATATGCAGTCGTCATTTTATTATAGTACATAATATAATTTTTTTGAAGCAAAGGCAAAAGGGTAATGTTATCAATAGAGTGGCGATCTCTTTGCAATGAACAAGTCATGTATGAATTCATATTAGAATAGGGAATATCTTTTCAAGTTTGAAGAAGACTTATATCACATCACATATCACGTTTCTCTCTTTAGCTTCTTCGACATCAACACATAGTATATGCTTATGCTTATGAGATGTTGATATGAAAATTTTATATATAAGATGAAGAAAAAAAGTAGTTGCAGAGCTTCATAAATGGACATCTATATATAAGCAGCTTCTCTCAGAGTTTGGAGGAGAGGCGCTTCATATACTCCTTGTTATTATTCCCCGTGTAGTGTGGTGTAAGCAATGCCAATGCGATGCGATAAGAAAAACAGTATAAAGGCAAGAGTACTCCTTGAACTGGTGTTCAGTTGTAGAACAGAAACCTCCTTTTTGCATTCTAGTGACAATTAAGGCAAATTGCACTTTTTTGCAGTTTCCATTTCCAAAACATTTAATGTTTTCCGGTAAAGAGACACACAAGTCTTTTAATTGCTAATTAGTTACCAATAGGCATTTTTCTGTTCTGACATTGCCAAATACTAAACAGCATCCGCTAATTATAATACACAATAAACTTCGACTTCACTTGATTTCGTGACGTGACCAGCGGCACGTAAACATCTGCCTTGTTCAGCTAATATACAGTTGATTGTACGTTTAAATATATAGGGCAGATACCTACCTGCCTGGCAATTTCATTTTTACTATGCACATTACCATTTCATGTTTATTGCGTTATCGTTGTCTTCACAGACTCAAATAATAATTAACACTAATTAGCAGATTTGTGGTGTTTAGATCCAGAATAATAACAATTATTAACTAATTTTATTTTCGGTTTTTTAAAGGCCTTTTGAGGTGAGAGGATCATCATCTTAATCTGCTCTTGCTCAAGTGGGGAAATAACTCTCACGTTTGCAAAAGCTGCCTCCAATTTTGCTTGATTTATTTCATCCTAAAAAAACACTGGTGATTTCATCCTGTTCACTCACATCTTCTTCATCATCATCATCCATATTCCATCATCGTAACTTACGTGACATTAAAGTGGAACCAAACTAGCCAAAGGAGTTGGATTGGAGTTATTGTTTGGCTCATCTTCTGACTGGGTTGGCAGCAGATGGTAGTGTTCATTACATCGGATGAGATTACCTCTAATACGTTTACTACATCAGCATCACCCACTACAACCTAAAGACCAAAAAATCAATAATCCACGAGGATAAGAGTAGAAAGAGATAAGCATTAGAACATTCACCAGCTGTCAATATAGTGATCTTCAAGAGGCACTAAAGAGATAAAAGGATTTCATGTCCTATTATTCCCACTCAACAACATTGTCAACAACTCGCTCAGAGAATAAATTTGCAAGTTCATCAGAAGACCTTCTTGTTGACATTCATAGTTCTGCTCCAGTAATTTCCTTCTTGCAATCCCCAAGATATATTATCAAGCAAAACGCGAAATATTCATCAATCCTATCTGTCAACTAGCTCTCGTTTGACGTTAACTATTGTGTGCATTTTTTTGGACGAGGAAAGCTCATGTATTGCTGCTATTACCACTGAGTACAGAAACAGATTGCCTGACTGACTCTATGTTTAATCTGCAATTACGAGAGTTGTAGAGAGTAGTATTGTGCAAACGCAATAAAGTGGACTTTCAACATCCATTGGAAACTTCCAACATCAAGCAAATAAAAGCAGCTGCTGCTCTACAATTATTACATTTGCTACAAGTTGATTTTGTGTTAACAACGAAAAGGAAAACACTTTCTTGGACGTTTTTATTACTTGCTCTGTGGTTATCACAAAAGTGTGAAGGTCAACACGGTCAAGGAACATTGCCCAACACATGACCTACTACAACAACACTTAAACTTGTCACTTGGAAATTTTTGGAATCTGGAAAAAAAAGTGAACATTCAGAATCAAGATCGTTGCTGTGATTTAGTTTTGTGATTGATACAATACAATCATTTTTGGATTTCCATCGAGAGTGGAGTGAAGAAGATTCAGCAGCACCCTTCCAACTTCTACAGAACGCTGTTCTGTTGTCAGGTCCAGCCTCCGCCATTTATTTTGGCATTTGGGAATCTATTCTCATATTCTTTTAATTTAGAAGTTGTAGTTTCTCCTAATAATTCCTTCTTCCAATCTTTTTCTCTCTCTCGCTCTCAAACAAAGCGCACTTTAATTTGTTTAAATATTCACACATATTATATGTAATAGTTTTTATTATCATTAACTTAACCCACTTTTTTTTTAAAAAACTTGTTTCTCAAGAGTCCTTTCCTGTTTTCTGTATAAAAAAAACTTTCTCACATATTATATGATTATTATTGTTAGTTTCCTATTGAACTTTATGAATGCTTTCATCAACGTCTGGTGAAGACGTCTCTTTAATGATTAGTCCATCGGGTTTACGAGACGTCCATCATTGTCACAGAATATCAGAATCTTTAAACACAAAACTGTATTTCCATCTGAAGTACATGATTTGCTGTTAAAATTCATTATTTGGCTTCACGTCACCCACCCCCCGTTTATATTTGACTGATCATAATATTTAGATTTGTATTTTTTTTTAAAGTGTGTCGTTTTTTTTCTATCGATCGAATCTTGTTTAAACGCTGTCCATTTATAGTTTAATTATTTTTTTCAAAAAGACGGAACCCACAGTCTAAGGGTTGTACAATATATAATATATTTAGTTTAACTGTAAAAGATAGTACAAAGCGTTAGTTAGCATCATCATCATCATCTTTATAAGTATAAGTTGGAACAAAAAAAGAACAGCAAAAAAAACTTTGGAGCTAATTGTGTTTGAGGTGTGCCCCTAATTGCGTGATGTCTATAAAACGTGATACCGTTATACACCTTGTGGCAGGCGGGTACGTGAAGATTTATTTATTTACGACTAACAAAACATTAGCACTTGGCAATCTTGGCTTTTTTGGTCTTGATTTCCACCACCCTCAAGTTGGGTTCAGATCTCGTTATGGTTTGGTACTGGAAAATCCGGATTTTCGTAATAATACTGTTATCGCAGGTCAGGTCACGTTATTAGGCTCGTGCATGAAACTACCAACTTCATTTGAATTAGGTCATGGCATTGTAAACATGTTTTGCATGGAGAACTATAATGAATCGTAGGGTGGTAATTAGTTTGGATTTACGTCATGCGTAGACTTAGAAAGGGTTTTATGGCACGAAAAACAGAATGCAAAATTACATGTACTTTTTAGAGAATCTCATTCTAAACAGAAAAATAGGGTTATACAGGCCAGTTAAGTAACGATACTTGATAAGAGATTGCAGGTCATGATGATGTTCATACCAAGATAAGCAACGCATAACAGAGTTCAAGGAGATGATCTTAGCTTTGGCGCACCATGCATGATGCCAATACTAGTAGTAGTAATTCAAGTCCACGGACAATCCGAATGTGGGCTTTAGGTTTTTATCGTAGCTACCAAAGTTGGCAAATTTGCAAAAATAAAAGTCTCCCAAATCAGATCTCAGAACTTTACAACTGTTTCAGATTAATGAATATCGTGCCTCCTTTGCATGAATCAAGGAGAGAAAGGTTTCTTTCAGAAATCAAAATTGCATAATTCTTCAGCACGCATGAAGCCTTTGGAAGCAGTCCAAATGTGGAAATGTCGTCAGAGAAAATGTGATTGTAGGTGTTGAGGCATACTACTACTGTTATGCGTAGGTACATATGACAAATCGGCAGTAAGAATGTTGTTGTAGCTGTGTATGAGTGATATTGCATTATTGCATATTATGTACATAACACTGAACTGGAAGATGGAAGCATTTAGTTAAATCATCTCACATGTAACTCATGATGGGTACCACTAACCAAAACAAGCATGATACTCATTATTACATAAGCAATCTTTGTTATCAAAAGTTCTTTGCTATAATAAGATGTTTTTATTGTTTGTTTTTTTTAAAAATAGGGTCGCTGGAACGGCTGGTGCTGTTGTTACCTGTCCATTAGAAGTTGTTAAGACTCGACTCCAGTCCTCAAACCCAGTTTTTGGAAACCCAGCAACCCCACTTTCAGGACCGTATCGAAATGGATTTGGTGGGGGAGGGTCATCCTATTCTGGAGGTCAAGGTTCTAGTCTATCAGGATATAATAGTTCCACCCGCTACCCTAAAACAAGGCTTTTCAGTACTTGCGTCAATTGTGGGCGAAATGCGCACATTCTCGCCGTTGCAAGAAGTCATCCAAGCAATCAGATGCCAGCAAGTAATGTTCCCAAGCTAGGACTCGTTCAGTGCTTGAGGTAAATACACATATTATATTCACAATAATTTGGTTACATATACTTTCACTTTGCTTTACTTGCATAATATGAGCATGCATCGATGCATCCCTGAAAAGTTTGATTTGTTTGGTTAGGCTGTTGTAGTTTGTAGGTGAGTGTGATAAGACATATTTTCGTTTTCGTTATGGTAGCTTTTGTCCCATTAATAGTAACATAATCAGTTTACATATTGATTTGAAAGTCTGGATATAACTGGCTTTTTGGTTTAGCGACAGCGACATGAGCCTGTAATAACCAGAAAGCGTTGTTTTCTTTACTTCGTATTTTTTTGCATTGAATCAGACAGAGATTTTAATACATTTATCTATGTAAAATTGGTGGTGGTGAAAAATATAATAAATTAATCAGGCGTCTTAAAAATCCATGTCTCCACGAGATAAACGGCATCGGTCAGTATGCATGTACAAATCTTTTGACTGCAAAAACTTTGCTTATGCATAGTTAGTTGGTTTGATTAAGGAGTTGTTTTTAGCAATAAGAAAGCTGGCTCCTCTTGCTGATGGAAAAGTTTTGCCCAGTAAGGTACATTCCAAATCCACTTTATTCCAGTTTGCTGAGGAAATAGTGAAGAAAAGGTCTTGTAAGGGTTATCAGTTGGAGCAGAAATCTCTGCTTTCTGGTTAAAAACGTCTTTTTATTCAACCAAGTTAACTCAGGCTATCAGTTGTAGGAGTAGTTCATGATTCATGAATGTGTTTATTTGCTGTGGCTGCGATTTAAGGATCGGCCGATCTGAGAAGGGATGGGATTGGAATGGGTATTGAGTATGAATGCATGATTTATTAATGGTATTATTCCAGTTATACTTAGCTCAATTTATCATTACTCAGCTCAATCGAGAATTTAAAAAAAGTTGGGTTTAATTGATAAGGCTCGGTTCAGTCTTAAAATATACTTGCTACTATGATTGAACAAGATATATCTGGTTTCAAGATTTTGTAAATTTTCCACTCCAAAGTGGTTGCTTGCTCAGACGATTTTTATCTAATTTGTTTGGATTCTTCATATTTACGACTTTTTTGAGTAGTTGTACGGGACGGTAGATAAATGAGATCGTAATACTCATTCATTTGAGAACATGTTGGAGCCAACCAAAATCAAAGACAAGCGTCCATTCAGACATTATATTTATGTACATAAAGAGTATATATATCCATCTTGTTATTAACTTGCTGTTCATCAGATTCATAGAAATCAGTTGAGAAATCGAAATCAATCTTGTAGATAACTAATATTTTTTTGCCAAAAGAGATGTTCCTCTGCTGACCTCCGAGGTTTTGACTTATACTGGATGATTAATAATAATATGAGAAAGAATTGTACGTTATATCATAATATAATAAGACGTACTTATATATACTTCATACATGCATGCAATTATAATCGGATAGCCATCCTATCAGATTACGCCATAATATCATAATGAATAAAATATTGGTTAAGAAAAATTGATGATTTATCCCAATAATTACAAAGGAATTGCTTAATTTTCAGACTTATTATTGAAAAAGAAGGACCCAAAGCGCTGTTCAAGGGACTTGGACCTAATATTGTCGGAGTGGCTCCTTCCAGAGCCATATATTTCTGTGCATATTCGCAGTCAAAGAAGACGTACAATGAAATTTTTCCGTTGGAGTCACCAGTGGTCCACATATGCTCTGCAGCGACAGCAGGTAAATTATAAAACTCCCACTAACAGTCCTATAGTATGACACTTTTTATGTAGAATGATCGTCAGAAGATCTTTTACACTACTACTGGCTTGTCCTTATTTCTGTACATACAAATGTGACTTTGACCCATTCCCATGCTTTCAAAGCGTGATTTTGTTTTTTTGACGTTTCTTTGTTCATGCCATCACAGTATTAGTGTACAATTTGGATTTGCTGAGTCGTGTTTTTGTCGGATTTTAAGTCTAAGCCAATTGGCAGCTCTCCCTGTTGTCTGAAAGATATTTGTAAATGTTATGAGGAAAAATATCATGCGATAATGGAACTGAATGACCTTAAAAAACTATTTTTCATATTGATATACGTAGATATGCCCACTCAAGCAAATATATCGTAACGTCATATGTGATATAATATATAATGTCACAATTAAGTCAAATTATTGAATGCAATAGTCTATAATATCAATATTTTTTTATGTATTTTAAAGGATTTGTGGCCTGTACAGCAACAAATCCAGTATGGTTTGTAAAAACCAGATTGCAGTTGGATCAAAATCGCAGCCAATCAGTTAGTGAAACCATACGTCGTATTTACCGTCAGGCTGGAATTTTGGGCTTTTACAAGGGAATTTCTGCATCCTACATGGGGATATCCGAGACGGTGATACATTTTGTTATTTATGAAGCTGCTAAAAAACGCCTACAGCAATGGAGTAAGTCAGGGGAGACACTGGCCGACTCAGAAAGGAACCCCGATGAGAAGACGACACGCGATTTTGTTCAGTTCATGGTTGCTGGAGCCTTTTCAAAAACTGTTGCCTCTGTGATTGCATACCCTCATGGTTAGTCATTTAAAATATTACTTTTATCCGTTACAAGCGTTAAAGCGTTATCCATTGTGTAATATATGTATAGTGGAATAACTTCTTCTTATTTGTATT
Organism: Orchesella flavescens; assembly: GCA_964034955.1. Taxonomy (NCBI): domain Eukaryota; kingdom Metazoa; phylum Arthropoda; class Collembola; order Entomobryomorpha; family Orchesellidae; genus Orchesella; species Orchesella flavescens. The sequence continues at coordinate 17,544,317 of OZ035955.1, read as the reverse complement.
ACCTACAACAGAAGTTGCTCGAACAAGACTGCGAGAAGAAGGCTCCAAATACCGTCATTTTTGGCAGACTCTTTCATTGGTTTGTAAAGAAGAGGGCTGGCGTGGGTTATACCGTGGTCTTGGAACGCAACTTATTCGCCAAATTCCTAATACTGCCATCATGGTTAGTCATTTAAAATATTACTTTTATCCGTTACAACCGTTATCCATTGTGTAATATATGTATAGTGGAATAACTTGTTCTTATTTGTGTTACCTACAACAGATGTCAACATACGAAGCCACCGTATATCTTCTAAACAAGTACCTGCCAGGTCCCGAGGTGAGAGTCAACACTTACAGCAACAACGACAACGTAGTTAATCACGATGATAGCTATGATGTCATGCTGTACGCAGACTGTGGTGAATCACCGGAACAACATCGAGAAGCATGAAATTTTACACGCAATCATAAAATCGCTTTAATGTGTTAACTTTATTTGAAAGCTCGAAAAATTGTCAATTGACAATAGTTTTTGATAGTAATGCTCGGCTCTATCGATAATAACATGAAGTGTATTTCGTTCAGTGCTAGACTAAAATATTATATACATTTTAAGACTGAGTGAGGTTAAGACATGAAATTTGTAGGTAGTTCGTAGGTATTTAAACGCTGATTGAATGAGAATGTATAATTATTCAATTTCGGTACTACAGTTAGCTTATAATATTGTAAAAAAATGTATCTTTATCTTTGTATGTTGCATTTAAACGTATTATTACTGTCGTTTTAATTATCTAAGGTACCCTTTTCGGTTCAATTACAGTTATTGCTAATGTAAGGCACGATTTTGGCATACCGGTTCCATATACACAACACTAATTTAGCCAGATTTAGGACACTGAGACATGACGTAACAGATGAATAATAATTATTTTTCAGTTGAAGATTACCAGCTTATACTACTAACATGTTTATTCTAGCAACTAATTTATTCAAGCTCAACCATCAGTATGTTTTGACTGCAAATGTCATAGCTTCATTTAAGTCTTTAACTTGTAGTGGTCAGAGTATTTCTGTAGTAGTATGATAGCGACATTCTTCAGCTTAAATTATCCAGAGATTCATTTCATGTTATGTCAACCCTTAACGAAATTCGAGTACTATCGTATTACATTATTACTGTATCTAATAATTTTCAACGCCTTACATCTGGTCCAATTGAGTCAAATCCCTTCGCTTTTTTTTAGAAAAAATATATATGGTATTCTATTCTACTAGTTGATTAGAATGTTAATTTGTAAAATAAAAATTATCTAACACGCATATATAATTTAGTTAAGTTTTCGGTAGTACCATTTTGTCATTGTCGTCGATGATGGTACTTACAATCCATTTGTTACTGTTTAGTCATTTATCAAAGTATTGCTGAATTTATTATTATTGTTATTATTCTACAAATTAAATAATAATTAATAATTACAAAATACTGCTTCTACAATTCACAATAACTGTGTAATGTTTGAAGTCTTCAAATAAATAAAAGAATCAATAATCTTGAAAATTTCTATGATAAAAATTTTTAAAAAATTAAGCATAAAATTGGGAAATACTCTCAACAACCCAAATCCCTCGAAAAATGAGATACAGGATAAAACATGCATGCATGGTACGTGCATACAGTGGTAGATGAAAATGAAGCATGAGGCTCACATAAGAGTCGTCAGTCACCAACACGAAGATCCAAATGCAAATATACCTAAAAGTGCTTGTGAATAAAAGTACATGCTGCTGTGTGTTTGTATAGAACTCGCTATAGTGCCTCGTTATGAGTATTTTATACCTTTCATCCTGAGAGTTGGAGAATGTGTATTGAGTATTGAGAAAGTGATTTCATACAGCCCCATCCCCGCTTATGTTGTGCTTCTCTAATATTTACAAACATTAGCTTTAAGCATTCTAACAATAAGACAATGGTGATCCAGTTGGAATGAGCAGGTTCCAGATTAAATACTCCAATAAAATTTAAGTCAATCCACTAAAAATTATATTATTACATTGATGTGAAGATAATAGGGACACTTTTAGAATGTAGAACTAACATTGATTGTGCAATAATCGAGTGAACTACCTCCTCCAAAGTTTGTGAAAGGACACTATAGTAGAAGGGTGAAGGGTTATCATCATCTTCCGTGTTCAGCTTGAGGCACGAAAGTCCCACCACTCGCGGAGGACGCCAAGTCAAGATGACGACTGATCAGCTCCGAAACGTGATTTTGGAGGCAGTGGACTGCTTGCGGCAACGCAAGTGTCGACCTGATCGTGAATCCATTGCTGTGTATGTCATGCGGAAACTTGGCAGCTCAATGAATGAAATTTTTAGTGAAATTGAAAATGTGGTTGATCAAGGTGACCTTCTTAAAGTAGAGTATAAGGGGTCGACTAGCTATAGAAGTCCAAAAAGTTTTGGTATGTGACAAAAATCAAAAATAATACAAAAAAAAGTGTCATTATTGTAATAATGTGATAATAATTAAATGTTTAATGAATTTATTTTTACTTTTTACGATTGTAGATGTTAAAAACTCTCCACTTTTGACAAAACACTCTAAAATTCTCAACTCATCGAAAACAACGCGATATGTCACCAGTGGAATCAACGAACTTTTATCAACTTTTCCCATTTATGCCCAGGAAGGTATTCCTTTTGAGGAGCTTAAGAAGAAACTTGTAGAGTTTGACAAGGAGCGATTCGCAGAGGCTGGGATAAAAGTCATATTTGAGAGGGAGGAAGGAGCCGGAAACATCCTAGTTGCCCAGTCTGGGGAACCTATTGAGCGTGATCCGATCAAGATATTTCCTAAGGACATTCAAGTTCCTGAAACTATGAAATTAATTAGTTTTTGTGAAGACGCCAACCCTGCTGCCCCAGAACGGAAGAGAAGAAAACGGGCTAAAAAAGAAGAAGCTGTGGGAACAAGTGGTGAGAAACCGAAAGCGAATGACACTTCCGTAACCTGTAGTCCAGATGACAAGAGATTGGTCTTTGCAGTCAAGTCTGATCCGCTTAAAGTTTCGGAGAACGGCTCTTCGGATAATTTGGCAAAAAGTAAAGCGGAACAGATTAGTAGTATAGGCTTCAAGCTTATTGCTGAAAAAGCTGTAACGCCACGAAAGTCCAAAGCCAAAGGCAAGAATGGTCCCTCAGTAGTACCCGACTCTTCGACATCAGATAATGCAAATAACATCAAGGCGAAACCAAAGTATGAGCGAAAACCTTGCTTGACTTTGTTAATTCATGAGACAGAGGAAGAGGACATCAGTTCACCGAATGAGATTGTTAATGGACTAGAAAAGACGCCTTCCCCAGCTAGCAGTAAAGGGAAACAACTCCCTGGGAAAAAGGTATTTGATGTATTAATATTCTATCATCGACGATTTCATTATTCTGACTAAATTTTTGTTCACATTTGCTGATTCTGATATTGTTAATCTTTACAGAGAAAAATTGTTTCAACGGAAGTGCCTGAAGGTGTAAAAAGTACATCTCCTGCGAAAGGAAAAAAACAGAAACTGAGTGTACAAGCAAAAACTGAAAATGAATGTGATGATCTTCAGTTCCGAGTCAGCCACGAGCCTCCGCGATACACCTACGCTTGTAAAAGACGAGGTTACTGTAGTAGTGACAGTAGAAGAGCAGCAATTAAAGAAGAAATCATGGAACAAGATAATACTGAATCTAGCATTTTTAGTGCAAATGGTGGTGGAGCAGAAACATGTGTGTATTGTCGAAAGGAGAAGAACTCAATTGGTGACTCTGAAGATTTCTTGTCATGTGGATCGTGTAACGACAAAAGTACGTTTATAACTAGGAAAATAAATTAGTGTTTAGAAAGAAATAACCAAAGCCTGCTTACTGTATTTTTTTCTTTTTCAGTACATCCAACTTGCATAGATTATTCAGAGGAGCAGGCTAAGCGACTGAGAATGAATAGTAAATCAAATGAACCTCATCTCCAGTGGCAGTGTTTTTCATGCAAACGTTGTGGAGTATGTCAGCAGGCACTCATGTCTTCAAAAAGTTGTCCTGAATCTCCCAAAAAGAATGGGGTATGGATATTGTTTTGATTTCATTCCTTTATTAGTAACTTTTGTGCACAAAACATAATCGTAGAACAATGCGTTTAAAATTTTGTGTTTGCATTTTAGGACAAAACAAAAACTTCCAAGAAGAAAGAAGGTCGCTACATTCTTTGCGATCGATGTGATAGGGGGTACCACGTCAAGTGCATCAACGCAACCTTGCCCACAAATGAGAGCCCTTGGTATTGCAAAGAATGTGACAATACAGCATCAGGAAACCAAAGTAAAATTGTGAATGGTGCTCAAAAAGTTAAACGAACTTTAAAGAAACAAGTTGCCAAAGGAAAGAAAGCTGGTATTACTCTATTTTGATTTCCGCCTACTCGATTATCGATTTCGATTTGATAAATAGAATAAGTTACTCATGTTAAATGTGCTTTGTGGTGTTAGGCGTTCCGTTGCCTATGCAGGGTGAAGAAGTCAACCCTGTCCTTGAAATGAAGGAAGAGACGGTCAGTGACTCCAGTGCTGAGGACAGTTGTACGTCAACAGCTAGTAGTAGCATTAGCATTACTAAAAAGAAAGAACTGCCTGATATAAGTTCGTGGACACCGACACAAGTTCAAAAGTTCTTTTCTGAGAAAGGATTGCAGGATGAGGCAGCTTCTCTTCGAGAGCAGGTCCGTATTATTTCTCTTTTTCATCCAATTCGCCGAGGAAATATTGTGTAATATGAAACCATTTTAACCATTATAAATCTAATTGCAGGAAATTGATGGGATGAGTCTACTATTATTACGACGGGCGGATATAATCTTTGGCCTAAATTTGCGACTTGGTCCTGCATTAAAAATCTACCGTTTAGTAAGCCAACTTCAACAAAATTCTACAGCTTTAAAGAAGAAGATTAGTAAAGGTGAAAGTTCCGTTTCAAAACGCAGTGATGTATCTCGTTAATGTTTACATACTATTTATACATTGCATCACATTTGTAAGTCGTACTTGTAAAAAGGAAAAACTATTACTTATCTCGTATTTCAAGTCATTTAATTTTAGGAAACTTGACTCAACTTTACCATGAATTGCATCAAAAAGTTTTAATTAATTATATTAAGTATGTGTAGCTAGCAGAATTATTAATTCGTTTGGTACCTTATAGTTTATCTTGTTTCGCTATTGTTATATTTGGGTGTTTTTTAAAATATAGTAAGCAAATTAGCATTCAATGACTTATGCAAATTATTTTTCTGTACAAAGTACACTCAAAACTCACCGTGAGTACTGCAATAGTGTAGATCTTTACAGGCAGCGTTGTATAAAATTATAATTTGTCAATTTATGAACTGAATAAAAAAAGTCAGAGATTATAGTTTATTAACGGTTTCAATGTCATTTCCAATTATAATCCAAAGATACACATGCAATTTAGTTTTAATCAGTGGTAATGATGGTAAAAATATGAAGTGTGCGCGAGTGATCAGAGTCGTCAGTCAAGTCCTTTACATACTGAACGAGATAGGTATATATACTTCTGCCCCATTTCCGTAGCTTTGGAAAGTGAAACACTGATTTTCCGGCAATGATCGACTGGGCGTCCAACAGGAAACTATTGGATTCTGATAAATACAATAGAAAAACTCATTTTGAAATGTTTATCGCAATATTAATTTACGCATTTCATCATTATTGGTTAACATACTTTGTCTCTTTCGTCATCATAATTGTTGTAATCTATGATTGTGCTGCAGGAGTAAAAATTGTTTGGGCCATTCTTAGCCCTTTCGTCCCCCCCAGTTCCTTTCCTTAGTTCCTCCATTGCCTTTTTTCTTTCCGCAATAGCTTCATCGTCATAATAACCTTTCGCAATAAGAAGTTCTATTTTTGAGTAGCAAGGATTATCGAGCATATTTCGAACCTCTCGTTTTAGACTACGCTTAGCAGTTTCACAATTTTCGGTACAGGAAGTTGACGGAGGGACGTAGCTGAGGCTTCGATAGTCATAAATTGAAGGGTTAAGTTCGGCAAGTTTATCTCGGATCCGGAACAATAACTTGATGAAAAAAAGTAACACATCATACATTTAGAGTCGTCACGTAACCAAGTAAGAAGGTTCCGATTTGAAAAGTTTTGTAAAGTGATACCTTATAGATGAAGAATCCTTTCTCGCAATTCTTTTGAAACTTTCCACAGGAGAATGGGTTGAGTATGTTCAAAATTTGCTTTGGGGTAAGCCGGAAGCCCAACTTTGGAAAAACTTTATAATTCATCAGTTCCCAGTTACTCAGCTTGTTTTTATTGGAGTTCCACTGAAAATAATAACGTGTATCACATATATCGGGACTGTAGTGGTGGATGACCTCAGCAATAAGAACTAAAATGTGTGGAAGATGCAATAAATTGTTAGCATGCCTCATCGAAGCCTTCGATTTGTATGGTCTTAACAAGCATCTATCAATACTTACCCCCACTCGAAAAAACTCTGTCAATTCTGTCAAAAAACTTTTCAGATAAAGGAATACTTCTAAGCCATGCCAGCAGGTCTTTTCTTTTTTCTTCTTTGGTCACCGGAACAGTAGATACTTGCTTTAATCTTGCTTCTTCCTCGGCAAGTCGGGCTAAAGAAGCTAATCTCGCTTCTTCCGCTAATGCTAGCCTTTCCCTTTCAGCTTCTTCCTCTGCATTTCGTTTACGAGCTTCCTCTGATCTTAACCGATTGTAATTGTTCATTTTTTTCGGCTTCATGATGACTGATGACTAACTGATTACTATATCGTGATGTTACAAAAAGCTTGTGTTATGCAAGCAGCAATCTATAGAAAATGTGATGAAGTACCTTTTAGGTTTTTGTCTAGTTTGCCCCGACACACCTCAAAAACGCATTTGATGCGATGGAAATTTAGAAGTCGTGGTGTTGAAGAGATATTAACTAAAATTTAGATGCATATTTATGTAAAACTGCCAAAAAAATGTGAATGTGAATCATACGAAGAATTTTTTAACTCTATATACAATGAAGTTTCCAAAAAACGTTGCAATATGATAATTAATTTTTCATGTTTTGGAGGAAGAAGAAGATTAAATGGTTCGAATATGTGTCTATGACAAATATCACATACTAGTATGCTTTCATTTGTCGGGATTTATAATGGATTTATTGTATACCACCCAAGACGAATCACCTGCACAATCTCCTTACAATTTTAGTTCGGACTCAACAATATCATATTTAGGATTTAAAATGATTTTGTGGCTTGGTATGGTTTTTGTAAAATTCAGTTGTGCAGCATACGCAAAAATATTCTCACAAAGTGCGTCGGGTAAGTATGCCATGAAATAAAAAAAAAAGTTGCTGACCGTTGGTTAATTTTAATTACCTAGTATGTCGACCAGATTTTATTTCAACGGTTACACCAACTAAACTTTTTTGTTCCTTGTTCCAGCACGCCATTTTTTGTGATTGTAAAACATTATGTTATACATTTCGGTTGTTTCAACTGTGGCTGGAGTGGTATAAACTTGGTTCACATCATATTTCGACTTTTTTCCACATATACAAAAACAAACATTGTTGAATACGCAGTCACCACCTTGGGCAAAGCCAATTGATGCACAGTACTTGTCGCATGCTCCAATTGTAGCACACAGACTCAGGTCTCTAGCATTCTGCAAAAAATTCAACATGATTCTTTTAAAAAATGTTCAAGTCTACATGCCAATTTCAACACATATTGTTTATCCTAATTACCAAAGGACACCAACAAGTGCATTTAGTTGCAAGCAGGCGACCAAAAGGTTTCCCTTCTTTCTTGCATTTCTTTGTACATTTCTGTTCCACAAATCCGGGTGCGTAAGACCATCGGGCTCTGTCGTTCATTGGAAAACTGTAGTCAGTCTCATTTTCTGCAACGGTAAGTGGAGGAAAATCGTATTCTTCCAGTCCCTCCTCATAATCGTAATCCCCCAATTCATGGTCAATATCATCAGCATCTGTCTTATAGTTAAAGTCGATTGATACATCCACATCAGTCGCATTTTGTGGGGATACCTGCTCAAAACATAGTTAAAAATTATCTGCGTTAAAAATAAAACTGCCCTTAATTGAAAATAGAATGTAAATTGAATTGTTGTAGCACCTCAAGTTGAGCCAGAGGGGAACAAACTACACACATTACATTTAGAGTGATGGAGACAAACAATAATCTCATCTTTCCCCCAACTCACTAATACACTGAAACTCTTGATGTTTTGGAAATTGTCAACAATTATACACACACCGATAGTTAGTGATAACAAATCAAGTCAGGAAGCAAATGAAAAATGAGATGTACTTTTAAACTTTGTACACTATTCACTCTGTAAGACAGTGTGTGAGCATTTGCCTTTACTTTCCTTACCTATTTTATTCTGGTTGAATGACAAGGTGGAATTGGGTCAGATTGAAGTACCCTAGCTAACGGGAACAGTGTATATGAAACCGAAGGGCTCACACTTTTATTGTATGTACTTAAGAAAGTACAGGTCTCGTATAACATTTGTGAGCTTTTACATCGAACGAACGGACCTGTTTCACATTTAATATTATTGTAAGCACTTCGAAGGTACAAGTTTTGTGAAAGACAAAACATGAATATACCAGCAGATGAAGACCTATTATCATTCTGTAAAATTAAATAATAAATATCAACACAGCGAAACCTTTCATGTAATCATGCATGACATTAATTAATGTAGGTAGCAAGGCCATTTTTATTCCACAACATGCTAAAAATGACTATTTCTGCAAAGTTTTCTACTGTATAAAAGTGTATTGTTGCTGCTTTTTTAAATTGTTGGGACTATGAATGATAGGAAAAATTAGATGCTTTCCGTACTGCATTTGCATATGCAGCTAATTTTCAGAATTCTCTAGCCATTCGTCATCTTCGACAGCAGGAGTTTCATCCAAGTCCAAAATTGAGTGTGAGTCAAGTATCAGGGCAGGCTCATCAACTACACCAGGAAGATGACCTCGTTCACGTCCATTTCGAAGATGGCCAGAATCTGCCAAGTCTGTTTCTAACACTGGTTCCTTATCAAGTCTTCGGACATTCTGAATTGCAGCCAATACTTCAATCCTATTAGAGGGTTAGCAAGTTTTTATAACGTACCCTAATAAACCATTCATTAATTTTATTTGGGGCAACTTGAAACAAACTTGTAATCTGGAAGCGTAGCTATTGGATTGTCCCTGAGAAGAAGAGTACGAATGTTTTGGGCGTTTCCAAGAAGTATCATTTGCGTGTAGCGTCTTAAATCATTGGCTCTGGAAATATTTTTACAACGTAAGATAAAGCACTAGCGTGTTCATGTCCTCACACTTAATTGGATAAAATTTTGCAGCATATATGGGCTTTGAATATCATATAAATGTCGTTTGTTTCCGTGAGGTGCTGCATCCTTACCTCAAATTCACATATTCCAATTTTTCAAGCGCAGGAAACTCATCAAGGTGTGAAATGTTATTATTTCGTGCATGAAGGTGAGTCAAGTTGGGACAACCGTCCAGACCTTTTAAGTCGTTTAGTTGGTTATATCCCTTCAAAATTGAGAACATTGAGTGATGAGAAAAATTAAGGCATTAATCTTGTCTTATATTCATCTCATTTCAACTTCATTGCTATTGCTATTGATAAATGGGCAATATACCAAATAAATTCGCTGGAGTTGTGGCAAGTCTATACCAGCAAGACTTTTCAATTTATTGCCTTTAAGCTCCAAAACAGTTAACCACGGACTTATATCAGACGTTAACCCATAGACTTCTTCCAAGTTGTTATCTACAAATTGAGATATTATTTTGTTTAATATGTTGAAGATTCCCATACTTAACAACAATTTACAGAGTATCATCATCCTATACTCATTCTCAATCATCATGAATGGAAAATTAGTGAATGCTTTGTATGATTGTACCCGCAAGCTGTAAGTACGCCAAGCAGTTGGGGAACAAGCCATCGCTGCTTGTTATCTTATTTTTTCGAAGACACAGAGCCTACAAGAAGTGCATAAGAAAATAAGTAAATTGATTATGTAAACTTTACACGCAAGTTCATTTTAACTCGAGGTCATGCAAGGACGAACTTCAATTCACAAGTCTCAACTCACGACATGACAATCGGAAATGACGAAGGTTAATATGAAACGTAAACAATATATATGTTCCTTGTGCCAATGCAGAATATATTAGCACATCCTTAAAATGTGTTTATAAATGTATGTTTATTGAATACTTGCTTGTAGAAACGGAAAGTCCGGTATTTCAGTCAATGATTCAATCAAGTTGGACTCCATGTTTAGAAGCAGGAGATTCTGCACTGTTGCAATGGGTAAGCACGTTGTTATTTTGTTTTCTCCAAGGTCAACTAGTCGAAGATGTACGTACTTCGATAGAGCATCAATGTTGTTAATATTTCTAAAGATCAAATAACAAATATGAGTGAAATTAATGATTCACTTTGATGGTTGACGTCTTCCATATTATAGTCATTCAGACAGACTTTGATCATACTTTGCTCTGCAATCAAACCGACTGTATGCGAATTCAAATGTATCCAAAGTCCTTGCGATTCTGGACAAACCAAAACGAATCATATCACGTGTCAAAGGGATCCCTTTGCTTGTTTGATCCCCTTCCTTCAACCAAGTGTAATAAAAGAGTGTTACTTGAGTTTGAAAATTTTACCAAAGAAAAATACATTTTGTCAACTTTAAAAGGTTCAATACCCCCCATGATTCTCCAGGATTTTCACCGTTTTCCAAGTAAGCTTCGCCCTCCTCTTCATCAGTGATAGTTAGTGGCATATGCATCTTGGTTTCATATATAAAAAACCTCCTATTACCCCACAAAAAACACTTTGTTGTATGAGCTAATGTGCCAGCGTTGTTCGACAAGAGCCGAAATATGCCATTGTGAAGCCATGATATAAGTGGATTATTTCCTTTTCTAAAATTGATATTCCAGTTGCCATAATGTTGTCATATGATCATCTTCATTATTTCCATAAGCTTCTCCTTTTCTAGAGGTGGTCGTTGTCATTAAATATGAGTCAGAGCTACATTTTTAGCAGAGTATTATTTTATAGTAATTTTATTACATTGTCGTTGCTTAATACAGTGTCTGTCCTTACGTAACTACTACAGCATCATGTTTTCATCATAATAATAATTATGTCTAAACACAATAAACAGTATGGATATACATAACACGTCTATTAAAAAGTTTTATAAAAACAGATTGCTGCATTACAATATCACTGGTTGCAGTTCTGCAGCTTCATGCACATATAGCCCCTCGACCCGTTGAATATTAATTTTCATTTCAGTTCATTGGTTGTAATAACCTTTAACTTATTGCTATACATATCTACAATGATTGCGATTAACCTTTACAGTACGGGCGTATCGTATCGTATAACATCATTTTTTATGAAATATTTTGTAAGTACATGTAAATAAATGTATTTACAAGCTATTGAACAAACTTTTTAGCATGCAGCTAAATGTATCCCACTTGGATTTTCACGACGATGGAATGAAAGTTCCATGAATAACGAATGGGATGTTGTCCTTAAAAGTTGCTTTACCAATGACTTGAAAGGTTTTAGCATCCAAAAACAACAAATGATCATTCGACTCCATTCCTGTATCTAACACAGCGCACATAACGACCCCTGCGTCCTCATCATCCTCATTAGAATTTGGATTGGGAATAAAATATGGCTCTCCAGGAAAAGTGCAAGGACCCCCTTGCCACATTTTTGTGGTCTTTGTTTCCAAATCAATCTTGACTAAAGTGTTTTCATAAAAGCCAGGTGGAGCAGTGTTCCCCGTTGCATAAACATATCTGTACTTTCTTCCAACAAACGTTTTGTTTATAAATGGCAGCTCCAACCCTTTCTTTGAAAACACTTCCGGGATTAAAACTATCTGCTTTCCTTTACGGACAGCACTCGCTGTAGTATAGCCTAATGACACAAGTTCCTTTCCTTCTGGAAGAGAACTTACATTGTCAACCAATGGAATCACAAATCTTTCAACACTTGCAAATTCCGTTTCCATTTGATGGCGGTTGGATAATATCTTTTGGATAAAGTTGGCATCAAAAAAGTCTCCATTGTCAAATCGGACGAGGTCAATCACAACATTGTTATTTTCCTCGTAGCAGTTGCTCATGTGAAGAAACATGAAGGGCTCTTGTGAAATCACTTCCGTCTTTAGCACTTTTCCCGTTTCCTTCTCAATCAAGTAGAACTTGTTTCGTAACTCTGGTCTCCATTCCAGCCAGTCAAAGAAGCATTGACCCTTTGTGAGCACACCTCCAAGGATTTTTGTCACATTGAGAACGTATGGTTGCTCAATGAAACACACATAGTTCTTTGTAACTCCAAAACTGTGATGCATACTCAGCATGCTGGTTACTTGGCTTGATATTGTGGCAAATATTTTGGCTTTCTTCAAAACTTCCTTTGTTGAAGGCTTTCCAGTCATTGGTGGTATCTTGACAAACTAGAAGAAAACCACATGTACACTCGCATCAGACAAAATGTTCCATTTTGATACAATATGCAAAAACATCAGCGGGCAGTTTTTTTAAAATGCATGTAAATTATAATTACATTGTATTTTAGACCAGTAATGAAAGATGAACCAATAGTGTAAGTCGTTCCTGTTTCGTCAATGATGGGATGTGGGCACGTAAAATTCAATCCGTAGCACTTGTTGGTATCAAACTTGGTGCCCAACTGTAAGGTTTTATAGTCAAGCTCTCGGAAAAAGCATGACTCACCTGCTACACAAAGGTTAGTTCCCAAATTGTACATGGCCATGTTGTGATTATCAGACATTTCTGGAATCTGGAATTATAGCCAAAGTTGCATGAGACTGTGAATGAACTTGGATAAGGAAGTACAGCAAGTATAAATTAAGAGGCTAGTGTCGCGTTGGTTCGCTCATAAGTAGACAGAAAATGTGTATACTATAGTCAAGTTAAAAAATTACCCCAATTCCGAAATTGATTAAATTATTATGCGTCATTTACAATTAAAAGTGTTTTACATTACCAATGTTGGAATGCATCTAGACAGAAATCCTTTACTTGGATCCGATTGTGGGGGAGTACCGTACTCACATACCACTGCCTTTTGAGCTGCATTAGCACGCTTCAGTACATCAGTCTCAAGGTATTTTTTCTGAAATACGACTTTTGAACCATTCTGGATTTCGAATTTGGCCTAAAATAACGATATCAATAATGCCGATTAACCTACACCGAAGGTTTATGAAAGGAAATTGTTGAAAGCGTCTGTTTGTTTAAATGATTAAAAATGAAGTAATTCTACTTACAACACTTGAATATCCATCAATGAAGTGCCTCATGGAGAAATCATCGAAATGGTACTTTCCAGGTCCTATGTGCAAATAGACATATGTAAATATGTGTCATGCAGTTTATTTGCACTTGTAAATGAAGGTGGGTGTACATAACCCCAGGGGAATTTTCAGAAAAGAACCGAGAACCTTATGTTTATATTCAACTTACCTACTTTAAGGTAGGTTCCATTTACCCATTCCGGAACCTTTCCTTCAATCTGCACCTCTTCTGGTTTTTTAGACTCTCCAGAGTTGTCATAAAGTCTTCGCAAATCCCGTTGAGGCATTTTGACTTTAGTCGTAGGAACGCTTTTTCACTACACCCACATAAACATATATTTGTATTTATAACACGAACAAAATAAAATGAAATCGTATTCGCTCTTACAGTGAAACTAACTACTTTTGGTTCGTCCAAGTGGAACCGAAGATTCTTTAACAAACCTCATTCACCAAACCGGTGTTGTTGCACTACTGTAAGGAGATCATATTGGTATCAGTGCTTTTGACTGAGAGCTGACAGAATTCAGTAGAGTGTAACAGGATGCCTTAAAATAAATCTTAATACAAACTGCGAAACACAGACAACCATCCGCTCCTCAACAAATTAAGAACTTCCACATTATCCTCACACACAATGGTCTTATTATGCAGCACTACCTACTTTATGAACAAAAGAGAATAAAACCTTGTAAACCATTTTTATGCAGCTCAGATATACTGAGTGCCTATAAGCTTTCAGCTTTTGTACTTGTTCACAATTCTAAATCTTACTTTTAACAAATCGCCTTTAATCCTTTTTAGCCAATTGCGAGATTAAAAGTGTGCAATTTTTCGTGCATATGTATATACAGATCCACACAGAGTTCCCACATCAAGTATCTAGATCTATCTATAAGTTTGTAAAAAGAACTCACGCATATATTCACATTATGTACCGCGTGGTATAAGGACAAGGACTTTACAGAAGGCACGATATAATCATTCGCAGTCCTTTTTTTCGTCTTAAGGAGGAAAAAGTTATGCATTTCATGATGACAATTTTTTTTAACACGAAGATATACAATAACTTGAATATAAAAATGTGGAGTTATATCATAAAGACAATTAAGCTCCAAAACAATCTTCTTACATTTATCACCAGCAAACTGCAGGCAGGCAGCCTCGTCAACCCAATTGAGGTCATACTCAAAATTATTTCAATTGAACATAATCGCATGCATGCTAAGGTTTTTCAACATGGAAGCAGAAAACGCTTTTGTTGTGTTGTGATGATGAATACGTAGAATAATGCGTTGTAAGGTTCGCCGTAATGGAGCTGCTGCATATTATATTATTATCAATGTCTGTAGCTCGACTTCATTTATTTCGCTAACGTATGTACGTACGTACGTTCATGTGTAGCTTATAAATATAGACGAGACATTTATTTAGATATATTAAAACAAATAGGCTTTTCCTTTCATAAGGATTTGCAATCGAACTATTATTGGTGCATCTTTTACATTCTTGTATAGGGCAACAAAAAGCAGGTTTCGAATGCTCATTCATATGCATTTGCGTTATCGAACTAATGTAACAATTCCTTTTTTAAGCAAGCAGCGTATAGTAATATATACCTGTTCTGTATGGGGATAGCCTTTTAAACATAATATTGTTCATTCTGTTTAATGAATTTGGGTTATTACTGCCAAGGTAGACTAGCCAAAAATATGTTCCTTACGCTTTTCTTGCGTTGCCTAAAAAAAGTCGCTGCATGTGTTCGATTGTACATGTAAGGATGAAAGAAGATGTAAAACTGCAAAAAAAAAAACATTTTTCACTCCACGAGAGGAAGGATAAATGCATTTTTCTAACTACTACAGCCTGTGCGATGCTTCATTTAATGCATTATGACATGACGGCGGCATGACATGACCCTCAGCTACTTGTGGAAATAGGATGTCATGATGATCTAAAATCCTTGTACCTTGTTTACTGTTTATCACATGCAGATGATTACCCGAATGAAGTACATTATTGATGTGAAATGAAGCATGTTGGGCTGATTGATGCTCATAAAGCTGAGGGCTAAGCATTATTTAGTGATAAACATGTGATAACTATTATGTCATGCTTTTTAAAACCAACAAACAATATAGATAGATAGATCAGATAGGGTCAGTATGCCGTTCCCACTAAACAGGTAGTCTTAAAATGTAGCAATAAGCAATGAAAAGATTTTATACTTTACAAGTGATTTTGAAAGATGTTGGCTTAGGGGCATAATTAACACCTTTAATGGTTGATCCAAAATAAACATAAGAATACTACAGTTGTAATCTCTGTAAATATTTTAAATACACCTTATAAATTAAGCTTCCCCGATTGCAAACTTTAAGACAAAGTTTGTAATTAATACGATGAAACGTATTACATAATGTGCACACTTGATGTGTGCTCCCGTCATAAAAATTAATGCACATTTGTAATAATAAAAACACAATAACAAAATTGACTCGTAAAAATTCAAGTTGACAGGTTCGGATTTTTTTAGGACAGCCGCATATGAGCACACGGTCACATAAGACACCACATAAACATCTACGCTTTGATTTGGAAGGTTGCAATGAACTACAACGCATATTTGCTATGATTCATATTTTTTTGCAGGTGAGAAGAAACAGACCAGAAGTTAGCTCTTCTTAGTGTGTATGCAATAATATATGCGCATAGCAAGAGATGATGAAAAAGAAAGGGAAATCCTGTCTTCCATATTAAGAGATTGTGATTCCTTCCATATTCCTATCATTACATCCTATGATCCATTAGTCACTGTCACTCTATAATAGCAAGGAAAAAATTTAAGATGCAAATAAACAAAAAAGGTCACGGCTACAAGAAGGAAGTTTAGTAGGTTACCTACTTGTGTCGAATACGCCAGTAGGAACTAAACAGCAAATTGGGAAGGGGAAGCAATGATGCATTTGTATTACTAATTTTTTTCTAAAATTCAATTTGTTTTAAATCCATGTTTAGAAATATCAATTGCATATAATGGGTCTGTAAAGCATAATACTGATGAGACCAACTTTCAAAATGTTTTTAAATTCGATCATTTAATTTTGATATTTGGAGAATACCGAACGTTTAATGACGCTGCAGATGACTAATTGATGCAAACTTCTTTAATTATCATACCTATTCAAATGTTATGCAACGGATTGGCTTATGTTGTAAGCTGAAATATACAAATCGCTTTGTTTCAATGTTCTTGTGTAATACTACTCTGAGCTATTTACCAATAGTAGACCTTGAATCTTGAGCTTCCATCAAGTTCTTTTATGCTTAAACCCTAATTTATTTAGATTAAATGAGTTGAACGAAGACCGTTGTGTAGTTTGTTATAATTTTAAGAAATTATATTGTCCAACATGCTCCTAATTGTGTTTGGGGCTTTAGTAATAGTAGGGAGGGCTATAGGGCAAAATGAGGACTTTTTTCTGTCAAAATTCTATGACAAGGATGAGGTTTATGAGTTTTCTTGTAGTGTAGAGTTCAGCCGACCCGTGACATTGGATTGTGCTTGTGTCAATGGACTGTAAGTGTTTGCGTTTTTATTCCAGTTGATTAATTGATTGGTTTACGTTTATGAATATAAATATTTTCTACTGCTATATTATAGGTGGCTCTTATACAATCACTGCAACGAAAATATTCTAATTAGTGGTCAAAATCAGCACTGTGCCAGACTCCCAGGCTTACCGGTTAGTTTTTATATTAATAAATTACGCATTTAATATAATGCATCCATGAATGAAGATTTAAAAAGGATTTTAAATTGCTTTTATAGATATCCAAAGCTGTACAGCTTATGAGGAACAAAAATGAGCTGTCTGTTATCAATAAATATGGAAATTTGACGCAAATTGATCATACTGGTAGCTTGAATGATATGAGCGTGGGTGGTGATGTGTCACTGATAGCTGGTAGAGAGTGGACATTGGTGGAAACGTCAGGGACCCGAATATGCCTATCATTTACTGCAGTGGAAGATTCATATTGTTTATTTTCCAATGCTGAAGATATGGCTTGGGAACTTGAAAGAGTTGAAAAAGGATGTGAAGAATATAACTACTTTGTGGAGCCCACAAAATGTTTTTCAATCGGAAAGGAGGGTAATTTTTTTTCGAAACTAAAAATTTGTTTCATTTTAAGTATGTTGTGCTGACATTTTTTTGTGTGTCAAAAAACAGGGCAAGATATTTGTGAGGAGGAAGTGGTGTATAGGCGCTTATATAAGAGAGATACGGAATCCCAGCAGGGAAGATTCTTCCTTTCTAGTTTTTCCCCAACTACTGGCAATGGAACAAATGAAACAGAAGCGGCGCCCACTGTCAATACCACCGTAGATGCTAATGCTACAATGTGGTTACCTATGGATGACGAGGATTTTTTTAATGCAACAGGAAACAACACCAAGTCTGTTGAATCGGCAAGTATCGCGTCTGAGCTTTGGAATCAAATTGATTTGGAACTAGATAAATTACTGGGCTTAAATACGCCAATGGAATCTAGCGCTACTGAATCGGGTAGATCTGATGCAAGCTCGGGTTTGGAAGGTACAAAGAAGTCTAGGCGCCGCGGTAGAAGATCAGCGAACTGCACAGAAGCCCCTTTAAATCTTACCTATACAAATCCTGTTTATGAGTTTTTGGAGATTTCTAAAAGAATTATGAAAAAAACATGTCCACCATACTACGTTAAGCCTTCATTTTTGGACTTGGCAATTGGAACATTTATAAAGATTCAGCAATCCCATCTTAAATTTCCAGAAAGCACCTTTAAGCATAGTGGATTCAAAAGGGTGCTTGAATCTCTTAAATTTTGTGAGCAAAATGCTAGCCGACTTAATTTTACTAGCCCAGGTTGTGACGGAAAGGCGAGTTAATATTCAAAATGCAAAAATATTTCCAATGGTTTTTACTAATACATTTTAATAAGGGTAAACTGACAAAAAATAAAAAAATATCTAACGTATCACAGGTGTTTGGTAATATGTCCGTATACGGACAGTATATCGAACTGCATATTACACGAACTCAAGCTCCCTTGGACAGAGATCCTATTGTTGAGACAGCGTGGAAAGTGTTTTTCAATGCTCACTCAATTTGTTACAATGCGTTTAATAAAATGTACAACGATCACCATCGGTTTACGACATGGATGATGCCACTCTTCCAAAATAGAATCAATGACTTATGGTAATTTATAAAAAAAATAGATTATTCATATTCATGCCAGAATTATGTCTTACTAAAACTACCGTTGTTTTGAACTCGGACTTTAGGACAAGTGGAAAAACAACGGAAACTTCACTTGGGGGTCTGTTTGGAAACCAAATACAAGTTCAAGAAAACTTGGCAATGTGCGCTAGTGCAAGTCGTATGGAAACAGATTACCCTTGGGATCTTCCAAGACCGATCAAATCGGATTACTTCAAAACAGATGCCGGAAGCGCAAGAAGGAAAAGAGATTTGGAAAATTCACCACTCCCAGTAACTAGCAATTGCTTGGCTTCAAACAAACCACTATTATGCACAGCTCATGCTGAGTCCTTAACTGTTGTTGAGCCATTGCGCAATCATATGTAGATATAAGAGAATGATATAATTTCTTTGAAGAAGCTCGAATAAACTTTTTTGTTTGTTTGTAAACTACACGCATGTCTTTACATTTACTTCCCAAATCGTATAAAGTTTACAGAAGTACTTAAAGTTGTTATGTTATTATGGGATCTCATTTTGGAGTTTTGCATGTCAGTAGTATCAGTAGTAGAATTGCGTTCATTTCTTCCATCCATCATTTCCGGGGTGGCTTTTTGGGTTGAATTTCTTGTCGTGACCCTGGGATTAGAATCCCTGTCTGTGACTGCGGGGCTGCTTTCATCGCGACCGGTTGATTGTTCAGCTTCCCTGGAGAATCGACACAGTGGACATTGTGATTTCGGCAGTTCATTTATTACACAGTCACATGCAGCTACCCAGAAATCCTGCTCATCGTTTTCAGGACATGAAATCGTATGTGCAGCAGCTTTCAGTTGCTTCACCGTCATGTTCGATGAGCAGTCAATTTGGGATTCTGATATTTCTGATTTACATAATATGTGCATGTATTGCAGATGCTATACTATCACCATAATATCGCTAAAATAATGTTACATGACAAATTTTTGTTTCTTACCTGCACTTATGAGAGACTTGGAGTCGCCCGTAATGGCAAACATTCCTAGGAGTAGGAATGTAAAAAAGATCGTAAAGAAACTTAGGTCCATGATTCAACAAACGCAGGTATAACTACACCTTGGGTAAAGAAATCTCAAGTATAAGTGGAGATTCGTCCGTAGACGCCCGAGATTAATATGCACGTTGTATCGCCAAAATACGCAATTATCGTAATATACTAAATGATGTCATTGATAGTGATATGTTTTCCAAGAACTTCACAAGATCATATTCGACTTGTGCACTAAACTACTACTACATATTCATTCCACGTTCCACAATCTGGGTTTGAATGGAGAATGTAAATGGGATTTTTATCATGTTTTCTAAATTCTATCTGACGTCTTTGGTGACAGTTTACGTAACTTTATTATTTGGCATTGTTCAGTCACGTACTGCATTCATTATGACTAACTCTGAAAATGTGTATTTTTAGTTCCTGCTCCTTCCTTCCCATTGATTGTGTATGAAATTAAAATGGAAACAATGGAGGAGCATGAACTGTGGAGTCTTCAATGCAAAATTAGGTATAAACTAAAAAAATGTACTCGTAATTTTTCAGAGTTAACATTGCAGGTAAATAAATATATTCTTTCGGTGCAGCACACAATTCAAGAGAGATAAGGATGAATGATAGATCAAGTTTCATTTTTATGCATTCTGCCAATGATCACTCCACCAATATAACATTCTCAAAGTCAATATAGTTGGCAGGTATAGTGTTGCAGATGAAAGTAAATTGATAAGCATATATTGGATCATCTATTATTGTCTTTCGTTTTTATAGAGTGTCATGACTGGGTAGCCTTGACCATCGTAAAATCAACAATCGTAGTCTCGAGCTCATTTAGCATAATGATATGTAGGTCTTTTTGGAGAACATGAGCATCTGCGCTCAGGCGCTTGTTATATAAGCATTTTGGAGGAGAGTTACACCAGCACCAAGCATTATTTATGGTTCAGGTACCAAGTCCTCCTTTATTATTAGATGTATTGTGAATTGATACTTGTAGAATCCAGAGGCAGCAGGTTTAGGGATTATCCATAAGGGGCAGTGGAAATGCACTTTAAGCTGTGTGTATGAATACATCAGACAGGGGATTATAAAAAGTAGTCCATAGTAAATAGAGAATCCACACGTTAAAGTGTGATGCATATGAGGTACAAGCTCAGAGATTTTTCCTATTGTCTCCCGAGTCTATAAAAGGGCATCGACTGCATCTTTTCCCTTTTAGTATGCAGCAAACATTTAACCTCATCGGTTCACCATGAAGTAGTGCTGCAGCCACAAGTGTTTCTGATGAAACACAAATCCCACTTTCCACTCTCATAGGAAAATTGTAAGTTCAAATGGGAATGTTTTCCCTATACATAATTCTATTTCTGAGTCTCTGTTTCTGAAGTGGCATTAACGGTGTGGAATTGCGTGTGGTTTGGTTATAGGATTTTCCTCATTGGGTCCTCCATATTTTGGATTGAGGACTTTTTTCCCTTTTCCTTTTTGGCACAATAGTGGTAAGGAAAAGTACAGAATCCTTTCATAATTTATTAGGTTGTGAATGGTGGTTAGTTTCACGATTCTCATCGTTCGTTCAATGTTGATTTTTATCAACAGCCCCCTTGGCTTGGATTAATTGCTCCGGTCATTTTGTCCTCATCCTTGGTCTGGATTATTATTCCCGGGTTGATTCCTATTCCCCGTTGTCTGGACCATTCTCGTGGATCTCATTTCCTCTTCCATTGGCCTGGACTATTGGTTCTGGTCTCATTCCTTTCTATTCCCTGGATGATTCTTCCCAGGTTGATTCCTCCCATTTCCGGTTCCCTTTCCTTGTGCTGATCTTCGGTTCATCCGCTGCGGCCATTTCGTCATAACTGGATCAGAATCTTCTTCTTGAGGTTTCGTAATTAAATATTAATTAAGCCATAGATGTATTGCTCTTGCTTTTCCATATTTGGGTGTGACAAAAGCATTAAAGGCTCTGGCTTACCTTATAACATAAGATAGCTAACCCTTCGCGCGCGTGATCAGGAGTTGAGTAATTTAACCACTAACAGTGGAACTCTTCTCTTGGTGGCATAATAGATTTCCTGTCACACTCAAAAATTCATACGCGGTTAGGGATTCCTAAAATGAGTTGCGGGTCTTTGGATCTCACTCATCCTTGCTGATGTCCCTAATCTGATAGAGCATTGAGTAATTATCCAAAATTAATATTTAGTTACCTATTTAGAAGTAGTAGTTAGTATTAAGGTTTAACATATACTCACTAAGTTTTAAGTAGTAAGTTAGAATTGAGATTATATTTAAGTACCGTCTCACGATGTTCCATTTACTTTAAGAAGGGAGTTTATATTATATTTATGTGGAGACCGGATCTTGCTCTGGTTCCAAATCTATTTCTGTTCAGTTTGATTATTTATTAACTTGATTAAAAGTCAATCGTCTCCCTATAATCTTTTCTGTGTTTAATGATTATTTCTGGTAACACATAGCGCCAGCTACGCAATATTCAATTCCATTTATCCGATTTATCTCACTTCATGAGTTGGGTCAATATGTCCATATTTTGAACTTCAAAGTCATTTATTGAGAAAGTTTGTGCATTTTTCCCTTAGCCATTGCGCACACACATACACCAGTATTCCCTGGATATAATGCAATGAATTTCCAGAGGAAAACAGATTACGATTTTCATAGAATTTAACTTTTATACCAACGGATAGTAGCCAGTTGGTCAAAATTCTGTAGCGGGCTTTCCCTCCCGTTACACGTGGCGAGTGTAATTTTAGCCTTATTAGTCCTGAATTTTTCAAAAATAGACAGTTTTAGGATTAATCGTCAGTAAGGCTTCGAACCTAGAATCTTCTGTCAGATCATTTTTTATTTAATTCCTGATTTTAATTCTCTTCTAATTCTTTTATTTTCGTTCTTTTAACACATGTTAACTATTTCAATTTTGGCCTGACTATTGAAAGAACAAGCGCTGTTACCAGAAGTAAAATAAGGGGTACGTGAGTACGAACGATTAGTAGATTACTTTGGTTTAAAGAAGTATATAGAATTAAGGAGTAACTAATAGTATCATTATAAGTCGAGTAATGTAAGCACAAGCACATCATTAGTGGCTTACTACAAATAATATTACATCAATTAGAATAACTCTGTGTCCAGTTTTAACTGCTTTAGTTTACGAAGTGGCTCACGGATAAAATCGCTATCATAGTCGTAGTTCGAATCATTCATAGTAAAAGGCATGAAATAGAGATATAGTTCCAATATTGTTCGAGTAGTAGAGTTTCAGTCCTTTAATTAGTTTCATCGCTCAGGAGTCATGTACATGACATTTTGTATTGTAGTTACCTTACCAGATAGAAAGTAGTTGAAAACCCTTCTTACATCCATATTATTATCATGAGGCTGCAAATGGTGGAAGATGCTCTCGCGAACAGGTTCGCAAATGCCAGTAGCGACCAAGACTATGGGAAGGAGTTTGGGGCTACTTTACCTTTTTGGGCATATTTGAGAGGCATTGAACCTCCTACTTTTGGAGGAAAGTACGACTGTCTTTGTCCATTCGAATTTCTTGATCAGTTATACGAGTTTAGGAATTTTGTAGATTGTTCTGAGGAGTGCATGCTTTCTGAAGTAATTCCATATGCCCTTAAAGGCGATGCGTACAGATGGTATGAGTCCCACCCGGCTGAGGTTCCTTTCCCATCCCTTCTTGACTTTGCAAGTAGCTTCAGTTATCAGTTGGGGTGTTACAACGACTACGAGGTTCTGTATAGAGACCTCTGTTACCGTAACCAAGGGAAAGATGAAACCCTCAGCCAGTACCTACACATATTAATAGAGTACTTTACGCATTTAGGGCAACCCATCACTGCTTCAGGTCTCTTACAAAAGTTGAACCAGGGAATAAACCCAGAGTACGCTCTGGATCTCCTCAATTTTGCTACGAGGTTTACGGTCCAACACTTATTATCTCTCGCAGTAGTAATCGATGAGATAGTGGATCACCGAAGAGCAAAAAGGCGAGACAGGTTCTCTCGTAGAGACCAGTCTTCCACTCTTCATTCCATCGAAGCAGAACTTGTGGCTATGGAGGATTACTCCTCATCTTTCCATTCATTATTTGAGGTTTCGATACCTAGTAGTAGAGCCATAGTAAGCAAGAAAAATTTTAGTACCTCAGACTTGTCGGGTATTGTAGATTACTCCTCATCTTTCCATTCCTTATTTGAAGTTTCGGTACCTAGTAGTAGAGCCATAGAAACACACAGTACCTCAGACTTGTCGGGTACTGAAGATTACTCTTCGTCTTTCCATTCCTTATTCGGGGTCTCTGTATCAAGCAGTTGGGTAGTAGGCAATGACACACGTAGTACTGTTTCTCCAAATAAGAGGGTAAATTTATTTTGTCTCGGAGAGCAGATACGTGTAGAGGAAAACTATTTAACTAAGACAGGGGTCAGATTCCATACATCTGTCTCTCGTTCAAAATTCTCTAGGGACCCCACGATCATCTTCATTTTGTGGAAATTGCGTTCTTTTGTTGAGCCAACTGCATTCGCTGTCTTCATCACGATCATCATCATCTTGGTGAATTTGAGTTCATCAATTGGGGGTTTCTCACGTATTGGCTTAACGATTCCCTTTGACAACGGTTAGGCACAAGGGCAGTAAACCGAACATACATAGCAATAGCATAAAAAAAATTATTTTTAACTTCTTTTCCAACCCATAAATAATAAATAGGGCTAGCAGGAATGCCCCTACCGAATTTCAGAAACTTGAGTTGATTTTATGATCTTTTTATGATCACTGAGAAAGAATTTATTTTACTTCAGATTATAATAGATAGGGCTAAAAGACATGCCCCTACCAAATTTCAGTGACTTGGCATGATTTTATGATTGATTTTCGGAGACCTTATATTTTGTAAATTTTATTTGCATCATGATTCCTGTAACTGTAAGCTTCCTCTCCCGGTCACCTATATTAGGGCAAAGGCTAACCAGTCATTAATATCAAACTTTTCGTTTTTGTGATCTCAAGGGACGAGATCAAACAGAAGTTGGGGGACGTGTCATGACTGGGTAGCCTTGACCATCGTAAAATCAACAATCGTAGTCTCGAGCTCATTTAGCATAATGATATGTAGGTCTTTTTGGAGAACATGAGCATCTGCGCTCAGGCGCTTGTTATATAAGCATTTTGGAGGAGAGTTACACCAGCACCAAGCATTATTTATGGTTCAGGTACCAAGTCCTCCTTTATTATTAGATGTATTGTGAATTGATACTTGTAGAATCCAGAGGCAGCAGGTTTAGGGATTATCCATAAGGGGCAGTGGAAATGCACTTTAAGCTGTGTGTATGAATACATCAGACAGGGGATTATAAAAAGTAGTCCATAGTAAATAGAGAATCCACACGTTAAAGTGTGATGCATATGAGGTACAAGCTCAGAGATTTTTCCTATTGTCTCCCGAGTCTATAAAAGGGCATCGACTGCATCTTTTCCCTTTTAGTATGCAGCAAACATTTAACCTCATCGGTTCACCATGAAGTAGTGCTGCAGCCACAAGTGTTTCTGATGAAACACAAATCCCACTTTCCACTCTCATAGGAAAATTGTAAGTTCAAATGGGAATGTTTTCCCTATACATAATTCTATTTCTGAGTCTCTGTTTCTGAAGTGGCATTAACGGTGTGGAATTGCGTGTGGTTTGGTTATAGGATTTTCCTCATTGGGTCCTCCATATTTTGGATTGAGGACTTTTTTCCCTTTTCCTTTTTGGCACAATAGTGGTAAGGAAAAGTACAGAATCCTTTCATAATTTATTAGGTTGTGAATGGTGGTTAGTTTCACGATTCTCATCGTTCGTTCAATGTTGATTTTTATCAACAGCCCCCTTGGCTTGGATTAATTGCTCCGGTCATTTTGTCCTCATCCTTGGTCTGGATTATTATTCCCGGGTTGATTCCTATTCCCCGTTGTCTGGACCATTCTCGTGGATCTCATTTCCTCTTCCATTGGCCTGGACTATTGGTTCTGGTCTCATTCCTTTCTATTCCCTGGATGATTCTTCCCAGGTTGATTCCTCCCATTTCCGGTTCCCTTTCCTTGTGCTGATCTTCGGTTCATCCGCTGCGGCCATTTCGTCATAACTGGATCAGAATCTTCTTCTTGAGGTTTCGTAATTAAATATTAATTAAGCCATAGATGTATTGCTCTTGCTTTTCCATATTTGGGTGTGACAAAAGCATTAAAGGCTCTGGCTTACCTTATAACATAAGATAGCTAACCCTTCGCGCGCGTGATCAGGAGTTGAGTAATTTAACCACTAACAGTGGAACTCTTCTCTTGGTGGCATAATAGATTTCCTGTCACACTCAAAAATTCATACGCGGTTAGGGATTCCTAAAATGAGTTGCGGGTCTTTGGATCTCACTCATCCTTGCTGATGTCCCTAATCTGATAGAGCATTGAGTAATTATCCAAAATTAATATTTAGTTACCTATTTAGAAGTAGTAGTTAGTATTAAGGTTTAACATATACTCACTAAGTTTTAAGTAGTAAGTTAGAATTGAGATTATATTTAAGTACCGTCTCACGATGTTCCATTTACTTTAAGAAGGGAGTTTATATTATATTTATGTGGAGACCGGATCTTGCTCTGGTTCCAAATCTATTTCTGTTCAGTTTGATTATTTATTAACTTGATTAAAAGTCAATCGTCTCCCTATAATCTTTTCTGTGTTTAATGATTATTTCTGGTAACACATAGCGCCAGCTACGCAATATTCAATTCCATTTATCCGATTTATCTCACTTCATGAGTTGGGTCAATATGTCCATATTTTGAACTTCAAAGTCATTTATTGAGAAAGTTTGTGCATTTTTCCCTTAGCCATTGCGCACACACATACACCAGTATTCCCTGGATATAATGCAATGAATTTCCAGAGGAAAACAG
Source organism: Orchesella flavescens (assembly GCA_964034955.1). Taxonomy (NCBI): domain Eukaryota; kingdom Metazoa; phylum Arthropoda; class Collembola; order Entomobryomorpha; family Orchesellidae; genus Orchesella; species Orchesella flavescens. The sequence goes on along the minus strand of OZ035955.1, from coordinate 17,517,594 downwards.
ATTACGATTTTCATAGAATTTAACTTTTATACCAACGGATAGTAGCCAGTTGGTCAAAATTCTGTAGCGGGCTTTCCCTCCCGTTACAAGAGAGTCATGTGATAACTAACAGTTTTTAATATTTTTATATGCAGTTTCTTCAGAGATCTCACAACACCCCACGTTTTATCATTATTTCACTATTTGCTATTATGCACATAAAGACATAAGCACATGGATAGGCTTTACAGATTAGAATATGCCAATATGACCATAAATATGTGCAACAGCTGGAGAACTGCATATCCAAGCATGCATTTCGACTCGTTCTTTCCATCGTGCATAAACTAGTTTGTGCTTATGATCATTGTTCACCAACTAAAAAATAATGATAATAATGATGATACTGACTTACGAAAAGTACTTGAATTCACAATCAGGCAAAATTCATCATTATGTTTCGAGTTAATCTGCTCTTGTCATTAGCGAAAAGAGAAGTATGCTAGGAGTTATATCTCGTGTCTGCTCCAGAGTCTCTATTTCGAGTTCATTGAAGTCGAAGTTGAAGACACAATACTTTCAGTCGTCTTCTACTTGGCCACATGCGCCAGTGATTATCACACAAATTATGGAACAATCGCCCCAAGATATTAACCTTGCTGTTGAAAAGCTGTCTTTAAAAGATCATGGGGATGAGGAACAGAAACACAAAGACAATGATTCCAAATCTGATCATTTGACGGTAGCTAACAATTGGCATTGTATGTTAATGGTATGTACGATTTAATGACGATGGAATAACAGTTATATTTGAACATATTGCAGAGAACATCTGGCAATACCAGAGACGCTGGAGTTAACTCCGTTATTGTCTATGCACTGAAAACACTTTCCCCAACCGTCAGAGAAGTTATCTTCAAATGTGAAGAAAATCCCCCAGCATTTACCTTCAAAGCGGGTCAATGGTACGAAAGCTATTTATGGCATGCAAACAGTCGGATTGTAATAATATGGATTTTTGTAAAATTCACAGGGTTGATGTTATCATACCTAAAGTAGAGACTGTGGGTGGATTCTCCATGTCTTCGAGCCCCACTGAGTTGAGTTCTGAACTTCATCAACTCAAACTAGCTGTGAAGTATTCTACACATCCACCTGCATTATGGATGCATGATCAGGTAACTAACTCTACTGAAAATAGGCATGGTATATAAAGTAAGGTTTAGTACACTACTTATTATTATGCATACTTATGTGGATTGACATTTTGTTTCAGTGCAAAGTTGGAGATAAGCTTCAAATACGTGTTGGAGGTGATTTTTACTTGGACGAAAATAGAGATGAGCGCCGCCCGGTTCTGCTTATCGCAGGTGGTGTGGGAATAAATCCTTTATGCAGTATTGTTCGATATATTGAAGAAAGTAAAAGCAGAGGTATGATGCCAAAAACTCTTCCAGTTTGTCTCCTATACAGTTCCAAAACTGCAAATGAACTCATATTCAAGGTATTAACCGAAAATAAAACTGTTAGTATTCATTTGTGACTATTTATGTTCAGAATACTACATTATATCCATTTCTACTTTATATATTTGCAGGACGTATTTGACAATTACGTTAGAGAGGACGAATACTTTCTTCCCTTGTATTATATTACTGGTGAAAGTACAACCAGATCCTCGGGTGTACCTGACAGCGATATTCCGCGTATATTTCCAATTACTCCTTTGATATTTTAATTCATTGCTCATATTAACGTGGAACGTAATCACTGAACCATATGCGTGAATTAAACAGGTAGGCGAATGAATAGGTCTGATTTGGAAATTGCACTACGCTTTCTTACTCGGATATCAAAGACTCCTTCGCTAATAGATGCATATGTGTGTGGACCACCCCCAATGATAACGAGCATTACCAATGAATTAAATTCTTTAAACGTTGACCAAGTCCACTTTGAACAATGGTGGTGATGATAAGATGACGACAAACTAGATGCATCAACAGTCGATACGAATTTCAAAGTAAGACTACTACTGTCAAGGACGAGTTTTTATTTTCCGCTTTAGTCATTTTACACACATTAAAACTTTTGTTATTCAAAATAAAAATATATTTTACTAAATCTACAAACTCAAGTCAAATAATGAATAAAAATCATACTGGAAAAAGTTTTACGTACTGTATTAAATTTTCTCACATGTATTACCCGTCACCATGTATCTGTTAGAACCATCATCCGCAGTTTGGAAACAGTTAAAATGCCTGCATGCCTTAATAATAAAAATAGAAGTCTTACCAACCAACTGACAGCTTTCTTTCCAAAGGATAAGTTAAATCAAAGGGTGACAACAGGAAGTCCAAGGCAATGGTAGTATGCATTAACTAAAAACACGAACTATCTTGAGTCTTCGTGTAAAACACCAATGATTTTTTCTCTTGCATTTTCCATCTAACTTGGACCAAGACGCATCAAATGTACTTATTCATGGGTATGGGTGTCTGCTTCAATACTTCTTTAAGCTACCCCTTCTTGTCCCAGACCTTCTCTGTTCTGATTTTCATTCCACACAGACATTTACACAACATTAAAAAATTTATGTGGCTATAGGCGGAAGAAAGCACTGCAGAGCAAGCTTTAATTTGATTTTTTTTTAAAAAAAACTTTAAAAACATGGAGTAAATGAGCGCGAAGACCTCTTACCAACGCTACAGTTAGTTGATAAATTGTGCAATGATACCCATTTTGTCTGTCGCTGATGTGTAACAAGGAAACGGAGAAACCAAAATGCATATTTGGTAAAGATGAAGTTCTAGATGATGCAGATGCTGCATATTTTGAATCTGAATACTGTTTACTGGTGGCACGCCTTCTTCCCCTCCTAACAACTTTTCTACCTCTGTCTTGAAACCAACTTCTCTGCAAATCTTGCGAAGAGCTTCTTTTCTCTTCTTCATTAATCTATCTCCAAATGAGCGCTTCATCTTCCCTGCTATGCAGATGCACAGCCCGCATATGCTTGTCGTACAAACTTGACAATTTTCATCCCTTAAGTTTTTCAAATATTCTTTTCTTTCAATGGGTTTTCATATTCTTACTTCAACGTAGCTCCCTTAATAATCAAAATAAACAAAACATTATTAGATTACGCGCAGTATAAGTTTATCAATCCAAAACATACTTTTTTACACTTGGTACCAATTTATTGACACTACACATTTTTTAATCGTAGACCTTAAAAATTATTTTTCTCTGATGTATTTTTACCATTACAGGTATTAGATATATAATTAAACAACCAATCGAATCTAAAACAAAAACCCAAGTTAAAGCAAGTGATGTAAATTATTAAACTACTGCTCATTTCTGTTCGGGAGATATAAAATCAAGAGTAACATTTAATAGCAGAAAGAAACAATCATAAAAGGAAACACTTTAACCCTTGAATACGAGACAAAGCGGAATCTGAAGATATCTAACAAAAACTTTACCGTATGTTGTGTATTACCATACTAAATCTAAAGCTACATCTAACTGACTGAATTATAGTAAGAAACGATTTTAAAAAAAGGAGGTTACACAAGTAACAAAGCCGCAATCATTCTATAAGAGTGACACAAGTGCCGATTAAACGGCTGTTCATCTAATCTCAATATTTTGCACTACGAACCCATTATTGACTGCAAGTCGTTCAAAGATAAGTCAGAGTCAGACCATCTCAATGTATAAAAGATAATGTCTTTATACATTCCATCTTTCATTACAATCCTGTTCCTTCAGCCATTTAATTAGGTAATATTTACTTTTTTCAGTACAATTTCTCAGCATTAGTTAAATTCAAATATTTTAGTCTATTCCTACTTAAATCCTAATATATTTCTTCAAACTAGCATATCTGTGGTAATTTTTACTTGTTTAAGTTCAATAACAAACCAGACGTGAAGCAAAAAAGAAAAATACTTAATCATATTCTAAATTATTAGATAATAATTCTATAACAAATTCTCCTGTCTATTTTTCTAAGAAATCAAAAGAACAAGTATATATACCACGTAAAAAGGAAATCGTGTAATCGAAATCCCATCGTCGAATACATCATCATATGGATGCTGGAAGTACAACTACGTAAAATCTGCTCATATCCTCATCTTGTTGCATGCAGCTTCCGATCCGAAAGTTAATACCGACCACCACCGCCACCACCACCACCACCACCTAGCAAAATTAATTAATTATTCAATGATGCTAAATACATAATATACAAAATACAGAAATAACTCAAGCCTTTTTAACACATACCACGTGGACTGTATGATCGGGAACGAGAATGGCGCCGGCGACGATGATGAGGGGATGGTGATCGTCGGTATCCTCTATAATAATCATCCCTTCGACGACTTTAGGATATAAAAATGTTATTTATAGAAAGTAGTACAATGTGAAAATAACTTGCAAAGTAGAAAACCTTTGAATATAATTAATAATAAGTTGTTTCTAGATGGCCTTACGTTGGTTTTCCCATGTAAATACCAGGAGTTGGAGTATGTGCTCTCTGAGTAATGGAGAAATCCACACGAATTCTACGGCCGTCTATCTCAATGCCGTTGCAACTATCTTTAGCAGCTTTTGCATCCTCAACGCTCTCGAAATAAATGAAAGCGAATCCACGAGACCTACCAGTCTACAGTTAGTGGGATAAGTATAACAAATGAAATATTGGAACTTCAAATAAATGTTTTAATGACTACTAAGAACTAAAAGTAATGATGTGTTAGATCTTATATAATAATTACCTGAGCATCAATGACAACAGTGCATTCCTCAATGGGACCATAGCGAGAAAACACGTCTTTCAAATCCCTTTCTGTTGTTCGAAGACTAAGTCCAAACACTCCCAAGCATTTATTTGGGCTTGGATTATCCTACATGGGAAACATAAATTTAACTTCCAGTAAATAATAATCAAGTAAAATATTATCCATTTTGTATTGACAATGTAACTATACGGCATGCATAGTTCATTGAACATTTCAATTTCAAACTCAAATTGAATACAAAAATGTTCGACCATCTACGTACCGGCTAGTAAGCAGAATGTAAGATAACGGGATGTGGGGAGATTCACGTCATATGGATATATAAAAACAAACAATCAAAAAAACAACCAAATTCAATTAATTGTTTGATAAGCTTATATAACTTATACAATTAAACATGATTGTCATGTGAAAGTCAAAATGCCATTCAACATTGTTAAACTAAATACGATTTGTAGTAACAACAGAATTGATCTACACACTACTGCTGTTGTCTTCCAAACTCATCTTGACAATATAAAATTAAACAGACACGATTATAATTTACCAATAATTACTGACTAAAAATCTTCACACAGAAGACCCAAGACCCATAACGGTATCACTTTTAAACCTGCTCTTCGAGTGAGGGATTCTTATATACTTCATCGCATTTTTTGTAGTACCTGAAAAATTTGCAACTTATTGCACGTAAAACAAAAAAAACATACTTCAAAACGTATTTTAGCGGTGTTAGTTAGACAACAACCTAAAGGGGATCAGACTACACTACAACTTAATTAAATAATACAAAGATTTCTCCCCCATGCAGTAAAAGTCACCAACACATACAAATCACATGGCGTAGACAATTAACAATTAAAGCTAAGTAAGACAGCATGTTGAGTTTATAGGCAGCCTAACTCCTTTCGCCTTTGTTTTGACGCTGATAAAGCTACACAATTATCTTGTATGCGAAAGTATCGCTAATGAAAGTAATTCATTCACGTTAAGATTTTTTTAAAATTTTGAAGCAGGTGCAACGCAAATTATAATGTAAAAACAATGTGCAACCTGAAGCACATGTACAAATGTTTCCTGCCTAAACTTAATAGAGGAGAAGAGGTAAATTTTAGCTAGGCTGCAATTAAGAAGACAAATGCGACATTAAACTTAACTACAGGTTATAATGATTAGAACTACAACCGTTTGATGGCAAATCTTCAGATCTGAAAGAGCATCATTACACTTATAAACACTCACTAAAATAATTAACCATCATATTTGTCGGGTCCACCAATTGAATCACTTCATAAAACTTGACTATTACAACTTCTGATTTTGGGTCAATCAAACGTACCGTGTCGTGCCAGTGTGGACGTAATCGCACATGAAACGAACATATTAAACTAAAGCATGATATGAGCTTGAAGATTCTTACCCTGTTTCCTCCTCCACCAGTATGTCGACGCCTGGATGACATTGGACTCCGAGAGTGGCTTCGGCTAAAAATTAATCACAATAAGATTGTTGCTATAAATTACTTATATCTCATACATTTTAATCGTAATTAATCATAATATTAGTATAGTAATTGGGATTTTCATCCAATTTACAAACTAACCGTTCTCGTGATCGAGATCTGTAGCCACGTCGGGAGGTTTCCCTCTCCCTGTACGCACCAGCTCCAGCGGCGGCCTTCCTTGTGCGAGAACGGCTGCGAGATCTCGAATAGGATGATCGGCGATGACGGCTCCTTGACCGAGACCGATCTCGTGAATGATGATGGGGACTACCGTTTGCCATTCTAGGAGACACACTTCCTCGCCCACCAGACTTGTCAGGATATCCGGAATACTGAAAATAAATTACACCCAAAATCATCAATCCATCATTATTGACTCAAAATCAATAAATTATAACAATATCAACAATCACAAACTAATGAGTAAACATGGAATAGTTCAAAAGTAAAATTTTACTCCTTTATTTGACGGCATAAGCTGATGTTTTTAAAACTTCAGATAATACTAAAATTCACATAATATAATTTTGGTAAAACGGTGGAATGAAATCGACCTGAACAATTTATTTCTAAAAGCACAAAAAATCCAAAAAATCTTGACCCCACACTTGATTTAAAACTTGGCTGAATGTTTTCCTCTTTGCCGCTCCGTCTTTAGATTTTTTGTCGCATTAGGAACGACGCAAATTATACCAGCGAGAGAAAATAAAAGCTAAACGAGTCAAAAAAAAGATCAAATGTGGCCTTGCCAGTAGCAAAACATAGCGCATATAGACCGGATGCGATGTACACACGAAAATAATACCCAAGTCAACTGATCACATTTCCAAGATTGAAGATCCGAAAGTATATAAAGCGTAGTCAACTTACCATGGGGAGTTTGGAGAGCCGTCACTAACTAAACGATTCTAAAAAAAGCAGCGTGGCCTTTCCCTCTTTATGTCTTTACTCTTGAGAATTCAGCTTTTTAAAATCCTAGATTTCTGTTCCTTCGGCACAAATAAACAAATGTTGAATGTTATATTGAGCATTGGCTTGTTTTGAAAAATTAATAAAAATAACCCACTACACACCACATCTGCAGCAAAGAATTAGTTTATGTTTTATAAGTAAAAAGCTTTTTTACCCTACTCTCAACTTGTTCCAATCCAATCCTTTCCTCTTCTTCACTAGAGCTCTCGTTTTGTGATGCCTCTAACAACACTAACTATACTACTCTTGCTCTCCTGTATACTATGTATCCTATCCTGCTACTCATAAGTACATTCTCCGTAGTTCTTGGTCTTCTTCAGCACATTTGCGTACTTTCAACTGGAACAGATATATATATTATCATATACATACACTGTTTTTCGTCAACTTTAGGGTTCCTCTTAGAAAAATGCCGTCGGACGTCGGTACTGGTACAAGCGGTGTGGTAGTCCGTACCTGCCTATGCGTGTATCACACTAACAATATATATATGTATGTATGTATGTGAGGCTGCTTGCTGCTCTAAAGTTGTGTGGACTCTGTGGAGTGGAGGGACAAAGAAATTATGAGTTGTGTGATCTTAGGGAAAAAAATTGTACTAAGATTACTTATGTATAGGAAGCGTAATATAAAACACAAAGAACTTACAGAAAGAGGAGTACGTAATTCTTGCACACAACGCGACGCTATATACGCTACCTGATTTAATACTTGATGCTGATGCTGTAATACATATGGAATGGATGGGGATTATAGGAGGACACGAACGATTGAAAGGGTAAGAGCATTTTTGAATGTACCTAACGTGGCTTCGTTACACGATATGTATATTGAGTTAAATGCATGTGGAGTAATAAGTCGATTTTTTTACTACTATTCATTTTGGTATTTTTTGGGTACAGAGTACATATATACTCATATTTGTGACTTAACTTAACAGACCACGTTGTTGTAATTGCATCGAGCCGAAATTATGAATATTATTACGCATGCATAACTATGAACTATAACATTGCATATTATGAATATTGTTTGGGTGAAGTGAAGAATTCTTTTAACTACGTGAACTTCTCTGAATGGTTGATGTAGTCATTTATTGCTTACATGACATGAGTTCACAATTGATTTTCAGTTATCAATGTTATCGTAATACTGTGTATATACATACATGTTATCTACGACCAAGCCACGTTGTTGGTTCGATATGTGATTAGTGGATTGGATGCCGAATCTTCATACTTTTTTTTTGCTTCAACTGTGTACAAGGCGTTGTTTTGAAAATCGACCACACTTCATTGTAAACGAGTAAAGTATGCATAGATATTGTTAGTATATGTATAATACTTAAAATGTAATGCAGAAGCAGTCATCCATAAGAATTCATGGCCATATATCCCATAGGTTTAATGAGTGGATCACAGAGTCAGATTACTTGCTTTTTGCCATTAAATACCTATGCATTCAATGAAGATGTACTTGACTTTTGGACTTACAGTAAAAAGATAGTGGTAGTAAGTTGAAGTTGTGTGTACATTATTATTAATGCCTACATTTTGGGAAGCCGATTCGAAGGACGGGGACGGATGGTTTAGTACATTGCATAGAAACATTTCTCGACTTTCGGATAAATAGACATGAACGTTGGGAGGGAGTGTTATTAGCAAGCGATATTGAAGTAGTAGACATTTTTTAAGGCAATGAGGGCATTTGGTAGTTACAATTTCTTTCATTAACCTAACATTGATTAATGCTTTGTCATATTATTCATTGCATTTGTTGAATATACAGCCTATTAAGCCAAGAATTAAAGCATGTTGCAAACCTAAAAAAAACTTACGATCATGAATATGAATGAATAATAAGTTTTGAAATTTAGTTGGGTCCAGCGAATCAAAACAATTTTTACCAGCTTATTGCATAAACTCTCATAAGAACGCAACATCAAAACGGTACATATAGTATCATGCAACTTGTATGCATATTTTATTCATCCGAAGCACAGCAAAAAGACTCATAAATATAGGAGTTATAATATTTACTTTATCTTTGGATATGAGTGTGTCTAGTAGTGGGTCGTCTAACTACGGAATATCCCTTTCTCGAATAGTGTTACAACATTTTTGACGATGGCAGCACAACGTTTTTTCAACAAAGTTAGGTTGATGACAAACTGATACATTATTCGATATTCACATTACTACTTATAGACACTATCAAAAAATTCCGATTTAGATTAAGTTGAGGGAATGCCACTCAATAATTTCAAAGTTAAGGTGACGGATTGTAATTTGTAATCAATATTTATCTGTTCAGTTGTTGACTTCATCAGGATTCTGAAAATATTTAACAAGCTGGGTGTATAAGAAAATTATATGTGTGTATAAAAGCAAATGTAAACCATAGATATATAGGATCCTATATCTAGGATATGCAGCAAGTAACAAGAAGGCCTTTAGTCTGTTTCAGATGGCCCCAAACTGTTAAATACCGTTAAACTAAAATGATGAGAAGGTGCATTCATTTGCTAAATTGTTGGTGGTGCTAACACAAAACGTAAAGTTCATATTGCGATATAAATCACAAGCATATTATATGTGTTAACAACATATTGAATAATTAACGAACTCACCGTAAAACTTTAATGTACTCTCATTTAATTAAGTGCATAATATTAATCAATGATTAAATATTAATAGATATTTTTAGATCGCGTTCTTGAATTTATTAAATTAAAACGGAACATTCTTATTGATTGGGCTAGACTAGATTCCTGAAAGCGATATTAGCAGCATATCGATAGTGTTCAATAAAAAGTTATTTCCTCATTATATCGTGTTCGATGAAGATTCATAACAACAATCAATGTGAAACCATTTATGTGAAAACGTGAAAACTTTGCGAGAACTGATAGTAAAAGCATTACCAAAATTATGGATTCATATTGTAACATGAAATGAAAAGAAATTTATTATATTGCAAAAGAAACTGAGTGCCCTTGCTCTCATTAAAATTACAACGTAATCTCAGGAAATTCGTAAATTGGATAAGAGCGTGAGAACTTCAAGTGTTCTTTCACTTCTTCAACAAAAATATCGAATGTTTGTTTTTCACTACTCCGATGACATTTACGAGATATTAAGAAGTTTCCTCGTCTCACGTTGCCCAACATAACATAGCTCACTACACAACCTGAGAGTGAGTAGCTAAAGTAGGTCTAAAAAAAGCTTTTTCTCTTGTTAACATCCAGTTTCTCCATTTAAGATGTATCCATTTGAAATAACCTTCTACTGGTTATGTAATATTCTATGGATCTCATTATAGTTTGTTCGGTTAGAGTTGTTCGTTATATAAACTGTTATTTTGGTAATACTTTGGAGTAGTAGTAGTAAGTGGCTGCCGGGGATTATCATGTGAAGAGCATATGTATACGTACATTTTTCATAATGGAAAACTTGAAGAGTAGGGAATATGAAATACGAACTGTTGAGCCTCATGCGATTACTAAATGTACAATGCTAGTTGTATGGAAACAGGCAGAATAAAACTTATTACGTGGTTCCAATCTACTTTTATGTTTGGTTGTATGACTGGTGCCTTGCTACCTACCTTTTCACTTACTTTTACTTTCTATATGTACATTTACGAGATACGCATTCATCCACCAGGTATGCTGCCACAGAGTTCTCTGCTTTACCAACCTGTCTATCTTATTCGCTCTCTGGCTGTCTTCTCTTTCTCTGGCGACGCATGAAATCTCTTTCGAAGATTCGGACTAGTTCGGTCTAGTGTACTGTTTTTGAGCTGTTGCTTTCTCTCCTTTTCCACGGCGCTCTTAAGCCCGCTGCATCAGTTGCTTTCCATCCAGTTCATAACCATCTTCCCACGATATTTCTAGCTGTTCTTTCTGCTTTTCACATGGTTGGAAACTGACACATTGTTTGCTGTGAGAGACACGCTGGTTCTTGTGCATGTAGTCTACTTTCAGAGAAAGGGAAAGGATTTTTGGCTCGCGATGATACTCACGCAACCAAAATTCACAAGCACAAGTCGGTAAAACGCAACTGGTCGTTGCCGATTGAGTAATAAATCGGCAGAAAATTATTCCTCTGGAGGAATGACTCTCTGATAACTAGAAAGTGAAATACAATTTCAGTATAATCTTAGTTACTACTAGAGAACCCGTATGGAATTGAGTCTAGTTTAGAGAAAAGTATGTGAACAGTGAAAATATAGTGAAAGTATGGAATTAACAACGCTTCATCAGATCATTGTGACATTTGCTGCCACAGACTTCATGCTCGAGTGAAGCAAGAAAGAAGAAATTTCTAAAAATGCTGACATTTTACAGAAGATATGAAAAGCAAAAGTTTTTCGATTCTTATTTTCAGAACCATTTTTATATACAAGCTGTACGAAACTTGTTAAAATGGTAACAGCATCTACAGGGTTTTGTCTTCACATATTTCGTAAAACTACTGAAATCGTCTGTCTTCCAGAACAATGAGATAACACAAAACTTTACCTTGAACGAATCAACTCAAGCGAGAAGAGGATCATGACACAAGAACTGTGGTTCTCCAGCATTGATAAAAGGTAAATATGAATTTGGTACTGGTTATGAGGAACGCAAACCGAATACCGACTTAAACTTGTAAACTTACACCTACATACATATATTCCTGGTTTAATGTGAGACACTGGGTTACGGCTATGAATTCAACTGCTTCCATTCACCATACTTGCCGATATTTCATATGTACAAAAATAAAAGTATACTCGTACGTATAGTTTTGGCTTGGAAGATAGACGAAAAATATTGAAAATCAATTACCCAGTGGAGGCACTCTAGTATTATTTTATATTCTTTATAAGAAACAACATGCATGATGAAGCAATAGAATGCACATGTGGATAAAAGTTGCTTTCTCTAGAAATTGCACTAACATTAGACACAGGCAAGAAATCTCCAGCTGCCATGCCATGAATCTAAACCCTAGCCACCAAAAAACAGAAAAAGTAAAGTAGGAAATGAAACTACCTACACAATGCCAACATTTTGCACGTATGGTGCACAAGAGAGTTTTGGAGAAAGAGGAAAAATCTCTTTATTTGGTTGCAGAGTAGACGCGTGGGGTTCCAAACAGAACAGCATGCGTTATGCATTATCTTCTGTGCCATTCCGTTTTATAATATTATTATATAGCGTACCTCATAGGGTTTCCTTTCTAAACTTGTAAAATAATTTTTATAAGCAGTTTCTACAAAGAACCACTACCCACCAGATCTGGACAACATAATATTGCAATTTAAAATAAGCAATAATTGCTCGTTTTAAATTATTATTATGTTGCTCATATTATTCGGAAATATTTTTTCTCCCAGGGTTATTTGACACATTGGAGTTTAAAGTGTAAAAAATAATCTGCTCAAAAACTCTCACATTTCTCACATCAATTGCATACTATCATTAGCATATCCATTTAGTAGTGCTATTCTTTAATATTAGAAGAATATATACAGATATATCACTTTGTGTCTTGCCTGCTATCTGATTCGCATTCAAGCCAAAGAAGTGTACCAGCTTAAAAAGTGTTTTGGGAGGAGATTTGTCAAAAGGTGAAAGTAAAAATTCAAATGAATTTTACTTTTTACGTGCACGCTTTTATGTTTACATGAGTATTCTGTCATGGATTATGGACTTATTCGGTTTCCGGGAAGCGAGGTTTCTTGGCAGGCCAACGGCAACGTAAATCCGTTGTAACTTACAAGTGATACATGAATAATGTATCTGTCAGTCACTTTAACAATGACGGTATAAACACGCTTTGTCTATATGTGAGATGAGTTATGGCTGCTCCAGGTTATGAAATACACTCACTTACAACTTAACGGATATCAATATTGGTCCTGAAACTTCAAATTCATACATCTTGGAAAAGAATAACTTGTTGCTTGAATTTCTACACTTTCTGAAGAGGATAATATAAAGTATAATGCTTATCAAATGAGTTGAACTTTGAATTAAATGCTTGTTTTGAGTTTCTTTAAAAATGCTTCCAAAGTCGTATTGCATTGCTATTCTAAAGCTTTAGAAGCAGCTTTTAGTTTCGACAGGCGAAAGGCAACGGGTACCAAAGGCGAAAGTTAGCTACGTATAGAAATTATTTGTTTTGCTGTCCAAAATATATGCATTATGAATATAGTGTGCATCATGAAATAATGAGAACAAATAATGATAAAATCTGTTATTTGAATCTAAAAACTAGTGAATTGAATAGGATACGACACCACTACAGTTACTAGTTTTTTTTAATAATCTTAACATGTCCGTAAAAGCTTCAGAGAATTTTATGATAAAAACTAACTGAAATTGGAAAAACGGCACATTTTGATTCATTTAAATTTGTAATCAATTCAAGACATTTTTTAAACACTATGCTGAATTCATTTAAGTAAAAAGGATTTATATAATCGTGTGAGTAAATTAACAACTGATTTTAACAAAACTATATGGACTTACATTGATTGGTCGATTGTGCTGATTTCAGACCTGCAGATCGGACAATACAAGACATAGGCATAATAGTTTCACACTTGAGACATTTGGCCGCATTGACAGGTGTTCCGCCTCCTTTGTTGCATCAGTTAGCAGCATGTGCCTACTTGGAACAGCTCGACTCTGGAGTTACATGTAAGTTGTTTGAACTTTCACTACTACCGAAAGCCCAACTGAGCTTTCACACAGTATCTTAAAATTAAAATGTCAAACTTGCGATTAAATGAAATATTAATGTCAAGTTAGACCGTGGAAAATGACACAGTATCAACTGTGACAAGACAAAACTTTATCGTTATTGTGTAACGTGCCTATCACCTATAAAAGCTGACGCTATAAGTATACATGTCCACGAAGTTCCTTTTGCCTTTACTAATGGAGGAAAATAATTATACTTCTCCGTGAAAGTATCGTACAGCATTATTGCAGGCACCAGCTCATTCAACTGCCAACATTAAGAAAACTTGAAATAATTTTTAAAAGTATTTAATTATATAGAATATAGAATTGAATGAATATGCATTCTACAACGAACAGTACATCATCATATTCTTGTCTTTGTCATAGAACGCACAAGGGCTGTCACTTGACTAATCAAATTGTCTAGTCTACCAAAATAATTAGTTGTCGTTAATCTAGTCAACTTGAGAACGCTAGCTTATTAATATAACGTTATAAAATATTAGTGTACAGGCAAGGTGACAAAGGAACGAGTTGGTATGCCGTCCTTCTAGGAACTCTAGATGTTCACGTTTCGAAAACCGGTATCGTAGAAGTAAGTTAATATTTTGTATTTTTATAAAACATAATTTTTTTTTGGATAATATAGAGTTGACAACAAGCCATATTACTAATAATAATATGGAGTCATATATATAGTTAATTCTTGTAATATGAGCTTGCTAATAATAACAATGAAACTTTTATATTAGGATATGAACGCAGTGTCCCGAAGTCTTGGAATGGGATCATTCTTTGGTGAATCAATTTTAGATGATTCGCCAAGAGAAAACACTATTGTTACTCGAGAACCTTGTCAGCTATTACGAGTGGAACAAAGGGACTTCAGAGCTCTATGGCAGGTATGTAATTTGAATGCTGTCAAGTTAAATTGATTCATTTAAATATCTTATGTATGTACAGTCCATTTTGTGGACTCTGTGTGGATCATATTCTCTTTCTCTCTTTCGAAATCGCCTTACAGTCTTAATTTATTCAGTCGGATGCTGGTACGTCACCAAAATTCTTTAATGCACTACTTTGAGCAAGTGCACACTGTTACATGGGCTTCCTTTGTGCATTAATAGTATGATACTGTAGACCATTATCGTCGCTGCCTTAAGTGTATTGTTCAATCGAATCGTCTTAGTAGTTCGGGATTAGAATACGAAGTAAAGGATTTCTTACCAAAAAAACGTATTGCAAATGGTCACGTTGTTGACATCATATCATCAGTATGCATTAGAGTGTCTCCTTGCTGGGGTATTTTCTTTCCTTTGGATTCTCTCCATTTTTTCTTTGGCCTTTCATTTCGGACGAGTTGTAGCCATGTATGTATAGCAAGTATGATCCATAGACCACTCAAGCCATTTATACCGATAACGAAAGTCAGTCAACCGTGATTTAGATTACAAATATCTACTATCTATTATTTGATGGTCGCAATTGTGGCAACATTTCTTTACAAGCAAATACTCTTTGAAGATTTTTTTTCTAAAAATCCATAGAAAGCATACACACAAATACACATACGCAAGCTTGTAAAAAGAAAGCTTTCCCAACTCTCCTAATTTTACACAAATAAATACAATTTTAAATCTTAGATTTCAATAAAATACTTTTCTTGCAATAAAAAACTTTCCTTCACACGAAGTCTCGACAAGACTGACAATTGGAACTTTTCACTGTGTCAAATAGAGTACCCATTTAATCTTATTGCGGTACTAAAAGCACAAGTTATACAACAGTGTGGAGTATTTGTTTTATTTTGTAAATATTGATTGATCATTTCTGAATAAAGTTCAAATCAACTTTGCATGCAGATGCAGGTATAATGTTCATGCTGACGTATGGATATGTGAGAAAAATACACGGCATGAATTCTGCCAGAGAAAGCAAAAGGACAGTAGGGATTGCAAAAGCTATTTAGTTTATTTAACCTTTTACATATATACCTATGGACACATATTATTCATTAGATTTACTTTCTACATAATTTGAGGATTGACAAGATACACGAACGACATGGTTCAACTAATGCTACACAATAATGGTAGGGAAGAACAATAACGAAACAATTACAGTCGAATCTCGACTGTGTGCTTTCATGTTTGGACTAATTTTTCAATTTTGGCCACATGTTTGTTAAGGCAGAGTATGTAAATACTCACAAATTGTCGAACAACAAGGTAAAGTAATGACGCATAAATTCTGCTGATAATGGAACTGATAAATTAGCGTCCAAGAATGAATGTGGAGGTATCTATTGATCTTGCTATCTAAAACAAATTACACAACCATGGGAGTATGAGGGAGACCTTGTATGTATGCATTTAGCTCGCCAGGTCATGACAGGCTTACCAAGAGAATGATAGAGGTAAGCTTGCCGACGGCTAGAAATACGTTCCGTGGAGACTTGTACACGAACCTTGGGTAAATATCAGGTACAACAGTAAGCACACAGAAGAAAGATGTGATACAGACCAAAGTCAGTGGTCTATGCACTCTGTATAAGCAGTACCGAAACCAAGTAAGTGAAAGATACAATAGCCGTAAAAATTAATTATTAAAGGGAAGAGCTACCTGGAGCGTGGAATTGCGGAAACGGTGAAAGGGGCTCATAAAAAAGGAAACAAAGAGGAAATGGGAAAGTAGGAATCTCTTTTTATACGAGCCACTTACACGTCATTCTATTGCACGTTTTTTACTTTTTTCAAAAGAGAGGCGCATTTTCAGGTGAATATTGGCAGATCGATACATTTACCTCAGAGCGTATGTAAGTGGAGTTGTATATGGGACAGCAACATCACTAGATAGATAGTAAAACTCATCTCTCTCCCTCTCTATCTCATGGAGGGAAGAAAGGCACCGCATCTATATACTAACTCAAGAGAAAGAGAAAAGTTAGTTGGCATCTGCAAAGAGGAAATCTAAAAGTTACTCCAACGAGTGTTGACTTTATATAAAAGAAAGAAAAGAGTCAGAACTAGGAGTTGGTACAGAGTACAGACTACACAGACACGACGTATTGGCAACACAGTGCAGCTGAATCCTTATTCTTCTAAAAAAAAGAAGGTTTTACACTTACTTACCTTCACCGACATTTCTTGTTTGCTTCCATCACGTCACATCACGCAAAACTCAACGACAAAGGGAAACAAATACATAAAAACGTACATAGAGTGAGTTAACCTGTATAGGTAAAGGAGCAACCATTTTTTTGTGCATTCATGGAACAATGAAAAAGTTGAAATATTCTAGTTGACTGTGGCAGACACACTACCTTCCAACACTGACAAGGGTGGTGGTGGGCGCATCACTTTTTGTCAGATAAATGGATTCGTTTTGACTCCTACCAAGTATGAAACAAAATTCCTCTTCTTATACTGCTACCACCAGTACTCTACCAAATAGCACCAATTTTGGAGAAAGCAGAGCTCAGTGTGGCTAAAATACGGTGGTGCACGCTATGGACATGCACAAGGGAAAAATAATAATTAACTTTTCGTTCTCCAACTGCTTTTTGAGTCATGCCGTGTGATGCAGCAGCTCTTGCTCTTAGTGGGAAATGGGAAAGAGGCTTGTACTTGATAGAGAAAGTATTGCTCAGGGAATTACAACGAAACTCAAGTCGATAGAAGTGAAAGTAGCGAGCAAAGTGCGCTACCATGTACTATATTCAGATAAAAATATGAAAACCTCTGGGAAAGAAATTTTTTTGAAGGAAGGTGAAATAGACAGGTGAATGGAATGCAAAAAAAATGTGTCATCGGCGTAGATTTTTCTTTCCCAGGTAATAACATGAAAAGCTTGTCCCAAGTGCATCAATAATGTAGAGGGAGTAAGTACATACTACTTTATGTAACATATACATACATGTATATATTTGTGGTAATGTTGCTAGACTAGAACTGGAATAAGGTACTCTGGTTTAGAATGTCGAAAATAAATATAGTTACTATATATACATGTATATTCGTAAGTTATGCAAAGCAGCAGCAGATAGTATGTATAGTAGCTATTCCTCTGGTGACTATCGTGCCTTAGCCTCGCCAAGCGTAGCGGAAGTAGTGGCAGTATAATAATGCATTCTTTTTAACAAGGGTAGGTTCCAAGTTTAAATAAAATATGAAATATGAAGGAGGAATCTTGAAATTGCTTTTTATTCTTGTCATTGTCTCATATTATGTCATGTTAGGATCTTGAAATATGATTTTTTCCCAACGATATTGTTCATGTACAGATAGAATATGAATATAATTCTATTTTGGAAAAAGAAGAATGAAATACTTTTTTACTCCTGTGGTTCTCAGAATTTGTGGTCTGTTTCATGTTCATGCCTAGCTGAAAGTTGGGAAAGACTAAACTTTTTCACCAACAATAAATTGTTGTGGGTGTATATATGTACACTTATTTTGTGTTTTACTTCAGTAGACACTTTTCTGCGTTGGTAGATATTATTATGTTTTCAGGGTGTTGCTGGTGATTGGAATTGTATGTTTTTTTTGCGACGCATCCAATGCTGGTACCAGTAGTATTGCAGATTAAACAGTGTAAATTAAATCAATTTCCTTCAAGCTCAGGTGAACCGAATGACACCTCATATCACTTTGTAATGTATGTCTATCTCCCACGATTCTGTTCAAAATGCAGGGCAGCTTTAGCATTAAGTGGTTCCAAAGAGAGTACGTCATTTGTGTGTGATAGTGGGAAGTAAAACCACACATACTACTGTAGCTGAAAGATTTATCGGTTGTTAGAAACAAACTTATTTAGCTGCTTGAGGTAGATTCAGTGCTTCATGTTCATTGATATGCCACTCACTCCTTAGGAAAAGCCCTTTTCATTTCCTCTCCCAATTCTAACGCACCACACCACCACCACATTTACTTGTCTGCATGGAAAGTAGAAGAGTACTGTTTTAAAGGCAAGGCCGGGGAAGACTTGACAGAAAACCGTCAATTTTTCTGGAACATGTGAGAAGAGCCATTTATTTCCATGAAACCTATTTTTATTTGACAGGAACCTCCGGATGTTTAAAACCTTTTCTCTCGCTCTGTCTCCAATATAAAAACAGACATCCGCAACGTAAGCAACTAGAGCGTAGGTTTTCACTCTTATTAATAACCCTTACATAGTGTTCTTCAATGCTTACATCAAGATAGGAATTTGAATGAGTCCTTATGCACCACAGACAGAACGAAATGGAGTTTTCAATTGTACTTAACGTCATGTAACCTGAAAAGAATTAGAAAAAGGTAACTCTGAATGTAGTTAACAACCGAAATTGAAAGCCTTGTTCGAGAAACACTACGCTCTACTAAACTCTGACGGAAAATTGTAGTTGGAGGGGAAATGCAAAGCAAAACATTTCGTACTTTTTTTTATACTTGAGAAACTCAAATAACTTTTTTTTTGTTGAAAGAAGAATAGCATAATGTTATACCCACTTTATTAATTCACACGCCAGCATCAGCACAGATAGGGATGCTAATTTTTATTCAACTTCGTATATGTAGGAAATGAAACTCATTTCCAAGATACTACGTTCTCCCCACTCATTTGCATTGTCTAAAAATACAAGAATTCTCATCACAGAATGAAAAGAAGGAAATAGAATATTTTTTTGGGAAGAAATAGACTTTCAATACAAACATATACTAACAAACGTATAGATTGAAATGTATGTAATACTATTCTCCATGAAAGTTAGAAGAATTCAAGTGCAGAATTTGATCAGTAATTAGTATTTCTGGAGGAGCTGATGATGGCGTGGCTTTCTACGCTGGGAAATTTGTTTTCTGATGAAAATTTAAATGAGTTTACAGGGAAATGATTCGCATTGAAAAGGTTGTAAGCTGAAGACTTATAAAAGAGCAAACTTTATGACTTGCCTTTTCTCTTAGTACGAAAAGTACCATTATGCTTATAACATGTATACAATCAGTTTCTATAATATATTCTTTTTCAGAAATGAAAAAGTATAGTGGTATTAACAAATGACTAGTTGTAAAAAGCAGTGAAGTATTTTCAATAAAGCAAAACTCAAATATAATCTGAATTCTGAATATCATAAATTTTGAATTATACAATTTCAAAACATCTCTTTGAGTTTCTCTATCCCTTTGTGAAAGCAGTTGAGAAGTTGAGGTATAAATTAAAATGAGTTGAAATTTTTTTTGTATTCTAATTTTTTTTTCATTTTGATGTAACTGCATGGTGTTGAAATTTTATCGAGATACAACTTAAGTTGGAAAAAATCATTACTAAATAAGAACATATACATGTCTAAAACCTTTGATCTCCATTTCCATCTGCTTCAAAAGCTTGATCTGTATAAAAGTTTCCATTTCCTCTGACCTCGAGTTTATTATTAATGCAGTAAATCAAAATTGATTACACCATAAGTAATACCAGCTGAATCCATCCATTTCATTACCCTAATGATAAACTTTGATACTTCGGTTTCCTTCTCAAAGAAACGATACGCCGTGTGGTTGAAAGCAGATCTTGATCTTCCTGATTGGATGAACTGTTTCTGTGCCTATATAGATGATAGTTTTGCCTCATTGCTTCATTATAATAATATACTTTTATGCTTGGTACTTGGTACCATGAGGGAACAAACGTATTTGCTCTCATACTTTATGCATTTATCCCGTCTTTCATGATGGGATTGATTAGATTTGTGACATGGGAAATTTGAGTAATGTGGTGTGAGTACAAGTTTGGTGAAGGGTGCTTAGAATTCAGTTTAGAGGTTTATTGATTCTCACATCGTCATCTTCAATCAGTTAATATGCACATACGGTACAAAGTATATCGTATTATATTCACCACACTTTCAAATAGGCATATATTTCTCTTTCTTTGTTAGTAACGCCATGAATAACAGTAAGTGATCCCTTTATCCTCACTTTAAAGAAGGATGAATCAGATTTGATTGAGATTCCATTGATTGTTTTCCCATGGATCTGGTAAAAACCGAGTGATGCAAAAAAAACCATGACGTGGTTTGGTTTCTTTGAAGGCTTGTATTTATAAAAACTGGTCCTGTAGCCTGGTTGAACGTCAGCGTGTGTATTTACAAGCAACCTCACACGTATTCCGTGATCTTCAAGCAGATGCATGCATCCTATTTCCCTGATGAGTTGACTCACGGATTAAAATCAGAAGCTCCTGATAGAATCGTATCCTTCAGCCCAGTTTTTTTCTATATAGGCAACAATCAACATCCAAAAACTTGCTTTACTGTAACAATACCTCTTGGAGTTTTCGTTGAATTACAGCACATATATCCAAGTCCATGGGAGTTCTGATGTGGTATAAAATCTCAGTCAGTCAGTGACAAGAATCTGCTTGAAGAGCGTTGCAGAGCAGAAAAATAATCCTTTTTTTGCACTGCACTATACTGAATTAATGTAGTGTAGACGAAGTCGTGAAATTTTTGTGTACATATTATGTAGTCAAACCAAATACAATCAAGATGATAGTACCTAAGTGATGGATGTTTTACTCTTTAAATATCGATCGCTTTTTACTCCTTCTTCGTTTATAGAATTGGCCGCATGTTTGCATGATATATAATTTTTTTTTGCATCTGTACGTTTTACCTCCTCCTAGACATAGACACATGCATTTGCATTTTAGTCAACTGAATGAAAATCCGCCACACCCCATGAGCACGTTTTGTGTAGTATCAGCTCAGTTTTTTTTGTTTCGTATTCTACTGTAAATCCGGATCCGGAATCATGCAGTTGCTTGAAAATATGTTGCTTCTCTTTTAAAGGCAAAATAGTTTTAAAGTTTTATCACCCTAGACCAAGTAAAGTTGTTTTCATACTAAATCTTTTCATTTCCTATCGTGTCTAACTTGAAATAGATGAATGAACCTGTTGATGCGGTTAGGAAATTGTAGTGTAGCTTACAAATTCACTTTCCAGTATGCCTTTCTTTATGTATTGAACAATGCTCATAAATGTGCTTACCTGTATATATTCTGGCTGCATTTCTGTTTGCGAGCAAGGAGCAAGCAAGCATATATACACTACGTATTTGATTTGATGTTGCTGCAGAGAAAAAATCTATGTGACACCCTGTCCCACTGGTTTGGTTTATTTTGTCACGCACAACGCTACATAATTATTATCTCCTTTCTGTTGATTCACATGTTTTGTAAAGGTCTGAAAATGCAGACAGCAGAAATGCAAGAGGTCCACCTCGATTAAATGTGCTCTCAAACGATTAAAAATATTATACTTTATGTACGTATTTTCATACATTTTCATATTAGTAATTGCTTGAGCGGAACTTCATGTCCTCTAAGAGAGTTGCAATGGCTTGGGTTTTCATGTAAACACTGCGAATATAATTTTTACCCGTATATATCATGAACCTTACGGTGGTTATATGTCGTGAATGAGAAAAAATGTTCTCATTAAATATTATAGCTGCTTTAGTTTTCAGTAATAACGTTTGGATTTCATAAGTAATTTTTGTAGCTCCAATTTTAATTAGATTGCCTGTCAATAAAATACAGCTTGTCAGGCGATATTGAAGGCATTACTTTAATTACATGAAATCTGAGAAGAGAATGTAAAATTGTAGCTTGGGACACACATACGTATGTAATGATATTATTTAGAGTCGCAAAATTCATAATTCATACGCATTATATCATCACCACCATCACTCAAACTAGGTAAATTAGAGGGTTGGTGTAACATTATAAAATCTGGATGAACTCTATTCCCCTGAACCGGTTGTCCCTTCCTAAATTAACATGTGAGTGGGGAGTGGAGACAGAAGGACATAGCTATACGCAATGATAGTTTACAAGCAAAACGGTCGTTCGCTTCGAAATTACGTCTCATCGTCAGTAATAATGGAAACGAAAATCTATAATGGAACAGGATATGCGGTGTCTGGTGACACGGAATATCGTTGCATTCCATTAATGTGCGTCTAATTTGTGTAAAAAATTACTTGTCTCGTTATACATTGGCAGTGGCATATACAAAACATAGTTTGGGTTATGTGTAATAATGATGAATGTACTTATATGCACAATATTGTTGTCCTTTATGATGTGCCATGAATATGATGTTACTTTCATACTACAATTTTTAAATAGCAAACAGCAGTATACTAAAAAGCTTACCTCACAGCGTGAGTGAGCCCAAACTTTTTGTGAACCTAATACCAACTTCCATAGAATTTTTTTGGACAGCCTTTGTTGTGTTTGTTGTATCTTGAATATTTTCCTAAAAATCTTTTAATCCATAAAAACTCAAAGTATCTCAAAGCGGAACAAATTTCAAGTTGTTGACGACGCAAGGGGCTATGTCGACCGTCTATCCGTGTTAAAGATTTGGGGCATTAAGATAACAAGCATGGTAAAACCAAGTTATTATTAAAAAAGGGTCGTGCTTGAAGCTCAAGTAAAGAAATGAAGAGAATAAAGAATTCCAATGTATTTTGGGTTCAAGAAGAATTACACTGGACTCAGTGAGGTCTATGAGTACAAGGAAAGAGCTCTTACACACGTACATACAATTACAACTGCATGTGGGCTTTCAGAGGATTTTTCATGGCTATGGGTTCTCCCACTACAACTTGTAATGTGGTTTCAGTGACAATGAAAATGATTCGTATTAGGTTTCATCATCATTATAGTGGAAGGGGCCCTATCGCATCCTGCCAGATTCTGTAAAAGTCAGATATATCTAACCAAAGGTCTATATGTTCCTATCACCAGATTTAGAAGCAGAATCAAAACATATTAAAAGATTCGAATTTTGGTTGGGTCTGTGTGCCATTTATCAATGGAGAAACACTCTCTATAGCATTCAACAACTATAGGGTGTTGTTGCTGAAGTGTATCTCCACCTCATGCTCATGCCTCATGCAGGGAATCTGGGAATATGTTGGGTCAAGTGAGCAAGCACTTCCTGTTTGCTTACAAATTACAAAAAATCAGAAACAAGGGACGAGACCACATCTATGTAAAATCGCCATTGTCTGCAACAAATCCTATGATATACTTAATCCGAAACTTAAAAAACAGTCAAGCCCACATATGTGTGGATTCAAGTCTGTGGCATATTATGTGTCTTTCCTTTATGATATAATCATAGCCATTATCAACTGGACACATTGATGCACACATGTATTTTATATGTATACCATGACAGACATGACATTCTCAATTTATTAAATAGGCCCTCTTCAAATCTGAGCAGAGGGAATTCTCATTCATGACAAGTATTAGTAGTGCCACTACTGATTCATCTGACTGATTACGAATAAGCAATATGCAGGCTACGTTGTGTTTTTTATTCTACACATGGAAATACTCATCTTTTACAAACAGTTTTAACTCGTTTTAACACACTTTTGACAACCGACAGCACGCTATATTGTTTTTTTTCTCTGTAGGGTAGGTTGGCATATTCCATCCGTCCGGGTCTTTTGTTTTCATTTGTGTGTGTGTTCCTACGTCCGGCCTTTAAACTTTCAAATGATATAGCTCTCTCATACACTCTTCCGGCTTACAGGGATTTAACATCAAAGTGTTAGGGTTAACCTTACAGCAAGAGCGGTAGAGAATTTTGTTTATTTCTGGAGATTTGGCAGATTTTGTTACATGTAGTACATCCGCATCCCTCCAACCAGTTGGCAACATACTACAAAACTACAATCGATATGGTAGATAATGGTGCTGCATGCATTTCAGGATGCTTTGTAGAAACGTTCCTTTGGTATAATATGCATACATGAAAGCTCATCTTTTAAAATACTACTGCGATCAACAATAGTAGCCGAGTGTGCTACCAGAACTGATGAGACGATTCAGAAAATTAAAGCGGAACACCAAATGGTCATTGCTGTCATTATATAATGATTCATCCCATTATTCCCTTGACAGACTAATCACAACTTTTCTGTGGATCTGCCCCTTTAATACTACAACCGTTTCTCTCTGAACCATCATTTCACTCGGCTTCTTGCTCTCATTAAAAGTGATGATAACATGGCAGAGATGAGTCATGGCCAGTTCGTAAACTTTGATAGAGTTTTCATCATCTGTAAACTGGAGTAAATGATTACGTTTAATGATGAAATTTCCTAGTTCCGGTCTTCTACACTTTTGAATCATGTGCGGGATCATTTGATGGTGTGTGTGTATATGCATGGTTGTTTTACTTATTTTACTCTACCGCAGCATCAGCAGCATCTATTAAATACGACGTAAGGTTGAGGTTTTATTACGAGACACTCTTGAAGACGTGATAGCTTACACAATGTGGTTGCAGCTGCAATTTGTGATGCTGGGGAAAAATGATGATTCCAATTCGAGTTCTCTCATCTCTCTCTCCGGCAAGCACATTGCAGCCTCATGAAATGAAAACATTCAACATTCAAATCCATGCTTTACACAGAAACACATTTTATCCCCCGATCTTAACAGCAGATACTAAAAAATATGGTCCCCGTCAACAGTCCCTAGTATTTTTATGTACGATATGAAAGATTATACGTGAAACATCTTTTTATTTCTCCATATAGTGAATACAACGCATTATTATAGTAAATTAAAATGGATCTTGATTTTTTTTGCTCTTATCTTCAGCATTGAGTTTGAGAGAGAGGAAAGGCGTGACACGTCTGCTGTTGATAAAAAAAAGTCACTTTCCAATCCTGTATGTATGCATACACACACTTTCCTATATTTATACTATGTAGAGCTTTCAAGTCGTTTTAATTCAGATTTTATACATCTTCTTGCTCTACACCTTAAATTTTGTCCAGCACCAGAACAGAACTACTGTTGTTAACAGTATTCTTTGTTCATCATCACGAAATCTTTTACCTTGTGGATACCTGCTGTTTCTAACTTTTATTCTCGTCTAGAATAACGATGAAAGAGATTCATGTCTCCTTTTAGTGAAGACGAGAGTTTTTTCTTTCTTTATATATAACTGAAAGCCTTGATTTTCCAGTTGCGTGACTGTTTCTATACAGCAAGGACACAAGGAAGCAGCATGCATGCATACACCAATGAATACCAACAACACGAGACAAACGGCAAAAAAAATTATGTCTCCAAGTTGTGTGCAATCCGGATTCCAGAAATTCTCTGAATTTCAAAAACAGCAAATCTGTCTGTGCTTAATCTATGTTAAAAGTATGGAGAAGGCGTTGTTGTAAGAAAATATCCACGAGCTTATTTGTCACGACGATGAATTGGTTGGGGAATATGCCATGTGTAATCCCTTCACATTCTGATTCTCAAGAAAACTCTTGTTTCTCGACTAATGGCAGCAACAACGAAATATACGAGCTGCGATGTTTACGGATTTTACGCTTCTTTCAGCCCGTATTTCATCATGGAACAAAATATTTTCAAGAGAAAATAAAAAAATAAGAAATAAATTGATTTGAAACAAATTGGCACCATGTTTTCTTACTTGTACATACCTCCTGATGCAAATTAATTCTGCAGACTATTCCAGGTTCAGGGTTCATTGAAAGAAAAAACAAGCAAATGTTTGTTGGCTTCTTTCTTTATATTTTGTAAAAGACCAGTATGGTGTTTTGGGGGAAAAAATAATTCTTTCCTGCAATCCTCAGAAGAAGAGTATTTCTTTTATTTTAGATGTTGGTTAAACTTTAAGGCGTCTCTCGACTAAATTACATTTCCCATTTCTTTTGTACTTTGCATTATTGGATGCTCAAATAGTGGCGTGGCGTGGTTTATATTATTGGAGAAAATAAACTCGGAAAAGCACAATGAAAAGCTTTGATGAGAATGAGAGCACAAGAAGAGAGACGCATGTGGAAAGATGGCTATTTGAGCTCGTCTGTAGCTACTCAAAATGAGATAAACCATTTGTTTTATAAAGCAAAAGAGAAAAACTTCAAACTAAAGTCTTATGCTTTCAGAGCGTCGAAGCAATTTCCGTCATATAAGTAAGTATCATTTTCCGCACTTTGTAAAATACATTCTTTTTGGTGTTTCTTATCCACTTACCCAACCCAAAAGTCAGAATCCTAGTCAAACAGTCATTCAAATGTCGAATTATGTTTTATAGATGAAATACTGAGAAAAACTTTGAAATAAGAAATATATTTATATTTCATATGAATGTATTTATTCATTGATAAATACTTTTTTATGGTCAAACAATATAATTTTTCAAGTCTGCCTTTATCAACAATGCATGAACTTGTATATATTTTTAGCCTTTTTTTCTCCGTTTGGACAGTCAGTCATACTGGAATGACCATATGTCGTGGCTATAAACATCAAACATAAACTGTAAAAATATCAGTAGAGTCGATTTCCTTGTTTGGGTCGGCAAAAAGGACCCTTTATCTCTGCTCACCAACTGCTGCTGCCTATACTATCTTCGTAGGACAGTGGCTTGTCTGTGTAAAACCAGCTAGTGTGAGAACAACCTTGGATGGAACCCTACAAAAAAAATGAATGAAACACTTCATAGATTTTAAGTCCCTCTTGTATTATTGCTCCCTTTTTTTGTATGTACAATTCGATTCACACACAGGCTGACACACGCAAGAACCTACAATGAGTATGAACCAGTCTAATGAATCTAAGTATAAATGTATTGCAAACACACATATATGTAATTGTATATATATGAATGGAAGGCGGATGTAAGGCAACATTTTTTTCGCTCTACTACTACTACTCGTGAATGATGAAGAAAGATCTGTAGTTTGGAACCAGTATTTGTATTATTAGAAGAGTCGTTAGAAGCTTCCTATCAGATTCCCCAGTAGCTCATCCAGATCTCCAGGCAGTAGGACGACGACGAATCTTGTCTCTATTTTTTTTAGTTCGGAGCACACATGTTATTTAAAGTCTTCTTCCTATTGAATGTTTGTATAGAGCTAGTAAAATGCTTCCAACTGTGGTTTATTCCTAGGGATTTAGAGATGTAAAGCATGAGGCAATATATAGAGATGATATTACTTACTATATATTACTATATTTTTTGTTTAAAAAAGAGGAGAAGATGAAGCTATACGTGATGAAGGGCAACTGGCAACTGCTTCTGTGTATCTCCTGTCACAAGTATTACAAGTACAGATTTGTATCATCATCACAGAAAAAAGATAATTTTTTTTAAAGGACGTGTATGCACACATATGCTTGGCTACCGTTGATTGGTACTCTTGTGGCTAGTTTGCATGTTGAACAGATGCGTAATGCTGCTGCAAGGAATTAGTAAGAAGTCAGAGTTTTGTGGTTCTTCTGTCTCACACTCTGCCAAGCTTTCAGTATACAGAATTACCTTCAGCTGTAAGCACATAATATGTACATGTGCTCCTGAGTGTGCAAACGTGTATTTCATTGTCTAAAAATGTTGTAGTTTGTAGTATGCAGTATGCACCTAAAGGATTTGTCCTAGGAAGAAAAAAAAGTGCCTTTGTGCTCCCTATTATTTTAACATCCCTTTGAGCTCTTGAAACGCGACACACATTTTTCGTCACATTTCATAAGATTTTAGTTTTCTTATCACTCCCCTGTTTGTGAAACACCAACGAAATTATTTCATCAACAGTTATATCGTGTGGTGAATTTTCATTCAAGTTCGGTAGATATTACTAAACCGCGTTTGTAGTGTGCGAAACTTTGTGTGTGATAGTTTTGTTTAGTCAGAGAACAGTCACACATTGTGTTGTGAATGAGATAAAAAAAACTGAGCAAGCAGCAGCAGCACACACAGCTCATTTCCGTGCAGAATGCTTGCCGTACACATGACTTGATTGTTATGCAAGTGTAAGGATAAGAGTGTCATACATGCGGCTACGAGGATAATAGCGCTGCCACTGCCAATGCCTATCGTTGTCGTAAACGTTTTATGTGTAGACTCCACTTTTAAAGCATGGTTGCTGGTTTAGAGGAATTTCGTCGGTCAGGCAGTATCAAAAAATGCAACGATCCGTAAAACGTGAATAGGATTTTCGAAATGGGAAAGCTGCTTCGAGAGAGTGACTCGCTTTTTGTGCTGATAGTTTTTAAGAGCTAACTTGTGTGCAAGCGATATTTTGCTAGATGAAAATATCCCAAACCACAGCACATTTAAAAGCGTTCATACACAAGATTGAATAAAAGGAGGAGAGACACACAAACCCTCATTCATTTCAATTCATTTTTGTTATGACCAGTGCAATGACTTTGCAAATCCCTTTGGTGAATGTTTAAATGTTTGAAATGCTTTTCCTCTGAATATCCTCATCATCATCATGTCATGTACATATTTGCCCTTGTACTCAGTCGTCAGCAGATGATAAGCATTCCCGGAGTATCATATTCATCATCAAAAAGATTCGATAGTATACTGTATTAAACTTTCATTGTATATTTTACTTCGGCCCAGTCCACACGCATCGCCAAGAGTTCTATATATTTTAAGTGAGTAGGTTTTAACGTATGATGAAATTTTTTACGTCTCTGTGTGCACATTTCTCTGCTGGCATATAGTTGCTGGTATATAAGCCTTTTAGCAATTACTGTCAATTTTTGATAATGCGCATACATTTGTGACAGTGAGCGAGTGGGAAGTTTACACTGAAATATTGTGAGTAAACAATGTTGCTCAACAAAGTCATAAGAGTACGCGACAAGACTCAAGCCCAAGCTGTAGAGCTGGCATCCACATCCTCATCCGCAACAGAGAACACATACGTGAACGTGCCGGCTCTGGTTATGGGTAGCGAGGAAGATCCCGATATTGAGATAGATAGATTGGGTCTTATTAATTCATCTTCTCGTTCCTCCTCCGCGCTAGCTAAAGGATTTTCAGATACAGACTCTGGGATCAGTAATACGGGGTCTTCCAGTTGTGAGTCTTTCCAATCCGATCACTACTTGCCAGATCCTGGAAAAGATGTTTTGTACGACGACACCATAATCCCTGGCACAGATGGTGTTATCGACTTTGATGATGATGATTTCACATTCAAATTAAATTTAAGTTTGGCAAACTTGGGTATAGGCCCATATGTGAACGCAGCCAACAACATCATGTTGGAAAATACAAGTAGTTGTTCCACCCGTAGTAGTAGTAACGCTCCTCCTTTCGGCTATGGACAGTTTGAGTTTAACTTGGACGAGTTGGGGGTAGACTTTGACATTGTCGAACCTCCACCAGCCTTTGCTAATAGTAATAGTGAGGATGAAAAGTGTCAACTTGTGGTTGATTCTGAGGCAGAAGACCCTAATGAGATCAGAGATTCCGTGGAGACGCATAACCTAACGGAACCTGATGTAATTGAGTGTAGTGCCGAGGATGAGTTGGACTTGGTGAATGGGGATGATGTCAATGGAACATATGACAATCTGGATGCTCCTTTGCAAAATAATGGGAAATTCGGTTGCTCTTATGAGCGCTCTTTGCGAAATAATGTAGGAAATTTAGGGAAAGAGCTGAGGAAGGAGACAAAAGTTTCCGGTGCAAGTGGTTGTAAAAGCACCAATAATGCTAACTGTTCCAGTGGGAATAGTGGCACAGTTCCTGCATCAGCAATTCAGAATGGGAGAAGGCATAATAAACCAAAGTTAAATGGATCTACTGGTGCGACTACTGCCGCTTCGTCATCATCATCATCATCTTCTGGGAAAAAGCGGAAGAGAGAGAGATATGAGATTCGCATTGGCTACCCGTGTTATGAGTTGCCAATCAACGCTGATAAACATGTGTCCATTTACTCTTTGCAGAAAAACAAGGACATGATGGAAGACCTGTTGGGACACGGCAAGCTCAAAAATAGTAAGTAAAACGATTTCTTGTTGAAGCCTTTTTGCTTATGTACCCAAAGCTAAATTTATGACGCAATCCTTTCCTTTGGGAATACAAAATCCATTCCCCACATTCCTTTTTATTAGTCACCTTTTTGACAGCTTTAGCCTTTATTACTTAATCTCATTTATCGTAACTAATAAAAAGTCTTGCTTTTGCTACTGAACTATACTGGCTTGGAAAATTATTTTTTTTGAGCATGCAAAAGGTTGAATATGCAGTTGTATTGGCGATTTTTTTTACAAATATTGTTGAAAGTTTATGAAAGGCTTTCCAAGAACTGTTTACTTGACTAGCCTTAATTTGCATAGGCTTGCAAAACTTTTTTTTAGTACAAATAGTTATTATGAATACCTTTTTGTGCAAAGCAAAACATTCAACAACTGCAGTCGCTTAAATATAAGTTTACTCAGAGGCTTAAAAAGAAATATTTATCTACTTTGTGTGGCATGGCACGGGCACATTATTATTTAACGGGCCATTTTGCGTTTAAATTGAAATGGAATGGTATAGTGGAGTGTTTATATACAACGTTTTCAACGCTGTATTCACCGCATACTCATACTTTGACGTATAATATACTGTGGTTGCGCCAGCTCTGCATTCTAAAATATTTAGTTTTTTTTAAGATGTTCGATTTGGTCATACAACACAATAACGCATTTAAAGGAAGAAATGTTGATTTTGATGAGCCTATATAGCGATAAAAAAGATGTTTTACACGGTGGAAATGACAAAGAATAATTCATGAATAATATATATAAAGTTCCAATGTTCAATGACATGACAAAGAGATCTTGTCGCATGTTTTATAACAACAGAGAATAGATTTGAAAGCAAACTATTAACTGAAATTTGAAGTTTCGATTCGTAATTTAAAATTCAAATCCATCCGATTTCAAAACCTCAATTTTAATACTATACAATATAACAATATAGTGACAATGTGTTTCTTATGTAAAAATCCAAGTATTTGTTATCAATCTTATAAAAAATTTACCCCCCCTAACGAACCAAAAGGGATAAGAAGGAGAGTCTTCAATAGAGGCCTAATGCAATCTCTTCTGCGTAGTCCATTAAGCCTTACATACATTAGCATTTTCTTGGCTCAATTGACACCCTTAACAAAACTAATATTGCTTCATAAACGTATTTCCCCTTCAATTTTCAATCGCTGCTATAACTTTGAGATTGCATGCAAATAAACGATAACCGACATTACTGCCATTCTTCTTTAATGCATCTCTACTACTACAACAACTCACTCAACGCAACGACCAAAGCAAAATGTAATGCACACATTTTTGCAATCTTCAAAATAATGATGATGGCAGGACAGTACACGGATACAATGCTATTAAACTGATAAAATTCCTACTTTGAAAGCTTTCCATGTATCCCGTTACTCTATTCTAACAACTTCTCGGTATTGGTTAGAACTTGAGGATTTTTTTGGTGGAAGACACGACAACTCTTCGCCGCCATACGCACTACAACAACAGTTCCAAAAAACATTTCTCCACCATAATATTATACCATTTTGCTATATTTGCTTTTACTCAGTATTCTTTGCCTCGAAATTTATCGGCGTAATCAATAACTCTTAAGAAACGTAAGGATTTTCTTTCATTCGTTCATATATCATTATCATGATTTCTTGTGCAGCAAATAAGTAAATGCAAAGACTATGGTAATTTGGTGAGCCGGATTCTTTACAGTAAAGCGTAAAGCTTGGCTTTGACGAATCTGTGTGTGAATCTCTGACGAATGCATATTCATGATTCAAGGCTGTATCAGCTGAATAAGTTGTCTTGTCGCTCTTGTCTTCCTTCTGGTTTAGCTCATTCATTCTCAGCATACATACAGAACCTGATGCTAATGAGGGACGAGAGCGTTTGTGAAGGTTGCTCCAGCCATTTCACACCATGACATCTTTATCTCTACTTGAATAAATATTCCTGTTATTGTGATGTTGTGCAGTGAATCTGAATCATGCTCAAATGCTCATCGTCGTCACCATCATCTGCAAATACCTTATCATTTTCAACTCTTTCTTTAATTCCCTTTAGGTTAGCGAATGAACGAAAATGAAGACAGCATTACGAAGATGCATGGTTGTGCATATAGTGAAACGCACTAATATTCCTCCTTCAACATTTCATTCGTTTTACTTTAATGAATGCAAGATCTATAAACCAGAGCAGAGAGAGAGAGAGAGCTATTAGACAGTACAGTTGCACCTATTACTGAGAATGTAGGGATATAAAATCGTGTCGTGTGATTATATAGAGTTTTTTCCCTTTCTTTTACAAAAAGTTCCAGTCTTTTATTGCCTTTTGATTAACTCAATTAAATTTTAGAATCTGCTTGATTTCAATCGTTCATTATTTCCTACTACCACTTAGTGCTGTTGGCATGATTTTGCTGACACAAGTCAGATGAAATTTGGTTCACCAACTCTTTGCTGCTGAGACGACACCATACCATACCACATACACAAAACGAACTTTTAAAGTCGCATGTATACACATGGTATTTTTTGCATCTAAATCATCCGTTTCTCAACGTCCAAGGGCTTAATTTGAGCCTAAAAAACTTTCCTAAAAGTATGCCAACCACTAATGAAATGTGATTGGTTCTGACTGAGCAAGTACATGCTCTGTTTTTCCATGGCATAAGGGAGCACATGACGACACTAGTACAGTCTCAAAATATGCATCATACCAATCTTCAAGTTCGATGCGGTTTATAAAATATATACTTTGAGCTTGCTTTTAATGCAGGGATAAACTTTTAAACATTACTTAGGAAGCTCTACTCTGCTCTATTCAATTTACTCGCTTGTTCTGTACTCGAGTGAGTGGTGTAAGTATAAGTCTTACGCAGAGAATCTTTATTAGATATACACACAGCCTATTAAACCAATCAAGTGAGAAAGAAGGAATGGTTGATACGCATAGAGTTTTTTATGCATATGCATGAGCATGATTTGGGGATAATCATTTTGTGCTTAGCCTTAGAACCATTAATCTTTCCTCTCAAACTTTTTTGTGTCTAACCATAAACTTCACATTTTCCACTTTTACAAGAAAAATGTGTGCGCATCATCGTGTATGCAACGCTGCAACGCGCAAATTGACATGAAAGTCAGTGGCAGTTTGTTGAACTGGGATAACCGGTAGCCTTAAAATACGCTTCAACTCAAGGCTACTGCCGTGCCAAAAATTGAAAGGGGGTTCTATCTTACTTACTTTTGTATCATGTTAAAAAATGGAAAGGAAATCGGATAGAAAATCCCATAAATGCACACAATCGAATGGAAAAAAGCTCGGAAAAAATGTGTGCATCTCTATATACAGTATTAAGTATATGTAATTACAACTTCAATATGATACCCATATAAACTATTTTGTTGGTAATATATATCCGATATTTTGCTAAACATACATACATATATCCTATCTTTTATTCTGTTTATTTTTAAATGAGAAAAAAAGAGTCAACAGGAAAATGTGATGGCGTTGAAAGTTCATTTGATACGAGGTAAAGATGGATTTAGGAAGCTGTGTTTATATTTGCCATGTATTCTAATCATCATCATCATGCCAAGTTATGAAGATGTATGGCTGCTGAGTAGTGTTGAATGTGTAACTGGAGTGTGTGGCTATGAACTATATATATATACACTTTATATGAGGACTGAACATAATGCTTTCCGGGAAGAAATTATCGATCCTTCATTTTTTGGGGAGCCTCTGTTCAAGTAAACCAACTCATGTTCCAAGTGCGATAGAAAAGCATAAGTAGAGACGGAAAAAGGATCTTTAATCTGATGTTGAGGTTCCTTCCTCTTTTGTAACGCACACTATCATTCGGTTAAAACTTCTTTCTTTCCCTTTTTACTCCTTCATTCAGTCACTCACTCAGTTTACTCACTCAATATCATAGCACTTACTTTTTTTTCTCACATAACCAACACACACATTGCATTCCATAATAGCAAAAACCTACTCCATCCCATATTCTCTTTATAGTTCATCTCATTCAAAGGGAGTGTAAAAGGCAACCCAGTCCGTTCATCTTCTTCACTCAATTCAAATTCTCCAGGCTGCCAACGCCAACGTAAAGTAAAATGGGATAGCAGGAGACAAGGCCAAGAATGCAAAAAGAACTGTTGCCTTTTCTTGGCTTTTAATGTAAAAGAATCCTGTGTAGTACTGATGTAATACATATGTATTTTATTTCAATTCTCATAAAGAGGCTGAAAAAGTGGATTTCACTGGGTGCTTTCATTATTCTAGCCGGATCCTACTTGAAACTGGGAGCAGCAACACTGTCTAGTCAAGCATACATACAAGTAAAATGAAGGGAAAACCATTGGGCATCTGAAAGTTGTTGCTTTATGTTCACTTTGTGGATATGAATTGGAATGTAGACATCATCATCATGCATGCCCATAATATACATGAAATACATTAATGGTTTACTTGAGCATAAAGCACGACTCACATATATATGTAAAGCAACGTCCTTCTTTTCTTGCAATAATAATACCAAATTCACTACTGGATGAGAGTAAAAGAGTAAGTTACTTTTTGCCATTCAATTGTGAGCTGCTCATATGGTCGTGTCTACTTTTGCTCTAGATGTTAATACGCCGTGGCTTCTTGAGATACACATTTTAATACCAAAAAAGCAAAATTGCATAGGATACCATGAAAAGGAGGTCTCCACCAATTTCCTTTTTGCGTTACTTGAAAGAGAAAATTGACAGTCGACATGGTTCGTCTTTGCTGCTGTAACTTGAGTTGAGAATTCAAATTCAGATTGCTTTCATAAAAATGGAAAATGAGGTTCAAGTTGGAAAATGATGCGTCTCTCATCTTTAGGTAGTTTTTGTGTTTAGTAACCAAAATTTAAAAAAAAAATAAGGTAATTTGAATAGTAGTTTGCTACGATGAGAGAAATATATGTGTTTATTTTAGATATTGTACATATTTCGTTCTTGAAAATGACTTTTGCTTCTTATTCTTAGACATTGACAGCAGGCCTATGCTTCATAAATAAGGATCATTTTACTAAATATCGAAAGTTTCTTGAGTTATAAAGCTATATATTTTAAGCCTACGACAGCTTAACTGACATGTACGCTTACAAGCGTGATGGTTCATATATCGCAGCATTTCAAACAGAATTTTAATTGATTTTGGTAATAGTATTTATCATGCAACTGGTTTTGCCAATCACCTATTGTGTCTCCATTATTTTTTTAAACTTTGTACATCTATTATCCATGGATTGGTCATGTATTCGATGGTTGTCGTGATTGATTTCATTACATACTAATAGTACTTTTAATAACTATAGTATGGCAGATCGTGATTGAGTTATAGTATATTCACAGTAAATTTCGTGTAAGTAAATGTAATGTATTCATATAGCCGGCACAACCATTCATTTTGTTTTAACTTGATGATCATCACCTCTCTCCGCCAAAGTTGTTTTGACTTGAATTGATGTAGTATATATATATATTTGCGAATTGATTTTTCTTCGTCGTTGTTGGTCCAAGTAGAGCTGATGATTACCAAACAAAAAATAAAGACTGGTCAATACAACAATTACGTTCTCAAAAGACGCGTTTTTGTGAAAAGTTGTAAATTGCTGTTTTCATTACAAAAAAATAAGCTACCACGCCAATACATGTCCACACACTTGTTTCGTGCTTCTATCACTTTCTTTTGGTTTTGGTAGCTCCTCTTGATTCATTACTACTTGGCTACATGATGCATACTGCACGAATGAGGTCAGCCTTGATACAGATAATTCCCAACAGGCCATTATTCCTACATTTGTTTACCAAGGCAGGTAAGATAATCTCTATGGAACCTTGCGTAATGGCTAATATAGAGTAAAGTCTACCAGTCAATAGCGTATTCCTTTACACTGATTTCCTAGTTAGAAAAAAAATCCTTACCTAACCTCTCCTTAACCTAAAAACTCCTAACTGGAATCCTTCAAGGGATAATTTCCTTACCCAAGGGCCCCTTGTCGTACTGTCCTTAATTTTAAAAAAATTTTTAAAGGCAAATGGAAGGTGTGTAAGTATATTTTGTCCAAACGAGCTCTGAGACCAAGGTCCTTTATCTTATATGGTTTTCCTTGGATTAAAGTCTACGAAAAGTTAAGAGTTTACTTGGTGATAGCTCCGAAATTCACCTTTGAAATCCTTGCAGCTTTTAAGCACACATTTATCTTTTGTATTCCCGGAAGTTTTTCACATTATGTTATTATGATATGATACGTGTCGACGGGTGGGTATGTAGTATATATGCATGCATCTTGCAAACGTCCCTTGTAAATGTCACTTTTTTTATGCCAGGTTTTTATTTGCAACTATGTAAATTATTTTTCTATTTGTATTCTTGGTGATAAACTATAGTAAGTACTCCCTTGTGCTTTTCATCAATTGGCAATGTAGAAACTGGCTTGTGTGTCGGCATCTCAACCCGCTATATACGGAAGAGGAGGGAAGCTGTCGTAAATTTTCACTCTTGTGACTGTGTTCTACCATCGCCATTGCATAATAAATGGATTTCATCAATGTGCTAGTGCTGGTAATAGGCAGGGACACACTCCCAAGCAGTAGTTTTATTGCTAGAGGCAAATGCAACTTCTCCAATTTCACTTTTTACGACGATTACAAATGACTTTTACAAATATACAGTTTGAATACTTTGATACATTTGCTCAACACCATGCACTGTCAGTTATTAGACCTATGCATATAGTACTTATGTGTGTAATGTTTTGACTGAATGCAAGGAAAGGCATTATTACTGACACTGATGCGTTCAGAATTTCCAATGGGCTCTCACATTTCCATGAATCTTCTCTCCTGTGTTTTGCACAGAATATGATTTCTCTCAAAGTATGTATAATGCGTCAATGCACAAGGTAGTAAACTGTATTTTTTTCAGTGTAAAACACAAGATGCAGTTAGGTATACATTGAGTCGACTTGCTTCTATTTCGGAACTCTTTAATACCATTTATCCTAATAGAGTGGGATCCCTGTCGGGGAGTAGTTCCAAGTAAAAGATGCGGCATAATATAAAGATGCTCAGTGATGTAAATGTATTGTAAGAGTTATCCATTTTCTAGTTATCTCTCGTACGCTTTTCTTTCATCCTTAGCTTCGCTTCAAATGACGGACTACATAAACTTGAGTTGATTGATTGGTACTGTACTTGACAGGGAACACATGCTCCACTTTTCAAAGATTTATTTAGTTTGCTAGAAGTATGAATTGTAAAAAGTGTAGCATTTGGATCTGACAGTCGTACTATTTAAAGTACGAATGGGAAGGTCTTTTGTTTAGCTTTCATAACATTCGTAGTGTACTCTCTCGAAACGAAAGTGTGTAAAATGTAGCACGGCATATGGACTAAATTTTGAAAGCCACTTCACTGAAGATTGTTATAGTTGTATATATAATATTCAAGCCGTGGTGCTCCTGTCAATGTCACGCCACGGATGGATAGGTTGTTCTGCATATTACAACTTAAATCTAAGCTATAAATAAATATAAATACACTCATACACATTAGCTAAATAAATCCGATAAGAAAACCCAGTTCGCAAAATACTTGAAGAATGAGGCGTATAATATGTAGTCAGTTCAATGAAAGTTCAATAATAATTATTTGGCGTCTCATAAGTAATTACACTCAAAAGAAGGAGTAAACTCGTAAAATTGTTGGATGAAGTGTCTTTTTTCTTTTCTTACAGTCTGGAGCAATTAAATAGTGTGTGTTATCTACAAAAGTTTGAAGTGCACACGCACAGTCTTATATTACTTTTAGGTTGCAGAACATAAGAGGAGCCCCTATAGTAGTATCTTTTATATAAGATAAGGAGCTCAGTCAGTGTCAGTTAAGAGTTAACATGCCGTCGTGGTTCAGGAAAATATGCAACATGACATTGCTCGCAAAATGGATTTTTCTTGCGAGATCCTGTTTTCTTATTGTTCTTGAAATGTGTATGCCCACTTCAATTTGGAAATGTCGTACGTAAGAATGTCAAATTTTAGTGACTAATAAAATGGAAAGGAATCACATCGTATAACTGCACATTATGAGATATCGTCACTTTTCCACACATAGACATGGATGAGTCATTATTTGCACCACCTTTCCAGCAAATTAATCCTTGAACAAGAAAAGCCAATCTGATAGCAAGAAGCATCATCATTTAAATTCATTTGCTGTAGCGAGCGGACTGTTGATATGTCTAGTTCAATTTACGAAAGTGATGCTATTCATCTTCAAAGCTGAGAATCTAGCCATATATTTTGCAAGAAAGTGCTGATCTTTTTACACTCAAGTTGATCATATTCACCTCATGTCTGAGTAATAAGATTCTGATCTGATGACAATGGCAGTGATGGGATATAGGAATATAATGCTCTTGCGCGATGACAAATAACTGTCGACACTGGAAGTTAATAAAGTTGAAACATCGCTTGTGCGGTTTGTCACGAAAAATTAGTAGAGAAAAAAAGAGGCGTGTGTGTTGGTCTCGTACCAAAACATCTTGCATACAATCTAACTAACTGATAATAAATATGAACGCATTTTCTGCACTGCTTTTAAGTTTACATACATGTACGCACCCTCCACATGCATTGTCCTTTAAGTGGATGAATATTTGTTACATGTTTATAACTCAAGATGTAAACGATTTTTTTTGTCAAACTGACGCTGGGCTTTTAATTTGCTGTACGTAACGAGGAAAAGGGTGCTCAAAAATGAATACTAATTGGTAACAGTCAGTTAAAACTTTTTTGTTGGCTTTACAACTCAAGTGTACATTGAGTCGCCTGCAACAACTTTACTTTAACGAAATGAATTAACTCGTAGCCTGCTGATTAACTTCATGAAATGAAAAAAAAGAGGCTTGAATTGTATTTCGGCACAGAAGGGAGTGTATAGGCAATAAAGTGACCAATACATGAAAACAGACAGCATAATTACCAGTCGCATAGAATGTGACAAAACATCTGCGACTACTTGGTAAAGATTGGAGAATATAAATTTCTACTTCCAAATTACATGCTATATGTTCCAGTTATTTTGGAAGTCTCGTTGTGAATTGCTACATTTACTTTCAGTAGGCATTGCGGCTAATTGGATATTTTCCTTTTCGCTAGTCAGCTTGCCCCAAAACACAAGCACAAGTGAATACTCTGGCATTGCCGAAACCATTTTAGACTCATTGAAAAAAATCACATAGTATTAAGCATATATACTGCACATGCCAATGCTGCTGTGTTTGAGGAACCTTATCAAAGGTATTAAAAATGACAACGAAGCTCATAAAAAAAGATGTTAAAACTGATGAATCTGAGCCACTGAAGCCCAGTTTTTGTGGAGATGTGAATTGGTACACTATTATTATTAAACCTTTAAAGCTAAAATTCAGTTTTGCTCTTGGTGGATTTCTAATATCCTTTTCAATGTAACTCACAATGAAGCCTGAAGCCCTTAAAATATCGTATTTCGTTGCGAAAAGAATGTGAGCAAACATAAAGGAAAAGAAGGGTAAATTAGTTTTCTAGTCAATTCAACTAATGATCGTTTGAAGTGTTTTGCAAATCCCTATACTTAGCCAAATCTTCCTTTCCGTTTCGGCTTAAGCAAATTTAATAAGTAAACATTTGCATTGAAAAGTTTACGGTGGCAGTAGGCAATATAAAACTGTGTTACACAGACGATGCTAGTTGGTCAGGTTATTAGAATCGTGAATACAATCAAAGTTTCGGCCAAGTCAAGTAGCTGTACCCATGACCAGTGGTCCGTTGTTGCGCCCAGAAGAGTATCTCAAGAGAGTTGTTAACTGCTAAAGTGAAGGTGATTGGAGTTGATTGGTATATACAACAAAAATTCTGAGAATCACAGTGAATGTTTTAGCAAAGTTGTTGGTGGAGAGTTGATGTTGATGGAAGCTTTGCCGGAGTTCATTTCATTTCCTTGTTTTCAGCATTCTCTCTCTCACTCTATCCACTCGACAACTTCAGCTCTTGCCTGCTCTCTGTACTTTTTTTGCTCTTGATTGCCATTCAATATATATCGAGCTGTCTGGTTTGCCCTTGTTCTTGTCTGGTGTGTTTGTGTCATGTCATGCACATGTACATTGTGCTTTTGTGGTCGTGAGCTGACCAACGGTGCGGCTTTTATACATGTATATAACAATTCAAATTATTTCAAGATATTATTCATGCTGATAGATTTGATGATGACGGCTCTCTCTAACATGCATGCTAAACTAAAACAAAATATTCCTACAAGTAAAAATTTATAAAATATATACGAAAATAAAGTTTATTCATTCTACAAAGAGATCGTATATAGAGATGAAGGAAACTGAAATTTTTCATATGATGCCTGTGGACTTTGCAAATTCTGTTTGATGTACGTACACGCAAAGCCTTTAACAATAGAGCATGCATTGCAATATTATAACTATACACGCTATACATAATACGTTCTAATTCTATGTTTACATACATGAAACTAGAGAAGCATTTGTCGTCGTGCCTGTCCTTGATTACTTGTTCAATTAAAATCAGAGGGGAATGCTGTCAAGCGAAAAAAAAAATCTAACAGACAAGCATATATAGGCAGCACAAAACGGGCATAAACTAATTAGGTACCAATAGTATTTAGCTAATAGGATTGAAAATAATTTTAGTTCATTGAAATCTAGAGTGTATTTTCGCTGATTGCCGTTTTACCATTCATGCCCCTTACGAGAGAGAAAAACGAGTTCATGAATCAAGGTGACTCGCCTTGTATTTTTAGTCGTGATTTGATAATATGTAAGACATAGTTGTAGCTAATGATAATGATGCAAGAGTAAAAATAGTATTGCATTTAGAATCAGAAACAAAAACATGAAGATTGAAGAAAGATCACCTCGGCATTCTTATCTCAGACGAGATAAAAGTATGTATGCTGAATTGAGTATTGAAAAGTTGGTTTGTAAGCATTACAAATTGTTGCGTGAGACGACGAGTGCACATTTAAATGGTTGTAACTGCATTTTATTCGATCATTCATTCTCTTCAAGTCAGCCAGCCAACCCACCCATTTGATATAATTTCATACAATTTGACATGATATTATTTTTACATGACATATGTAATGTATAACTATAATTGACAATTAAATGAAAAAAGGAAGTAGTAAAACAAACATGTTGATTTTCTTAACAGCAGGACACAGGAACAATTTTTTTTTGAATTTTGTTAGTAAACTGTTATTATGAAGTTTGTCTCGTGTGTGTTACTCACTTTAATTTTTTACTGTTCAGAGAAAGTTCTATACATTTATTTTGTTTTTAATTAACTTTAGAAGCATATAGGGGCTTTATTTATAACTCAATTTTTCTTTCATTTTACCTACACACTCAATTACCTTACTTACAAATAGTATTCACGAAGCGACTGAATCAAATTGCCGCACACGTCCTTGAGCTCCCTTCCCGACGTCTTCACGGTTATGTTTCCTTCCTATATTTCGCTTTAATTAAATAGAAAAATATCGTCATCGTCTGTTTAACAGGTTTAATGAGAACGAAATTGGTTTATCAATATAAAAAATATTTTTCAATAGATATAGAGGAGACGGTCAATTAGCAACATATATATATAATATATATTTCATCAATGTTTCAAAAAGTATCATTGGACCACCCATCAAGAATATGATGAAGATAAATGAAGTTTACTAAAGTGCCAGAAGTATGGCCTAGTGATTTTAATTAGATGTAAAAATTACAAATGTTTTCTCATCACTACCAGCATAAATTAAAGTCTGTAAAACAAATAAAAAATGCGTTGAAAACAAACTTCTCATCAGTTCACAAAATTGCCCGACCACTTTTATACACTGCTCTTACCTCACTACTGTGTCAAAAATTTAAACTGCTTCGATATGATCTATGATCTATACATACCATGTCTATCAACCTGTGCAGCAACTAAGTAGGTTGGTAAGATGTTATCAATGGCGATTTTTAAATTACTGGTCGCCTCATGTTCACAACAAATTCCGACGTGGTAGGGAAAAATTAACAATTGCCTCTGCTGTATATCAGTAATTGCAATCAATCAACCAATTGATTACTACAATTAAGTCAGGTAGGTTGCTCAGTAAACACTGTGGATATAGACCAAGTCGTGAATTTCATATCATGGATTTCATATTCTCCATTAATGATTCCCTCACGTTGCTTATAATTTAACATGACAAGATCAATTTTGAAATGATGCTTTGGGACAGGATTGCGCATATAATGAAAAGTGCACGGCGGAGTTATTCTGACATGTTACACAAAGTCAGCCTTCAGAAAGAAAGTTTCGCTTCAAAATTCTTTGCACGCTTTTGCTCGAATCCACTGATTTCTGCAACATAACGTAAACAAAAAAAAGTAATCCTTTTCATTTTACCTGTTTCTTTTGCAACCTTGTATTTCTTAAGCCATCAGGCAATGCTTCTCTTAAGCGCACCAGCCACATAACATGAATACGGTTGCAATAAAAATGCTAATAAGCCAATATTCTCTCTGTTTCAGGTTTTGATCCTCAAAGAAGCCGGAATCACATGAATATGAAGAATATGCAAGATCCCAATAAGTCACATAAACCTGATGAACCCAATCCTAGCCTTCCAATATGCACGGTAAGTCTCTACAAAGAATGAAAGAGAGGCACATGCTTTTATTTATTGAGGTACTCTCAAATGCAAGTTGAGGCTATAGGTATATATTCTTCTGT
Source organism: Orchesella flavescens (assembly GCA_964034955.1). Taxonomy (NCBI): domain Eukaryota; kingdom Metazoa; phylum Arthropoda; class Collembola; order Entomobryomorpha; family Orchesellidae; genus Orchesella; species Orchesella flavescens. The sequence goes on along the minus strand of OZ035955.1, from coordinate 17,473,878 downwards.
ATACAATTACATTTGCGTGGGCAAAAGCCCAGGAGCAGTTTACATATAATATATGGTTTCGAAAAGGTAGTGCAAGTGTTTTTCCTTTCTATCTTTACAGCGGATAAAGTTTACTTGAGTAACCTAATCCCATTCTTTTTTTAAATGATCACTGAAAGTGCTCCTGCTTCTACTACTGCTGGTAGAAGGATCAACTTTTTATCGATAAAACACAAGATGATATTACAAAAACGCTGCATTAAACAATTCCAACTTTTTGCATTTGTAAACTGTAAAGCGAAGTTTATGATTTCTTTATTCGAAAAAAAAATACAGTACGTAGTTGTCACAAAAGTAAGCTGGTGTATAAATGCTTTTCATACTTTACAAAAATGAACACGTTAGTAAAGTAAAATGTAACGTCAAATAACCACGCAGCAAGCATAAATTTGATTTTCTGTAAAACTGGCAGTTACGTTATAAAGGAAATACAAACACAAGTACATTAAAAGTAACGCTCTCAAAGGAATATGCAATAGCCAGTATGAACTGGAACGCAAACTGTCAAGTCAAATATGTACACAGAACAGAACTAAATACCAAGTTTCTTCATAGTTTTAATTATGCATCCGATTTCTGTGAAAGATTGCTTTTATAGATTACGCATGAAAGGCAAGTTTAGCAATCAATACGAATAATAATGAATTGACTACTCGTGGGAGGTCACTTTGACGAAACTCTTTGATGTTTGATTATTATTAATGATACATATACTATATGAACTGGAAGAAATTGCGTTAAAACCAGTGTATACGTCTATGACTCATATGGTTTATTCATTCAAAAGTCAAACATTGCGTCAGTTCCGGTAAAGCAATTCTGTGTTACTCAATCGGCAACGCTTTTTCTTTATATGGACGACTTGCTGTGTGCTGAGATGAAAGTAACCACCACTCTGATTCTTTCGTTTATATAGTATAAAACTCTATCTGACCGTCTGGCCATTTCGAACTTGTAATAAAGTAGATATACACATTGAACAAGTGAAGAAGACACAGTTGACTTTTAGGTTTCTTTTCAGTCAGAGGCATCTTCTAATAATATTTAAGCTCCAAACTTCAGTTTTACAATTCAAAGTATTACATATAAACTATACATATGACATAAAGGAATAACAACGCAGATGGAGTAGTCTCGTTACTCTTGTTTGTCAGTCAAAAAGTTCACAAAGAGATGAGTAAGTCAGTTTTCAATTTCAACTAAAAATCTGCTATACATTAAATTTACTAAGATAATGAGAACATTTTATAAAGTCATTTTCTTTTTATGTAGCATCCTGCATGATGGTACAGAACGTTGAGCCATTACTTTGCCAGCGAAGCTCTGGCTGTTAGCAATAGATTGCCACTGTATGATCTTGTGTAAAGTTGAAATTTTTCCCTTAGCAAGCTTCATAAACATAATTTTTGCAGTATTCTGAATGTGTGTTTAAGTAAGTAGTAAGGAAGCATTTCAAGAAGCTGAAATATAATCACAACATGTATTCTTAAGCACACGTTTACTTTCGTGCATGACACAATGATCCTACGACACAGGTGCCTCAGGACGATAAATTGTCAATGAAAAGAAAAAGAAAAGTACACAATTTGGATCAGAGCAATAAGGGTGCGGCTTATCATATAAAAATGATAAACTGTATTAAGTATATAATACAAATGAATATTTGGCAGGGACATCATGAAATACTTAACTTAACGTGTATGTGTTTTTATGAGAGTTTAAATTGCTTATTATCATTCTTCCTCGTTTACAGCAAAACTCATCTTCGGACATGACTCGAGCTGGACGAATTTTAAGAACGTTGATCTTAACTCGGTCGCCTGGACTGGTTCGTGATAGACGACAACAAGCACGGACGTTCAGAAGATGTCTTGTAGGAGCAGAAATGGTTGATTGGTTACTGGCCATTGGGAGTGCTAGTGGAATTGTGAAATCGAGACATCAAGCGACAGGAATGTGGCAAGCGTTGCTTGAAGAAGGAATTATTCAACACGGTAAGAATTTGTATAGAGTTCATTGTTTTACATGAATGACATGAACGAACCTTTATTAAAAAAAGGATTTTGTGCGAACCACGGAATAATAATGATCCCCATGTTCTTGTAAAGAAACGATTTGCTTCAGATTTTTATCAAAGTTTATAGCTCTTCCTCAAAAAACGTAACGAGCTGCTATTTCATAAAACTGCCGGCTGTAAGTCATGCTCGCATATTTTGTGGTTTGGTTTGTGAAACCCTTGAGTTTACGATGGGACAAAAACCCTGATAAAATTTGATGGTTTTAAGACCTTTTCCCACTTAGCTTAAAGTATTTACGTGAACGCCTATAGATTAAAGCAGTAGAACGCTATAGTAGTAGCTGCGTATGTTGTATGTCAACCATTATTCCTACACATTTGCCAAGGTCTACGTGCAAGTTTGCAATCAAAGTTTTTCACGAATTGCATATATTTTCTATCACATACAAAGAAAAAAGTTTGATTGATATTCAGTTGATCGCTACTACTCGTTTTTGTAGAACTTATTACGCATCAAAATGACTGACATTATATGGTAATAGCACTGGTTATGACAAAACACGTGCTGAGCAGTTTAAATATAAACCAATTCAATTAAGCTTTTGAAAGACATTAGAATGAATTCAAGGGCGTGGCTGAAACGCAGTAAGGAAATCATAATGTTGAAGCTTAATTGTATGCAGGTATTTTCACGCATTCATCACTTGCAAAATGATGGTCAAGGATGTCTTGGGGGAGAATTATGTGTCACTATAAAATATTTTTTTTTCATTATCAAAAGAATTTTTAAACATTCCTCATTCTGTACACAATGTAAAAAAATGTTATATTCTCAAATGAACTTCGTCGTACGTGTCTTTTTTATTCTTTGCACATGTAGAATATACGGCTTCACAACTTTCTCAAACATTTTTCGTCTCTTATACTTTGTTGGCTAGAAGAGATGAAAGTTAATTTGGAGTTTTTGATTTATCACTCATTTTGACTGTCACATCGCTGTTGCAGGTGTGTTTTGCGATGCGGCATTTGTGTAGTGAAAAATGGGAGGGCATGCTTGCAAAGTGCATCATCCATCCACAGGATATAAGTATATGTACGCATGTCACAGCGTGAACACTTTATACTACATAGTCGAGTTCATGAGAACAAAAGCTGTACTAGCTACTGCCTTCTCCTAAATATATGTATTCTTAGTATACCCCGTTTTGTCAGTAGTCCATGGTCTCCAGTGTCTCATGATTTTGGTCTAGTGTTGTGGAAGTTGGATTTGATGTATATGGTCTCCGTTGTGGTTGGTGATAATAAACTTTACTCATTCACAGCTTGTGACTCATCTTAATCATCATACTTGTGCAAATTAACATTTTTATGTTGTCCCCAAGCAAAGAGTTCCGTGTCAAGGTTCCTCGGTATTACCATCCTTATTTTAAGCGATTTTAAAGGATTGAAAAATCTTTTCGCATTATATTTTACGTGGAAATAAGAGCAAATATATTTTCTAAACTCATAGTTTATGACATACGAAATGATTTCATGAAATGTCTTTCCTGTCATAAAAAGTAATGAAAATAAGTAATGCACAACTTGTACGAACATGTACGTGCATGCATGTATACTACACACTACGATGCATCAGCATTTGAGGGATTCCCGACGTACCTAAAACAAATTAATGTGTGACTTCGGACGAAATATGGACACTAAACTAACAAAGCATAAACGTGATATTTACGATAAGTATAAAATATTCTCTGTATAATATTCTGGTGGCATTTAGAGGTACAAACCATAAAACATCTCACACATACACATAGAAGATAGAACTTTAAATCAAGACAAAAATAAATTCTACCTGTGAACTCACTTTTGCAAAACGCACTTACTGCCTACTATACCTCGCGGACACAGCTAAATTATTACATGAACCTGACGATATATGTCTGAAGGTTCATAAAGTACAATGATAGTTTGCACTGCAGGGCAAGGCTTATAACTTGACGTGATTATCCGTTGACAAGGATTATAATTGAACGACTCATTCTTATGTTTTCAAAATGCTTTCCCAAGGAAAATTGGCAACGAGATAACGTGGAAATTGATATGAAAGGTTGAGCATAAAGCATTTTTGTAGACCAGTGTTATCGCTTTGTCCACTAAAAGCTTAAAGAACGCAATCAGTGCCTCTTAAGATTTAAAAAAGTTTGTATCGTAAAAAGTTATCCAAGCTCATATCTGATTTATTACATTGATGTGAGCAGGTTTTCCTTGTTGATAATGGGAATTATGGTATAACAAGCGTCTCAGTGGTTTCTTCATTTTCCTTAATTAATGTAGAGCAAAGCTATAATGCGAATAATCTTATTATTATTCTTTATACATAATGCAGAATGCCTATACCCAACATTTGTTATAAAGGTTATAGCGATTTGGCTTGACCACTTTACATTTATCAGTACAACTAATTTCGACAAAAAATTATGTTAAACATCATATAACTGTCAATAGAAGACGGCTCGTTTGTTTTAAACCATACGCTGTATTTCATACGATATACGCTCATATTTATACGGTGTGAGAACTCTAGTGTATTTTAAATACGAAATCGTATCACGTTGTAGGCTGTAGCAATGAAATGATGAATTTGATGAAATGATGAGCAAACGAAATTATTTATAACGAGCTTCAGTCCTTCATCTGGTTTGTGAACGAAATAATTAAGACGGCTGGTTTTTTTTCGAAGCGTTTGTCCGTAATTAGCATTTTTAACAACTCACAACTTTATACATTGTGTCTGTTTCATTATTACAGGCATGTAATAATAATACTTGCAAATGTAAATCAACTTGCAGTAGATTGCTTACAAATTTGTTCCTGGATTAGTTAAATAACCCTGGAAGGCGGCCTATACTACTGAATGCCTGGAAAGTTTGTGTTGTGTAAAAAGTTTTTGAAATGCTGGTCCTAAATTACAAATTTGCAACCAGGACATGACCAGAATCCTGAATTAAACTGACAGTTACATTCAATATATGAGGTTTGATAAAACGAGACCAGTTTCATTAGTGCCGAAAAGTTCTTTACCGTACGTAGCAGGCATGTCGTGGGATCTAGCCTACATAATACACTTTTCTTCCGTAGTTGGTAGTAAAATAAAGCCTCCCGTTATATCTTCGAGAACGGGGTTTTGTTTGTCTTTGCATTCCTTGTTTTCGGTCCCTCTTAAAGACTACTACCACATGCATGAACTTTACATATATCCCCTTGCTACTACTACTACTGTCTCAAAATTTCTTATGAATCGTTCATCTCATATATTGCACACGCAATCAAATGAAAGTTTGCGACTCGAACGAGCAAGAAAGTTGAAATGTCCCAGTGCTCACTTCCTATGTAATTTACAAAATTTGCAAATCAGTTAGAATAAATGCTGCTAAGCACTAGCTACACAGCTATCTGCAAATTATCTTAACTTGCCAAGGACCGGAGTAAGAAATTACTCTGCATTTATACATGTTTCTATTTGATTACTGCAATGTTATTATTATATCGTGTGATTGCTGATGCTGTTATTCAGGATGTCTATACAGAAGGAATCTTTGGTGTTTACGTAACAAGTGTGTTTACGGGAATTTGGGACCAGATGCCATTCTTATTGTATTGTGTATTGCCGTTAATGGTGTAGAACAGACCTTTGCATCTCTAAGAGAAACCTGATCTCAATCAAATGCTTGAGGGAACATCTGGGCAAGCCATGTTGTATTTTAACAAAGCCATTCACATTTCATACACACAAATACAAATTAACGTGGACCCAATTGTAAAGATTGGATTGAGATTCATTTGGTATATGTGTGAATGCATGGTTCTGGATATCCAATGTGGGAATCATGATGGTCGGACCATTCCCACGAAATGAATCGTTACAGGGAATGGATCCCAAAAATATGACATCATATGTGTAGGTTTGTATCTAAATGAGCTCGATCAGTCAGATCAGTAAATAAGCTTGTATATATATAGCATTATTCTATTCTATATCTATATATGTATATTTGATGCACATATATGCATGAAAGTAAAAACTCATTCATTAATGCTGCATACAAGCTGACGCTGACACATAGTTTTAGCTATAACTTGTAACCTGACTCTGAGCTGCTGTCTGGCTGCAATCTGCAATTATTAAAGGATTTCTTTGCAAATGGGTTTAAAATTACTAAACCGTTTTGGAAATTGTCGCTGACTGATAATCACACGATAAACTTCACTCATTTAATGGATTTGTGAATGTTTTTGGCAAAAATTATGCACTGTTTATTGTTTTTGACTGGTAATGAGCTGTAGATATGAAATTATCAAACTAAAGGTTGTAAAATGAAACCCGTATCGGTTGCCGTTCATCTTGGCTTTAATGACCTTGTTCGCAACAGGTTTTTCATATTTTTGCCGACGGCCCCTGCAGTATATTTCTCTTTTGTCATGATAAAACGCAGATTAATTGCATACTAAAACCGTTATGTAAAATATCAGAGGCAGTTTTCATTTAAACTCACATGCATCCACACATACACAAGATTGATGAGAAATGAAACTTGCAGAAACTGTAAATCCATGTGACTCAAAGATAAATGACAAAAGACGACTGAGATTCCACTAAAATTTTGAGTTACAAACTTTCTTTCTACTTTTTGAGCAACATTGCTCATTGGTTTGGTTACCCCTTTTCTGTGTTGATTTGCTCATTTCCTAACATTTTATTTTCGTCCTTTCTTTGTCGTCTCAGACAGAGCCAAAGTTTTTACCAACTAAATTGTTACTCTTTGGTTGACGTTGACAGTAATATGCTCATAGAGGAACGTGGCGATGGATGGGGAAACCTCCCCGTCATCTCCTCATCCATAAAACAACAAGTAGTGGTAATGTGGCATTCCGCAGTTCATAATTTTGGACACTGGCACTGATGACAAATGAGGTTCCCACAGAGCCTCAGAACTTGCCATGTCGGCTGTCATGTCAGATGATGATAGTATTTGATAAATCGTTGATTGTTTTCTGAATTTTATTGTATTTGCCAAAAGTAGTCATCATCACAGGGCTCAATAAGATTGTTGTGGTGTGGTGTATGGGCAAATGGATATTTTATTGCATATTTCCACATCTCACAACAATCAAGTTTTTTTAGCATTAACTCTTAAATCATTCTCTACAAAAAGAACTGCAAGTTTGTCTTTAGCCAACTAGGTGAATCGAATAATTTGGCAGAAACATGAACCAAGCACATTATACTAGTGGCAGTTGCATGTACATGTACATACTGTGGCCCAGCCAGTGGTTGTTTATTTTGTTAGCAAAAGTTATGGGATGACACATTTAAAACCAATTAAAGTCGACGTACAATGTGCCACCATACACCATACTTCACAGTTATTACAATAATTTGCTGAATTTTAATAACCAAAATTTGCATCTATGCATTACCGTAGTAAAGGTATATAATGGAACGGAACCGATATGAACAGATGAATGCTACTTCTTGGCTTAGTAGGTACTGAGGAAGGATGTAGTCTAAGGATTTATGCACGGCCGAGTTTTGTGGATTCACAAAACAACTACTGCAGTAACCTACTAAATACAATCACGCTGGGTGCTGGTATAAACACCATATCTTGAGTTGTATGGGGTTGTATCACGGCAAGTCTCAAATAGGTATATGTATACATAGATGAAATATACGAACAACAACAACCTATACTTTCAACAGTTTCATTGTCAGTTTCACAGCAGTTGTGTGTGGTTTTATATGATCTAGTTTATAAAAATATTGTGGGGATACCTATGGTTAAATGAAAAATGATCAAGTAGAGTCAGTTGATTTGCCGGTTTCGCGTAGACGGAGGTAGATTAGTTTTGCAATCATTATATTTTTCCTGATAGGAAGCACGTATTAATAGGAAAGCAATGAATCATGATGAAATTTATGAAGATTGAGATAAACGAATAAAGTTTAAAGCATGCAATGAGTAGGTAGGTACATGTAAATTAACGAACTTTACAAAGTTTAAAAAAACTAAACTGATCGATTCGAACTGAATTCCTTTGACGTTTTTTATGAATGAAATCAAGATCGAACATTATACTTCAGAATGATAACGTATACATGCAAGATCAAGTGGTGGTCACGCACATTGACTGATTATTATTCCGAGAGACTATATAGTAATAAAAGTCTGTTAAATGAAAACGATAATGATGGCCTGTTGTAATTTCGTTTTGTTTTTTATGTGTAAACCAGTTACACTAGAACACCCCTTTAGAGACAAATACATCTTTTACCGTTTTACCATTGATGCGGAGAGTGAGCTTCAAAGCCGATCATGGTCTAGAGGACTTCCCAGCCCAGATGATGAAAGGGAAGCTGATCTTAAATGCCCTGAGGTGCTGGCTTATCTGGCCCAACGGGCACCGGATGCAATTATGCGCCTTATATTGAGGAAGCCCTCATACGAGCGAACTACGGACGATCTAGAGATGATTTATGAAGAGCTACTTCATATCAAAGCTTTGGCCCATTTGTCCAATTCTGTCAAAAGAGAGCTGGCCGGAGTTATTGTCTTTGAAGCACATCCTACCAACGGAACTATATGTGAGTTTGCTTTCATTCTTTTGCTTTGCTAGTAGAATACTTAATTATTATGAGGGATATACCAGGAATGTCAAGGATATGCATATAAACGCATAATGGATAATAATGATACTATATGTGTATATAATTTAAAGTATAAAATGCATTATATGCTACATATAATAATTGAGTTGGCTTCAGCACATTTGATATACATATATAATCATATTAAAAATTCCTTAACCCCATCCATTTCCTTCATAACAAAACAAACTATTAGCACCATAATAATTATTAGCAGTTTTCATCCTTTTGTTTGGGAAAGTTTATAAAGTTATACCTTTTTGAATTATGCCTTTATACACACAAAATTACAAATTGTTAAAGGGTGTAGCAAACAGATTATGTGGGTGCTTAAATAAAGCTGGCCAAACATCCGGCTTGCTTGTGCGTATACTTTGCAAAATTTGCCTTTTTCCTCCTACGTATAATAGAATTTTCATAACAGTTTTAATAGGATTTTGTCCTTTTTAATTTACTTTTATGTACACTTCCTATATAGCTGGATTAAATTAAAGGATAGGATAACAAGTGAGAAATTCCAGCTGAAAACTGAACCAAATATTTTGTAGTTTACTATCCTAAATTTCCTAAATATTCTAAACATCCCTGCAGTAGAATTTTACTAATGTAATAGAATAGAAAGATGTAGCATAATAAAAACGACAAACGTTGAGTAATAAAAGCTCAACTATTCAATATTTTTATCAAAAAAATATTTTTTTTAAAAAAATGAGAAGCGTAGGTGTACAGTTTGAAATCGTACTTGGAATATAACGTACATGTAAGTATTGCATAACACAAGGATTCCGTTGAAAAATTCTTAGCATTCCAGTGTATTTGGCTAGAAAGCATCGTTTTTAAAAACTACCGGGCACTTACCTCGGAACAACAGCTAGATGTTCTAATGTTACATTCAATTATATTAAAATTGATTTAAGCCCCCACATGAGGGATTAAAGGTGAGTGCTTGTACAGTTGTATTAAGTATTACTTGCAAAACAATAAGCACCTATAAGTAGGAACGAGCCCCTACTTCCCAATCCTCTGTTTTAACATTTATTACATTTCGAAGTAGGTCGTCTGGAAATATGCGAGTGGGTGGTGGTGTAAGTAGAAATGGTGTGGGATGGTACAGAGCCATCATTGTATCATTTCATTTTAAAGAATCCGCCAGCATAAGAGAAAGTATGCAGGAAAACCTATATACATCTATCACTTTTTGTGGAGAGCATTCCTGGAAATGGAATTGTGACGTTACTAAAGATTCTGGCACTTTGCTACGCAATTTGTTGTGTTGTTCAATTATTTTTCCGAGTCGTAAACAATGCCTAAATGTACTATATATAAAAATAAACACACGTAATATCTCATTGTAATAAGAAATGAAATGTTCCAGGAAGGTGAATTACATTGGTTATTTTTACTACAATGGATTTTTCATTCAACTTCCAGTGTTCCACCAGGGAGATGAAGGAAAGAGTTGGTACATCATCCTGAAAGGATCCGTGAATGTGGTCATTCGTGGTAAAGGAGCCGTCACATCCCTTTTTGAAGGCGATGACTTTGGAAAACTCGCCTTGGTTAACGATGCTCCACGGTAAGTCGACCATGTCTAATGACACGAAGCAGTGCATGTACGCTGAACAGCAGGAGTTGTATCACGTACATATAGTAGTACATTGATATGAAAATGATTAAATGAAACATGCACACCCAACATTGTAGTGAAAATGAAAACTAGGCACGCAAGCCCTTGCAATTGGCTAACATATGCATTTAATTAACTACATATATATATATTAGTGAATACTACTTTTTCCAAGGGAAAGATGTATGAGGTGGTGGAGGGGATAGGAAATGGAGGAGGATGTGAAAACCAGGATGCATATTAATTTTGTTCTCATTTTGAATTTTTGGTTGGAGCTTTTCCAATAACTTTTTGGTGGTAGATAGATAGGAGCTCTAGATTTACTGCCCTGAAGTAACACAAGTTATACCAATACTTTCATGATACAGACTTGCTTATATTACTTTTCGAATAATGTACTTAAAAGTAAGCGAGGGAGTACTGAGTACTCATTCAGTGAACGAAACGCATATTTTTCTTTGAGTTGGTAAGCGAAGGTATTACTGCTTGACTTCAATGAGTGACGCTGATATTATATTTTGTCCACTTTTCCCATTTACCAGCTTTCGTGTAACATCACTCATGTATGTAATATGAACAAGATACACATAATTGGAGACCTGTCATACCGTGTACTTTTCTCCATTGGTTTAATAAGAACTTTCTTGACTTGGCACACACACAGACACAGACAAAAACGGTAAAAGGTAAACATAGTACGTGAAACTTTCACTCTTTCCTGTAGTCCTTTTCTTGTCTTGCACGCTCCACTTTGAACCTATATCTTATTTCGTCTTTGGGTCATGTTCTCCTTGTTCACTACTGCTCTTGTCACGGACAAGGTACACACACATCAACTAGCCATGAAGGTTTGCTCCTTCCACACACAACAAATCATCTCAATTTCCAAAAGAAGTTTCCCCTCAGCAAATGGGTGGTGTGGAGAGAGAGAGAGGAGGAAACTTGCAATTTACTGGCTGTTATAGAATTTGTCTTTGTGGAAATGGATACTGTCATAACTCATTACCCAGGCTCTCACAAAGGTAATTGTATTACGTCCAACTTCCAGTGAAAGCAGAGAGCTACACTATAATATCAGTTCACACAATGGGAGAAAAATGATACTTACAAGCTTATCATATAGTACATACCAACACGAAAGCCCCTTTCTCCATTGACGTTGAAGCAGTTATGGTTTTCCGAAATTGAACTAACTAGAAAGTTAGAATCTATACCAAGAAGAATGCCATTATTGTGCCATTTCTTCAATTGATGCAAAGGTATCGTCAATTCCTCCTTCGACTACATTTCCTAGCCAGTGCGATTGATTTTCAGCATTTAATGAGGAACACTAACAATGCTTTTGGCAAATTGTAACGACAAGGACACATGAGACACTGACACTTGCCTTATTATCAAGGCTTCTAAGCCAGGGTTCCACAAACTACTAATGAACTACAAAGTTGAGCAACAAGTAGAAACGTATAATAATATCATACGAGTCGATTTTTTTGTACCTGTAGTTTTACTCGTATGGATAGACAATTTTGGTTAAAAAACGAACCATATTAAAAAAATAATTTGATAAGCAACTTCATGGTCGTGTAAAAGTCTTTATTATTTTTATGCTACCTTCTGCTACGTTGATTCCTCAGTTACATCAAAGAACCTTAACTTTTATGCTTAGTTTTTCTATAAAAAATTGAAATATTTTACGCTCATAATGAGACTGAGGACATAAGGCATAGCTAAAGAAAGTCCCATTGTTACTATAATTAATGGGAGTAGCTATAAACCCGGTTAGTATAGTATAAGTTCCATCTTACATGTTATGTAGCATGTATGTATATATACGTTTGACACAACTTCTAAGGTCATAATTCTTTTGCCAAATTGAGTATAGAGATTGAAAAAATTCGACATGTTTGCGAACTCAGCTTGAAAGTATTACCATTGAATGAGGTTCAGTGGAAACGGAAACCCATAATCATTTGTGTCAAAGTTATTCACATCTGTCCTTGAAATTCCCAAGAGAATGAGATGAATTGGAATTTAAAATCATGCATTTTCCTCTTACATACGATCAAATATAAAACGTTCCTCGAGGTTTCAATCGCTCCTCTCAATTTTATTACATCAACCAAGCGAAAGGGTTTTACTTGCAACCCACGAGCCACCGACATGCCTGTATAATATAAGGTACATTAAGATTTGCGCATAATAATATCTGCTTGTTCATCGTATTTTATTCTCAGTGGAAGAATGCAAACGTACACGTAAAATTCCAAAGCAATAAGATCAAAGACTAACATTTGGCATTGGTAGAGAAAAATGGGAAGTTTGGATCAGTATGAAAAATTCCAATGGCTAAAGTTGGCGTTGTTGTAGGAAGCTCTTGTACTCGTTTCAAAAGTCATGTTATTCATATTGCCATATAATATTCAATTTTTTTCTCCAAAGTTCGTATCACGATTCCAGGAAAAGTTGCTATATTATTTAGCTTTCACCTTTTCTAAATTACAAATTGAAAAAATGAGCATCCTGAACAAAAAAAAATAGTCACAGCTGTCATTATATTCATAGACGGATGTAGATAGTGATGAATGATACGAATACTCGAACATTTATAGTGTAATAATTTTGTTCGCATCTCTCAACCGACAGATCTTTATCACATCCATGTCTTGGTTCATATTATCACTAAATAATTTTAATGGTCTTCAGAAACTAGTGTAGATGCTGGTGGCAATTTCTTTTACACTAGAATTTAATTTAAGAGAGTACTGTCATAATTTTAAAAATGTAGCCAACGCAAATTTTTCTAGAATTTGCAATAAACTATAACCTTAAAACAGTTTTTACGGCTCCCATCAACCCAAATGTTACAGAAATAATGCTTTTGCAATTTTTAGTTATATTTTGTAAAACATGGTTGATGGTAGCGGAGATTCATCCACCCTGACTTTCTCAAACACTGTTGACTGTTGGTTATTACATTTGACAGCTTTGCCTGTCTTCCTATCAGATAAAATAGAATGACTGCTCTGTATATATAGTAATTTTAATGTATACTTTAAATAACTTAGATATACATCAAGTATAGCACAGATATGCATGTATTATCACAACACACAAGAAGTATATAACACATAAAACTATCTAAACCCAACTGTGCAGTGAAAAATGTAAAAGGGCTGCCGACAGTTAGTTTTCAATTTTATCAAAAAGCCATCCATTCTATGATGCAATAAACATTTTTGGATGTTTTTATTATATTATATTTTGATGCAGTCAATTTTCGTCTGCGCTAAGGAACTTAAAGTTGAACGACTGTACTTTGACTGTTCATCTTCTTAAAAGGTTCTCTCTCCACTTTATACAAATACTAGACTACTATCGACCGATTTGAATACCAAGATAACATTGTGGGATGCTTTCAGCCAACGATAAGAGACTTGTTTTTGTAGCTTTCAACTCTTTTTTTGTACTCAAAGTTTTTCTTGCGAAATATCATCTGTCAACCCAACTTTTTATGACCTTTTCTTCTCTGGAGCGTTTGCTAAAACAAAAAAGTGTTGAAATAGAAACTGGAGTTTGTCATCTGTTGTGACTTGTGGTGATGATGATGTTATCATATAATTTGTCCTATGGTAAATACGTAAAACATCCTCTCTTCTTTATGCCTTTGGAGAAATTCGTTACGTAAATTGGGCTGATTTATATTCTAGTGTGGGCTATTCTAAAAAGGAAGGTCATTTTGGCTTCAAGCAAATGAAAATGCACTCTAATAAAATTAGAGCCAAAGGTAGTCTGAGAATTTTTCGAGATAACAGTGTGGGCTAGAGGTGTAGTGTACCAAATGTTCTTCCTTTAAAATGAGATCTTCCACTGCAGCAAAATACGTACATACATTTTTTTCACAAACTGAGGCAAATGAAATGGACGTTCTGTTTGGACCCTCCATCAGCACCTAGTTAGAGACACGTTTATTACCAAGCAGAAATTGTTTGGTGGAGTAAGCTTTCCCATTTCAATTACACCAAAGGAGAAGGGAGAGAGTTGTGGACCGTTGTTTTCTAAGTTGCATGTAAGAAGCCATTGTATTTTACGGTAACAACACACAGCAGATTCATGGAAGTAAAAGCGCCAAGGGCTTGCTTAGTTTGGCTTTGCATTTGCCCTTCGTATAAGCACTACGAATGCAGTGTGTCTGGCTCCCACCTAATGTGTATATTCAACTACTGCATGACAGCTAATGTTGTTTTTACAGAGCAGCAACTATCGTCTGTCGAGAGGATAACTGCCACTTTCTCCGCGTAGACAAGGATGACTTCAATCGTATTCTGAGGGACGTTGAAGCCAATACAGTTCGCTTGAAAGAACACGGTCAGGATGTGCTGGTACTCGAGAAAATCTCAGCAAATAATGCCAATCCTTACTCGCATTTCAAGTAAGTATTTTCATCTCACTTCCAATGGATTTCAGAGAGCTCAGAAAAAGGGCTGAATTGATGCTGAGCTTTTTTTACTAATAATACCGTAATGTATTGGAGCCTTTTTTTGCTTACAAGTTTTCACCCATTCTTTAAGTATGAAATGAAGATCCCATATACATATATATCTCGATTGGATCCAGCAATTTCTTTAATCCAACTGAATGGTGAAAGTACCTTTCATTTCCTGATTTATTTACGCCTTCGGTCACAAATTTAAATATCAATATCTCGTTTAAAAAAACTCCTTTTAATTATTTCATTTAAAACCAATCTAACTAATTTACATTTTGGATGAAAACCAGAAGAGGAATCGAAGGGCATGATTTAATTATCTTTTTTGCTTCCAGATATACAGTTATGGCTGGAAGCCCAGGGAAAATGTTAGAACACCTATTAGAAACGCGATTAGATGGACGGGATCGTTCTTCGGTAGATTCGACAGGAAGAAGAGCTTCCGCCGCTGGAGATACTGACGCCTTCCTAGAAGAATTCCTAATGACGCACATCATATTTATGCCGATTCATCAGTTGCTCACCGAACTAACGAAACAATATCCTTATCATACAAAGTACAAACCCTACTATATATTTTTTTATATATATACATACATATACTCGCAAGCCTCATTTAACACACATATGTACTTTTAGAAAGCTACATAATATGCTTTCGCAACTAAATCATTTTCGATCTCATGCTCTCACGCTTCCCAGCCGTGGTTCATTTTTTACGTATTGAATGCCGAATGCCTACACACGGTTGAAATAACCTGACCAGGAAGAGACGTGACGAAAGCTTATAGTACAAACTTTTTATATGTATCGAGACTCATATGGCTATTTCATTACAAACTTTCACTTTAGTTCTTATGTTTTCTTTTAAAAGATCGTTTATGTATTTCCTATGAAAACTGTTTGAATCATTAGTTAGATATAGTACAATACTGTCAAACTAACAGGAATGAATTGTAAATCAAGGTAGTTGCTCACAATAAGGCAATCTAATAGACTTACAATAGGTAAGCCTCCCCTTCCTATCGGGACTAATGATGCAACATTGTCTCCTCTTAATTAATAGTTTGCTTCCCTTCCCTTCTAGCCAAAAACGTTTTCCTTATCGTTGAGTACTATTATTCAAATCCTCTGAACGAAGGATTACGCGACACTCTATACATGTTGTTTTCTCTTGCTTTCACCAAATTTTATGAATTAGATTCATTTAATGAATGAAGTCTCTATATATATTTTTACATGAAAAAAGAAACAACTTTGAATGCATTTCATGATAATAATGTATTGTTTACTTTTTAGATGTATTTTCAATAGTCTATTCGAAACTTTTTCTTTCAAACTTTACATTCGGCATCTGTTTACTTTACCTAAAATGAAAGCATGTCATTCATTATACTAAACAAAAATATTATATATGTATGGTATAAATATACCTTTATTGGGTAAGCTTTATTGAAATGTATTCTATATAGGTTTCATCTGTATTGTGTGTACTCTTCGCGTGCTGAATTTTTACTAACTCTGTAATCAATAACTTTAGAGCTAAATATGAAACACGGAAATAACAAAATGCAGCTTCGCAGCTATATAAGTACTATAGTGTATGAGTATATGTATATTATATAATGTAGTGATTTAGTAGGCAACAATCAAAGACAAAGTCGATATTTTCCTTAACCGCGATACACTTATAGGATAGATTCAACCTGTCAGGATCGGGAGTTCCTTTTGGCTTGTAAACGACGAGTTGTCCAATTCGTTCATCGTTGGGTAACGACGATTGGGGACCCAGTTTTTGAAGAGCAGTGTACACATACCTTCCTTGATGTAAGTAACTTTTACTTTCCTTTTAAAAATATTTTCTCCATATACTGCATGCTTTTATAGGTATGCACGCAGAATTTCAAATAGTTTGAGTAGTTTGCATACTTAATAAAAGACAAAAATCTTTTTGTGCACACAAAATTTATCATATTTGACTCTATAAAATTTATATACATATATGCCAAGCTAGCTGTGTGCTATGGAATGTAGTAACAATTTCTAATCTAGATACAATAGTATGCAATAGGTGTATGTATACATATGAAAAAGGGGAACATCAGCATCCATTATTTGCTTTGCACAGACAGTTGTTCCGGTAAAAGTGAATTTGCTCGTCAAGTAGTAAAAAGAGGGAACAGGAACTTGCGAACCGTGTAGCACTATATAGTAGTTCAGCAACGATACATATTACTGATGACTATAGTTAGTTATATACCTATACAAAGAAACGTTCCCATTAGTAAATGCAAACTCTGGAAGAATTTTTCCCTAGGCTTACTTTTAACGAGCAATGAATGATGTACGTAGTAATACATTCTTACTAATGTAGTCATGTACAGCTTTCCCTATATATTCACAAATTCCAAGTTGGGAAAAAATTCCAACTCATGCTCAAGATTGGTTGGTTACGTGGCTAATGCAGTTGAGGGACTCCCAGAGAGCTTTTCCATTATTATTAGGGTGTCATTAAATAGTAAAATGACGCGAGAATAACCTTAATATGCGAAAATTGTCCTCAAAATGTTATATTCACACGCGTTATAATAATAATATTATACTGTATAACATTTAGCTATAAACTCTCAAATTGATTAAACTCCTTCAGATTCATATTCATATAACATAGTATAACACTAGGATATGGCTGATATCATCACTATGTTCCCATGATGGGATTCCCATTTAAAATGTTCATTACTGTATTGTCACTGTTGACTGTTTCCAGGAACTATTTAAAGAAATACAAGAGGAGAGCACCACTTCTGGTGCATTGAGAGATGAAGTGAATTTGATGCATCAAGTTATGGATATGAAGCGCACGTACGTGGACGAGATAACAGCAGCCGCAGGTCAAAAATGGAAATTACCTCCCTCTGGACAACCCGTTTGCTTATTTGGAAATCCATCCGGTAACGAAGAAGGTGGAGATGGAACTAGAGAGAGACGCTGTGGGATGAGACCTAGTGATGATAGTGAGTAAACCCGTTTGTTTATAACTGTATTCTTTTTTAAGCACATAGACTAACATGAGTACTCCACAGGTACGCATAACAGGATGTCTGACTTTGTTTAATAATAGCGTATAGCAGGTGACTCATATCGTTTTAGGGGGCATTTAGTACATTGCACAATATAATTTTCTACTCATGATGATTTAATATTGGTTAATGCACAAAAGCGGAAACAGTTTCAAAGCCTCGTCAAATTGAGAAATAAACATTTCGTCAAACGAAAATGTGATCAAAAAGCTTTTTAAGACTATACTAAAACCATAACCAAATGAATGCATAATAATACTGGCCTTGGCAAAGTATAAGTATTGAACGTCACTTTGGGTAGAAATGAAGTTAAAGCTTTCTATAATGGATGCAAGTATGAAGGTTTTTAATATCAAAGCCTTTGTCTTAGCACAAACTTTCATAAATTTTCATCAGTTTCTCGAGTAAACTGTCCAAAAAACTGAGTGAGTAGCACATGGGGAGAAAGGATGGAGGAGGGATTCAAACAAGCAAAACGGGAAACGATTTATCAAGACTGTAGAAAGATAATGATGTGTATGCTTTGACGTCTGTGTGAAAGAACTATATGGTGAAAGACAGTTGACAGAGTTCTCTATTCAAAGAGTCTACAAACTATTGACTACATTACATGCACATCAAGCACGGGGCTTGTCATTATGTTTACGACGAACTACAGAGCGGAGAGAGTGCCTTGTCTGCAAAGTATCGATTAGACTGGGGGGTACTTAAACCATTGTGGCACTTAAGTATGCAAACGGTTTTGCAAGGTGCTTGGTTTTTGTAATGTAAACAGGTAGCTCCATTTTTCACCATTTTGTTTTGCGTTAATGACACACACCCGAATTCAGTGTTCCCTGTAACCAACTTCCACATCAACACGAGGCTTATACTTTCTCCCTGCTACATCCTAGCATTATATAGTTTAGCAGCAGGAGCAATGTCAGCATGAAATATCAAGTATCATCACAGAGATTTCCCATGCATCGTCTATATATATGTATATGAAATGGAAAACAAATGATACTGAGACGAGACAACCTGTTTCTTCAAACTTGGGCTTGATCCCATCTTCTGTAACAACTCACTTTCAGCAATATTGAAAAAGAACAAGCAAGAGCGTTGAATCATTAGGACGATGATGAGAAGTGCTCGAATCATCTCAATGTTGAAAGAGTCAAGTTCCTAGCAAGATTAATATTTGAGTTTGTAAGACTCTTCTGCTATATCATTCTGTTCCACCCATCATGTAGAGGTATGCAGAAGAGTCATGAAAGGAAGAAAGTGAAAGTAAAGGTCTAGTTTGTATATTCTTTAAAGAAAATAACATTTCACGTCCACTAGCATTTTTAATAGGAACCGACAGTAGCCAGTCGACACTGTACAAACACATTTCACATCATATGACAACATCTCATCAACTTTTTCTTTTGTTAAAGTGAGTACACTCGACAGCTAATGTACACATACACATACGAAGCATCTCGTATATATATGAATACCTTGAATGTTATAGTAAAGCCATAGGGATTCCTGCCTTTTCGTTTTAATTTAAAATTTTATAGTGCCCCTGAAAGCAATTTGTATTGCTAACAGAAAACAAACAACCTCGTACAGGCGAGTAGTGGAAGACGAGAGAGCGAGAACTGGCAAACTTGGTTATTGTAGTTTCTAGTGTGTCATGAAAGTATGGTAGTTGTGATGGTACATCATATTTATATGCATCTTCTTCATACATATACATATACAACAAATGGACTCAATTTCATTTCAACATCCATTGCCGAGGCCTAGTATGAAAGGTGAATGTATGGCGATAGTAGAAGCAGGAGCAACAAGAAAAAGGTGAAACCTGAGGAAACAAAAACAGAATGCCCCGCTTTAAACTTTTCCCCTCAGTAGTTCAGACTCTCATCAAATATAACGGGTAGGAATACATGCCTGGATGCCATAGTGGCGTAATGTAGAGTATTGTATTGATATGTGATGAATGTGGCCCGTTCTGGACTAACGTATGTAATGTAATGTATTGTGCTACCTGAGAAGTGAGAGAGAGAGAGCTATATAATAAATGGTTGAGTGTGAGATGTCATTCAGTTCTCCGCTCAGCTTCGAGAGGCAACCACGACTCTAGTTCACTCCATTCTCTTTCCTTTCATACAGTATACTATAGTAGCATAAGTTAGCGTTAGCCCAAGTACTTCTGAGCAGATAAGCGCTCCGTTAGCCGAATATATCCCAGCATAGATACCATAACCACATGGGGACCCCTATGTGTGTTATAAATGGCGAGTTGTACCTTTGACTAACCTGTGGGGAAGCCGCCTCGCTATCGCCGCCGCCGCGGGTCACTATTTTTTTGGGAGAGCATTCACTCATCCACACACACACACACAAGAAGTTGCAGCGAGCCAGCCTACAGCAACAACCCATACCAAAAGGATGTGCCTTTGGAGGATTTATCTCATCATTTTTTTCTCTCTCTTCCAATCTCTTGTAAAATTGTGATTTTTTAAATCAAAAAAGTGTTGGTATATTGGTAACTGGTAAGGTGACAAGGGACATTAAAATTTTATTCTTTTAACGTACCGTGGAAAAAGTATAATTGAATTTTATGGAATTGATGGCAATAATTTTATTGAGGTCTGTGTGCACACATTATTTTTTTAAACTTCTCCTCAGTTTTACTGTCATCTCCTCCTTCCATTGATTGGGTCCATCACTACCTGGAGTTGACACCTAACCCAGTTTGGACCATACGAGTGGTACACCGACTCTCGTCCTAAGGATCAACAATTATCATCCATCAACCCCACCTCCAGTTCACGCCAAAATCTCCAAATCGAAGAGGATTTTACCATCTTCATTAAAGGTCTGATGAGAAACTCAATTCCCACCTCCTCTAACCTTTTCTTTCCTATACTTTTCTATGAGGTGGCTACCTCAAGATACCTCATTAGTACCTCATTTCTTAAAAAACATAAATGCTGTCGGCTTCAGGCGGTAACTAGCTAACCTTTAACTTGATATGATAGGATTTTTAATAATTTTTTCATGATTGTTAGGGGTACATTATACTAGTTAAGTCAAAATTTTATTTGATGATGATGTAGTTTGGCAAAAACCTTTTTCATTTAACCGATTTTCATTTTCCAAAAATAATAGGCAAGAAATTAAAGTAACATTTAAGTAGACTTTTCGATTTCCAGTTGATTTTTAAAACATTTCCATTAGAACATATTATTTAAACATTTTCCAGTAAAACATACAGAAGTAATAGCTTTTGGTTTCAGTCTACGTGAGAATAAGACACTCACTTAATTTTCCTTGAGACAAAAATTAGCAAGTTCACTTCACGTACATGTATACTTAAAACCAAGAAGTATTCTAATGAGAACTCTAAAAATAGAAAAACGCCAAACACACATTTTCTCATTCTTTGTCAAATCCAATAGACTTGTCTCCTTTTTTAATCCTGGATTATTGTAATCATACTTAGTAATTCTACATATGTCTCTCAACACTAGTAACAACGCTTGTTCGTTAAGAGATGACGAATCATCTGAAAATAACCTAAGCTGAACACTACTAATTTGCAACACACACACAAAACAATCTTGACTTTTTTCGATTTAAATATTATACTCAACAACACCTTTTCAATTCTGTTCAGACAGTTCTACCTTCACGAATGCTAGCTTTTTTGAAGTTCCTAAAGATTTCGATTTAACATTACATGATTTACATACAGATCAAGACAACACTCAACTTCTTCTGAAACTTTCGATTTATTTTAGGCTAGTGACACACATGATTTACATACAAATATACAATACATTTTTTACCAACACAAAATACTTCTAGTTCATTGCATCTAGTTCAGAGCCCCTTAAAATTTTTGAGGTTATTGTATCTTGCTAGTCATTTACATCTCCAATCATGGCACAACAACCCATGCTCAGTTTCACTGACCCTGAGTTGAGTGGCCTTACTCAGACGCAAATAGAATATTTAAATTAAAAATTATCTGAGTTTCTTGACTCTATCTCTACAAATTCACTTCCAGCTAGGGTAGCAACCGTTAACGTTAGAATCAACATACCTTCTACCAATCCAAGAATAAGTAATGGTAGTGTACCTGAACAGACTTTTTATTTGAATAAAACACGAATGTCTCATTGTGGACCTGCTGTAAGAAAAGGTCATTGTCGTAAATGTGGTCAAATTGGTTACTTTGCTCGTGACTGCGTTTAACATTGATTGCTCCTTTTGCTTATACTTAATGTAAATTACTGGAGATGTTGCACTTTTCCTTTTTCAATTTTTACTTTTCCTTGTAATGATAAATATTCAAGAAAATATGGTCTTAATTAGATTCATTTTCGTTTAATTTAAATTTTATTTCGTAGTAAGTAAAACTTTTTTTCCTGTCAATATGATGCGAGTGATGTAGATTTCAATTGTTGTCCTTGGCTAGAGTGCCGCTGGTAAGAGTAAAAAACCTGTATTTTGGCTATTAGGACTCTGCCTGAAAACTTGCTAGGGTGTGCCTCCGGCCGGGGTCCCTTACACTAAAAAGTTTATTATAGAATGATATCCTGATTAGGCAAATTACGGGTACTAAAACAGATAATACACGATCTTCTCTTCGTTTATTTAAAAGTAGTATGGCACTGTCGCAGCAGTCCTGCATGAATACTATTTCCTTCGTAATGCTAAGTTACAAATAGTATGGTACTGTCGCAGCAGTCCAGCATGGATACTATAATCTTAATTTTTAACTAGTATGGTACTGTCGCAGCAGTCCAGCATGAATACTATAATGTCAAGTTAGATACAAAACGCGTTTAATTGAAAAATCGGCATTTTTCTCCCTTCAATACCATGAATTAGGTCCCATTTTCTCAATATATATTTTCCATTTTATATTTTTCATTTCCTCATTTTATATTTTCCATTGTCTCATTGTATATTTTCCATTTCCTAAATTTATTGCCCAATTTTTAACTTTAAAAACAAAATTAAAACCAAAACGTTCAATTAAATGCCTTATTAGGTTAAAACAAGTTAAAATAAAATATTGATGAATTGAAATAATAATGATTGAATAATTGAAAAGAAATAATGATTGAAATAATTAATATTAATTTTTAGATATAAGTTTTAGGGTCACAGAGTGTGAAAACTTAATTTGAATTCCTTTATTCTTCCATATACAGTAGTATATTTTCCCAAAATTCCTGTTGACCTTCTCTTCGTTCAACTATAAAACTTTCGCGTAATAATTAATTGAAAAATATTCCTTTTGCTGCTTGTATTTTTCTTTTGTTTGTAATGTTTCAGGGAAACCCAACATTTACATGGCCTAGCGTTGCGGAATTGCATGCCGGTATTGGACTTGAACTACCATTTACTGGCAATCTCACGTTTTTTTCTCAGCCCTTTTCCTTTGAGTTTTTTCCGTGGAGATGCGTCTAGAGCCTGAAGCAGTAAAATTGTGCGTTGTTGACGCCAAGTACAACGACGACATAATAGTTCATCTTTAACGCGATATTACAATTTCCAAAAAGATACGTCGATATATAAATAAATCTTCATTTTCAAAATTTAATATCCTTTGTATTTATGATGTTTCTAATGTTTTTTGTTCATGTATTGGTTTATTTTAGTTCATATTGAGGTGCGCGTAAGAAATTTCCTTGAACTTACACACACACACAACCACGCGGAAGCTAATCCTCTCATTTGCCTTGAGCCCAGCTGTTACCAACGATGACGCTGAACGTGACATGGACTGTCATTACGCTAATTTACTTCCTAATATTATTGTATAACCATGCCTTTTATAATATTTTATGATGAGGTTTGATGTTTCTGTGTATGATATGATATGATATGAAAAAAATTGTATCCACGTCCAAGAATTTCTGTACATTTAAGCTAAAATATTCATTGATATATGTATGATTTCTGATTTGCTAATATTTATAATTTTAAATTGTAATTCTTCCTTTTTCTTGTTCAAAAAATGTATGAAAATTACTCTCTATACTTGTACTTGTAGTCTGATAAGGTTTAGGCTTTTCAGATTGTACCTTTGACATTGTTTAGCTTTCACCCTAAGAGAAACTTCTTTTTCTTTTCTTGTTTCTTTTTACTTTCACCGCAGTGAGATATAACGGGTAGGAATACATGCCTGGATGCCATAGTGGCGTAATGTAGAGTATTGTATTGATATGTGATGAATGTGGCCCGTTCTGGACTAACGTATGTAATGTAATGTATTGTGCTACCTGAGAAGTGAGAGAGAGAGAGCTATATAATAAATGGTTGAGTGTGAGATGTCATTCAGTTCTCCGCTCAGCTTCGAGAGGCAACCACGACTCTAGTTCACTCCATTCTCTTTCCTTTCATACAGTATACTATAGTAGCATAAGTTAGCGTTAGCCCAAGTACTTCTGAGCAGATAAGCGCTCCGTTAGCCGAATATATCCCAGCATAGATACCATAACCACATGGGGACCCCTATGTGTGTTATACAAATACCAGCATAAACAAGATGAAACTGCAATATGAAACAATAATAATACTAACAACATGAAATGATGATCTTAACTAAAGGATATTTCTATTTTCAGTAATTTTTCGAGTTTACTGTGCCGATCACACGTACTGCACCCTGAGGTTCCCATTGAATACAACAGCAGAAGGTCTGAAACATGTTGCAGCTGATAAACTAGGATTAAAACATGATGATCTGGTGCTGGTGGAGCTTAAATCGTCAGGTAAGGACGTGTGGCATTAGCCACTTTATATGTGTTCTATTTCCCCTATTTTTTATTCTGATCGCTTTTGCTTCTAAATGTAGCTATATAGCATTTATATAAATTTTTATATAGAATTAGTAGTCGAAAAGCGTATAGTTGTATAGTCGTATAGTCAGTAGACCTAATGGTTTTAAAATATTGTGAAATAGTAGCAATATATTATGCCTCGTATCACACACTTCACACTTTTTTCTGAAATGAAGCCACTCTCTGGTGGTTTGAATTTGGTATTGAATGCTGTATCGGAGAAAGTTAGTTCATATACAAGTCTCCCAACAACCGTTTCAACATTATTATTATGATTTGATAATTCTATGCTCTACAAAGTGCATTACGAATACAATACGTAGGTGTATTAAATATTTGATATTCCATTGTGGTCACGTCCTCGTTTGCTCAACCACAACCAGGTTAAAGACGAAGAATACTGTAGATGTGTAGTAGTAGTGGGCATAACCACAAAAAGACGCATATAATGCGGATCAGCTTGGTATTTCTATGATGTGACTACATATAGGAAGCGTAGTCGCTAGATATAGATAGATACATACAATTGTAATGCATTACCTACGACCGTATACATTATTACATGCTGCCTACTGGAGAAAACACTTTCAAAATAAGTTTTTGAATTAGTCTACTGGATATTTTCTCAGAACGACACTGAGCGGTCGGATCGTGAGTGTGTGCCAGTTTCAAATTATGATTATAAGAGGATATCAAGGGATTTTGGCTTTGCTATTGCTGCAACTGCTCCTTTTTCCTTGCTTTTCCTTTGCCCCTAGTTTTGAGCTTTGAAAAGACCAAATGGAATTAGAATGGCGAGTTGGGGGACGGAATAGAGAGAGAATTTGTGGGTGTTTTATAGAGAGAGAGAGAGAGAGAGAGAAAACTGGGAGAAATACAAAGAAAGTATGGTTACTTTTATTTTCTTTTGTGAGTTGTTTTCTGGCAATGCCTTTTGGCTATATATGGTATATATGAAATTAAGGTAATGTGAACGAGCACAGCGGCACGATGCTCATGTTCTTTACTGTTCTTGGTAATATGCATCGCACAAACGAACATGATCATCATTTGAAGAGAAGATGTTGTACTTATTTCCCAAGTATTGAAGTAAAATGAAACGTCAAGGGAAAGTGGAGGAAGGAACTGAAGCATACTCAATTCAAATTGCATTATATATTGAGATAGGAAATCATGTTTGAATCAAATGAATGGTTTTGAGAGCAGCAGCATTCCCTTGACAAGTCCTTACAATCAACAGAATATCAATTACATACTTGCGTTTTCAACTAGAATCTGATTGCTATTTTGCAAATTTTATATTCTTCCACAGAATTATTAGCACACTGTTCATTATTTGGTTGAGATGTGGTACACGTATTATCAACTAAACTAACTAATGGACACGTATTCATAATATTCAAAACCGTTCTAGCCTTTCATACTAAAAACAACTTCATATCATATATTATTGAAAAGTTTTTTCTTAAAATAAAAGGAGTCAACATTTTCCCCTTTGATGTGAAATGTAATGTACACCACAGCTTTCGAATAAGCAAAAGGAATGTATGATGTACGCTGCAGGGAGTTTTATTGTGGTCTGGAATTGTTTTGACTTTTGGTGTATATAGATATGTATGCATGTATTCTTTATACAAATGCAGGAAAGGCTGTAGGCCATTTTAGAAAATTCTCTCTGATTTTTGTTTTTAAGCGTGTGTGGATGACCAAAACAAACATATTTAGAGGTAAGATAAAGTATACGTGAGCTGTGCTACGAAAAGTCATTTGGGTTAGACATTGGGCTCTTACACTCATTTCTTAAGATTTCAACAAGTCACTTTCATTTATGGGAAATGGGAACATTATTATGTTCCCCAGTTTTTCACGGACACTAGGCGATGCAATGAGGCAAGATCCTTTTGTTTTTAAAGCAGTTTAATAGGAGCAACGTGGATTGCTCACCACATTCACACACTACTACTACTACTCTCTCCCATCTGGCTGCTGTTCATCTGTTCTCCATTAAATTCCTATTCTCTTCTAATGCCCCTATAGATAACAATTTATGAGACACGGAGGTGGGTACTACACGTACATATGTTTAGTATCTGCCCCTTTCTCTCTCGATAGTCTTTTTCTTGCTCAAATTTATTGCCTGTTTTATTGCATTCCATTATGGGCGTGACTGTGATTTTCTTTTGCAAGACCAAAAGTCGTATTTTCTCCTAACGTATGGGTCTTGTATATAAAGCTAAAAAGAGCAATGTTTACGGGCAGGACTGGACAGAGCTGACATTCTTGCACTACTTTAAGGAGTTACTCAAGACATTTTGTCAACAAAAGAATTTTCTCCTTTTCCAATCCCGCGTCATTATTTCACAATCATAGCTCACGGTCGCTGTCAAAATAAATCATCCTAATGGAGAGGTTTACTAAAGTCAGAATTGCGACTGAATGGTAAACACTTCATTACTTTAAATGCTGTTTTTTTAAAAATATAGCGTATAAGAAAGCATAATAATAAGCAACAAAGTAAAAGTGTGAGCGCATAGCAAATAAATAATTTTCAAGAGATGAAAGAGAAATTCCATCTCGCCTTTATGAGGTCTGGTCGCTTTTCCCATTGCTTTATAGAAAGTTGCTCTATTTTTAAACCTATATGACATCTATTTCACAGTTTGTATTACTTTTTATACACCACATATAACATTTATTGATTTAATGACCTATTTTAGGGGAAAAGATTGTTTTCCATGATACCGATGTAAGCATCCCAACTTCGCTAAGTCTGAACGGACGGATATTCATCTCATTAAAGGATCATCTAGATGCTTTGGTAAGCTAACATTACCAACCACCCAACAAGTCAAAAGTTGTATGTATTGTTTTTGCCAGAAACTCGCACAAGTACTTACAGCAATTTCGATGCTCTGAAAAAAGAAAAGTATTTGTAGTGAAAAGGAATTGTTTTTCTAGTAAAAGCTTATACAGCTTGGTTGACTTTCTCCTTCGTGTGAAATCTTGTCAATTTTGTTCAGTAAATCTCTTTTCGTATAAGAAGGTAGAGCAGGGTAATATGAATTTTTGTTTACCACTCTGCTTGTTTTTTTTTCTCAAATACATAATATTCTATTTCTCACATCCGTCTTCATGTTTAAAATAGATATGAATGAAGGTGACTGCTCAAACAAATGGTATATGTACTTATAGAATTTATGAAAGATCACGTATTTGCCTTACCAGTTCACATGATTTATCACCATTCAGGAAGAGTTTTTCATAAAATCAAAAGTCGGAGAGACGAGAAAATTGTGCAGTGAAACAAGCTTAGAATACATAATATAAAAGATATTTGCAATGCGGAAGTATGCACACTTTAAAATTTATACAGTATTAGAGTCGAAAGAGGGTAAAGTAAGAAAAAGCAAGCTGATGCAGCAGTATGAAGGTTTTAAGACAAGGCGACAAGTCAGAATGTCAGTGGTTTATTGTTGGAAGAGAAAAGCTTGTCATGAAGATAGTGCTAAAGAGAGTGACTGCAGAAAATGGCATAGTGTCAGGGGGATGGTTGACATGTCCTGAGTTATTACACTGGTTTTCTTTCAGACGTGTTTACCCGAGCAGGAAAGACCAACAGAAGGGTTAGTAACTGACCTGGAGATGTTCAGTACAAGGGAACTGGCCTACCACATGACAGTGTTGGATTGGAGCTTATTCAAATGTGTTCATGAGGTAGGTGAAAAAATAAATTGTCGATATGTCTAAGCACAATATATATAAGTATCTACGCGTACATGTACTTTTGGAATACGGGAATCCGCCAATCTTAAAGGTTATAAGGGATAAGAACTACGGTAATATTTCCTCTTTGGAAATTGTGGGACGAAAATGGATTTTTAGAGAACTGGCCGGCTTGACCTCAATAAATAAAATTCACCCACCCAACTGGCGAAATGCTTGAATGGTGGTGTGAATTGCGTAAGATGTTTTTACTTTCACTGCTGTGAGGTAGTGGATGTGGATGAAACTGTATGTAAAGAAAGTGACTGCAGTTGAACTATGTACTTCCCGCACCTAAGTTTCATGAAGTTTCAACAAAAGAATGCTGAAAGGTTTAGCTTCACTATTATACAAGGATGAAGCACATGCACAAACACAATGTCACGCATTCTATAAGTAAAAAGTATAATCTTGTTAAAAGCACAAAACATTTTTTTTGTGATTGTAGTACGAATTGATTTACCGCGTTTTCGGACGACATCACTTCCGTAAGATCACTTCAAACCTGGATGTCTTCCTCAGGAGATTCAACGAGATTCAATTCTGGGTGGCTACCGAGATTCTTATGACTTCCAATTTGAGCAAGCGTGTTGCTCTATTCCGAAAATTTCTCAAACTTGCAGCTTAGTAAGTTTTTAACGACTTAATTTTATAAAAAGTTTTATTGAAAAATACTGAATTTGATTAGATTATAAATGGTTTATTGGCTGGTCAAAGAACGCTTTTACTAGTGACTACACCTACAGAAATAAGATGTCTCACTTAACCCCTTGCTTGTGCCTTTACAGTTGTAAAGAATATCAGAACCTGAACGCTTTCTTCTCTATCGTTATGGGACTTGGAAACGTAGCGCTGACGAGACT
Organism: Orchesella flavescens; assembly: GCA_964034955.1. Classification (NCBI taxonomy): domain Eukaryota; kingdom Metazoa; phylum Arthropoda; class Collembola; order Entomobryomorpha; family Orchesellidae; genus Orchesella; species Orchesella flavescens. The sequence continues at coordinate 17,444,462 of OZ035955.1, read as the reverse complement.
AACTCAAACCTGGGAACGGCTTCCATCAAAGTCTCGTAAAGTTTTCGCCGAATTCGAGAGTTTCATTGATCCAAGTAGAAATCATCGAGCGTACCGAATGGCACTGAACAAGATGTCACCACCAGTAATACCTTTCATGCCCCTCATTCTCAAAGACATGACCTTCACTCATGAAGGTAACAAGACGTTTACAGATGGCTTAGTGAGCTTTGAGAAAATGCATATGTTGGCACAAACCATTCGGATTATGAGGCATGCCAGAAGTAGACCACTGAGTAAGTTTCAAATGAATTAATACTTTTATTGTGCATAACTTAAAATTTAGTAGCCCCAATGTTTAATTTTACATAATGTAATTTCACAGATGTTCCTCCCCCGACACCAAGAAACGAGCAAGAAGTGAAAGCTTACATTCGCTGTTTACGCTGCATAGATAACCAACGTGTTCTCAACCAACTTTCGCAAAAGCTGGAGCCAAAGAGGGTGTAAAATAAGTTACTCAATTATTACTTTCAAAATCAAATAGTGCAGCTTTTAACCAAAGTGACTCCACGGTGGAGTCAAATCGTTATCATCGAGATTCCAACTCTTATATAAAATATAATGAACAGAGTTGTGTACAAATATGATTGTTTATATAACTGTAAACTAGGGATTACTAGATGTAATTTTATTATCTTTATCAATCTCATCCGATTTAAACACTTTGAAGAAAATTCAACTCTATTCGTGTAACATTGAAATTTTTAACCTTAATCCTACCATCGTAACCTTGGGATGAATGAGGATAATTAAGATTTACGGAAGAAACGAGAGCTCCAGAGATCCTTTATACTCTGACATTTGATATAGATATAAGTTGTAAGTAAGCACTCGTTAATTCGTGATGTGATTTTGCTATTTGTATTCAAATGAACCCAGCAACAAGTTACCTTGTGGCGTAGACAAGATTTTTTCCCAAATTTATGTACAGTATGAAACCCCTCATACATCCAACAAAAAATGGTAATAATATGAGGTCATTTTATTATGATGGCGTTTTTAAATACTCTAGTCAGTTATACGATTCATCTTCATTTTAATCTTTTTTTTTTGTAATCTGTACAAATCAAGGTTGTAAAAGTAATTGTAAATAGTGTGACCGTGTATTTTCATGAACTTGTTGGTTAGTTTTATGTTCAAACTTAATTGATGATTCAAAATAATATTAAACATGCAACCAAACTATCAATTTAATACCAATGTTCAGCTTGTTAGTACAAAGTAGTTTGTATCTTTTGTTATTAAAACCAAAGTTAAGAGTATGCTAAAATCATCTTTCAAAGAAAATACGGTACTCGCATATTGTTTTGTTTCCCCTACTATACTCGCTATAAATACACATGTGTGTTGCTCGTTTCTAGTTCTATAAGAATGTCTTGAGATATATAATATATAATAATGTATATATTCTTAAAAAAGACAAACCTTCTGCCAATCTTTTTATCCTTGCGTTACTAAAACAAGTGTATAAAATATGCTTGTTCAGATTGACAACATAGGGAGCAATAAATAAATCTCTCAATATACTCTTTCTCTCTATCACATTTATAGTTTTAATAGTTTGTTCAACCCCACACTGATAATATCACACCTTTCGCCTTTCAGGTTGATAACCTTAAAAGAGCTGTATTTTAAAATAAATGGATAATTTATAGAGTCATTCAATGTCCCAGATTGGCCGAATCCTTAATATATACTACACAATGTAATGAATTTTATCTAGTTACCTTAACTGTGAGTGAGAAAATGTTTCTTATAACTGCACATTAAGTAAGACCATATAGATGTTGAGTGAGACACGCAGAGCGTGCTCTAGTTACAAATACAATTTCCATTCAACTCTTTATTGTACATCACAATTTAGTCTAGTCGCTAAAAATTTAGATGAGATGAAATATTTCAGATATCACACACAAACTCAAATATTGCAGTTATTTACCAGTCGTGTATTTAAAATTCGAATTTTTTTAAAATATAAAAAGGTTTTAAAATATGTGTACATAAATTAGCACGGTGTATATGCAATGATTGTATCAAGAGTAAAAACTTTCCAGCACTAATAACCTATAGCTATATAGCAGCAAACATTTCTAAAGTATCTAGGAATTTTGACTTTACATATATTAATCCACCAAGATATGACCAAGACTTTTATAAGGCTAATGACTATGATAAATATATAATTATTTGTTATAAAATTCAAAGTTAATAATGATTTTCCCAACAATATGTCATGATTAAAAATTATTCTATAGTTTCATAGTTTTAGAAACTTAAAAAGCTGCAATCAAATCTGTGGTTGATTTTGATTACAGCTAAAGTCAATATTAATTAAGTGCAAATCACAAAGACAGTTATAACAATGCATTGAAAAATATTCTGACAATCATTCATGATATAAACCACAAAAAATTAATTGTAATAAAATGAAAAGTACTTTTGACGTTGTGGAAATTAATTATTATTGTGTAGAAATCATTTTTTTGTCTGTGCTCAATCGCTCATTGTGACCCAAAACAACAAATGTTATCATCATACGAATATGTGAGCATTATTACTGCTAATCATTTATATGCACCTAATATCAAACAAATAATTCAGATAGAATGATTTGTAAGTACATTAGCTACCGAGAAACACCAACATTTACTGCTACTTGGTATCAACAATCGCTTTTTCTTTTCCTAAAGAAATTATAAAATAGATGAGAAAACTGTGGCCATTTTTCTGAAAGACAATTTCCGATTACATCAACCTTATGACAGTGTTGATGATCTCCGGAAGTAACAAGCAAATTGGATGTTTAAGTTGTTGGCTGAATTCGGGAAGACTTTCTCTAAGTACAAACTCTTCTCGTTCATTCAAGTATCAACGCTTACACTGTCTACAACATCTCCGTATATTTGAGTTGTTAATACTTTCATACATACATATTTGCAAATCAAGCAACTTTACATACTGGAAATGAATTCCAAACCTCATTCTCAAGTTTCTGACTTATTCCTAAACAGTAACACTCCACAGTATTCTACTTCTTGGGCTTCAAAACCTGAAGTTAAAAAGCCAACCAAGCTTCCCGGTTGGACTCCAGTGCGACTCTCTGGGAAATTCAGGTTTAAAAAGAAGAATTCAAAAGCTTATGATCAAGATAAGTCTAACAACAACGAAAGAGCTCACACCGAAAACAAAAAAGTTTCAGGAAAAAATCTTTTCCCTGGTTGCACTTACCAGTTTCACGAATATTGCCAACATACATCACTACATGGCTTTAGATACGTCACTGAAGAAAGGCGAGCCCTGAGTGAAAGGTTTAATTGCATTCAAACTGTAATGTGTGAATGAACCCAGACAATATCCCATCCAATCAAACGCTTTTTTATCTGACTTTAGCTATGCATGGATATCATTGCTGTACAAAATTGTCTCATGAAACGAAACAAAGACAATTTTGTGTAGCAATGTCATCATGCATAAACTTTGGCAGGTTATTTCCATAATACTCCTAAAATTGCTAAATATGAGATTACATGGTTGATTGTCTGGATGTTGTCTTTTTACAATGTGTGGTGTTCCGATAGAATATTTTGGATCTGTTGGTGCTTATTTGGGATAAGCAGTGCAGGCTACATGATGAGTAAAATATGGCAGCGATGGCAAATTAATCCTGTACTGACCTCAATCGCCACAACAAACCATCCAGTTTCAGCGATCAACTTCCCTGCCGTAACCATCTGCACAGTGAACAAGGCAGTCAGTGAGAAACTTATCATTCAAGGATGCCGAGAAAAGTATGTAATCATTGATACGAATAAATTTTTACACTAAACATACATTAAGTCCAGTAAATCCTCGAGTAGAGAAAGCTCATAGCTCAGATTTTTTACTTAAAATGATGAGACGGAAAGGTCAAAGTCTAAAAGTAAGTACATGAATTTTCAGCAAAACTTTCACCGAAATGCGAGAAATAATCAGCACTCTGGTTGACCCGGAATCAAGGAACAATAATAATGAGCAAGAGGGCAAAAATGCAGAAGCAGATACCAAAAAAGCATTACGGTTATTGCGTTTGGTTGCTCCAAAATGCTCTGATTTCATACTTACTTGCGAGCTAAACAGTAAACCAAGGGAATGTAAAGAATTATTCAAATTAGTTCTCACTGACACAGGATACTGCTGCACGTTTAATGCAATGGATACAAAAAGTAAAACCGTGAGCGGGTAAGTGAAGTATTTTTTTAAATGTACAGTACGTACTCTGAAGGAATACGCTTCCATCTCACCGACGAAAAAGTAGAACTTATTATAAACAAGTTTTCAGCCAATTAATAACCCATTTCCTATTCCAAGGGACAATTACACTGATACAGAGATCGATCAACAAGAACGGGAGTATGATGTTCTCCAAAAGATTGTATGGAATTTTACGGATGAATATCAAAAGAAAAAAACTGCAGAGGCCGACGGGAATACCACAACTACTACTACCCTACCCAACGATTTAAAAACATGCAACCGAACATATGAGGACGAACTCATTACAGATGGGGCTACAGACGGGAAAGTTAATGGAAAGCTATGTAAATTGCTACAAAAATGTCGAGAGGATCCGGGATCATGTGGCTTGAACAAACAAAATGAGTCAACGGAAGCCCCTCCAACTCTTGGCTCTTCCTCCACAACGTCAACCCCTGGTAAAAATGGGTCGCATTTATTTAGGGCAGCAGGAGCCGGAAGAAGGCGAGGTTTAACAGTAATTACAGATACCTTGCGATGTGCAGAGGTTCCAACTGACTCCTTTAAAGGCTTACGAGTACGTAATGCGACAAAGGAATATAAATACATAATATGACATCAAAATGTCAGGATGAATAACGTTTACGATTTTCAATTAGATTTTTGTTCATGGGCCGGATGAATTCCCAGCAGTTGGTGAAAAAGGGATTCTTGTTGGACCTGGACAAGAAACCCAAATTGGAGTTACTGCCATCGACACTTACAGTGCGGATGCTTTGAAAGATATGCAATTAAATAATCGCATGTGCCGATTTGCAAATGAGTTTCCATTAAAATATTACAAGGAGTATAGCCGCTCGTCTTGTGTAATTCAATGTGAGCATGAGTACATACTGAGCCAATGCCAGTGTGTTCCCTTTTATAGCCCTGCTGCCGTTGATGCAGAAATAAGTGTCTGTTCTATGGACAAAATGAAGAAATGCGTCCAGGATGCGATGGGTATTTTAATATTATCACTGCTGATTTGTTACATGGCTATGCAAAAGAAATTAATTTTGTATTTTTTGTCATTTTGACTCTAGATAATGTCCAAAGATTGAAAGGTTCGGATGCGCAACAAAAACCGGGTACGACAGAAAAATGTCACGATGCATCTACATGTCAACTAAGATCTAACTTTCTCTATGTAACAGAATCCAAAGGGAAAACAACATTTTCCTTTGGTAAACCAGGGAAGGATGAAGATTTTCAAACATGTCCAGAACAATGTTTGCCAGCGTGCAACGAGACCTTCTATAATTATGTTGTAAGTGCAGCTCAGTTTCCTAATCAAAAGGAGCCAAATATGACGGGTCTTTTGAAAGAAGGAATAAGGAGAGGTCGGTGAATTAATTTAAAAAAATTGCAAAATATAATATTTAAATTACTTTATGTATCACGGGCTATTAACTTATTAGGATACGGAGTTTTGACAAGCATCGACTATGTAAGGTAAAAACAAACTGTTTTCATTTCTCAGAGTTGCGTTTATGATGGAAAAATCGGGAAGCTTATAATAAGCATTACTACTGTATTGAGCCGCTTATGTACGGGACAATGACATTAATGTTTTTAAACGGTGTATTAACTGTTTACGTTTGTAGCGGAAGCATTAGCCTACTCCGGGTATTTTTCAGGGAATCAACCATCATGCAGTATAAAAGAGACGAGCTTTTTACATGGGAGGATTTCGTTTGTAAGTTTGTTTATGCATAAAAAAATACATATTTATTTGTCAAGTCTAGCGAATTGAAACACAAAAGTATTTTAAAAAATCACTGACTGAATGTGATCCATTTTTTCCCCTAGCCAATCTTGGAGGAGTCATGTCCTTATGTCTGGGATTTAGTCTTCTTTCCTTGATAGAGGTCATATACTTTTTCACCATGCGCCGAATCAATGATATGCGACGTTACAAGGAAGACGAAGACACAGTTACATTTAATACTTAACAAATAGCCTCTTGGCGATGAATAGCACTCATCATTTGTTGCAAAAAAACCAGTATAGTAGAACAAATAGTTTTACAATAAAAATACAAAAATATCGATTTTTTTAGCAAACTAAATTTATTGCCTAATCCACACCCAAGTGGTTGTACTGGATCCATCCGAATTCTGAACTGCGGTTGACGACTGAAGTGTATAACTGCATTTGCATAAAACATTGAAAACTATATTTGCAGCTCTCATAAATGGTTCTGTGATAATCTTAGATGTTACTCCCTCATAACTGTAAGATATACAATGCTGGCAATTGCAGCACAATTTGTAAGGTGATTTTCCCAGGGGCGATAAGTTATCTGCTATCACATGCATTTCTCTTTCCGTCGTAGTTCCACAAATTTGAATGAACGCTTCTTCATGATAACTTTGTTTCCTTCCCTCGGCCACAACTGGCAAGCATTTGTACCGTCTTCTGTTTAAAGGAAAGAAGGTTTGGAAAGGTGTGTCAGCTTTTTAAAATGAAAATATAATTGGATATTTAACTGATTGTGAGCTTGTACTTACATGACCATAATTGAGGACATGACAGCGAAAAACGGTTCTATTTAGCTGAGAACTTCCGTTTCCGTTCCTTTTCCAGTTCCAATTTGGATGCATAATATGCAATTCAGGCCGTTTTCTAGTTCTAACACCTGACTACAAACGCAAGCAAATCAATTTCCTGTGCAATATTGAAGATAATTGTTTTTTGGAACTTCTAGTCAATCCACCCACCCACATACAACATTACATGAATCATCATCATACCAATAAATATATCATGTTAACATTAGTTGCCAGCGACGAAAGGTAGTAAGTCCGATAGTAGCAAAAGATTAGCTCCAAAAATGAGGTTATCATGAGTCATTTGTTATCAAACAAACAACATAATTTCGTGAGTTGAAGCCCAAGCCAAGTATACAGACAGAACAAAACTCCTGGCACATAGACATAACCGAGTACGCATAAAATGTGCGTGTTAAGTGTTTGAATGCAAATGCACGCAATGCTTACGAACATGGGAATTAGAGATTAAAATCATGCCATTTTCAATTTTCTGGGATTGCTGACTGAATTTGAGGGTGACAAGTGATAATTAAAACGATATCTATTATGTACTCTCAGCAATAAAAAAGTGAAGGAATAAGTAGTTATCACTAAATATCTCTCTGAAAATGACCTTTCTTATTTCTCCATCCAATTTCTAATTATGAAGGTAAGGTACAGACGAGAGTACACCATAAGCCTTGGGTGTATGCTTTTCCGTTCACATCTGCTGCATCGGTTCTTCGGGCGTATTAGCTCATTCTCTAAAACCTTTTTTATGATGTGATAAAGCAACGCCAAGAAGACCCTCGAGGAGATGGCCTGCGCCACCTACTTGCTCTCCAAGGAACATTGTCATTGACTATGTTGGAAAGCCCAAAATTCCTTAAAGATTGGGGATCCAGATGAGAGTTTGAAGATATGTTTTGTTTATGAACAAATCAGATATCGGTCTCCTCTTTTGTTGAGTAAGAGAAAAGTTTGGTGTTTTTAAATAATATCCCTAATTTGGGTAGATAATCATGTATATCTGAGTTGGAAAGTGTATTTGGTACAAAGTTTTATGTTTGTAAAAGTCTACATTAGTGATAAGTGTTCAAACTACGGATCAAAGTTAATATTTTTATGACAACTCATGTGTCAATTTCACTCACCTAAATCATCTGTGACTGGGTGACTGACTGGTTTTCAACACAGGAGGAGCACTGCCAGTGACCAAATACCACCAGTTTTTTCAGTGGGTGGTAGTTGTGTTTAAATCTGTGCACGGCAAATACAGTTGAAGATAAAGTTTAGAGAAGATACGATACGAGCTTCCTATGCCATTTCAGGCAATATCCGGCTTCACCAATTGCAGCTGATTCTTGTGTTCAAAACGTATTCAACATTTAAGGCCGAAAAAGGTAAATTATTAGCACGTTTAGTTCATAAAGCGTAACTGTTCACTACTCGTGATAAATTAAAAGTGTTGAGACTGGTTAAGTCAACCCCTAAAGTTGACCCCAAGTCACTAGTTTTGTTAATTTTTGTTTTGTCATTCCCAAATACTTTTGTTGATTGATATAAAACAATATGTATTTATACGTATTGTTGGTTGTGTTTTTGATAATAAATCAATCAACATTGAGGGTTAACTGGAAATCAGATGCAGTAAAAGTCTTATAATTGCTTCGTTTTTTTATAATAAAACAAGATATTGACTATTTTCTGGAACGAATTTGACGAGCAATGACAATGAGTGAAGTCAAAGTAATCGTGCGAAGGAATCGACCAGGAACTAAAGGAGCAGTAAGTCATTAAACAGAAATGTTCAAACATTCATTAAACATGTTTTAAAAACATTGATGTTAATTAATATATCTTGAATGAATTTAGGAGTTTTGCAAATGGCCCGAGGAGCCGTTTGAGGAAATGGATAGTACATTAGCTGTGCAACAGTGGATTCAGCAAACTATACGTAGAGACCCATCTAACATAACTGCCATTCTCACTCCACCGGAAACCCAAGATGAAGAAGTATGGAAGTATGAACATCTTCGACAGTTCTGTATGGAGTTAAACGGCCTGGCGGTTAAACTACAGTCAGAATGTTTTCCTGAGACCTGTAATCAAATGACTGCTACGGAACAATGGATATTTTTGTGTGCTGCCCACAAGTCGCCCAAAGAGTGTCCTGCTATAGATTACACTCGACATACTCTTGACGGCGCAGCTTGTTTACTCAACAGTAACAAATATTTTCCAAGCAGGTATGTTTAAGATGATTGCATCTTGCATTTGAATCAAATCAATCAGAAAAAGGACAACGGAATGATAACTGTTTTATTAAAATTTATAGGGTATCTATACGAGAGTCATCCTTGGGAAAACTTGGTTCCGTTTGTAGAAGAGTATACAGAATATTTTCTCATGCGTATTTTCATCATAAAACTTTGTTTGATGATTTTGAAGCGTCTTCCCATCTCTGCAGAAGGTTTACCTCATTTGTCATGAAATATAATTTAATGTCAAGGGATAATTTAATCGTTCCTAATATGGAGGATGGAGCTACTATTACTGACGCTACTACAACTACTACTACTACTACTACTGCTACACCAACTGCAACTGAAACTCCTACCAAAGTTACTCCTGCATCATCAGGAAATACCACTGAATCTGAAGCATAGGTGGAAAATAAGTCGTTGTTAATGCTTTATGTTAAATATAGTTGTTAGTGTAGGTAAAAGTTATTGCCCCCTTGTGTTACGTAACGTAAGTTTGGAATGTTTTTACCGGATTTAATGCAAAAAAACTCTCCACATGTAATTGTGGATGTTTTACTAGGGTTCTAAGTGTAAGTGAAGCCATTATCATCACAAAGTAATTGACTTTTATTTAAGTAACTTTTAATTTACCTGCTGAGAATGCTTTTGAAAATGCAAAAGATATATATAGATGCAACGACTCTCAACTCATGGACAGTTATAAATATATATTTAGTATGTGTGTGTGTATTAATAATTTTATTGTGAGTTAACGTGATGCTATGATTCTACATTTTAAAATAGAATACTTGCCGTTATAGATTATTAAGTTTTGACAAACAGGATTTATGGGAGTCAACATCAGCATAATAACGGAGATCAATTTTGCTCATATGCAGAAGTCAAACCCAGCAGTAAAAGCTTGTAAGACATGGGCAGAGATGGGCTTAATTTTAACAGTAGGGTAGCATGCAAAATAATGTTAATAACCAGGAAGGCTGATTTTAATTTATAGGGAATACCTTTTACTTGTAATAATATAATGTATAAATATATATGTATAATTAGCTCTTGTCAATGTAAATTGACTCTAATAATATGACATCACTGCAGCATAAAGCATAATATTATACTAGAAACTCTAGAAAGAAGCCCATCGCTGTGTAAGTGTAACCTGTATCGATTTTTCCCAAATTGAATGGGTGTTTGTTGTGTCAATAAAGTATTACAGCTTGGTTTTTTACTGTGGCCGTTAAGGGCTTGTCTCAATGTTTCCATTTAAACATGTCTTTGCAGCATTGTAGCGATAATGAGACGTTAAATCATGTTATGCAATTAGCAATATTATGATTCTTCCTCTTCCGGGCTATTGCAATCTGAATGAGTGGTGATTGGAATATTTTCCTTTTCTGAATTATCAATAGAATCTTGCTTCTCTTCGTGTTCCTCCACTTGCTGCATATTCAAGATTTTTTTAGGATCCCGATGGTTGTACACTTGATATCTAAATAAGTTGACAAATCAAGATTTTCATAATTTCATAGAGCTAACACTAAAACCATTTCATCAACTTTTCATTTGATATATTATTACCCTTCTTCTTCAGCATTCAGAGCTTCCTGAGATATGAGTATGTTGATAACAGGAACTGATCTCGTAATTCTTATAGGATCAAGGCCTTCCGATGTTGGATACCAAGTTTCAATAGTTCTGCAATGGAAATCATCAAAGCACACCACATGAAAAGCTGTCATAAAAAATCTTTAAAAAACGTAGCATTTTAATATCAAGTCATGTTTCATAGTTCATACTTTATTTGATTTATCCTGGTAATTTGATGGACAGGTTTTCTATGATAAGTTTTCATGATCTCAACGCAACTAACGGCCTTTGTAATGGCACGACCTTGAGCTATAAAAACTATTTTTTTCCCAGACCCAAAATTTTTGAGCCCACGATTTGCGAGGGTTCGAACACTCGCACTTTTATTTTCAATTTTGATTTGAAAGTATGATGGATCATTTTCAATATCAAATGGCAAGGGATCCGCACTGTGCTCAATAACTGGCTCACTCGCGTAGTGATCCATTGCAGTATTGCTCCCTTGGATCAACATGTGAAAAGCTTTATTGGCTGACCTAGCAGCTTCACCTTAATAAGCAAAATGTGTATTCAAGAACAGGCAACAGGTAATAACTATTTACTGCCTGGTCTGTCTACAACTTTAATTTGCCAAAATTCGGAAATGCACTTTTTGTGGTGAACAGAGGAAAGTGATGCACGCATATGAGCTGAACTCAGCTGTTCTAAGCTAAGTACCTAAATAATTTCACTTCGCAGTTCGGTCATAAAATGCACATGAATGAAGACATGAACAGAGAAATGTGGTGATATATGTTGCTGTCATCATTTGTTTATGATTTATCAAATAAAACTTGAGCTCCTGATTGTGCTTCAGAGTTGTGCAAGTAATAGTACAAAGTGAAGGCAAAAATGTTTTTGGGATGATATGATGAGCATGAACATATAAGCTTGAAGGTCCAAATGGACACACTAAATTCCGATTTCTGCTTCTGGTGCTGGGGTGCAGTGAATGTAAACATACATCGAGGGAAAATCAAGCAGCGTTTAAGATCTTGACCTAGATTTAATAGAGTTTTGAACGTCTATTCTGTATTAGCTAGAATGTATTAAACTTTATTGTCAAGTTATTGCAAAATCACATTCGCCCTTCCTTTACTCCCCTCAACAACCTATGACCTATGACCTAGTGAAGCAGACTAGACTATAGCGTCTACAGCTCACACATCTACAGATCACATCTTGTCCTCCTCAGTCAAAATTGGATCAGGTAACCAGTAACTAGCCATTACTGCATTGTTATCTCATTCTTCGGATGGTGATACTCTGTCACATGCAGGTGATACCTTTAACACTGCAGCTGCTGCTCATTTATTTTTTGTGTATGGTATTTGTAGATATCCAAAGTCAGCAGCTCATCCAGGCCAGCCGACCGATGATGACTTCAATTAAAATCCATCATTTGAATAATCTAAAATGAAATGAACCTCGGAGGGTTTCAGCAAAACCGTTACCACATACATTTAAAGCTATTAAAGGATAGGAGTAGTAAAGTAGTTGACAAGTTGGAGCAAGGGAAACCAGTTTGCAGTGATGGAGGGGCAGTGAAATTATTGCTTCTATAAATACAAAAAGGGAATTGCTTTCACTGACTATAGACTACCTCTTTCTCCTGACTGTTGATAACAACGCTACAAAATTCTACCTGACGCTATAAGTTAATCCAATGCTGTGTCTACGACACCAACCTGTAGTATCTCATCATGGAAGTTGGAGGATGATAACAAATTGCATTCAGCAAGCTAATTTTTTGTCATTCCCTGGTGGATCATCTACTACTAAAAAGAAGCAATTTACAGAACGTCGTATAATGGGGTACGTTAAATGTTTAACTCTAGCAAGAAATCTTAAAATTACTATTTCTAGTATGATTTTATATTCAATTCCAACTATTTTTTCTGGGTAGATTTGGAATGGAACAAATGTTTGACGTTGTACAAGACGTGGAAAGGTATCAAGACTTCTTACCGTGGTGCCACTCGTCAAAGGTCACATCTAAAGGAAAGGGCTTCTTGAAAGGAGATTTAGTTGTAGGGATACCACCATTTGTAGAGTCATACACGTCCAGCGTTACATTAGTGCGGCCTCTGATAATTAAAGCAGAATCAACTAAAGGCAAACTATTTAATGAGCTAACATTCGTATGGAAATTTAGTCCAGGCCTAAAAGGAAAGCCACAGTCTTGTATAATAGACTACAACGTATCATTAGAATTTCGCTCAAGTATCGCATCACAAGCTGCCAATGTATTTTTTAATCAGGTCGTGCGGGCTATGACCGAAGCATTTTACAATGAAGCCAAAAAGAGGTACGGAATGGAGTCTGTGCCTAGTCGAAAAATTGAAATTATTGCGGGTAGTAGTAACGATGACTCTTCTGGAGGTCCGAAAAAAGTTTAGGGCGATTTGTTTACTAGTCACTTAGATGTTCATGGATGTGAGTAAATTATTGTATGAAATTCCTGTGTAAAAACGATAAACCAAATTCACAAATCGAGTCATGTCAAAAGACTCGAAATAAATCTTCCAATCGCACATTTGCTTTGAACACACAATCTGTCATTCAATTATTATTGCGAATTCTTCATCCAAATTATGATCATGTTGAATGCTGTCTGTGTTTAGCTAAATTCTAATGCGTTCTAGAAGGTTAATTATAGTGTTGCATGTTATATTAAAATGTGGGTGTTAGAAGATGATGGAATTGCATTTAATTATGACAAAAACCCAACTGCTAAAGCCAGCTTGTAACGGTTGTTCAAGTTGCCCCAATTTTAATCCTCAGTGCATCGTTGTTGTGTAGTTTTGCATGTTTGCAGAATAAAAAATATTTTTTTGCCTGGTCATGTCGTGTAAAACATTTTAATGATTTAAAATGGCTAATTGACAATTTATGCGAGCCACGTTTGCAACATCCATATTCTTGGTGAGTCATTCACACTCAGGATCAGTACGATTCTAATCATGGTGCTTCCGTCAGTATTAGCCTCTTATGCACAACGTGTTTTTATATACTTAAATGCTGGTCTATATATAAGTATATACAGCTTTTATACGGACGGATGCCAACCATAAGCAACCCATAGTTGGTTTTGGCTTGGTGGTTGTTGTTTTGTGCCTGGAGAAGAGTAAAAACGCGAACCACATGACATATCTCATCTCTGATGTGCTTTTCATTTCATATCATCAATACTGCATTTAGATCGGGATGCAGCAGATGTATCTTGATTACAAAACAATAGCTTAATTTTTATGAATTGAGTTTGCGTGGGTGGATTACTAGACTGCTGTAGTAGCATTCATGTGAAAATATCAATTTAGAAGAGCTGTCACTCACCGTCAATCTCCGAAAAGTTAATTTGTGTGATTCAAATCACCACGACTTATTTTACTCGTTCGGAATTTATATAAACTAAATATTTTTGTGAATACACAAGTTATCAATTAAAGATGTAGTCCAGTCCAATGCGCCGGACCCTAATGAATACCACCATGTGTTACTGATGCTGTAGAAAGCATATCAACCAAATTGACCTGTAGTCAGTGTATTTGACCAATTACAAACTACGCAATAAGTCACAAGTAACAATGAGTAATTACATGTTTGAGGGAGAACATAGCGACTCCAGTGAAGAAATTCCGGCGTTGCAGAGGATTCCAACTATTAGGCAAAGTATTATAGGCCAGGTAAATTATTTTATATGCGAAGGAGTTATAACTAATCATCAATTATTTATCTCCATTTTGTCACATTCTAATTTCCTTCAGGTTCGGACATGCAGCACAGTCAGTTTTTTGGAATGGAGTTTCCTAGCATGCTCAGTAATCAGTCTCGTTTCCGGCTGTGCCTTCAATATCTACCGTCTCGCAACATTAGCCACAAGTTCGGATGAATATTTATTTGCAATAGTTGTTCTTGTGAATCTAAGTAAGTCATTGTTGAAGACATTTACTTCACCATTTGTTTCTTTAATTGCATTATGACTATATTTTTTTGTGTTCGTATAGTATTTTGTGTTTGGTATCTTCTGCATGGGATTTTTCAAGAGCAACCATTTGAAGTTTTAATGTTTGTCATTACTACACTGCTTGTGTCTCTTTTGATTACTCTAAATTACGCTGCTGTGGATAATGACGATCCCACTGGTCCTGCTCATTTAAAACTTGTGAGTACATCTCGTACTTAAATTCAGGATTTAGCAACTGGACTACCGGAGTGGGAAAGCTTGTTATTTTACAATTAAAAGTTAATACATTTTCTTTTAAATTACAGATTAGGTTCCTCGTGACACTTTTCCTGACTTTACCAAACGCTGCTCTGGCTCTAAAAGTGGGATGGCATTATTGGGATTCTGGAAATTTGATTTTCAAAACTGTAGGTGCGGACATGAGATTACAACGGATGTGTCGAATGCTATTCTTTGGAATGAGCTTGCTGGTGTTTGATGCACAAGCTTTCGTTTCTTGTCTTGTTCTAATCATGGAAAGAGGTGTTTCCGAAATGACAGATGAAGACAAGGTTATAATTTCTAGTGGTGTTGCGTTTATCATACTTTGGCTGAGCATTGGATACTTTGCAGTAAGTTAACTTCTTAATTCTATACTATTTTGTGGCTTGACCGCGTTATTGATCCTTACAATCTTCCAGAGCTAATAGTCGTGTTTTTCTGTAGATTCGAAGAGAAAGTATGCAACTCGTATGGCTATTTTTCGCTACAAGCATAATTCAGCCTGTATACAGTGTGTACCTTTTTGTTGATGTGAGTACCGATATGATATTAATTTTCTGTAGACTCACACCTACTCGTTGTTTTCTAATTCATGTTTTATATAATCTTATATCAGGGTCTTCGTGAGATTGTTGACAACTACTCTACTATCCGAACTTATTCGATATTCATTGCTGGCGTAGCGTTGGTAATTGCACACTTTTCCCTTCTTGCAACTTTTGTTTTAATTGCATCAAACTTTGGGAAAGGACTGAGCGCTGCAGGTTTGTACATTCTGTTTGAATTTCAAATAATTATTATTTGGAAATTTGACAAGGTCTATTTAATTCATAATATGCATTCAATAGTTTATGGGCAACAAGAGACTGATGACCTTGCAGTATCTAACACTTCCCTACTTCAAGATAATGGAGGCCGTCGCCGTTATGGAAGTACATCAGGATGTTGTGCTATCTAAAAATACGTAAACCTAATTAGGTGTTAATGTTAGGTTAATATCAAAAACGCTTTTGCAGGCATTGTGATTGTAATGTGTCATAAGCGTAAAGGATGTTAATGCATGTATGCATAGTGTCCATGTAATTTTGCATTTGTATTATTTACTTGTTGATATCTATATTTAAAGAAATATTTGTAGTTCAAGATCAGTATACTTTTTAAACAGTTTCTGTACAAATCAAAAGTATATCGTTAAAAATGTATTAATCGATAATTTATAAGACGAACTAAAACGTGATTGTTTACTAACTTCTTGGTTCTTACAGCAAATAAGTTAAAGTAATAATAATTATTGTTATGAGCGAACCCGTGTATGTTTATTAGTTTATAGATACTGTAAATATATTTATATATATATATTATAAAACGCCTTATTTCCTCTTAACTACATGTGAGGGCATCATGAGAATTACATTATTTTAACATAATTCATCACGCATGCATTAAATTAATCTTCAAATTAACAGATTCACATTTTCAATATGTGAACCCAATCATTTTTATTTGGCAGAAATGTGATTTAGAGTCATAAAATTTTTTGATGCAGTATTGCATGTCCAATACGTTTGATCATCCGTCAGTGAGAAAGTATTATGCACATTACAACAAAGAGCTGCATTTGTATGCTATATTGCTATGATTCTCTTTTTCTGGAGATTGATGAATCATAATGGGCACAAAAATGAGAAGCAGCGAGTATATAGTGTATACTTTTGTATTCTAGTTAGAGACGTCATAAACAAGAATGTATTTAGTTTTTCCAGATATAACCTTTATCATAAGAAAGGATTTCGATTTTGGGCTCAGTTGCCTTTCTTTATTTTTTCTGTTTTTGTATTGTAAATGTAACGTTATATTGAAAATACAAGCTCTGATTATTTATGGCAATTGTGTACAAGCAAAGCAGGTCAAAGTTATACTGCGTATCATCATTATATTGACTGTATGAAATAGCTTAAAAAGTTGAAATGTTGATGCTGTTATCTGTTATCCTAAAAATATCCTACTACGGATATTGGACTGTTTATATACATAATGCTTCACTGTTTGTCACTGCCATCCATTCATGAAATCTAAACCAAAACTTTTTTATTTATCTAACCATTCCAATACCATTTTAACTGCACTATCGTCAATGTAAGCTCTGTATTCTGGCCACGGCCACCGTTGGGATGTTTACAGACGGAAAGAAAGGTAGACAGAGATACACTCATACATTTATACATACATACACAATTTATTTACGTACTTTTATAAGTCATATCAATGGCCTATGTGTGTGTGTGATGTGATGACTAACTCAGTAAAGCATGTACAAACTACAAAGTATCAATATGCACAACAGAGATCGTGTCATGTTTTCCCATAAAACAGTCAGGAAATATGTTGTGTTTGTGATCACATCATCACTAAACCACCAACAGCTGAATTGAATGACGAAACGAACGAGCACAACAGACAGAGAACAGAAACAGAACCCTAAAATATCAAACTTCTATACATATATAAGCCATCTGAAGTGAGTGTGGTTTGGGATATGTGCTTGTACAGCAAAAGCATGTTTGCTATAAGCATCACCTTAAAAAAAGTCTTGTTGTTGAACTGCGATCCAATGTGGATAGGTTTTATTATTCCTTAAGCTTTTTCTTTCATTTTCTCTTCGTTACCCCGCTCTGTATCTGTATCACACCACCACATTCTGTAGAAAAGAACAAAAACATGAGTAGTACGCGATACTTTTGTACATAAATATGCATTATGACTTCTACTGTAAAATTTATATAGATAATACAACAACGGAGCAGCTAAAGCTTAAAAGAACAGACATCATTGTTTCTTGGTAAATAATAAAAAGAGTCATCCCACATCATATGACTATACTGCTGAAACGAAATTCACTTCAACCTTGCCGTTGCAAGCTGCACCAACTCTCTATTTATCAGTCCTACACAAAATGGTTGGTAAAGGATAAAAATTATGTATTATTATTCACTGAGAGTAGCACTGTCTGAAAGTTGCGACTGTATTATGTACTGTGACTGTGCATTGGACATTCAAGCATTGAATTGAAAAGTAGAAATTTTGTGATTTTTATTCAGTCAGAAGCAGACGACAGTTTGTGTGTGCAACTGCTCCTATTTGAAACTTCCGTTTCAAAAGGAATGTTAATGTAAAAATGAGTATAGGAATTGGAAGGACATGGACATGTGCACGTACGAATTTATAATCTCATCAAATGTTTACAAGTGATAGTAGTGACATGACATGACATGAATGAGACAAAACGAAAACCAAGTCAAGACTCAACATTGTGATCAAATCATTATTAAAGTATTATGACATGACATGGAAGTTGCTGACTGCTTCGAATTGAAGTTTTACAAAAGTTTTAAGTGTTGAAGTAAAAGTGGATTTCTCTAAAATAGTAGTAAGTGCTAAGCAAGTTAATCAAATCCGTATCTCCGTATCATAATTTAATTTGTGTTGATGAATAAATGGACAAAGGCAGTGGTTTCAATTTCAATTCAATTTTTTCAGTGATGGATCATTCATTTGAATATAGTCATGAGTATGATGATGACTCCTTTGCCATCGTCAGCGCCAGCAATATTGGAGTTGCATCAGGCTCGGGTAGTCGGTCAACGGACCCCAACGCCTGCAACCAGTCTATCATTGTAGACAATGTAAGTTTTTGCTCAATTCAATGGAAAAAAATCTGAAATGTATAATTAGGATTTTTATGCTTTCAAGTTTGTTGCATTCATTCTCTGAGAATTTTTTCATGAGGGTGTGGAATAACATTCGATCCGATGCATGCATCCCTTCCTTAATGATATGGTTTACCTGACAGAGCTCGCTAACTAAAGTAATATAATTTGCGTCTTACACATCTTCTAAAAGGCTTGCCTCTTAGCTAGTACTGTGGAAATGGGAATCAGAATAGATACTGCGAATAAATGTTGGTCGCTACATTGGTTGATGATTTGAGATATTATGATTTATATACTTTTTTATACAAAAAGGCATAGTAAATATAGTAGGCATGTATGCATGCACATGCACGTCTTGATTCTTTTACCTCATGTTGATCATCATATCATATCAGCAGAAAGATTGTTTTGGTTTGTTTAGCGGATGGATATGATATATGTAGGTACGTAGAAAAGAGGTCCAGCCAAGAGTCAGGTATGCCATGTCATGCTAAGCAAGCTAAAGATCAAAACAAAATGATTTGCTGTGCATGGAACGGTGGAAAGAGGATAAACGTGACGTAATCTCATTCATAATAATATGTTGTATGCATGCATGTCTTTTCCTTTATCATTTTCCTTGTTACATTGTAGTAGGGCTTTATGTTTTTTGCAGGATTTATAAAATGGCAATTGCAAAATGGTGGTTATTCCACATTTCCACAAAATCTGTATCTATAAATTGTAGTATTATATCTCGTATATTAGCTCTTATAATATATTAGAAAGTACTGCAATAAATGTGAAAGGAGAATTATGGCTGTGAGTATTTAATTTAAGTGCTAAATACTTATTGATTCCCATTCCATAATGATTAATATGGACTGTTATTTTTCAGAGTGAAAAAAGCTGCAAGGACTTCCGAGTGCATGAATGGATTCATCTTGTTATCTCCCTTCTCAACAACTGTGCGTACTTGACCCTGGCTGGATATTTGATGTACAAGTACATGAGTGATTCAGATCATTATGTTATATCCACAGTCATTATCGTTAAATTTGGTACGTCATTAATTCATGTGCACATTACAATTTTTCTTCAGTGTGCCTTCCATTGACACATTATTACATTACAAGAAGTTGATGTACATTTATGATTAGGATATTGATATCATGGATGCATGTATTAAATTTATATTTTGTTTTTTTATAGTTTTCTCCAATTACTTCTTATTTCATGGAGTATTTCGAGAGCAGCCGTTTCAAATCATCATGCAAACAATGACAGTCTTCAGCATGTGGACCGTTGATCTCATTTACACAATGTTCAGTCTTGTGCATCCTCCTGATAGACTTGCAGACATAAGAATGGATCCAGAAATGGTACAAGAAAACAAAGAACATTTTAGTTTCTTGCGTGAAAAACAATTATTACTTAGACGGTTTTTTTTAAATGTGTAGATCTTATTCTACGTGAGAACGACTGCCACGGGTATCAATCTACTAACTGGGATTGCTGTGGCTTGGAAATACTTTTCTCTGGAGCAAGCAATTTTCAAGACCGTCGGGACAGATATGAACAGAGTCAGTATTTTCAGGAGTCTGTTTTTCGGATTCAGTCTCATGGTCTTTGATATGGAAATCAGTCTTTCATCTCTGCTATTGTTTCTTCGCAATGGATTTTCAAATATTGTTGTTCATGAAATCGCAATATTAAGCGCCGGTTCTGTGTTCATTATCATGTGGATTTACTTGGGCTACACTGCTGTAAGTCATCTTGGAGTTTAATTTATGTATCTTTATTTTGTAATGTAAAGTTTTATATATCAGCAACATTTTGCCTATAACAGGTTCGAAAAGAGAGTCATGCTCTAACGTATACGTTCTACTGTGTAAGCGTCCTTCAGCCGGTTTACATACTATGCCTCTTCTATCGGGTAAGATGACACATGATTAAATTGTGAGGTAACAGTTTACTGAACACTTTTCACAGTTTTGAATTACTTTTTGCAGAATTTAAAATGGTCTGGGAGCAGTGAGCCGGCCCTGGTTGTAAGCAGTCATGTGATCTCAGTTATTGCTTTGGTAGCTCATTTTGGAGTTATAGCTGCGATCATAACTGTACATCATTTTTATGGTCGTGGATTTGGAAATGCATTAGGTATATAAACATATTACCAAAATTTACTAGTAAAAGTTCTTGCTTTTGCTTTACTGTGAGAAACTTAAGGCTGAATTTGATTTTTGCAGTGGATGGAGTTCATGTATCAGTGAAAAACAGTGCGGAATATGAAGAGTTGCGGCGAATTTTATTTCACCCAATAAATCCAGTTCAGAGTTACTACATCCCTCATTCAACATCACGGGCCATTTTAGTGAATGCTGAAGTTTATTAGTCTTTTTACTTTGTATGTACACGTATATGTAGTTACAAAACCCTTACAGTGTTAGGATGCTTGTCACTTGAATATTATAGATCGTATTTATTTAATCAAACGAAACGTATAAACCTACTTATCAACGCCAACGCATGTAAACGGAAATCATATTTAAGGCGCAGTTCGGAATAATATTTGTAATCGAGTCATACCTATATACATATACAACACTTACTTGTTTACCGTTCAATCTAATAAGTAGCCTTCTTTATTTGTATGGATTAGTATTGTGATCGTAACGTAATTGAAGTTCAAGAAGTTGTTAATTAGCACAGTTTACCACATTTATGACCTCTCATGGTTCTTCTTCTTACTTTCTCAGTTTGCTGCTGGAATCGAATGTCAAACTAACCAACATAGTTTAAACAATAATAATAATTATTATTGTAGCGTTGTTTAATATTTGATTCACTGTAATTTTTAGCAATTGACGCTACAAAATTTTTATGTTGTACATAAAAATTATATAATTTAGATTGCCAGTTTTAAAAAAATGAGTCAATAAAAGTTCAACTTATTTGTACCGAACTATCTTTGTTCCATAATACGTTATTCTACGATAATGATTTCAACACAAGGCCCTTTCATTACTTCATTTATCTCAAAATGATGTTCTTTCTAATGAATCATGTTATGATAAGTATAGTGAGATGTGATGTTTCTTTAAGCAGGCTATCCAAAATGACTGGCACAAAAACGGTATGGTAATATTTGTTTCCCTTTTTTCTGCTTCCTCAAATGAGTTTGTAATGTGTATCGAGCGGATCAACTCGTACTCGTACCTATCTCTGAACATGATTGGGGCTTTTGTTGCAGCTTAACCTAGTTCTCTATACCATGATGTTTATTTTAGGTGATAGGAATGATAAACTGGCGATAATGTTAATGTTTGCACATATTGCCAGCATCATCAGTAAGATGAGTATTACCTGAAACTGAAAGGGGAGTCATACAGAATGTCATTTAACTCATTAAAATCTATAGAAGCATTAAATCATGCAATCAAATATGCATACAGGATGCAGGTGTGATGATGATGATGATGATGTGAGTGAATATTGAAAGGAAGGTGGCGACAATATAAATTTTGAGCATGTAAGTAGCAACAAGCAAAGGAAAATGCATTTTTACTCTACGAGATCTGTTTTTAAAAGTACAACATTCCTATAAAACTGATTTCTAGCAGTACAAAGTGCAATGGATCGTAAAAAAGCTAAAGAGTGGGGTTCAGACCTGATCAGAACCAGGATATCACGGGAAACCTACGTTCCACAGGTTTTGAATATAACTTTTAAGATTTCACTAATTGTGGTAATCATTTATGACTCTTTAAAATTTGGAAATTATAGGATCGGACATGGCGAGATTTAAAATTCTGGGAATGGATTTTCATCATATTTGCATTACTTTCCATATCAATTAGCATTGGGTTTAGTGTATTTCAATTAGTGATTGCGCTTATAGCAAAGGAAAAGTACATTTTCCCAGTATTGGTTATTTTGAATAACAGTGAGTTATAAACTTATTTTTTTTACATACTAGTTAATTGTTTTACAATATGTAATGCAAGGCTGCAAATGCACATTTTGTAGTTTTCTCAGCATATTTCCTTTGGAATGGCGTTATGGAAGAGCTCCCATTCAAACTACTTATACAGCTCATTATCAAAACAGCTATTTGGATTTTCGATCTCATCTATTTTCTTGTTCCAAACAACGAAGATGGAAAAGAAGAAGAGAGCGATACTTCTAAAGAAATAAGAGAAGTATGAATGCAAATAATTTTCTAAATAATTTTTTGATACATAAGGTTTTCCTACAGTATTCCGGAATAATAGCATAAAAATTTTCATGTATTTATTTAGATACGCTTCTATATCTCGTCATCAATGCTCTTCCTCACTTTAATAACCGGCACGGTTGTGATTTACCAATATTGGACTAGTAACATTGCTGTCTTCCGCAGAGTGGGAACAGAGCCGAAATACGTTCGATTGTGGAAATTGTTTGCTCTTTGTCACAGTATGATGCTCTTTGATGCTGTGGTATTCATCACGGTTGTGTTTCATCTATGCAACTTTCCTGCATTCCTAGAAACATACGCATCCTTCTATCTAATTCCATTGTGGCTGCTCGTAACAGTGGTGTACGTACTACTTGGCATCAAAGCTGTAAGTAAATATTGATGGTGGTGTTGACTTTTTTTAAATATTCTAAAATTGATGGTAATCAATTCTAAAGCCATCGTAATTTATGGTAGCTGCAAAAGACGTACTTCTTGGAGATGAAAAGAAAAAAAATCATCATTTACAAAAATAGCTTGTTCACAATCTCCACTTTCCCTTATTTGTTGTAGATTGAACGAGAGAGCCGAATGTTGACCTATGTATTTTACGTCGCAAGTCATTTCCAGCCCATATTTGTCATTTATATGCTTGTGAAATCAACACAAGTAAGCTTTATTAAGTAGTGAAAATGATGATAACCACGCATAAAACTCTCCACATTTCTGAAATATTACATATATATTTTAATATTTAACTTCATTTTAACAAGCTATATGCTTTATAATCACAGAGCTCCCTTGGTTCGCTGCTATACATTTCGTTATTTTTCACCGCTGGATTGAGTTTTTTAACTCACATCGGCTTGCTAGTTACTGTTGTCAGACTTCAACTTAGCTATGGAATGGGACTCAAGCAAGCAGGAAAGCATAATTTATGACGTTGGTAGATGGCTTGGTGAAAGTTATCGTTTTACCTCGAGTGTTCACAGAGATATGATGTTGAGCAATAAGTGTAAAATATTTTGTTAGCTGCCAGAGAGGAAGAGCGGAAGAATTTGATGACCGTAGTCGAAGGCAATAGAAGTAATGGTGAACTAACCAAATTTGGTGTTAATTCAACACAACCACCACCAACAGAAACTGAATTATAAAAATTGGAGCCAAAAGCATGAAAGTGAAATGCTTACTTGCTTAGATATGTAGTTCAACTTATATTTTCAAATTGTATGATACATATAAGCTACTCAGTTTTGAAACTGTATTTTAAGTAAAACTTTGGCTATACTTAGCATAGATAATGTATTTTTACACTTAAAGTATTATAATTGATACTGCATATTTATTTTGTAAATACCAATTATATCAGATTTTTATTTGAAGATTAAAGTAATACATAGGTCCATACATAGTTTTAAAGTTCCTCTTCTGTTTCCAGAATATTTTACAAAAATATGGAAATGAAAAATAATTTAATTGTTTTTGCTCTCAGAAAAATGCACTGTGTTCTCACATCAAGGTTGACGTGAATAGATTTGCTGACAGGAGAACTGACCCGACTGCATTATCAAAGTGAGCACATTTTCTGTTGCTGTGATGGTAGTCTTAACGTCCGGTCCTTCAGTACAGATTTGTTCCCAGATCATTTGCTTACCGTCATCAACAATCTCTGCAACTGTCTATAGTTAAACCACATGCCTGCTTAAAAAATGCCACAATAGGTCATTTTACACTTTAAGCTTATTCGCTTGTAGTCAGTTACCTTGCACTTTCGGGAATCAAAAGTGCGATCTTTAAATTTTTGCATGGGAGTGAACACAATTTGCTTCGTCTTGAATACGGATTCAGACACAACAGTCCATTCATTTGTGTCTGGTTTATAGGATATCTCAATATTTGGTCGCGCAACTGACTGAACCTTGCGAAGTACCAGTCCCACCCCTAATAATATGTTATTCAATAATGACTACATTTCAATATCGATTTGATTTCAATTGCTCTATGCTTTCATAATGCATTCATGTAGCATGTAGTGTTT
Organism: Orchesella flavescens; assembly: GCA_964034955.1. Lineage (NCBI taxonomy): Eukaryota > Metazoa > Arthropoda > Collembola > Entomobryomorpha > Orchesellidae > Orchesella > Orchesella flavescens. Next base: position 17,419,556 of record OZ035955.1, on the reverse strand, counting down.
AATTCATTAGCACATGCATTGTTTAAGAAGGTCTGCTAAAAGGATAATGAGGTGTTTACCTAGCCCACATAAATACTCATCCACATTTTCTCCGGACTCGTACTTGAATTTTCCAACCAACATCGATTCTGCGGCCATAATCAACGTGTGATAAGTATTCGTCAGCTTTTTACTACCAGTAAGTAGTCATACAAAGGTACAATTAGGTGTTATCGTATCGATGATAAAACCTAAAATCTTATGTAATAAGTGTGTAATGGTTTTCTAATGCAAATGGGCAGACAAACGTCAAAAATACATCAGTCACTGGGACATTGACTATAGACATCATTTGTTAATTTATTCACAAGGTAAAATGTGGAGTTTTGTTCCCTGAAGTGATAGCAACATACCGAAACGTAGCATCCATCAGGCTGAGGAGGAGAACACAGTGCATAAAGACATTTCATTGTGGGCTCCTGTTCTGGATTTCAATTTTAAGTAGGTAGATCTCATTATAGCTTATCAAACTGTTTTCATTGGCTCTCGGTTAAGGACATAACAAATGTAGTAATAAACCTTTCAACTTGATAAATTTTGATATGGGTCGCGCTCATATTATTTCGCTGTACATGCGTTGGTAAATCAATAGAATAGAATCAAGCCAATCTGTTTACAATACATTTAAAAAAAATTGTGACCATTGACGGTGTACTTATAAATTCAACGTTATTTCATTTCATTCATTCATCATAGTAGCTGGAAATATGTATGCCACCGGAGCCTGCGATAATTATTATTGAGCGTTAATTACCATACAAATATAGGATCGTTTGCTATTTCAAACTCTATCATAAAGACACGTGTATAAATATTCATATTATGAGCAGTAAGGTGAAGATTTCAGAATTTACTAACAAGTACTAATTTTGTAAATATGCGTTTTTACACATGGTACCTCACGCAAAACCAACTTTGTATTAGCACTTGCATAAGTTTTGAATACTTTCCCTTGTTCTATGGCGTATTTCTCAAGTTACTTGCATTTTAATGTAGTGTGATGTACGCAGGGGTTAAGCTAATAATGACATTACATGATTTCCAAATCAGTGTCTTGAGAAAGACTGAAAAGGAAAAATAAGTCTCCCACTTTGCCCCAATCGTTGTCTTACAAGTTTATATATGAGTTTGGAGTTGGGATATAGCCTTCCCACTCCCCTTCCTAAGCAAAAATTACGCTTTCGTTCATGTGTGTATCTCCAGCATCCTAAACCATGTATTCAAAGGATTCTTTAGTCATCAGTTCCTTATCAATGACAGACGGGAGCAGGTAATATGTGACAATTGACTTCCGGTGCATCGTCAACCATCTTTGTTTTCAATTGAAAAATAAAGATCCTTAAAAACACATATTATCAATAATCGCTAAAAAGTAGAAGGTGTTCCATTATTTTGTACTATGCTGTAGTAATCCTGAAAAAAATATAAGTATCACATTTAAATACACAATGCATATAATTATGCAACCTTTTGTGACTGACTTGAATAAAATTGATGGGGATTGTTTATCTAATGAGTAAAATATTCCATATTTCGTCACAATTAAGAGCGATGAAGGATTGTAATTAACTCTATCAAATGTAACGTACATTGAACGTAACGAATCTCCACAAATTGCTTTCCAGGAAGCAATTAAAATTCTGCAGAAAGATCAAGACTCAATACAGTAAATTATAAAAAATCCGTACAAATCACGAGACATGACTTGCAATGTATGATTTGTTTTTGTTAACCGCTCCGGCTAAAAGCTGCTTATTCCATACCAGTGAAAGAACAACAAATGAATGTAGCAGTGCACTTAACTCAGTTTTTGTTGGAAACATAAGCTGTTTGGTAAAAGATTTAATGATCCTAACCTGTCAGTCAAATCAAGCATTAACTGAAAGCGTATTCTCATGAGCCTTTATGAATTTTTCTTTATTTCATTAGCAATTAGGCAGATGAGGTAAACAGTCTGCAATGGTTCAGTTTAAATTTAAATGACGCTAGCACTAGCATGACATGGTGCGTGCTCGTGAAGGAATGTTTATGCAATGCAAATCATTTGATCGTTTTTCATGAACTTCACAAATTAATATATCCTTTTGTAAACTTACGATAAGTCAACTTGTCAGACATTGAGTTGGATGAGATAAAGTCGAAGGTGAGGAAAGCTTGACAGACGAATGCATTTTTGTCTTGTGTGGAAACATAACAGCATGTCTGTGTGTTAAATTACAGTAAGTGAATGTGTATGAGTACAAACTATGTACGTGATAACGTGGCTTGCAAATTCTTCAATACGGAAGATTTCTCCAATATGAATATATTCCTAACACCACTTGAAGCATCAAATCTCCAATTTGAATTTGACATATTACATTTTCAGCGAGTCTGTCTATATGCTAGTACGTGCAATTGACTTGACAGTTTAATCTCTTAATTGTCTTTACACTCGCAATGAACTTAAATTTGCATCATTCATTTGCGTTCTCTCGTGAATACAAGTGTACAAGTATCACCTCATTTGTATAGTGGATTTATTGCGATATTAGCATTTTGCCACTGGAATTTATACTTGAAACCTTAAAATATTAGAACAGATTTGTACTGCCGGCAGATGACATCTTTCGTTTTTATGATTACTTTGTTTTTTTTTGTTGTTATAATTTAAAATCTACTAAAAGTGCAAAATGAAAACCGGAAATGAAAATGGTGTAGTAAACCATGGGTTCAGTGAAGACTGTCATGTGAAAATTGAGCTAGATGGGCCAGATAGTGATGATCAAGTCTCAGCTAGCAAAGACACAGACTCAAATATAAACTTCCATTCGTCGAGTGTGGACAGGATACAGCAACCGATACGCAATGACAGCTTTTCTCAGCCGGACATGGAGACAATCGCAGACACAAGACAGCCATCCTTCTGTTTAGATAACACACAAGCTGCGCCGTAAGATATTGACTCGTTGTCATTTTTTCAAGCGATAGTAGCTGTAAACTCAGCTCAAGTGTATCATCATTTGTCTTTTTGTTTTAGGGTGAATCACATCGCTGACAAACATGATTACGAGAGAATGCAGGAGAAAAGTACACTCACAACGACTACTTCAGAGCTACCTTCCATACCAAATGGGAATCCAATTAATCATCCACAAGAAAGTCCGAAGGCGGACCCAATCGAAAATAACCCAACGATAAGTAAAGATGTGGTGCTTAACGGGGCATATTTACGTGATGTGAGATTATCCTTAGACACCTTGAAACAAGCCTCTGGTGATCCTTTGTATAAAGAGAGTTATTGTGTTGAGACCTCATACCAGGGGTCTATAAGTTCAGATAATGATACTAGTGAATCGTGCATTGATACCTGTGAAAGCAAAATTACTAATCACTACAAACTCGTTTTCGAATATGTTGTGGATCGCCCCCTATTCTGCTTTTCCGTTTGGGCCATGTTTTATATTTTCTGGGGAACTAGTGCTTTACCCGGTGGATCATTGTTCGCTTTGACAATTCTAGAAATTACTGCACTTTGTTTAGGTAATTTGTCTGTAGATATTTGATCATTTGTCTTTCTCTTTGTACCAGTAAAAAGATCTTAATTTAAATTGCAGGATATGTAGCTGAGCTGTTGGAACTTCCCGGACTGCTTGGAATGATGGCAGCTGGTTTTATATTGCGAAACGTTCCATATATTGACGTGGCCGTGGATTTAGACTTTTCAGTCTCATCGCCTTTCAGGTATGAATGATAAAATCATGAGACTCGTTTGTAAACATATACACTTACCTTACACTCACCTAGTCTCTAAAGGACTACAGTTTAGGCATGTCCATAAAAGCATTGTAGAAAGTGTTTTGAGTAATAATATTTTTCTTTCAATTAGCAAGCCTTGTTTTTGTATAGATGTCGACATCCGGTAGAAACTGCTACAAACAAACTGCTACTACAATAACTGCTACTAAAATAACTGCTACCGACAAAAACGAGAGAATATTGTATTTTTGAGAATTATGGCCGAAGAGAAGGAGCTTACTGATTAAAAATTAGAATAAAAAAAGAGACACCCTTCAACTCCTTCAAAGTTAAAATATAGAAAGGTAAATGAAAATATAAAATCATTAGTTAATACGTATATATCAGGAAATAAAGAACTGTCAGATTTTCTTGAAGGTATAGCAAATTAATACGCACAGTTGTGTTATCACCAAGTGTAAAAGCAATTGTTAGCGAATTCTGAATTGAATACGGACGATGATAACAAGGTAATCCAAGAACCAACACCAGCAAGTGTGAAAACTAGACGAGTTAATGTTTAGTAGAATCCGCTTGTTAAATTGTGATATATTCAATATTGTTGTAGTTTTAACGTTAGGCTTAAGATTTAAGTAGAAAAACAAAATTATATAATCTTTGGCAATGATATAATGAAAAATAAAACCAAATCATATTTTATATAGTAGAAGTTTTTGTGGGTAGCAGTTTTTGCTGGTAGACGTTAATTTTGGTAGAAGTTTATTCGTAGCAGTTTGTGCAGTAGACGTTTTTTTCGTAGCAGTTTCTACCTAGAACCTAGATGTCAACCAATATTGCTTTTAGTAGGTCAAGGTTAAAATGAGTTAGAAGAGGTATTTTCTTCAGTCTGCAGAATGACTTTTCCGCATAGAATACACCAATAGATACGCTATGCTCAATGCACTACATGCAATTTTTTTGTGTCCATATAAAAAATCCTACGGACATTGTTTCCTGAACTACTACAGTTATGTTATGAAAATTACATAAAAATATTTTTTGGACAGAAGAGCAATTTTTTTTGAAACTACACCAAAATCAAAGTAGTCAGGGATATATGGTCCGTGGATCATTTTATATGGATTCAAAATAAAGTCGGCATGTCCAATCTAGTTAAGTTTATATCTATGCTTTTCCGCAAATCTTTATATTAGTACAAATTCATGCAATGATTTTGCTTCAATATTTAGTAATTAAACTACTATTTCCATATTCATCTTTTGGCTCCCGACAGCTATTCATAATTTCTCCATTCGTTCATACATGTACAAGTGTTACAGTTTACACCATTCTTGTCTATTCTTCGATTAACATGTGTTTAGTTTAGTTAGTAGACCTACTGAATGTAATATAGACTCAGACTCTAGATTTGGTTTTGGTTGTCAGTAATACTGTCAAAATATTGTGTTTCCTAGCTGTAGCATTCTTTGTGCTGTAGCTGTGGTTCATTGCTCAGTCTTTCACCGACACACTACTTTCTTTTGAACATTTTGCGATGGGGCACTCTGATATTCTCTATTTTGCCATTTGAAAGAGTTGCAAAACTGTTCTATAACTAATCACAACCAGTGTCAATTGTTGTGTTTGGTCTTGATAGTAAATAGCCATGTTAAATTTCATTTGATAAACACGGATCGAAGTGCAATGAAATGGATCCTGTTCCGTGTTCTTTTGAGTTACTTGATGATACAAAATGAATTCTAAATCTATTGTAATGAGTTCAATGCTTCATCACGTTTGCAAAAGTTTATTTAAACGTACTACATAAACATGTTTTCTGATGCGTTTCTTATGTACGAATAATCTTGAGTTCATTCATACCGAATGCTTTTGTAATAATGACACGATCCTGTATTTGATCTTTTTACAAAGAAAAATGAAAACGTTTCTTATTGCCTTTGTCAATATTTTATATTTCAGAGGAGTTTCAATAGTAATCCTACTTGTCAGAGGAGCTTTAGGGTTCAACTCTGCTAATATTCTTAAATTTAAAAATATTGTTCCACCGTTGGTTATTGGATCATGCCTTATGGAAGCAATAGCTGCATCACTGTCTATTTACTTCATCATTGGATTTCCCGTCGAATGGGCTGCACTAATGGGGTATGTAAACTTTATATATATGCTTTTTATTCCTGTCTTTTCTTATGAAACCTTTAATAAATATATGAGGACAATGACATAACTTACCATAATACAATTTGCTTTATAATGATGATACGTGTCATGTGTTCTAATATTACCCCCGATATATTAGATGCATCATGTCCGCCCTGTCAGGAGTTGCTGTTGTACCTTACCTTGCATCCACAGAAAAATACATTTCTTTGAAGGCTGATCCATGTTCGCTTAGTCCAAATTACCAGGACGTTATTGCTATTGCAAGAACCGCTTGTGGCCTTGATGCTATGATAGCCATTACAATGGCAGAAGTAGCTTTGGGTTTCGTATTCGGAGAAGGTAAAAAGATTTTGAAGGTTACATGTGCCAAATAGCAATTTAAAATATAGAAAGATGAAGTGTATACCATTTCCCTGGATCAATTATCTTTCAGGTGATGTTGGGAAAGGGCTGCTGAAAGGCATTGTTGAAGTCTTGATGGGAGGTGCTTTTGGCATTTTATGGGGATGTCTTGCGGGAGGCCTCCTTGATGAGGTAAAAGTCTTTTTGACCTTCATATTTCTACACGCACTGCAACTTTTTTCCTTGATTCAAACGTTGGACTTTTTTGTAACTGAAAACAGACATCCAGCCATGAAAAAAGAGTAGTCACCATATTTTCATGTGGGGTAATGTCCCTTATTGGGTTCACAAAAATTGGATTCCCTCGAGCAGGTAAAAGTGGTTATACTACTACTGGAGCATAATATATTCTTGCATGACATGCTTCCTTACTTCATTAAGTGAAGAGGCTCAACGGAAGTGAAATTTTATGTATCCCATTTTCAATTTATGTTAGGTCCGCTTGCTGTGTTTGCTGGCGTCTTAATAACAACCACGGTATGGAGGAACAAGCGTGTTGGAGGCAATAACAATGTATGTATGGAATAAGTAAAATGAGCTCACGCAAACGGTGGCTCTATATAATTAGCCTTTGTGGAAGAAATTGTATAATATAAGCAGTTGAAATTGGATTTCATGCATTCATTTCGTGTTGTTCTTTTGAATTTTTTAGGAACAACTGAGTGCTTTCTACACTTTGCTTTGGTTTCTATTTCAACCCTTGTTATTTGGAATCATTGGAGCACGCACCGATTTTCAAATTGTTGACTGGACTGTTGTGACAAAAGGACTGATTTGCCTTGCTATTAGCTTACTCGTAAGTTTGACACTTATGAAATCTTCTTATGTAAATGACATGGATTTCATGGATATAAACTTTATTCTAATTCAATAATATATCTGGTTGTTGGTTGCATGTTTTCAGGTAAGAATCGTTACTGCCTTTTTCATGACTACCTGGGGAAACATTTCAACGAAAGAGAGATTATATTTATGCCTTGCATGGCTGCCTAAAGGAACGGTATTAGCTAGTTGATGATTTATAACGTATAGTGTCGCTGTTGGTAGAACAATCGCTTTTTGTGCATTGAAACGGGAAAGACACTTGAATAAAGCAAATCTAATCTAATCTAATCAGGTTCAAGCTGCATTGGGTCCTGCAGCTCTTGATACGGCTCTTTCTGCCAAAAATCTACCTTCTGATGTAGATTTCGAAGATTTAGGATACAAAGTGATGAATATATCTGCTGCTACTGCAAGTTAAAGATATCTTTTGATTTCTCTCAAGTTTTTATAATTTCTTCAACTTAAGTTTACAAGACTAATGTTTTGTAAACTATAAAAACTAATTTGTTTTATATCTTTAGGTGATTGCTGCCGCAACGATAGGATGCTTACTATTGCGATTTGTTGGCCCCAGATTACTAGTATCCAAATGAAGCGCATCCTGTTAGATAACATGACAATTCAAAATGAATACATATAGTAAATATTTATTTTTACTTTTCTTTGTTACTACATGTATTCCACAACATAATGTCTCTTACGATGACTTTGCAGCGCATTTTACAAGACAAAGTGCCATTTTAATAGTATACGCATTACGTTTTTGAACACAAAAATATTATGTTCGTTACCTGTCGATGTATACGATTAATTAATATTAATATGAACCAATAATAATCATCAAAAGTAATCAAATGCTTTTATGTAACTTCCCGGAGATATCTTGGTTTGTGAAATCTATCGCCGAGCCTTTTAACTAAATAATGTATAAAAAATGTAAAAAAAAAAATAAATTGTTAAATGTTGACGTGAAGAAATTATTGATAGTTAAAAGTTTTTTGATTACTTTTTTGCAACATATCGCTATTAACTCAACCAGACCTAGATTTTTTGCGCACCAGATTGGTTCATGAAACTTATGCTTTGTTCTAAGCAGCACACTTCATGGAAAATTTGTGCGAATTAAACATGCTCACGTTCATCTCCTGTTTTTTCCTGATCTCGTACAGGCAGGTGAATCATGAGCTGAGGAAGTGGATATTATGAGGATGAATTTTTATGGGACACGCGACAACCCTAAATGAGAAAGGAATATGCAAACCCATGAAATTGTATATATATTATCATATCATCTGTGAAATTTGTTTATTACAGATACCTTGTTTGTTTTACATCTATATATCAATTACATCATTTATATATTATATTATATATATATATATATATATATATATATTATGGTAGTACAAGGTAAATTATAATCATCAATGAGTAATGAGTTGTACCTCAGTAGTACATTATATAATGCATGTATTAAGATTCTAATACATCATAATGTAATATAATTTATACATCAATAATGTATTATTACTCTTCTCGCGATATTGTGTTTCCGCAACGAGTCAACGATAATGTTTGTTTTTTTCATATTTTTCATCAGTGGTGCATAGTTTCGAAGGTAAATCTTTTTAAAAACCCATCATTTTTTTTAAACGGTTACTCACATTTTTTTTTACCTCGAGTGTATTATTTTTTTCCTGATCAAAGGTATTGGTATTCCATGCAAACACTATGTCATAATTAACGCCTAAAGTTTCCAGCACAAAAAATTCAATCCAAACCAGACGTATTACATAACATAATCGATCGTATTAGCCATCATATCATCAATCAATCAATCAGTCAACCTTATTAGTACTTATTGGCTTGTTGTTTCAACCTTTTTTTATATTTTTTTCGTATTATACTTTCTTTTCCATCGTGGTTGTGGTTTCGTACATAAGTTTCCTACAATTAGCAAATTTTTACGATTGCTTACGATTTACGTGCAGTTAGTTGTTGGTTTTGGTTGGCAAACGAGAATCAATCCAATAATTCTGCGTTACTTTTTTATACTTTTTAAAGAAAATCATGTAGCTGATCATGTATTATGTGGTACTGAAGTGAACTTTAACGTTGGTTGAACAGGTTGACTGCTGCGGTGAAAGTAGGTTTCCTGTTTCTGAAACTTTTACGTTTTTTTCAATTTTTAATATTGACTTACAAACATGGAAATCTTTTTTTCTTCATATGTCTACAATACGTGTAGCCTTATGTAATTTTTTTTAATTAAATGGCAGTTTATATGTGATTTTTTAAGTAATTCCACATATATTCTTACTATTTTTAAAAATGACAAGCGAAATGCTCAAGAGCTCTTGTGGTGCCCTGTTCGTAGATAAAAGGTAGTTGAAAAAACGGTAAAACACTCGCATTTAAAAATCCACTAACAAGAAGTTTTTACGTTCACATTCAACTTTGTTTTATTTGTGCACGGTGGTGTGTGGTAATTGATGACAAAACAGTATAATATTGAATATATATGTATTTAAAAATCTAAATGAAACAAAGGAAAACTCAGATTTGGAAATGATAAGTGATGTGTTGCTTCAAATGTATGAAATAATAGCTTAGGCAGTGCTTCATTCAAACATGAATAAATTAATGAATGATTTAATTAAAAGTTATCTTCTTGACCTTGAAGGAAATCATTATATGTTTGAGTACATTTTTACTCATTTTGTAAATGTAAGCTCAATCAAAATATCATTTTAACTGTTGAAGTGAGCATCAAGTAGTAAAAACTCAAAGGGAAACAAACAAATTATTTGTCGGTCACAACCATAATAAATCAAACATTTCTTTAGCTAAATAGAACCGTTGCGTGTATATAGAGTATGTATGTATGTATATTATCGTGCTTTGATGTTTCCATTCCATATACAAACTTGTCACTATCATATTAAAGGAATCATTTTGTTTATATAAAATGACTGCATCTCATCTCTCAATCAGTCATCAAAGTTAGCTATAATATTAAATGCTTTTATTAATAATAATAATAATAAAAATGGAAAAAAACAGTGTCTATCTCTCTAGTTAAATGCATGGGTTTGTTACGCACATACATACATAATACATTATGTAAGTATAATGATAACCACTTTCCTTCTCGACGATTGAATGTTCCGTAACTATTCTTATGGGGTAATTAATTATTTCAAGCATATTATATTCTTTATATTATGCTTTTAAAACAATTAGGTACACAAATACGAATACTTTGGTAGGTCAGGATGTTTTTTTTTAAATCTATGCTAAGCTTTATCGTTTATTCTGCTCCATACCTGTCCAACCTTCTCCCGTTTTTTCTACCTTTTTTTGGTTAATATTTTTAAACTGTTTAATACATATATAATGATTGACATACCGTACGAAGTACTTACGACTATAGACTTTTTTTTATTTCAAGAGCATTGTCATTGATAAGTAATCTCATTTCAAATCAAAACTATTCAGTTTCTTTAACGCTTACACGTTTTTCTTGTTTCAAAAAATGTGGTAGTTGACTGTAAGTGTAGGCCTCCAAGTTTAAAAACAATACATATAGAGTAAATCAATATCAATAATTTAACTTTGTCAGCTAAAGCTAATCTGCTGCGTTTAAGTTCAAACAAACGTGACATCGCATCGTATGTACCCATCATCTTATTACTTGTTTGATTAATGAAATCCCGTAAAAACCTCTTTTCACATTTTTGTTCCTTTTTTTGTATACATGATAAAATTTAATATAACACGAGCTGGAAAATACTCTTGTATTTATAACCGCATTGACCCATAATCAAAGATAATTTATCAAGTCTAACAATTTTTTATAGCACCACCATGAGAATAATGTATACATTCATAAAACAGGAGCCAAGAAGCATACAACCATTTTTCAACTATGTCATACTTTTTTTTAAATGCATTTGTACAGCGGTAGACTACTAAATTAATCTCACGAAATGCAGACACCACATGAAGAGCTGCAAGCTGAGAAGACAAGTGTGGTACAAATAAATTATAATAATTTTACATTTGTACATGCATGCAATGCATCAATTATTATTTCTCTTGAAACAAACAATAATTTTAGTTGATAAGAACAAATTACTTTTCCCATAATTTTTTTCTTTCACTAGCTGAAGTTTTTTTTAAGTTGAACGGTGTAAGTCGTGTGTGTGTGTGTGGTGTATATGGGCCATGTTGACAGAATACTGACAGCACCTTAATACGACAACGAAGCTGACCTGCAGCCTGCTGTACACATAGTATAATACATAATTTATCAAAACTCATTCAGAGAATCTAATTAAATTGATATCTCACTTTTCTAGTTAAAGTGTTGAATACGCTGTAATAGACATTATCAACATCATCATCATAATAATCTTCTTTTTTGAACTTATTCGCTTGTTTTTTTTTGCTGTGTCTATGTTGCCTATAATTTATCTCAGGATAATAATGGCAATACAAATGTTAATATGTCCTTAAAACCAGTAGTATATATGTACATAAATGCAGATGAGAATGTAGCTATTATATGCGATAATAGATAATATACTTACAGTTTCTTTAATTTTAGCATCACGCGAACCAAAAAACTGCCTTTCCAAATGTCTACAACAAACAACTCGACTCAAACCAACCATGATGAAGGAGATAATAATTGCACATGCTGATTTTAATTTATGATATATTAGCTATCAAGAAGAGGCCTTACAGAGTCGAAGGAACAAACTCTTTGATTGTTGTACTATCAACACCGTTACCCTCCAATCCAACAACCAAAATGAGGGTAATGGGTTTGTGCTAGTTTTACTTTACCGTTTCAAAAATTTGTGCCTTGGCAGTTTCAATTTTTTTCCCTTTAGGATTTCCGGAGGATTCTATTCATTTAAGGTCAATCAAGGTGTAAAATTCTTAACCAAATTTCCTTTCGTTCAAAAACAACAAAAAAAACTACCCTACATCTCAAATTAAGCATATTACACGGATTTCATCATCATCATCATCATTCTGATGAGTGGCAATCCAATTCATTTAAAATGTACAGTTGTCAGTTTCATCGTGGGAAATGTAAAAACAATATAATATAAAGATTCCAATTCGTCAGTATTAACACTTTACTCTCCTGTCATCATCAGATCACGTCGTTAGAAAAACAATATGTCATTATTTCAACTTACTATCTAATTGTGCATTTCGATTTCGGTTTACCATTGACCATCGTAGTCATTTTGTTTATATATTCAACGTTATGCATTTTTGTTTTCGATAAGTATATATATTATTAACATACTTATAACCCCCTATAATTTTATAACTAGCTACTAAGTACAAGTATAGTAATATTTAAAGTGGTAGAAGTAGCATCTTTCCTTTTGAATGAAAAATCATACAGCACCTGACGCAAACGACAACAAATATACGAATATATAATTTATATGTATACAATATATGCTATCACCTACAATATTTCCAAACGTGCGCACATTGATTGATGATTTTTCATCCCATCATTATTAAATGTTTATTATTACACAAATATATTTAAAAAGTAATCGTCGTGTATGTATTCTTTTAGGAACTAAATATAATAAGCAAATTTATTATACATAGTTAACCTTACAAACACACACACTTTAAAATGTGTTTTTTTTACAATACAATAACATACATAAAAGTTTTTTTTTTGAACGATTGAGTTGCTTAGGTCGATGAAGTAATAAGTTACCACCTACACACACTTTTCTGCCGCACCAGCCATTTTGATTAACAGCACACACGTTTCGAAAAATTCGTCTAAAACATTCATTTACTTTACATAATAATTTATATGATGATGGATTTTCAATGATGATGCAATTTACAAATAATTAGTTTTCATTATTTCTGGGTCTACCAAGCACTCAATTGTATTTTTAACATAATAGTGTTTTTTAAAATGTGAATGGAAGCCTAGAACATTGTCGGCCAGTTGATTTATGAGAATGCTGTTGCATTTCTGTCAATCACGCTAGATATAAACACACAGTCACATATTGTATATATCCTCATATACAGTCTGTTATATGATCAATAAGATCATTATGAAGGAACATTTCGTATGTATTTGTGTGTGTGTGAGTGTTGTGCAATCTATTTCCTTTCCTGGCCTTACATGACAGTACAACTTATTACATGGATGAAATCTGCACTGGTTCTCTGAGTTGGAGCACATATGCGTTTCCTTTTTCTCGCTTTCCTCTCAAACTATTGACATTGACACTGCCGTATTATATATTTTCTTACACTGACAATACATAACGTGTTTTTTTGGAAAAAACTTTCACATTTATAATCCTTGTGTATTATTCCAAAAGTTCATATTTTTCCATATATAGTAAGTTCTCTTATGTATCCATATATTTTTTTGTATATGACTTAACATTAACTGTAGCGTAATATATTATTTTTATGTAGTATAATTTATATTTATTATATTTTTAATTTAATATCTTTACAATATAAAAGAGAATCCAGTGAGCTTTTTCATTTTTCCTTAAGTGTAGATAAGAATATGCTGACACATATATAGTATATATATTCATATGAACCTGAAGTTTTTTTTTGCGTACAGAATCTTTTTTCCTTTAGTGTAGCAATTTACATTGAATTAGTACCAATTCATAAAATTTGACATCTTTCACAGAGCAGCCCCCGTCCACAATATAATATGTTACATGATGCATGTGTGTGTACATAAGTTTTGTGTAATGTAGTAAACCTACCCACTTTCCATAATTTAATAATTCCCTATATATGTATGTATAGACACTCATCCTGACCACTTGAATTTTCAAGATGGTCAAGATTTTTCTTTCTCACCAAGCAAAACATCATCATATCATCATATCATGTGTGTTATATTGTGTAGTAATAATGAGAATTATCTTAGTACGAAAAACATAAATAATATGGTTAGGCAGGGATGTAGTGATGAAAAAGGGGCAAATTGTGAAAATAAAATAAATTTTTCTTTAAATCATAACTTTTGAGTAGTTTTACTTTCTCGAAAAGTGAAAACTAATGTTGCTGTGTAATGTGTATATAACTTGTGTAGGAGAACTGCATGTTTGTTCTGTTCTTTTTATTAAAAAATACAGCTTGGCGTTTCGAAATCAAGTTGCATACATAATTTTTTGTATGATGATAACAAATTCTACAAATATATCTCTACTATACTTCTTTTTGTAAAGGGCATATATGACTCAAGGGTTTTTACACGAGAGTTTTGGCAATCTTGATTGAACAAGACGTTTCGTATTGGTTCCAACGACCCAAGTATATCTGGTAATTGGCACATTTTTTTAAGTAATTCATTATAAATATTGTTAGTAGTACGAAAAAGACAAAAATATAATACCACCGAGTTGTTTCCGTATATTTTATGTTCTTTTTTTGATATCTGGATCTTTTCTATTATGTGTGTGTGTGAGAAGAGTAGTACTTAAACCTGGAGACGATGACGTCCATGAAGATGTCATAAGAAAAAGTTTTGCTCTTTTTTCTTAAAAATTCTGATCATTATACATAATGAACAATATTTGAAATCATTGGTTTTTAGTTTCGCATGTAAGTTTTGCTTTTGTATCAAATTACCATCTACGTACTTATATAACAATGAGTGAGGAAGGAATGAATCATTATTGGCATTAATAATAATATCATATATGGAATTATTTTTGATTGTGTACAACCCAAAAAATGTATACAAGACATCAAATTTCCGGCAGTGTTCTTGGTTGAATAAAATTGAAAAGAAATACTGTAATATATTCTACTAAAGGTCAGTGAGCTAAATGAAGTAAAATATTATTATGCATAATATTATATATTATTATGTGGAAAAATGAAGGGAAGAAGAATATGGCAGTATTCAGGTGCGCCTTTCATAGTCGTTCAGGACTGTATTATTTTGGTAACACAATTATTATATATTGTATAGGATAACAACACTTGGCATATTCTGTGATTTGGGGGGTTGAGGGGAGTGGTGAGGAGAATTGAAGAAACTGAAGGCTGTAGAGCAGACAAAAACTTGTAAACGTTTTTTATGAGTTTTTACATATATACGTGTGTGTGTGTGTTTATACGAACTTACGGAGAATGTGTGTATATAATGTAATTTACAGTATGTAGATTTACGGAATTGTAGTTATAGGTATATTGTGTGAGAAAGAGAGCACAATAATTTGAGACTGTGGTTTTATATCATTATCATTAAAGGGAATGTTAAAGTTTCATATCCTCGTCATCAATTCGGGAGGCGTGGGACGCTGAAGGTTGATGATGACCCGAGTTGTTACCACCACCACCTCCACTAGCCCCATTGCCAGCAGAATTGCGAGAACCAGTCTGTGAGCCAGTGGAGGAGGTTTGATGTGACGGCAGTGGCGGAGGTTGTTCCTGTTGTTGCTGTTGATCTTGTTGGTGCGAGTCGGATGAGCCGTGCTCAGGATAATAAGCAGGATGTTCGGAAATTGCGTAAAAATTGCCATTATAGATGACGCCAAGCTCTCTGAGGAAATCGCCACGGATGGTGGCTTTGATTGTCCAGTTGTAACAGTCCTCAGCCTCACTCTCACGGTCAAGTCGCTCGACGTCAACTATCTTTGACGAAAGTCGCTCCAGTATCACCTAAAATGTTGAAATTTTTCTTGCATAAAATGACTCTTAAAAGTAAACCTTTTAAATTCGGAAATCCAAAATAAAATATTAATTTTAAAGCTCGTGATACAAAAAGTAATTTAATTCATTTAAATTATAATATAACATCCTTGACGTTGTCAATGCAAGACTAGTGAATGCTAAAACCACAGTCTGTATTATGAAAAAAGCACATTTCATAAGAAACAAGGATTCTTTTTGTCACACAAGATTGATGTGTACAAATGACAAACCGTTCATATATGGTGTTACGTAAATGCAAAAAAAAAATAAAACTTTTAACTACTAATTAATATACAAACATTAAAAAAATATAAAAAAATCGAACCCCGATGTCTTTGATGTTCAAGTGTCTTTTCTGATCAAGGGAGAGTTGATCAATGAGCAGAAGGAATTTTTGTGTGGTGGTGGTATCCTCCTCCATCACTGAATGATTATTTTCCGTTTCAGACTCTGAGCTTTCTGTCGTCGTCCCTCCTCCTCCACCTGGACCCAGGTCGTGAGGATGAATGATTGAGCCGCTAACCCCTACCCCTGGGGGAACTCCTGAATATGGAACACTGAGGTAACTACTTGCCACTCTACGACCAGGTCCTCCTATAAAACGCCCGTCCTTATCCTCCCCCACTCCCATGAACCTGACATGAAGGGATTTGGCACCTGCACTCATTCTTGCCGCACCCTCCAAGCCAGGTTCTTGAATAGGTGAAGTTGCTACAGCCTTGTGCACCTTTCGACCCGGAAACAAAAAAGAAACACATATTTACAAGGATTTCACAGTCATCAGTCGACACAAAGAGCCCTACTGTTACAAATGCCGACCTACACAAGAATATATTTAGATAAGTCTCCAAATTGCCAACTCCGTAATATATATAGAACGAGTAACGAAAATGAACCCAACCCATGATAAGTACATTTTTTTAAGCAGACATATAGACATGCATTCATTTCATAACAGTAATTTATTACACAATATATAGCATTCACCGCAAGAAACAGTAAAATTGGAACTCATATAAGAAATCATCAAGAGTAGTCAGAATATGTATATATATAAGTATATATGTATAAAAACCAAGACAAGGAAGCAGAAAATAATCATGAAATGAATTGATTTTACTTTTACTCCAAACAAAGAAAATAGATCAAAACAGATGTATTGTTTTTACGCATATTTTTTTAAACATTTATTAGGCGAAACATACCTGCTATATACAACGAATCAACAACAATAATCACTCACTCACTGCAAACAAAGCTCTTATCTCCAACCGCAGGTGCAATTGGTATTGGTAGATGGGAGAAATGAGTAAAGCCAGGTTTAGACCTCAGTTTCCTTGCTTTTCCCTTCTCCCTTCCTTCTACGAGAGCTTGACCGTGATTTCACAGGTAGTACAGTTTCACAGGTATGCTCCGCCCTTCTTGGCATTGTATATTCTACGCTCTGCATCAAACCAAAGAAAAAAACCATAAACAAAAAACTAAAAATAAGCGTCTTGAGCCAACTACGAGTGGAAAGTGCGGATTTTCATTCACTTTCTCTTTTTTTATCATCTTTTTTGCAAACATTACATATACATTGGATTAAAACAATGCTTTATATATATTTATTAAGAGTATATAAATATATAGAGTTCTCATGCAATTTCTCAATCTCGCTTTTGGCATACAAGC
This sequence comes from Orchesella flavescens, assembly GCA_964034955.1. Taxonomy (NCBI): domain Eukaryota; kingdom Metazoa; phylum Arthropoda; class Collembola; order Entomobryomorpha; family Orchesellidae; genus Orchesella; species Orchesella flavescens. The sequence goes on along the minus strand of OZ035955.1, from coordinate 17,401,979 downwards.
CGTCGAGGATGCTTTGGGAGTGCAGTTTGATGTTCCATTCTAGCGTTCTCTATGAACCTATTCTATATTATGTAAACGAGTAGATAGATACTTACATAAGCTGACAATCTGACTGTAGAGCTCTGAACTGAAAATCAAGCTCTTTTAATCTTTTACACACAATCCTTAATCCGACTCATTTATAGCTACTTTATAGATGCTTTTATGTGCGAGTTTCCTAATTAACGTATTAGGCGAAACATGTATCGTTCCTAATAAAAAATACTAGGAACAAATATTGCGAGCATATGTCTGGGTAACTGACGTAGCAGACTATTATTTAATCAACTCCTCCACTAAATGCTTTTCATAAGTCATTTCAATTTTCCGTAATGCTTTCAACCTAACAGGTGCTATTATGAAAAAATTATTGTTTCCAGCACCGAAAGCGAATAAGTAAATTGGTACATAAATATGGATGAAGCTCTATACATACATTTTCAGCATTGCTATATCTATACTTGATTTTATATAAGATAAAGTATAAAAACCAATTCTCAGACGGTACTTCATTTTAGTGTAAGCAGTTACACACACATCGACCAACATACTTAAACGGAGATGGATCAGTAACATCGCGCTGCTGAAGGTAACTAAACTAGTGTCTGAGAAAGTGGGTTATGAATATATAGAGCTTTTGTGTAAATACATACATGAATACATATAATATACTTTGTATACGTCTGGTGTAGTAGTGAACGCTCAGTGAAATCGAAAGTACTGTATTGTGTTTTCGGAGTAATACAAGGTTTGCCACTACACTGCTGCGGATAAAACATGGATGAAGTTGAAGCGAGGAGTATATATAGTAGTGGTGGGAGTAGCACTGGGACTAGAGAAAGTAAGGTGTAGTCCAAGTCCAACTAGCTCAACTCAAAAGAAGAGCTCTGAATTTTCCCGAAACATGTAGTGCAGATCATATCCGAGGGTGCAACACACATAGCTTTCTTTTTTTTTACTACATTTTGTGTATGGAAGTTCGAGCTGTTTCCCTCTTGTGTGGCCCAGGTCTCACCATGATCTAACATGGAAAAAGGGTGTATATGTACGCAAAGCTTTATATTTGGATCACTCTGATCGTGTCCGTGCTGAAATCGTCAATCGTATTTTATACATGGAGCTGGGAAAAAGGAAGATCTCAGAGAGAGAGAGAAGCTTGCATGAGCCTTTTCTAAAATGGGTCAATGTGACACGTGCTCCTGATGCTGCTTTCTTTCCTCTCTTCCTTTCTCTCCATTACAACTTTTTCTCAGGGCTTTCCTTTGCTCCGCTTCTAATCTGAATTTTTGCTGCTGGTCCTCTCCTACATTTTGCTATGGAAGGGGAAGGGTATATAATGCTAAACTCAATTTGTTCACATTATGTGGCATCAGTGGCAAACATCAAGAAAACCTTTTTTCTTTTCTCCAAGCCCTTAAACAAGTATTTGAGAGTTGCAAAACAATACGTTATCCTTATAAAACATACCAAAACGAAAACTGTTTTTTGGTTAAAACAATGCAATGAAAATCATTTTGCAATATAGTAACATATGTATAACAACATTTATGTATGTGTACTTTATGAACCTTACATTTGCAAAAAAAATATAGTTAACGTAAAAACTTTATGCTCTCCGATATCAAGAACATGTTGCGATAATGAATATGAATATTATTCACTACAAGTTTGAACCAAGTTTTTGTTTTTTTCTTTGCCACTATATGATCGATGCATCGATGCATGAATATAATATTGCAAACAAGCCATTTTATGTTGAAAATAATTTATTTCATATCCTTGCAAAGTGATGAATTGAAAAGACAAAACTACAAGGTGACAGGGGAAACATTAATTTTACAGGGCAAACAGCTTTTCAACTACTCAACGTAGCTCTAGCATATTATTTATGACCTTATTCGCTGTTCTTTTAAATAATTTAGGAAATTTGGTATACATTTTTGGCAATAAACTGCCAGAATAATACACGTAAAGTCTAATATGTATGTGTATACTGCTATGAACGTCCGATTAAAATTCTTGAAGATAGGTTCAATAGAATAATGTGCCTAGGTTTACTAGGTTAGTGTTCCAATCAAAGTAACGCAGTAGCAGTCACAACAACTTCCATTGCCCATATATTATTATTAGCATCAACGGATCTAAGAAAATTACAGAACATCCGCATCAGACACATTGAATTCTAGAACATCGACATAAGACTAGCCCCGAAATCCATCACGGATGTAATATAGAGTGGTGGGCAACAAAGATTTTTCATGTAATATGTAAGCACAATGGCTACATTGATTGGGAATCACATTTCAGAATCGGGAACGACAATGGAACTAGAGTCCGCTTCTAAAACTGCATAATAGATAAGGCCTGTATTCGAGTAGACACCTGAAATAGCCCGTTTTATTTTCTCTTTTGCCAAGAAAAACCTGCTCCGTCTTATTTTTTTACTTAAAAGATGTTCCCGTCTTTTTTTCTTTGGGAAAGATAATACACCCTAAAGAAAAGTATGCATGGGCGAATGGTGCCTAGAAGGGAAAACGATGCTTCGCTTTCTTTCATATATTCCTTAAAGCTGCCACAGAAAAAGAAAAGCAAATAAAGTTTGAAACTTTTTCTTCTTCTCATCTCGTCTCCTCACATTTTTACCAGCCTTTGCGTTAGAATTCTAGTGTCTATCGGGATGAGCTTGAGATGAGTATAGTAAGTTACTTTAATGGGGAAGGTAGAATGAGTATACTATCCTGTTACAAAGTGCTTCTGGCATTGAGGAGGTTGATCACAACACGACAACAACATCGACGAAAACGACATCTGTAATAGTGTTTTCTTCTTGCTTCTTGATGTTTACTACCATCATTTTTGTTCAATCTATGTAATCCTTTAAAGAGAAGAATGTCAGCTGAGACTGAAATGACTATAGGAAGTCCGCTTGATACGATTTGGTAAGCTATACTGCATGTACATCCGATAAAAAGAATAAAGAAAGAACCAGAGAGAAAGCGAGAGAAGAGAGAGAGAGAAAGTGAGAGAGAGAGAGCGAGATGGTGGAGAAAAAATACTTTTGCTCCCTTCGCTAAAACACTTTCCTGCATTTGTCTGATATTCCCCTCTCTTTATAGCCATCATATAATGCCAGTCTTCTCTCTTATATTGAACCATACATACTTTTATATATATCTTGGTGGAAATGGTGTGGTGGTGGTGCTGCTGCTGCTACGCTTTGCTTCACTGCTACCACCATACCACATACATCTCTAGGAAAATGTTGAATACGTTCTCTCGTAGATATGGGGAAACCAGAGTTGTAGTTCTAGAATCTCTAACGTAAGTCAAGGGAAAGCAGGTTTGAGTTGAGAGTTTGAGTCCGCTTATATTTCAAAGCAGATAGTCAAGGAACAAGAAGTCTTCTATGTAGTGAAACTATGAAGATCCATTTTCTACTCTGGAAAAACTTCCGCAGTAATGAATCTATGTGCTTTCTGCTCGGTACAGTTAACAGAGTTTCCTTTTGCTTAAACCATTTTTTAGATTTATTTATCGTTCTTTTGCTGAAGGAATCAGGACATGTGGATTGTCTTACAAAAAGTCCCTTACTAAAACTACTACATAGTGAGTTTTAGATTAAATGTCTGAAAAACAATCCAGGAGTTACTGGAGCCCTTTAAAATATCAGGGTTTCGTTTATCAATGTCTGGAAAATGTACTTTTTTTTGTTCTCAGTCATCAATTGATATGTTCGCGTTACATTTATTGCCCAATTTGAACATGTTTCATATGCCTGTCGAATGAAATGAAGTTCTAGTTTATGATGACAGAAAATGAGTTTCTAAAAATGTGTCTAAAGTTTATGTACGCATTTGATTATATATGTTGTGCTCAATTGTGCCGATGATAATATATAATAGAATCTTCAAAAAAATAGTTCACATAAAATGTCAGATCAAAGAATATTTTTTCTACTTGAGAGTATAACGAACTAATATGATAATTACCTGTATTTTTCGACCTTCCTCATGTAAAGCGCAGCAATGAAAGTCGCAGTATAATGGTTCAGGTGGGCTGCCCCGTCCTCCGGTTCCATGCGGAGGGTGTTGAGGTGGAAACTGGCCTCTTTGAGAACACTCGGCGGTATGAACGTGAATTGGAGCTGTAGCCCCTCCACTGCTCTCGAGGGATGAGCTCCCTTGACGAGGAAGACCACGACCACCATACTGATAAGATGCTGGTATATGATGGCCTATCAAATGACCATGTGGAGGCAGTGGTGGAGGAACACTTGATCGGCTGGGCCGTGGAACGCTGTCATAGGGCGGATGATCTTCGTGGCTTATCACAGTGATTGTTGGAGTTTTAGGACCATAGTCATTGATAACTGTTTCTAATTTCCCATCTTTACTGACTAGTGTGCGAACACCCATTCTCGCAGCAGCACCAGGTCCCAACCCACTAATCACTCCAAGCCCTCTACTTGAGCCTGAGAAATCTGTGAAAAGCAAAGGCAAAGTTACAAATTTATAAACTTTGTAATGGGACCCAGGAATTTGCAGAGAATTCTAAAGTATCGGCATTACAATGTAAAGATTAAGACAAATCCTAAAGCTTTTTTTTCAATACCAGCTCTGAGAATATATCTATCGAGTTGTCGCGGAGCACACATTTCTACATCAATTCTATATGTAAATTGACTTCAAATTTTACTATCAATATATATAATAATTCACTCTAAATTGGATGCTGCTGATGCTATATTGTACTTTAAATTCAAGCTTTTGCAAAAAGTAATCATTGAATTAGCTTCAGTGTATATATATATATATCGTAACAAAAGTTTTGTTGCGCTCAGTAATGGTACACATTAAGTTTAGCGTTTTCCACACTTTGTTTTTTTTCTATCATGCAACCGTCTTTATTAAACTCTAGAGGTCCATCATAAAATTAAGTTAAATACTTATTGACGTAATGAGTTTTTGAAATGAAAAGTTAATCATTCACCAATTGCAAAATGTCAAGTTCTACGGTCATTCGTTTCTAGAGTAGGCAATATTCAGACCATGTCCTCTCTTGAGTCATTTACTTGCATTTTAATAGAATAAAATACGCAACATTTCACATATTAGATAATACACCACCACAACCACCACTATAAGCTCCAGCACACCAATGTCATGTATACTTAATCTCAACTGACAAGAAGTTAATATTATTTGGCAACACAACACTCACATACATTTACCAAACAGACAACATACAAAGCCAAAGAAAGGCTCATTGAGAAATAAAACCAAATTCCTAATCCTACTTGAATCCTATATACCTTTCAATAATGCTCCTATTTACTTTATCACTAAACTCAACAAAGAATACGTTTGGAAGCTTTCATCTTTTCTTAATAACTGTGCCAAAGTGCAATATGTGCTGCACAAATTAAAACTGCCTTGACATTTATGATGGGCTCAAATATGTGTCGCAGCTTTAGTGAATTCTAGCCTACAAACTAAAACTCGATCCCTACAAATCATCGTACAAATATTTGCAATACTGTTATACATACAACGAGTAAGGTTTGATATTGATAAGCTTTAAAACAGTTTGTAAAGCAGAAGCAGGACCGTAATTTGATGAGGGCAAGATACACGAGATGAACAATGAAAGGAGGCTAAAACTTACAACACAACACAGTAAGTTCCGCCTGTAAGCATGGGACAAAAAGGGGAGAAAGTTGTAAGAAAAGTTGAGAAGCACGTATGAATACACAGTAATGCCATAATACGTAGAAGCAGCAAAAAGGCAAGTAGGCAATAAGCAGGTTGTTGTACAGGCCGAGTATAGGGACGAGGATTGAGGACTAAAGTATGTTGAATGTGTTATGTATTGTGTATAAAATGTGAAGGGAAACGCGTAGAGAGGAATTTTGGTTGTTTTCATAAGTATGTTGATTGGAAAGATTTTTAATACAAGTTTGAGAAATAAAGAGAAGATCAAGGAGTTTGTCCATGACTTTCTGCATAGTTTTTTTTTCAGAGTAAAGAGAGAGAGAGAGTTTTCCTGACAATTGACAGAGAAGAAGAGATGGGAACGGGAGGTTGGAAAGAAGAGCAAGAGACTTTTAAGAGACTTTTTTTAGTGAAAGTTAGAACAAGAAAGAAGAAGACAAGAGAGAGAGAGAAGAACAAGTGTGAAAAATTGTTGGGAAACGAGAGCGAGATCATACTTTGATTGGACGTTGGTAGGAGAATTGGCGAAGGTGGTCCAGGAACAGCAGCAGCGGCAGTAAGCAATGTAGAAGATGATTGGGGAGAGAGGGAAGATGGGGAGATACGTCGGGTGAAAGCGTCATGTCTGTGCGTGGCTGAGAGAGCAGGTGGATGCGAGCGTGTGAAAAATGAGGAGGCACCTGAAGACGTCGGCCCATATTGACGCTGATCCCATGTAAGGACAATGGTGATACGACCTCGGTTCTCCATGATTTTCCATGAGGGGACCTCATCTTGCAAATCCAATGATGAAATTGCTTCACACACAATTTTCGGGATCGAGGACAGGGCTAAACACAACAGTTTAATAACATATTGTACACATAACATGTAAAAAACAAGAACTGGTCAAGTGCATACGAGAGAAAGTGAGAGATGCTCTGGCTCTCTTCCCTTCCCATCTTTTCTCCATTACCATATATACATGTGTGATAACTAAGCAATATATATTGTCCTTCTAAAAAAAACATTTTCACTTTTCTGAAGAACAAGAGCACGCTGAAATAAAAGTTCCTCATTAATAACAAACAGTAATGATTTATATAGCAACTCCCACTCAAACTTTTTATACCTGCCATTAACTAGTGACAGTGACATTTCACAATCAGCCAACTCACGCACCAAATCTTTTTTACATCATCCACCACCAACACAATCCATATACTGTCTCACATCATCAGTATAAAAAAATAGTCAATATGTCTCCGTCATGCAACGCATATATAATATCTGTTCCAAAAGGCTTCAGATATAGTGTTCAACATACCGTGCTTCAACAATCATGCTTCGTAAATGTGTTGTAATGCTTGTAAAGTCACACACATCTACTACAAAAACAGTCAGTGAGAGCAATGCTTATTTATGATCTATCCAAAACATTATTATTCTTGCAATCGTGACAGTAACAATCATTAACACAGATGAAAAAATAGGGTACGCTCTATAAGTTGTGATTTCAACAAATTGCAGTTTATGAAAAGAAATATATAGAACAGGATAAATACTTTAGATAATTGTAATGGTACGCTATAGGTGACTCCAACATGTATTAATTATATATGACAATGCCAGCAGATTTATATTGTTCATGTTTATCCTTCTCACTTCAATCATTACTTTGATGGATCGGAATTTAAACTAGAATTATATTATGATTGTAGGTGAGCTTTAAATTATAATAGACTGTATGAATAGGGCAGCTTAACAGATTTCCTTCACATTGCGTGCTGAACTTAAGGTGGGTCGTGGCATTGATATTATGTTTTTGTGATGATTTGCCTATTATCTAATGATGCTCAACAGTCAATGTCATTAGCCTTCAGTAGCCTTCTAGACTTTTGCTTTCTATCCTATATATTCTACTTTTACGATATTTATGTACGATTATCGTTAGTGTGTATGTGTATCTTGCCGATATTGGCATTATAAGAAAACGACTAGGCAAAATGTTGTAAAGAAAACTTATGTTAAGGTGTGTCGGGTGCGTGGGCGACTTGGTGCTTCTGCATCTGATCTATCTCTGTGTATTTCTTTGAGAGAGCGAAGCGTATAACAAGAGAATACATGGTGAAATCTAATCCACCTGTTTACATATTAAACTTTCAGGTTGAAAAGTTGAAAATGCCATTCAAGCAACTAAACTTTACTTTCATTCATGCGAGTATCTATCCTTCTTCCAACCCAACAATGGTCGTACTATTTGACTTTATGCTCACTAAAAAGTTCAAATTATCCCCGTATTTCATAAGTTTAAGATACTATACACATCCATCCATTCTCGTGGATGGAAGTATTCATGCATGTGATACAGACATAAAACTTTTTTCATTTGCTTGATTTCACAAATGTTCATCGCTTCGAGGGCAGATTATATTGTGTCTGAGAGGGAAGGGAGCTCATTCACAAAAAGTCCATTTTAACTTGGTTATGTCATTGTCATTGACATTTACTATCATATTAAATATTACATCATCATGATATGGTGTGAAATTCTCAAAGAATAGAAGATATTATGTATGTATATGTGGCTCTCCACTTCATTCCACAACTATCTGGACTTGAACATTTGTATATTTCGACGTGTGGCTATTAACTCACTCTCTCATGAAGGGCAACGGCAAAAGTAGTGTGTTTATCTTAGCAGAATGTTGCGTTCCATATATATGTTATGTCAATTTTATGCTTACATCAGCTTTCTGTCAACGCACACTTGTACTTTCATCTTCCTACGCATCATGCTCGTCCAAGTGTGTAGCTATCTCGATATCTAAAAGAATGCGCGTCATCACTTCTAGAAAATATACAATAGGTATATATTCGTAATATATTGTATCAGATAGCCCAAGAACGTTGGATACGGAAAAGAGCTTAATAGGATTTTCATGGGTGAGGTAAAGATCTATTTCTCAGAAAGGGAATTTGTGAGAAAATTTTTTGTCTTCACGGCAAATTGATTTCGAGTTGATGAAAAAAGTTGTTTGCCAGACGATAATTTTTCCTAATAATCTCATTTTTTCATACATGTGCGGTCTGCTGCGATACACACGCATATAACAAAAAAAATACCGTATTATTTGAAAAACAAGTCGGCAATTGAATATGATGCCGAATTACTGCTCAATCGGAGAGAATCATGGATGAATGAAAAAGTGTCCTAAATCATATATATAAGCTGTAATTCCATTCATATGATGCACAACATTACCCATCTTTCAAGAGGATATACAAATGTAAGTAGCACAACTAATGCTATGTATAATTTTTTTAGCAATTATACAGTGCTTAGGACACATATAACATATAATGAGCTACTGTCTTCGAGGCTCTAACTTGACAAACCCTGTACATAGGAAAAGTGTTAACAAGGCTAGTAAATTTAAAGGTTTTTACTCCCTCTCCAGACTTCATAAACTATACGACCCAGCATTCATCACACATCCTTCCACCAACCGACCGTTAGCTATAAAATTACCATTCATTTGTCCTTTTATCTGGTCGTCACTCGTCATAACTTTTCCGTTTCCAGTAGATTTAAATTTAAGGAAAGCAAATATGAATTAGTATGATGTGAAAGTTTATATGGGGTGAGAAAGCAGCTAAATGCTTTATGATTATGCTTTATGATCAATTAATAGGATGTATCTAAAAGCCAAAGTGAAATCAAACCGGTATGTAAAGCATATGTAATTTTTTATATGTATATATATGCTCTAGGTAAACCTAATTTTTGTGAGTAACCTACATTTAATTGTATTAATGAAGCATGATTGCATTATCAATTATCAAATTAAAACTATCAAGCAAAAATATCTAAGTGGCAATGATGAAATATATAAACAATTGAAAAGGCATGTTAGCTAAAAATGTTTTATCATCCTCAAGGTGTCCTATTTAATGCCAGCCCAGCCTTTTACTAATATCAAAATATATATTTTATTATGTACTACTTACTATACTCAAGTTGAAAACTTTGATAGGAAATGCTACGTCCACTTAATGTCGAAATATAAGATACCGTTAACTAATTTATTAATTCTGATCAAGACTAATAGAAAGTTGAGTAAAACAAACTTTTCTACCTCTTATAAAGAGTAGGCTTTCTAGGACGTAGGATATATAAAAATCATATATGTCACAGACAGACACGAGCCATGTATGGATTTCAATACATGCATAGGCGTAGGCATAGAGGTGTTATATAAGAGCTCTAAAACTGAGACAACTTACATACAACATTGATTTTCTGTAGATATTGTTTTGCACGTTTCTATCCCTTTCTCAACCTCGAAATGAAAAGAATACCCACAAGGAACACAAATGAAAAAAACAACATTGTTGTTGTTCCCATAATTTTGAAGCCTTACATTTTGGTTGTGGTGGATTGATTAGATTAGTTATGTTATAATGGATAGAAGAGGTAAAGAGAAGAGAAAAATAATAATTTCGACTAGGAAAAACAAGCTTATTTTTTATTTCTCCTCAGCATGTTATAACACTGCTATTTCTTTTGTTGGCACACATTATACGTAATTCGTGCTTAAGGGCCTTTGACTGTACGTATATATGTTCCTAATTACCATAGCCTACAATTTGTTTTCTTTTATAGTAAGCACGTTAAATCATAAATGCAAAAACTTTCTCCACTAACGGTCGGCACGGTTCAGAAGGCAGTTTAGATGAATGAAAATGCTTTGATGGTCCGCAACGAGTGATTAGCTATGGCAGTGAAAGTGATTCAATAATTTTCAAGATTCTTCATTGCATCCATCTTACGTTTAAATAATTTGATCACAGATATGCTTGCACATTATGCCAAATGTAGAGTCTGATTGTACAGTAGATAGGTGACAATTAAAGTAATATACAATATCGTACACTAAAAGATGTAGTGTAGATATGAATGGTTTTATCAAATGCAATATAAACACATAATGCATAGAATCAAACTCTCGACCCCGTGTTAAATGCGTTTGGTTATTTGGGATAGAACTTATATCGATGAGTTGTTTGTCTGTGCATCTTTCTGACATGAACTCCGTTGAATTAACTACATTAATTTGAGGACTAACTGACCTGCCCGGATGACATCGACCCCTGCAGGACACCAACGCTCACCGGGACGTAGGAGGAGGAAGACAGTGTTATCCGGCAGTGATCGAAAATACTCTGAATCATCCACCTGCAAACGGAATTTCATTTAGGTATTTAAACATGTATGAGCATGTACGATGATACTGAAATAAAATTATTTGAATCATGGCATTCATAGCATACGAATTGAGGTTTGTTTGGTTAGATTGTCACTGTGCTTGGGAAAAGGAATAAGGATTAAAGGGTTAATTAAAATAGGTGAAAAGCAAGCATGGCCAATCAAGACATAGCCGTTGAGTTGTTTCGCCATGACTGTGACATGTGTGCAGCACATTTTGTGTTCGAGACGTCTTACAACTCCACAAAACAGGATTTTGTCCAGGTCGAGAAGGAGAAAGCAACAGTGACAACCATATTTAATCTCTAGCGTGTGTACTTAATCTGCATTAACCGAAAAGATAATAAATACATGTATACAAAATCGTCGTTTTTTTATTTCCATACCTGTGTCCCATCTGTTTCAAGTACTGCTCGTACATTCTCAGTTACACCGACGCCGAGTTTCTCACGACCTAAAAGGTGGAGGTAATATTTACATATTGTTGTCATGTTGAGGTCAATAGCATATGTATTACTTGATTTAACATTCATCTTTATCCCTTTCTAACTGTTCAAAAGCCTTTTAGAAAATAAAGATACTATAACTAGGACTTAAAAAGAACGTTTTGTGAATGCATGCATTATGTTTAAGTATACTTACCTCGTACTATAAGTTCTTCTAACGATGAAACTACTAAAGCTTTTCTTGTCGCTCTTGAGCTATCCCAAACCTTAAAGGGTCGTCTTGCGCGAGATGTCTGCAAGGATTGGTAATATTTTCTTTGATGTAATTGAAATATACCGAGTGGACACGTGCGTGCAATTATTCGGATTAACAACTTAGCGTTATGAATAATGGATAGACAATGTCTACGTCTGTCTACTACATGCTATAAATATCGTCAGCAGTGAGTTGCTGTTGCTTTAATGCAAATTCCAATCGTCAGAAATTACAGTGATACCTTCTTTCTATGATTCATTGAATAAAGTTATAAGTTTTGAAGTACGCACGGTAATGTCAAATGAAGCATTTTTAGGACCTTTCTAAAATATTTATCCTGTTGGTGAAGTTCATAAATAAAAGAAAGTCATTGAGTGGCACCCAAAGCTGAATATACTGTATTACCAGTATGTATATAATAAATATAACGTGAAAAAATGCAATATTTTGCAGTATTGTAAGTGGCAGTTTTCTGTCGAAAGTGTCACATATTTTCAATTAAACTTTCAGTCTGTAACTCTATAAAGATTTAGGATTATCGTAGACTGTTGAGAGCAAAAAGCAAAGCTAGCCCTTACTTTACGTATCAACATCAACCTAAAAACTTTTAAAAGTATTATCGACAAAGGGTGGATATGGCATAAAGAATTTTCCCCCAATTGTTGACTATATTGACACAACGCTTAACGAATAAAGTAGGAGAGCAAACTTTTTTTTCTTCAAAATGGGCTTCTTATCTCTATAAAAATCAAAGCTGAAAGACGAAGTACCAAAGTTTTGCATTAGTCTCATGTCTGGTTCAATGCTTTGCTGTGTGAGAGCTCAATACAACATCCACAATCCATATGCTTCTCGTTGTTGTGTATATACTGTGAGTGAAAGTATGAATCTAACGAACTTGTACCCACAAATCGTACTCGTGAGTGCTTTGTAGATGAGTCCTATATAATAAATACTATATAAACAAGGCTATTGTACATGTGGTACATGTTTCTTTGATACACATCCTTGCCATAGTGCTACATCAAAAGGATTTGCAAAACTACTACTACTACGTCCGTTTCACATATGCTTTGTAGGAGTTTTAAGCCACAACAGGACGTTAATTATTAATTGTTTCATTATATTAAATTCAAATTTTTCCCTTTTTAGTGTATCTAATATGTATATAGAAAATGTTAAAGTTTATACAGCATTGTATTCAATAACTGCTTACAATTTTTACTATGGAGTTATTAAGTCATTTAGGAAGTAGTCTTAGGTTAAAACAATTGATGATGCTAATTGATTAAGCAGTGAGACAATAATCATATTGATAAAATGATGGTAATTATTAACTAGGTCAAATTTATAAATGGCGAAACGTTTCTTATATTCTGCTTTCCCTCCGAGTAATCTTTAATTTGGAATATATGAATCAAGAGCAGATATGCGAAAGCCAATACGAATGCTAACAATCAGAATGTGACTCAATGCTTCGTCAGTTTTGTTTTATGATAGCGTGCAATAATAATGCTTGTGTGTGACTTGAGAAAAAAAGAAAGTTGTAGACCTTACCTCTCTTGACATGACGACATCTCCAGTTAGAATGTTGACCTAGGGAGTCCTGGCCTGACCTGACCTATATATTTGGACTGGACAGGAGCTCACCGAGGCAACTCTCAATTGGGTGATAACGAAAAAGGAAAGAAAAACACGTTTATAAATGGCTCACTGGTATTCACAGATAAGAACGGATTTCACTCCGTGACTCAGTATCAACCTCAAAAGGGTTGCGAACACACAAGAATTGACACTGGCCATGTTTGATGGCACCAAGGCAAATTTTCACAACAACTGGGAGCTTCCCTCCCCTCAAAACAAAGTTTCATCGGTTGCATCCCATTTTATAGGTTTTATTCTTCCTATTTTCAAACCATTTGCAGGCATATCACTTTTCCTCTCCCTTTCACCTCGTAAATTTCTCTTTTCGCACGCTGGATCAAGCTGGTTGGAGAGCTCCTTTCTGGAAACAACACGCTCAATCAAACACTCTTGATTTCCACCTCCGCCTTATTTCCCTTGCTTTAGAACTCACAGCAGCATATAGAACTGATGATTATAGGAAGAGAATTGAGGATGCGATTTTGGAACACAATATACGTAGCGAATGATACCAAGTGGAAATGAAAATGGCTAAGAAATCACAAAGAGCAAAGGAAAAAACAAGTTTTTATCTGTTTTTAGATTTCCTAAAATTGTAAAATTATAAATCCTGCAATCCAGAACCAACAACTTGAGCCAACTCTTACAACCCTTCACCCACAAGCTAGTCAGGCAGCCCATGCAAACCAACGTTACCAGTCCAACCAACCGAGAGTCAGTCCGTCTGATTCGGGTTCGGATTGTGGAAGAGTGTAGTTGGCAAAGAAGTACTATGTATGCATTTTATCTGACTTGGACCCTCAGCCTCTCTCTCTCTTTCTCTCTCTTCTGAGCGCTGTGCGGTTGGCTGGTGCTCCTCGGTCGATGAAAGTCTTCATGCTCACAAAACTATGTTTAAGCCAAACACATCCCTTCAGTTTCTTTTAACCATGAGAGTGCATCTATGGAATTATGTGTGCTTCACAGTAAAAAACGACGCTGTATTATGGAAATAATACCTTCAACCACCAAATAGGAAAATATTCAGAGAGAAAGAAAGAGAAAGAGAGAGAGAGAAAACTTGTGAAGATTCGGAATCCGCGTTCGGGGAAAAAACGATGAGTTTCCGAGCTCTCCCTCGTATCCTACCCGCCTTCCATGTATCTGGCCTGCTGTCTGGCCTGACACACATTTTCATCCAGGAGCAAAATGATGCTCAGGAAAAAGAATAAGACCAGAACAAGATTCTTCCAGCCCAAACTTCTGTGAATAGCAGCAGTTGTATTACAATAATTTAAGGCAAGTGAAACTACATGAAGAGAGAAAGTGGAACAGAGCGAGAGAACGACTCAACCGGCTCTTCCAGCATGTATACACACAAATACACACTATGTACCTTGAAAGGACATTTATGCATTTCAAAACTCTATGAATATATGCACGCAATTCTATATTGATAAATAAGTTGTCTCGCCGAAATGATCTATTGGACTGTTTTTATTAGGCCCAAAGTTTATGAATCTACAATGTTGACGCTGCCTCAACTACTTAATTTCTATTATTGATGCATTCATTTCCAACCAATTCAGCCTTTCCATAGCATTGGATGCATAAAGCATCCATATTAATAATTCATACAAACTAACAAAGGTAGAGGATAGTGTTTAAAAAAACTGATTACACACAACTTTTTCCCAACTACGCCTAAATATATAATTTCTTAAATAACATTGCGTGAAGGGAATTATAGCTACCACTGGCTAAAATAGGGCATACAGAAGGGAAGACAGTGGTAAGAAGAAACTACCAAGTCACTTGCATACATAGGCAAGCCTTTTATTTTCATTTTGCAAGGAAAAGAGAGAGAGAGAGAAGGAAAAATAAGAAAGTTGCAATAAAACCGTAAAATCGTAGGCATGGACGAAAACAAAATACTGATTATAATACAGATGAACGCGAAGGAGATCATGGAAGGTGTATTTCAGCATCCTTGAGATTGAGCATATAGTTCTTTTTCTAGTGCCAATAAATCCGAGCGTAGCCGAGTAGCAACGCTACTAAATAAAACAAGGACCCAAAGAAAAGAAAATACCGCCATATGATGAGCCGCGACACACGTTCATAGCTGGCTTAGATATATTCCTCTTTACTTACTTATAGAACCGAAGAGTTCAGAGAGGAGTAAAGAAAATACAGAGAGAAAAAAAAAGATTCAGCTAAAACGCAAGTCGCACAAACATGCTCTTACTCCTACAAGTAAGTATGAATTCTACGTTACAATCACACACACACACACAGTCAGTTTTCCTTACATGCGAAGAATATGCATTTTACTAAAGGCTATTGTGTATGTGTGGCTTCCAACAATTCTAGATGAACGGAGCCTAAACCTGAAGAACTGCAAGCTTTTGATCTGATGAGCATTACCACCCACTCCTTATTTCACCATGAGCCTCTGTTCGATTGACCTGATTTCTGAGTTGCGAGTTGCTGGATACAAGACACACATAACCAGCAACTCACCCATAATATCCTCCAACTCGATGACTTTGCCAGCTTTAGTTACTAGACCTCCATGCCTGAGCGAGTATGAGATAAAAGATGCTTTACAGTTTACACTTTTGATCGTAGTCTCTCGTGCAACATGCAATCGCAATCCCAACCAAAATTTGACTTTACAGTTTATGTACAATGCTTCAATTACTGGAAAAGTAGTTATATTCTAGGTTTAATTTCTTGATTCAATTTTAAGTTTGTTCATTGCCTTTTCATAAAAATTTAAATTGTAAACAGTACACCCAGAAAGTTAAGGTAAACTTACAATGCTAATAGTAATGTTCCTCCAAATTTGACAAATTGAATTACCTTGTACTGAATATAAACAATAAAAATTTAAAATACGAATAACGTAACTGGTCAAAGGCAAGAAACATAGCTCGATGTTTCAGAAAACACATAGTACCGAGTTTATTACTCAAACATTAATCCAAAGAAAACATTCTATTTTTTACATTTATTTACATAATACTAGCAATTCAAACTACCATTTATTACTGAAGCTGAAGCGAGAGCATTCAGCGAAGTAATGGTTTTACTTAAACTGTCCGTCTGTCCGTGTGCACTCTCCTGGTCACATTCATTGACCGATTTGGACGAAATTGAGTAAACAGGTAGTACTACTCAAGAGGACCTCTGGGAATACTTTTCAGCCAAATCGGTCAAACGGTTCGAAAGTTATAGGCGGATGAGTTCAGGAACTCATCGATTTGGCTGAAACGTATACGTATACGTGAGCACAGCATAGCATCCGTGTGGATGTGCTTGTGCATGATTCCGGATTCCGGAATCATGTGCTTGTGCATAAAGCCAGAATCCGGAATGGAATTCTAAAAGTAATGCTTTTACTACGTTGGGAGAGGATCGCAGAGGTGGGTATAGAGAGAGAGAGATGGTGGAGGAGATTTGGTGGACATGGGGGGAGGTGGTTTGGAGGAGATCACTCAACGCCCTCTTCAGCTACATCTCTGGCCTGCTTACAAGCAGTTTATTTACCTTACGCGTACCTTACTTCCTACTTCCTTACCTTACCTATAGCCTGTCACGCGACACCAAACATTGAAGGTGGTTTAATAAACCACAAAAGCATATTGGCGGTAATCACGTCAGCCGAGTTAAATGACTAAATGCAGTTTCGTGAGTTAAGAACATACTGTTGGATAAATTGTGCTGCAGAATCGGCTAACGCAATAATACATAGAAATAGGACTTTATTCCTATGCTACGTGTAGTGTAGTGTCTAGCCGACTATGAGTCTACTGCACGATAGCATGAGCTGGACACACTATTTCGTATGCATTTTTGTCAAAACCCTACGAAATGAAGATGGTAAGATTTTTTTAAGACAAATGTAACGACTCAATGCTTTCACTTTCTTCAACTGAATGTCAAAACGATCTTCTGGAATTTGCGAAAACTTCTTGCAGAGACAACACAACGCTGGAGATATCTCAGAGAGGGCACTCTTGCCCAAAGCTGCATCAACAATTTTTTGATGATTTTTTTTTGCTGCCAGAAGAGAATGATTTTGTGCATTTTCCTAGCTAGCCAAACGTTAGGTCCTATGACACTTATAAAAATATGGAGGCCCTATAATAGGACTCCTATTCCATATCTAGGTATGAAATTCAAAATTCTGGCAGCGGATTTGTATGAGTGTTACATAATTCTTTGAGTTGGTTCTTTGGTAGTTGGAAATAACTTAATGCTAATAAATAGTTAAAAATGCTGAGTATAATAATAATTATTATGCTCATGCCATGGTATAATATGCTATTGATATGCTACAATAATTGGTAAGGAATTTAATATACTATTATTTTATGTACTTGTATAATACTACAATAATTGTTATTTTTATATCGATGAGAGACAGGTATTGTTAATTATAGTGATGTGAATAGAAAAACACGAATTATTATCTTGGATGTACAGGAAACAGCACAGCGTGAAGTAGTACATACCATATATACAGTTTCCACAGTTTAAATATATCATTAGATTGACTTAGAGCTGATAACATTTGATTAAGCCATATTCTCTTTCTTAGCACCAGGGACATTATCCACGATTACGATTGGGATGGAGATCTTATCAGATTTGCTGTATTAAGCCGGGAAGGTGAACTGTAAAACCTAAAAAAGGTTCAGTATGTCTCAGTAATGATTAACGCAACTGCTGCACTTTGTAATGATTAACGAATTATAATCCTGGCCTCTTTTTGGTGGCACCAGAAGTTGTTGGAATGTCCTTTGATTTCTTGTTGCGACAAATTTTGAAAAACTCGGCAACGATAACGCAGAAGCTGTATATCATTATTAGAAAGAAGATGCTACCCCTGGAAAAACAACAATAAATATTAAACGTCAGATGCCACCAATCAGTAAAATGCTTTGAATGAATATTTACTAAAGATAATGAAATAGTTACTGTTCTGAAATGAAAAACGTATTGCACTTAGTGGCACTTACTGGAATGTACATCATTGATTGAATGAACGCACAATGGCTGAAAATTAGTAGAAGTTTTTGTCGTAGAAGTTTGTTTGTAGCAGCTTCTATCGGATGCCCTAATCAAGAGGACCTCTGGGAATAATTTTCAGACAAATCGGTCAAACTGTTCGAAAGTTAGAAAGTCATCGATTTGGTTGAAACATACTATGCATAGCGTGCGTGGCAAAGCATAGCAGAACATTATGCATACGGAATGTGTACATACGTCCGGAATGGGGCTTTAACTACGTTGTGAGAAGATCGTGTGGGTTTAGAGAGCATCATGGAGGGAATTTGGTGGACTTGAGGGGGTTTGGAGGTGATCACTTAGGGGTGTCGTATTATTGCATTAAGCGCACATTAATGAATGTGTTTTAATAGAATTTGAACGTCTGTTTCAGCTACGTATCTGATTGCTTACTAGCACTTTATTGAAATTTTTTCAGAAGTTTCCTTGGTTTTTTAAAATTTGAAACCGTTTTGGCTCCAGATCTCAAAGTTGGTATAAGATTTTTGACAAAAACAATCATATTGGGAAGTTTGATTTTATATTTTTCCATGTTACAATTTTTGATAAGCTTGTGAAATTTTCTCTTTTGTCCTGAACATGAAGGCCGTATTTTCCTTCGAAAGCTCGACGCATTAAAATATCTAAAATGTCATCCACTGTAACCGAGAATTCATTTCCTCTTCATGTTTCTATCGGTGGTTGGAAAAACCTTTATACTTTAATGAATGGCATGACTTATATGTGTGCTTCCATGTAACCATCCTGGCATAGTCATACCCAAGCGTACATAATTTCCGTGTCCAATGTACACATTATGGAAACTAGCATTAGGTGGAATTCAGTGCACACTTGTTTAAAATGCAACTTGTTAAATAAATAAACGATTTAAGTAGATAAATTATTATTCTTTATTGGCTCAGTTAATGCATGATTATCTTTTATGAAATGTATGAAAAACACATATGGTATACGACTTTTCCGTTGTTAGTATATCTTGGTCATTTTATTTATGCATCTATTCGTAACCATACAGCAATAATGCCGATTATATGTCTACTGTACAACTAAGACTAAATATCGCCGTTTATAATACTTAGCTTTAATCGGTACGAAACAAAATCACTGAGATAGGTCGAAAAATGGTTATGGTGAGAGATTTCGCAGGGACGTTTAAAGTATGATGGTAGCTGAAAACTGGTTGTAAAAATACATGAACTGTATTAAAACAGCGTGGATATCGATAAGATTTCACAGAAATAATCAATTCTTAGGGTAGACGAGGCCTTCACATTGTACTAAAAAGGTAAGAAACAAACATATAGTGAGGATATATTACTTTAAAATAGTCGTTTAATCGTATCATAATATTTCAGAATGAGTAATTTAGGGATGATGTTTAACAGATGTGAGTTACCATAATGTCAAATTACGTACAACATTCCTTAATATTAACGTTAAACAAGAAAAAATTAAAAAAGAGCATAATCCCAGTAACATAACACATTCATTATTAGCAATTTTGTCCTGATAAAATAGTCTTCAGTGCTTTTTCTAAATAACGCGTATAAACTTCTGAGGTTTTTGGTATTGTTAAGCATCATTTTTTACTCATATTATTTAATTTATTGTATAATATAATATATCATATATCTATATAAGTACTTTCTCCCTAATATTTTTCCTTGTTACAGCTATTTGCTATATGTTATAATGGAACTACTCTCACTCTCTGTCTCTCACTCCGGCTACCGCCGCAACCTATATACATAAAGTTGTCCTTCTTGTAGTAATGTACTGAGTAATAATAATGCTGTGTATACATATTAGTTTTGATTATTTAAAATAATTAGCTACGTATTTTTCTCTAGATCCTACTTTACATATTAATTTACATGGGAAAATATGATGCTTCTTGCGTTATCAAATCGCAACCAACTAAACCAACGAAATCATTATAATATTTGCAAGTCATCCGAGTTAGGTAGCAATAGTATAGTTGCTTTCGTTTGTTTACAGAATCACTACTAATTTAATCTATCATATTTATTTAATGTTTAGCATGCTATAAGGCGATTTTAGTTGCGTGTAGTGCATCTACAAAGAAACTTTCAAGAAAATATACAATGAAGAGAAGAAAACTATGAACTGGCTTATTTGAATTTTTGAATGTGAAAAAAAGTTTTGCTAAATCGATCATTAATTGAGAGCGAAAGTGAAGTTATGTTCTGCAATAAGCTTTGAAATGGAAAACACAATTTACTAAAATATAAAGGCTTAAGCATGGCTTAAGAAAATGGACAATAAAAAGAGAAAGTTATTAAGCCAAGCGGGCCACAATTCAGACTACGGCTATAAGGCAAATCTATGTAGTGGGTTTGTTTCTTTAAATTGCTCAAACTCAAACATTGATAGGCAGGCTGTAGTTGAAATAAGTTTTTGAACAAAACAAATGGTAAATGGTGTACGGTTATAAGTTTGTCACAAAGTTATCAGCAGTCATCATAACATTTTCAACAAATAAAGTATACTTTCTCCTGATAAAAATCTCAAGGTTATTTATCACCCTACAATTTCAATCTCAGCAAATTCATATCAATTTGTCAAAAACGAGTGTGTACCTCCACAACTATACGTAGTAGAAAGTCGAATTCATTCGCATGTGCCTTGGTAATAATTTTTACGAAAAATTAGCTTCAATCAGGACGGGCTGTATTTAAATCAAATGCGGATGCTATTAACAACACTGTTATGCTGGTTGCTTTTGTTTCAATCTCATTTCACAATTGTCCGAATTCCTGAATTAACCAACTAAATTTTTAGCAATGGTGTCGATGACGGCGATCCTACAATAATGTTATTTTGTTTAGCCATATGGATTAAGAATGATTGCATAATAACTTGTAATTTGTAGTACATACATTACTTATATTGTGTAATTTTTTGAATTATGTAGGATGGGAGCATTATACATTATTGATTATTTCACGTTATTATAAACATTATAAGATAGAAATGCCACGATGAGTAAGAAGTTCCAGCTTCGAAATTCATCGCTCGATTAAAATAAAAAATACTCATTTTTTTATTACCTGGCCCTGATCAGGTTGTGCAGATAATTTTTCTTAAACGCTCTATAACCTATTGCAAAATAAAATTCTTGGGACTGTATTTTCCTTTCCACCTCAGTCCGCTATGTAAAAATAAAAGTTATCCTAGTGTGCAGGTATATTATGTAATTCTTGCATTTTACAATTTTTTTAAAACCAATAAGTGTGTTTATGGCCAAATATAGTTTCTAAAAGGCCTTACGGACAAGGAAAAGAAATTCAACTCAAGTGTTAAAAAAAGTCAATCATTTGTAAAAGTTTCAATACACCGGTAACTTAAAATCAGAGCAGGATAACGACTCTCCATATCTCTTTCTTCCAATGTTCCGATAAAGTTTTTGTAACATTTATCGTTTTTTCGGCGCAAGTTGTTTTTCGAACAGTTAGACAAGAAGTAACGTAACAATTTGACTTTCAAGAATGTGCATAATTTGATTGACTGGTTATATTCACACATTATAAAAAGTCAACAGTGGTTGAGATTAGTTACTTTAAAAAACTTTTTTTTACAAAATTAATAATTAGTGCGTAAAGACCATAAAAAGCTCCAAAGTTGAATATTTTTGTTTAAAGATAACATAATCATAGAGATATAGCGCCTTATTACCAATATTTTTTGTTAGCTTGGACTCCTTACACTGTTGTGGCTCCTTAAATCTGTATATAAAATAGTAAATGCGTCTAACGGTTCTTACGTACGTATACTATAAGAAATACGGATTGGTTTGTGTTTCGAATGGTTATGGAACAACCAAAAATGTGTGTTTTTTTTGCGCTAGTCACAATCTTATATATATAGTGTTGTATACCTAAATTTACATAATTACAACGTACATGATTCAACATGAACTGTATTCTGATAGTTTTAAGTACACCTTTTATATGTTAGTTCAGGAAATTTTTCATAGTATTAAAATTTTGTTCTACTATTCATCTTACCATTCTTTGTGTTATGCATTTTAAAATAAGAGTTGTAGTCACCAGTGAATGTATTTATAAGTCAATTTTTTTGTAGAATATCTTTTTACACTGTTACAAGTTTAGTACATTATATTATATATGGTTATAAATCTGCGTACAATAACAAGTTCTTTTTGAGTTTGTAGCAGATATTAAGTGACAGTAATAGATGATAGGATCATTACTGTTAGACAAGTACATATGTGTATACAATACTGTAATTAACATTACATAACTGTAGTAATTACATAATAATCATGTTTATAAAACTTCGTTTTCCAGGTAAATCTGTTCAGTTCTTTGCGGTAAGAATCGTTACAAATTCTACGTAGTTCACCATTCCGTCCCCGTCTAGGTCAGCCTCTTTCAGCATGTCGTCTACTTCTTCATCTGAAAGCTTATCACCAAGACTTGTCATGACGTGTCGGAGTTCGGATGAAGATATCAGCCCATCTCCATTTTTATCGAACACTCTGTTCAAAAGAATACAAATGATGTTGTTTTATTCAACATGTTTTAGAGAAAGAGTGGTGCTGAATAGCACAGCTCTATTTTATATTCAGTTTCTATCTCAGAATGGCTTTATCTCAACACAACTCATAGAGCAAGAGATTGTGCATACTACGCCGTGGATTTATATAAGTACTTTCTGTTTCACTTACTTGAAAGCTTCTGTAAGTTCTTCCTCACTTTCAGCATCTTTCATCTTTTTAGACATCATTTGTAGAAATTCGTTAAACTCAATCAACCCACTTTCCTCCAACTCAACTTCGTTGACTAAATTCTCCAGTTCCGTATCTGTTAACATACAAGAATAACATAATTAGGAATGAAAAGGAAAGGTAGAACAGGCAGGTTACACAATGAAAGCTAGCAATACTAACCAGATGGCCGTTGACCCAAGGATCTCATCACAATACCGAGCTCGCTAACTGTGATAATTCCATCTTCATCTTTGTCAAACAGCATAAAGGCTTCTTTGAATTCTGTAATTAAACAGAGGAAGCATAAATATATGTTTATTCAAGATTCGGTATAGCTTCAAGATAAAGGCTCAAGAGTTATATAAATATGTATGCTTGGCGTTGTGCATGCAGGTACTGTATGGAACGATTCCAGATGCGTAAAAAAGTGTTTGCAAGGATTACTCGATGTTATACGTTGTAACAGAGTGCTATAGAAATCCATTCACATGAGGGTAACTAGAGAGTAAGTACAATATCTTAGGTAATGCTCATCTGGAGACTGGAGCTATAGAATATGAGCATGCTCCTCCATGTCTGACAGCGATGCTGCTATAAATGTACCATACAAACTGGTGCCGCACTGTCCAAGATTTCTAAAAATGGGAACTGATGTGCAAAAACTACTTCTTGCCAACTTATGATATCTGTCATATCAAGAGGAAAGAGTAATGGCTTGAATTGCTTTCTGAAAACGATGCGGTGAAAACAATGCTTATACTTCATTCTCAGGGAGGTCACAAAACTTTCCCTTTTCAACCAAATTAGTTATGAGCATTGTTCCAAAATGTAACAAAAAGTTACAACTAACATTTTATTTGGCATGTAGTTTTGAAAAGTGTTTAGTAACTGAGCTATATATTGACAGCAAACGAGCGTATTTCACTTCAAACTTGATCCTTAACGTGAACAAAGAAAATGATAGGTTTTCCTTCCCAGAAGTGTATATGAGCGTTAGCCTAAATGAAAGTCTCCCAAAGGAAAGTTTTGATGCAGGATTCAGCTCTTTCTTAAATTAATTAAATTTCGTCGAAGTAAAATTAATTACACAGAAAATTTACTCGAACCTACCTCCCACTTGCTCCTCCGTAAGCCCATATTCAGTCTGCAAGAAACAATAAAAAGTTCATTAGGTAAAGTAACATGAGGATCATGCCTAATATCATTGACAAGAATGTATATGTGTATGTGAGTGTTTGTAAGGGTAGACGGTAGACGATACTTTCTAAATGTTTGTTCAACTGTATTAAACTTTCATCCCCGCATTATTAGGTACACACGCCATGACGTTAACAGTAAGTCAGTAGCAAAAGTTAGGTGTGGAATGCGTCAAGGAACAACCAACCAGGCACACATAATACTACTTGCATACTTATATACCTTTGTTTTTTTTACTCCAGTCAGATTTACTCCTCGTTAGGTGAGGCAAGCTGCTTGAACAAAAGTTTCTGTTTCAAGTTTACAGTAGCAAACTTACAACGAAGTAATGATCTGTCCTTTTTTACCTTGGAAGTTTTGGTGGTAGCTTTCTTGTTGTGGTCGAATATAAAATAAGAGTTCTTACCGTTACACCCCTGTAGGATGTTCAGATGTTCTTTGATTTCTCTTTATTTCTCGGCACGTACAAAAAAACCTTTAGAGCTATCCCCTTATACCCAGTTTGATTGTGCCTTTTTTATTTAGTGGATGGATACCAAGAAGTATTTGACTGTCAAAGAGATCAAGGCTGCCGAAATTTCTCAGGCAATACGGTAGAGATCTCGGGACTACATGATATTTTATGGGTACTATGCGTTTTCACAATCCAGTCTTTGTCTGCTTTCAAATAAAACATATTCATCACGCCACAATGGACCAAAGATGAATGTTACTGTAGTTCCTGATGTAAATGATGTTGCGGTGAAACTTGTGCAGTTCCAAATACTTTTTTTGTCTGGAATTGTAGGTATGTGTATGTACGTAAAAGTCAAGAGAAACCTTCAGTTCAACCTGAAGCAGTCATGTGGATTCAGGTTTGCTGAATTTTTGTTTGTAACTTTGCTCGTCACAATGGGGTTCTTTTGATAAGCAATCGAAACTCGAAAGTATAATTTGAACCCAATGCAATGATTTCATCAGACACACACACAAAGAAAGGTGAAAGAAATGTAAGGGTTTTATTTTATTTTAGAAAGAATCATAAAATTGCTTTCACCGATTGTCCGAAACAATTGAGCGAAACTGGGGCGATCACAGCACATTTCTGCAAAAC
Organism: Orchesella flavescens; assembly: GCA_964034955.1. Taxonomy (NCBI): domain Eukaryota; kingdom Metazoa; phylum Arthropoda; class Collembola; order Entomobryomorpha; family Orchesellidae; genus Orchesella; species Orchesella flavescens. Next base: position 17,376,537 of record OZ035955.1, on the reverse strand, counting down.
TTTGAACATTCAAGCATTTTTTGAGTCTGTATAAACCCTTTGTTCTGCAGCACATGTTAAAAACATGACAAAAAACTTTTTTTCTTCCAAAAGTGAAACAAAAAACATTAATACAACGAATTGAGTCCAACAACAAATATGACAAAGTACAAGTCATTGTCAAGACTTCCATTATTTCTGGTCGTCTGCATCAGCCTACTTGCAATTTCAGAATTACCATTCTCTAAGTAAAACTTGGCTCCTGACAAAATTATGGTCCGTTCAACTTGCCATGGTCAAATCGCAGCAGTTGACTGTTGCCAACTTTGTACGCATAAAGTGTGTGTCTGACGGAGATACATTTTCTATGAATTGTACAATAGTATGTACATCTTAAAAAACAAATTCATTGTTTGTCCAGAAACGAGGATATTCGTACAATATATTGTTCAGAAAGGGGAAGAAATGGAAAAAGAACCTGTGCGTTAACCGCATTATGAAACATCCTTCCTACGTCTTTGCAGATGTACTAGCTCCAACTGCTCTAAATAATTTGAATTATATTGATTTGAATGTTACCTACATGAGAAGATGTATCTCATAACTTTTTATACCAAAATGGAATAAAAACACGTGATAATAATGTTCACCTATTCTACTATCAAAGTTGATAAAATATAATTACTCGGTCTTCCAAAAGTATCTTATTACATCGTTAAAAAAAATCGAGTGAAAGCAAATGAAGTAGATGCGTTAATTCTACTAACCACTCCATTTTTTTCGGGAACACTTAACCAATTTTTTCTGATATTACGCGTGTGTAACATAAGTTAAGTATATCATCGGGGCAATGTGAGAAACCTGATTCCGATGTATGAAAGTTTGGTGTAGTGAAATCGGTCCATGAACATGCAGGGATTAATTTCATGGGCTGTTGTATTTCATTCTTTTTCAGTTGGAAGTTTGCTATTAAAATATTGTCCATGGCATGACCACATCACATTTCCCTTGAGTCGACTGGATCACAAAGTGGTTTACCAAAGAGGACTTTGTTGCATGATGGTTAACTCTTAAATTAGAAGCAATCTGTAAGCACCATTTACTGAAGGTAAATGATATTAAGCTTCCGAAATCAAGAATCATTCGCATTTTATAAAAAAAGAAGTTTTGTTCTCAAATCTCCGCATAGCATCCACATTCAGTGCTTCTTGTTTTTCAATCAATTCTAGTCCTGACATTGCCAGATGCTTACCAAAATGAGTTCTTCGAAGAGCTATGCATATTTTCTTTCTCTGTGCATCTATATCTGCATGCAGATGTTTGTAATAGTAATAAATAATCGTCCTTGAACGGCCTAATTTTAAGAAATGCCAACTGCACTAGGAACTCTCTAACGTGATACAGCAATAGTCATTATAAGGCTGCGGCGCCATTACTTTAGTGTCCAATTTGTAACTACTCATTTTGGGTAAGTACGAGTAACAACACAGTTGAATACATATATAATATACCGGTTGTACCCACAATTACTCGAATTGTATATAGAGCGTATTGCATTTTAGTTCTGCGCTCGTAAATGACGGGGTGAAAAGATCCGGAAGCTTTTTTTTGCAAACTCAGGCTCTACAAAAATGGGCATGTTGTAGACTGTAAAATCAACGGAATTACTTAGTCTTAACTGGGTTTTTGCAAAATACGTCGGGTAGAATATTCATTTAAAAATACTTGTAAATAACATCATTTTGGGACTACTGTGGCAAAAATATAATACCATAAATATTCAGTATTAAATGCATATATAAAACAATCTTCCATGAGCATGTAAGAAACGGTTTTCTCAGTATAAAATCATTAAGAACTGGTATGCATTGGTGATACAGTCACGAAATACGTATGATTATGACGTGGTATGAAGTTGCAAGTTCCATATATTTTTTGTAATGAACTAAGATGAAATAAAAGACTTACCAGGTCAATGGTCACAACAAGATCGTAAGTTTGATGGCGTTGGCCTTTCTTATTTTTCTTCCCATTTTTGTTTGGTGGATTTTTCTGTGGCGCCTTCACTTGGCCTTTTTGTGCCGATGGAGGCTTCGAGTTAGGCTTTTGTCCATTTTTACCCTGACTGTGACCATTTTTGGCACTCAAAGTTGGTGTCTTAGGCCCTGAAGATCCTTTTTGGTTTACATGACCCCCTCCATCCGATGGTTTCGTACGGGCCTGCTCAAAATCGAAGAATATCAAGGTAGGACATTTGTGGGCACACCAAAGGCAAGGTAGCTTTTGTTTTACTTATACTTACGAATACATTTTTAGCTTATGTTATTGCGCTACTTTAAGCTAAAGCTGCTTACTTTATGGAGCATTACATACATTTTATTAAAATACATACATTATACATACGTTTTACTGAACGTAATTTATAAGCAAGCACATCACAATACATGTTTGAAAGCGTAGTAAGCTTTTCTCATTTTTAACGCCATATTGTCACTGTGTACCAAGACTGTACACACAAAATCAAAGCAGAATGATTTCCCAATACAATATTTCATGCAATTACTCTAAATGATCACATATTATTAAGCAAAGCAAAGTCAGAACGATGACAATGATCAAAGGACGATTCATTAATGCTAATACTGCAGGAAGTTAGCCTGAACTGAATAGGCTATAAAGTATTGCATACATATACATAGTTACATACGCAGTTCATAAATCGAAGTATGAATAGCAAAACGGGGTAGAGAGATAAATCTTTAATTCAATTACACCTTCAGCCGTTCGCAAATCAAGATGAAAATGCGGAATGAAATATACTTGTGGTAAGGTAGGTATCATATTACATTATATTTGTGTCAGCAATAGTTGTTGTTACACAAGAAACCTTGTACCATTCACTTCCAAAGTAGAATAGAAAAGTTATTTAATGTATTTATATACCTGAAACTTCCAGTCTTTCAAATTTTGTTTCCGTAGTTTACCATCGAGTCTTTACAGGAAGAGAAACAGAGCAAGCTCATATCATGCAATATGGAAAAGTAGGCTTTCTCATCGGAAACCTTTACATCGTAATACCCAGTGAGTTGATGTCCATAGGATGTTCTTTGGTAATACCGTATACATTCCTTACCGTAACTTGGTCGTATTTTTTCCACATTAACCACTTTTCACCCTATGCATATTTTGAAAATTAATTGTTTCATCATAATATCCATATAGTTTGTAGGCATTGCAATATTGCAAATTTTTTTTAAAGTTCTTGTAAAGAAATATTAAGTTTAGTATCAATCTCATATCAAGTTCTCAGAGCGGTCTTGTTAACTTTATTTAAAAAAACAAATTAACCTGACGGAGTTTTCCGTTTTATCAAATAGGAATTTTGGTATGAGATGGCAGTTTTATACTATCGAGGCTATGTTTCTTTTTCTGCGTTTCTTCTAGTTCCACAAACCAGAAGAAGAAATTATCAAAATTTCAGATAACATTCGCTACTATATAAAGGTTTGTCTGCAGGATGGATACGATGTAATGGTTTATTCTCTTAATATAAATACGATGCAAATGTTAACGATGATAAAACCGGTAGTGAAATTAAGCATCGACGTTGACATAAGTGAAAATTGAATGAATTATATTAGCACACGCAAACATCTAATCAAAAGCTTTGGAAAGGATGTGATGGTTTCAAAAGCAGAATAGTAGTTATTATAAGTTATCTTTACAAGAACATCAATGCTCAAACTCGTGTTCGTGAAATGTTCGTTCTCATTACTGGAGGGGATCAAATCAAGCATACATCTGCCACATGGAAATGAAAGAGAAAATAATAGTGATAGCATGTTTGTTTAACACACTTTTACACTTCATTTAAAACAGAAAGCACAAATCCCCTTCATCCCATGAGACACTTTTGTTTATATTTTTGGCTTCAAATACAAATCCGACGTAGTTTACATGATGCAATATAAAGGTTTTGGAAGAATAAATTTTATGCGTATTTTTTGCCCATTTCTTGAGCTCACAAAATCTTACATTCATATCCGTCATTTACCAGCTCTTATACAATGTTGTATGTGTATTTCGAAGACCTACATAAATACATTTCTCAACAAATACATTGTGTGACTTGGTGGAAGTTGGTGTGATCAAATCATCCAGAGTTTAGTGAATGAGTCGCGACTCATATATCACAAGTGAAGCTAGGAAATCCTCTTCATGAGATTAAGCGTCAAATGGAGGATACGGAGAAATGTCTACCAAATGATATGTAGACGAAAAAACAGCAAGAAAAATGACTGTATATCATGCATTACGAAATTCTTTTTTCATTCATTCATCTCTTTCCCAAATCCTTTCGGTGCGTTCCCGTGTCTACTCAAAAACTCGTGAAAGTGCGCATTCAAGTTGCGTTGCGTTCTCGCTCTCACTTTCACTCACAAAGAAAAATGTTACATTTCATTCTACCATTTTAAGTGACTGTCACCTATCTTTAATGCAGACAAAACCCTACAGATTTCTATGATGACAACTAAAGGTTGTGAGATTCCAGTGTAACACTACTACCCCAAAAAACGAAAAGTTTATTTGATAGAACTCCAAAAGTAGTTCTGAGGTCGATATACTTTTTAGCGTAATGCACAATAGGTATTGTAAATTCATATATACTGAACATTTTTACTATGTACGTTACTTTTTTTATTTACTTCCTTCCTTTTATTCAAAGTTAACAATAGAGTAGGAGTAGCTATACGGTTTATAAACTTTTTATTGCATTCTTCATTTCCCCGCTCGCTTACAATTTAAAACTATTACAATAGCAGTGATAATACAAAACGTCACGTTTCTGCTTTTTTGCGCTTTTAAAAAAACAGAAAAAGTTGGTATGGTCTCATCGCAGCCATGAAGCAATTTTAAAATTTAAAAAGCATATCCTATTGCAAAATAGTAAAATTGAACATGGTAGATACGATGTGGAATATTTTTACTTGCATTACATTTTTTGTTTGATGCTTTCAAAACTGAGATTTTTAATCAATTTTAGATTCAGTCGGTATAAATTATGAAACCAGTATTCATGCCAGAATTCTCTTCAAATTTTTAGGAATTAAAATCTTTTATTTGCACGCACATGTACACCGAAGCAAATTCCCCCCAAAAAATGCCACAGTGCAAAGATTGCAAGACAAAAATGAAAATTTGTATTTTAGATGCTATGAAAAAGGAAGTATGTTTACTTTTACAGCCTACTCCATCCCAAATTTCCCTTTGCAGCCCATTCCCGAGAACAAGAAGGATTTTATGGCTCTACAGATCACATGTAGAAACACGTACTATTGACAATAGCAGAAAATATTGATAATGTTGAAGGATCTTTCAGGACTCGGAATACCACCTAATATTGATTCCGCAGCGAGAGTACAAAATCGACAAGGGCTTGTCGAGTCTTAAAGCTTATGCCCAAGGTCAAGTAGAAACTCTTTACGGTATCACGAAAGGAATCATACGTGCAAGAGGGGTCCTGGTCCTACCAAAGCTTCTCGGGATACGTTTCCTCAACTTACTTTCCAAAAGTACAAGTTGAGAATATTTGTGGGAAACCTCTTGTAGATACTAGATACTTTAGAGTGGTGAAAGCAACTTTCACACAACTGTGAAATGATAAGCCGGCTTTATTTCAAAACTTTAAATAAATAAGTCTTACGTATGTATAGAGAAGGGGAAAAATCTTATTTCGGATGCAAATGCTTTACATATATATATAGGCCACCTAATCAACAAAGAGCAGGCCATGCATGTATTTTCTTTTTCGATCAGCGTACACCGCTGCGGAAAGAAAGGATCGTTTTTGTGAAAGACGTGAAATGAAAGTTCACCGAGCAATGAAACCATTTACTAAGCATGGAGTTGAAGTACTTTCTATGAATAGAGTAAAAATCGTTTATTCATTTGAAAGTTACATGATTTAAATAAAGATGTGTGTGTGCATAGCGTATACCAAATATAATATACCGTAATAGTAACTTTGCAATTCGAACCTTTATTTACCAAAGCCGGAGAGAAACCGTAAAAGACCAACTATGTCAACGCAATATTGATAAATGGGAAATTGCAATTTTATAAAAGTCTACAAAAATTCAAGATTTTTTCAGTTTATATAATGAAAAGCAGTTGAATATAGTTTCAACTGGAGCACACACAAAGTAAAAAGGTACATTTGTATAGATAAATCATTAATGTGTGCATGCGTATGTTGTGAAAATGATTGGGAAATGAATATATGTAAAAAAAATTGAGAACACAGATGAAATTTATGCAAATATCAAACAAAACGAATATCTATGTATACATTCAAGATTCAAGTACACTTTAACATTTTGTAATCTATACATGTATTCGCATTCAGCAATCCAGCGTTAGACACGTCAGCACCTTCGTCCGAAGATATGCTATTCTCCAAATACCACGGTGTCCAGTCACATTGACGATATGTAAAAATGCCGATGGTTTTGCTCTCGGCATATTTGTATGCAAATATATCGATTTACCATACTGCCGATTCAAAATTGAAGATCTTTACCAAAATGCCGAGATGAAAAAAAGCCGAGACGCAAATTACATGAAAATTCATTTTGCATCTTCCTCTACCAAAATCTCTCAGATTTCAGGTATCCTAAATTGAAGCTGTCACTAGTTCAATTTCAACTTCCTGGCAAACAACATGGCTTCTGCATTTGTTGAGTATCCCAGTTCGTTTGAAAAAAAAATCACTTTAAATTGCCCACGGAGGCTACACATACGGCATTCGTAATGTTGCTAAAAAATAATTCAAAGCGTTACTACGCTTGTGACAGTCAAAAAGAGTGCAACGCTTACATAATTTGGACAGATGGAAAGGTCGTTTCTATTCAAGCCTTCCGTCTACCTTAGTGGAAGATTTTATTTGCTATTAGAAAGGAACAGAGTAGAACTGCGAACACATTAGTATCCATACGTAACACTTGTAGCCTGCCCTTGCAAAAGAAAAAATATAGGAAGGTAAATAGAAAAGCATTGTCATTATGTATACTGTATACGCTATAAAGAAGAAACTTTAGACGCTAAGGGTTTCATAGAATGGCTTGGCATGTATACTACTATTTAATGAGTGTAAATTTACAGATGTTTTTGTTTAAGTAAAGCATTTTTTGAGTTAGTTAAGGTTTTAATCTTGTGACTCGCCATCTCGAGAAGTAGGTTTAACAATTTTTTTATTTCGACATGCTTTCTAAATCTATCGGCATATTTGTCAAAACCATTCGGCATATTTGTCAAATCCAATCGGCATTTTTGTAGTATTTTTCAATTTTATGCAAAAATGCCGAGACAAAAAAAGTCGGCATTTTTACATATCGTCAATGTGACTGGGAATCAATACCACGATATGCGACAAATTATTACAAAATCAACGTCTACTTTCATTTGTTATTGAAATTCCCTTTCTAAATTTATCAACTCTGATTCACCAGTTGGCATTTCAAAGCTCGAAACTCCTTAGAAAGATGATAAGGTGCACATACTAAACTTGGAAGTAGACTGCAGGCTCGCTTACATTTAAATTATTTTCATGAATACGGATATTATTTCAGTAACTGAAACTTTCACTTGCTTACAATACAGTACTAGTAGAAGCGTCTGGATCCACTCTGAAATAGGAACTACCACACGTATGTGACCAAGCCACATAAATTGCACCCAGATCTTACATTTCATCATTAAGACGTGCTGAAATTCTCATACAGTTCGTGCTTCTAGGTTTCCTTCCTGTTGAGTGTGAGGAATCGCCTACAGTCTTAATGAAAATTGTGTGGATATTCCACATACATGTTTACACATTACTTGTGTAAAGGACAAAGAAAACATTAGATAAGTTTATTACAGCGTAATACCTTCAACCTTAGTCAAACTGAAAAGTGGTACATCAAGTAGTAAATATAAATATTTATGAAACGATTGCATAAACCAAACCACTTTCAGTAGTGTAATAATAATTCTAAAATAGCTTTCCTGAAACACCCAGCGTCTGTTCCATTGTGTTGAGTCAGCGCTCAAATATTTGTCAACTGTCACCAGCAATAACTCTCGAAGTACTTCTTTGCCAGATTCACAACTTCATTGGCAGAGTTTATGCATATAATTTGCATTCATAGAATCAAATACGTTACAGAATCATGAAAAAGCAAAAAAAATTTTACCTTAGAATATTTTTAGGTTACACTACCACCGTGATAAGCAAGCGTATAAAAGATGTGCCACACCACTTGTTTAAAAATTTGGGTTACTTGTAAATGTCACTTCCGTTTCAGTTATCGTGCTACTGTTAACTGCCTCGGGTCTCAGTTCTGCTGTCCCAGCTCCTCAAAGTGGTAAATCCTCCATACGCTCGCTTATCACGATAGAAGTTTTATCTTAAATTATGCTTGCGTTTATCTATGTATTTTCATCATATTACCATCATGTAGTTTTTCTTCGTGCATAAAAAAGGAAATCAGCAACCGCAGTTCAGCACCCGATTAGTACATTGTACGTACAACATGATCACCTGGTTTCTCTGTGTCCTCATTTCTGTGCCAACCTAGCCAATGCCAAGCCGAAGTATTCATACAAAAACTGCATAGGATGAATCTAATTTTTATGATTGAGACTGCATGAGCTTTACCTATGCCTTCGTAATCCAAATCCAAGTATATGCGATAATCAAAAGGCATTATTATGTATAAATGTCTCACGTAATGTGACACTGTTTCTTAAAACACAACTCATGCCTACCTTGAAATTCCATGTTCAACACAAAGTTTAAAGCCTGTTTTCCATGTATTCCAAGGTTATGTGTGGAACAAATTACTGAAACGACTAAAGCACCGCACCGATATTATCGTATTTCCAATTATTCAAATGTGATCCGTCCATTTACTAAATTGGACAAGTGTAATGGTATAAAATTCTAGGAGGATTTTACTACTCTCAATACTTTGTCCTACTTTTGGAAATGACTAGAAGCAGCATTGCCGTCAAATGTTTTAAGCGTTCGTTGATTATAAATATCTATTCACATTTATATAACTGTGACTGTCTGACTGTACTGTTGGGACCCGTTTTATATTATTGACATTGGAATAAAACGATTCTCCCAATATGCAAAAGTGTTTCTACTTTCTACTTAACTGCAAATGACCCGCACTACCAACATTTTATTTATTCTTAACATGACTGGCCTGAACATTTCCAAAATTTACCGTGAGTGTTCACATCGCCACAAAGGGAATGAAAGAAGCACTTTCAAAGTTCATAAGAACCTGCTCTCTATTACTTCCGGAAGAGTTGTGATCAAGATATTGGATCATTCTAAAAATGCTTTTAAGCAAAGAATCTTCTTCCTGTGCATGACATTGGCATAAAAAGTATTTCATTTCGAAGTTTTGTTATTTCGTTGAAATGCTCATGCATGCCAATAAGGCTGAGCAAGAGGAAAAAGAACTCCGATCAAATGACAAGCACTGAAGCACTTTACGATATCGTCGGAAGACGTTACCTTTAATGTGCAATATTGCGTTTTGCGTACAAGAGAGGAAAACGTGTCTGGATGGTGATGGTGCCCACGAAGCACTCAATCTCTACCCATACTAAGCTCTATAATCAATCTAAAGGGGAAATTTGAAATAGTCTATGGATTGACAAAATCACTTGGTGAAATTTAAGCCTTTTCACAAAATCCATTTGTATTCCTATCATTTTCTGAGTAGTAAAATTCTGGGAAAAAAATGAACCAAAAAAGTATGTGCTTGTAACTGATCGAATAGTCAAGAATGAATTCCTGACTTGGCTACCATTATAATGACTGTATCACACAATTTCCACATGAGACGTGTACAATTGTGGTATACCATAGTATGGAAAATGTACAAAGGAAATGACAGTCATTTAAGTGGGTCATGCAACTCCTTGCAGTAGTATTCACCATTCATAGATATTGACATCATCGTGCTTTGTATTTTAATCATTGAACGGGTTGTCTGAGCTGGAAACACACATATAGTCATCCCAGTCGATTCGATCCGTTAATTCGCAACTAACCCCACTGGAGCTTTTGGTTTTAGAAGATGTACATGCACCAAATCACTTACAATACATATTCAGTGTATTTACTGAGCTGCTACGTTCTGCCGGTCTGTTTTGTTTTACCAGAATTGGAAAAGTGGAAAATTTTCGATCATAATAATGACTGTGTTATTGTAATGTACCGAACAAAATGGGATTCGAAAAACATAACTATCATTTTTTTTTAAAATCTCATAGGTTTTTATAACGTCAAGTTAATGCACAACGAAATATGGTGTATTCATCATGAGTATGCGTGAGTAGCATCTGGTACAATAAAACTTGTCTTTTGTCTACAGGATGAAGTTGTCTGAATTTAAGGACGTCGTTAGAACAAACCCCGGCATGACCAGGCAACGCTTTCTACATATTATTGATTAACGAGATTCAAGTAGTACCGAGTGCTTCAGTTTTGTCCTACTTTTATCATTACTGCCCATTCTTGCAAGAAAATATCAAAGTTTTTTTTTCAATTTCGAATGGTAATAACACTGATTAACATTACAGGAATCAGTACAATTATTTATATATTTCATGACTCAACTAATCCAAGTGATTGATTTAGCTACTCTTCTGCTATTTGCAAAAAAGGACAAATTTTACTTGGTTAACGATGCTTGAACTTTTTTATAGATTTTACGGCAATACTAATAGTATGTACTAGTAAATATTCCTTTAGCCAGTTTCTTTGAATTGGTGACACTGAGTATAATATAGATGATTCTTTAACGGAATTCACAGATGCCTTATTTGATTAATAAATGAATTTATTTCTCAAGCTTTCGGATTCAATTCTGAAACCTTCTTCAGGAGATAATTGGAAATTGGAACAAGTGATGGATATTTTAATATATATAATATGAATAGAACATCTGAGCAAAATATTTTAAAAAAGAAGCAATTATGCCCTGCTAACTATTCAAGGTATATAATCGTAAGTATTATTTGACGTAATGCATAAGTTTTTAGTATTCCAATTTCCAGTAGTTCAAAACCGGTTCTACTACCTATCAAAGTTAAATGTGCCTCTGTACCGGAAGATAAATTGCATACAAAAGTGAATTTGACATCTAGAAAATATTTAACTAGTATGTATATATGTACACCTGCTATAAGATCTCTATTGTTGCTACTCGCCCCATATTCCGAAAATATCTATACTTAAATACACTGCACTACTTATTCTTTGCGACAGTACTGATGGAGTATATACAACCTCCTTAAGTTAATGCTCAGGACTTTTTCCAACCTTAAATAAATTAGACAGCTGATCGTATTCGTAAATATTTAATTACAAAGAGGAGTCAGGAGTGTGACTCTTTTAATATGAATCATCATTTTCAGCTGAAATTGCTACATGTTTTCCATTTCACTTCTCCCTTGCCACATTGAATAACGACATGCTTCACAGTTGACCTAGGTGAATGAATATTGCATGTCGTAATTGAATTTCCAGTTGAAAGCTGGATTCGTCTATATGGAGAACGGGTGTCGTGCAATGTGGGAAAATTTTTCTTCTCATTCTATAATACATGCATGAATATATATACATCTTTCCAAAGACAATAGGGAAAAAACCATGCGAATTTTTATTCCAAGAAAGTAACTTCCAGTGAAAAGCATCTGAGGTGACACAGATGCGTGTGTGCTGTCTGGATTTTTATATTCCCAGCTTCCAGAGAAAATAACGCCATAAAATTCTCTGAGATAGTCAACCAAGGACCAGATACATATAAGATTACCGAATCCGGTTATGAGAATCATGCAATGTCTGGTGGTGTGTACTTCCCACTTGATTTCATTCACCATTCCTTCTCCAGTGCTCTCTTTCCCGTTGTGTCATAAGTTAGACCGTACATACATTTTACAAATATGTTCATTCTTGGATTTTGCTACCACCACGCAGTCAAGTGATGCGTTGTCATTTCAGCTTCCCTTTCCCCCCTTTGCTTCTTTTTCTGAATTATATTTTGCCTTCCACTAAAGTTGACTACTTTTGGCTTGTAAAATTGAGTGGTACTCTCACCACAGCAGCCGCTCACCTCATTATAAATGCATATTATGCTCATAGTCTTAGGGCAATGCAATAATATCTTTAAAAAATAAAGGCTTTTGTTGTCTCAAGAAAGACGCCAAGCCAAACAATGCCAACTCGCCCACTGATCTACTTACTAATACGGAATTCATATCGCTTCTTCATACCATACCTTCCAAGATTTATACTCTTACTGAAGCCTTTTGGTTCTAAAGTCAATTTTGGAAGTGAGCAAGAATGGACCAGCCAAGCCAATTCCTATAGCCCTGCGTTTGCGTTCCATATTATATGATAGACTAGACAGTATAGCATCTACAACAGAGGTCGAGACATACTGCTTATCCACAAAACTTACACGTGATTAAAAAAAATACAGGCTTAGAGCTAAAACATGACTTACCAAAAGAAAGTTGGAAGATATCTAAAAACTTCCAGGCTTCCTGTCCATGCCCACACTATGTCGGATGGTCAAAAAAAATACGATTACATTGTGAATGTAAGAAAAACTAACGGGTTATGTTTATATCCGTTTCAAGCTAGACAAGCCTTTAGCCTCGATAGTAGTATTCAAACTACTTTTTTGATCCCGTTCTTTCTTTTCTAGTCTTTGCACACTTCAAATTAGAATACGTATCGGTTGTCATAAACATCACTAAAGTACAAAGAGTATACGACAACTTAATGAATATGAGAACGGCCCCTTCAGGAAATTCCAGACTTGTCAAAGAATATACAAAAAAGCAAGTGTTAAGTATGCATTGCTAATACGATTACCAGTTTCCCTTTCACAAACTCTTTTATCATGAGCATGAACCCTCACAAGGTTCTAAAATGTCCAGCAAATTAATAGGGACTGACGATGAGCGAAAATAAAATGGTGAGTCCTTGTGCGTCATCCTCGGGTACTTAGCTAAATTAATTAATACTTTGTCATACTTCTGGAAACCGTACACCCACGTAAACTTTCAGCATCCACGAGATGTGCAAAAAAGTTATAGCGGAACGTGGTGTATAAAAATGTAAGAGTTTTGTATGAGACCTTAGGTCAACCTTACTCGAAAACATATATCAATGGTGGGTAAAAGATTAATAAAATTTAAAATTTATTAGGATAAGTACTCTTCAGTTTCCCTGCTGTTAAAATCCAAAGTGTCTGTAAATAATTTGAAAAGCCCTTCTAGACATGCTTACTCTTAAGTTGATCTGATCCAGACCGTGAACAAGAGACGGGAGCTATGAGCTGTTTGGGGCTATGGATTTTATTGTTATTCTCCGATCATAAATGTAGAACACAAATTTTAGGAAACGATACAAGTTTTTCTAAAGTGGCAATTAATTTGCTTCTGCCTTCTCTGCCAGTCGATTCAAAGGGGGAAACTACATATTTTTTTAAGGCAAAACGGTATGAACATATATACGCATCCTCCAGCTTATGATCCTCATATTCAACCACGGTAAAACCCTCCGACACAGATAATACCAAGTTTTTTTTGTAAAGAAAAAAGAAGTAAAACTTCTATCTAGTAGACAAAAAACGACCATCCTAAAAGCATTTCTCAATTTTCTAAAAAGTTACTCCAAGCAAAAGAGAAGGAGAGAAAAACTTTGTTCGGAAGCACAAAGAGGGAAATATTATGATGAAGTAAGTGGAGTGAGCGGAGTACAGATGAATTGAGGAACAAAGGCTTTTAGCTGAAGAATCAAAGTTTTGGGTCAGGAGGCGACTGATTTAGACATGGATGAAAGAAGATATGATACCAACTTTTTTTTTGCTAAAAAAAAGATGAAGAATATCCATCCGAAAGTTTCATGTACGATGTACCCAAATGTTTTCCTGGAGATAATGAAAAATCACCCGATATATGAAATATGTAGTTGCCCATTTCCTATACATTTTGTGGAGGTAAAAACATACTTCCGGAGAAATCTATAATAGTTTGGAATAAATCGTGAGCATTTCCCATGTCATATATACTCCCACACAATTACACAAGTAAAGTTGAGATAAATATTCGGTTCAATGTAACGGTTTTGGTATTGTAATTTGGAAAATCGATAAAAAAAAAGTTGTTTTAAAAAGATGGTTACGAGATGCAAGAAGAATTTTACAACTCGTGGCAGCGTCTTTGTTTGCAATCACTTGTTTATTGAATGGTGGTATATATATTTTGATGGCAAGAAGTATTAATGCTTAATACACTTGATGACTAAAATTATCATGAATTTTTGTGAATGTTTCTATTCCTGTGAATTGGACAAGTTGTGTATAAGATATGCACAAGGATTTGAAAGCCATCAACTGATTGTTTTAAGCCAGCATCTACTGTCTACTACTCTACTTGAAACGCGGTATATTACTAATTACAAACATTTTGATTAAAAAACTTGGCTACATTATCATGATTGCAGGAATGAGTTGTTTGGAATGGATTGGGGGATACTAAAAAGTTTTTATGTAGAAAGCACCCGCTTTTATAGGTATACCTTCCGGCAAGCCTAAATGGCAAATGTATCCCACACGCTTTTAATCATTAGAAATATCATGGAATTCCGAAAATGCGCCATTTCGAAATTCTTTAATTGATTTGCAACCCAGAAACTAATAATTTAGCTTAGCAATAAATTTTGTAATCAAATAATATTCATCCTGATCCATATAAATTATTCGTCATAAAAAATTGTAACAAAAAACAACGGTACATAAAAAACTACACACAAAATCTCATAATATAATGATCCTTTTGATATTATTTGCATCACATGCTTCTGACCTGAAACTATAGATATTCACAGAAGTACACAGAAATAAATATTACATCTAAAATGGTTGGCAAGCAGCTTCGACATTGATGCACACATGTCGATGAGATTTTTGTATTACTATTGTTAACTATATACTTTTTATATTAAAGATAATAGGTTTTCTAAAATACACACACACGGATTGTCTGCAGTCAGTATGGGTTAGTTTTCTCTATAATAAGTATATTTTTTATATATGAGCATGGCAAGGCATTGTTCGTACATTCAACGTCCATATACACATAAATGCACACAAACAACATTCACTTTAATGTAGAATTATTACCAAAGTTCTAGTGAACATACCAAATTACGCGAGACTACGCCAGCATGCATGACCTGGTCGGATCGTGTGGAAATAATGTTGAAGTTGTTAGAAAGAGAGGAGTTATTAATTTAATTGAAATAGGTCCCACTGGAATCAGTTCCAAGGGCAGCAAGCAATATCCTATGAAGGGGATCTAAACAGTCTAAAAAATAAATAAAAATGAAATCACGCTAGTTGGCCAGCCAAATATCAAAATCACAACATTCACGTGTACGTTTATAAATAACAGGTCTCATAGTCTCAGTTTTTATGATCCAATCTGTAATCATTTACAAAAAAAGTTCTAGGCTTTCTTTGTAGTTTGGATCGGAATATTTAATGTTTATACTTCTCAATCAATTTGCAGTTCCAAAGCACAGCAGTTGTCGTGATAATAAAAGTTCAAATTGGAATAAAACTTCCAAATCTTTACTAAACATTAACGTTGTCATAATTTTATGTGGTTTCAGCTAGGCTTCTTTGAATTTTAGCTACATATTCTACACTACTTTTAAGAAACCTTCTTCGCATTTCACTGCGTGTATAGTAATAATTAACGTTCAATATACTACTCATTTCTGAGTTTATGACCAAATTTACTATATTAAGTCAACATTTGTTGATTTCATCTATAGATAGTGTTCAGTTTGTTGAACTTTTTTTAACAAAAACCAAATAGAAAGTTTTGGGTAGCCTTTTTTGTACAAAAAGGAAAGAAATTCATCGATATTTAATATTGATATGTATGCCATATAAATTTTAACAGTAACACATACAAGATCACACGGATTGCGAATCAGGTAATATAATAAAATCCTTACTGGATTTCATTAAACTCCCACCACCACCGCGGATGTATAAGGATCGTGCGTGTTCCCAGTTCCAGGCCAATAAATCCACTTTACTCCTCTCTCCCATCAATTCACGATGATGTTATATCACTTCGGAAGGAGCTTTAAGTAATATTGGTTTGGATTTTTGGAGTCAGTCAGTAGCATTAATATCCAAAACGGACAACACTCATCTTTCTTCCTCACGTTTTCAACTTATGACTAATATGATATAGGTACCTCTCACTCTTGTAAAATGCTTGATTTACTACAACTTTCACTTGCCATGTCCATAATAACTCAAGGCTACAACAGTTTCATGGGGAGGCCGCCCACGCGGAGGCAATTGCATTATTTCCGCACTCTTCCAAAAGTCTCAAGTAATGAACCTCAGCTAGGACTACTTTTCTTTTAAAATTTTATGGGAAGTATCGCTCTCGCAAGAGTCTCTAAGAGTTTCACGCTTTCTTCGCTCACTGCCTATATGATGTTGATGATGATGATGAGTGTGAGTTGTTTTAATGGCGTGTTTCCTCAATGGTTGTCTTGTGAGTTACTCAGCAAAGGAAGCAATAAGTAAGCAGTGTTTATAACAGTGTGTCTGCTACATAAGTTCGTACCTACATCGTATTTACTTGCATGTTTGCTTAGACCGAAAATGAAGTTTAAGTTTATATGTGTGTTAATTTTGCATGAAAATATTTTACTTAAGTATAAATGTTTATGCAGCGTTCACTACATATGGTGTAGGTGGTGTGTGAATCCAAACTAAACGACATGAGTGTGCAATAAGTACATAGAACAAATAAAGTGAGAGAGCTTTTCCAATGAAGTGTTTAAAAAAATTAGTGTAAGTGCCGAATAATTTAAGTAGGTGGTAGGACGGACTTGAGAGGCCTTTCGTTCGGTCGAGTAGGAGAATTTGTCAGTCTCTGCAAACTGCCTTGGGTTCCTGCACATTAGAAGGTGCATGCATTAGCACGACGTGATGTAGAAGTGATGATGAGTCTCTTAACACGTGGAAAGAAAAATCAGAATAAAACAATTAACTTTGATGGAAACATTGTGTTTTGAGAGGCGTGTACAAGTTATTAATTGCAAAATTTTTTGTGACATGACATAATAAATGCGTGTATTCAAATGTACAATGTATTAAAAGTGTATTTGATTTTGTAACATTGAAGCGCGTTACAGAAAGGATAATTAAAACAACATAAAAGTTTTGCGTTAAAGTTTTGTTTTTTTGCCTAGCTTTTGCCATAGCTTGCTTGCTTGCTTTTGCTTCACATAAATGCACATTGGACAAAACACAAAGGGCACAGCACATTAAAATGGTTATGTTGTAACAGTTTCCAAAGCTGTAAATTGGTGATTCCAAGGATCCCTGTGTAACTGTGTGAAAGAGAAAGGACTACGGCAGAAAAGATCTAAGCAAAATTATATTTTATATGTGCACAGCACACACGCATTAATGCTGAAGCTGCGGCGTGAAAATGGAAAGTCATTGTGGTTGAAATAAAATTGCGGAGAAACACTGACTGAAGATCCTAATAAGTCCGCAATTGCGGCTGTTAATATTTTATAGAGCAGGGGGCTCTATTTTATTTCACTAGGATGGACTCATAAAGAGAATAGAATTTACCAAAGTTATAAAGCCGAACCAACTCGATGAACACAAATGGGAATAAGACAATAGCAATATTCGTGTATTTAGTTTGATTAGCTGACTGAACAGTTGACAACGTAAAAGTTCTGAAACTAATTTTCGTTTGCTGAACGAAGAGAGCTTTAGTCAAGCCATGTAGACTCTCCTGTTTCAACTCACCAACTATGCAATGCCAATAAAAGTTAATAGTCGACCCGAAAACGAATATTAGTTTACCACAAAGTGTTATTTAATCAAGAACATGTCACACTTTCTCCTTCATTTGGCAACGTAACATAATACCTCTGAGGATGCATGAGGTGTATATTTGCAAGCATTCTCGATGTTTGGCGTGTGTCAAATTGCAAATTAACTAGAGTCAATAAGCGTAGCACATGAAGTAAAATGAATGAGCATTGCCACTTGTTTGCTTTTTTTATGTATCGACAATAGATGCCAATGCGAAGAATGTAAAATATCATTGATTATAGAGAAAAACCACGTCTTTCTTTCTTGATGCTACCCTAGCTATATTTCTCTAACAGAAAGGTTATTGATGCTGCAAATCTATTCTCTAACGTTGAGTATTATCCCCCAGAGTGACATAATATTTGCCAGAGGAAACGCTTTCTCATATTTCTGTATCAGGTTTCTCTTCAAATTACCGCAGTTACGGTAGGGGTACGGATAGGAAGGTATAGCTCGGATTTTTTGCTACATTTCTATTGGCTCATATCTCTATATCAAAATACACTAAACATCGACTTGTAAATGATATGGAAATGTGGAGAAAGCTAATACTCTGTAGAGAAACCTTACGAATCGAAAATATACGCACTTTGAGTTCTATTAAATGTTGTGTACAGACAGTACAGAGTGACATTGGTCCAAATTTACAATAACTTTATTTTTCGTTCCGTGATTTATGTGGATAACTGGATACTTTCTTGAGGAGTGGAACATTGAAAGTTATTCGGCAAAAAAGTTTTTTCGTACATACGTGAATTATTAAAATTGAATTTATCAAAAGATGAATGTCATCGGCTTTAAACGACTTTTTAAGACTTTACTAAATACACTTACTTCCTGGGCGAAGAAACAAGAAAATTGATGCTCAACACGTTAACTGATTCACTAGTATATGCAACACAAAGAATATATTGAGATCCTCGCGCAACGTCTGCAACTAAAGCAGTCCTTTGTTCCGGAGTGCTTTATATTTGGTCTCCAAAACTAGAATATCTGTACTTGCAACACGGCTCGAGGTTCATATAGGAAAATAAATTGGAATTGCATTTAGTACTATACTTGGATTAGTTGGCTGTAACTCACAGTAAGATACGAGTTCATATTTCGTATGTCAATTGAAAACGGTGCTGTGGTGTAGGCAAGCATCAGAACCAGATTAATCATTAAGCATTAAAGCTTTGCAGTATTGAAACCTTTACCGAACGAGCATTCATCTTAATGTATACTTTGTGGTTTTAATCTTGGTGGTTGAGTAATTGAAATTAAGGTAATTAAATTTTAAGATGCATATGGGTGAAAAAATTATCAGATTATAATTTAATTAAATTAAATTGATTAATTAAGCCGATTTGGATAAAATCAATCAACCCTTTCTTTTTATGAAATCGAAACCCGATGAATTATTTTCGGCTTGTGTCGACAGACAGACAGACAATAACCGATGGATTTTCAATAATAACCAAAATGTTCTGGTGCTTTACAACATTGCTAGTACGTCCGATAATCGGTATCTTATTTTAGTGTCATGGCTTTTCCATTTAGGCATTGTACACTACTCAATTAAGCCAAGCTTTATTCACGTTCGCAGTCCAGGCACAAATATTGCCATTATACTTTTACCTACGGCTACCGCTATCACTGACGCTAAACTCAAATGCGCAGTATCCTATTCACATAAAATATAATGTAAGCATTTACTACTACTATTATTTTATGCATAGAGTATACTCATATTATCATCAAACAATTCAATATTATTGTCAAAAGCTATTTACTTATAGATCATCAAGTCACTCAGCCAGCTAAAGGAAATGACAACTAGCTATTAAAACTAAAATGGTTTGACGATGAAAATATGAGCAACGTCTGCTACCAATATACTAAACATAGTTTTTATCCTTAGTTTTTCCAAACTGTATTTTCTGGGAGGAAAAATGCCTACTCATTTTTTTGCTAAGAAAAACAACTCATACATGCTGGCGTGAGATCGAACACAATTATTCTGAGCGTAAAAATTGTAGATGCAAATACTGCTTATCATTATACTGTGCAGCTACTAGAAACACCTGACACCTGACCTGAAGGTAAGAATCCACTGATTTTACTTAAACCCCAATTACAATCAATTTAATGACCGTTCCATCGAATACACATCCGAATGACATGTAATTTTGCTACCGATTTGACTATTGGCAACTACTGCTATATTTTCTGATATTACAAAAATGTTGCAAAAGCTCAAATGCAAAAATAGTCGCCTCGTCGTTTGACATTAGTAATATTACATACCCCGAAAGCCTATCTATGTCCACTTTTACTTTTACCAACGTCTCATCCTTTTGATGACTGATGCTATATAGTATTATGCATTACCTACGGACAGACCTTTAACGGTGGAATGATGAGATACTGCGGTGGAATATTCGCTCGTTCGACGCTAGTGACGATAGGAATTGGATGGTTCTCTAAATAGGAGCGGAAGAAATATAATATACTCATTCAATGTCTTCATTCGACGTATGTAATCTGGAACCCGAGTCTATTCTCTGAAGTTAATGGATTTTGCTACCAATTTCATCTGAGATGATATGATACGAATGCTGCCGCTTCTGCCAGAGAATAGAACGAAATGAGCGTCTAGCTAGAATAACCAGTTACATTCAACGACCAACTATATTAAAGTAGTGATCGCCATTGACCACTAAACCAAGCGATGAAATACACGGGTATATTACATTACATTACAAGAAGAATGTGCTCATGGAAAAAATGATATTTACCCTTCGTTCTGGTTATGCCAGTTCCATTTCCCGACAATTCTCTAGGTGCATAGACTATTGGTGAAGAGATACTCTTTTCGTAATCATACCATATATGATCCATTTCAGAATCAACAATGCCCGTCAACTGCCAATCCAGACTCATTGCATGGCAGTGCGCCCATTCAGCGAAAAGATAACGAGGAACACCTATTATTTTCAACAGATCTAAAAAACATCTTTAATGAAGTAGATGAATGGTGTAGCAGTGCAAAGTTTATCTTGGGAATAGATATGTGAAGTGAAGACGCATTCAGTGTGAGAACTAGATTCACAAGTTTATTCCCCTATTACTTGACATGAGCCATCTGCTCCTTCAACATTAAAGATGAAGGATTTCCGTTTTAATAATTTGAAGCGAGTAAGTATCAGTTCCACTTCTCTACTAATCCGGATGCTATATAGATGTAGCTGTGGCAAATACGTAGTAACTTGAATTGGTTACCCCCAAATGATTCTCTTTCTCTCTGTTATATTTGATATGAGTGGAGAGAAAGGAGCTAAACTGGAAAGTCAACGGCATGTCCTGAAGTTGATTACTTGGGAAATGGAAATGGACGACCCTAAACGAGGAAATATTACGGTGTGTAATACACTTTCCAGAATACTTATTACTCTGTCTTCTCTGTCCCTTTCACCACATTATATTTCAGATGATGGTGGAAGATAGAAGGCTTCTGTTTCCAGCTTCCATTTCTACTCAAGCAGTGTGTGTGGTTTCGCTGTGTGATTCTTATTATATGCTCCCTTTGTACGCTTACTAGTTTAAGCCTAACACAAAGGAAATATATCTTTCAGCTTTGTTGTTTTAACATTTGCTAACGAAACACCATGAACACCTAAACGAAAACGAAGTACGGTAGTACTTTATTACCCCAGGAGCGTATTGCAGTAGTCAATAGTATTTTGTAGTAGTATAGTCGGTATAGTCTGTAAATTTTCTACATGATACATTGGTGAATCAAAAATGAATCAAACTAACCAAGGTGAAGTAGTTGATGTGCGCTATCATAAGATTGCCTTTTAGATATAGTGAAATGATGTAATGAATTGGTAATGAAAACATATTGACGTTTTGTAAATCATAACTTATTAGTTATTAGAATGGAAAACTTATTGACAAAACATTACAGGAAGGTTTTGCTTTTCTTTGGAGGAGAGAAAATTATTTTGTGGAAGCCTTTTCATTTTTCAGTTTCCGTCCTGTTAAATACTTTACACGCATGCAAATTTAAAATATAACTGCAAACTATATATGTAGTTCCACAAAAGTATCTTAAATGGTATCCATTTTTCTTTTAGTTCTTAGGGACGAGACAGAATTTGCATGCCTACTTAATTTCCTGCTGGGTTTTTGATGTCCTTGAAAACGTGGGTGACAACTGACAACATGATAGTTGAAGGTTTGGCCGGCTCTTAAGCTTAGCAGCAACAGTGAAAGCAAGTGTGGACTATTTACCCAAAAATACACACGACCTTCATAAATGTCCAATCTCAAAAAGAAATACGAAAGAAAGAAAAACCTCTTTCAAACCATCCCAAACATTCATGCTTAAATTATACAAGCTGAAAATGATATATACAAGAATAACTTGGTCTAATTCGGCTGAAGCCTGTTTACAGAAGTATGCTGAAAACAATTCCAAACATTTGTCAGAAACGTAGCTATAAGACTTTTTCTAAACCAAGTTTCAGATAAGATCTCTTCCTGTCCTTGTGTGAAAACGTTTAACTCAATGAAACGAAAATGTCTACATTAGTAGTGTTTGTTTTAAGTTAGAATATGTTTAGATTCTGATTTTTTTTGCGCAACTAATTTTGTGGGTAAGTTTATTACTATGCAACGAGTTAACCAAATATTAATTAATGTTTTTTTTTAGTTGAAGACGTCCTCAACCACAAGTAAAATGGCAAGTTTGACAATTTACCAAATTGGTTTTGAGCGTACCTGTTTGGTACTCCTTCTTTTGACACGAGACTTTCACCCAGGCGAACCCTCGATATGTATATAATGTGTTTCCACTTGAACAAAGATAATGTTTGGACAGTATGTGTGTGTGTGTTTCACTTGGTGTGTAAGTTCCAACTGCTGCTAACTACAGAAGCAAATAGGGTCTTATCCATTATGAAACGTAAATAAAACTTTTCCCCTATACTTTCGATTGGGACATGGCTAGTAGGAGTCTGCAACTGCAAACTTAAGTAAGACTGTAGAAGAAGTGCTACCAAAACATTGACGCTTATTACATGTTTTGGAGATGGTGAATGGAAAGAGTGAGTGGAAGAGAAAAGTAAATCCTGACAACTTTCAAAGCCTTTCATACTACCATCCGTCCTCCAGCTGTGTAAAGATGAAGATGGCTGAGCGTTGAGAAAAGCCATGTTCAGTAAGGATGCGATAGGAAAAAGTATTACACATTTTCAAGTCGATGACATATACTCAACTACAGATCTACTGACTTGACTTAGTTGAAAGGAAAACATGGATGAAAGCAGGCAAGAAAAGAACTCACATTCAGCAGCAGTAATAGAAAGAAGATGAGTTCCAGTTGTGAACCAGACGAGACGAACGACAACCGCTGCGGAAAAAGTTAGGAGGAGGGACAAATACGACATAGTATTTTCTTCTGAACGGTTTTATTATTAGATGTGTGCGTTCATGAGAGTTTTCTGGTCTTGAAAAAAAGAGATGAAAATAGGGTGAAGGGGGAAGGGTAATAAAGATTACAAAAAAAAATAGATGGAAAAAATTGGAGCGGAAGATCAATTAAATGAGAGTAAGGAAGTAATTCAAGGACGCTATGAATATAAACGCGATGTGATGAATACAACAGAAATGTACTTATGTATAATGTGTATTATGATGTAGATAAAAAATAATATCAACATTCGTAGCTTCAAGCGTAATATCGCACCGGTTGTAGAGACATAGAGCATAGTCAATTATTGAGTCAAATTTGAAAAATGTCAAAGGAATAAGGGAAATCAGTATGCAATATGCAGAAGCAGCAGTCACAACTTCATTAATCTCGCTGCCCTTCAATTTGTTGAACCAAAGAAAATTTTGCATTCACCTAAAATTGTAGTGTGGTTTATTATGAGGATTCCTAAAAAAGGTAACCGCATCGTTCTAACTTTGTTGCTTTTTGCTTAATCAGCCCGATACAGCATAATGATCTTAGGACTTATCTCACTTTACCCCATGTTGGTTATAAGGTATGTTAAACAATTATAAGACCACCTTGTGATATTTTGCCACGCGATAACAACACATGCTTGAAACGGGATTTTACACAAATTACAAAGCATTAAATGTATTCTAACTCATAAAACACAATTTTACCATTTGGGGTGGCACTGGGAGGCAATGAATTTAGGTGGTCTTATAATTGTTTAACAGTCAAAATTGGCACTTGTTAAAGATTAAGCTGCAGCTCAACAACCGGTGGGTCACAGAAGCTAAAACTTGAGTTCTAAGGGTATTAAGGACCCTTCATTGCAATGCAACAAAAATCCCGTTTCAAGCATGTGTTGTTATCGCGTGGCAAAATATCACAAGATGGTCTTATAATTGTTTAACATACCTTACTTATGGCATAGTGAGCTTTACAATAATAGTATTAGTACAAAGTATATCTCTGAAAGAACTGGCTGATGATCATCGTCATTCATCAGCATAATTTTTGTAATGATAATGAGAATAGTATATAGTGTCTAGGTAGTTTTAAGGCGTTACAAGAAAGTTAGCTGATAGGCCAGGCCCTACTAGTAAGGTTTCTCTTCCCAACTTTCTACTTCATCACATCTGCACTTTTGACGAAAAAAAAGATAATTCCGTTGGAGACTTAACTTTACAAAAACATGGAACAAGCCTTTCAATACCAACCTGAAAAAACAAGCATTAAGATTCCACATACTTTCTTTGCTTACTCATAGTCATCATTGTTCATCCATAAAAATGAGAAGATGATGACTGATATATATCAGAGTGAATTTGAGGGAAAAAGTTAGCAAAATTAAAGGTTTAGAGAGAGTGATTATGTACATCAGCGGAATAATGCTATTGCCTCACTCATAATGCGCTATGTGTGTGGTTGGTATGTATAATTCCCAAAGCATATAAAGCACAAGGACACGACCAATGTTATTTTTTTCCCTTTTACTCACTCACCACATAAAAAAAGCTCCCATTCCTTCGTCTACATACCCATCATCATCATCATCATCATCATTTGCTTTCCTCTGCTAACAAGCAGACGAGAAGCACCATAGTATATTCCGTACACTCTCCCATAAAGAGATGAGATGAGATGGGAACAGGAAAGATGATTTCTTTTGATATATCACTTCACTTCGTAACACAAAATATTTTCATCATCATCAGACTGACAATAAAAATGATGATGAAGACGACATACTACCTCCTCCGAAATACGTCTTCATAATAATATAAAGCGTTTTTTTTCATCTGCCTTATTTTTTCCACCAAGATGAAAGCGATGATGCTCTAGCTCTCCTCGATGCACATTTTCTTTCTCTCTTGAAATTCAACTCGTATAATATAAAATAATATAGAAGAAATGTTTGAAGTATAAGAAAAAAGGGAGGAATCAGACACAGATGAAAGGGATGAAGATGATGATGTTGAAGTCTTTGTGATGACGATGCGAAAAATATAGTTGAGTTTTTTTTGCAAGCTTGTTACTACATTTACTATAGGAGGTCGTTTGTACAAGTGTACATTTTTATATCCATAGTTTGGTTGTGTGCAAAAAGTCATATTGAAAATTTTGGTTGTAGCTGCTGCAAACACGAATGCATACATGTACCGCTAATCTTCGTTTCTTTTCAACCGTAAAAATCTTAGAATATGGTCTATTACGCACAATGTAGGGAATAAGTAAAAACTTTTTGCACAACAGGACAAAACGGGCCGTAACAATACCACTTGATCGAGTCATTCCCTCTCGATCTCATGTGTGCTAACGAACCAGCATAAAAAATGACCGATATTCACTTTCTTTCAGCACCTTTCTCTTTTCCTGCCATTTTTCTGAAGATTCAATGACTGCCTCTGCTTGCCTTCTTTTTCTTTGCTAAGTATCATACTGAGCGGTATTATCTCAGTAGGTATCCAGTAGACCTGTCTTCAATCACTTTCAGCATGGTTGCTTGGTGTTTCTGATCGAAATGGTTTGGTTGAATGAATGAATGAATAGGCACTTTGCCCTAAAATCCTATAATATAGCCTTCAAAAAACCTATATCCCACCAAATCTGCTATGTATCATAGTATATAAGACCAAAAAGCTACCTTTGCGCTCTCACTTTCTCAGGGAGTGAGTGCTAGAAATAGATTTAGTGATGGGGAATGGTCGTCAGTCAGTCAGTAGGTAGATTAGGTAGATATAGATAGATTGGCTAGTTGATTTGCTGGAACTCACACAAGATGTAACTTGAAGGTAAATAAGGAAGACAGATGAAGCTCAAGATACTTTACTTTTATTTTCAACCATTATATTGGTACAAAAGAATGCTCCATTCTTAGACTTTGACGGGCATATATAACTCAATCAATCGACAACTTTCTAAGAGCAAACCTTTAAAAAAATATTTGATTACAAATTACCTTGAGGCTACATCTCGATAAAATTTGAGTAATCAATGTAATGCAAACAACATACTCATGGTTTTTTAGAGAATTCGAATTTTCAATGACTCATATGTTATGTTCTACATTTGTAATCAACTGATTTTGTTCCTCATGCCAATTTTTCGGCAATGTTTGAATAAGGTTACTCAACATCCTGTTCTATTTATATAAGCAAATCTATTTACGAACTCCGTCTTTGTGATCCTCTTTTATTGATTGCACACTAGAGGATAATGACGATGCGGCATACGATACTAAATACCATGTACCATTGGGCTGGGGATATTTTGTGTTCCTAGCTGATAAGCCATAAGCAAGCACCAAGTTTTGATTTTCCTCTCTCCAATTTTCCCTCAACAATATAGTGGTAGTTGCCTCTTCTCACGCGAACTTTTCTTTTGTATGTAAGTGATATGCGTGCTCATTTTTTTGAATGCTCTAAATAATTAGATACCAGGATTTTTGTGCAATCTCATTAACTAATTCATTGGAAAAGAAGGGAAAACTTGGTCATGTTCACAAGTACTATCACTTTTCACGGAAGAGCGTGTCCTTGCATGACGCAGTTAAATTTAGGTTCCCCTAAAATTTGACTGCCATAACTAATCTTTCTAGTTTATCTAAACGAGGCTCATCATTTCAATAAACGGCATACACAAATACACTACCTTTTTGCGCAGCAGATATAATGGTTCAGAACTATATATTTTGCATTTGGTGGTTGGTTATGGTTTGGCATGCTACACAATGGTGTGACAAACTATATATACGTACATATGGTCATGTGTTTTGAAAAGAAGGTGAAGACAATAGCATTTCAAAACTAGTTGTTTAAACCCCCTTGAGTTATTTCTACTGGAAGAAAATCATGTTTTATATACTCACGAAGTGAAAGTGGTGATGTCCTCTTCATGAGAGAAAACTTTGGGAAACAATGAATGGATGAGATCTCTTGAGATGCTCATCTTTTCCAGGAAGCCCTCCAAGTCAATTGGTTTTCACCATTTTCTATGAAAGTACCAAGCGAGACTAAATTTTCCAAGACTAAAAGTTGTTTTGTGTTGCTTTCACAGTATTTTCGTGCATTCACAATCTTTCTCTTGGCAGGAACAATGATAATATGAAGCTATCTGTAAATTACAGCCATCTGTATGCATTCACACACACAATTCACATCATGCACACAATATAATTTGGAAAGCGGTGTTCTTCTCCAAATTTTTTCTAGGAAAGTTATCTTCTACGAAGCCTATGCTACCTTTTCCATCTACTAATATATCTTGGAATAATTTGTGATGCTTTTAGTACTAAAAACAAAAGTAACTAATTTAAGTAGCACACACTCATACATAAAATATCCCAAGAACATTTGGCGTACCAGATGCCAATGGAAAGTGATCAATTTTGCATTAAATGCCACCCTAATATGATTGATAGTTAAACTATTAAAGGAGCAGAAGTACTGTTTGGCGTAAACAACACATGTGAACTAATTATGTGTAAGAACTTGTCCAAATGCACTCTCACATTATTACAAAAGTGGTTTGAGTTGTTTCGTAATTGTGACAGTATAAAAGACCTCGTGTATATTCTATAATGTCATGCCATGTGTAAGTTTGCATGAAAGTCTACATATATAGGAATCGTACAGATGACAAAAAACGTTGTGAAAGTTGAGTGAAAGCAATTAGGAATTTTAATTACTTGTACGAGGAAAGAATCCAGCCAATAACGAGTGTACAACTTTTACTACAAGAAGCAACTAATAAGTTTCTCCTTACAAATAAAATCCTTGCAAATGCATACTATAGTATCCCTAGATATATAGATTCAGATACATTTGGAATGTAAAAAGTGTTTTTCTACCCAAATTTTTTTTTGTGCAACTTCCTCTCTCATGTACATTCGTCGACGTTTGTTAGTGAAGGATGTAGGGCGTGAAGTGGTAATGCTAACAAAACTTACAACACGGTAAAAAAACTTCGGTAATGAGAATACCGAATCCTTGATTCGCAAGAATTACTTCTATAAAATCTAAAATCCTTATAGATATATATAATATGTGCGAGCATTTAGTTAATAATGAAAAATACTCGTAGCAGGTTCTAAAAGCTCTAAAAGGTACAAAAAGTTTATTTGTAACGAAACATTTTTTACGTATGAAAGTAGTTAAAATTACTGATTACTTCTAGGATTTCAATATATATCTCGCTTACAAAAATTAGTTGTGTGCTTTTATTATATTCAATCTACCAACAGAGTTTTTTTTCCTGGTATGAGAATAAGTTTGCAGACTTGTTACATATAGCATCTCTATACTTTTCTCAGTTTGTATGCCTTCATGCCAATTTGCGTACCAATGAAGAAAAAAAGTTATTTGCTTTTTTTGTCCTACACACATGAATGCAGGTGAAAGTTGAATTGTTTCGAATGGTTTATTCACTTGGCTAGGCTCAATAGCTAACTTGACATGCATGTGTATGTGTGTAAAATTATGTGAATGCACGCAGATGCACGAAAGAATTCCACATTTAGAGATGAGGGCTCCAGTGTACTGTGTATAATGTGTACACTATATGTCGAATTGACATGATTAGTTGGGAAACTGAGACACGAGAATTCAGTTTACAACTGTGAGAATAAGGAAGAATTCCCATGTTATATAAGTACGTCGAAGAACTAATAATGCTGCTTTCTCTTCTCCCATTGCAATATTTCCAATAGAGAGGAAAATGGCGTTGGTGAAGGGTATTAACATAATGATAATGAATACGTACATATTTACACATACATATATATATTCTGGCACACACGAGGGACCTAACTAAAAGTATGATGCTTCCCATTAAAATGAAATTAAATCTAGCTTGAGTAGACAGCAAAGGCGGATTCAGTACTGCATTATGAAAGGGTTCCCTCAGGAAACTAATATAATTTAGCCATCACTATACCCAACCACAAAAAGAATGTTACGTGAGCCTTCCATCCACCAGCTTGGAAAACTAGTCTGCTGTAAATAGATGTTGATTATAATACACACACCACCACGTTAAGATGAGGAAAGGAATTGGAAAGGGGTAGTCAGCATGCCATGAAATTCTCTCTTTTCCCATCTCTACACCAGACCAGTAGACACATTCAGGGAACAAAATCATTCACGTCCTGTTATATATTCCTCGTTGGCAAAGGGAAGCAACCATGTATAGTAACAATAATCTCACTTTGTTCTACTTGAATCAATATGGTTATTGCATACATGCTAAGCCAACAGCTGTCAACATCCAATTGTGTAAGCTTTCATCACATCACCATTTTCCACCTCTATGAAATCTTGGTGACAAGTTGAGGAAATCGGATGATGAAAAACAACTCTCTGGAACGGACCAACGAGCATGAAATCATTATATTATAGCTTTATAGCCATTTTGTAAATAATACCAAAACCATGCAACATATCTATTCACAATGAAGAAGAGGTGAATATTTCTATATTTAATATTGTGAGTGGTGGTGATAGGGTTGCATAAGAATGTATATTTTATAAACATGTTTTATTTATGCATAAAGGAAGCTCGTGTGTTGCTATTTGATTGTCATATTGGGAAAACGGGAAATCACATGATGAATCCGAGGGATCGCAATGGCATATGGCATCATTAGAACGGATTCCCATGTAGAAACAAGGGAACAATTAACACGAAGAGTTTAAAGAGCCCTCTTTATAGCATGCTTGTATTTCAAACTATTATTTTCAACATAAGGTCGTTCACTATGATGTGAAATGAAAACGGTTTGGCAGGGCGCCTCATCTAGTTCATATTCTAATCTCTAGACAGTTATGTTACGAACTAGCATGATTTTATGCTCTATTTGACCCTTTACTTTCGGCAGAGTTGCACTGTTGCATGTATAAATGACTTTATTATTATTCATCGCTATAAAATTTCTCAAATAAAGAGAATATAGTTCTAGAACTACATTAGCAGGCTTGCTTCTGATTTTAAATTAAAACTATATACACATAATCAAGACCATTAAGATAATGTTCCGATAAAAATGATACTCTAGCAGAGATTGATCAAGATCTTGTATTTAAACTTTATGAAAGGAAAAGTTCATTCATGCATGTTTACATAATGTATATTATCCGAATTCAAAAAGTGTTTCAGACCAGTATTCTGTTGGAAGCGGAGAAACGACTAAAGTTGTGTAAATGTTCATGCCTGTCTGTCCAACACGATATTGTGTCCCCATTACTTTGTATTGCCTCCGTTTCCTCAACACTTCTAAGGAAAGCTGGAGACTATACATGATATAGCAATGCTGTACGGAAGACAAACTGCATGACTTCACAAAAGCTAGTTTTAGTGCTTGTACTGTTGTTCTTAAGAGTGTTCATACACTTGTGTCTTTCCTCAGACAACCCCTCAACGACCGGATCATCCATAATCCACATCATCTCGAGAGAACAGAGGACAAAAGACGTGTATCTTGAGAAATCCAAAAGTGCTTTTGCATTTGCCTTGTAATGTGCTCACAATTTGGGCTTGAGTCCACTTTACTTTCATCATCCGTATATTTACGTACTCTGTGCTCAAAAGTGTGAGTTTCTAGAATGTTCGTTTCTTTGAACCTATGTACATTTCTTGGGTTTACTTATTTCTAGCTGAACATTAAAATGCAAAAAAGAAAGCAATTTTGAAGAAGCTTACAAGCATGTTTCTTCAATATATGCGTGTGGAAACACACAACATGATGGGGTTTTGGAAGGGCATCTTAATTTTGCGTTCGGAGAAAAAGTGTATTGACTGTTTTGATGTTGGGCTTTAAGAAAAACAAGTCTTACGAGGGCAATACGACATCCGCCTGAGAAAATGCTACTTTTCTACACACTTAACTGGTGCATTAACATGAGAATTATGTTTAAGATTTTTTTTAAACTCTCCTTTAGCCGAAAACATATAATTCTTTCTGAGTATATGCATACATTTGTTTCTATATAATACAGGCTATGGTATCGTCATTCAAATGGAAATATTACGAACATCAAATGAAACTACAAACAAAAATGGCAAAATGGAGCAAAAATGTGACTATTATGGATACTAAACATGAAATGTCGGCATCTAATAGAGAGGGAGTGCCATTTTTGGTCTTGTCGTGAATTTCTTTTACATTGCTTTCGTTCTGTGAAGAAAGAAATAAACGGAATGTGTCTACTAAGCTGTTTTTATGCGTCATGTTAAACTTACTTGTTCTGAGAGTTTCAATAACTATTTTTTTGTTAAAAACTTGAACTATTTCCATTGTTTTCAAGTTGGAGACTGGGAAGATATGTTCACACATACAATAGATTTTTATGAATCGTTTTGATATCAAAGGATTTTTATCAGAGGATTAAAAGAACACTGAGCCTACGTAGAAAGGGAAACTACTGATGATGGGAAAGCAACAATTCGTGAAAATCAAGCAGAGCAGCGATGGAAGCAGTATATACGTGTCAGTGTTGATTTTGTAAAGCAGTTTATTAATCTTAAGAAAATTCAAGCATTGTTTTCTTAATGAGTTTTTCTTTTTAATTATGTATTTCTGAACTTAAAAAAGTCACGGGTTGACTGGCCTCCTGGAAATTTTGTTTTCGTGATAAAGAAAAGTAAATTATTTAACCGTTTTGCTAAGAGGTACGATCGTGTCATCCTCAATTTTGTATTGTTTGTAACAACGGTGTAACTCAACTACATTTCATTTGCATGCAACTGTCAAGTGTGTGTCCCTATTTCCACTTCATTAATTTTAATCCGCGCTCATGACCGGGAACTGGACTACAAATTTGTGTTATACGCATATAGGAAATTTTGCACACAACATATAATATATAATTTGTTATGTTAATAAATTACAAAACCACAATGGCTGAATGTAAAAAATTAGGAACAAATTTCAAATAAGAATCTAGTCGTAATTAGCATCCATAATGTATCCCGTTGGTACCATTATCTAAAGTCGTTGTTCCCTAAAGGGAAGAAAAATAGCAGTAGAAAATCGTACGAAACAGGGACACTCTACAAAGTGCATGAGTGCCTTCGATTTTGTTATCAATTCGTTCTGGAAGAACCTTACATTAAAAGTACCTACAGTTGAAAAAAAAGACTATAAACTTAAACTTTCACTTCAGAGCATTAGTTTTCTATCATGATCGCGCAACGGCGTCAATCCATCCTGCTTCCTTTCCTCATGATGATATAAACTCCTGGAAAAAATTGCTTATGCAACCAAAGTGCCATTAAAAGTTCTATAGTTTTGTTATGTGTCCTAACAATGAGTGTATGTATTGTACGGCAGTCAAATTGGCTCCCGGAAGAGCCGTCTACTTTTTCACAATGACAAGACAGTCACTCATGACATGTACGTGACCGTGGGGATCCGTCCATTCATCCGGTTTCTTTCGATTCATCCCACAGTATATCAACCTCCACGTCCTTTTTAACGTTCCCCTTTTACTCACTAATGATCAGTTGCATACCATTTTCCACAGTTGCTACTCTCATTAATAAATAATAGGGTACACACCTTTCCTTCCCTGAGTGTGTGTACCTTCCAGCTTGAAACTTACCCAAGCCTTTAAATTGAAAAAGTACTTAATGTTTCTAGAACTTAAACCAGCCTTCATTTTAACTTTAGTCACTGTACTTTTGAATTTTTAAAATTATTATATGAGTACAAACGTGCAGCGAAGTGAAAGTTATGCGCTCTTTGTCCTTACTTTCACCTTCACCCAAAAAACTTCTATATGCTAGCAACGTTGCAACCTTCCAGTTCTCCACTTGCTGCACTGTTTAAAAGATTTAGTGTGTATAAACTACGGCATTTAAGCTCATGAATCATGGGCATTTTCATGCTCGATTAGTTTTCAATTAGAAGGCGTATATTAGTATAAGTTCTTAAGTAAGTATATACTCATAGTGTACAACCCACTTCGATCCATCAATTGTCTCTATGAAAGTTGAGTAAAAAAATAGTATTGTCTTAAACCGATATTAATTTTATCTATACATACGTATGAATATCTGCTGCTGTGCTTTTTGAAACTACAGGGGCATGCAAAGTTTAAGAGAAGTGAATAATAAATAAGCTTAAACATTGAAGTGTTTTCTGCATTCAATGTACGCTATATATGATTTAAAACCATGAAACGAGTTTTGTGTTGTGAACGACTGCATTCTTTTGGCTGACATATTGTTGATTTCTATATTATTTACGAAAAGCGCTTGTCTGGTATCAAGTAGTACAACTACTACAAAAAACAAACAAATGTATGCAATCTTTATTGACCATGTAATATAAACAAACAACATAGTATGATGAAGTAACATTTAATTTACAATTTCATTAGTTGGCAGAGTATTATTTTGAGTATTGCTTGCTGACGGAAACATGGACCCACATGGAGGGCATGAAATCACAGCTACGTGGAATGATATAAGTAATGTAAGTAATAGTAATGATAATGATCATAACAGTAAAAATTTATACTTCTATATATATATATTTTATATAAGAAGGAGTAAACGTCCCGCTGTGCAATGCAATTACTACGTGACTAGTAGTTAGTAATAAAATATCTAGTATATATTATCTATGAAGTTGACCAACTAATTATGGCTTGGCTAAATATATATAACTATATTAGTTTTGTATAAGTATAACAGTATATATTATGTGATGTATATAAATATATATACATAGTTAATAGAGTATACGAAAACTACTACGGTACTGTTGTAATAAAAATAATCATCGCATGATCATTAAAAGAAACTACCATATATTTCCTTTATATTATAGCGTTATATGAGTGAAGGCTCATGTGCCTGAAAGTTCTTGCACTGTACCTTACTCCTCGAACGGGAGTGATCGTCTTTTGAAGGTCGTCGCGAGTGTACGGCCACTGGTCTCTTATTTTGTTCATTTATAGGATTCCTAATCATACGAGCGGCTGCGAACGCCATTTTTGATAAGGCTTTTTGTGTCTCTACAAAATTACCTTTTGACGATTTTCTTTTATCTAGAACAACATTACATGATTATGGAAAAATGTGGTATGGACATATCAAACACATGGACGTGTCGTATCAAGATCTAATTAAAAGACCACATCTCTTTTATAGTGCTTGACCATGCGGAGGAAAATTCATGGCGTATCAAAAACTTTCAATGGCAGATGTGATATTAAATGACATTGTTTCCATTCCATTACTTCGTGTATCTATAACCAATATACTTAATATAAAATGTACCCAGAAAATTCTAGTGTAATCTGTGATTATATATATGTACTTACTGCGTTTTAGGATTTGAAATTCTGAAAGAATGTTTCATAATTTCACTTTTCATTAAATATTGGGGTAACCCGACAAGAGAGAAAGTTATCACCCTCAGTCAGTTCCATATTATCACACTTTTTAAACTATAGGTTTGTCTACAAGACAAGACGTTTCAAACAAATTGACGTGTCTGAGATACCAACAACTGGTGCAAATGTATTCTTTTGGGAATACATCGAGGTTTTTTTTATCAAGATGGATTTTTACGAATTATTTCCTTCAATCCAGCTCAAGCATTCTTATATTTGTCATATTCTTACTTAACGTCTTCACTTTCTATATCCATCTTCAGGCTGGTATGGTGTTTTGACCTAAATCTGAAGCCGATGGCTGTGGTACTCAGTACTCAGGTAACATTAGAAATATATATAAAACGTACCCACAAAATACATACATAACATCTAAAACTGTATAATATTTGTCATATGGATTTTCCTTCGTTCCAACTTTTGCAGATTTATTTCTTCCCTATTCCATTTCCCTACGACGACTTCCATTAAGACATGTGTGTGTTTGGTCTAAGACACACAGACACATCTCTGGACCTGGACGCTCGACACTAAGCAATGAATTTTGAAGTGAAACATCGTATGACATCACAGTCTCTTTAGTACATGACGGATAAGATATACAGCAAACTTTTTGCGTAAATCCGCCGAATGACAAACAAGAAGGCATGTTGGGTTGTTGGAAGCTATACTTTCAACCTCGGCCAAGGAAAAACTCTCATTCCTTGGCAGCATGGTCTTTCTCAGAGATTTCGCAACGATTTGCGGTTTGTATCATTGAGCATTACCATTTTTTCTTCTCTTTCCCTTGTGTGTGTACAAAAAAGGGGTTGAGAAAATATGGGATTGGAAACAAGTTTGGTGCTCAAAGTATGACATGATTTAGTGCTTTGTGCGATCCCCCTTCAAAAATGATGAATGAAAGTCAGATCCAAAAGATAATCAAAGTAAATTGGAATTTTGCAACTACCTAACATTTATCCCTTGAAGGTAAGAAACAGAAAGGCAAAGTGATAGTCGAAGGATGAGCGTAAGCAGCCTCAGCTTCCGATATAAATTACTAGTCTTCACTTTTCTTTTCACACAAAATAGTTTTAATAATACATACATATAGCGAAACACATTGTGAATTTGTGATACACATATATTCTCATGCTATAGCTAAATAGAGTCCTTGCTTGAACACAGCAGTTTTGTTGAATCAGAAGCTGTCTGAACAGTAACAAAAGGGAAGAGATTAGTCTATTGTACACTGCGTGTTCCAAACACACAGCTTTTCTCAGCCTTCTGACGTCTACTTTTTCTAGTCAGATTAATTAATCTATACGTACACAATATACCTATTGCATGCCTTTCCATGATGATGAAAACGCTTCTAAAAGGAAAGATCACTCACAACAGATGCCAGCGTCCCTTCCTATCCCAAACGGGGCAACAAGAGTACCAACGACATACTACAATGAATTCACAAGATCTTATCATTACATTACATGAACATCACAACCAAGCACTGTCAGTTAAATACATAGATGTATTTTCTTTTCCCAATACAAAATCCCCCATGGTTCAAAACTGATGAGTTGCAATTCATGGCGAATGATTCCCAGTACGCAGATTTTTTTTGAAGATTCCATAATACCCCGACCCAATACACAGCTCAGCATTTAAGTAATATGCTACGTGTGTGTGTGTGTTGGAAATAATATATAAGAACATATGGGATTATTGGAAAGGTCGATTTTGTGATTCGGAACGAGCTGCTGGGGAGCACACACAGCACACCTACTGTTTCATAGGATGACAAGTTCCCTTGACCTACTATATATGGAACAGCTGCGCCGCTTTTGACATTGTATTAATGGCCTGTGTTATTGCTTCTCAAGCTCTTTCAAAACAGAAAACGGTTACATTATGTATCAGTCAGGTTTGTAAATGGTTCCGTCTCTCACAAAACTCCCAATTCGGAGAAAATTTCGATCAACGGTAATTAAACCTAAAAAAGCTTATAGGTACATTTGGATTGAGAGTGAAAAGTGTTGTAGGGAAGAGCAATAAGTTTTTCAAAAATTGTTCTTCAGTGTTAACAGAAGTCTTCTGCAGTCGTAGTATAAATATACTTTTGCGAATAGCCAATTATAATTTATACGCTTTGTATGAACGCATATTGTACTGTATGTAAAGTGGTGGAATATGGGAATAGGAGCAGACGTTTTAAAATCGTCTCTAGAATATGTGTAGCTTGGCTTCTAACTTCCATTTTATGCCTTGGCAGCATTTATTTCTCGTGAATTGGATCTAAAAA
Organism: Orchesella flavescens; assembly: GCA_964034955.1. Lineage (NCBI taxonomy): Eukaryota > Metazoa > Arthropoda > Collembola > Entomobryomorpha > Orchesellidae > Orchesella > Orchesella flavescens. The sequence goes on along the minus strand of OZ035955.1, from coordinate 17,339,388 downwards.
GTCCATTTCTTGAACTCTGGCTGCTGACACTGACTAAATGAGTGCCACATGGTAATACTATAGTGTTATGAAATTCAACAAAGAAAGGAAAAGTAAAAAAGAGAGAGACAGGGATACGGAATGAGAAAAGAATGTGGCATCTTTGACTTGCTTAAGATTCTCTTTTTTTTCCCAACTTCCTTTCTCCATCGCCATATTCCTACTCCCTAGCAAGTTTCCTGTATTTTTTTCCCAGAAGACTTGGCACAGGTATGAACTATGTATGTCCATATAATATATGTACCAAGTTGGGTTGGTACTACTAACTACCAACACAACACATACAAGTCTACACCTCTCCAATGCAAAGCATGTTGCAGAACTATCATGAGAAAGATCAAGGATGAATGCGCTGTCAGGTCAGAGAATGGAAATGAGGAAAAGACTCAAAGCACTTTACAAGCTAATGAGACGAGAAGCTGGTAGCTTAAAATCTTTACAAAACATTTCTGTAGAGCTTCCTGCTTTCTCTTCCTTTAATTTTTACATTTCACTTGTGCCAGTTAGCTCAACTTGTATTTTAATGTCGGTTTGTAAATTTAAATAGACTATGACGATATTATTATTGTTGGCATCATGTGCTCTATCTTTTTGAGGATCTTAAATTTTGTACTTGAATGTTATATGCTCATTTGATTGGCTTCAGTTTCTCTGCAATGTGCTCGCAATTTTAATGCAATTTGTAAGTTTTCGTAATAATCACAACTTGTGTATTCAACGGAGGTTGGGTATAGGGACCGAGAATATGTAGTTGAGTTGAGATCCGAGAAGGTTTTCTCCGTACGAAAACTTGCGACAATGTTATAGACCACATGAAATGAATTGCTTCAAGTGACTTTCACAAGTGCTTACGATTGTACTTTGTGGATGGGATGGAAAATAGCTGTATAATATCGGGTATGGAGCCACAGTGACTTGATGCAGTGTACATATTCTTATCACTCTGCTCCCACGCACGACATTTTGTAATAGGGTTTAATATTATATGTCGTGTACGTATATATGAAATCAGAATTGATGCTAAAGTGTTTCCCTTCCAGCTAAGCATTTGTGTACTTGCACATTAACGTAAGCACGAGTAGCCATTGAAGTGGTAACCAAATGACACCTTGAGAGTTATTGCTTGAGTCACCATGCATATCATTGGGAAAGTACGTAGTACGAGTATGACAAAAAAAAAAGAACAGACGCTAAAACAGGAGAGAAAATGGAGTAGAATATTGAAGCCAAAATCCCATAAACTTCCATCAGCTTATTTTTTTCGATGTGAAAGTGAAGATGGTTGCTTGTCTTTCTCTGTTATTGCAACAACATTCTTACGACCCTCTCCAAATAGCGTATTAACAAGTAAATACGTTCCCCTCGATGTACATTTTGCCTTTTGAGGCTCCAACAACAAAAATGCAATCCCTCGACAAATTTGCAGGAGGCATACCCAGAGTTTGTTTTTGCACTTGGTGAAACTTTCGTCAATATTTGAACCATATATCACATATATCCATCGCATGTAACATATATATACTGCATATATAGTACATCTTTAAGAAACCGAGTAACTTTTACTTTTGGAGCTCAAGCGAATCCCATTTTTTGCTTCCGATGGTGTTACGTATAGTGTTATATAGCATGTCAAAAAGAGATGAGTACGAGTGGTTGTATATTGACCTGTTTTTAGATGTCCTGCAAAAACAAAGCTTGGGTTTATATGTGCAGAATGAGCCCATATTTATTTTATTCTAATGCCTAATGCGTATATACAACAATAGATAATATAAATACCAACACGAATAACATGTATAACTGATACTCTGTGTTTGTGGTATGTTAGAAATGTGCCTCATGCCAAAATGAAAACTTTTTAGATTTGGGGAAAAGAGGATGTCAGAAAAACGATCAGCTACACTTACCATGTAAGCAGAAATTCAAAACAAATTTATAGCGGATTGGTTTGTGGTACGAAAGAGAAGGGACGCCAAAGCAATAGCATCCGATCTATCGATTCCGCTTCCGTGTTCTCTATCGTAAATATACCAGTCGATCCTTCTTCGTTTCGACTGGAACTACAATTTTCTCTGCTGTTGGAATATATGTAAGTAAAGCTTTCAAGAAACGGTCCATCCCCCGCATATACAGTCTCATTCAACCAATGCGACCAGAAATTGAATGGTAATAATGTACTTAATGTATGGATGTACAACATCTACAGAGAATCCATGAGCAAAAAGTCCATTCAAGACTGTCAGAGCATATTTCTCGAAACAAACTTAGTTTTGCTGTTATTCTCTGCGTGAAAAAGATATTGCATTCACATTTTCCTCCCATTTATTTACTAGATACATATTTTCCTCCAAAAACTTTTCCCATGATTTCATCTGAACGATCTCAGGGAACAACATTTGATGACCGGGTGAATTCCTTGGATCCGACCGCTATTTCCCCCATTCCGTCAAAGGGTAGGGACGAGAAGAACATTAAAAACAACGGACACAAAATGTCCCATGCGGTCCCAATTTTGTGGGAATGGGCAAAAATTCGGGAAATCTGCTGTCTAGCAATAATAATGTTCTGAACTAACAATATATATATATACCAAATAAAAGACTAGAAATAAATGTACGAATGCCACATATTTCCACCAAGATAATGTTGATGGTATTTCAATTTTTGATATAGTTCTTCATCGGCTTGGAAGATCCTTCCAGATATACCGAATGCAGAACGTATATTGATGATGTCGACATGCATCATTCATGCAGGATTCACAACATACCCCATAGTATTTAACAAAAACCATTTGGTTGGCTACACTTTTCTGTTTTGCCAAGACAAAGTGTGGAAGGAAACTGAATGGGATAAATGTGCAGAAGCACTGATGAGTGAGTACATTTTTGTTTCACTCAACTACTTGAAATGTGTCTAAAAAATGGTGGATTCGGGGATTCGAGCACAAAAGAATAGTTTTATAGACAAAAAGAAACTTTTTCTTGAAATGTTCCTTTTGTGAAGTCTAATTTAAAGTTGTGTTGATTTCGCAAAGAACTTCAGTGAATCCATGCATGTAAATTGTGTATGAATGTCGACGTGGAAAAACTCCAAATGCAGAAGATACTACAAAGCTTGCATATCAATATACAACATAATATATAGTAGTTGTGAGAGTCTGATGATGTAGTGGTTTACAAGAGAGGATACTACTCTTACCCTGGTTTCTACGTGCTCTATTTGGAATGTGATCCACTTGATTCAGTAAAAGGAGGCAGAAGTGCGATGTTGTTCATAAAGAACCACAGATTCTAATAACACTTTTCCTGGCCATAAGTAAAGGCAAAAGTACCCAAGAACCGTTTTTGAATATTCTTAACAAATGGAATCTTGGCTTTCAAATGACAGTAGTTTGGTTTTCGGGTAACTTTTCCTTTCGAAGATATTCCGGATCTTCTGAAGGGGTTTATGGTCATCATGATCATCATACAAACGTATGTAATTCAATTGCATGCATGACAGTTGGCATGGAGTGAATTAAAAAAATCACACAATGACTTTGTTTGTCCGTCCGTAACTCGATATTGATTAAAATATTCATTTTTTTTTTAGTTTTTAACGATATTTACTTCGAATTAATGAATATGCCCCAACGTCTGTCCGTCCAACGGCCTTAAATGAGCGATTCGAATTACAATGAGCGAGTATACCCAAACTTTAATCTAAAGCCGTTAGACTGGTCAGAGAAGCTGAATGTATACTAAACACATGTGAGTACTAAAAGTTCCATATACACTAAAACACATGTGAGTACTAAAAGTTCCATGTATACTAAAACACATGTGAGGACTTAAAGTCCCATGTGTACTAAAACACATGTGAGTACCAGTGTTGGCGACTAGAATGTTTTAGTTGTAGTTATAGTTATATTCTATTCCTTAGTTTCATTTGGTGTTGTAGTTATAGTTATATTCTATTCCTTAGTTTCATTTGGTGTTGTAGTTATAGTTATATTCTATTCCTTAGTTTCATTTGGTGTTGTAGTTATAGTTATATTCTATTCCTTAGTTTCATTTGGTGTTGTAGTTATAGTTATATTCTATTCCTTAGTTTCATTTGGTGTTGTAGTTATAGTTATATTCTATTCCTTAGTTTCATTTGGTGTTGTAGTTGTAGTTATATTCTATTCCTTAGTTTCATTTGGTGTTGTAGTTGTAGTTATATTCTATTCCTTAGTTTCATTTGGTGTTGTAGTTGTAGTTATATTCTACTCCTTAGTTTCATTTGGTGTTGTAGTTGTAGTTATATTCTATTCCCATATTTTATTTAACGTTGTAGTTATATTCTATTCCCATATTTTATTTAACGTTCTAGTTATATTCTATTCCTGCTTCTAGTAGTTATAGTTATAGTCAGTAGTTGTAGTCTCATACAAGAAAAATTATAAATTCAATAATTGTTCTTTTCAATCGTTATTCAAACTTGAAATCAAAACACGATTTTCAAGATATCAACCGGGACAAATTTTATGAACCAAAAAAATAGAATTGTTAAATTCAAACTTCAGTTTGATGTCAGTATTTGGTAATTTTAAGCATCGATATGGAAGCAAATGCAATTTATAATTTTGGCCTTCAAATTGATTGCAAATAATTTGTAATTTTTGCAAGAAAAATATAATTTTAACCTTTTTGCATACAAGCTAGTATGTACAAACCACTTAAGCAACACTGCATAAAAAATTTGAATATTTTTTGATGAGCCTTATTCAAATTATGCAAATGAAAATGCCTGGATGTTGATAGAAAAAGCAATCACCTTCCATCATCACTTCAATACTTGTAACTTACAAGTAAACCTATATGCATAACCTATACAAGTATATGGATAAGCAACCGTGAGCAAGGCTTCAAGCTTTCTTATGCATGCGCATTGTGCGTTCTATTTATATGCGTGCCTGACTACAACTACAACTAAAACGTTGTATTCACAAGGTGTTTTAGTTGTATTCATAGTTGTAGTCTCAGGTACTTTTAGTTGTAGTCATATTCATTCTCTGATTGACTGAAGTAGTTCTAGTTGTATGCGGACTAAAACTAACTAGAGGTGTACTTATAGTTATATTCTTAGTTATAGTGGCCAACACTGGTGAGTACTAAAAGTCGCATATATACTAAAACACATGTGAGTACTAAAAGTTCCATATATACTAAAACATGTGAGTACTAAAAGTTCCATATATACTAAAACACATGTGAGTACTAAAAGTTCCATATATACTAAAATACAAGTGAAGACTAAAACTCACACACATACTACAACTCAAGTGAATACTATAACTCCAATGAATACTAAAACTCCCAAAAATACTAAGACTCAAGTGAATAATATTTAGCATTCACTGGAGTTTTAGTATGTGTAGGGTTTTAGTTTCTGTGAGAGTTTTAGTATGTACGGGAGTTTCAGTTTGAACTGTAATTTATTTAGCTAAGTAGTTCCGCAAGTTTAATGCATCCCGTTTTAAAAATCACTATAAGGCATATAAAACTATAGGAACGCTATAAATATAAAGGTATATACATATTCATGGCCAGGATAAGATGCCTTATCAAAGCATGGTTGCAATATAAAAACTATGGAAATTATGGCCAGCTAAAGTGTTATTAGAATCTGTGGTTCTTTCATTTTAGTGGTTGGATAAAAAATCGAATTTTTAATGGGATATATTTTTATTTCGCTAAAACTGTCAAATACATTTGAACAACTTTCTCTTTCACAACTACCCAGATACTACTTGTTCACCTCGCCTTCTCCCCATCCATACAAAACACTCGAGACTATTTGAATAATAATATCATCATCCTCTTTATAGAAATGCAAGGTACCGACAAATCAAATCAGGATGGCACTTATCACATGCACAAGGGCTAAACGAAATGGATGCTGAAGTTCTCTCACACTTTTACCAGCATGTATGTATACATATATATAAATATATGTATGCATGTCATGTACAAAGATAAAGACTTTCTTCATTTTACCCCAATGAAGATAAAATAACCCAGCATGGAAAAAAAGTGGCAAAAGCAGGAAAAAACGGAAGCCTTCCAGCGTGCCAGAAAATTACCAACTCACACACATGATTTATAATACTATCATCATGAAATCATTCAAACATGGTGGAGGAAATAATTTTATGTCAAATAAATTCCTACTTTAACATATTTACTGATTTTGATACTGCCTGAATGAATAGGCGGTTTGGGAAGGACGATTGTAGTAGTAATATAACTTAAATCTCTTTTATAACTTGAGAAATTGAGTGAGAATAAAACTCCACATGAAAAACTTTCTCCTAACCATGTTATGAGTAGGAATTCTGATGATACCTATCTTTCTCTCCTATATCACCGTTTACAACATGCATCGCGCACCGCAATGTTTGTGTAAGTTGGTATTGGTATTCGTATTAGTTTGTCTCGGTGGTGGAAAAGCAATTGAATTATTTCTATTGTGATATTTCTTCTCAAATGCTTACTCATACTTATGAATGCGTACTTTCATTTTCCTTTTCTCCAACTTTGATGATAACATATATATCATAAAACATAATATATTGTTATTGAAAGATGATTCGATTCCCTCAATAAAATCTATGCCCGCCAGTCTAACCAAACTTTCCCTTTCTTTCCACGGAGGAGTATTGCATCGTTCATTCCACAACTTAATGTGGAACTACTCATTCCAGTGGGCGATTTCTAAGAATTGCATAGGCATACATAGATTGAAACGCACTTAATGGAGCCAAATCAGACAAGCTTTTGCATTTAGATTTCCAACAAACGCAAGGGATATCATATCGCTTTCTTTGAAATAACAAAGTGGTGATTACAGTATGATATAGGAAAATTTGAGCTCTACTCATCTCTCGCTGTTTTTGCGAGGAAAAAATCATTTAGAACCAGGACCAGCATTAGAATATTCTCTTTTACTTGTGTACATTGTACATTCATCCATTTCTTTTGTCTATTCTTATATGAATTCCGTTACCATCAATATTTCGCAAATTCCAGTTGGCAGGTAATCCTTCAATATTATTATCGCACATGAAAATCTATTTCATCTAATGCACTCCAAATCCATTTTATCTTCACTAGCTCTAACTTATAGTGCAGAGCTAAGACAACTTTTTTTCTCTTAAAGTTATGCTTATTCTACATCCTATACAGATAGTTACACGAAGTGGAATGGAATACAAGTCATCATTTTCTTATTGTGTATATCACATGAAAAAGAAAGTTTTTTTTATCCAGTAAAGAAAATATACGAAATGCAGAAAATATATGGAATGGAAATGAAGCATTTTGAATGGGCTCTTACCTCAAGACTTTTCTATGGCGTTGGTAAAAAATACCTTGAAAAACAAGGACAGCTCACACAATTTGTCTTCTTAGACCCCCTGAGCCTTCTTTAGGTTTTAGGTTGAAACGGCTTTCTCTCAAAACTTTCTCAGGAAAATAATGTGTAGTGTGTAGTATTGTATACGTAATGTATTCGATGCATTTATCAAGGGATATATACAGAATTAGAGAGAGGAGAAGAGATATTTACGTAACGCAGCAGTCACATAAAATACAGTACAAGAAACAACTACGTGGCATATGGTTCCATTCATCATAATTTTTGTAGTTCTGGCACAGTAACAAGTCAAACTTCACAGAAATGTCACTGGTGAAATGGACCTTTATTCATGTTGTTGATATTATTTACTTAAAAAAGTACGGTTTGCAAAAGTTACTTTTTAGTAGCTGAAGGAGTGATCGCGATATTATTAGTCATGATTACGTCCATTACACATTAGTCGAAGAAACACCACAAGCAACATGATGTGTGTGAGAAGGTAGTAACAACACACGAAACGTGTGAAATTCTAGCATTTATTGTGACTGGAAGGTGGGCCGGTGTGAAGTGCTGCATGGCAGAGGTAGAACTCATGTGTCACAGAGTTCATTCAGTGTGAAAAATTGTTTTTGTGTGGCCACCAGACGATAAAAAAATATGTAGAGAATTGGGAAATGAGTTGCGTTTATTACCAACATTAGTTGACAAGAAAAAAGACAGACTAATGCATACTCAAAAAACCAAGTAATGCATGAAAATTTAGGGAGTTGTTAGCCAAGATTAGCTCCAATTTTATGTCCAAAAGTCACGAACGCCCTGCAATATCAACTATAATGTAATATAACGTGAGTACTATTTAAGGCTACTTTTTAGTAGGCATGTGTGTACACTTTGGAGCAAGAGAAGAACAGCAGGAGCACGTGTTTTCTCATCTGTGGTCCCTTTATCACGATCCACCTCTTTTTACTGCGTTAACTCGAATTATGTACATTTATATGAGGGAACCCTCCAGGAGGGACGGTGGAACAAGAACCTTACTCTACTTTACAAAAAGAAAGAGAGTTATATGTGAGTGAGGTGGAAACGTGTTGGAACGGGAAATGTATGGATTAACCTGTAATGAACCTTTCTCGCCAGTTCTTACACAACTTCTGTCTATCCTTCACAACAACACCGGTGGGGCTCAGCCTCACTCTCAACGAATTGATAATATATATATTTGTAGAGTTACTCAGTGTAATAAACCACTAGGTAGGATTTGTGGATTCCCTTTTGTTTCCTAGTGGCTTGATTGCACCGAGCTTTAGCCTGATTCGCCTGTCAGTCAAGAGTCGGAGTGGACATATGACGTGTATAGATTTGGATACAAAAGTATACTATTTATTATCAGGAAGAATAATGTGTTGAGCTAATCTAATGTGTCCTACGTTTCCCCTTTCAGTTTCATTTCTCTAGCCCAAATCTTAGCTTTCAGTCGGAGACTACCGTAAGAGTGTATTAACAAGCTGATGGATATTTCACAGGCAATAAATCCTGTCATACTACTGTAGCTACACTGCTACTACACATGATGATGGTGGTGGTAATATTGTATCTATAAAGATCAAAGGGTAACTACTCCATTTATTCATTGATAGGCCTAAATGTTTCTATTAAACACGCTATTTTTCATGACATGAGGACCTACTTGTTACCTTCAACTTAGTCTTGGTCTTTGCTCTCTACTACTCTAGTTTACTGTTATATCTTTGATGCATGTCGCAAGCTTTGATTAGGCTGTCAAACTATTGGGCCAACGTCTCTTTTTTTTTGGATGTCGTAGCTCTTCCGTAATTCTTCTTGATGCTTATGTGCGGACGTGAAGAAGACTACTTTTACTCGCTCTTTATTGCGTTAAAACTATGCTATGCTGTGTTCTGCTCTCTGAGAAAGAGTACAAGAGCAAAGAAGAATATTGCATGGCTACAGATTTCCGCTCTAGTTTACTTTTCCCTTGGGACTACGGCCTTCCGACTATCATAACCTTTAAAGTTTTTCGCTCCGTGTGGTTGAGGGATCACATGGTGTGGTGCTACGTAGGGAGTATGCAGTCGTTAGCCTCTTTTCTTTTACTCTTCAGCTCATGACTCCCTCTCTTCTCTTTCATCAATTGAAGGCTATAAAGTTGTTAGCATTTGATGGGGATTATTGCAGCGTTGCTCGATACAAATCAAACGATGAAGATAAAGATATTGCAGAGTCGACACTTTGTTAGTCTTCAAGAGAGCAGAGTTGCAATATTATTACCATCTCCTTTTAGTGTACTGACCAATCTTCTTATTAGGCCCCGTTTGCTCACGGGCCCGGAAGCAGTTTGGATTTGATTGATATGTCTTCAAAATGCAAATAATATGCTTTGTTTGAATTTCTGATTTTGTTTCTTCGTCATTTGATAATGCAGATATCAATTGTGTGTTGGATGTTGGATCAGGTTGGTTATACAAACTATGGAGTTTTATCCGACACGGAATTTTTTTTCACGGATTTCAGTTCAAAAGAAAAAACACAGAAAGCACGTCTCACAAAACAGAAGCAGCACACAGAGGGAGAAAGTTTGCACAGAACATGAAATATATAAAGCGGTAGTAGTAGCACAGGAAAAATTTAGAAGTAAAATAACAGTGTGTTTTCGTTTTTTTGAATATTTGTTCAATGTTTCAATCAAATAATGAAGGATAGGGTGTTGGGAAATTGTAAAGTTCTCACGCATTGTCATTTCAAAGTGAATCTTTATCAGTACCCGATTGAATAGAGAGTTTAGTTGAGTGTGTGTATTGTATATTTTAGAAGTACATATATATATCTACATTATACGACATCTGGTAGAACCAGATAAAAAGGTTGGAATATATTGACGGGAACAACAAGTTTAATGAAGCACACAGATGGGCAGGTTTTTGCTTGTGCATGAGCTGAAAATGAAGGAACTAAGGGTTCATAAGAATGGAACAAAGAAAAAAAAAGGTTGAAGGAACGGAAAGGGGAATACACACAAAAGTTTCAGAACAAGATGTGTAGACTAGAGAAAGAGAGGTTTATTGAAGAAGTGTGAAAGTAGCCGAAGATTTCGCAAGTTGAGCAAGAAAGCGAGAGAAGAAGGTTGGTTAGCTGGTTACAAAAACAAGTCAACATCGCGCGTCTCTCGTCCTAGCGTGGTGGTTTGGTGAGGAAGAAATACGAGCAAGTTCTTCTTCTTCTTCTTTCTTTTGTGTGCACGTACATAAATGTATATATATGGTTAAAAATGACAAGAATCGAATATCACACACGAAAGGTTGGTTGTTGGCCGAGTGCAACTGAGAAGACTTTACACAAAGGTATGAGATTTTAGTCTAACAAAATGTACGCAACCCTGAGCCCATTTCTATACTCTACACTTTTTAAAGAATTTATCTTTTCTTAGTTTCCCTTTTTATTCCTCGTTTATATCTTTGGGTTTTATGTGAGTATGTGTGCCTAATTTGAGCAAAGGTATGCAACCCTTCCCTGTAGCATGTGTAGTTAAGATGGAAATAAAAGTTGAGCTTTGTTTCAACTTCTGACTCAGCTCATGCAATACTTTTGGCAAAAGATTTGGGCTCTTTTGTATCAATTTTTCTTCCCTTTCTAACTCATATAGTTTGTTGGATTGTATTGTATTGTATGAGGGTCTCTTCTCTCCTGTTTTTATTATTATTGCACAATCTCAAATGTTCAACAAGAGAACAAGTGAAAGCGAAGTGTCACCTTGGACGTCCCACATTCAGACGGCTTGACTGGCTTTGGCTATACTATACTTATGTATTACTGGTTGCTTACATTATTCTTCGCTTTTTTTTTCTCTCTCTCTCTCTCTCCTGAAATTCCTTGTCACCGCATTGCTCACTATATTGCTGGCCAAGGAAAAAGTGGTATTGTGAGTTACTATACAGGATACAAAAAGGCTGTATATATAAGACAAGGAATCTGTAAGCCGAATCCCTTTTCTTGAACGATAATAAGCGTGTCTATCTTCCCTTTTCTCCAACATTGAACTCGGCGACGGATTTCTTCGAACTTGATATCCTAAACCAATTTTCCAATACGGTGCTGATAGGATACTTAAGGATGTTATTTATCAGATGTGAATGTTCAAGGAGAAAATGTTATTCAAAATCTTCTTTTACGCATATAAAGATTGAATCAAATTCCCTTCTCTTTAACACTTCTCTGATCTGATGCTCTTTACTATAAAGTTTATCCCTGGAAATTCTAAATGGAAAGTGGTAAGACGGAGGAGGACGCGAGCAGATGAGAAAGCGTGTGCTCTTGCCGTATAGGTATCCACAATACCATATTTTTATGAGGGCTGTGCTCCCTGCCTTAATAACAAGTATGTGTATATGTGTTGAAGAAAAAACACGATTTTTTTCTTATTAGATACCTGTATACCAAAAACCAAAAGAAGATTGGCGAGGTATGAGAAACTTGACTCCGAGATCGTATTACTTGTGACACTGAGTGAGTTTTGTGAGCTCATGTGCCTTCTTTGTACCCTTGTACAAATTCCCTCCTTTCCTCCTTGCCAAAAGCTATAGTAGCGGTTGAAAGTGTAATATTTTTTGTATATGTGTCTGCATGCTGAATGCATGCTCTGGTGTGCCAGCTTCTCTCAAACTTTCGTCCGGACAGTGTGAAAGATCTGACTTGACTAAAGCTGGAGTTGCTAGCATTACTGTGATATGCAGTGGGGGCTTCTCTAGATTTTCTACTGGAGAGATTGTCTGAATGTTGATGTTGCTTTCGTCGTTCGTTCCCTTTTTCCCCTTTCCTTGTGAAACTCGTGCTTTCTCCACACTTGCAAAGCCAGAGACACACAAGCCACCACGAGCCGAAGCATTAGGAACATTAGGTACATATCAAGAATCCTTCAGCTACCATCTATGATCAACCCAGAGTCTCGGGGAAAGCATCATGAGAGTCTCTCTTTTTTCAATGGAATTTGTGTGGTCCTTTAATTTTAATAAAGGGTGCTTGGTCCTTTTTGCAATAGAATGCAAGTGAAGCATTATATATTCTCTGATTTCCTTAACGTTCATTCCAGTGCACCGTTACCGTTTCTCAGGATTGCAAATGCACAGGAAAACCCATGAAGACACTGGATTTTGCGTACGTGTTTTGTGTGAAGTCGACAGCAGCAGTAGATACACATACTCACACACACCACTTTTGTAGAATGGTTCGGAGAAGAAGCCGACAGAAAAGAAGATGCATACCATCACCATCACCATATCGTCTATGGGATGGTGGAATGGATGGAACACAAGGAGAGAAGTGGGCCAAGCTAGTACCTTACATATAAGACGAGCTATGGGATATGGCTGAAAAAACGATAAAAGATGTATTCAGGAGCCTCAACCATATCAGACACAAACACGAGTTCAATTTTCAACGAGGTCCCTTTACTTTTATGTATATACGAATGCTCATGCCATATTGTATTTGGGCCGTTTCTTCCTATAAAGCATTGCATTTTGAGACCTGTGTGTTACACAACCGCCCTTCATTTTCTCCTGCTATTCCAAATGCATGCGCTTTTCCTTATTTATATTTATACGTGCGAGTGGAGTGTACACTGAAAAAAGAACTGAATGAGAACTCATTTCCCCCAAAACTTGTACGTAGTAGTTTGCTTTCACCTCCTATTACATACTTTTATCTTACTTTTATGGATGCAGAGAGGTGTACAATCACTATTATCATCATCATCATCGCTGTTCCAAGAAACTTTAATCGCACCCAGATTATGCTGGGCTCCTCTATATCTCCCTCTACTTCTCTATGTCTAAAGGATAAGGCTAAAGGAAGGGCCATGGGGTTTGTATGTGGAGCCGCTTTGTGGTAATGCTAAATGATAATATGCATGCTGGGGCATTACGCGCGTAACATACAAGACTTGCTTTAAATTAGCATCGTAAAATGGTTGAAATTTTTGGATTGTCTTCAGCAGCTAAAAAGGAACACATGCAAATTACACTTTTCCCCATGTCTTTCTAGTTATGTAATTTCTGCTTTATTATTATTATCGCCCACTAAGGAGCATCTGCAAGGTTGCTTACATAGTACAATATCGCTAAGTAGAGAAAGAGTTTAGTTGCAGTATTTTGCATGTAATCTATTTCATACTATGTCCATTTTTCCCCGTCATTGTGTGGTAAGACAACCGATTGCAGACATTTTGCAGTGTTTTGCCTTTTCTGACAGACACAAAAGTGATGCTCAAGAGCGGAATGCAGTATTATAGTAGTAGCTTAAAAGAGGATTTAAATTTTTAATATGTGCATACTTGAAATATAAGCCACAAAACTTTGTAACCACCATCCGAAATTTCATTTACGTAAGGCTAACTGAAAATTCAGGATTTGTCTGCGATTCCTAAGTGTAGCAACTCATTATGAGCTACAATACTTTTATTAAAGAACATATGTATTCTATTAAATTAATTTCCAACATTTGCTCAACAACATGCATACATTGAGGTTTCATATGCGCATTCTATATAAAGTGATGAAATAAGTTGATGATCTCAACTACTCCACATTTAAAAACCTGTGTCACTCAATGTCTTTATGATACTTTGATCAATTTTAAAAACGAGACGAAAAAATTCTATTTTGTGATGGAAAAAGTCTATTTCGATCTGTCAGGTGTCAGATTCTCTTATATTAGAAAAGTCTTACACATTATTGGCTCGTTGGTGCAAGTGTCATTCAAGGTTGTGCTTCTTTCATAAAACCTACTCAACAGAAATTGTCTTGTAGACAGGTTTTACATTTCCCAGAGTTTTTATCAAACCGAGTTCCAAGTATAAAGCTCAAGCGCACCCAAATCAAAAATAATTTTGAACCAATAACTTAAAACGTTCCTCCCGCTTCTTTAGTCAACTACATACGTAAATGGAATGGCATCATTGTACATTTGTGAAATCTTTTCTGAATTATCCTTTGATTGCGAATTGCGACCGTCCGCATTGATTTCTGTTTGCCCTTGAAATTCCTTGCATACATACATGTGCATTATGCATATGACTAGGCCTTTGGTGGTATGCAGAAGGCCAAGTTGCAGTTTAATTCTCGCTTAAAAGGAGTACACGCGTGTAAACTCTTTATAAAAGGCTGAAGCTTAGTAGTTTCACTGGTCAAATGAGAGGAAGGAAAAAGTGGTTTTTGTTTCCTTTGAAAATGTATTACGACTAGATAAATTGCTCCATGCACGAAAACCCCATAGGCATTGTGGCACATTCTTCATTTAGCCAAAAACTTAAGTTTCACACTTGCTGAACACGTAAATTTTGATGGCGATAGTAAACACAACTGTAATTTTGGAATGTAAAACTTACTTAGCGTCATCGGGGATCTTGTATCTCCCTACACTGAAAATGAGTAAGTTGAATATTATGCATACGTTGGTTCGTAAAATATGTGAGTGTAATACGAAGCGAGATATATAGGGACTAGGCAAGGGCATAATCAGGAAATGTTTCCGTAATTTAGACTTTTTACGTCGAGCTTCCGTGTTTGCTTTTTTATGTTTGCTTTCATTCTCTCTGCCTATCTTTTAAGTTGATGAAGTGTCAATAACGAGCCAACGACGGGGCTTTTATATCTTTATCTAGTCACCCATTAAACGTGCCTCGTATGAAAACGTATGAAAGATTATACCTCAACCTTGTATCAGATGAATAAACGAGTTGTTTTAAGGCTTTTCATTTTAGAGATATATAAATGTTTGCCTTTCATCCTTCATATTTCTAACATGAGCTATGGGCGTAGATGCATCTAGACAAGGCAGAAAAGTTTGGGAAAATCGATGCCCACCACCATGTTATTTAATTACGGGCTTTGGGCTAGAGATAATTCATTCTATCCACCTTATCCCCGGAGTGTACCAAACCAACTACTTTCAAAATGAGTAAATTTATGATTCGAGACTATCTATTATGTAATTTAAGTGATAGTGAGTAGAGCTTGTAGGTGGGTCAAATTGGGCTGGAACCACTGCTGGTTTGGACTAACTTACTTTAACCAGTCCTCGTAAACGACTGTTCTTTTTAGTATTTGCTGAAGTATATAGTGAGAGAAGTGCTGTAAAAAGCACGTGCAAAATTAATCATTTTGGATTTAACTTGTTTGTTGACGCTTGAAGTTGAACCAACCAAACCACATAATGCCTGATTTGCCCTCTCTCCTATTACTTTATTCCCATTTCAATCCAAACTCTTCAATCTAGCACATCGTTATCTTAGATTAATGTTCAATCTAGCGTTTTATCGAATAACAATAATTAATGTAAGAATTGGAACTGTAATAAGCTTTCAAATTTCCTCCTGCAAAAATGTAAGACGTAGAAAATGTGTCATTTGGGAAGCCATTTTGTTAAAGAATTTTTTATTTTGCAACTCACTCAGTTGTGCAGACTTGCTTGTAAAATAAATAAAAAATTCGCAAGTCTGAGAAAAACACTGGTGAGACATGTACAAAGTCAGCTTCCCAAAAAGGACCCGAAATATATGTACCACGAAAAGATTTTTTTCAATCGTTGGAGAGAGAATTGAAAAGCCTATAACGGCCATTTCTCACTCTCAGCGTCTGACTAATAAAGTATCTGCAATAAACTGTTTCCTCGGAATAAAAACTAATTTTCAGTTCTGCAAAAGTCACAGGTTTATGCAGCGAAAGGAAATAAATGGAACAATCATGTCAGCCAATATAATGTATGTAGGCCATCATGGCATACAACGTAGTACACGAGACTGAGTACAAATGTAACACCGTACCGTGCCCTTGTTGAGTCAATTATTATTCGGAGAAGAAATCCAAAAGGCTCCACAGTTCACTTAATATGAAGGTTGGTTGTCTATATACATAGTGTTCACCAATTTCATTCAGCAAAATATTTTTGTAAGCCGTATACATTTTATTAAGCCCCGCTATAACTACGTATATATTCAGAAACATAAGCACAATTTTTACCTAAACATACTTTAATATAAATGGGTAGAGTAGAGTCACAGTTCTAGTCTGTTTGATCCGATTAATTGACAGAAATGTGAGTGATGACTCTCAATAAAGTAGTGTGGGCAGTGGGACATATTGTGTTTTACAGGTCGACCGTGAAATGAAACCCTGCGGGAGGAAATGAATTATGACCAGAGGACTAGGAAATGGGAAAAAATGCATCATGGCTTTTTTACTTAAGGATTTTTTTTATTTATTCGTCCTGGACCGACCGTACTAGTAACTGGACATTGGACTTACAACGCAAAAAAAGTAAGCTGGTGTAGTAAAGTGTTTTTTTGCTTTGTCCATACACCGTGCTTATAAGATTATTGTTCAGTCTCCATTCCAACGAGTCTGCAGCCTTCAGCAACAATATTTCCTATCTGTATATTACCACTACCACACGGTTCAATATGAGTATACACCAAAAATGACACGAAATTGTTCGATTGTAATAGATGAGTTTCTACCATTCATCACAAATTCGCTTAAGGATAAATAAAAAAAACAAAAGCACATCAAATCTTGATGATTTACTGTGTAAAAGGTGCTCTCACTTATTAATCTGGGGGAAGAATTGTGTGAGAACTAAAATCGAGAAAATGTATGCCACCTTACGAGTAAAATCATATATATGTAATTGCTATAAAGAAATATGAAATATTATATCTGCTATTTTCTCATATTCATCGGCTTTCGCCATATATTTTTTAACTGAGCCATTTGTGTAACAATAAATGTGTAACATATATTTTGAGGGAAACTGTGACATTTGAGTGCAAGAAAAAAGTTGGAATGACCTTCATTGACGGAGGGAAAAAACAGCTTCAGGAATTTATGAGTGTTACATAAAAGATGTAGCAACATTCATTTATTAGATAGGTATTCGTCTTCCAGTTACATTTTGTTGTAAAAAAATAGCAGTCATGCCAGACAGAACATATCCTTGTCTCTGTCTTGGTTTCCCTCACATTTTTATAGTTTTTCTGCTTTCTCTTTGCATCTCCTTTTCTTTTTCTCTGTGCAATGCATAATGTTACTACAAACTACATGAGGAAGCAGGAATAAAAGAGCTCTTATTTTTTTCTTTTGACTTGTGAATTCCTCCATGTTTCTGGAGAACTTTATGACGCAAAGTGATGAATAAAAGATGATTTTAATCATTTCGATGAGGTTTATACGAACGTAAGCAATCAAAGAAATGCTTTTCTAGTGTATTGCTGGACAGAGATTGATTTACCTCTTTATGCTTTTAAGAAAACCTCTGAGGAGTTTACTTGCTTTGCATATGAATGGGCACTCAATCTTGGAAAATACATTCATTCAAATGTATGCAGTGCACCACCTCAAACGTTAGAGATGCCATACTACAAGTCACTTCAAAACTCGGAGAATATCAATCGACTTGTCGCTTAATATAGTGCACAAGATCTGTCACAGGATGCGTATTCATGTTCGTGATGACAGATGACTTGAAGCTGATGAAGTAGCAGTACTCAACGAGATAGGGTAGACAAAATTTACATCCAACACATAAAAAATCTTCACGATGATAATATATATATAAGTGAGTTAGAGAACACTTAATCCAAGCTATATATATATCCTTAAACAAAACTCATGAATCAGTCAAGGAGACGAGGCCACCTTTATATAAAAAAAAAAATACTTGTCCGCTTCTGCTCGTCCTCTCCTATCCAACCCGTCAATAAAACAGGACACATCATTAAACAAATTACTTGCGCTGCTATGGAGGAAAGCTTTTTGTCTGTAGCTCGAGTTCTCGAGTGGATTATTCATGCATACGATTTTTCCTCGGAGTTGATTGATCTTCAACAGATGTAACAACTCTTTCAGAAGACAAACATGCCTCTACTACTAATGTTTTTGGAGCATTCAACACCCTCTGTTTGGTGAGATTTGAGCTGAATACATTAATTGAACTGGAACAGTATATATCGGTCAAAATAACAACATACGTAACTTCATTGGAGGAGTACTGTATAAAGCGTGCTTTCCCTGATAAGTAAGGCGAAATGAGAGTAAGGTCAATTTTATAAGCGTTTGGGAGAACGTGAGAAAGTTTCCTTTTTTGGATTTCATCGTGCTCTGCTAATGAAAGGAGGGGGCCTAGAAAAGTAGAGATGACAAGTCTGACATCATACAACAAAATGAAACCTATTCACTTCCATCCATGGTTCTTATTTGTTCTGCCATATGCGCTCGGCGTCCTTCACTTTATCCTTGCCAACTTTGAAACAACTTTTGCAATTCTAAGCAACATATATACGCCAAAAATCATCACTTCCATCTCAATCTCTTTCCCTCCTCGTTTATTAGGAGAAAATTGTGGAAACGCCAAAGATTACAGTAAAAAAAAGTTTGGCAAAATTGATTTCTTTTGGTGTGCTTGAGAATTAATTATTATGTATACAAGTACATCTACCAAAATCATGTAATGATCGTGTTGTTTCATGTAGGATGAAAAACCTTCTACACAGGAAATTTTTTGCTACTTCAATTTTTTTTCTTTCAGAGAAAAGAAGAAAAAGACTTGACACAAATTATTGTTTTTTCGACCTTCTAATCCAGTCTTTTTCCTACACTATAACTACCACCCACATCTATGAATCGCTCCCTCAGCCTTTACACTGAAACATTAATGATTTGAATCAGAGGATGCGAATACACTTGTCGAAGTCAAAAACTAAAAAATGGCCGTCAATTGCATTTTAAAATAATTGTATTTATGTCTTTCTCAGATCATGTAAACTGTCATGACTTGCTGAGTTTTTTTATCCTACTTATATTGTACTATGAGTATGCTGCATTTTTCTTTTGATTTCTGTGCACTGACTAATCTGAAGTCTGCATCCTTTCAACAATCTCCACTTCCTCCTATATAATATTCCGTATAATACTTCTCAAAGTGAATCTAATTTTCATGGAATCCACTTTGTATCTTTTCATTCAAGCTGGCCCGAAAGTAACATGCTATGTGTCAGAGTAAATTGTAAAGGAGGGATTAAGTCGATGTCAGCATGTTTTCTGAACTAACACAAAACACTAGTCGCTGACAGCATACTATCATACACAGATACTCTATCAGACAGAAGCGAAGAGATATACTGCTGCAACTCGAGAGAAAAAAAACTAGAAAAAATATATACCCTTTGATTGAGCAAATGGGTCTGAGAATCGGCTCAATATTCACATTTACAAAAAAAAGCTGGACTACTACTGCGAATAGGTATATATAGTATGGATGTTTCAACTCCAACTGCTGAAAACCTTTGTGTAATATTACATTTTTTCTACGCCAATTTAATGCTTCTTATGTGCACCATCGCCAATAGCCCATGTAGCCGGCTCCGTTTTCGTGTGTGTTCCTCTAACGGAAAAAAGAACTTGATCCGATTCATTCAAAAAAACACGTGCTATTACTTTGCCAAATAGCTCGGGAAACCCATAAATACCAAGTGAGAAAGCTTTGAGTTTGGACCAATGAATATATATGTATGTATACTCCATTCTATTCACCCGCATCCTTTCATTTCTAGAGCGAACAAGAGAATGAAAGCCATCACTAGGTTGAGAGAGAAACAACTCTTTTCATTTCAAAAGTATGGAAGTAAATAAGTCACGTTATGGTCACTTTGGGTGGACGCATATTGCTTTTCCACTATTTGCTTTAGGGAGGAAAAGGGAAACCATAGTACAATAGTGAAAGTGGCTATATTCATTCTGTCGTTTCGTTAAAAAAAAGACTAAAGAATTTCTGAATAGAATGGCAAATGATGTAAACTTTCTGTTTTTCTTACACACTTATTATGTGTTCCTCTTCCTACATATGTTTTATTGCATGACTTGGTTTTTTGTTTTGTTTTTTCGCTTTCACTTTTCACTATGCTAGCTCCTACTCCGTAACAAATACATATATTTCTACGTATGAGGTGATAAATCCAATGACCACCCGTCTTTGACCAAAGACTATTGTGTAGAAGCACAAACTGTCAAATCTTTGTACTTTTGTGCCACAGGATGGGAAAACAAGTAAATAGTGTGGCAGTGAGCTATTCCAACACAATGTTTAATGTTTCACAGATGAATGCTGAGAGTACAGGAGGAATCATGTTGTTAGGTGCATCTAAATAGAGCTCATTCACTTCCAGAACAGCTATAATAATTCGCCCTCTGTCTTTTATATGTTCTCCATGTCTGCTCGACCTTTGCTTTCATCCCGTGTACACTGTACACAACTGGTCTACACTTGTAATGAATAATTTTCAAGTTTCCACTGCACCTTTTTCTTTCTTATCAGCCTCGGCTCAGTATTTCATGCATGTCCAATATATGTTTAAAATTATGTAGATACTATAATAAATATATGTATATATATATATATATAGTACGTACTTGAACAACTTGTAACATTTCAAGCATGTTTCTACCAAAGTGATCGAAAGAAAGGTGAAATTACCATAGCCTTTTAAAGCACATATATATGTACATACGAGTACATGCTATAAATGCGGTTGTTCCGGCTGAAACTTTTCTATCCCATAAAATCGCTGATACTCTGAGAACTGCCAGTTGAATCGTAAAATTAATGCATGGAAAAAGCGATCTCTGCTCTGGTCTGCTCAGCCCGTTTTACCATGAACAACCACAGAGGTCACGGTTTTGGAATAACTACGAAAGCGCAGGAGGAAACTAAACTTTCCTGGAATCAGAAAATGTATTAGAATTCGTGCAAACTCTATACTCCTCCACTCTTTCCTGTCTCAAAGAACTCTCTCATTCATTTAAAAAACAAAAGTGACCGCTTAGTCACGTTTCATGAGGTACTGTTGTTCTAGAGAAGTCGTCCAGTCCGGATATGCTATTGCAATTCTCAGCCCAAATACATAAATATGCAGAAGGTTGTGCTCATTCGGTCGAACAATAAACATAGTAGAATCATTTAGAATTTATAAGCAGGAAATAAAACTAGGCTACTGTTTGTTTAAAGCTTATCAATATAACTAGACGCGTGGGGGAAACAAGGAAAGGGGCTCTTGTAAACGAAAGCAGCTTTTAACATGATTTTCAACTTGTAATTGACGAGTATTTCAACATTTTCAACCTTGCTTTTAAAAAGGGCAAACTGGATGAGTTACATCATCAAGGAAGCAATGCAGAATCATTTTTTCTGCTTGCTTTAGCTCTGACAATCTTCAAGTTTGTTTCTAACAGCTCTTCAAAACTGTTTTATGAAAGTGCTTGTTGAAAGAATGGAAGCTTTTAGCGGAAAGCAGTAATATGTATGGTAGTTGAGTTGGTGATGGGACGAGAACTTTGAGACAGATGGGTTTTATCTAACTGGCACTTTACTCGGAGAATGAAGAAGTTGACGGAATGCATATGAAAGCACTGTTATCAAGTTAACAGCAGTACCTTCGTATACTTTTTAGCCTCTTTGGCTCAAGTCCCATCGACTTAACTGGTACGGATGTCATCCATAGGTTGCAAGTTTATCATTATGAGAAAATTCAGCGAAATGCTTTTGCTATTACATTTGCCATATCTGTACTTTTATGTAAGCTTGGTTGGATGGCCCTGTGAAAGTAAGAGAAATATGCGGATCGTCAAGTGGCAGCTAACAATCCTTTTCCATTAAAGCTCTCCAAAAACGAAGGCTTATATTTTTGTTCTTTTATTAATTTGTCTATTGGAATCACGTAGTATATGTAAAATCCTTCATAAAATTGTAGTTAATGCTAAACTACAGATTTCACCACATGCAAGATTTCACATTATAAATAAACAAATCCTCATGATAGACAAACTCTCTCTAAATCTCTTAAATGACGACGAGAGGCTGATCAATTTCATGTACGTGTATAAAAAACAAACTCCCTTTCAAGAAGACATATCCCCCTGCTTTCATTCAACCTATTGAATTATCATTTCCGCATTCTTTTCTTCCAAATAACTAACTATGCACAGGGATCAATTTACGAGGAACTAAGTAAGAAATTTCCCTTGAGAATCAAGCCATCCGATGTTCATCATGTAACTAAAACTATTCTTTGGATGGTCCAGAGCAAACTTTCACCAAGTCATAATTGTGATCCTACATGGCCACACCAATTTCATGCAATGCTTACAGAGCTAAGCCGAAAAGGCATTGGAAGAAAGCAGCAATAACTGCAACGCCAAAAAAGACCGAACAGTAGGTTCCCTCTGTGTCACCAGAAGGATACTAACGATGAACCAGCTTTCAAAAGTTGTTGTTTCACTGCGCCAGTGTGCCTTTCAGCAAAGTTTTGCTTTCTCCAGGAAAAGTAGAATGATGGGGCGTACTGCATATGGTAGACGTAAAGTGATTTCATAGCCAACGTAGCAGCACACGGTATAACGTCGTTCTTTTCCAAATTCCATCCCCAAATTTCACTGTATTATTATAATCTATCCCTGCAAAGTATGGGATTATCAAGAATTCCACCGCACAAAATGCACTCATATAAAGTGTACATGTTTATGTGCGTGGATTCCAATGTAATAATTGTGCAATAAAACGATCTAGTCATGCATGCTTCAAAGCCCATCGCTCAATCCCCAAACTAAGGGAGAAAGGGAGCACACACACACGAGATATTTGAAAAGAAATGCCAATGGCATTATTAAATTCTATATTAGTGAAAGCTGGCAAAGTAAAAACAGCAGTAAAACCTGTTCCAGTAATCACACACTATACAACTATACATATTATATGTAATGATATGAATGAGAGCTTGTTGAAGAAATGATGAATATATTCCATACAAACATGGGTTTGCTTTCTTTTGCTAACGTGTGTGTACTTTAGTACACACACTTGCCTACCAAATTGTTTCAATAAAATCCATTTCATAAAAGTATGCTTCAGGATAAAAAAAACTAAAGACTTGCTTGGATTTTAGCCAGCCTGGTGTAAACGAACAAGTGTGGATGATTTAGAGAAATTGAATGCATTTTTATAGTTGTTCAATGGTACTTTCCCTCTTTTCAAGTGCAGTCCATATTTATAAAAGAAAAAAGTAAGTGTGTGTACTTTTTACCATCAAATAGAAAATATGATGACATTATAACACTTGGAAGGAATGCAAAGCCCAAAACTTTTTCCATTGTATTTCTTTCCTACCCACAGGTTTGCCGAGTTGTGTTAAGGAAATACACAAATTTTGACTTTTTTATATCCACAATTTTACAGTAATATATAATATAAGTACATGGAATGTAATACAATTCTGTTTGCTTCATTTTTCATTTCATGTCATTCTATTTATAAAAAAGTTTTGTGTACATAAATTGTAGTGCAAATTCATAATTTTGGACGATAAGGGGTGAAAGTGGAGATATACAGTTAGGGAAAGAAAATGTCTTGTAAAATGCAAAATGTGTGATGGGTTTTTGAACATTGTATTTACAGAGCGCGTAACTGTGTGTCTTTTTCATTCATTTTTCATTTCGCAAATACCAAACACCAGCTGTAAAATACATGAGTAAATATCCAAACATGCATTTTCATCATTTTGACATCAACGCAATGTCACCGTTTCCCTAACAAGATCTTATACCAACACTAACCAAAGGCTTCCATGTATGTATAAAGCTTGTCTTGAAGAGCCCTGCCAAATTATTTCCGCCTTCCTTCCTTCTTCAACTTGACACATTTTCTTGTAGTACATAATGTACATTTGAGGTTGGCATATTTATTATGACACCTCTCATATGTGCTCATTCCTAATCTCATTTCGATGTTGTATGCCAGTTTTTTTGGGGGAAAGAACAAGAAGTGTACAAGTAAGAAGTATAAAGCCTATATGAGTTTGTTGTTTCCTTCTCGCTTTCTTAAAACATGGGCATATATCATTACAATTTTGTGTCGCATTCTCCACAACGAAAGTTACGTTAATGTCTCTTACTATGAATCTAATGGTGGAACCAAAAGCTGTACGCTGTGTGAACATCGCATCGCCACCACGCCAAGCCAACCACCTACTATGGAAAAGATTACAGGAGGATGGTATTTATTAATCTAATACAGTGTGCTTGAGCTAAAGGATTCCACAGGAAAAAATCTAATAAACGTAAATATTTCGTGGTGTGAGCCCACATATTGGGTTCCACACTTTCCCTTCTTGACTTTCCGTTCCAGACAAAGTTTTTTTTTCAATACACGATGTGATTCGAATATATTTGGGTTATTCCTATACCTAGCTGCTCACTCACTCTCATCCTCATCTTATTTCATAAATAAATAATACACAAGTCAAACCAAATATGACGGTCTCACATGGAGAAAGTCTTATTATACATTCTGACAAGGTTGTTGGCTCGTCTTCTTCACCTGCCATTCAGTACACGTCAGCTCGTCGTCTGGTGGTGATGCAAACAAATTGTATGGGGGGAACTTATTCTTTCATTGCATTTCTTTTCTTGACAACAGGTTGAACATATATGTTGCTTGCTTGCAATTATGATTACAAAGGAATGCTGCTTACTAAATGTTGACATGGGCTGAGAAGGGGAATGAATGTGTGAGTAATGATGTAATTATTGTTATTATCTGCCTCCCCCTTGTCAAATTCTTGATAGATATTAATGTACAAGGATGACAGCTGCGTCTTACGGTAAAAATGTCTTAATCAGTGTGAGCAACTGTTCACCACGTTGATAATTTGTACAGATAGGAATGGCAACATCATCAATTAAAAAATAATGCATGCTTCTGCTTCACGATGCGATGCGATATTAAGACACATTGTGAATGACAGCGGAAAATGATTGCCTTCCATGAACGAAATTATTAATAATGAGCACAAAAAAATTGCTCAAAACTTTCAACTGGATGAGCATAATTTGTTAACGAAGTGAAACTCACTTCACTTCTATTCCTTAGCATTGTGTTGCAACAAAAGCATATTTACGTTGTACAGTTGCCAACTTTCATACAAGAAAAGTTTAATCAGCTCAGCTTTCCCTGTGTTACATTCACTGTAGCGTATTAAGTGAATTTATCCTGATGCGCTACCTTGGATCTCCCTTTTAGTTGGAAAACTTCTCTTTGCTATTCAATATCAGACGGTTTAAGGTTTCAAAGGACGTACGAACAGAGCTAAGCGGCAGTTCCCATTTAATGACTCCAATAAGTTTAAAAAAAGAAATCAAAGAAATTCGATTTAAGAGGATTGTAATCTTTACAAATACCATCCATTTATAAGCATGAAATCGGCCTTGGCACCTTCTTTAAAAGCTTCCCTATACCGATCGACACCATGGATCAGTTTGTTCAAATACTCATATTACAAAGCAAAGATTGAGCCGATTATATGGCATTCGCTGTTATAGATTTACCATAATACATACATGCAGTGTCGTTTCTGACTGCTTTCAATTCGAGAATTTGATTGTGTTGTGATGAAATTTCTTTATGAGAATCACTTTTACCTGTCCGTAACTCTGTAAACTCCTTCGTAATATGAAGATTGGTGGCTTCTTTTCCATAATAGCCTATAGCTAAGATTAAATTACAATATGCGGCATTGTTATATCAATCAATTTTTAATTGTAGTGCTAAAATTCTGAGGGTTTACTCCGGTTATGCCACTTATTTGCTAAAGGCTTGTTGGGTTTATTCTATTTTTCAAAGAAACGTTTCTTTAAACGACTACAGATATATTTGTATTTCATTCTTTGATTGGATTTTTGCTGCTAACGTAAGTTCATAGTCTCGTCAGCATGACCTTCGCAATAAGGCAGAAAGAAAAATGTCATTGAAAAATATCAAAATCACCATGTTCCCTGGAAGATTGCGAATCCATGTAGTTTTGAAATCGATGTAAGAATATCGTCATCATGGATTGATTTCTAAATTTCAAAGTTTGCATTATGCATTTAGATTAGAACATTGTAACATGGTAAGTGCATATCTGTCTGGATTGAGACATTTGAGTAGCCCCATTTAAACATAACATGGATTTTGTTAACCAACTCAAAACGATGAGTTCCCAACCAAACCGCAAGCATGTCAGGAAGTGAGAAAGATTCTCTGTGACGATCTCTTGTTTCAAGCAGGGAAAGCACAGACGAAACGGAAAGAGCGTACCCATCAAGTCAAACGAGGCGAGCGATAAGGGAGAAAGCTGATGATTCTCAATTTGTGTAACCCAGCGTTTTCCGACAGATGTATACCCTTGTCTTTGCTGGGATCTTTTGAGCGTAGGAGCCCCTATTTGAAATGTGATAAAAGTGTATATGTATGTATACCATCACAACACCATCAAACTCAGTATATGTACTTATATGTCCGCTAGAAAACATGGCATATACATGCATATAAAAATCCACTTGTCTGGTTCCCTTTCCCCAACAAACGCTGAGCGCTTTTTTGGTTGAATGACTTTCTCCTATGAATATATGTGAATGGTTCATCGTAAACCCTACAATTCAGCATTCAGTGCATTTGTTCAGCCGGTTTTAAGGACCATATTTATGTACATATATGCAAGCATAGCCATATGCATTTCCTTCCCTTGCTAACTAATGAGCTTGAATTCGACTAGATTTCTTTACTTTGGCCTAGTTCGTTCCCTCACTCCATTCTCTCTTCTTCCCTTGCTAAATAGAATAGCGTAGCGTGACATGAAACGATCCGTCTTGTGTATATTTACATGAAAACTTTGTATGAAGCAAGAAGATGATGATTATGATGAGAATGATCGTTTATATTAGTGCCTGTTTTGTTTCATCCTCTTCCTACTAATTTATCCCGGGCGTGGTTACAACGAACAGTCAACAATATGTGAGCACCAGAATAAATAGCAATAACTAGAAATCCCTTTGGCTCTCTGTTGATGAAATAAAGTGTTGTCGTTCTCGACTGAATTTAATCTCATCTAAATATGTATATCATCTCACACATCACATACCGATTGGCTTTGTTTTTTGATATTCAGTATTTAATTGAAGAGTTGAGTAACAACATAAACTTTTTGGTATTTGATAATCATATATGTTACGTGCCTGGAGTTTAATCCCATTTATTTTAGCCAAACTAGTTTCTGAGTTAGAGAACAAAGGGAGAAAGAATATAAATTTTGAAGATAAGATGCTAATCTAAAAAAAATTGTGCTTGTTAAAGTACGTAGATCTAAAAAAAAAGGTTAGCATGGGAATATGGATAAGGATACTCGACCATGAAGCACTCGAAAAAAGAAGATCTCTTGAATGCTGTGGGAAAGCATTCCCAAATACGCTATCATAATTGAGTTGATCTGAGCTTATACCACAAGGGTTTTAAATAATACGGTTATACCGTGTCACTTTGTCCCCAAAAGAACAAAATTTCTGTAGGAAGTAGGGTATTACGGAGGACTCAGACATGTTGAACATTTGACATGACAAGGTAAGTTACGACGAGAAATGAAAACTCGAGCGATTCCGCTGCTCTCGTCCATCTCTTACTTTTTCCCGTTGTCATCATATTCCAGAGCGTTTCTTGTTCTTGTCGTTTGACTAGCAAATACAGATATAGGATGTTATGAAAGTTTATAGAAAAGGAATCGAATTGAGTTTTGGAAATCGAAGTTGGGGAATATATAGCGGAAGAACATTGAGACTTTTTTTCCTCCGTTCCTTGAATGAAAGTCCCCTACTCAAGGATGTATAACGAGTTGAACTGAACAACTGAAGGAACTTATTTTGAGTAAATTTTTTTCCCTCAAAAGAGAATTGTTTTGCAAACTTCAGCCATTCAGTTTACACTCTCTTTTCACATTTGTGATGTTGGATGTTGCTCTGTGCCCTCCTTTTCCCTTTTGTCGCCTATTATGCCGATGTAGACGCGTTCCCTGAATATGAACTAGTAGAGCAACGAGGTGGGGTGTGTATATCGTGTTTTTCTTAAACGAATAGAAAATACTTCTTTACGAGCCATTGGATAGACATACTAATCTAATATATTATACGCAACTCTGTTGAAGTTTCCGTAGTTTGAACAAATGGCTAAACTTTATCATTGCATCTTACATAAAATGACGTCATATTGACCATGAATTTTAACTCTTCATGCTCAAAATACCCATTAAATGGAAGATTCCCTTTGAAATATAGAATCGTCCAACCTAGATCCACTTTCACTACTACTGCACCCATGCTCGCTCCGAATATGTCATCTATGTGAAAGCTAAGACAAGCTGAGACTGTTTATGCATGACAATGACAAGGCCCGGAAAATGTAGAAATGAAGTTATTATTAGGCTTTTAATGCGGAATTCAGCGGCTTTCCAAGAAATGATACATGAGAAAAGTTCCATACGTTACCAAACTACCATCAGTACCATCGTCCGAGTGACATTACACATATGCTCGGAAAAAATGAATGACATTTGATAATGCTGTATACAAATGATCAAAAAGCATCAGTCGAAGCGTCTAAGCTTACTGTATATCCACTACTAATACATACTAATGAGCGAATCGATTTTGAAACGGAGACACAATATACGTAAAAAATTACATGCCTATACATACATACATATAAAACATCATTGTCAATGGAATAATGATGACATGCTATTATTTATAATTTCTATAGGTTTGTCTTCATAGTATTTCAGCTTAGAAAGAAGATAAAGTAAACATTCAATACCTTTCCAGCAGGAAAATGAAACATTAAAAGCAGTAGTAGAACTAGTAAAAAGAATATGAATATTTATGCTGTGTGTTATGAAAAAAAAGTCAATAAAAAGCATTTTGGTCATGAATTAACTTTTTCGAACGTCTTTAGGCTACCCATTTACTAATAAATATGCATGTAAGTTGTGCTAAGCCGATTTAATTCATTTACTAAACATTCTTTTCTTACACAATATAACTAGGCTGAGATTCGATAGCGGATTAGCGTTAAAATTGGCCTTTTTTAGTTGTTTGAAAATTAGTACAAAGTTTTACTATCACATGCAAGGTACACACTTGTACTAATTACGGATGAAGCAACTTTGTGAAGCTGGTGCAAAACGTGAGGTACTTTCACATTTCCAGCTCATACTTTTTACCTCAATCATACTCACGTTGGAACTAGTTGTGACTATAAATTCTGATAAGGCATGGCCAAAGCAAAGGTTTCTCAATGAGATTTTTTTTGTCTGTAATTGTGGAGTCTGAAATTATATAGAGTTTTTACACTAACTGGATAATTAGGGCCACATAACCTTTTACTTGAATCAGTGCCCTCATGAAAGCACTTTATAATTATGTTTCTCCACAAATGAGGATATCATAATCTCCTAGTTCTGGAATCCAGCTGCGAATTTGGGGTGGTAGAAAACACGCCGACTAATTTCATGTTATCGTGTCATGCTGCTATATTTGCAAAATGCCGAAAGCGTATTGTTGGGATTAGGTCGTTAGAAATGTTATGAAAAGAATATCCATCTGCTACTGCTGCTGCTTATTGCTCTCTTGTACATGTAATTATAAAAGGTGATAAATGGAATCGGATAAGCATGTATAGATTCGGCTTAAACATATTTAGTAAAAGAGAGGTAGCAAAGAGCAAGAGGATGTGTTAGCAGAAGGCTGAAAAGAGTATCACATTATCATTCTCAAAGTGCCCTGCTTAATCCGATTTAGCTTCTACTCCTCTGTATATGACGTTTATTTAAAATGAACTTGTTCCTTTAGTTTTTAGACTGGTACTGTACTACTTTGTGTGTGGAAACCGGTAGGGCATATGATAATAAAAGGCTTTGAAGAGGGGTTTGCTTTGGATTAAGCGTGGCTTTATGAGTGTACGAATTTAATGGCATAGTTCATGAACAAAAATCCAGACGACCATAAACATTAGTAGCATCCAGTAAAAAGTGATGTATGAACATGAAGTGTAGTATAGTAGCTACATTTTAGAGCAGGTCGCCTTTTCTCCTTTATCTTCTTTGCCATCAGTCAACCTTTTTGGATATGCATGATTCACTCTCAGCCCAATGCAACACAGGAGATTTTTTACAGCGTACATATAAGCAAAAGCCCAAAAGAGAATAAGGTTCCTGTGAAAATGAAAAGGGAAATGAAACAAGGAGCAGTGCTTGTATGAGAACTCCATATATATGAGAATGAATGTGAAAGCTTAAGAGGAAGCTCGCAAGTAAAAAAAAGGGAAAATTGTGAATTTCCCGTAAAACTTTGGATTACAACGAGAGTATCAGCCTCGAACACACCAGACACCAGAATATAGCGTGTGATCCGTGAGTTTTTTTTCCTTCATCACATCACATATTCTTCACAAGTTACGCTTTCACTCTCTACGTCTCCAGCATCATGTTTTGGCTGAAAATTGTGCTTTCGCTAACAGAACAGAGAGTGCAAGGATTTTCATATCCGTATCAGAAGAAGATGGGAAAAAATGCTGAGAAAAGGGATACGCACACATTAAACCGCAATAGTTGTAAGTATGGTTAACATTATTTGAGAAGCCACTTCACCCAACCACATATACCACCACAACGCACACATAAATGAATACAAAATAGTAACTATTTCCATATGGCGTGGTGAGATATGCACTGTCCTTAAACCTGAAAAAAAATATTTATAGCTCTTGAAATTCGAAATAAAAGAATTCCTCATCACTTTCGTCTCTCAAGGATTACTCAACGGTGAAAATGGAATACGGCAAGCATATTATTCCCATACATACTTTCACATTGGGTAATGAAGAAGTAATATTATATTTTGCGGCTTACATGCTTATATAGTATGATTATACAAGTTTTAAAGTTTTTTGCTGCTTTACTATATAGTAAAAAAAAATAAGTCGGTGGTGGTGCTGACATAAAATAATCCTCTGAGATAGATCCAGCAAGCTGTAACTCCTATTCTTCCCTCTGACCCACATTTTTTTGGAACAACTCACACTGACTTATCGGACGGTTCTAAAAAAGACTTGCATGAATCCATCAATGGCGCGTTTGCAGCCACAGGTTTGGAGTCTGAATGAATGTCTCATTCCTATACAGAATTATTTTGGAGGGTATATCTATCCACATCATGGTCTTTTCGTAGGTTTATGGTTCAAGTAATAAAAGTGTAAACGAGTATATTCAAAAGTGCGACTTGACACAAGAGTAAAAGACACTGTTTCAAAAAAAAAAAGGAAAGTGGAGTCTGAGAATGATCAAGAGTTTTACTTTCATTCGAGGTTTCTTTTTCCTATATGTTGGATACCAAAAAGGAAGGGCTTAGTCACTTTTTTTTGTATCCAGCCTTAGCTTCACAATACCCGTTGAGTTTCGTTTCAATTCTTCTGGTGTACGAAATAAAGGTCCTCAGAGAACAGGAATGAATATATCATCATCATATACATATGAGGTTCCAGAGTAGTAGATACTCGCCTAGATATTATAAACATAATGATATAAGGATAGATATGTGTGTTATGTTAGTATCTCTTTACCACACCACCGCATACCCAAACCCGATTTCAATCTTATCAACTTCTCCAGAAGTAGTGAGCACCCCACTGCACTTCATCAGTTTTGTCTCTACTATGCCACATATGTGCTTAGATGATACATGCATCAACTCTTTTTCATATCCGACATTCACCAACACTACCACTTGATGCGATGTGCTGGTATGTTGTAACTGTAAGTTATGGACAATGTACTATGTGTATATCTGGAGAAAGGCTGAATATTATCTTTCAATATCCACAATAAGCACCCCCGCATTAGGGCCCATGTTCATGTAAAGTTCATGTATCATCTGTCTGCAATCTCTATATCATTCATTTATTTTTCCTTTTGCTCAACTTTTCTCTCATATAATAATGCATGTCCCTGTTCATCTATGTATTGTGGTTGCCTGTTCATGCTACCCAAATAATAAGAATAATAGAGCAAGGTTTTGGCACTTTGCACACGCCGTGCTCCCATCATGCATGCACTATATATGCACTGCCATGATAGAGGAACAATATGTTTATGCTGGTTTGGCCCCAACTGACTGACTGAGTGAGCTGAAGTAGTGGATAGACGTGATGGAAGTTATCAATTTTTCAATTTTAAGAACCCGAGAGTCAGTTTCATTTGCATTAGTGATTAGAGACGTTTGTTCTCCATTAAACGTATCATACTTGATGTAGCTTTAACATGACAAGATTGCAGTCACATGAGAGAGACAGTAGACAGTAGCGTATATATTACGTATGCTTGGTTTCATTTTCAAAATTTTGGTAAACCTTATGGGGGTTAATTTTTCATGGAGGGAGCCAGTCCCATATTTGGTACTCTTCATGGCCTCTGTATCTGGTGATGGAATGGAAATGAATAAAAATAAAAATTCACGAAAGAGAATCAATACAAACAAATTAATTTACAACATGCCACATGCGATAT
This sequence comes from Orchesella flavescens, assembly GCA_964034955.1. NCBI lineage: Eukaryota > Metazoa > Arthropoda > Collembola > Entomobryomorpha > Orchesellidae > Orchesella > Orchesella flavescens. Next base: position 17,306,489 of record OZ035955.1, on the reverse strand, counting down.
CGTTTGAGTAGAAGTTTCAATTCTGCTTTTTATACAGTGTAACGAATATGATTGGCACTTTCTTTTATGAATTTACGGCTATTCAATTACGTAAAAAGTGTTATGGGTAAAATAAAATTGAATCACGAGTGAGCTAATGATAGAGTTTCCTATCTCGGAGAGACTCAACGAAGGGGCATGATTCAATTCGGACTTTTCCCAAGTATATATATAGGCTATAGGTAATAGTACTAATAACAGAAACTATATATTCTATCATCATATCATACTCTTCGTCACTTTTCTTATACTTTCGAATTTCCGATGTTCCTACTTTATTAGTTCAACTTGTTAAAACTAGTTTATTGTTTTGTTGTTTTTGTATGTCCGTCTGTCTGTACGGGCACAGAAAATATCATTTTGAAGATTTTTTTCCAAAAGAGAGCTAAAATTACATTACATTTCCGAAGTGTTAAATTGTAGATAGTAAAGACACAATTCAGCCAATGAAACTTTAGTTTTGAGAATTGATAAATAATATGAATTTTCACTAGATCATTGGATTGCAGATAACTCAAGTTGCCAGTTAAGTAAATTTCCATTTATAAGTTTATTACAGATTTTATTAGCAAGGGACGATCTCTAGAGATATTTCCTATATTCCGAAAATTATATAATTTATCCATCCGACCTAGATTCTGGTTGATCCTAAAGTACTTTTTTCATGAATATAAGAAACTTGCAGTTGGACATTGTTATATTACAGATGCTCCAATATTTATAGTATACATATGCCCAAACTTTCGCCAGTGACCTATAATAAAAAGCAAACTCATCAACAGTTTTCCTTGAATCATAAGAGTGCACCGTTGCATTGTCATTTTTAAAAACTATTCGAATCCGTCATCAATAATAATTGATAGTTTAGAATCAAATCACTTTGATATCACGTGATACGGAGCAACTCTCCACTTATCAAGAGCACTGGGTATGGAAATACAATGTTTCGGAGGTAAATAAAAGAGAATGGAGATTTTCATACATACATTTCTATATTTAAACTATACTTATATCGCACCACTTAACAGTAAGATGAGTCCCGATCGTAAGAAAATTATTGCAAAGTTGTAAGGATTCCCTTTATCCCAAAAATTCTATTATGAAAGCGGCTTGCATGTTTAGAGTGATCTGCTGGCTTCCAACTCGACATTTTTCATAATGGCACACGCAAATAGCTTTGCACAACTATTTTCCACTTCTTTTTCCTTACACCGACTTTTCTCTTTTTCCCCATCTGTTTTCTACCTCATCGTCAACTTTTCGCATGATTTCAGATCAGTTGAGCAGCAAAGAAAAGTTTAGAGGCGACGTAAAAGCGTAAATTGCTAAAGAAAAACTTGTTAAACGGCCCCTGTTCGATGAAAAGAAATGCTACTGCTGGGAGAAGTTCTACTACAACAAAGCTAAAAATCTATATATACACTTACATGCATCGATGAAAGTTACGTCGACTGCAATAATGTGTACACTCACTGGCATGTATTGATTTATTATGTAGCTGGGTGTCAGTAGTAGTAATATATATTTACTGCTAAAAAGGAATTTAAAAGATCTTCCAGTCTAGAAATTCAATAATAAGAAGAGTCAGTCAAGTAAACTTATTCCGTTTCTTCTTCTTCTCCTTTTTTAAAAAAAAGGATGTAGACCACAAAGAATCAAGGGTCAGTCAAGTCAAGGGAGTACGGATCAGTAAAATATATAGCGTGACAAAAGTGAAGATGGATGGATGGGACAATTGTAACCCTCTCACTCCCATGGAGCAACCAATATAATGTTTGGACACTAGAGGACTTTCATCAATTCGTTTCAATCTAATCCTAACCAAAGCTATATCGTTCCCAGAATTGAAGTAGTAGTGTTACGTATGAGAATGAATGAACTTGTGACCAGTCTTTTTTGTGTAGGATATAAAGTTTATTTTTCGATCCATTCAAGTTCTTTGACTGGGGGCGATCCAGCTGTCATAGTTCTCACGAAAATGGTTCTCTTCAGGAACATGTTTGGTAAGGCTAATCATCAGGATTTTGTCAGGTATTTATTGGCTTTATATAAGCTTTTACTCACCACCTACCAAGGGAAAGTACCTAATGACACTTTCCCAGTGTATTAAGAAAGGTTGAAATGACGTTGATTCTACTGACTTTCACTAATAGGTTGTTGAGCTTGATAGGAGCTGCCTAAATTTTGTAATCAATCATACATCTATAACCTGATAAAACCATCAAGTTAAGCACTTCAAATTTTTTTACACTTTTGTTGACTTTCTGTTAGTTTCTAACCAATGTAAACGAATATGCTTTTATTTTTAATGTAGTAAAAACTAAGCTAAAGTGAGTGAGCAAACTTTTATAGAGTAAACCCATTTTTGCAGCGGTTACCCTTTGTTTGTTTGAGTTTAGAGAAAAAAACTCCTCATATTCTATACATCCATTCCAAATTTATCATGCATGAACTTCAATTTATATTAAAGTTTATTTAATTTCGCAAAATTGCGTTTCTTTATACCATGCATAAAACTTTTCATTCTTCGAACCTCTGAGAATATGAGAAATGAAACCATACATTTACTGACATGCTTGAAACAAGGGTTTCAATCCTGGATACGTTAACCCATGCAAAAGATTTTTTGGATAGCTCTTGGCTACGTTCTTACATTACACCAGACTACACGCTACAATATATTACAAAGCAGAAACAAAAAGACCTTGATTACTGAACGCATACGAAACAACTCTGCAGGAACGTTAGTGTCATTTTGTCAGTGATAACCAGATTTTATATTCCATCTTGTATACACCTCAATTTCCTATTCGTCCTCGCTTCTCTGTAAAATTTGCTTAAAGAAGGGATTTTGAGCATGAGTAAGCTTTGGATTAGGTAGACGGACAAAAAGAGTACAGGGGATACACAGCCCAGTCGTTGAACAACAATCCCATTAACTTCCGTAATAAAACGTTCCACTCAGCGTATCCTTATCCGTTGGGTATAAAAAATTCCCTTTGTTTCTTTGAGTCATTATGCGAGTTATAAATGCTCGGACTCGTCTCCAGTTTTTGGGGAAACAAGTGAACAATGTACATCCACCAGTAAAGAATAACATCATCTCTTTCTAAACACGGATTGTTACTTACCCTGGGTTACATATACTGTTGAGTATTTGAGAAAATAAAAGTCGTATAGGTGTAGGCATCACTTTTTGAAAAAAACCTTTTGAAACCGAAACATGATGCAACAGATTTTTACTCTACTTTCCCTGCTAAATCATTTATATTCACTCAGCATGATATCAGTTGATGATTGAGTTAGATTAAACAGGATAAATGAATGCTGTCATTGTTATCGGGTGATATATTAAGCTAGTAAACATCAGAATAGCGTATAATAATTTAATTAATATACTAAAATCGTATTCCTTCAAGCTATTCGATATTCATTGCAAGTTGATAGCCGCATGTTAAAAACCATTTAGATTACTACCCCTCTGCATGATGTTCTTAGTAGGTCTATCTATAACTTCTATGAAACCTTTCGTATTAAAACAATCTGGTGGTAAATCTCTTGAGCTCTTGTGATCACAACACTTTGTATGTCCTATGGGTGCACAAATGATCATTGAAACCATGAGAAAACCAACTACCAGCTGAACACCTAGCATGTCTAGTCTTATTGTTAGCGTTGCAAAAAATTTGACTTTCTTTATGAAGCCAATGTCCACTAAAAGTGCTGAGTCAAGCAACCAGGTTGTTACACAATGTTCCAGAAGAACATGGTTTCCTACTCGTTCCCAGTTTGGTTAGAGACTTAAGGCAATCGATGTTAGGAAAAGCATTTGTTTAGCAAGAGGGCCTATATATGAAACTCAACATTGCTAAAGTTGTGACTTGGGATGTTGTCACGTAGGAAGGAAGCCTTGTTAAATATGCATATATATTTCAACCCTATAAATACAAGTGCACACATTGAGGTTAGGATCCTATAATATCCATGTCCTCGTTTTTATGATCTTACATATATGTGTATATTTTGTCTTTTACTATTGTTCTACAATATTGTGTGCAGTGTGTGTGTACCACTACGCTAGGCTGTTGCAGATGTAAACGCAGCATTTCATGGTTCCATGTAGAGAGCAAGTGCAACTCTAATGAAAGGTTGTGAAGCAGTGGCATTGAACGAAACATAACGGAAATGAATATGTCTAGAATAAAATGAAAATCCATAGGATTCACCAAAAAAGCCTTTGACAATTGAGATTCTTAATATGCAATTACTTTCTCTAATTAAATTTAATTAGCTCAACAATTTCGTTAATCGTGGCTCGTAGTGATAATGGCAGTGTCTGGAGTCAATGGGTGAGTGTTATATATCGCAACTTTATAATAAAGTTGCCTATTTAATCGAATTAATCTAAAAGTTGATGAAATGAGCATTGTGTCTTATTGGAAAAATTATATTGTTCCAAATGAATTTTGTCTTTAATTTAATATGTTGTTACATAAAAAAATCACTTTCAACCCTTGAATGTGCTAAAACACAATGGAAATAAATATAATGATTCCGCAATATATTGTCCAGCACTGCAGAGAATCTTAATGTAATTTCGGCAAATGTTGCGGAAAGTTTCTTCCCTTGTTAGCCGCATTTTAGATGCTTTCTTATAAGCGTACTAATACACATATTATATTATATCCCAATTACAATTACAATACTTGGCCTAAGAACTTTTCCCTTTTTCTCATATGCCCATCAGCGCTCACTCTATTTGTAGGAAGGGATTTTGTGCTTCAAATTTTCTCTTTTAAACCTGAATCTTTCGAGCTCTTCTGAAAAGCCTAACCTAAATTTGTTTGTGTGCGGTGCAGACACAGAGATATTTTTCCTTTATTGGATCGGACAACAACAAGAGTATAGTTATTTGATGGCATGTCCATGTCCAAAGTCCCAATTCTTCGTCAATACTCGTATGTGTGCTGTTATGAACACCATAATAATGAAAATATGATATGACGGAAACTATAAAATCTGTTCTTGTTGACGAGCACATGAAGCTTCATCACATCTGACAACATGGACACAGCCTAAATGCATTAGATGGTGAGCTGTAAGCAGCTCAATGTGATCCGTATCTCCACAGTTCCTTGATTACGAGAAAATATAGTGAAACATTAGAACAGTGTGTGGATCCACTATACAACGTTCCATTCTTCCATTTCTAAGATACAACAACGACAATCAAACGGACAGCCAGCAGAAAAAGAGAGAGCAACACGCAAGCATATAATAGTCATCTTGGAGAGTTTGGCTGGTTGAGGAACATTATGCAGTACAATTCATGTGCACCCACAACCGATTCTGAGAGATATATGTACGAACCTAACAACGACACACGAGAGTCGTTCGTCCTCCAATAAATTTCAAAGGGGATATACTATTGATAAAATATTGTACAAATAGTTATCCACTGGAACTAGAACAAAGAGAGTGAGTGAGTGAGAGAGAGAGTGGACGGCATTCACTTTCCCTTCTGGTGAAAGCACATATGTGTATATATATGGAGTGCACTAAAGAAACGGCATTTTTCAACCACTCCTCCTACGGCTCTTTTTATTTTTCCTACTGCCTCTTCAGCTTTCAAGGATAAGGAAAGCAATTTGGTGAATTATGGGCTCACAATGATGTAATATGAGTTTGAAGAAGCGTACTTATTATGCGCTAAATTGCGCGCCTTTGTAAAACCAAAAGACCAACATGAGTCCACTACTTTTATTGAGGCGTGGTAAAAACTTTGTCTTTAGGTGGCTTTTTCGAGGATATAATGTATTATATACATATTACGATATTTCTTCATTCTTTTATAAGTTATGTAGGTCGTGTACATGTTTTATCAAGGGCCTTGGGAATATATATGGTGTACATAATAATATTGTACATGTGTACGTACATCCATACGTTTAATATGATCAACTTGAAGAACATGGCATGGCCTTAATTGTGTGAGTAGAAAGTGGTGCTCACGACCTGTCAAACAGACAACGAGTTGAGTAGAGAAGATAATATGTACATAGAGGGATGGTGTTTGGAACAGTGAACTCACTTGTTGGGATTAAATCATCATCGTCATCATCAACACACTTGAAGTGGCTGCTTGGTTGAAAGGCGCAAATTGCTAGACATATACATAGAATGAAAATATAAAACTGGGAAGATGAAAGAGGAGAGAAAATATGAGCATTTTTGTACATGTTTCAGGCTGGATGAATCCTCAATACTTCTCCATCTGCCCTCCCTGCCTTGTAATAAATTAACTTCGATGAAATCCAGGTTGGTTGAGTGGAATGTAAACTACGTGTATATGCTATCAACACGATCCCTACTCGCAATAATTAAGCAATTCAAAACCAATTTACGTCATGTTATGTACTTATATGTATGTATATACCTATCTTCAACCTCCTTGTTGGCAATGTAGATTTGCCATTCAAAACAATATTGATTTTCTATTTTTCTTACATATTGTACACCAAAATTACCAAACAAAATCATAAACATTGTAGCATATTAAGTAATAAGGTGTAAATAACTATCTACAACTTGGGCTTTATATTCATTTTGTGGCCAATTACTGTGAAAGAAACTTTATTACTAAATCATGGTCATGACATGACCAAAAAACCAAGATTTATTCATACCAAACAAAAATGGTTCGCATGAATGACTCTAGGAAGACCGAATGAATTATAAGTACCCAACGTGCAAATGAGAAGTTACTCTCTCGGAAGAATGAACGTACAAGAAGATCTCGTTTTTTTTTGCATTCAGAGAAAAACTCGTTCCGTAAGATTCGTTCCAATTTGTTATTTCGTAAATATTTCCTGAAATCACAGTGTATACACTATATATATAATCTAATTTTACGGATACAGTTTACAGTTTGTTCCTCCATACTTGACCGGTATGGTAAAATGCTTCACATGAGTGGCCAGTAATCTTTTATGCTCTTTTTTTGGCTAAGTCTTACACAGTAAAGAACGTACACAGATATATTTCTAACTATAAGGCTTTTGACGAAAATTCCAGAATTTATATTTATTACCATATATAACAAAGGGCCAACCCAACGACAACATTAAATTCGACTGATATTCCCAACAAAATAAAAACAGGAGGAGGAAAATGGCATAGAATTTTATGAATATGGCGATGACACAGAATGCCCATTTGAGTATCAAAGATTTCCATACAGAAGCAGTGATTCACTTTCATGTATAGGCGGAAATGGCTTCCTGTATGAGGCTTTAAAACTATTTTTGTCAATATTAAAGGAAGAATATTAGTGTTAAGACCGCAGCTAACAATGCTGTTTTTACACGCATTACAAGCTGGGTCGTGACCAACAGGAAATGATCTTCATATCATCGTTAAACATAAGGACTAAAAAGTGAAAGCTTTGGTTTTAAGGGAGTGTCGTGTACGTAATGTTTGGCTTTTAATGCAAATTTTCCATATAACTGCATACCATTTTCTAAAAGCATACAAAAAGGGGATCCAACGGAGTACAAAATGGATATTATCCCCTCAAATGGTACCAGCAAAAGAAAGACTACTCATTGATTGGAAAATATGTTGAAAAGGGATGTGTTGTCTTGTTGCACAATATGGGAACCTTTTGGTTAAGACACCAGGCTGACAATTCTGAGTACATGCCAATAATACTCCTTTTCGTATGTAAAAATCAAATATGTCACATGCAACAACAGGTTCTGGATACTTTGGAAACGTGACTGTCTTCATATATTGCAACTTGCTCCCCGTCACAATCAGTTCAACCTCTCACCAAGTAATAATATGAGTATGAGTGGCAACTCGGCTCTGCCTTGACAGACTTAACTTTTTACTTAAATTGCTTCCACTTCTCCATCCCAAGAACTTATTCCTTGATTTAGAAATTAACAACATAAAAGGACAAAGCGGACATTAATGCATACTTTAGCGACTCGGATTCTATTAGGTTGTGTGCAGTCAAAGAGAAAGAAGCCTAGACGTGGAGTGAAAGGTCGAGAAATAAGATTTGGGATTTCTGGCGTCATTCCCGGAATTCCGAAACAGTCAACTCCCTCCAAACTTTCATTTGTAGGGCTCATGTTAGTTGAAACCACTCGTAACATCAACAAAATGTAGCAAAACGCAGCTGACTTTTTGTTTGAAATCTTAACTTGTTCAGAAAACTCTGTGTGAGAAAATTCATATAGACGAGAGGCGTCTCTTCTGACGCTTTTGAGGTAGCTTTCAAGTCGAACTTTCACACTTAAAAGCTCAACTTGCCCAAACCATTCTAACTTCCTATGGGTTAGGTTGCATCCCATCCCCAAAAGCATGTGTGTGCATTTCTATGCGACTCTCTCTCTTTCTCGCCCATTCACCAAAAATGCTTGTGTCTTGTTACACAACACAAAAAATGGTTTCAGTTCTGTTGTGTATAGTATCTTATTTACTGGGCCGTGCTGCTGTGCGTACATGGTTCATATATTTGCTACGCCCTGACTCAAAATACATATACTTTCTCTCATATAGATGAAGGCTGTGAAAAGGAGTATGAAAGGGTGCTTCTCCGTCCATAGTTTCCGTTCTAACGGGAAAGTCAGAGAAAGAGGAAAGTGTGAAGTCGGGACATGGAATAACTTCAAGGATAAGCAGAAACGACGAAAACAGAAAAATATTCTCAAGAGTCAGATCAGTCGCAGTTTTTCCACAAAAGAAAAAGTCGAGTTTCCACTGTTACTCTCTCTATGATTATGTGTATGTTCCAGGCTCATTGAGGAGTGATACGCGATGCAATAAATAGAAAGAAAGCAAGGCAAGGGGGAAAATATACAGTTAAGAAGAAAAAAAGAGAGAGCACATGCGGCTTGTCTCGAAAACGAATCTAGAAAGGAACAACAGAAATACTACGCACACAACAGTAACAAAACGGTGCAGAGGGCCGACTTCGTTACAACTTGTCTTAACAAAACTTCTTGTAGTCCATGTGTGTATGCCTATTCGGCATTTCCATCTCGTTTACTTATAATGGACATACCATTTGAATGCCTGTATGCCTTTTCCTTCAAAAGTCTAAGAAGAAGAATACACCAAACTAAGTCAGAATGAACGACATTTTCTTCCTTTTCGCTGAGTGTAAGAGTAGCATATTACACGAAACATAAAACATGATCTAACTAAGCTTCAAGAGAGTATTATACGATTTTCATGATCGAAATTTCCCATTGTCATTCTTCTCAAAGTGAACGTGAAAGTCTGGCTCCTTAACAGTTCTTCGTTGGTTCCCCTCCTTTGGTGAGCCACAAGGGTGAATATGAGCTCGTTCCTATTGGAATGTATATCTGCAACCTATATTATTATTTTCCTACAATAATATTATGCATCTATATATGGATGTTAGTATGTTGCTGATGGCAGATTATTCCTACAAGTGAAAATAAACGAACTCTGGACGTGGCAAGCAATAATGTTGTCAGTATGATTGTGACCTACAGCGGAACACTAACTGAAGGAATACCTTGGGTGAAGGCTCTAACTCACTCCACATTCCCTACGTGTACTTTCTTCCTAATGAACTTTGATAATAAGACGATTTGGTGTGAAGCAGCATGAACCATATACATTTTTTAATGCATTCCAGACACTTCTATCTTGCTTTCACCAAACAATAATCGAAAACCTTACTATTTTTCATGATGACTTGGAGAATGGAACTTACAAGGGAAGGGCCAAGCAAGGTTAATTTTGATTTGGCTGAAACGTGGCATAGAAGTACCTTATACTAAAACATTATTTTGAGGTCTCCATGGCAAGGTGTTTTTGAGTTAACGAGCCTTCAGTTTGTCATAATTAAGTTTTATATACAAGCATAGGTACATGGTACATGCATAGAAACACCAATGTTTGTCAAAAATTAATCATTATTTTTTTCTCCATGTTAAATCCCATAAGAAAAACGGAAAATTTAAAACAAAACTGACACCAACAAAATTAAATTTTCAAAATTTGAAAATACGTGGCCATGGAGTCAAACCGAATTTCAGAAAAATAAAAAAAAATCAGACCTGACCCTCCCCTCGTTAGGTAGTTTTGTGGTAATGTAGAACTGTGTCGTTTACCCGGTATTTAAAACGGGATGAATAATGCAAATTCCCTGTTTTACAGTTACCTCCCCATCATCATGGCGTGTTTTATGAAACTTTTGGCAGTGTAAAAATTAGAGATAGATAGCCTAGTTTCTGCTAGTGAGTAAAGACTTCAAGTAGCTGAAATGATTTGGGTTATGTCTCATTTTAACATTTTTAGCTGGCACGTTTCTCCTAAGATAACAATAATTTGTAGCAAAGGTTGAGCCTACCTATATAACCTTTAATATTACTGGGGACAAACTTTCTTTACTTGATTATGAGTAGAACGCAAAAGCAGATAAGAAGATAGCAATCACGAAATATTGCCACTAAAATAACTTATGTCACTGATGATGCTGATACGCTAACTCTATTAAATTATGGTAAGTACACCCATAACATTTCTGGTTGTACGTCCAACCACCAAGGAACGTGATGGGCTTCGCTGTTAGATAAACTGGCAACTTGCTAAAATGTTTGTAGTTTTGCTGGTTTTATCTGAATCTGTGAGTGTGAGTGAGGTGCAAGCTGTACAATTTCATGTGTGAGTTTTTTAAAATCCTGATTTCAAGCAGGACACAACCAGGATTTAAAATTCAATTATGAACCCAATCTGGGTGACACTTCAGATACAAATATATATTACCTCTACTTCTTCTTTAAAGTAAAGGATAAAGTACAGCATGGTTCATAGCCAACGAAAGCTAAGTACAGTACTAACTGGAAGATCTCACGAGACCATGTTTCATCAAGTTGCAAGTCTCTAAATTCCTATACGATTTATTTTGAACCAGCCGTAAATTATCGTGCTCATTTTACACCGTCCTTATAAGATGAGTACAAGCAAGATGTGTCATATTGAATAATATTATTAATATGTTGATCAATGATCCTCTATTTCCAGCACAATGCTAGTATTTTTCACCCCAAAAATCATTGATGCCTTTACAATCATCAAGATAAACAAAGAATTACTCAACCAGTAGTGCTGCTCACCCTGCTCGATGCTCCTACGAAAGAATACAGCTGTTTCATTTATGAAATTTAGCGAATGCTTTCACCCAAAACTGAAATGAAAGGGGGAGAGAAAGATATGTATAAATTGAAAGGACAATATTCCAAGCAACGCCATTTCATCTTTATAGTGCTGTACCACAATGTAATAATCTGTTCAAAGATAATTCTATCGTTCAACATTGTTTTTTTCTTTTCGTGACAAAAAGCATGTACACCTCCCGTCTCTTCCTGCCGATTAGCTCTAATCCTTGAAAAAAACCATTTAAAGATTACTGTTTTGTGCAACTTGGTTCCCTTCAAAAACCAGATGGCTCGTATTTATGGCCACAGACCACGACACAAGTCCTTAAAACTCATTTCCTGCCATTGCTAGATATTAGCTTAGCAATACAGCTGTATGCTCAAATATAGCATCATTGCATCAGCGAACCACACAGGGGATTTGGATCATGCTTTTTTTTTTACCTCGCAGGTCAAAATCCAATTCGAAGCAGCTGTGGAATTCTAATAAAATGCCCCGTTATGCTGCTTCACTTCCCCAGCTTGTGGCTCACTGAGTAGCTCCAAACACCAACATTTTGGTATGCAATTAAAGAATGCGTAAGTTAGCCCAAACATTATGAATGCTGGACCAAGTTATAAGAAGGATTATTTGTCTTCGGAGCTCCCTGACCACAACACAACAAACATGAAATAGCAAATAGCATATTGAATTTTCAACAATTCTCTACTGTATTGCACTCCATTTTAAAACTATGTGTGTATATATATAGCGCTCCGGGCATGGAAAATCAATAAAAAAGAAGGGTAGATAATTTGCATAATGATTTCCTTACAGCATAAACGCTCACATACTCAAAAGAAGAAGTTTTCGCTACATACGCAAATGTAGATTCAAATCGCTCAAGCATGTACTCATTCCGCCTCTATAAAAGTAACTGCTGTCCTCATTCACGAGAAGGTAGAAAGAACCCTCACATATATCTTTTGCTGATATACGCATATTCTTCCTGATTCTTGGTCTAATGCCGCCATTACAAGATACTTGTAACGTAATGTTGTACCAAAATGTGTGTCATATAAGATTTTTTCCATGATCCATGTAATCGCAGACCATCTTTGGGAGTGTATAAAGTTGCAGATTCATCAAAAACCCAAATTTATTACATCGTTTGTTATTGCACAAGATATTAATATCATCATGACCACATTATTTCTTTCCGACGGCTGCTTTCTTTTAAAAACATGACGAAAGCTCTAGCGTTTACATTGTTAGAATTTGCATTCTACAAATTTGCAAATAGAAATTCAACTCTGTCTTGGAACTTGCGGAGGATATCTATCTTTTCTATTCATTTATTGGGAGTTTTTTAGAATGTATGGGTGGGCAAATGCGTCATTATACTTTCTGATATTCTGATACATCATCCAACGGAACGAACACGAATGACTTTTCTTAGAATGGATGATATTGGTTTCGGTTTGACATTGCTTAAACCCCATCATGGCTTCAAACAAGCTTTTTTCTAAGCCTTTCTAACTCATGAAGAATACGAAAAAGCGAGAAAGTTGCTTACAAAATCGAACACAGTCTCCTCATCCTCCTGGAGGGTTTTACTCAACTTACACTCATATATATATTGAGTTGAGTTGAAAACCAGAGGTTTATTTTGGTGCACAACTTGTTTTTTTCTTCCTCCTCTGTACATCTTTGTGTGCAGTCTGCGTGTGTGGTCCTTAGTTGGAAGTTGTTGGAATACAGTCAAATATAAGAATGGTCTTGTTTGAAACAAAAGGAATTTCGCTATGGTACTCTTGTCGCTCCTTTTCCCCCAGAAAATAATGGATGCTTCCATTTTTCTTGCTTATGCAGTCGGAATGTGAAATGGGCCTTAAGAGCTTTTAATAACCTGGAGATGAAGAATGAGCAGACATGTAATATAAATTCATGTGTTCAAATGCCTACAACTCAACAACGATATACAAGAGTGATACGAAAAGGAGAAAATTTGTAAAGAATGTTAGAAAAATATGACCCATTGATGTTCTCTGTGAACAAAAGCAAAAAGGGGAATGCTTGCAACTACTTCTTTATCGTTTGTGTGTGTGTCTGCACTCCCAAAAATGTTTGCCCATCAACAGACTTTGTTTGTGAGAAAACTAATGAAAAAGTGGTCATTATCAGTGATTGCGTACATTATAAATTGCCTCAAAGTTGATAACAGTCATTACCACCAGCTTTTGGTTATTGTAACCAAGTTTTAAAGGTCTCCATTTGAGGAAACTTGGAGCGTCTTACCGAGATAAAATATATGAGTCATATTTTAACAAGGAAACGACAATAAAATTATAAAGATATTTGTTGCAACAAAGATGTTAGCTCATTACTTGTTTGGCCATACATTTTGGGAAACGGGTTTATGTTGCATTGCTGCAAAGCCAAATCCTGTTATCATCAAGAAAATGGGAGAAGACTGTGCAAAAAGAAATGTGAAAGCCGACACCATCCAGCTTTTACTTCAATCAATAAACCCTGAGAATGCTATTAATTCTGTGCTAACAAAAAAACATTTTATTTTATTGAGTTTATATTCGCACTTGACAAACTTTACTAGTAGTAGCGGTGCAATAGGTATGCACTCTAGATCCAAATATTTTACTTGGTTTTTTAGTACCGTACGTGACAAAGCTTTTACTTACGATTAGTTACAAAAAATACGGTATTGACGCTACTGAATATTGAAACCGTGATCACATGTGCAAACTGAAGCTTTCTCTACTCACTGCTGATTAATTCAGAGGCTTATAATTTCTATGTAAATAGTAAAAATGTTATTGGCAAACTAAAGCTAAAGCACAAACACTACTGACTGGTGGTGGTGAAGGAGCAAGAAAGCACGTACAACAAGAATTTCATCATCTTCGATGCACAAATTAAGACCTTTCACAGATACTAAGTACGTTTTTTAGAAGCGGAATTTAATTATTGTAAATGAATAAAAAACGTAGACAATGTTGACACGTTCAAAGCGGAACAGTTAAACCCCTTAAAAGAAAATGTCGAAAGCAAAGCTACTTTTACATAATACCTACTTACGAATCATGCTTGTTGCCTTTACAAATCAGGAAAAGAAACTCAAAGTTTCCCAGATTTCAATTCGGGGATTACTACTATACTATAGCTGATGAAAATGAACGTCTTCCCACCACTTCCGACCATACAGTTGCCTATGAATTGCAATCTACTTTACTACTTTAGGTTGCTACTTCAACATTTTATAGGCGGTAGCAAATACTTTTAAAAACTGTCGACACTTCTAAAATAAATAAAACATGAAGAAGCGAAAATCTAAGCCACTCCGTGACAGAATTCAATTACACGGAACATCTCGTATTCCGTAAAAGTGGCAAATGTCACGGATGAGCGTAAATTAATTCAACGATACAAAATAGTTTTTCGAGCAAAGGGGAAGCTTATTTTCAGCCACAGCATCATCGCGCTGTGGTTATTGTATGCAGTTACACATGTGCACTTTCACTCCAACATACATACATACAAAAGTCCAAATAAGGTTGTGTAGAAATGAAGCGAAAAGAAATTCAACATAATTGAGTTCCTTTTGAATTTTTCCTTGAAAAATTAAATTACTCCTAGCACTATACTACAAACGCCTCCTCTAAATTAAGCAAATAAGCTAAATTAAAGTATTACACGAGGAAATGTCTGGTTTCATTATCAGAGTAGTCATCTCTAGGAATTACGAGGGGGCAGGCAGATGGACAAACATTTAAACCCTTAAAATCACCACATTGTTGTGTATACTTTCTATAATGTATGTTTATGTGTTTGTACTCCACAACTCTGTATCAGTGTATGCATCTAGAGATCCCCAAACATATTAGATGTAAATATTTCATTAGATATTTGTAGCGGTATGTATGTTGTGGCACTTTTTGTGTACCAGAGGGACAATCTCAAACGACAATCCATTATCAACTGAAGTTGTTACACACACACAGAGCGGGTGAAAACTAACAGTTGCTTCACTCCTTTTTTACGAACATCACATCGTTCACCGGAATTTCCACAGGTTTTACAACAAGCTTTTATCTTTGAAGCATCTTGCCAACTAATGCATACATACTACAAAACAATACATAAAATACCACCACAACAACAACATATGCCTCAAGCCATGATGCAGGACATAAACATTTATTTTTTAAGAGGTTGCATTTTATGTTCCCCTTTAACCAAAAAGTTACAGAGGAGGAAGAAACAAAAGCGCTCACTGCAGAGCTATAAGTAGTAAATAGTCACATCACAAGAACGCCTTTAATATTGTATGCATCATGAGTCTTAACACGACGAAATGAATGGAAAAGTAGTACATGCGATGAAATGTAGCTTAACAACACTGGGGGAACGAAAAAGGCTCAAAGTGAAAGGGAAAGACAGAGAGGGACACTAACGGAAACTGCGAAATAAAAACAGTCAAGAAAGCATCCAACAACAACTCAACTCTTATATAGAATCTACGGTGTATATATAGAATATAGATACGTACATGGCGAAATTTCAATCCGCTTAAACATAAAAGGAGAATATGGGCTTACTGCATCTGGCTGGCATAGCAGACATTTGTTTTAATCGCTCAATGCTTTGAGCTTCCTTGCTCAAGCAGTGAGATTAGATTTAAAGACACATTTGAACCTGTAATGTTGTTATCAATGAGCCATGTACTTTGTACTTGAGAAACAAATGCAAAAGATTTGAAATGACTGGAAAATATATTTATGCCTTCCACTCTTGATCGTTTATCTTATTTCAAAAACTTGGGAGGAGGCTAAAGTTTCTACATTCCAACAGTATTCATTTCACATGGCAAGAAAAGCAGCATAATGGACGTAGTCATGCAAGAGAGAAAATGCTGGAAATAAGGCTTGAGGAAGACAAGAAATAGTGATGTGGAGGAATGAGAAATCCCTTATGTGTGCTCCTTGCTTTCACTGCTCCCCCAGTCGTTTAACATTATATTGCATTTCCACCGGTAGCTATAACCATGCATGTTCTCCATGTACAACCAGCCTACTAGTGTAGTGAAATTAAACAATGTACATGCGTCTACTTTGTTTAAGTAGAAATAGAAGAGGAGCCTGATCTCCTGTAACCAGAGACTTGCTTCAAGATTTAAGTAACTCCCAGGTCAACTCATTAATAAAAGCCCCCTCTCCTGTTCAGTTCCACGTTGGTTCATTGGAAAAACTATTTCGACATATCTTGTAGATTAACTCCGCGATGACGGGAAAAACTTTTTCAACTAATACAACAAGTTCTCCCCAACTCGTTTTTACATTGTTCCACTGATTCCAAAAGGAAAAGAGAAAAATTGGGCTGAAACTTGATCTAGTTTTAGGAATTCCGGAATAATTGTACACGGTACGACTATGATTACACGGCTTCACATAAAACAATGCTATACACAAGTATCCCGTCTGCCATACCCATGTCGCCATATGCTTACGTATTGTTATTCCATTCACCTTCACTTCATTGCTGAAAGGGTTTTATCTGTTTGAGTGCAAGTTTTTTTTTGTGATGAACCAGTGGTATTGTTTTCGTAACGCTGTTAGCACGTCACTCCATATCCAAGCTGGATGTGGTTTATGAGAGTATATTTGAGGTTACTATACAACTAACAATTGTGTATGTATATAGTAACTTCATCAATATCCCACACTACTTTTACTTTAACACCTACTTTTGCAATCAATGCAAAACTTAGCAATATTGTTCGTTTGCTTGTAACCTCCAACTTTTGAATGGTTGTGGTTAGAGCCATTTGTTGGACTTCATATAAAATGGATTTACTTTCAGACATGTTGCGTCAGCAGTCGTAACCGTTTGCCATTTGTAATAGTAATGCGTACGTTTTCACTTTTCTCCTTCGATTGCCAAGCAAACATATCGAAGTAAATGAGCTTCATTTCTCATTTTGGAAGCATACCATACAGCAAACGTTCTATTTTTTTACACTCTCCCCATTTTTCTCATTGTGCTGCCATTTATCATCTTTACGTCTTCTTTGCTTAGAGTTTTATAAAAACCTTTCACACATGAAGAGGATCCTGCGTGAGCTTAAAAAGAAACCGGATGTTCATAACATGAGAGATGAAGGATGAAGAGTGTCAAATCGATGAATGGAAAGAATTAATTTTCAAATCAAAATGTTATGTGTTAGCTGTCTGCCATCAAATCATGGATAGAAAATGCGTGTTGTGTGCGTAACGTATTGTGACCATTACTTGAGAGTTTCTTGCTACGTATTTCAAAATTTATCAATAAAATGGTTATAATTTAGTGACTTCCCTATCTATGACGTTAGTTTAGGAAGTTTGCGGTACTTTCTCTTACCATTGTAAATAGGAAAATTGTGTTTGCAACCTGGGTCTTTTTAAATATTTAGCATGTTTACAAACCACCACTGAGTATTCCCTACCGCATGTCACCTATAAATATCTCACTTGTTTGTAAGTGCGCGAATGGTTCCCGAAAGCTCTTAGGTCCTCCAAAATCAACAGAAATTCAATGGTCCGTGTAAGCAAACTGGTTTTATGTATGTATACGTCAAAAATGGCAAATGAGTTTCCAAACATGGTATTTTCTGTTTGGGTTCCATTTAATTAAAGCATAAAAATAGTAAGTAATGGAAATGGTAGGTTTGTTTAACACGCCTGATTGAGTACCCTTTAACACGTATGTGCTAAAACAATGAAACCAAAAAAACGAACATCATTTGTCGGCATGTGCATAGGCATTTATACCAATAGATGTTATAAAGGTTGCTTATATATAGTTGCTGTATCCGTAAATGACTCGTTCACTTGTTTTTTTAGATGATATAAATACTCGCTTGTAAGGGAGAGAGTGGACCACTAATAATTGATGCCAACCGCGGCACCGTCACAAAAGTAAAGATTTGCCACGCGTTTCAGTCAGTCCTAATGGACCAATTTTCGAAAGTATGGTGTTTACACTACTACATATATATAAAGACACACACATGTACGTGTACAAAATATTTATGATTTAGGTACACTGTATGGGCAACCTTGAATAAATTATTAAATGCTTCAAAGTCCCAAGTTCACGTTAATAATGTTTGAATCAATGTGACTGAAAGAGCACAGTTTTTCATTGTAAACACAAATGTCCTGCTCCTTTGGGGTTGAGGTTTATATTAGTTAAAAATGAGCACAAGTTTCGTTTAGTTTTTTTTTTGCAAAAATGCTATAGAATGCAGAAATGGAAAGCATTGCTTATAAATATCTGATGTTCAAAATCAGTTGTAGCAAACAAAGCAACAACAATGCTCCAATTTGCAAAAATTTTCATGCAAAAATATTACAAAATGATTTATATACTTACCCGTCGCATGACCCGCAAGGAAAACGAGGAGGTTTTCATCTTGCCCCGTCGTCCAAGACTTCACCAACAAAAGTAATATGCAAACTTTCTTTTACCTTTTAATATTCAATTGAGGATTTGAGGTAATAGTCTCAGGAATACTTTATATGTTTTACAGATTTAATGCATCTTCATGATATGACAAATGTTGTCAAAAGGATAAAAAAAGCTTATAAGGTAGGAGAGATTTAGTTGTCAGGAATCAAAAAAAATATGTATCTTGTATCCTTTTCAGGGTGATTCAATGAATGATAAAGTCTATCCTCTGGTCTAGGGAGTTCTCAAAAACGGCTAAGAGAAAAGACCGGAAAATGTTTTGTCCTATTGGATGAATCAGGAAGTGGGACTTGGACTTAGCGTTAGTAAACAAGACTGTGGAAACAAAAAAGTTCCGTTTTTGTCAAGGTCCTACTATACTGTTGCACACTCTTTGCTCTTGCTCTTTCTCCAACCTGCTTTCCTAATCTGCTTTTTTTCTCACCCAGTCGGGTTTGTTTTGATGATGAAAGTGGAACAAGTAGTACACTCTCAAAAGCTTGCCTGTAGCTACAGCACAATGGCTGTGCGGTAAGGAAAGATGTGTGCTATGAAATGCTACTAGTTGAAAGTAGTGCTCGTTGAAGTGATGGAGCTCACTGCAAGTCCAATATTTTTATTACTACTACGATCTCTGGGATACACGAGAATAGTTTATCAGAATGATGTTGGGTTGGATGAGATCTTTTTTTTTTTGGAGAAAGTAAGTAAGTATATAATACGTATGTATATATGTATAGTTATGTACGTGTGTTCACGGACAGCGTGAGAGAACTAGCGATCTAATATATATTAAGTATATTGGAAATGAGAGCTGTACAGTGGTAATTTGCTCGTCAGTTGTAAAGACCGGGGAGAATAATGTTGAGAGAAGAATCGGGCTCGTGACAAGTTATATGGGTATGAAGAAGTTGAGGGTTACAGAATAAAAAGTGAAGGAGGACAACAATGGATCTTCATGGGAGCTGACATGACTAACCAGCAATGAGGACGTAGGAGCTAGTGGCAAAGGAAAGGCAATACAACGAGTCCAGTGAGAACTGCAATGCCAAGAGAGAAAAAAGGAATCATCCCAAGACAGAATGCATATTATACACACATGCTGTCTAGTTTGCTCTGGCAATATCATTTACGCAAACTCGACAGAATACCACTTGAAATGACCCGTTCCCACAACGTAGCTTCCTCCACTCTAGAGCTCCACATGCATGGAGCTCTGCAAGCAACGTGCTTATAATAAGGACTAAGTAAGTACCCCCTTATCCGTACCACTGAGGCATGCATCAATGATGAAGTTTGTTATCATAATATGTGCTCATGCTTTTTTCTATTATATGAAATTACACAGAATTCTCTGGGAGTTAGACAGTTAAGATAAGATGTGTATCTACCAAGGATTTACTTTGTTTTCAATTCAGCGCATTATATATCACACTACACACATATATGTATAGGGAGAGTGGGTACTTACATATGAATGTAGTCGATTAAGTTAGCTCAGCAATTACACTGCGTAATTCCATATGAACATTTGGCTGTTTAGGGAAACAAGCGTAAATTTCTCAACGCTTGGAGAACACATTATAACAATGCGTTATTCCAGGCTTATTTGCTTAATGTAGTTGTGGTTGTGACTGATGCCTCTATTACCATTTTAAAATGGGTAGGACAGCTACAACATAAGCCATTTTAACAACTACCAAAAAATGCAGACAACAAATCTAGACAGACAACGCTTCCAAATAGTGACCTATCAATTCATAGCTCCTCAAGTAGGTCATTTCCAAATACGAATATTACAATACTTCTTTTGTTTATGTGAGTGACTCACGATGAGGACTGAGAAGTCGAGAAAAACCTGTGTACTTAACATAGTTTAATACTCAGTAGGGCGAAAGGAAAAGCATGTAACACCAAAAACAAGTGTGGAGCTTTTTGGATGAGTAAACGAGTAAAGTCTCTGGTGCAACAGGATAATCCATTCAAATGTGTCAATATATATCAATGCTATGTATATTAGTTTATTCTGGTCATGCCATGCAAAAATTCGACACTTCAGCACTTCCGCGATACGCATACAAATCATGAGGTTACACATTATACACAGTTTTTTAAGCTTCACAGCAATATGTTTTATTACTCAGTTGATATTATATAATTCACTTCTAGTAATATCAAACTTCTTCCTTGAATTCATTTTAATGCACCAAAATGACATTATAAGTATAGCGTTTTAGCAAATGTACTGAATTGGCAGCTGACAATTTTGTCATGAAGCAGCACATGGTCTATGTAACTAACACAGAGTATCATTAAAAAATACATGTATTATCCAGCGATTTTAAAAGTTAAGCGTGATATATACTGATAGGATATAAGCTGTGTTTCCAGTGAGTAAGAAACAACAGTACGTCATGTCATATGTCATGTCGCCCTAATACATAAGATATATTGAGTAGCAGGAGCATCTTAAGTTTAACAATAGCACTTGCGTGTGCATAATACACATGTTGTATATTTATATGGCTAGTGGTAACTGATCCTGATCCAATGCATCCATCCACATTCAAAATTGTTTGGATTTAACTGATCATATTACTGTTTATTTTGAAGATAATCAGTTGAAATCTGAATGACCATGCTGGCGTAGCTATTAGCAAGTTCAACACGTTTGCAAGTTGATCGAAATTTAGCAACATCATCAGAGCCTTTCTCCAAGACTTCCTCGAGTTCATTTAAGGATAATGTGTTTGCCAAATGAAGGTATACACCTATAAGGAAACAAAAAATAATGGTATAAAATATATTGGATGGGCTCCGTTAATGGGAATGTAAAATGTTTGACTAGAAATAATTTTATGCAGATCAGTACTTTCAATAATAGTCGAAAACATGTCTGCCTCTGGTGTAGTGGGATTCAAATTTATTCGTTTTTTAAGTTGCGTGACTAGTGTTTTCCACTTTAGGGTAGACTTTCCAAACATTTCCTATTGCAAAATTGGGAGTTTTGGGAGTTAATGAAATACTGCTTTATTACGGATATAGACAAAACACTCATTTCCGTTTCAAAATAATGACTAACCTTCGCGTACAGCAAAACAGTAGTTGGTTGCCGACTAATCAAGACACTCACAGCAGTTTCCACAGGTTCACAAAACATTTGAAGCACAAGTTGCAAGGGGGTAGACTTGACACTGCTTGAATTGTTGTATACAAAATTCAGAGCAGAATCCTTGACCCCTTCTATTTTGCTACATGGACTTGATAGGAGACTCTGTTTAGAAACCACATAATAAAATAATCATAACCATTTCATATAGTAAAGACAAGATTTGTTTAGTAATGTTAGTAGATAGTGGTGAAATATCAGAATGCATACCAAAAGGCGAATGTAACTGTCCATATTTTCCAGGTTAGAAAATAATGATGGAGAAAACGACGTGCTCACTGGAGTCATAGAGCCACCAGGGGTTTCCACACTCAGCAAAAAGTTGACAAAAGATGGGATTTTTCCAAAGATTTGATTTCTGGCTATGATATCCGTTTTACCAACTACCTTCTCCGGTACTGCAGCATCGTGTGATGCTTTCTGGTTTTCAACATTCGAATTTTCTTGTGTAACTACAGATCCTTCATTTGCTGAGGAAGCCTCTGTAGTAAAATTGCTATCTCCTCCAGTCGAACTTTTGATTAAGGTATTCGTAGGTGAAAGTGATATGTCTGAGAGGTAAGATCTGACCAAGGCAAGAGCAGCATGTCGCTCATCTTCAGAAAATGCTATGTTGACTAAAGGTAACTCAGTGGCTCCATGTTTTCCTAAAGAAGAGTGGTGGCTGGGGGATATTTTATCTGCAAAATATGATTCCAAAATCACACGCAGCGCTTTTGCCAAAGAACGCTGTACTTGAGATTCAGAGTTCAAATTTACTGCTTTAGCAAATGCAAGCATGACTTCAGACACGGTAACCTCTTGATTCCTCATTGCATCCGATAAAATCTACACAAAAGTATTTAGTTTTTTAAAGTTTTTTTCTTAATCTAAAAATTGGTTTGATTTGTTTACTTGAAATTGAAACCTTACCACAGTAGGCAGGTCTGAATTAACTGCTGTCAAGCATATTGTCACGTCAGTTAAAGCAACATGTTTTGCACTGCGATCTAGAATTAGCTGAAGCTGCAGAAAGGTTGACAAGTCCTCGGAATTTACTTTATCCAGCAACTCTCGTATTTGTGATCTAATGTTTGACTCAATTCCCCCTGCAGCTATGAGTGTCAAAATTAATGCGATTGTTTCCTTTCCAGAGCATCCACGCACTTTCGCAACATCTTGTAAGATCTAAGAGTTAATAAGAAATAAAAATGCATATAAACTATTAAGGTTTTAATATTAGATTAGCTTGCATAACGTCGGCATAACTTAAAAAGCATAATATTCAAACCTCAACAAGTCTTGTGCTGTTATATTCTCGCAACAAGGGAATTTTGATGACTAGATCAACAAGGGTATCTTGTGAATTCCTTGACAAAAAGTCCACAATGGATGAAGATAAGGCAGGAGAAAAGTTGTGCTTGTCATCATTTCTTGCACATAATGTAGAAAGTAGAACATCAATCAATCGAACTGTTCCAGCAATGTATTGCGGTTCTTGAATTAAAACTGAGTTTTCCAACGCAAATATTTGCTGTATGTCCAAGTTTGCCATGCACAAATATGTTACTCCTTGTTCCAACAATTCTTCACTAGAGCTGGACAACCCAAAACAACTTTGGTTCACATTAATTGAAGGCGCCGCACCCAGTTTGTTTCCCTCAATCGACTCGGCCGAAAGGTTTGATGCAAGTTTAAGATATTCCAATCCTATGGATTTGCACAAGTTGCGATATCGAGGTAAATAATATAGGAATTCGTCTGGTGATGAATTTGTGTGCGCCCTCAGCATTAAATGTAATTCACATAATAGGGTAAAATAGGTATCCGATTGATTTTCTTGACTTTTAGCAAGTCTCATGGTGTCCTCGTGGAGAAGGTCAATGTCCGGTAATTCCAAGGAGTATATTGTCCAAGATCGCTCACTGAAAAATTGAAGAAAAAATATTTAATACAAGTTTTAAGTTGGATGCATTTAAGTTGCTGGATTAAAAAACTTACTCTTGTGATAGAGCGTTTGATGGCGACAGTGGTGGAGAAAAGGTCGATTGAGTGGTAGCACCCGTTCCTGTAGGTGTTGGGCACGCCAATAGACAAATCAATGATTCGTTAGCTGCCATGAAACGTACTTTAACAAATGGTAGTATTCCAACAAGGCAAGGACGCTCATTTTTAAGGGGACATGCCTAAATAATTTAAATAGTATATTTGAGCCAGTTAGTTATACTAATAATAAAAACTTTCATCATTTCAACAACAAAAAACTTACGTTTTTATATCTTTCAAATCCTTCATAATCTTGTAGAGCGTAATACAAGCTTCTGCTTGTGTAAGTTTCCAAACCAGATTCAGTTAGAGCATGGAAAAACAAGGAATCAAATGTGAATGTAACCAGAGGAGCTGTGAATACATAATTCGCTATTCGAACAGGATGACTTCCACTTTTTGTAGGTAAATGATACATCATAGCTTCCTTCGTCAAACCAACGATCAATGTTACACCTCCAAGATGGTCTATATGGAGCAATAATTTGTTTAAATTTAAAACTATATGACATAACAGCATATACACGTCGGTGTTAGAAATGAATTAAAAAATGCCGTACCTCCAACTCGAATAGGATATAGTTTGGTTTCCATAAACCTCTCATGTGATAATGAGCTTCCGGATGTTGATTGTGGTAATGCCAAACGAAGTACGTCTTCAACAGTGATACCAGCAACAGACGACATGTAGATAACTTTACTCTTGTTGCTGCTAATTTCTCCCACATATTCCTCTGCTATCACCGTATTTCCAGCCCTCTTTCGATTTGCTCGAGTTATGGATGGGAGATGCACTGTTACGCTTTCATCATTAGGGTCATAGGTCACTTTGTTACTGTAATCAAAGTGTTGCTTCCCTTTATTTATTCTAGCTAGCCGCGGACTATCAATTCGAGCCTTGTTACGGTTTGGATTTTTTAAGTTGGCCAGATCATACTTCTCAACGGCTATCAGGGAAGGGCTCCAAGCCTTTTCACTTTTGTGAACTTTCAAAACATGCACTTTCCCCACCCCAGAACAAGAAATGAAATTTCCCATGAATGATAAGTTTTCTAGAGAACACCCAGGAACTTCCACAGCACACAAACGATCAAAATCTGGGTATTGCATTTTTCCTCTTCCAGACACATCCTTTATGCGAAAACTGAAAATGTTGATGACAGACTCTGCAGATAAAGATGCGAGATGTCCACTTATGTTACAAGACGCCACAGCCGTTGCTGGTGAAGTTAAAGGGATTTCCACCATTGTTAGCACCATTTTTTCTAAATCGTTTGCAGATGGAGATACACCAGCAATTCTGGTACGCATTGGTAGTGCATCATATTTCTTGCTCCAGTGAAAGTAAACACGGATACTGCTGCTTTTGCTTTCACCATTCTCAGCATCCCGACATTCCAAACAAAGCAAGTAATTCCCTGTGGTTAATATGAATAAATTAAAAACTTTCCTTGCTAATATTGTTTTTTTTTATTTTAGTGAAATTGCAAAACCAACCTTTCTTATTGTATGACAAAGAGTGAACAAGGTCAACAGTAGAGAAACTGTGCGATAATTTGATTTCTGTGTCCGATTCAATAGAGCTAACACTGCTAGAGCAAGAGCCTGATCGAGGCTCTGCGGAGCTGTTGTCTACCCGCCTTTCATCACTGGCAGGCCTTTCAAGTTGAAGAAAGGAGATGGGAACACCTATTTCCGGAATGCTATGATAAAACTGTGAACCAAATCCATTATCACAGGTGGTCAAGTCACTTTCTGGTGCCTGAAAGCCATGTCCTGCAACGTATACGTTGATACTATCTTCAATAGCTACCACCACGGATTGACCAGCTACAGCTACTGCAGATGCTTCATCACATCTTCCTATCCTCTGACCCCGAAAATGGTAACAAGAGAGTACCCGAACCATCATGAAAAAAAGGGAAGCTGTAGGCTACCTGTAAAAGTGATAGTTTAAAAACTTTAATGTTTCATCATTTACTTCCATAATCAAATCGTCAATAATTATAGCTTATATCTTACCCAATTAAAGGACTAACTGCTTTATAAGAAAGTATGAGGCAGTTTTGATTGCATCTCCTCGGATTTCCAACCACTGGCACGTAATGAGCTGCTCCTGTTCACATAAACTAAACAGCATTCATATATTAGTTTTTGCTACACAATATGAAAGCACGTAGGTATAAATTTAATACCCTGGTGAACTTAATTAATGAACTTGTTTCACATTGGGAACTGGATAAATGACAGCAGAGCATACAGACAATTTACGACGCAGTAGTTTCAACACTTTGCATTAGCCTTGAAACGGAGTGGTAATAGTGGACTAGCACACGTATGTTTTGTATGGGGCAACAATAATTTTTCTCCGTCACAAACTTTTCTCCAACTGTTCCAAGAAAGGAATGCCCCTCATTATCAAACTGGAAAACATATTGAAGAAAGCTAATAGGTTAGTATGCTTTTCGTCTAGCAACAGAAACAAAACAAGAACACACACAGAGAATATCCACAACATGCAGAAAACATTGGAACTAGTAGCCAGTACGGAACACGGCAAAAGAACGGAAGCACTAACAAGACAGAGTAAATTAAATAGTCACTGCCTTTCCCTTCCACTCCCGAGCAACCTTTATAAACATTTACCTTTGCCTTGCCTACATGACGACTATAAGCGGGGTTTCTGATCTGCTCTGAACCATTATCATTGCATACACATTCGTACTACAGAAGCAACCCGAGCTCTGTCAACAGAACTTGCATAGTTTCTGCTCTATGTTCAATATCCGGTCAAATATTGCCCATTCTCCTGTGGCTTCATGAGAGTATTGCCATTCTTGCCTAAAAGCATGTCTGTCTGTGTAATCCGTTTGCAGCAATTAGTGAAATTTTTTCCATGATACTTGCTAGTTACTTACTTTTTCAGAAACCATTAATGAAACTTGGCCAAATACATTTTTAGAGCTAATAATAGCAACACTTTCCCTATGTCATGTATTATTACTATTATACTAACTGTTCTTGCACAACATGGTACATTTATAGCATTAACTTTGACATTTTTATTATATGTCCCGAAGGATGTTAGGATTCCATAAACCATTAAACACATAAAAGGTAATAAGTATTTACTTAAGGCATTCCAAATCGCTGTATATTCCCACAAATTCTTATCGTACGATGGAATTCTAAAGCATTGTCAATAAAAGCTCAGAAATTTACATCAACTCTGATGTTAATTCATAATACACAGTCAAATGTATTTCCTTTTGGTTTGTTAAAATTGTTTCGAAAGCAGTGGCTATCCACTCACAAAGCTAAAACTCAACAAATTCATGTCTTTTTATGCAATACCTTGGAATTTTATCCTTTTGGTTTTTTACACCGTACCCTCTACATTGTGGGTCAATCTTTCTGACACCAAAGGGAAGTTTGGTTGTCATTAGACCAGCTTCATCATGCTAAGCACGAGATAGATTACGCTTGTACATGTTTATTATTACTGCATGTGTTTACTTACACAATAAATTTGTACGCATAGCATACAGAACGGAAGCTCACTTTATCGCCAACACATTATGAGTTTTTGGGTGGACAGTTGCTAAAAGGCAAAACCAGTGTTGTTTTTGTTTCTGGGCATGTCACAAGTCAGAGATAGTATGAGAAAAGAACTGTTTTGAGATTATACTTGAGAAGCAGAACAGAACCAAAATATCAATCAAGATGCATTCCACAATTGCGGGCATCCACATCACTTCTACTTTACCCTAAGAACTCGATGGTCAGAATATGAATCGACGTACGAAACGGATTGCTTGAGATGAGAATTTCCACAGACAGCTTACGTGCTTTCATTCAGTTGTACTGCATTCAGGCTTCCACTTTCTATAGATTACAGCGAGTGAAGAGGCTCTACCAGACTCTGTGTGCAAAATAGAATAATGCTTGATACTACCCAACTATGGAACTAGAAGCTAAATTAGCAAAATATCTTATATCACTAAAATACTTGTATAAATATCAAAAATGCTATTCCAAAATGAAAAAAATCAATTGTTTCTGCTTAAATATATTGCACTAACAACTAATGCATTTTCACTGAAGTCTACTGCTGAATGCAATTTATAATCGTTTTCTAATTGGGGTAACGTGGAACTGGATTCGATTCTCATTACATGTACATATATCTGTGTAATTTGTAAGCACTACCCGTTCCACGACATGAGTTGGAAACACAAAATTATTGCAGATATTTTAGGATATTGGAGCTAAAGAGAAAAGTTTTGAGTTGCTAATTTTCAATTAGAAAAGTTCTGAAGAACATGTGTATATTAACATTTCTTTCGAGTAACGATCATGCTACACAATGGCACACAACGCAAATATGCTTATTGAAAATACGAATGCGTAAACATTAGACATGCAAAGAATAGATCCCATCTTTAGAAATTCAACATAAAAGCCAAACAAAGACGAAATAGTTTTGAACCGTAAGTTGTATTGAAATTTTGTTTAGGCTTTCCACATTTTAATAGGTAACTTTTTGCTTTGAAATGAATATCAACTGGAACCAAAAAGAGATTTTTTAGCCTACAAAAGTATGTAAAGATTTTATGACAGTGCAACCCGTTTTCGTATGGATTCCCATTTTGTAAAATAGTAAATTTTTCACTTCAAATCCAGTCATCAGTTACTTCATGATACTTCTGGTTGAACTATTCAGTGAATACTATAAAAAAATATATTTGTGCCATTTTTAAAAGCTTATATATTTTCAAATTAGGGTTTTATAAGGCATTGCCGCAAAAGGTCATAGGGTTTAGAAGAATTTAGGTTATAATATGCTACAAGTATACATTGACTTCCTATTATATATTGCATTTTATAATCCTGAAAATTACAAACGAATGCTTTTAGATTTTTTTTCTATTTTTTAGAATGAGCAATTATTAGTGTACTGAATATTAGTAATGGATCCATATGGTTACTATATTTTGTTAGACAAATGACCAGACAAACGAACCAAATACGCATGTTTGGAATGTATGAAATGTTATTCAGGGCCAGTTTTCCATGCAACGTAATTCTGCCAAGCATCACCACATTACATTCCAATCACACACATCACGGAATACATGCAAAGGCTGACGGATGGTCATTAAACAGTTCTCCAGCCACACCCGAATTTCATGTTTATGTGCCCATTAGGCATCAGCACATCCATACAAAGTCAAGATGTATTGCTATTTTCTGGCATATGTAGTGCTGCATGCTATACATACAACTGAGTGTACGAGAACAACAGAAATTTTGAAAAAATTGTAAGTTACCAACTCTCCTCATAGTATAGTGTAAATGAACTAAGCCCTTTAATAATGATAAAAATTCAACTCGTCCTGCAGAACGTTGATGAACTACAAACCATAGTTGGATTTTGCAAAATGATAGAAACATCAAAATGAAGATGTCATAGCACACGTGATGATGCTTTGTATTTCCATCAAACTTCGTATTCATTCTGTAAGTTATAAAGAAAGTTGCATAAGTGGAAGCTGTTTGGAACATGCCATATCAAATGCTCAACTGACGCGATGAGTTTGGAACTTGGAACATAAACCTGCATTGCACAATTTGATATGTAACTTCAAGGCAAGAACCTTGAATTCAACGGTAGTAGAAAAATAATATCGTTATGATTAATGATTCAAAGCTTTTTGCTTTCTAATTTCGCAATAAATATTGTGTAAAATCCAATTATTGTTGAATTACGTAAACCCCTTGTAATTTGTGGTAGATGGGTTTGCCTTTTGAATCTTACACTGAGCTACTGTGTGCGTAGACTTAAGTCGGGTTGGCGAAGCTGCTTCTGAATTTGAATGCAAGCAAAAAGAAAAGAAGAATCAAGTTTCATGTAGCGTCTCTGATTACAAAACGTACTCCACAATACTTTTTACAGGTGAGGGAGGCATTAAATATACATTTTTTCCAAGACGGTGAAAAGAAAGTACGTCGCTTTTGTATCGGGTTACTATTTTTCTTAGAAGATGTCAAGTGCGTCAGAAGCTCGACACATGACACTACGTCAAAGTACAATAATAATATAATATTCGTGGCTTAATATTTAAAACAATATTTTTGTAACCACAACTAGCTTTATTATTTAAATGAAGTCAACATTGACTATCCCTTGTGGTTAGGCAAATTAGCTTCTTAAACTAACTTAGTATTGATTTTGCTCAATTGTTTCATGCAAGCAAAATTAAGAAGCTTATTTACCTAACCATGAAATAAAAACTTTATTATTAAGTATCCCGACAAAAGGTGCTTTTGTTTATCTCATATCTTATGGTATCAAAATATTTACATTTTCATTGCTTCGATACCATTGGTTCACAATAATGCTTTTGTTCAGTTTTTAATCAATAAGCTGACGAGCTGACCCAGTATTCAATCCAGGCCTAATATAAAAAAAATAGGTTTATGTGTCTCATTATATGTTATTATATTCATCTTATTATTTCATGTTTTTTATGGAATGGATATAAGTATGATTGCGTGCCTAATAGAAGAGCTCGTTGAAATTCAATCCAATTCGTTTTGAGTACTCAACTTGGAGCCTATGTATTTGTACTGCTCATTGTATGTATTTTTATTTTCACCTTAAGAGTGTTTCTAAAGACTATACAACTACTTCAAATTTAATGAAAAGACGAGTGGCAGCTCTGTGTCCCTTTCTTTTGCGAATTTCTTACACTTACACTATGTTATTGATCGTCATTACTTGGAAAACACGAATTTACACGTAGCCTGGTACAAATGATCGAATGGAATTTCACTACCATGAAGGTTTATTACCTTAAAGCGAGCATGCCTTACACGTACTAATGACAACGACAAGCTCCAGTTTCGCATTACTTTCTCCAGCATGTTACACAAAAGTAATATCTTGGTTTAAGTAGAATTCCATTCCTCCACGGAGATATCAAATCAAATCTTATTACCGGATTTTATAGGTCCCGATTGGAATCTGAAATGGGCAACAACTCGGATTTTCTATCAGACTTACTTCGTATCAACGGCTTATTACAAGCTTCTCTCACGGAGTTGCGATACCGCTGTGAAGTGTATCGTTTGAGCCTACGAAGCATATGCAAAGTTCTTGGAAACGTACAAAAGGATCACGAACTTCGTCTCTGTGGCTTAACGACAAGTCGCTACAGTTATCAGACGTACCTTCAAAATCTGAGTCAAAAGCAGGCGTTGGATCGGATCAACAATGTTGTCAGAAAAGCATCCACTTTTATAAATGGATATTCCCTAGTCGATAAGGAACTGTTCCAACCGCCACCTCCACAACCAAAACCAATGAACCACGAAAAAAGGTAATAATAAAAAAAGTGGAGAAATATTGAAACGTATGGTTATTTTTAGCCCTTTCGGCACGATGATGAGAAGTGTGAGTGAAGCGAAAGAAAAATTTCTCCCTGGTAAAAAATATGTTTTTGTTTTTAATTTTTTTAAAGGGTCACTTCACAAACTACAGCTTACAACTCTCACTTTGCTTTGACGCAATCGGATCTCGAATCAAAATCACCAACCGTCTCAATAAGTAGTAATGGGACATCTGCCAGCAGCGAAATAAATAAAAATAAAGCGGACGCATCTTTCTGTAAACTCAATAAAGGTGAAGTGGTCGGAAAATTTCATGTTAGAGAAAAACATGACAAGAAAAGGGGATCATCAAAAAGGTCTAAATCAAAGGAAAGGGAAGAACATTGTCATCAACAAGGCATAACTGGAAGTGAGTATACCAATGTAAAAACACCAACAAAACCTAAAAATTCAACAGAGCGAGATGAGCCATTAGCAAAAAAGCAAATAATGTCTCTATCTGTTAGTCAACAACGCATTCAACTACGTAACCCTCGACAGCAGTATCTACAGCAGAATGAGATTCGGAAAAAAATATCCCCACAACAAAACTACTATAGCTTTTCAGCAAAGTGTCAGTCTCAAAATCATAGGCGTACGAGTAAAAGTTACATAGCTCATGATAGCAAAAGCTTGAGATCAGAAACTAGGCGTGAACGACCAAGAGCTACCTACATACAAAACCAACAAGAAGATGATGATATGAAAAAGGGCGTTCGTGCAGCTCACTTAAAAGAGATTCATGAAAGTTGTGAAAAAAGGATTCACTACAAAGTAAGGGAAAACTTTGGATCACGTAGTCACACAACATACACCACCCAAGGTCAAGGCATTGCCCGAAAATATTTATTTTCAAGTCACAAATCTCATAATAATTTAAAATTGAGTTTTGTAGCTGAGAAAGTACGACGGATTCAAGTATGCAAAGCCAGCGGAAGTAGCTATGAATCCAGGCAAACTACAAGGATGGGTCTCATAAAATAAGCAAAAAAAAACAACTTTTCTCAGCCTGTTGAAGAATCAACGTTCAAATTTGAGCTGTTTGTCAACTCCACACTATAGGTACCTGATACCTTGTAGTGACTTTGCGATTTACTTTCAACATGAAGCATCTGCAAATTCAAATTCAACTTTACCTGGAAAGCATACATTCTGAAATATTAATTCCACTGTAGCCCATAAAAGCACAACTTTGAACGTTTAGTAAATGCATGAAAAGTAGCTGACGACAGAATCTTGTTGTTTGCAGTTTGAAAAAGTCTCTTCTTGTGTATTCAGTTAGCTATTATTAACTGTTGGCAAGCCACGACTATTGATCTGATCTTGTTGTTGTTGATGATGATGATGCATCGCTGAGGAAGATCTACCCACACACACAAACCACTATAATGTCTATGAAGCAATATTAATTAAAGAGTACTCAAAATTTCCTGATCATAGTAGATGATAAAGCTCAAAAAAAGTTTGGAATCATGTGGTGGTCGTTGTCTTCGTTGCCTCAAAACATGCAAAATGCATTCCTATTTCTACATGCAAAATGTTATCAATAACCTTTATACGATGGTGGTTAACTTTTCCTTTTGATGCACAAAGTTAGGTTTCATGAAATGTTTTGTTAGCCAAACACGAATATATGTTTGAAAACATATGACGTCACGACCATCTTGGCGTCATATAGGTATTCGATAAGAGAGAACAAGTTAGAAATGTCAAAGCTATCTTGAGATAAGCGGTTAACATATACCTGGATTTAGATTTCCAAGTAGTGGCTGAACCTTTGAATTATTAAGAGTTAGAAAACTGTCAGAAATTGTGAGATTTCTTGCGTTCAATTTTATTTTATGTTCAAAGAAATTGGATTTATTCGACAAAAATTCTCTCGGCAGATTCCGACACACAGATTTTGAAGAGTAAACTTATTAGCGTGTTGTAGCAAAGAATTCCTTTAAATATGTATGTATGCTAAAATCTTATTAACTATTATGCAATTTTGTGAAAATTGATCCCATTACAAACTGTAAACAATGATATTTTGATATCCACAACGCAATATGCACTATTGAACTTTTAACTATAAGCAGCTTACTTTCATTTCGCGGAAGAAAGAGACTTAATACGCTGGCTAATATTGTTTTCAAACGATTTTCAAATGCGATTACTCACTACTTAAAATTTATTGCATTGCCTAGTTGTTTACGCGTTGCTTCTTCATCTATCTTAAGCACTGCTCAAGGTCGTTTAATAAAATACCAATAGCATTTCAAACTAATGGTGTTATATCACGCATGTATATATGCATATCTTATTGTGCTGCATGTGATCATTAATAATAATGATTAATTCAATATAATTAAATGACCATATTGAATTACATTTACTTCCCCGCTTTCTTCATTCCCAAGTTGAAATTTTTATTTCCCTATAAGCAAAGAGAGTCTGCCATGTCATTCTATTACATATTGATTGAATATTGAAATGCAAAAAGATTTGCATAACGCATAAACGAAATGTGGAATTTTAACACGGATTTGGAAAGCAGATTTGCTGAAATCGGAATATCATATTTCATGCTCATCGCATTATCAATTTCATGACGATCGTACTTCCATATCTATTTATCACCATGTATGTCGCGATTTGACTTGCTATATTGTGCAACTTTGTGTTTAAAAGATTTACAACTTCAATCTCCCTTCAAACTCAAGTTCTAAAGATGCTTTCCTTTTCCCTTTGAAGAAAATAAAGTTGGTATATTAGCTACTTCAAACTTTTTAAACAATGTAGCAATTCATAAGTATCCGCCCAACTCAATTGTATTTCTGTCAAAACCTTGCTTTTTCCAGAGTAAAATTCTTTCACTGAAGTTTAAAAGTTGGATTCAATTTACCAAACTCAGGGCCACGTCTTCTTATTACTCCATTTGTGATTGTCATTGTCACAGCCAACTGTTTATCTATGTAGTAAAAAACGTCAAACTGTCAGTTTGAACCTAACTTAAGATTGGAAAGTAAAGAATAAATATATAAAAGGGCTTGTTCAATATTATTTGTACAGACCAAGGGCATGCTAAAGTATATGTTCAATCTTTGTGTTCAAATTGTGGCAAAATAAGTTTTTTAAACCAAACCTAGGTCAAAACTAAGCTGCATGTAGCCCTAAAATTACAATTCTTTATTCTTTAGTATAAACTTTTATTTTAGTATTTAAATTTATATTATACATTATAGGCCTTAAATTACCCATAAGTAAAAGATAATTTTAAGGACACGTTTAGAGAGAACTGATAAGGATATTATATAGTTGTGCATTTCAAAGGTTATCATCCGCTTGACATAAATGATTTTACACGAGTGGGTTACCAAGTACCAACTCCAAGCTGACTTCACACCGGTGGTAGGTAAGCAATAAGAGATGTGAAACCCTGAAGAATTTATCAACCATTTAGTATTCCTCTTGTGGCTTATTATAACTTATAATAATAATAAGACAAATAAAAATAAAGCTTCATGACTAAATAGCAAGTTGTTTTTCTGGAATTAGAGATAAGTCTGCAATGTTAAGTACTTTGTATCGAAACTTTAAGAGGGGACTGTCGTGAGTTTTTTTAGAGAAAATAAAATTGCTCACATGTTGTCTCCAAATGTACAACAATAGTTTTACTGCTGAAGTAGTAGTAGAAGTACAATAGGCAACACGAGAATTTTCACTAATGGCAAAAGGTTCATAAATCGCTGAAAGCAGGTACGCGTGACGGTTTCATGTTCATGTTTACTGTAAATGCACGCTATACTTTTTGCTCATCTAGAGAGAGCGCTAGCGCTACCCGACTCTTTGCTGAATGCGAATAACAGATGAATACGCGTCCATAAGTAAGCTCTCTCTCTCTCTCCTTCAACAAAAAAAAATATTTATTCCAGCAAAATTTCCAGAATACACACAGTAGAGAACCGGGTCTGGTTCCACACACACCGTTTGAGGTGAACTTTATCTCAAATGTGCATAATAGCTTCCCAGGGTATATAGCTTCTGCTCGGCTTTCCCCAACTCGTAGTATAATTTTATAGCAGCTTCTCCAACATCAAAAGATGAAGGAATCAATGTGTTACGCCAACCATTTTTATCAGAGCGAAAGATTTTATTACAACTAAACTAAAGCCAGTTTTACACAGAAAAAAATCAGAGAAAAAGATAGTCATTTTATTATTATTATCAATAGAAAAGGTATAAAAACGTATCATCATCATCTCTTTTGGACTGTTTTAAAAAATGAAGAAGAGAGTTGAGTAGCGAAGCATAAAAGATAGCTCTTTTCTGCCTGTCGTTTCACAATTTTTACTATGGAATTGCATTTCAATATGAACAGGGGCAAAGACAAGATTTTGAAATGATGTACATAAGAAGTGCATTGTGTTTCAGTGATTACCTGTCTCTTGTGCCAGGAGCTTAAAGCTTTCCATTTAAATTGGCTTTTTTTCTGAGGAAGTATAAGCCTTCAGCCAAAAAGATTTGTTTAAACTCGTAACAGTATTTCATTTTCCTTCCATTCTCTCGCTCTTCATTTGTGGAACTAAATAAAAAAAAGTGAAGCTTTTTGAGTTCTCATAAACTTTCTTTTATTTATTTTTGTGATCTTGTGAGTGAACTTCCTATTCCTGATACGTCTTTGGAGGAGTGTGCATACTTGATGAAAGAGAGATAGAAGTTTACAACTTCCGATTTTTTTTCAAGTGCTGTGCTCGACATGTGGAGAAAGAAACTATGTGTGTATAAAATCTTCTGATGAGTTGACTTGAGAGGATAAAGTGATTTTCGTACTATGTATATGACTCATTATCCACCATATATTCTATCGCTCACTTAATATAGCTCATTTAGTGATGTGTCAGAAACTTCTTTGCTTTCAGAAAGTAGCGTGTTGAAAAGAAAAACTGAAAGATCATCTACCATTGTGCATATCTGATGTAGCTAAGTAAGTATATACAAATATTGATATATACCTAATAAGAGTAAGGAAAGAACGCTAACACAAACTAAAACAGTTGGTATAATAATGAAGTCGCGTGACCCCGGAACTGTGATGTAGCAGCAGATTGTTTGTATAGTGTGTCCACACGTAAATTGATAACATTGCGCTGTTTGACGTCCTCTCCTCCAAAGTTCCCTGACTTTGAGAGAAATTCATCATCCCAAAAAAACCTGAATTGGATTGCGCGCTGGCTGTTGACGTCCTGGGTGCCTGAATTGAAGTCAATAGTTCAAAGTTGTTTTTTTCATCTCGATTGGAAAACTAATTGGACTCAATCGACTCCAGTGAAGAAGACGACATACGCATCACCCCTTCCGTTGTATACTATATAGAATAGTGGTTTATCTCCTGGTGTGTTTACTGAAGAAAATAAGTACCTAATTTACCAGGGTTTGTTTTGTCTTCCAAAAAGAAAGGCAAATGCTGTCTGCCTGTGAAATATGCCAAAAGCAGTTATTTTTATGGAGCTAAAGTTAAAATAACGAGTGAAATGGGGGCATGCATACGCCCATGTATAATGAACGCTTTTGATGGAAAGTAAATATAAACTGTGCAAATGCAAAACCTCAAAAGGTGAGAGAGTCAATGATGCTATCTAACATCAAAAAGAGGAAAATTAGAGCAAGAATTCAGGCAAAATTTTAAGACAGTCAAGTCAACAAAAAATACTTTTGTACATTTCGTTACGGAACAAAGAAGTAAAATGGGCTCTTGGAAATTCTCCACTTTGAAAGCCATTCGAATCATCGCATTTGTAGATCTGGTAAGTTTCCAACCATCCATCTCACCTTGCTCTATTTTTTATAAATTCTGGTGGTCAGTTAACTTAATTAGTACTATAACTATATATATTATGGTGGTGTACAATGCACTCCCTTCCAGTCTCCTAACCAAAGTGTTCTTCATCTCTCTTATGAACAGATACTCGCCGTAATCTTTTCAGTATACAGAGGGATAAACTTGTCCTCTCTTCTCGGAAAAATATCCACAACAGACAAAGAAACATCTCCGTCGTCCAGCATTCGGGTTGGTGACCAACTTGGTAAAAGTAACCATTCGCAAAGTGATGGTGACCATTCCCTCAATGCCACTGGGGCCTATATGAGTACGTACTCCATTATCACTTGAGAGTCAGTGTCAATCTCCTGTCTTGTTTTGTCCTTGACGTCCCTCGTCCTACGTTACCCCGATATGTTTGTCCTGATTATTTTCCCTTTGACTGTACTTTTTTTTCTCGTGAAACTTGACTGATTTACCAAACTTTGGGCTTAAAACACTTGACTTTTGCCATTTCAGGATATTGGTCCGTCGTTTATCTTACTGCCATTGTGATGACGTTTGCAGTAGAAGTATTTCTCTTCCTTCTTCTAAATAGTGGGGCACCAATGGTGAGCTGACATATTTATCACAAAAAATAATCCAAGCCATTCCTTTATTGTTGCATGTTGCTGGGTAGCTTAAGAGTAGATACAGGCAGTAAAAAAAGTACCCATGTCATAGGAAAAGGCTTTCTGAGAAAACTCATTTCTTATTATTCATCCTCAACTCATATATATAACTTCTCATTTCATTCAATTTAATATCAATTTTATGTTATAGTCATCTTGTATGCTGTAAATTTGTGTTAAGCTTTGTTCAAAAACAAATTAATACATCAAAAGAACATGCTGATAGATGCCCAAGTTCAATGTATCCTATCGCTGCATTAAGTGCAGTATATCGTACCATTAGCACCAGTATATCGCAGATACCGCACTACTATAGACACCACAGTATCTTTTGTTTTGAGCTTTTCATTAATCGCAGCACGTTGTTTAGTGAGCCATGTTTACATAGCATTATGTTAGGGTATCAGTTCACCTGACACTTTATGATTTGGGTATCATTGTCGTCTTCATCCTTCTTTCACCCATCCTCAATATCGTCACACTGATATTGTATAGATTGTAGCAAAAGAAGCAGGTTTTAGTATAGTAGACGTATAAATATATAGTTTACTCACGTCATACAGTTGACAAGAAAAATTGCATGTAAATATCCAACTTTGACATGGCACGAATTATTCTATCCTTCATCATTCCAATTTTAGATTTTGTAGTAGAGTGAAGACTATCTGTGTAAATAAAAATGTGTCACGTTATCAAAGAATGTCTTGTGATGTACATATATATAGCTTAGCAGGTTTAGTGCTTGTAATATGCAGCTTTTATAATAATAATTCATTTTGTCCTCCTCAATGTCAAAATTTGACACGCTCAACGTTTCTGAATAAAATCCTGGCTGGCTTGCACAAAGAACCGTCCGAGTTTTTCATATTTAATGTATGCAAATGAATATGTATCTTTCTCACTTGTTACAAAAGATATGAGAAGAGGCACAAATGTGAAACTCGCTCATTGAGCAAGTGTGCAGAAATGCATGTATCTAACCCAAATAATTCACAGCTTGCTATATAGTGACTCGTTGAAGTAAATTTTACACATTACACTTACTTACCCTACCGGATGTAGTAGTTGCTATTTCAAAATCTCTTCTACTTTTGCCTTGAATAGGACACTATATAGATACAGAGAATAAAACGGAATCACACGGATGTAATCATGCATGCATGCAAACTAAATTTGTTC
The DNA here is from genome assembly GCA_964034955.1 of Orchesella flavescens. Taxonomy (NCBI): domain Eukaryota; kingdom Metazoa; phylum Arthropoda; class Collembola; order Entomobryomorpha; family Orchesellidae; genus Orchesella; species Orchesella flavescens. The sequence goes on along the minus strand of OZ035955.1, from coordinate 17,267,488 downwards.
GTTCGTAGGATATCTGATAAATATGCATATATGATGACAGTGAATGTTGAATGTGTGATGTGATTGTGATAGTCTCCACAATTAGATGTGTTGAGTAATTTATGCAAACGTGGTAATTGTATCCAATCTCTTGTTTCATTTTCAATGTCACATGTTTCCTTGTCACTGATGTGGATATGAACATGAGCAGAGGAATCAGCGTCACTGCAAACACTGGTTTTTAATGAGAGCATTTCTCCTGATATTCAGCGTCGGTGGGTCGGTAATAGATGTGATTCTAGGGGAATACAAATTGATTAGTGGACTGCTAGAGCTAGAAAAATTGTACAGAGTGGGGACCCTAATCGTAATGTGGAAATTTATGGACGAAATAAAAGCAGGAGACTTTGACAACTCAAAACTCAATTTTGGAACCGAGGCAGGATCAAGTAATGTATTTGGCTCGTTTAGTAATGCCCAGTAATACATATATGTACAACTTCCATGTAATCAAATGTTCTTCTCAATATATATGTTTGTCACATTTCTACTTACTCTACTCACTTATACATACGTACATATATATCCATATGTGTAATTTCGAAATACTCTACTTTGAATTTTTTGTAGTTTGGTGGAATGTATATAAATCGTAAAGTAGATCTAATGTACAAAACAATCTAATATAACACAATGATATGACTGTCTGCCTAATGCAGAAAATGTATTGTTCTTACTATTCTTCAACGGAAATCCCGCCATCATTGACATATTCGAAACAATTTATTGTATGTTGTGAAAGAAAGGATCATTTAAATTTATTACCAATATAAAATAGCATGTAATTGTGGATTTCCATGTTGAACCTTGTTTTAAGTATATATATATCGCAAAAATAAAAAAAGCCGCATTGTTTAATTAATTTGAATGATCGTAATGTTGGAAATGATCAACAAAACCTTTTACTTTGACATGTGTTTAATTGGAGTCCCTACACATCATTTCCTTATTGAAATGCATTCACTTTAGTGGCGTGACATGGGTGTTCCTGAGCATTTTTAATGTAATTAGAAATTTTTACTATATATGCAGTTGGGTCATCGGGCATCATTTCAATTTCAATTTCCCAGTGTTCGACATCAAAACTTTTACAATTCTTAAAATTCCAATTTCAAACATCATAGTCAACAAGTCAACATGCTTCGAATACCTACTTATGGCGTGATAAACATCAAAATCAAACACTTTCATGCCCTCCTTCTTGTTAATTTCACTATTTTAACGAGAATAGGAATATTAGTACAACCCTTCGTTTTCAGATCTCTCATCGAGGTAAGTTGTCTTTCTTATCAGAAGACTTTCAATTTTTTTCTCAAATTTAACGAAAATGAGTAAAAAAACAAACTTTGCATACATTATTATAATTTGAACAGGACGTCCGCTCATTTAGCATGTCAGTACGTAATCATAACGTATTATGCATGATAGTACGATTTTGATTAGGGAAACGATGATGGCTGCAATTGATACGTAATTATTTGCATACTCATTTGCCATCACTTTATCCTAGGCAAATGTACAACAAATAATATAGTGGAATGACATGGTATGGCACATTTAGGATGGGTGTATAGAATCGTAAGTGATTTGAAATGAACTATGCTTCAGTAGTTCTTCAGGTTCATATATTTTTTTCACGTAAATTTATGCACACGGGTGGTTTCTGTTTTCATTATCTAAAAAATGAAGTAAAAATTACGATGTAAAATTATAATTGAAAACGCAGCCATGAGCAATAGCTCATGTTTTATGGCAGGATAGTAAAAAAAATTGTGCTTTCTATAAAAAAAATATTTTGTTAGTGAGCTAGGGTTATGGAATGTTATGTTATGTTGAGTGAGTGAATGGTTGACATGATTCGAGCTTCATTTCCTCTCTCGAAAGTTTATCGGTCCATCATTACATTATCATCCACACATTTATGCATTTTATGCACTCTGACCCCCCATCATTATCCATGGCTAACATATACTTATAGTAATCGACATTCGTTCGGGAACAATCATTACCATTCTATGCAATGACACCTAATTAGGAAACGGTTTTCTAGATTTGTGCCATTTATTTTATGCTTCACACTTTATCTTCAATGTGAATGAATAGGCTTCCTGTGGAACTTATGAATAATGCTGACAGCACTACGTCAGATAGCATTTAGATAATGAGCTCAGATAAGCACCTCTTCTTGCTCATTTCTTCTTCACAACTTAACTTTCTATATCCTTGCTTTACTTTTTTGCCCTCGCATCACATATTATATATTTATTCAACTCTCCTCGCTAGTTAAGTGTGATCTAGATGATTTTGCTAAACGTAGGAGTCTTGAGCTTTGAAGAAGGGAGGTTAAAATCTTTTATAGTGTACGTACGTAACACCACCAGACAGCTATAGAATACTTATGTGATTAGAAACGTACGACATACATCATCACAATATTTAATGTGTGTAGAAAGCAGCATAATTTTGCTTTTAATCTCTTGTCAAGTTTAATCAGCTAAGGACTTATTGGGAGTTGTTTTACGATGACTTGATTGCATCATAATCATAATGCTTATGCTTTTATACATTGTATCGTGGAAAATAGAGGGGAAATCACATTAAAACGTCATGAGTTGTGAGTAGACTCTTTAGAATAGGCAGGACATACATAAATCATAATTCAAAAAAGGATGTACACCACCTTTAAGTTTTTGTCGCTTTAATTCATTCAAATTTAATTATTTTTCTATCAGATTTATCAATCCAGCTGTCACTACACAAAATGTCATTCATTAAAGAAAATCCTTTTTATGAGTAGACTACGCAGTAGTTCGTACAGGAATCAAAACGTCCATTCATCACCCACTACATTATATATTGTTAAACCTATATGATTTATACTTACTTTGATCTAAAGGGAATTGTTTATTGCTTAAAATAGCTTTAATCATGGAGACATCCGCTTATACCTATAAATGAAATGATTGGAGACAATGGTGCACTTGTTCTCCTTCTCTCCCAAATGTCAATGGAGTTTGTTCAAATGTGATTCATTCCTTCATTGTGATGGCATGGCATGTGACATTGTCTAATAACGTCTCACATACGGAAATAATATGGCAATAAAATATGCACATTGTGTCACTCAACTCAGAAAGAAGTAAGCATAGTAGTACGTATAGTTTTTTTTCTGCGAATGAATCCCTGTCATTTTAATTCCTTTACATTTTACTACAAGTGTCTTTACAACCGTTCATCATATCACCACTTTGTATCACCGTGACGTGATTTATGTTTTACGAGCTTGTACACACACACCTTAGCCATCTACATGTCCATGATATACATAAATAATAAAAAGAAAACTATCCTCGTAAATTTGTCTTTGTGGTACAATAATTGTTACATTTCTCAGATTTTGTGATAAAAAGCGGTAGGCATTTATAAGTACATGAAGATATATGTTTATACAACACAACACTACTATTGTTATAAATATAATACATTGCATGAATACAGATTAAAATGTTGAAGTCTTCGCTGAGGGTTGCCCGCGCACAGATCCATATCTTGGTCGGAAGGTTGTAATAAATCGTTTTCATGAGGAATGTGAAAATGCATTCGACATCAAAATGAATGATGGTGAGGATATGATGATGTGATGTCACAGATTGGAAGAAAACGGCTCCTCTCCGACTGCCGGCTATGAAGGTTACGTTCTAGTGGATTACTGAACTAGTTCATTTTAGAGACTGACGACGACGACGTTGACGACGGCACGGATGGATATGAATTTGAATCCTTGGCAGCATGTGTAACGTAATCCTCCTCCTTTTCGTTTCTAAATCATACAGTTGTTCCTCCATCCAACCCAAGAAGGACAAGCTCGGCGTAGATGTTTTTGAGTAAATTTTTTGCCATAACTTCTTTAGGAAGCAGGCGATAGTCTATCACTAAGGATATCCTTAGGTAATCTGCGTAGCTAACAAAGGAAAGTACAAAACCTGAAAGCATACAAATGAGTACAAATTGATCTTTATCGACAATCGGATTACAGATTACATGAATCCCAATTTGTTGAGAATAAAGCAGCATAAAGAACCACCACACATATACATGAGTGAATGACATGAAGGTCTTATTCCCTTATTGGATTACTCAAAATTACAGCACATTACCGGTACCCTGCTGCTTTAACATCTTTTGCATGTCATCCTCATGCAGATACATAATTTCTTGTGTAATGCATAATAAAAACTACCAAAATGAGATGTAGATAGATATGCATATAAATAATTTTGAAATGAGCAAAAATACCTGAGTCAGATGCAGATGAAACCACTATATCCTCAACTTGGTGCTCATGCAAGCTTAAAACCTCGCCAGGCCCTTTTAAGTTCAGCAAAACCCCTGTCCAAGGTCGTCGACGGATGAAAAACCAATGATATTTAAATGGCAATAATCCAACCAAACTCATGATAAAGTGATTGGTGGTAAGTTTTGATGATTGGTGTAATTTTTCCTGTGCTGATTCACAGCATCTGAGACGTTCTCTTGAGGATGACACACCAGTTGGAAGATTTATCCAACATAGCGACCTAAATAATAATGTGTAGATGAATAAAAGAAAATTATAAAAAAAAATCTCTTTACTTTCGATTTCAACATGTTGCTGATCCACACGCTCCGCATAACTTTGCAAACATTATGTATAATGCGGAATGATTAGATTTGGCACAAGTATAATATAAAAAAATATATACTCCTCTCTCGCTATCCCATGTTGTTGCAGAAGTGCACACAGCACATATCCATTAATTATTCCGTGCCAATGCCAATCCTTTGCAAATAGTTTTTAAACTTACCCATCTACGTCAGAGCAAGTAGAGTCACCATTTCCTCCACGGGGAAGTGGAAGCATAAGTTTCATATAATTTGGAAGTTTGCATCCAACTTCCATGAATGTCACTCTAAGTGCAGATGACAAAGCAGCCGTTAACACACTGGAAAAGCGAACTCCCAGCAGATTTTTTATTTCCTTTACATGTTGCACAGAGAAGCGATCCAGCGTCACCACATGATCCCTTTTTAGCAAGCTCGTTTCATCTACTTGCCATTCATTTGGAGTGAGCGGTTCCATGAGCTGAACAACGAAATCGAAAGGAATTCTAAATGGAATTACCAATTTCTGCAGTATCCAACCACAAATTAAGCCAACTTTGCGTCGAGTATTTTGAAAAGGAGCTTCGACTGGCACTGTTGTTGTTGCCGACTTGCCAGAAACTTCAACACCCTCACTTTGTTCGCATGTGAGGAAGGTTGCTGGAAGAGTTGAGGCAGCTACTACATCCGGCTCAACACTATCACATAGAATTTGGACAAGGAGCTTCATCCATGAAATTTCATTTCCAACACACATATGAAATCTGACACAGAGCACGGTCTTGACATCTCTCGTTCCACAATTTTGATTTCTATAATTTGGTATAAGAAGGATTTCCCATGGGCTTGTAAATCTAGCCCACTGCTTACGTATCAAGTTCTTTTGAATCTCTTGCAGATCTTGCTCTGTCCATACTCTGTTATTATCTCTGGCTTTGTCGTACATCACCACATGATTCTCAATCTTAAACTCCTCTTCCAATTTCCAGAACATAAACTTTTGGAACTTTGCTGGATACAGTCGAAGCTGATGATACTTGTACTGTCCCTTGGCATTTTTCACAGATAACACTTTCTTATTGATGATATTTTGCAAGGACTCAATGGAGAGTTTCCCTTTTAAGACGAGAGTGCACACCGTATTCCTATTAGGTATTCCATACAGTTCATCCGAAGCATAAACACTTGTTGACGGGGAGATCATGCCTACCAAATCTTTTCGACTTACTTTTGCAGATATGGCTACAACCCCACGATACAGGAGCAAGATAAGGATACATAGTAAAAATATTGGTGAAACGAGATAGAGAAATGCTGTGAGAGCCAAGATTTTTATTTTGTGAAAATTTGAAACGATCCACATTTTGGAAATGCATGTCATGCCTCCAGACAAGTACAAAGAACAAAACTTTTTTTAACCCATACCAATTATATTTGTAGCAAAATTGTCTTAGAGTTCGCTACGCACCATTATTCCCTAGTAGATTGAAGAAAAGTGGCTCAAGAAACTTTTGGTCAGACGACGACCATGTCCCATTATAATGTAAACAGGGTTTAATACTTTATATTAAAATACCTGAGAGGAAATGGCTAGTGAGTCTCAAAGCACAATGTCTCCGACATCCCCACATCACATCGTTCTCCCGACCACAAAATAACAGCAGTAAGACAAAAGGACCAACCATATACACAACACAAAGCCTCTCGCCAACTCTCAGAACAACGTGTGTATCAAGATTCACGATTAGAACACTAATGATCTCTGCTGTTATAATTGTTACCTGAGCATGAGAGAGACAACAAGAGATTGCAGAAATTTTTTTCGCAGTCTTCAGTGCTGATAAATCTTAAAAAGTTATGAATACAATATAAATACAATATCTTTGACAAGTGTGTACATGTAGGGGTACAATAATGGAGCTGACAACTAAAACAATCCTTAAAAACTCGATATGAGTAATGTAATTGGTTTCAGCGAGGAGTTCAACAACAATTGTGGAGAGTGTCTCATTACAAACTTTACTTTATGTTACAGAACAGTTTAGCACATGGTGCGGTTGTGTGTCGTTGGATCAACTACATCATTTAACTTTTGATGCCCCCTTAAGCAAATGAATAGGCTACAAATATGCTTTTATTTGACATGTATGCAGTAAACAGGAATGCGCTTCGTCTGCATACGTATGATGATTATTATTATTATTAGGTGCATATATTGTTGCCATTTATTATTTACCCAGTGACGATTGTGGTTAGCGACTTGAATTCCCACGGGTGAAAAATTGCCTTAGTTTTGTAAATTAACGTGGCAAAGGTGCAGTCTCGTCTGTAAAGTGTGCATATATTAAAATTGCTAGTCAAATTACATGCCTTGTGTGATTGTATGTGTGTGTGAGAGAGTCAAACTTCAAAATGTGTCATAATCTAAAAGCTTCACTCATATTGTATAGTTTATACAGTCGGAGTTTCAGGCAGTCCCATCGCATCGCATGATACTTTTTTTCTTCTGATTTACATGCAAAAATATGAGTACATATGCATATTATGCTTACTTATCACGTTGAACACAAATAAGTAATGATATAGTGATGCATTAATATAACTGTCATGTCAGGCAAAAAAAGAACTCATAATGCTGTAAGACAAACGCCCTATAACTGACACATTGAGGGAGAAGTAACTGGTGAATTAATGGGGGCTTCCTCTTTGTCAGTGCAGAAAGACAACGAAACAAGGAATAGTAGAACTCTCATTGAAAGCGTCAGCTCGCTGACGGCATCAAAAAAGCCTGAGAGGGGGAAATGCTGAACGTGGTCAATAATAAGCTTGTTACTCATTTTTTTACTATTACTCCTCGTTTTTTTTACATTTTATGGCATCTTTATCATTTATTCTTGAAAGAGATCCCTATCATTACATTCCGAAAGCATATATACACTTCTATTTCCCGTGTTCATTAATTTGGTGACATAACAATGAGGTTTTATTCAACTATCGTACACATGTACTTATAAAATGCATACTTTGAAAGGGTTTAAGCTTCTTTTTCCGTTGCAAACTAAATGCATCAGTTGACTGCGCATTTCATCCCATATTTAGAATTATATAGTGGCATTTGTTTTGATGTGGTTAATGGTATCGCATGGCATTTCTTTATTGTGGCGACAAAGGTCAGAATAAAGCACGTAGGTATTAGATTGTCAAAGATGATGTTATATAGAAATGTCACTGCTTCAAACATATATTAAACATGAGCCCTCATATTCCTTTGATTAACTTGTGCAACGAGATATCATCATCATCATCAGCTTCCTTTTTTGTCTCCTGCTGCTTTCTATATTTTGTATTATTCAACACGATCACCTGCAGCGGTAGTTATATTTTTTTCTACAGGCAAAAATTTAGGTGAAAATGGAACGAGAAGCGCAGCCAAACAGTTTGAAATAACGATTTCCTTGAAACTGTGATTTATAATCATAATCATTTTACAAAAAGGGAATCCTAAACTTTGCATCATATTACATAAAGGTGTGAAGGCAAATGCCAAAAGTGGATCATCAGCATAACGTGTCCGGGGTTTTGTATTTTACGTCTTTTTACAAAAAAAATAATAAGAAATCAGTGCCTAACTGCCTAGTGGCCATTTCCGTGATTTATTATATTTTACTATTGGTTATACATTAAATTTCAAAGTATACACTTTAAAGGAAAAGCGTGTCATGTAAATATTAATTTTTTCGTGTTGTTGTAAGCATTGTTTTCTGTCACAGTGAGACGGGGTAACCTGAGAACGTGTACTTGGTTGGTCATTGGCCTTTTTTAGCAGTTATATCACCACCCATTGTAACTGTGGATGTAGGATGTACAACACAAAACAGCCATACATTCAATACAGCCACACATTCTCCAGTATTGTTTGGAGTCAAAGATGCTCTCTCACAGCCAAGCAGAGTAAGAGTAATGTTTTATGAATTCAAGTGTTTATTATGTAGTGCATACACGTACGCGTTATCTTAAACTTGTGACCTTGAAATTCTCCAAAGGAATTATGACTGTAGTGTTGATAAATTCAATAGAATAACTGGCAAGCGAATACATCAACAACGTGATCATTCTATTCCCTACATACAGTTAGTTACAACCAACTGCTCATATGGTTTTGCAACTTGACATGTATATCAGATATAGATCTTGCAAAATACATGGAAGTTGATGGAAGTATCAAATTTCCATCGTTAATAAGCCATACATGAATACGCAAATTGGAATTTGTATAGATTACAAATATTTTACCCAGCACATGTTTAGCTACGTGGTATTATTCTCGGTTTTAGTAGCATGACTGGAGTGCATCAAATGATTGACGTAAGGTGAATTGACAGTCACGTATTGCAACATTTTTGAACCTGCTGAGCCTTCTCCAGCCCTGTGATCATCAGCTCTCGCAGTTCATACCCATACTCTAGCTCGAGGATATTTATTTTTGATCAGACTCACACAATAATAATAATACACCTTTCAACATGTCACTGAGATTTTTTGAAGGCCAAGACCATGCAAAATTTTATGCAAAGTATAGACCCATACCACCTCAACAGTTAATAGATAGACTTGTCAATTTTCTCAAGGAAAAGGTAAGTCCTTTGTGTATCCTTATTACTTTTAATAATTTATAATAATTTATTATGGTTATCATTTTATGCAATTAAAAGTTATAAGCAAATTACTTAATGCCGGAAACTCGTTAACGTTTTTAGTACACAGGCCCATTATCTCAGGCCGTGGATTTAGGATGTGGAAACGGGCAATGCACGTTTGCATTAGTCAACGCATTTTCTTCCGTTCTCGGAACTGACATAAGCCCGTCTCAGATATCTGAGGCAACTGAGTGTTGCAACAAGATGAATGTTGAGAGCATTAGATTTCAGTACGCTTTATTATATATAATATCCCGTCATCACTCAATTAGTCTTCATGCTTCCGTAATCCAGTATCTTGATGATGATGATGGCATAAACAAAAGGCATGCATGCAAAAGCGAACTGAAAACACAAGACCTTTTTTCCCGTTTAGGGTTTCACCAGCAGAAAACATTCCCGTGGCGGATAACTCGGTTCAACTCATCACAATCTGCGAAGCTGCACACTGGATGGATCTACCAAAAGTTTACCAAGAAGCTCGTAGAGTACTCGTGAAAAATGGGGTTTTTGCAGTAATTGGCTACCATCTTCCTGTCTACATGCCTCAAGAGAAGAAGGATGAGGCAAAATATGATTCCATTAAGGAAGCTGTAGATTCGGTAAAACAGAAATGAATTATGAATGATCAAACTCTATTTTGTCAATAATTAATTGTGACAGCGTTAACAAAACTAAAAATACACATCCACTAATTCCTAACATTATATATGAAGGCCATCGAACTAACCAGGTCCTTCTGGCCAAAACAGGCGTTGCAAGTGTTCCACGAATACCCTGACGTAGACATTCCATTTTCCGACTTTACGAGGTATGCTTTCCCAGAAAGCACCAAATATTACGCAATGGGAATGAGATTAGTCGTAATGACTTAAGGAAAGGGAAGACGCAGTAAATGAGCTAACATTACATTACACAATCTTATATTTGCAGAGAGAGAGGATTTACTTTCCAGAGGAAAGCTAGAATTTCTGACATTCTTGGATGTATTCAAAGCTACTCACCATACCAGCACTTTTGCAAAGACAAAGGAGAAAATGTTGGAAAGGAGCTACTTGACAACATAGCAAATCGGTACAATGAAAAAGTTTTTTTTTATACTGTTTATGAAATATTATGCTCATCCAACAAAACACCACCAGTCATAAACAAAGTTCTAGCTTTATTTTGTTTATTAGAGAGAATGAATGCTTATAAGTAACAAAGTTTCGTCTTCGTTTAATTGTAAATATATAGGATTCTAACCACGCTGAATGAAGGAAGGGAAAACCCTTTGAGTACAGAAGACTTTGAGGAGTATAAATTCACAGAAAGCGTCAACTACTTTGTTTTGATGGCTCGAATCTAAATCCAATCACATCCTGCCTATCCATAATGCAATTATAACGGGATCCCATTTCTGTTGTATTAAGCTTTAGATTACTTACTTAGCTTAGTCTTAAAAGGTTTCAGAAGAATTTAGCCTCGTTTTTTTTCCTTCCATATAATCCAAGTCGTGTGCAAACAAATAACGGATCAAAAAAAGAGTCAGACGGGAAGCCAAACTGTTTAGTTCAACAACCCAGGGAACAAAGAATAATTTTGATAAGAAGTTTCACACGTTACCACATATTAATGAACACCGACCACCCCGGTTTTCTGTTACACAAAATGAGCCCTGTTTTACTCAAGATAAGATCCTGTTTTGTTTTGATCATTCATACGGGATTAGCCCAAGCAATTGTTTTACTAATATGTTGTGTTTATGTGGGTTATGTGAGGCTTAAGTAAGTAATTGAATATTTTTTGATGTAATAAAGATTCACTCATTTTTATTTCTTTGTTTTGTTTATCAAAATAATGTTTTCCTTCTGTTATTGCACTCTACATATTCTAGTCTATTTTTAATTAATTTAATGCCTATTTAAAGTATAACCCTTTCGTTTACCTCTATGAAGAGTCCCGTAAAATTGAAATTAACGAGTCCTATAAAATATAATCTAAGAAGAATATGATAAAAACTGTCTCGATAACAAACATATATATTGTCTTCATACATTATTCAACTGTATTATTGAATCCATCTCAAGAATTTTCTTAGTTCCACTGTTTCACCGCAAGCTATATATAACCAATCAACGAAATATGAAGACTTGCAAATTACACGATATGTATGATGTGGTATATGAAATTTAATGGCGATTATGGTTAGCTAGTCTATCATTACGCAACAATATAATGCCCCACAACATTCCCTAGAGCTACTCATAAGAAACCCTAATGATTTTCCTTTCAGTCCCAGTTTTCATGCTATATACAAACTTTATAATACATAAAATTATTATTGCTTGCTATAATACGTGAAGAAGAACCATAACGCTTCAAATATTACTCGTAAACATGATAAGGGAAAGGAAGCCCTTAGTTTAAAGACTCTGACATATGAATTATGGCATTATAAAATTATGATAAAATTAAATTATGAGTTTTTGATTAGGGAATCAAGATGGTTAATACCATGTAATTATTTAAGTCAAACGACAAAATCCTCATGTTAAACAAAAAGGGCCCGTAAAGTATATATATAATATGTGCATAGTATACAATATACACATAAAACTGATAGTAAAACATACCAATTGTCAAGTCAAGGGAGTACGCTCATCGTCAGTAGCCTCATTCAATTGTTTTTGCTTTTCATGAGCTGGAAACTTTAAATGCGTTATATAATGAGTGCACTAATTAAATCTTGATTGTAATCTTATATCACGTGTGTGATGTGATATTTTTATGTTTTTAATAAGTTGAACAAGCAGTACATGTCCTTGCATTGTGTGGGTGTTTTTGCTCGTGATTGAACTTCACATTGAAATCAATTTTTTGTTCTAACAAAGTACTTTATCGTTTTGTGTTTACATGAGTTGGGTAGGTTCGTAGTTGAAGTACAAGCTTGTGACGCGATGTTGAGATCCACGTATTTTTTTAACCCTCTCCCTGCTGTCATCATGTCATCTTGTGTGAACCTTCCACCATACCATCCGAATGTGACGCACACCTCCTACTTAAGTACGTACTAATAGGAGCTGAGTTAACCGTGATTTTTCTCATGAGTTTTTTTTTACTAAAATACAATTTTTCAGTAATTAGCTGTCATAACAAGAGAGGTATTCGTCATGAAGTCAAAATTACGGCATATATAATAATGCATCTTTTTTATGCATGGTGGAGCTCCTGCTACGAAAAGTGAAGTCTTGATGTTAGCTTTAGTAATACCTAATTATACCAACCTATTTACAGTTAAGTACGACCGGTCTTATGAAATCGTATTGATTAGATAAATTTATACTTTCTCATTATAATAATTTTAGCTCTTGTAGTAGGAACTATGGTTGGTTAGATGTATATTCTGTCGGAGAGCAGCATTAGCAGCACAGTCTTTGCAAAAAGATTGAAAATCAACTGAGAATACGGCTGTCCTCTTACTATTTGAAATTATAGGAAGAAAATTTAAAATATGATGATCATATATCTTTAAGGTGATTGCAACACAGATTATTATTGATAATGACTATTATTATGAATGACAACTTCATTTATGTTCTATATAAGCTCTCTCATTTCAAATTAAACAACAGTTTTTTTTAAATGAAAGCGGCTGCTCCAATTTATTTTACATCAGCATAATGGCCCACCTGTGGATTCCAAATCAAAAAATGTAATCTGAATCTGAAAATGTTTATAGATGTGAATGTCTCTTTTAATTATCTTTATTGAAGTGTAACATCAATAAAAATTCATGACTCCATTTACCTATGCACCTACCCATCTATCGAATTCGAAAGTGACTTGGCTTATCACATGAATTAGCTAATGTACGTCATAAACTCATTTTTAATATGCAAACATTGTGCAAAAACTTTGATAACTTTATTTTATTGAAACCAAAAGTTGTTACCCTCCTACAATACAACAATGGATAACGTTAAAACGTACATATACACGTTCTCTGAATCGTGAGTTCCATCCCCTATCTGAATTTATTTATCAACAAAAGTTATCTAATATTAATTATGAAGGAATATTGTTATTTGACTTAGGTAATTATGTAAGTGAATGTCATTACAATTATAATATGTACACAATTACTAATTACAACCAAAGCTTCATTATGCATGCAGTAGCGGATTTCATCCCTCATTAAAATAGGGTTTAATTACGCTTGCAAATACCACATTAAACAGGGTTGCACTTGCACTTGATTCGTTTTTATGGTTGTAGCACATGCTCTTAAATAAACAAACCGGCTTGGTATATAAAAACATCAATTGTTTTTTTTAAAGAAGTCCTTTCATTTCTTCGCTATCAGCTACTTACATAGCTTTTGATAATATATATTTTCATAATATTCATAAAGTAAGTAGGGTGCATATAATGCAGGTATTAAAAATTGACTAATATGTGGCTGGGTATGACATTAATTGGCCTCATTATTATGAATAATGAAGTTATACGCTCACAGTTATGTGGTGGATGTGGAGGCATATTATGTAGGCAGATGGTCTAATTGCTGAGTATTTTTTTTGTTATGCAATCCACTCTAACTAATTTTAGTTTTGAAGCTGCAAAATCATGCTTTAAATTTTAAAAGGAGCAATAATCCCTATCAAGGTGACGATGAGATGATGATGAAATGTTAAAATAAAGTCAAGCAAGCAATTTTCTATGATTCTACCTGACCAAGTTTTGGATGAACTTTTCCGATATCAGCATAAAACATGGTATATTAATGATTACAGAATTTAAAACAGAATTTCATGCATAAATACATCCAGTAGATAAAGTAGATTTTTCCAGTCAAATACTACGAAATCTTTTCATCTCTTAAAACAGGAAGATTGGCGTAGGATATCATGTTGTCAGCAGATAACCTCCATATAACCGCTGACCTTTTCATTTGAGCTTCTGCGTTTACAGTTTAACCTATTCATTATTACTTCAACCGTACGTCATAGTCTATAGTCTACATAATTGATGATAACCAGCCTAACCCCGTTCCACCACGAGTAAAATATGACACTGAGTCCAAAATTGATTAATATACAATTAATATGAAAGCGGACTTACTAACACACTAATAAGATCCCCCAAATGTTTAAGAATTATTAAAGCATGTGTTGAGTATGGGAACATGGCGGTCTAGGTGTGTAAAAATAATGTTGTAATTTTACACGTTCTATTCATTTTTCATACATATTTAAATTTATTTTTGATCTGCTGGATTATTGAGCCATGACAGAGAGCAGGCCTTCTTTTAACTTCGACCTTTGATACAAAGACAACCATTCCGAAGCTGCTGATCTTGCATACGACGCATTTCGTTGGAGAAGAAGGTAAGTTGAATAAAAATAAGGTAAAACTAAGGGGCCTTGTGAGACTTATTCCGTCCAGTTTCAATAAAAATTGAAGTAAACATAAAATACATGTATTTACTATGTAAAGTGGGCACACGAAAAGTTTTTGTACGTGCTGAATTTCCAAAAAAAAATACTTTTCTTTGTTGAAGATGAAGAAACACATTAGAAACATTTACCACAGCCTATATAGTCTTATATTGGGAAAAAATCCTAAAGGTTATACCCCTTCCGTTCATGTTCATATGGAAAGTTGCCCTTCAAGATCCTTGTGAGACTAAGGTTAAAAGTGAAAGGAAAAAAATACATAGTATCCATGAAAAACGGGTGTCTTTATGTTTCGTAAGACATCATACATAAAAGTACTTTGTACAAGCATAGTAGTAAGCAGTGACCTTACAACTTTGCTACACAGAGACTTTGCCTGAACAGTCTGATAAACATGATGAAAAACATGCCAAAAAAATGAACTGGAGTAAAGTCTCAGGCATGAGGTTTATCATCTTTGAGAAATTTCTACAATTTGTCCATTTTACGTTTTGTACGTGCAGATAAGCGGTGTTCTCGGAAACACCTTCAACAATTCTTCTAAAAGATACTGGCAACAATGGGTGACATAATGGATGTTCTACTAACACCTACGGTGGTATTTTGCGGGGTGCTGACAGTATTATTTTTGGCACTGCTGATTGTGTTCCGAAAGTTTGTCTATATTGTTCTTGCAACAGCACCAAGAGATATCAAGTAAGACAATTTTACACTCTTTGAGCATAATTCACATAACAGTATATTAAGGAAGACCTCACCAATATTTTACAGGGGAGCAGTCAGATATGGAAAGGTAGGTGTGTGGCTCTTGATAGAAAAATGGAGAAACAGAAATGTTGGGCAAGTTTTTGACACGATAGTCGCAAAATACCCAAACAAAGTATGTTTTTATTTTGAAGACCAACAATGGACTTTTCGTCAGGTAAACCATTATTGAGTGTTATGAATGACAAATAATACTATGGAATACAATAGTAAATTTACAAAATTCAATTTGTGACTTTCACAAATAGGTTGATGACTTGACAAATCGTGTCGCAAATTACTTTTTGAAGCAAGGTTTTCGTAAGGGAGAGTCTGTCGCATTGTTCATGGAGAATCGTCCGGAATACGTGTGCATGTGGCTTGGTCTGAGCAAAGTAATACTATTCGCAGCTTTTCTCCTCTGCATCTGACATTTAAATTAGGTTTTTTGATTCCCATAAACTCTTCATATTTTCCCGTTGTAGATTGGAGTTATACCAGCATTGATCAATTATAATTTGCGTTTGAAACCTCTTCAACATTCATTCGAAGTTGCAGACTGCAAAGCCCTTATTTATGGATATGAACTCCAAGAAGGTTGCCAAAACATGTTAATTTCATTTACGATAAAGCTCATAATCGGATTTTCACAAAATATGCGTGGGAGTAAATATTAAAAATTTTACTTTCATTTTCCAGCTGTATCGGAAGTATACAATGATGGGGGCTTTAAAGGAGTTTTATTGTACAGTTCCGGTCATAGAGGAAACCCTTTGTTGGAATTTTCCATTGACCTTGACAAAGGCATCAAAGAGTCACTTGGAACACCGGCATTGGTAAAGGAGCCAATTGGTTTCAACGATAACCTGTACTACATTTACACATCCGGAACAACAGGTTTGCTTATGAGCATCAACTATTATGAAAACCTTACTAGTTTTGTCCATGTTTTAGCAAGTTTTTAATCCGAAAAGTAAATTGCAAAAGCATGTTTAATGCGTTCTTATCAACTAAAAAACTAAAAGGTTTTAGTTAACAGATTTAATAAAACACAACCTATTTTGACTTTGACCTGATACGATTTTTATCTACAATTTGTATACATAAAATAATAATCCCGTTGAATGTTTTACATATGAATTCACTACTACTGTATCCGACACCAAAGTTAATTTAATTTTTTTACTCTATAGGTCTACCGAAAGCGGCTATTATCAAACATTCTCGGTAAAACTTGTAAAAAAAGTATTTAATTTGATTTTCGATTTAACTAAAGTTCCAAGAAGTACGTGACTAAGCTCATTTTTTAATATTTTGCATCAAGATTTTTCATGGCTGTTTATGGAGGACACTATATGCAAGGAATATCCCATAATGATGTTCAATACACAGCACTACCATTGTACCACACTGTTGGAGGAATATTAGGTGTAGGTCAAGCACTGTTCTTTGGTACGTCTAGTGTCATCCGAAAGAAATTTTCAGCTAGCTGCTTTTGGAAAGATTGCATCAAGTTTGAAGTTACGGTAAGGGTCTCCCATATATAGTCTATTTAGTTTTCCTAGACCTTTGCTTTCCCTTACTAGGAATCTAGAATTCAATATGTTTACATTCAAAATAGTCAGTACTAATATGGGGTATAGACTTATATTTGTTTTTGAAGACTGTGAAGCACATATATTATGTAGATTACAATCTGATGGTTTTTCATGCTTTCTCAGGTTGCTCAGTACATTGGTGAGATCTGTCGATATTTAATATGCCAACCACCAACCGAGTTCGATCGAATGCACAAAGTTCGACTTATGTATGGAAATGGGCTTCGTGCTGAAATTTGGCAAAAATTTGTAGATCGTTTTGGGATATCCCGCATCGGAGGTACGTATTTTGTACATAGGGTTTGTTTTTTAACTTGAATTCTTTTAAATATTATAATATTTGAAATAATTTTTTCAGAATTGTACGGTAGTACGGAGGGTGAGCAGAATAATATGAAACAATATTATTACCACAGACATGTTTATATAATTAATACATTACATTAAAAATCTATTTTTTTATTATTATTCTATGAACCAAAGGCAATACAAATCTTGGTAAGCAAAATAAACAGAAAACCAGACACGATACATGTCCTTTCATAATAATATTGAATATAAAGCAATATAATATCAACACTCTACATTACATTTCATGACTAGACATAATATTATAGGAATATTATCAATCCTTCTTTTACAGTTAACATTGATGGAAAAGTAGGAGCTGTTGGTTTTCTACCCGTCTGGGGTACCCGCCTTTTGCCCATGGTTCTTGTGAAAGTGGATGAAACTGGAGAGATTGTGAGAGATGAAAAAACAGGGTTATGCATCCGAACAAAGACTAACGAAGTGGGAGAGTTGCTGGGAAAAATTGTTAGCAGAAATCCTTTGCGTGATTTCCAAGGGTATGCAATAAACATATTGCATCTACTTTCTATATATAGGATGAACACGAAGAAGTGGGAGTGGGGCTTTTCCACTTAATAAATTCAATTTTATGAACCAAACAATCTTTTTGTATTTATTCAGATATGCCGACGAGAGTGCGAAACAAAAGAAAATCCTACGAAATGTTTTCAGAAAAGGAGATAAATATTTTCGTTCTGGTAAGAGTATATAATATCTTTTATTTATTTGTGCTGGTGTAAGAATGGTTTTGTACTATGAATGGTTTTATGATTGCAAGTCGGAAGAGTTCTAAAACAGTATTATTCCAATTTAGGTGATGTTCTTCGAATGGATGACTATGGATACTTCTACTTTAAGGACAGAACTGGAGATACATTCAGATGGAAAGGTTGGTAAAAACACACAAAAAGGCCATGATTCGTAAAGAGGCCGGTGTTCAATGAAATTTCAATTTAAATCTCTCAAGGTGAAAACGTTTCTACGGCTGAAGTCGAGTCCGTAATAAGTAGTATATGTGGACTGAAGGATGCCGTCGTTTACGGAATAGAAATTCCAGGTACTGATGGTCGTGCGGGAATGGCCGCTATCGCAGATCCAGAGGGCAACATCGACTTAAGTGCTTTGGCGGAAGGGCTTGCTAAACAGCTACCAGCTTATGCTCGGCCTCTCTTTGTACGAATTTTGAAACAAATTGATATGACAGGTAAAAAATTCCGAGAAAAGTATAATGCTGTACAATTTCATCAAATCCATGTTTCAAAGTAATTTTCAGTTCTTCAAAAACAGGCAACCAATAAGCTTACTCAAGTTCAAGTTGTTCAAGTAAATGTGGTTGTTGTCTTGTAATTGAAAAGACCCTGCTTATGAGTGTTACATTACTTACAGGAACATACAAGCTAAGAAAGCTGGATTTACAAAAGGAAGGATTTGATGTTCACCACATTACGGATAACGTGTATTACTACACAGGATCAAAGTACATACCGCTCGATTCTACGCTGTACCAAATGATCATGTCAGGACAAATGAGGCTGTGATATATACCATTTACGAACAAGATGCAAAAATCAAAAGTGTAGTATACTACAGTTATAACAAAATAAATGTGAATTCGCCTTATTACATACGTATGTCTTTAGGGCTATATTTTTATTTCATAATCACACAAATGTTTATTACATAAACAAACATAATTTGGATACTCTTCATAATATTTATCATGAGTCGATGCGGCACAAAGTAGTTTTGTATTTTGGGTGGTTGATTCCGGCTCTAACATTCTCCTTTCAGAATTGACCGAAGCAATATATATTATGCGCATTGACATTCTAATGCTAAAAAAATTCTCATTAAAACCAGAAAAATGCTAATTGAAGATTACATCCATTCATTAACTGGAATGAAGATGTGATAAAAACCTTGGAATTTTACCCTTTACTCCTACTTCATTACTCTTCTTATGTGGTCCAAAATAGGTTTATCTAACAAATATAAAGACGATATTATCATTTTACATAGTGACTTCCAAAATCGTATGATGTTCAAAGTGTATAGTACACATAGATAGTAACTCTGCTACCAAAAACGTGTTGATGGATAATGTGATCAATGGTCAATAGTGTATGAAGAAAATCGTCTGTGGTCTGAATTTGAGAGGAAAATGGTATAAATATCCTTTGCGTCGATAAGCATGTAAATTCTTCCTTTCCTCAAAGAACTACATACATATATTTTATCATATTTCTGACGAGGTAAACAAATATGAGTAACTTTGTTCTGGAGCAAGCCTGTCCTGATATGCCCCAAGCTGACGCTATCTTTTGTAACATGATAAAATGGTTGAACCCAATAGATTTAGGTGACATCTTCAATTCTTCGTCGTTTGCTTACTATCAGCATGGACAAACAATAAAGGCATTGACATTTGATAACAGTATATATATATACAACTATTTGACTTTCTTTCTCAAACGGGCCTGTAGCTATGCGTTCAATAAATATGCTATACGTTTATACAAAGCTTATGTTTATGTACTTATATGTGAATGAATAAAAGTACTATCCTATACATAATGGATTGTTGATAATAATGACATGTATTTTTATAACGTGATCTATAAATTTAATGTTTGCATTAAAAATGTGTTGCGAGTACAGCTCCATGATTCAAAACAAAGTCATATATATAGTGATATTACACAATATGCAAAGTTAACGGAGAATAATAACATGTTATTATGCGTCTCTCCAGTAGTAGTTGACCACGCGTGTATTGCACTAGTTTCCTTGTTGTTGCCAGTTGGTTTTGACAGTTGAGGTGAGACGTAAATACTGTGGTTCCCCTTTACTACATTTTGTTACAAAACAGGGCTGCCAAAGTACAAATACAATTATGATCCTTTCAAATAATTGATAAAGCTTTGTCTCGTTTAATTTGACAGGTTAATTCAGTTTGATTTTGTGCACACGTGTGTGTGTACTAATTGTTAGTTCAAAACCAATTTACCAACGTGCGGGCCCTTCATCCACAGGATTGAGCTAGCAAAAACAATGAGCTCCCAGTTAGTACCTTATTATGACATCCTATGGAACGGGATAACTCATTTAGCTACCCTTGGATTAGCAGTATGGGCCGCAGTCAATCACAAATATATATACGCTTTTATTCGGACTCTGCCTCGGGATATACTGTAAGCAAATGAATAATTAAAAAACCGCAACCACGAGTGGTTTTAGAAAAAGCGAGTTGAAAGAAATATGAAAACCCAATTTTTTTCAATGAAAATTCAATATAATATAGTGCTTTGACACGGTTCATCAAAGTCTTCCGAGATTTGAGATATGTACAAAGAGCCAATGTAACTGTGGCTCAACTCTTTGACGAAAATGCAAAAAGGGAACCACATAAAGTCATACTCTACTATGAAGATGAGAAATGGACAAATGAACAGGTTCAAAAACAAAATACCTTGTTGATCTTCCGGAAACTCGGTTAGAGTAGAACAAAGGATGGAAATGATATAATTCTTCCGTGTATTGTATTGTGGTAGGTACAAAGGTTCACAAATAAAATTGCAAATTACTTCCAACAACAAGGATTTAAAAAGGGAGACTCCGTAGCGGTATTTATGGAGAATCGGCCCGAATATTTGTGCATCTGGTTAGGATTAAGCAAGGTCAATTAAATTGTATACATAAAGATATCTCTGTAAACCACATCGCTCGTGTATTATCAAGGTTTTCCTATAATTAACTGCGTTCTTTACCTTTAGATTGGAGTGGTTGCAGCACTTACAAACTACAACTTACGTTTGCAGCCTCTGCAGCATTGTTTTGAAGCTGTGAATTGCAAAGCAATAATTTACAATGATGAACTTAGCCCTGGTAAATAAAGTCATGATTTCTATTGTATATTAATATGCCGTCAGAAAAACAAACTTTTCCAACGCTCGTGCTCAAAATAGCATGTTGTTGTTCTCGTACTTATGGATATGGTTTACTTTTATGTTTTAAGCTTTAAAGGAAGTGATGGAAATTGGGGGTCTTGCTGGAACCCAACTGTATAGTCTTTGTTCTCTTGATGAGACGCCATCACTTGCGCCTGCTGTTCATCTCACCAAAGCATTGGAAAAAGCTGCTGATACTCAACCTGTTATTCCAACCAAAATTGAATTTCAGGACAAACTATTTTACATTTATACTTCTGGTAAATTTTATAAACAATCATCAATTCACAAGTTTGACTTATGAACTTTCATGATTTATCAACTAAACTGGTGAATATGAATGGAACTTGTAGGAACAACGGGATTACCAAAGGCGGCTGTCATAAAACATTCAAGGTTCATATTTTTGCCATGTCATTTTATATACGGGTCGAAATATTTGAATAGCTATGAAAGTTTATGATGTTCTATGGACATGACAGATATATGATGGCTGCAGTAGGTAACCTCCACATGCACGGCTTGAGAAGAGATGATATTATTTACACGGCTCTTCCTCTTTACCACGGAGCTGGAAATATGTTAGGTATTTTTACTTTTACGCTTGTAGTTCCGTGATTCCTTATTCAATCTTCAAAAATCACCTAACAAAATATTGTGTTTGAATAGGTGGAGGTGTGGCATTATGCTTTGGAGTCGCAATGGTTATTCGGAAAAAATTCTCCGCGAGTAACTTTTGGAAAGATTGCATTCATTATGATGTTACTGTAAGCACAAACCATCCTTTTCTTTCGTTTTAATTAGTTTACTATGCTGGAAAAAATTGAATTTTTGATTGTAGGCTGCGCAATATATTGGAGAGATATGCCGTTACTTAATCTCCCAGCCTCCTTCCCCGTATGACAAAAGTCATAAGGTTAGAATCATGTTTGGAAATGGGCTACGAAAAGAAATTTGGCCTGATTTTGTCAAGCGGTTCAATATTCCACAAATAAATGAACTTTATGGGGCAACTGAGGGTGAGTAGAATAATTTAAAACAACAAAATTACCCCGGATATGCTTATATATAGTTAATTCTATGTACATTACATTAATATATATTGTTTTTATGATTCTATGAACTGAAGGGAATTGCAATATGGGTAATGTGAGAATTGATTGATTTTTAACAAAATTATCAAATTCACAATCAATATTTACATATTTAGTAGGCCGATTCTTTCACATATATTTAATCGTAGATAAAATATTTCTTTATTAGTAAACATAGACAATAAAGTTGGCGCAGTGGGTTTTCTACCCTGGTATCTGAGTTGGTTGATTCCTTATCAGCTTATAAAAGTAGATGAGATTACTGGGGAGCCGATTAGAGGTACAAATGGAAATGTAATAACTTGTGGGCCTGATGAACCGGGTGAACTTATTGGCAGAATTCAGAAAAATCATCCAATTCGAGATTATCTAGGGTAAACACTTTTTAACGTGTGATGAAACATACATACGATGTCAATAATATTATTGAAAGATATAAACAAACATGCCAACTTGTTTTGCAGATATGCTGACAAAAATTCGTCCAAAGGAAAAGTGTTGGAAAATGCGTTCAAAAAAGGCGACGCATATTTTCGATCAGGAGATATTCTCGTCAGGGATATTTATGGATACTTTTACTTTAAAGGTAAATATTTTGATACACAATAATTATTATTATTATCCCCCATTTACGACACAACAAGCATAAGTTGATGCATAAATATCCATACGTTTACCATAGATCGTAAAGGAGACACATTTAGATGGAAAGGTGAAAATGTTTCTACAGCCGAAGTGGAATCTGTGATAAGTAGCGTGTATGGGCTTAAGGATGTTGTAGTGTATGGTGTTGAAGTTCCTGGTAAACCTAATAATGCTAAAATCTTCTTTATCATTCTCCACATTCTGTTAATATTTTAATTTTAATAATAATTTTAAAAAAATAGGCACTGAGGGAAGAGCAGGAATGGCAGCTTTAGCTGATCCTGATTCAGAAATAGACTTGGAAGTACTTGCTCAAGGAATCTCAAAAGCACTACCGGCATATGCAAGACCGTTATTTCTTAGAATTCTTCAGCAGATTGAAAAGACAGGTAAAAAAAGGTCGTTGCATTGAAAGTGAGCAATCTATCTGCGGATGCAATTGTTGATCATTTAGTTTTGAATTATTTTCTTAGGAACGTACAAATTGCAAAAATTGGAATATCAGAGGCAAGAATTTGATGTTACAAAAATTCAAGATAAAGTTTACCTATTAAGAGGTAGCAATTATGTGCCCCTAACTCAGAGTTTGTATGAAGATATTCGTGAAGGAAGGATGAAGTTTTAATAATTTTCAGACCAAAATATTTAAACTTAAAATTTATATCTATTTCGATAGTTAATTTGTCTTTTGATGACTCGGTGATGTTTAATATTACCGTTCGTTGACATGTTGAAAAATATACTCTTTTACATACACACTATACTATCAACTACATTGCTTTGAATAGAGAAACGGCTGAATCTATTTTTAGAAACTAAAGAAGCCGCATTTCGGTCGAATTTTCATCTCCGTCATTTTCAAGCTTTCTTTCATTCCCGTCCAGGAGTTCCACCGAATACCATTCAGCTTGTCCTTCCTCAAAAAACCATCATTTTGGAAGTACACTCCATTTAGGTTGGACTGAAAGAAAACAAAAATAGAAGAGAGCAGGAAGTCAAAGCAAACCATCATTTTATGTTTATTATTCAAAGAAAAAGTGTAAAATTCATTTATGTTGCTAGCTTACTCTCAGGCAATCTCCAAACCACCATCCTCCTCCATAAGTTTCAGCACAGTTGGAGTTTGCTTCAGCCCAATTGTCGTCATTGTCCTTGTCATAAGTTGAAAACTGCTTTTTATGATGGTACAGGAAGGAATCTTCTATCAAACAGATCTTTAACGTGAGAGGCAACTTGAATTCGATTTTCAAACTTACATACAAATGTTCATACCTAATCGTAAGAGTTTCATACTCACCGGCAGTACCAGAGTGAGCTTCCACAAAGAGTCGATACAAATCCAAGCTACTTCCGATATGAAACTTGTCATATAAAGCGTATCTATTTTCACCCTCCCAATTTGTCATATTGATCAACAGCTCATATGGACACTGTTTCGTAAGTCCTCTCAAGTTTTCCAAGCCTGAAAGAGAAAATAAAATACTAACCCTCACTCAAGACTCAATGGAAAGATTGACATACTGAACGAAATTAATGACACGCTAACGAAAGCCATAAGCCAGCAGATTAATATAGACAGGAAAATATATGTAATTATGTACCAAACCAGTAGTCTAAACTGGCATTTCCAAAACCCTGGACGTATTCGTCCCATGTTCTATTGAAATTAATTTGACGAGATGTGCCATAAGAGCCAAACCCACGTCTTTGTATTATCGTCCATCCACCTCCATCCAGATTCATGTCACAAAACACCTTAGAAAAACCAGTTTAAATGTAACTCACTTAAACTTCACTTTCATCATATTTATAGCATTATGATGTCACCTACTTCCACTCCAGAGTTGAACGATCCTAAAGGCCATATTGTGTATAGTCCACTTGCATTTTTCCCCAGGCTTCTAAGATCCATGCAGTTTTGCCTTCTTGCGACTCTATCATGGACATCCCCAAGCTACACAAAGCACATATAAAAAATGACACCATAATCAATCCCTTTAATGAACATTCTTTTGTTCTTCGAACTCATTAGAAGCTTTTAATATCGCGTCATCATCAAATCATATCATACCATTAAGGCTCCAGAGTATGACAATTGGATTAGCTGGAGTAATGTGTCAACCTGCTTTTTTGCAAACACTTGCTGACTCTCTTTTATATACTGTGTGTCTGCAAATACGTCTTTGATAAACTTAATATCGGAAATGGCTTCTTTTATCATATCCAATTGAGACAAAGTTTGTTGCATTGTTTTTACATCGTTCTGCAAGCTTTGCAACAACGTGAGCTCCTGGTAAATGTTCGCTTGTGTGGAATTTAGTTCGTATGAAAGTCTACGAAAGTTTGCTTCCAAGAACTGCCTCAACATTTGTCCTAAAAGTACTGCAGCACTGGAATATAAAAATAAATAAATAAATTGAAAGTGCATTATCATGTATTTTTACAATAATATTGACGGGCTATGCTTTCTTGTTCAAATGAAACCAATCCAATCCATGATAAAACATACTTGTGGGAGATACCAAATAAACATAATATTATGCATACAGACAGAAGAAGAAGCAATATATATATGCAAAAATTATTTTGATTTACGATTCTTTTGATTGAGCCTGCCTCTCCAGCTTGACTTTTTCGGTTGAATCTTCCGATGCTTGCAAAATTAATACCAATGTTGAAAGGATCAAAAAAACGGCAAGATTTTGCAAAGACGTCATGATGAAATGTTGACAACTTTCTTTGTACTTGAGCTTACAAGTGTCGTTCAAAAAACACTGTGTTTGTCGGTTCCTCCTCCGTTCCCAATAAAAATGCTGCTGTTTGCTCTTGATAAAGGATTTTATAGAGAAATCAAATCATTGCAAATATTATGTACACAATACCAAATAGAATTAGTTCCCACAATTCTTAGTCTCAAAGGAAAAGCACGGCATTTGGTGATTCAACCGTGTTTCCGGGTTTAGGTTTATAGATTTGGTACTTTGCTTAGGTGTGTTCATAGCCAGAACCAGGGCACTCAACCCGTTTTTTGTTGAATTAAACGGTGCCGTGTGAAAAAAAGTTGAATCTATAACTCGGATGGTAGTAAACACTGCATAATTTCGTACGTACATACAAGTTTATTCATAAAACTTAGCAAATTTACTTTGAAGATGAACCTTATAATTTGATGCTGAAAAAAGTACAAGTACATTGTATGCCTGCTTTCTACTAATGAGAGTCAGCATAATGTGTTTTGGTGAGAAATTCAATGCACATATAATCTGAATTCAGAAATGAAAAAAAAATTATTCATTTTACAAACTTCATCTATAATGAATTTTTTGCTATCAACAACGGTGTTTTGATGAATTGTGTGTCAGATTATACCATGCTTGTGAACTAATCGTAAGTATTGCGGAATACCTATAAGGATATCTCGAAGAAATTTGTAATGCCAGGATTGTATTTTTTCTAAATGCATGCATGTTATAAAATATCACGACAAAATAGTCCAAACCAATGGTTTTATGTTTACTTTTGGAAAATGGAATATAACAAAGGTATACGTAAAGTGAAGTTGATCATGGATGAACAAAGTAATAATATATGTATGTATGCCTTAATTTTATACCATTTTTTAGCAATTTTTGCATGACTTTGATTTTGCATTCATTCATGTCTGATTAATTTACAACTGGATGAAAACACTACACATAAAAATAAAACAGCGAATGTTATGAATGCTATGTCTTCACTGTAACTTGATTGGCCACGTTACTGGAATTTTACATAATTGGCACCACGTCGTACCTGTGCTGCAACCTGTAACGATTCTTAAATGACAACCTAGTTTCTTTGCATACTGTAGAGCGAAAAGTGACAATGATTGTTATCTCTTTTGATCATGTTATATTCAACATCACCACGCCCCTGACAATGAAGTCTGGTTGTAATCTTCTAATGCATGCGTAAAAATTGATCGTCAAGTTGGCAGATCTATAGCACCTCGTTACCTTTTTTGTAGTTTTCAAGGTATACAAAGTATTAAGTTTGCTAATGGGCCGTATCCAAAAACTTTTTTCTTGTGAGGTATGCATATTAATGAACAATAGGACAGACACCAACACACATTTTCTTTGCATGCCAAATTACATAATTCATCATACACACAGGTTACAGATCATTGATTCCTTGTTCCAGTGAAATAATATTATCCATCCCCCTACTGCGCGCCATTACTCCACAACCATGTAGTAACCAACCACCTTGGCAAAACAAAAACACTTTGCTGGATGGAATGGCATTTCCAATCGCATGGAAAATACGATACGATAACCAATATTTGGTTATGCCTACTGAAGGAAAACCTCAATATTTCCATTACTCAATGAGGTTTCTCCAAAAACAAAGGATTATCCCTTTTTATTTCATTGTCAGTATTGCCACAAAAGAGTAGACAGCAACACATTTCGACATAATGTTGTGTATTTATATTAAATATTGAGTCATCAAATTTGTTAGAATTCACACAAAAGCCAATTTTCTCAGTGTCATTGTCAGTTCAGCAAAACTAAGCGTGAAAATGGCACGATTTATCACCCAAAGTCCTCATGCCCTTCTTATAAGTTTGGGAATTACAGTTTCAGCATTTCTGTTCTGCCCCGGATCTGCATTTCCAAACGGGAACAAGCATTATTATGGCACGTTGGAGGAGTATCAAACATGTGACCATGTAAGTTTGATTGTATATTCATAAATTCAGTTATTGTGTTTATCCATCAATATATTTCCAATTGCATATATGTACTATCTATTGGTATTCAATCCAATTCCTAGAAAAAAAATATATTGATAAATCTTTGATATGCTGAAATCTTGCATGCACACGTACGTCTGAGTGATCCTTTTAAAAACATTTTGAATAGAAATGGACAGATCTTTTCGAACTTTATGAAGCCCTTCAACCTTGCTTCAAAGTTATTTTTACATTTTTCACCAAACAAAATTTCTACAAGTTTCGAGCTGATATACTTATGTATATGTAATCCATATATGAAAAAGGCCCGTGGCTCATACAAGCCTTGAAAAGAAAGTTCTTTTTCAACATTTGAATATTATACAATTCTAAGTTATACAAATTGAATTTTCTAGGTGTCCTTCCTGCATTAAAATTTATATGGTTTTCATAATGAATTTTGTACTTTATGAAATTTTCTCTTTGAACTATTTAACCCAAGATCATTCCAAAGTTCATTGAACAAGTTATGAATCAAGAATCCCCAAAATGTGATGAAACAGGAGCATTTCCGAAGCCTGGGAACTGCACAATGTTTTTCAAATGCATACGAAGCAAGAAATATATTCAACCGTTTGTGGAGTACTGTGCTCTTGGCTACAACTTTGTTGGAGGCGTGTGCATGCCCAACACGAATTCATCTGATTGTCCTCAGTTTACTTGCAGAATTCCTGACAGTAAGTTTGTAGAAAAAATGTACCTGTTTACCGCTTTCAGCAATTATAGATGCAAAAAATAAAACCCTTTCACCTTTGGCCATCATATTCTTCCTAGTTTCAGGTGTGAATGAAATAGTAAGTGATACAGGTCCTAACTTTAATGACGATACTTTGGAAAATATTTCAAAAGACGAGGTTCCCGAATTCTTACCATTGGCGACTCCTCCATCGCAGTCTGAATCGCCTGTCAGTGACAAAATTAGTGATACTACTGTCCCTGCTGTAAATGAAACGTAATGAAGCATATCATTATTTATTCATTATTTATTTGCACAGACCGGAATAACATATATCCACGTGACGTTCATAACCTACATTATTATAATGTTTATTTCACGTTTTAATTTATTAACTGCCAGACTGGTAGATCCGTCTGCTAAAACATTTCATCTTGTTTTATAAAGCATTATACATAAATGTTTTCTTTTTATTTCAACTTTTATTCTGTAGTCCACTACAAATTCAGAATGCCCCAGTGACAGAGTCAGTTCATTCCGAACAATTTATGTCGATGACTCAAAGCGAAAATTCTGGATCGAAAAGAAAAAAGAACTCTGGATCTTCTAGTTCCTCATTAATAATTACCCCATTTACTATTTTAAGTTGTGCTATATTGGTATTTTTAAATAAAAATTGACACTACATACTGTTTGCTTGTTTGCAATGATGAAAAAGTATTATTTTACATCCATAAAAATTTATACACTGAATGGAAGGACGCAATTTGTTATGTTATACGAAGCAATGCAGAAATGAAAGGCGCTGTCATAATCACTTCTCATCTAGAACTCAACTGTCAACCATTCACATTTAGCAAGGTCGGTTACCCTGATTTTTATTGTTGCATCAACCTTTAATGTAATTTTATTTCATTTAGCATACAGTTGTTAAGATGAGCCCACTTACTTAGCATCGGCATCGGTTACGTGTCATCATACTGTTTACTCTTTGCAAATAAACCTGCAAACAAACCAATATGTCAACAACCTTAGTTATGTGTAATGGTAATGGTTATTAACGAGGAAGTTGGTCCTTTATGTTCGTATGAACTTAAGTGACTGAGAATATGAAACAGCGGTAACCTCAGAGGCATCATGCTAACATACTGACCAATGACAAACTAGTACCTATGAATATATATTGCACACTACTGTTCCAGTATAAGTACAGAACGTTGCATTTCCTTCTTCCTGCTTACAATGAAGCTTTGTAATAGGTTATTGCTGTTAAAAATCAACTGAAATTAATGTACATAGTGCAAAAAATAATGGCAACTAGAGCTATAGGCTCCTTACAGTGTAAAGCAATGCATGTGAACACGGTGTCAAATCTAATATTTATTACGTAAAAGAAAAACATTGTCACTCTTCATATATGCACAATTTCATCACTCTGTGGTAAAGCGGTAGCGTTTCTTTACTCTCATCAAGCGTCTGGAAGAATGCCCCATTTCTATTTTAATTTAGGCGTCTATCAGCGTTGCGCTACTGAAAGTATAACTTCATTATATAATGATTAAAATACAAGGGAAACAAGTTAATAAATTCATTCTTTTAATTAAACTAATAAAGTGACAAGCTTACTAAAAGTGCGGCTGAAACTACGGCTAACAATGTGGCTATCCGGGTCATTGTTGTGCAGCATAACATTTTTGTTACTTCAGCAGGATTCGCTTCCACTCCATGTTTCAAATACGCTGAAACGATCTACAACCCCTGATTGTTACATGGTGTGAAAACTAAAACTATTTTATGCTTTACCGATTATATTTATAAAATCGAGGGTAATTAGATTGAATCATTACTTCTAACACTTACAGGTATTAACAAAGAATTTGGAATGCCCAAGTATTGGGTCATTTCCTGTTGCTGGTACTTGTGAATATTTTGCTCGATGCATACAAACATTCAATGGAGTGGAATCGGAAGTGGAGTTTTGCCCTAGGGGCCAAGTATATATTTCCAATAGTTGCCAACGATCTGACGATCCAAACGATTGTCCTCAACGAACATGTTCCCTAAAAAATGGTGCGAGACCGCCATCAAAGACAATATTCCCTGATGAAACTACCGTAAAGTCAACAACTACTATAACATCAACAACTCAGAAAAGCTCGAAACCAAAATTCAATATACGGAAGCCATTATTGGAAACCTTACATCCTAGCACAAGTGATGCCGCACATCAATGTATGTTTCAAATGTATTTATTCATAACATTCATTATACTTTACATCGTGATTTAGTACAACTAAAAGGATACAATATAACAATATGTGCCATTAAAGACAGTAGCAACCTATCATAGCATTTCTTCACGATAAAAATATAGGTTTTATAAAACGCGACTATTTTTATAGTCTATATAGTATTATATAATATACATAATAATAATAATAAAATAGCTCTGAGTCCCGGAGCTTATGTGGACCCTGTAATAATTCGTCGTGATACTAGTGAACCACCCTCAATTGTGAACATTAAAGGCAATTTACATTTTTGCATTTAACATAGCGTTAGCTTATTTCCATTTCTAATTTACTAAACAATGGATAGCAAGTACCCGAAGGTTATTTAAAAAGGCACACTTCACTCATGCAGTTTTCTACAAAATGTTTGCTCCATCATGCCAGCCGTCATTGGAACTACGGATGTTACTTTAAAATACTTTTCCTGTTCTCTGAGAGCCATTAATTCACTTCGTAAGCGAAGCATCTGTAAAAAAATTATGACCCATAATATTACAATCTGTAAGAAAAAAACATACAAGCAGTGAATAGAGTCTCACTTACACTTCGAGCAGAGACTTTATCAGATAAGTACTGCAGGACCATTTGTTTCAAAACTTTTTTCTTTGCCTTTGTAGGTGGCCCTTCATCTTCATCTGAATCCGTGCTTTCATCACTGGAATCCTATAAAATTATGTCAGACTCATTAATGTTATGATATTGGCTAACTCGCCTCAGGCATTTTAGTTTCAAACGCAGATAAATATTTACGTACGGTATCATTAGTGCTTCTTCGCGTCACTGGTTTTGCTTTCGGTCTAGATTTTTTGGACATTTTCACTAAGAGTGAATTTGAGGGTGAAGCGATTTCTTTAGACTGGCGACGATCTACGCTCAGTCTCTTCCGTTTACGCCCCTGCGGTACTATTTTATTGTTGCTTGTCTGCTCAGTAGAATCAGATGGTGTAGAAGCACGATCGTTACTTTTGTCGTCAATTCTATCAATATCCTTAGTTGGGGTTGGAGATCTTGCATCTGAACTACGCTGTGTTTCAACTTTTTTGGCAGGATGTGGAAACTTCAAAGCTGGTGACTGAACAACACTTTGGGGGATTTTCTCAAGGGATTCTTTGGCTTTTCGATACTTTCTCTGTAAGAAGTAGTTCAAAGTAAACGCCATCATTAAACCATCATCAGCATAAACAAATCAACTAATAATTAGCAGTATTTCAACGTACAGATCGTTTATCTCCATCGAGTAGTTTGAGTTTTTTACTGGTGGAGGGTGAAAATATGTTTTGACTTTCGTTATGATTTATTCCAGGTGATTGCGTATCACTGTCATTATTCAAAAACGATGGAATCGAGCTATTGGAGTTCACCACTTCATTTGTACCATTTACGCGTTCCAACGTGACAGGATACGTCTTCATTTTTCGTTTAAGTGAATTAACATAGTCCCCAATCTATTAAAATTACATACAAACAAAATACACACGATTTTTTTTCGCCTAATAAATACATTGGCTCGCACATATTTGACACAAACACCGATTCAAAAGTAAATCATTACCTTTTGAGTGAGATCGTTTCTGGAGCCATTTGCACCACGGATGAAGTACTCATTTGAATTAAGTCGAATCTGTAATAAATCATAATTATTATTATTAATATTGTACAAGGAAACAGGAAAAAGATGTCGACGATTTTATCAGTCTTGACACTGAACTTACATCGAATAGCTGAAGAAACTCCTCCCATGTTAACAGAAGGCCTGCCAGTACCTTCTCCATACAATAATGTTGGAGCTCAGGCAAGGTTGTGCGAATGGAAACAGGCACCATGTCCGGCTGTAATAAAAAATTGTTCACAAATCAAACCATAGCATTCATAGATACATACGAAATACCTTAGTTTACACTAACATCATCCTAATGTGACACGCACGCAAGCTATAAAAACATTTGAAGAAACTAGTGATTTTTAATAATAACTTTGCTAACGTTCACGCATAACACATTGCAACATAATTAGCTAAAAAGCAATCTAATTGAAAGGAAAAGGAAACGAGAAAAGGAAGTAGAAATGAAAGATAACTAGACTAGTTGCATTTTCTCCTCAATCAAATACTTAAACTTACGTAGCCATAACTGGTGGTGGTGACTATTTGACTAGACATCATCGCGATAACCAACGACGGTTCAATGGTAAGCATAAATACTACACTCTACAGGAAAACTTCCGACAATTTGAAAACTTGTCTGTACATACATAAGTTGCATGCATTTGAAAAAAATCAAAGTCGGCCTTGAAAGTCATAAAGGGCACTTTTGCTTGTTCATTACATTTTATATCACTCGGGAAGAAGTTGTTAACTAAAATTATGTACAATTAATTACAGACGCCTGTTGTGTGAAATATTGCAACTTTCGATATTATTAGAGGCTAGCATGCATTCAGTTATATTACACTAAACCAGAAAGATAACTCAAGTCAGATGTCTACCTCCATTCAATCAAGTTGCCAATTTATTTACACCTTACTCATACGTATTCTCAAGTATACTATATAATGAAAACTGAACTTGGGGTAAAATTAAAACTGACCAGTTCGGAATCCGAAGGTGACATAGAGGCCTCCTCCTGGAGAGAAAACATGTTGAAATCGTGAGACTTTATTCCTATAGTTTTCTTGATAAGCTTAACTTTTTGTCAACTGTTCGGCCACATATGAGAAACAGCTTCTACACAAGTTCTACAAGTACCTACACAATTCACCACAACATTTAAAATATCGTATCAAAAACGATCCTTTAATGGTTAACTCACAATTAATTAAATTTCTGTTGACTATGTTCTTATGTTCATGCCTAACTAATTATTTTTGATCCTTTCAATATCTAAGATCGAAAATCAAGGGAAAGGTAAGACAAGATACCTAAACTCAAGATAAAACTGTCAACTGTTTACGCTGCCCTATTCGAAATATGTGTTCTAGCGCAGTTTTCTAATGAAATTAGGATGTACGTGTATAATAAGGTTGTAAATCAATATTGTAATTAGAAGTCTAAAAAGCATGGTTAATGTGTAATAAAGCTGGAGTAATACTAGTGGTTCGGTTAATGCATTCTATCAGTCAAATGTGGGAGGTGGTTGGAGTAATCAGATCGATTTGGTTCCATACCTCTATTATTCACATTGACAACTCAACTAATGACTAAATTACTGCTGAATGTTTCTAAAGTCACTGCTGAGGAATTCAGCGGGTCATGCACAGAATTCAAATATGTACTAATTAGATCCCTACTTCAATCAGAGCAAGTGTTTTGAACTTTAAAATATTGAACTACATTAGTCACCAATGACTGAAGGACATTAATTGACTAATTTTAACTCCTACACTATAACGCAAACACAATGCACTACCCAATGTCTAATCACATCTTAATAAACATGGAAAGCGTGCCTGCTCCAAAGACTTGTTGTAATTAAAGCAATCAATTACAATAAAGATTAAAAGAGATTCAAAAGTCTGCACTTTTGGCTTTCTGTTCTTTATATCTCTCCAAAAGCACGTGGATACACACAATACTACTATTATCAACTATTACTTCTATTTCTTTGTCATTTGCCCTAATTGCCAATCGTTTCCAGGTCAAAATATTTACAAAAAAGAGCAGGACAAGAGGACATAATGCATGGACATGGAACTTATGGAACACTAGGCAAGAACCAGAGTGTGAAAAAAATGTTAATATTGGTGGTGGTAGTGTCGTAGTTTCTGCTAATTACAAAGTACAAAGGACATGGTGTTTAGAGTATGAAATGAATGGTGAAGAAAACATTCACTATCACAGTAGTGAAACCAAGGTCATAATTTAGGTTTCAGTGAGATTATTGTGCATTTAAACTTATTAATAAGGAATTTGGATGATGCAGTTTGAACTTCTTACTGTTAATGATGACTCCATCCTCGTCCGATTGAAAAATGGGAACGGGAGGGGGTTTCTGAATGATTACTTTTTACACAAAACGAGATTGCCCCTTAACTATTCACTTCACATTGGAAATCTCAATCAAGGGATGGAGGATGGAATGATGAAGATTTAGATTTAGAAGAGCAACCTGTGGAGGAGGAAGGATAAAGAGTGACTTATAATATAATACCAAAACAATCTCACATGATTCGGTTCTCTCTTTCTGGAGCATGACAAATAAGCTCATAATTTTGATTAATATTTATGAAAAGGATGGATTACTGTACTCACTATTGAGGATCTCAATAATGCTGGGCAGGTATCAGAAAGTTGAGAGTGTTATATTGCATTAATTAAAACAAACTTGAAGTCAAAGTCATCAAGTGTCCAGCCAGGAAGTAGTAGTTGGGTGCAAAAAAATTGCAGCGCAGTAATAACTATGTCCACAAAAAGCTTTACAATAACAGCTTTGTAGTAGTATGACTAGTAGTAGGAATTATGGATACCTAGTCTCAGAGAATTGAGATTGAATTCTTGAACATCACATTTCTATCATCAATATCCACCTTACAAACTCACAGCACGCATTTTATGCATAAACACAATATATATGGTATGGGATGGAGTCGGCTTCACACATGATAGCAATAGGAGCTATTATAAGCAGACCAGCAGCAGGACAACAAACCCAATAGCCTTATGCGTAGAAGGGCACGCCACGATTATGCATATAAATCAACTGCGAGTTTCACGCAAAAAAAATGCGAATCCCATGAATTTGTATGTATGGAGTGGACAACAAAGTATGAGACCGAATATTTCGCATATAATCTTACAAAACACAAAAACGTCATGCTAAAATGATTGAATATGAAATTTATAAAACCCAAGTAAAAATCAACAGCTTCGTAAAACAAAGCTATAACAAATTCTTCCTTTTATTCTTTGATATTAAATCAAAAACCATAATAGTCAGATACCAACGATTGTCATTATTGAAGTCACTTTAGTCGATATATATTCTTATAGGTTTAACGTTAATTGGCACATTCATAAAACATAACATCACACTGAATACAGTAGTAAAGTTTTAATAACAAACGTCTTACTTTTAATTTAGGTACGGTACAATACGAACGGTGTGTTAAATAAATTAGAAATTCGTTGACATTAGACTAATATACTAGCTTGCTAATCTTAGACTTTACATTATTTGCTATTCGATAATATACATATAAGTAAGTATATATATTGCATATGAATTATATTATTTACTACTCTCTATGTGAATTTTCATGTGGCAAGGATTAGTTAGTATTAAATTATTAGGAGTCAGCATCAGGTAGCGTTTTCACAGCAGTAATTTCCGGGGAACCAGCCAGACTCGCCTGATTTTAGTTTCGTCCCAAAGTACCAACCTACAAAAATACAAAACAGGCAAGGTAAATTAAGGGTAAACGAAGAGTTGTTAAACTGGCCATACTTTATAACGACATATGAAAACTAGGTTACCATCGGGCTGCATTTGTGAAACTCTAATAATATCACCAACATAAAATGACATTTCATCAGGTCGTCTGGCGTCGTATGGGAATATTGCTTCAACCCGAAGTTCTTCCTTTGGTTTCAGTGTGTCCAATTTCGATTTCCATCTCTCTACTTCTGAATTGGTTCTTGCAGATAAAAACTGTAAACAATAATATGCACAGTTTAGGTTATTGAAAAAAGTCGCACAAAATGAATAGTATCAGCATAGCATAACTTTGTATGACTTACGTAAACAGTCTCTTTCCTGTTAAAATGAAGCATGAAGAAATGCTTAAAGTCTTTAGACACTCCTTCTAAATTAGGTAACGCTTTGATATGCGAGTCGAGAGGATCTGTCATATCAATAATCTCAAATCTCCCGTTCCTAAAAATTACCATTATAAAATTTCAATATTAACTGATTGCGAAAAGCAGTTTCCAGTAAAAAAAATTGATACTAATTTTTATTTACACGTACGCTTTTCTTCTTGCCACCAACAACTGCTTAGAAAATAGAAGAAGCCAGTAAAATTGTCTCTTTGCTTTTCTGAACGTCCAGTTTATCTGATTCCCCCTCCCTTGGTCAAATGGATTTTTCATGAAATCTCCCTTCATAATAAACGGGCCTAAATCAGGAAGTGACTTGATACCCCTTGTAAATTCCAGCTTTTCTAAAATGGCCATTGTTTCTTCAGCATCTTGACTTTCTCGAGCCGCATCATTGCATGATAACACAAGCTGCAAAATGAAAATACAGACAAATTCAGGTTTACAATCTTTAAACATACAAAAGGATCAACTAAAAATAGTTGTTGTTTAAAAATTATTTTTGTCATACATTTGTCAAGCATTTTAGTGCTTCTTCACATTTGTTTTTCTCCTTTCCTGCAGCAGTTCTTTGAATAACAGCATTCACCAAAAGGGGAAGTCTTGTAATTCTCTGCATGGGTAGCATAAGAAATGAGTCCACTTGAAGCATCTGACATTTTCCATCCTCTTCTATAGCTTTAACAACACTGACAAACTCATCCCTCGTGTGCCTAAAATATTTTTGAAACAAGCACGTTTTTAAGTGCCTTATATCATTCTCATATCATG
Organism: Orchesella flavescens; assembly: GCA_964034955.1. Taxonomy (NCBI): domain Eukaryota; kingdom Metazoa; phylum Arthropoda; class Collembola; order Entomobryomorpha; family Orchesellidae; genus Orchesella; species Orchesella flavescens. The sequence continues at coordinate 17,229,970 of OZ035955.1, read as the reverse complement.
ATTCCAACGCCCAGAGCCCTTATGCTTGACCTACCTCAACTTTTGCATCGTTTTGTCTTGGTATGGCTTGTTACGACAATATTCCTTGTAAACTGAGAACCTTGTCTCTGTATTTCGAATGATTATGTCTCCAATTTCTTGAATGTACCATGATTCCTCCCATTTTGCTAGCAACTCGGAAAGAAATGCTTGTGAACAGTCTCTCACTATATAAATTCATGAAATAAAATTCAAGTTCAGAATAAAAAATCACACACATATCTGCTATATAGTGTTATGTGGATAACATCAAACTTTTACCATCTTCGATATTTCCAAACAGATGCCCCCTTTCTTCCTCCGTTAAGACTCCAATAAGCTCTTCATTCTTATAGAACAAGGAAATTAATACGTCAAGGGATTTAAGGTAAGAAACTTCCGATGTGAGGACCTCGAAAATTGCCTCCTGAAGCTGCTTCTGTTTATCTGAAAGGATTGACAAAATTCCAGAGGAAACAACGCCAGGTAGCTCACACCAAAGTGTTCGTTGGCCAACTCTAGGAACTAGCATGTCCAAGGTAAGTCCTAAATTTTTAGGGATTACAGGCTGATAGTCATCATCCGGCTGCAATCAATAAAAAAATGACAATGATAAAAGTTGTAGTATTTGCATAAACTGCGCAGATTTTAAATTGAGATCAAGCCTTGGTATTTCGTCGAAAGTGCTTTTATACAGGTAATTGCATGAAAATTACTTACATTTGCCTACGAAAATATATATAATCATGCAATATCGTATTATCTACATTTGAATAATGTACCCCAGCCAAAGATTTGCTCTTGATTAAAAAAACGTTACCTTGAGTGAGATGCCATAAGTGTAATACTGGTAAAGGGGTTCCTCCTCCATAGAATAAATTGGTTGAACTTGAGAAACGAAATTGCGAATTAGCTCAGAGTCAGAGTCATAGAAATCTGAATCATCAAAATCATCTTCATTTGTGCCACGATCATTTTTGCTTTCGTAAATGCTATAGTTATTTGATGTGCCAATCGAAGCTGGTGGGGAGCCATATTCATTTTTGGGTGGCTCTGGTGGAGGTATACTAGGTCGGGAGATTGGTCTTCTGATCTGAGTTCCGCTACAATTCCCACCAATTTTCTCATTATTATTAGAATTCGTGACTGTGGTTGACTCCTTTGACTCTTGTAGTTGACTTAAATGCATCGGACTATTCGACGCATTTGAAGAATCAAAAGATGAGGGTTGTTGTGGATCATCTAAACTTGACTTTGATGTTTTCCGTATGCCCAAGAATTTCTTTGCAATTTTCCTCCCTGCCGTTTTGGCAATGGATGAAAATTTGCTGGGTGGAGTTGGGGGTAATTTATCACTAATTCCATAAATGGACATTCCATCAGCAGCCGGTGATACTGCACCAGTGGTCGAACATGAGCTAACAACCGTTTGACAGGATGATGGACCATATTTTGATGCTGAACCGGACTCGCCATATTCGTTAACACTGCCACTACTATATCCATATGTGCTTCCTGAACTCACTGAAGGTGAATGACTGTAAGTTGAGCCTGGTTTTGAACCGCTTAGTTTATGAGGCAAGAAAGGTGCAGCTGGTGCGGAGCTTCTCCTCTTTCCAGGACTGGCCCCACCAGGTCGACCATTGTCGCTGTATGTGGCAGTGAGCTTATTAGTGATTCCGTAGAGTGGCTCCTCGTAAACAGATTCATATGCTGAAGCATTTGATGGGGGCAAGGGCAATGGCTTGTTGAATATTTCATTGTCATCTGTAATTAATTATTATTTTCAAATTTAAAATTCAGTATACATACAAACAATAACAATACAAGAAAATAAGCTATATGTATCTAAAAAGTATGCAAATTACAGGCGTTACAAGATAATTGTAATCTGACTTATTGTTTGTTGATTGTATGAAATCGATTTTATAGGTTTCTGTCATTTTTTCATAAATTATTAATGCTTCATTCATATTTGCTGAATTACAACCATTTAGTGAAAGAGAAAACTCTCAGTCGCCTTTTGTAGCAATCAACACGTCTCAACAGTCTCAAGTACTTTTGAACTGCGTGAAAAAAATACTTGTGAATGAGCTGCCTATTTCTCACAAGACACGAGCGGAGAAAAATTATTAATGCATGCATAATGCCAAGGGAAGATTCGCATGCATATTATTTGCTAACAAAATCATTTGCTTTGCACATCAAGCATTACAAATACTATTATAGTTATTAGTCTTTGAACGCTCTTCCTTCGTCCGTTGCATTTGAGCGCTTTGTAGTAGTCATTCATGTAGACGCCCATTAGGGTAGCTTTATCTGATTTCTCTCATGCTTAATTAGATTTCAACAGTTTGCCACATTTCTTCTCATTATTACTTTAAATCTTTTGCATTACATGTCCTTTGCTTCATTCAACACAAAGCCAGACAAATATGGGTAATTTCAGAGAGCTCCTGAACAACCAACTGAAAAAAAATTTCTTCTTCGTTCTGCTATATGTTTGCAGGAAGCTTTATACTGACAAAAAATTGAAAGCATCGCATCGTTACTGACACGGTTTAAAACACTTAACGATGTCCCTCCTGAAGATTGTCATCCTTAAGCTGATAGTTGATGTGGCATTCAACTAAACCCCAGGGGAGTTTTGAGATGTACACTACTACTATAGTGTACTACATCAACCTACACCTGTTAAGTACATATCCACGAATTTAGAAAAAAAATCTGCATGCTCTTCGTTTCGAACCTTGAGTGTAAAACAGTATCCTTTATGCATGAGAATCTATTGCCTTGAGACTACTTTTAAGCTACTACACCGTTGATGATGAGTGAATACAAGTCAAGGTTGCTATAAAAATACCAAAGTTTATCATTTTCTTTTTGAATGAATAAATAAATATGCGTGTATACACTTATGTTATGGACCACTTGCGTACTGTTACGGGCTAACAATAGGTATGAACGATAGGCGGTAGTAAACAATCTATGAAACCCAATGCCAATAGATAGACGGGAGTTGGTAATAATAATCAATGATTATCTATAAAAATGTTACAATTATTGTTGTGGAGTGGATGTGGGAGTAAAAGTCTCATCATCATTATTAAATTAAAACATTTTTATTTACTGTTCCGCACAACTTGGGAGTTCGTAAAACTGTAACTTATGAGTAATATTAGAGATATTAGAATCGATGCGCAATCAAATTGATGGGCTCAACAGTTATATGTTATCAATAATTTGATGATTTGAGGGCACTGATAGGGTGTAATGATTCTTTATCAATATTCAATTGGGTAGTAGCAATCATTCATATCTGCTAACGAATTTGCAAAAAAAAACTTGAAATATAGGATGTGAAACGGTACATTAAGGAACGGTTATTCTTCATAAAACACGCTTGAAATAATGAAATAACATTTGGCTTTCCAGGTCTCTGAACGGCGACATGAATACGTAAAGTTTTTATCTTTGTATGCAACCAAATTGTTTCTAAATTACGTTCAATGATTATGAGAGCCTACATTGCATGATTATGACTGTTGAAATAAGGCATTTCTTTTTGTAACACAACTTGTAATGTAATCAGGTGAGGATTTAGACAACAAAGAAGCAACATAACTTGCCACTTTTTGAACAAGCATTAAAAGCATTGATCATCATGATGATGTAGCGAGCAAATGTCCTACACACTCTAATCAAACAAACGAAGAACGCGAGCCAAAGAAAAATGCAAAGTTAAATTTAATATGCAAGATGACACAATAAAAATAAAAACTTTTCAGCAGCGTAGGTTGAAGACACCGTAACGTAACCTCGAAAGTGCTAATACACCTGTCGTACACTTGTAACCAAATACAGATTCATTACTTGAAGCCAAACGCAAAGAAGGCTTATAGACTATCGGGATACATACGTCAGAAATTTGATTACAATGATGTAAACGACACCATAATGTTAAAAAGTTTTCTTACATATGGGAGTGATAAAGAAAATGCAGCAAATTCTTTTTAGCTTTTACGAGTACTTAAAAACTGTACTTAAAAAGACTGTTGACGTTATTAGTAGAAAACAAACAGTAAACACATGACTTAATGCGTTGTTCAGAATATTCTGATAAAAAAGGTTCTCTGTTGTCTGTGGGATAAAACAGGCACGCAGTGCAAATTATTATGGGATGGCATAGTATGTAATTAATTACAGTACAAGAAAACGAGCCAACAAAATGAAGCAACTAATTTCGACACAATTATTGATATGCTGACAACTTCATAAACAACTGACGCATTTCTTGAAACAAATCCCAAATAGATTATTAGTGCAAAAACTGAGGACGAAGTTTGCAACGAATAGTCGCATTACGAATTATTTTGGACTATTAAAACAGGATACCGTTTTAGAATATTGATTTTGCAAGGCCATATGAAGCCCCCAAGAGACAATTAATAATAATACCAAAAGCAAGCGTGTAATTCTGAAGTCAGCATTAAAATTACAGATGTTGTATGTGCACTGCACATTGTGCAGGATTCAACCACATATTACTAACATAACCTATAGAACTAGATGGTTATGAGACCAATTCCCGAACATTTGCTCTGTTGTTTTATAAGAATTTTTGGGAATGAGTGAGAGTAAACATTAAAAATGATTTATAGTAAATATAATTTTTGGGGTGCGTCCACTAATAATTTAGATTAAATAACCTGCTGTACTTATTCCCATTAATCATCCAACCAACTCAAAACACGACCTATGTTTACACTAAATTAAATCAGTTAAGTCAACATTACAGATCAAGAGTATATTATTCATTACTTATTATTGAGGGAGGCTGTCCCTTATGGATATGCTTCTGTGATGTTTATATTATCAGTGTTCAATCTAGGTTCATTCATGTTCTCTATCAAATGAAACACTCCAACATACATATATTGCAAATATCGTGCTTGGCTAATTACACTACTATGATGCTGTGGTAAATGAGCAGCAAGATTGCATGTAATGACTAAAAATTGATGCCAGCTTAGTAAGCGAGTCGGAAAAATACTTGCTACATCCGGCCACACAATCACATCACGCTGCTACACTATGGATTAACGAATATATAAGCTCGACCGGAAGTGAATTGACAACGTTGGTTTTACTACGAAATAAACACAGATTTCATGGATAATTAAACTAAGAAGGAGTTAGTAAAGTAAGTATAACACACTGATTTAGAAATGTCGGCAAACACGCAGACTACCCTTTACAACATGCATTCATCCATGAGATGATAAGATTCAGAGAGAGCAAATTACTGCTGAAATTCTAATTTTACTTCCTATGTGTGTACAACATCTTACAAACACGCGCTTCGTTCGATTGAAAAGTCTATATTGCATCCAATTTCATTTTTCTGACGTTTCCACATGATTATTTTTGCTAAAAAAACATGTTGAACAAAACGCCTACACTTGATACATGAAATTGCTCAAATCATCATCATCATCATCCCTTGAATATTTCTTTGGATTTCTGTTGTCATTGTATAGATGATTAATTTGTTCTTCAGAGCAAAACAATGGGAAAACACCTATTGTGTTAGGGTATAAAGACGTTAGCAGTAGTGTAACAAGAGTAATTTTTATTTTTTTCTGATTGGCAAAATGAAATGTCATGTAGGGCAATGTGTGGGATGGGATTGTAATACAAAACGTGTACATATACATACGTCTTAACAATAGGTATATAGAATGGCAAATAGCAAAGTGATGAAATAATGTTCTACTACTCGTAGTAGACTGCAGTAAAAATTCTTTTGACACGGTAACTAGTAATTTATTCGATCTTGTATGGTCATCACAAGAATGAGCAAAGTTCAGTGTCTGTGGGCAATGAAATCGTGAAAAAAAAACATGAGATATATAGACAAATCCCATGTATGAGAATGTATCACACTCACACGTACGCTCTAACAACTCGACGTGGTCATATTAAAGAATTTTTGCGGTTTGACCCCGAGAAGGAAAATATAATGCTTTGTATAATGTCTCAAATCCCCAAAAATTTCTAGCAATAATTGGAGGAATAATCAAGAGATATTTGAGTTTTAAGGGAATTTCACAAAGTTGAAAGCAGAGATTACATAGTAAACTTCTCAAGTTCATTCATGCTGCTTTTGATTATGCTACTAACAATAACTGCATATGTGATCCCCTCAAACATGGAATATCACATCACGAAACCCCTCAAAATTCTTCATCTCCGCACACAACCGCAATGTCATTGATAAACACACTGACCAAATCCTCAGTAGTAGCCATTGTCATAATTCAAATGAATTGGGATTTAATCTAGAATTACATGCACGAAATCGACTTCTTTGGCACTCCTCTTTCACGTCGTTACAAGAGATGCCGTAAACGCTTTGTGTTACTAAATAGTATCTCTGAGTTCATTCGTACTTCTTCGTCTCCTTCCTCCTATCTAATTCGATATAGGAAGGGGTGTCTGTCTATTTAATCGGCAATATCTGGATTGCTTCAGATCAAAATCAAATGAATCAAGTGAACGCTGATACAAAATACGCCTGGCTTTACAAATCCATCATCATCATCGTTTGGTAGCTGCTTACGAAGAGGTTCATATTATTATTATGCAAATAAACTTGTTATATCACCGACATAGTATTAAGCAACATTTTGCAATTATTAAGTTTGCCAACTATAACTTCAACTCACACACAAACTTTTACATATAAATAACATAAACAGCTTAGAGCGAGATAGAGTGTATATAAGGAGACTTAAAATTGTTTCTTAAAAGAGATGCACACCAGTGGCTCCATGCTTTATTACAACCAATGCAGCGGATAAGGAAATGTTGAATGTTGTCTCTAATTTATTGTACCCCTGCATTATAGCTACATTTCTGCAATAGAGCCGCAGACTTTTCAACAGTGCATCGAAATGCTCAAGCTTATTTGGGGGAAGAAACACATTCATTCATTCATTCGCTCATTTTTATTCACCAACAACAATTTTATCCTCAATCCTCGCTTTTTTAGCGTGCTACAGCACCGTGAGGAAAATTGAGTTAGTTCTACCAAACTTCGAGTCATTACGATCATTCGACATGGTTGACGAAAATCTTTGTAAATCTCATTTACAAATAAATTTTTGCATAATGCTGAGGCTGAGAGATGACATGTTCGATAGATGCTATATGGTGGTGCTGCCACAGCTTTAAAAACTGTCAGTCGACCGTTTCTTCCGTATTTGTTATGCACACCAAAAGTGCACCTGTACAAAGCAATAACTTTTTTTTAAAGTTACGATCTTTACTCACGGTAATTAACGCTCTTGATTGCTATCATTTCTTGTGGGACACAACGTGACAAGGCTTTTAAAAAAACAGATGATGATTATCCGCAGTATTTCATTGAGAAATACCCTTTTGTCATCTGTCAAGTGTTCAGATGATTCTTTGCAAAGATAAAAATGAAATGAAACTATATGCCTTTTTACATTTTAGCATTTAGTCAAACAAATAATATAATAACTTTCAAATTATGACGGTGACAAATCCATTTAACAAACATGGCAGCTTCAGAATCATCAGGTATGAGTAAAATTATTTCAAATTATAATTGTCCAAAGATTACGTTAAGCGAAATCAAGAAAAGTACTTTCTATCTACGGCATCACGTATCTTGAAAACGTACGGGGAAACGTAATACTTTGTGAATGAAAGTGAGCTAAAGTATATACATACATGCAGATTATTGTAGAGTATTAAAGTGAGTAGGCGAATACCGTGTAAATACAGTGCCGTCTTTCATCTTGAAAATCATAATTTACTTTACTGTAATTAATTTAGTATTTTGGTATAAGTTAGATTTCTCCCTGCAGATAAAGGAATTGCTATATTTTTTGAACGAAAAATACGCTTCACTTTTATTTTGTACATTTTCAATTTTCAAAAACAATGTCTACTTTCGTGACTATTTTTTTCAATAATTATTGTATGCCTTACAAGATGTAGACCGTACGAGTAATATGTCTGCTCTATAGCTACCAATATGATTGATTACCAATTGCATTGCTACCTACTAATTAGGTATTCAATTTTACGCAGTTGTTGTTATCACTTACATCCAAATTCTCTGACATTTATCGAGACCTCTTGCTCCTCACTCGGCTTCCACTTGCCATTTACAATATTTGTGTAAATGCGGACACGAAAGTAGGAGCTCCAGCATTGACCTTCCTCCTCTTTCGTGTCCTTCCAAAAGTCATTGGCATCACTATAGTATACATTGTCAGTCTTTTTCACACTCGCACCAAACTTCCATAACTCTTCCGGTGAATCATCCCCAGATGAATGTTTCACTTCAATCAAACTTGATGTTGAGGCAACAATTTCCACCATAATGACACACCGTTAGATTCCGTTTGCTTTGATTGCAAATAATTAATTCCTCTGTCAAGCTAATATAACTGTGTTTACTCAGTTTCCACTTCGTCGACCCGCTTAATCCCCATCCTTTGTCAAGATATCTTTTCTGGCAGATACCCATTGAAACATTTATTTACCACACGAAACTACAGAACCATAACGGAAACAAGTTGATGTTGATACGTGAAAGAGTGCAATGTGTATGTTTACATTATTTCTGAACAAAGTCTCACAAAAAGCACCGATAGCCCGCTTGTAATAACCTTTTTTAAGTGCACATCGTCTAGATTTCTTTGCATTGTGGTAAAAGTCAAAAGATGCAATATCATGGTACTTCGAATACCATTTCTATGAATATACAATCACCACTACTTTTGATACGAACTCAAAGATACATTATTATATATTCTTTGCTCTCAGTAAAACGCTTCAAATCAAAACATGAGAAGAGAACTAAAATCTAGACTTGATCTGATTTTCAAAGAATCGTACATACAATTTACATTTTAAAAGCTATTTCAACTTAAAATCAGATTACACTTCAACCACACGTGTTACACTTTTTTATCATGTACTTCCTGCTGTGAACTCCTTAAATTGATGAATGCAAACGAATATGATCACGTTAATTCTTCCGAAACACATCTTAATGTAAAATCACTCTGTTCTTTCTATCCTCAATTTTTTTTTTTTGACGCAAGAGTATTTTCATGTATGGATTTACATTTTGTAACGCCAATTCAGATCCCACCGTCAGATACAAAGTATATAATAATCACACATATTTTCGAGTGCTACACACTCCACACGTGTGTAGATTTTCACTCTCCATTAATTTTGAATATTGCCAATCATTTTAATTCAAACTTTTACGAATCACAGAAATGAAAATTGAAGACAATGAGCAATTTTTTTACACTGTCACTACGTATTTTTATTTGCCTCCAAATTAGATCGGTTTTTCAACACGCTTTCTTATATTGCAGCAGCAGCACAAAGCACAGCCATTGTTTAATCCTCATTTTAGCCAGAAGAAGTACGGATGGGAACTAGTTCGTTACAACAAATCTAAATGCGGATCTAAAAATACTCTCTAGAAGTAATGAATCTTGTCACAGAGGTATGAATACTCACAGCAAGTGACTATGAAGTTAAATTGGGGTAGTAAAGTCAATAAAAATTTATTAAGTAACAGAAGGAGCACTCTCAACACTGATAGTAACGCATACTTTCTTAACAATAGATGTTCAGTTCAGCCAGATTAACAAATTATGAGAGTCACAGCAGTTTTGTAAAATGCATGTGCAGTATATAGTGGTATGGCTTTGGCTTAGTTGGATATATATAATAGACAACAATGGGAACCACCACCGTGCATCATGCAAGTTCTCTGTGCAGTATCACAGAGAGCCACTGTAAACGCTTGTCCGTCTGCTATGAGTTTCCTTTAAAGAGTGAATCGTGAGAGTCAGTATCATACATGTTGCATTTTTTTCAGTGCCTTTTACGAACAAACAACTATATGCACGTAATATTATATTCTCCTCGTATTCATTGCCACTATAATAATAGGTGGTGGTGATGTGATATGTATACTTTTATGCACGTGCTTGCACAGTGCATGTTTGAGTTTGTTGGAGAAACACACTCATTGTAATAAATAGAGATAATAAGGTTTATAACGTGCAGAGATAGTTTAGCTGCACTCTTATCATAAAAAAAATAACTCTAATGGTCTAGAGAGGCATTGGCAATTTTATATGAAACTGCAGCAGCTGCACTATCACATAAATAAATCCTTTAAGCAATATACCTTTTAATTATAGGAAGAGGGAAATGGTCGAGTTGTGGTGTGGGGATTGACAACAGCAAAAAAATTGTTGCTGACTGATTCACAATTATTGGCATCTTTCTCTTTGAAGTATTTTTATGCTCAAAAGGTACCGAGAGAGATGAGACTCGATGAGTAATTTCGAAAATACAATGTGCTCTGCAAAACAACAAAAATTCGCTTGCTCTCTTAATAGGATGGCAACACCTTCTGCTTTTCTGCAAGACAAGATGATACCCATTTCTACCACTTCATGATGTGATAGGTACATTCAAATAATTGTGAGAGACAATCCAAAAGAAGTGCACGTTTTTTCTTGTCAGTTTTCTCACTTGTTCTCAGTGTACTATTTTTATACTGACACTGCCACCACGATCAGTGTATACATATATTTTATACTTTATATGTATACATCTTCTAACAAGGACGTTCAGTGAGCGTCATGATGTCGTCATGAACTCACATTGTCGACTGTCTTTTAGATAGGTAGACGAGCAATGTAATGTAATTGTTGGTGGTGGTAGGATCAAAACCTAATACACTAAACATGGCCAAAGCACATAGGGATTAGAGAGAGAGAGAGGGTCTCAATAATAATCTTTAGAGTAACGCAATGCCATGAAATGTGCAAACAATTTTGAGTCTACTTATTGTGGTACACGTTATATGTATATGTACATTATTATTGAGTACACCGATGGATCATCAAAGGCAACAAGCTCTTTGGCATAGGCACGCATAAATAATGCATATAACTTGTAGGTAAATATACATGATGGCCATTGCTTTGGCTTTGTATACACCGTGTGCGACTTCATGTCACATCAGCTTATTAATTCCATACTGTACATTACGTTACTTGAGACATGAGACAGAGAATCGTGATTTATTATTGTGCTCAGATATGGTCATCAGGTATGTAGTACCTTAAGAAGGGTTGAAAACAAAATATCTGTACTTTGAGGATCCTGGTAACATTCCCTTTTTTGTTCTGATTACTCATGCATTTCATTAGGACTAGTTACTGATGCTCGCTTGTAAAGGATGTGATTATACTACTGCTGACTGATCTTGTTGGGATGTTGGGAAGCATAATATTCAATAGCACGTTATTCTTAACCCATTCATGGAGAATGGAAAATTTCTTATATTCTAACAAAAGTTTGCCTACTTGAGAACTACTAGGCACTTGAAATAAATCTGCATCTGCAGCATATTAGAATGGAAACACTTAACATACATGTTGTTATGATTTCTTAGACATTCCTTTCTTTCAAGGATCATCCTTTTCATCACTATGTAAGTACGTACATGTCTATTCATTTCATATTCACACGATGCATATATAGCAAAAGTAACTCTATGCGTCTCCTCTAATTTACCTATACACAAAGATTGTATTCGTAGCTACCAAAAAGGGGATAGTGTGTGTTGATGTAACACTCACCAGCAAACGTAAGTATAGGGCTTGTGAACTGTTGTTCCTCTAAATTAAAACTTAAATGAGTATGCTAACAAACATGAACTATAGACGAAAGAACCCTGCGCCTAGCAAACAGTCAAAGTTTTCCCTCTATTGGGAGAATGTGAAAGAAAAAAACCTGTTAGGTATATGCATGATAAATAGACTCACATATACATACATAAATACATACCTAATTTACTTTTGCAGGAATACTTAAAGTAACATGAAAAGTTGGTCTTATATTGGCTTTTTGACAATGATGAAATAGCTAAGGCTAAATTTTCGGGTGAAAGTTACTCAACCTACTCCAACCAGGGGATTATGTAAATGCGGAATTTGTGTATTTGATCATCTTATTCGGCTCTGCAAGACAATATTTTAGGTGTTGAGTAAGACTAGCTCAAGCAAGATTTCAAGATTATTTATGTGTGCCTGCATTAGCATAAATTTTTACTTAAATAACTGGTTTAGACACTGTGTGGGCGCGGGTGAGGAGAAGAATTGGAAATTACGTGAACTGTCACAAGGCAAGATTAAAGGAAGACAGTCGAACCATACTCACAAGAAATAGCTTTTAGGCTTATAATCATATTACCCTAGCTAGAGTGAGATTCAGGAAAAGTGACGTAACTTCAGCACTTCTCTGGTAGAAAATACGTATGCTGTGGTTCAGGATAATTCCTATTCTCACTAAACATTTTTGGTATTATGACACGAGTAATAGAGATTACCCCATGGGACTTACTTAATCCGTTACATTAGACTGTCGTTAAATGGGAAAGAAATGATAAGGAGGAGAGACTCGTAACTTGTAGCTTAAGATTTCGATTTCAAATGGAAAAGGAGCCTGAACCATCAAGCTCGATCTGTAGTCATTAGCAGTGTAAGTATTAATACTACATTTACTTTCATACAGTACCTATCTATCTTGTTTGAAATGTAGCAACGCCTAGACATGTGGTGGTACATTACACAAACAATGATAATAAAAACTGGATCCCACACGGAACACCGTCTTTGTTATAAACACGACTGACGACATGAGTGAGTCCACACCTCGCAACAAATCAAGACTTGCTGCGTCCTTGAAAATTTCCTACCTGACATATTATCTCTCGTTGACATTACATTTACAACCGTCACTCTATCATATAAAACACGTTGAAAAAACGTTGACTTTGAAAAAAAAGAAGAAGGTAGGAAGAAGCATTTTTTTAGGAAGAAGAAGGTATAGGTTTTTAAGGCAGAATTTTTGCAAGATTGCCCCAGGGAGTTTTTGTTCTTCTACACAATACAGCGACTTATGTGTATCAAGTGTATACGCATTTATCTTATACTAAAATTCTGTCTCAAGTACCCATATCAATTTAGTGAATGATCATGTATTGCATCTTCACGATAATAATAATAATGAGGAAAAGTCTGAGAGGAGGTTGCGATGCTAAATCTAGATTATATGATTGTGTGTGATGAAGTAACATAATGACATATCTGGCAGGAAAATCTTTAATACAATAACTACGCTTATAAATGGGAAGACCAAGTCATAAATTTTGATGTTTTACAAAAGAAACGAATTTCCATAAAAGATTCATGAAAATGAGCACTTAAGTATGCTGCTCGCTGAGTTAACAAGGAAGCATCTCTACTTTAAATATTAAAAGCCGAGTGAGTGAGTGATTGTGAATATATATGGTATATACGAAATTATAAAACCATTCTATTAAATGAACTTACCTTTTTTGTTTCTTTTATGACCAAGATATTCTTCGCTTTGGTCTTCATCATTACCATTAAATTTTTTCCCTTCGTCTAATTCTTCTTCTTCTTCTTCGCCATCAATAGGGTGGGCAATAACAAGACGGCCACCAAATCTAGGTTTGTTGTTGCCGTTACTGTTCTTGAGAATTCCATAAGCATACGCATTATGGTTATTTGCAAGTTTTGACTTGCTCACGTTCCTTTCATTTTCTGCAATCACTTGTGGAGATGATGATGCCTCATTTTGGATGGATTCCCCTCGTTCTCCTCCTTTTGGTTCAACCAACTTTGTCTTTGAGATTGACAAAGATGGGAACGCTGAATGGAGATCTGATGCTGTCATTGAGGATGGCCGGGATGATGATGATGGTGATGATGAGATTGGTTTGGTTACATTTGGTGTTAGCTCAGATGAGCTAACTTTACGGTGAGGATGGGTTGACGCCTTTGTAACCTTTGAGTTAATGCAGTCGCTTAGAAAAAGATTGTTGGGGAGAGTGGTACTATTCTTTGCGCTCGATTTGGTCAGGCTCAGGCATCCAATGTCATCATCATTAGAAATATCACAGTTTTTATTATTATTGTTGCTTTTATTATCAGCATCATCATCATCCTCATTGGTTCCATGGGGAGCAATCGAGTCTACTCCGCAACAATCGTCATATATTTCATATGATCTGAGAGAATGCTCTCTCTCATAAGAGTAAGATTCTCCCAGCAGCATTTTCTTAGTAGTAGTAGTATCCAAACCGACAGTGGGGTCATCATCATCAGTTGGTTTCATCAGTGCCAAGATGGTAGAGCAGTCACAATACTCAACCTCATCTTCCACATTTTGCTCTAATGAATGAAGTTGATCACGAAACAGTTCTAATAGTGGATTCACCCCTTCAATCCCATTCTCTGAGCCGTTACAGTAGTCATACAAATCTTCATAGAATGGCTCTTCATCCTGATCCTCTCCGAAGGAGTCAACCTCATCCTCATTTTCAGAACATGTGGCTGCATCTTTTGTGGTCACATTTGTTGAAGCTGTTGTTGATATTAATGAATTACCATCCGTTACTCGTTGGTCTTCAATCCTTTTTCTGTAGTAAGGAGCTTCAATAGTGGCTTTGATTGTAAACCTAGTATTATTATCAGTTTCAGGTGGATAATGTGTTTTGTTTTTGTCATTTTCTTTGTAAGTTGCAAAACTGGCTTTCTTTTCATTGCTGCTCCCTTTAACAATGTCTTTGTTCTTCGCAGTAGTAGTGTCTACTGCTACAGTTTGAGTCTTCAAGCCTCTCGTAGATGCTGCCGGCAAGCAGCTATAATTTGTGGTAAAAGAGTCGCCAAACAAGCGTTTTGGAGGTAATGGTGGAGCTCCTAACGACATAGGTGGCGGTGGAACGGTTGAAAAAATATTTTCATACAATGGTTCTGGTGAGTTGGTTTCTATAATACTGCTACTGGCTTTCGTAGTTTTAGTTGTCCTATTGTTATTGTTTCTAATTAGCTGGTTATGGTTAATGGGAGCATCATGTGAACACTTTGAACAATAGTAATTACTACTTCTTTCATTTATAGAGGAATCGTCGACAGAAGCTGACAAACGTATTCTGTCCGTTACTGCAACAGATGGTGATGATGATGATGATGACGATGAACCTATTGAGATATTTGTGTTGTCAACCTCTAACGGCTCATATTGATCACTACTACTGAATACAAGAGCATTGACCGGAGGGGAAGAGCTACTCCGTTGCTCCTTTTTCTCAATTTTTATTTCAATATCGATATCAATTATATTCAGTCTTTTGGAAAAATTTTCAACAGAGCCGGATTTTAAAATGACTCGTTTACTTCTAGGTATGATTTCCATGTGCGTTTTGTCATCCACTGTGATTCCCGACTCGGATGATTCCACCGAGACCAAATCAAAGAGCGCACTACATGAGGCGGAAAATTGGTTGGAGCAACGCTGGGACGACAAGTGATCCTCATCGGAATCTTTTAACTGATTTAGGTGCTCATCAGACGTTGATAGAGCAATCATGGAGGTTCCTTCATGCGTCACTATTCGCCTCTCCTTGCCACGATATTTCTTTCGTCGAATGGCATGCTTTCTTTTTAGCCGACATTGTTGCTCCAAAGTTGATGATGGTTTGATTTCAAAAAGTGCAATCTTTTTTGCAACTAGTCCCGATGCCATGATGATGTGATGTTTTCAGTTTAAACTTTGAACGTTTCTATTTCGTGAGGTACACAATCAATTTCAGTAATATCTGAGTCAGTCATTTCATGCTTTCGCATTATTGGAGGGACACGCATGAAAATGGGAACTTGGGAATTGTGGTTTTATAGGATGTAAATTGACGTGGGAAAATAAGGGTTGCACTTCATAGTACGTCACATTCATAATATATGTCTTTTTTTATTGTGTTGTGGGAGATGCTGCAAGGATAGATGACAGAATGACCACAGTATAGCGCACCAACATGACAAATCATCATTACAAATGAATTTTGGATAGTGTGAAATGTGAATGAAAAGTGATTTCTAAACTAAACTTTGCATCAGTTTTTTTCTTAGTTATATGTATTGTTCAAAAATTATTTTCAAATTACTTTTTGACCACAACAAAACACTTCTGGTCCCACAAGAAGGGATCGTTGGAGCTAAATTATAAACATAAATAGCTTCTTATATATAATGTCCATTATTTGCAAAGAATCAACATTTGACTAAATTTTATTTTAATTTTCAGATTCACTTTGAAACACACAGGGTAGCAGAACAAAACTAGTTATTTGCGCTTGCAGTTTTCATAATCACACTACTACGAGTTTCTCACGAGACCACAGCTAATCATTTCTAATGATCATTAGTAAAAATGCATTTTGTAATAGAGATCCATCAGTCATTCCGGTTTAAAAAGTAGAACTGAGTTCCTTATTAATGAACAGGGCACAATTAGGACGAACCACCACAACATTTTTAAGTGTAAACTTTTCTTATTTAAAAATTAATGATTTACATTGTCCTCCTTTTGAATTCTATCTCATCAGAAATTTCAATCATTTTTTTGAAGTTTAGGTTTTGTCAAGTCAAGGTATACAGAAACTACACACCACACAAGAAAACTTGATGACCATAGAAGCTGCTTCTTTGTTGAGAACAAAGATTATGGTAGAGCACCGTTCACAGATTCATGTAACTTTCCTTCACATTCGGGAAGAAGTGTGTCTTGTGTCCAGTTTGTACCAGAAGCATCTGAAACCAAAACACACACAATCAATCATTTTTCTGTGTATTACATAAACCCAACCTAAATCTACTCTCTGCTCCGCCACAGACAGTTCTGTGAAGGAAGAGTAGAAACAACAAGATTTGACACAAGAAAGGGCCCCATTGTAAAATTGATGTTTTCTTCCGCTCCCACCTGTCACAGTATCTCTGGTACCTACCTACCTACTATCACCTTTTTCTGACAAACGCACATGCTCATGTTACCTAAAACCTTTACAACTTTTCCTTCAAATCATATAATCAGGTTATGTTACAATTGCGTGTAGGAACTATTTGAAAAGTTCATGGTTGACAATGGCTCATTTACTTTACACCGAACGAACCTTTTTTCAACAATACCTATAGTTTCTGTAACTGTAACAGGACAGCATTCAAAGATTTCACAGGTTTGACTTGAAAAAATCTCAGGTTTTGTATGATTCTCCCAGAATGTGAAGGAAGCTCTCTCTCTCTCTCTCTTTTTCTGCTTGTGAATTATTGAGCTAAGCAAAGTTTTTCCAACTACCTGAAATAATAAAGGGTTCACTTCTAAAAAAGATTTGATATAGGCACACGAAAAACAGGGCAAGAGTGAGGGACACAATAATAATGAATGGTATCGTTTTCGTATTGTTGATTGTCGTCTGAATTCTGTTAGTAGCTGATACTCCTTGTGCCGTATGCTCTTCTCTAATGGCATTAGGTATTACGTTACAACTTCTTCTTATTTTCCATCCATGTCATCACATCAGGTAATATATTAATAGTTCCGTGTGGTACATGTATCGAAGGATTTTCCTGACAATTGAGTCACACAATATAAACTGCAATAATAATCATAACAATGCACTGCTGAATGCACACGATTCCTCCATTTGAATAGTGTTACAACTCTTTTAATCTAATGTGCTTCATGCACACCAACAATTTTCTGTAGATGATAACTAATAGAACTAAACAAAGTTGCTGAGGATCGAACAAACATGCCGTAATTTGATTGAACACCTTTGAATGAAATGAAATCACAATTTTCCCCCATGTCTTTTAGTTTTTTTCTTTCTGATGGGAGAGTTTTGATTGACATTTCACTTCTGTGTGAGATTCGCATTTGCATACCACTTTGTATTATGAGACTATTATATTATTATTATTATTTACTCTCAACTCAAGTGAATGAACGCAATTTGTACTTGAGCTATTCACTAAAGCACACACAATGAGTAAATGTAAAAAAAAAAGAAGAAGAAGAAGCTTCACGTAGACACATGTAACAAGGAGAACTTCCTGTGATCCATAACAATTCAGTTTACAATGACTCGATCAAATAACAAAGCGTACAAGTTAAAGTAACGTGGCTGTCGCTAGTTCAGAAACCGTAAACACTAAAAAAACTTCTGGCATGGCTTAAAAAAGACACTATACACATATGTCGTTCCTTGTAAGGACCTATTGATTGCAATTTGAACACATAAAAATAGTAGTATCTTTTCGTATTGTATGTAAAAGCAATGACTTTATTTATACTGCTTTTTGTAACTGGGTAGCAGTAATAAATAGGATAATAAAAATATTTAAGCAAGAACTGAGTTAGTAGAAATCATATATGACTGCCTATATATTATATGTATGCTCATGATACTATTTTGCTCACACATTGTGTCTGTCTGCCTCCATTTTCGCCAAATATATGAATGAGCGACAATGTGCATTCATACCGTAACTGTTACAATAATAATAATTGTATCAAAAATCACATTGATGCATTTATTATTATTATATTCCACACTCTATTCTGAGTGTCATGAATTAACGCTGTTTCATTGTAAGATTATGTTAACACCTGTAATTCAGGGTTTAATAGCAAAGAAATAGACATGTTATAAAAATTTATGTTATAGAGCAGCATATGTATGAATTAATACAATAATAGCTAGTATAGTTTTTGGAGTATCTTATACAATAGAGCATTTTTTATATTGCAGTTTCAACTTTTCTTGCAAGAATTAACGTAGTATATTATGTCAGAGTTACTAAATTAACTTTATGCATTAATTTAATTTGGAGCTGCTTTACTCTACTACTATACTTACAGTGATTTGTGGTTTGGTTTGGTTTGGGGCATATATAAGAATGAAGCAAAATGGGAGCAGTAGTAGTAGTGAATTACCTATTCAAAAAAATAGTCACTTACCTACTTATGTGGCGAAAATAATCTAATGTGGAGGAACAGTTCAGGCAGTAGCACTAAGGAAAATATGAAACATGAGCATTCAGAACAAAAATACTTTCGTTATCATCTCGTTGATCATTGTATTATGGTGGCTGCTGTAAGTTACTTGTAGCGAATAAGAATTTATAGCCTTATTGTTGTATTTCTGCAACCAAAGAATAATTGTAATATTCATATACAAAGTAGCGGCAATAACGATAGTGCATTTATGTACTTATGCCAAAGAGTGAACAACGAGCTCATATCCCCCCGTCGTATTGTTGTGTGGCAGAAAATGACTTTTCCTTTTCTTGGCATAAGTTAATGATTTATTGTCTAGTTGGTAGTAGGATAGTAGATAGTATAGTTAGTGGCTGTGTTTGATACATATTAAAAGCTATGGCCAATTATTGCATGAGATACAGTCAAATCGATCACGTTGCGTTGTTCTACCTACAGCGTTGAACAATACGATAATAAGGCATAGGCTTCTGTTACGCATGCGTTTTAATAATCACGTTTAAGACTCCGTCTTATGCACGCGTGCTGTCTTTCTTGTACGTCAAGTTTGAGCCCTTCTCAAATCAGAAATTAAGAATAATTTTGGTTTGATGGTTTTTACACCTTGACTTTTATATAATGTAGAATAATATATTATGACTCCATGCTGACTTTTTACCAAAAAAAGAGTTACTCAATATAATCAAGTACATGTGCACGGTTGATGGTCGGCTTGTTTACTTTGTTGCCGGTCTGGCGCATGTTGATTTGCTTAATCGATGCTCATGCTTAGCCACTGACCATAAAAATGTGTTTGCTCTTAAGACTCTTTTGTTTAGAGGATGCACATATAGTGTGACCAGTCTTATCAATGGACATTATCTTGATTTTGGTATTGTTGGCTACTTGTAATTTAACTTGACTTATCTTGCTTCTCAAGTTCGCCTTAGATTACATACAACACGACACCATATATTTATCTCTACAATTAGCCTAGACTTTAAAAAAAATTAGACCAAATTCGCCATTATCATTTCGTACGCTAGTTGGCACATGATAATACATAAATTATGTTAAGTGCATGAGAAGTTCTATCTAACCTTATCAACGTGTCACAAGCATAATATCCAATTCACTACTCACTCACTGATTTTTTTTTAGTAAAGTAACGTTTTTCTGTTTGCTGCAGGCAGTTTTTTTACGTAACGAGTACTGCCCAGTCCATTTGAAAGTAAAACTGAAATTGCAGTTATCCCTCTTTTATCTGTAGTCAACTTGATTGAGTGGCTGTCTTCTTGATGTTATCAAAGTAGGTGACAGAATGCACAAAACTTATTACCCTTATTGGCTTATGTCAGCAAGCCATTTCTGCAATAAATATTGCACCACTCACTACACTGCACTATATGTATGTATTAGATCTTTGGTTGCTTAAAATGGAAGATGAACTCAACAGGAAGAGTCACATAACTCATTATGCACTGCTTTCTTGACAAGTATTGTGTTTGCTTCCAGCTTTTGCGAAAACTCATTAGTCATCGAAAACTTATTGTTTACGCATACTTATTATTACTTTTATCACTGATACAATTACAAAAAATAATGTCTGCTTCACGTTGCTCCAAGTATATACTCCCCTATTTCAAGTATTTTTCGACACTCTCATTAATCCTTACACCTTAGGATATTATATTAGGTTATGACAAAATCAACCATTGTTAACTATATAATTGAGTATGATATTTTAATTCTGAAGAAGTCACAAATTAATTTGCCCATTCCGAAGTATAGTTCTGAGTATGCTATATACACTAAACAATAGTGACACGTAGAGTCATAAAATTTAATTGCTTTAGTATAAATTACTCATGCTTCAAGTACGCTTACTTATGCATGTAATTTTATAGGATGACTTATATATAGATGTTATTGCCTTTTGTTTTAATTCATGGTAAACTTATATGGTAAACATGTATTTTTGCTTTTCATATTTCTACATCAACACACGGGGAACTAAAACGCAGTTCATTTACTAATTGACAAAGGTCTTTCACTTCTGGTTGAGAACAATGTCCAGTTATAGCAAAAAAAAATCTAAAAACTCTCTGCATTAACACATTCTTAAATCGGCAACGAATTCGAAACTTTTTTAAAATCCAACATTTCCCATTTGAAACAATGCAAGAGTACTTAATGAATTTAAAATGAGCGACAGACGGATGTGGGGGCATGTCTGTGAGCAATACACGACTTGATCACTCAAATATGCATTATTGATTGAAGTCATGACACGTGTTGTTTATCTTTGCACAATGGCTTTTGCGATTTATTGGTCATTTATGGGTTTAAACATTTCCTACTCAAGTGTTTCTCGGCAAGTAGATACAAAAAGAAATGCATAAACATATTTTTCGCTTTCAAATAAAATTATTAATACGTCCATCCGCGGAAACTAATAAAGGGTGTACGTTTGTACGTGAGTAATTAAGCAAATGTATTTATGATTATGAAACCATGTAATGGAAAACGAAACTTTGTAAAGCTCTATTTCACCTAAAGTTCTTTAAAAACTGACAAGAACTAAACTGGCTGAGGTTTATTTCCTTTTATAAAGTAAACGTTTCCTTATACCAAAAACAAAAACTTATTAGATTAAATTGCTGGCTATATTTATATGTTATTTATCATTAGTAAGCTACTTAGGTACTTACAGTTCCTTTGTTAGTTCCAGTCCAGTCCACACCTAACAAATTAAAGAGTTAAAAAGTTCACTCCATGGAATTTACACTTATCGCAATTCACATATCTTTCAGGACTCTCATAGTTCACCGCAACTCTGTATTACTTACTTACACTGATACACTGTCAACTATGGTAGAGCAGTTCCGCCCGAAAAGAACAATTCTTTTGCACAAAAAAATGAGTAACTTGAATTCAAAGGGAAAGGGATTTTGCTCAAGTAAAAATGAGTTACGACAATATCAATGCAAACTAATAGCATGGCATGTACCCATTTTTCTTTGTGGCAAAAGTCCAAACCGGTCCTGAGTAAGGCAAAATGTTTTTGTAAAAAATGTATAAATGCAGAAAAAAATGGTTATACAAGAGGATTTTGCATTGTGATGGGCCTGGCTCATCGCTGGCACATGCGGCTTTCATTACGATCATAACATCGTGCTAGTAATGGTTCCCTTTAATGAATGCCCAACAATATTCAATTCTTTTCTAATTTTGTCGACACCAAAATATATCCTTTTGGAAATTTAGCATTTCCTCCGAACATTTTGCCTGCAGTGAGAAAAAACGATACGTAGCAGCATGATAGGCACGAGTCTGCAATAAACGATGTATGATGATCTCGAGATGGAAAAACTATTTCAACAATCAGAAACAATCACGTCTTCTTCATGTCCAATGTAAATTCCTCGGGTTAACGGATGTCAGATATTATGGAAATGTCTTCCGTATAACTGAAATTGAAATCCAACTTTTCAAGCTGCGTTGCGTACCAAAGATTTGAGAGCGAGCACAGGGAAGCCAAAATAGAACATGACACTACAGAATATGATGAGACAAGAATTGGCACAGATAAACTTTACAGAAAAGGAACCTTATTAGACATGCACAACAACCACTTGACAAAACGGAAGTAAAATGATCGAGGAGACTCCTCGCCGTCGTCTTCAGATAGTAGTGATCCTTACAAAGCTTCAAACTTGTTGAATCACGACTTCCATACATATGCAGATGCATATTTTACAATCGTTCTATTTCACTTTCAAAAAGTATATTAGTAAGTAATGTATCACTATATACCGGCTCAAGTTCATACAAAACTGTTATTGAAGACCAAATGCAGTGTATGAATGAAGTAAGTATACATGCATATCGACTAGTCCTGTAATTACCTCACTTACGATTATTTGAAATGAAGAGCTCCCAAACCTTTTAGTCCACCTTTTCTGCTAACCTCAAAGTCAATCATTCACCATAATGTAGCCAACATTCACAAAAGAAGCAAGGAGTGTTTCTCTCATCTCATGTGCAATGTATGTGGCTAACTAAATATTTAAATAATAAGATGCTTTTTTATTCTTTTGTGGCTGATTGCGTCTTCACTTCACATTCTACTACTATTACTACTACTACTAGACATTATATATATGATTGGTGACTTTTGCAGACAAACACAAGCGTTTACAGGCACATAGCCCAAAACGCATTTGAAAATACATTTTTTTTACAGGGGTAGTATATGAAAAATATACATTGTACCTAAAAACTAGTGATGCATTCAAAGGGGCAACTATACAGCATCCAAAAAGATAATGTGATCATCATCATTCAGAAAGTTAACAACAACACATCATCTTCTGTAGGTATCTATCTATCTTTTTAGCAGGCACAGAGAAGAACCCCCTGGCTGTGCGGAATTCTGATTCTGAATGCAAATTTATAATTGAACAAACACAGTTTTTTTTCTTGCTTTCATATAATGTATAATAATCATGTGCAGAATATATGATTATATATTAATGTAGAGGGGTCTACTGCATACCATCATCGTGATTGTTTTCCTTCTTGTTCTAGAGACGCGATGATATGATATGATGACTAACGAAGCCATAAGCTGTGTTAGAGGAGATGATGACTAAGATGGAACACATGTGATGTGATGCTTTATTTAATTCATGAGAATTCATTTGTAAAAAAATATAATTCATTGGAGTGACTGACTGAGCATCTAGGGGACAAAGGACATCATGCTGGGCAAATCGTAGCATTGTTATTAGTGCGGAGTAAAATTAGGCTAAACTAGGAGTACATGCTGACATCAACACAAATACGCATGTCGTATATTACTTTGATATATAATGTCCAAATTATAATCAATAAAAGCAGGCAAGTCAAATGAATTAAGCATTTATAATTCCATTAGTGAGTGACAAACGGCTACATTGTGATAAAGATTCGGTTATAATGATATTTGTTGGATTCGTGTCATTTATTAACACACACATGTCATTACTATATTTGCAACTGAGAATGGTACCAAATATTGTTTAAATAGTTTTGAGTAATCCATTTCAGTAAGTTTGCTACAGGTGAATAAAAATGCAAACATTTATTTTAGTTTTATGAATGAAGGTGACAAGCATGGATAATGTAAGGGAACACCTACTGACAAACAATGCAGAGAAACAGCTTTATTGTACTCTAAAGTAAAAGGAATGATAAAGTAGGGAATTTATATAGGCTTATGCTGCTATACAGGATTTCTCTTGCAGGCAAAAAAAGAAGCAAAATAGTATTCAGTGTTTTTGAGTTGACAATTTTTAATTTTATTGTGATGTAGTTGACAGCAAGTATATATGAAAAGATGAAATTGACGTTAAAGACAACTATATACAAACTCAAAAGTTTGGAGTTTTCTACCTGAAATAAACATAAACATCATATTAGCATGTCAGTCACCATTTTACGAAATTTAGGTTTCTGGGCACTGCACCTTATCTTTGGACGCCCTCGCATCATTCGAAGAGTAACAACTTTAATAACATATTACGTATATATATGAAAAGATTGCCGAAAGTACGAGTGTATACAAACTTACCCATACCTATGTCGTTGCTTTCTAATTAAAGAACACAAGAATGTGCCTCAAAATAAATAATTGTAGACAATTTTGTAACTTTGTCGTTCCTAATTATTGCGATAGGCGTAAATCAGCATGCAATGCTTCAAACTGGGTAAGTGCTCTCTCCCCTCATTTCTTGAATATGAATAGAAATTGTCAAAATTATGATGCTTTATATTTATATCCCATTGACCTCTTGCTAAACAAGAAATGTCAACTGATTTCACTAAAATTCATTGTATTATTCAGGGACAAATTATATATTATACAACATAAACAGGCATCCCTTGCATGATGGATATGAATTCTAATAATTGTACAGTGAAGATGAGCTCATTATATTAGTCAATCCTTTGACAAATAAACTTAAAAATGGGATTGGAGTGAATGGAATTATTATGGAATGGAAATTCTGAGGTGTATCAAGAGAAAGTCATGGTCAATATGCAAAGCAGGCAGTAGTCATAATTATAATCATACTGAAATAATAAGTTTCATTTGACTACTAATCGCAAGCATTTTTTTTAGTAAAAATGGCTAGTTTCAAACAAAAAAATACAATCAGCAATCCATAAACTTTAGCAATACAAATGTGTTTAAAAATCAAGGCACGCAACGACTTTTCTTGCTAGCAAAAACAAATTCACATTGCCATTCCCAGTCTGTCCGTAAATTATCCAGTGTGTATATATGTATATATTTGTATATATATGCATGCAAAGGCATTAAGGTTAATTATCTGATGATTATTTAATGAGCTATGGGAAGCGGAAATGCATTTCATATTTCATCCACTTCTATACTTAAATGTAATTGTGATTATGGAAGTGGAAACATTTCCTTGGATTTACGGTTGCATGAAGTGTGAAGTGAAGGGAATGGATGCAACTTTATTAGATTCAAAAAATATCTCTCACTTCTAAATATCGTTTAGTCTAAAAAAAAGTAGCGCATAGTCTAATTAAGGACTTGTTCTCATCAGCGGTTATGTACTTCCTTTCTACGCGTGTAATTGCAAGTGAATTAACATATATGAAATTTATCATTGCATTTTTCTATGTATGATATGCGATCATGTCCGAAAGAGCTGGACTGGAAAATCTTTATACTATATATATGCTGCTATAAATGTATATGTTAGAATAATACATCCTTTGTCCGTGTTTACCTATCCAATATGAATGTGACCTATTAACGTATCAACATCATAGATTGGTTGATTAGGCATGCACATTGGAACTGGAAAATATACTACTTACTCTTTGATCCTCAAATTAATTCCTCGACGAAGCCTTGAACTTCAATGTACATGATAAAAAAAGAGGAAAATATATGCATGAAAATTAACCAGAGATAATTTCATTATCCTACAAGTCAGACACCACGATATATTAAGCTCATACTAGGCTAGAGGGGGATAAACCCATTCCGTTCACACGTTAATCTCTTGATAAAAAGGCACCATAAAAAATAAAAGTCTTTAAGGAGTCCGTCGTCAGTGATTGATGATTAAAAAAATTAGGGTGGTTCATTTTACAAATATACTTTACCTTTACTACGGACGGAGTGAAGTTAAGTTAGGCTCCAAACTAATGGATTTAAACTAATTATCAAGTAGTATGCAATTCTGCATAAATGTAAATCCATGTCGGTAAATATGTAGACATAGATAGGTATAATACACTAAATTATACTTGTACTTACCAGCCTAATGGAAACACGCCTTTGGTACATGCAATCATGCAGGTTTGTTAAGTGCCTGTGATGAAGATTGTGTGATGGAATTAGGAATACTATCCGAAGTTCCCGATTGGTGTCTATCAAATGGTCTTAGCAATATAACGAAGTTCATGCTGCGTCTGTTATGTTGTCATAATGTACACATATATGATGATGATGATTACCACCTTTATCATGAAAGTACAAGGACCGTACATAATACAAAATAAATACATGCAATAAAAAGTGAGATGATTAAATAATAATAGCAACGCCAAGATATCCGACTAATCGTATAGCCTTACTATTAACTGTCATATACATATTCATATGAATGAAATGATTTTTTAAAACTTACAACTTTCTATGCAATCTTTAACCTGTTATCTAGTATCAGAGTGCAGCGTTATCTTTGTTCAATCAATCAACCATCAACCTAAGATAGATGGATAAGTAAGTCTGATAGATGCCCTAACATGATATTTAAGAGCAGTACTATTATAAGTGAAATATGTACTACAATCTATAATACGAGGTTTATAGAGGCCAAACTACAAAGAGCAAGTTCTTAAAAAATGACTGTTCAATGAAATCACCGATGAGGTGCTTAATTAATGAATACAAATACATAATGATACAAAATTAAATGGGGTAAACCATCAACAACCAAGTTAGTGCTTAAAGCTTGATTTTACTTCTCCTCAATCCAAAATCACAATATATAAAATTATCAGTAAATCAAATAATAATAGTGGACTTTGTGGCTTAGAACAAAACCATTGTCATCACTAAAAGTAATACTTATTACTTATTCTCAAGTCCGTACTTCTCCACCAACTTCTGAACAAGGGCGATGTATTTTTGCTTAGCGTCTTCTTGTGAAGTGCCTTTCAGATTGTTCCAGGCGTCCCACTTAGCTTTGCCCTTTAAGTCCAGCATACCTGGTCGAGCTATAAAATAAAAATAAATAATTATATGATAAATTAGTCTTGTAACAATCCACAGCTATAATAAAACTACCGAGTTAATGTTGTTATTGGATCCAATCTATACAATTATACGACCGCTTTGGAATACTACAAGCTAAACCCACTACGGCCCAGGTGTGTGTCAATAAAATATCTATGCGGCACATTTTATTAGGGAAAATGAATGATGCCACGATGCCAGCTGCATCCAATTCGGACTAATCAATTATGCATAACTCAGCAAGAAGCAAAACCTACTTAATTTAATTTAATTTTTTTGATGGGAATAGAAAATTATAACGATAATTGGATAGAGCCATGTGGACATATTTAAAGTCTAGCTAAGTATGAACATACATGTGCTAACATATCAAAATTAAAATTGTTCGTAAGCGATTTCCGTTGCTAAAAATAAATGTGTTTTTACCAGTGTTGACATCTCCGACAGTCGCTTGCTTGTAAAGTCCGTAGATTTCCAAAAGCTCATCATCACCGGGCTTCTTCACCAAGTTCTTGACGTTTTCGGCAGCAGTATCGAAATCAGCCTGTAGCAAAAAAAACATAAAATTATTATTAGAGGGCTCACATTTTAAAATACACTTATTAACTAAAAACATTAAATGATCACAAGTCCATAATATTATCATCACAAAACAACCAATAAGTCTACTTGTTTGTTCTGTAAAGAAACTAATATTATATTGGGTTTTTAGCCGGCTTTCCGTTTCCGGCTCTTCTTGAAATATTAAATGCAATATTGAAAAACAAAATGGACCCCTGTTGAATGTTCCCATTACTTTCCTAGTTTGGGTTACACAACCGTTACAAGCACTTCTCGAACTTTCTACATAAATCTACGAAATTTGACACTGTTTTTATTTATTTATTACACATTTGACCTTGAATATTTTCCCCCATCTAATTTCATCTACTCGGCCGTCAAAAGGGTTAAAAAACTTGATCTCTTGCTTATTTTATTTTATGGAACTTATCCTACTTCCTCCTTGCTTAGTTTTTTACGACTTACCATTTTTAATGTGGTTTAAAAACCTTCAAACTATTTCCGTAAGAATTTGATGAGTTATACAAGAGAAGTTTGCGACTGATCCGGATGGTTTTACTCAATCTACTGAGGTGGCGAACGAGGAAAGGCAGTGTTTAAGTACAGTACATCAATTCATATATAAGGTATAGCATGGGCGACCGTATATATGAGACAGCAAAGCCACGTATATAAAGATTTGATGTGGGATATTGTCTAATTATGGTTCATTTATCGTCATTAGTTTACGGATCATTTTGACGGCATACATATATGAAGGGGAGTTTTGTTGTAATTTAAATGGTAAATGGGAAAATGCGAGAGAATTTAGCAATTTTCATTCATATTAAAACTAAAACTAAGAGATGGAGATATATACATTAATCCGCAAGTCAGTCAGAGTATCAGAATCAGAAAGCCGGCTTCTGGTTTATATATGGATGTATCCCTTTCATCACATGCTCTAGCAGCAAGATGCCATGCCTAAGAAATGCCACATTCCTAAAATCATGTTTGACGGTGGTTGGTCGGAGTGGAGGGGAGGGTATGCATGCAATATGCATAAAGCATCAGTGGGGATACGCGTCTTAAAAACACGCAGTTAGATATTTAATACCTACTTAAAAGGTAGCTTTTTATGCTACATTCATTATGTATGTATTGGATTGATGGAAGGAATGATGAATATGGAAGGATGAAGGGAAAGAGTTAAAATATGCATGTGTGAAATTTCAAATCTGAATACCTTCAAGTAGACGTAAGTGCTTCGTCTACCTTAAAACTATAATTGTGAGCGAAGCGAACACGCATATCATATCACATACAACATATATGAAAAAACTTAACGGGTGGACGATGGAAGAGAGAGGGGGAGAGAAAATTGGCATTTAGACTACTAAATTACTGCCTCGTTTCCTTTAAACTCAGCATAATAAAATAGCATAGGTTTTGCGAAAAGCATGAGACATCAGTCCTTGAAACATTGTCCGAGAGACTCATGAGAACTTTTAATTTCGGTGATATGAATTCACTACACAGCAAAATCATGGCCACATATGATATACAAATACACATTTTCTAAGCATGACATGACGGTAAGTAGTAAATGAGTCACAAATTCAAATGATTCACAGAGTTGACAGTCATTGAATCAAAAGGTATAAGGTACTCAAAAGATGATGACTGTGACTGTTGAATGATCATCATCCTTTCATGACATGCAACGACCTCATCACTAATGTCAATGTCACAAGTCCTAATTCAACTAAATCCTACAAAAGTTACCGGACTGAACTGAAAAACTGTCAAAATTCATGCTAATTACAGTTGCATGTCTTGTACTTAACCAATCAATTCAATGAGAAAATAACCAATTTCCAATCAGTTTAGAGTTTAGATGCTTAGCTTAAGTCCAAATTTGTCTAACATGATAGCATGAATCAATTCAATCAATCAAAAACCCTTCAATAATTAATCGAAACATTTTTTATGAAAGAAGATGCGATGATTTATAAGGTAAAACAATTCATATATGTACATAAATTACGGAACGAGATTTTTAGGTATAAAATTTATATGCATCAAATGGTGGAGGAGGAAGGTAAAGATACACACAGTCAAGTCAAACGCTTTTTCCATTTTTTTCAGCAAGTCTGCAGCGCATTGGCTGAAGCATCGAGTTCTCAGTCCAACGTGATAAAGAGAAGCCCATGTCGAGGTAGATTCAAGAGAGAGCACGGCACATTCTGTGAGCTTACTTGCTTCATGCAGCCTTTCGTCAACCCGATTGCAGCCAAGTGAATTTGGATTAGACTTCTTGTAAATTTAATAACTTTTTCTAAAGTTAATTAAAAACTATCCATCAAAATGGTAAGTGATTTTGAACACCTATTTAAAAATCATATCTGTGTGGTTTTTTTCAAGCAGTGAATTGATTTGTAGTGATTGTTGTTCGAAAATAAAAATGGCAAGGGAGTTTGACGCTTAGTGCATTGGGATATGATATTTGATATTCATAACAATGAATAATCACAAACATTCATAACAATTAATGGGTGATTAGTGACTTTTTCTTTGTGATGAAGATTGAGTTCATTGATGTTTAAGGTGTATGCGTGATGTTACGAATTTTAAGTAACTTTTTTGAAATTCTATTTTTGATTATAGGCAAAGCGTACAAAGAAAGTTGGGATCACTGGAAAGTATGGTACCCGTTATGGTGCCTCCCTTAGGAAGATGGTTAAAAAGATGGAAATCACCCAACACGCCAAGTACACATGTACCTTTTGCGGGAAGGTTTGTGCTAATTAATGATTACATTATCATTTAATAATTGTACTATTATGTGATGTACGACTACGATGTGAACATTGGGGATTGATGAAATGTCATTTTGAATTGTAATTGGTAATGGACTATTTTGTTGGATTGTTTGATATAGGACGCAATGAAGAGGACATGTGTTGGCATTTGGTCCTGCAAGCGCTGTAGAAGAACTGTAGCTGGTAAGTGTTAAACTGTGTCACCTTATCTATCATCATGTGTGGAATACTGAAAATGCTAATAATTTTAATTTTTGTCTTGTGTGTTTGCAGGAGGAGCATGGGTGTATTCCACTACCGCAGCAGCATCAGTTAGGTCGGCTGTTAGGCGTTTGAGAGAAATGAAAGAAATTTAAATACTTTTTGGCGATATTTGATAAATAAACTCAAATTCTTTTAAAAGTAATGCCATTTTTTAACTGTTTTTGTTTCTGTCTCTTTTGTATTAAGTAGCTGAAGTTGAAAACGAATATATTATCTGTATGCATATCCACAATATAGCATTCAACACAATAATTGTTGGGATTTATCACTACTTGCATAACACTTTTCAACTCATTTTAACAACAAACAATGAACGTACAACAATTTCAATGTTTTATTGTTCACACAATAGCTTTTCATTTGACCATTCAAATACACATGAGCCTGAATGTCTAGAATAAGTGGCTCAATATCAAAATGATCGTAGGAGTAATAGAAAGTCAGAGTACCTTCTCCGATTGTAGATTTTTGTAAAAAACCAGCATAATTCTATTTTGTAATTTTTCTGTTCGACTGATAACTTTCGGTGTAATATGTACATTTCATAGGACTACAAAGGAAGTAAGTGAAAGCAATTTATCAGCCTAAAGACTAATTGTGATGAGTTACCTTGTTGCATCTCTAGATGTGTGCAATCAAGCACACTAAATTATTCATAGAACACGTTCCAGGTCCGGTGTTTTTTAATACATATCATAGTAGTAATCCGCTCCGGTCTTCCAGCATGCATACAAACATTTTTACTATATTGAAACGACTGCTCCTCGGGCATATCATGTATAGGTAAGTTGTAAGTACATTTATCTTACGATTACCGTGTAGGAAAGTTGAAAAAGGGAACTCAAGGAGTTTTACAACCAACCTTGAAAAACATGAAAAAGGTTAAAAATATCCCATGGATGCTGAAGTAAAGTTAGTCTCGACTATGGTTGTAATGCAATGAAAGAGTAGAAGAAAAATAGAACGAACAGTCACATTTTTATGAAGTTAATTAATTATTTATTACAAATTACTGTTCCCCTTCAACTTTAGTTAGAATTGAGTGCGTGGTCAGATTTTCACTTGACTTTACTTTCTGTAACAATTTGGTGGGTGAAGGTGAAAGTGCTTCACCCATCAAATTGTTGGAATTCTGTTTCAAAAACTTAGTATGGTATTTTGTAAAGACGTCGTCAATATACTAGTTGTATATATATATATAGGCAATGGCAAGGCGATTTTTGACTAAAAAAGAAAACTACTTAGCAAAGTC
The DNA here is from genome assembly GCA_964034955.1 of Orchesella flavescens. Classification (NCBI taxonomy): domain Eukaryota; kingdom Metazoa; phylum Arthropoda; class Collembola; order Entomobryomorpha; family Orchesellidae; genus Orchesella; species Orchesella flavescens. The sequence continues at coordinate 17,197,767 of OZ035955.1, read as the reverse complement.
CCGCATGGATATCTGCATATACTTAAAAAAGTATTTTCAATGCAATTTGCGAAACAAATATTGTTATCATCTGTTACAATTTCTTAAATGCAGGAAATAGGTGAGTGAAAGTAAAGTATGGTATAGTGTTAAAATGCCAATGTATACCAAATTGGCATATTTGAGTAATTGATGACGCAATAACATTGAGTATTACAATAAAGGAAGCATATGCAAGCAAACAATGACAACTTTAACAGCATTTTCAACGACTGTCTGAAAGATAGCAAGCTAATATCGTGAAAGGATGGAACGGCAACTTGCCAGACAGACATTACATTTTTCTCTATATATAGAATATAGATCCACAGTCGACATCCCGAGCAAATACTTTTTAGCATAGGCTCACGTTGTTCATTCGCAAAAGAAACAACTCATCCTCTTATATAAATGTCTGAGAGTGAAAACGTGCGAGAAAGTACCATGCCATGTAGTCGCTAGAGGTTGTGTTGTATGGAAATCTCAGTCGAGTACAGTACGCTTCTTCTCCTCCGCTTTCTCTCGTGTAGTGAGTTTCAAGTTGCACCAAAATGACATAAATCTCTCATCGCTGTCAGTAACAAGATCCTTTTGGAGTAGCCTTAAAAGCTTTTTAAAATATTACATGGGATGTGATTCGGGCCTTGTCCAGAAAAAGAACACATAATGCCTTTGTCTGTCTCTGTGTTTGAATGGCTTCATTCAATTTCTTCTTATTCTCTTAATGACCTTGAGCACTATAAAACTGTTTGCATTGTTTTTTCCTTCCTACTTGTATTCTTTCCTTGCAGCCCTTCCTACTGATATTTTTAATTTGTAGGAGAAAGCAATTTTATGCTGACTTTTGAAACATATGTATTTGTTCCTCTGTATTCTCCCTCAAGTCCCATTCATGCACCAAACCCAAAACACATTGTAATACATTAAGTACTTTGTTTTCTAACAGTTGGAGTAGTTCTCAGAGGCACGAGCTGTAAATAATTCTCTAAAGGATGCATTTTACAATGAAAGAAAATAGCTCTGGGTATAAATAGTAAGAGAAAGCGCTTGCTACAAAGGCTTATGCATCATTACACTACAAAGCATCTTTCATATGCTTTTCTATTCAATTGAACGACTGCAACTAAATGAAAAATGGTGAAATGCCAACACATATAATAATATGCAATACATGTTTTAATGCCATGCAAAAGTATTCACTTCCTGTAAACATAAACAAAGTTAAGTTCTATTATCTCAGTATTACAATTACATTGGCATTGTCTACATGCTTAAAAAAGCCAATAAGCTAAATATATTGGAAACTGTGTGTGTGTGTGTAGTAGAGAAGAGGTAGCAGAAGGAAACGAAAGGTTTAGTAAGGGGAATGGGCTTGCTAAATATAAAGGCACGATAAAAGTCAACAAATGTCTAGTCATAAAAAGAATGAGTCACCATTCCATTTTCCTCTTTTCACCATCTCATCAAAAAACTGGATCACGAAGAAACTGCAACGGCTGCTGCTTATGTTAGTATGTAATACAACTATATTTCGAAAAGCTCTAACAATCATTTCTCTTTAGCTTTGGGGTCACCCTTACAAGCTACAAAAGGCAAGTGTATTTTTTTGGCTTCCTTTTCCCGTTCCTTCTTACTCCCTTCCGTATCTACCAAGATGATTCTGATTATATTATGAAACTGAGCACGAACTGTTGGAAATGTCCGTTTCTCTAACTTTTTGAAGTGGAAGCATGCATTTGCCTCATCATCCATGTGTATTTTCATACTTTCACGGCACAATCATCGCAGTATGTATGCATAGTTTGTCGAGTAGAATGGTGCGTGTGTACGGGTAAAAATGTTGGAGAGACACATGCATACAATATGATCGTTGTGCCAGCCTGGATTTGATGAGGTAGACGTGCTGCTCATCCTATTTCCATGAACAGCATAGTTCTAAAATATATGATTCAGGAAAAAGCTCATTTCCATTTTTCACCCGTTTCTAGTTTCTTCAGAAGCTGTCGTGCTATACTTAACCATATTATTCCATAGTCCCATAGTTTCTATTTACCACTTTTCATACTTGACTGTGTACTCGGATAGAAAACGACGAAGATAAGGTGAGGTTAAGATGGGAGCATCATAATCACTATCACCATTTGGTTCTTGCAGTAATAAGCAGATCATATAATGAACATACATACATACGTGTTTGTAGATAGTGAAGAGGGATGTGATCCTTTCAGAAAATGACAAAAATGGAACTCAGTATTTGCATGAGGAAATGACGATGCCGTATAAAACCGCATCTCATTTTTACCCCATTACCCACAAAGCGACTTATTTATTTAGGGTCGGATTGTCATGTTATAAAATTACTTTATAAAAATCAACTCTTCAGAAGTATACATACACTGGTACTGCAATACCACACCTTAACTATATAATATGGCTTCTCGTTACGTAAATCCATTATTGATCCAAAGATACTCCTTTTGAATCCCATCAATATCTTTTCCCTTGAAGTTTCATCATCATTGTGTGCACGAAGCACAATAAGTAAGACGGATCCTAGATTTTTTTTCTTTTCCTACTTTACTCTCCTTCGTGTGTGGTTCAGTTGGCAAAGAGATGAGGGAATGAAAATACCAAACCGAGAATGGAATGCTGTGGGCGATTGACTTTCATGGCTTTATGAAGATTGCAGAAACCAAAGAACATCTACTCTACTTGTATCCCTATATTTACATTTATTTTAGATGGTGGAAGATTGATCGGAATGCTATTCAGCTAGATCTCACAACTCTCAGCATTGTTAGGTAAGGCATGCTATATTTAACCAACAGTGTCAATGGTAAAAGGTAAAAGATTCCCAGAGCAGATTATTGGAGAGTCAACGGTACCAATTCGCCATTTAATTAATCAAGTAGTGTGCTTTTGGGATCTCAAATTAACTATCATAAAATGTTTTATGTCCATAAGTTCATAATAATAATAATATTCATCCCTTTTCCCTTATGAGGAATATCTGATTTACTATCAATAAATAATATCATCATGCTATAAAATTCAAAATGATCTTTACGCTATAAATTGTTGAATGCTTTATGATACATATATAGTAGCAAAAGTACATCAATGTAACATTATCGTTCATACTTTCTTAATCAGTGCCAGCAAGCATGTACAATAAACCATGTTTGGACGTGAAAATAATGGGCTCAAGGTAAAAGGGTTGACTTTCTTAGAAAGCATGCACGGAAAAGTTCACAGATATAGGATGCGTCAGGCAAAGAGAAAGCACACAAAAATATGTAATGGTGGCTTTCTATGGCCCATAGAATTATCATGACTCACCATGCTTTATATATTTTCTTCTTCTGTGGTGTAACAGTCTTGCTATATACATTAAAGAACAGTTGGTATATAAGGTATATGGGAAAATGGTACATAATAATATAGATTTCTTCAGCCGACGGTGAGCGTGGGTTTGTGTGAGGAAGGTGGTTACAAGTACCAACAACAATATATAGTCTTCATAAATATACTTTCTTACATATGTATGTATATACCCAAAGTTGATAGATATCAAACTACCACCTTCAGTAAACATGTCTAATAAAAACTCATGTTTTTATATAGAATATCTTGTGAGTTTCGAGTACGAATGGTTGGTTACAAAGAAGAAAGTGAGGAAGTATAAAGTTTCATAAGAAATTCTAGAGGGACGGCTACCAAACAACAAGCTACACTTAATTGGATAAACACTACATGGAGAAAATCGGCAAGTTGTATGTAGTAAGCTGTCTGCATCCCACTAAAGCATACTAGAGGAGTTGAGCAGGATGAATGGTACACGGTTGTAATAAAGAAGAAAAGAAAGAGGCTCACTCTAAAACAAAGTTCTCCCCTCTGTCATCTCATATAGCCCGTGATGCGTGCTTCATACCAAGGCACACAGGATACGCTAGTAAATTCTATTAAGGAAAAGAAGAGTCGAGAGCAGCAGCGGTAGAAGCAATGCAACCAACTCAAGTGTATGAGCGTGAGCAGCGGACTTTTCTCCGGACGTGGGTTACTTATTGCATGTGTTGTAGCGAGATCGAGGGCCTATAAGTAACTAACCAAAAGTACATAAGTAAGCAAAGCAAAAGGGGAAAAAATGGATCGATTTGACATGAGACTGTCGGCCAACCCTACAACATTACTATTTGAATGCATGCCTGAATTTTATGTATGTGCTCCTGGCAGCATCATCCCTTCCCAATGTATCTCCAAAAAAAAGAAGGAATCATATTGCTGTAGCATCAAAACTACCATTATGTGTGTTGTCTAAATCCTTGGAAAACAAGTCAATATGTAGGAAAGATGTATCTCTATGTTCCATATCATACGTCAACTAATGTATATATTTTTCCAGCTGCTGGTTCTTCTTTCTATTGAGCCACTATTTTATATATGTATAAGATTCTTTCCCAAACATCACATATCACATCTCTCTCGTTTTATATGTGCCTAGCGTAGAAAGTTAGTTATTTTGACTTCCACCAGTATTTTTTTACTTTGTTGTTTTGTTCTACATGCTTCAGGGAACAGATAGCGAGCTCACTGCTTTTTTTTAGCTTAAGAATTTCCTAGAAGAATTTTTCTATAGTTAGCTGTGTAATATTAGGATTGGGGAGAAAATGAAGATTCTATGCATGACAAACATTTTGAGTTGCCTCAAGTGGAAAAGTGTAGAAAGAAGGATACTATTTTTGGTACCTCTTCTTCTTTGAGCCCCAATTCCAATTCCAGTTGTAGAGATGATGACTACTACTGTGACTGTACATTTTATATTGAATTCGGATGTGGATTAAAGTATGTATTATGTAGGTTTCATAAGGGAGCAAATGCCATTGATTACATACCAGCCAGCCAGCTCCGAATATTTTCTACTAAAGTATGCAACGAAAAAAAAGCTGGAATTTCCCCAGCTCCTACATATATACTAGAGCTTCTCTAAGACAGTACATGAACTATGAACCATGCATACATAGTTGTGCAGAAAGGATCCAATCCTCATAGCATCACACCATGCCTCGTGCCGGGGTTTTAAGTATTCAGGTAGTATAATGACATTATTCGCTTACATTATTACGTAGTACATAAGGCGACGAGGAATACATGGACTACCAGCAGGAAAGGTATTATTATTAGACCAGAACGTGAGTCGTGAATGCTTGTGTACTAAACTATAATATCGCCTACGTAAAGTTTCACCATTGTTTAACTATGTAGTCGCTTGTATACTCTGTATTAGAGTATAGAGTTTGCTCCATTCAGAGATCAATAAATGCTTTCGCTTTGCCTAGCATTCACTCTCAAAAGAGCAAAGCAAAGTAAGGAATACGACTATACAATAATGGGGATGCTACACTGCTGCTGCTTAGCTCTTTCCCTCTCTCAACTTTCCTTTTACCCACGGAAAGTTATACAAGAAAGAAAAGGAAAAGAGAGAGAGAGAGAGAAGCTTCACTAAACAAGCTTGCTTATGTGGTGAAACACATATGCATATAATACTTGTGCACACACGAATATTATATATATGTATGTACGTGTTCGAACAAACTTCGCCATTTTGTAGAGTAAAGAAAAGGACGTGTACTTTGTAAAGCAGCTACTATCCGAGCCTATCCTATACCCACCAACTTGATTATGCAACTAAAGTATGTTGATAAACTTTTGTGGCTCACACGGAAGGGAAGGGAGAAATATGGAAAGTCAGAATAATATTCCATTTTTCACTCTGCCGTTACTACACTTTTTCCCCTTGAAATATGTAGGCGCTGATCCGACTTCAATTTTGTTTCATGCATTGTGTATGCTCACGTAAATGTACGAGTAAGAATGGCGACGGAGACGAGGACGGTTGTCGGACTTACCACAATGTTACATCTTTTCCTCTCTCGCTAGCTCTCTTCTTTCTTCTACTTTCACGTTCTGATGCATTAGTACCAATATCTTACAATATGGAAGAGGTATTGCGTGGTATGATTATATTGAGTCGAGAAGCAACCAAGAAAGCAGAGAGGAAATGGCTTCAAATAGCTGTACATGGTGGTGCTGGCTAGAAGGATGGTAAATAATAGTAATGTACTATAAGTTGGTGCAGTTGAGTTGAAAAGGAGAAAAGTATTAGCAGAATATTGTTGTCAACTGCCACCTCCTACTACTTTACTCGTCATTACCATATTGTCGCATATTTGTAAAGAGTATTAACGCTAAAACGGAAAAGTGGACACAAGCACATAACTGACTTTGCTTCTCTCGCTCACTCGAACATAAGTAAGAACAAGGAAGAAAGTGAAGAACGGAAATAATATTTTTTTACCATTCAATATCCAAATTCATACATACATGTTGAATAACTACCACAGTTTACAGTTAAATCGCCCATATATCGTCTAGCAGTGCATTGATTTTATAGGTTGAGTCCGGTGAGTGAGTCATGGTGTGAGGGCTCCTTTCAAAAGTGGTTACCACAGAATGGAGGACCGCTCCTCCAGTGGTCCGTGTATATTTTTAATAAACATTTTCAAACAATGTGTGTGGGGGGTGAACCGTTCAAGGTCGTAAGGAACGTGCGAGTAAAATATTTGTGCTTGAACACATTTTTATAAATAAATAGGATTATTATAAGTGGTTCCAATTATGATAAATTGGAGATACCACTAAAAACACTTTTGTAAGTGTACCAAAATATTGTTGACGGAAAGGATCCGTCTTAATTTTGGTAGAAAAAGGGAACTTGAAAAGACAGCAAGCTGTCGTCATCATCGAATTTATCTTGTGACCACCTGTGTCTATCGCTTTGCCTCTCTTCACTTCTTGGAATTAAGCCACTGCCTTTCCATTTGCATCGTCAACAATTTCTTTCAGGATCATTAGCACCGTCATCATCATCATCATCACAGCCACCACCTACTAATAAATCTGCTGCTACCGTTGACCGCCCTCAACGTCCACACTCTGCCTCCGCCACGCATTCACTTTCTTCTACTTCACTTCTTTCGAAAGTCAATGCTTATCTTTCTGCATCCGACAACAGCATATCAGGAGCAAAAGGTGGGACAAGTAGCTTGCAAAAGTTGCTTCAGTGCACCGCCTCCGGGACTTCATCGACCTTGACAAGACGTCAGTCCTTATCTGTACTTTGCAGCAACCCACCACAAGCAGATTCTTTTGCTTTCGCAACAAACAGCAGCACAGGAGGAGTTGGTGGAGTAAGCTCGGTCGCTTCAAATAGTAGTCGCATCTCAAGGGCCGATTCCCTAAGGACTCCAGTTGCTGAAGAAGAAGCAAGTCCAACACAGTCCACAAGATCAGTACCGTCCCCTCGCGTTTGTTCACGTGTGGAATTCAGTCAACGTGAGCAACGGTTTCCTACTTTCACTAAACTTTCACACAATTACCATCCGCAGTTTCAGCAGTCTTCAGGGAGATTTTCAGGAGGAACGCTCAGTGAAAGTCCCAGAAGACGAGCCTTCCTTTCACGACTGCCTACCAGTTACGAGCGGTGTGATATCATTTCAGACTCGTCAGAGAATTCATCCTCAACGGATACAGCTTCTGATTCTGAGGACGAGCAGGATTTCTTTGAAGACGAGTCATTAACATTAGTCACAGCAACATCCGAAGAAGTCGAGTTTTCTGGTGACTCATCATCACCTAGTTCTGTCGCAAACGATCGACTTTCTTCAGACATGGGAACGGTTCTAAGTTTTTCCCCAAGAGGCTCCACGACGAGTGAGCCCACCCTACCCCTTTCAACACATCATGGTACTAATCCACCAGATATTTTGTTGACCCAAACCCAAATTCACCAGAATCATCATCACAGTGTGGTGACCCAACCATTCAAAAAGCACTCCTTGTTTCTAAACGCACTTTCGTGGAAGCGGGTGAATAGCAAGAAGCAGCAGCAACAACAAACAGAGGCTCAGATTAAATTGGCTCAACAACACCAACACAATGCAACCACTCAAACAGTGCTTGCCCAGAATATTATGAATAATACGAATAGTTTGGTGAACTGTCATTCAAACAATAACATCAATAATTTGAGCCATAATGCAGGTGCAAACAATCATCTTCATCATTCCAACCATGCTGGTCACCAACACCATCATGGACGAATGCCTCTGGACACTATACAACCTTTCATTAATAATCAAAACAACATCAACAATAATCTCAGTCATGGAACGCATCCGAAAAATGTCAATACTGCAAAACTTCCACCAGTACTTTCTCACAGAGGTAAGTCAAAACCTTCATTATTATTATCTTTGTAGTAGTTTACACTTCATATTTAATTCAGGGCTCAAAAATATGATGTTCTCCTTCCTTACTAGTAATATTATTACGTACATTGTATAGAAATGATGCAGACAAAGGCTGTAGATATGATTGAAAAAAGTGTGCTCTACATTATTACGCTACATTGTTGTATATAGTGCAGCATCTTTTGTGTATAGTATCAATTTTCTAGTCCATCGATTTTTTTCATTCTTTTTTTTTGTGGTAAACCGTTTTGTTGAGGGTTGAGGGTGATAAGATACCATACAGCATGTAATGAGAATATGTGCAATCTGATTCTAGTGGACCTTGTTTATGAATAAGAATGCGTACTTCATGATATTGAGATCTTTCTTTTTTGGCAATTTTCCAGCAACAGAATATAGAGTACAACCCTTCAACTATTATATGTATAACCAAGCTCTTATTCATTCATGCAATAGGCACATAAACGTTTGGATATAGTCACCACGTCACCAGGACTTAATATACATTCTTTCTTACAACCCATCCGTTTTATGGTTATTGATATTACTTTCACTCAATCGGGTACTGAATACTTACCACCGCTGGACTGTTTTGAAAATGGAGGGGATATACATCGCATATTCAATAAGCAGTTTGGTCTGAAAGTACATATTATTATATCAGCAGACATATAATATATTTGAATATAACTAAGAATAAGTATGTATTTGTGTGATTTTGAGTATGAGCTAAGCCTAAGCCACCAGATTTTACAATAGTCTTATCATTTCATAACCTAAGGCTATTATTGTAGCGTATCGTGTTTCCATCTCCTCATCATAATCATAACCATAAACATTTTTCCATTATTATTTGGCCAAATTGGGTTACACATCGTTGTTCCCACAAGTGTGGACTGCCCTTGATTTATTAATTAACAATTTTCTGACGCAATTGATCGTGAAACCCAGATGAGTCATCGTTGGTCAAATCATATTTTATGCTGCATGCAACTGAAACACCTGCACGTATGTTATTAATTGTGTAGTCCTTGGAATTCCAGACATACGAATTGTGGAAAATTTAAGTACACGGCTTGTCTGCACAGGAAACATAAATGTTTTACGTTGCGACTTTATATGAGCAACTTGTAAGTTTTGATCACTTGATCTAGTCAGAAATATTTATCGTCATAACTAGTAATGTATACGCAAGTACTTGTACTTACATTTATATGCAACTTTAAGTATGCTACAGCTTAAAAAATGAAGCTTCTCATACATAATGAATGAGACAACCATGTAAAATCAAAATGGTGTAAGTACATATTTACGGGCATAGAGCTACAAACAAGCATTGTTAAAGCACGATTTTTGTGATTTTTTTCCTTTCTACGTGAATGTAGTGACCAGTCAGTCGTTAATAATATTATATCTACTATATGCATTGCCATTTGTATGCATAATTTCATCAATAAATGTTAACTTGTTTTACATATATAACATGGTTGGTAGCCCTACGTGGAAATTATGTAAAAGGAAGTTTGACTATGAGCTGTGTATATTTATATAAAAATGTACTGTGTGCCGAATGACATTTAATGCATAATCTTTATGTGAATCAATTTTAATTTTAATTTCAATAGGGTTAGATTTGGTCAGATGCCCGCCTCAGTCACAGACAAAGATCGACACCAAGCTTGCCCCTAAAGCAATCCTTACATCCGGCCCTCTGGTAGGGCGAAGAACTGTCATTCAAGCTTCAACATCGGAATTACTCAAATGCTTAGGCGTGTTCCTTTGCCGGAAATGTAAAAAACTCAAGGATTTTCAACCTTCAGATGCAATTCTTTGGTTACGAACCGTTGATCGGAGCTTATTACTTCAAGGCTGGCAGGTAAAAATGTCATTTTTTTACTTTTAAAAAAGCTTCACGCCTAACGAAAATTCAAGGCAAACAAGTTCAGTGTGTAGATCAAGGTTATTTAAAATCCCTCAAACCCTTTTCCTTCAAATATTCTCATCCTGCCTTTAGAATTTAATAACCCCCCGGGGTTTGCATGTTACGTACAGGGCATTTTATTTAATTATATCCTAAATGGCATTTGACATTTCTTTGGGACGTTTCCTCCCCGAAAACGAGGATGTTCGTTGTTTTCTCTGCCAACATTTGCATAAACGAAGCATATTGTACAATAAAAAGGAAATTGGGTTGTGAACGAAATAAAATACAAATAGCGTATGTTCAGAAAAACATTATCTAACTCAATTTAGTACAGTCAACAGTACAGTGGCTGCCTACCTGCCATTTGTTAAAGTGCTAAAACCGGTTAAGTATAGCCACAATAATAATGACATTACGTGGGAGCCCCCAAAATTAATTGAAATGCTTTCTCCAACTATCTCACCCATCTGTTGAAACCATATAAAGTTCAGCATATGGCTGAAGATTCAGTCTCCATATGCCATTACTTTACTCATCAAGTAATTATTGCCCGAAAACACGACTAATTGTCATTCCGTGTAGACTGCTCAAAATGTAGCATTTCCAGTTTAAACCATATTAGTATGATACAATCTAATCGTTCCTGAATGAAGCAAATTTGTCACTAGATGATGCTAGAACATGGGTGAAAGCGATGAAATTGAATTGTGTGGAATTATGTTGTGCATTACAGTTGGTCCCCTGTAACAAATTTGTACTTTGTATTCTATCGTATTGGGAGTTTGGACTGAGAATCAGAGGAGCTTCAACACAGAATGAAAAATTAATTACCCAGAACAATTTATCACTCTGCTCGTTCATGAGAGTTAGTAGCACGCTTCGATATTCTCAGAGTTGGAGGAAGCTGCTACACGGTTTCAATTGAATTTCCTTGTTAACGTTGACAATTTTCGTGGTTGCATGTATAAGCAATAATGTGTCTGGAAGAATGCCCTTTATCCATTCCAAGATATACTAGCAACGACTGTGACAAAGTGTCATGAATGGTAATTCCCGTCAGCAATCTTTGAAACCTCTGTAAACAAGGGCATTACAAGTTTTCCAGTAAAAGGCTTCATTCTCTATAGACATAGTCGCAGTATTACACGCTGTGGTGTTATTACCATATTGTTTGGCGGCATGAACATGTCTTTTACGACTACAACGAATGAGCGTGTGCTTTCTTCATCCAACACATCAACTGAAAGAATGAAGTTCCCAAAGCTGAGTTTAATACGAGCTTAGCACGAGAAGCTGACATTGATGGGGATCAAAAGGCTTAGGGAAGTACTTTTGTATGAGTTTAAATGTGTATATAACCCAATATTCATATTTGCGTTGAGAGTGAACCGTTTTTTGAGGCTCTATGAAAGCTCATAAAAGTTGTGTATATACACACAGGATAAATTTGGCATGTATATTTGTAATTAAATACCCCTTACGACGTTATGGGTGACGGGGCACAACTGGAAGATTTTATTTTCACCTAATACTCTTCCCTTTTAAAGCACCAGAGCTATTGAGATTTAAGCTTGTGTATCCTGCCTGCTTGTTTATGGTGAAAGTAATTTTGGTTCGTATGAGAAGTACCAGTAATTATACTTTCTCCGTCTCAAATTATTATATGCTTGAGAAAGATGGATTTATCTCGAAACAAAGCCCTGTTTGATGGAAGCTGCTGCTGCAAAGGGCATTAGGATATAAGAATGGGAGGCATTTGCATTGCTTTAACCATGTCTGAATTTTAAAAAGGGTTATTTTTGGATCAATTTCAGGATGTTGGCTTCATTAACCCCGCGAACATTGTTTTCGTATACTTGCTTGTTCGCGAGGGTATTTGGCTGGGAACAAACACCACGGAAAATCAACGCAATGCATCTCTCCCAACTTCTGACGCTTCCTCAACTACCAGCTCTGATGTGGATGTGATCACATCCAACAATACGAATGCGAACGCTCTTGTTTCCAACAACATCAATAACAACCCTACCGCTACTACCACCTCTTCTACTACCGTCAGTTCCTTGTCTAAAGGAAAAACCTTGTGGGATGCCATTGAGCATGAGAGAGATCTACACAGTTACGTCCTTACTTGTCTGTATTTGTCATACTCATACATGGGAAATGAGATCTCCTATCCGTTGAAACCTTTCCTTGTGGAGGATAATAGAGAGAAATTCTGGGACAGGTAAACTTCCAAATAATTAAAAAAAAACTTTTATCAGTAATCATTTTTTTGTTTGCAAAACTTCCTGGTAAGTATTTATGTACTTTTCTCAGTATTTTATTCCAATTATTAAACTTTTGTATTTAGATGCCTACTGATCGTCAACCGTATGTCGAGAGATATGCTCCGCATCAATGCAGAACCGGCTTTCTTCACCGAAGTATTTTCAGAACTGAAATCTGTTGGCGTTTCACTTTAATTTTTCTTTTCATACAACCGTAGATTATTTTGCCAATCGCTGAGGCTACTTACTTACCAGGACTTTATTTATCACTCACAAGAAGCGTCAGTGTGTACACTCCCGCAATAAGCATGAGATTGCGGCTAGCTAAAAAGCTCGTTTATGTATACAAACTTATTACTTTTAGAATAATAGCATTCTACTCGTTAATGTAACGTAACGTAACGACTAATGATCTCTTTTGAAGGTTAGTTTTATGTATGGAATTTCTTTCCTAATTAGAGTTAGGCAATAGTTAGAGTAAATTATTGTAGTGCGTATAAAATCAAAACAAAACCTCAAATCAAAGTCAGTTACAAATCATTGATAACGTTTTTAAAAAGTTCGAAGATGCAAGTCAGCTTGAAGCAAAAACAACTTGGGAAATTCATCTTCCTTCTACACATAGGCTACCTGTTTAATTTCGGATTTTGAGTCTGACTCTTGAAATTAATCAATAAAATGAGAACAACTTTGACAATGACCAGTACCAACCACATCTTCAAGCTTGCACCTTTGTATGTATATATGTATGAAAAAACTGTCAGTACGTTACGTAGCTTATACTATGTAGTTTCCAGTTCCAAATTCTTTAAAATTACAAAATTATAGGATCTCTATTCAATTTATTCTGTGACAAAACTCCTCATCTATATATAGTAATTGGTTTTCTATCCGGTAAATGATGCTGAAAGTTTAAATAACCTGTAGTGGAATTGCTGCTGAAAAATATTTGAAGTATGCACGCAAGTGAAACATATTTTGGGGAGGTAACATTGAATGTAATTGAACAAGTGAGTGACGAGAGCTATATAACGAATTCAAAATGTGTTCACTGAAATAACTGATGTCCGAATAGTAGAGAAAGGTACAATGCAATGTTTACACCTGCTTTTGAATTAACTTGCAAGTATGTATCACCAGAGAAAGGCACGGAATATATAGACTCCCGTTTATTAGAAAAGTTCACCATCCACGATTCCACAAACAAGCCTCTTTGTAAATAGAAACACTTTTTGTTAATTTTTTAAATTGATTTCAGTTAGTTTTCAAGATTCCATGCAAATCCGAAGCAAAAATACTGGAGAGTAAAAGCAAACATCATTTTTGAGTAATTTGCCTGGAAGAAGTTGGTGCTATCACTCAATATCTTCTTCTCTTTAACTTTACAATGAGTTAATGAAACTTAGTTCTAAAAATTACTTAAATTATAGTTTAATGATGCTGACTTCCTTTCCACTATAAATTTTGAAGCTATACTAGAAGCGAATGATTATATAGTTGGCATTTATATTTGATGTAATAAATTGTCTTTGACGGAAACCAAATATTAAATGAAAACCTGCAGCCAAAATGTCAAGTTCATAAAAATATAAAATATTATATATACTCTCTCGGTAGATTTAGGAAATATTTAAATGCATTATTTACAAGATATCTAAAAAAAGCTTTGAATGAAAGGGAGATTGATTTGTATATGGGTTTGATCTTCATTAAAGCTTAAGTAAAAAAAGGCTAAGATTTTGGTAGATTATTATAATATTATATGTATTTTGACAGATGAATAGTTTTTCATTCCAGTCAGTCTGAATCTTTTTGTGCTATATAGTCTTCATTTTGTGATGTATGAAACAATGATTAATTTTTAAAACCACTCGAAAGGACCCCCGAGTTCTGTAATGATAACCGACATGCAAGAAGAAAGTGCTCAAATAATGAGCAACCTGTACTGATACTGGTTTTTATTCGATTGTGATTTTTATCTAGAATGAGTCTTCAAAGTAATCATATAAATATTATTCATTTATGTATGTCTAATTTTTAAATAGAATAAAAACATCCAAGCACATTTACTTTTGTGCTTTTTGTGCTGGCAGTTGCAAACTGAAAGAATAAGCGTTTCAAAACATATACCAAAGATGTTATAGACAATTGTGTTTTTTGTGATATAAAAAGTTTGTCCTTTATATTGGTTAAGTAAATGGAGGTTGAGGAAATCCGTAATGATGTTTATGATTTTCTTTGTAATTTATATATAAAATGCAGTGGTAGCTCTAGTGTAGTAACGTAAATTTGTAAGCATAAGTAGCATATAGCAGTACAACTATGTAAGTATATATTATTGTAATGAAATGTAAATGTAAGTCTATAACCCGATCCATTTAGTTAAATATATTGTAAAAGGAGAGTAATCAGTGCGTTGTGTGCAATTCAGCCGTCACCAATTAATCATAAAAAATAATTGAAAGAAGGATCACTCACCACATATAGGATACTTTTATGGAGTGAAGAGTATGCATTACACAAGAATAAGTAATAATTGATGCGCTGTGCTGAAAACAACTAATGATTAATGAATGTACGCTACTGGAATATTTTCAGAAGAAGGAGTAGATTGTAGCTTTGGTTTGATTTAACATTTGATGACATCATCATGATCATGAATCGCCATGCGCTGTAACTAAAAAGGGAAAAAGTGTCATGTCATAATATGCATCAATATTCAATCTGTTTGTATGGGAAGGGAACTACATAACTTTTAGTCCATGAATATTGTCATTATATATTCATAATATACTCAACTATTAGGATATAGATACTTTAATTACATGTAATATAATATTATTCATGAATATATAAACATAATGTGAAATAAATAATGATATGCGTTTTGCATGATAATGAATGTAACGAAACTGGTGACTTTTAGTTTAGGTAAAATACATAATTATTATTATTATTGTCATTTTCTCTGTAGTTTTGCACAGTTTTCCGCTGGAGTAAGAATATAGATTAATGAAACGTATGTGTGTGTAAGGAAAGTTGATCATCATCTACTATACTGTGTATATTTACAAAATGATCGGATTGTGAACTCTTTTTGTTTGGTCGAAGACAAAACTGGAAATAAAAAACTGCTTGTTTTTTATAACCAAAAAAAATCGAGGGGTGGTAGCTTGAATTATCCTTTGTTTTATCCTCATCAATTCTACTATATAATATATAAGATCCGTCATTTCCTGGAGAGGAAGAAGGGATTTAGGGAAGGAAATAAAAACAAAGATGAAAATGGAAATTTTGTGAGAAGCATCAATGAAACAGCTGAAGTCCCACGGTCCCGGTCCAGGTTTTCTGCATCTTAAAACACAAGAGATGAAAAAGGAACAGACGGCAATCGACCGTCATAATATGCACATGGTTTTTCTTCACTCAAGCATTTGACCGAATACATGCAATCATTATAGAAAAGGAACAAGCCGTACATCGTTGTTTATAGCTGAAGATACATATATATCTTCAATCTTTTGCTGGTGTTTAGAGAAAGATGAAGAAGAGAAGCTACTTGTGGGAACTCGTTATTATGAGCCTTTTGTCCAAGATCAAGAAAAGCCAGAGTTGTTGCATGTATCAAGAAAATCAACACAATTTCACACGGTTCCCTTCCTATTCTTGTACCCTCCTACGTCTCTTCTTTATTCGAGATCTTGTAAAGGGTCTATTATTTAACAAGACGTTCCAGAAGAGATCTTGGCTAAGTCCCCTCTATCTTAGTATTTTACTTTTATCAGCAGATGTGCCAAGTGTCAGGCCCGAGTCAGGGCAAAGAAAATGTTCTTGTCTAGATCAATGCTACTTACGGTTGCCACTTGCCACAAAGGAAACCCTGAGTATGCCCTATGTATTGTATAGTCAAGGACTTTTAAGTCGTTGTTGGATGTCGTATCTAATTGTAAACAATATAAAGTGAGTCTAATCTACACAAGGAAGGACCATCCACTAGTCCCAACTGGATTTTTTATCTTAAAAGATGAACTTGACATGGTATTGTTCCATTGTAAAATGCCATCCATGCTTTCGAAACATGGGCTTGCTCCATGCGTTATGGATGTAACATTATATTTGCATTCATTTTCCTTTTAAAAGAGCTGCTATTGTGTACTTCTTTCTCAAACTGACTTGTATAGTATTTGGACTACAAAATTTATTGACTATTACTTGGTGTTGACAACAAATATTAGAATCAGCCAGAATTTAAAAGGTAAAATACAATGGAAGGGATGGATTGTTGAGGTAAGACCCAAAGTTTGGAACCTGACTGAGTGTAGGTGGAGACTTAACTTGTTTTGAAGTGACCAGACTCCTTTTTGCTTGCTCACCTTCGCACCTCTCACAGTCTTGCAGAAAGTTTAGTACTCTTCGTAAATGACAAAACGACTGGTGCCGTAAAGTTCATTTTATTACGTTAGTAAGAATTCATGAAATGTGTACCTGAGCTTAAGCCACCTGAGGTTTTAACTGTGCATTCCAGAAGAATTCTTATTTTCAAATGACATTGACATTGTTTTTCAACAAAGTGTGCTATAATACTATGTTGTTGAGCCATACCCTTTTACTTGCTTTTGCCTCATAGTAGCCATAAGAGCCATAATAAAATACATTTTGGAGACAATATCCATGCTATACAAAGAGCATACGATTGTCAAAATTGAAAAACCTTTTTTTCAATAAAAATATTCCATAAAAGCATATAAACATTAAGGCAGATCAGACTTTCTATAGTAAGTAAGTATTGATGTGATGCAATCCATCCTTGTCAAACGTGCCTTGTGATTATGATAAGATTCCATCATGAGTTCAACTGAAGCAATTTCTTCTCGATGATGAATTCTTTCGTGTTTCCTCGGGAAAAGGCAACAAAAAATAGTTACAGGAGATCTGCAAGTTTAATATTTAGGTCTTTGCGTATGATGATCACTGGGTAGAAATAAGTTTATTTAGTTATTGATTAGATTTATATACAAAAATAAATATAAATAATCTATGATTTACTATATCAGCGCAGGGCTAATCAATTGTTATTTCATGAACTTCTACATTTATTTAGAAAGCCGAAATCTGACAGAAATGCCTAACATAAAAAGCAATTTTGAGTGTAATACTTTAAAACTTATAGAGTGGAGAAAATTTCTGAAACCCCTAATCCGACTGAAGCAGTCAAAACAAGTATGCTCAAAATTTGCTCTATCTATACCCACCACATCGAGAGTAATTGGCTCGTTATAGTGATTATAAATTTAATGGCTTTTCTATGATGAAAGCCAATGCCACCACAAGACAATCTGTCCGATTGCACTTAGCTTTCAAAGTTTTTCCAGTCGCTATAAATAAATAGTAAATACTATACATTCACAATAAAAGCTTTTTCGTAAAAGAGTTATTGTTTTATTACCCTTTGTACATCCATGACATGAAACGTCGACAAAGTGTTTATTTGCAAATGCTAGATTGAATGAAAGTAAGCAAACACATTGTCTCTAGTAGAAGGCTGGGTTGCGAAGAGCGTGGGTGTATTTCAAAAGGATCATGGATATATAAGCAATTTATTATATGGAAAAGCAGAAAGTGGAACTTGTGGGCTTGGATGGAAGTTTCCATTATGTAGAATGGAAAGCCAGCTTTTTTTCCTTGTTCCCACGCGTTTACCTACTCAAGCTTACTTTACTGCGTCAGCATGTTTTGTTTGATTCTTCTGTTTGTTGAATGGAAATGCAAGAATCCAGACAGAACGATACGCTCAGTGTTTTTCCTTAGTAAGTAAGGTTACCCAATTCTTTTATTCAATGTTTGTGCTGTTTGAATAAACTCAGCCAGCGCATTTGCAAAGCAGAATCATTAAGAAGTGGGCGAATGATGGAAAAAAATATTGTAGTTTGCACGAGCTAGCTTAACAATACCTATACTGTTTTATAACGTAGTTGCAAGACCGTACTAGACACACATGTACATATACACCCAACATATGAATTCAAAGAAATAGAAAATAGTTTTAATGATCAATATTCTGGTATGGTACAGCCATATAACCGGGAATCAACAATGGAATTATTATTATAAACGAAATTTACACGAACCTACTATTTACTTCAGCTCAGCAAACCACATCACAGTCATTAGAGACAAATGTACATTCATTTGATTTTATTACCTTTTCAGCCAGATTTCAATCAGGCTCTCTATCAATTGCCTCCCTCTGTAATCACATGAACGTAATTTAGGGACGCGCCCTAATAATAGCAGCAGTATTAAGTAATAGCTTCTCATTCAAATCACATATCCTTACCAAGATTTTAGGGTGATAAAATGAGAGACACGTTGTAAAATATGAGGTTTGTTCCCACGTTGATCATTTCCAATAAAAAAGCACCTATAAAGAGATCACAATAACATATTGTAATAATAAACTGGATCTGTGTGTATGTTATCGTCTTTATAAATCGACGTTGCATTACATTCAACATTCATATGTAAACCGACATAATATTGGATATTATTCACATCAATGGACGTTGTTCGTAGGTTCTTTTGCCTTGTAGCAGCTTAGTTTTGTCTACATCTCACTCAATTCAATGGAATTCTGCACGATTTGCCATATATTTTTCGATTGAGTGCACAATAACACACACACAGATGCATTGGCTTGATTGAAGTTTCAGCGAAATCATATATAGCACGCCCATTGAGCTCATATATATTGAATCATTCATATCGTTCATCGTGAGTCCAAATATTATGAATAAATTGTGCATGCATGAAAAATTATTGTAATAATGTTACGTACTAAAGGGCTCTCTTCTGTGCTGTCCACGCCCTTCCCTTTGAGCACCCTAAAATTATTACATCCTTCCAAGCCACATAATATCAGGCACTAGCACTAAAGCGTTCGATTCAATTGATATAATGCCGCAGTTACTAGACTATGGTAAATTATTTGCCACAGAGGTTGAAGATTATTGCTCGGTGAGTGAACTGCTAAAAGAGCATACATATGGTGGTGGGGTATTGTTGATATATATGAAGTATGCAAATCTGTTTCAAGTGAATCATCACACACCAACAGAATTCCATTTGTATATTTGTATAAATTTTATTTGGTGCATATAGAATGACACATATTATGTATTCAATGCTGTTTCGGCAATATGGTTCATGTAACTCTACGCTATAAGCCCTGTAGACTTCAAACAGAGTTCATTCGTGCATACAGATAAACTGCATGCAGATAAAAGGAATCTGTACGAAACGAAATCTAAAATCTACTCATTTGTGTAGTTTACAGTTCAGACTAGCAAATAAATATTCATTTCGTATGCCAGAGTTTTAAATGTTTATTTTTTTGTTCAAAGACAACGCGCAATGTAAACTGAGATGGTTTACTTTCCAAAAAATTGGAAAATGCAACTTTCATCCTGTATGTCCTTAACAGAATAATAGAGAATAACATTATTACCAAAATACCTATCAGGTTCCGAAAAAAGAGAACCTAATCATTGTGCTAACATGCACAGAAAATAAATTTGAAATTACAGTGGCATAATAAACTTTATAAGCTCCATAAATGTGAATTCTGCGGTTTCAGGAATTCAAACAAACTCTATGTTCACAAAAGAAAATAGTTGTCAATAATATAGAGGCAATAAAACTATTTTTGGATCTTGGAGCAAGCGGCATATTACACAGTAAAGTCAACAATCATCAAGTAAATGATCTATTTCGCAGTAACCTGTAAACTTGTAGCCAAACTCCGAGATAGTAAATGGCAATAAACTTTACAATAACAATATTCTTGGGCAGAGAGGGTAACCAAAGGATTTTCATGCTCTCAGACCCAGAAGGACGCTTTTCATAATTTAGCTATCATACTGAAACGCTACCGTTACATAAAGCATTTTTGGGCTTGTCTCTCATATTCCTCATTTGGATGAGCAAGAGGGAAGAGGATAGCCCTGCTATTTCACTTTCAATTGCTTTTGATGATACTACTATATAGTTGACGTTTATCGTAGCATGAAGTCACGAAGGATCGGAAAAATGATGGAATCTTCAAAGGCACGTCCTCAAAATAGAAGGCATCATGCCGCCTTTCCTCCTTTTAACCTTGTAGAGAGATCTGAGGATTATGGAAAACCACACGCACGTGCATATTATACCTTGTTTATTTAAGCTGAAAAGCAGTTACTACAACGTAAGACACATAAGATGACGATGAGATGACACAAACGCGAGCAAAAACATTCTATTTCTAACTAGAAACGACAGAATTTGTCATCTTATTTTGTGTAAGTCTAGTTTTCATATGTGGATTTGCATAAAATTTCATCTTCCGTAAGCTTATGATTTTGTCAACACTTGTCTTCTTCTTTATATACACCCCAATCCCAAATAAAATTAAAAGAAAAAAAAGAATGTAATTCGTTTGTCTTGTTTTTGTATAAGTAGGATGGAGGTTTGCCAAAGCAAATCCGTTTTTTATGGCATTGTGTAATATTTTTACATACAATTCTCGTAAAGTGTTTTCCAATTGGCAACGTTCTTTAATGTGAACTTGAGATAATACTATCATAATAATGCTGTTCAATATGGGTAGCCATCCTACTGCATTGGCGAAGAATACTTTAGTGCGTAACTGTGAACGAAAACAATGACATAATTGGCATAGTTGGTAAACAGAAACCTTGAACATTTGCATATGAGTCAGTTTATTTTAGGATTAAATATTTACAAGACTTTAGTCAGTGCATGGGCACAATAATGGATGATGGATGTTGCGGTTAATTAAAATAGATGGTTAATGGTATTGTTTCCCATTAAGGCTTTGGTTTCGTATGTACATACGTTGACTTGGACAGAAATAAAAGTAAATAATCCAAGTTTGATGTTATTGCATTTTTTTTCGATTATAAGCTGCAGTGCAGGTAGTAGTGTAGTATCTCGTTCACAAGTGCGTTACATTCCCACTGCATTAGCGCATATAAAAATAATAATAACCCATAAGATTTTCATCATGTTAAGCTCTAGCCCTTGAAATCGTTTTTCATTTTTTCTCGCTTGTTCCTCTCTACAAGCAATTAAGCCTCAAATGTCATGTAGTTGCATTAAATTCCTTTCATATCTAATATTAATCTTGACATGCTTGAATACTACCAGTGTGTACATATCCTATTATTCTTATATGAAAGATGAGAAACTATTTATCATACTTATACGATATAAAAATTATAGTAACATGCACACTGAGTGAATACTTCACTTAACAGTTACGGTACCTCACGACAAGACAAGGGACAGAGTTTAGAAGCCATTAGCAGTAGAGACTTTGCATGCACATGGGAAATACATACGGCTTCCTTCCCTGTCACTCAACTGTAATACCTACTGTAGGCGAGGGCTCATCTCAGCCCAGGTCTCAACCTCAGACATGTTCACTCGACAGGTGCAGGCGAGTGCATGAACGACGAAAAACTGTGAATTCTAGAACAAGGCTTTTTTTAATTTTCAGATGCAGATAACCACAACATGTGGGCAAAGGAATAAGAATATGAAAAATTGCAGCGAATTATTATTGACGGTTGAATCTGGAAATTAGGGTCTGAGAGGGAGAGATTGAATAGATTTTTATAATTATCCTATGCTGAAAAAGCGATAGTATCATGAGTACACGGTAGATTCACACATGTTACAGCAGTTTTCTGCGTCTTTAGTTCAAGTTTCTGCGAAAACCTCCCATTTATTTGCAGGCATTATCTACGTAAGTTGGAAAATCACATGCCTACGATAAGTGAATTGACGTGGATTTAAGAAGACGACAGCAATAAGAATATCAACGATCAAAGAGCAAAACCTGAACTAGATTCAATAAACATGAAGCTGGAAGCTCAAATAATGACTTTTTGATTCGTTGAAGAAGATATATAATATATAGAAAAAACGTTTCAACTGCTACCTCACTAAATTTTTCCATGGATGAGCAGCAAATCTGTCATGTTTGCAGAAAAACAGGTAACAGTTTGAGTTTAGGATGGAGCTTTTAGGAACAACATATGTGTGCGTGTTGATACACGCACACATATGAACTTTTACATGGATTCAGGGCAAAATGATTTTCCTCTTAAGTTGCAGTTTTAGATATGGTTTAGCTTTAATACGGACAATAAAAATCGTTACTGGTTTCTACTACTACTACTGGTAGAAAAGAAGAAGGTGATGGTGAACACGAAACGGGCATGGGCAAACATACAGGAGCTTACCAAAGAGCTCACGGCTTTTTTGGCTTGCTTTTGCTAGAGACCTATAAGCCGTTGGCAGTTGGCAAAACTTTTTTTTCATCTATTGATAATGAAGTTCAGCCAAGTGTCAAATTAAGGACGTATAACTAATTTGCGGATCTGAGTAACTTTGCAATTGAGATAAATTGATTGCCTTTGGTATACACACACGCATAGTGTTCAGTCGGCAAGAAAAGCTGTATATTACACACACACATAATATATATGACCTCCCAACATGAAATGAGTACGCCACATAAAAGTCTAATTTTCATGGAATTAATGTGCTCACACTTTATTCGTGCGTATGGAAGAAATACATGAGCGTGGAAAGGGAAGCTGAAGCGGATAAAGCTCCCGAAAGCGCAAGTGGATTAAGCACAATGAAATATAGCAATTTCTTTTATTGACACATAAAACGAAAAAAAAAGTAATGAATAGCTTTAATCAACTAGCACTCTTACGAGTTATGTAGAGTAAAGTACCACTTTTTTCCCTTTTATGATCTAAGATCTCATGTATTAGATGATTTATCATTCACTCAATCATCATTCTTTCTCTTATAGGCACTCCATTTAGAGATTGAATACTTTAATTCCACCTTTTGCTTCCATTTCGATAAAAAATAAATGCCAAAAATTACGACTGATTTGTTCTCCTTTTTATGCTGAATGGTGGTTGTACATTTATGATCCGATCGGCATAGTATACTTAATATGTATAAAAGGTAAGATTTTAGTATGTGCTTTGCAATCTCATTACATTTCATATACATTCATAAATTATAGAAGGAAAAAGTATGCAGACTTTTGCGCACTCTGAAATCATTTTTATTTCATGCTCAGCGAATCCAACCCAAAGGGACTAGAGCAAGTTTAAGAGAAAATCTATTTTCCATGAATTTACAAACAGGGTACGAGTCTTTAGGGAGTTCAGCCTTGAGTGTGTCTTTCTCTTCGCATTTATTAAACATTTTTGCAGAAAGATTCTTAGCTGCCAGGAAGCAGCTAGCAGTCCCAAAAGGACATCAAAGTTAAATGCAATGACCATAATACCTTAAAATATTTTCAGGGAAAACTAGTTTTCCATTTTCATAAGCATACGACGACATACATTTTGCAACAGACGAAACTTGGGTGGGACTTTTTCCTTGTTAGTACTAAAATCGTTGAGAGTGAATAAGTACTTAGGGAGTGGAAACTAGTGGAAGGCATATATATAGTAATTTGGTAAATGGCTCAACTACAAACATTTGTAACGAAAAGAGATATCACTGACTCTTTCGCTATCGTCCAAGCATGCATACGATAACAGCGCAGCGGGTCTCGCGTGAACATGAACAGATTACAAGAAGCCAGTTCCACGGAATCTTCGCATTAACTTGGTTTTCTTCTTAGCTTATTAAAATGTAAGATAGAGAGAGTGAGAGAGAAATGAACTTCCAAGTAGACGAGAAAGCAAGAGTTTGAGATCTTGTTCGTGTAGCTTTTTTCCTTCATGTATATTTATAACAACCAAAAACAATCTTCTTTTTCTATGTTGATGTGCTTCTCCATATAACAACACACCACTTTTTGACCAAGTCCTAACCATAACACTGACCCCATGAATTCCTGAAACAATCTCATCATCGTACACCTGTCAAGCTTTCTGGCTGGTTAACCCAAGGCATGTAAATGTATGCAATGAAAGTCTCCCAAAGTAAGGAGCCAAATGCTTCTTCACAATCCCATCGTTTAGTCCATGTCACTATATATGTATGTATACAAAAGGTATGGTAATGTAAAGGTATAGTAATCCTTTTTTCTAAACAAAGAAAACGATAGTGCTACTTGCAGCACGGACTTTTATTTTTCTTAAAATGGTACAGGTGGATAGACTAGAGCCTTCTTTTTGGGCCTTCTTTTCTGATCCTAGGTTATGTATTTTGTTTCATCATAAAATGAAACCTTGCTCATGAACTTTTCATGGAATAAACCCCGAGGTAATATGGATACAAAGAATTTCAGGATGAAAACAAAGAACTTGGCAACTAGCTACTAGCTACCATCGAGAAGGTTGGCTTGTTTTGTACATGTCAAAACTCAACTTGGAAAACAAGTGGTACAAATTAGCAGCGGCTTCTTAGGGAATGCTCATAAAAAAGCACACACTTGAGCACTTTGTAACTTGTTTATCCCAATAGGATAGATTTTTGACACCCGTGAATTACAAAAAGGGGAAATTTCCTGACTAGTGATCGCGCTACTACTACTACGAGTCTTTCATGCAAGTGAATTTCAAAGGAAATTGAAATTATACAAATAAAAATTATATGAGCAAGATTGAAAGTATATGCATTTATGTATTGATGAGCCATATTTACCTCACTACGCAGCATTTTCAATTACATGAAATTTTAGAAGTCAAGTTTGACTCAGTCAGCAATAGTAGTAATAATTTTCTACTTTCCCAAATCATTCACTTCTCATTCTCATCTCATCATTATTATACCATACCACTATCCCAAATGTGTGGGATCATATAGAGGCTTACCGACGATGTGTATATAGATGAAACTTTCTAGAGTAGACATTTCAAAAGGTTACGTGTTTGGCATTGGCTTATATGGTAAATTTTAGTATGAGTAATGAAGCTGTGAAGTAAATTCTCATTTAGTTTCAATCTGCTACAAAAAGGAAAAGAGCAATTCACGTTAATCCATTCACAGGAAGGACAGAATTGATCCCTGAACTCTGTCAACTACATTTTTTTTTAAATATATGCCACTGACGAACAGGCCCATTACAGAAGCAGCAAAAGTTATAAGCAATAATACAATACTATCCTCATCTCACACAAATGTTAACTTCCCATTCTCTATTGTAACTTAAAGGGCTTCACTCTTTTAAATGATGGTTGAACAAGCACTTGCTATTCTCTCTTTTGAGTCTATATTACATCCATTTTCATGTCCTGTCTTTTGTGCTTTTGGTAGTTGGTGGTGTTAGCATGACGCTTTTGAAAATGTGTTTGATCGAAAAGTTTTCTGGTAAGAGTTAAGAGAGTCCTACTGGCTGACTCCTCCGCTTGTGCATATGTCGCCATGAATATCATATTATTATTCCTCTTTCAGGCCAGAAGGCAGAGACACACAGATACGGATATGCTTATTGGAACACACAGGAACGAAGCTTTTAGCGTAGTGTCGTCTCCTTAAAATCATGCATGGATAGAGGGGAAGTAGAAGCGGAGGCAGGCAGCAAAACATTTAAGGAAGAAGTAGGGGCAATACAATAGTTTAGAATATAAAAAGGCAAATAGCTCTGAAAAGCAAGAGCATATAAGCGTCTCTGTTAAATTGAAAGTTGAAGTAGGAGCTCGTTTTGTAAAGAGACTCTCTCACATTTTCAACTCAAGTCTTTTATGAAGATGGGCCAAAAATTTAGTATGAAATCCAATATACACAATTTCAAAGCTATGTACGAGGCTAGACTAAAGGACGGAAATCATGTAAGTGTTGTCTATGTAGTAAATCCTCGACGAGCCTTAGCAAGGCAAAGGCATCCAAAATAATATTACAGCAAAAGGAAAAACCAGAGAGATGATGTTGAAAGAGAGCATTGGCTTCCCATATCACATGAAGACAGAGAATGGAAGTGGAAAATCAAGCTAGCAAAATGTAAACCCGCCTGGTAAAACTTGCTTCCATCTCTTTCTCTCTACAACTTCCCTTTTTGTTCCTTTACATAAATATCTCTGCATTCTTTCTTTGGTAGAGCCTTCCATAGTAGGGCACGCCGTGATGTGTTTATACGTTTTTTTCTTCTTCTTCTTCTTCTGTCTCAGGTTCACATTGTGTTTGTAATGGTATAATATAGGACATACAAGAATGCTTCTGGGGCTAATGCATGCATAACAAAAATGTATAACGGCTGCTGTTGCAGTACCTACTTATATGCCTACTTAAGGCCTGTACATATATTATGTATGTATGTATGTGCACTCATTCCATACAAAATGGAAAACGCGTTCTCTCTCACATCTCTTATTTTCATCGAGATAAAGAGTAGTATATAGAGAACTGGCAGTACTCGTACTCTTCATGCTTTTTCCACTTGTACACTGACGGTTGGTCTGGTCTCCCTCTCTTCCTTTTGCCGTCTAACGATAACACATCAACATCAGAGTGGAAAAACGCAAAGCTATCTGTATTATTACAAGACACCCGTGTATCCATACTCATACATAACACGCATATATATACATGCTCACACACATCTCTTCTTATATCGTGTTCGACTGCACACACACAGACACATGAAATAAAGTAGGCAAACCAACGAATTGCACCTTACTCTCATGATCATCATAATAATATTATCATCATTTCTCTCAAACCCAAAACCAAATGGATAAAATCCACTATCCGCTTCTATCATGCAGGTTGAAATGGACCTATAACTTATTATGTACATTTTGTACATGACCACCACCATTATTAGGAGAGTACAGCTTTTTTAGAGGAACTAGTAGTGGAATCTCTCCTCACATTAGAGGGAAGGCTATAACCGTGTGTTGTTGTGCGTCTGACTGACTGAGATCGAAGAACTCAAATCTCAATTAAATGGCATCATCATTCCTTCATCTCCTTTTTACATTGTGTAACACATAGTATCCTACATGCTTGATATTATTATATTGGTATGTATGTACACATAAAATCAACAAAGTTGTACAAAGAGCCGAAATAACATGGTATACACATACATCCTCTGCCTTGGTAGGATCTAAGATTAAGAGGGTAATACACGAAGCTTATAGGGGATATTACTCTTAATATTAATGACTTGAGTATAGATGAAAATTGTGCCGTGGTATTTGTTACTGCATAGGTAACTCACCTCCATTACCATTAGGTTGTTACGAGAGAATCTCAACAACGCTGCTGGCAGCGAACAAAAAAATCT
This sequence comes from Orchesella flavescens, assembly GCA_964034955.1. NCBI lineage: Eukaryota > Metazoa > Arthropoda > Collembola > Entomobryomorpha > Orchesellidae > Orchesella > Orchesella flavescens. Next base: position 17,169,978 of record OZ035955.1, on the reverse strand, counting down.
TTGCTGAAAATTTTCAGAGGAGCTCACCCTCTAATCCTAATACTACTTTACTATTACTACTATATACCTCTTCTTTGAAGGAAAGAAAGGAATCCCTAAATCTAAACATCCTCAACATCATCATCATCATTTCGTGTTTGTGGTTTCATTTTGTATCCTGCAATCTCCCTGCAATAACTTTAGGATTTATATACACATGAGTTTAGTTATACATTATCCATTCAGCTGTGTACATGCAGATAGAGAGAGAGAGATGCATTGCGTGAGAGAGTGTGTGTGTGTGCATCAGAGATTTTTTTCTTCGTCTTCTGAGAGCGGACCTGAGTGAGCGGACACAAGGATTACATTTACAATAGGAATACATCTACACAAGACTAGGCCTACAACCTACAACAACAAACAAGAAAGAAAGAAAAATCAACCCCCCATTCAAAATCCCAGGTATTTCAAGGTATAACATAGCTTGGAGCTTGGCTAACAAAAAATAATATCCCATTGTTGTGTAGAGAAGGTCCATACTCATTCAATGCATAAGTTGACCATCGCATACCTATGCTTGCTTATAACAATCTCGAATTCAATCTCGTCTTGCTGTTGCTGATCTGACTGATGTGATGATGTACACTTGCACCTACTACATTATGTACATCTATCAGTGCTTGCATTCCAGGCAGAGATACATACCTGTGAAACCATTTTAAAATTTTAATCAAGTGAAAATTATTTCTTGTACCTCAATTGCAGTTCTGCCAGCCAAAGGTTCGCGTCCTGTCTTCCAGAGTGAGGGTGGCAGTTGGTCAATTACTGACTGATCTACCTGTAATCATCAATCAAGAAAAGATTTTTTAATAAAAAACCAACAACGCTGGCTATGGCTAACATTTGGTGGTGTTTGTATTGAAAGCGTTATTCCGTCCACTACTTCATCCTTTCTCCACACAAAGACATTCCACCAACCAGTTTTTTGTGAGATCTTCTCTTCATTCTTGCTCAGGTGAATATAAAAAACTCTCGGATGCATATTTTCTGCTGGATGCTGCTGATCGGAGGATGCTATGTCCAGTAGCTTCTACTTGACGTTCATTCTCAATCGTAAGAAAGGAAGAACTAGTTGTGGAATTCGGAGCACTTGACACAGTGCTCACGATTGATAAGGGAAGGAAATTTAGGTTATCCAGCAGAGTCAAGTATGATTCAAGAATTTGAGCGTTGGCAACTTCTTCCTCTACTACGATTTTGTATACAAAGAGCCATGAGCTGAGTGTGATAATAAACTGTTTAGAGGGCTAATTAATTAAGATCTCAAATTGACTAATTAATCGCTGAAGGTTAGAGTGAATAGTAAAAGTTATATGAATTTAATACCATCATGATATATCGCTAAAGTGCTTCTGTTCAACGGAGGTATTAAATCGAGAGGAACAAAGTAAAGCAACTAAAAAGCAATGGGATTTTAACTGCCATCAAATCAACCCACAAATTAAATTTGTATACTGATTACCTAAAGTAGCAACACAACCACAACGAGTTTATTCCTCGTAACTGTGATTTGCTTCCAAAAATAGTTTACAGCCACCACCGCATCGTCTAATTTTAATGATCGCATCAAACCGAAAGTTGTTCAACAATTTTTGGATATTCTGAAGACTGAGAAGGTCGTATCGCCTCAAAGGAGCAATTGAAGGAATTTCTACAACATACAATACAATATATTAGCAACATTGTTCTCGTCCCTATTGTCTACATTCTACTCTACACAAAGTTGAAAGTGTCACATTTTTGGAAGACAACTCTGTTCATTAATCATCATAACACCTTTTCATTATTATTATCTTTACTACACCCATCTTTTGCTATTTATGAAGCGTCACGTTTCAGCTACATGTGGTGTGTGTTCCTCGTGTCGCGTGTCACCTAGTGAGTCATTTTATGCAGTCTAATTTCGTCAATTCTGAAGAAGGAAGTGTCTGTCGAGTACATAAATTGTAGGAAGTTTTCAATGGGAGCTAATTTAGCAAAAGGAGGAAATGCAATACTTGAAGCTTTACCTGGAACTCAGGTATATATAATCACATTCATCATAACTTTTCATCACTCGTTTTAATTTTTCTTTTTCTACCACTAATTTTTTTTATTTACGAACAGCGAAAGCAATTATGTCGGCAGAGGTTATTAGAAAATTTAGGACAGTCAACGAGATGCATTAATAATATGTAATATGTAGGTTGATCACTGGTAAGCAATGTAAACCAGTTTTTAAAGGCACACCAACTAACCAACCAACCAAACGCCAGTCATAGACATCATGTCATATCATTCGTAATGTATTATTTGTAATCTTACATAAAATCCTATTAAGCAAACATTGATATTGATGCTAGATAATATTCTATGTTGGACTTTTGGATGTCTGAGTTAGTTTGCTCTTCTTTTGGATAGATTTTGATTACAAGTTAGGAAAACAACGTTGTTTAACCTTTTCTAAGTAATTTGAATGTCGTCATCGGCAGATGTTATGATTTTACTGATCAATGTATAGCTTTTCTTTATTCTTGTTATTCATTTCATTATAAATCAGTCTGATAGTGATGATGATAGACATATACGTATGTGATGATGCATGCATGCATGCATACGAATAATGAACAAGCTATGCTGGTTGGTAACTAGTCAGTAATGATGACTCACTTTTTCAAGTCAAGTTGAGAGAGATCTAAGCTCAAACTCAGCGTATTACAGCATACTTATAGTTAGTATTATGATCATGATACATTACTGTTTAGTATTAAAATTAAATGACTATATCATAAGCCAAAAACATGCATCAATCTGTCATTTATTTTCGAGTATGACGTCCTCATTCAAACGTAAATATACAGATGATGATGATTCCCTGAAAAGATTTATAGTGGAAAAGTCTGTAAGGACAAACTAATGGTTATTCAATATTTGGTTTGGTACAAACATTAGTTCAGCTTAAATGAAACGCAGATCTGTCTATAGTATGCTTAGAGATTGCAATAACACAAACAATAAACGTCATGATATTAATGGTTCATGACAGAAGAGAAAAGAAAACATGTGGATTTGATGTAAAATTTAATACATTTGCACATTCACTGTGTGTACATGTAATGGGGCTGCATACGTGCATTTTCATTACAATACAATAGGATGTATTTCTCAAATAGAACGGCATGTAGTATGTGTATTGAGTTGAGATGACAAAGAGATTAATATGAATGGTGGCACAAAGCACGAATCAAGCAATTTATGGTGAGTGTGCTCTATAGTATTGATAAAATATTGACACTCATCTTTATGCAACATTTAATTAAGTCATCCTCGTCTATTACGCTACGTTGATGGCCTTGTCCGATCTCCTTAAAAAAGTTAATGATAGAAGCAACTCTTTCATTTCATTTACCATTACTTCATATATATACACAGTTAACAGTGCATGCCACAGTAGTCGTGTATGTAAAATTATGGGGCTTGAATGGTGACTTTTAACCATACATGCACATTAAATAACGTTTATCCAATTTCGTGATGATGTATGAGTAATATAAAGTTTAATTTTACATTCCTAGTCCTCGTAAATACGTTGAAATTATTGGGGTTTACAATAGCAGGACGTGCTGAAGTAGATAATGCTGCTTGATGGTGGAATTTGGAAAAAATTGTCTGTCCTTGTCAATAGTGTTGGTTATTTTGAATTGTATGCATTTATTCGTAGGTTAGAATTATTCCCTGTACTAGAATTACAACAGGCAGGCTAGAGTTTAGCAATAATTACAACTTTGAATAAAGCTATGGAAAAAAGACAAGACATTTTGTGAACCCATGAAAATGGAAAATCCACTGACGATGCAATGCTATAGCATCTCGTTCTGCATGCGAATTTAAAAATAATGATGTATTGCATAAAAAAGATGCATATGCTCGTCCTAACAGTTTCCTTTTTTAATGTTTAGTTGACGGACGCAAAAAACCCAGCAGTATAAAAATAGCATATTGTATTTTTATTGAATTGAAGCCATATCGAACATATTTAAGAGAATTGAGAATAGAATTATGAAAGGATTCATTTAATTTTGTAGTTGTTGTCGGTTTATTAAAAGCATCCATATGTCAATCCTTTTGAGTTGTGGCAACTGACAAATACAGTTCTCATATGATGGTATGGTGGTAGAAACGGCAGGTGTTGTATCACGAGTCAGGTTGGCAAAAAAATAGCGACAAACGGACTAATACACATCCGGAAGACACTTCCGTTACAGAATATCTCCATTATGATATTATGATTAACCCACCGCTTGAAGCTATGAATTGGCAAAAAGGGGGACGAAAACAAACCGTAGCAGGTTACATAATAGGAGTGGCAATGATGGTGCCTTTTGTATCGTGACGATTTTTTTCATAAAAATGACAACCTGCAACCCTGAATGCAGAATTTTGAACTACCCCTACCTTTAAAATGCATTTACTAAAGTGTATGTAAGTCACCAAAAAAGTTGGTTTGGAGTTGGACGCTTTATGCAAGGCATACGCATTTGCAAATAATATATTTAATCGCCTTACACCCTAATTCACTAGAAAAGAATTGGGACTATTAGGAGCGTAGTTAATAAATCATAACTTTGAAAAATTACTTGAGAATCTGGTTCTTCAAGATATTTACATGTAATGCTACATCACAGCGTATGGCATAACAATCTTTATGATTATGATAACGCAAAAGCCTTTATGCTTCCTTCTCTTTTATCTGTGAACCTGTACAACGAATCTTGACCAGTGCAGTGTTTGATATGATGATGGAGTTTCTTTATGTGATAATCTCATGTCGGCAGTTCATGTAGAAAGAATATGCTCACATAATAAATCGTTGGCATTCGTTTTGTCTCTACTTTTATTAGGGGAGGAGGAATCGGACAGACACGTTTTTTTTGTCCTTTTTTAAAGATTTTTTTTGTTAACTAGGAAATGTTTTTATTAAACTGTGCCAATCTGATTGTGTTATTCGATCGTTCAATAACTGAAATCAGGAGAGGATAGGAGTGGAACCGTCTAACAAAAAGTCAGAATCCATAATATTCTAACCTTAAAGACCATCCAATTTGTCAATGAGACGAGAAAGGAAGAATTGTAATCTTGTTTGTTTGGTGTGATACGTTAACTGCTGGCATATTATCATTCATTTTTCTTCATTAATCTTGAAAGCTTCCCATGCATCATGTTTAAACAATTTGTTTGGCTTCTGCCTTCGGCTTAATAAGTCACCAATGAAATGAAGTTATACCGACAACATGGCTTCCAGAATTTGCTTTGACGTACATACGTTGTTTCAAGTGTACCTAATTTTTGGTCTGTTTGTTAATTTGTGCGGTCGTTTTGTCGCGTGGCTGTGAATGGATAATGGATATCCTATTACTTCAGTTTGGTATTTAGCATTGTCGATACTGTGAACCGGAAACCTTTTGGCAAAAATACTCACATTCTTGTATCACAAGTCACATCATAATTACTCACAAAGTCAGAAGTGAAACCTCCTTCTTATGACTCAACTGAGAAAATCATCTCATGACTTATATTTATGTACCTTTACTCATAGTATATGCATCAATTCCACATTTTCCATTATACAGGATTGGATGTAGAATAATATTCGTTTGTTTTAGCTAGCCCATGTTAGTATCCAGATTACTCATATGTCTGCTTTCTACGATGAAATTAGTTCGTAGATAGAATCCCTGGGGAAGCATTAGAACGGATATAAAACAGATCGGTAGAGTCATAACGCATTTTGTCTATTTTAGTGGCGTTTATTTGGGTTGGTGGTGCTTATGATTTTTTACTATCTTATACTTTCTGTATCTTGGGGCACTAAAGCTCAAGTAGAGATGCTCGTCTGCGTGCATGATTCGTAATTTATGCAAGATACAAAAAAGGCCATTGTTGTCAAAAAAGCGTGTGTACGCGTACGCGTATATGCAAGAATTATTGTATATACGCAGATGACCCACTTTTATGAACTTTTACTGCCGACTTCATCTGTTCCGGAGACTTCCGTTGTTAGCGATTACAAATATTATCTCTCACAAATCATCGCATTGTTTTATGCATCGTATTCATACACAATGAATTAAATACTCTTGTACATGCCACATACATGCTATATAATCAAGAGCTATATATGGATTACGACATCTAAATGTGCGACATGAGTCGCAGATTTAAAAACAAATATTATGCCTTGTAATTGATGCTTCCGGACTCATCAAACAAACAAAACAAAAAGGATTAAAAAAATGTGGACCACTTGCTTATAGTTTCTCATTGTCAGTCCCATTTTTTTGAAACACGTAATTTACACAATTTCGTGAGTTACGAGCTGTAATCTTGAAAGGGAAATAAGGGGAACGATAAAAGTTGAATGAAGGACCATTTAGAATTAGTTGCACGCATTCACTTTTGTCGGTTTATCATGTATAAATGTTACACTTTAGAGCTTAATATACATTAATACTCAGGATCTAGATCAACCTTTGAACATGACAATTTCTATGAATTTATGTTACAGTTTGTCTGGCTTAAAACATTGAGGAGAAGAGAGAGGTTGGGATTTTGTGTTACGTGATATTTTCAACGCACACTTAATCATATTATTAATATTTAGTAGTAACAGTAACACGCGGGCATGATGGTACATGTTTGAGGTTGAGAGCATCACTTAACGTTAGTAATATTCTAAATGAGCACACAAGCAATAGTTTTTATCTACTGTGTTTTTTAAGTCCACCTAAGTTGCATAAGCTATTCAATTCGAATGAGCATTTCAGCATTTTGTATTGGCATTTGGCAGAGCAATGTTTATAAACACCCAACAACGGTGTATCCGAATGAATAAAATGATGAATTCTCTCCTTAGTTGTATATCACGTAAACAATTTTGGCAAAAGTAGAAATACAGGACTGGGGACACTACTCGTCAGTCTACACGCCTAATTTTCTTGCAATAGGTCAGTAGTATAGCGTTGGCATGCAGTATTTACATAAAATCGAAAGAGCAGGTTGCATTACAAAAAAACAAACTTTAAAACCAATGGTTCTCTGTATATTGAGATTTGCGTTTGCGTGTTTATCAAAAAGGTTCGAAGAGCTCAAGTATAAGTGGGCAAATAATTTCCATGTCCTTTTTCAGCAGAATATGTAATCATGAGGGACTTTCCTTCAATTTCAATACAAAGCAAAGGAGTCCTATGTATGTGTTTTTGAAACAATAACAATTAAACTGAATTTACTGCTTATTCTTTCAAAATTTGACAAGCTGATTATCCTATGGATATAACGGAGTTTAACCAAGATACTTGTGTAGAAATAAGGTGTAGATTACAGAGGAAGAAGGAGCAGTAGATATAAGCAAAGCCATAAATTTCATTACTTCTTTTTTAGCATTGATTTTTGGATAAGGGACAATCTCACTCTTTCTAAATACTAACTGCAGAATTTTAATCTTCGGATGCTGTGTATTGCCGTAACCCTGTATCACATAATAATCATTTAAAGAGAGGAGGACCTGTTTCAAAAACGAATAAGAGAAAGAGGATATGGCACAAAAGATGTGATTGCTATGCCACAGCTAGAGATACCGTTAGAGTTTGCCTTCTTGTCTATTGCATATATACAAGGCAATAATGAGCATGAGCCTGTTGTCCACGTCCTGTTCTGTGCTCATGTGCTTTTGTAGCAACTTCTTCTTTGGAAGGAATAATTTGAAAAGATTTTTGTACCACACAGACAAAATAATTTTTCATGAGACATATATCGACATTCAACCTGCTCTCATGTCGCCTACACACAGATATAGTGATAGTAGTCTTCTTCTTCTTCTTCTGTGCACTTTCAGATGTTACTTACATACTTCAATTCGTAGAAGGATGAATTTATTAGCCATAAAAGCAATGCGTAAATGATCTGTTCATTCATCATTGATTTTCTTCATTGAAAAGCATCTTCACATAACATCTTTTTTTATACTACCTCACTTCATCATCATATCGTATCATGATCAGCATCATATCAAGCCTATTTAAGGCTAAAAAGTTTGGAGTATCTTAAATATCAGGCACGACTCACGGTTTTTGTGTTTCCTTTCTCTAACCAACACTAATAATATAGTTTCTTATTATATCTCTACGTAATATATATATAGTATAACATACAGCTCAATAATAATAATGAAAGGCAACTTCCCCAATCTCCCTTTGAAGTTGTCAAAAATGATTACTATGATGTGGTATGACAATGATGAGCAAAGATAATTTTACTAACATTAATTTCTGTCAAACTCTCATAACATCCATTCAAGTGTCTTGCAAAAAGAAATAAGAAAAAAATGATGACTCTTCAGCATATATTTATTGAAATGAGTAAGCAGAGAGAAAACTTCAACTAAGGACACTTGAAAGCATAAATACCTACCGCTTCATCTTCATAAAAATGTTTAATTGCTTAATCTATGTAGATTGAACTAACTCATCATACATACCACATTGACCACGTTGCCGTTTCATTTCATTTAATTACACATTCTCCCAAATAAGCATATTGATTATGAATTCATATGCAAATACAATTTTTTTTATAGCACGGCTACAATTCTATCTACGATATTTGACTAATTGTTTTTTTTCTTCTCTTTTTGACAGAGTCCATATCACGTCGTGATGGTGGGTCTCGACAGTGCTGGGAAGACAACAGCTTTATATAGGCTTAAACTGGATTCCTATTTAAATACGGTATGTGAAGAAACTTGTGTAAGGAACTTATTTCCTTGCCTGTCAGTATTTATGTATTTGTTTAGAAATGAATCAAGAAGGAACATGATGTATTGATTGTATGACTCTCATTTTGCAGGTTCCAACAATAGGTTTCAATTGCGAACGTATACGAGGGTCGAAAGGAAAGTCGAAAGGAGTTAATTTTATTGTTTGGGATGTTGGTGGTCAGGTAATTTTTAACGCTTTCTGTTACAATTCATATATACATATGAAAGGCTTCCATATAATAAACCTAATGTAAAGTCGTGCGCCATATCCTCATCATCACATTTTATTAGGAAAAGAGACAAAGAGCTCTCGTTTTTATTTCTACAAACCGTATATTTATATAGCATAATCGTCTTAGCTGATAACTTATTGCAATGTATGAAAAGGCTTCCTGCAGCGTTATTGAATCACTTGTGAATAAAAATGAGACTTGGATGTGGAAATTCTTTCCGAACGTTTAAAACCATAAAACCACGCACAGTATACGGTATAAATTACCTGAATGAAATCGAATTATTATCAGCCCATGCTAAAATACGCGTGTATAAAGGAATATGGAGATGAAGACAGGTTGAATGACAATGAAAAGTGTGAAGTGTGAACGCACATTCTCTCTCAGATGTGTAGAGAATGCATTTTCTTGGATGTCTCACAATAGGGAGAAATTGAGAAAGGGGCTCTTGTAGGATGTGTGCTGCTGGTAAAAGCAGTGCATGTATTATAAAGTTTAGAATAGGATCCTAGATTTAAGAATGAGCTTCAGTCTTAATCATTTTGTATAGAATATCATCATCATCATTAGAATGTGAATTTTCTTGCAGCGCAGTGCACAGGACTTTTTATGTTGAAATCTCAAAGTGCAGCCGTACTAAATTGAAGTTGTCCTTATTTAAAAATTGAAGTCCCACAGTTTAACTGTGATAAAGTTTCTCTTTGAATGATGCAGTATAAGATTATCACGTTGCGTTAGTTGTATCTACACTCAGATTTAGACAAATCGTATGGAATAAATATGGAGTTGTTGTTTGATTTGTACCTGAAACTCAATGAACCATTTTGAATGCATGTAAAATTAATATATAATATATGCTATATACATCACTCATTTTATGGAAGATGTTTACATTAACTCTCTTTGTTATAGTTTCGAAGGCTTCGTTCGACTTATCTTGATGAAACAATAGAGACATTTTAGCCTTACCTAATAATAAAGTTCTGTTGAATCATTTTTCTGCATCATGTTTAATTACACTAGTTCGTTAGAAGATCCCCGTGCAAATTGTGACTGTAATCAGATTCTTGTCTCGTTAGCGTCAGCATTAACATTGTAATTTAGATGTTAATTGCAACTGACAAGCGACAACAGAGGCGAGAATTTGGTGGCCTGATTACAATCCCTTAAGTTATGTGTGTAAGCCTATTTCGCAGCACCATGGCCAGAACACGCGCTCTGCAGAGTAGAGTATGCAGTTGTCAGGCTAGTGAAAAAGCTTTATGTTTAACAGGGATGTGTTATAAGACGAAGTAGTAGATTTCAAAATGTCACTCGACCCTATAACTTGGACCCTACCTAAGTCCTATATATTATAACTAGCACGCAACTCAAAGCAAAATGATTGTTACTCTTCATATGTTCAAACTTTAATTATTGTACATTATTTTCTTGCAGGAGAAACTTAGACCCCTATGGAGATCTTATACAAGGCACACCGATGGGATTATTTTTGTTTTGGATTCCGTAGACGAAGAGAGGTTTGAAGAAGCAAAAGTAGAACTGATAAGAACCGTAAAGTCCCATGATAATTTAGGAGTTCCACTACTTCTCCTTGCAAACAAACAAGATCTCCCTGGGTCAAAAGAGCCTCATGAAATTGAATCAATGTTGCAACTTAAAGAAACTCTTCATAATACTTTATACCATGTTCAGCCAGCGTGTGCAATAACAGGTACTACGGATATACTTTATGTAAATTTTCAAAAAAAAATGTATTGGTAATCTACTTAAATCTAGTATGAAATGGAATATATAACTAACGTTTGATTTTTTTTTCTGATTGTTTTAGGTGAAGGCTTAGACGAAGGTGTGGAAGTCCTTTATGAAATGATATTGAAACGAAGGAAAATGAGGAAAAAGAAAAAGTGAGATAGGGCTAGTTATTATAATACAATTTAAGTTTAAGTATAATAGAGACATGCTTGGATTCTCTTTAAGCTCGATCGGAAACGTGATCCGCAGTCACTTATATATATATATAAAATGAATCGTAATTACAAATATAATCAATTTATTATATATTAGTCCGTAAAGTACACAAACACAAAAGAAACTCCTATGTATGTAATTTAAATGTACTATATATGATTATATTTCGTAAAACTCGTGAATACACATCTGAATTTAAATCTGTATTCTCTCTGTGAGCAAGTACAATCGTACTACGATTACTTTGATAACTTTGTAAAATCCAGCAGCATAAACTAAACATTAATAATAATATTAATTATACAACGGAGACAACCAAAACCAAACAGTCGTTAATTAGTTTAGGAGGACGTCTCATGAAAATAAATTATTCAGTCTTTTTAATGCAAGGCTAATTACAAATTAAAACTCGATAGCAAAAAAAACCTCTTATACATGTATACTTATACTTCAGGAAAGGCAACTAAATTATTGTTAGCAAAAGATTCAGAGTTGATTATATAGTCATGAAGAATCTTTAAAGTGTGTGTTTCCGAGGGCTAACTGTTCTTGAACAGGTAGTCGTAGATGAGCTTACAGGAGGGATAATCGAAACTTCTTTCCTTTTTGAGAAAAAAAGTAGCAATATACATGAATAATGCGTTTGTGAGAATTTTATTTACTCGATTTAAATTCGGTTTTGAAAAAGAACATGTTTTTACTTACTACTCACACGCGATTTTACACAAGTCAACTTTACTTCTTGCTTATCAGGTTGTGAGGAGGATATCATTTTTATTCGGCCTTGTGTAGCATATATATGTATTGTATACATTATTTTTTTGCGACAATCTTCCAAGTTTTGGATGCTAACTACAGCGTTATATAACCATCTACGAGTTTCTGAGTATATAAATAGTTTCGACTGAAATGTGTTTTTTTTTGGAATATACGTGTAAAAGGCTCTTTCGAGCTCGCTCAGCAGCCCAAGTTCAATCATCATGTCACCTACCTGTAACGGAGCACAATCAATGCAAAAGATGACAGCAGAATGAAATACTTAATTTAATTTTTTTTTGTGGAAGCTATGAAAGCTTTAGAATATCAAGCCATGTTGGCCTTTATATGTCAGAATGGCAACTCTCACTAATGATATTTCGTTTTAATGGAAAAAAGATATTACTGTGTTCTTAGTTAGTTTTAAAAATATTTTTTGAGTTGTGTTTGTATAAGAATGTACTTTTGTTAGTGCTGTCTCACTCATCCTTCATTACGTTTTAAGTTCTTTATCACATCACAAATGTTTACTACATATACATTTAAGCTGCTAGCAGTCAGTCAATAATTAGCTCAGTTTTATGTAGAAATAAATTCATGCAAGAGTTTGTGTGTCAACTACTTCGTTTTTTTCCGAATTAGCCTATCTAAACCAATAATTTAATTTTTCTATGCAATCGCGATGTATTATTAGGATATCCTTATAATGATGACATAGGACGGTTGTTCCAATTTTTGGATATCCGATGTTTTATGGATGGGTTATATAGAACGGACGTCGATGGAGTAATAATATTTATAAGAATGTATGATTTCATTGACATTTAAGCCGTGTGAGTCATAATTCAAAGTGGTAATGGAAGAAAAGTTGAGGAAAGATATTACGTATAGGTTTATCAGAAATTGTTATTGTTCCATACTAATTAAGACAGAATACAAAGAAACAACAATAAACAACTTGTTTACGCAATATTTAAACGAAATTTTATCAAACTATTAATTTATTTGTGAACACATAATTTTGGTTTTAGATATCATCAAACAAGCTACACTATTGCGTTTTGGGCTAATTGCTATTCAAGTGCATAATATCCTAATTAAATTAAATAAATTCAACTACTAAAACTAAATCAATCATATAAATATCAATAACAATCATATCATGCTTTTACATGGTATAATCTTGAGACTGGTCTGTTAACTTTTGCTTTTTTGGAGCAACTACTTACAAAAGTTCAAACTACAAAATAACAGGTCTAATTGTAGAAATTTAACAAAAATGACTATTTCAAATCAAAAACTCAAACTACGTACAAATCAAACCGTTTTACATACAAGAGCGGAAGAACAAACAAGTTTAAAGAATAACAACATCATAAATAACTTTTTAACAGCGAAACAAAGGAACGTTGAGCGATTAACGGTAATAAATGGCGTCTGAACTATAAACGAGAGAATTTGGAATATAAAAATTATATTCTTTATCTGGATGACAAGTGGAAAATTTTCTCTTGAGCATTTAGTGTGGTGTGCGGAAAACTCAGCTTAGGTTTCGTTTTATGTACACGACACAGGCAGCCACAACGGCGACGAAGGCACAGCAGGCAGTGAGATTGTATGCGATATCAAGGGACTGTCTTAAAACAATTCCCTACAAATAAATTAAAACACAACGGTTAGTAAGTACGCATAATCGCCTGACCTTGAACCTCAGATAAATACTAGTAGTAGTAGTAGTATGAACCAAATCGTATCATAACAATGACTCACCCAGCCTCCCAAAGAGTGAACATATTGAGCAACTGATGTCGAGATGTATCTGAGAGACCAAGAGATCAATTGGTGGAAGGTTTGATGATACCCTCTTCGAAGGGCTTCGATCGCAACGTCAGCACAAAAGAAAAATAGGACCAAAATCCGCTCTCGTGTAATCCCACCACCCTATTAGCAAATCAGTCAACCATACATACTTATTATCAAAACCTTCTTCAACTTAAAACTTACGGCGATTGAATTCAGGTAATTTTTGTTAACGCGGCACCAAAGAGGGAAAGCTTACAAGTGAGAGCGAGAAAATCAGTAGCAGGAAATGCATCTGTAAAGTAAAGGCGATACAATTGGTGGCCCAAAGAAAAAAATATATTATTGAAACTATGAAGACCCAAACTTACGAGAAAAAGTTCCTGGAGCAGTCGGAAAAAATTGTCAAATTCCAGCGAGTCCAATGCCACATTTTGAGCCCTCTTTTGTACTGACTGCCTCTCTTTAGATCTGGAAAAGGCATCTGCAAGCTGCCGCAGCTCTCGTCCTGCTCTGGTCCAATCCATAAGTCTGCAATAGAAATTTTTGAATAAAAGTTTTATGCTCAACACGTCTAATCATCTTTGTTAGAATTAGAAATGTTGCAATATAAAATTTATTCAATATTTACATACCTTGCTGGATCGACTGCATCAGCAACAGCCAACTCATTATTTGCTAGATCCAAACATGGGAGTGCAATCCCTTGACGTTGGATTTCAGTTCGAATAAAGTCCAAGTACAAGTGCTGACCTAAAAAATTATTATTATTATTATTCAGGACTAAAATAAACAGGGAAATAAATACAAGAGAAGAAGAGCCTAGTGATAATATTTGCTGACCTTCTGCAGCCTCTTCTCTTAAGTTATCTGGTAAATGCTGTGGATGCTGAATCGCATGTGCTCCATCATCCTCATCTACTACTACCGCAGCCGCCCCTTCGGGATCAGGAGCTTGCCTCTCGTCGTTTCCCTGATCTTTTTCTTGTTCATCTTTTTTATCTTTGCCAAATGATCGAGCCATTGTGCTAAATTGGAAGCGACAACCTTTTTTTTGAATCGGCTCCGCTGATTATCTACTTGATGATGCTGATATTCTGCTTTCTTCTTCGGCTTTTTATAAGTACGATGGCTACTGGCTACCAACTACAGGTGTAATTCTTTGGTTAGGAAAAGGTCAGCAAGGCTGGATCTGGATCATATAACTGTACGTAAAAGTATTAAGATATGTAGACAGGAAGGCACGTCACGTCTAAGCTGGACCACCACCACAATGCGCTTCGATCTCAAGTCAAGTAGATTTTCAGTCTTCTCCTCTTCAGTCTCAACCTCAACAGTACTCTGCTATCCGGCTGCCATATCAGGTGCACTGGAAAACAGTCGAGGTCATCCGGAGACGGCACGTCGGTTTCTAAAACCAGTGACAAAAACGCAGACTGTACTTCACTGCAAACGTTTTTGGCAAATGTTAGCTTGCGGTTCATGAACAGCATGTATAATCGTAGATATCTTGTCAACTTTCAAAACAAAAACTAGTTAATTTTTGAAAATTCAAAAGTCTGTGAGTCTGACGTAAGTAATAAAATCACTTTTAAAACTTTACTTTTAAAAACTCTTGGATATAATAACAAAAACAAAGATTCGGTTGTGTCTGGACACTTTTAGTGCGCGTGCTCTTCTAACAAAAAAAATTCGCAGAGTAATAAACTCAGAATGAGCTGAACGTTAGGTGTTTCCTTCACTTTACCAAATTTTCCAACCTTGCAATCGAATGCAATCTACAGAATTTCTGTCTGATCTAATCGGATCTGATGAAATGTATATAGCATCATCAAGCTCAAGCATCCAACACGTGGGAAATCTGTAAGAAATCTGTGCGTACCCTCCTATGACAATGGAAAGGTGAATGACCTTATGCTCAAAATTTGAGAAAAATGTCACAAAGCTGCCATGAAATCGTATCATGTTCAATCAAGAATCAAGGATTCATGCAAGCAAGGCGTACGATGTGAGATGCATGCATGTCCAGCATAGAAGAAAGAAAGAGGAGCACGCACGCGCACGTTTTCCCCCAGAAAAGGAAAGGATAGCTTGATATGAGTTTAGGAATGCATTTTAGAAGACCGAGTGGAAACTACGCTTGGAAATGAAAATCTCACAAAAATACCTTGCTTTTAGCGGTGAATGGGAAGAAAGTAAGACAGACTATTTATGTGTACGATTCGGTAAAGTGAAGTGCGTGGGTGTTAGCTAACGGTTTGGTTTGAAAATCATTATGACCTTGAATTTGAGTATATGCATTTGTTGAAAACAACTGGAAAATTTATGCACAGGCCCAGGCCGCATCCGGACAAGGACGAATGCATCATTTTAAAATAAATTTTCAAAAATGCTCAGTTTCCTTATATCTTACCGGGTCTTGGTGATCTCAATCAAGGGGAATCGAAGCCTTCCGATATTAAGTGTGTTCGGGCACATTAAAGTATTATTATACATGAAAGTTATTGAAATCTAAGGTGATTTTTAAATCAATTGAACAAAAAGAAATTAGTAATTTTCCTAAAAGACTGAAACTAAATTGGAGCTAACACCATTACCATGAACTTGCACTCGCAATATCTTCATAAATTATTCTTCTGGAGAACTTGTTTCCTCGAAGGTTCTTTACCAACTGGAGAGATTCTAAGCAAAGTCCTGCTATATATGGAAGAAAAAAATTATGGACTCGAGTGTGTAATATTGTTGTAGATAATGGTAAGTTCTATGAACTTTTTAAGAAAACGTTTTTTTCGTAATACATGTGTTCCACACGGGCTCGAAAGGGAAGATTAGGCCATTCCCACCTTAGAATAATTTACCTTCATTTAAGGAGTCTGTACGGTCTTTACCCTTGAATAAATATTTTAATGATGTCGAGCCCTCGTAGGTAGAGAATTTTAGATTTATTCAATTAGACCTGAATGCTACATGCATAAAAGTTGTACATTCCTTTCTCTTGGAAGGTATGATAATCCGGCAGCGTGATTTCATAGTATGTTTCATGAGCCTTTGCTTATCTGCGTAATTGTGTGTCCTTGTCTATGAGAGTTGCTTTGCATATGAGTTATTTTTATCCACGTCAACCTGGTTGTCGATATGTAGCCATACGCATTAAACTATTAAACAAGGGTCAGGCCAATAATAAATAGATAATAGGATAATGTCACGAGCCTCGGATCAAAGTTCCAAAGACGTCTTGTCAATTATCATCATCTATACCCGAAGTCAACAATCTTAAGCATTTAAATACTTTGTACAATTACTACCTGGAATATCAAAGGTTGAAGATATGAAATTTAAATACACCTTTGTATTTTTTGTGGTATATGAACGCGCGATCTTTTAGTCTTTGTTATTCTATTAACCTTTTCAAATAGTTAACAAGTGGGGTAGAAAATATGGGCGTAAACTGTCAATCTGTTGGTCAGTCGTATTGATAATTGAGTATGAACTTCCACTTGTTTGTTGTAGCTTAACCGAAGGAATGACTAACCCGAACTAGAAGCTTTAAAAAAAAGTTCAGGGTCATTAGTCAATCGTACAGTATCACAATGGTCTTGTCTTAAAGCCCGAACATGATGAAATGAAGCATCTTCATCTGAAGAATGAGTTACTCAAGTATCGTTTTATTTCTTCCCTTTTTTATTTTTACATCTACAGAAAAATTGGAGTCTGCATGTAAAATATATGCATCGTGATCATGGTCATGGTTAAAAATTTCAATCAAAAGTACTTAATTAATGTGCAATCTGTAATGGATGGTACATGTTTTTATAAACACGAAATGTGTTAAAAATACTTTTCAACTTTTTGAACTGATTACTGTGGATTATGCACTTAATGCACCAATGAAGTCTATCATCCTTAACCATCGTATTTCCATGCTCCTCCAACTCATACATATTACTCTAAACTCGATTACAACGATGAGTCGTTCAAATGAAAATGTACTAAACCCTACTCCATGTACATTAAAGGCTCCACGTTGGTGAAAAGATTCAGTAACTTATCTTATAATTCAGGCCTTGTATTCTTGAAGACCTATTTGGTAACGTCAAAACTGAGGGCGGAACATATATTCTATTTATAGCTTACAGGACTGCTATTAGTTTAGTTTAATTGTATTAATGATGCTCCTATTAAGTCTACAACAGCTTAAAAAGATGACAAAAAAGAAACCAAACTCAATTCAGACACATAATACTTCACTACAATGTAGCTTCATATGAGTAACCCTACCATTTCCAGATTTGTAAATGGTGAATTAATTTGTGTTAAAATTTCTTTCATCCTTAAACCTTGCATGAGTTTTATAATAGGTTTGCAGTAATATCTTTATCTTACCATTAGTGATTCAGTTTTTCTGAAGATGAACAGTCCATATACAATCAAAACTTTGTCACACTTTAACTGTAAACACATTTAGTTGTTTTTTACACAGATAGTTAGTTTGTTAGTTTCCTCTAGATTTTGCAGAGCTAAAAATTACGATAATCAAAATTTTTCAACCACTAAGATTGCAACCATCAACTATGATAAATGTTCACATTCACACGTGGATAGATAATGTTTTTCTTTTCCAAGCAAAACCTTTTATTTTTTAATGCAAATGGTTTCTCAATGAACTTAGAACTTCCAGTTTCCAATCATAGTGCTTTTTTTATTTTCACAAATCATAAAAATTTGCATCCAAAGCAAATTAACAACATGCTTAATTAAGCTTCAAAAGTTCAACTTTTACGGAAACGGAATAGTTGATGAGTTCGTTTAGTTTGAACTGGAAACGTCAACGAAGAGAAGGTTTTGTTTGTATACAAATGAAAAATCATACTGGCGCATGCTATCCAGAAGTAAAGTGTATGCGTTTAGGCTTTAGGTTCTTGCTCCTGTGCATGGAAAAGATATATCATGGACTGGACATGGACATTGTGAGATGTAGAGATGCATCATTACTACTATATGGTATGGTATAAGACAGAAAAACTGTAGAGCAGTGGATCATCATTAGTCATCACATCATGCGAGGTCTTTTTTGTGATTCCATGTGTCAATGTACGTACAAGTTAAAACATGTATCATGTATCACATCAAAATGCAAGTCCATGCTCATATCACAAGCTTTATTGCTTTGCTAGAAAAACGTCCTGGTTTAAAAGATATCGGTTCTTTGTGTGATGTATATAATATACATATGTATCTCTGTAAGTATGAAATTGTCGGGATGAAGTTCATCATGAAGTCTGGTTCATCCATTGAACCAGACTCAGACAGAGTTAAAAGTGATAAATGACCGAGTTATGGTTTTTATGTCAGCTAATAATGGTGCATGATGTGATGATTATTGGCTAATATTAACTTTAAATAGATGCTTTTTACATTTTCACCTCAACCCCATGTTCTTAAAGGATACCTTACGTATAGAGTTTTTTAGAAGGCTATAAATGCATGCATCATGCATGTCATGAAAAAAAGTCGGCAAGAATCTAAAAGAATTGATTTAAAACAAAATGTTAGAATGAATAGTGTTTGATAAAGATTTGTAATTTCTTGCAATGTAGTGCATTCACTTTGCAATGTAGCAATAGTAATCTAAATCTAATTTGTATCATAAATTCATATAAGTTGCTGAACACTGGGTTACCCTAGACATGACACTTCTTGAATGAGTTTGGTAATTTCTTATTTATCTACCGTAGTCCAAAAAGCCAGAAGTGAGGTAAGTCTGTGGCAAGTTGGGAGCAGTCGCTGTGTATGTGAACGGTTGCTGCATTACCTGTTGATCCCACTGTGGAACGGTCATACTTGAAGACCCCTGGATATGCTGACTGTTGGAAATGGTTCGTTTCGGAGGTGGAGGTGCACTTCGTTTTGATGAGGACATAGCAAAATTCTGTTCAGGTATCTATAAATGGGTATAAGTGAAAATGAAGCTTAAATGTCTGTCTGTAGACTGTAGAGGCAGCAACATCAAAACCCAATGACCATTCAATGCATAAAGAAAAGTATTTTACCTTTGGGTCATAATAATAACTCTCAAAAAATTCCGATTGAACTGGTGTTCTTGGCATGGAAAACACTTCCGGTTGATGTGTAATATTACTTTCTTTTGGAATTTTGCGTGGTCGATTACTGAACAAAAGTGTTGGCAATGTTGACCTAGTTGATAGTAAGCAATTTTCACAATATACCATTTTAGCACCTATAATGTGTGAATGTGGCTAATTTTGTTTTGTCAACTCAATAACATTTAAAAAATCATACTTTTCCTTTGCTGTTGCATCAGCATGCATCAAGACGTTAAGACATTCAGAATCGGTTAAAATATTTTTAGTTGCCACATGGAATGTAAACTCTTTTCTATCCATCAAAGGAAAGCGAATTAATGGCAGTACATCTTTCATTGCGTGCCTATAGTTTTGAGGAGTTTGCTCCAACTTTTGTCGCTTGCACTCCTCGCTGGCCCAACTGTTCAAAACAGGCATATTTTGTCATTTGAAAGAACTTCGATTAGATTTAATTCATGTAGAAATTATTTTATGGCTTTTTTACTGTAATGTAGCATTGAACAGCTCCAATTCTGAAACAACGAGTTCATCACTACCAAAAATTTGGCATAGCTCCTCCGCATTCAATTGAAGGAAATCTTCTTCGTGTATGACATAGCTTATATTTCTAGAGAAAGTTCATTTTCACGTGACTTGACTTATTCAATGAATTTTTTTTTACTTTATGGAATCTTTACTAGCAAAAGTTTTTACCTTCGAAGGAACTGCCTAGCTTGCGCTGAAATACTTACTTCGCCGAGTGCATCTGCGCTTAACAAAACGCTAACAACGTTCTTTGTGCTAATATTAGACTTGATGAAATCTGCGCTGAGAATTACAAGGCGTGAGACATCATACTTTTTGGCCAAGTATAACACTGCGGTTGCATCTCTGACATGAACTTCGAAATCATCAGTGTAAATAAACTGAAAAGGTTCATTATTGGCTTTGAATAATAATGTTTGAACTACACATAATGTCATTTTAAACTTTACATTTTTAGATACTCATTCATCATTACCTTTAAAAATGACATGAATGCTTCAGGCTCGACATCTGATACAGTAATGGTTACAGTTTTGTTCATCTGTGTTCCCTCCAATAGGCTTTGAAAGACGGATGAGTTCAAAAGAAGTATGTACTTATGGGCAAGAACTTCCTTCTTGCGATGCTGTCCAACGACAAATTTGACTATTAAAAAAGGAGTTTTTGAAACAATGTGAAAATTTTGCGAAACGCTAATGCATTTGTGTATGTATAGGAAATGTTTCAGCATGAACTTGATTTACCATCCGAGAAGCTTCCATTCAGTAAAGAATAGTACAACTTTTCCTTTATGGTGATGCATGTTTCTCTCCATTCTGGAGTTGGAGGAGGAAGTACGTCTACATCTACGGTTTCCTTTATATGGCCACTTTGAGACATGTGTGAAGAAGATGAAGCAGCAGCAGTATTCCTGGAAAAAGTCTCTTTAAGGGCCGCTACACGATCCATTATGTAGAACACAGCTTCACCGATCTCACGAGAACTAAATTAGAAAGCAGCTTGTGGAATAATGAGGGCAGTGTCATAAAATAATGCTTCCTTCTTTTTCTAAACTCTCAGCTAAATGCTCCCATAAATACAAATTCTGCAAGCATATACAGCAACAGGAAGGAAAGTGGGAGTTTTTCAACTTTAAATGAAATATGAGAAATGGAGAATGGATTACCTTCCACCATGTGGTTGAGTCATTGTCGAGTGAATATGCTAGATCCATTTATGTACGTTAATGTTTATTTTTATTCGATGAATAGTGTATCAACCAGTGAAACCTTATATACTCTTATTATCACAATAATGGAATGCAATATAATTGTATACCAAGTATCAAGTTTTGATATATTGTCATTGTCAAAATGTACTATTGCATATCAAGATCAAGATACTTTTTAAGTAATCAAAATGAAGTTCCAACTAACTGCTTAGATTCAAATCAACTACGTAGTTCGATTCAATTTATGAGCAAATGGCCAAATAACTCAAAATCAATAATTGTTAGTTTTTGGACATGATTTTTTTTCTCAATTTTTAAAGTTTTAATATTCCATTAAAACGATTTAATGCATAGAATAATGCTCTGGCATAGCGTAATTGGTACATATAACTTTCACTGTGGAAGACTCACGCTTCTCTCTTGGTGTGGAAGTATAGACGACTTTTATTACATGAGCTTAGAAGAAACTCGCAATTACGCGAGGCAGTTTTTGTTTCTAGAAATGGCATACATATTTTTAACAAAATAACAAAGAAATCATCGCCGACATTATATAGACACTCGCTCACTCACCACATCGCGAATACGTCCATACTCGTATATTATACAACGGAAACTCCCTTAATAAACTTAAGTAAGACTTAAGACAGCTAATTAGTGTCAATTGAATACAATAAAATTATGTAAATGTCATGCGGCTGTTATTTCTTCAGAAATTTTTACAACTTTGATCACAGATAATTGTTGCGAATGTTATTATTGCATGATTGCTTTTATTCAAAGAACTAATTAAGTGCTTTTGGGCTTCACAGCTTGTTTCAGAATCCCTATATTCCTCAATTTCCGAACAATTAAGGGGGTGGCAGTGAGTGTGATAAAGACGCGAGCGGGGGCGAATATTTTATGGACTGCATAAGCCAGTACAAACTTGCTAGCTTCTTCAGTAGCTTTGCTTTGTAATATTGATTCACTGACTCCAATTTTTGCGAGCAAGGCGACTACATCCAGTCCACTGCAATAATAAAATAAGAAAATAAATGTTTAAATGTAATAGATTTAGGCTCAGCTAATAGCTACTACTGCCTTGATATAAGTATATACCTGGACACAAGAAGGTAAAAAAATCCCAGCGACGTCAACGACATTGTGACATGGAAAACAATCACAGTTGCCCCGTAATCACGTACAGCTCGTTTTAACTTTTCCTTTGTACTCAACTCTCCCTGTGGAAGGGTTGAGGGTGAACTTTCTACTTTACCATCGACAGAAGGTTTAGTAATAGTTTCTTCCTTAGGTTTGGCAGGGTCAACCTTAACATTGGTATTAGAAGGTGGTGTTGAGACTATCATTCTTAGGATTTGTTTTGATGAGGAGTTGACTGTCTGCAAGCTGGTTTTGGATAGTTTTGGAAAATGTCCTTTGTGGAGATGTGACTGGAAATCAATTCTGTTAACACACATAGGTGCTAATGTACTTTTATAACTTTTTGCAGCTGCACCAGTAATGACGTATGCTGCTGGCGGTGGTGTTAGCAAAGTTGCAGAACGGAGACATGATATTTTGTGCAGGTTCAAAAATATGAAGCTTCGTGTGCCTGACATGGCCTGCATTTAAGTGAATATAGTAATTTATTACCAGAAAATTTTATTTTTAATCCTCCTTCTCTACGTTTTCCCTGATTTTTTCAATTATTTGATAACCAGCAGCAATGCGTATAAAACAAAAGAAATTGAAATATGGAACTATGGAAGTAACTACATAATGAATTGAGCAATCTTTCTAAGTTTATTTTTTCCATGTACATATAATCATACAAAAGCTCTTATGCTCTCATGCACCAAGATGTTGATGTCTACATACATAGAAGTTTGAGCCGGCTGATTTTTCAAGGATGTACTTAGATCAGGAGAGAACATGCATTTTATGCTCATAGAATGCACAACACCATTTAGATTCAATGCATTATGCCATATGCCGAAAGCCTCTTTCATCTTCACACAAGAACTTACAATCAGACAGGATATTCATTTGAGTACGTTTTTCTAGAGTTGATATTAGCTCACTGGTAGTGACCGAAAGAAGAAGAGGTAAAAATGTTGGCTAACATTTATTTTGGCCAACTAATGTAAAATTTGAATTAAGAACCGTTAAGGGTCACTATAGGCTTTCATGATGGTAAATGTGTATAACTGAACAGAAAAGAAGCAAATTGTGCATGGATAGACGTGAGAAAAACGGATGGTGAAATATGCTTCAATTTTTTAAAAATTATTTTAATATTAAACTCGAATTATGCATATTGGGGTTTTTAAAAATTATAGGGAAGTTTATAGAGTTGGTGAAACTTGGTCCCCACTTTTTGGTCCCTATACACATTGATCCCCGTCAGAAAGATCCCTAGGAAAACTGGTCGACACCATTTTTGGTTCGACAGGGAAAACTGGTCGACAGTTTTTTTGTTCGACGAGGAAAACTGATCGACAGTTTTTTTGATCGATGGGGAAAACTGATCGACAGGTTTTTTTGGTCGACGTGGAAAACAGATCGACAGTTTATTTCACCGACAAGGAAAAATGATCGAATGGTTCATTGCCTCCGTCGCATATCTGCATTGTCATTTGGGCTGCATTGCTTGAAATGCAGCAATCATGTAATCATTTAGTTTTATACAAATGAAATGAGCATGACTAGACACGAGAATGCGACTTCATCTTTACCAATACTGAGAATGAGTACCAACCGTTGCAATCATTTATGTGTATGTATTTTACCAAAGCAAAGGAAAAATAGACTTCAGCTTGCTTCCAATTTTTGCAATGCAATGAATGCATGAATTAGCCGATAAACTTCAATAATGTTTTACCTTTCCTGATTTGATACATACCAGCGTGTTTTAATAACTTACAGCTTATAAGAGCTTTTTGTTACAAATGTTGATATTTTATGAATAATTTGGCAACAAATAATTCACAAAAATAATTAACTAAATAGTTTAATAAATCCTACAAATATATATAAAATAAATTCGTTGTGAACTTGTTTGTAGCGCATTAGTGTTGTTGAAATCTAGGAAAATGAGAAAATCGTTCAATTTGGATTTTTTGAGAGATATCAGCTTCCTTAGTACCTCTCTCCCGAAAGACTTTCCTGCTAAACCTAACAAAGTTCACTTTTCAAACTCTTGAAATATAATCCCCCAGTTCAATTACTGAAAGAAGAAAGCTTATCTTGAATGGTAATTTTTAAAAAAAACTTTGCATAGTACTTTTAAAATTGTCCTAATACATATCGCTACCTTACTTGCAAAACCCCTTTACTTCTTTTGTTGATGAATTGCAATAACCCTTTACTTCGTTTGTTGTTGAATTGCAATAACCTTTTACTTCGTAGTCAAAAATATTTAGTCGTATGTTGTTCGCTGTATTTATAAAAAACATACGGGAAACCAAAATTGACTTTGGCTTATCCTTAAAAATCAGTAAAAACGAAGTAAAGGGGTATTGTCATTCATCACTAAATGAAGTAAAGGGTTATTGCAATTCATCAACAAAAGAAGTAAAGGGGCTTTGCAACTAAGGTAGAGATATATGCTGAATACATGATTGCTGCATTTCAAGCAATGCAGCCCAAATGACAATGCAGATATGCGACGGAGGCAATGAACCATTCGATCATTTTTCCTTGTCGGTGAAATAAACTGTCGATCAGTTTTCCTCGTCGAACAAAAAAACTGTCGACCAGTTTTCCCTGTCGAACCAAAAATG
This sequence comes from Orchesella flavescens, assembly GCA_964034955.1. NCBI lineage: Eukaryota > Metazoa > Arthropoda > Collembola > Entomobryomorpha > Orchesellidae > Orchesella > Orchesella flavescens. Next base: position 17,144,785 of record OZ035955.1, on the reverse strand, counting down.
GTGTCGACCAGTTTTCCTAGGGATCTTTCTGACGGGGATCAATGTGTATAGGGACCAAAAAGTGGGGACCACTCCTCCTGATACGAGTTTATAAAATCCCGAATTATGCAACGACTACGATCCTGCCACATGCTTATGTCATGCCATTCAGTGAATCATGTAGCTTTTAATAAGAATATTTTTTTTTATTATACTCATTTGATTTCGTACGAATTGCATTGCACTTTTGGCTAATGTCATAAAAAAGACTAAAAATTATAACTTGTACTGTTGACTGTATGAGTGCATTACACATACGATACCTGTAAATTGTGGAGTATTCAAAGCAGAAGGTTTTTCTGGGGCAGTCTGCTCAACGTTAACATTATCAGTTATTGGGGCGACGCGAGCGATACACTACTTGTGCACAATTGTCTAATGTTTCTTTTAAGTACAGAATATGCAGACATCATATAAGTGATATAAGCATTAAATACATGATTTTTTGGTTCGACTAGTCTTCGAATGTGATAAAGCCGGGGGAACATACATATATTATTTACTCTACTTGAGAACCACTCCACAAAGCAAGCACTATTACTATTACAATGCTTTTAACCATACTGTACTCAACTCAAACACGAAAATAATTCTAGAGCTAGGTATTGTATATCCATATCCATTCCTACTCCATCCACTCCGTAAAAGTTGGCTATACGTTAAAACACCATACAAGTACACAAGGTACAAGCAATACCATACCAATCTCCACCGTCTGTCTCTATATGTACATCTCTTCGGCTTCAACTTTTGGTGGGCAGAAAAGGGACACTGAAATATATTATGATGAAAATGGTAAATGGTACGGTTGTATTAGTGTATTCTACATAACATTGCATGGAGTGCAAGTAAAAAGGCATTTTTTATGTATACCTTTCATTTGAGTCATCAAAACATAGCGTAACCTCTTCGGCGAATATTTCAACTGTACAAAAATTATCTTGTATTCTGTATTGTATTGTGTACAAAAGGAGCTTGTTCTCTCGAGAGAGCGATGAGAAAAATAATTTTAAAATTGTATTTACTACTCTGCTGAACATTTGTAAACTCTTGTATTTTGTTTGAGTTCGTTTAAGGCAGAGGTAGAGCATCACACAACAGCTCCTCTCAATCAATTGGAAGTGTAAATTGTATAGATATTCACAAGACCTCTGTTAAAGTGATAGTCTTATTACAGGAAGCTAAATTATACTTATTAGTAGTGATCAGTTTTATAGGCTAAGATGATATTTGAGGTAAGTTGTAAGTGCATGAAAAAATGAGCAAAAAACAATGAGTGATTGGTTTGGGATGTATTAATGATAAAGATGCTTTTTTGGATGTTTTTTTTTCAGTGTATCAAACAGATGAGGAAAGAGCATTGACTTGTACAGTCGTAGGGTATTTAATGTGAAAGAGGAATATGTGCCGAATGTATTGATGATTGGAGTAAACTGTCCAACGGCAGCCGGGCTTTTATCAATACCTTGTAAGGAAAACATAATGTAACATTTGGGGCAACAAAAAATTATTGCTGGTTTATTTTATAATGTTGAATGTTATGTTCATGTTGATTGATGTTTATTTTTGTAGTAAAAGATATAGGGATTGATGAAGTAGCTGCTGCTTGAAATGATTGGACAGTGAACCCTCGTTTTGAGACTGATGATTTATTTAAAACAAATTACTTTAATATGAAGAAAGAAAACTAAGCAGAGGACACACAGGATCATTGTGAAGTGAAGTGAATACAAGTACCTATATACACGCGATTGTCTTGATTTCGTACCAGTACGGCGTACCAGAATCCATCCATAATCATCAGCCTTTTCTTAAGTAAACAAATACCTAAGAAGAGTTTAATAAGTAGCAAAAAGATGTCACAACCACAAGTACCAGTTAGTCAGATGGGTCCTCCACATAATCCGCAACCCAGTGGCTCAATGATGGGACCACCACAAATGCATCCACCAGCAGGAGGCCAACATTATCCTCCAGGTCCCCACATGGGTGGACCTTATCCTCCAGGTCATCCTGCTGGTGGTCCTGGTCAGCAGGGTCATGGACCACCTAATCCTCAGATGCAGCAGCTTCCACCTCCGCATCACCATTATCAACAACAGCAACAAATGCCACCACAACATCATCCTCCTCAACAGCAACCCCCACAACAAATGGGACAGCCTGGAGGAGGTCCGCAACAACCTCCAAACTCGGATCCTTCTATGCAACAACGTCATGTATGTGTAAACAAAAATTGTGACGACATAATGTAGTCAATCATAATAGTTGAACACGATAGTGGTGTTCTATAATATTATTTACAAAGACATGACTATGACTGTTGAATGAAAGTTTTTATTTTTTATTTACTAATTTGTAGATGCCAGGGTATGGACAACCACCTCAACAACCAGGATTAGGTGGCGACCCAGGGAAGCCTCAGCATTTCTCTCCTCCACAAATTCATCAACTTAAAGCACAGATTATGGCGTACAGATATCTTGCTAGAAGCCAACAGTTAGTTCCTGGGCTTGTGGCTGCTGTTCATGGTAGGAGAATGGAAGGCCCACCTCCACCATCAATGCCACCAAGTGGTGGTGTTCCTGGGCAGCCAATGCAAAGGCCTCCACATCCTGGAGGAGGAATGCAACAACAGCCCCCTCGACCAAGTCACATGTCTGTGCCGGTTCCATCACATGCCCCTCCACAAATTCAAGGTCCACCACTCCCAAGTTCAGCTCCTGTTCCTCCACAACAGATTAACGGTCCAAGCGTACCACCACCTCCTCCCCCAGTTCCAGTTTCACAACCTCCAATGCCAAGTAATGTCCCTCATGGCCCTGGGCATCCTCCAATGCCTTCTCATGCCGGTCCACCTGTTCATCAACATCCACCACATCCTCCTCATGTTCCTCCAGGGCACCCTCAAGGACCACCTCACTTACCACCTGGTGGTCCTCACGCTCCTCCAGCAATCCAAGGTATTCCTCCATCAGGACCAGTTGGTCCTAGACCTCCAGAAGCTGTACAACAACACCACCACCAACAACAACAACAACAACCACCTCCAAACATTCCTGGTCAAAAACAGTCTCGTGTTACTACTCTTGACAAGCCCAATGGAGTCGATCCAATCAATGTATTGCAAGAAAGGGAAAACAGGTTGTCTAATAGAATGATTGGTAGGTTGCAAGAATTAAGTGGAATACCCTCTTCAATGGCAGATGATTTGCAATGCAAGGCTCAGCTGGAACTCAGAGCATTACGGCTATTCAATTTCCAAAGACAACTTCGTCAAGAGGTTTGTTGGAAATAACATCAATGCTATCAATTTTTATGGCTATATTTTATAAAAAGTATGTTGAGCTTTAAAATTAAATATAATTTTGCATCTAATGTGTGTAGATTATGGCATGTATGCGCCGAGATTCCTCTCTCGAGACCTCTTTCCAAATTAATGCGTATAAACGAACAAAGAGACAGGGTCTTCGTGAGGCAAGAGCTACTGAAAAGCTCGAGAAACAACAACGGGTGGAAATGGAGAGGAAAAAACGGCAGGAGCACCAGGTACACCACTTTTCTTGTCAAATTTAGTTTTCTTTAGTTGTTCTGTTTCTTATAATGCGTATGCATGTTTTTTAATTCGCAACTGTTTGTTCCTAGGAATTTTTGGCTGCTGTTATTCAACATGGAAAAGATCTTCGAGAATATCACAAGAACAATCAAGCCAAGATTGTTCGTCTTAATAAAGCAATTGTGTTGTATCATGTCAATGCGGAGAGGGAGCAAAAGAAAAAGCAAGAACAAATTGAAAAAGAACGTATGCGTCGTCTAATGGCAGAAGACGAAGAAGGCTATCGTAAACTTATTGATCAGAAAAAAGATAAACGCTTGGCATTTCTGCTTAGTCAGACTGATGAATACATTGCCAATTTGACTGAAATGGTTAAGCAACATAAAGCTGAGCAGCGTCGAAAAATGAGAGAAGCAAAGAAAAATAAGGTTTGATGAAGGATAAATTCACAGTTTATGTAGTTTAGATAATAATTTGTTTAAAGTACAAGTAATGAAATATGTCATGTTTTCTTTATTTTTGACATTTGCAGAAGAAAAAGAAAACAAAGAATGGTGATGCTGAAGGGGCTGAACATATGGAAGGTGTTAATGATGATAACTCTCAAAGCACTGAAGTACGTGTGTCTGTAATTGAAAGAGACACTGGAAAGGTCTTGAAAGGCGAAGAAGCTCCTACTTCATCGGAGCTGCAAAGTTGGCTAGAAGCCCACCCTGGCTGGGAAGTTAAAGAAGATGACGACGATGAGGACGAATCGGGTGATGAAGACTCTGACGATGGGGAAGGGACCAGTAATAATGGTATAACCCGAGTACATTTTTATTTATAACTATTGCACGTTTTTAGAATCAGCATTGTTAAGTTAAAAATGGACCTTTCTTATGTTACAGCTCCTGCTCCACCTGTGGCTGTAGCTGCAGTTAAACCACCCGTTGTTGAACTGCAAGAAAAGGATCCTGAAGCTATTCCGGTTGAACAGGCGGTGGCGGTTATCCAGCAGGCAAAGTCTAAAGTTGAAGATGATGAATACAAGAATCAAATGGGAGAACAAACATATTATGGGTACGAATTAGCAAGAGATCAATTAGTTTATGTAGCATTTATACAAAAGAGATATATAACGTATGTTTTCTTGAATTATATAGAATCGCCCACACGATTCGTGAATCAGTCACCGAACAAGCTAACATACTTGTGAACGGAAAACTTAAAGAGTACCAGATTAGGGTGAGTGTTGTGTGAATAACTTGAGCAATCTATATAAATTAATTCAATTTGTTTTTGTTACAAAAGTTTTATTATTATTTTTCAGGGGCTTGAGTGGCTTGTCTCCCTGTACAATAACAATCTCAACGGAATTCTTGCGGATGAAATGGGTAAAGTGGATATTAAACATGAATCAATGTTAATTGTTGTTTCTATTATATCATTTGACCCATCATCATGAAATTCACTTTTGCTGTAGGTTTGGGGAAAACAATTCAAACAATTGGACTGGTCACATTCCTCATGGAACGGAAAAGAAATCTCGGACCGTTCTTAATTATTGTTCCTTTATCGTAAGTTTGACATGAAGCAATAGTTTTATTAATTTTATGAATATATATACCTAATGCTTCATATTTCAATTATATTTAGAACTCTCTCGAATTGGGTACTGGAGTTTGAAAAGTGGGCTCCTTCTGTTCAAGTAGTTGCTTACAAGGGATCCCCGGCATTGCGTAGAAGTATGCAGAATCAGATGAAAGCTACCAAATTCAATGTTTTATTGACTACATACGAGTACATCATTAAAGACAAAGCTGTGCTCTCTAAGGTAAATAAAATTCAATATTAAGTAACAATCCAATGCGATACTGGAAGGTATAAAAATGTCTATATGTCAATTTATTTTGCTTTATAGATTAAATGGAAGTACATGATCATTGATGAGGGCCACAGAATGAAAAATCATCACTGCAAGCTGACACAAATTTTAAATACACATTATATTTCGCCCCATCGTTTGCTGCTCACTGGAACTCCATTACAGAACAAGTTACCCGAACTTTGGGCACTACTCAACTTTTTATTGCCATCTATTTTTAAATCCTCATCAACATTTGAGCAGTGGTTTAATGCACCTTTTGCCACTACTGGTGAAAAGGTAGAGCTTAACGAAGAAGAAACCATTTTGATTATCCGTCGTCTTCACAAAGTATTGCGACCATTCTTATTGAGACGATTGAAAAAGGAAGTGGAATCACAATTGCCAAGCAAAATTGAATACATTATCAAGTGCGAAATGTCTGCGCTGCAACGCACGCTTTACAGGTAGGGGAAATGATCTAATCATAAATTATTGTTTAGTAGAATGTGGAGATTGGTAGTTTTCTTAACATTTCAAAATTTTACTGCTGCTATATAGGCACATGCAAAACAAAGGTGTTATGCTCACTGATGGTTCAGAAAAAGGAAAAAGTGGAAAGGGAAGTGCCAAGGCTTTAATGAACACCATCGTGCAGTTGCGTAAATTATGCAACCATCCTTTCATGTTTCAACATGTCGAAGATGTCTATATTGACCAAGCTGGGAATTACAAGTATGATAATAATATATATAAAATTCACTGTAATTTTTTTACTATATATCTGCTGTTACTGTAAATAATGACGTACCTTTTTTTTAGTTCTGACCTATTTCGTTCATCAGGAAAATTTGAGTTGTTGGATCGAATCCTGCCAAAGTTAAAAGCTTCTAATCACCGTGTTTTGATGTTTTGTCAAATGACTCAACTAATGACCATTATGGAGGTTAGTAAACAGTGGTTGTGATTATTTTAAATTTATGATACCATCTCATCAAAAGAACTTTGTTGAAAATTTTGTGTGCATTTCTGATTTTTCTCGGGTAGGAATACTTGAAATACCAGGAATATAAGTATTTGCGGCTGGATGGTGGAACCCGAGCTGAAGATCGTGGAGACTTGTTGAAAAAGTTTAATGATCCTCAATCAGAATATTTCATCTTTATTTTAAGTACACGTGCAGGAGGTTTGGGATTAAATCTGCAAACCGCAGACACTGTTATTATTTTTGATTCCGACTGGAATCCTCACCAGGTAAGGAAATTTTAGAAATCTCCATATAATGGTCACATATTAAAAGTGAGCAGCATCTAATAAGTGTATATTCTTTTAATTTCAATGCATCAGGATCTCCAAGCACAAGACAGGTAACTTTTTAAGGTTTTAATTTAAACATAAAAACAAACAAAAATGTTAACTTTACAATTAATTTGATACTTTACTTTAATTGTAATTTTACAGAGCTCACAGAATTGGGCAACGTAATGAGGTGCGAGTACTTCGGTTAATGACGGTTAATTCAGTCGAAGAACGAATTCTCGCTGCTGCTAGATACAAGCTAAACATGGACGAAAAAGTTATCCAAGCTGGTATGTTTGACCAAAAATCGACTGGTACGGAGCGGAAGCAATTTTTGCAAACTATTCTGCATCAAGACGAAGGAGACGATGAAGAAGAAAATGAAGCACCAGATGATGAAACTATCAATCATATGTTGGCTCGAAGTAACGAGGAAATTGAATTGTTTGCAAAGATGGATGCCGATAGAATGAAAGAAGAAAACAGTTTACCTGAAGATGAACGCAGGCAAAGGTTAATACAAGAAGACGAACTACCCGACTGGCTCCTGAGAGAGGATGACGATGTAAGAATTAATATATAAAAGTTTATAGGAGCTTATCCAAAGTTAATTAACCCTTGTATTTTAAACTGACATGCTTACGATTTACAGAATAATTGGGATGAGGATGAAGATGACAAGACAGAGCTTGGACGGGGTTCTAGAGTTCGTAAAGAAGTCGATTACAGTGATTCGTTGACAGAAAAAGAATGGCTCAAAGTCATTGGAGCCAACGTTAATGATGAGGACAATGAAGAAGATGATAATGAGGGTAGTGAAAACGGTGGAGGAGGAAGTGGAAACGTTAGCAGTAGTGGAAATGGAAGCAGAGGTAAAAAGAAACCTAGAGCTAGTAAATCTCGCAGTCGGATTAGACGTTTCGATGAAGATGATGATGAGGACGAACCTCCGAGGAAACGAGGACGTCCTAAAATGAATGAAAGTTCAAACAGTTCAAAATCCAGTATATCTCCAAAGATTAAACAGAAAATGAAAAAGTTGATGGATGTTATCATAAATTACAAAGATAGGTACGTTTCGCTTTGCTGAAATAGTTAAAATCCATGAGCTGCAACTATTACTCTTATCGTAATGTCAAATGTTGATGCAATTTCAGGGAGGGTAGAACGCTAAGTGACCCCTTTATGAAGCTACCATCAAGACGAGAATACCCAGATTACTATGAAATAATTAAGAAGCCTATCGATATTAAGAAAATTTGTGCAAAAATTGATAATGGAACGGTAAGATCCTGTAAAATGGATAACTGAAATACTTTAATGACTATAAATAAGGGTTAACTAGTAAAAAAATATGGACTATTTATATAGTATGCGGATTTGGATGATGTGGAAAAAGATTTTATGCATTTATGTAAAAATGCCCAATTTTACAATGAGGATGCGTCTTTAATTCATGAAGATTCTATTGTGCTACAATCTGTGTTTACTGAAGCAAGAAAACGTCTTGAAACACAACCAGAAGAAAAAGATGACACCGAAAGTAGACCAAAAGGTACTTTTTGTCATATGTGATGCATTAATAACCACTAAATGCTTGCCTTTTTTTAATGATGCTAATCTTTAAATTAAATTGTTCCAGATGAAGAAGAGGAGGAAAGTGAGTCAGACGATGAAACTCCAGTGAAACCGAAACTCAAAGCTAGCAAGTAAAATTTAATTGAGGCAATGTATTATGTATAAAATCGGCGATAGGGGAAGAACTTTAATATATGGTTAATGGAATTTTTAAGAATATGCATAAAATGATGATGATATTCAGAACGTATTTTGGAACGATTTTAGCGAAATGATGTTAGGTAACTCTTTATATGTGTGTACGACTGTAATTATGTACATCTTAATAGAATTCTTTGAATAGCTTACAAAGAAATAAATGTTGTTTTTATTGTAATATTAATGTGTTCAAACACGCAAACAAAACAAAATCCCTTATTTTAAAAATTTCAACTTGTACATGCCAATTTTACGCACGCATGAATATGTGCGTAGTATGGGGGTTTACAGCTTATGGGTTTCTACCTTTACGATTAGCAATGTCCAGTCAATCCCAAATGGCTATTTTCATGAACCGATGTTTGAATCAAAAGTAACAAATTCCCTTTTAATTTGGATTTACTCAGTCCTTAAATTAATTATCTATTCACAAAGCGTAGATTCTGGGAAGACTGCGTTCAACAATTTTTGATTGTATGGCATACGAGTGTAACCTTCAAAAAATGGCACTTACGTTGTATCGACATATTAGGCAATTTTTACCTCGTAATGATGAATCAAGGTGGTGTATGTGTATTGAGTATGAGTATACAATCTCTGCACATGTATGTTGTAATTTGTATTTATGTCATTTTTATGTTTTAGCTTTTCATCCTTATTGTAGCTATTATATGGAGTAAGTGATGTAGTCTGTTGCGGAGTGACGTTAAACCGATTACAAATGAAAAGACAAAATTGTAAATGGGTTCATGCATGTCACATGTAGTCGAGCTAAAATGGCCAAGGGGAAAACCTGCATGATTATAATTTTCATAGAAATATGCAATTAATGGACTCTACTTTGAAAGACCTGCGACCTGTCGCATCACATTTGAGTTAATTTTACATATCGAACCACTTTTGCTTACCACTTACTGGAATAGAACAATATATTTAAGGCACATTTAATCTCACGTATTTATATTATTTATGCACTGCACGCGTGCACGTCATTGCACAGTATATATACTAGATACTAGTATGTTCTCGTGACAAAGCTTTTCGTGCTGCCATCATTAGTGGTTTTAGTTTGGATGGCTTAATCATACACTCTGAACCTTTTCGGTTTCCCCTTGAAAATCTTAATTACAGTGTACTCACAGTTTAGTGTCTTGAGATTAGAAAGGATATTAAAAAAATAAGATTTTCATTTCATCTTCTTCCAGCAGATCCTCTGGATTTCATAACACTGTTACATTTCTAAAAGGACATTTTAGTTGGTGATTGAATGGACTTCATGCTACACGTTATCTTCTTATCTTATCCTTTCGCCAAATCGTGATGAGTCAATCCGTTTTACTCCTGTTGCTATTACCAGCTTTGTTACAAGCTTGCAATCCCAATGGCACTGCCTCAACATCGCCACGCAGTTCTACAACCATTTCATCCGCAGCCTCAATCTCCCCAACATTAACACCTACAGATTCTACTGTAATAGAATCAAGTGTGGTTACATCAGCAATGGAATGTAAAGGATCAGTGTGCGAAAAAAGGGTCAATGATGATGAGCCTATTGCATCATATCAACATATTATTGTTTCAGGATTGCCGTTTCAAAGAGGTGAAAGCCATGGTCGGCAAGCTAAAGACAAAATATCAACCTTAATTTCCCACTATAAAAAATCCAAATCCATGCCACCTTGGGAGGAGTGCATCAAATTTGTTCAAGCGCACTACATGACAAGCCTTGAGTTTTACTATCCCAACGGCTTAGAGGAAATGAAAGGTATTGCTCATGGTGCAAACGTGTCACTCGAAGATATATTGATACTAAATGCGCGATATGACTTAACCCGATGGAAACGCAGCGAATCCCTTGGAAGCGCATCTTCTCGGAAGAAAGCAACATTTGCAAGTGAAATACCTGAATGTGTAAAGCATTACCCCAATAAAACAACTGCATCTTCAATAGCTCATCCTGATAATGAAAATGGTACAGAAAGTAACGGAAAATCTGGGGAGGAATGTACTGGTGCTGTTGCACTTTCTAGTGCGACAAAGTATGCTCACGTACTCCTAGGACAAAACTGGGATACCAGTGAAATTATTTTAAAAAATGACACGGCAATTTTACTTGAAGTGCATCCAGATCCATGTGAAAAAATTAAACCCTTTGTGATGCTGTCAGAGGCCGGACAACTGGGGCGTAGTGGCATGAATGCTGGTAAAACTTTTTTGGTTTTGTCAAATGTCAATTATACCTGATTACAATATATGTAGTTGTATGATTTATGTAAACATTTCTAATCCAGATGGACTTGGCATCGTCGCAATGAGTTTATGGAGCACCAGTGACATATTTCATCGGGAAGAAAGCAGTGAGGGATGGGTGCCAGCGACGCTCCTAAGACGAATGTTTCTGGAAGCTCCAAATTACTCTATTGGACTTCGTAGATTACTCAGAACTCCAAGACACGTCTCTGTTAACATGATAATTGCCACTGCGGAAGATGAGGCATTGAACATTGAGTTGACCCCGGACCAGTATTTTGTTACGCAAGTTCCATTGGAAAAAGAGTTTTTTGCTCACAGTAATCATTTCAAGTCAGCCCAATTCTTAGCAAAAGATAATGTTCGCGAGGGCTCACGAGGAAGTTCTTCCCTTTTCCGTGATCGAAGGGTTGAAAGGCATTTAATGAACGCGTGGCCACGTATTAACGAAAGTACTTTTCAAAAGGCATTCAGGGATCATGTCGGTTATCCAAATTCCGTATGTGAACACACACTATCAAAGGAGGAATCATGGAAATCTGCTTTCCACGGCGAAACCACCGTTGCTTCAATAATATTTAATCTTAATCAACGGACGTTACAACTATGTAAAGGACCACCATGCATGGGGTCATACAAAGAATATCGTTTCAAATTTACTCAAATATGAAAATTTCATAATGAAATTTGGAAAAAAATATTTACCTCTTAATACGGAATGATTGGAAAAATAAAGGTATCCCAGTGGCTAAATAAAAATCATTTTGATATTCATAATAAAAATGCAGGTTTAGAATTTCACTTTTTAAAAATCATGGTAGATTTAAGAATTTATTTCAATACATATAGATTGACTAATAAAGTAAACCTAAAAAAATGTAACATAATTGCGTAAAATATTAAACAGTCCTTTCATCAGTTCTCCATCCTTTACTTTAAACCTTGCACAGCTATGAAAACCAACATGCGTAGCTTATTGAATTATAAAAAATAGTTTCAAACAATAAATACCGAGATTTAATCCCATCTGGATCTTTTTTTCTTTCGAGGATTTTCCGAGTCATCCACCTCTTCCCTATTACTACTACTACTACTACCCGGAGGGGGTGGAGGTACAGCACTAGGTGGTGGCATTGCTGGTAGTTTAATTTCTACTTGGGTATCCGATACTACAGGAGCGTCGTCAGATCTCTTGAACTAGAGAAAGCATTTGATTTGTTTTAATGTTTAGATTCCGTCCACAACCAGTACATGTCGATATGCATGCCTGAGAACATACCTGAGACATATACTGTTGTTTAAACGCAGATCGCATTGCGTCAAGTCTACTTGAACCAGGTCCCGCAGATTCAGCACTGCTTGCGGCTAAACCCCCAGTAACGAGTCCTGGTTTAAAAGTTGGCATTGTAAAAGTGCTGCTGGAGGAAGACGACGTGTTGGACTTGGTATCTCCTTCATATCCCAATCCGCGACAACGGCCTACTAAGGACGCCTTTTTTCCCTTTCCTTCCTTAAATCTTGACTTTCTAAACCACGGACTCTGTAGCATAAATGATAAAAAAAAGTAACTTAATAATTATTAATCACGCCGCACAATGACAATCTTAGGAAAATCTAATACAACACTTTCACCTTCATGGCGAGATCCAACAAATTATCGGGAACTATTTGGCCGGCTCCTTCAAGATTACGAACCAAGTGTCCAGCAAATTCTTTATCTTTCTCCGTGACCAACGTATAAGCTGCTCCTACCTCTCCAGCTCGACCAGTTCTTCCGATACGGTGAGTATGCGTGTCTATATCCCTTGCAATGTCAAAATTCACTACTGTCTTGATATGAGGTATGTCCAATCCACGAGCTGATGTATAATAAAATTATTAATTGAGGAATAATTCGTAGAGAATATATCATATTATAGCATTTACAACAAATATATTAAAATTTGTACCCGCTACGTCAGTGGCAACCAGTATGTCGCATTCTTTTTTCCTGAATGAAATTATCACTTTGTTTCGTTCTGTCTGATCCATATCACCATGCAGAAGCAAAGCTTCAAATTCTCGAAGTTTTAAATTATTATGAAGTTCTTCCGCATTTGCCTTTTTAGTGACAAATATTAAAACCGAGCCTGCAGCTGTAAATTCAACTAAATGACTGGTAATCCAATTCCACTTTGCCCCTCCAAGAGGTAACACCAACACTGTTTGGGTAACGTCTTGGTTTGCTTCTCCAATCTCACCCTAAAACATATTAGAATGACTGGCAAATTGAATGGAAACGATTCATACGACGACTTTCACCATTTTAGCAAATTTTACCTGAACCACACGAATTGGATCTGCTAAAGCAATTCTTGCGAGTTTTTCCACTTTTTTCCTCATCGTGGCACTAAACAACATACAATGCCTTTCAGGCCTTACGTGCGCACAGATACTTCGAACTTGAGCTTCGAATCCCATATCAAACCTTTAAAAATCCCAAAATAAAATTTAACAACCAAAACGAAGAAACTAGAAATATTATTTTAAAAAAACTCTAATCGTTCGTACATTCTGTCAGCTTCATCCAGTACCAAGTACGTGACACGCTCTAAATTAGTTACTTTAAGTTTGACCATGTCAATCATGCGCCCTGGAGTTGCAACAACAATTTCTGCTCCTGCTTCTAGTGCTTTCGATTGTTCCCATTTCGACCCTCCTCCGTAGCAGCAACAGACATTAAAATTAAAAACTTTTCCAAATTTCTTTGCTTCATTGTATATCTGTGAACACATAATCAGAATGGTGGAATTGTTGATAATACAAAAAGTATTGCAGAAAACATAACAGTCAGAAAAAGTCGCCGTCTTCTTACCTGTATTGCGAGTTCTCGAGTGGGGCATAAAATTAACCCAATAGGGCCGTCACCCGGTTGAAGCTCTCGTTGATCTGCAATATGAACCATCATGGGCCAAAGGTACGCTGCTGTTTTACCACTACCAGTTTTGGCGATTCCTATAAATGTCATTTAACATTGAAATAACAAGCCAACGAGCCAGTGTGATTACGGTTAAAATAAAATTGCAACTAACCGATTATGTCTCGTCCGGCCAAAATAATAGGAATACCCTGAGATTGAATCGGAGTGGGTTGTGTAAATTCCGACTTTCTAATTGCTTTCATTAGAGCTTCTGGCAAGCCCAAATGTCCAAAACTACTTACAGGTTTTGGAACTGCAGCTCCACTGACCTATATTAATTAGTAGTAGCCAGGATTAGACTCGACTTGATGAAACCAATTGTATATTATAAAAATAAAATTGAATGTAAATGCTTCTTTACCTTAATTCCAAGAGTTCCTCGAAGTTCTTCCACTTGCTGATCACTTAATTGCTCAATATCAGCATGTTGCTCATAAAAGTTTTTCTCAAAAGGAGCATACTCAATCAAAGAATGATCGATTGGAGGCAGAGGATCAATGTACTTTGACTTTTTCGGAGCAATAGGATTTCCATCTTCATCGTATTCCAAATCATTATCCGACTCTTCATCTTTACCAAAGTTGGGGTTCTCTGCAACATATCTGTAGTATGTTTCTTCGTCATCTTCCCCCTCAATGTCATCTCGAATACCCTTCAGTTCCGGTTTTTCAACTTCTTTTTTTGGAGCTTCAGCTTGCTTCTTTACTTGTTTCTCAATTCCAGCCATGAACGCATCAAGAGGGTCGTCATCATCAGAGTCATTTACGTGACGATCCCTTCTTGACGGGCTATTAGGTCCCGGAATATACGCCAAAGGCTCTTCTTCATCCTCATCAAAATATTGCTCCTCAGTTTTATTCCTCCGTTTCACCGCTGCTGAGTACGGATCCGCAGCAGTAGGAACTGAACTAGCATTTTGGTTAATGGCAGTCAACGAAGCAAATCCTTTTGGTTTGACAACATTGGCTTGAATACTAGCTGGAGGCGGAATAGCAGCACCACCACCACTGGAAGACCCACTAGCTGCCTGGAACCTTATTCCTCGTCCGAATCCCCCACCCCATCGACTCATCTTTGACTTGTTCTTGGAACCTAGGGGTTAGAATAAACCATAACGACAAATTAATATTCTTTTCAACCTCCAATATTTCAACAATGACACCACTGCCAAGTACCAGTCAGTAAGTGAAGCATATATCTTACTTGAAACGTGAACGTACTAGAGAAATAAAACTCCAGGCTTGATATTTCAATGTCCTTATTAGCTGCTAGAAATTAGATTGATAACACAAAAACAATGCACTGATATTCCTTGTTGATGTTAAAACTAGGGAGCACATGGAGTATCGCTCAAAAAGACTTCAAAACACTAGGTACTCCGGAGGAGGAGGAGATGCCCCAACACCAGTACACAACTCAAGTGTATCAAAACCAAAACAAATAGATGCCGAAGAGCTGAAGCAGCCACCACCACTGCAGCAAAAAGCCAAATCCATTCTTCAGCTTTGGTACTGTTTATATGCACTCTATGCTTGGGTCTCCTCATTATTCTTCTCTGTTCATACCACCTGTCATCAACAACATCTTCAGCAGCATGAAGACCGGGTGATCACCAACACTCCAAACAATTGGGAACAACAACAGTTCTGTCGACCACCTCCTGAATACTCCTCTTCTGACGACAGTGACAGTATATTTGAGTGCTCTGGAAACTCACAAGAATTGTATGGAACCTTGCACCACCAAGGTCATCAGCAACCAATTGACGAATGCACAACTGAAGACCACGAGTTTCCCTTTGTTGGTCTGATTGACAATATCTGCTACTTTTGGAAACTTTACAGGACGAATAACTCTGCGTTCAAGGAAGAGTTTTCGAGCACTGTTCGAAATTTGGGTTTTTTGTCCACGAGATTTAAAGGGGTGACTTATGGCCACAATATTAATCCCAGCAAAAGTCGACCTCGGTTTGTACAAAAGGGAATTCAGTTGATGAAAAATAGCTCGTTTTTGAAAGCCACTGCTGAAATGACTAGAATAACTACTGTGGATGCCCACAAGAGATGGGTCCTTGCAATGGCACTCGCTTCGCGGCTATTGATATTCATCATACAGGTAACTAACCAGTTGGTCCGAAAATTATCAGAAGATAAATAGATGCATTATTATTTCTTTAATTTGAGATTTGTATTGTGATTTCCTTTCAGTTTGTAACGATAAACCTTCCAGACTACTTTAGACATAAAAATGATGGATTCCAATTTATTCCGGAGCCAACTTTTGGAAAAAGATTGGATGGACTTGTCACTTCCACATTTGGAGGTTACCTAAACTGGGACGCCAATTACTTTCTCCACATTTCCGTTTACGGTTACTCCTCTGAAAACATGTTGGCTTTCTTTCCTCTTCTTCCAGTGGTTTTATACGTGCCTTCCAGGATTGTGTCAATCATTTTGAGCCCCGTCATTTCCCTAAGTTCTGTTGTACTTGTTATGGGAGTTTTGCTTAACACTTGGCTTTTCGTCAAGTGTGCTGGAAATATTTATGAGTTGGCAAAGATGTGGGCGAATGGTTCACAGCAATTTATTACAACTGCGTGTGTCATGTTTTGCTTCAATCCAGCCTCCATATTTTTCAGTGGGTTGTATACGGAAACATTGTTTGCTTATCTGACAAGCAAAGTCATCCTCTCACTTTTTCAAGGGTAGAATAATAATTAGCAAAGTTTAAATAAAACTTAATTTGATTTTATTTTGTGTGAAAACTTATTAATTTAATGTTGTTGCAGTAATTACTGGTCATCCATTTGGTGTGCTGCGTTGAGTGGTCTCTGCCGGTCGAATGGACTTTTAAATGCTGGGTTCATAATTGCTTTTATTCTACAACGTGAGCTGTCCCAAAGGAACAAGCCTATCAATCTTGTGGCTTTCATTAGTCAATGTTTTATAATAGGAAGCTTGTCCATAATTCCTTTCATTGTGTTCCAGGTATTTCTAACTTCAAGCAGATTTTGTTCAGATTTTTTTCATGCATGAAATATGAGTTGTATGAATTTCTCTGGGTTCATTCTAGGGATATGGAGTTCGTCAGTTTTGCCAAGAGGATAAGGAGTATAATGCTAATGATGTACCCTTATATTGTTCATTTACACCTGCAACTCGTCCTTCCATGTGGACATTGCCGTATTCATACGTGCAGAAAAAGTACTGGAATGTTGGTTTTTTGAAGTAATATATCTCGATTATTCTTGAATTATAAACTTGAAACAATGAGTACTGAGCATTTCATAAAGAACTTTTACTTCAGTCAGTACATTATTAATGCTAATTCTTTTGTCGGTAGTTATTTTCAATTCAAGCAGTTGCCTAACTTTATTTTGGCAGCACCAGTGCTTTTTGTACTGGGTTGTGAATCTTGGTCTACTTTTAAACTCTCAGTAAGTTCTGACTTAAATATACTTTGGATTTCTTATCTT
The DNA here is from genome assembly GCA_964034955.1 of Orchesella flavescens. Taxonomy (NCBI): domain Eukaryota; kingdom Metazoa; phylum Arthropoda; class Collembola; order Entomobryomorpha; family Orchesellidae; genus Orchesella; species Orchesella flavescens. Next base: position 17,127,585 of record OZ035955.1, on the reverse strand, counting down.
GAAATAATTATTATCCTTAATTTATTAGTGTTTTTGTTCATTTCTCAGTTTCGAGAAATTAAGTCTCACATGGCCCCGGTGGGTTTATACGAATGTCTTCAAGCTGCTCACGGACTCTTTCTTACCTTTTTCTGTTTTTTCTTTGTACACGTTCAGGTAATTAAACTAAAGTGATACCTTTATTAACAGAAAAATTGTCACCTTTTAAGTAAACGAAATGTATATGTTTTGAATTACAAATATTACTATTAGGTTTCCACCCGTATGATCATGTCTGCATGTCCTTACCTTTATCTTTATTTGGCAACTTCATATGAGGATGATGTTGAAAGGTTTAGAAATCATGAGCTAGCTCTTCCCAAGAAATCATTAGCAGTTACACTGTGGTGCGTGATGTATTACTTGATTGGAACGATTGGATTTTCATTAGGTCTACCTTGGACATAACATTACATCATTTAATTTTGTAGTGACATATGAATAGATTACTTGAAACGTATATGACTATATTATGTTTTATGTAATGTTTTTTTCGTGCTTTGTTTTATACAAAATATATATATTTCAAAGGCTGATTGCTGTGATATGAAATAAATTATAATGTTTCAATATAATCGTGGGGCTATTCATGGGGCTTGATTTTCAAGATTAAGTGCTATTTTCATATTTTTATTCAATAAAAGTACGATTACTCTATCATTTAGCTTTTATATATACACACTACTACAATTGCAAAGTATTTGATGCATTTTTTCAACTAAATAATTGTCTAACTTTTAGTGAACCTTTGTCAACTAACTCAAAATATTGTGGTTGATTTACGGTATCTTTCATATCGGTAGCGAAGTCCTTGCTTAGACCTTTGAGATATCTACATAAATTGAAAAGTTAAAGTTTCCTTATATCACAACATATATGATACCTATTTTTTTATTATGTTATAATGTTGTAATACTCATCCATTACGTACGCGACTGAGTTTGGTTAGAATCCAAGCAAAAATGCCCCGAAAGGAACTTATGCACGACTTTCCAGAATTTCTACCATCATTGGCGTTGTCATATTCATTGTCCGGAATTTTGCAATGTTTACTCATGTATTGAGAAACTTCAGCATATTCAGGGGAAACCCTGAAGAATCAGAGGAAAAAACGGACTTTAATTTTATACAGAGATCGATTAGGGTACTTAATGAAATTCGAGAATTACACACTTGTTTATCCTAACTCTGGATTGATTGTTGGATATAAACTCTGAACCTTCAAACACTACTTGCTGAGGTTCTTCATGTGACCATTCCGCAACCTACAAATATTCTTTGCATTAATATATAGCGGTCTAACTTTAATGCTAAAAGTTTCAAAACACGCCATAACAATAGTCAAGAAAGTACCCGTTCTGTAGCAAAGGCTCCCGGTCCAAAAGGCTCATAGGTGATGTCTATATTTACATCTTCCGGCTTTTCCTCACTTCTGATAAAATTGAAATTCTGATCTGTGAAAGTCGGGAATGTTGCGATTTGTTTACCAAACTTCTTTTGGCGATAATCTGGTAAGTTGTCGTCAGGTGAGAATGCTGACTTTCTCGAGGATTTTGCAGAGATTGGAGTTGCCGGTAGCCGGATTAGTCCTTGTGAGCCCAGTTCTGTTAAAACATCATCCGCCCTTATGTATCCAGTTCCTTTGTATGTTATTTCTCGACCAGAGTTCTTTTTATCAGTAACTTTCACCACAGTCCTGACTTTCTCCGGGTGGTTCAACAAATCTGAATCCGTAGCTGGTTTTGAGATATGCTTTCTTTGAAATTGCTTTTTAAACAGCCGTGTATCTGGATTCCGTCTAACTTCTGGCTTCCCAAATGCCATGGAAGAAGACTCTATGGAAGGTGGTGATCTCCTCTCTGAGTCAAATAGCTTGTTAAAATCTTGTTTTACAAAATCATCAGTCTTCATTTCCTCGTCATTAGACGTTTTCAAACTTTCATCACTGACTTGTTTTCTGTACGATCTTCGACTGCTTGGTCGGTCACCCACGATAGCTTCCGTAAATTCAAACACTGGCTGCAGTACAGCAACTTCTCTTTCTCGTGATGCCAGCGTGTTTCGAGAAGCAGATTGTGGCCTTGGAGTACTTACTCGCGATGGCTTTTTACTTGGAATTGGTGAAGCTGGCAACCTTGCATTGGGAAAGGAACCACGATGATCAACTCCAAAAGGAGTAGTAAAAGATGCCGTTTCAGCTTTGAAAGCTGTCTCATGAACGCCATGAAAATGAGCAAAGCTTGTTTGCACTTTTGGGCTAAGGCTCCCAATACTCCGAAACCTATGCTTGGGTTTTGGTCTTTTAAATAATTTTGCAACTGATGTATTATCTTTTAATTGAATGTTTGTACTACTCCGGTTCTGCGGTACCAAAAGCCACCACTTTGCAATTGTTTCGGCACTGTTCTTATCTAACGGAACCAATCTCATGAAAAAATATAATGTTCTGTCACTTTCTCCACCCCAGCGATCAACGTGCGTGAATTTACATTCATGTACTTCATCGTCTTCATCAGAATCGTCCTCTGCATTGTGCAATTTCATGAACAGAGTGAAGGAAAAGCTGTACAGGTCTGCGGCACTTAGCAAATCTTGAATGTTTCCTTTGCTCGGGTAGCCACAATACTTGATGGCGTCAATTGTAAAATTGTGGGACCATGGCTGGGTAACCAACTTGTAATTTAGATCCTCAAAATATGAATATCGATGCTTCAACAATACTACTTCCGTTTCATGTGCCGAGGCTTCGTTTTGCAAGCATTCATAAGCTAAAACAGAAAAGAGGTCGGTACATTCCGTTTCAGCGATGGTGAATAACTCACCAGCCACCTTAACCTTTCCGTCTTTATCGAACTCGAAACAATTTAAATCAAAAGGGTATAAGCTGCGACGTCTTGTGTAAAGGGTTCTATCAGTAAACACTTTGAGAAGTTCTGCATCGTTTCTGTTCGGAGTGTCCCGACCAAGCCTTTAAAAGGAAAATAAATCGTGTGACAAAAAAATGTGTACATTAATAATTATTCATGCACGTGGTTTATATGGGGTAACTTGAACCGTACCATTCTTCGACGCTGGTTTCCTCACCATTAATCAGGGTCTTGTGAGATCCCTTGTAGATGCCATCGTCAATCTCTCGCCTAGATAAATTCTTGATAAACTCCCAATGACCGTTATCGTAGTCCCCAGTAAAATAGAAGAAATGAAAAGCGGTTACATTATCGTAAAGAAGACAGTTTTCCACTCGATATGTACGATTCGTAGAATTGCAGTATTCCTGGATTGTAGCAAAATTATATTGATAAAGCTCTCCAGCTGCTGTTAGTTCAGTGGAGGAACCCAGGGTGCCAGATAAATTCATATACATCTTGTAAGTTTGTTTGGGATTCTTTGCCCATTGCCGCTGAAGAAGGTTGTTTCCATTGATGTGTTGCACTTCAATTGACTCTGAAAATTTCTCCCACTTTTCATTGGTAACAAAGTCAACAACCTGCATCCTAATGTCTTTGTGGTGGGACTCGTCTCCATTGTACACAGCTTGTGACACTGCCTTAAACATGCAGTCACCTGAGCCGCCATTGGGTATTATTAAAAAACCCTCATCGTTTAGTTCAAGGTGTCGCTCAACGTACTCCGCACTGTTAAGAAGATTGCTTCAATAAGTTTGATTTTATAAACATTTAGACTAGTACATCATTTGTACTGCTCCCAAAAGTTTTCAGCAAATACTTAATCATCAAATCATAAGTTGAATTACATTACTTCTTGAGATAACGATCGTAGCTCTCTTTGTTGTTGTTAACGTCATATAGTATTCCGACCTCATCCATAGTTGTAGTGGCTACTTGCTGTTGTAGACAATCCAATCACGCATGATAGTCAACAAAATTTAAATGGTCAGAAACCAGTTTTTCTATTTTTCTGAAACTAAAAAAGTCCGATAGGCTCTCACAAGGTGTATGTTTTATGGTTATATTAAATTTTATCCTTAGTTTCTACAGCAATCCCTTTGTATTTACATGGAATCCATCAAACTACACAGGACTGTCAACCACGTAGACATTCTGTGTGCGGGTCTGTATCTAGTGTATTTTATAAAATTTATAAATTCATTTAATGAATCTTATGAATATGGTTTAGATCAGTTTATATCATGCATATCAATAGAAACATGTTTATAAAAAACGAGGATATATGGTGCATGTATTTAAAATGCACAATAGGCGTTTTTTATGGGAGCATTAACTTTTGTTCATATGCTTATTTGGTGTGCATTTGCGAATAATTCGCTAATAATTTATAGATCGAATAAGTCACATGCTACGTAATATATTTATTTAATATTTAATTTGCGACTACAACACCACAATCTAAGTGTCGTAGTTGTGTAGTGAAATTTTTTTCACCATGTATGTGTTGAACACATTGTGTTCAATATCTGTTCGATGCTTTTATGTTTCGAATTGATGAATCTGAATTTCCTCTCCATAATCAGCGTAATCTCCCAAAATTCTTCCTTGTCTAAAGACACCCCAATTTATCGGAAGATAGCGTTTTGGCTGTTCGTTAGAGACACACTGATCCAAAGGTTCTACACACGTTTGATATGAGGGATTATAAAAGAATGGTACACTTAGTCTTTCACTTTCAGAGTTGGCCAAGACACGATGAACTGGTGCTTTATAAATTCCATTGGACCAAACTTGCATCATGTCTCCAATATTTATAACGAACGAACCTAAAAAAAAGTCCCAAAGACTTGTTACTCAAATGGCAAATTTACAACAACAAAAACACAGCAAAAGTGACCTTGAATTGGTGGAACATCATGGAACTCTCCGTTTTTTTGAACTTGTAGGGAAGTAATACTGCTGTCTTGCAGCAGAACTGTTAACACTCCTGCATCTGCATGTGGACCAACGCCTAAGTTTTCCCCAGCATTAGGACAAATAGGATAGTAATTTAGTCGACAGAAACTGGTGTCGGTAGTTTCATTAAAGTGATATTTCATTGTTGTTGGTTCCACATTCAATGACAGGAATATCAAGTCCATAAGTAAAGATGATAGCGAATGCATTTCCTGCGTGTATATTTGATCGTTTTAAAGTTATTGGAATTCCCAAACCATGCTGCTTAATCTATTTTAATATTAAATACAAAATTACGGAGAAATATTGCAACAACGTTTCTTTGAATTGGGGCATGTCTTCAGGCCACTGGTTCTTTCCTGCATCCAAATCAATTCCATTCTCAATCGTATTGACTTCCGAAGGGTATTCGGCACCAAAGTCGTAGGCCTCTTTCCAATCAACTTTCTGCTTTGTCAACTCGGTATCTGTGTACCCACGATAGTTATCCTACATAATGACGTTTAAAAGTGGAATCGGATATAAAGAACTTTCAATTATTAACCAAACATATATTATGCCCATAAAAATAGCTGATGGTTTAATTTGATAAAACTTTCTCTCACTGGTTGCCGCTGAACAGATTTTTTGAGCGTCTTTGGCTGTTTAAAAAAGTCATTTGAGACTTCAAATATGTCTTTTATCAACTTTGGATTGATTCCATGCCCTGTTACGTAAAAGAATCCCCATTGAATACATGCATTTCTAATATTTTTTATGAGTTTCCGGATTGACGGCGATGAAAAATTTGGAATACTGTTCGAATCTGTTATCTCAAATACGTTTATTAGCGGAACGGAAGTTTCGTTAATAATTTGGTTATGCCCCATTGTTAGAAAACTGGCTAAATCACGTGGCTTGATTCCTAGATGATATGTATATCCTATTATCACTGACTGTTTTTGGGGTGTGCGACGAATATCTACATTGAATGACAGAAACATCTCTACATTCAACATTAGATACACACACAGCATTTTACTCGTACATCTTGAAATTGGCTTAAATGAGCATGTGGTGCAACTATGGATAATCACTCATTATAAGGATTAGAGATTATGGATGTGTATATATTCTAGGATCTTGTTCCACCAACCATCACGCTGATATTAAGTGATTTGTTATCCAACAATTATTAATTCTTTATTAAGAAAGCTAATTATATAGTGGCTGTAGTAGTAGTTTTCGTTTTGCTATGCTTTTTAATCTTAACATGTGACGCAACCTGTCATTCCAGTTGTATCATCTTGTTCACTTTTTTCTAACTCAAAATCATTTCGCTTTGCAAGACACCATAAAGCATTACTAACACTAAAAAATGAGTGTAAGATGGACCCAAGTAATGCATAGAAGTGTGTCCAAAGTCGAACATTATTGCTAAACATTTCGCGGCGCAGCATGCCAATGTCAATGAGAACACTGGGCATATATTATGGTATGTATATATATGGTATCAATGTCCAAATTTCATGCATTAACTAGATAGAAAACTGCTAAAGATGTTCTTATAGTGCTTTCATTACCAAAAATTTAGAGATAATTTTTTATCCATAATGGTCACGCATGTATATACCTAATCTGAATGAACCTCTGATTTTGCCAATTTTCTAAACCATTAATGCTACTGCTGTTGACTACACACATTGATTTCCCTGATTATTATTTTTATTATTTGGAACAGCTAACCAGGGTTGACATAAACCAACAGCACGCTTGCACTTGCACACTTTGTTGTAAAACAAACACATATTGATGCATGTATGTATATTACCACAATGTAATATTATGTTATTCGTTTCATGCATAATATGATAAGGAAACCACGCTATATTTTTCATAACATAATGCAAGTACTTGGAAGGAAACATATTTCCTCATGAAATAGTTGACCATATTAGTTAGTCATACGAAAACTGAGGATGTGGCTTCATTTTTTATATATGTTATTAGATTTTTACTGGCAAGATTAGCGAGAAATTTGGCTCTGAGAGGATTGTGGAATTCAAATGATTTTTCAATTGACAAATATTTAAGCTTACACTATATTATTTTAGAGAATATGAATCTCCGTTAAAAAAGTGACGTGTGATCTGATATAATATAGATCTTTCAGTTTAAAACAGTAATATGAAGTGTTTATGCTCATTTATTGCAGTATTTTATATTCTAAATTCACATTGTGTGAAAGCAGTAGAGGGGGAGCCAAGTTTCCTGAACGTTTTTTTAAGTGGTAGTAATCCACCTTATAAAGAACATGTAAGCCGAATTTCAAACATTTCCTATACGATACCGGCAGCTCAAAGCAATGATACGATGGTGGACTCAAGCACCTGGTGGATGGAACTAAGTTGCGTGGGTGAGAAACCAACCCGATGGGTCATATGGAAGCCTGAAGCCGAGCAGCTCGAAGTATACTTTTTTTTTTACATTATTCTAACGTTAGTTTCGAAATATTTATATAGGAAGTATGACTTTGATTAGTTTCAGATGGACAGTTTAATAAGAATAGAAAAAGAGCGGAAATGGGTGCATAATCAACTTCATTATTTCTCCAACCTACGATTTAACTTTACTGAATCAAGTAAAGAAGGCTCTGGCATAAATTTTAGTTGCTTGTATGAAAAGGATTGGCTTCGTGGTAGGTTTACTAATGAGTTCAAAAATTTGACTGGGATTGGAGTGGAAGTAAGGCCATCATTTTTTGATGATGATTTAACACTGAAAGAAACAGTCGTTAATGTGCTAAACAGTGAGAACAAGATCTTATTTAAATTTAAATGGTCCTTTTCTTCGTCTAACAATACATGTTGGTTTAATAGATAAGGCTTTCAATATTTACTACCGGGCTACCGAAAGTCATTTTCTTTCCTGCCCAAATAACCTTACTGTTGAATTGAACAATGGACGAGGTGGGTCTGTAGCAAAATGTGATTCTAAAGGAGTCACATTATCTTCCGATAAGTGTAGTGATATTGATACATGTGATTCACTTGCGATAATTTATATGACGGTAAATAACTTTTTTATGTTAAAATTTAATTATTTTTAGCCATAATTATCAATTATTTTTGTCCAACTCTCAATCTTAGAAGCAAACAAAAAACTGCCGGGGTAATTTTGCAAAACTGGGGTCGTCAACTTCTTTTTTGACTATTCCACATCGTCGGCTGCCAATTGTAATTTATTGCAAAAATCACAGAAACGACCAAACCTGGACAGCCTTTCAAATTGTATATCCCAGTTTTGGACACATAAATCAGTCCCTATTGTACCGTAAGTGCTATATGCAATGGCAGAAATAGCGTAGTGAATACGTAATCAGACATAAGAGAGACAATTTATAATACATACTTAATTTTGCAGACAGTTCTATCAAAGAAGCTCTAAACAGTAGTTCAATTCGGATTATGACTAAAAATAACACTCTTATATTTGCTGAAAATGAAACGGTGGAGTTTACTTGTATTGCTCTGAAATATTTATACATGCGAAATTTCGCATGGTTAATGGGAGATAAATTTTTGCATGGTTGGTATTGAAAATCGATTCTTTATACTTTATTAGTCACAGTATACCTGGATATTATGTATTATTTGTTTTAAAGATTCAAGACATGAAAAATATGAAACCAAAGATAATTTGCTTGTTGTAAAGCGGAATATTAAATTGACTTCCAAAACCATTTCATGGATTTCCTGTCAAGGACCTGTTTGGAATTCGGAAGATCTGATGACGTCGACGATAAATATAACTGTATTTGGTATGAAAACATTAACACATTTAAAATCGATTTGACACCTTTGGTAGAAATACCTTTCAAATGATTTAATTTGATTGAATTTTGTTACCTTAATTTACCTTAATTGTTAAATTGTTCAAAGTTAATATTATTTCATGTTAATACAGCTTCCAGCCCTCCAAACGGTGAACTTCTTCACAATATAGTTGACGGTGGACATGATAACTTTACTTGTAAATATTGGGGATGGCCAAGACCAACAGTGACATGGATATTTTCAGAAAATGTATGTTTTTTAACTAGAAATTAATTGCATTTACGCATGAGTATGCAAAACTTGTTAACTAACCTGTTTTCCACAACAGGTAACTACTTTACCTCCCAACTTGATAGTTGAAAATTTTGATCGTGCTCCTAACATAACTTGGAGCGAAATTCATGTCATTCCAAGTCGAAGTAAGGTATATACAGTAACTTGTAAATTGGAAAACCTGAATGGCACCATTGCACTTAACAGTAAAAATATTGTAAAAGGTAAAGTCGGTAATAATAATATTTTAAATGCTGAATTTTCATTTCTGTATTAAGACAATCAAAAGGATAAAGTTGTTTTTCAACAGATTCCAAGATCATTTATATAGTAGTAACCATCCTTAGCCTTGTACTATGTTTGGCATCAGTATTCATGTACTGGAGATATCGAAAAAAGGTGGGTGAACAACAGGAATTGACATCGGAAGAGATAAATGAATTTTACAGTGGTGTTGCAAACAACTCTACAACCTATGAAGCATTGTATCTACCTTATAACCCTGAATATGAAATTGACCGTGAGCAACTTAAACTGGATGGTAGGTTGAGAGAGGAATCCATTGGTAATAGTGAATATGCTCTCTTCTCTAAAAGATATTTTGTGAATTCTTAGGGTCAATATTAGGATCGGGACAGTTTGGATTAGTTTTGAAGGGGTGTATAGGAACCGTTCCTGTTGCAGTTAAAACCGTGAAACCTATTTCAGACCTAATTTACATAAAGTCGCTACTTGCAGAGTTAAAAATACTCCAATTTGTTGGAACCCATCCTAGTATTGTAAATTTGATTGGAGCAAACACATCAAATATAAAAAAGCGTAAGATTCGTTCATATTCAGTAGCACACTTTTGTTTGAGCAAAAAAAATGAAAAGGCTAATTGGAAAATCCCGTTATAGGGGAAGTTTTCCTAATTCTTGATTACTGCTCTAATGGTAATTTGGTCAATTTCTTACGGCAAAGTCGTGACCGTTTTGTAAATTTCTTTGGCAATTCCAGCCCAACCGAAAAAGCATCGTAAGTAAAAATACAACAAGGCAGAAAACTTATATAAAGGTGTGTTAATCTTTAGCTTTGGTAGAAGTAGAAGATACAAACTATACTTATCTTTTAAGGCGGCCATTGTATGAAAACAGAATGGAAATTACTCTCACTACAGGTAATTTGATCATGTTCGCTTGTGAAATTGCGAGTGCGATGGACCACCTTTCTTCAAAAAATGTAAGCGTTTTCAGCATTAATGAAAATCCTTTAAACAGTTGTCTTTCATGATCTTTTAATTCTCAACATTTTCTAAAGGTAATTCATGGGGATCTTGCGGCCAGAAACGTGCTTGTCACAGAGGATTTCCATGCTAAAGTTTGTGACTTTGGACTGGCAAAACAATTACTTCATTACTCTGTCTATGTTCAAAAGATCGATGTAATAATTCTTAAATAACATGTGTAAAACACATTCTTATCATGTCTAATATATTCATAATGAATCATTAACTCAATAACAGTGTCCGCTCCCGTTGAGATGGATGGCGATAGAGTCATTACAAGTATTTTTTAGTATTCATTTAATTTCTACTAACATTATTATGGCTATTTTTTTATTAAACCATTGTGTCATGTTATGTTAGGATATGGAGTTTTCCCTAGCTTCGGACAAGTGGAGTTATGGTATATGTCTATGGGAGGTATTTTCTCTAGCAGAACTACCCTATCCTGGTGTACAATGGAGTTTTGAGTCATACAAAATGCTACAAGAAGGTTACAGAATGGAGAAGCCACAATTTGCAAATGATTCCATGTAACAACAAAGTTTCTGTCACTTCTCGCTAACTATAATATTTATCCTTTAACTTACTTGGTATGTTTAATCAGTCATAGATTAATGTTGCAATGTTGGAACGCTCAACCATTGGAAAGACCTAATTTTCAATATATAATTAACGAACTGAAGAAAGAAGAGGACATGCTTACGTAATTTTGTAAACCATATCTCACCGCAAAGACGACTCATGACATTTCGCCTGCGCTATGCGGTCTATCGAAAACATTTTTTTGCCTTCACCTATAAATAATTATAGTGCAGTGCTTTAACAATTTTAAATAAACAAATTAATATTTTGACATGTTGAAATCACAGTAGTTGTACAAGAAGATTTCATTCTATACTCATTTGACCACTAACAATATTCATTCAACTTAAGTTCCTTGCCTATTATCATGGTTTGTTTTGGGTTAAATATCATGTTTTTCTCTTTGTTTGTGGTGAATCATGAATTACAGTCTTAAATTTTGTAAGTTGATAATATCTTCAACTTCCTCATTACATTTTCTGGATCTGCCTTGGCTGCTTTCTTTATTGCAGTGAAAAAATTTACATCATAAAGACCGTCAGATTACTTGGATATTGCAAACAGATTGTGTAACCCTATTATTGCAATTAAAATTTCGCAAAATCATCATGCACAGCCATGATTCAGTCTACGAAGATTCCTCGTGGCATGCGATGCCACTTCAAAAGGAAGAATTATCAATCAGTAAAACATATAACAACTACATAATATTTGTATTTACGCGAAAATTCCATTTAGCTTCTGAAGTAGTAGGTGACATGGGTTCTACTTTCAATTTATAGGCAAATCAATAGCTGCCCGAGGGCAGTTTGGTGCATCATACATGCTGGGACGTATTCGAACAAATGTCGATAAATTCCTTCCAACTAGAATTGATAGGAAAACGATGGTAAAGTCGTGTGGTGAGAGTGAAAAATGTTTCAATGGGTTAAGGTCAGAAATGAATGTTTTGCATGATCTTTGCCACACAAATGTACTACAACTAATTGGATATTGTTTAGAGGACACTAATGACGGTAAGAGACAATGCCGAAAGAAACCATTTATCTCTGAGTATCTATTTTCATGCTAATATTATGATTTATTATAATTATTGTAGAGCCAAGAGTAATCTTAGTGTATGAGTATTGTTCTAACGGAAGCTTAATAAAAGTTCTACAAAAGGGCAGGCCACATTTTGATAGTGGAAAGTACAGCCCAACAAAGGCCATCAACAATGAAATTCTGTTAGCGTCAAATCAATATAATATCAATGAATCAAACTACAAACAATTCTTCAAACTTAAATTTACTTTCAATTCAAATAGATCACCAGATATATATTTAAACTTTTGTGGATGGCATCTACTTCGATGGGTGACTGAAATTGCAAGAGGGCTGGAGTACTTGGCCTTCAAAGGGGTTAGAGCTTCTAACGGAAAAAACATGGTTTCGTTCTGATGTCATTATGATTCTACTTTCTTTATCTGCTTTCTCTTAGATTGTTCATGGAGACCTTGCAGCGAGAAATGTTCTCCTTACATGCGACTGGACAGCTAAAATTTGTAATTTTGGTTTGGCGCAGCGTCGAAACATACAGGATTCTTATGCCAAACAGTTGAATAAGGTATATTTATTTTTAACAACTGAACTGAATTCAATGTTATTTAACTGTCTAACATTTCAATATATGCCTAACGAAATAGCAAGTACTACCACTGGCATGGATGGCACCAGAAACCATTCAGAATTTTTCATACACTGAGAAGTCGGATGTGTGGAGTTTTGGCATAACTCTATGGGAAATCTATACTTTGGGCGACGTTCCATATAAGGATGGAAATTTTCGAATTGATGAAAAATTTTGGATTCTTCTTATGCAAGACGTACGGCCAAACCGGCCACCACATATGAATGAGCACATGTAAAAACTAATTTTAAACCTCATCTCCTATGACCTTTAAGTTGATTTGCGACATAAATAGAAAACATTTAGTTTGTAACTAATTTACTGAATCACTGTTATAGATGGGATCTACAAAGATCATGTTTGTCATTCAATGCTCAACAGCGACCAACTTTCTCAAAAATCAAAAGCTTCCTGGAACGGACCGTTAAGGTTAACAAATCAAAGTGGGAGGGAGAGGACACAATGTCTAGCCATCCATGCAGTGGAAAGGGAAACGGAACTTTACCAAGGAAAAAAGAAAGCAAAACGGTGACATTTGTTACTCCTACAAACAGCGGACTACTGAGAAAATGTTTTCATGCAGCCGATGACTTTTTGTTCCAACATGCTCACAAAGCTCACAATTAGTGAATATTCCAGCATCGTTTTAGTGCTTTATTGAGTCTTTTACTCCATAAATCATTCGACATTTCAGTATTATTAAAGTCTCTTGAAATAAGGTAAAACTTGTATTGGGGCAGAGTAGTCTCGTAACCATACTGGTCCATCGAATACAACTCCAGTGTTACTAGACCATACCCCTCTGGGAAGATAAATGTCCCTGGAAGTACTATTTTCGATTAGAACAGGGGCAACTAAAATATTTTCTCCTAGCATATACTCTATTAAAAAGCAATAAAATATGTTAATATTTACTGGCTCTGTTGGTCATTTTACTTATAATTTCAAAATTTTCTACTTACGGTCATCAATCATATATGTTTCGTGGTCCTCTGGATCAACCCACCACATTGGTCTGTTTATTGGAGTGCCTTCCGTAATCGTATTATTTACAGCCAGTAAAATATCCTTCCAATTCTCTGCTCTGATAGCCAATATTGATTTTGTAATTTCTGACAACTAAAATGAAATATATACATAGTTATAGTGAGTGATGGTGACACAGACATTTCTAAATTGTCAAGATATTAAGCTGTGTACATGATTGTACATACCTGTGGATTTTCGGGATAGCTCCAAGGCACGATGGAAAACTGGACTGCTGGCATAAATGCATTTGCTTGCATCCACCGAATCCATAACTCGGCCGATGGCTTGTAATTATTTCCTCCAATCATATCCGGTAATGCATAGGAATATCCAAGTATTCCAAACTGAAGTAGAGATGGAATTAAAGACTGCAAACCGTTATCATATCCCCATCTGGATCCTTTATCCAGCATTCGGGTGAATATTGGCAAATCCTGTGGTGTACAAATTCTTATATAAGATCTTGTGGTAATTTAGACGCTTCCTAGCTGTATTTTGTGAATGAACTATATTTTACCTGACTTTGTCTTCCAGTTCGGACTTCAATCAATCCTCCAAACTGGCTCACAGCGTCAACATAAGCTCTCGTAAATTCATTTGGATATAAGAGATTGGAGCCCTCGCTAAGGATAAATTCCCAGGGTAGGCGGTCAGTTTCTCCTCCATCAAACTTAAATGCATCAATGTCATAAAATGTTTGAAGTTGTTTCAAACGATTAATCCACCATTCTCGAGCTTCTGGATTTGTAAAATCTAAGACACCAGCATCACCGTGCCACCATGTTGTAAAAGCCGGTTTTCCTTTGTTATCTTTCAATAAGTAGCCCTTGGTGAAAGCTTCGTTGAAAAGCCCTGTGCATTCTTGAAGTGAAAGCAAGAGAAAATTTTTTCAAAGAAAGTAATAAAAATATCTATATAGATATTTAACGTGATGGGGCACAACTAACCAAAGTTGATGAACGGATGGGTCCATAAAGTGACTCGAAATCCAAGTTCATTCAGTTCTCGAACCATACCTTAAAGGTGAACGAACATGTAGATTAAGAAAAAATGTGATTTTATATTTGTGATTTACTTCGGGACATATGTATCATACCTGCTGGACCCGGAAATTTTATAGGATCAAAAGTATTCTGACCATAGCACTCGTCCCATCCATCATCTATTTCAAAGTGTGAATTTGTGGAAAATCCTTCGCTAAGGATTTTTTGAGCATGCTTTATTACAATGCTCTGATTTATATTCGCATTGAATTCATTCCAAGTGGACCAAAATGGCTTTAGCATCATATCCTGATCTGGAGAACCAGTTGGTTTCTCATAAAACTTTGGAAATGTGCTTTGATGAACATGGAGAATGTTGTTTCCAACACAAACATCATATTTTAACTCCAATCGTTCTCTGAATTTGTAGGGATGTTCATTTTTTGCTGAGATACACAATTGCCTCCCAGCCAGCGGGTTCCAATCTACACAAAATGTGCAGATTTTTTAATGGGTACATGTATTTAATACCATACGTCACTGCAATTCAATGTCTTAGAAGCTTTTTAACTTACCGACAAACAGAGGAGTATCCTCATCAATGTGCATTGCAATGCCATTGGAAAAGAGAAAATAGTTTTCAATAACGCCTCCGTATTTTGCACCGGTAGTTGTTGATGTATAATCACCAGTGACAAATGCAGTATCAGGAATAATTTGAGCATTGAGGGGCCAGGTCTGATTATACGTTGTTCCACCACCATACCTAAAATATGACATAAGATACCAAAAGACGTTTTGATCTTGATACGATACAAATAATTTTGCAAATTTGTTTGTATATTAGTTTAAGTACATATAAATGCCTTCATCAATGGATAAGCAATCTTGCAACTTTCTAGCGTATGTGGAAGTCCATTGGACTCTGGTGCATTGAATATTTCTTTCCTCTTCCAAATATTCTGTCAAAGTTAAATTGGCATAATCTCCATAACTGAGGCAGCTTTCGTTTTCAACAATGCTGTTGATTTTACAAGGGGTTGCATTTCCAATCGCTGAAGGAATAGAAATTCCAAGATTTCCAACGATAGCACCTATAGGAGTTAATTTTAATATAAACAAATCTGCAGCTAGTTATTTAATCGCTTTAGCTTGCTGGGTAAAGAATATAATTTTGAAGACTTTTTATTGCCTTTAGTTGTTGTCCAAACTATTTGCACCTTGTTGTCCTCTGATTTTATGTGTCTTACTGTTGTATGAGAACATGTTGATTGTGGTTCAAATAAAAGTAGTACAAGTAATATACACTTTGTTGTGTAATAAAATAAGCTTTGCATTGTTGATGGGCAAATTGGTTTTCCACTGGGGTATCGATTTACTTACAGGTGTAAATAAAACCCTACTTTGAAACTGAATACATTTTAATGTCTGTATTATACCTTGTTTTTTACACATGTTGTCGAGATAAAAACATACATATAACGTGACGTGACAAAAGTGATAAACTAATCATGTAATCGTTACCCAGTTTCAGTGTCAGGAAAATAGCATGTCTGCAGGGCTCAATTGAACTTCATGCGTGCATTTTAGTAAAGCACAGAATGCCAAGAAAACCTACCTTACCTATGTGTTCGATTAGTTTGATAAGTTTGCATTTTTATAATTTTTGCTTTCTTCATTCCGTAGACTCTTAGAAAGTATAGTATGCATATACATTCAAACTAACTGATATGCTGACCTGGTCAAATTTTTAATCTGCGACTCCAATTTCTAAAAGCATCAACATCAGGATATCGGAAGTGTCTGAAACTGTCCACATCTGATAAACATTCAATTGTGTAAAGTCAAGGTTTCATTAAAGCTAGGAATTATTTCATATCATTTTATCATTTCATTTTATCTTGGTGTGAAGCATATAAAGCATCTTAAAATATGATAGCTTCACGACTGTGGAACTGGAAGCCAAAAGCAATACATGCATCAACTCTCTGGCACAACATATAATATCAACGCACACCTTTTGTCGTATCACGTGAAATTATCTTTGTTTGCTTATCAAGTCGAGTTTTTATCATTTCATATGCATAAAAGGTAAAGTACTACTTGGACTTCTCCAGCACATACGTTGTACATGTATGAATAGTTTCTAATGTAGAAATGTACTCTTTTTATAATGATGTAAATGGAACTGGCAGCTGCAACAACAAATTTATTTCACCGCACATAGACTTGCACCCATAAATATTAGTATGGTATAAAAGTGCATTGATATATAAAGGAGGCGTAGTGACCAAGTTTGAAACTTTTTCTTCAATTAATTTTGAATACTTCCTTCATATTCAAAATGAAAACTAATTTATTGGCACGGCTTCAAATACTATTCGTACTATATTCATGCTTTGGGTTAAGTTCATCACAAAACGATACTTCAGAAGTCAATCATGAAACTTTGAAGTTGGTTCAACTAATTCTGCGTCACGGTATAAGAGTTCCAGAATACCCTTATCCAAAAGATCCATTTAGTGATCCTTCTACTTGGCCCGAAGGTTGGGCGCAGCTAACTGACGTAAATTTAATTATAAAAATAATTTGTAATATTTGTAATATTTAGGCGTCGACAAACACTGGAAAAATGTATATGCTTGTAATGTTTATCAAATCATGAACATTAGGAGGGGAAGCGACAAGAATTCCAGCTTGGAAAGTATCTGAGGACTCGTTATGGAAATTACCTTAACTCTACCTACGTGCCAAACCAAGTTTACGCCCTTTCGTCAGATACCGACCGAACGATAATGAGTGCATTGTTGGCCTTAGCAGGAATGTATCCTACAAACAATGAAAGTAATTGGGATAACTCGATTAATTGGCAACCTGTTCCACTACGTACGATCTTCACTGAGGATGACAACGTAAAGTGTTTAAAACATTGATAGATAACTTTTTATGAAAACAGAAATTCTTATTTGCAATTTTTATGATCATTGCAGCTTATTCGCATGAAAAAGAAATGTCCAGCTTTTGACAAGCTTTTTGATGACTTTATCAGAAATTCACCCATGATGAAAAAGATTAACGAGGAGAACAAAGATCTTTATGCAACTCTTTCGGAAAACAGTGGAGTGAATATCACAACTATCAATGAGATTGATAGTTTTTATGCAACTTTATATGTTGAGGTGAGCAAATTAAGATTTAGGCATACGTTAAAAGTTAAGTTCCATGAATGAAGAAATATTTTTTGTTTTTAGGAAAACAATGGGTTAGATATTCCAGAATGGGGTAAATCCCTTAAAACAGATGAACATTTTCAGTACCTTTACAACTTATCTTTTCAAGCAAAAACTTACACTACTGAGTTAAAGAGGTTAAGAACTGGGCCGCTGGTTAAGTATCTTACGGATAACGTAAACGAGCGTGTGAGCAATGCCAGCATGAAAACAAAAATGTTCTTCTTATCGGGTCATGACGTAACGGTACCAATCACAATAGTTTTTCTCATCTCAATGATTATCATTTAAATTAATTTCCAAGGTTCGGAAAGATTTGTTATAATTGAAGTTTTTAACTTACAATTTTCTAGCTAATTGACATTCTAAATACATTTGGAGTTTATGATCTCCATCGACCTGGGTATTCATCCGTCTTCATGCTTGAACTTCATCAAGAACCAGGGACGGAAAAATTCTTTGTTGAGTTGTTTCTCCGAAATGACACGACCAGAGAACCGTATAAGCTAACAATGCCCGGATGTGAGTCCCAATGTCCGTTAGACGTGTTTCTAAAATATACTAAGGGAATCATTCCTCAAAACTGGGATGCAGAATGTCAACTTACGGGCACAGATCCTGTGATTCAAGAGGAGTCTTCTATTTTTACATGTACTAAAATACAAATTCCCTATTTTTTCAATAATTTATTTAGTTGTTGACAATATGTAATTCTGTAAACTTTTCGTTTTTTCCAGTTACCATACTCGTAGTAGGAGCAATAGCATTGGTGGTATTCCTTATCGGACTTGGTTGTATGTTTTTGCAAAAGAGAAGGAAGACTGTTCAGCGACACGAATATCAAAATTTTTAGCGCACATAATTGCGGGTAAATGGATGACGACGATGATCACTCTAGTTATTGTTAGAAATGTGTTAATAAGCCTTGAAAGTATAACGTTTGTTAAAATCACAAATGCGTCATGTTTCATTCAACGCTTTTACGTAAATACACACACTTACTTTAGTTAATAAACTCGAAAAATTTGGAGATTTAATAATTTACCTTTAATAAGATGTAGAATATATTACGAAACACGCGATCTCATAGTATTCTTGCAGCTCTCAATCGATTGAATTGAAGCTTAGGATAGCTTCATAACATACACGGAAATACACTAAGCAGGAATAAGTGCGTACAAAGTTAGAAACTTATAAATAAAAAATGAGCAATAAATCAAAAAGTCAAAGAGGACCAAATAAATACTAATGTAATGCCTATATAATGCGGGTCAAACTAAAGCCTAGCTTAAACCATTAGATTGAAACATATAGACTGAAAACCCATGTCATTAAAAAGTTATTGTGCCCCAAAACTGACAGACGACGGACAGACGATTTGCAATAGTTACCTTTAGATACATAAAGTCAAGTTGATGAAAAACATAAATCCCAAATAACGCTCCTTCTAAATATCTATTTCCACATTTCGTAGCTGTTTCTCCGTACATTTGTTCCATTCATATTGTATCCTTAGTCTACAAAATGTTTATGAAGGCAGGGAAGAATGCATGCATACATCTCCATACGAAAAGCACTACGAGTTTTTCATTCGTATTGCATCTTAATCCAGAATTAAATAGTAATTTCCATCCCAATATTCTGCTGATAGTACAGAGTATGATGACAAATGACAAACCACATCTGGTTAAAATATGTGCAGATAGAGCATATGTAACTTAATAGTTATAATGGTCCCATCCATATCATCATAATATCCACTTTGTAAGCAGCAGTGAAAGCTTGTACCTCAATTGGAACTAAGTGTACTTGAACTAATGATTTACATTATGAGAGTCTATGGAACGTCCATAGCTTGGTTAATGCAAGGAGGAAAATCACATGCTTCATATCACGATGAATCACTGAACGATGAACTTCCAGTAGATATCAATATCTTTAGCTAACAACACAAGTTATTTACTTTGCCTGTATTTTGTATTGCTGCATTTTCCATCATAGATAGTAGTAGTAGGTTTGTGTGCATAGCTTTTGTGGTAAGATAATGTCTTTAGCTAATTGACAATCTACTACAGTACAGTCTGAGCACGAATGTTATGTAGTCTATTACATGTATTTACTTCTACTTATGAAGTGACATTGTCCCCTGTAAGAAAAACGAAAGGCACCTGAGTTGTTGTTCATTTATCTTAAGCCATTGCCGCATTATATTGTGTCTTGGCTTAATGTTATCAAAGAGCTAAAAATAACAGTTAATCTAGAGAGAAATTGGAGCTTCCAATATCTATAAATACAACTTAAAATGGGATTTTACGAACGGATTATAACATGTATGTTGGTGACTGGAGTCGGCTATTCATAGCATCCATGCAGGATGATAGAGACTCATGTGATACCTAACAAAATACCTAACGATATAAGTGTAACTTTATTGTGAGTGCTACGATTTCAGTATTGTGTGAAAATTAAGTTTTGCTACTCGTTCGGTTGTATTTCGGCTGAATGATTTGATCGAGTATTATTATGATACAACAATTCCATTGCAAATCCTACAGCCATGATAAATGTAAACCCTTTTTGTGACAGTGATATTCGGAATGGATTCCAGTTTCTCGCTGGACTCAACTTGGTAAGGTTACAAATGTCAAAATGCTATATTATGTCTAGTGTATGTGCAAATAGTTTTTATTATAATATATCAAATCAATTTGTAGATCCTCATAAGCCTAGCCATTGTAGTGGATTCATTGGCACTTGTCGAAATTCTGGAGTTTTCAGACATGTGGAATGCTTCGCATTTTTATGTGCCAGGTTCATATTTAAAAATAATGCATTCTTTATTCTTTACCAAAGTTAATTTGAATTTAGAAATATGTTTAAGGGTTTGCTTGTTATCTTTTTTGCTTTACAGTGTATGCGGGATATGCTCTTCTTGGTTCCGATGTTCTTACCAATTTGCTTCAATTGTTATGTGGCTGGTCACTTTACTCCTCCGTTACTCGGGTCAGAATTTTATAAAACTTGATACGTTTGATACCAACAATAATTATAGTATTTATTTTTATATTGTTAACGATTCTAACGATTTACTTTGTTGCTTTCAGAAATCATACGGAAAAATTCAAAAGTTGTATATTCCTGGAATATTGCTTTTCATAACTGAATTGGCCATCATCATCTGCTACCTTGTCTGTATTCCGAGCTCACCGTATTTTTACTATTTCTCTCTTTTGACATGCTTGTACAAAGCATACCTTTTCTGGCCTATGAAACAGTTTATAAACGACCATTCTCATCCCAGCTACCCCCGTTTGAGAGTCAATGAGAGAACGAGACTTCTTGCGTCAGTGGCATAATAGAATGGGTTTCAAACACGTAAAAAATATACAGTATTTCTACTTTTGCATTTACTTCCAATCGCAACATATTATGATAGATAAATTTTAAATGTGTCAATAAAATCCTATGCTCTTCATTTTGTTATTATACATTTAAAGTACCGGTATTTATTCATCCGTAACATGAAAGTAAACTAACAAAGCTAAACGAGCGAGTATAATAATAATTTCAATGTGTAAAATACATACATTGTGTATAAGTAACATAATATATATTTTTCTGTTTCAATTATTCTTCTCACATATTACATCATAGTGGCACGGACAATGGTTCACAAAGTTTCCATTTATAAATAAATAAACTCATGTGCTTTGTAACATAATATTATTAACAATTTAATACAAATATATGTGTGCTGTCGCATTTTCTCCGGAAACGTTCTGACCTGCAGACATATATATCGAGATATTAAAGTAACCATACAACACACGGTAGCAGTTATCGTTCCGCTCTCATCCGTCATTGTATAGGTCACCTCAATGTTCCAAACTTAACTTAATCAATCCAAGCTCAAAACTTCAGACAAGCAGTTGACGTGTGAAAAGCAGTGTAGTGTAGTAATAATAATAATAATAATAAATGTATATATAGCGCTCGCCTAAACCAAAAGGCAAAAGGAATAACATTAAATATTCTTGCATTCATTCTCAACTGTATTATTTTGTATGTTATTTTTTAATGGATCTAAAAAGCATTGTGTTTTGTGATTGCAATTTCAAGCGCTTTCTATATATCTGGAACAGACAACTCCAATCATCATCATATCACTATCTAGTCATTTCTATTATATCTAAAGTAGACCTCAAACAACCTCCACAAAGACATTCCTAGAGAGTGAGGGAACTCTACAGCTCGTAACTCTTAAAGTATTTCTTATACTTATTTCTAGGGCGAGTTATAGGAATCCTTTTTTACATTTTGCATAAATTCTAATTCCTCCTATATACATATAGCTAACCATAAGTTTTAACTGTTTCTGGTTTTCCAATTGCTGAGCATGTATACTTCATCCACTACTATTATAGCAATGTATATATATATAGCAATCTACGAACTATGAGCGTATTCACTGAATGGAGCGTGTTTGCTAACTGTTACACAAGTTAATAATTAGTGCTGATATGCAATAAAAGAGGCAGAAATTCGATGTATGTATCTTTGGAACAGAAAGATTGGCAGATGCATTAATTATTACTTATTGCCTATAAAAGATTCGGAAGTAAGAATTAAGTTGATACATTACCTATGTATCATATCATCGATATATATAGTATACTTAATTATTATTTTTATGTAATTTTATACAATTATTTGCACTCAGCATGAGACTTATTTTCAAACATGCAATATATTTATCAACATTAAAAATCACAATCATTGACAATATTACCTCTTCCCGACCTTAAATTTAAAATGAGAAACATCTTTAACAGCACCACCAATCACCATATAGTTCAATACGTACGTAATTAACAGTAACAATATATATGTAACTTATTCATTTTTGTAGTACAAAGTATCAGCTCGGATACGAATCTGAGGTAATTAAGACAAAGTGAAAACTATACATCAATTTCAAATTTTTTTACTCCGTTTTGTCGCAACAAGCTTTCGTCATGTAGTACACGTTAGCTTTGCCCCTTGTTTTTGTCGCTGTGTGTAAAAAGTATTACTTTGGTTTGGCATAATATTGCACAATTGAAAAATCATTGTATTCAGTACATTTAATATGTACTACATACTTAACTTAAATTATAGTTTGAACGAGATATATAACTTTTAATTAAATATTTGATAAAAAGGTCGTTGGATGTGGGAGCTCAAAGAGAGTGTGTTGTGTATTATAAGTAGTTTTCAGTAAACTGATTTTTTTACGTATTGGTTAGTTTCGCTTTCGCTGCCGACAACGCTTTAGACTGACTGTTAGACTGAAACTATAAAAACAACTATAATGAAATTCAAAGTAAAAACTTACAGTTACTGATATATATCATGTTAAAGTAACGAGTTGAGTATTATTGGTTAATGGATTTGTTAGTTTGATTGGCTGAAAAATTATGATAGAGTGTGTTAGTGAAGAAGATATTACATTTTTGTTTGTTTGTACGAGGATATGGCAGCTGTAATGGAAACTGTTACTTTTGGTGTGAGTTATTGGTGCATCTTATATTTTTATTGCTTTCACACTGAAATCCTCTAGCTCTTCCGAAATATGATATATCAATGTGTCATAATATATCAATCAACGCATAGCTCTTTTTGTGTGTGTACAACGTAAAACACGCTGATAATACGTTTCAATTTTAACATTTATATATGGAATAAGGAAAACAGGTCTTAAAGGTCCAATTTTTTCATTGATACTACCACTGCTACTACCCACTTAAAGGTTTACGTGACTGCTGCTGGTATATATTGTTTCGAAAGTAAAACGTACGTACTTACCAAGAACAAAAATGAAATTGAAGAGAAGAAGGCCGATAATGGTGAAGGATTCTTGGTAATGTAATGATCATGAGACGCTGGATATTAATGTGTTAATAGGAATCAAGTATCGATTTTTTTCTTCAAAATACATAATATTGTAAGGTCCAGTTACGTGATAAAGTTCATGAATTCCTCTTTCTTCGTAGAAAATAAAGTGCGCAATGCGTGAATAATGTGTTATATGTATGTATGTAATATATAACGTATGTATGTGATGTTTTTCTTATACGTATTCTGTTTTGAGTTTTTTTTTGGTAGATACACAATCAATGAAGTGTATATACATTAGTGCTAATTAAGCTTTCTTTCCTTTCTCAGCTCTTGCTTCGTTCTTCAAGTTTTCCATCGAAATTGATTTAGAAAGGGGCAAGAATGAGAGGAGTGAAAATGCTTGAGATAAATCAGGAAGATCGGATGCAGAACCCCGTCGGTCTGATGACACTAATAACATTTTGTGAAGTTACATGTGAAATTATTGCATAAATATTTGATTACATTATTATGAAAGCGGTTTTGCTCATTAAACTCGAGAAAGTATTTTTTTTACTTACCAATATTATCATTGTCTTTCTCATCACCCCCTGGTGAAGCAGGTCTCCTGCTTGGGCTAGATTGCTTGGATTGACCCGACTCTAACTCTGGATCTGGTTGAGGAGGTGCATTAAACTTGGTAAAGCCCCCGATTATTATGGGAACCTCACCCTTTGCCAAAGTTGTGTCCCGTCCTGTCACTTCAATCTATTATGTTCACAAGCAAAAATGTAGACAAAGTGTACGTATGAAAAAATGACATAATATGGTATATACATATTTGATCTACTCGATTAACCCAATTCACTTTTTTGTTTAAATAAAGGTTACCTGAATGGCATATTGTAAATCTATTATATCAATGGGAGCTCCAAACTGAGTAGGCTGGAGATCTTTTGGGACAGGTATTGTCCCTGACCAAATAGTGGGTGTTACCTCGTCCATTGATGATTTATTAATAAAAGCCACGGTTGCTTTTGCGGATTTTGACTCACGAACTTTGTATGTCACTTTCTACATTCATTAATAATACAAGAAGACATTTATCGTTACATGAGCCCACCACTTGCTTTGCTTTGGAAAGGAGCTTTTTCATTATTAATTCTTGTAAACACAATAATACCTTTAGGAATGTCAGCGTTATTCCCTCAATTTCATGCTCTTTTGGGTTGAATAGCTCAATAGTGAAGGTAATTTTTTCACATGGTAAAAAGCCTCCTTTGTTAAGTTGTAGCGTACAAGTAAGCGGTGGTCTTCTGGAAGGAGCATGGTAAGTGACTGATCGAAATGAGTCTGGATGAAATTCATGTAAATCCAATGTTCCTCGCACTTTTATTGTCTTCTCTGTTTGCTTCACATGGTAAGTGTCGGATCTGACGAGATAGACCACTACTTGAAAGTGAATTACCCCAAGTTTGCCATTAAATGAGGACGGCAGGTCTAAAGGCAACTCGAAGGAGAAATTGAACTCTTGGGCCTGTACCAACATTTTCTTCATGCCAGCATGAGCTACACAAAATGCATGACAAATTCTCATCTAAACTGCTTACTCTTCCAAAAAATGAAGATTGTTAAGAAAACCGAGCGTAAATGTGGTAAGCTTACGTATGTTTTGCCCCAAAATGTAGTTCTCCATCTTACAAATATCCTCATTTTTTGTCCTGGTTTCCCCCAAACTCTTAAAAGTGACCACAGCTTTTCCCTCAAATGCAACGTACATTCCTGAAAGAAAGAAATATGGGTGATAGACTACGCATAATGATGGGGTAACCAACGAAAGAATTCCCATTAGGGCATATTACGATATATTATTAAATGAAAGAATGCTAGCATGTGCAACATGCTATAGAAGCCACAAACGAAAGCATTTTCATCCTTCACACCTGAGCTGAGAACTATATACATTCTAACTCTATCTAGTATGACTTACCATGACAGTAAATGGTTTCTGTGGGAGTAACAACCACCTGGCCAGACACCGTATCACCAGGATAATAATATCGCTTGGTGTTGCAACGTATATGACACGGGACGAAAGGGCCAGGTGCTTGTAGTAAACGTGTTGTCATTAACATCGACATGATGATCAACCTTCACTTTTTCTGGAACCTTTCACGATCAGCGAGATAGAAAAGGTAGTTTACTATGTCTGGGCTAATTATATAGACGAGCTGTCGATGAACGTCGAAATTAATGCGATTCGAAGCACTGATATATCAAAACTAGTACATAGTGCCCCTTTGTGATAAGATATATAGTAAAGTAGTAGTAGTAGTAGTAGTTGTATTGATAATAGCTACAAGTTCGCGTAGAATATCATAGTGTATTATGAATGTTAGAAAGATACGAGCACCACAGCCTGTTCGGCAAGGAAGACAACGGTGAAATGAACCATATTTGGAGCAACGTGATGACGTGATTTGGATTTTTATGTGCAAAAAATTGAGAGGAGCAGCAGAATTTTATATTTTTTGTCTTTTGTTTTTGGGAATGTTTCCAAAGACAGCCTTCTCTCATATTGTGTGTATCGAATATTACTCCATGGAACACTGTAGCTCTTCCTCTTTCTTTTCTCCCTTTTTATGTTTGAGAAGAGAGGAGAGAGAGACTGAGCGAATGAGAGAGAGAAAGAAGAAAGCAAAAGTGAGGGCGAGTTACTTCATTCCTGAATATATATACGTTTTTTGTCCATAATAGAATCTAACAGAGAGCCTCTCCGCAATCGATCGATAACTTCAAGGTCTGCAAGCTTTAAGTGCAGCAGAAAGTTTCGCGTCAACCCATGAATATAGCATAAACTGTGTCGAACGAGTTGCGTAAATGCTCACTTGTGTAAATCTCACCAGAAACTTGATGCGGGTGGAAAGAAAACATGCATATGAAGCAAAACCATTATTGGTATGAGGAGGCATGTGTGTGCCTACCATTGTATATTATTGGAGATTTTAGTGAAAGCTCAGAAAGAGAAGGAAGAATATGATATAACTTTTTGTTGTGTTGTATACATATGCGTATAATATGTTTATTCATATTATATATGTATACAAGCACAGCAAGCAACATATTACAACAAAAATGTACAAAACGTTTGCTTCCATTTCCATTTCACTCTTGATTCCCTCAGTAGTAGTAGTTGAGCATTCTCAACACTGGCATGTTTCCTTTTGGATTTGAAGCATAAGAAAATTTTGTGAAAGGAGCAGCCTCTCTTTCTCCCAGAATAATCCAAAGTGAAATCAGCAGTCAAGCATAACATTCCTGTCTCTATGAGCCAATGATATGGGAAAAAGATCCTTGTCATATGATAAATGGGAAAGAGAAAGACTGCGGATTCCCATATCTCGACAAAATTTGTTGAATGATGCAATTCATGAAATCGAAAGCACTTACGTTTTTCCATAATATGTTCTCCTCGGCCCTAGTTTCCTTGTCTCTTGTCATATTACAACAGTCAAATGTATGAAAGTACTTTCCCTTTTTGCTCACCCTTCTCATTTTGCTTACTGAAAAAAATCCCATTGCTTTTCCTGTAGTAGCAGATAGTTTGATGCCATCAAAAACTAGTAAAGAGGCAAGCAATGCCAATCATTTTTAATATGTCAAAGGTGAAATGACGGGAAAATGTTCATCCAGCTAAATAACTGTGTGTAATGTAACGGCAGTCTTAAAAACAAATAACATGGAGCTACTTTTATTCTTCTTTGTAGAGTGAGATCACAGAGTTTGGAATAATGGATAAAAATGAATCGAATACTATCTAAAAATATATATGGTTTAAGTAAACACGTTAAATACTTTGCGTGGAGGCACGTATACATTCTTTCATCCTTAATAGCCCCGTATTAGTAGAGTGAAAAAGTAGTAAAGTAAGGCGTTTCATTTCCAGTCAGCATATCTACTATTTTATTTACGAGCAAATTAACATCTGTATTTTTCGACCTTTTCACCATGAACCACACATATTGCTACTCTCTCACGTGCTTCATTAAACATTTACCAGCCTATCATGCTGAACTTTCCAGCTTGACATTTCCACCTAGCACAGGAGCAGCAGGAGCTTCAGGCTGTTGCACGGAAATGGTGAAAGTAGGCCGTAGTATTTGCTCACTAACAATTTGATGACTGCGGGAACTAGCAACAGCAGCACTACTACCACTACTCCCTCCATGAACGGAAGAAACAATGGAGCAGCGAGCTTTCATGTCTTGAACTAGCTTTTGCATGAGTGAAATTCGGAACGCTTTGTACAAGTACAAGACCAACAAGGCAGCAATAAGTTTGAGGTAGCTGTAGTCTACAAACTCAATTTCCCAAATCATAAAGAATCCTAAGAGCGTGAGCTGAATGAGGTTCCCAACTTGTAAAATCATCCACAGTTTGCATGTCTTTGGGCGAAGCTATATCACGGTAAAAATAAGTATAGGGGAATACTAAAGTCAAAACCGTTTACTACGTTCAAGAAAGTGAAAATGGGGTGTATAAAACAGATATTTAATAGCTATCGTCGACTCCTCTCTTCATCCTCTTTTACCTCGTTAATGTTGCCAAAATGAAGCATTAGACCTAATAGCAGGTCTACCATGAAATAGATTAAAGGAGGTCCCACCAACCAGTACGGTCTCCCTTCAATTAAAAATGAAAGGGATGTTAAATAAGTTCCAGACTTGTTAGTTTACATATGCAGCTCGTTAAAAACAGGGATATGTTTCCATTTGTATCGTTACTTGAGCAGATTTTGGCTTTCTTTAAAATAAATGTACCTTCTGAGGTTCCAGAATTGTAATTCCATGGCTCAAGTATCAAGAAAATCCCAAAAAATATGGCGACAGCAACTCCCGCATGAGCCTTGAAAAAAAAAGTTGTACACAATGATATTACAAGAGATAAACCTCTCCGAACAATCTTTTTGCTGCTGTATTATGCAATTTCCACCACCACTAACTTTATACGCAATCTTGGAAAATGGGATAGAAGCAAAAGTTGTAAAGATTTTCTATTGCAGTCACAAAAGTAGCTTGCTTTGTACTTTTTTTTGTATTTTACGTAACATGGAAATCTTACCAGCTCAAAGCGAACAAATTTTTTGGTCCGAACAACAAGTTCGAAAATTGTGTTGGTCTGCATATTTTATATACTTTACTGAACAGTCGACTTTATATGCTCCATTAATTCTGTACTAAATGCATACGTATGTGAAAGGACGTGACTTTGTAGTAAAAATGATGTAAACTACAAGTATCTGCTGCTGGCAATGACACGACAGTTTCATTCAATGCTAATATTGATTTGCTTGTCATTCACTCGACATGACTAATGCTTGTATTTTCCTATTTGTGCGACAATGGAAGCTGGTTGCGGTTATCAGAGATAATATTTTGGGAATTAAGCGTGTATACGACCAGGTATACCAAAAATAAAATTGATACAAATACATATTAACCATGTGTCTTGTGCCTGTGCAAGAGTTTAGCAAGAGAGTCGTGTGCACGTCATTATTTATCGCTCTCGTAATAATATTCTTAAAATATTCTAAAACAATCATTTCACTACAAAAACTATACTAAACTGTTCGTCTTAATCTAATCTACACGATTAATTTACAAGAATTTGTGCTAACCTTAAGATTGATTAGTTAATCATAAAAATAGTAATCAGTGACAGTTCCTTGTTAAAACATACTCATCCCATAAAAAACAGCGAGGGATACCCTTCTATGCAGATAAGTTAATTTTTATAAGTATATGTACTCAAAGTAGTACAACTATCATACCTTGTCAAGCAAACCCTCAAGATACTGTCACACAACGTATATTATACATCCACAGAAATTACCATGGCTGGAGAAGCCCAAAATTCAAACACACAACAAGATATGACAGTGAACGACCTTTACAAACTCCTCAAATCAGATCTCAATCTCCTCCGTACGGATGTGCATAAAATCCAAAATGAGATGACAACACGACTTACCAGTATTGAAGCAGACCTAAAATACCTAGGAAACTCTACAACACAAAACAAGGAAAACATCGCCCTAGTTAACGAAAATGTACAAGATCTAAGGAAGAGACATATAAGCCTGCAAGAACAAACAGATAGGCTCAGCCGTCTAAATAATCTCATAATAATGAATATCCCTGAGGACAACTCAGCGCTTACTATACTAACAGAGCTTATGGCAGTGATACTACCCCACAACAGGCTAAATCTACGTGATAACCGTATTGGTAAACCACAAGAAGGCAAAGCAAGACCACTGCGAGTACATCTGAACTGTCATAATGATGTGCTATACGCTCTCTCAAACTGCAAACTCCTAAAGGATCTACCAAAGCTCAATAAGCTATCTGTTCTCAAAGATGAGACTAAAATACAGCAACAAATCCGAAAGGAAAAATTTAAGAATACTCCACGAACACGTGAAGGAACAAAGCGACCAGCAACTGATGACCAGGAAGCACCCTCCGGCAAACAAACCAAACTCGACCAGAATATGGATACAGCCTGACAAACCCTTGTAAGTAACAAAAAACTCTATGAAATCAAATGCTCACAACTGAATGTCCAAGGATTATTTAGCAAATTACTACTAATAAATGAAATGCTAAATGAAAGAAACTTAAAAATTTTATGCCTGACGGAAACTTTTCTCACATCAAATAAACCCGTTCCAGAAGTCCAAGGTTTTACTTTTCTCAGGCGTGACAGAGATAGCAATACACCTCGAGGGGGTGTTGCAATATTAATATCAAATGAATATCTTACGACTGAAATTGAATTAAAATGCTTTGAACAAATCAAGGAAATGTCCTTAATAGAAGCTATGATCGTGAAAGTGAGAATAAAAAATAATAAAAGCTTCTACCTTGGCGTTTTCTATCGTATTCCTAACTACAATGCTAGTGTTCTGTCGTCTGATATTAGAGCTATTGATCTTGTGATAAGTGAGCTACAACTCAAAAAGAAAGACATATATCTTGTGGGTGATTTTAATTTCCGCGGAGCGTACTACCAAAAACTAATCAAAGCAATCCAAAAGCACAACCTTGCTCAAATAATAAACGTTAACACACGAAAGAATTCTATCTTGGATCTTGTCTTCACAAACACGGAAAACTACAGCAATGTCTGCGTATATGAACCTCATATCTCTGATCATGCCGCCACGGAATTCACTATCCAGAAAATCAAACATAAACCTACCAAAAGAGAAATCAAATATAGAAATCTCAAATTCATTGATCAGGATAAATTTATAGCTGACCTGGTCACTATCAACTACGATTCTCATGATACCCCTATAAGTGAAAAATTAAAGTTCTTCACAGAGGAGCTATTATGCGTTTTTGATAAACACGCGCCTCTCAAAACTAAACTCATCAACTCCAACAAACGCATAACGTTCCTGAGTGAAGCAACCAAAAATCTAAAATTCATACGAGAGCGTTTGTATGAAGAATATCGTAAAAATCCTTCCCAACCTAACTTATTACACTACAAGAACATAAAAAAACGGGTAGCTAGAGACATAGTTAAAGACACTCGGGCTGAAGCATTGCGCAAGATAAGCACTCAAGGGATCTGGCAAGGGTTGAAATCAAGCGGTTTACTCTCCCCCAATGTGGAAACGACATCCAACATCAAATACTCCGCTGATGAGATCAACAACCACTTTATCAATATAACCTCACAATACCGAACCTTCACTTCAACTACCTTTCCATCAAAACCAACCCAAATAAATAAACCAGAAGAAAGATTCTACCTTCAACCAATCGATCAAAGTTATTTATTAAATACTTGGAACAAAATGAAAAAGAAATCCAGCACCAGTCCTGATCCAACGGGAATATCGTGCCAGATGATGAATATAGCTATTGCATCACAGCCTGTTATCGAATTCATTACTAAGTTCATTAATGAAAGCTTTTGCTTGTCTGAAGTACCTGAACTCCTTAAAACATCTCGTGTGATCCCTATCCCCAAAGAAAAGATAATCAAAACATTAAATGATGTTCGTCCAATATCAGTGCCACCAGTGATTGCCAAAATGGAAGAAAAGGCTGCCTACGATCAACTTGATGACTTCCTGACCGAGTACAGTTTACTAATAGACACCCAATTTGGTTTCCGGAAAGGCCATTCTACAACACATGCTCACATTCTAGTAACTGATTTTATGTATAAATGTGTTTCAAACAACAAAATCTGCGTTCTAATGATTCTAGACTTGTGCAAAGCGTATGATATGCTACCTAGGGATCTATTTCTCTACAAACTAGAATGGTACAACATCGACCCTAGTTGGTTCAAAAGTTACCTAAATGACCGATATCAATATGTGCGATCTAACAATTTGAATTCTTCGAAGGCTAAAACATTGTACGGGTGCCCTCAAGGCAGCTCGTTAAGTTGTCTAATTTTCCTACTTATGATAAATGACTTGCCTTTTGTTATCGAAAACGGCAAACTTATAATATTTGCTGATGATAGCAACCTACTGAATGTTGGAGACCCTGATAATGTGACGGAGTTAATTAACAAAATCGAAAGTGATCTCAATAACATTTCACATTGGATGGTCTCTAACCAAATGGCAATCAACATTAAGAAAACTCAAATGATGATTATTGCTAAACCACAAATAAAGAAACTGCTTGTCGATTTTAAAGTGAAAGTTAATGATATTGAAATTAAAGCTGTAAATAGTCTAACTTGTTTAGGTCTTAAATTTACAGATTCACTTGACTGGACTAACCACGTAAATGACACGGTAAAAAAGGCAAATTCAGCTCTTTGGGGGATACGACATCTGAAATTCCTAACTGATAAGCACACCAAGCTAGTGCTATGTTACGCACACGTTTTATCGTACTTTCGGTATCTGCTGCCAGTTTGGGGGAGCACCAAAAAGAAAAATATTAAATTAATAAACAATACTATTAAAAATTCCGTCCGCTTTATATTGGGTCTAAAAAAATACGACTCAGTTACAAATGAAATGAACCAACTAAAAATACTAAACTTTGACTCGTTATACGAAATAGAGACACTAAAAGTTATTCACGCTATTAATTATGGTTATGCTCCAAACTGTCTTTTAGAATTTCTAAATGAAGCGACTGTCCAAACAAGGACCACTAGGAACAGTCAACACCACACCACTGACCAACACAAGGACTCATTCATCCACAGGGCGACAACGATGTGGAAAAACCTACCCGACTATCTACAAAATATTTCCTCCAAAAACTCTTTCCGCTCTAAATTGTATAGATATGTTCTCAGTAAACAATGCTGTATATATCCTAATCTTACTAACGATGACATTGACTATGAAGAAATTTTTGAATCTGTAATATTTAACTTCCAAACAATTGCTGAAATCTAATTTATCTAAATTTATCTAACTGTACTGGTTTTTTTCCTCTTATATAGGGGTTTTTTACATACAAACTTTTTGTTTCTAAACTTAAATGTAACTTCAACCATACCTTTAACCTTGACTTTGATTATACTTATTTTTTACTCTGTTGAATTACTGTATGATAAAAATTGTGACATGGAATTGCCTTTATTTTTAAAGGGTTATGTCATGAATAAATACTACTACTACTACTACTACTGCTAGTAAGCTTAGGGTAATTGCCATCAGTGTCGGCTCATTTGCGAAAATGGAGATGAGTTTGGGTTGGAAGGTTAATCCAACATTCGTCATGCCCGTTATCTTCTTTATCACACAAATCCCAAATACCTTTTGACGAATAAATGGAGTGGTGGTAACGTATCCTTCATTGAGTTTGATGAATACATCATCATAATATAAACTATGTACGCTACATGATATAGCGTTGAAAATGTACTGGCCTGGCACAAAATCGTTGTGGGCTCGAGCTTACAAAAGTGAATTTGATTTTTATGGTCTAGGTCTGGATAAATATGTAGTGCAGTGTAAAGTGAGATTATATATGAATATGGATGTATTCGATGCTGCAAACATGCACACAAAAATGTTTTTGCATAAAGATGCAAAATGCTTTTGTATGTTTAGGTAATTGCTACCGAAAATGAAATCCTCGAGAAAAAAAAAGCGTTCTCATTTTAGTGACAGTGCCAAACAATAAAAATTATAAGTGCAGCAAATATCTGTTCAAGGCCACTCCATTATGTCAAAATGCTGCTTACCAATCACAATCACTGACACCAAATGAAGATGCTTCCGTTCTGCTATACTTTTCAGAATCTCCTTAAATCGCATCAGATCACTCTCACTTAAGGCTAACAGTCTGTGCCTGGTGCATGTATGCTTCTTTTTACGAATGTGCCTTCAATATAAATGCAGAATGAAACCGAGAATTTTTATACTCTTGAAAAAAGGTCATAGAACGAACGTTTCCTTTCCGCAATATGAATAATATTAAAATGTATGCAAACCATTTTAATGATCCTCTGATGTCTTCGTGCTTTTGCTCTGACTCTGACAAAGAAACATTTTCTTTCCGCTTTTAGGTTTCTTTCAGAACGCCCTGTGGACTCATCGCTTTTAAGCACTACATATTTGTGACTGCAGGGCCACGTCAATATATACCAAAAAATAATAATTACTTAACTCCAAGTTCCAGTTTCTGCGATAAAATATTTTTTTAAATTAAAAAAAACACGAGCGTGAAGTTAGAATTTATCGTGTCCTTCTCATACTATTATCAAAATGGTTCAGTTCCTACCCCTTTTTGGCAGAAATTCGACATCATGTTTGGAATACTACACGATTATATACATGGTAAGAAAGAATTTTTTGGCAAGGATTACTACACAAATACAAAGTATTTTTTGTATACTTCCCAATAGTTTTTTAGTCTTCATTTTCTAGCACATATTTTGCTTGAGTAGAGCAGACTCGCTCTTTTTACAAAGTAGATTTTATAGATGCGCATAAAGAAATAAGGCTGCTGATATTGAAATTTTTGTTTGATGACTAACATTGCAGTTGCTGATTGTCTCCCAAATGATGCTGGATGCGGCCTATTTTCAAACAATCATTAACCTTCCAATCGACTCAGAGACTCCAATCAGTAAGATGGCATTTTACAAAGCAACCTTTTTTTCATGTGTACACTACTGGTATTTATAGATAATTACTTAATGACTATAAACTTCTATTTCAATTCTTAACAGACATCTACAAATGCATCATCATCCCAGTTCACTGCCTCCAGGCCACATTGCAATTTTTCTTTGGATTTGATTTATTTAAGGCGACCATTAAGGTAAAGAGATCCGCATACATTTTTAACTAGCAAGCTTTTCTTGTCGAATGCTAATTAAATAAAATATATATGATGCCCTCATTCTCATTCCAGCGGAGCTACCGACGTGCCAAGAACTGGCAGATGGTTTTTCTTTGTCTGCTAGCCATTGAAGTATCCATATTTCTGGCATATATGGCTCTAGCTACACTACTCTCCGTGTTCACTTACGTGACTGCGGTTGCCATTGTGTTCAAGCTGTATCTCGTTTGGCCGTTGAGAATATTTATGGAGGAGTGTCAAGATGTCTGTGTTCCATTAGCTCATGCAGCTTCCACAGCGTATTTGGGTGATCCAGAAGGACAAGCTAGACCCGGACCCAGCACTGCTAGCTCTTCTAACAGGCCAGCTTCAAGCAGATAAAGTGTAGCTTCCAGTTCTTTTTCATGTAAATCAAGAAAATGTTTTGACTAATTTGTTCTTAAAACTTACATGTTGTACAAATATCATGCTCAAATGACACGCATACAAGCTAAATATGATATGGTAGTATGTTATGTTGACAATGAAACTATGTATCTTGTTCTTGTTATAAGCTCTGCTTATTTGTGTTGTAAGGTATATAGTTGGTGTATTATTTTTTGTAACTGCTAATCTCAAACGACTTCCTTGTCCTAAAATTGTAAATTTGTCTTGTCATTATATTGCCGATGTCATTTCATGTTGTTGAAAAAAAATATTGTGTATAGTAAACCTGCGTTTTTGGCAATGTCCTTAAAATTATATGTAGAATCCCTCGCCATGTACTGATTTAACCACATTTGACTGTTGGGAATGTTATGCTTCATTGAATCGTATGGCACATGATAAAAATTCATGAAATTTTGTATAACCACCATGTACGTACGTAGTCTTCATAAGTGTTATTGATTTCAGCACAACCATATAATCATATATCTGAATTTTACATAATTTTGCATTGATGATTGAGGGAAAGAGAAGACCCAGCTTGTAGGAAAGTAGGAAACATTCATATTATGATGGTTGAATGACGACGCTTTTCAATGAGTCGTATGTACTAACCAAACCAAGAAATGATGCTCTAAACAATATGTGAATTTCCTGAATAAAATTGTTTAACACTTGATGCATAATTTGTTTCGTCATCATGAGCATCATAAATATAGCCAATACTTTTCGAATTAGTGTGGATTTGTATTGAGAAATGTCTGCAATGATTATGAATTCTCCTTTTCGACTTAAAGAATACAAGTGATTCACGCTAATGATTCACAAGGCTTCTTGATTGATTGAAGTAACCACTGGGTTACTTCAATCCACTTATGAAGGTCAAATACTAGAAATGCGTATTAATGCCGTTTAATTAGTGGTGATTAGTCCTGTTTTGTAAGCGTTTACAACAATGACTAATCGTTCTGGAAAGAAAGCTCATCAGAATGTAATTTTTCATGTTATGTCTACTACACGAATGCTACATGATACTATAATGTATCCTTTCTTTTAACATGATATTGGAGAGTACTTTTCAATCTTTCTTTGTATCAGGAAAATCCACATGGACAATATTATTTGGTATTACTATTGCTTGTAAGAAGTTAGGGTATACCGGGGCTGCTATCAGACAGAAAAGGGGGATTTGAGCATTATACCTTCTAAATAATTCAGCAAACTATTCAGAAAGTCAACCCACATACCTTCAGTAAAACCTCTTATTCTAAGGTATTGCAGCACACACGCACTCATAATGAAATGTACAAGGACCAACTGTTTCCATTCCACCAATCGGACGCAACAGTTGGTAAACTACATTTATTCGGAAAATATTCCAAAAATTCGATAAATCCTTGCAATATTTATGTATTTAAAGCTAGACAGACGGCAATGTACTATATAAATGGGTACCATATCGCTACCTTGATTTATTAGCTCATAATAAAAAGATATATACTTTTACCCGTTCACTCGACTGCTAGAAACTTTAGAATGCAGTCAAGGTTTTCATTGAATGGCTAATGCGGACTTGTTGGTTATTTTGTGGCGAGAAGTGGCAACATGTCAACAACAATAAAGTAAATTTTGTGTTGCTTGTAATTTGAGGAAATCAATAAAATTACCTACTACCGCAATTCAATGTACCCAACTTCTTTTCACTTAACGAATAGAGACTTAAACAAACTAGCATGGAAGTGTCAAGTCAAGTTTAGTGCACGAATCAGATTGTTCTAGTTTAAGAGTTCTATGCAGAAAAATTGTGTAGAGTAATGTAGAAAGAGCACATCTACGATGTGTATAAAAACTTGAGCTAGATGTACACATATATTTATTTGCACCCTTTTCGCACTAATAACGCAATAGTTCAAGCGAATGAAAAGAGAATAGCCATGTACGTGACATATGGACTATTACTAGACAAACATCTTACCAAGTCCAAGTCCATCATCATCTAATCCTGCTGTTATTGACCAGCCAAGAAAGATACGTCACAATTATTATGTCAGTAGACCACTATCCAGTTCTTCATGGAAAGAACCCATTGAAAGGGAAAGTGTCTAAGGTAGCCACAAAAAATTCTGTATTGTATAGTGACGTATGTAAGGTACGCTTCAATTGAAGTCAATTTTAATGAATGACGTTCATTATCAAGGTGAGACCGAGCTTATACAACATTAATGCATAAAATGGTACATTTCACGCTAATCAGTTTTTCCATCAAAATGGTCTTTACGTGCATACTTATACGTATTTTCCATAATTAGTATAATTCATCTACACTGTCTTTGATCTTATTAATGTGTGTAGTTGTTGTAGTAGTTGGACCCACGTTAGTTTTGTTATTAACGATGTTTGAAGACACAGTAACCTCTATACCCAGTAGCCCATTTCTTGACGTCGCGTCTAAGGCTATATGTACACATTCTGCATAACACTGCAGCATTGCTGCCGTCCTTAAGCTGATGCCGCGGAGCGCAGGGCCTATCGCTTTTTTTGGGATTGTTGTATAATTTCTGATACCACACTGTAGTCATTGCAGGTGTTTCTACGTGGTTGCGTGCATACATTATTTATATAAGAAAAGTTGCATTTATTTTTTGAGCTAAACGAATTAACACATGTGAGAGATGCTCCTTCGATCAAGCAACTGTACTTCCATCCAAAAGGAAAATGACAGCATTTCATGGTCGACGAGGAGTTAAAAGAGACAAAGATTATTAGCACCACGTTGTTATTGCGTAATGGCCACTTTAAGCTCAAGGAGGAATTTGCAAATTTGCTTATTTGTTTGATACCACACACATACCAAGAATATGATGGCGCTCTTTCTGGATCATCACTGTTGAAATGATGACACAGCTTGTAACATGATAAATCTGTTCTTCTTTAAGTTTCAGTTGGCAAAGCACGGTATTGTAATATCGATTGTTAAATGAAAGTCTAGTAAATGCAAATGTTCAAAATTGTCTTTGACAATATGATTTTTTACCTCCTTTGCGTAATTTTTTGTCTACGCTTTACTCGTTTAGATAATCACTTAAGACTGAAGCAGTTAAAAAAATACTGCCTTTTGGTTTATCTGGTTTTGATGAAGACATTGCACTTGATTCGTTGCACCATTTGACGTTAAATTAAAAGCTGCATCTCCTTCAACCATTGTTTTTTTGATGGCACAAAAATGTCGGTCATTGTAATTTGTTACAATAAATACTTTTGAGCAATTCAATATAGGATCATTTTTTAAAGTTCAGTGCTACAGCACTTGCATATATTATTATTACGCTTGTCCACCATATACTTTCAAAAGATGCCTACAACACACTCCAACTTAATGCAATGGCGTGGCATGAGCAGGTACAACAAAGAACGGAGCCCAAGCTGTTATGTAACTCCTCCGTAATACCTTTCAAATACTCAAATACGAGACGTTACTCTTTGTAATTTTTAGTTTTGAGCATGTTTTATGATGAATTTTTGCTTATTGGCCCTTGCAAATGCACTACCTTGAAAATTTGATGCAAGCGCACGATAAAAACTGAATGGAATTTACGTACCATTGTTACAGCTCATACAATATAAAAAGCTTTACAGTTTCACAAATGTTTATTTTTTTATATTTTTCACATTATTACTTGCGGATTTTATGATTTAAGTATGAAAACAAATGTTGTTTATTGAATTTTTTAAAAATGTAAATCCTTCTGAAGGGATTTATTTTGTGAAAAAAATATAAGTCAGGGTAGTCCATTCGTACTCTATCCTATCGTAGAATCATGAAATACGATGAGTACACACGCATTTAATATGAAAATGCAAGTGACAGTATTGTTTTCATATGTACGCAAGCTGATTCATTTGGGAAATAAGTGATGATAAAAAGGTTTAGGACGAGTAGCACTCATTCATTGTTGTAGTTCTACAGTAAAGCGAAGACCAAAATAGTGAAATGCATTATTATGTTAAGGTGTGTACGAACACGAAGCGGCACTGCATAACACAACAATGATAGTAATCAGTTTTTTCGTCTATACAATTTTTCGTATAGTAATAAACATAACAGTGCACCATCCATCCCATCGTCATCCTCAAGAAGTTGCTTACCTTGGGCTCTACGTAACTCTTTAACAAGTTTCTCATCGAAGACTATACATATGATATATAATATGATGCACCTAACGAATACTCAAATGAGCTTATGAGAAACAATCAAATGCACTATGGCACTATATTGATGACAATGCTGATCATTTATAGTCATTATTATGTACATATGTTCATACTATTCTTTCCATGATATGTCACATAAAAGCGTGGCTTGCAATTACGCTGTGGTATATGATTAAGTGTGTATACTTTTAGCGTGGTATTTTATGCATTAAGAACTTTCGATGGGATCCATAAACTTTTTATCATCATCAACCACTACTACCTGAAACTTGTAATCAGT
The DNA here is from genome assembly GCA_964034955.1 of Orchesella flavescens. Classification (NCBI taxonomy): domain Eukaryota; kingdom Metazoa; phylum Arthropoda; class Collembola; order Entomobryomorpha; family Orchesellidae; genus Orchesella; species Orchesella flavescens. The sequence goes on along the minus strand of OZ035955.1, from coordinate 17,087,711 downwards.
GAGCAAGTGACTGAGAGCCTTTAGATCAAACTTCAGACAATTTGTTCACCTTTACCTAGTTAAAGGATGTAGTTCACTACTTACTACTGATGATTTTCTATTGTTATACAATTGTGGAAATGCTTTATGCTGGGCATTGATTCTTTTTGTGGGATATCCTACTGCACCACCACCAAGAAGTGGAACTTGGTGATTCAGACACTCTCTTTATGCATAGGAGATTCCATACGTTACACGAATTTAGTTTGCAAAAAATGCCTACATGCCTTCCTACTATATTCATATATCATGTATGCAGAGTATATTAAATGTAATGTATGAAAATGCGTTTTAAACTGACTCTCTAATTATGATAAGTCATAATGATGGAATGTGTGTATCTTATGTTTTGAATGATGTTGAATAAGTTTTCTAGCTACTCTGAGCTGAAGAGCACTTGCTAAATCAGGAAAGAAACTTGGAGTCGATTCAGTTGCGTGAGAAATGTCCCACCAGCTTGACCGTGCATAGACTAAGCAGTGACACAAGATATGTGGAGTTTGCTGAAAGAATAATAGCCGTTTTCAGTTTCGCTATATCAAGTGGACTCTTGAGATTGTTTAGTTTACTTTGTGAGTGCGAGGAGTGTGTGCGGTGTGTCTGTTTTGTTAAAGTTTTGAAAGACTGACGAGTAAATAACCAAAAAATTGCAGTGGTTGTGCAAAAAAGAGTTCAATCATCATGCTAAAAAAGTTTTTCAAAAAGCGCAAGTTCGTATTCGCACCTTCGCTTTTGTAAATAGTGACTCGCATGTGTGTAACTCACAGCGGCACCATTATTATCATGTGGTTTGTTGTGTATCAATCACATTGATGTCAGAATTAACTTCCGCAATTTGTGGCCGCCAATAATTTCTTACATGCAACAATATTTAGCTGCTCACCGGAAATTAAACTAAAGACCAGTGATTATTTAAAATATATATCGGATTTTATTTCCGAGTGACTCAGTGTTGGATCTCATGCGGTTTACGTTTTTTATGCATTTTTTGCATAAACTCTTGAAGTGAAAGAAACATCAAAGTTGGAATTCAAGGGCCGGCAATGTCTCGTTCAATTAATATGCTATACTTCAGTTACTTCTGCTTTGGTGATTTTAGTGCTTCATTTTCATAATCAATAATGTCGATTCAAGATCCTTGGAATACTTTTTACACCAAAATAGTTTCGAGTAGACATTATCGTTGTTACTATGATCAGTACGCTTTGAGTGCATCACGTTGTTGTTTTTGGAAAACTTGCTAACGCCTCGTCAGAGGCAACACTAAAGCCTCTTGTGCATTCGTTTATAGTTCACATTAGTTAATTACTTTTAGTTCATCATGGGGCGAATTTCGTTTCCCGGTAGCCATTCGGCTAAAAGTTGGAATCTCAACAATCCGTGAGTCAAATTCTATTTTTGTTTGCCATTCGGAGCATTGAATTTCCAAATATACATCATGGATATGGATAAACATAATATGCATTAATACACTGTCAACACTCATTGACATACAATCGAAACCCACTTGGGTCCTGCTGCATGTTTGCTCCTGAACTTAAAAATGACATTCATTTCAGGGCACCAAAGAAAAACTAAACGGGATAGATAGATTGGTTTAGAACTACACGGTTTTTGTACACAAACACGGTGTTAGTTTTCATAACAAAATGTTTATGTAAAAATCTTGCATAATTAGGTACCACTATACAACAAGGGCACGTTACGATTTCCTCAATAGTTTAAACTTGAACAATATTTCAGAAACTACATATTGATAGCACGCGTGAAGGATTATGCCATATTATCCATGGTTCAAACTGATCAACATCAGCAATGGCAAGCCATAATGCAATATTCATGACCTTTTGCTGAACCCAACCTTCAAATGCATAGGAGCTACCTAATTCAGAATGTTATGTGTGATCCCATGTGAATTTTGATACGACACGATAGAATAGGGAACAAGAAAATACCATCATTGTACGAGTATGTTATGTACATTTTTAGGGATACTTTTAAAGTTACTCATGCAATAACATTAATAGTAATTCCTGCTTGAAGTCTTTCATCACGCAAAAAAACCATTATGATCACATTGACCACCCATTTCATCATAATGTACACATCCATGATCCATACATTACATTATAATAGCAATTAGTTAAGTGTGTCTTTTTCATAATGGAATGATAAATGAAGGTGGATCTTCCTTTCAGGCCTAGCACGAATTCCAGCAAATCTTCAATCAGTCTACGGCGGTTCCTGCTACTCGTTTGGAAAAACTACAAGCTTCAGATGCGTCACAAAATCCAAACTGTCACAGAAGTCTTGCTCCCTCTTCTTTTTACGATAGTTTTAGTCATTGTTAGAAATATTGTGCCTTCGAATCATATTACAACGCCTACAATATATGGACCTTTACGTATAGAAAACTACCCGCCAGCAATTATAAGAACAAAATGGTAAAATAATGTCTTCAACTACAGAATAATCTGTAATCCGGCATATCGAATTTTATAATTATGATTATATTTCCCTGAAATTTATGCAGCAATGAAATATACTACACCCCTAATGATCCTCTGGTCAATATGATAATGCAAAAAGTCAAAGAACGCTACTTTGACAAATTAGGTTTAGATTATAACTGTAAGTTACCAATGATTTTAAATATCTTTACATCTTATCTTGATTTTTTGGCATATTAAACTAAAGTTACATGATGAATTTTGTTTACACCAAAGTTACTGTTTTTGAGACTGAAGAGGAACTGGTGGAGGGGTACAAAATGTCAGCAGAAAAGGCCAACAGCCACCAATCTGTTGACTTTGAAGCAACAGCACCAGTACTGGCAGGAATTACATTCGAAAACAATTTCATAAATGGGTCGTTTTCAAAGGATATTCATGTAAGGAAATGTGTTATTATTATCCGGACTAGAGCATTTATTGAACATTTGTTGGAAGCTTTATTTTACTGAGAAATCTTGACATTTATAGTACAAACTTCGGTTTCCTGCCAATCAACGAAGCACGTTTGATTTGCTAAGTGAAAGATTTGGAATAAAGCCGGCATGGTTTACAGAGCTGGTGTATCCGCTATTCCAACTTCTTGGTCCCAGATCAAAAGATTCACTTGCTGGAGGCCTTCCAGGTACTTTCAAGAGCACACAAAGATAAATATAACTCTTTTGTATATGCAACAACAAAACATACATAATAATATTATGTATTCTTCTGTTTACGCAGGCTACAGTGACGAGGGGTTTCTTTACCTTCAATATGCGATTGATAGAACAATAACCAGAGAATTGCTGGATAAATCAGAGATCCCAAATTACGATAATTATGATATTAAATTACAACGATTTCCATATGGGGCATATTACGACGATAAGTACCTGTTCGCCCTTCAGGGCTGGCTCCCATTAATCATAATGCTCAGCTTTGTCTACCCAGTCATAAATATAACAAAATCAATTGTTTATGAGAAGGAAAAAAGACTGAAGGTAACGTAATATACTATAAACAATCCTTCAGTAAACATTTTTGGCAGCAGGAACTTCTCATCGTAACTTTTCTTTGTAAAAATCTCAGGAATATATGAAAATGATGGGGTTGGACAATTGGATGCACTGGGTCGCATGGTTCACAAAATGTTTTATTTTCCTAATTGTATCAGTAGTATTGATGACCATTTTGCTAAAGGTATGAAAATTTTTGAATTAATTAACATTTTATGATAATATTGCAAAATAATACAATGATACAATCACTACAAATGAATTTCAGGCAAAATTTACAAAATCCCAAGACTTGGCCATCCTATCTGCTAGCGATGGCACCGTTGTATTCTTCATATTTGCAGTATTCTCTTTTCAAATAATTTGTTTCACTTTCTTCATCTCAAGTTTGTTTTCAAATGGTAAGTTCAGCCTGTTTACAATTTGATATCAATATAAACACAAAAGTAATAAAGTTGTTTCCAAAAAAGTACCATGCTCTATATATTATATATTTAACGTTTTGCGCAGCAAACGCCGGTGCTACCGCTGCAGGAACGGTTTGGTGCGTAATTATTTTCTTTTATGATTTTATGATTTCTAAATTGAAATGGTATATCTAAGTTATTACATATCTATTTATCTAAAAATAGGTTTTTGCACTATGTGCCTTACGGGTTCCTCCAACCTCAATACAATTTACTGTCTCGAGCAACAAAACTCATTTGTTGCTTTCTAAACAATACTGCCGTAGCTTTTGCGTGCCAAATCCTCTGTATGTTTGAGGGATCTGGAGCAGGACTCCAGTGGTCAACTATTTTCCAGGCTTCTGGTCCAGATGATAATTTTTCAATGGGAGACTGTTTTATCATGATGATCGTCAACGGGGTCGTATATCTAGGCATGGCTTTTTATATTGAAGCAGTACGACCCGGAGATTACGGAGTTCCCCTACCTTGGAACTTTTTGTTTACTGTAAGTGATCATGAAAGCGGAAATTATCTAATTGTATTGTAAAACCAAGTTCACGTTTTATTAACCCATCATCCTTTCATGTGAGTGTGTTCCTTCGCTTAAAAATGTGTAGATATGTATGATTCAATTAAAGTCATTGCGTATCATCTTCCACGTGGAAGTGAAATAATATGTTAGATAGATCTTTGTTCAACAATTGACTAGTAAGAGAATAATAGAATGAAACAAAAGTTGTAAAATTTTTTTTTGCATTGATGATGATGACTAGTCCCGACATACAACCTTGACCAATATCCTATATAGTATAGTGATTGGATGTGCATAGTTGTAACGCTTCATGTATGCATTTCCCTTCTTTGGTAACCTCATTCGCTAGCGTGAAGCGTATGATAGTACATAAATAATCTTCTATACACGCCTAATTACATGCTTGTTATATACTATTTATACTTTAGCAGAAGGCATCTAAAATACCAAAGTGCATTCCTAGATTCCCACAATCATTCGTACTTAACTTGTCAATTTATAAATTTAACCTGTCGACAATATTAAGCTAAATAGTTTCTTATATAATTTGTCAGGAAATGCTATAAAATTTGAGATTTTCTAACCAAGCAATTAACTCAAACCTCACTATACCGGTATAACAAACATATATTTTCCTATGTCTGTTAAAAATGATTCTTGTGGTGAAGATATGCGTGTAAACTTGTTTCTTGAATTTTATTTTACAATCAATGTAACCTGTTCTGCATGAATATTGTACCTACATTCATACATTTTATCCTTATACGAATTTCCTGTAGATATACCAACACTAACAATCCTTTTGCTATAATATTGTCCTCCTTTGTTAAAGTTAGACTGTATGTCTGCAATCTGCATGTTACAGTAAAGATTGATGACAGATAATAATTGTAAGGATGATTACTATAACAGAAATGGTATTGGACTGGAGGTACTGTTCACTCTGGAACTGTAGAAGTGGATAAGGAGCATCTCGGAATCACAAATACTCTTTTTGAGTCAGAGCCAAAGAATGCAATTGCTGGAGTCCAAATAAAGGGGTTATCAAAAATGTACAGGAATGGTAAAGTTGCTGTAAAAAGTATGCAACTGAACATGTATGAAGGTCAAACAACTGCATTACTGGGGTAAGTTGAACTACTTACATATACCTAGACATACAATACAAAAATATAGCTGCCCACACACTCTGATCTTTGCCTTTTTTCTTGTATGAAAGCATTAGGAACAAGTAGAAATATATAGGTCAGCCATGTCTCTATGAATAATTCATAACAAAATCTTTTTTTTGCAGGCATAATGGTGCAGGGAAGACAACAACAATGAGCATACTGACTGGTCTCATCCCCCCATCTTCAGGAACTGCTTATATAAATGGATATGACATTTGCACTAATATGAATGCTGTACGATCTAGTCTTGGGTTGTGTCCGCAACGTACGTATATGAATATTTTTTTACCAATCATCATCCTGTTTTTCGTTAGTTTGACATTGAACCAGTGACTTCAATTCGTTAAGATTGTTTGATCATGAACTGTGAATTTATATTATGCTACCACAGACGATGTGCTTTTCGATGAGCTAACTGTGGAGGAGCATCTCAGATTCTTTTCACTATTGAAAGGATTTGATGAGTCGGGGGTCAATGCCGAAGTGAACAGAATGATCACTGCGCTCGGTTTGGAAAATAAAAGACATGCCCAAAGTCACACTTTGAGTGGAGGGATGAAACGAAAGCTCTCTGTTGGGATTGCATTTTGTGGAGGCTCAAAAGTGATAAAAAAAATGAGATTTAATGATATGACATAAACGTGTATACTTGAATAAAAATAGTAGGATAGCCATATGCTAAGCTGCATTTTAATGTCTGATTACTGTAGGTGGTTTTGTTGGATGAGCCAAGTTCAGGTATGGATCCAGGAGCTAGAAGAGCTATTTGGGATTTAATCCAAAGTGAGAAAAAGAACAGGACCGTTTTGCTCTCAACTCACTTCATGGAAGAGGTATATAGTATAGACTTTGTTAGGAGCTCAAGTAGTATGCATGCAAATTGGAGTTTAAAGTGTCAATTAATTGAATGGACGTTCATAATGCTCTTTGAAAGGCGGACTTGCTTGGAGATAGAATAGCTGTCATGGCCGAAGGAGAGTTGCAATGCTGCGGTTCAAGTCTTTTCTTGAAAAAGAAATACGGTACATTCCCATGCATAAAAGCTCAACCTTGCTCAACAACTTTTAAATGAGTTGCCAAAATTGTATGTTGAAATTACTTTTACATATACAGGCGGAGGATATCACCTCATAATCGTTAAACAGCCACAATGCAACGTGAATAAAATCACTGATGTGCTAAGAAAGACAATTCCGGATGCAGAAATCGATCAAAATGTAGGAGCTGAGCTAAGCTACTCCCTTCCAGATGAAAAGTCCAAGTTGTTCCCAACAATGTTTGAAGAACTTGAAACTCGCAAAGAAGCACTTGGAATTGCGAGTTACGGTTGCGGGTAACTGTTTGCACAAATTATTTTTGGCACATTATGTCTTCTGAGATTCACGTACATGAATGCCTAACTAAATATTTCGATGTATTTTTCAAGCATTGTCACGATGGAAGAAATATTCATAAGGTGAGTTGAATTTTATAGTATTAAATTAACCTTTCAACCAGGTACGTTGGTTGTTTAAGTTCAAACTTGTCAAGTTTTAACTTATTTTGATTTTAGAGTTGGAAAAGAGGCTGAAGCAAAGGTGCTTGGGGATAGTTTACAAAATGGAATCCATGGTCCGCATACTTTGGAGGTGGACATTGAAAATGAAAAATCCAATGCACAGATAGACGCTGAGCTGGAAGAACAGGAGCGTAAACGGGCCACTGGGATCCCATTGAAATTTCAACAGTTTAAGGCGATGCTAGCCAAGAAATACATTTATGCAGTCAGAAATAGAGTTTTGCTACTTGTCCAGGTATGTATTGGACAAACTCTTAGAATTACATAAAGAAAACGTAAACTGATGCACATTGTAATTTGTTTGTGAAAATAGATGGGAATTCCAATGCTCTACTTAATAACTGTTTTGATGATTATGAATTATCTACCTGGGCTGCTAGACCCACCTCCTCATTACTTAACATTATCGGTACCTCACAAAGCTTTCTTTACTAAAACATGGATGATTCTACTATATTGTACAATTTGATGTAAATGTATGCCTTTCCTTTGTAGCGATACGAAAGACTAGGAAAATCGGTGACCACAGTTAGATGCCCACAAGAGAATCCAGTTTGTACTTCATACAAAGACTACGTTGGGTCAAATTATACCCTTGAGTTCATCGATCAAAATCAAACGTTTGTAGACTACATACTCCAAAAGGTTACTCCACAAAAGCAGTCTATAATTATAATAATATAATCATGTCCTATATAGTTCTAGTTAGTAAAAACGAATGGGGTTTCTTGACAGGCGGAAGAAGATCTAGTACTGCTGAACTACAGATACATTGTCGGATTTGACCAACGGTCCACTTCCTCCAATAATGACTACAACGAGCTCATTGGATTTTTCAACAACCAGCCTTTCCACTCTCCTCCCTTGTCAATGAACCTAATCACGAATGCCATTCTTCGCCCAAAGAACGTTACAATTAAGCTGACAAATCACCCTTTTCCATATACTGGCCTGGATTCATTAAAACAAGCAGGGAGATTATACACAGTGGGATTCCAAGTGGGATACAACATTGCGTTTGGAATGAGTTTCCTTGCTGCAAGTTTTGTAGTGTTCCTTATCAAAGAGCGAGAGTCCAAATCCAAGCACTTACAATTTGTTTCCGGAGTTGAATTACCATTATTTTGGATGGCCAGTTTTATAGTTGATTTGGTTAATTTTATAATTCCTTGTTTTGGAATTTTAGCAGTTTTGTTAATCTTTCAATTGGAAGACTTTTTTGCACTACATATGCAAGTGAACCTTTTTATTCTGTTGATATCCTATGGATTGGCTGTAATACCTTTTATGTACCTGTGGTCGTTTGCCTTTACAATTCCCAGCACTGGGTTCACAAGAATGGTGATGTTTAATATTTTTACGGGTAAGCCTACTTACTATGCCATTTCAAAAATGAGGATTTAAAGAAGAAAAATATATTATGAAGATGCAATCAGTGAACTTTTTTTAATCAGCGATTTAAATTAAATATCTACCTCTATTTCAGGGATGGCCACCATGTTATCTGTTGTTATCATACAGATTCCAGAACTTCATCTTGGCTACATTGCAGACATCCTTAATAAGATTTTCTTAATCTTTCCCAACTATGCTCTGGGGATGGGCATTGTTCAGCTCTCTACAAACTACCAGCTTTCAAAGCAGTGTCCAAATTATAATCTGGATTTCCTATGTCCAGCTTTCCCAAATTCATTCTGTTGTGCAAAATGTAAGCTTTCCAATGAATCTGCATCCTTTTTACGTTGTACAACTGTGTTTATGTCTGGAAATGTATTATACTAAAATATACTGTCTCACTTGTCCCCAGTGAAAAGTAACTTTTTAGACTGGGATCCATCGGGAGTTGGAAGAAATATCGTGTATCTTTTGGTTTCCTTTGTATTTTACTTCACAATCTTGTTCATGTATGAAGGACGTCTTTTCACAAGATTAATTCACTTATACAAAGGTCATAAAGAAGTCGCTAACAATGAAAGCGATGAAGACGATATTGAGGGTGATGTGACATACAAATACTCTGATACAAATGAAATGTCAATAATACTACCATCTTTTCGCTATACTTTTCATTATGTTGCATATTGCAAAACTAATGTGGAGCGATTGGATTTTATATTACAGATGAAATTGGCTTGGAAGACTCTGATGTTTTAGTAGAGAACAATAGGATTCGAAGTACAACCCTAACGGATTTATGTCAATCCAATAATTTAGTTTTGCGGTAAAGCTATTACAGAGACAGAAATTTTTACGCATTTCCTTTAGCTCTTGAGTTCTTAATGACTTTATTTATGTGATGACTGTTCTGCTCCAATTCTTAGAAACTTGACAAAGTACTACTCAAATTTCTTGGCAGTAGATAGAGTCAATTTGGGTGTAAAGAAAGGGGAATGCTTTGGTACGATGCAGTATAATGCAATTTAATTTCATAAGATTTGTACGTAAAGCATGTCAGCTCGTATTTATGAGTCGGGGTTATTAAATTCTCTCTACCCTTTCAATAGGATTACTTGGAATTAATGGAGCTGGAAAGACAACAACTTTCAAAATGTTGACTGGAGATTTGTCAGTTTCAGAAGGAGATGCATTTGTTGTGTCATACAGTGTTCGTAAGGAGTTGAAAAAGGTCCATGAAAATTTAGGCTATTGTCCACAGTTTGATGCAATTATTGAAGAGCTGACAGGAAGAGAAACAATATGGATGTATGCCAGACTGAGGGGTATCAAAGAGGAGCTTATTGATGGTGTTGCAGATAGACTGGCAAAACGACTGTTGTTCTCTCAACATATTGATAAATATGTCGGAGCTTACAGGTAGGTTGTTATAAATTCAATTATTACTACTAAACGATTTTGCAATCCAATTTTGATCAATATAGTATGTTGCTTTTATCAATTATTTATAGTGGGGGAAACAAGAGAAAGCTTTCAACTGCTGTTGCCCTGATTGGAAGTCCACCTATCGTGTTTTTAGATGAGCCAACTACAGGTATGGATCCAGTTGCTCGTAGGCATTTATGGAATACTATATCGGACGTTCGTGATTCGGGTACATCTATAGTGTTAACATCACATAGGTATGAATAGTCGCTAGCAATATGAAGTTATACATTTATGGTGATTTCATAGCAAATCATTTGAAATGATTTATGTCTTTGGAATAGTATGGAAGAATGCGAAGCATTGTGTTCACGTTTAGCAATCATGGTAAATGGAAGATTTAGATGCTTGGGTTCTCCACAGCAGCTCAAGAGCAAGTTTGGTGAAGGTTACACTTTGATTGCTCAAACGACTCCCAAAGGGCTGGATGGGAATGAGCCATTTACTAGAACAAAACAGGTACATCCATCTCTGCAACAAAACCAATTAATTGGAACTATGCATGTAGCTATAAGAGAAAGAGCAAAAACTAAATTGAATTTCTGACAATTGTAGGAGCTTGGGAGAAGACGGAGCAGTGTACGAAGCCTCCGTGGAATAAAAACTCCCATACGATGGGAAACAGAACTTGAGGATCTCCGAACTTACGTAGAAGAAACTTTTCCAGGTACATTTATAGACTAGAGCTGAGCAGTACAAACAATAAAGTTGATAAATAATAATTACAGAAATCTAACCATATCTGAATGTGATTTCAGGATGCGTCTTGAAGGACATCCATCCAGGCTATGTGCATTACCATGTAACTTCTTACGACGCAACATGGGGTAAAATGTTTGCTGCGATGGAAGTAGCAAAAGTAAAGTTCAATCTAGAAGCTTATTCAGTTGGACAAACCAGCCTTGAGCAAGTGTTTCTTAACTTTACCAAAGCACAGATTAATGTGGATTCTGCGCTCCGCCGAAGAAAGCGCAAAAAATGCTCACAAATGCTACATAGGTTAAAGAATGTAGTGGTTCCAGAGTCTTAACCGTATTTAACTAGTGTATAATTATTATTGTTTTGTAATTTTTAATTCTTCAAAATCGACTGTTATCAGAATTTTTTAATATAGTAATAATAGTAATAAATCTTCTTAATTTATTTAAATTATGCTTATATGCGAGTTAAATGACAAAACATTGAAACTATTTGTCAATACATTTTTACAAATCAACAGTATTAAAATTAATACAAATCTATTTCCTACTTACACGTTATCAATGTCTACTATTCTTATTTCAAGAACAGGTATGGAACCCCTTAGGGTGATATCAACTAACTGTGCATCCATGTAGTCGATTATCTTGCGTTGTCAATGACATGCAATATCACAGTCATGCACGAGTCATGTAATAATTTAAAAATTTTAACCTGAATTATCCCCCATGCCATGCAAGTATCCAAAAACGTAGGTTATCGTAAAAAAATACAGCAACAAAGACCATAAAACGAAGAAAACGTTAGAATTAAAATATAAAAAAGAAACTTATCGAATCGGTGGGTACAGGCGATACAACCAATTACATTTTGAGGATTCAAAAAACCATGCATGTTCAAATCGTGGCCAATAGTGCAGGGGGAGGTAAAATTCCACCAAAGGAGATACAAAGTATGCACGGAAGGCGCAAAACGGCATTACATTATCATCTCCAACAAGTTCATAAAGGTCATGGTCTAACTAATCCCCATTCTCACGAAAGGAGATTATTCAGACATGGAATTAGGTGAGCTTTGATCACATAATAGTTTTTCTGTGCAAGAAATAAGCACTTGCTCATTTACTGACTCAACACAGCATAATATTTTCTACAGGCCAAAGGGATTTCACGATTATCAGAATTTACAATGGGACCCGAGCATTTATAGGGGGCGTACTTTCAAGGACTTTCGAGAAAAGAACATACCCCCTTTCACCCCCACTCTTAACTTTAATCAATATTGCTCAACTGATTGGAAGAAGCATTTCCAAGCTAAAGATGTGGGTATAGCCCCGAATAAGTCAAAGAAGGTGGGACTGCCCCGTATAAAAATAGGTGGAATTTTTCGACCTACGACAGACGACATAATTGACGAAGAAATTTCAGGACGTAATCGTCATAAACAAGATGAGTCTATCAAGGAAATGGAGCCTTTTATAGTCGAACAAGTTTTAATTCCCAAATACAGAGAATCGGGCACAAATCCTGATAGGATTAAGCCTGCACCTTTAAAAAACTGTCTAAAGCTAAATGTAGGACCTTCGAAAGCAGTTACTGCAGACATTTGCATAATAGGAACGGAGAATGACCCACTGAGGCCGATTATATCTTGCTTGGGTTCAAAAGTAGTGGAACAAAGTCTTGTGGAATCGTTTGAGGAATATGAATTTCGCCAGATTCGAAGAGATATAAATGAATATATCGAAAAACGCAGGAATAGGCAAATTAGGGAAACAAAAGTTATTCAGAATGAGCTGTTACGACATCTAAACCTGGAAAGGGAAAAGATTAGGAAGGAAATGGAATTTGATGACGAAGTTGAAGCAGAAGATATAATTGGAGCAAGAATTTTTTCAATGCTTATCTGCAACAGGCTGACTTGTGACGTATTTAATAGCTTACGTAATCAAAACTTTCTTCAAAGTGGAAACGCAGGTTTGTGTATAATTTTACTTGAAAATTTCAAGTTGAAATTGTAACATAATTTTACTTGAAAATGGATTTCTACATAACGGAAAATGTCATTAACTTATCTATTATTAACCATCTCTACAGTTAACGAAAAGTATTTCATTTCTGCAATTCACAACAAGTTGGCAAAATCTCTTTATGTTCCGCAACTGCTTTTGAATGGTAACAATCAAAATTTTAAATCGATTCGTTTCGGCTACATTAAAAAACATTACAAAATGCTTAGTTATTATTGAAACATCTTCAGATATTATCAAAAGCACTGAGTACCCCAGAGTACCAAAGTGGTCGCCCATGGTCTCTCAAGGTTTAGAATTGTACAAAGCTGACGAGATGCTAGGTGAAGGGACATACCTCGGGGAAGACGAAGAGGGGGAAAGTCTAGTTGGCCCACCACCCAACTCTGCTTCTACTGTAATATTTACATCAGAAGGTGAAGATGAAAGTGGCATGGAAGATGAGCTGGGAGAAAGTGTTATCCAAAAGTTATCACCATAATTCCTGAAAACATGCAAAGCTCTAAACTCTATATAAAAATATTATTAAGAACCCTAGCCTACCCTTACCGAAAGATAAGACTAATTATAGTCAAACTAAAAAATAGAATCCAATGAAATAATCTTGTATTTGTAGCATCATTTATGTTGATAGAAATACATAAGTAAACTACGAATAAGGAAATAAAAGCTTTCTAATAATAGTGAGCGAGGGAGGAGAAATCTAAAGATGGTTTTATTCCTATCATTTGATATAATATTGTCCTATCACTTTGAACTTAGCACACGTTGCCCCAAAATCACGCGAAAGCCAAAACCACAGACCTAAACCACATTATATATTATGAATTTTATGCATATGATGACGCATCATTTCTGGTCGATGAATGAACTTATCTCAAAATTATTCAAATTATCACTAAACTGAACATCAACTTACGTGACCTTGAGTCCTAAGTCCAACAGTCCATGATATGATTTTTACATTAAAACGAACAATGGTAGATGGTGGCTGACAGGCAGAAGATATCATGGAGGAAAATCCATTACAAATATTCATTTCAGGAGCAATCCCCAAGGAATCTTAACAATGTAGATAATTACGGAAATATGCAAAGAAGGTACCTGTTTCCTAATGTTACTATTAACCACAAACACTCATGCCAGGCAGAGCAAACAGACAAGAAACGTTCGATTCTCTGTGTTTGTATAAAACACGCACAATAAGAAAAGACGCAAGCAAGCAAACAAACAATACATGTCGGAGGATTCAAAACGTTCTTATTACTAAAATTAGAATAGGTACGCACACGTCATCACGAAAAAATTTGAATATTTGTGACTACTTTTATCTTCCTGTTTTACGTGCGCATGCAAGTATCGATAGTACGTCAAATGTCATTTTCACAATCGTCGGGTTTGGGGCATGTAGTATTTTGTGCAGATACTAGCTATAGCAGCTACTTTTTTTCTTTGTGTGCAAACTTGCAGCGTAATCTTTGCCTAGTTTTGTTGTATTGTTGATTTTAGGAGGTTCGATTTTCGATTGAGATATTTTTTTTGGTATTTGCAATTTGGACAAAAACTTCACTCGTTCATTGTTGATTATTTTAACTTCATAATTGTCAGTTTAAGATTTTAAATAATACGTATGGTTCAATTTAGCTTCGTTTCTCTACATTTTTCTTTATTTTAGATATTTCACTATGGATTTTGGAAACCCGACCACTGAACCTATTCTAGTTCGAGAGACGATTCCGGAAGAAGATGAAGGAGCCGAAGGAGGATATGAGTCAGGATCTGGTACACAGCTTCATGAAAAGGTTGTCCAAGTAGTTCAGGGGAAAATGGATAATATTGGTTCAGGACGAGGCTCAATCAGTAGTGCTAATCAGCAAAGTCCCAGGATTCGAAGTGTAAGTGCAAGCACTGGAAGTAGCTACAGTCGAAAGAATAAGTTTCGACTTTCTGTGGAAATGAATATCAAACCAAGGACTTTCAGTGATAGCAGTGGAGTAGAGTCAGATGAATGTTATAATCACGAGGTAAGTAAAAATATTCTGTCATCCGTTACGATTGATCAATGGTTTGATTTTACAGTAGTATAATTTCTTAATAAAAATATGTTCGCGTATTTGTTATTTGTTGTATTTTTGCAGCCGATTAGTGTAGTTGTAGACTACCCGGAAGATTTGGTCGTTTGTGTGAATGCACGAATACGCAAATCTGAAGTGGAGGCAAACAAAATCAATCCTGATGTTGATGCCTTAGCAGGAAACGGTTCGAAAGTCACGGAAAAGGTCATAGGCGATTTTGACAAAGTGGATTATGATAATCAAGATCAGGTAAATAACTAACTAACTATGACCTTTAATGCTTAGTCTTGCAAGCAAGCAATGTCATGATTCTTGCGAGTCAATGACTAGAAACTTTATGTATTTTGATGAATGGCAAACTTTTTGCGTGCTTTTGTTTTCTTCTGCAGATGATGGATTCTACTTTCATTAAAGCACCTTACACGTCAACTCTAATTTATCCAATAATGGAAGAACAGGAAAACGGTGACGGTGACTTCATTGTGGAAAGTGTCAAGAACAAAGAACCAAGTCGTAATTGCTCATTACAAGCTAGCTTCAGAAAATCCGGCGAAAGCAGTTTGTACAAAACCGGTTTAGATGGAAATGATGCGATGGTAAGCTAAAGCTTTGTTAGTAGTAATAATGAATGTTAACCTTTAGGCATTGTTTGTATGCTTATCAAGTTTACGGTGTTGTTGTGTGATATTAGTTTGGCGACTTGTCGGCTATAATAAGAATTGGCGATGGCGTAGAAAAACAAAACCATGAAGATGTGGTTGACGGAGAGGAAGCTCAGTATAATGCAGAATTTAAAGGACATCCCTCCTTGAGTCTAAATTCCAGGGCTCGCATGTGTGAGAATTTATCACCAGCCGAGAAACTTGTCAAAGCCTTTCATGTAATTGCGAGATACCGGGGAGCGTGGGGTGTATTTGAAGATGACCAGCGTATTGTTAGCCACTTGATAAACCTTAACGGACTATTGGTATTTACGCAATTCCGTATTAGAATTTATATAAATTATTTAATTTCTTGCGTACTTTTATGCAGCAATAACAGCACATATATTTTGTGTAGACCATGACAGATGCATCAGTAATTGAAGCTCTATGTATTGACGAAGACTACCGTGAATTGAATGGCTTAGTATCGTACTTCCTTTTGGAAAAACGTTACATCATCCGATCCGAGTTGATCCAGACTTTTAAATTGCTTTGCAATAAATCTAACGATATCGCTTCAGTTATTTTGTCGTCCGACATTCCGGTTGTTTTAGCACGGTAAGTTACTTTGACTTTGACGTTGATTGGTAATAATTATAGCATGGTAATTTTTTATTTTTTAATATTTGCAGTGAAATCTCGGAAAATGAGTATTCTTCGAAGGAAACTTATGACTACGCAGTGTTCTTTCTTCAAATTATTAATGTTGTTCAACTTACGGACGAACAATGCGGTAGGGATATTATCCAGAATTGCAAGTTGTTAATTTCATAAAATGCCACGTCGAATGTATGTGTTTTATTTGTACTTAAAAATCTGACTTGCAGGAGATATTGGACATGGATTTTATGCAAAGTTGTTGGAATTAGTTCATGAAGCTGAAAAGAATCATTATGAATCGATCGCGGAAATTCTATTCGGAGTGTTTTTGAAGTATCATCACCAACTAAAAGACGATAAGGATCTAAAGTGGGATTGCTTGGGCTTGTCTGCGACAGCGAATATTTATTGTCTGAAGAAATTAAAGGATAAGCTGATATCCTTGATCGTGAGAAACGGTAATGAAATCTGCTCGTTACCTAAAGTGCGACTAAAGTATTTATTTGAATTAAGTATTTTTATACTTTAATCAAGTTATGTTATATATTTCGTCATGTTCTAGGCACTACCCTCTCGATGGGGTCACCAGGTCATGGCAGAGTTTCTAATGATAAAATTCAAGAAATGTCAAAAGTACTGACGGATTTGATGATTTGTTCTTGTACCAGAGAAATGTTCACTGATGCCGAACTGGACATTTTGCTAGTTACGCTGATTCATCTTATGGAGAAGAACAGCTTCATGGCCAATGTAATTTAAATATACCGTTAGCATGAATTTTCATTAAATTAGGCATGGTTCAAGCATTCATAATGATTTTTGTAGTTTCAGGGGGACGTGTTAAAGACTGTTTATCATATTTTAAAAACCATTAAAACAGAACCAAGTGGGCTGGATAGATTAAGACGTGTAGTGAAAAAGGTTATCAAAGAATGGGAGGCTGCCGGTGATAATGTTAGTCACTACTGGTTGAAAAAAATCTGTAAAATCTTGAACAACATATAAGCTAGCAGGTTTTCACACACGTTTGTAATAATAATTATTATTGCTTAGTGAGTAGTATCGTATATCTAAAGTATGACAAAACACATTATTTTACTATCGTCTACTACGTCGTTTATTTTACAGAGGAAAAGATTATTGTATATTGCAGTGAAATGTAAAGTCGAACTATTTATTGTATGAACTTAATGAAATAAATTGTATATAATATAACCAAAATTGTTTAAGTATGAGTCATTATTTAAATATATTTAAATAGTGTCGTTTTATTCAAATCCAGTACAAAATTTCTGTATTAATATAGATCGGCATATGTTATACTTGTTCTGTTTTCACATCAGATTCCTTCTTGATCATGTTTCTCCGACTCCAATAGTCTACGTTCTTATCTTGAACAATTTTAGCAACCTTTCTGGACATCGTCTCCTTTGTTTTTGGACATTCCATCCGCGTCCATCCAACAGGCACCATATAATACCCTAAACAAAATAAAGATATTGATCCATTTTATTGCAAAAATGTTGCACAAACTAATCATGTAATGTTGGATACATTATTACCAGCACTACTGATGGCTGTTGCTACTCCTAAAGAGTCCTCGCCAGTGGACATAATGAAATCTCCATCACTGATTCCAACCTGAATTTTAAGTGAAAAATATTAACATCAATATTAACTCTATATCATATGTAACGTATCATTTTGGCATCTTCTAAGTAGTGAAACTTACAATTCTAGCTAAAACGGTATCCCCAACTCCGAAACTAGTTTCTACTTCTGACAGGTCACGATGTTTTTCATGAATATATTCTCGTCTTATAATTCCTTTGACCACATCATCCAGCTTAATACTGCCTACATGAGTAATTAGGCATCTACACAATTTCTGTGTCCTAGAAAGCACCTGCAGAGCAAAATTTGAAGCGAGATTAAGTTTAGCAGTCAGCCGTCAACTCATCGTCATTTCTACATTTTAATAAGTATTCCACAACAACTTACAATGCAAGTTACTACTGCACCAACGTATGGAGCAGTAAAAGGAGGCTTTCCATCACCTCTTTTGATGCTAACAACTGTTAACTAAAAAATAATATTATAAAGGTTACAAATGTTACACTTGACGGTGTATTACTGATTTTCACCCAGCAGGTATGCATTTAAATGTTTTGCTACTAAAACCTCTTGTTCTGGAAATTCTTCAGTCTGCAAAAATCCAAGGGTAGAAGCATAAATGGAGTCACCAAATTCATACGCTCCTTCCCCAGCTTCGAAGTACTCATTTGCGATGCATATTCGCTGACCTTGACATAAAAATTAAGAAACTCGATAATAATTATCAGTTTGAAAAATCCTCTTCTGTCATAAATTAAATCAAACATAAAACGACATCATCAACCAAAATGTTAAATGTTTTCATATTCTCTTGTTTTACCGACCGGGCATACACGGAGTGCCTGTCGCAATTTTCGGTTTGAACTTCAGCTTGTCATCAGAATACAAAAGGCGCTTTGGAACCGGAACACCTTCCTCAGGATCTATTTCATACTCCTCCTCCTCTGCAGTAGATTGTTGAGAATCCTTCTGCATCATCTTGGCCAGTAGAGTAGTTGTTCCAAAATACGAAACTGAAGTCACAATAACTAATACTGCCCAATATCTTAAAGATCCACTACACTATCCCTTTTGACCTTATATTTTTTTAATTAGGATTTTTTTATCTTTTAAAGGCCAATTTTAATACACCTTTCACCATTGCATTGATCTGCTTTTCTTGTTTACAAAAAACAGACAGGATGAACGTGCTCACTTCAAAAGCTCACAATCGCTCTTCTCTTTTCCCTTCTATGATACGTTCATTCAACAGCCTTTTACCTACCGCATAGATTTATACATAGCACAGCGGTGTGCGTGCAGAATTGCACAAGCAAAATGCATACTTCTCTGTAGCTGTGCATTATTGCAAATTACAAGTAAATGCTAGATTAGATAGATATTATAAAATCTGTTTTGCCTTTCAATTACAATTTTTGGGAAGCGGGGATTAAATTACGAATTAGTGACGATATGATTTATATTATGTGGTATGTAATAGTATGCATGATTTTGAGACGGGAACTATTTTGTAATGTGAAGAATGTAGTGGGGATTGGAGTTTGCGCATTTACGGTAAACACAATATTTGATTAAGAATTAGCTATCAGTATTTAGGTGTTGTAAAAATGCCTAACTTGAGTTGAGGCAACCACCAATTAATCGGTCACAACAGAAATGAAGCGTTTGGCTTTGTAGTACCGTTCTAGGTGAGCTCTAAAAGTATAATGCTTGCCTAATTGTATATATGGGATGCCCGATTTTTGACTGGGGTGCATTGAGATTGAGAAGTCTTGTCTAATCCTCGCTCTCGGCGTGATTAACTCTTCTAATTTGCAACGTAGGTTTAGATTATCAGTTGTATGGTTTTGTTTGCATGATTGCTGGTTGGTGGATGAATATCAGGATTGCTATGCGTGTGTGATTATGATTTAGTCAGTTGCATATCTAATGATGGCCATCCTTTTTGTAGGTCTTCTTGACATTAGGTGTATATTATGTATAGCCATGTGATGAGGCGACCGTGACCTTAGCATTAGCATTTTGGAAGATATCATGTACAGTATTCGCAAAGTTCAATCGTCCCCAACTAAAATTTCATTAAACCGGTGCTCATCATTGGGATTGGTAAGTTAACGCTCCATTTATAACGGAAATACATAACCACACGAAACCAAAAGGGAAAGGAATTGACACGCTCTAGTTCAAGGCATTTGGTCAGATTTGAGAGAAGCAAAAAAATACCAAGCTATTTTAAAACGTATTATTTCCCATGTAAATACAGGGAATCACTGCTTTTCAATTTTTCTGGGGTCTATACAACATTTTTCAACTTCAAGAGAAGAATGCATTGCTGGACATTGAAACTGCCGAGTTGCAGTTACAAAAAGCGTTAGACTGCAGGGCTGGAGAAGAACGTGACTCCAACTCCAACGAGCCGTGCATCACTTTAAAGGTGAGTGTTGCATCTTCCGCTCAGCAGGAATTCCGCCGTAAGTAGCTCGCCGTCGCATTGGCACATCCTTAATCATCTCTCATTTTCAACGGCTAATAATGAAAGCTTTAAGTAGTCAAATATGTGATTAAAATATTTTAAGGATGCTTGGTCATCGGTGTTATTTTGTACACTCAACTTTTCCTCAACCTCTTGGATGTCTATCTGTACATGATTCTCCGTAGTGCCACGCAAAAGGTAATATGCAAATTTTACAAATAACAACAAGCCTCTTCATAATCATCGTCTTATTCTTCTTCGTCTTCTATACAAATTTGTCCTTCATAAAAAAAATCGTATTGAAAGTAGTCATGTTTCATTGGTATATACATAGAATGTGTCGTTTACGCCTAGGGAAAACGATGTCTCATTAAAAATGAATAAGAAAACGCTCACCACGATGACAGGCCCACTTTTGCGTTTATTTTAAGTTACAATCTGACATCCTTTTTCTTCTTGTTCCGTAGGAAAACATTTGCAAATGCTGGCTGGGATTATATCTTCAAATCTCTTTGTTAACTTACAACATGATCGAGATTATGATCGTAGCCAACAATGGAGTCTTTGACGGATCAAGTTGCTTGCTTGCAGCTAGAGCCACCGTGCGTGCTATATCGATTGAAATGATATGCTTGTTTTTACGAGAAATCGAAGATAAACAAGAGGCTGATGCCTACTTATATATCATCCTAATCGTGTAAGAAAAGGATAAAAAGTGTATTAAAATATACAGCCGTTATGTATACATAAAATAACCATAAATTGTACACGTTCACGTAAAGATATGTAGTAGCAGCTCTCATTGTTGCGTGTTTTTACTTTCGTTGCATGCATTTTTGCATTACCTCATTTTATTGGTCTTGAAAGATATTTACTACTACTTCAAAGAGATTTGTTGGATTGGATTGGATGTTTATATAGAAAAACCGAGATTGGAAAGTTGTTACTATGAATAGAATGAATAAAGTGGGGCTTACAAATTTTACTAGATGAATGGACTCATGGTGGTGGCTTCAAGTATTTTTGGCGTGATTAATTTCACTTTTTTTCATTAGCCCACCATGATTTACGCTCGACTTGTCATTATAAACCTTGGCGAAAGATTTACTAGCTGCTAACCATAGGAAGGGGTCTTGTTAGAAAACACTATTTCTAGAAGAAAAAAATGCTTTACAAGACACGCTGTACGCTATTTTTTGTGTTGCATGATTGAAATGGCATGTGACAAGTGGCAGGTACGCAAGTATGTAGGTTAGGAGATGGATTTTTAATCTAAAAAAATGAATCACTTGCATTGCCCCAACCCTATTTTAGCAAAATAATCATACCGTGTTACACGGTGAAGTATGGAGGTAATTAACGGCTACTGTTCAAACGTTCATTCAAATTTGTAATGACAAAATACAAAGCACCACAGTTTTAAAGAAGCAACTTATGTTTTTTTAGACACTACGTGATTGTGTCTGCTGACAAATGAATACCTTCGCTTTTTACACTTTGTTCATTCGTGTGTGACCATCCTCCTATCGGCACAAGTCTATAGAATCACCCGGATGGATGCAGATTGTTTGTAGATATGACTCCACTTCAACCACTTTAAAATATAATGTGATGGAACACAGTTAAAGCTTGCATCAAAAAGAAATATTTTTTTTTCAAATCTTATTCATGCTAATAAACGCCATTAGAGATAGTCTATTGTAGAAAATGCCTTTCATCCAGCTATTTTTACCTTGTTTTCTGATTTTAATTAGGATGGGACGAACCCATACAAAATGCATAAACTTTAGTTCAGTTATTTCGGAAATTAGTTTGTAAATTGTTAAATATAACGTACTTTGCTTTATAACAACCTGAAAATCCTGTAACATTCTTCTAGTATCCTCACAATAATAATTTTGAATTTCTTTCGACTACATCAATTTCAATGCTATGGGAGTTACCAAAGATGTCATCGGCTCTGTCAAATCATCGTGAAACGTATAATTTTGTATCATTGTGAGGGAAATACCTGTAATATGGCTTCTTTAAATTCCATTATCTAACGAGCCTTAGATGGCTTTATTATCAGCACGCTTTGAAATAAAAAAAAAACATGTTTCTTTCATTTTTTAAAGAATGTAGTGGACGCTGACGGTGTAACAAGTGCTTTTTTAAGTTCACCAGAAGTCAAATGAAAGAGTAAATATTTTTTTGAAGCAATATAAATAATATGTAACGCTTGCAGCCCCAGTCGACTTCCTTTCCACAGGCGTAATAACAAAATATTTTGATCTGGTTTTGATAACAATTTCTTACAAGTATACATCTCGTATGTTATAGTGTTCGTACACATGTACGCGTGAACAAGTTACTAATTTTACGATTATTGATAAAGATACAAAGATTACAAGCACAAAATAGATCAATCATAAGCAAAAATCATAACAAATTTATTGAATGCGTTGACAGGAAGTACGGAATTGTGATTGATAAGTAGTAGTAGCACAATCAAAGGTACCTGAGTCATCAAAGTAATTGCCAGATAATCAAGATTTATTGATACGAAAGTGAGATGTTCAATCAATCAGATAATCAATATACCATTTCAATCATTGAATACGTAACAGTGTCATTAAAGGGGTGCTTAATTTGCTAAGCTCCATACGCTCACACTTCAATCGTTTATCTCATATTTATTTTAAAAGCTATTTATTTGACTGCATACAGGGATTTCCAATTTTACTTTGTGGAACACAAAATGCCAAACCTGACATGACGTGTGTGCACATAAATTTAATATAGCTCATTTCAAAAGGTGAAAAAGTAGAAAGGTTTTATTGTAAATTTGTATCTAAGCATATGAAGTATTTTCTAAAGGTTTAAATTAATGCTGGCAATAATAATAATTCCTACACTCATAAATCAACATTCACATAGGCGAAGATTTTAAAAACATATGCTTTGGCTTCTGCTTACACTTACACGGTAGGATAAACTTTTTTGAAGTCAATACATATATAATCTTTAAACACATTAAAATCCTTTTGATAGTATTAAGGATGAAAGGAAAGTTGCCCCATGATAAAATGACTCATTAAAAATGACATCAGGTCAGTGGACATCATCATCTTAAGGAAGTAAAGTTGTAAAGTGACAGTTTACACCAATAAAACCCCCAGTTTCATTGCCCTATAACATCCAGCATAAAACTGCTCTGTTACGCTTCACTCATAAGAATTTGATTTGATAACGATTCTTTCTAATGTCATTATTATTATGATTATGATCACCGTTTGCATTTGCATTCGTATCCACCAACTAAGAACAGTGTCAGGAACCTGATGAATCAGTGTGTGAGAAATACAAGGCACTCGAACTATTATAATTTAACTTTTAAGCGGAGCCAAAGCCAAATTATTTGCATATTTGGCTGGTGATAGGAGAAGCGCAATGATTATGGCATGGTTATGTCATTTACAAACACCTTCGTGATTTGATTTCCTGTGTGGCACATTTTACTTCTCCTCCTTCGTAAGAAATGAAGGCATGGTTGCTTGTATGCATTGTATTTTATGGCCGTATACATATATTCTATCAGTTGCCGAAATGAGGACACGAACTGACTGAACAAACATGCATTTTGGCAACAGCACTAAACTCTACTACTAATATTTATTTCGTTATTGATTACTTGAGCATAAATAATCTAATCAACAAGTCGACAATCCAAAACAGCATTTTGAGCTTTACATAATATCTTTACGATCTTTTAAGAGATGCAGGTCGCACATGAAGTCGAGTAATTGATTCAATAATACTCTCCTGTGGTTGTTAAAATTTTGTGGTTACATGTGAAATGCAAAAAGTACACAAATTTCATTTTCATTGGATGCATTTTATATACATATTATATAACCTGTCACGTATGTGCATATTGTTTAAAATAAAAATCTGAATAAAATAACTTTACGTAACACATTAGTAGAGCATGAGCATTTATACATTTTCAAAAACTGAACTTCAAAGGTTGTGAACTGCGACGGTGGAGTGAGTGGCAGGCATATTTTTTTGTGGTACACGAATGAACTGATTAGAAAAATGGAATGCCTATGTATATTTTATATTATGTATGCACATACATGCTCTTACTACTATTTTTCACGTTTCAAGTCCTAGTTGCCTGATTCTCGAATATTTTTAACAATTAAAGTGTCATCATTACTCATCCCTTTATTACTTGTGTGTGTCCGCATATGATGCAACAAAGCAAGTGCAGGCAGAAGGAGACTTGCATTTTAAAGCTATGTTATGTTATGTTATGTATTTTACAAAAACACCTGAAATTCTTGAATCCATTGTCCTGTTTTTTGTTACGAAACTTTACAAAATATAAACCATAAACGCATGGCAAGTGTACAGTTAATGAAGTACAAGTGCTGCAAATGCGTGATGTTTCATAGGTCGAGACTCGAGACCCTGCAATAATAAAGCAACATATCTTTTTAGCATTTCTAATTTCTCATGTTTGTAGATGTGATCAGCTTTTGTTATTGTAACTCTGCACTGATAACAAAAGCACGAAAAAAGGATCTCCTCTGCTGATAATATTTAACATACCATCACGATATGATGTATATTTGATTTAACAATCATTGAAGAAGTATATTATATATTATGCATTGTAGAAGATTGAAAGGGCTTATAGCATAACATATTAAATTCATAAAAGGGCACATGCTGACTTGCAGTTTAAAGTTTGGCTAAAAGTGCATCTTCTGAAAACACGTACAATTTTTTGTGTTCTTCATTGTATACCAACCAAACTAAACTCAAAGTCAGCATATATAGCTAGCTGTATAATATGTGTGGGCTTTGTATGCTAGACATCACGCACCTTTATGTCATTTATAAGTATAAAGTTGACTTGAAGGGGTAACGCATTTTTAGTTCGCTAACTATATACACACACACGTCGACTGGCTTTAGTGTAGAATGCTGTCAAATGGCAGTTTAAACACCACTTCCTTCCCTTATGGTTATGGCAAGGCAAGAAGAGAACCCTTTTGCTCTGTTGGCGAAACCGGTTGCCTTGTCGCGATTCGATCGTCGATATTATTGTATATTGGGACACTTGCTTTATGATGCTAAAGAGTATGCAAGTAAATCTAAGAATGTAAAATTGCAAACACGTTCTTCTCGACTGCTGCGGTTCCTCTCCTCACCGTTTCGAATGTGACAAGACAAGCCGTGGTGTTGGAGCAGCTTGGGAGTAGATAGATAATATGATGTGTTGCATTAGTGATGCATATAGCAAAAGTACTAGCCAACAAGTCAACAGAGTGAGATTGTTGTAGATTCTCTTGGATCCAACCGAGAGCAACAATGAACATTCTGATCCATGTTTTGTAGTAGATTGCTCGCCACGACAAAATACCATTAAACCCTTCTCTGAATAACATTATTGCAAGAGTTTGTTCAATATAATGTATGACACGGATGGTCACAATAACTAGTAGTTGATGAGGACCCGGCTGATGTACACTATCAAAACCAACGGTGCTTCGCTTGTGACCCGTCCAGTGTGCTAAGTAACAAGAGTTGCACATCAGGATATTAAATCTTCTGCTTCTCATTACAAAAAAAAACTCATTTGTACTACTGACTGACTCGCATATCTTCATCTCGTACCGAAGAATTAAAAAGGCCGTAGGGGAAGAAGGAATGCATAAAATTTGGTGGCTTATGGGATACTGTCACTGTGTCAGTATGAGTTGATTTGAGTGGAGGCCGAGTTACTGGGCCAGACATTTTTCCTTCGATGGAATGGAATGTGAATTGTTTTGTCTTGTCAAGTGACATATCATCAAGTGCTGAACAAAGCTAGGAACGTTCATGATTATAGGACAATAATTAAATAAGGAGCTGTTTTGTAGTGAGAACTGTTTGTCGAAATTTTTTGGATCCTGGTGAACCATAAAATAAAGTTTGTGTTTAATTTCTGTGAAGTGCTGCATTATTAGCTGGAGTTATCAAGATGGTAAAACTTTTTGGTGGTCCAACATGGGAAGGAGGGCTACTCCTAATCGCATTCATAGATATTGTAAGAAATACAAATATTTTCTTTAAAAAAAGTTCATAAGCAAGGGTTGTACGAAAATTCAAGATATATTAATTAGTGCTATAAAATCATTTATATTATTTGTATTTTTTTTAAGACGGTGGGCACAATTGCTGTTCTAACCCACATAATACTTTTTGCCTTGCCTGGTCTGTACAACACAGTGCAAGAGATATTTCATGAGTCTGGCTCATACTTTACTCCGGACGATTTGATTTTCACAGGTACGAACATTGTATAAACATAAAATGATCATAATTACTCGCACAGTCATAAACTATATGGATCCTTGACATTTGTAAGTGCTTATCAAAATGTAATGCTCAAGATTAAATACTATACCCTTTGAAAATGAATATTTATCAAAATCACAGAATGGGTCATATTCTTGGCCGTTGTTGGAGTAATCGCCGTGATATACTTGGCAATGGAAGTTGTACTTTTTATAACTTTACGAGAAGCTTCATCAGAGGTAATCAACCATTTTCATGATTAATTAACTACGTGTGATTACGAAACACATTGAATAATTAATTTCGTAATTAGAAGATGAGTGTGTGCAATCAATACCACAATACCTCCCAAATTTTGATTATTGAAATTATGTACATTTCATTGTTTCAGAGGAGCTATGCATTATGCCACAGGTGGTTTTACATTCGTCTCTTCCTTCTCATCACCAGTTGCGCCTTCACCATATATCGTCTCTCTGTCATGGACTATTCCCCTTATGACGCTCTCTTTGAACCTGTCAAGTTTTATCGAGTGATTGAGCTAATATTTGTAAGGAGCTTCATGTGTGAACTCCAAAAAGATGCCAAAGGTTTGAGCAAACAAATCATCCATGACATCTTGCACACATCTGTCAATCTAGTCCATTCAGAAATTTCTTAAGTGTCTTTATATAATCAGCTAAAAGACCTATAAAAAGGATTTGTAATCTCAGATTAATTAAAATGGTACATAATATTCATAAGAATTAGTAATGTAATGTGTGTAAGTATGTTTAAATCTGCTTCCTATGGCTGAGAAAGTGGAAAGTGTAAATCTTTTATACTAAAGTTTTGTACTTTTGTTTTGTTTTGGAATCGCTAGCAATTGTATTGTTGTTGTTAACTTTTCAGTGGTTACAAGGAATAGGAATGAATGCGCTCTGCTTTTTTGGTGCTTTAAGGTTTTTCCTTTTATTTAGGCTTTTGATCAAATCCGCTATAGAAGCCAACCGTGAATTTCTGATTTTTTTTCGTGTAAACGTGTAAGTCGTAAGAAGTAAGTACGGGATGAATTTATATTTTTTCAAGATGTTTGTATGTATACAAAACAAATACATCTACAATCTATGCTGGTTGATGGTTTAGTGTGCAATGTAAAATGTGTATGTAGTTATAATATATATATATGTAAAAGTAAGAATATACCTGTATTGTTGAAGTCGTGTATACACATGTACTTTAATAAATAGTACACATTACGCAAGATATTAGTTTAACCACGAATAGCTCTGTGGCTCTTCACTTAAATTGCACTCAAATTAAATGTCATTTACAAGGATTTGGCAATTTTAATAAGCCTCACAGACATGAAAAATAATGCCTATATTGAAGCTCATCGAACCCCTTACCAATTAAGAAGACTTTTTTTTTTACAACTTTTACAATGAGAGAATAACGTGGATGCACATGTCACATACATCTTCCTCTCGGTAAGGATGAATGAGGTAATCGTGCTGTGATTTTGTGTGGTGTGACGAACAATCATATGCTTCATCATGTAGAATGCAAGAGTTTTATTATTAGCGAAAATGTAGGAATGGAATTTTATGCCTAAAATATTATTATTGTCACCTTCACCAAGCGCGGCATAATTATGTTTTAAGCACCTTTACACATGTATATGCAGCAATTTGTTAGGGTTATTATATTCTTCTTCGCATTCAACTTCATTAACGGCTAGTTGCTTCAGTGCGTGCGTTTGCAATTTCTGAGTCATATTTTTAAAATATGTATATTATGCAGCATACGAGTCCATTTATTTTGCAATCGCTTCATTATACGATACAAATTGAAGGCTCAATCGGCATTTTATAAGCATCCTGTGACATACTCCATCAAATATCACTTAATCCTAAATTTGCGATAGGCTCGTCAATATTGTTCTCTCACAATGCCAACAATCATAATGACGTGAAGATGAGATTGCGACAAACATTATCTCACTATCAAAATATACTTAAAACTCTTGAAATTCATGTTGAAATTATTATGTTGGCATATAGCTCATGTATCTGTTAGTATTAAATTCAAAATAAGGTTTACAATAAGAAAAATTCAAAAATTCCAATTCGTTAATCGTTTGTCACTTGTCAGAATATGTCAGAATATCATAATGCCCCATCTCTAAACAAATGTTTTGTCTATTTGCCGAAAACACGCAATATATCTGTCTGATTGTACACAATGCGTAGATATTATTTCCACTAGAATGAAGTATGTAACTGAATTTATAAAACCTTGATAAAAGAGGAAATTACTTTGCTCTTCATTTCACTTTCATGAGTCATTCATACGCTCCGAATAGCTGCTGTAGATTACATTGCTGGTACTGCATTAAACACAAACGCTATCCGAAATACCAATTTACTTCCACAAGAAAATCTAATGCATCGATGCATTTTGTGTCTCACCAAGCAAGATATAATCATTACCAGTCATAACTGGGGTTTGCAATAGTTTGCATCTACATAATACTTTACTCAAACAACAATGTGACATTGAAAAGGTATGGCACAAAAACACAACCGTTTTCATTCTACTGAAATGTGATTTTGCAAATTCCACTATTACCAATGTACGCCAATACGTACATACTAGCCAAATTGGTAAAAGTAAAGCGTTTTTATGTGCCATATTTCATACATTAGACTAGGCTTTTTAACTTGGGTTTCGAGAAATTTGACGCTATATGTACCAATTTACAAACAGAATATGTGTGTGCAGCTCACATTCACATGATGGATCACTTACTTCTGTTCATTTCACAGAATTTACGAGTGTTAGTTGTGGTGGTTTGCTTTGCTGGCATACCTGCTTCATACATTATATATAAAGCTTCTGTGTATCATTTTCCTCAATCATGTTTTCCTTACTAAAAATGCACTGATGATGATGAGCCACCACCTGAAGTGGTATTAGCGTATCTATGAAGAAAATAGAATGCATCACAAGTAAGGTTATGAACCATGGTAAGGTAAGAAACGCTGCGCTGCAGGTTCTATTTTTTCTTCTACTCTGCACGCTCCGTTAATGCTTCAGCTCGCATATGATGAGAGGATTGCCGATCCTGGTCTGGTCATAACCATATAATATCATTATCATCATATCATTATTATTCCCTGTACCAAATACGCAGTATTGTCTTAACCTAATCACTTGAGCTAGTTTAGTGCAAGAAAAGAGAAGAACAAGAAGGTGCATATATGTACGATGTTTAAGGAAGCGAAATACCATTTGAAGGAAAGAAAATATTGTTAATATGAAG
Organism: Orchesella flavescens; assembly: GCA_964034955.1. Lineage (NCBI taxonomy): Eukaryota > Metazoa > Arthropoda > Collembola > Entomobryomorpha > Orchesellidae > Orchesella > Orchesella flavescens. The sequence goes on along the minus strand of OZ035955.1, from coordinate 17,057,745 downwards.
CGTACACAATCCCCTTATGACTTTAGCTCTGACAGTAGAACACATGTATAAAAGATAGCTGAAGATTTTTCTTGTGTCTGTGGTTAGACTAGACTGCTACCACCACGGCTAAAATAAATCAGAAAATTTATCTACTAAAAGGAGCAGCTGGTATAGTGTTAAGGTGTATTAATGCAAGTGTCAGAATCTTATTAATATGTCAGCAACAGCCAGAATAATATAATCTTTTATCGGATTGGCTTTCTCACCTATTGCGAGAGTTTTTAGTTGATTATCCGTATTTATTTTGGAGTGAGTGAGAACCTTGGCAAATGTGGAACGAATTGGAGATTCCTCAACGTTCTGAATAAGTTAAGAAAGTAGTTTGAATAAGTTATTTTCATAGCTATCCACATAGTCAAGATGAGAACTTATTGTTGCGGGAGGCCATTACAGGACGCTTTGAAAACATGTGCAATCTTAGATTTGGTAAGTTGATGTCACTTTTATGACAATTTTTTTTAAGTAGCTTTGCTTTATCATGCTTTAGTTGTAGAAACGGAAATGCAGCTTTAGCTCTCTCCCTCTTCGTTCATGCGCCATTATTAGTGTCAACTTAAGTTTCACTAGATTATTATATTATGATCCATTTTTTCATACATATTTGCCAAAATGGCATTAATTTTTATATGTTGATTCCAGTTTTTCGATAACATTCAAGTGGCCATGATCGTCATATGCTTCTTTTTCCCGGATATCTTGCCAGAAGAATATTATCAACATCGTGTTCCATCAGTACCAAATCTCACAAGGAACAATGGAACTGTCCCAAGTGTTTATAAACCACAAGAAAATCCTATAAATGCTCCTCAGGGTATAAATTTGAATAAAAAAGAACATTTAATATCATTTTGTCCTCTTTGACTTTCCACTTGAAAGCTATAAAACTTATATTTTTTGCAGAGGAACAAGACTTTCGCCTGTATTTAGCTGGATTAGGCTTCCTCATCTGTATTGGCAGCACCATCTCTTTGTTCTACTGGTTGTGGACGGGTGCAAAAGAGGTTGGGATTTTGAGATAAAATTTTATATGACTATTTACCAAGTTAATAGCATTGTTAATGGTTATTTCATTTCATGCAATAATTTTTTATAGGGAAATATGACCAAATGTCGACGATGGTTCTGCGTCCGTCTAGTTTTCCTGACGTTCTTGATCATTGTGACAATTTACAAGTTATCAACCCACAACTACTATGCTTTCGACGCAATGTTTGAAGTCATGAAAATGTACAGCATTTATGAAATATGTCTTGTAAAGTCCTTCATTGATCTGCAGCATATCGATACGCCAATACTAATGAAAGATCGCAACAACCCGAATTCTGCAACCGCGGCTACTAATGCAACCGCCTAAACAACCCCGCACTGATTTTTCTTGTTAAAATGCATGCTATATTTGTTAATCACTGTACGAAATCATAAACCTGTGTACGTTTCTGTGATATAGACTCTTTCCTCGTGTTACAAATATGCACTTTCAATCGCAGAGAATCTTTTATAGCCTAGTTTTAGATTTTTAGAGCTCCATTTGCTAGCGTGTATTTTTTATATTTAATGTTTTTAGAAGCTGTATCAATGCTGTTACATGTATAGATCGGTCTTGATAGCACTTGAGATAAGCTATCAATTGTTATAAAGCTTTGCAATAAAATATGCTGAACTTATGGTTATTGGAAATGTGAGAACTCGCGGAACCACGAAATGTCTCCCTTTTGTCATGGTTGCTTCAACGTGATTAAAAATTATGGCAGCCAATCGTGTTTGAACCAAAGACTTCCAGACTTGAAGGTTATTTCACATAAAAGAAATTCCAATAAATTGCTTTGGTCTCTCTACTTTTCACATACACCAACAAACTGCATGATATTTAAATCCAGTTAGTTATAACAATAATAATTTTTTGTTATTCCCATCCATCTTGCTGACCTGTATAATTCCGTAAAATAGTGTTGAGTCCGTAAATTCGATGAAATTAAACGTATTGCGGTTCATTAAAAGAGTTTTTCACAATGAAGCAAGAAAAGGAAAAGACTGATGAGCCTCACCCTTTGATGCTTATCCCGGTAACAATGATTGATGAAATTCTAACGTTTTATTGTTAGTTTTCAATTTTCATCGGATTTATAATGTCCTTATTAGGTTCTAGAAGTACTATTTAAGCACTGCGACTTCAAAACTTTGAAAAATGCTCGTAGTGTCTGCAAAATGTGGTTGACTGAGTCCTCCTTGGCATTCAATAAGAACTCTCTTATAAACTTTTTTAACATGTATCCAGACACATATCTCGCCATCATAAAAGCGATTAAAGATGGATCCACTTTCCTACCAATAAATGTTGCCCTCACTCTTTCCCCTTATGGCGAGTCAGATAGCTACCGAAATGTTTGCCCTTGGCATGTTTGTGAAGAATATATTTTCCCATATGGAGCTTCAATCCAATCTCTCAAATTTTATGCATGGGACTCTGTGTCAGGAAGACTGAATGCAGCACTATTTGGCCAAGTACTGCTAACACCTTGTCGCTTAAAATCACTGGACATTAGTCTTGTACCAAAAGTTGTCTCTCGATGCCCATTGTTTCCCCGACCGTGGAATTTCCAGCCACCCCTACGTCATCTTACAACATTGGTCATGTACGGGAAGCTGGAGTGTACTCGAGAATTCTTAAACAATTTCCTTTCTGCTATGCCCAACGTCAACAATATTACCGTTAACTGTTGTTCTGTGGACTTCTTGGACATGTTCACAACAGCTCTGTATGAAATCAAACTGAAGAATGTTCATCATCTCAAGCTAAATTTTGTTCAACTCTTTAATGATTCCCACATTGCACAAATCAAGAAGGCAAAATTAGGATTGAGAACTCTTCATATAGCACAGCGGTCAGTACTTCGCAGTTTCGTTGAATATGAGCGTTTACTCACTCAACTAGCTCCGACTTTAGAAGATGCAAAACTGACTTGTTGTACGAGACTCACAACTCACGAGCAGTACATTACGATTCCAATCATGCCAAACTTGAAAGTACTCCGATTACAGTGTTGGGGAATTTTAGGAGTGTGGAACTTTGAGTTCATAAATTACATGCCGAGCTTGGAAACTCTCGTTATGGAAAGGCGTGGACTGTATGCTCCAATTCTGCATCCTCCTGATCAATGGCACTGCTTTGCGGAGGAAAATGAAATTCGGCCCCACAAAAAGTTAAAGAGTCTTACCCTTCCATCAATTCCGCTTTTGTTCCTTCACGAAAGTTCTTTAATGCACATTCTTCTCAAGTTTTCCTCGTTGAATAAGTTGACTTTAAGTGCAAACGACGCATGTCTTGAATGCGTGTTCTCCTGCTCACCTCAACTGGAAGAACTGACAATCGCAGAATATTCCAAAATAACAGATGATGGAATCACAGGCTTGGTCAGCGGTTTTCAGCAGCTGGAGGAGAGTGGATGCGGGGAAAGTCCGGCTTATGATTGTAATATCAGAGTTGGACTAACAGCGTTAAAACGTATTATTACACATTATCTGTGATTTAATGTACACTTTACCATTTCATTCAAACCATAATCATTTCAATGTGTTTGAATTGCTGTAGAATTGAGAAAGTTAGAAATTGATGGCTTTTGGGGAAAGGTCACTGATTTTTCAATTAAGCATGGTATTTCTCATTTGCCCAATTTGGAATCTGTGATTCTGCGAGGTTGCAAGGTACATATACTTAAAATGTAATATTCCTATAAAAATACGGAGGATCAAGAAAAATTCCAACTTGTAGCAATTTCCAATTACTATAGATTTCAGACTGGTCTATAAGAGCACTTTCTACCATTCAATTAACTGTAGTAGGACATGATTCACTTCACACATTCGAGCCCGAGCCAATGGATGAACCTATTTATTTATAGTGTGTGCTTTCTAATAATGAAATATATATATGTGTATGTGTATATATATTTTGTAATATGAATTTGTCCTCTCACTCGCTACTAATTCTTTACGTTGGAACTCATTCAGGATTTATGAAATGCTTAAAATTAAATCGTTCGAGAATTTTTCTTTCCCTTGGTCATAATAAATGAAATAATAATAATTGATATGAGTCAACACAATATTTATCCTTTTAAATGATTTTAATACAAAATAATTGGTTTTGAAATACATTTATAGTGTACTACTGTACTGCAAGATAGAAAAACACATTGTCAGCTACATTTAGTAAAGTGCGGCTGCTAAGTAGATTGCTTTGAAGGTGAAAGTTATTAGTCGCCTGCAGATAATGAAGAGCATATAATGGGTTCTTGTTGCAGGTAGGTATAGCACGAAAGCGGATCGCCTGCAATAATGCTTTCCAATAGCACACTCAACTAATAATAATAATAATAAACGAGTATTTAAATCCCACTAATAACGAAGAAACTACGAGGCAGCATGTGTTTATTCCTCCGCTATGTGATCAGCCTTTTGAAAAACTACTACACTGGCTTTCCCATGCTCCATCGGATGGTCTTAAAACAGCGAGGCTTGACATGGCCCGAAGGTGTTTCCATCCTTCATCCGTTATCTAAAATAATTCCACACGGTACTTTATTAGCTTTTTGCATATAAAAAAAAGTAGTTAATAAATCTTTATCTTTAAATTTTACCATTCCGGAGCAAAGTTCTAGGTGGTTTAAACGGTACATTGAGAGAAATCCATGATTTACAGACACATCTGATATTGATGTAGACATGCCATAATTCTTCATAATGAATACTCTCAGCGCTGAAAAAACATAAATTCATAAGTTAAAATAATATAACATTTAATTAGATGAAAGAACTGCTTTACCTAAGGAGTTTAAAATGCTTACATTGTAGACTGCGGATGGATCGAGGATTTTTTGTCAAAACAAATTGGGAAGAATTGGAAGTTAATGAAAGACCAGTTATTCCCTCGTCTGTTACTTTATCACCTAATATTTCCAACTCCTCCAAATCCTTCCATTCTCCACACACTAGTCGGAACGATTCATTGTCAAGATACATTCTCAAGGATTTGATCTCAGGAAACCATCTCACAAGCTTCCTAACATCACCTAAACTGCAATCATAGTCGATTCGTAGTTGACGTAGGTGGATTGGTGAAGAGTTTTTAAAAACTGGCTCAGTATTGGTTATCATATCTGTAGGTAAAATGGGTGGCTCGGAATCAGGAGATTCACATATTGACAGCTTTTGTAGCTTTGGCGTGAAAAGCACAAAATTGAAGTCGCCAGTAACAGACTCCGCTAGCTCAAGAGTTATAAGCTCAGGAAACGTAATGTCGAAAGGAAACTTAACAAACGGTATAGCGAATGGTCCTCTGTACATTGTCAAATGCCGAAGCGTATTACTATATGTCTTTAAAATGCTGGCCATAATAAGGTCACTCGTGGTCATGCCTAAATCCATGTTCAAATTTGTAATAGGAAGCTTGAGATCCATGAGCAGCTGTGCTGTTGGTCCGGTTAGTTGTCCGAATGCAAAATCCCTAAAATTTAAACACATCGTTAGTCCTCCTCTTTGCAAACCCAATCGTTAAAAGTACACTATAGTGCATTGTCAATAAAAACGCAGCCATTCGTCCATCATGATTTAAACAAAAAACTTCATGCTTTAAAACCAAATTGCTAGTTATGATTGATTATCTCATATCTTAGCTGGAGGGCATGCAGAATTAATAAATATTAAAAAATTAAATTGCCAACTAACTATGCATCGCATCTTGCATACTTCAAGTTTTACTACAACGTTTAGTATATCTTGACTATAGTTCATCTTTTTCCAAAAAACCAGGGAACTGATATAAGAATGTTATTACCTATTCAATTACCAAACGTCTCATCCTTACATAGAGTGAGCAGAATTATCAAAACAAAAGCAATCAAACATTCAAAGTTTAATTTCCCACATCCCACCCAATAATTGTTTAGATTTGCAAGCTAAAGTTAATATCCCACAAAGCATTTAGTGTTTTTATCCTTTTAACATTGCATTATTAAAGCAGTTTGTCATAAACTAATTATTATTGTTGAGCATAAAGTTATATAAATGTAACGATGTAATATATAGTAAGAGTATAATATATATTGTTCGTACCCATTAAAAATATTTAGTTTCTCAATGTTGAGTTTTGATGAATCCTTGATGCGAATTTTTCCCATTTCAGTTAAAAGATCTGTAACTCCCTTTGGGTTCAAGTTGTACAGAAGCAATTGCTGTGTAAGAAAACAGGTACAAATAAGCTACAATTTATAATTCTTAAATGGAGGTGTGGTATATTAAAAAAATATACCTTGAGATTCGGAAACGCTGTTACAACTTCCATCCAAGTTAACGGTGGACCAACTCTCGACTCTCCTCCATAAAATTCTAGAGATATTAGATTGCGATTTACAGGTACACTATAGTCCGTTTCCGGCACCTCATTTTCAACGATACAGCTCCCCTCTATATCTTTATAAAAGGTGCAGTCACGAAGACAAAATTTACGAAGATTAGGCGTCCACTTGAACATCACGTTGCGAACCATTTCCACTCCGGTAAACCGACACAAACTCATCTCCAGTGAGTGGATACTTGGCCCAACTTTCTCCCAAAACTTGACTATCATTTCGTTGCTTCTGGTCACAGTTAACAGGCTAATTTTAAAGTTTTTGAAAAAAATCTTGTCTGCCCCTCCTTCCAGCTCTTCAACATAATTTAGAAACTTTTTGATTGAAGTTTCTTCCCGAAAGAGCTCCTCCTGAAGAACAACTTGGGATCCTTGTTGAAGGTAAGGAGAGGCAAGTTCATACCAAAGGGTGCATACCAACCTCAGTTTTTTTAGATCTTTTACTGCACAATGTCTGAATATATTTCTGAGTATCTGTAGCAAAAAAAGTAATATGCATGTTCTCAATTTTACATTAAATGAAACATCATATGAATTAGCTAATTAACTCATGTATTGCATAATTTGCATGTCTTACCACTGAATTCAAAAGTGGGTGTCGCTCTTCATCCTGTTCCGCCTCATCCTCCTCTTCTTGACCTCCCATATCTGAGCATTTGCAGTCATCAACAGCGCTCTCCATTCTACTCAAAGGCTTCGTTTAAAATAGGAACTTGAAAAATGCCCGTTGTTGGTGCAAGTCTTTTTCTAACGATCGCGTAGTAATGAATTATTACAAATAGGATCGATTGAGTTTCTGCTTCCGAGCAATAATGTGAGCAAAATTATTGCGATGCATTTTTTTAGCCACTGCAGAAAATAATAATCAATAACCAATTTAGCAATCAAGCGTATTCATGTTTAATAAGCATATTATATGGTTGGCACTTTTGTTGGTGTTGTACTGCTGTAATACAAAGGAAAATGAGACTTACCAGTTTAAGTTCATTGAAATCAGAGACATGTCCTCCTTAAACTTGACTCGTCATCGCTTGTGACATTAATTTAAAATCATGAACATGTCTAGTTTATTCAACCAGAATGCAACTACTTTAAAACAAAATATTATATTGATGGGTTGACAATGAGTAGAAATGAGTAAAAACAACTTTTTACATACAAATATAGGATAAGGCACAAACAATGTGACATGAAAATGGGTGGTCACACAAGCTTATAATATTTTGGGTATGTGACACAATCACAACAACATAATATGAGCTCACTTTTAACTTAAACTACATGCTCATATTATTCGCTTTACTTTCTTACGCATTGAAGTTTTGTTTTTATGGATATGTGTGTGTAGGTATTGCATGTGTACACAAACAAGATATCCAAACCCCTTTCATATCCTAATTTAGTATTTCTAGGTTTTGGGCCATAATAATAAAAGATGAGTCTATACAACATGTATAAAACTTAATCCTGGCCTGTTTTTTATTTCATAGTGCTTCACATCTAATAATGCATTTCTATACATGTTGGAACACTGAAGAAAGAAGTTGTTGGGTGATAGTGATGTGATGATGATGATGATGATACTAAACAAAAAGATATTCTGACATGAAGGAAGAAACAGCAAAACTGACGATCATGTGTCTCTTACCATAACACATATAATATATATATCCTCCTATTCAAAATGCATTGCATTGTGGTAACATTTCTATAGTTAGCTTGCCTTGCTATATACTTCACATACCGTAATATGCACAAAAACTCGATGTGAATGTACTCATGCTTTTATACGGTATACTGTTGTTAGACTGTGCTATTCTTTGATGCGATATTCTTTTGATGGTAAAGCGTATTTATCAGGCTCGGGAGGATTTTATGCTTCATTTTTTTTTTAAATTTTAAATATATCTTAACTCAACCAATCCCAAATGCTAGCACTGCAATCAACTCTTGTTTTGGCTAAATAAATGCACCACATATTATTTGTTGTTGCCCGTTTCAGAAGCAATTTAAAGTATGAATTCAAGGCTAAGGTCGGGTTCTCGGATGTTTAGTGTAGTACATGCTTGATCTGCTACTACTGTAGGTTCTCCTTCATCGTATAGAAGATTGGGTTTATTATCTCATGAAAAACTTTCATGAGAAACGTTCTCAGAGCATTTAGTTAGTTAGACATAAGGAAAGCAAACAAAATGTGAATGTTATAGGGAGTCGTGGAGTTTATATATAAACAAAAATTTGTTGATAGCATATTAACTAGCGAGTAGCATACTATAAAAATTTCCTTATAATTTTTCATCCATCCTACTATCCCATGAGATTGGGCTACGATGTGCACGAAACTCGCTCAATTTACTAGCAACTTTCAACTATTAAGAATCATGATGCTTCGATGTGGATGTAACGAACTAATCGACAAAATAATATTGAAGAGCAGTGTGAGTGTAAGTTTGGTTTTTGTGCACTCTCTAGTTGATGCATTTTATCGCAATAAAAGCAGTAACTTGTTGGAGAGAAGGCTTCAAGTTTCAAGTAGAGGCAAATTTCTGGCTGCATGAAGCTCATAAATCTGAAATGAGATGGATTTGTTTGAAAAGTTGCATAGAAGCCAAATGAGCAGATGGTTTCTCTATTCTCTACAATAATCATCTTCTCTTCTGATGAGTCTAAATTTTTTAGTTCTCTGGTTAATTTCCACACACATATACATGTATACATTATATAAGATATTTTGCTTGCTTGATTGCTGCACTCCACTAACAATAGGCTTTCAATTCATTGTACGAATTTGCTCATCTCAATTTGCCTAAAAAATATTAACCTCATCATAATGTGCATGAATGCCATATAGCGAGTTTGGCAAAAACTTGACTTGGTTAATGGCTGAAATAAATGGCAACAAAAATAAATATTGTAGATAATTTCGTTCGTATTATCACCAGATAGGCGGTTTCTAGTAAGCAGACCTAGTAATTTCTGAGTAATTTCCAGAGTCAAAATTATAAGTGCTGGCTCAAATATTCATGAATATTAGAATGGTAATGGCCATAAGGAATACGACGTACTTGCTATATTATATCTGTACTACTGACAATGAATAAGGATTAATAATTACTTTTATGCCAACATCACATTGATATCTGTACAAATTTACGGCAACCCTTTGTCGAGGTCACTATAAATGTTGTGACGCCGGCTTATAGGTTCACTTAAGAGATAACCTCGCATTTACTACTGTTTCCAATTTCATTTACTTTAACATTTTTGCATCTTTTTTTCTGCTAATGCGCTAAACAGAAAAGCATTTTTTTGAGATATGACTGCAACATTTCAAAACTTTGGAATGCTTTCATCCAGTAATTAGCCAACACTCCTTGGAAAAATAACACACGCATCGCATGTAATAAGTCGTTTCGCCGATTGGCATGTAATTTGCATATAAACAGACGTATTTTGGCTGAGCACAAGAATGAAATGCAGAACCATATACTTATTCACTTTTTTCTGGCTAGAGCTCCTAGGGTGGGTGCATCAAAAGTGTTAGTGTGCAATTATGAAGGAAAGGCATCCATAATATATTGGACAGACTGCTTGATTCTCATTGCATGACTGAAATGGCTAGAGATCATGATTACAAACTTTTTTTCTCTCGATATCCATCCCTACAATTGGAACTACTAAAAATGTTTTTTCTTCACGATACTTTTAGGGTCATACAATGCCACGAAAGATTACCGCTGTTGAAAATATGTTTCGATTTTAGCTGACACTAACAGACGATCAATTGGCTCTAAGCGCTACTTTTCTTCCTCTTATTACTTTTAATAAAAACGTTGCATTTGAAAGGTAAAATATATCGAATTGATTCAATCATATACATACATACCTGTCGGTTGCTGTAACACCGAAAAAACATGTTATATGGCCAGTGCTCCCTTCAATCTCCGGTGGTTGCACCGCCTTTGGAAAAAATTTGAAATGTAGTCAGCAAGCAACATCAATGTAATGCGAATAGAGATAGATAATCGGGGAGTATCATCACCACATCACTAACAAACATCTACAGACTCATCAGACAGAGCGGATGAAAAAAAGTTGCAAATAAAATAAAATGCGTGTGAGATGTTTGTGTGTATTTGTTGAGTTTCTACCTGTATCATGTATCTTTTTTCTGTAGCCAAATACGTGTGACTGATTCATATCCTGACGAGCAACTTAACTCCAAGTTTCTAACAGAGAACTCGTCAGTTGTCTTTCAAAGTAGTAATCTTCAAATTTTTGCACTCTTGTGAAAGGTCATACACGTGTGGAAGTTGCATTGAACTCCATCATCACATCAACCAAGTTCCAGTTTTGCTCAAGAAATTGCTAGAAGCATCAACAGTTTTAAAGAAATGTCGGAGGGGAAAAGAATTATCTACGATTGAAGCTATTGTTCCTGTTCTCTTCCTTTAACTCATGATGATAGATAAAATAATATGATGAAATGAAACATTGATGTAGGTTTTTAGTACTGCATCGCATCAGATGCCTTTAGCCTTTTTTATTGAAATTTGGGCTGTGGTATTCCACTACTATATAAATATGATGTAATTTATACACACTAATATGACTAACAAAGAAAAGATGTTTGCATTGCATGCACAAGTTTTTTAGACGAAGGAGTAAACGGCCAACACTTTTTCGGCTTGGTCGTAGGTAGGCATTCCTCTTTGAATTTTTCTTTCTTTCTTTGGACATACATGGAATCGAGAGAGAATCAAGTCAACCTTCTGCGTTTCATTTTCATCATCTTGATTTCATGTTTATGTATCCTGCCTGATCCTCCTCAATACTATCCCGTCGTATGTTCTTGTCTCAACCAACGAGTAATTATGATACTACCATAGTGCTGTTTGCTGATGATGGTGATCGTGTTGAATGTTTGACTGGAAGTTGTTCGATTCGCAGAGTGCAAAAACGTGAATCGCGAATTTTACAGCATCCAGTGAGAATATTTCATGATAGATGCATGAAAAACTGGCTTTTCATAATATGCCCCTCGCTCCTCATCACTTATTATTGCATATATATATATATATGTACATATATACATTCAAATAGACAGACATGCATTACTTACTGCACAGACAGAAGTTGGTACACGAGATTAGATAGTTGCGTGGACCACCTTAGAAATTATATATACCTCATTCACCTTGTGATTACATGCAATCCTCACGGTCATCAAGAAAACCATTCAATGTGGGCATGAAACATTGTGAATAAAAATTGCTTAATGCATGCACAAGTACCATTGCAGCCATATCAAAACTATTCCTATTATAGTTCGTTAGCGTTTTGAGGAAATTATCATTTGCTTTTAGCCAAACTCCGCTGTCAATCCTGCAACAAACGCATTCCAGAACAGACCGTGTAACCTGTTGTATATATAGTATTTACAAACAAAAATATTTTCTTCCATCACTAGTTTTTTAGTTTCTTGCATTATCAGTCATCAAATTTTCAAAAATCGTTTTCACACCAAACACAGGTTGGCGAGACTGATGACAGCATCCCGAGCAAACGTCGCCAGAAGCTTGTTCACCATCAGTGAGCATGTACCTCCGAAAGGAACCTCGGTTGGTGAGGCGTGGGTTAAATCAGAAATCAATATTGAAGCAATAAACACATCCAAACGGTGCAGTGGAGGATTCAGTAAGAAGAGGGGACAAGACAGTTTTCAAGTCATCCCATTCCTCCAAATCTGGAACCTTTTTTAGCCTTAAATGGATACCAGAGGTGCATATACAGCTAGAAATATTTTAATGTTGTAAATGCAATCTTTGGTAATGTCTTTGAGGCTAAGATATCACCGGCTTTAGCGGGTTCGAGAGAGAAGAAAGAAGTCTTTTGTGGATTGTGTAACGTGCAGGTTAAAAAGGTTCGATACATTTGCTTTTAAATTATGTAAAATATATATATATTTATTCGTATACACATTCTTTCATATTGTCATTTGGATCTTGAAGGAGTTCCTTGATAAGATCACTGAATACATATATATTTCATCAGTGCCATCGTATAGTGGTGACACAACGTAAATGTTTTTATTACAAAATATTACTGCGTTGGAAAGCATTAGAGTAAGGAAGACAGTTGTCTGCAACAGCCAAAGTAAAATTATTTTGTTCACTTTTCCTTCTACTTTTTTTATCAGTCATTATCACTGCCCCGTATGAAAGTTATAATTATGTCCTATGAAACAAAGAAGAAAGAAACCAGTAGCACAGGACAGGGTACTAAATTATAGTATCTGCATCAAAATCAAGATAAAAAAGGTAAAGAGTTTTAGATCAAGAAAAAACTACTATGCCTAGTGGTACACTATAGATAGGCATGAAACGATATATGCAAGCCAGGCTATGTACGTGTGCACCAGAGCGTACTGCACATCTCTTCCTTTGGAAATGTTGCTTTAGGCTTAAGCTATTTTTGCCTGGAAAAGGCAAGCAAAATGTTGCGTTTGGATTTGGGGCGAGTAAGTTAATACCTATAATATGTGAATCATGAACGTCCAGCATTTACCAAAGTATTCGACACTTGTTCCATGAAGCAAAGAATGACAAGGTTAGATTTTCCTTGCCATGCAGCGAACAAGTGTCTACTTTATAAAAAAAAATCCATCATTAATCAGGGAATATGAGTCAGATTGGTACATTCTACGAATTGAAGCAGTGTTCGTTCCGTTAAACAAATAAGGCATTATATCAGGAAAAATTTGGTAATCATAATAATATGATATTAATGTAACTTTTCCGAACGGGAAATTTCTTCCGTAATAATAAATTTGTTGAGTAGAATGTAAAAACCGAAACGAAACAGAAACTTTTTTATTTGAGAGTAGTTGGGGCTCATCTTATCTCTCTCTCTTTTTTTTACTATAATACCCAAGTAATTTTGGAGAATATTATCAAACCTTATAAGAGAAAATCCTTCTTGTTCCTGTTTGATCAAATGCTAGTTCTCGGTATTTAGAGACAATGCCAAGTTCCCGAGGGAGCTTTTTATTATTCAATGTAACGGTCTACTTTCTGAGATTAAATTAATGCTTATGCCTTCTTTTTTCAGATTTTTTCTACGATTATCCAAATAATTATTAAAATTAACGTTGATTTCAGTTAACATATAGACCTGCAATAACCCATCAGTACTTTGGTTCATAAATGGGTTTTGGCTGGAATACATGGTATTTTTTTAAAGAAATAAAAAGAAATTGAAAAAAGAATTTGTGATGTAGTATTTGGTACGGACACGTACATGTTTGCTTTCTTTACATATAAACTGCTAGTTGGGTTGACTCTCTGTTGTTAATAAAGTACTTTTTGTTTGGATCGTTTACTACAAAGGTATTCCGAATTGGAATGAAATGTTCAGAATAACATTTTTACCTTGTGAATTCAAGAAAATGGTGTGTATATTTAATTGGGCTTTCTTGTTCAGAAAGTACGTGCTTTTATTTCTTACAAGTTGCAGAAAGGCAACTTTCAATTTATTTTCATTACCGAATTTATTATTTGGTTTGCAAAAATGATAATCTGCCTTTAGATTTTATTAATCTAACAAGTACGTACTTCACTACGCAGAGAAAACCAAGCTAACAATTTGTAGCACAAAAATCTAATGATAGTATACATATTATGTTGTCACATACCCGCTAGCATACTTATACCTAAAAACTACTATATTATGTAGCTGCAAGTAAAATTACGTCTACTAATCTTGATGTATGTACGTAAATTATATTTATTTACACACATGCAACGGAACAGAATGGGCCCTGACTACGATGATTGTGATTACCATTATTGTATTCCGTACAGTACAGAATAGAATCTCTCCTCATTAATTTAGATTATTTTAAAATATTTGGGTAGGTACACGGCATCGGTTCCTTCGCCATGAATTTAAAATAGGCAGCTGCAGACGCTCAGGTACTTACAGATAATCAACCGTATTTTATACGGTACAAAGTACATGCAGGCAATCGTAGCTTCATTGAAACGATAATTGCATGGTCTTCTTGCAGAATTCTGTAAATACATACCAATCAGAGTTGAATAAGCCCTCATAAATGTGGGTAGAAACTCTAGACGCATAAAGGGAACCAGTATTTTTTCGATTTAAAAAAAAAATCTGCAGATTTCGTTTTTAGCCTCTAACAGCCTTTTCAGAAAGGAAGCTATGAGTATGTAAGTATGTGTATACATATATATTTTTTACCATAGTTGTAACACCATGACCAGGCAAAGGAACGCTTCCGTTTTCATCGTGCATGCTCACACATTAGCTAATCGCAAGTAAAATAATGTTTTATGTATTCGTTAGTTATTTTGACTGATGAAATTCTATACATACTACGTGTCTAAATAAAACTACCATACATTGAATTATTTATTTATATGTATGTATGCTTTTTAAAAGCAAAGCAACGGCTTTGACTTGCTAGTTACATTACAATATAAGAATGAATTGAGAGTTTGCTCACAAGCAAAGTGTATAACACATAAAAATTGTGGACGAAGAAGCGAAACCCTTTTATCAATCTCCATTTTTTGGCACGCTCCGCATGTAAATAACCGTTGAGTAGGATTCTAGCTTATTTTCAGAGTTAATTGGTAAGTTAGAGGTTGATTCTAATTCATCCCGAATGTACTAGGTATTTCGTTTCTTCCTCTCAGAAACTGGATTCGTAAGGGTTCAGTGATTAAGATGATATCATTTATTCGTCGAAGTAGAAGACTTGACGGATGGGTGGATTTGATACGGCCGGTCAAGGAGTTACTTGGCCTCTGCTATATAGCTCCTTTTTTAGAATGCTAATATAACAATAATGTTGTTAGACTAAAATAGGCAAATGTAAAGTTGCACCTATTAATACTTTACTTCTTTTTTGAGTTACCAACGAACGGGGTAACTGAATTGTGAATCCTTTTTATTCCTCGGCCAATCTTATGCTATCTTAATAATTATCTGTCAGTATCATCATCTTTTGAGAAACATAGCATAATCTAATATCTTTGCCAACCCGGCAGTTTCCGCCGAGACTCACTGGATAGTAGATATATCCTCTCAGTTCTTGAATAAACTTCTACCAGTCACCATCCTCATCAATCCCAAAAATACGTCTCAAAATCCAGGAAATATTAAAGTGAGTTTTTACTAAAGTTTGGTGCAACTTTACATTGTAGCTGTTGAAAATCTCATTCATTCTTTGCCACATCTGGGACATAATTTGGACGAATTTTGTTTTAGAGGACTGTGGATTAGCGGGTTAGGATTTTTGGCCTTAGTTTGTACGGTTAAAAATTCTGATTGGCTAGCCTGCAGAACTCGATTTCATCACAAAAAATTGCCATCATATTTATTGATTGATAAAAAAACTAGTCTCCAAAGTTTAGAAGCAAACTAATTTACTACTTTTGGGTAACATTTTCTTCTTTTTCATACTTTTTTTAATCGAGAATACTTTCTGCATGTTGAACCTGGTTAACAAGTTTAGCTCAAGTAAATTGCAAAAAGTTGGTAATTATTGCATTAAGAATATCTTATAACGGATGCATTCAGAGGTATCACATATGTTGCATTTTCAGAGAAAAAAAAAGTTTCTTAATTATTACTCCCTACGTTTTTCCAGTTCCACTTTCAGTTGTAGTTTACATAATTGGAAGTAACAGAGAAAAACTTCATGATTGATCCACAAGTAGAAGGATTGAATAAAATTGTAATCTGAATAAATATTCTTCTGCTACTACAACTCGAGAGTACTTTTGTAAATTTGTATGCATGTCATTGTCAGGTTAATGAAACCCAATATGTAATGAAACAAGTAATTAAACAAACTTTTAATCAACAGAGAGTCTAGGAAGGAAACATTTCTTTTATAAAAAAAATTATCTTCTTATTCGATATAAAACCAAGTCTCCCCATTTCCTGCTATCTTCAGCAGGTTTCGGGTGAGCAGTTAACTCAACCAAAACATTTACCTCAGCACCTAATATAAAGTGATTAAATAGATACAGAATCCGCATACATATATATTGGCTCCTTTCTTTAAGACGAAAAGGGCAGGTGCTAACGTGTGGAAAAAGATTTTTATATCATATCATGTTCTGCTTTTTTACATTTCTATATCAATGAATGTACCTTCCGGCGTAACGAAAAAGTAGTCAAGTGCCGAGCTGCTTCCCTTCCGTTGCAGGTGATTCTCTCTCTCATTTTTTACCATTACCAACCTTTCAGTTTTCATTTCGTAGCACAGCGTGAC
The DNA here is from genome assembly GCA_964034955.1 of Orchesella flavescens. Classification (NCBI taxonomy): domain Eukaryota; kingdom Metazoa; phylum Arthropoda; class Collembola; order Entomobryomorpha; family Orchesellidae; genus Orchesella; species Orchesella flavescens. Next base: position 17,040,991 of record OZ035955.1, on the reverse strand, counting down.
GATAAGACGGCAGTGCAGTGTATGTATCAAGCTGATGCTCCGCACACTTTCCATATTTGATTGTGTGCTTTCACACCGGATCCATCTGTACAATTTATAATCTTAAAATCATAAAAAAAATGTACTGATTATGGCAAACATACGCCATATTAAAACTTGATTTTTTTTATATTTAGTCTCTTTTATTTACAACTTTACAAGACAAATGGTTTTGTACGTATATGAATGTAACGTATTAACGCGATATATAATGTAAAATGTTTGTTTCATAGATGCATTGTTAAATCCTGAAGATTCTTATGTGAAAACATTAAAGCATAATGTTTCATTTTGTAATAGGCAAATATATGTTTTTATGTATCTATATATATGTATGTATATCACTTTGACTTTGTTATTATACCGTGAAATAAATTCAGATTGTGTATAATTAATGAGTAATTAAAATCACAGGAAGGAACGAGTAATCCGATTTGCACATAACGCAACTAATAATACTAAAACGAAGGAATAGTTTGAAAAGGTCAGTCGAGAGGAAGCGGATGCTGAAGTACGAATTTCATTGCACAACGGCGATTGATCCATGCCGGCTGGTCCAATGCAAGCTGCGTAGGCCATCACATGTGGAATGTAATTTTGGAGTTGGACTCCAGTAAGGTAATGGGCGTAGGGTCCTTTTGAAAAAATGAATACATCGTCTCCTCCATGCGTTTCATATTTTGAAGGGATACCAGCGTAATGCCTATAATCAATTTTCAACAAGTCATCTTCGCTAACGTTTGGTCGTAATCCGTTGCTGGTTTGATTTCGGAAGCCGGGTCCATTTGCAAAAGATATTGTTGTGTATGGTAGACCATCCATGTCTGAATTTTCTGCGACGGCTAGTATTGAATTTCCTCTGATGGGATAACCAGCTATGGACATGACGTGAGAATGGTCGCTAGTCACGGTTATCAACGTTTCTTCGTCATTAGTCATTTCATCTGCTTGTTTTATTGCTTTGTCGAATTCTACGGCTTCCATAAGTGCCCTTTGACCGTAATTGTCATGTAAGGCGTGATCTATTCTTCCACCTGCATTAAATTAGGCAAATTTTTTAAATTGTAATAATTTTACAACTCATAATAATAATTCGGTTTTTGTTGTTGCAACGACATACCTTCTACCATGAGGAAAAAGCCTTTAGGATTCTTACTCAAAATCCTGATTGCAACAGTTGTCATATTGAGCAGGGTTGGATCATGGTTAGTTGTTAGATTATCGGAATATTCTATGTGATCTGGAGCAAACAGGCCCATTAAATAGTCAATATTACTAGTATCTACTTGTAAAAGATCTTCAACTTTGTCCACGTATTGAGAAGACTGATTTCCATGCATTGCTTTCCATATTTCTATCAAATTTTTTGAATCGGTTCTCGATCCGTGTGGACGCGGCTTTTATGAATTATGCTTTAGGTTAAGAATTATGAACAAGTCTGAACCTGTATTGTATTTCGTCATGTACATGTGTATGAATTGGAAGGGAAGGTACATATGCTAAGGATTTTCGTTATTTTAGTTTAGTTCTGTCTTAGAGGCTTGAGCGAGTGGTGCTCTTTTTACCTTCTCAAGTCTTTGAGTTTTTGCCTTGATCGCTCAGCGAGCTGACGTGCCCTGCTCGAGTGAATTGTATTTAACTAATTAATTGTTATCATTATTTGGAAAGGAAGTTATAATAAATAAGTCATCAGACGGATTGTAATTTTCAGTGTTTCCGGCGTTGATTTAATTAGTTAGTCAATTTGGTTCGTGAGAACCTGGTCCTTCGATTAATATTTTGTGCCAACACAGGCCGCTTATTCTTCAGTGAAACTTGGCGGCCACATAGTGGTCCTTCGAACCGGATCCTCAGCGCTATGGAGAAACCGAACAAGAAGGAAGGAGTCCGAATTCCTTTGGTACCACCCAGGAGGAGTTTGAGACCAAATATAGGCATTCCGCCTCAACGGTATGGAAATCCAGTGATGCAGGCTCATCGCCATGACGTGATAAGTGTTCCCCTGTCATCAACTAATCCCTTCATCGACGACACCATTCAGATGCGACGGACAACAGTGGACATCCCCCCAAATACGACAGTCATCACTAGGGATGACGATAATCGCTCAACAGCATCCAGTGTAACCCAACGACGACGTAATGAGCTTGAACTGCAACAGATAAAATTAAGGATTGAGGAGAGCGAAGAAAGGATGAAGCAGTTACAACTCCAACGATCACACGTGGACTTACAGATGGAGCTATTGGAGAGCGACGTGGAAGAGGGGGAAATACGTTCCGAAGCTGACGACCTGGAGTTTGATCAAGTGAGCGAACATGATGACGACAACATGAAGTGGATAAGGCAACAGACGACACACACCTTGGATCTGAGTGCTGTACCCATGATGGATGATAAAGACAAGCGTTATTTCCCTACACCCAAACCAAGGAAGAATATTACAAGGAGAACGAACCCCTTTGCTGACTATAAATATGAGCCGTTGATGAATGATGCACACATACAGTCAACACCAGCTGTTTCAGTTCCTGTGATCACTGCCGAATCACAGGCTACGAAACCGACATGGATAAGAGGTGCTGAAGAGAAGGAACCGGATGTCAAACCAACTGAAGAGAGAAGCGGTATCGACACACTGGCAGCGGCCCTTGTAGCAGCTATTACAGCCCAAGGAAAAACGACAGAGAAGTTTGTAGCGCGTCAGAGTGAAGTGAGCAAACTTCCCATCTTCAGTGGCAACCCATTGGACTGGCCTATCTTCATCCACCACTTTAACCAGTCAACTAAAGACTGTGGATTCAGTGCATCCCAAAATATGGCAAGGCTCGAGAAGAGTGTCAAGGGAGAGGCTAGGAAGACCGTGCAGGCGCTTATGATCGTGCCCACTAACACCGATGAAGTCATCAAGAGATTGGAAATGAGGTATGGAAGACCTGAATACATCATTCAGGCTCTGGTCAACTTAGCAAAGAAGACACCATCCCCAAAGGAAGGAAAGCTTTCCACAATCGTGGATTATGCTAACTGCATCTCTAATTTGGTGACAACTATTGGAGCACTGAACACGCCTGCCCATCTACAGAATCCTCAGTTGATCAAGGAACTGGTGGATAAGCTCCCGGATACGATGAAGCTGCAATGGGGTGAAGTAACGATGGAAAAGGGCTCGGTTACGCTTAAAGATTTAGCAACATGGATCAACAAGAAGGCGCAGGCAGCAAGTATGGTCACCATCCCTAAATTCACATCTGGAAAGAAGAAAGAAGAATATGATGAGAACGTCCATGCAACAACAGATGAGCGCTCCAAGAAGTGTTTGCATTGTAATGTGGATGGACATCATGTCCAAAATTGTGAGAAGTTCAAAGCCTTGGATGTTGACCATCGATGGAAAGTCGCAAAAGAAAAGCGATTATGTATTAGCTGCTTACGCCAGGGACACCGAGTTGCAGCCTGCAGAAAAAGGAACAAGTGTGGAATTGATGAGTGTTCCCGAACTCATCATAAGTTGCTACATGGATCAAAACCTCCACCACCACCACCTGCAGATGAGAATCCTCGCAAAGAACAGGAAAGGAACTCTTTAAATCTCTCTGGAGATAGCAGCCATTACAATGGGCATATCAGCCAGAGAAATACCAGATCAGTCATGCTACGAGTGGTTCCAGTCGTGTTGTATGGCCCAGGAGGAGAAGTAACTGCTAATGCCCTTCTGGATGAAGCCTCAACAGTTACGATGATGTGTTCAGAGCTGGCCGAAAAGTTGAAGTTGACAGGACCCACGGATCCGCTTCGCATGAGATGGACAAACGAGCAGTCACACACGGATGTCTCTTCCAGGAAGGTATCTGTCACCATCAGAGGGTCATACGGGGGGAAGAAGTACAAGATGACAAATGTTCGAACTGTCCAGAATTTACGACTGCCAGCTCAACCATACAACTATAATAAACTGACTGATGAGTGGCCCCATTTGAAGGCGGTGGACATTGATAACATGGAAGATGAATCTCCAATGATGCTGATTGGACAGCCACACATCCATTTGACAGTGGCTCGAGAAGTGATCGAAGCTGGTGACGACAAGCCAATGCTAACACGAACTCGACTAGGATGGATTGTCCATGGGCCACTAGGAGGTTGCAGTACTGAAGACTTTACACTTTCTTGCTTCCATGATTCGGATGAAGACTTGCTGCACGAACTAATGAAGGAGACTTTCCAGCTTGAAAGCATTGGAATAAGAATGACGGATGGAAAGTCTAGATCCCGTGATGACTTGCAAGCTGAAAAGATAATGGAGCAAGTAACCAGGAGAGTTGGTGCGAGATGGGAGACAGGATTGTTGTGGCGTTCGGAAAACCCTACCTTACCTTCGAGTTATGATGTAGCCCTCCGCCGCCTGCACGGGATTGAGAGGAGACTTGAACGAGATCGGAAGTTGGAGCTTGAGTACAAGGAGAAGATAACTCAATATCTTCATAAAGGCTATGCCCGAGAGCTGACGGATGCTGAAGCTGCACTTCCAACTAATAAGCAATGGTTTCTCCCTCACTTCCCAACAACACATCCGAACAAACCTGAAAAAATAAGGATTGTGTTTGATGCTGCTTGCAAGTCTAATGGATCATCCTTAAATAATTTCCTCTACACTGGACCTGACCTGCTTATATCCCTACCAGGAGTACTGCTGAAGTTCAGGCTGAAACGAGTGGCGTTTTGTGGTGACATCATTGAGATGTTTCATCAGATAAAAATTATAGAAGAAGATTGGGCTGCTCAGAGGTTCCTTTGGCGTTTTAGCAGGAAGGAGAAACCTAAAGTTTATCAACTTGAGGTCATGATGTTTGGATCCGTTTGTTCTCCTTTCAGCGCTCATTACGTGAAAAATGAAAATGCTCACGAGTTTGAAGATGAATACCCTGCTGCGGTAGCTGCTATTGAAGATAAGCATTACATGGACGACTATCTAGATTGCTGTGACACCGTCATGGAGGCTTATCAACTCGTCAGTGATGTCAAGGAGGTGCACCGCAGAGGAGGGTTTGATATTGGAAAATGGACTTCAAATTCAACAGCACTATTAAAGATGTTGAAGCCAGATTCTGAAATAGACGAGACAAAGAATATTACACAATGGTCAGAGATTACCACAGAAAGAGTACTGGGACTTCACTGGGAGCCGACCACCGACACCTTTACCTTTCGAGTGAACCTGAAGCGAGCAGGAGATGGAATTGCAAACGGATTGAAGCATCCCACCAAGCGAGAAATACTCCGTCTGGTAATGTTGATCTTTGACCCCTTGGGCTTCCTGAACAATTACACCGTAAAGGCGAGAATCCTCCTTCAGTTCATTTGGAGAACCAAGATCGGATGGGACGATGAAGTTCCAATGGAAATATATAAAAAATGGAAGAAATGGTTACGTGACCTGCCGAAGATTTCAGAAATTAGGATCCCTCGCTGTTACTCCTATTATTGTAGTTTCAGCAGAGAAGTTCAACTGCACATTTTTGCTGATGCGAGTCAAGCAGCCTTTGCAGCTGTAGCTTACCTGAGGACCGAGACGACTGATGGAATTGAAGTGAATATTATCATGTCCAAGGCAAGGGTGGCACCCTTGAAACCTACCTCAATTCCAAGACTTGAGCTACAAGCTGCACTCACCGCCAGCAGATTAGGCAAGTTCATTTTGAGCCAGTTGGAGGTGAAAGTTCACTCGTGCCATTACTGGACTGATTCACAAACCGTGTTGAAATGGATCAGATCCGATGCAAGGCGTTATCAGCAGTTTGTGGCAAACAGAATTGGGGACATCCACGAAAATACAGACATTAGCCAGTGGTCATGGGTCCCGACTAAATTGAATGCTGCTGATGATGCCACGCGTGAGGGTAATGCTGACATAACTTCAAATTCACGCTGGGTGAACGGACCTGAGTTCTTGAAAGATGATCAATCTGAATGGCCAAAGGAAGCTGCTGAACCTTTGGATGAAGATGACCCTGAGCTGGAGCTCAAAAAGGAATTTACAGCAGCAGCTATTGAGATACCTGAGATTCCAGCTCCAGGATTTGATAGATTTTCAAGTTATGCAAAACTGGTTCGAGCTACTGCCTTGATGCTGAAATTTATCAGCCTTATGAAAGCCAAGCGGAAAGGTGACAGCATCTCAACCCAATTGACGACAAGTGATATGAAGAAAGGGGAGATGTTGTTATGCAAGAAAAGTCAATGGGAATCGTATGGAGAGGAGATGGATTTGCTATCAAGAGGTTTGCCTGTCAATAAGAAAAGTAAAATCTACACTCTTTCACCCTTCCTTGATGACGACGGTGTTCTGAAGATGAGTTCAAGATTGGGGAAAGTGGACGTAGTCAACCTAAGGCAACCTATTATACTGGATAACAAGCATCCACTGACACGACTGCTAATAATGTGCTATCATAAGATGTTCAACCATCAAGGACAGGAGCTCGTGAGAAATGAAATTAGACAGCGTTATTGGATCCCATCGTTGAGGACTGCTGTGCGACGAGCTTGGAGTGACTGTGGTGTTTGTAAAATAAAACGTGCCAAGCCTGACATTCCTTTGATGGGAAATCTACCAGACTGCCGAATCCATCCTCAACCCCGTGCATTTACAATCGTTGGGATGGACTACTTTGGGCCCATGGAGGTGACCATAGGGAGAAGACATGAGAAGAGATACGGGGTACTCTTCACATGCATGACAACCAGAGCTGTACACCTGGAGATTGCTCAGTCTCTGACAACTGACAGCTGTATCATGGCTATCCGGAGAATGATTGGGCGACGTGGAAACCCGAAGGAGCTTTACAGCGACAACGGCACCAATCTTCGTGGAGCAGATAAGGAGCTTCGGGAAGCGCTCGATGACCTGGACCAAGAAGCCATGAGTGCAGAGATGATCAATCGTGGAATTGCATGGCACTTTATTCCGCCATCAGCTCCTCACATGGGCGGAAGTTGGGAGCGTTTGGTCAAGTCAGTGAAGACTGCAATGGGGACAGTATTGAAGTCTCAGCACCCCCGAGAAGAGGTTTTGCAAACGGTTTTTGCCGAAGCAGAAGCCATTGTGAATGCAAGACCTTTGACTGACGTTCCTGTTGATGTTGATTCACCCGAAGCGCTGACACCCATGCATCTCCTGATTGGAACATCGAGTATGATCCAACCACCGGGTGTATTTGATGACAAGGATTTATCCCTAAGCAAGCGATGGAGACAGGCACAGCGGATGGCAGATCTCTTTTGGAAAAGATGGATACGCGAGTACCTGCCAACCCTTCAACGAAGAACCAAGTGGCATTCCCAGACTACACCTTTGAAGGTTGGTGACATCGTGATCGTGATGGACGAGAGCCTTCGGCGTGGACGCTGGCCACTTGGACGCGTGACGGAGACCTTCCCCGGAGGAGACGGAGCTGTTCGTGTTGCTGTGGTGAAAACCGGAAGTGGAGTATACCGACGACCCGTTGCAAAGCTAGCAAAGCTGGACACCACCCCAGAAGGGATTTCTAATTAGAAATCGGGGGGAAGAATGTGGACGCGGCTTTTATGAATTATGCTTTAGGTTAAGAATTATGAACAAGTCTGAACCTGTATTGTATTTCGTCATGTACATGTGTATGAATTGGAAGGGAAGGTACATATGCTAAGGATTTTCGTTATTTTAGTTTAGTTCTGTCTTAGAGGCTTGAGCGAGTGGTGCTCTTTTTACCTTCTCAAGTCTTTGAGTTTTTGCCTTGATCGCTCAGCGAGCTGACGTGCCCTGCTCGAGTGAATTGTATTTAACTAATTAATTGTTATCATTATTTGGAAAGGAAGTTATAATAAATAAGTCATCAGACGGATTGTAATTTTCAGTGTTTCCGGCGTTGATTTAATTAGTTAGTCAATTTGGTTCGTGAGAACCTGGTCCTTCGATTAATATTTTGTGCCAACACAGGCCGCTTATTCTTCAGTGAAACTTGGCGGCCACAATCCGTTTTGATGACTTTCAAAGTCAACTTCAGTTGATGGAATTAGATGTTTTCTACCTCCCCCTAATATCACCTATTAAGTCATAAAATAAGATACATTTTTTCTATAAAATTTTTAAGAAAATCATAGTTCATAAATAAAATCAGCTCTTAAAATATTGTGCACAGTACATTAATATTCCTTCCTGGTTCCCTGAGAATGAGCTGCTCTGCAATATCATCACATTTTTCGGCATTCATTCCAGCCTTCATTATTTCTGCGTCATTTTCCCAATCTCTATTTGCTGTATGAGCATATGTTCCTGCTGGTGTAGCATGCGTTATACGGGTGGTGGTAACAATCCCCGTAGATTTTCCAGCTTTCTACATACACATGTTCATTTATGCATTAAATTAAAAGTAAACTACAGAAATACAATAACAAAAAATGATAAGTTCAGTGCACCTGTGCCCAATCCAAAATGGAGGATAGCTGATTATCCTGAATCTGTTGTAATGAGCAATCGCCAACCGAAACTTCGGGTGTGACTCCGATTGTTTTAATATTTGTCTTTGATCCAGTAAATAGGGCTGTAGCAGTACAGGCTGAGTCAGCTACTTGTGCATCGCTACAGAAAGTCTATATACACAATATATTGTATGTGATTAAAAATGTATACTCATCCTTTGAAATGGTTTGCCTTTAGTTAAACAGCACATTTACCTTTGAAGCTCCAAGAAATGGAAAAGTTTCCATATGGAGCTGCCCTTCCTCTCCAAATCGCATACCTTCGCTTTGCCCCTTAAATATTCTTGCTCCAGTAACCGTCGGAACAGACATGCCTAGACAAGCAGATTAAATATAAATGACAGAAAATATAGAAGCAATGTTTTTTAGGAATATTTTTGATATTCATATTATATTATATATAGGTATATACCATCTCCAACAAAGTATATTATATTTTTTGCAACTTGCTCAACCGGCCTAATTCTTTGACGCTTTTTAAGATTAGACTGCGCCACATTCTTCCAAAAGGTCGCAGCTATAAAGAATGACATACATACATATGTGATAAGAAACTTCCTTTTTTGGTTGTTTAAGCAATTTCCTCTTAACTTAAATATAACCACTTACACTCTTTTCCTGTTACACTTTTGTATCTTTTTTCATCTTCTTTATCTTTTGCCGATTTTTCTGTAGTGACGCTTACAGGTGTTTCCGTACTTGTAGCCGTCGAGGCTTCCGTGAGAAAATCTGAAACCCATCATTGGATTAAATGTAGAGAAACAAGCTCATAGCATTGAGTATCTTATTCCCCCAATCATATTATAACAAATTCTCAACCTTGTAGAATCATCCTTTATTATTACCTGGAATGTCATGCGGTACTGTAACTTTTTGAACTTGCGCATCACATTGGATTAAAACTAATAAACTAGTATAATAAATAAAAATCACAAAGCTCACTTGTAACCTCCCCATTTTAAAAACTATAACTTAAACTGGCTTCAAGAAGAGTTGTACACGATTCCAGCCGTAAAACTCGATTGACATTCAGAGACACGAGGTATAGAAGTCAATGTCAATATTCAATAGCTTCCATCACAGTCAAAGAACAAGTGCATGCATGAAGCATCAACCTCTTGTCATTCTAATACCACGAATTTACACGATTGTTACAAATTTTATGGAATTATTATTGGTACACTGTAGAATGCTAAAAACATGAGTAGTCCAAATTTAACTACCATCATCTCTTTTATTTTCACGATAAAAAATTATTGTGTATTGTCGACGTATTATTATACAGGTGGTTTTGGCGTAGACAATTTTTCGAGTATCGACTCATCTCCATTTCAATTCTTTCAATAGACTCATGTCAGGTTGACTCTCGCTCATTCGTCTTGAATTTTGTTTTTCATCGTATGTATGCAGTATAATATTATTATAGCTTACATTAGAAACAGACTGCCAAAGTCATAAGCGATTTGCAATACCTCACTACTCACTAATAATGAAGTCTCACGCGAAAACTAATGATGCGCTCGTGCATGCAATGTCATAGCCATATCATAATCAGGTTTACTGAAAGTTTGAGTGAACACAAAGTAAAGTACTTTGTAATGCATTTGAGATGTACAGCTTTATGAGCTACATACATGCCGTACTATAGACATACACATCTCTACGGAGTAATCTCATAGGATACGTGTATGAAATTGACTTTCCTTGAATTTTTTACAACTTTTTCAATTCCGTGTACTTTTGTTCCCATGCACCGTAGAGTACGCAGTAAACTACATCTGTACATATAAGGAATGAATTATTTAGGACGCATGATGATACCTTGCTAGTGTTAAGCCAGCATTTGCATGCATAAATAAAAATTGCTAATTTCAGGTATGCATTGTGTTCAACATTATTGCCTTACTCGGTATTTTGAATATGACATATTCCTATTGTGCATTCAGCTATCTCATCTATTTGTGGAGATTATGTTGTTTAAAAATGTGAACGCCCAGTCAAATTCCTATAAGTTTAATGTTTATGTAACAGCATTGAATGAGAATATAGATTGCTAAATTATAGGATGCAAAAAATACCCAACAGTATTAAAATTCAAAAGTTATTAAAAACATGCCATAGAATAGTTGTGCATTTATATTAAATAATAATAATCGTCGATTTTCTATGTGTAGATTTCCTTGTCATATTTTGACGTATGAACCACCTGCCAGGTTCTGGATGTAGCTGTCTCTCAAACTAAACTCACTATCGTCGGATCCTATTCTATCTGTTTTTCGTGTTTGGTCTATCGATTGTTTCTTATTTTAAACGATGAGTAGAATTATTGAAAGTTTCAATTGTCAAAATAAAATAAAAATGATGATGATGCAGGACAATTTTTTAATTTCCTACCTGCTGTTTAGCTGTATCATTTATTGTTGTCATTAAGTGTTGACGCACATGCAATTACGGAGCAACGGTGGCACGGTTTATAGCTGACTTTTATTTTCCAACATAGCTCCGTAACTACATGCAGTAGCTATAGCTAGAGCATGCATTATGCATATAGGGTAGAAATCTAAATGCGCAATGTTTATTATTTGACCAAAGTCCTAATTACTTTTTCGATTACGACACAACCGATTGCACAAATTACTTACTTCAAAAGTCGGTATGGGCACATTGAAATTGTTCAACTATATAATTTGTGTGGTAAAATGCAGTGCGAGTTGTTGACTTCATGCACTCACTCACGATAAGCAATTGAATTTGAAAGTAATTCTACTATTACGAAGCAAACATCCATCAACAACATTGTCCAATATCCTTGATACAACAAGTAATAGTGTAATATCCTTGAAATCAAAAGAAATCCTTTAAGATGTTGAAAGTTCATATTGGTATGCACATAGTTCAAGATACATGATATATATGTATATATTAAGTATTTCACATGTATGATAACAGGAACAGGAATAACAATAACGATAGTGTTACGAAATTAGTATTTTTATTTGTCTTCAATAAAAATGTTTTGTAACGACAAACCCTTTGAGATGCATTTCATTTTGATTTTTGACAAACAATAATATTGTCATTTAAAGAAAATAAGATGAAGAACAAGGTTTTTAGATTGAAATTCGACTTACTCCTCGGGTTGTCTATTTTTATCATTGACAGTGGCGTAATCACCACCTAGCCTTGCAGTCTCAACTTGCATTCTACCTTCTTCAGCACGTAACCTAAGATGCTCAGCAAATGTAGCTTTACCACCTACCCATTCCTCAGGATTTTCCGGGTCTCTCTTCATGAATGGCATGATCTCAAATCGAACTTGTGAGATAAAATCCTTAAGTAACATTGGAGGTGGAACCTCATCCACACTATTTACGATTCCACAGTCAGTAACGTGCATGTTGATAATTGGTTCTCCATTTATTTCAATATTTTTTGATTCCATCTAAAATCGCATTTGACGTGATCAAAAAAATGTTTATATATCTCATGTCATGTCATACTGCAATCAAGTAATTAATGCATTTAACGTAAATAAAAAGTTGAAATCATGCAAACTTTTTTCAAAAAGTCCATTCCATCTCCAACAACTTTGCCAAACACATAACAGAACTGATCTAAATGACGACATTCATCGGTGGTTATAAAAAATACGCCTCCAGCTCTCCCTTTGGGTCTTGTCACCAATCCAGCTTCGACATGTGATAACCTAGTTCATTAAAAGATGACCGTATGCCCATTAACCAGTCATTAAACTACATTTATATTCGTGTTGCAAATCCAATAAACCATTATCAACAAAATGTATTTTAAATAACTTTACTCTGAACACTCTCTTAGCATCATTGGCGTGTATTCAACCGTGGAATCAACATTTTCACCTATCACCCAATATATTTTCTTAAATTTTCCATCAACAGTTTGGACGCAGTGAAGCCTGTCGATTTTCTTACACCTATTCACGTACAAATACATAGTAACAACATTGTTATTATTAAAGAAAATCTTTCATTCGAAGAGTGTTGTAAAATGGGCAAAATATTTTGGACAACATTATCATTAAGTCATAAATCATATATTGTAACCTATAAGTACGGCAGTCACATCCTGTTGTTTTTGTGTTGGTGCATAAACGTTGAAAGTTTTTGACAGTAAAAGGGCACATTTCTGCATAAAGTTCGATGACGAGATTTGCTGCTCGCTTATCTTCAACTTCAATTAAAAGATAGGCATATTGTATTGGCTCAGCTAAAGATTTCTCCATTATTTTTCGATGAAGAAGGGAGCAAGCTTTGGGATTTGACACGTTATTTGGAAACTTTGAAATCCTATCCATGTGCTGTTCCTGTTGATCATACCACTTGCTCAATTGCTTTCTTGAGTAGAATGGCTTCTACAATTAAAGTGTAGAAAATTAATAATGATGCGCATAGTTGGTTTGAATTTGCAATTACTAAAGTAAATTTACTTGCCGCTTCTTTCAACGCTTCGAATTTCTTCAGGTTTTGATGCATTTGATTCATTTGTTTTATTGCGCGTTCATATGACCGATTCCTGATGCTGGTTGATGGAACTAGCTTATTATCTAATCCAGTCTAGCACACACACATAAATGATGACAAGAGGGAATATACACCAGAATATATCATTAAGTATAATCTTATTGCAACTAACTAACCTTCCAGTGTCCACTGTAAATACCCGCCAAGTTTGCAAGTAATCTAGCATTTGCACGATCAATCTTGCACTGAAACAAATTTGAAAAATTTTGTGTAAAAATGTTGTGATAAAGCTTCTTTGGAACATCTGGAGCCCTTGTGTCAACCACAGCCTTTGCATTATCCACGGCTATCAAGTGTTTGACCATCTCTCTTTCACGAATTATATGAGTTGGGTGTCGAGTGTCTAAGGCCCGTAAGCGTGCCTTCTCCTCTGCAAGTCGCTGGAGAACAATACGCATAAAATTGTTGAAGCCGATTTTTATCTATTAGCAATTTTATTATTTTATGTTAAATGAACGAAGCATCACCATACATATGCTGCAGGAGTCGGGTCACATATTATCCCATTACAGCCGCCACCTGTTATTATAGGAGGAGGAGGAGGTGGAGGGGGAGGAGGAGTAATCTCTGGAAGTGTATCATCTTTTGATTTCATTATTACGTTGTACTTTTACAAAATTCTCAACCAGGAAGGAAATTTAAGGAACATGAATACAATTATTTATACTGAATGTTGAAAAAATCTTATTCTAAAGTGTTCTCTGCTCCAGCATTACTGCTATCCAATTATCCAGATCCTATTGTCCCAATCTGCACTCATTCACATCATATTTCTGATCATTCATCCCAGTTTCCATAGAACAGTGTTTTCTAATGTTTCATGAAGGAGAGAAAGTTCCGACGCCAACAGGATTGAACACATATGGCTTGTATCTTGCAAGAAGAAATCGGGGATTTGTGACTCGTGAACAGGTTCTCTTCATTCCCTGGGCTCATTATACATTGATTTTGTCAGTTTTCGTTTTCCTATATGAACACTAGTACAAGGTACAAGTATGGATACTAAAGTTACCGAAAAACACAAACCTTGTCTTTCATCTAGAAGGTCATATTTTCAAAATTGCTTTTGTAACCATTTACCATCCATTTAAAATTTCAAACCATGCATAATATTACAGCATTACAAAAAAGATGTATTATCTGAATAAATGTGTATACTTTTATTTTGACAGCGATGAAGAATGGATTGATAAGTATGAGCAAGAAATAGACCGACAAGTGGATGCAATTTTCCAGATGGCCGAAAACCTGAATGAATCCTATCAAGAGAGGAATTACTCAGCGTTTGAAGATTTAGAGCTGATGACTAATTTAAATCAAGGGCTGAGTAGAAAGAAGCAAAGATACAAATTATCTTCCATTCTTCTTTTGATAGCGGTTGTTCTTGTAGTAATAGCAGTTGTGGAGCGTTTCCTAATTTCTGGTGTTTGGATTCGGGAGGAATTCTGCAAAACCATGATGAATGAACCATTGTGTCATCAGTGCTATGGACCCTGGAATGTTTATAAAGGTTGGATTTATTGCATTCAGTTTGATTGAGTTCTTTGTTCTTTCCCTATAAAGTTCTTTGTCAAAGGCGTATCCTTGTTGAATTCAATGCTATATGGCTGCTGTTGTATTCTACCTTTTTTATAGCTTTTCATAGTATAAATATGCAATAATGTAAACATTGTAAACATTTTCTTACATTTAAAGAATAAAAAACGTAATAACAAAAGTTGAAAAGAAAGGTATGTCATGTCATGAATGTTTGGAATGTATGCAAAATGAGAGTCAGAATATTTGGGTTTTATGTATTTTGTTCTTAAAAATCGGAACTTTTCGGCTCATGTGTGAAAACCTGTACGCTACTATAAACAAACATTATGTGAAATGTTTATTTTTCTTTAAAAAATGGTTGCTGTATAATACTCTCGAAGTAGATAGAGGTTGCTTTATTTCATTCATTTCCCATGATCTCATCGCTTCCATCGTCTGCAACTCACCTGAAAGTGGGCTGAAAGATGAATTTGTTCATCTCACACCATAAAAGTTTCAAGAATTTATATATGCATGTTGTAGCTGTTGTAAATATGACCTCTGCTGACCACGCCATGCATGACTCAACCTTGTTCTCATTCTTTTCTCCATCAATTTGTTTCAAAATAGTTGTGAGTTTTTGGAGAAAATTTATGATTGAGGAGTCATTACGACAAGAGCCAGCTCATTTTCCTGTCAACGGTTGGAGAGATACAAAATCATAATTGCAAACTAGTCCATGAACGGATTCCTTATTTGCAGTAGTTGCTGTACGGAAAATTTTTGAAGCTGCGTGAAAATAAAATACTTTCTTTAGTCTTTAAATGTGCCATTTTTTTACTCTCCAATTAACGAAACAAGGACCACACCCAATGGAGAGGTTTTTGGAACTGCATAGAAAAATCAAGTCAAAATTATGCAAGGAAATTGTAAGTGTTAGTTCAGCTATTATTATAATAACAGTGTTTAAAGTGAAAATGACTTTTGAATTTTCAAATTTTTAGTGTTGTCATACTTTGGCCGTCATTGTGTTTTCGGGTCTATTCATCATGTCCGTCGTAGAGTTGCTAAAAGACAGAGATTCAGATACACGAAGTAAGTATTAATATATATTTACTGCAAGTTAATAAACCTGGTAACATTGAAGTGCAACGAACTAGCAATTTAGGGTTTATAAAAGAAAATTGATGACATTTGACCCATAAGATAACATCGGAGATAAGTGCGCATATCATGGATGATCTACTCTCATGCTTAGCTGTCGAATGATATGCTACACGGTGTACCTGACGCTTGAAAAATGAAAGGTCAGAACTTTTGCCCTTGAAGATAACATCCGAGATAAGCGCACATATCATGGTTGTTAGTCTTCTCTAGTTTTTAGTTGAGATGGAGTTTACTTGAAATGCACAGAAAGAGATGTCCTATTTGAAATGCATACCTTACGTTTAAAAAAATGAGGAGGGAGTATGACCTTCCCCCTCCCAGGGGTAACTTTTATTTGGTCCAAAATTGGACTTGATTCCTCGTTTGACCTAAGCTATCGATTAGTGAAAAAGGAATTCAAAAAATTCAAAGCGTTCTCGAGTTATCGTGGCCCCGATAAATTGCAATGAATAACAATAAATTTCTAGTAAATAATCGGTATATTATGAGAATAAGGCCCGTTGAGATATGGGTACATGTGATACACCAATCGATTGGAAATTCAATGAGGATCAATTATCTATCATTTATTTTTTGCGGAAACGTTCCCAATCCGAGAAAATTTAAGTTAAACCTGGCCGAAACCGATCATTTTTACTATGTATGTGGTATGTGTTACTATGTAATTCGGTTGCTTTTTTTTATTTCATACTGTTTTTCATAGGTTAGGTTATAGTAGGTTAACTCGCTTGAAAGTGTGTACAGGGTACTTTAAGGAATAGGTTAGAACGCTTGAAAGTGTGTACAGGGTATTTCAAGGAATAGGTTAACACGCTTGAAAGTGTGTACAGGGTATTTCAAGGAATAGGTTAAAACGCTTGAAAGTGTGTACAGGGCAATTCAAGGAATAGGTTAAAACGCTTGAAAGTGTATACAGGGTATTTCAAGGAATAGGTTAAAACCCTTGAAAGTGTGTACAGGGTATTTGAAGGAATAGGTTAGCAGGTACGTAGTAGTAGAATATAACGGTGTAATTACCAACGTAATATTGACTATCATACACGTTGTGGGGTATGGGTAACTATAGGATTGGTACCAAGTTGGATCGAAAATATCTCGAGATCAGAGCGTTTCCGCAACTAGTCGCCATTACAAAAAATGATCACGATCAAATTTCCAATCGATTGATGTATCACTTGTCTCAGTTTCTCAACGGGCCTTTTGAACATAATGTTCCAAATAATCGTATATTTACTACATGCGTATATGTGCTTTCTCGTCATTTGTCCCCTCTTCCACTTGAACATTGATTGATGTTGATAAATGACAAATATGCTTGGTTTATTACCATTTATCCTGATATAATTGGTTTAATATTTTTATAACACCATTATAGAATGGACGGCAGCAACATTGGGAATTTGTCACTTTGGTTTATTTGCTACCGCAATACTTCACCTCAAGTACAACGGAGTGATGGAGGTAATGAAATTATTATTAACAATTGTATTGTAAGTACAAGCCGGATGTAAATGTGCGTAGCAAGAGCAACGCAATTTATCATGGACATTCCTAGATACTCAGACTGCGCAGTACATACAAAAAATATTAACAAGTAAATAATTACCGTGAATTGACAAGAATTGATTTCTTTTGATACACACACAACAGTCCCGACTTTTAAATTGGTGGCATTGATGCATAATTTAATGTCAATCTGTTGTATTTTCAGCTGAATCCTTTAAAATGCAAAATTTGGATATACCTAGAAATCTACAACATTGCTGCAACAACCGCTTTCATTGTGCTCGCTACAAGGCACATTTTACCTCCCCCATTTCATCAATGGACCGGCACTGCACTGCTTCTCATCATCTACTGGCTTCCATTAATAATGTATAAAACTTCGCAGGTGTGTCGAATGCTGGAATTCATCAGCATCTTGAATTATTTACAGGAATGTTCCGTCAAATATGCTCGAAAGCCGTGTTGTACTCGTAGTAGTGATCAAGATGCTATACAGCAAAACACATCACGTACAACCACATCAGCCAGCATCAGCAATGTTTCATCATCGATGCCAATTTTATCTGCAGCTAAGCCTTTGTCTGCATCTAGTCCACACATTCCTTATGAATGGGCATTAATAGATTCATTCAGCAATGCTCTTCCGTGAGATAAATATTTATTCTTTGAACATTAAAGCAAGATTGTCGATTGCTTTCAAATCAAACACATTATCAAATCGCATAGTCACAATCAAATCAAAATCACACAAATCAACCAAAACGGAATACTTAATTGAAATGAGAGAAGGCACAAAAAAATTTCATCGAGCGCTACCAAATCATTTCTATCAATACATCGCACATCCCATGTTTTATAACAAGCACATTTCCTGCTAACTACTAATATACTTACTTAGCGTTTAATCGAAAGCTGTGTAGTTGTTAATGGTAAAATATTATGTAGCGTTTTTTACAGACAACAATCTTTTTGAGAACGATTTGTGAGCAATTTTCGATTTAACATTGTCATGTAATATTACAATACAAAGCATGTGTTTTGCTTTCAATGAGATGTCATTAATATAACAACTGACAGACCAATAGCTAATCCGAGAGTTCTGGATATAACTGTATGTATTGGGTCGATTTAAATTTAGTAGTATATACATAGGTTAACAAGGAGCAACTAGCCAATAAATATTTATGAACGATACAAATAAGGATTATAAGCTAATACAGTACACTGTTTACAATTCGCTCTAAATTGGTTTTTACTACTCCATCATAACTATCATATTTGCATTCTAAAAATTGTAGAAAATGATTTCGCGTTAAATGGGGCCTGTCTCTCATTATTAGACGTTGGAAAAGTAATGACTCGGAACAGAGTTAAATGTTTGTACACAATCCATAGTTTGTGCGCTTTCCCCATAAAAATGTTAATTTTAAAATTTCAGTTTCATCCACATATTGTGATGATTTA
This sequence comes from Orchesella flavescens, assembly GCA_964034955.1. Taxonomy (NCBI): domain Eukaryota; kingdom Metazoa; phylum Arthropoda; class Collembola; order Entomobryomorpha; family Orchesellidae; genus Orchesella; species Orchesella flavescens. The sequence goes on along the minus strand of OZ035955.1, from coordinate 17,022,218 downwards.
ATGTAGTTTTCCAAATGGTTTAGGAAGATACCAGGTAGCGCATAGAACGTACCATGTGTGTCATGTCATTAGAAATGAGGCTGGATCTGGATCCAAAACATTGCGTAATCTCTTTCCATTGCTTGAAAGAACACAATGTTTTTCATGTTATGATTTTATTGTGATTATTTCATTACCTACAAACATGACATTGTATGTTGATGTTTTTACACGTATCCCAAAAGAGTATATGCGGATAGCAGAACTAACTATAATCACTGATGCATGTTATAACAAAACAAGACCGATTTTCCAAAATGCGTGGAACTTTGAACGTAAACTACGTATTGAATTTTAATGAAGGTAAAATACTGCAGTATATAAGCAACACTCTGTTGAACACACATGATCATTGTTACCCAACAGTTTCATCGTTATACACACACGACACACACACCTCCGATGCTTAAGTGAGTCATCAATCAGTATACTCATATACTCTAACCACAAGCTTACTAAAATACAAAACAACATCATTCAGCCTCATACCTGAGCTTACGGCATGGCTGAATTTGCATTTTTGGCGTATTATAAAGACCCTCCTCAGGAACGGCAATATGTAAGTTTTTGGTGCCCATAATTTCTACCTTTTTGTTGAAATTTACACAAATTTTTAAAGATTTGAATACTATGCTTTTAGAGCAACGATCATGAGAAGGTTCAGAAACGACAACGAGGAGCCAGCATGGGCTCGACTACATTAAGTCCAGTGCTGGAAAATGTAGCCATGAGTGGAAATGAGGCAAACAACAAATCTTCAAAAAGAAGGTTCTCCTTGGACTTCCTGTTTTCAAAAAAGAAGAAATTCAAGGTACAAGACATCAAAGGAAAACGAGGAAGTACAGATTCTACGGCATCAACCAGCTCGCAGCAACATACTACTGACACCGCGGCTGACGCAAGAAGAGCCTCCGTAGTAGACCTCAAAATAAACAATCGTTCCGAAATCGCTGCATGGTTATTCACATAATTAAAAAAGCAGGACCACATAATATATTGAACTGTACAGTATTTGTATTTGCTTGATTGCATTGAGGAGGCTATTGATTTTTCCACTATTTTCTTTTCATTTAGGTTAAGTTTATGTTTAATTGCAAGGAATATCCGTATTTAAAGAATTAAAAGTTATCTTTACATCTTATCGAAATACATTGTTCTTTTGGGTTAAATGGCCAAGAGGCTTATTTATGAACATGTTGCATCATCGAACGACGGTTTGCAGTATGCTAAAGCACATAAGCAAAAAAAAAGGATGTGTGTGCAAGATATTTGTCATGTGAAGCATAAGTGATGAGGACATTATCATAATAAATCAGAATTTTTGGCACCGAAACACTTCGAACAGTGTCCGGACATCTTATTCATGTGTTGTGGTGACGGTCGTTGCTCACGAATTTCTATCGTGCTAAAAGCATGTTTTTTTAAAAGACTAGGAATTTCTTTGTAAACAACACTGCAAAGTGCAATCAAGCTTCTACTATACTTTACTCCATCATATCATATTTAGAAGAGGGGTATTGTGATAATGTGATGTAACTCCAAGCTAATAAAAGTAGGCTTCTAATTCGGTTTGGTTGGAGTTAGTTGGAGAAGACACGAGACAGGGCAAAGTACACGTTGTAAATGTTAGTTTGCCAAAGTAGGGTACAAAGTCCGCATAGTTTTTGGCATTCATACATGTTGTTTTCAAAATTTGAAATAGTTTGCATCGTTATCCAATATAAACGTTGTCCAAAAACAAAATCTAGTTTGAACTGACTCGTACAGTGATTGATTGATGCACAGAATACAATTCCTAGCTTTTCTATTGAATTCACCGACAGGAGCAGAGAGATTGCTTGTGTGTAATTCTGTCTTAAACATGACATGATTTTAGTGCTGCAATTCGTGAGTATGATTATATTATTATGATTGCACAAAATCCTGTTGCGCATAAAAAATTGATTGAGTTTTTCATGCAGTTTTTGTCAAGTCATAGTCATCAAAATAGAATATTTAGGCACTTGATGTTCATAATTAGTGTGCAAAATTTCTAGAGATAGGATCTAATGCATCTGATGGACCAAGCACTGTGCACTAGAGCCAAGTTATTAATAACTTCATTAAGGCGCAAGCATTCGTTTGATTTAGGTTTTTTTCATTGATTGCTGGATAAATATGTGTGTATGTATGTGACAAACACTTGGTAAGTAAACAAGGTAAATGTTTATTGAGCAATAACATGATTAAGCAATCTTGTATCCGACACTCAAATGCAAATTGAATGTCCATGACAGTCAGTCTGTAAGGTAAGTACTGTCTGCAATCATGAACATGACCATTCGAACTGTAAACAAACAGATTGTTGAGAGATGAGTCCATACATTATTGCAAATTTTTGTTCTTGAATCTGACCGTAAACATCATGACTCATTACACTATAAATTCCTAAACATGGGACGCGACATGAGTTTGTTTACTGGAGGAGTGCATGTAGTAAACCACGTTGCCCATTTGATTTTTTATCACTGTACAGTGTATACCAAGTGGACCCACGCTTGTAGTAAATAATAAATGCATAGAAACGTGTGTGAGCGTGAGCATGTAAACATCCGCTCTATTTAACCCAAACTACATGTTTGTGATCACGCCTACAGAATGGAAACACTTTGAATCATCGATTCGTTGAATAAAAATAAATACATCTGAGCCTAGCCGATAAACAAGTGGACATAGATAATGGGTTGTTTACCAGAAACTCACTGGGATGACGAGAGAATATTATTTGCAAGGACACTCGCATTGCTTTTCAAATAGTATAAAGAAATCTCATAATAACCCAAATAGTAAAAAGAATAACACCTCGGGTCTGCTCTGTCATCTGTAGAGCTTAGACAATGGAAAGTTCTAAATTATTTTTCTAGTCCTTGAAAACAAAATGTGTTTTTCAAACAGAAAATATTACGAAATATATCTCTATCATTCATGTAAAAGATAAGATGTAGACGTAGCCATCAAACTGTTGCATTATTTTTAAAGAAAATCCGGTCTTGCAGTTTGTAAAGTAAAATGCTATACATAATAGATTAATATAATACCATCATATCTTCAATTAAAAACAAAACGTTGTTAGATATTGAGCTATTTTTGCACAAGGAATGTTTTAGAATGCGTAGGCCAAGCCGTCTCGTTATATGATATAACACATGCTGAAAACATGACAGAGCTTTGCTTGCCTGCCTCTAAAAGTAAATATTGTTTGGGTGAGAAAATATATAGCCCGTTTCTCTTTAGAGATACCCCTACCTATTGGAATTGCTAGAAAAAGATCTATATACAACCTAGTGTGCCGCTTTGCTTATATGCAAAAAAAAAAGATTTTAGACAAAATCCAGTAGTCGTATGGAAACTGCGTTGTAGAATGTTTTGAGATGCGCTCACAACACACAATGTCAAGTGAGGACATTTATGTATGTACATCACTATCCCAGATAGATAGTACAATTTCATCCTGCATACATTCATACAAGCACATCTCAGTCGGCAGTCGTGAGGCTATTTTAAGTAGGTATAACATATCTCAGATATTCACAGACAAATATATGCAACAGCAAAACACTAAGCTGTCCAAAACCAAATGTGCAATTACTAATACCGGTCGGTTGTATTGTGTTTTTCTTCTTCGAAGCATTTAATTTCACATACACTCAAGGCTGTGGGGCTGTAGCTGAGCTAATGCATAATATGGATGGAACGGTTGTTTTTATGAGACTGAGACCACGCTACGTTGTTTTCAAAACACGATAACAAGCTCCTATGTCCCTATGTAATGCATATGTTTTTGTATGGGACGTTTTCGTTCGGAAGCTCTTGTCTAAGGTTGGCAGCAAAAATTGAGACGCAGTTTCCGTATAAAAGTGAAGGTGCTTGGAAGATGTTTTTTCATTGCAAAAATAGAAGCAGAAAGGTAAAAGCGGAATACAGCTAGCTAATCGATGCAACAATCTTCTTTGAAGATTTTCCCACAAAACTTGAGTACTCTTACGAGTGTTACACAGTTCAGAACTAGGTGAATAACTCACCTCTGTTTATTGTAATTTTTAAAAAAACATACGTAGTTCAAAACTTTTTTGTGTCTGCCATAAAAGTTGATAGAAATTGGTTGGACGTTAATTAGCATAAATTGAAAACATGGGGTAAGTTTGTTAATCATAATCATGTTAATGATTGCAGTGTCTTCATATGTGACCTTTGATATTGTGATCAATATGTTCAACTCAAAATAATTTTTTTTAAATTGTAGATCAGCATTGGCATTTTGGGCGTATCAGCGAAATCTCGGCTCGGGGGATCATCCTGATCGACATCACGTAAGAGACTTTATCTTTTGTTTGATCTTACATAGTGTTAGTGAACATGAATCCTCTTCCTGGCTTATCTAACTAGGCAAATGGTTTCTCTATTTGCTTAGGATGACCTAAAGGAAATCCCTTCAGAAAAATCAAAGGGGAGGTCAAAGCGAACGGAAAGTGAAAGCTCCACGGTAAGCTGGCAGGGTGATACAAACACAGCAGCCAGGCGAGATTCCGCTGCTGATACCACTGATGATGAAGCCCTGGAGCATCCTCAAAGAAAGGAAGCAGCAAAGCCCCGCAGGTTTTCACTGGATTTCCTTTTCTCCCGCAAGCACAAGGAAAAAAGCAAAAATAAGGAGAAAACAAAGCGATCACAGAGTGTGGCTGTTCCCTCTGATGGTTATGAGGACGAACAGGCTCACCACATCCGAGAGTACAGATATCCTGGAATCACCGGCTCCGAATTTGCATTGTATGAGTATTTCCTTTGAGTATAATCATTCCATGATTTTTTTGCATGAAAAATGAAACAATGTGTGCATTCCCATAAAACATTCCGACGACATAGATATCTGTTTTTTATAGGGCGATGTAGATGTGATGGTACGCAAAGTATGGCAAATTTCCAATCAATCGTCTGGAAGATATCAAGAGTCCGTTCCGATTCTTTCTCTCTCATAATGTGTCGGGAGCACATAGTACACTTGGCCCTTGGTTCAGGTTTTGAAGTACATACTTGTGTGGTTAGGAGTATTTACATATAATTTACCCATATATTCTTCATGCATTTATTTAGGTATCAAACAACAAGTTATTATAAGAATATTTTGTTATCCTGTGTATATGTTATTTAAGTTAAATTATTACGTACAGCGTGTTGTTATTCATATGCAATTAGTGCAGTGTTGTTGGGCCCGACACAGTTTTTTTATATATCAAGTATTATTTTGCAATAAAAAATAAACAATACAAAGTAAACACAATCATACCTAACTATAGTATGACAAATTTAAATGATGAATGTCCTAAGAGAAACTCATTTTCTTAGAGAGATGTTAATTTGACGTAAGTATTCTTTGTGGGTGTATGGCACGTTATGCAGTTGTTTGAATAAACAATATTCATACATGGTAAATGTCCATCTTTTGAAATGCCAATATGCTTTGAAATGGTATTACTACGCTGGATTTAAAAATGCACTGCTAATTTTATATAAAATAAATCAATAATTCACCACATATATAATAAAATTAATAAAATTAGTGATGTACACACCATATATCTGACATGAAACAAATAAACTAAATTTACTAATTATAATGAAATTACCCACGTGTTTTTTATAAACTTCATTTGAATTTGAAAGTACAGAAGGTGCAAGTAAATATATCTTTCATTTTTTCCAGTATGCATAACATGTGAATACATATCAGAGAGGTAGCTAGCTATATTAGCTAATGGAAGTTCCATGCTCACGTTCTTTAAGTGGGTTAAATAGTCTATGCATTTTGGAACCAACTGCTGCAAAAAGGAAAAATACAGAGAGCACAGTGAAGGAAATGTAAAAGACAAACATGGGGATCAGAGTATTTCGTTTTCTTCGAGGGTCACCAAAGGTTTCTACCGCATACCACCATATTCCAATCATTATGCAGTTTTCCAAATAAAACCAGACCTGTGTGGCAATATTTTTGGATTGGAACCCGGTGTGCAGGATGGTTGATCTCCAGCCGTAATTAATTGCTTCATAGCATCCACCTGGAATTCCCTTACCTATTAGTGCGTAACGTAAGAACCGGGCGATGTAGTATACAATCATGTGATAGAAAATCAGACATATTAGTGTAAACGCAATCATATATCCTAGTTCCTGAGCCTCTTTCTGAGCCTCTTCCTGATCAGTTGGCTGAGTTAAAGGTATTGGAGGTATGGAAGTCATGGTATGCATTGAGGACGCTCTGGACATCTCCATTAACATGTGCAATCTAAAGCTCTGAATTCCTGCAATTAGACATGCAGATGCTGCGATTCGAGAACCTACAAAAACGAGTTGAGAATTAAACTAATAAAGAAAAACTTAAGCTTTGAATTCGAAGTGCAAATTATACCTGAAAATTGAATATTATTTACCTATTGAAAAAAATGAGTGAAAAAAGAGAATGCATTTCCGACCAAACGATTCATGTACTTCCCAATCCCCTTCTTCATAACTGTGAAATAACCGAAAGTAAGGACTCCTCAAAGCATATACATTTGATTCAGCCAGGGTAAAAATAGACACGATAACAATGGAAGTCTCCAAAATATCTAAAAACAAGAAATTACAATCCAAATATAGCCAGTGTGATGGAAATATGTAGTTTTTTTCGGGAGTATATTATTTGTGTTTATTACTGTTGGGAGTTATTTCATTGGAAGTACTAATGAGGAGCACAGACAGTTGTATCACTGCCTCTGGTGAAGCACTGAAAAATGTCTGAGATTGTCTCATTTTCACAGCAGAAGCTTCAAACCTCTCGTACTCAATATCATGCTTTTTTGACAGTCCGGAAGATATGAGGAGCACCTTTAAAGCCCTGCGGTGCAAAATTATTCACAAATTAAATATTAACACTATTTTTTTAGAATTCAAAACGTTAATAAAGTTTTCTTACGTTAAGACAGGGCCAAACACAGGAATTTGAAACATGTCCTTTGATAATCTTGTTGTTCCAACCTTTTCAAATTCATCCCTTTCGTTTTTGCTGTGAATGGTAGGAATCAAAATCAATTAAGCATGTACCAGGCAATAAGTTTTATATTTCTTTGTGTATAAACATAAACTAACTCTGAGAAGAAGAATGTGACTCCAACAAAGTTCAAAGCTATTGGGGCCAACATGGCTACTGCAATAACTCCCATGCTCTCTTGAAAATGATGAATAGACAGATACAATACCAAACCGATTTCTAAAGCCGTCATCAGTAGATTAATTAAATCTACTGTTATGATATAGGCTCTGCTTGGTTGATGATGATGTTGATTTCTTCCCTCTTGCATCTGAAGTCTTTCTCTTGATGCTGGTGCATTTCCTTTCTCAATCAAAGGTGACTGATGGTTTACCTTACTTTTCACCATACTTTTTACTTTCACTTGGTTATGCCTAGAAAGTCTTGGTGAAAATATTCAGACGAACAGGAGACTGGTTGCACTAATGCTATCTAAAAATGGTATCTGGAAAGCTGTCTAAACTATAAACTAGGTACTGATTTACATACGTTTCGGATTACAATTGGACAGGTCAAATGCGCACAATTATTACGTATGACAGCATCATTGTCTGTTTAGTCGTGTTTTCATAATGTTCATGTTCCTATGCAATGTCATGTTATCTAAATTTCATAAAGCTCATTTAGCAAACCACGACATTATGTGCGACCACAGGAATTAATATGACGTCCAGTTCAGCATCCGGTGGAAGTCCATGCATAAATTAGTTGGGTACGCACGCACCATGATTAATCAACGGACTTTTAAGCCACTATCACTTGAAAACCACAACAAGTATTTGTTTGCAAGTTTTATTAAACCAATATTACACTATTACATAACCTTTTCAAAGCCTTAATATATGTACAATACTTTCTTCTTATTATTCAATATTTTCCTGTCTGTAAATTTAAGTTTCAATTTGCCACAGGTTAGCTTTAACTTTGAGAAAGATACTCAATAACGAAAAACAGATATTGAGTATAAATGTTTTTAATGCAGGAAAAAGTCCCTGTATGTTAATAATACTATTTATTTTTGGATTCCCCCACTGGTTTTCCCTTTTAATATTTCGGCATAGTTTTGATTCTTAATAAATTATTATCGCTGTGCATATGCATATATGTATGTGTGTCATGTAATGATGATCACTTCAGAATTTTATTAATGAAAAAAATCACAATTTGAGTAAATCTCAAAAAATATTTTTATTCCTGTAGGTGCATGCACTGATATAGACAACCCTTAATAGCGTCCATATGCAGGTCGGTTTCCTCCTTGTTGGCCCCCTCCAAAACCCGGTCGGTTTCCACCTTGTTGGCCCCCTCCAAAACCAGGTTGGTAGCCTCCTTGTTGGCCCCCTCCGAATCCGGGGCGATTTCCACCCTGTTCTCCCCCATAACCCGGCCTGTAACCACCTTGTTGACCTCCAGGATACCCAGGTCTGTAACCACCTTGTTGACCTCCAGGATACCCTGGTCTGTAACCACCTTGCTGACCTCCAGGATATCCACCAGGTCTTCCAATACTACTTTGCAATCCTCCTAGATGTATGTTGATGGGAGCCATTTGCGAGTAGCAAACAACCACCATGAACCCAAACAGGATAATCTAAAATCATACAAAATATTTTTTATTTCATCTTATCTTAAGTATTAGCCAAAATGTTTAAGGAAAAATCACTTACCACTGTTCTTAATGAACTCATTTTGGATATGTTATGCAATATAGAATTTTATTAATGATTCCTCAAGATGGTATGCCGACTAAAAGCTTTTTATCTCTGGAGATACTTTAGGATAGAAAGATTGATGGTAACTGGCAAAATTGAAGACTCTTGTCTTTTACTTTATTTCATACTTTAACAAACATTTTTCAGGGTGCGTCAGAAAAATTTGCAAATATTTGCAATTGGTGAGATATGAGATGTGTACGAAAACTCACTTGAAGCTGAGAGTTCGAGGAAATGTTTGCTAGTGATGACAACTTCACACATTTTTTGTGACAAATGAAATGGTACGAGGTGCTAAATACTCTTTAGTCTTGAATCATTGCAAAAAAACCTCTGGAAATTCGTTTGTTTGCCCTTCCGAAATAATGACATCACTACTTTTGGAAAGCGTATATCTATTTATATATATGATTTATAACCATTTTATGTAGCAAAATCTTTATTTTATTTCTGGCCAAATGCTTCAGGTTTTTCTGGAGGCTTGCATATTATTATAGTTATTTGTTTGTCCTCACTCCACACAGGAAACTCTAATGTCACTAATGTGTAATAGGAAAATCTTCAATCTTATGACGCATGATCGTGAGATATGATTAATAATTTCTTATATTCACAATTACAAGGTAGGACAAGAGGTGGTGTTATTTTGCAAAAAGCATTTTATTGATTCATTAGCTTACTCTATATTCAATAATAAAATTCACACAAGCATTTTTCGTCTGCATAATAGGTTACATTTTTGTGGAGTCCCATTTTCATTACAACTACATATAATTGCCATTATTTACTACGATTAGTACAGAATGAAATGTACAATACATAGGTTTGCATTTCAAAATTCTCGTTTGTATAACTATAATTTGTATCATGCAGTCAATTATTGCAATCTTCGTCATCACCACAATTTCTGGTTCGCATTGCTCCCCTCAAAATAGCGCTTGGCAGTCTTATTGGTGGAATTATCATAACCTGCTCCAGTTAAAGGATTTCCAGAAGACTCCCGTGCCCTTCGATTTGGAACGTGAGTGGGATTCCCACCAATACCGACTTCACCGGAGGCCGTTGAATTAGGGTTGTTTGATGGAATCTGAGTAATTTTGAATGAGTTTGGCTCCTTTGCGATTGGTCCCAAATTGGATTGAGACGTAGAGCCGTTTTGCTGTTCATTGACCCAAGACTTATCCATGCCAGTTCCTACAATTTACACATTCAACAATTGACATTTGTTTATTGCATAATATTCTTTGAACATTTGGAACCTTAATAGAAACTCACTTCTTACCAAATATATCACTAGCCATGTTGTACTTTCGATTTTGAGCATTCAGTTCTGTAAATACCCGTCGAGTTGGTGCTCCAGCTGGAGGCAGCGTGAACGCTTGTCGCATCATTGGATCAAGTGGGAAATCGCTTGATAAAGACTGGTTCGGAAGCGGAGGTATGAATGGAGTTGTCCCTCCCAAACTGGGTAAATATCTTGCACTTTCATCCTGACCTAATCCTAAAGGGATCCCCATGTCAGTTTTTCCGAGATCGAGGTTGAAGTTATCATCATAATTGATCCGACTTGAATTATCTTGAATTGGAGAATCATCAACTCCCCGTGTATCATCCATTTTGCTGAAGAACCTTGTAAAAATTACTACAAACAACACAACCACAAAATTATACAATTAATTGACATCAAATGTATACACGTGCTACAAGTTTCAAAACTATTCACACAAAGCTAATAAACTAAATTCTGTTACCGTAATTTCGGGGTGGTAGAAACGTCAATGAAGTCGTGTGTTAACTTGTGATTTGATGTTGTGTAACTATTAGTAGATTAGACTCAAAACTCGGTTGAAAAGCCAACTGTCTCACCGTCGTCTGTAATATCCAAAAAATATTATGAATTTTTACAAGAACCAGCACGAGCTATTGAATAAAGAATATAAATATACTCGTGCTACGAAAATGTTCAAAGAACGTTCCATTCATACGTTGCAACGTAGGCAACGATGCATTTACTTACTAATTTGCATGAGTGAGTGCATGAGTCTTGATATATATTATGTATGACCAGGTACGGTATGACCTATTTAACTACTGATTAGGCACCTGTGCTATACACTGCATAAATATTTCCGTACTTAACGCTTTAGTAGGTTGATCTGTGAACTGGAAAAAAAATCTTTCTAAAAAAATAGGACGATGGCCCAGTTTAACTACAAACACCCCAAGAATGAGAATCTTTAACCCGTTGACCGTTTCCAAAATCTTGATAAAGCAAATTATACTAAACAAGTGTAGCTGAGCCTGCACAGCATAAAAGTATACAGGCTGCTAGTTCAGATTCAAACTCTTTATTAAATTTGAAATCCCTTCAAAGCAACTCCCACTTCTCCCTACCTACCACAACATTTTTGAGATTTTTAGGTATATTTTCTTCATTGGTGGTCTCTGTCAAGTTCAAATTCGAAATCTCCATGCTTTGAAATCCCTTCAGAGAAACTTCCACTTCTCAATACCTTCGACATGATTTTTGAGATTTTACTCAAAACATGCATAAGAAAAACCAACAAAAGCAGAACATCAAAAGCAAAGAAAATTAAGTCTATGTCTCTGTATGGCAGGGTAAGAACTTCGTCCGTGAATACATAAGCACCATGTGCAATCGAACGCAAGCAAAAGGCAATGCTGCTCGATGTATTGAATTAGAGCAAAAACTGATTTCCCCAGATAGGATTTGAATTCGTGACGCTGTTACTCAAGACTCGGCACCCTTGGCCACTCACCCATGTGGTCTCTATAGTTACATGTACCGAGTATAACCTGATTTTTGTATGTATCTTTGCAACAAAATGAGAATCCGCCGTGCAGACACGAAGCCTTTTATATAAATTGATAAACCCTTCTACTAAACCAGTGATGATCTATATGATACTTTTTTTAAAGTTTTGAAACATTTGATTGATCAATGATACTTACTTTTTTTATTATGGAAAAAGTATCCGTTACAATTTGATGCATACATGCATAATATCATTTCAACTCAACAGCATCCCAAAAAGCATTCCACTACCTCCTTTTCATTCCAAACGATTATATGCCAAAGGAAAGGATCACACCATCAGTATGCATTTTAGTACCTAACTCACTTTTATGTACTTTCGTGTGTGGGCAGGCCGAGTAGAAGCATACCCATAGCATTATTATATCCATTTGCCCATTCCATCCATAACAATAATCCAAACAGCCAAAAAGTTCCCAACAACAAAGAACTCGCCATCGCATCATACCATCAATATCAATAGGTGTGCAATGCGTATAGTGCATTGTGTGAGGAGAATTTATGTATGTATGTCGTATGCTTTTTGCTGCAAGCATTCATTCTGCCCTGCCAAGTATGGATATGCCTATAAAAACATGAACTTGTCTAGGTATTAGGTAACACACTTTACGCCTTATAAATTACGCTACATCCAACAACATCCTTATTCCACTATCCACAAGAAGACCATTTTTTAAGAATGAGTTTTTCCTGATACCACCAACCAAACAGCTGAGCTATACTAGGAATATATCCTTGTGTTTCTTCTCTTTCGTTGTGGTATGGATGATGATGATATCATTAAAAAGTATGCATGTGTGTGTATATGTATAATCTCATCACAATGGAATCAGATGAATGTAATGTGATGTGATGTATTCGTGCATTTGAGAAGACGCATGTATCAAATCAATATCAATCTTTTCAAGCTCCTTCTTCTTTTTAATGCACGCTTTGTAGTTTGGTTAACAACAAACAAATAACACTTTGTGTTTCTCCCCCCGTACTATACTCTCCTCTCTATCAAAAACACTCTTTCAAACAACAAAATACGTCTTGGCTTTTCGCTGGATGGGTGAATATTATTTCACTTCATTTTCTGCAAAATCATCCGAGCTAATTTGAATTATCCTTTTCTATTCTGTAGGCACAGTTTACTCTTCATTCGCACACGCATGTTAACTCAGTTGATTTAAGCAACACAGAGTTGACTTAATTGTTGTGTTGTATAGCTGCATATTTGTGAAATTGTGGTTTCAAGTTTAAATGTGGCTAATAATATAATATCAATGCCCTTTTCATGAGATAGGGAATTGATTGAAAACTGTTCATTTGTAAAAACATTTTACTGTGTGCAATAATTGATAATAAGTTAGTAAATGGCTCCAGTCAAAGAGGAAACTGTAGCTTCCAAGCCTTCAACATTCAAGTGATCAACTTACAAGGATCAGCGTTGCCTTCATTTGAAAGCCAAAGTTCAAAACGAAATGTATTCTTATTGAGCTCAAATTACCCAAGTAATTTCAGTTCAGTACTTCCAACAAGTCAATTATCATGCATCGATTATAGTGGATTTGGATACATTGAGACAATGTTGTGCTAATGTGCTAAACCCCCTTGCTTTCACCCTTCATCGATGGGACTTGTGTCTTTTCAAATTTCTGAACGGAAGTTTTTCTGGTAGGGGTTACTCATTTCAAATTATTTATCATGCATGAGCTGGCTTCGGATGTAGAATATGAATGTAATATTTTTTGTTGGCTTTTATTAGGTGCTGAATGAAGTCTGGAAACAATTTGAATTAGTGTAAAATCGACTAGGTCTACTATCAACGGGACCGTGTTGAGTGAGGCATGCAATGGACCAAAATCGAACGCTGATGACTTATCAACGTTACACGGGAATTTGTGAGTAAAAGCAAACGGCTACTATAAAGCTGTAAGTTGGAAGTTTAAAAAAATGCATAAGGTTTAAACGCGTTCAAGATGAATTTACCTATATCGGGTGTACATTTGATAAATATTTGATAAAAAACAAAAGTATTTGAATACATATTAATATGGTCAAGACAGCTACTTGTTTGTAAATAATCATTGCGGAAGAAAATGTAATTTGCGATTGATAAGTCCATTTACCCGCTGTCATTTAGTAAGTAATGTGCATGAGGTCAATGCGTGTAAAGTCCATTTCATAACTCAGTATTAATCGTATAATAATCGTGTGTCGTTATTTGAGTTGTGTACAAACCATCGTAAAATGAATACATACAATGTATGCTAATCATATAATATCATCAACCATGTTTCGCAAGATGGTATCATGCTGCTGGTTTCTCTTTGTGTAACTGGATAGACTGGATACATGTACTAAAACGTATTTTACTGAACTCATTCGGAGTTATCAATCACTATATATATCCAATGCTCTTGTGTCATGTAACATTATTCTATGCATGCACGATTGATCTGATATGTGCGTAAAACTGGGCTTATCCATCTGATGCAATTCCATAACACACGTACTTTTTTCCTGACTATATGATAAGTGCATTCATAACAGTTAGCATAGAGTCCGGCCAATTTACATTTTGTACTGCGTTGATACATACATTTTTGTACAACTACTTTCATATTAAATGGGAATAGGATGAACACATGCAGAAAGTATTTAGGATAGAAACGTACTTTAATTTGAAACCTACATGTTTATCTTAAAATGTGGAATCGCAGTAAATCCAATTTTGCAATAACAAAACTTCCAAATAAATTATAGATGAAGTACTAATTAGAAAATGCAATTAGTGAAAGTTGAAATAGTAAAGGAATAGATAGATAGCAAGTGGGACGTGTAAAGTCATAATTCCTTAAAATAGCGATGAAAGACAATACTATACAATACAAGTTATAGGAGAAAAGATTAGTTAATTAGAGCATTCGTGCTTTGTATCTGTGAACCAATAAAGTGAAAGTGTTGTAGTTATTGCCTGGAATTTAAGAATGGGAGACAAAGATGTTATGATTAACTTGAAAACAAGGTGGAGTGTTGTAAAGGAAAGCCAAGTACTTGGAATGGAACATTGCTATAAACTTGGACATTTTTAATTATACCCTCGATATACATATATACTTTGATGCACGTGTGGTTACATTAGTATTCATTAAGTTTGAATGATCCTTTATAATTTCAGGTTGAATATGGACCGGGTAGGATACCAATCATTAGTTGCCTCCTCATACCAACGGGAGGGGACACATCATGATGATAACTATCCGCCTAGTGATCACAATCTCATGGTACACGTCGTGCCTGAGCACAATAAAAGTGAGTTTTATCTTACCATTATTACACAAAAATGTTAGCTCAGAAAAAATATTAACAAACTATATCTATTTTTAGCGAGATGGAATCATGTAGAGGATTTGGATTCATTTTTCACACGCATTTACTACTACCATCAAAAGCATGGTTTTATTTGTATCGTTTTACAAGACTTTTTTGAGCTGCTCCAGTTTATTTTTGTGGTTATCTTTGGAACGTTTCTTCTCCAATGCGTGGACTACCCTGTTCTATTCAAGTAAGATATATTTGATGTAGTTGTTGTTACAAGTCAAAGATAATGACATGCTTTGATTGGGAGAAAAGAGTGTGAATTTTACATTATGCTTTGTTTTACTAGGGATAAACCACCAAAAGTAATCTCAATAACGGGGAAAGTGTCCCTGGATGACGCTATTATACCAGCTGGGGAATGCATAGCCAGTATTGACTTCCATATGTGGATTGTTCTACTAGTAGCTCTAGTTTTTTGGTTGACACGTTTGGCCTTTGTAGTTTATAACATTGTTTACAATTGGGAAATACGTGCCTTTTACCGAACAGCTCTGGGAATACAAGACGTATGCTCATTTTATCAATAGTTTGTTCAAATAGTTGCAATTATTCATAGCATGACTGGATACCATTTTGTTTCTGGTGTAGAGCGAATTAGATAATTTAACGTGGTATGATGTGCAAAAGAAGTTACGGGATGTTCAACGAGATCAACAAATGTGTATTCATAAGCCCGATTTGACGGAATTAGATATTTATCACAGAATCTTGAGGTAGCAAGTTATAAAATAATACGAATCAAAATGAATAAATTTTTCTGACTATGATTTTAAAAATAATTTTCATAAACCTTTAATTTTTTCAGGTTCAAGAACTATATGGTGGCAATGGTCAATAAGTCACTTCTTCCCATCAAATATGATGTACCTATGGTGGGTGAAATTGTTTTCTTGACCCATGGAATGAAGTTTAATTTGGAAATGCTGATGTTTTGTAAGTGAAATGGCAATGGAATTTATGATATTTTCGTGTATCAACAGAGATTTAGGTAAAGTTTGGATTTTTAATATACATAGGGGGTCCGTGGGCACCATTCGAGAATAGTTGGCATTTACGTGAAGATTATAAAAAGGTAGCGAAACGAAAAGAACTCGCCCAAGCGCTTTCCAAAAGAATTCTTTGGGTTGGATTGGCAAACCTTATTTTGTCGCCTGTTATATTTCTCTGGCAAATTCTATATTCGTTTTTTAATTACGCTGAGGTATTTGACACAAAAATATTCTTCATTTATAATTTTAAATGTTGTTTGTTGATGTTAACAGAATCGTGATTTCCTGATTTTCAGGTTGTAAAACGAGAGCCAGGCACATTAGGTATGCGAAAGTGGTCTCTTTATGGGCGTCTTTATCTAAGACATTTCAATGAATTAGAGCATGAAATAAATGCGCGATTAGTAAGAGCGTACAGACCAGCTGCTAAGTATATGGGAATTTTCACTACTCCGTTGTTAACGATTATAGCCCAGTAAGTGAACAACATACTATTTCTCCTGTACATATTGAATGAGAGAGGGGTGCGTAAGTAAAATGTAAAACGTTTTCTTAACTTTCACAGGAACGTGATGTTCATGGCTGGTGCAGTATTTGCAGCGTTATCAGTTTTAACTGTGTATGATGAAGATGTTCTAACCGTGGAACATATGTTGCTTCTCCTTACCGTTTTAGGTATCATAACTGCTGGCTGCAGGTAGGGTTTTGCCCAATAATATGTATCCAAACAGTTGTTGAGTTTTTTATTATACAAGAACACTGCTTGTGTGCATAGGACTTTTATCCCTGACGAACATTTGGTTTGGTGTCCAGAACGGCTTTTAACTGCTGTAGTTGCTCATATTCATTATTTCCCGGAGCAGTGGAAAGGCAAAGCGCATACATCGAGGACAAGAGATCAGTTTGCCTTGTTATTTCAATATAAAGCGGTAATTAACATTTTGTATCAAGTGGAAAGTAAATGCAAGCAATATAGTAATAGTTTCTACAATTTATATAACGCAGGTATACTTGATAGAAGAACTTTTGTCTCCATTTGTAACTCCCCTCGTACTGATATTTCATCTGCGAAAGAAAGCGTTAGACATTGTGGATTTTTACCGCAATTTTACTGTCGAGGTGGTGGGAGTCGGAGATGTTTGTTCATTCGCACAAATGGATGTAAGAAAGCATGGAAATCCTTCGTGGCAAGCTTCGGTTTATGATATGGATGGTTCAGATATACCACCAAAGAATTCGTACATCCAGGTAATTCAGAAAATAATGATTTGTGATTTCATATTCAGGTTTTATGTGTACTGCGTGACTGTTAGACTATGTTCATTTAATTCTCTTTTCCCCATAGGCAGAAAATGGTAAAACCGAACTCTCTTTGGTGCATTTTACGCATACCAATCCAGAGTGGCAACCCCCTACGGATTCTGGAGCTTACATTACCAATTTAAAAGAAAGAGCAGTGCGTGATGCCAATTTACCAACTCTAGAGGAAGAGAATCCATTATTTGCGTCTTTAAATTCGATATCTTCACTTGGAGATGAGGTAAGTCGAAGCTTGATGCATATCCAATTTTGTAGGAACCAATTAAGTGTAAAGACATGAGGATAAATAACCGGTTGTTTTGGCTATAGTATTCCAACGTTGTTGCGAGTTATATGCTGAATCCAAACGCTATGAATGTTGAGCAGTCAATGTTTGGAGGACCGCTACAGTCTGAACAAACAGAGTCGCAAACTTTTAGAAATGCTCATAGTAGTTTTCCTAATCAACAGAAGAATGGTTTGATGCAGGCTTCATTTAGAGGAGTTTTAAGTCGTCATGAGGGTCCTTTGCAGCATTCACGTAGAGGAGTTGCAGCAGTGTAAAATAAAAATGACTAACTTGAAGTATAACTGAATCTATAACTATAACTGAAGTGAATCTAACCTTTGAAATCAATACTTTCAGGTTAAATCAGAGTGGAATGTCGCATTTACCTTCGTATAACAACACTTTTAGTTTCGCTAATAGTTTCGCCCAATATCCAAATCCGACGGTGGGAATTGGGCATCATCGAGCAACCAATCATGAGTTAAGCACAGTAGAGGCTAATGCCGTTGACATGAGTATTGATGCTCTTTACATGCACGAATTACACCATCTCGAAGTAAGCATTAAAACAACTAATGTTAGAACATAAATTCCGACACAAGCTAATATTATGTGATTTTTATTATGAATACGCGCAGCATGTTCGCCGTCGTTCATCCAGAAGCACAATGAATCCAGAGGTGTTCAGTCATGCATCCACAAATCCTCCAGTGTCATCAAATCTTCAATCACGTGCTCTGTTTCAAAGCCAGCCTCAACTTCATTCTGGCCCAGCAGGTCAGCAATCGGAACGCAGTAATGGTGATAATAGTGAAAAAACTCCGTTGTTGTTTAAGCCATCGTGATACCAGTAAAAAATATCCTTGAAAACACGCTCTTCGTAAACGTTTCTTAAAGTTTTTTAACATTAACGATACTCTATTTTGTAAATTGATTAACTTAATTTTTCAATATTAAGTCAGGTCAATACGAGTCATTAAGATAAGAATGAAGCCCAGGGGTCTCACATGTAGGTCTTAATAATACATACATACAGAGTTGTGTAGGGTTATGTATGCTTTAATAATATGAAATATTATATATTATAAGTTAGTAAGTTTGAAGTAAAGTATAGGAGAAAGGTTGATATGCGTTATCTATTATGAAAACAGTGTAGTGAAATTTGTAGAAAAATTATTATTTACCCTACTTTGTATGCGTGTTACTGATTTAATTTTCTCAGCAGTTCCTTATGACGAGATTTGCATTTACCACACAAACTTGGACTTTTACTTTGTATCTCGAACCGTATATATAATCTGTAATATTTTCACTCAAGTATCTAGTCTATAAGATGACAAGCGTCATTCATGATTCATGAATATGACGTGTAAGTATTGTTAACACACTTATGCAAATAAATCGATTTTGTACGAATCTACAATAGTATTATTCACTTCTCTTCAATAATCCTATTAGCGTATTTCGTTTGATTATAACAAGGCTTTATACATGTGTTCAGGTCCAGGAAGAAATTGGCATAAAGACAAACGTAAGAAGGCGAGACATTCAATAGGATGATTTTAATTATAGATATATGTATTGCATTGCAATTTGTATCAATAACTTGAAGTACGCGACAATTTATATCTGTTGTTGGTATTTTATGAAGGTAATCGCAAGAAGTACAATTAAAGAGAGTCAATCCATGTGGGAAGATGAGGTTGTTTCAGTGGGTGATTTCATTGTTATTCTTTTCCAGCATTCAATTATTCAAAGCTTGATTTAATGTAATGACAACGATGACAAAGCATTTCCACTCATTGTTATGCCCTAGGCAATCCAAAATTGGAGTTTTTTGTAGCTTGCAGCCCTTTAAATTACGCAGCATGATACTCTTGATCGACTTGTCAATGTTATAGTGGGTCTGAACTCTGAACATCATTCACGCTACACTACGACTGAAAATTTGTTTTAATCAATGTAATGGGTATGAGGAAGACGAAGACTGACGGACAACACACTATTGTATTCATTAATGCAAAAATCGTGACTTTTAGGGTTGTTTTGTTATCTAGTAATCCATGTGTCTGTATCGATTAATGGGCTTGGATCCGAGCAACTTTAATTTGTCCAGAATGCTTGTCTTTGCTCATTTATCTTATTGCAGTTTAAGTTCTGGTTTACTGAGGAAAGGTTCTCATTTCTAAATCTTCTAAAATAAAATAAATATCACACCCCTGAACATTTCAGTGTAAAGTCTATATAACGTGCGTGTATATTTTGTGTTTTTGATTTATCATCAAAATGAACTTTTTCCTATTTAATCATTGCTCACGAAATACAATGATTTGTCGAAATATCTGGTACACGTCGTTTTTTATACTATTCACCGTGCTACAGAAGGTTCAAGGACATGAGAGTGAACTTGGAGTTGGAGTTTCCAAAACTTTGGTCCGGGGTAATATGGGACACTTCTTTTCAGCAGCAGGTAAAAAATAAAACCTTTGGGTTTGTCATAAAAAGTTTTTCTTGTCATTTAATTTGCCGTTTCTTTAGCCTTTTGGTAATTATTTCAAGCAGAATATGAACATCTTGTCATGCCTGCACGTTTCCGACGTCAGACCGTACCCACCCTTCCGAATTTCGACAATGACGATGATTCTAGGGATTCCAAGCCCTTTATTCCACGGATAGAGCCGCCGCCTCCAGGAAGCATTTTGACTTATGATGGGAAACCAATTTCAACAAATGTTGGTGCTTTCAGCATTATCCCAAAGACAGAACGAAGGACACCTTCTATCAGTAGAAAGCCCCAATATTCAACCTATAGAGGAACTCTCCCAATAGGATATCAGGATACCTAAATCCAGAGATTGGTAACTGGAAGGTTTTAGTTACAAGTTAAGTTACAGTTACATTTTGTTACAAGCTCAGTTACAAGTTACAGTTACAGTTACATTTAGTTACAAGTTGCAGTTACAAGTTACAGTGACAGTTACATTTAGTTACAAGTTCAGTTACAAGTTACAGTTACAAGTTACATTTGGATACTCGATCAGTTACAAGTTACAGTTACAGTTATGTAACTTAACTGTAACTTAACTTGTAACTGCAACTTTTCAATAAAGTTACCCATCTCTGACTGCCAGATACGCCCTGAAAGAGTATGGATACATGCTACTGGACCCAGCTACAATTGCAGCCTTCCAAACTAGCCAATTTAAAATAGAAATTATAAAGAATTCTGTCACATTTCTGTCTGTCATACATTTTGTAACAGCCTCAGTTACAAGTTACAGTTACAGTTACATTTAGTTACAAGTTCAGTTACAAGTTACAGTTACAAGTTACATTTGGATACTCGATCAGTTACAAGTTACAGTTACAGTTATGTAACTTAACTGTAACTTAACTTGTAACTGTAACTTTTCAAAAAAGTTACCAATCTCTGCCTAAATCAGTATAGAAAACGCAAAAATGCTAATATGAAAACGCATCTTGTTGAGCCATGTTCACATATATATTGGAATAAAAATCTTTATAATCCATAACCTAATCGTAGTTTTTTTATTACTTTCTTAAAGGTTTTTATAATTCAATATTTTATTTTACATTGATTTTTTGTATCACAATCTACGCAGCTTAAATTGCCACGGGCTTGATTAGCCTTCTAATTCGTTAACCCGTTGTGAGGTAGGTTTATAAGCCAACATAAGCAGTTCAAAGTTCAATGTAAGTGTAAAATGAAACACATTTTACTCCGTATGACTTACGTAAGAAACATTCTAAAAATAGATGACTGTTCCTAGTGAACTATGCAGTTTTCCTTTTCGATTCAAGGTTACATTTCGTTAAATCCAATACAGAATGCTTACGTGCTGTGTGCTTTTTACCCCCTTGTAAAACACTTTAAAATATATATAACTTTTTTTTCTCGATCCGTCCAACTTGCATCATTCCGTCGATCCGTTGGTTATTGGGAGTTGTGGAAGCTATACTACTGCATCACTTTACAGGTTTACATGTTCTGTAGAGATATCAGTTAACGTGGATTATTTAATTCTGCGCACTGTCACACATCTCGTAAGATTTATAGTATGCTTTTATTACTGAAGTTACTCACACGGAACCGTAGTATGTGTGCATACGTTAAATTCTACGTTCGAATTAACAAAAACGGCACTTTGCCAATTATTTTGTTGATGTAGTATTACATCTACGATGCAGAACAACTGATGCCCCCAATTGAACTGGTTCCATGGAACAAAACCTTTTGGTTTCAGAACACATGTTCGGATGTGTCATGTCATGTGCTTTGCCAAGTGCTTTATATACCTCACAAAGAGTATGTTATAGAGAGATGAGAGAAGGAAATGAAGTTAAATATTTATTTTGAGCGAACTGTCATTAATTTCAGCTGTAGCAAAATGATTCTTTCATCAAGGTAGCATGACATTTTAAATGGACTTTATACGATTTAAAATGAAGATAACGAAGATAACTAATAATTTATTAACATACCAAAATTACCAACTTTAATTAAAAATGCATAATGACAATATTCACAGTTTTGAAAACATGGGTTTTGAATGCGTGTCGTTGGAATGAATGACCTAGTAAACATCTAATCTTCCTTTATTAGAGAACGATCAACAGCTACACCCACGGGTAATCTAAGCCAAGACAAGCTTTTTGGTTATTCTGCATCATAAGAATGCGGCACTGTCGTTTTGTAATACATTTAAAAAAAGACTCCACAGTTAGAATTTGCATGAGCACCGGATGTTCCTTCATTTATCATCATATGTACCAGGGGACCGGGCATGCAGATTATTAACGGATCTTAGTCCATCAATCCAACGTGCATACATGTTGAGTTCTTTCCACGATCTAAATCCAAGTAGTGTGTAACGTAGTTGAGGGTAAACGTAAATGTAAGGTGTGCGCCAACTTTCTACTGCACAAAAATCCCACTGTGTATTTACATAAGATGTAAACGAAGGTCAGTTCCAAAAACCTTTTCGAGCATACAAGATACATTATTCAGAAACGAAAGTTTTAGTTTAGACTATTCTACCGAGAAGCAAGCGGCTGGTTGATGAAGTGCGCTGTTGGATACTACAAAACGTTGAGGGATTAGTTCTAATATTTTATATAATGATTGTGACTCTAGACTTTTGTTAACTAATAAACTAATTAATGGTGGAGCTGAACCCATAACTCATTGACTGCGCTGAGTACTCATCTCATCGACTTCCTGATCGTCAATCTGAATTCTATAATACAATCGCAGTGCTTTTAATTGAAGTGAAAATGGCTGGAGTAGCCAACAACGTCCGGGCAATGCCAAGAAAGACAGTTTCTCCTCCACTAGTGGACTGGAGAAAGAATTGTCCAGGAGTTAATGGAAAGCTGAGGCATTTACTGGACAGTGGACTTCTTATGGACGTGACATTCCGTGTTGGGAGTGAAAAGGGGGAGGTTGAGACAATTCGTGCTCATAAACTGATGCTGGCAATGTTTTCCAGTGTTTTTGAAGCCATGTTTATGGGCCGATTTGTTGAAAATAGGGATTCCGTTGATGACATTATTACAATTCCGGACATTCAACCGTCCGCTTTTAAGACGTTGTTGAAGGTAAATACGCAATTTTTAGAAATGAATTTTTAATTACGGTGTACGGGTCAAAGCCTGAATTTATATTTTAATTTAGTACGCAGTTTCTAATCATGAAATGTGTGTATTTTTCAGTTTATTTACGTTGGGGAGATGAGTAGACAACTAAGCACGAGCGATATTCTTGGGACATTGTACGCTGCCAAAAAGTATGACATAACGGAGCTAGAGATGGAATGTACGCAGTTGTTGAAAAGCAACATATCGGAAGAAAACGCTGTCAGCATTTTTCAGGCTGCGCAGATGTTCGATGAAAAGGA
The DNA here is from genome assembly GCA_964034955.1 of Orchesella flavescens. NCBI lineage: Eukaryota > Metazoa > Arthropoda > Collembola > Entomobryomorpha > Orchesellidae > Orchesella > Orchesella flavescens. Next base: position 16,998,665 of record OZ035955.1, on the reverse strand, counting down.
ACTGAAAGAAGAAGCTCATGCATTTTTGAAAAGGTTTGCAACTTTTTTGATGAATGATGAACAGTGTTGAGTCAGTTTTTCATATTCATGTACATTAACAAAATTTGGTTTTGATAGAAACTTTGACATTGTAATGCAACGTGAAGATTTTCTCAACATGTCAAAGGAAAATCTTGGTTTATTTTTACAAGACGACGATACATTCGCATCTGAGTTGTCAATTTTTCATGGAGTTTTGAGGTGAGTGTATAGGTGTATGTAGTTCATACACCAGCAAAACTTTTAACTTATATTGAGATGGTAGAAAGACTGTTTGGTTAATTTTTTTAGGTGGGCAGAAACAGAATGTTTAAAACTGAGCGTTTCTGTGTCGCCGGATAACCAGCGCCTAGTACTTGCTGATATACTTGAGTTGGTGCGGCTCCCGGTGATAACTAGTGAGGACATTGCGTTAGAAGTGATTCCTTCACGTATTCTTACACCTGAAGAGTGTACTCTACTATTACAGTACAAAGTAGTTGCTCCGCAGAACAGGTAAGCATTGTATATTCAAATATATAACATAACGGCAGAGTGTATCATGTTAATTCAAATTTTCTTGCCTCTTTCCAGGTCATTATTGCCTAGCTTGCCATTTAGTGACCGACGGAGGAGCTTTTCAGCCTACAAAGCAGTTTTCTATGATGAAATGAAAGGAAAGTATGTTGATCTATCAACTGGATGGTATAATAGGTAAAAGATGTCAAATAATTTATACCAGTACGACCACCCAGCATATATATTAAGATATCCGTGCACATTGCTCATCTTAATAATTAACAGGTTCTCTGTCGATCAGCCTGTTTCTATTGTCAGCTTTGGATTCTATGGACCTTACTCTGTTGACAATGCGTCATACACGGTCAGTATCAAATTACTGAAAGATGAGTCTGAGAGCTGTCCAGTGTTAGGGGAGGCATCTTTTCAAAACGTAGCTGTGAAAGCTAAAGAAATCTTTCATGTAAGCTTTATTCATCCTATTCCAATCCATCCTGGAATACTATACCGAGCATGGTTCTCTTTAAAAGTAAGTTTGATTTTCCAATATTGCTTATGAATTATCACTGTCAGTATTTTTTACCATTGTTGTAATTTGTGATTTATGTTTCCCCTCTAATTTTAGGGGCCACTCACATGTCATGGGGCTGCGGTATCTAATACAATGGAAGTTGTTGTACCTGTTAATACACGATACCAGAATGTCAAGTTTACATATTCCGTCATTGGTGCACATCAGTTACCTGAAATAATGTTCCAAGTCTGACAATTTAAGTAAAAATGGTTAGAATTATGACTATCGTTTTTGTTTTCATGTGTGTTGTGTGTGTTAGAATTCCATTATCATAGTTATCGTTTGTAAGAGACCAGAAATGACAATAATTATTATTAATTTTAAGTTTAGAACGATGACACAAAGCTACTTGACATAAGCTATTTCTTAATTTTTTGCGAAAAGCTTATAGTTGTGCACTCGTAAAAGTTTCTTTCCTAATTAATGTTTGTGACTACTTATTTAGCTTTAGTTTTCGTACGTTCGAATATGAATTACTCATGTTACATTCATTATTACCTGAAATTTTAATGTAGGAACTTGAATAAAGCAATTGAAGCAATTTGTTTTGGTCTGTGTATCACAAAGTTACTGACCTCTTGCTGTTACTCTCATCTGAATTATTGCTGTATTTTCTAACATGTCTATGTTTAGAACGAATGCAATGCAATGTCAAGTTCGGTCATATCTAAATTGTTATTGTTCATAAGTAGCTTGACAATGCTCTAGAAACAATGCCCAACTTTTGCTTACCTACTGACTTTAATCTGAAAGCATAACATAAAACCTGTGTCATACATACTACGAAATATTCTTGTAGGACATTAGGTACATACATTCACACTATCCATTTCTGCATCTGACATTGCAAGGCAAAAATTTCATGATAACATTGTACTGCATTAAAATGTCAAAAAATTATCGTTACCCATTTACTATTTACATCACGTCACATACACACAGCTAGTGACTTCGTTTACATTCGTTCTGCTCCAGAAAGCAAGGGATTGTTTGTGCGTGCTTCTCTCACTATCTGTTTCTGAATTTTTGTGCTCAAAATATTAATCCAACCCTTGCAAAGCTTTTTGTTAAGGAAAATTTCTTTCAAACTTTCTTATAATCTCAGGTAATTATCATGGTTCGCGTTTTCGTCTCTGTAAACCCAAAGTAAGCAATTTGGGGTGACGTGACACTACCTCCTATTTTTGCATGCAGATCGGAAAGTGTAATTCTCTTCGGACAGTATACGAAGTTCCCATAACTAAATGTACTAGTCCGTCCCTAATGGTCTCAAGTATATAAAATATAGATTAGATATCTCTATCCAAATTTTATTAAAGATTTAACAATATATATAATGATTGCAGTGCAGAAGATGGACATTGTTTTTCAAGGACTCTCCTGAAATAAGCATGTCTTCAATTAAAATATAATATAAATCACACCGCAGTAAAATCATTGCTTTGGGAAGACTTGTATTTTGTATATCATGTACGAAGGTTAATCTTACGCACGATTTAAAAAACTGAATGCATTTATATAGTAAGTGGTCTACCAGAAATCGTATATATTAGAATTAGAATCCCTTGATGCTGCACTTCGTGCATGCCAATATTCACTTTGCAAATGTAACACGGTAAAATCTAGCCAGTTTACATGTACCTATTAAAATGAATAATTTTTATTGTGCTATCAGCCATCGTAAAGCTAGCTAAGCTAATGGAAAAGCAGAGAGCTACTATATGTTCAACATCATACCATAATATAACCTGCTTGTGAAGATTAGATTTACCAATAATTTTGTTCGTGCCTATACGTACCTATTCATAATTCGAACATTATTATATACATTACGATCCCAATCATTTTGGCTGGCTAGTTTGTCCTATTTTTATCGCACATATATATTTGCTTCTCATATAGTGTTGGTCATGGTTTATAAAACTGCCAGATCTACTATTGCACCACGTCTTTTGTTGGCAACTTATAGTCAACATAATATTGAGTTTATAGCTAGACTAAAAAATGCAAATAGAACTCTTCTGGTGGTATGGTGGTGATCCTCAAGAACGCTAAATATAGCAGTAAAGCTTTTGTATGCAAAACATGTGCATCATGAGTAGTATTTTGGCTTTGGCTTAGCATCCACAAATTACCATGTTGCATAATATTATTGCATTGGGTTCTATATTTAGGCAATTGTATGAAACATCTGCATAGAAAATTGACAGATGAAGACTATTTTACATATTCATTAGGCAGTCATGGATGCTATGTGTATAATAATAATATATTGCTTAAAAACCATGTTAAAATGTGATTTTTCTTATGTCAACTATAAAAAATGTATTTCTAATGAGCTGTTGACAGCAAATAAACAAATTGCTGCATCAAGTACACAGACTTCTATTGACGTTACCAATATTAGGCAAGATTCACTTACAATGTATTACACGCACAATAAATAACATTCAATCTATTCAAAGGAATGAATATTACTATAAAGGAAGTTGCAAAGTTGCAGGGTTTTAAAAAATTAAAAAATATGAGCCTGCATCAAAAGAGGAAAGAATGAAAAGCATTTTTTGCCAGCAGACTTATATATACTTGAGTGAGTTTATAAATTCGCCATATAGCGTGCAACTAATTGATCCTGACTTCCTCATCTGTAATGACATCCTGTTTAGGGACTTACTTTGTTGTTTGGATTTGGCAAGCAGATATATAGTTTGGGGGTAGTCGGTCACATATCAATTACTACCTTCACTGTATTGCAATTTTGAAACATTCTTTGATTTCATTCAAAGCCTATGTTGGAGACTTGTATATTTAAAAAGTATCACATTTTAAGCTTTAGCCAACATTATTCCTTTAAGCTGATCATGCGTATATACCTTTTTTAGTGGAAGGAAGGCCTTATCTTGGGCTTAGCAATTTTATGATTATACTTAAGTATGCACAACTTCTCTTTTATCATTTTTACTATGTATTTACATTGCATTAATTGATACAAAACCTACATACGACTAAATAGCCAATTTAAGTAGTTTCTATATAAGTGTGTAATCAGAAACACGGAAAGTCACGTGGGTAATATATATTGATCACATAAAAGTATGAAGTAAGTATTTCCGTCCGGAAGCACATGTCAATGATAAAAGATTGAAAGATTTTAATGATTTGACTCTAACTTTGTTATACCAAGCAAATGCAAAATTATGCATTCCGCAAAGTTTTCAATGTTTTTGTTAATTTTTCATTATAACAGATTCACCGAAACCATCATTTGGTCCGACCTCTCATAGTCTCATACGTATCCAACTGATAAATCTGTGATTTTTGATTCCCTAATCTTGACTTGATTCCCTGTTTACAAACAAATCACAATCAGACAGTTAACCATCAAACTTTCATATACATACGATTACATGGTAGATGCAAATGCAATTAGTACGTAGTTCAATGGTCTCATCATTGTAACAATAACGAATGCATGGATCAATCACTCAAGTTTGGTGTCAATAAATCTATGTACAGATTTGTCGACCTCGGCAAGTGTCCCATTTCATTGCTGAGGATATACCCATGTGGGATCACTGATTTGTCAATAAGATGAAGTAGTGGATAATAGCAATATTCTGAAGGACTACGTTGTTTGAAAATATTACGCAGTCAATTTGTACAAGTTCATAGCGTTACACTTGTCGTAAGATGGTATCGTCCACCAATATTTACATCGGTGTCCTTTCTTTTTTCCCTACTGAACTAAATGAGAAGTCAAAATTACTGAGAAACAACTTGGCAATGTACGTACTTTAATGAGTATATTACTTCGTAAAATGATTTTAGTCAATGTAGGGAGTAAAAAAGATACTGTTGAAAGTACAATCGATCCTACTTCTATGCAACACATCATATACATAGCATCATCATACCATTGCATTATTGTCAAGTGAAGTGTACATTGTTTTTAATACGTATAACATGTATTATGCATCTCCTCATGTCAACAAAGGACGGGCTTTAAATAGCAACCCTATCTAACCATTTTACATGCATTCATTCCAAATCTGAGTCACTAGTGTCTGTAGACTTTTTAACGCTGCGTGAATTTCCTTTTTGTTGTGTGTATACATTGCAATTACATTTGAATAACACAGGGAAGGGTATACATACATGCACCTGGTCTAAAAGTATTTTTCCATTTCACTACATGAGTACAACAATTGCATCAAAAAGAACAAACAACTGTTGCAGGTTGCAGTCCATTGTAGTATATTATAATAATAATGTAGGGGTAGCTTGAATAAGTGAAACTGCTGCATTCTTCATTTTCATTATGCTCGATGCTCACATATATGTATGTAATCGGTAGTCTTGATGTGGTACTTGAAGCATCTGCATGTAATCCTAACTCCAATAAACGGAATAGAATCGTGAGATAAATGGCATCAACAAGCAGGTCCCTGAAAATTGAGAAGGGTGCTCATAATTCTAAACTCATAATAGTATTTCTTTGTCTAACACTTCCTTAATTGTGTGTAATATAGATAGGGACTTGAGAGAAACAATATTTCAAGTTCTCTATATTGGACATAAAAGTGATGAGTACATACACATGAGAAGTATTTTGTGAATGTGAGATATCTAATAGCTTCGTGGAATCATAATAACAACGCTGGCAGCTAACTAAATCTTCTGGATAGAGCTGGCAGTCTATATGCATCAAAAAATTTATGCACTGCTTAGTTGTATCTATTAAATGTGGGTGCACAGTGAAAATTTAGTATGTGTACTCACGAATTATTCAAAAGATTGAAGTAAAATAGCTTCGTGGATCGATTTTAATTTTTTCACTCATATATATTTTATCCACGGAAGCGGCGGTGAGTTTTACAATTATTTATGAAGTTTAAGGTGTAAGTGATTTTTACATGCCTTCTATTTGAGTTATACAAATAGAGTCATCGTTGAATAATTAGCATAGTTAGTACGCATGTGGCAAGAATGATTAGACAGCTACAGATCTATTGTTATAAATGATGACGTGACCAAAATTAACGAGCAATATTCTACGTATTAGTTTGAATATAAATGTGACTATAGATTAAATCATTTTAACGATTTCAGCAATGCAAGTAGTATTCGTACAGATAGCATGAAAACAGGTCATAATACTACCGGTGTTATATCCCCAAACACAGGAAAATTCCCAAAATATTTAAGTTTTAATATTTCATGGGTTAGCAGTGCTGTTTTGTTTTATGACTGTTAAATTTGATTCGCAAATAAAATTGCAAATAAAGTAAGATTGTGCTGTGATATTATCCACACATCTGCATTGGAACTTATGTGAACAAGCTTAACTTTGCAGACACAACACGTGCAATCTGACTGAGGTTTGCTTTGATCACGAATTCAGATTTGCAGTTTCAAGCATTTGTACATAGGTAAAGAAGGAGAACTGACGATAGCAAACAAAGCAATGAATCAACAATAAAGTTCATAAGTGGGTCGTATAATCTTTAGATGAAATATTTTCCTGCTATCGTATTGTGATCATGAAAGGATTAATGACAATCTTAATTTTGAAGAATATATGCTAGTTAAATGCGTACATCAGTTAGATGAGTCAAATACTTTGTTTTTATAAATATTTTTGTTGAATGAATAACCTGACTAAACTAGTAAAAAGAAAATTTAATGCACTGATATAATAAGTATTATATAAAGTCTCCCTAATTACTTAAAGGAGTTCTTGAAACTCGAAAACATTTAATACACTTCACCAAAAGCTAAATAATTGCCATATTCATCAGTTAATTGAACGAGAATTTTTGTGTATGTAAAGTTTTGGAAAATTAATACATTGTATATCTGCAACAGGAAACGGATTAACTAACGATAAGAAGCGATGGATAACCCTGCGTTGGAAATAGGCCTGGAAGAGGTATGTACATACAATGTATAATTCTTACTTGCAACAGTGATAACTTTCTTGAATTTAGTAAAAATGCTAATGCTAATTTAAAGTATACAATTGAGTTAAACTCATTCAAAATTCAGGCATTCAGAAGGCTTTCAAAGGTCAACACAACCCAGTGTCCTTGACCATGAAAGTCCCTTCATTTGCTATAGATGCTAAGTGTGAATTAAATCTTAAAAAGTCTCACTACAAAACTATTTCACCTACCGCTGACTGTGTAAATAATGTGTTTAGGTAGATTTGGATCTATAATGTGTAACCAAATTTCATTTCAGTTATCGATTCATTGAAATAGTGTGGAAAGTTAGTTAGGTAGATACACAAGTAGGCATTGCGTGGTTCTGCCCTGCCTCGTGAGACCGATAAGTCGCGTGGCTAGCCTCATGACAAGGCTGCTCCAGCTACACTACGCTCGCCGTTTTCATATTTTGAGAAAATACATCAAATTTTATGAGAGTTAGTGAGGTTAAGGTTATCTAAAACATTGTATTGAATTGGTTTTGAGATAATATTGTGGGAATGCAATGTGAACAATAAATGCCAATTGATGAGTTCACCATCAAGTCAATTGGGTGTCTGAATTAACTTTATCACACCTTGTCTATTACCGAATTTTAATTCATTTTGAACCATGCAAAAAAAACAACATTTGATGAAGAATGCTAATTATTGGCACTGCACTGTGGACCATAGGGTTTACCCACCCTGAATCTAAAACAGCAGAGATAAACGTTGGTATAAATTAGGGTTCAATGATGATATAGCCATTCAATACTAAAGCTGGAAACACAAGGCAGAGTATATCATTGCATATCCCTAGATGGAAATCATAATAGATACGCTTACATTGACCTTAGCTCCAAATCAGCAGTTTTCCAAAAACCAGATTTCTCTGGTTTAATTTATACTTGTTGCATTGTGGACTGTCCCTTGACGCACGTTTCATTCATTGTATGCAATGACGTCGTCACAAAATCAAATTTAAAAAATACATGAAAATCACAAAAGTGGCTGATCAGAGTTTGAAACTGAATTGTCTTATCTTCATTTTATGGGATGTGTTTTAATACTTTTAACAATTTAAAATATGAATACTAACGACAGAAAAGCCATTACTTTTTGATACAATATCTTTCATATGCCTCTCATATTAACTCTTTTTGGTATGCTATGTGGAAAATTTACTTGTCTGACCTTTAAGCGTTATTCATGAAATAATGTTATCGTATTTATGAGAGAAATGAATAGTAACAAAAACACGTGGGAAGCTTGTGTCATGTGTCAAATCTTAACACTAACTGACTAATCTGACATTTAGCGTTCTATTTGTAAATTGAGTACCAACAAGACTCTTGGCTTATACCACGAATTGATTTATGAGTATTCCAAAAACTTGCCTCACCAAATGAAATGCAACAGTATGTAATTTGCACACCTGTCTATAACTGCATATTAACAGCAATATACTTCATCAATTCACAGAAACGATTCGTAGTTTTAAATCCAATACCATATTTGTTCTTAGAAATTGCCGTTTGTTTATATAGGAATCCTATAATAGGATGCATGGAAATGATACAACCATACAACCTATGAATCGACTATAGTTTTGTTATTAATGCACTTATGTACTTCATATGTAATTGACGTTATAATGGATTAAATGAGATTCATTCCAATAATCTAATCTAATTCTGAGAAATACAAAGAATGCAAACTTGTTTAAAGTGTCAATCAAAATCAAATGTTGAACAGTTGAACTTGGCCCAAAAAAATCATGATCCGATCATGCAGAATGTGTCTATAAACCAATTGATCCTCAATCCATAAGTTAATCCGCAATAGAAAAATTGCGATACATGATCCAGCAAATTTAAACATGTGATACCTAAAGGGATAAATATATAGGTATTTTTGTATGTATGTACATAAATATTCTACAGATAACCGTTTGCTGGATGAATGGAATATGTATTTATATAGTGATAGCTGTAGGTTCCAGCCACCCTACAGTGTGAAGGGTGTGGTTATCAAAGGAATTGTGAAAGTGGAAAAATAACAGTAATAACGATAAACACTCGACGTGTTGGGAAAGCATTGATTGTGACGTTTAATAGGCGCCTGATGATGAGATGTGCCCATGTGACAGGGTCAACATTTAAATTGAATGAACTTTGTCAATTCTTAATAAGCAAACTGCGTGCACTTATAGGTAATATGGATGAAACGTGATTCGACAGAATATAAACATCAATAACACGCTACTGATAATCCTATATCTATACACTGTATACTGTACTGCTGGCATATGTGTTGGACAGAGCATTAACATGAGATTTACACTTATTATATGTGCATAGTTTAATTCAGTTGAGTACAAATGTAAACTGTTAAACCAATAGATTTAACTTTCGTATTGTGTTTATATCGTTCCAGTGAAACGATTAATAGACTTACTGGATGCTACCATTCCAGCCAGTTGAAATAATATTCATACTTGGTTGTTTTGTCTGATATGTGCATATATCTTGTACAAACATTTCCAGCAGACACTTGGATTGTCAAAGTATATAAAGAGATGAGATGATTCAGGAAACATGCATACACTGTTTATATTTCATATAGCTCACATCATTCAAACTTCTACTACTTAAAGTCAAAAGTGCAAATCTGTAACCAATGTACTACTTATCATGGTTAGCGGAAAGTTAAACGAAAACATATTGCCCCATTTCCAGGCTGCGGTGAGCAAAGGAAAGGATGGAAATGTTCTGGTTGACGCACAAAATGGAACGGTCACAGAAAACATCCCGTCCACATCGACAAGTTCTGATTGTTTAGAAAATGCGGAAGATTTATTTTATTCCATTAACGATGCCCCTCCGTGGTACCTAACGGCATTCTTGGGCTTCCAGGTAAAGAAAATAACAGTAATTTCACTGATTAGATTCCCGTTGCAATATAAACGTACAATTTATTATATAGCAGTTTTTTAATTTATTTTGAAGCATTACATCATGATGGCGGGCGGAACGGTCTCTGTACCATTTATTTTGTGTCCCGCCATGTGCATACTGGAAGATGACCCTGTCCGAGCACAGATTATTTCGACCGTCATGTTCGTCTCTGGAATTGTAACTCTTCTTCAAAGCACTCTTGGAACCAGACTTCCAATCATTCAGGTAAATAATTAAAGATCTGCAGAAACAGTCTTAAGATTTTTTAAAGATGTCAACATCGAAAATTCAAAAAAACAATGTTTCCCCGAAACTATCTACTCGACTAAACAAGTGGCTGATATTATGTTATAATAATTGTTCCAGGGAGGAAGTTTTGCCTTCATTGTTCCTGCATTAGCTATTTTAAATCAGCCCGAGTGGAAATGTCCACCTCAAGCAGTTATCAGTGCCTTAACCCCGGAAGCAAGAACAGAATTATGGCAACGAAGAATAAGAGAACTACAAGGTGCAATCATAATAGCATCTCTTGTTGAAGTATTCATCGGCTTTTTTGGTGAGTATAAAATATGAGTCAGCTTCATGATCTACTTAGTCACTTTGAAGATCATTTTGAGCAATTCAAATGACTTTTATGGCATGGCAGGGGGCATAGTTCAAATTATACGATTTATGGGAGTACAGTGAGCAATCAGTTTGTCTTATTAATTTATTAGTACATGCATGAAATGTCTGTTCAAACTTGTAAATAATGTCAAATCAGTTAACCTGTGGCTTGTGACGTCTTGTCATTGACACCTCCTGACAGTAATAGTATGAATAAACATACATTTTTTCTCACTCAGGAATCGTTGGATTGATACTAAAGTCCATCACGCCTATGACTGTTGCGCCTGCTATAGCGTTGCTGGGTCTTTCCTTGTTCCACGTTGCGGGGATTCACGCTTCAACAAATTGGGGCATTGCAATACTGTAAGAAAAATTGAAAATATAACATTTCGAAAAACATTCATATTTACCTACGTACGGTCAAAAGAAAATGAGTAATTGCAGTTTCGTGTTTGCAAAAACAAGAGAATTTTTTTGAGCTCAATCACCACCATATCATGCAACCACAAAAGACACAAGTCATGCCATGAATCTGGTGTAACATCTTCTTGTTGATAAATCCGTAAATGAGAGCACTATTCTTGAGTACGCTCTAGCTTAAAATATGAATAACGCATTATAATAAATTTGAAGTAGGAAGATGGTAGTTGATTATTGTAGTGTATACTTATGCATCCATGTGTGAAGATTCATTTTCTGATAAGCGAAAACCAAAACATAATCTTGAATCATTGACCTGATTATATAACTAAATTGATTACCATGTTTGCTTATGTGCGTACAGGACCATCGCCCTCATTATCCTCTTCTCTCAGTACTTGCGAAAGGTGGAGGTTTCTCTACCATGTGTTAAGATATCAGGAAAAACTCCATCTTATCCTGTGTTCCAAGTATTCCCAGTAAGTCAAACAGATTTTTTTTCCAGTTAAATTTCTCCTGGCCAAGCATACATGAATGAAACTGGAATGATTTCGAGGTTTTAAGAATGACAAGAATATTTTTTGCACATAATATACTTTTCGCGTCACAAGGAATTCTTCCTTTGAAAAAGTATAACACGTTGTTGGACAAAGTAATAACTGTTTGCATTTCACGTGCTGAACTATATTCATAAATAATTCTCAATGCAACGCATTTTATTTTATGGATGATGTTATTTGTTTTTGTTTATCCTGTTGCTATTTGCAAACTCAATTCTGAATCGCTGTCTTCCAGATAAATATGTTGTTTACCATAATCCTGTAATGGCCTATTAAGTGTTACATTAGAACTTATTAGTCATAAGAACTTGAATTACTAATTATACCAAGACACGATTGGTTATACTGACGTCAACTTTTCTTTGAATCAATGAACGGCAGCAATTGTGTTGTATTCATATCTATAGGTTGTACTGACCATTGAATTGCCTTAAAAACAAACATTGACAGATAATATAAAAAAACTGCATACTGCATGCATCGTAACGAGAATGAGATACAGTTAAATAGCGTTTCTAACATGATATGGTTTTATTATTTTTGTACATAGGTATTACTCACTATCATCATTTCATGGACAGCATGTGGAATATTAACGTGGACTGGATATTTATCCAAGGGAAATCCGGCCAGGACAGATTTCAAGTTGAATGTAATCACTCAATCGGATTGGTTCTATATCCCGTACCCTTTCCAGTGGGGCTGGCCAAGTAAAAAAAATATGCAATAGATTTAACAGATTTTTGGTTTAAAATAGTACTTTACTTTATTAAAAAGTATTTTTTTTAAACTTTTAGCAATAACAGCGGGTGCAGTTTTTGGTATGCTCTCTGGCGTCATTGCTGGAGCAATAGAATCGATTGGAGATTATTATGCATGTGCTCGTATTTCGGGTATGTTAACAATATTATCTTAAACCAATACATATGTAATATGATTCAGTTGGTAAATTTTCAAAACTTGTTTAATTCGTTAGGTGCCACACCACCGCCTAGACATGCCATCAATCGTGGAATTTTTATGGAAGGAGTTGGGTGTGTACTTGCTGGTATTTTTGGAACATCAAATGGAACAACCTCATACAGTGAAAACATTGGGGCTATCAGCGTAACTAAAGTAGGATCAAGAAGAGTTATTCAGGCAGCTGGGATACTCATGATTATATTTTCTACTATTGGAAAATTTGGTGCAGCCTTTATATGCATACCGGAACCTATTGTAGGGGGTATTTTTTGCATTGTGTTTGCCACTGTCACAGCAGTTGGCCTGTCAAATTTGCAAGGAGTAAATCTCAACTCTTCTAGGAATATTTTCATCATTGGTTTCTCCATTTTCTTTGGTCTGGTAAGTTGCAAATTTTCAGTTACGGGGTTTTGATAACAAATTTGAAAATATTCAATTATTAGCATGTATGTATACCATTCAACTAGGTGATTTCTCAATGGATGGACGCTAACAAAGGAGCGATCGATATAGGAAACGAAAGTCTTAACCAGATTATCAATATCTTACTCAGTACAGGAATGTTTGTCGCAGGCTTGCTGGGTTTTGTTCTAGACAATACAATTCCAGGTAAACTTATTTCCGTTTTATAGCCATTGTAAAAATTTTTGGGCTTTTTATTGATTTTAATTTCTAACTTAATGTAGGAACGGATGAAGAAAGAGGGCTTGTAGAATGGTCCGCACATCTAAAGACTGATGATGACGGAGTTCCTAGGAATAGAGATGCAGGCTATGACATTCCATTTTGTATGGGCTTTATTCGAAGGTAAGCACAAGGTCGTTTACTATGGTTTTCATCATCTCACAACACTTCTTCAACTCCATCTGTTAAACCACTCATTTCTTTCTTTGTTCACTAGATTTCAGTTCTTTAAATGGATGCCCATCTCGCCCACATTCCAAAACCACTGGGTGCCTGAAATCCCCAAAACACTTCCTAGAAGGAGCAGAAACCGAATCTCCATTGGAAAAGATGTTCCCACGCAATCTCAAACTGAAAGTGCTGCAAATAATGGAACCAAATTACAGATTTATAAAGCAACTTGAAACTGACAAATATAATATGACAGTTGCGAAATTGCTTTCTTAAGAAAGTGTGAAGGTTTTATCATCATTCGAAGATATTGTAAATAGTTCATAGAATAAGTGTATGGAATATATATACAAACATATAATATATATGTATCTTTATTTTTATGACAATTTTATACAAACAACTGAAGTACAAGATTTAACTTCTCTCGCCTTTTACTTCTTTACTATTACTATATAATGAAGGTTTTTATGTTCAGACTCAGATGAAAGAATCAAAAGAATGTGATATATACATTATTTGCGTAAGATGAAACCGCAAGTGTGTGACCATTTCTATACAGGCATAATAAATGCTTAAAAGAATGTAAAAATATTAAAATACGATGTCACGATTGAAATCATAGAAGATCGTTCATAATTTAGTTCACATGCAGAATACGAACCGGATATTAATTTCCAAGCCTTTATTCACTCGTTTTCAGCATCAGTAGTAGAACTGTTAAAATCCCATATGCTTCCATTTCACATTGGTATAAAACATTGAAACATTTTGGTAAAAAATTTAGTTCTTGTAAGACTTTTCAAATAAACCTACAACTCACGCCACTTGCGTCTAGTGGAGTTTATAAAATGGTGACCCAATCACATAGTATTTCAATCTTTACTCTTTTTCCATTACTAATCATATCATTGATTGGGACCGGAGAATTTTGCGTAGCGTATACAAATCCTGGAAGTTTGGGAAACAAAGATCATGCTGGCTCCGAGTTTCTCTCGGATGACCATGTAACGTCTTTTAATGGCAAATCAAATTTAGGTAATCCATAAGTAACGTATTAAATTATTCATAAATGTGATCATTCATCATTTTTATATAGCATTTCCATTAAATTACAAAACTTGTCCGTATGTTTTATAGATCTATGTAACATCCAAAGACATGTGATTGATGTCCAGCTTGATAGAAAAAAGGATCCCATTCGGGTTCCAATAATGTATTTGGGGAATCCCAGTTACGTTGCAGATCGTTATTACTTTCCAACGAGTGCAAGACTCAAGAGCAAAAAGTCACAGAGAGCTATACGTAAGTTCATGTTTTTCCCGAATATTTTAGAATTACAGCTATTTTATCTCTGGGTGTTTAAAGTTTATTGTCAACCACCCTTTATATAGTTGTAGATGTCGGTGACTTTATAATTCGAAGCGATGGAAGAACGCAAGTAGTTGCAGATATTGCTGCTACGCAAACAGATACTGGTCATGTTGGTGGAATATTGAGAAACAATGGATAAATACAATGTATATCAACTTCAACTGAATTAGCTTTTGCAACAAAACCCTAAAAAATTACTTTAGATTATAGAGGCTTTAGTTTAAATAAGAACTATAGATTGTGAAGTAACATTTTACTAGAAAATATGCTCCAAAATTTGTATGTGTGGAAAAAACTGCAATGAAAGAAAAATATTATTGTTGACTTAGATTGCGATTGAATTATCGAAATCTCAAATATTAAGATATGAATACATCTCGTTCAGACAGTTTGAATTTGACTCATCACTCGCTCCTTTCTTCAATAATCTGAAAGTTAAGAAAATAAATGTTTTAAAAATCGTATTAAAATTTCTCAGCATTAAAAACATATGAAGCAACTGATGCAAACAGAACAGATACCTCTATTAAATCTAACCTAATATGTTTGTTCAATTAATTAGATGCAATATTTTGCGTTTGTGCTCGTTCCCCACATTTCTTATGATTATAATGCCGTATTCTTATGATTGACATAAATAACTCACAACAGCATACTAAAATGTATATGTATAAATAACAAGATTAGTAATTGCTTCCGCTATGTCCGGTAGCCCTTCAAAGAATTTAAAAGTCATCCATATTGCATTCACTATGTATGCATAGTTGTTTGAGTAATTACATGGCTTGTTTCATACTTTACAAAGAAAGCAATGCCTACTTTTTTTGCATGACCTATAAGTAGGCACCGTGGGTATGTACTCTGTGGATTTTACGATCTGCAACCAGTAATTAAAAGGGAGAGCAGATATATGCATGCCTTCACCTTAACCTTAACTTTCTCAAACTAATATAGTTGATAAATGATGGGAAAAAGTTTTCTCAACTGTCATAATATTGTATTTTCGTTTTTCACCTTCATCAATGAGCTATAAATGTGGTGTAGGATAAGACATTTGAGAAACTGAGTGTAATACAATGTGTCAAGTTATAAGTTTGCTCTCATTTGCCGATTGAAAATGTTTTCAAAACTTTACAGGTGTCTTTAGAATCATTCAATCATAACTTCATTCTGTTTTAAATTCTAACAGCAAAATGCATAAAATATCAACAAGTTTTTGCTTCTGTCTGGTGGGTTTGTTCTGTGCATCATTTACTTTACAAACGACAGCATGGTTATATTCCAAGGAACATTCATACGCTGAAGAAACATCACCAAAACCTGAACGAGGCAAAGAACCATCTCCAATTAAACCGGATGGCAATTACGGAGAGAAGCTGTTTCTCACGCCAATAATTGAGAGAGCAAGAGGTGGTGAACTTATTTGGAAGGAACTAGCCAGAGTCTCAAACATAACGGATGTGTTGAGCTATTCTGGATTTTTTACTGTGAACCAGGAACACAATTCCAACCTTTTCTTTTGGTTCTTTCCTGCCGCTGTAAGCAATCGAAGAGTAGCATTAAATAAAATACACAGCATAAAATTTGTTTAAAGATCGTATATCTAGGCTCATTTTTTAAAAATAATTTCCCTTTCTTCATAAGTATGATGCCGAAACTGCTCCGGTTATACTTTGGTTAAATGGTGGGCCAGGAACCTCCTCACTGTTTGGGCTCTTTGTCGAGCATGGGCCGTTAATGATAAACGAGAAAGGGTTCCTAGATTATAGATCCCATTCATGGACAATGACACATTCCATTCTTTACATTGACAGTCCCGTTGGAACAGGTAAGACGTGTGGTAGTAATTTCGCATGCTATTAGATTAAAAATGGATCCCAATTTCCATTGACGTTTTTAAATTTTGCAGGATTTAGTTTTACGGCAAGTGAAAGAGGATATGCAAGGTCCCAAGAGCAAGTTGCGAACGATCTGTATGAAGCATTACTCCAGTTCTTTCGTGTGTTTCCGGAGTATATCAATAATGACTTTTACATTGCAGGAGAGTCGTATGCTGGTAAAAAATGAATTGTCAATTGTCCCTAACTGAACTATATAGCTTGCTTAAAAACTTCTACTTTATCCTAACTAATCAAATTTTGTTACAGGGAAATACGTACCGTCAGTTGCTCACAAGGTCCATAAAGAAAATAGGCTTAAAGCTAGACGAGCAAAGTTTAATTTAAAAGGCATCATGATAGGATCCGGATATTCAGATCCAATTAATCAAAATGAGTATGGAGATTATCTCTATAATCTGGGACTAATTGATACGAATCAACGAGCAATTTTCTATGCTGAAGAAGATCGCATTCGAAAGTTAATTCGAGGGAAGAAGTGGAGAGAAGCAACGGATGTAAGTTTCATGTTCTTTTTTTTATACAGGAATGTTATTTGTAAAGGCCTACTTGACACAAATTTCGTTTCATTACTACAGGCTGTACAAAACTTAATTCTTGGATATCCAGACAGACCATCATATTTCCACAACATAACAGACTTTCATTTTTACATGAATGTATTGGAAACAGTTACACCAGTTGATTATAAAAGTTACGCAAATTTTCTCAGTGAAGAGCACGTTAGAAGGCAAGAATAATCCGTCTCAACTTCCTTTCCTTTATAATCATTCTCTATAATTAGAGGTTTTATAACATGAAACCATGAAACCGGAGCATTATGTAATATAATGAATGTGCATTTTTACTAAAGGGCTATACATGTGGGGGATCAGCCTTTTCTTCGTGGAAGTATCACCGTTTTAACCCACATGATTGAGGACATTTGCAAGTCTGTCAAACCTGAAGTTGAGCTCCTGCTCAACGAAGATTACAAAGTATTAATTTATGCACCTCAGCTGGATATCATAGTTCCACACACTGGAATTGATAAATTTGTGCAAAACCTGAAATGGGAAGGTGCGGACGATTATGATCGTGCTGTTAGAAGCACTTGGAAAGTGCAGGGAGAAATTGCTGGTTATGTAAAACAAGCAAGAAACCTTGTGCATGTGCTTATCCGAAATGCTGGACACGTCTCTTCATACGATCAACCTCAGTGGACTTTTGATATGGTGAATAAATTCACAAGGGGTTTGTCATTTTACTGACGATTGTAGATGAATAAAAATTATTTATTTCTAAAAATGGCACCTATAAATTATAATGTAAGTCAATAAAATTACTAAAGTGTTTAATAAGTATTTTATTTTTAAATCACTAGCTCATACTAATATATTTCATTCATGGTAGTAATTAATTATGGTATTCACATGTAATTGTATTTTCACTCCACAATCCCAAAATAAAAAGCAGTTACAATAAATAGTTTATCTTGGGGCACAGAGAGTTACGGTAACATTTTATGAATAATTTATTGACTTAACTGCATCCGTGGACCAACCAAATTAAGCATCCGCACCGCATCCACCAGGTACACTGGATTATAAAAGCACTCTTTCAAATTAAAAGTTATCACAGTCAGTCGATGTAAAGATAAGTAGCTGATATCGGAAAGCTGCAAATGTTACCTTACGCCCGTATACCCAACAAATGCATTCATGTACAAAACCTTATCATATCATAACTATATACTGGTATGTCGATATTTAATAAACACAAAAGTTACAAAACCACATTTGACATTGAAATACACACGTCTCCACTCATCATCAGTTTAGTCCAATAACATTCTGAAAGCTAAAAATAACAGAGCTTGATTCCTGAATCTAGATACAATTTTGGATGTGACGGGAAATCAAGTACTCGTACATACATATTGGGTTAATCGGTCCACATCTTTCATTTTTGTATCTGTAAAAAATGTCGAATTCAATTCACTTCTTGCTTGTCACTACTCTTCTCTTATTTTCTGTTTTAAAGAGGGCAAACGGTAAGTATAATTATTACCAAATACTTAAATTATTTTCGGGATATTGGGAAGTGTAAATAACCAATAATAAAAAATATTCACAGACAATTTGAAACATATTCACTGATTATAACGATTTTTCTTATTTGCTTAATGTTCATCAGGAATCGAATGCTACTCCTGCTACCATTTAGAAGGTGGAAGTGTGTCGGATAGTGACATTGAGAAAATTTCTATAGGAGACATAAAAGGTCATAAATCCTGTAAAAGTGGTAAAACTCCTAAGGATACGTACACGGCATCGTGTAATACTAATGAGGATAATACAGGTAGATCTCAAGTTTAATTAAACTAACGATAAGTAGGCCATAGTAAACCTCTATTTCCCATTAATTCAATTCATTTTGAACATTTTGCATCCTACTCGCAGTGGCTTCCTGTGTTAAGCTGTTTTACAACGGAAATTTTCCAGACGGTGATGTCGAATACAAATTTACGTTTCGGACTTGCTTTGTCGCATATAAAAATCTTACACAAACATGTGAGGACAGAACCGTCTTTGATATTGGATCTTTAGCTGCAACACCGGCAATTAAAGACCTCATTGAAGAATACGGGCCTAATATAGGAGGTGAAACTACTGGAACATTTTGTGCTTGTGATTCGGACAAGTGTAACAATGCCATGCGTTCCATATCTTCTTCGTTTACCATATCACTTTTAGGATTTCTATTGCTAACGTTTAGCTCCTAACCCTACCTTGTTTGTTGTTATACCCGATGAGAGCCGTGGTTGACTCCTGCACATTTCAGTTTATAATTTTACTATACTACTAAAGTATACTAATTAAATACAAAATTCAAGACTTATCGACCATTAACCCGATTCATTTGAAAATTCATATGATGATGCATTGTATTAGAAAATTTTATGACTAGTGCAAATTTGTAATACTATGCCAGTATATTTTATTGCTTATTATTATTATAAATTGCATGGCTAAAATCTTGTGTCAGTACTTTCAACTTTGATTCAAGCCCGTTATAAATATGAGTAATGTATAAGTAATTTACATTTTGAATGGTTTGATATTGTTCAGCCTGCCTATCCTTTTAGCTTTCATTTTTGATGATATTCAACACATTACTCGATTGTTGCACAACCTCCTAATATGTGTGGTGTTGCATACTAATACAAAATAATTTATACATACGTAATACTTATGAAGGTATCACATGCCAATTCATCTCAGGTTCAAAGGCTCCAGATTCACTCATGGAAATTACAGAGATGCGATCATGATAAACAAGTTTTTGCTCCATAATAATAATGAGCAGATTCGTTTTACTGTGCCAAATTTTATTCGACTGACGCACAAGATTTTGGCCTGCGGTCATGTATGTATCTCTATAGTAGTCACATATATTATTTCATGTCTTGAGTACTCCGAAATCTTGTATGCTATCAAATCTAGTTTTCATTAGTATCTTACAGAACCCGTAGAACAAAGAGTAAGACAGGTAATGAGAATGTACGTAAAAATGTGTGTTTGTTAAAAATAAGTACTTGACAACAATATCTAAATGACTATCTGACCTGATGTTTACAACATTGCAATGCATTGTGGCAATACTGGCAATTAACAAAGCCCTAAAGTGCTATCGAATAACTTTAGAATTTTTTACTTTGATTTGGTAAATGCGCAAGCTGCGTCCATGTAAAGGTGAAGGCAAATCAAAAGACGAAAGAGAATACGCCGTTTTTTACAAAAAATTCAAAATGGATCCTTGACTACTAACTGCCATCGAATTCAGTACTTTTGCAACGGTATAGTATACTATATATTTACTATATAGTATACTATCTATATAGTATATATATATATATAGCAACGAAAAATAGGAGGTAAAAACTTTTGTTTACCTCCTATTTCCGCTTTTTGCAAAATCTGAATTCAAAGGGGCATTTGCCTTGACCATTTAGTCTCCATGGATCATGGTAAATGCGTGCTATGGGAGTTAGTCATCTTGCCTACATTAGAGATTCATCCCTGCATTGACCTAATCATGCTTTCGATTTAGTGAAATAAAAATCTTTAAAGTCAAGCAACATGAAAGATCAGATTTACAACAGACAATGTGCTAGGCATCATAAGATCAAAGACAGGATCATAATCTTAGTACTGCATTAAAATGACAGGCATGCATAATATATACATTATATAAAAATATGTGTAAATGTAATGAAGCATAAATCTTCAATCTGTTAGATAATAAATAAAAAGTCCGAAAACTCAAGTCTTGAAGAATGGACTAAGCTAAAATACTTTGTTGGATAAATTATGTAATAATCAACTGGAAATTCACACCTTACTATTGCAAGTTTTAAGCAAAAACCTCAATCGCACTTAACGTTTATATGTGTGCGTGGGCAAACAGTTTTACTTGTAAGTACATTATGTATGTATTATATATATCTTTTCTTCGTGAACATTCAATTATGCAGATTAAATATAATACAGCATTTACATGTACTTTATTGTCCAGGATTTTATGCAAACGTAAGCAAGATTTTTGTTTTTATGAAACGTGGGAAAATATGCAAGAATTTTCTCAGTATTAAAGCAATCTCGGGAAATTTTGGATGAAAATAGAATTCGCGAATCCAAGCAGGAACTTCTTCTAGCATATGTGTATGGATAATGACTTCTTAAATGCGGCTAAAAGGCGACGTAAAAACACAAAGAGTAGCTCTGGCATTGCACCAGATGAGGAAGCCTACCAAAACCACTCATCATCATCATCATCATATCACTATCTATCAACAATAAATAGGATTTTTATTACGGATACATGTACACGTATGTAATAATGTGGTCTGTTATTTTTACACAATGATCACGATCAAGTTGTATACTCTTTCATTATCTACTCCTCTGGCGTAATAGTGATATGCACGACTTTCTGTATTGTTGTTTATGTAGAGGTCCTTATTTTTATGTACGATTTCTTGGAGATTTTTTTTTGTGAATATGCATGTCTGCACGAATCTTCATTTGGAGCGTACGTTATATCATGGTTCAAATAAAAATCGCAAGTGTAAGCTTTAACGTATTCAAGTAGTCCCATAAGTTGTTAATGCAGACACCTGTTGTTCCTTTTAACAGTGAACATTTCGCGTGTTAAACTACCGCCTTCTTATACTTCGTTCTTGATTTTGAATTAAATTGATCCTGTATAAAAAGCACAACAGTATTTTATAGACATATTAAATGCAAGTAGGAATGTTGAAGTAAGCAGTAAATGCTTAAATGATTTTTCATTAAGTTAAAGACAACAATGTTGGGAATACCCCAATATCACCAATCCTCCTGTTTTATAAAAGTGATATTGCGTATAACAGATACAAGTGAGAGCTGTACTCAAGGTATCAGCACAGTGTACGTATAGACTAATGGGATTTACTTTCTTATACAAACATATACAAGTGAGTTCAGGTAGTAAAGCAAATGTAACTGCTATAGAGTACCCACAGGATATAACGAGCATCAAAATTCTATTGCATAAATATTCGCAGCTCTTTGAGTAGTAGTAGTAACAACAAGGCTTGGTTCTAACAACGTACTTGCTAAAGCGTCATTCTCTTCAACATCATCATCGTCATTTCATGATTCCATGCAAAAATGAAAGGGAATGGACAAGCTTTGTGTACAATGCGAATAACCAACTAAATTGAATACTTAATTTTTTAGAGGTCGAGCTCCCTTTCAATAAAGACTTGTTAACTTGAAGAGGTGGTGGTGGTGGATGAAGACAATTGTGGAAAACAAGTTTGCAATTTAGTCGTAGCAAGTTTGGGATGAAGTCCAAGTCTGCAACTTCAGGTGCTGAAAGTGTGTGTGCATGGATTCTTTTCTAGCGAGCAGGCTTTGGTTGAGCACGGAAATTCATAATTGTTGCAGTATGTGATATAGTAGTGCTACTTACTTTTCAATACAATACAATCCAAAAATGTGATTTTTCAGTTCCTACAATAAATATAAAGTACAATTACAATCACGCCGGTAGAAACTCTAGATTCAATATAAAAAAAATATCAAATGTGCAAGGTTGGAAATAAAGTTGACAGTGAAAAATTGGTAACAAGGAAATATGCATCATAACAACTACCCTTTCCTTGTGCAATGACTCGTGAGCGGCTGGTTTGGCTAGCCTTGTCCCAAAAATTCCCTTATAGAAGCCAAGGGTCTCAGATCACATATCTGCCTACGACTCTTTCATATTGTTTCAAACCTATAATTGGTGGTTGTGCAACACCTTGCAAATTACTCAATAGAAATGCTGACAACTTTGTACAAATTTTTTAATAACTTAGGATTAATAGTAATCGTTATACTTTTCGCTGGGAAATGTTGCCAAAACTCGTCGGCGGTCGAATATGGGCGTAAGATTACAATATTATTATTGTGTATTTCAAATGAATCAGGAAATATTTTATGAGAATATGAAATTAAAAAAAATAAATTGCATTATTTTATATCGGAAATACAAAGCTTCCTTATCCTCATTGACGGGAGTGTTTGTCAATTGGAAAGGCCCTGACATTTGGGCTTTGGAATCAGGCAGAAAGGTTAAACTTGCGAAATATCCAGGTTTTTCAACTGTGATTCCTTTGATAACTGGCGACCCACAGGCAACATCCGATCAAATATTTCAGGAAAGAGGAATTTCCACTGTCGGCGAGTTCATGGTGGAAGCACCATCATCGTAAGTGTATTTATTATTGCACGATTGCACTTATAATTAACGATTACAGTCAAAAGGACCTTGAAAATGCATGTGAAAAAGTTGAAAAAAAAATAGTTCAAGTCAATCATTATGCTTCACGATCCTTTATTTCCTCAAAGTTATCATGAAGATTCGACATATCCTTTCTTACATAGGTATGGGCTCATTGCAGTTATTCAAGAGTTGAGATTGCGTAAAAGCACGCGAGACAGAGGTTACAATTCTTCATCATGTCTTGACTATATTCAGGTAGGTACCATATGTACATATAATATTACAAAAAAATGATTCGTTTGTGGATTCGTTGAGCACGCTATACCAAACGGTAATGAAAGTTTTAACAATGTAACTAACTACAACTCAAAAATGTTGACCCTATCTAGTTTGGAGAACTTAAAACTTCCGGTCTTGGAAATGTCACGGGTAAAATATGCGGAACGGTAAATCGAGATGACACTAGCGTCAAACCACCAGGTCTTATTGGGCCAAGAACATTTATCAGTCCCGGGGGCAAAATAAGAATGGCCTTTAATCATGCATACGTTTCGGAATTAGTGGATGCCTTACTATCCGGAGGAAGTTCGAGACGTAAGCCAGTATTGAGGCTTGAAGTTTCCTTCACGGCGTACAAAAGTAAATACTTTGGATGACATATTATGTTCACCGGTTAAAAAAAATATGCTTGCGTTA
This sequence comes from Orchesella flavescens, assembly GCA_964034955.1. Taxonomy (NCBI): domain Eukaryota; kingdom Metazoa; phylum Arthropoda; class Collembola; order Entomobryomorpha; family Orchesellidae; genus Orchesella; species Orchesella flavescens. The sequence goes on along the minus strand of OZ035955.1, from coordinate 16,974,465 downwards.
AATTGGCAATAAAAATTTACATATACATATTTTTTCATTACTAGCAAACTGCTCGGATGAATGGGTCTCAACATCCAATGACACCGCAGAGCTGGAAACCTTTGAAGCTTGCAATGATTACACCTTATCTCTGAATCAAACGTGTATTAGTTCAAAGTTATTATGTGATGATGTTTTCAACTGTGGTGGTGATGGAGAAACCTTGGGATCTGATGATCACCAAGTATTATGCCCTGACAAAGCTTCCCGAACAACGGAAAAGGAACCGGATGAGCCTGAAGAGCCATCCGAACGTCCCAATGGATTTAATGGTCTTTTGAACTTTGGAACATTGTACAGCACTTCAGGTTCCGGTCCACCATTCCAATTTGAGAGGAAATTTAAACCATACGTGTCACCAGCAGAAACTGCTTTTCAACAAGATATCATGCCTTTGCGAAAACCAGGAACACCTTCAAGTGCTGCTAGTGGTACAGTTAATACAAACATTCCAGAAGGTGAAGCCCCTTCACCTTCTCCAGCAGGGGAAAACGTAGTGAGACCTGTGGGAGTTTATAGTGTAAGTAAAACAGGAAGTGATATAAATGAAAGTCCTCCAAAGAGGATGGATATTTCACACGAAGACGCTAATTATGGGAGAAGAGAGCTTGCAGATGCCATAAATAGTGTAATATATGGAGTAGCCTTGTTCATAGTGTTTACTATATTCATCACATTATTCGTAATTTATATTGGGCGACGAATTCAAATGAATTTGAGTGCTAGAAGCTCTCGAACCAGCATTGCCCCTGTCGTATCAGGTGCAGTAAATACGCCAACGATTCGCCCCAGCACCACCACGACTGCTGTGATAACACGGGACAATGCTTCGTGTAACAGTTCGCCAAATCGAGAGTTGGCCTTTTCCTCCTCAAACACGACAGTGGTCCTTGTTACGTTGCCTCAAGCACAAAATGCCGAAACGTATGATCTTCCACCTTCTTACGAACAACTTTTTCCTAACAACAACAACAACAGTGCCAGAACTTAAGTTTTAAACAAAGGGACTTGTGAAAATAAAAATAATTAATATTGTAGTCAGACACAATGGAAACATTGTGGAAAAATGTTCGTTATTAACCTAACTCTGAGTATTGTTTAGTCAGCATTTATATCTCCTCCAGCATAAGTATTTATCATTGTTCTAATGTTTTTAAACGCAACATTCATTTTAATAATCGTGGCCATATTTAATATAGAGTACGAAGTTGCATTTGTGTGCTTATGTGATAAATAGTTGAATAGGAGAGGGGTAACGTGTGGTTGTGTAAATACTGCAAAGGTTCTCACGACATAAATATTACGCCTTGGAATACTGTTGATTTTAAAGAAAGAACCGTCATATTTATGATACAGCGTCATGCAATTTGAGATTTCCTTTTTTGTGAAATATCTTCTGCAATCAAATGACTATAATCAGATATAAATCTAAACAAAAATTTGAATATGTACGTAGTAAGGAGAGAAATGAGTTTACATTCGTTTGTATCAGTATAGTAGGATAGTCTTCATTACTATCATTACTATAGTTTGAGTACGAATGGTGTTCACATGTGTTACACTTGATGTTCAAGATGATATGGATGGACTTTGACTTGAGTGCATCACAAAAAATTGCACCACATCATCAACATGTTGTTAATGTGATGAAGTGGTTTTGTACTTTTGTAGTAGTAGTAGTAGGAATGCACAGTCAACAGTGGTAGCTAGAAAATAACTAGCTTCACTGTATCTTTTCTTTGAACTCTTGGATATATGGTATATGTAGATATTGCAAAAATTTCAAGTTTTCTATTACAAGGTCACTGCCAAGGTGTCCAATCGCAATCCAATCCAAATTAATCAAAAAAATATATGTGTGGTCTGGTTACTCTTCTTTTCTCAATTTTCCTTAGATATCAAATGAATTTGCATTCGTATATTAATTTGTATCAACATTTATTTAGCATCTTATTCCTTCTACGAACCCTAATTTTCAAGCTCAGCTTTTTCATGTGCTCAAAATATGATTGCTCAGTCTTCATTGCGTGGTAAAGTGCAGTCGAAACCATGCAATCTTGTTCTACATTCCAGTATCTTAGTTAATAATATTGTAGCATGAAATAAGGTGCAGTTTTCAGCAAAATATATAATTTCTCCAGTCAAGAATTAACAATGTATTGTATACACAAGAGCTTGAGGGGTACTCTAATTAACTATTTCCTAACGTATAGCGTAATTGACATGGTGTATCAGTGCATTAATTGCATTATCTTTCACTTTTATGCAGAACAGGTCATATCCTTTTGTCTACTACGGATGCGGAACAGCTTAGTTCGTGCTTTATAACATATATTTATTTTAAAAGTATATCTCATATACAAAGAATGTACTTTGCCTAATAAAGAGAACTGGAAATTTAGTATGAAAATTTTATATTCACAAAGTTGTATATGTTTGTTTTTTTAATGAAATGTTGATGGCGTGATAAGTATTGTAATGGGTTGCGCGAGCAGTTTCTTTTGTTACAAATCTTACAAAATAAACATGTAAAGGGAGTACTGCTGCTTGGTGAACATAAAACAAAGGTGGTATGGTGCCATAAAATGTATATTTGCTTAAAATCATGACCACATACGTATACATGTACCCCTAATCACAATTACAAGTTTTAGCAAGTATTTTTTGGCATATCAAATACCCTATAACACCCCATTCCAAGAAAATTTGTTGTGGTGCTTCTTGTGTACTTGTGAGTGACACCACATGCCATCCCTAAACGTGTTTGCATCTAGGAAGACAAACACAGATACTAGGTACCTCTCTGGTTGTCGCAAATAATGAATATAACTGTCACTTCCTTGTTATAGCATTTCATCATTTTATGGCTATCCTGTGAGGAAGGTGCAAAAAAACACCAGACCGGATCACAGATAGCATATCATGATAATAAGGTATATGGTTCTACGACTTCCTAGCTGCAACCAAAAACCAACCAGATTGTATAAGATCAACACACAACATAACATAAGAAAATATACCATGCTACTATTTGATGCAATACGTGATTTCTTCCGTATGTGCTATGTGTCTTCGATCGGAATGTAAAGTATTAACGGAACTTACTAAAGGTGTCACTTATTTATTCAATTTCCAGGCCATTTAATTTGTGAAACTTTTTTTTGTGGACGATTTTATCTTATCCAAATCAATTGAAGTAAAGATGATGACAAGAAATGACCAGCAATTTATTACCGACACACGGAAATCATACAATATCAATAAGTACAGAATGTCCCAAGATAAAATATCAATATATTTTCCACATTAAAGTAAGCAATAGATACACACTGAAGGATTTAAAAATTATATAATAAGTAAGAAATGAAGTTTGATAATATCTCAAATAGACTTTAAATTTCACTACATGAATTCATGCTTTCATTAATGGATTCATATTGCACACTGATACATAGTAAATGTCATAGGATTCATGGATAAATTAAAACAGACTCAAAAATTCCATACGTGAATACACCATACGCTAAATCAGGTATGTTAAACAATTATAAGACCATCTTGTAATATTCTACCACCCACCACCAGCTGCAGCTCACCCACCAGTAGGTCACAGAAGCTAAAACTTGGCGTTCACAGGTATTAAGGAGCCCTTATTGTAATAAAACAAAAATTACGTTTCAAGCATGTGTGCTTATCGCGTGGTAGAATATTACAAGGTGGTCTTATAATTGTTTAACATACCTTACAAGGATTGCAAGAAGTACAGATGAAGATATACGTACAACTCACAGAATATTGAGGCATCGATTGGATAGTCATTGGAAATGGGTTTAATTTACATAAACCGTCCCCAAGGAAAATTTCAATAACTTTCTTACTCAATTCAATTAATTATTATTACCAATCAGAATTAAAGTCCATGTGGTTCGATCATTCAACTCGTATCTGTGATTACATACTTCGTAGTAAAATTTTATTCGTTTTCAAAACACAGATCCCTAAATTCACAGTTTCTTCAAATTCATACAAAATGCCCAATCCTAATAAAAATCAAGCACCCGTAGCGGGTTCTCACGCAAAATCAGAGCCGACTATTCGCAGTAAGTTATTAATTTCAAGCTATTGAATGGAAACTATTTCTACATACCGCTTGTGTTATTATGACTTACTGTTACCAACTGTTTGAAAGGAACTACAATTGCTGAAAATGGTGCGATAACCACGAAAAGTGTTCCATTATCTGCTTTGAGAAAAGATGCTATGGATTTGTCAAACAGTAAATAATATGATTTTGCATTTAAATACTATACGCTTTATTGCCATTAAAAACAAAAATTTTGAAGTTCATGTAATTTATCCAAACTATAAACTATAGATGCTCCAGCGTCCTTACTTTTGACAAGAGAAGCTGCCATGCGAGTGACAGAAGTCGCAATAAATTCCGCAATAGGTAAAACATTTTGGGAGCGTTTAATCTGACTGTGCCTTAATAAATTCTAATATAGATTTGTCATAGCCGGAGTATTAAAATGCACAATTGCTTTCCCCAACAGCAAATACTTGGACGAATTTGGTTGAACCAGAGAAAAAGAAAATTTCAGAGTCCTCTGCCAAGAAACAAAGTGACAATAAAATGCCAGTAACATCAAATAAAGCAGATCCCAAACCGGAAAGCAAACAGGTTCCTGTGGTTAGAAAATCCACTACCAAATCAAATCAACCCTCTCCTGCAAAGAAAGAAAATCCCTTGCCCAAAGACGCCGAGAAAACTAATCCTCCTAATCAATCAACGCCTCGTCCAACACCTTCCGCTTCCATATCTGCCTCTAAGAAAACTTCCCAAAATTCAGTTCCAAAGACAAAGAGCTCAGACTCTAAGAAAAAGAATCTAAATTCAAATAGAAAATCCTCAACGAAAAATAACGTGAAAAAAGAGTCGTCTGAAACCCCCAATAATTCTTGATTCCATTTGTTTCTTCAGATAATTTTTTGTCACCACTCATCTACCATGCGGAATGTCACAGCAGAATAATCAATACAAAATCATAATTGGCTTTTATCAAAATTTTCAAAATCAAATGAATAAAAACGCTTTCTCCAGTTAATCTCGTATTTCAACTTCAACAGAAATCAGCTTACGCTTTGTTTCAGTCTTTCTATTGTGAGCTGGGAGAGTTGAGAAAACAGTTCCACATGCAAATGCACAGCGGTTGTAACCTTGAGTTTGAACCATACATATTCTCATAGTCAACAAAAGCACTTTGGCTGATGAAGCACATGTACAACACGATACATTCATTCATTGTTTTCATTCACAAATCCCATCCGATTCATAATATTGTGATTATTTTACAAAATTTTACATAATACTGTGCTTGACTGATTTGACCGGAAGCTCGTAGTAAAGTTTTACTAGTCCTTTTTATTTTTTGATACTAAACAAACGCCAGGACTTGTTCCACTGTGACTGATGTGTTAAATTGCAAAATGACCACTTTATCTCATCAGATTTGTCTTGTTTTTAAACCAACAATTAGTTGCAGAACTTTATTTTCCAAGGCACGGACACCCAGGGACCTTTTAAGTCTATGTGGTGGTACTTCGTTTGGATTGAAAAGGGGATTTGTGCGAATAAGTTCTAGTTACAGATCTGACAGAAGAGCGAACAGTTTTAAGAGTAGATTGAGTTCTTGCCAGTCGTGTCATCATGATAATGTAGCGTTTAGTTTAAGACATAATAGGTTTCCAAACTGTTCTGACATCAGTATTAGAGAATATGCAGCCCTTCCAGAAATTAAGCAAGAAGCTCTGCAGGTACTTTTACTTTCAATCGTTTTTGTTTTTGTCTTTAATAGCTGCAGTTTTGAATGAGTTTGATTTATACAGGAACTGGAGAAAGCCAGAGCAGCTCAGTTAACCCTTCCTCAAAAGTTTGTTAAAGACTTTCCTCCACGTTTACAACCGTACTTAAAACTTTCACGTATAGATCGCCCAATAGGTAAGCAGTTATTTGAACCCATGCCCAATGAATGTCATGAATTTGATTCAATCCTAAATTCTTCCATTTCTACTTTTAGGAACTTGGTTGCTCTTTTGGCCATCCACATGGGGACTTACAGTAGCGTCGGGGGGAATGCCAGACTTGGCGTTGCTGGCTTTATTTGGTGCTGGTGCCTTTGTGATGCGAGGGGCTGGTTGTACCGTTAATGACATGTGGGATAGGCATATAGACCCGAAAGTAAGTAGACATTGTCTTATGTCCTTTGGTTTTCCACAAATATAAATATCAAATTAAATTTCTTCGTATAAAGGTGAAGCGAACTTCGGACCGGCCCTTGGCATCCCGTCAACTTCGAATGCGACATGCAACAGCTTGGTTAGGAGTTCAATTAAGTGTTGCATTTGGAATTTTACTTCAGTTGAACCCCTCTTGTTTTCTAATTAGCTGCAGCGCTTTAGGTACCAGATTTTTAACAAAAAAATCGTAAATCTAATATTAAGTACATCTTGATAATGCAAAGTTGTGTATTTAAAGGACTCGTGTGTCTGTATCCACTTGCCAAACGAGTCACATACTGGCCACAAGCCGTTCTTGGTCTTACATTCAACACTGGCGTCCTCATAGGATTTGCTGCAGCACATCCAACGCAAACAGGATTTTTTGAAGTCCCATACTTGGATGTAGCATGTTTGTCTCTCTACTTATCTGGAATCCTATGGACACTTATATATGATACAATATATGCACATCAAGTAAATTTCGAATTATCGGTTGCTGAACAAATGTAAACGTATTGCAATTCATTAAGATGAGAGCAGTTATGATTTTTAAATTGTGTTATAATAGGATCTTAAGGATGATACACTTCTCGGCTTAGGGTCAACAGCTCGAAGGTTCGGTGATAATACAAAACTTTGGCTAACGGGCTTTAGTGGTTTAATGATTTCATCACTAGCATTGGCTGGTGTATCTGCTGAATTGACGTGGCCATATTATCTTGGTGTGTGTGGTGTCTCAGCTCATTTGTTCTGGCAGGTATTTCATAATCAAAATACGGTATTTAAAAAAAGTCGGATAATCGATAATGTGATATGAACTTTTACAAACTCTTTGCATTTGGTCTTTATGCAGATTCAAACGCTGAATATTAAGGACGCCTCAAACTGTGGCGATAGATTTACCTCAAACCGGCATATTGGATGGTTGATTTTAGTAAGTATTTTGACATCGTATTGGATGAAAGATCATAATAAACAAAAAACTTATGCTAGTAAAGCCATAATAGATGCGTCGGAAAGTTTATCAGTCACTAAATTTACTAGTATAGCAAGTAACAGTATATGAAATTGTGAAGAATTAATTAAACCAAAGACTTTTCGTACCAATAAATAAACTTGACGTAGTATAAAATAATACAGTTTTTTTAAAAATAGTTAAGATTATTTGCACATTGAAAAGCTTTTTATTTGAAGAATGTTCTGCATGTTAGACTTTGAGATTATCGGTCGGAACTTCATTACCATCCTTACTATCGAGCACCGTTTCAAGGTATTAATGTTTCATTGTGCATGACCACTTTGGAATTATTGTCAACTCTAGTCATTATTTAGAACAAGGTAAGCTCATAAATTACTTTTTTTGTGGGACAATCTCTGCATTAATTCTTTTTTTACCTGTTATCTACCCATGTTTTCATTGAGAGTGCTTCAATCATTCTTTTGTGCAACGTAGTCGTTTTTGATTGAGCATGGAGAGGAAATATATAGATGTTTAAATTCAACCTAAAATTTCATGCTCCAGAGCCAGCCCATTACATTAAGTGCGTTACAATTTTTTTTGGTAATAACTTTACTTGATGCTGTCCTATGTTAACCTAGTCCATACATTCAAATGATTGATATCTTGACAAGCAAAAAAATTTAAATACATGGTACATGAATCTCTATCTCTCCAGGCGTATGCATACACACAATGACATAACACATAACGTGGCGCTTGCAAAATATGTACCTATATGTATATCTATACTGTTGCATATATTATGAAATGTACCTAGAACCCGCTGCTGCGTGTTAGTAAGCAGGTAGTCATCTACTTGACAGTGTTAGCTGCACATCGTGTACGTGTCATCTGTCTAGTCGCCCTATAAATCTTAAATCTGTTTTAAAAAATTGTCCAGCAAAAATACAAAAAAAAACTAGCAAAATGGCAGAAAGACGAGTAATGGCAGTTCCACACGTGTCCGAATTTCCCCCAAAACCTGATATATCCTTGTATCAACATCTAACTGAAAAAGAACGAATGTTGGCTAGTTTTCCATATAATCCGTTTGATGACGAGCTTACAAGCATTAGAAGGAAAGCAAGAGTGCTTCAAAGAAAATTCAACGACACTGGCGAAGACGATGTTGAAGGCAGACGAGAAATTTTAAGGCAAATGCTTCATCCTGATTGTCGGGAAAATAAAATTTACATTGAGCCTGACCTCCGAGTGGATTACGGAGAAAATATTATCATTGGGGACAACTTTCAAGCCAACTTCAACTGCGTGATTTTGGACTGTGCGAGAATAGAAATTGGAGACAACTGCTTGTTTGCTCCAAACGTTCAATTGTACGCTGCTACACATCATGTAGATGCACTGACTCGACAAGCTAATGATGACTATTATGAACTAGCTTACCCCATCAAAATTGGGGACAACTGCTGGCTTGGAGGAATGTCCGTTGTTCTTCCTGGAGTTACGATCGGGAATAACGTCGTAGTTGGAGCTGTAAGCTGAACGATTACACTCTCATTGTGTGCTTTCTTTTACTACTTATCACTGCTAAGTAAAAATCTACATTTGCAATTATTTTAGGGCTCAGTTGTTACCAAAGACGTTCCAGATGATTGTGTCGTTGCTGGAAATCCAGCAAAGGTCATTCGGAGGATGCCACCCCGTGAAACTGTTACTTCCAAAAAGAAGCCGGCATAATCATCCTAATTGAATATATTGGAATTGTTGAGATGAGAAAAATTAGAATGACTTTTTTGCATGTAGTATTAACACATAATTTTCGAAAAGTGGATGGATCACAATAAATAAATCAAACTAAAAAGAATGGGCGTCACATTTATTGAGATTAAGATAATCTTATTTCATCAGCATGTAATCACAATTAATGCATTCCATTTTCTACATGTATGTACGTACTGGCCTTTCAGTCCTTTGCTTTTCATTCACAAAGCGAGTTTAACTATCAGCATGTCAGAGTCATATTTTTGTAATTGATTTGATATAATGAAATTGAAGGGTCATAATGAACCAATCAGGTAATTATTCATTCATGTGATGTGTATTCTGTAAATGACTTTCACAGCTTCAAGGTAAGGATTTCCACAGTTGCCTTTAATTTTTACTATATTATACTGATGCTAGGCTGCTTGCTATATATTCCAGCATGCTTGGCTAATACATAATCGTAACACTTCTTCCTGGCTTAATACCACATCAGCAAGATTAGATGTATGTCTAGTACATACATACAACATACAACATTACATATTACAAGGAAAGGGAAAGCGAAAAAATGAAACCGGCCTAACTTATGCTTATACACAGCTGTATTCTACAACGATGTGAAGCTGCAGCCTTGACTTTGACTGACTGGAGTTTGGTATGCATATGAATTTTACTATTATGTATGTATGTATACGGAAAGAATAGAAAACAAATGACACCAATGAAAACTTTCAACTCTGGATAGACTGGAGACAGGTTTTGCCACGTCTGATGAACTTCTCTTCTGATTTCATCACAACTTCGGTAACACTAACACTGAACACTTGAGTTTCATATTGATTCAAATGGACAGTTAAAGAGTAACCCGGTGAAAGTTGTAAAACTCAAAGTAATTACAAGGTCTAAACATTTCTGTGAGTCGTTGGTAAGTAGAAAAGTCTTGGAAATTTCAAACCGCATACTGATGTATTCAACTATGAATAAATCTTGTATTCCGTATTCTACACAGCCAGCATATCTACTCAATTGTGATTTAAGATGGCTGGAAATTTACCCCCAGTAAAACCATTCCCACATCTACCAGATCCCAAGGAGTATGAAAAACTAACCGAACAGGAACGGATGCTTCAAGGATTTCCGTATAGACCACTTGATCCAGAACTTTGCAAGGCTAGGAGCAAAGCAAGGGACCTGATTCGCAAATACAATACTGAAACGTCATTTGATGATGAGGCAGGTCGTAGAAAAATCCTAGACGAACTCTTTCACCCTTCGTGTAGGGACAAAAAGAATATTTTCATTGAGCCAACCTTCCGATGCGATTATGGTGACAACATTAAAGTTGGCCATAACTTTTATGCCAATTTTGATTGCGTGCTACTTGACTCTGGCTGGATTGAATTTGGAAATGATTGTATGCTTGCACCGGGCGTTCATGTGTATTCTGCAACTCACCCTTTGGATGGAGGCTACCGTCAATTGAATGACCCTGGAAACTACTTTGAGTTAACGGGACCTGTAAAAATTGGCAACAATTGTTGGCTCGGTGGTGGTGCTATAATTTGCCCAGGGGTAAGTAATTTTAAGCAATCAGTATCATGAAGGCGCATACACTTTTAAATGGACTAAATGATTGCTTTTTTTTGCAGGTAACATTAGGGGATAACGTGATTGTTGGCGCTGGAGCAGTTGTTACTAAATCTTTTCCAGATAATGTGGTTATAGCTGGAAATCCAGCAAAAGTTATTCGACACATGCCGGAACCAACTGTCCCTGTTGGAAAACTATGGAAAGATTAAAAAAAAGTACTCTCACTTTTGTAAAGACATCATCACTGTATTAGTGATTTAGTTTACCTAAAATTTAACCTGAAAGAAAATAAAATACTACTTCATATCATAATTGTCACACTTCTGATTTGATAAGCCCTAGGCCATATACGAAAGAGCATCAGAAATAAATAATAACCCAATTGTGGCACGTGATATTGTCAACTTCCCATACTCATGAAAACAGTAGTTGAAACATTCGAACCACTACTGACTTTACTGATATTAGGCAGCTTGCTATATTCCAGCATGCTTGAATATCTTACTTAATCGAAACACTTCTTTCTATACGTTAGCTTACATGATATTACATCCTATATCTTAAACACTTCAACTAAATTAAATAGATGTGTGCAGATAGTACATGCAAAATTTTATCTGACATCCAAAAGGGATCGTAAAATGAAGCCGACCTAACTTATATGCTATACACACAGCTACATTTTACAATGTGAAGCTACAACCTTGACTGACTCTGGAGCTTGGAGTGTGGAAAAAATAGAAAACGATTGACATCAAAATGCTTTTATTGACAACTTTCACCTCTGGATAGCAGCATATTATATAATAGGTGGCAAACTTATCTTTTGTTATCTCAAATTAATTTTGATACATCAAAAAATTTGATAACACTTGATGGAGTTAAATTACTCATTCAAATGTTTGGTTGAAGAAAAGCTTAATGAAAAGTGTTTATTACAAAGTTTAAAAAATACATCTTTTGAGCCGGTCTGTGGTAAGTAGAAAAGTCTTGGAACCATTGCATTGTCAAATCTGATATTGATTTATATTATATTTTTAACAATAGGTGAACAAATAACTTTTGTATTCCAAAAAACATCTACTCACTGTGATTTAAGATGGCTGGAAATTTGCCCCCGGTGAAACCCTTCCCACAACTACCTGATCCCAAGGAGTATGAAAAACTAACAGAACAGGAACGGATGCTTCAAAGTTCAAGCATTTCCTTATAGACCGTATGGTCCTGAATTGTGCAAGTTAAGGAGCAAAGCAAGGGACCTCGTACGCAAATACAATACTGAAACTTCATTTGATGATGAGGCAGGTCGAAGAAAAATCCTAGACGAGCTCTTTCACCCTTCGTGTAGGGACAAAAAGAATATTTTCATTGAGCCAACCTTCCGATGCGATTATGGTGACAATATTAAAGTTGGCCATAATTTTTATGCCAATTTTGATTGCGTACTTCTTGACTCTGGCTATATTGAATTTGGAGATGATTGTATGCTTGCTCCTGGCGTTCATGTTTATACCGCCACTCACCCTTTGGATGCAGGCTACCGTCAAGTGAGCGACTCTGGAAACTATTTTGAGTTAACGGTGCCTGTAAAAATTGGCAACAATTGTTGGCTCGGTGGTGGTGCTATTATTTGCCCAGGGGTAAGTTATTTATAGCAATCAACATGATGCTGAAGGTACACAAACTTTAAATGGACTAAATGTTTTTTTTTCTAATTGTAGGTAACATTAGGAGATAACGTGATTGTTGGTGCTGGAGCAGTAGTTACTAAATCTTTTCCAGATAATGTGGTTATAGCTGGAAATCCAGCAAAGGTTATTCGACACATGCCGGAACCAACTGTCCTTGTTGGAAAACTATGGAAAGATTAAAAAAGACTTTCGCTCTTGTGAAGATATGTCTTTACTGTATTAGTAATTTAGTTGACATCAAAATAAAACTCGAAAGAAATTAAACTACTTCATATCGGTTCGGTTTTTACTGCAATACATATAATTGATTGGCTGTGCATTGATGATTGAGTGCATTCATAATAATATATACTTTCTTGGTGGAGTTGCACCATTTACGTTGTAATACATCAAAGTAACTAATCTAAGACTGGAGCTCACTGTTTATAATTCGTCATGATTTGATTCAGAAGAATCTTCTTGGTTCCATGCTTCCACGTCCGCTTCATCTGCTTCTTTTTTAGCCTGTAGCAAAATATTTTCTAACTGTTCTGGTGTCAATCCTGTCGCATCAGGGCAAAAGAAATCACATTTCTCCTCAATCACTGATGCAGTTTCTGAACTACCAATACTCAAGAAGCACTCGTAAGGAGGATCTCTGTCAAAACTTTCATCATCCCCAAAATTATAAATTGCATCCACGTCAATTTTGTCTTCAAATATGCTAAGAAAGTTGTCACCAAATGAATCTAATTGATGCTCATAAACTATCACCCCCACATTTACAGGTTTTCCTTCCTTTGAAATGTTTTTCGCAGAGGAAGGTTCACTATAAGTTTTGAGAACAATGAACGCCTTGTTTTTGTACACTTCCTCCAAAATGCAGACTTCCTCAGTCCCACTTTCCTTCTTTCTCTTGAATGGTTTGAATTCTAATTGTAAATAAGTGATGGTCTTGTTCCTTGGTTCAGGTACTCCCCACGTAGCATATGCAAACAGTCCTTCGTCATCAGATTCACAACCCGTCCACGTGATTGAGCCCCCCTGCAAGTTAACAAACAAAGTTGAGATGTTTACCGAACTGGTATTTTTAAAGTGAAAAATTCCAGTATAAAACGTATAATATTCCGAACAATTATTACTTCCGGTTCGTTCTCCTCGCATCTTAATTTGAGAGACTCATAAACGTCATCAGGTAAGAAGTCTCGGTTTAGTCGCCATTCATCCGTAGTTTGATTTGCTGGACGATGTATATGGGCGATAACTTTGGTATAGATTCCTAGCTCATTTGCAGGCTCCTTCCTGACATACTCAAACTTTGTGACAGCCTTTTTATCACTTTCTCCAGTGAATGTTTTTTCATCATTAGACTTTGTCACAGAAATCACTTGCAAAATGAGAATTAGAAAGATTATGGTATTCATCCTTCTAGGCTAGAAGTTCTAGCAGCTATATGAGTATATTGTATTATACTGTTTTGGGGCGAATTAAAATAAACTATTCTAAACTGTGGTTTTTGGTGATTGACTTCTCTTAACATACCCCCAATAAACTACGAAGAAATAATCAAACTTTCTCCATCCAAAAATAGATTTTCAAAACATTTCCTATTCCTAAAATCTGATATACATAATTCTGATATCGAATCCACAACCTGAATACGATGACAGGAGATACAAAAACAAAACTTCTCATCTACTATGCGTTCATATTGTGTATTCATCAACATTCATTGTTGAATATCTAAGATGTACATGTGACTATGTGAATCTTCAGATAATCATACCCAAAGATGAAAGAAGTTTATCTTAGACCTCCGTGTCTCTTATGAATATGATATAACAATGAGTATTTGAAGGAGATTTTGTTCTGTATGTCCAATCTCCACAGCATTACCCCAGAGGCTTATACACAAGAAAGCATGTTTGAGAATGCATGAGAGAAGCTTTATAAGCTTGTGGCCGGGGCAAACGAAGTTGTTTTCCGTCGTAAGTTTATCCGGCTTTTCATTCTTCTCCATACAAAAAAGTGCTTCTTTAGCAGTACTAATATATTTTTGTTGTCAAAAGTGGTTTTGTTAGTAAATTTTAAGAAAGGTGACACTTGAAGATTTTTTTTGTAAGTAAAAGTTTAACATTTTTGGTATTAGTCATTTGTTGCTTTATTTATGTAATTTTCTTATTTGTATGTTGTATCGTGTCCTTGTAGTTTTAATATTTTGGTTTAAAATAAGTAACTTATATTTTCTAAAATGATTTTGTGTTTAATATTTTTAGAACCAAGATGGACGGGGATCTTTATGATGAATTTGGTAACTACATTGGACCAGACTTAGATTCTGAGGAGGAAGAAGAGGAAGAGGATCAACGGGATGATGATGTGGATGCAGATGTAAGTGTAGATATTAAATTCAATTAATTAATGTTAGTGGTTACAATTTCATGGGTGTTTATGGAAATATTTAATTAATCCACAGGATGATGAGATGGACCATGATGATGGTCATGAGGAAGATGCTGGAGCGCCAACATCTTCTACAGCTGTCGTTCTACATGAAGACAAAAAATATTATCCCACAGCACTGGAGGTTTATGGACCGGATGTTGAAACTATAGTTCAGGAAGAAGATACGCAAGCGCTGACTGAACCGATTATCAAACCAGTTAGGAAAATTAAATTTGAACATGTGGAGAAAGATCTGCCACGAACTACATATGATATGGAGTAAGTCTCTTAATATGTAATTCTTATGGACGGATCTCCTCCTTCCAAGATGCAAGCCACCATAGAGACAACCATTACCAACACATGGCGATATTTATAAAATTTAATTTTTACAAACTAAATAAGAAAGTGCTAATATACCTGTCAATTTTCATTTGTATTTCATTCTGTCCTGATGAAGGAATTCGTTAATGAATTTCGAAACGTCGACTGATTAAACTATCATAACCACTTATTTCCCGTCTTATTCAATATTCATGTAATTCTTAATTCCAATGCGCAAGTGTATCTTTAGTACAACTAAATTTTCAATTTTCCCATTGCTTGTCTTCTTTAAGGTTCTTGGCTGATTTGATGGACAACGCTGATCTCATAAGAAATGTTGGTCTAGTTGGACATTTACACCATGGAAAAACAAGCTTTGTTGATTGTCTGGTGGAACAAACCCATCCTGATATTCAATTGAATCCCAATGTGGACAAAGCCCTTGTGCGGTACACGGATACATTGGTTACAGAGCAGGATAGAGGTGTAACTACAAAAGCAATGCCAATTACAGTAGTAATGCAAGACACTAAAAACAAGTAAGGAAGTCAATAGAGTTTTTGCTTGCTATGTATAGATGAAAATTGTTGCGACCAAGGTTATTCTCTAAAATGAAACCTTCGTTTCTATGTAGGTCGTACCTGCTGAATATTACAGACACTCCAGGCCATGTCAACTTTTCTGATGAAGTCACGGCAGCTATGAGGTTATGTGATGGCATTGTTGTTTTTGTCGATGCTGCAGAAGGAGTAATGCTTCAGACAGAACGGATTTTGAAACATGCTGTGCAGGTAAAACAAATACGCATACACACAAACTCTTAAGTTTATTTTGCACCCCCACCACCCCAGTATAGTCATTTATTTACAATTTACTGAATTCCTTCAATGTAATTTAATAGGAAAGGATGGCGATAACTCTATGCATCAACAAAATTGATAGACTGATATTGGAGCTGAAGCTGCCACCTCAAGATGCATATTATAAGATGAAACATATAATAGAGGAGGTCAACGCATTGTTGTCCATGTTTAGTGGGGATGATCCTGACAATTGTACGCACATGTCACCTGTAAAAGGGAATGTGTGCTTTGCCAGTTCCCAGTATTCATTGTGTTTCAGTTTGAAATCGTTCGCCACGATGTATGCTCAGATGTATGGTGACGTTAACATCAATGCCTTCGCTGAAAGACTGTGGGGTGACGTCTATTTCCACTCAAAAACGTAAGTGAAAAAAGTCTAACGTCTGGAATTTTTAATTTTGATAAAAATTGGTTTACAAATTTTTTAATATTATATTTATTGTATGATCATGTAGTCGGAAGTTCAGTCGAAAGCCTCCCAACAGTTCTTCACAACGAAGTTTCGTAGAATTCATTTTAGAACCCATGTACAAAATATTTTCGCACGTAAGTGTTTCAAGCATGAAACTTTTATAGCCCATTGTATTGTTGTTCAAATTTTAGTAGTTAATTGATGGATTTATTTGGGCAAATATTAGATTACTGGCGATGTAGACAATTGCCTACCAACACTGTGTGAAGAGTTGGGAATTCGATTAACTAAAGAAGAGTCAAGATTGAACATTCGGCCCTTATTGCGATTAGTATTTCAAAGGTTTTTGGGAGATTTCTCCGGATTTGTTGACATGATAGCACATCACATTCCATCTCCATCCGCTAACGCAAACGTGAAATTATCTCACATTTATACTGGAGTATTGGACTCGGAAATAGGCGATGACATGCTCAGTTGTGACCCCGAGGTATGTATTATTCTAACATAATAATCATTACTGTTGTTGATATTAGTGGAATACTTTTTAAAGTTTGCTTTCGTGTTTCATTTACATTTTCTGATTGTTTCTTCTTTACAGGGGATTTTAATGATTCACAGTACAAAAATGTACCCGACAGAGGATTGTGTTTGCTTTCATGTCTTTGGGAGAGTTTTTAGTGGCACATTGCATGCAAACCAGACTGTTCGAATTCTCGGAGAAAATTATTCATTAGCTGATGAAGAAGATTCTCGAGTGTTGACTATTGGACGGCTATGGATTTATGAAGCAAGGTAAATAAATATATTTTCAGAATCTGCTGTTAATTTGGGAATGTCGATTGAAAAACTTTTGCTTTTATTACGCAGGTACAAAATTGAAGTAAGTCGTGTACCTGCTGGTAACTGGGTGTTGATGGAAGGAATTGATCAGCCGATCGTTAAAACAGCCACCATAACAAGTGCTCGAACAAAAGAGGATCTATACATCTTTAGACCTTTGAGATTCAACACTCAAAGTGTCATAAAAATTGCAGTAGAGCCAGTAAACCCATCAGAACTTCCAAAAATGTTAGATGGCTTGCGAAAAGTTAACAAATCCTACCCTTTGGTTTCCACCAAAGTAGAAGAATCAGGGGAGCACATAGTTTTGGGAACTGGAGAATTGTACCTAGATTGTGTAATGCACGACTTGCGAAAAATGTATTCAGAAATAGGTAAATGCTCGTTTCAAACTTTAACAATTACAACGTAATGGTACGGTAGTACGGTTTATTAATTCTCATATTATACTTATCGCTAGATATCAAAGTTGCCGACCCCGTTGTTTGTTTCTGTGAAACTGTTGTTGAAACATCGTCTTTGAAATGCTTTGCCGAAACTCCCAACAAGAAAAATAAATTAACCATGATTGCTGAACCATTAGAGAAGGGCTTGGCGGAAGACATTGAAAATGAGGTCGTTAGCATTGGTTGGAATAAGTAAGTTGATAAGATAAATAGAGTTTTGGGCATTAAAATTTATACGTGTTGTTGCATGTTATTAAAATCAAATTGACTTTTAATAGGAAGCGACTGGGAGAGTTTTTTCAAACAAAGTATGACTGGGATTTGTTAGCTGCACGATCTATTTGGGCATTTGGACCTGATATTAATGGTCCAAACATTTTGGTAGATGATACACTCCCATCCGAAGTCGACAAGACTTTGCTGAACACGGTGAAAGACTCTATTGTACAAGTAAGTTTGTTATTTTAATCATTATGGTTGATACATTTAAAGTTTTCTTTTTGGATTCCAAGTGCAATGAATATTATTTAAACAGGGATTTCAATGGGGAACACGAGAAGGTCCACTTTGTGAAGAACCCATTCGGAATGTAAAGTTCAAGATTTTGGATGCTGCCATTTCGACAGAACCAATCCATAGGGGTGGAGGTATGTTTGTTACAAATATTCAGTTCAAAATTCAACGTTTCATGTTGTGAATTGAAGCTAATTTGGTTGTGTATCATCTTGATGGGTATAGGTCAGGTCATTCCAACTGCTAGAAGAGTTGCTTACTCTGCATTTTTAATGGCTACACCAAGACTAATGGAGCCGTATTTGTTCGTGGAAGTGTTAGCCCCTGCGGATTGCGTATCCGCTGTGTACACAGTTCTTGCTCGAAGACGTGGTCATGTGACACAAGATTCTCCCGTTCCAGGCTCACCTCTTTATACAATCAAAGCATTCGTGCCAGCAATTGATTCGTTTGGTTTTGAAACTGATTTGAGAACACATACCTTGGGTCAGGCATTTTGTCTCTCCGTATTTCATCATTGGCAGGTAACATTCCTTGGCCAACTTTTACGCACCTTTTCACCGAATATTTTAAACTATTAATGATACACGATTTACATTGCTTTTTGTTATAGATTGTTCCTGGTGATCCTTTAGATAAGAGTATTATTATAAAGCCTCTTGAACCACAACCTTCAACACATCTTGCTCGAGAGTTTATGATTAAAACCAGACGACGCAAAGGATTGAGCGAGGATGTTGCAATCAACAAATTCTTTGACGATCCTATGTTGTTAGAGTTAGCAAAACAAGATGTCATGCTTAATTATCCAATATAATCATTTTATACACAAGTTTTTGAATGTCACTTTTGAGTTTTTATAATACTTTAAGGACGTTTTATTACCAGTAAACTGGTCTCTTTTTAATGTAATGTCAAATGTTAGTATAATAAAATACTACAGAATATAACATATACTTTCAAACTTATAGATTCGTACATGAAATATCATTTATTCTTTTTGTGCAGATATATATCTTTAAAGAAATGTAGTCCGTGCTGAACATTATTGTTACAGTCATCTAGACTGCTTGATTGCATAACATATTGGCCTTTGTGGTCAGCGTTCACTTCACTCTATCATATAACAGAAACACTGGCTTTGTCTCAGTCTCTCTTGCAGTTCAAGGCTAATGCTGCTGCACAGCATTCTCCATAGATGTAGTCGGAGTGATATGGGGACCAAGTAGTTGTAGTAAAAAAGGTGTTAACAA
Source organism: Orchesella flavescens (assembly GCA_964034955.1). Lineage (NCBI taxonomy): Eukaryota > Metazoa > Arthropoda > Collembola > Entomobryomorpha > Orchesellidae > Orchesella > Orchesella flavescens. Next base: position 16,955,063 of record OZ035955.1, on the reverse strand, counting down.
TTTCTATCCCTTGATTCCGCTGTCTGTATTTACGCAATGCATAGAAATCTTATTTGTTCCATGAAGGATCTTATATAATACACGTTATATTGCATTGTTATATTTCATGAGCTACGATACTTTCCTGTGTATGCCCTTAAGTGCTTGTTTCCTTTAATTTATTTAAAGTATCTCCCCTTCATCTGTTTCAATCCTATGACCTACGAACAAGCTATTCTTATTTTTTTTAAATTGTTTTAAATCTCCAAATATTTGTTATTTTTTTGCGTGCTTTAAATATTAACATTTTAATCTTAATTTAATCTATTGTTTTAGAAATAAGAAATCCAGATAATAAAAACGCATAGATTTCATATTGGATTGATAACGCACATGCATTATTTCATACTTTGGGTAACTAAACTAACTGGTGAGGTGTAAGTTTAAATTCTGATGCCGATGTGATGTGGTTATATACTTATATAATGATTGAATATGTACGGATCAAAACACTTTTGGTTGTTTGTCCTGTATAGTAAACGAAGACTGGATAATATATAAAGTAAGAAGATGCGTATGAAAGCACTAGTAGGGAAGGTCTGTTGGCTTTTCGAAGATGGCAGCAGTCAGGATCTCAGTGGGTGTACTCAGAGAGGGTGGTGACCCAAATCGCTATTCAAGGGAATAGGGGGAGATCAACGAACTGAATGACTTATGTATATACAAGTTATAGATATGCTGCTCCCCTTCCGTAGCCTCCACACCAAAGCCACACACGGAGGAAACAAGCTTCGTTTACACACCCGCTAGCAACAAGACCCCTTTCTTGCAATGCGAACGTATTACATAATGTTGTGTCTTGGCAAACTGGGTTGGTTATAGCTTGGTTAAAAACTATTGTATGCTTCTTTTAAAATATGAATATACAAACGGATTTCTCCGCTTTAAATCGTATCCATTTTAGCCCGGAAAAATCCTAAACAAACTTAAAATAACTGTTATAGCGGGTGCCATGAATAACTTTCATAAGCTTACAAATCAACTTAACTTTTAAGTTTTATACTATGGAAAGTTGAAGTCACATTGCTGACAACCAATCTGTCTAAATCAATCTGAATTTAAACTAGCATACATATATACATAAATATTCAATCTTAAACCATTTCATCTTTGTTATTATCAAAGTTCTTTAAATTCTTATATTTTTAACGATGCTTTTTGTTTTTAGCTCGGCTTCATAGACCTGTAATAATGACAAAAGTTAGTAAAAGTAAAACTTGCATGAAAAAAAAGACTCACTAACAGTTTTCCCCATGTCTTTACTTTTATTTGGAACTACTGATGGCTGCGAACTAGCAGAGTATAAAATGCAGATATTTATAAACCTGAAATTTGAATGCTCGCCAGCAATAATGCTTCATTCAATAACCTATGGTGTTCTTCATTGAATAAAATTAAACTTTTTATCATAGATATAAACCTAATACTATGGTGTACCTATGCTTTTTATGAAGTTTCAATGTTATTTTATCACGAGGTACATATATTTATCTGAACCAAGCTGTCGTTAAAGCAGAAATGAAAAACTTTTGACTTCAAGCACCATGAGTTTCCAGCAGTATCTTGAGTTATTTGTATGCTATAATATGAAATACAAACTATTTATTTATTCCAGTACACAGGAACGTCTTTGTTACTCGTTTACTTTCCGTAATTTGCAGAATTAGATGGATTTTCAATTTTAGAATAAAGCCTCGTACGACTGGCAATTGGCAAGGTACGTTGACTAAGTTTTGAAAATTATTATGCATCAGTTATGAATAATTCTTTGGAAGTTTGATACTCATTAGCCCAAAAATATATTATTTTTATTCATTCTTTATCGTTTTCAATACTACTCTTCTAGACTTTTAAGCAAAGTTATGAAGTCTTCATATTTACGTAGGGGGATATGATGTCAAAAACAAGAAGGTTGGTACATTTTTATGATTGTCATAAGTCTCGGAGTTGTTATTTTGGATTAATAGAACTTGATTGTAGTAATGCTCAATTAAACGTGAACAATTCATGAAGAGTGTACCAACAACCAGAAAAGGCGTTAGATGAATTTATAGGTGGGTGTTATGTTATGAAGCGAAAGCAAAACAAGTACTCTATATTAGGAGCTTAATTGTTATTTAAAATATGCCCTTTCTTCATTTTCTGCTTGCATTTTTTCATCATCATCCTATCAACATAATACCATACGCATACACTTGAATTGATTATCAGAAAACCAAACATGAACCATAGGGTCTTCACGATGATGTTGGTTTTTTTAGTTCGTGTAACAACAATCATTGATGTCAGAATGTTGGTTTTGACTTTTACATTTGTATCCCTGTAGCTGTAAGTTTGGAAGGAAAAGTTGAAAACTAGTTTTTTTTTCTTTTCAATTAAAGCCACAATGAAATGAGCGACAAGCCATGATGCCACGAAGGAGTTCCATCACGTCACCATCGAATAAAGTGATGCGTCACACGGCTGTTATGCGTTAAGTATCCTACGTTTTTTAAAGGAAAGGATCACTGAACGTACGTACTACCACACAATATTATTGTTGATTTCAACATCTTATAAAGAAGTAGTTTTGTACAAGTGAAATAATGCATGGTAAAGGTGTACAGGCACGTCCCATCAAACATTATGATCATGAGAACTTGTCTGGAGTTGTGCAAGCATTCTTTTTATTCGATTCTGTAATGTGCACGATAAGGAAAGTTGTTTGAAAATGGAAATATATAAGTAATATCTTGGTCTTGGTTCTTTCCTTGAGCTGCTCTCGTGAAGAATGATGTGATGGAAGGGTGAAGTGAAGGGTTTGCTGGCTGTGGTGAAGTGGAATATAAAATATCGGGTCTTATCAAAGGTTGCCCATCAAAGACCAAAAAGGGAGAAAAAATATCCTTCAAAATTACAGTCGTGCATGAATCAAGAAACGAACACAAAGTGTGTATAATTCTTATATATAGGTCTCAAAACCACAAAACCTCGATTGCGTCAGTCGTGTCATGAGTACAAAGTTACGAACGTATACCTGCATTCGTGTAAAACATCGTTTTACAAATGTTTAAGTTGTGTGTGCGGAATACTTACAACATATACTTTCGTAGGGTATACATATATATATGTATGCATATGCATGTTATTCAAATTCGATTGAAGAATAATGCTTTCCTCCAGTTGCGTTACAAGAAAAAAGTTTAAAGTCAATTTCACGTCTCACCAGTCGATGTGTACATTTTTTGCTTACATTAAAAACAGCTAATAAGTGAGCACACGAATAACTTGTTATTATTAACAACAACCAGGGATTATCGAGAAATGTGGTATAATGTATAAAAGCTCTCACAGAACAATAAAGCCACGCCTTTTCTGTTAAAAAATTGAGCCATGTAATAATAACATTTGAGGCTCAGGGATTGCGTTATGCATGAATTCGTAATAAAAATAGTGGGTTTGAGTCAGTCTGTAAGGATGAAGGGTCTCCTTTCCCATATGTATGTATGCGGTATGCTTATATTTATTAATAATATTTAATATTGTTTCAGGACAGCATTACTTATCCTTGCGCGCATATATGATTATCATTAGCCTACAAAGACTGTCAGACGAATCATTTGCATGCAGGTACGCCTTTGGCCTTCACTACAAGCAAAGGGTTTTGTCAACTGCTGTGGTGGTGTGTGCTTCGTAATATTTATGAATAATATGGTTAGTTGTGGTAGATATGAGATAAACTCTTATCACGATGAGGTATTGCGTAAACTCGCAAAGCACAAAACTTTGAGAGCAAACAAAAAGATATATAATCCATACCAATCCTTCAGCAAACAACACTCATCGACAGATTAGGAGGTTCTAGTTGTGCTAAGCTAAGTGAGAGGAGATGAGATGAGGTGGATTATACATGAGTAACAGTACAGCAGGACATGCTGCATGTTTATTAAAATGCTATGGAAAGTTGGTGAGGTACGTGGAGTAGAGATGTTAAGCTGTTTGACAATCATTTCCAAGTCATGTTGACTATAACGATTGCAATGTAGGAGTATGTAGTATACATGTGCATAATAAGTTTGTTTACTTTCCATTTCAGAGTTTGATTAAAATATTTTTTGCTTCTTTTTCATCTATACATACATGCAAGCAACCACATAAATTTATCGTTTGCGAAATGGAGGATGAAGAGGATAATAATATAAAGAAGGAAAATGGAATAGAAAGTTACGAATGATATTGGGCAGCTTTGGAAAATCCAAAATGTAATGAGTTACAAGTACTTTTTACTTGCTATTATAAAAACTTCCACTGCCAATTTTGAATAGGAAATATAAATTGTTCACTACAAGCCAGCGAACAAGAACACAATTTTTATACACAAATAATCTTAATAATAATTATGTAATTCTCAGCAATTTGGTTTCAAAAGACTAATTTTTAAAATGTAGCAGTTCAACTGATATTACTAGCTATTATAAAGTTTAACATTTACGAGTTTAAAACTGCATTATAAAATTTTTACTAATCTAATGAAAAATCAAATTGCTTTGAATTACATAATATGTTGACATGTTGGATTAAGATTATCTATGTTCTTTTATTAAGAAAATGCCGTTCTTTTTTGCTGGATTGTAGTCAACAAATTTGTTTTTTTCTATTTCAAGTTGAAAGCTAATGGAATTTTTATGTGAAACATTCTGAGTGCGGGTTGAGAAGTCCTCAAATTACAAAGAGACTAGGATATAGGAAAACTCAATTCCAATTAATTAAGAGCAAAATGTTTTATACGCTTGGTCTACGACAAAATAAAAAATGTATGCCGATCTTGCTTCATTTTCATCTTTCTAGTCAGGTTTATTATAGCTTGTGACGCAATTTCCAAAGTCCAGCATATGTAGTTAGTGCTGCGACTTTGATAGTTTTTCTTCGTTTTTAGTATAAAACTTAAAATAGAGAGTGCGGAGCGCGTAATAAGTCACCGAAAAATGTTGAAACGAATGAGTCAAATATACATTTACATCACCCTCGATGTGATAAGAAAATGTTTTTCATTCCCCCCGACAAGAGCTTAGAAATTGAAGCAGGAGGAAATAGAAACGGGGAGTGGTGGTTGGATGGAGGGGAACGAATGTAATAATTCTGGCTTGCATTTCCATCCACATCAAATACACACACATTTACGTAAGCTCACACACTAATGGATAAGAGGTTCCCTCGATATTGATATACGAAACAGATATAAAAGTAGAGCTAGTAATACATTGTGTGAGCTCTAGATTATGATTATGAGTTTTTCTTTTCGTTCACGGATAGTCACGCAACCAAGTATGTTCGCTTCAGCAACTCCTGTCATGATCAGTCATGATACACAAGTCATAGAAGCAATCTGTCATGTACGCATCAAATTATAGGAATTACGAATATGAGCACCTTGCCCAAAATACGCTAAATACACGACCAGGACCAAACCAAGCTGACAGCAGTCGCTTAGGCTGTTGGTCCGTGGTCTCATTTTCTTTAGACCTCACCGCTTTCCCCAAAGGTGTTTCGTTTGTATTTGTAATTAAAATCAACTATCAAATGCGGAGGAGAAAGGATAATGAAAATCGTGAAAGGGGAAATAATACATAACCAAATACTCAACGTTCCTGAATTTCCGAATCGTTCATTTCTTATATAATGTTGAATTTATTCGCAGGAGACCATATATATTTTGGGGAATGAAGTAGTAATGCATCTTTAGCATTTCTCACATGCCGCGATTATAAAAAGTAAAGCTTTTATTCAACTCTGAATCCACAGCCGTTTGACATTTATTTATATTCCTTCCATTGATCTTAAAATCAGAAAATTCAAACGACTAAAATTATTATCTGCGCCATAAAAAATGCTTGATTTCCATACAATACTAACAATTAAGTTTTTGAAGTCCTTCATTCAATAGTCTTTGAAAAGTAACTAGATTCGTTTTGTTGAGTAAGATTGAAAGCTAAAGCGTGTTAAGTTGAGATCCACCTAAAACACAAAACCTGTGACATTGTAAGCATCTATTCTCAATTCCCATTTCCACATTGGGTTGCAACTGAAACAACTGGTGCTGCTAGAATACTGATTCAACAAAGTGTGATGGGAAAAACTTTGGTGTGTGGGAAAGCTGAAGAAACACATCCAAACTGAAACGAAGACCACGATGCAAAGCAACGCAGTGTTCCAAATAGATTGCCAGAAACTTGGAGAAATAACGCATACGTCATGTTCCCAGCACATAAAATGAAAGGAAGAGACGGAAAACAACATCCGTCCGACGGAGGCACTCACTAGGAAACGTGCTGTGGTGTAGGATTTAGCTCTGGGCTCTCAGCCTGCTGCACTTGTCTTCTAAAAATCTGATCGCTCATCTAACTATAGAGCAAACAAAATCTAGAAAAAAAACTATGTTTTATAACCCAGGACGGCATCCAGGTTAAAATGAGCGTGCATGAAGATGAAAACTACATATGACTTTTATGCCCACTAGTGACTAGCACAGAGATGGATACATATACGTGCAAGTATTTCCAAATTTTTTATGCCTGTTAGAAACTATGAAGGGCAGAATATTTAGGTAGCACTAAAGCTGAATCATGTTTTTGATATGATGATCATTGATAATTCATAATGACACAGTGATAATATGTAGATTCTCTAGTCTTTCATGTTAGTTATTTTCGAAAGATGTGAAAAAATAATGATGTAAAATTATGAATAAGATTTGGGAAATTATCTTTCTGGTAAATGGTCAAGATATAGGATCAAATTAGCTTTGATCCAAAGCGGAAAAGCTTCATTGCTACGTACTTTCTACAGTGTAAAAACATGGACTTTGGTACATTAACACAGTTGACTGGATTATGATTCACAAGTCTATTTTCTTTGTTTCGTATTCTTATACAAATTGTGTACAAGTTGATGTGATGACGAATGATTGGGTGACTGCAGCTGCAGCACACTACGATAAAATAATATATGCAGTAAATATGACTCAGAACCATGAACAAAAAGTTTAATCACATATCTATCTACCACGAAATTTTCTTCCGCTAAGAAGAAAGCGCTTTTGCAGAGTTTTTGAATATGTTCATGAATTACGTATTCTGCTGATATTGTACAGTCATGATTCAAGGACAAACCACTATGATTACTCAAGAGCACGTTGGATTTCTTAGTCAATATGGACTTTGTAACATACAGAATGAGTTTATGTTTTATAAAGTCATGTTATGTTTGAATCAAATGAGAAATATTACCACAAACATAAGTTAGTTTCTTCTGCAGACGTCGCTTGAAACCTTCCGGCAACAGGAAAAAATATTATTACTGCGTCATCCATTACATAGTGCTGCCCGAAGCATTACACACTCCGTTTGCAACATTCTTAACGTTCCGGTACTTGACTTTTATACGTTTTCAACGTCAGGAGTTAAGAGATGGGAACCGATTTCAGCTACGTATTTGTAGAAAATATAAACATTCGTGTCATTCACTTTAGCTCATGTGAAGATATCCGGTATCTAATATTGGGGTGACTGGAGAACATTCCCATCAGGACGTACAGTGAAACCAATTCCAATCTCAAATTTATCAAACGTTTGATACACGTTCATATCTAAGAATATGAAGTAATCTGTTAACATTATTAGTATGTATCAATAAAAATAATTTTAATTGCATGGGCGAGATCTTATGAGTTTTACGTATTTACAGAATGATACATATGTACCAGCATACGACTTTTGACTACTATAGTACAGCAAAAGCAACTAGTAGAAATTGATTGACTTTTAAGCTATCAATATGCACAACCCATAATGGTACATTAACTTATTGAATAATTCATTGCATGGATGCATATTCTTAATGAAGAATCAAGAATACAGTTTAAGCATATGAAATATTTTTCGATTGTAAAATCAAATATTTATTCATTCTAGCAAAATAACATCTCGTTAAAAGGATTTAGATGTATGGTATGGCTCAGGCTGCAGAACTCATTATATTATATCGTTCCGTTGTGTTGTGTGAGAGTAATTACTTGCTCTACTCGCTCATCTTTCAATGGTACGTATGGGAAGCTTGCTGTACAAACGGATGGATGCATATTTTCCTTGGTAAAGTATATATTCATTGTGTATTTCTCTGCAAGAAATGTGTGTGTGGAAATGAAGTTGGGTGGACGTAAATCCCAGAAGGGCCTGTTGAAAACGAAGGGCGTCAGACATTTTGTCAGGATTGAGAAGGGTGTGACCAATATGAGTATTCTAGATAAAATCCCTATCTCTACAAAAAACGATGCCTTAGCTTAGATTGCTCATGTAAAAATAAGTTGTTGTCTGAAGAAGATATCTGATTTGGTGTCTTTCAAGTTATATTCTTTGATTCCAGAGTTCCATTAGCTTCATGAAAATGTTTCATCGTCTTATGAGAATCTAACATTAAGTTATGTTTACAAACCACAATTAACATCCTAAAGAGTTTATTTTTTATGAATATGAACGCTTAACGTACATAATAATAATAATAATGCATTAATATATTTACAACAGCCAAATTATAGATTAAGATCAGTAACATTATTCATTTAAGAAACTAAAAGTTGAAACTCAAAAACCGATTTAAGCCACATTTAAATTAAAATTACTACATAATTAATAAAGAGAACATAAATTTTCGAGGTCTTTATCAAGTGAAGTATAAATAATTTACAGAGTTTATATATTCTAACCAAAGTATGGACCAAATTGCTCCTTCATTCTTATCTTAACCAGAACTATTGAAGGTGGTTAAAGTGGATCTGTTCTGTTTGTCATCACCACATATACTCATCTAATTAATGAAGGAATGATAATAACAAATTATTAATAAAATATTGGTTTTAAATGCAGTATCTAATCCCATATTAATGCTTCCAAAATTAAGCTAAAACATAAAAAATCACCGAATTAGGTTAAAAAATCACTTTTAATTGGCTCAATTTTAAATTTGCTTACAGTCAATACATCATCTAATTTCTCTAAATGTCGACCCCAGACTTTGCCAATGATTTTTGTAACGTTAACTTCTTATTATTGAGAATCCTGAAATGTAAATAAATAGCTAAGACTTTATTGTTGTGTGAAACTTTGTTTCTACACACTTCGGGCGGATAAACGACATACAGAAAAGCGTCTAAATATTCAAAAACTCAACAGCAAAGTAAATATTATGATTCTTATTTTATATCTTTAATCTCCTTAATCTTTATTAATTTAACATTTTAGATTTTGGGGTGTAAACTAAAATGTTGTCTGGATTAATAATATCTGGTGACTTTCGGTGTAAGAATTCTTATTTATTTACCAATTGTTTTGTTCCAAATATGCGCTGATCCCAACAGGACAGAGATGTCCATTCATTTGAAAGTTGTGTGTGTAATGATCGACAATTGTGTCCAGTTAGTCAATAGCAATAAAAAGCATTCACTTCAACAGACTCAATTTATTCTAATTAAGACCAATTTAGAGACTCATGCAGAGTTCCTTTTTTATTCTTTGCATCCTGCATCCCATTTTCAACGCTGTACCGTTTCTCATACATAGGTAGGAGTATATATTAGGACGTGTGTGTGTATATTCACTCTCACTCTGTCAATATGGCTTACAACCAGTTGCCAGAATTAAGCGCACACAAGGATTCAAAAATATTAAAGTCTCACACAGTGAAATACAAAACACATTCCGCACTGATTAGGTTCTCTGAACCGACAGCAAGGGATGCCAATGCTAGGGACTTGAAATTGGGGTTTATTATGTTTGTCTCCACCATCGTATTCATTTACAGCAATGTGTGATGTGCACTTCTTTCTGTCTGCCCTGAATTTGAATGAAGTTAGGAAGGGTAGCGTAATACGTATGACGTATATTTATTCACATTTTCATGTAAACCTGCGTAGTCTTTGTTCAAATAGTAATATACAGATCGGATCGGAGACCAGAAGGGTACTCGAGAACTCTGAAAGTATGCCGGAGTAAAAGGGAAACGACGGCTGAAAGAGTAGTGTAATTTTACATTCAGGTCGGCTCCTCACAAGGGATACCACCGTTTTTTCAAAAAAGCATTAGCATTTAGAAAACTTTTTTTTTTGGAGGGCAACAAAACACTGTGCTTACTCATTCGATATTCTGACTCGCTTCATCATATCATTTCATCATATACTCGTACCAACAACGCAGATGAAAACAGTCACGGGTAGAGGAGATGAAAAGATATATTATATATGCCTTTTACATAAGCTTGCGTATATGCCTCCGTTGAACTTATATAATATGTAGACATTTTACTTTTATATGGTTTATATTTATATCCCTTGAGCTTATGACATTGATCTTATTCTATGTGTATGTATGTACATATTACATATATAAGCACATCTTTTCTATATCATAGGAGTTATATGCTTAAAACTTTATTCCAAAGCAATGCCTCAGCAGGGTGGGAATATAATATCCTTTTTCCCAACGTAGAAGCCGTATCGTAATGCAATTTCGGGAAAGGGATTCGGCTAGCGTTTCCTACATTCCAGTATGCTGTGTTGCTGGGTTTTATTGCTGAAGAAACCTTGCTTGTAATACGGTCGGTAGACGGAGAAATGGAAATGTGGGAGACTGATCGAAAAAAATATACAGCTTTGAGCAAACCGAAATCCGGCGCTGGAAGAGCTATAAATCTACCTACGAAATGTCTCAGCATAATTTTATACGTTTTTTAAGTTGATATAAATTGCATATATTCATTCAATTTGAACATTCTCTTTACTTTTCTTATAGTTTGCCTCAAATTCTTGAGAATCAAAGGTTTTTCGGGGAGAGTTTAGAGCTTTCTAAAATAAGAAATCACTTGCCGATATTCTTGTAGAGACATGAAATAAAGGCCTACGTAAGTCAGGTTTTGATGGAAAAGTAAGATAAGAGTCACTTTTGAAACCTCTTTCCTACAAATCCTTCAGATCTGAATCAATGCAATCAATGAAACAATTTGCATCTTTTTTAAAACATGGGCGAAATGCTCGAATCGTTAAAAAAAGAATTTCAGTTAATGATATATTTGTTGTATAAAGTTATAATTTACATCAGGGCAGAATGAGATTCGAGGATACTCCCTATTTATTATTTTGCAAAATAAAAAACAGCAACATCTTGAAGATATTCACCTGAGCTACAGTTCCACAAAGTCTTAATCCATAAGCAATCCTTCCAAATCTCTGTCTCAAAAGTTAGATTTATTTGTTTAATCTTTCCCCAACCACTAAGCATGATGAATATTGAAGATTTATTGATTTTCCCAAGCAATCAAACTATATTTTCATTTTTTACTTTGTTTACCTTAATCACTTTATTTCCTTAAGAGTTTTCAGAGCCATGAATTTTTTTAAAAGAAAAGCACTAAATTGATATTTGTGTTATTTGCATTATTTTGTTTAATCCCTTTTCCCTGCCAATTTACGCAATGTTCATGATTATACTATTTACCATTCTCCCCAACATGTATTGATGTTGTTATTTTTTTTAAAAAACGCAAGAATTTTTCTTGATAAAGATTGAATGACGAAAGGGTGAAATATCCTTTAAAAATGCTTAAAATAGCAGCATAATCTTAAAGTCGTACGTCGTACGGTTTCCTAAAAAATCAACATCGCGTTAGCAAAGATTTTTTTCCAGGCATTTATAGATTATTGCCTCCAGCTCCGCTTTTTCTGTGGTGAATTCATCAAGTTTTGATATTTCAGATGATAAAAGGCGTGCAATCAGTCTATTGCTGTTGCCACAACCCAGCTCCCCACTTGTGTCAAATTTGATAACACAATGCGCTAAAAGAATCATAATAATATATGCATCGATATTTTCAAAGTGAATAGAGAATCACACACATATATACATATACCACCACAACTTTTTACATACATTTATGATCATCAAAAAAAACCGTGCAACGACTGTATCATATAAAATGCATGCAATAAAGCATTCCACATAAAAATTCTAGTTGCTGAGCGAGCAAAGTAGAGGGGACTCTCCTCTTGTTCAATTCTCCTCGTTTTCCTTTCAGCTCGCTCTCGCTCCTGACAGAACATTCCCCATTTGCCCATAATATGATATTACTTTTTTGTCGACTTGTATAACAAGTAAGATTAAATGAAACGAGCCAGTGTGCCTCTTTTCCTTGCTTGCCAACAAACCACCTAAAAAGAACCATGGTGCACTGACAACAGTGCGTGAGCGTGTTCTTTTTCAGAGTGCACACATATAAAACCATCTGAAAACATACCAGACCAGAGTGTTCTCTTCTCACACTTAACTTTTCTTTCAGGCCATATGCACTCAATCGACATTAAGTGGAGAGAGAGAGAGAGCACACACTACACGGAGTGCAGGATTTTTATAAAATGTAAAGACCGAATAGGGAGTAAGTAAACCCATAGCGTCAGCATTACCATTTCACTCAAATGAATAAAGGAACTGCAGCACACCCCAAAAAAAACATTATCAACAAAACGTGCACCACCACACACCATCCAATATAATAATGTATTATAAAGCTGAGGCAAGCAAGCACACTCATCATCATCGCATCGCCAGAGACCAGAGAGAGTATCCTCGATTCTTGTGTAATAAACACACATTGCTCTAAAAAGTTCCTACTTTGTTTGGTAAGGAAGGATGAAACAGTATAAAAGCAGTGTAATAATAATAATGCTAGCTCGAACGAGTGAAAAAGCCCAACTAATGATAACATGAGATGTTGGATGTGACTAGGCCAAGGCGAGACGTTATATGAACATATAATATAATACTTTGTTCACGCATAGTGGAAAAAAGCTTTCGTAGCTGACACCAAAGAAGCAGGAGCGCCCGCATATATTCCCAAAGTCCAATTTACAGCATTGCTTGAGTATTGCCAGTGAGATAGTGAGTTAGCATAGGACGTAACAGCTCTTCTGCCGAGCTTGGCTCTGGCTCTCTTGTTTGACTTTAGTGTTATGTGAGCAAGCATACAATGAAATTATATTGTATCTTTGTAGGAGAAACCTTAACCCTACCGTACAAATACACACATAATAGGGAAAACTTTTAACATAATATTACTACTCCCTAATATTTATATAGAAATGTATGGAGAGCCCTATAAAAGTATACAATGTATATGATGAGAATGAAATACTTCCTATAAACCCTCGCTCCTCGTACATACAAACTCATATATATAAACCGTACCAGCCAGCACGCTGTGTGTAATGTTGAAGAAGTGCGGTGGAACGGTGGAAGAAGAGCCTTTAGGACCATAGACACATAAAGTATGTATACTTACACGAACTTGTTAGAAATACGCAACATACAATATGTATGAATAATGCCTGATTGCAGTTAGGTATATAATGTTTTGTGTGTGTACTGTGTGCTATGTCGGCTCGTCCTAACGTTGAAACAGCAGCTCTCCTCGATCTCGTCTCGTCTCCTTCGACTTGATGCCCAAGCGAAGAGAATGTGTGTGTGTATGTTCTCTGTATATCAACAAGACATGAAAAAAGAGGCAATGGAAAAGTGTATACTAACCAGCACCAGCAGAGTTGAGTATACACAGCCTGTTTTCCTAGTTTTCCTGTCAGTCCTTAACAGAGTGTTGAATAGGAAGGATCCTTGTCATTTTGTGTTTTGCATCATTGGTGCATATGTGCGAGTGGTCTGTACTGGATTGACCTTTTTAATATTGGATCGCATTGAATTGGATTGGATTTGGATATTTTTTTATTTGGATGGATATCTCTTTCTGGTAAGATTTTCTTTTTTTGTCTTTGCTTCTTTCGTAATTTTGTAGTGAATATCTACCAAATTTTAAGGGTTTTCAGCAGCAGCATTGCATGAAAACATTATGCTCAATTATCACCAAATAAAATGCAGTGTAGATTTTTCCGGCAAGGGAAAAAATCAAGTTTGTTCTGTAGCTTGGTGGAATTTTTCAAGTAATTGCCTCACATTGATTTGGTCGTAATAATGGCTGAGATGTTCACGGGTGAAGAATTTCTTTTATCGTCGATTTTGGTGTGGAAGAGAAGTCATAGTTCTTGTCAACCGTGTTCTTCTCTCGTATTCCTTCTCTTTGATTCTCGAGATATTCTTAGGTGTTGTCATCTGCTCAGACGTGAGTGTATATGCTGTGGTGGTAGGCATACTCTCAAGATACGGTTCATTCATCCACTTCCTCAATATGCTTGACTTGTTCCTTAAAAGAAGGATCTGTTTTGGACTTTATATTTTTGGAGCCCAGGCAATTCAAAATTAAAGTTTTGAGAATCTTTCGGCCAACTCTTCTGTACAGTATTTGCTCCTGTCAATTTAGCTTTTGTGTATGCTAATTTTGGTATGGTTTGGCTGAACTCATTTCCATTGGAAGAGGTAAATTTTTATCTAATTACTACTCCAGCTTTCCAAAGCAAGTTACTGAATTCAGCTAAGGAAATTTCATTATGCGGAGGAATGCACGTACTTCTAATAACCCGTGTATTCACGGCTCTCAGCAGCGTGATGTGGTTTTACGTTCGGTTCGGACGCTAACTTCTTACTTCTGGAAACGAAGCATCTGGTATTGTAAAGAACAAGAGCCAGGGAAAGTCTCAAGGTAACTTAATTGAAATTCACTGCGTCGTGAGTTTGTAAAGAAATACACATATACAACAGTATTTAGCCTTTTAAAGCATAATATCCTTCTATCCCGGGTCCGAATTGAAGGTCATCATCGACATCAGTTTTATTGACATTTTAAAATGTCCCTTGCCCGGGTACAAAGTTTCTTGCTCGTTGATGGAAAACGGCTTTTGTATTTTCTTCAGTATGAAACATGAACACTCACTTTTTGTTCATCGGTTTATTCCCAGCAGCCCTGTGCATTTTCGAAGGAGAAATCAATATGAAAATAGTATTCTCCCAGAAAAGTGATGGAAAAGAAGTATTTTTATACCAAACTTTATTCTATTTTCACAGGGATTTTTTTTGTGTCTCAAAAAGATCAATATAAATACGTTTGTGTAAAACGTAGAAAAACTTTAAGATCCCGATCCCGGCGAGCTGATCCTTTTAAGGGAACCGTCATAATAATCATGCCATATATGTATGTAGGCACACCACACCAAAAAATTTTATGACAACTGATGTTTCCTCCGACTGGCTCGTGCGGATAGAGTATGAGTATTTTCTTCCTTTTTGTGTTCACTTGGCATTCATTCTGTGTGTTCAAGCTGAAAATGAAACGACCAAAGTAGAATGGTGCGGCTTGATTGTATACGATATGGAAGGGATACCGTAATAATACACAAATATACATAAATTGTGAGAATATATGTGAGCCAGTCCTATGGAATTCTTTTTTGAGAATTACTCAGGTTTACGCTCATATACATATATCTCATTCAAAAAGTTTTTTTTTTGGGGTTTTAAAGGACCATTCGAACTTTACACTCTGCGTAATATCTTACATCATGATGATGCGATGGACTTTTTTGGAAACCTGAAATATTTCTCAGGTGGGAAAACTAGTTAGTCCAAACAAAAAAAGAAACACGAGAGATGGAAAAAAGGTGAACTACAACGTATTAAGTTGAGTGTCACAAGCTCAAAAAAAATTGATGTTAAGGTTTGCCAGATGAGTTCACTTTAATATATATTTCAGCTGTAGAAAAAGGTTGTTATTTTAGATTCTTGTGTGACACAACAGTGAAAATAACTTCTTTAATGTGAGATTATGAAGGGAATAAATCTTTGGGAGAAGGAAAACACACAAATAACGTAATCAAAAGATGGAGACTGGTGCATAACTGAAGGATTTATTTATTTTGTGACGAGAGGACGAGGAGACGAGATACGCACACACCCTATTCATTTTTGTTTGCTCCATGAATACGTTGCTCTTGCTCTTGAGAAAGCTGAACTTCCTATGAATGTATCACATCACATCACAAGTTATTGCATCTTTAGGGGAACAAAGTTCCTTCCTTTCCTTCGTCGATCTGGAAGATGGGATGTGAGTAGGACGGTAGTTGTAATCAACAAATTATTATCAATATCCTTCGGTGTCATGTCTCTCTTTTAATCACATCCACACACCACCACGCATTACAGTTCATAAGGCACTTAAGCATACATACATTCAACCAAACAGCGTACGTTTCTTCTGCTGTATTGCTGATAATATGCTCGAGGCACTACACTCTATAGCGAGCTTTTTATTGTCCTGTTGATAGAACGCAAACATACTCTTCATTCATTTTGTATTCCATATTTACCAATGATGATTTTCTTTCATTCGGGAAGAATCGAAAAATTATTACATAAATAAGAAGTACAGCCGACTTTATTTGCTTCTGGATGAATTGATCCTCTCACTTACAAATCGTGAGTGAGTACATAAGTCACCCTCTCACAAGGAAATTTCATTCAATGCATCTAATTGTTGGTTATAAGTGAAATAATAAAAATTTGAACGCCTTAAAGTTGTACCCTTTAGTCGTGCAGAGGGGCATTTTTTTATCTTGTCGTTTGAGCGAGCAATTGTCAGCAATTAATCTACTATATTTTAAAGAAAATTTTTTCCTTCATTTTATGCTCGGGGGAAATGGAGAAACGACTTTCGGAAATGGGTTTGAAGAAACTATAGCTTTTATCGATGTTTAAAATTCTCTTGTTTTTACAAGGAAACAGTGTATAGGATATGGGCATTTGACTGGGTTTGCTTACATTATATCATCCCCTTTCGTTAGAAACGTTTCCACACGAATGACTCTTAAAATTGTAATAGCTGTCATAAATCCTTTGCTTTGAAACAGTTATCAAAACATCAAATATATGCTAAAACGCATGCTGCACAAGTAAATTTTTCTCTAAATAAGAGCGAGAATATAGTGACTCCAGCTTGAACCAAGTTACAGACCGACGGGGTTATTATTATTGGTATTTGCTCATCGTCTTGTCGTGTGCTCACTCATCTCATCTCTATCTTTACTTTTGCTTTCCTTAACAAGTAATCATGTCGGGAGCAAAATTCCGAATGAACTCCCATCAGCTCTTTAAATACTCTTTTTTTGGTATATGGGTGGATCGATGCAAGCCCAGTAGTGGTAAAAATAATAACTCCTTGTCAAGAACTGTGGGAGTTAAGCAAGAAAAAGGAGTCCATATGGTAGATATCTTTCAATGCCTCCGCTTTTAAATCGGAATAAGTTCTTTTAATAACAGCTTGTAATATGCTGTAGTAAAGTCCTTTTATATTCTTTGCCTTTGCTTATAATTCGCTTTTGTATTCCTCATTCCTTTCAGACTCACCGCTTCTATCCCTAATAACTTTTCATGTAAAAGCAGCCTTAATCCTTTCCATCTTTGACATGACTTTTATGCTTTTATGCATCCTTTTGTAAGTAAATACCAATGCTTTAATGGCGATTGAAGCCATCCGAATGCTTGAGTGAGTGGAGCACATGGATAAAATACAGGTACGTCTCTGTTCCCGCAGATAAAACTACATGGCTTGCTACTATAATTTGCTGTCGTCATCATACGCTGAACTGTGGTATGGATCCCAGACTTTTTGTTTTCGGAGAGGATTAATGACCATGTCTTACATTTTCGCTGATATGCACATTATATTTTTATTTCTTAATAGAAGCCTCATAATTTCATTGCGTTAAATTACATTTCCTCCTCATGTTTTATGCTCCAGCACGCATGAGTAACACAAAAACTCATCGCTATATCCTAATATATTTTTTCCGACTATGAAGAGACTATGGTCTTTACGATTTTGAAATCGCATTAAAACTGCTTGCACTTTAGAAATATTTATCTTAAAAGTAATAATTAATCACCCATATCTAATACTCAGCTTTTGAAGCATACGCCATTAACATAAAGTTCAGAAAAAGCAAATTGGTGGATTTTATAGCTTCCAAGTTAAAAACCAATAGATTATAAGTTCTTTCCAATAATTCTTTCTTAAAAGGCTGCCTGATAACGGTATAATCCAGCACGCTTTCTTAATCTTATAAATTCATAATCTCGTAGAAGCATGTATTGAATCCACATCAGAAAACAAAAGTCCCGTTGTTGTTTTGTGGAGTAGCACTTTGCAGCGCAGCCCCTTTTTGACCTTGAGCATTTATTTGTCAAAATGTCCTTTGTTATTAGCAAATAAATATTTAGCTGTTCACTTATCATTAGCTTGTCAATCAAGAAAATAATATAGTGGAATATATGCTACGTAATTAGTCGCATGTCGCATTGTTTTTGTGATGTTGTTTGTCTCATCGTAAGCACCTGCTTTTCACTATCCACGGTATAGTTTCTTATTTTGTATATGGGTAGCCAATTCATTATTTAAGTTCAAGTGATGAATCAAATAATAATATGTTGTATCAATAATGTTCTAATGACCATTTTTAGTCCACAATAACTTTTTTTGTGTAATGCACTTAAAAGTAATAGATGTAAGACAGCACAACCAACCGCTATCATACATACTTAGAAGAGTTCCACAATAAATTGGAACATAAAATAAGCATTTTACACCAGTTTTATCTGCTATTTGAAGAGTTTGCGAGTGGCTCTGGGCAGATGTGATGTTTGATTCGATATAATTCTCACATGGAAAACTTAATTGTTGTTTTAATGGGTTCATTCATATCATTCACAGCTATAGCGAAGCGAGCAGGTGTGCTCTGCTGCCTCTCCGATTTTATTTTTTGTTTTATTTTTATTCTGACGTGAATTTTAAAGTAAACTGTACAAATTTAGTATCCCCAAAAAGAAGAGTTTTCAGTGATAACGTGCATTCGAAATACTCGAACATGATGTCATAGTCATAACCAGTTATCGACAGTTAAATCCAGTTACTTTTTAGTCAAGTCAAGATTACTACATAAACATTGTGGATAAAAAGGAGGAGCCTATTCTACATTACAAGCTAAGTCAATTTTACTTATAGGTATATGTATTACAAAGTAGTATTTCACCTGCCGCATTCACCATAAGTCAAAGATACTAGCCACACTCGATTTCTTTTATATGGCTAGGATGGATGACCAGACCAAAGCAGTAAATAAACCTGGTGTAACCTTGGATGATATTTTCAACCTTCTGCAAGCAGCGAGACAGGACACCGCAGAACTGAGAACAGAGATCCTCGGCAGATTTGATGGTTTGGAAAAACGAGTAAATGAAGTAGAAGATCGACAGGAGGAGCTGCAAGCATCCAAAGCGTCAAAAGAGGATCTAAAACAAGTAGCAGAGGAGCTGAAAGCTGAATTAAGGGAAGAAAAGCAGCGTATATTGCGGAAGAACAATTTAATTGTGTTTGGGATTCCTGAAACGGAGGAAGGAACTCAACTTTTTAACGAAACAATGAGACTCATTGCTCCCCTTAGAATTCACTTCGATATAGAAAGAGTGGGACCAGAAGGCAAGGATGGGAGCAAAGCGAGACCTATACGACTATTTTTTCAAAACCCAGTGGTCAAAAACGAAATCAGGAAAAATTGCCACAGACTGAGAGCTGATGAAAAGTTTAAAAAGGTGTATGTTAAAAATGATCTAACCAAGCTTCAACAGTTGACGTCTCCGGCTACTACAAGATCTTCAACAAGGAGGAGAGCAGCAGAAATTCCTGCAGTAAATGAAGTTGATACGACCGAAACCCAAACCCGTGGACTTAAAAGGACAAGATACATGTCATCACCAGCGTTAGTTAGTATAGACGAAGAGCAGCTCATTGAATACGATTGACAACCAAACAGCACGCACGACCTCAACATTGGACATCAAAACATGCGCTCTTGTAAGAATAAACTAGCCAAACTATACGATTTAATTGAGTCTGAAAAACTTGATATCTTATGTATGACAGAAACTTGGTTGTGTAAAGATGATGTAATAGCAGTACCTTCTGGTTATATAATGTTTAGGAGTGACAGAGAAGATTCAAGAGGAGGGGGAGTGGCTATTATTTGCAGAGAAAATTATAAGGTGAACGTAATCGATTTAAAAAGTGTTGTTTATACAAGTCCATCATCTTTAGAAATTATAGCGCTATCAGTTCAAGTGGAGTTTTTAAAATCGTGCGTAGTATCGTGTATTTACAGAACGGATCATGTGCAAAATGACCTAAGCAATTTATCTTCACTGTTTGAATTTTTTGGTAACTCTCAAAAGGATGTATATGTTTGTGGTGACTTTAATTTAAATGTTAATTCTCAGGCTAAAAATAGTTTGAAACTCTTAGGGATCGGCAAAAGATTTGACTTCCAGCAATTAGTTGAGTTGCCAACTCGAGGCGATAATACTCTTGACTTAATTTTTGTTAGAAAGCTTTCTGCAGGCAATTGCAAAGTGAAAGTCGTAGATAAAGATGTATCAGATCACTTATTCACTATGATCACCACGCCTGTGGGTAAGAAGGAAAAGCGCAAAATCAGAAACATTAAAAATTACGATAGGATTGACTGGAGGAACATGATTCAATTTATTGTAGATGCAGAGGAGGCTAACAGTATAATCGAAGGTGATATTAATTGTCAAACAAAAAGCTTTCTTGATGTCATCAAGTTCTGTCATGACAAGTTCATTTCAACAAAGACTGTTTTTTCCAAGAGTGTTAAAAAGCTGCCTACGAAATTGCTTTCACAAAAAACTATCCGTCTTCGTAAAATAAAAAGTCACCACCTAAAAAGATTTAGAGAATGTCAGACTGAGTGGCATCGCTCACAATTAAAAAAGTACACCAAGCTAGTCAACCTATCGGTAAACGAAGATTTCAAAGAAGTGGTTCAAAAACAAATTTCACAAACCTCGTTGTGGTCAACATTTAATTCAAAGTTTAATTTCAAATTCAAAAAGGAAGGAAAGATAGGAGATGGAGTAATTCCCAACGACATAAACAACTATTACTGTGAAATGGGCTTCGCGGACGGAGCGTTAATTGAAGACACAATTAGGGAAGAAGAAATTTACCCTAATGAGAACGAACTCTTTCGTGTTAAGTCAGTGTCTCATAAGGATATTTGTATGGCGTGGAAATCACTAAGACGTAAATTATCCAAAACTCCTGACACAACCGGAATCAGTAAATACTTTTTAGATAAAATAATTTTGTTACCTAGTACTTTAGATTGGCTTTTAAGGATTATCAACAAATCGTTCGAAACTGGAGAAATTCCGGACTTCCTAAAAATTGCCAGAGTGGTTCCGTTGCCGAAAATAGATAATGCTAGTATCCCAGCCGATTTTAGACCCATTTCAATTCTTCCAATACTACTACTTTTGATGGAAAAAATTTACTATAGCAAACTTGTTCATTTTATAGAGTCTAATAATATCCTGTCTAACACACAGTTCGGCTGCAGAAAGTTCCATTCAACAGAGTCTGCTATGACCGCCGCCACAGACTACATTATGAAAAATATCGACAGGGGATTAATAGCCATTTTAATTTCAATCGATCTTAGAAAGGCTTTCGATTCAGTTGACAGGCAAAAATTACTACGCAAGTTAGCGAAGAAATATAAAATCTCCAGTCATTGGCTACGTAACTATCTTCAAAATAGATTTCAGTTCGTCGAGGTAAATGGTCAAAAGTCAGATTTACGTAAGGTACTTATCGGAGTGCCTGCTGGCAGTGTATTAGGATCGATTTTATTTGCTCTTTTTGTTAATGATTTGCCCGAAGTAGTACAAAATGGAAAAGTGATAATGTTTGTTGATGACAGCAACTTAATTTTTGTGGGGCCTGTAAAAAACCTCTCAGCGTTAAGCGAGAAGATTAATTTTGATATGAAACGGGTTGTTAACTACTTTAATATTAATTCACTGTCTCTCAACAACGAGAAAACCAAAATGATAACATTAAGTTCCACCAAAAAGATATGCTTACTTGAAAATTTTAGTTTTGAAATAGAAGGTTACAAGGTGATGAATTCCACTTCCTTGAAATGTCTTGGTCTTATTTTTGACAGAAGTCTCACTTGGGAGAAACATATTGACAACGCTGCCAAAGTTTGTTTTCTACGTCTGCGCTCGCTATACATGGTACGTGATGTATTTTCGACTGATCAACTCAAAATTATTAGTCAAGCTTTAATCTTGTCCATCATTGGATATATGCTTATGATCGTGGGTGCTACCCATAAAAAATACCTGGTTGTATACAATAAAATAATTCGATCTGTAACTAGGATGATCCTTAGAGTTAGAAAATTTGACCCTGTTGCTAAAAAACTAAAAGAAGATTTGAACTGGTTGCTGATAGAAGATATGTACGAATTTAGGTTATTATGCTTTGTCTACGGATCGTATAACTATAGTCGTATACCTTATTTCAAAGACTACTTCAGAACGAACCATAATGTACACCAATATGCAACTAGGGGAGGTTCTAAATTTTCTTATCCTTTTGTACCTAAACTAGACATAGGCACCAGAGTGGTCCAATATAAAGCTGTTAAGTTGTGGAATCGCCTCCCGGAAACTATTCGCAGTGCTGAAAGTCTACCGATTTTTAAGAAGATGTTAAAAAAGCACATGTTTAATATTTAATATTTAAAGTGCAACTCTACCTATTGTAAAAATTCAAAATTTTGACTATCCTTATTTTTGATTTGTATTTAATGAAATGTGTATTATGAAAAGAAAAATTCTGTGACTATTTGTTATTTTTGATTTATGTAAAATTTATAGAGCGTAAGCTCAACTCACTCATTAATATCCTACTTAGTAGGTTGTCTGATGTTAAAATGATTCGATAAATCTGACTTGTTAAATAAAGACAGCAATAATAATAATAATAATAATAATAATGTAATAAAAATTGTCATATATGATGTTATTTTACTGTATTTTCTTGTATTTACATCCTACATGATAAATTCATGTACGTATATTATGGACATAAACTGTCACTGCATGGTTTTACGTCAGCAAAAGGACAGTAAAAATAGTTGATTGCTTCAACTATTGAACTGGAATTGTTTTTTTCATGCATAGCTTTTGTGTCATTGCATCATGTACAGCGTCAATGTGAACGATAATGGATGAATGTCAAACGTGACGCTACTTGGATACATTAAAATCTACGTGTGCATGTCACAACGTAGGAACACAATAGTGGTCTTCTCCCACGTCATACTTCTCCACCCACACTTTGCTTCTCTCACATTCAATGCATTAGCAGGTTCCAGAACTCGGGAGAGTAATAGCTTGCCTGTGAAACAAACAGTTTTCCTTCCACCAAACTGTGTCCTTGGTTGTGAAGGCTTGGAAGGAGCTTGTCCTTTCTTTATTAACACGTAGAAGAATACATTTTCTTTTATTTTAACACGTGTGCCATTACGCATACATAAGTGAGTTGACACTAGAGACATCAAGGGGGAAAGAAATGAGCAAGAGTATTGTATGGGGTAAGTGTATATCAAAATCCATCAAAACGAGTTTGATACAACATAAAGACGCTAATGACTACATTGTAAAGCAGTTCTTTCTTGTATGTTCCAGAGCAAATCTTTGCTTATCATCACTATCAAGTCACCCCAAGCCCGTAGATATAAGTATTGATACTGCTTGCTCCCATACATTTCAGCTCCTCCAGTTTTTAAGAGCAAAAGTGAATATTTCTTAACACGAGGATCGATCGATGGTTCTTTCAAATTTTGAGGAATATTTATGAGTTACGGATTTAAAGTGATTTTATTTGAAAAATCTCATGTATAAACTCAAAAAAATACATTAGTCAGCCATATCATCGCACCATTTCATTAAAAATACATAAAAATCTTTTTAAACAGGACTTTGAGAAACTAAACTTTCCAAGGAAGAAAGTTTTGTTGATGATGCTTTTGCTTCGAGGATGTATAGCATACATACATAATGAGATTCATAGTAAATTGTTTAATATTCAGCGTGGCCAACTGTGACTTTTTAAAATACCAAGGGACTCGAGAATGATAGTGTGGCTGCTTAAATTTTTAATAAGAAAACCGGTCTTGCTTCAAGTTTTTGATTTGATTGCCCTGATACGTGGTGGACAGGGAGAACAAGACGTTTGCAGGTGAAGAGCAAGTTTCTGGATTCTGAGTTGATACATTCAACAACATTCATACAATATGGAAACTGACCATGCAAAAGAATGAAATGAGCTAATTTGTGGTCCAACTTGATTTTACTGTGTTGGAAATCCTAATATTCCTCAAAAGCTGTCAGAACCTTTTGTTTCTTTACGAATATAATTCACCATCACAGTAAATCATGAAGGTATGCGACTGTATATGAAAAGGTAAGAACATACCAAAAGGCCCACATGGTTTTATACCATCATATGTAACCTGCTCATGTTCATGCTGGAATTTTTAATAACGTTTTCAAAGAATCCAAGCCACTTAGCATCATCATGTCCAAGAGCAACTCTTCTTTTTACAAGGGAGCTGATAGCGGACTATAAATCAGTTGATCGAATCGACTAAACGTTACAGGCTTATAGTCGGTTGTTTCCAGCTGTCTTCTAAGAGCCTCATCACATCACACATCACTTCTTCTCTTGCTATTCACGTGACGAAAGGAGTCAAGTTAAAAGTGCCAGTTGGTCCACTTCGTTTTTTATTTGCTAGTTCTGGTTCCATGCATCTCATTTTCTCCTTTCAGTGGGTGATTGTGATTATAATTTCCTCTACAATGTTATTTCATGTTCCATGAGTATTGTAAATCCAATTTCATCTTAGTGAAAAAAAGCATCTACGAGATACACACACGAAGATGGGATATTAAGGGAAAGGATGGCTTGATACCATTCATTATCATGCCGTAAAAGAGTAGTCCGTAATCAAAGACCTAATTTTGATTTATGTGACTGGCTCTGCATGTGAGAGCAAAGGAGAGTGGCGGTGGTGGTGATGTGATGATGCTGGCCATAGATTTTGAAAGGCTGGATGAAATCCATTGTATACTTTACGGTCAGGATATGGGCCTTTTTTATGAATTTTTACCTTTTCTCCTAATCATAGTTGGGGTGGATGTTTTTTAAAGTTAGGAAAGGAAACCTTCACCTGATCCGATATTGGTAGGTAGTTTTTCGACAGAAAACGATATAGTGATTCCTTCCAAAGATATCTCTTGTCTCGTGGTAGCTTGGCTTGGGTTTTTACTTCAACCTTGTTTGTTTCACAGCTTGTTCTCATCATCGTTTCCTTGTTGTGTATTTTTGGGTTGTAGTTGTAACAATAAAAATATCAGTTTTAGGCAGGTCAACGTTTGGTTATTGAAGATCTGTTTCTAAATGGTGTTGTGAAGTTCATAAAAAGGCTGGTTTTCCTTTTCTTTCAATCAAAAATCGTTTTATTATCCTGTTTCCCCCTTTTATTTTTTGAAAGATTTCCTAAAAAATTTCTTGACTTTTTTTCTCTCGAAAAGTGTGAAAAACTTGTTGTGTGAAGAGAAAAACAGTAATACTACATTTCGAATGAGCAATGGTCTTTATTTGCATGATAAAAAGTGATGATGTTCACTTTTCTTTGGATTTCAAATACTCCAGACTTGTCGCCTTGATGAGGTCTAGTGAGTTTGGTTTGATGATCCAAACTTTGTGTCTTGTGCAAACGATTTTGTTTGTATACGAGATATGAGATGGGATCTTGCATAACAAACAAGACAGCTTGGAAGTATGTACATCCATGCATGTATTCTGATGTGATTGGGATCATCATCACAAAAAATGGACCCTTTTTCAGAGGGTCTTAATGATGCATGGACATGGTATCGTGCCGCCGAGAAGCTTCCGGTTGATGTTAGATGTTCCCCTTGATTATCAGTTTGGAAGCATGGAATAATAAAAAAAAACTGTATGAATAAAAACTTTGCTCACAAAGTAATACTAGCTTAGAGCAGTCCCTGTTTTCTGTTTTCCCGTATAAACAAAAGTTAGAGTGTCTCACACAATTTTCATTACAATACAAGTGAGGATACAATAGGCTGTAACACATTCACAGAGGAAATGAGCTCCAGTTTTGTAGGGTTTCTTTTGCTCTTTCATCGATGTTATTACGAAAGAGTGAAAAAGAACGTTTCACGAAATCGAAAATTTAATTAAAGCTGAGAATAGCTTACATTAGTGCTATAATCATAATCATCATTAAAAAGCTGTGTGATTATAGGGATTTTGGGCTAACATTATTGCTGACAGGCTACTCTTTGCACTGAATAAATGGAATGGAGGTATGAAAAAATGGACTACTCATTAAGCTAACGTGCATAAAATCAAGAAACACAATTGAAACATTTTTCTCCAAGTTTTCTCACTTGGTTGCAGTCCATTCATTTCAATATTAAAAAAATATGTAAGAAAAGGCTAAGAACACTGCATATTATTTTCTGATTTTTTCTCCTTCAAAGAATGGGACAGCTTCGGGCTGAACATTTATCAAAAACTTAAAGCATGCAGCTAATGGAGAGTATCAAAAAAATGTGGCGTACCAAAGAAGCTTCTCATATTACATGACAATGAAAATTTTGTCCATACTATGTACTCACTTTAAGGAGGTGTGTTCCTCAAAGCAATATCAGACATTGCACGGCTGACCGTATAGGATATCCACCTAACTTCTAGGTAGCAGTATTTCTTTCAAATTGTCAAGAAAAAATCATTAAGTGGGTGTGCTTATTGACTGGAACAAACGTTCTTTTCTGTTGATTTTAACCTTTTGCTATATTGTACTTATGTTGGAAAAGTTTCTACTAGAAATGGTATTTATTGTTGTTTTGCTCCTTAACGAATCATTTGTTTATCTTCATTTTTATTTTATGCACTTGCTGCATCTCATACCTATTTCTTAGGTATAGAGTTCACTGTTCACCTTAAAGCTCATCTTTTAATGGCTTTAATAGAATTGAATGCTAACGAAGTATCGACGAAGGATCTTGTACGTATTTCGTCTTCCTTCATCGGATTCATCCTTCGCTACTAACCAGCATCAATTTTCAACAATTTTTTTCCACTTCCTATTAGAATCTCCCATGAAACTTATGCCTCCTTTATCTTTATGAGTGAATAAATAGAAATCCTCACTTCTTTTTTCCTCCCACATCACTTCCTCAAACTTAATTCCTTTATCAATTATGTATTCTCAGCATGTTCGCAACCCAACCTCATTCATGTCTTTAAAAGAAAACTTTTATACGTAAGGCTTTTACATTTATGTGAAGTTTCTACCTATAGGATAGGTATCGGAAGGTACCTAGCTATACACCGTTTACGTACAGCATAATTTTCATTTCATCTCAAGACTTTTCCAACAACTTATTCATAACTCAGTATAATTTCAGGGAAATTTAGTTGTTCCTCTAAACGCTGGTATGTAAGTGTAGACGTGTCAATGAAAATAATGCTTTATGGCAGAGTACAGCCTTCTTTTTTTTGTAAAAAATTGGACCAAATCACTATGATTATCTTTCATTACGTGTGAGTTGATGGAGGAATTCTCCCAACCGTAATGAACTGTGGTCAAGTTTGTCATGCAAAACGTGTTCTCTGCCAATTGACGATATTGACACCGATGATGCTACACAGTACAGCGTGCTGGCATCACCGTATTAATCATCATACTTTAGAATAATTGTCCAAAATGAAACTTTATTTATAAGGCGACAAAGGGGGCTTGGTTTTGGCTGATGGTAATTTGACAAAAAACACTATTTATTTCAAGCTTTACAAGTGCTAATAGCTACTTTTCGTACCTCCAGTGTGCTAATATATGTATGTATAATTTTATTATATCAGTATCATCATCAGCCTGATCATCAGCTTCACTACAGCTCAAATCATAATGAAATAATTTTTAATGTGACCACTTGTACAGCTTATATACAGCTCCTTGCTAAGTTGCTCATGCATTATGTAGAGATTGGCCAGAATTAATGTTTAGAAAAAAAGTAGAAGACCTCAATTAATGTCTGCATAAATTCTCATTGTTATTGATTAACCTGCTCTCGAGATGTTTTTTTCTGCTTTTTTTTTTATTATTCATCCTTATTATGATTACAGCACCGCTTTTCTGCATGTCATGCATACCATATCTTCGTCTCATTGTTTTGCTGCTCCCTCAATTATGTGACGACTCCACTCACTTGCTAATCTCTGGGGTCCTCAAAATTTTGATGATTGTGTAGACTATATCATATCATCGTCGTTATATGTATTTTCGTTGTAGTAATAATACTTGACTTGGACACTTACTTGCTGTGTATCATATCATAATCATGTGATATGAGATATCATACATACATACATTCATAAAAAAAACACCTACAAAATGCGAAATCCTAAAGTTGGTGCGCTCTTAAAAAGAGCATGTAAGCATGTTTCTGTATATATTTTCTTACTATTGTTGTTATTGTGTCGGTACGTTGCGCTCATGATTTTGTTACTTTGCTTGCTTCATCGACTCGATCAATGTAGTCTGGTAGTAGTAGTGTGGCGTGGTGATGATGATGACGCTTACACATAGTGACTGAGGACGACCGCGGTGAGCAGTAAATGTGCCCATGGCGAGCTATCAAACCTTATTTGTGAGTCGATCATAGCATTACTTTCCTTTTTCTACAGCCACCAAACGCTATATTCAAGTATATATTGCTAGATTGCTTTATGCTATTACCTGTTGTAGTAAAACTGGATGAACAGTTGTAGTTGTAACTTTGCCAGAAACATGTAGTACAATCAATACACATCAGCTGAAATTGATGATATTATACATATATATCCATCCATACACTACTCTCATCATCACAAAAAACACTTTGGCTGTCGGGAGTATCCATGTTTCGTAGGACTTTAAACCAAACTCTATTTTGTGATAACGATCAAATCTATTGCTTTTTGTTAGATGGAACAGGACGAATTGGCTTGATGGAGAGAAATGATATGCCGTTATGTTTCTTAAATGGTTAAGTTAATAAGAATTGAAACTGATAAAAAATACAAAAAAAATAAAATAAAAAAGTACATTATGTTTTTTCTTAGATTTTCTTAAAGTTTTTCAAGTAAAGGCAAAATACTGTGGTTATTTTCGAGCATTTGTGGCTGCCTGTCAATACCTCCCAAATTATGTACAATTTACTAGTTGAAGCTATTACTAGCACTTGGTACGTACGTTCAGCTCTGTTGGTCTTTTGCTTATAATTCTCTTGGTTGTGGGCAATAATGCGACTTTTTTTCTCTCATTTTATTGCTCTGACTGAGTTACGCTCGTTATTACTTCACTTGCTGGATTTTCCGTGTTATTTGAGATTAATATGATAATGTTCTCTTGTGCTCGCGTGTAGCCAAACATTCTTTGCTTGCGCTCATTTATACATTGTAACAGAAATATGTAAGCAAAGCACAGAATAGTGAAATGTCTGAGCGTAGCGTATGCACACACCATAAAGGAGTGAATGAGCGACACAATACACAAGGCATACGTATGGAGCTTAAGTGGAAAAAGTCTGTGAGCAAAAGCTTGGGCATAAATCAACCAGATTCACAGAGAGTAGTCGAAAAAAATAGAGGATGACGATGAAGCAGCAGCAACATTGGAATACGATGTATGAAGAATATGTGTATAAAATGTATAGATGTTGCCATATAGTATATGGAGCTGACATGCTGGCAAAACTGAGCGGCTGCAGCAGAGCTTCTGCTAAAAAACATCATCATGATACACTACGTTTCTAACACTTTTTGCTGCTTACTTACTCTTCTACTATGTATGTGTAGAATGTTTTCATCAAAGCTTTTTTTTACAGTTCTCATCGTTTTCTTTTACGCCAGCCTCAAGTCAAGAGTATTTGTACGAGAGATAATATATAAAGAATCTTTTTGTTGCAAAATTATCTTGTTGAAGCTACCATCTCGTGCAATGGCAATAACATCCAAAAGTTTCGTTTAACTCTGGTTTTGTTTGTGCAGCTAGTAACTGTAAGTGACGGAAAATTATATTGCAGTGCGATGGGTGGGTTTTTGGAAGTTGGAATTTTAAAAGATGATGATGTAGATGCTGATAATATAGTCGGTTCAAACTCGGTGTTCTTTGTAGCACAGCCTACATTAATGTAATAATATTCTAATGGAATTCAAACGACGTAAGGAACTTTAAAGTTTTTGTCTTGTTTCAGCATTGTATCATATCTGCAGAACATTCATAGTTCATGTTCAAATATAAGTTGCTGAAAAATCGTTTACATTTTTTGGCTGTAGCCTTTCAAACACATTGTGTTGCTAAATAAATAATTTGACTTTAGTTATACTGGCATTACTGGCTCATCTTTTCGTGAAAGGTAGTGAGAAACGGATTATTAGCGTAAAAGACTTTTTTCTGTGTTGCGGTAACAGAAATGAAACATTTTGAAAGATGATGATGAAGAGCTTAGCTTATAAAGATGCAATCTTGTCTTGTATTAAGCCTGTAGGATGCGCATTCATTCACCTGCATACATACTGCTGGTCTTCATATATACTTAATATCAGTGTGTGTCTTTGGCTGAATCCATTTATGCCTTGTGCTAGACAGCTTGCATTACATATCATACATGGCTCTGCTTCAACGTTTGAATTGCCACGTTCTTGCAACATACAGATGAGAAAATGTTTTATATTTTGTACGTCATCATCAAGTGCCACATCAGCTTTAACAAAACATACATTCATTTCTCATAACTTTTTTGATACACATGCTTACATTTTCTTATGCAGTGTTGAAAAATCTTGTTGCAATACTACACACTTTTCCGATTTTTTCTGTTGCTTTCGAACAACTAGTGGTAATTTATAATTCATCATCATCATCATAATGATATTACTTGAGTCGTGTGGTGGTGGTGGTGGTGATGATGATTGCACTTGAAAACTTGAAGCACCAAACCAAAGATGAGACTAGGATTACGAGGCAAGTCGTTGTGAATTCATAATTCATGATGCTTGTGATGATGAGTTGATGTCGATCTCTTGAGCATGAAAATATTTTGCATTCATAGTGAAACAAGGGATTTTGAATTGGGATTTGTACAACCGTATCTTTCTTGCTTTTCAAATCATGCTCATTGTCCTGTTGAGATTTTTTTGATAACTTGAAGAGGAAGAGTTTTACAATTGAAACCATCCACGCATAACATTTTTCTTGGTCTAACGTTTTGATGAAAAGCCTGACTTTTTTCAACATGCATGTTGGTCATCATCATGACAAAGATTATGTTGATGATATTAATCGTTTTCGGTTGATATGATTATAAGCAAGAGCATAATATTCTCGTGATTTCAGACAATTCAGAAATGTCTAGCAGAAAAGAAAAGGGATCAGAGTAGGAATCTATATAGCGTAGGAATCAGAATTAATTTCAAACCCAAAAACCTTACAGTCAAAACATTGAGTACATTTTTTACATTGCCCAACCACGCAAACGTTGCTTTTATTTGGGAAACACATAGCAGGCTAAATTCAACACTTGTTGTAATGTGAACGGAATGCTGTAAGTGGAGTGGAGTGAAGGGCAGCTAAAAAAATGTTCAAACAAGTTATCGCATGTCCATTGTGTAAATTGTTTTATTTGTTCAAGAAATACCTAAAAGATGAAAGAATTGGTAATTACCTCTTTTCTATCTTTCTACTTTTGATTGCATAAAATTTTTCTCTCACTCTTCTGTTAAGTTGTGGGATTTGTTTCTAGTGTGGCCTTTTTCAAAATTCATTAAAACTCTCCTAAAGAATCTAAGTAAATGAAAATAAGATGAGGGTGGACTTGAACAGGTGTGAGCTTTCTCATTTTTATGTCTCTTAATTTGCTGTAGTTTAACTCATTAAGAGAGAAAGAGCTCGTCCGTCTGGTGTATCTGGTTACTATTAATGTTAAGTGCAAAACAAACCACAACACAATTTTTCTGTACACATTGACCGGATTTGGAGAAGATGAGGCGAAAAATGTTCAGGGATGAATTTATTACCATGTTCCATCATTTTGTTGGCTAGTATCAAGTTTATGTATCAACATCAACGCAGAGTTCATCGTGATACAAGCTAATAATCTGACAAAACATTGGGGATAGAGACAGGAAAAAAAATATTGGCATGTGAAAGCTTTTTATGTTGATGATCTTGCATCGATTCCCAAACCATTCATGTCATGATGAATGATTCAGGTCTAGCAGCATTGTAATAGTTTAAGTTACTTTGTGAATGGCAGAGACCCAATGAAATGATCATTGAAGATCATTCTCACGCTGTCGTCGTCCTCGTCGTCTCATAATTATTATTCATCTTCACCTATCTACTCCTGACACTACTCTTTTTGTCACTGCTGTGAAACCATAATAATTGTGGATGAAACCAAATTTATATATTTTCATTGCTTTTAAAAAACATTCAATTTTTAATCAAATTACACGAGCAACGCCTATCCAGTTACTTTAACGTGAAGATGATATGCTTGGCAAAATTACTTTTTTATATAATGAATACGAGATAAATATGAAGATCACTGTCCTGATAACGTTGTAGTTTGAAGATGGGAGTGGAAATATGGGGACGGAAAAAACTATGATAGCAAACATGACGCAATCTAAATTCAATTGAATGTCAGACCAGATCTCATTTTCAGAACTTATTTCTCGTTCGTAGTAAAAAAAATGCTGAGCATTGCTGGTTACAGATGAAATAGGATGAGTTGGAGTGCATATCTGTAATACATGTAATAGAGTATCCTCGTGATTCAAAAGCAAAATATTATCTTATCACCACTTGTCTTGTTTACATAATTCTACATACAGTCATCCTTTGCTTAAATAATTTTTTTAAACAAACTAGCAATAGAAATGCTGAACCGTTACTACTGTTGTTTGATATTTACATTTTAGTTATGAAACGGTCAAAAACGAATATTGTTCTGTGCACGTACGCAGCATTTCGTTGACAGAAATATTGTGTAATGTGAGAAGGTTTTCAGAAATAAGTACACACTAATGGCTAGTTTCTTCACCCAAGTCACGAGGCTGGTAAGAGTATCAAGTAGCTTAAACCAAACCACTCGACTCTTAACAATTGAACGTTTGACGTTGGTTTCATTGCTTCTGTGGTAAACTCAGAAGTTAAAAGTTTGTTGTAACAACAAATATATTTATTATTGTGAAAATCCTTTTCTGTGACATGAATCAATTCCCAGTTTATCATTTTGAAATAGGTGGATGTTTCAAATACACAGAAGTTTGGAGGATTTTGAGAGATATTTGTGAGATTTGTTTGGGTTTGCCAAGAGCAATTTTCGGAAATGTAAAAGTCTTATTTACTTGAGGAGTATAAGAATACGGAATATGATGAATGGAAAAATTATTCCAGATTAATTCTGAGCTCTATAATATGTAGCTAAGCTAATCTGGAAAATGCATGGCACAGGGCGCAGAAGTAGCGTTATATTTAACTTTGCTTGTAGAATATTATTCGTAACTCATCTACAAGTAGAATTATTAATTCCTTATAATTCCTTGAGTTCATGATTTAATTCAAGTAGCAAGAAAATATCCACTCAATCTTACTTGTATGCAAGTGAAGGCAAAAACTTGCATGCTCGAAATAGGCAAAGCATAGACATAGATTTGAACGCATAGTAAATGGTACAGTCTTCTTCTCTTTCTGCTCGTTTTTCTGTAATATTCGTTGTTTTTCTCGCAAAAAATACACGCAGGGTAAAATTTGACACTGAATTTTTCACTGTCCGAACCAGAATTTTATGCTCTTTTCAATAGGGGTACCTTATGTGAACATAAAACAAATATGGCGGCTGTGGGTCTCATTAAATGCATTACAGTAGTAAAGTTCAGTATGCAGAAATGAATGAACGCTACCACAAAATATTTGTTACTTGTTTAAAACTGAATGAATTAATCTATATAAAATTAAACTTCATTATCGAATTGACTAAAAATTAAATAAATAATTCACAAATTTTGGTTAATTATCTGCTCTTTGGAATAGCCAAATCAATGGGTTATTGTAGGCCCACGCCACACCTTTTGGAATCGAATTCAAATACAGCTTCTGTTATCACAGTAATTGCTACTGTAAATAATACATTACTTCTGTTTTAGGCATATTAACAAACAAAAAATTGGTTGCACATATTATTATACAAGAATGTGGATTTGACCAACACATTTCTTCGTAAAGTTTGCTAACTGGGGTACCCTGATACATGCTACATTCCAGGAGTATGATATCACAACGAAGCATGTTTCAGAATCGTTTTGAGAAGTAGCACATCCTTTAATTTATACTGTTTGTACACAACTTGAGTGTTATCCCAAGAAATGCATTTCTCCAAATTCATTTTTATCCGCAGACGTTCAATATTTCTCAGAAAATGTTTGGTTCAGAGTTGCTTAGTCAGCAGATGATGCTCCTTGTTTAGCTATAGCTTAAGCCTTTGGCATCATCCAGTGTTGGTGTGTTGAAAGTTGAAACAAACATTCAAAAGAATACCAATAAAATTTTGCCGTTCAAAGTGGATAACTTTTTTTTAGTGAGTGAGCACACAATTCTCCTTTCTTGGCAACTAAAGCTATGCCAGTTAATATCGTATTACCATTTTAAACACGACATGTTTCTCTTTTGCTCTGAGGTGATTAATGAAAACTGATGCTGAAGAGAAGAGGATCGGTCCTTTAAAACACCAAATTCGGATTATTTAAGGATCAACAATTTCTTGTTTATTCTCGTTTGAAAAAAAATGCTCAAAATTTATTATGCGCTCCCTCAAAAGTTCTCATTCTTCGATCTTCATCAAAGCCACAGAGCAGAGAAACCGGAATATTAGATATAATGAAATGAAGTGGGGCTGTCAAAGAATTCCATTTTCGTCTCAAGAATCTCGTTCTAAAGTTTTTGTCCTCAAGGCATTTGTGGCTCATCCAAGTTCGATCGTCAATGCAAATAATAATGTTGATTGGCTGATCTTTTTTATTCTTTTGCCGTCTTCCTTTCGTAAAAGGTGAGTTGTGGTTGTAGCATAACGTATTATTTCGTATCCAACAAACTCGTTACACGAAACGAAACTTTTTGGGGTTCAGTTTGTGTTCTTGTTATGACACTTTAGTAATTTGTTTTGTTTACCTCACATATCAATGTCGATGAAAACAGAAAAGGCAAATACTTAATTCAAGGGTTGTATCATTGAACACAAAAAGTATGAATATTAAAAAAGTCAGGGATTGAACACCTGTGTTTGCTGAACCAGATTATATCGTCAAAAACAGGATGCTTCAGAGACTCAAGAGCTGTACGAGTGAGGAAAATACGAAACAATTTTTTTAGTGATTGGGAGCAAATAATATGATCATGAGTGTTAAAAGCATATTACTGCCAGCTCATTCGATTAAAATGCTGAAGCTCTTTCAGATAATAATATTATTAAATTGTGTTTGTACTTCTTTACCCTGAGAATAGAGAGGGAGACAAGCTATCACGGCTAAAGATTGAAGGTAGATACCTCCTACAATTCTTTTTGTTGAATCATTCAATATTTATATTGATGCAATGTGAGGAAAGTAGGAATAATTCATAGCTTAAAGTTCTTACAAAAATACATAACCTATTCCAAACCCAGCCCTCAGTCTTCAAATAGCGTTACAGTGAGTTGAGTTGGGATGGGTAGCCGTAAAACAGGACGTGACTTGGCAATGTGACTCTTACGATTGATAAAGGGTTCATTAAGCATTGTTATTTGTCATACTGTGACGGATTTAAAACAGAAACAGACACAAAGTATAAAGATTAAAGCTAGATGCGACAATTTTCGTTCATAAAGTTAGTTGTTTCCATAAAATATTGAAATTATCTCGTAATTGTACTCGTACAGATTGCAGATGCATTCGCATATTTATTTCATTCCTCACAAAATATGTTTATTAACGTGTAGAGTAGAAATTGCTGTAGGAAATCCTTTCCTAGCTTAAAAAATCGGTAATTACAGCTCTCACACGTAATTGTCTGACGATTGGGCATTGTCCAGAATTAAAGACACACCCATGACCTCCATGTAAATCTTCAAGCACGACTGGTTTCAGACTTGGCTTGGATTGTAATGATAACTTTTTACATATTATATTAATCTATGCTTTGAGCTGTAAGCAAGCTGCTTATACGCTAAAGCTCTACTCTGATGATGATGATGAGTTCTTACTCAAATGTTTTGTGATAATGTTGAGAAAATATTGAATTTTTTGCTCATAATCCATTATATGCATTCACCCTCAATACAATGTTGACTATCCCATTGATTAATTATTTTTAGTATTCATTAAATTTCACATATTTCTCTGCTTTCAAGGTTATTTTCTGTTTTTTTTTCCTCCATGAATGTTTCAACATTTATGTTGAAAATGTTTGAATTGAAGCGAAATAAGAAAAATGTGAATATTATATGCAGAAACTATGTGCTATCAACTTGAAAAAATATACTGAATCTAATTAAAGTTGGGAAGAGTTTTTGTATCAAACGAATTGCTAGAATGTTAAAAGTTTCGGAAACGGTTAAAACTACAGAAAAGAGGGTGGTGTTGTATAACCACGTTTTATAAAAGAAAAGCTCGATACCCATTAATGCAATGAAGTAACATGGTTTGGATTGACATCCCTCTTGTGTCGGGTAGAATTTCAGTTTTTATACGGCTACCTCCGTTCCGTTATATTCCTTTCTACATTTCCAAGGCCCAAAGTTTCTTTCCTTCTCTATATCCAATAAAGTCGTGTCGTGTCGTGATCATGGAAAAGACACAGCTGGTGCGTGTAAAGAAGATCATTTTTATACTGAGCTCTTTTATTTTTAGGAATTCAGTCTTGAAGCTGCAGCTGTTGTGCTAACATCATCAGTGCGTATCCGTGCCTTTTTTTTCATCAAAAGAAACCATTTCAGATAAAGTGTTTCTTTCGCTGTACAACAGAAAATATTTTCCAAGTATTCATTTGTCATTAGTACTGAAAGCTGCCTGTACTTTTGATTAAACTCTCATAGAGCCAACAGATTTATTGTGGTTGTCCTTTCCGCTGGAAAAGTAATCTGTAAAAAAAATAGTACGGCGACAACACACTATAGTGATTGCATACTGCGCAACATTTTCCCTTTCACAGAAGCTGAAACATTAACCGCGCTCACTCACGTACATTTCCATTAACGAGACGAGTTGTTTAGGAAAACGAGCAGAAACTAATCGAACACAAGATTTTTTCCCTAACATACGACATGACAGTCATAATCGTCGTGGTACGTAAAAGCAGTGGTGTAGTGCACGGTGGTAGTTTACAGCGTGTAATATAGCGCGTACATATTACATGAATTCCAAAATGAATATCTGAAGATTGCATAGGGTTTGCGTAAGCACCAGCACAACACACTCGTCTCCGTGCATTCATGTCTTTGTTGGCTCAATACATGTTTGAGAGAGTGTGTAGTGCAAGCAGCAAAGCTACCAAGAGAAGAAGCAGCGAGGAGGCTTTTTTGGTAGTGATGCTTCGGCATATATTCAAGTGAAAACCAAAGGATTCCTCCAGTTTCCAGTGGTGCTGGGGGCATCAAAGAGCTCGGAACAGCTTGATATCGCAGTATAACGTTTTGTACTTACTTTGCTGTAGCTGAGAGCTTTGCTACCAGAGAGAACCAAAGCTACGGCAAACGGATACGTTTTTACACAAGTCTTTTTTATCGAGTAGCTTTTGCTTGTTTCGTGTGTGGCAGTGGTATACATACATATAAGCTGGTGAGCTTCTCCTCAGCGTTTAGTGTGTACATTAGAGTATATATAAGGTATCGTATGGTTTGTGGTGGTTGTGAGAAATACAGAGGTTGGAAAAGGGATAATCTCCCCATCGCGTCCAAACGTGCAGACCCCTAAGCAAAGAGAGTCTTGCTTTGACTAAGTAAAAGTGGGGTTGGAGACTCCTCCTTCCTTGTGACGTACTCTGCTGCTTACCTCTTGGTTGGAGAAAGACACTCCCAGTGCTGATCCGCCTTGTTCACCTAAAGCCAATATTTCTACTGCTGGTGAGGATCCCGTTTACTGCATACTTTTTCATGTGAGGCAAAATGAATCATTCTGAAATTAGCTGATGTGAAACTCCTCTGTAACACCTCCAGCTTCCAGCCACACTTGTATTAATTAGTAAAATTAAGTATTTGTTTTTACCCTTCATGATGCATGTTGTTTAAGCATCAAATCATTAAGTTCCATGAGATACATTCATGAAATTAAGAAAAAAAACTTTCAAGCATGATTCGCTGTTTCTAGTTCTGAGGGTTATGTAGCTTTGTTACGATAACTATAACTCAAGCCTCTTACTTCTTGCATTCTTTTGAAGGATTTCTGACTAATAGATAACAATTTGAGTTAACATGCTTGTAATCTTATAAAAAAACTAACGTTATGCCATGTTATGTAGCAAGTTTATTCTACCCTTCTTCCTTCTAAATCTACTCGTAGCTTCGGCATGTCCTGCTGTATTTCTTTGTCATTTATGATGCTTGATGAAACAAATTAAATGAAATAAGAAATTATCGTGATTTTAAAGTAAGTCTTCTAATTCTTCTGGATTATAAAAGATGAATATTTAGGAACGCTCAGTTGCTTTCTATTTCCGATAATAAAACATTGAATGAATTCTTGACAATTTGTCAGTCAAGAGTTCATTCAATGTTTCAATTCTCACTGTCAGTTTTTGTATAACTTTTCCCTAAAAAAATAATCTATAGGGCTGAATCTTTCTAAAGTTTTCATTATTTTTACCTATACATTTATCTTTATTTGCGTATCTGGCTTACACAAAGTAGAATTTATTTTAGGATGCATAAAAATTCAGAGTTGTTAAAGTTTTCATGCTTGTAAACGAACTGTCCCTTCATAAAGAATCATGTGAAATAAATAGCTATGCTAGTCACAATCATTCCTTACATTCAACAACATAATAGCTCAAAACACCCCATGTAAGCCAATTTTTACAACAGGTTCAGGTTCCGCCGCAGGAAATTCCATGAGAAATTGAACATGTCCATAAATGGGGTGGCAATAAATTACAAACAAAAGTTTTGTTTCAAGTTAAATATCAAGAAACATTAACTGAGAATATAACTGAAAGAGCATAGTATCTTTTAACAGTCGAATTATGTCTTCAAATTCTAGTGGAAACGTGATTTTAACATACTCAACTTAAACAAAATTATCATATTACCCTACAAAAAATTGGAGCATTTTTAATTTTGAGCTTGCCCACTCCTTCAAAAATCGAGGGTTTCGTAGCTGCTCAGTATATTCAAATATTAATAGCCTTTACCACTCTTTGATGTATTGTTGATGATGTTGTTGAAAGGAAATTACAGCATAAGAAACACCCCAAGACTGAGCATTTGCTGAGAGGCCAACTTTTCAAGTTAATTTGACGGAGATAAAACGTACCGAGAGTTATGCGTATGAAATTTTCCATCATTTCGGTTCGGCAGTCAAAAACATAAAACTTTTCTGAGACGCAAACATGTCTTGTGGCAAGTAGTTTTAGTTCTTTTCTTCCTTTCTTCCATTAACTTCCAGCGGAGCGAGAACGATGATGGTAATCTTCGTCGTCATCCTCCTCATCTTTATAGTCAGTCACTCAAAATGTTACTACGCACACAATGGGAAACCTCGAGCGTCGAGAAAAATTACTTACTGCCTTTTAGCTTAGCATCAACTTCAACTATTGCATCAATATCATTGCTGCTGTTACGTTACGTTGGGTTGCTTGAAAACATTGCGTTTCAAAAAATGTGTGTAATCTACTAAAGTAACGTAATGTAGGATATTGCAAAGTGTAGCTTTTTGGTGAGGTTGCTGCTGTTGTTGGCACGCCACGATGATATGTCATGGTCCTGAGTGTTTGTAACTTTTGTATAAATATTCAGCGCAATATTACACACAGGCATTCCGCAGATAAAATATATACACGCTTTCGTACATACATACATACATATATACATATATATTTTATCAGTGTGTTCTCGCTGTATCTTATTCAATGAACCCACAGTTCTCTTGTGTGCCCTATATCACACAAAAACTATTTTAACAGCTCCCTATATATTATATTATATATCCGATTCATACATACAAATAGGAGCCAGCATATATTCACATGTACATGCTTAATGTACATCACATACTGTATCTGGTGAAGAGGAGAAGAGAGTTTATATGGGAAGAAGAGGTTCGCCCCTTTCAGCTTTGTCGAATGGACTCGGCCATTTTTATTCAGCAGCCTCAAATAATAGTGAAGTACTGTGTGAAGAAGCAAAGCATACTTTTTCCCTTGCTTCTCTATCTGCCTTAGCTGAAATATCCGTTCTTCCTAACTTTCTGCTCTTTCTATGTGTTGTTATATACTAAACCTTAGGTTACGTATGAAACGTTGTGTTTGGGTGAGTAGTGCCGTGTGCGCTGTATAAAATCTTGTGGGTCTATGCGCTATCTTCAGAACAGAGCTGGGGGCTCACCCTCCCCACTCCAATGATGAGAATAAGAGAGCTGCTCTTTTGTCATAAAATAGCCAGGTAGTTATGATATATGCATTAATTAAGTATGCAATTATCTTGAGCGAATTACAAATTTACATACAAACGATCTCCTCTCTCTACCTTACAATATTGTTGTGATATTCCTTTGCTCCTTTCAATTGCTTCAAGTTGTTGTTACAACTCTGTGTGTTGTTGATGATGATGATAGTGACCCTCGCTTCTATCGTATTCGCATTGTGAGAGAGTGTGAGAGATGCATGATTTTCAAGTATATTATGTATGTATTCTTTGAGTCTGTACGGTTACGTAAGAGTCGTAGACGTTCTTTTTTGGTGTTCAAAAGTAATATTCTCATTTCCCATATATTCCTACAACTTTTTCGCTCCGCTTTGCTGTACTACTATCAACTATCTCTCGCTCTCTCGTCTTCGTTTTTTCATTTGTGTCAATGTCTTTCAGTTGGCTTGCTTCTCAGCTCGGAGGATCTGATGAGTCGCTTACCGCGAAAGTATTATAAGACTGTGGAGAGTAGATCGTAGTGGTTTCTGCACCATTATACATACACATACCAAAAGAATCATTTTGAAAAATCTTTCTTCTTTTATTCAGCCATAAAGTTGAAAGCTGCAAATATGTATGTATACAAGCATAAACAAACTAAAGTCTTTATGTGATGTCATATAGAAAAACGATGTCTTACACTCGATTTTCCTCTTGACACGCATTAAACTCATACATATGTATTAGGACTGACAAAGTAAAAGGACGTTTACGACCCCGAAAAGTTTGTTTTTCTCCAAAGAAAACTTGTTATTCATCTTCTGAAGAAGGATTGCTTGCGTGTCTTGGGTTCCTTTCTTTTGATAGGCTCTGTTAAAACATAAATGACTCTAGGACTGCGGCACATAAAAAGGGAGCTTCTAATCCGCATTGTTTTGTAAATATATTTATTTAATGTGGCTTACTCATATGAGATTATAAAGGTTTCTCAAATTACTTCAAACCAAATTCGTCTTTCCATATTATAGCTCAGAAAAATACATTAATTTAATCAAGAATTATCTGCGAAACAAACAAACAAAATAAAAATTTGTGACATCCTATGTGTGTGGTACAGCCAATGATGTTCAATATGGTTTTTTTTACAGAGAATCATTCTCCAAAAGAGTATTAAATCGGTTTGACAAGAGGCGATGAATACACAGCTCTTGTGAGTTTTCTCCTGGGGTTACTTGAAGAGGAGAATAGGGCATTGTCTTGTTGTCTTTTTGCCTAGTCACGAACCAAGTGCTTTAATGATCCTTTGCATTAAGCCATTAGTCATCGAGCGTTCATGCATATTGTGTACATTCAAATCATAAAAAACAACTAGCCTCATGCAATTTTTCATCTCTCGGAAATTCGTGTTTTTTTCACCCATTCTGCGTATTTGTTCTGTTAAGCATTTCATCTTATTTTCCACTCTTTTGATGTATTTTTCTTGGCAGTTCCAAGCAAAGATTTAAAATAATTTATTTTGGTATTAGGTGGTAAAATTCGGCGTACTCTCTGTTCAGGATAAGGAGTTTCAATCTTTTTTTCTGTAGCTGAATCTGCCAAAGTGACGAAAAAGCAATGATGTTAGCCAAAAGTAAAGATTGGAATGTATATAATGGTCTAGGTCAGCTCATTTTGTAGAGGGTTCATCTAACGATTGTTCCGGCCCATTATCACGTCTTTCTCTAGTAATGAATGGGGTAGAATGTTCATATCCTGCCTCAAAAATATAATGTGCTTCCTCAATGTGATGTGGGAATGTTCACAACGAAATTAACATTTACCCTGTGTCATTTGTTCTTTTAACTGCCTGCGTTTTTCCTCTCCTCTTGCCACTTTTGTAAAAAAAAATGCATTTAAACAGTTCAGGAATCCATTTGGGAAGCCACGAAAAAGAAATGTGTTGGTCAACCACACATAAAACGAACGACTACAGGCTATTTTTCTGTCCAACAACGAACTCTTTCACAGACATGCAACATAGTTTAAAAACTTGAGGGTGCAATGTTCAATGCTAGTGCCGCTAAGGAAAATTTCTAATTTTATTTCATTCTCAATAGATCTGCTAGTTTACTGGCCAACAAT
Organism: Orchesella flavescens; assembly: GCA_964034955.1. Lineage (NCBI taxonomy): Eukaryota > Metazoa > Arthropoda > Collembola > Entomobryomorpha > Orchesellidae > Orchesella > Orchesella flavescens. The sequence continues at coordinate 16,912,284 of OZ035955.1, read as the reverse complement.
GTGTTCAGGAAGCTTGTCACCTTCCAATTCATTCTTCACAATTTTTCATCAGCTTCGCTAAAGTCCCCATAAATAATCACAACCGAATCATATTTTCACCAAAAAAGCAGCCATGGCTGCAGATGATTACCACCCCATTACAAAACATGGGAAGACCACGGCAGCGTCTGCGGTCTCCCCAAACTCCGTCAAGAAACCAAAGGAAAGGGTACCTGCAAAGCCGGACATGCCCGAGATCAATTGTTATCTCATGTGCCAGCTCTGCAGTGGGTACTTGATTGATGCTACAGCAATCATTGAATGTCAACATACATGTAAGTTCCAACAATTTCTTTCTTTCTAATAATAAGTCTTTCATATTCATTGTATTATTAAAAAGGCTTGACTTGTTTTTATTCGAAAAATTATAACGCCTTTTGTTTTCAGTCTGTAAATCATGCATCCTGAAGTATCTCGAGACAAATAGCTATTGTCCTATATGCGATGTGCAATTAAATAAGGCAAAGCCTCATCTCAGTCTCAGGTAAGTATTAATGAATTTTTTCTTTCCATTTCGTATTATTAAGAATGGAAGCAGCATAAGATAAATATTGTAAAGAACGAGAAAGAAATTACATTCCGGAATCCGTAAAGAGAGCATTCCAACATGAGCATATTTTTCTTGTTTACCATCAAGTCAAAAGAAACAATGTTGCTGACTCAAGCATGAAAGAAAAGGTCATATGGCACGTTTATATGAAGAAGGATGACATTTTGAAATAATGAGGATAAGAATATTATCATCGCCTACGTGTGTTTGGTGGTGGTAACATATCGAAGTAATGGGATTGAAAGACCGAAAAGTGAGCTCAATTTCAATATAAATCCGTACGAGCGAAAGCAAGGAAGCATAATATCACATATCACAATCCCATATTATACCAGACTAGATACTCTCAGCAATTCATGTATTAAGCATTTACTGTGTATGTGAGATGACTGGTTGAGTAGAGCGAATCGAAGTCAAATACACTGGGCATATAAGACTTGGTGCGAGAAAAAGCAGGATGTGATGATGCCTACGCAAGTAAAACGCTTGGTGCAACTACTGAGTCAAAATGAAAACATGTAAAAGAACGAAGGAAAAAGTTTAAGGGTTTCTCCCAGTTGCCTTCTCATATCTGGAAAGTATATAATATGTCATACGCGCATACATTCTTATAAAAGTTTAGATACTGAAATGTAATAATATATCTATATATGATGGAATCTTGAGCTAAGCATGTTAGTTTATATTTGAAGAGTGTTTAGCATTTATTCTCATTCACAGTATTTGTCCCGGGATAAAGTGAGCGATGAGGGAAGAAGTATATAGTATGAATATATATATGAAACGTTACTTTATATAAAATAGTGCGCGTAGCTGGTAAAAGGAGAATTATGTGAATGAGGGCCTAGTGCACTCAAGTGCGAAGTAAGTAAGGGCAAAAGCAAGCACATAAATATGTATATGAAAAACAGTCTTCATCGTTTCATATATAATACAACCGGGGGAACGTGCCCGTCGTCCTTTTATTCGCTTCTCTTTTCTCCCTCTTCGCTCTCTCTCTTTCTCATAAGAGTCATAATGAGGCTCATGTTCTGTCAAAAAGAAGGAGAAAAAGGGACGACAATGAGGTAAGCAGTATAAAATACTTGTATACTTTTTCGCTATTGAAAGTTGAGAAAAAGGATGAGAATGAGAAGAGATAAGGGAAAAAGACTGAAAAGAGGGAGTTTGTACTACTTACACTCACGATCAGTAGTAGTACTAGTTGTAGCTTTATACATGTTCGTAGTTATGAACTTTTGATTTTTGTGAAGGGATCTTTCTCCGGTTGATGTGAGAGAGCTCAGCTCGCTAAAGTGTGTAACATTAGGAGATTGCACAGTCAGACATCATCATATCACATAATAAACACATGAGAAAAGGATCAATCTATCTATCTCCAAAGCCTCCTTTTTTCTCTCTCTCTGTTGCCGATGATGGCATTTTAGAGAAATGATAGATAAATGTATTTCATTTGTCAGGTGCTTTTATCGTCTTCTGTAATGCTGAATGTATCGCCTTTCCCATTGCATTTTCTATTGTAGGGAATTTACACATTGTATACTGTCAGCATCGGGTTGCTGCTGGTTCGAGTCTCGCTTGATATAGCAAACATAACTTGGGTAGATTTGAACATAGAATGAAAAGGAAAGGTAAAAAAATGCATCATGATGCGTAGGTTTTGTTAACATCCACCGCTTTTTTCTTACTTCCCAACTAGATCGGATATCATAATACAAAGACTAGTCTACAAATTGGTCCCGGGTCTCCTAGTGTCGGAAATTCGGAGACGTCGAGACTTTTCCAGCAAGAATGGAATGGATCTCGTTGAGGCCGCTGAGTTGGCTTCTAACTCGATTGCAACGGAAATTGAAGCTTCTTCAGATCTGTCAACAGTCTTGTCTCTGGATGATGTGGTCAGCCTATCCGTCGAGTACTACAGAAGGTTTGTAAAACGTTTCTTTTACCGTTAGTCCCTTTTTTTTCTTACAAAAAATATTGTATTTTATTTTTGGCAATTTCATCAAACGTCATGTCAAATTTCAAGAGTACATGTGTACATCACACCGACCGACACAACGCCAATTTAACCTTCTATCAAAATGTGGGTTTGAATGGCATATACGTATGTAATTTCTGGCTTTCACGGTACCTATCCCACATCATTATCCTACAAAGACAAAACGTTTCTTTCCTATGCCTGCTAATGTATATAATATGCTCCCTTTTCGTTACTTATGTTTAAGCTTTATTCGCTTAATGCACGAATTGAAATTCATGATAATAATGCTGTCGCTTTACACATCTGTATCTGTCTACCTTTTCCCAGTTGCTATATTTTCATGTAAACGTGATCCCAAGTGTGATTCACGTTTGTCAGATTGTAGTCACGTGAATATATCACCTTTTCTGACAACCAAACACACACACACACACGGGTAAAAGGCAACCAAAGAGCTGTTGTGTACACCACGTACTTCTCACTCTCTTGCTCTGTCTTGAACATGAACACTCATTTCCAACCCGACGAGCTGTTTTGTTATCCTTGATCCTTTTTTACACATAATCTATTTTTCTACAGCAGATTGAAGGCGCCATATCACCATCCTCTCACATTTACTACGCTAACAATCTTCCGGCTACTACTCTACTTTAGCAAAGCAGAGCCTGTCAGCAACCTTCTCGCAATAAAACGATAATTATAGTCACGAGCGCACTTGTATTGTACTTCTTCCCTTGTTACGGTGATCTGTACATTCACCTGCTTTCTGTCTTTTTTTTCAACTCATTCTTTTGAACCTTGAACTGAAATACGTATGTAGTATGTGCCAATGTAATGGCAAAGAAAAACTAAAATGAGAAAACGTACGTGAAAGAACTTTTTTTTTGGCTGAGCTTGAGTCATTTTCTTTTCTTTTTACCTTGCGGTGGTGACCATACAAATAATATGTGTATCGCTTTTGTTAGCAGTACATTGCAATAATACTCTGCTTTTGCTCAGTTTGCTGAACCATGAAGAAAGGACAAGAGCAGGGAGGCAAGCACTCAAGAGGAAATTGCAACTTATGTATAATGTGTCGTTTGTTCAATCTCAATAAATCCCTCTTCAACTTGTTTACTCTTCTGCCTAACCTCCCAAATAAAAAGTATACGATAGAGTGAGAGAACAACCCAGTAGCTTGAACTAAACAATTTGATATGTGTTAGATAGTCTTGTCCTTCTTTTCCTTCCTGCTACCAACCACATTAAACTGAACCACATACCACAAAAAAAAGTTTACTCTCACTCACTCTGACTGTATACGCTACAAAGACAGTGAAAAACGCTATACTCTATTATAATCGAATGGAGATAATAAATATGTGGGAACCTTTTCCTGTTCTATCTAATGTAATGAGTACAGGCAATCTATTAATGAAAATGCTTTGGAAGCGACAAGTTAGCGGACAATGGGATTATCGCGGTGTTTATAATAAATGAGTTATTATGTATATTACACAAGTAACATTGTTTAGTTCAAGAAAGCTTAAGACATATATTTATTCTTTGCCATATAATCCATTGAAAGCGACTACCATTTTCCGGACCAAAATTCTGTAAAATTGGTCGAAAAGAGTCTTTTCTGTTTCAGCGATCGATTCAAAAATAGATAAATCTCTTTGCCGTGGAAATGTAAATGTGGCAAGGAAAGGAAAAGGAGCAGAACAGTTGGAGAAGGAAGCATAAAAGCGTAATAGTCTTCCTCTTTTAGTTTTGCATGCATGCACCACCATTCTAACTCTCCTCACTTTTTGCCTTTTTTTTCTTGATCGTTACCTTTTTGTTTGGTGCTCAGTATTCGTTTACGTAGATTTTCCTTGCCTGTTTTTTTGTTACCATTTGGCATTCTCATACATATGCTCGTTTTATTTCATATACTTTTTCCAAGTGGTCATGCTTTAAGGATCAACGTTCCTGTCCATTTACCTCGTAAATATGCCTTTCACTTTTCCTTTCCTCTGCAAATATCCCCCACAGTGACCGTGGATATTTGTACATGTACATTGTTTACTACCTTTAGCAAGTCCGAAACGAAAGAAGAAATTACAACTTATGGTCTGTGCAGATTGAACCTATAATCAATTTTGTATACACGTAGTGTGAAGCAATTGATGGGATACAAAAACTCAACTCTACTACTAATACAAGAAATTGCTTATCTTATCTTAAAATTACTGATAATTTGTTATCTCCTGTACACAAACCACTCTGTAAAATGATACCCTCCTCTGCTTCTCCCATAAATTTGAATGCTCAAAAATCCTCGAATGTCCTAAGCAAAGATTGAAAAGGAGTCTGACTTTAAATAGAACATGGAAAAACTGCATTAAGAATCTTCTTAAACTCCCCTAAAAATTCCAAATTTTTTCTCACTATTAGTGACGAAAATTCGGCCGTGCCAGAGACTAAAACTGCTGAAAATGGGAAGCAGACGCAGCAGCAACTGTCCACCAGTCAAACTCAACAAACACAGCATCAACAACAACAACAACAAAAGTCAAACGTCAAGTCAAGCAGCGTTAGTAGTAATTCTGGGGATGCCACCACTACCACCACCAGCTCTGCAAATCCCAGCATTTCTGACATCAGGAGTGATAGCAGTGATCAGGTATGTATTTGTATTTAAATATTTTTCCTGATTATTGCAAATATTCTATTTGAATGGTAATGAATTGAATGAATGAATGAATGAATGATGAAATGAGCGATGATTGAGTAAGAGTGGTAGTGCTAGAGATGAACTGACAACGGGGAACGTGCCATGCTTATCGTGCAATATAGTATTACGCATGCTGCATAATAATTTACATAATATTCGTTTGCTTTTTTTTTGCTGACGAGGGCATGATTAACGGAAGCGATGATGATGCTTTGCTATGACCCTGTTGTAGTATTTTGGCTTGTAATAATCAAGATAAAGTGGAAAATGAGTAGAATGATGCATGCTACAGAATGTATGAACCGGTAATCATTGACGAGAGTAGCTTGTGAGGTTTTTAGTGTCGCTTTTTAGGATAAGATAGCTCTGACAAAATGCAAAGAGATCACAATGATTTTTTTGAGGGTTGACTGTCCTCACATTGCGGGATAAAAATGGAAAAATATCGCATCAATACCACAATGCATGTGCCCACCAAAAAAATGTGTATACTTGAATATATATACCTAATCTTTTCAACAATGCCACAAGAAAGAGCACCAGCTGAGCTATCATACCTTTCTGTAGTGTGCTTGCTTACATTAAATGCAGGAAGTATACATGTATAAATCGTTAAAAATGCTCAGACTTGCACTTACTCGTTTCCTTCCTTGCTTTGCAAGCATATTACCGATTGCATCGCTCGCTTTTTAGCTTGGCTTGGTGGTGGTGAATTACAAGAAAGCAGTGTAGTATATTGCATGATGCTTTGAATGAACTCTAGTCTAGTCCTGCTGCTGCTGTGTAATAACAATGTTTGGATGCTTGCAGAATACTGTTGTTTAGACAGTCCTGTTAACGTAACGCAACGTTTTTAGGTGGTGGTGGTAAATAAAAATGATGGTATGGGAAATGAAATTGTGATTGTAAAGGATGTAGAGATGTATCAGATTCCTTTGGGTTTGAATCAAGCAAAAAAAAGTAATATTATCATAATCAGGTTGTCTAGTATGTTCTCCTGTCTTCCACCGATCTCTCGTACTTAATTTTCCAGTCGTGTCTCGTCAGCTTTTATACATTGTATACAATATGATGATGGGCTGAAGAAGGAGAAAACAGAAAAGACAAGTTTTTAAGGAAGGAGTGCACACTACATGATAATGATGATGATGAAGGATATGTCAAATATCATTATTGTAATAAGTAAAAAAAAAAACACGCAGGACCGGGTGCATGCACTTATTTTCGAGCTTGTATGTGTGTTGGTAATAATGTTTGTTGTTGTGTGTGAGAAATGAAACGAAAAGAATGAGGATATTGCATGAAGTTTTTAGAAGATTAGCTCAGTTCAGTGCATCATGCTCATATGAGCTCGATACTGATGGATGCATTGTGTAGAAGAGGAGCAGATTATTATAATAATCGTATAATACTGAGGATGGATGGAGCAAAGTAACATTGTATTATTATTATAGAAGGCACACAGACAGTCAGTCTGACAGAGAATGAAATAAAATTGTGAGCTTGAGCTCATAATAACTAATGTGTTGTTTGCGTTCAGCGCTTATGTCTTGCTTTGAATATATGTACTAGTATCCTTAAAGTTAACGTGTTGTGGATGTGGCTTTTGACTGATGAAATAAACTACAAAAAAGGCACATGAAAAATGGTAGGATAGAAAAAATATGTATTATGAATATGCTTCAGTCATGTATCTTCATTAAGCATATAATTCCCTTTTTTGTACCTCTTTAGCTCATTGACATCAGCAATGAAAAAAACGGGAAAAAGATAATATTGCTTACGGAAAAGTTTTTTTGAAAAAAAAATATGCTTGCATCAGAACACTATTTACTCGTAAGATAATAATGATATAATAAGATTGCGTTTGTTCATGCTAAATGTGAATAAGAAATTCATATACACTTCCCTGTCTGATGCTTTTGATGGGGAATATAAAGCTCTTATTTAAAATAGTCAGTAACAAAATTTTTGCCTCGTATTTCATTGCTAAGTTCGAAAGGCTTGAGGCGATGTATGCAGATGCAGGTTTATGGATGTTGTGTTATTGTTGATTATGATGAAGAGTCATGAGTTGGCTTACGCTTGTTGAATCTTAAAACTTTTTGTGTGCTGTACACAAATCCGCTTTTGAAGCAAGGCATTTGAAAGTAAATTGTCAAAGGGATGTTTTCTCAAATTCCGCCGGGCAGGTTCAAGTGCATGTTCAAGTACATACACACAAATGCTGTGTGATGTGGTGGATGTGTATGGAATATTATGGTTTGCATGTGAGTGAGGATCGTTAAATAGCTTTGATTTGTTGGGCAGGATTGTCAGAGTTGTCACACCCTTTGATGATGAGAAAAAAATGCAGACTCATTTTTTGAGTGAGTATTAGCTCCAACTGCTTTTTCGCTTTTGGTTATTAGTAGACAGAACAAAGAGGAAAAAGTTGTGCATTCCAGTCCGAAAGTGAGAGTGAGGGCTACTACTCATTTGGGGTTTTAAATGCTTCATTTTGTCTCTAATCGTAGTTTCATGCACCTTTTTGTTTAAAAAAATTTCCCATTGTTGTAAAAACATTTTTCTTGGCACTTTAATCAACTTTTTTCTCTCGATAAGACTAGCAAAAACACTTTAGAAGGAGTTGTTTTGATGTATCTTATCTCATTTTTAAAAGTAGATACTTTGTGTAGTCCCGTTAGAGGGATTTTTAGCCTGGTTGAAAAATGAATGAATGAGGAATGAAGTAGATTAATATGTATGAATTTTTATATATAGACATTCATTTTTTACCCTGAGGAAATGAAATGAGGATAAGAGTAAAAAATGTTTAGAGTTTGTACTTTATTTATCATCACCACCGTTCCCAACAAGTTAAAAGTTCCACAAGACTGAGCATTTGATTGAATTGAGCTCGTGTGCGTAAAAATGCAATAGTTTGACAGGGTTTGTCAGCACTACAAGCGCAAACGATCCACTTCTCCCTACTTTTAAATAATACTTTCTTCACATTTGTGTCCTACACACTACAATACAATGTGTAGTAGAGCTTGAGCTGCTGCTGATGTTGTGGAAGACAGGGTGGTGGAAAATGGTACTTTGTTGTGTGGTAAAATAGTAATATCATCACATCAACTCGGAGGGAAGTTAGCAAAAAGATTTCTGACAAAGGAGAGAAGGGGAGCATTTTGAGTAAAGTAAGCAAAGTAAATGATGATGGTGATCCGGATGATACAAAGCATTATTCATACAAGGAAACAAGCCATAGAGGAATGTAAAACGAGACATGAGAGAATAGTAGCAACATTGGTGGTGGTTTTTAAGAGTTGTGAATAGCAAGTAGAGAACGCAAACATGATACATAATATTAGGCATTATACACATTTGATGATATGATGATGATGATGATACTCTCTGCAAGTAGTACTGCAGTAGCGCAGTAGTAGTGATAGACATGCTGATGATGTTGATGTATCTGCAATAGTAGTAATGTTGATATGCGATGTATTTTTTTTTGTTAGAACGCTTTTGCTTTATATATGTATGTTTGTTGTATTGAGTGACTGAGTGAAGAATGGAGAAGAATGAGTGAGAGATGCGGAGATGAGTAGAATAGGAAGAGAAGTTGATGATGATGATGATGACGACGATGATTTAAAATAAAATACCTACTGGGATGTAATGTGATGTAGGCCAACGACCGGAGGTATCTCCAATGTCCTGCGGCTGTTTCGGTTGGCTTACTCAAGAAATTTATTCGGATGAAGTATGGACTCTCTGACGACTACAGGGTAAGTTTTTAAATTTTTTTTTCATTCCGGATTTTCCGATTTCTTCCCTTTCTATTTTACCGAATTGTATGGAATGCTGGGGTAAAAATTGAGAGCATGTCTGAGTAAAATTGGAATGGTTATACTGCATTTCATTATATTCCACAGTTGCATTAAACTGGCATCTATAAAAATGCCAATTTCGACAATAAAGTTCTATTGAGACTGCCCATAATTCTTAAGGGTTCCTTCATTTAAATTTAACTATTATTATTGCTATGAATGTGGCATTTATAAATGTTCTTTTAGACTTTCATTTCTGAAAAGTCTGAGGCTTTCATCTGCCCATTTCTACCAAGCATCGTGTAAGCTTAATGAACTACATCATTGGCAAGAAAATAACTGATACGAAAGAATGTAACTTTTCTTTTACGGACGAATGAAAGAACCATTTATCATGATTATGCTAAAACAAAACTTGGGTAAAGGCAAATGGATTTTTTACGTAAACATCCGCATTAGTTGGCTCAAAATTGATGAAGTATGAAGCAAACGGTTTGAAGGTGCTGAGCAAACGAGACTATATTTTTTATGCCGGCATTACATAAGTTGAGAATAAAGCATTGATATTGATACCGCTACAAAATCACTGCTGCAGTTATTTGCTCGTTTTACCCTGATCTTTTTTATCCTCATGTAGAAAATTTGGGTTAACGAGCACAAAAGTGAGAGAGAGAGGCAGGCACGGTTTCATTGTTTTATGTAATAACACAGTTATACTACCACTAGGATTGGTAGGTGAAACTAGTTGTATTGCATACCAGCTTTAGAAAAATGAGGCTGGCTGGCTACAGAAAAAAGCAATCCGGACTAGTGATAAAAGTTACTGTTGTACTGTGTGCTGGGTTGCTTTTTGTGCTATACCATTTTGGTGCCGGAAATGGAGCAGGATTTTAGCACACGCATGGATTAAACTGAAAATGACTATGCTAAGGTTGTATGTAATTGGAGCACGAGATTTGTCATAAATACAAAATGCACTGCATATCTCCCATGAAATCAAATGTCAAGTATTGTTAAACCGTAGATTGCTATCATCAGATTCAAATTGCTATACAATGTGCTCTTTTTGTTTAACTAAGCACAAGCTGACCGGGCAAAATCGCCAATATAGGTTTTAAAAAAATGTGCTATCTTTATGCTATTACAACTCTGTTTGAGTGTTGAGCTTTTGATTAAAAACCTTTCAGAGGGCATCATAACGAAAAGAATTTGAACTCATTTGATGGTAACAGATAGGAGAATGGCGTCCGTTATCAGTTTGGCATCTGATCACGCATACGTACCGGTAAAAGTTCGTCATGTCATAATCATTGAAGCACTTGAGAACAAGACCAAATGTTGTACGTGCATATACTGTATTCATTCCCTCCATTTTATCATTAGAGCTCTGATGTATATATGCCACTCTGACATCAGAATGGATACAGAACAGAAAAACTATAGTTTTTTTTATAGCCATGCACCATGCAAATGTGTACAACACTTGACTTGGTGTGAATAGTGGTACAGGTTGCTAAAAATATTCACGTCTTCACAGTTGTGTACGTTGCATTGGTATTGGGGTCAAGTTAGAAAATGTGAGTAAAATGTTGTACATTCGTAGAGTGGAGAGGAAGCGACATTTTTATGTCTTCATCATCACCATCGCCTGCCCTCATACTACGATACGATACGATCCTGAAAGAAATGTAGAGAAAGGAAACGCTAACGCTCCGCTTCTTCCAGAGAAGTAAAGTGAGCGTTACACTTTTGACGAGTCATTCTGCTTGATTTTAAGGATATTTTTTCATTACTACTAACTTGACTGACTACCACTCCAACAGAAATGGATGCAATGCAGACACACCAGCAAGAGAGGAAAACCATAAGTTGGGGATGGGAATAATAGGAGCATTATGAGCATGAGAAGAGCTTAAAATTTGGAAGTTATCCAAAGGAATGGGATGATTTTTACGAATTTTTCTTGGCTGAAGAAGTATTTCGTTTTTAAAAAACCGGTCTCAATGTCATTTAGGGGGTGTTGCCTTCGTATGCAACTGTGAGAAACTCAATTCATGTCACACACACATAGCACAGTATGCTTCGGCTTTGTCGTTCACACAAACTGCCTAGCCCCATTTATTTAATGATCATTGCATTACTTTGAATTGCCGTAATGGATTGATGTGTCAAATATTCGTATTAACAAACTTGTATTTATGCATGTCAAGCAGTTTAAGTGAAAATTAGAAAGACTCAAAAGCTAATCAACGAGAAAGATATGATTTTGATTATGTAATGATCTCATGTTATGGATGAAAACGTTATAAGCTCCCAGCAAGTCCCAAGATTAACAACAACAAGGCAGCAACTTTTTCAGACTCACGAATTTCATGTAATCTTCTGCAATTCATATTAGATTTAACGGTTTGAAATCTTCAATCCTTTTTCTCTAAAAGCTCCTTTTTTCTTCCACTCTCAAAGACTTTTTTTTAAAGCCCACGTTTTGTAATAATACGATTTATACTCATTTATTTGATATTTTTTTGTTTATCCCCTTCTCTGCAGGTTGATTTGCTGTACAATGGAGATCGTGACAGCATTTTGGAGAATGACCTGACTCTCCTCGATGTGGCGTTCATTTTCAAATGGAACAAGGTAAGATATGAATTTTCTTAAATACAAAATAGTTAGTTTTAGCTTCTTCATTCCTTGCATGCATAAAACTGTCGAAAACTTTGTCTTCTGCGAACATGCTTTTCATCAAATTAACTTTTTGAGTTCACTACTTCTTCTTTACGCTTTTTTTATTTATGTAATCTTTGTCTGCTGCAGTAGACATAAATTTGGCTGATGAAATTTTTACTTGCCTTTTCCTTGTTTTTCTTCCCTGCTACAAGAAAAAGTACGCGAAATTTTTTATTACTATAACTTTTTATGTATATCGTCTAGCATGCGACTACCACTTACATAAGGACGCATGTAACTTGAGAAAACGGTAGTCAGTAGTGCTACTACTCGAATATTTTGTTAAGTCAGCTTTTAGCTTGTTTGATACAACCACGCATATTCATAAAAACCATGTGATCAAGAAATCTTGAAGGAATCCCTTGAATATCTCTCATTTAATTCCTTGCGTTCCTTTCCACATTTTTATGGGAAACATGGGCACTCATGTAATGATGATTATGATGATGATAGAACAATTTTCCAGCCCAACATTCACTAACAATGTTGATTTGCCTCAGTCCAGCATTTTGTATTGTCTTCCCTGAAGAATTTTTATTGTATGCCACAACCACCGTGTATTCTCAGATACAAGTCACGCATAAAAAGTTATTATTTTCCCTGGCATAATATTAGCTTTTTTTTGCTGGTTACTTTACCAGCAGAATGAAAGCAACCGGCAGCATAGCATCAGCGTTTCCTTTAGAAATGCACAATTCATCTTGTTCCTTCTCTAATAAAGGTATACAACCGTTAACACTGCATTGAAATACCTACTCGTTTCAACATGCTTCCATTTTTTTCCTTTAATATTGTATTCCCAAGACTGATTTTCATTTTTTGCTACCAATTTCTCCCTGCTGCTTGTATATTCATATATTGTAGGCTTTCCTCACGAAGCAACCTAACCAGGCCGACAAAATCATTTATTCTGTTTCTCCTCCTCCAAATGCTCAACCCTACGTTGTACCATTTAATCATGCATGTATCATTACCATCGAAAGTTGAAAATTGAGCTCCTTTAGGAGCAATTACAGAACATTATTTCATATATGCCGGTTGTATGTACATTAATATGTGTATTAGGTCCGCATAAAAACTAAAATCCAAAATGCTTTCCTTGTTCTTTCACTTGAACAGGAATAATATATGCTGCTATTATTTTTAAAAAATCAATATTTTCAGAGACGTGTCATTATCTGCAATAGGAAGTGAAGAAGGGGTAAACTGACAGGGCTGGAGCATTAATTTATAATAAATTGCTTTCTGATCGCAAAATAAAAAAAATGGCAGCTTCATTGCTAAAGGCAATTAAAAAACATGAGAACTTTTCGTTTTGAACTTTTCTGGGATATCAAACTGAATACCGACTCAGCGTGGATAAACTCTGTATGTATTGTCTTTTAAGATCTTTTGTAGAATACGTGAGTGTCTTCTTATAAAGCGTCTGAGTGTGAGTAAAGTATTTTAATTTGAATTTAATGCCTTATTAAGTGTAAAAGCAGAAGTGGGTGGCCGTGATGGGGTGGCATCTTCTCCAATTCCTGTAGATAGATACACTTCTTGTCTCTCTTCTTCTCTTTGAAGCAGTGGTTGAAGAGCAGCATGCTGGTGCTGGTTGGTATATTATAGCATATAAAGTTGTTGTTCCTTCTTAACATGAACTATTAATCTTAACCGGCACAATGTAATGTGCGTAGTATGTGTTATACATACAAGCATGTTTCGTCTTCAGCGGCTTACAACTTCTCGAGACAATAAATGCTTTGTACAAAGCAGGCTATCTATTTTGTGTTTTTGTTTATAGCTAGCATAGCATGGTTTTGACGACGATATCATCATCTTGTGTCTTGTCTGCTTAATATAATGTTTCTTTTATCTAAATTAGTATATGTGATATGTGTATTATTATGGTTTACTCTGGTTTTTTTCTTTTTTGTAGTCATTACATTATTGCTAATTTGTCTTTTGCATATTTCTTACAAAAACTGGGATGTATCTGTATCAACTAATAAATTCTATTTAGCTAGAGTTGTATATGACATGGGTACACTTTTGGTAATTACAATAATTATTTTGCTCTCTGTGAAGTATATATGTATGCTTTGTTATTTTGGAGCTTTTGCACCGTTGCTCAGAATAACTCTTTTGTGAGTTCAGCATAAGTGATAAAGCTGATAAGGAGTTGTTAGAAAACAGGAAGCAAGGAATAATGGAATTATTATTAACAACAATAAAAAGAAATGTTGTAGAAGTAACAATTGTCTTGTGGAAGTTGCAACGCCTCACAAAACACAATGGCTGGATACAGAGAGTTGTATAAACTTGATAATATTGTGCATTTGTAGCCCTAATTTCATTCACTCGAGTTGTTCTGTCATACGCACAAACAGTTTTATGCGTAACCATCCAAACTTTCATTTACTCTTTTCCATATGGATGATGTTATAGCCACAGATTCTTGTGCGGTATTGTTATGTTTTCCCCAGTATAAAATGAATGCTATTCGGGCAGGGTTTTATTTGGAACTTGAAAAGTTTCCCGTGGAATTGTAGTGTTAACAGCATTGTTTTTGGGAGTATTTCTTCCTTTCCATAATAGACTAACTACTTCTCCTGCTACGCACATTATATACATACCTACCTGCTTTTATACTCTTAAGATGAAGGCTTTATGCTGGATACAGTGAATGGAATAGTTGGATTATGCTTGTTATCCAGTCTCTCTCTCTCTCTAAGCATTCCAAACTGATATGTATGAACTGTGAAGTTATACGTATAGAATATTGCCCTCTGATATAACCTTCCTTGAGTTTGTATGTATTGTATACGCGTGCAAGGGAGACGTAGTGGGATCGATAAATCTTTTGGGTTCGCTCACTTACAAGGCTCACAACCAAGCAAAAGAGAACTTTGAGAGAACCGAGCTTTGAAAAGCTTTAGAATGCTGAAGACGAGGCAGCATTTTACTACGCTCACGCTTCTCCTCACTTCACTCCGTTTACCTCTACTACGTAGCAAGTTGCGTTGGCTTTGACTGGTCTGGCATGTATGTATGTATATATACTCAAGTATTACGCCTCACCAACTGGAAGAAGAAGCTCTTCCTAGGAAAAATGTACATCCAGTGACGTAGAGCAGTATACTGAAGGACGTTATTTTAGGAACGTTAAATGCATCTAATGTGTAGGATTCCTTATATATAAGTACATATCCATACTACCTACTACATTGTATTCATACAAAAGTCAACATCTACAAAAGTATCAGGGTTTCCTCTGCGTGTTACGTAGATTCATTTATGATGATGATGATAATGCTATGAGGCATACGGCGAGGCATTGTATAAACATCTCTCATTTAGATCTCAGAGCTTTGGATAGGATTTCTGGACGAAAGCAACGATATGATGATATTCTCATTTATTTCTTGTTTTTAGTAGTGTGGGTTTTGTACATACATTTTTTATATATAGGCATTAGGTAATGTATTTTCAGAAAATTGAACGTGCAATGCTTGCTCCTATTCAAATATGTTTTCTGAAAAGGTGTGCATGTATTGAAGTATGTAAGTATGTATGATTGTATGTATGAAAGGAAAAGGGTTGCAGCTCGTTGCCTTTGAGTACAGAGATAGAGGCTGGAATATGATATGTATAAAATAAATTTCTTCTGCGTATACTTTTATATGCTGATATGTAATATGTTGTTGAGATAGTTTTTTGTGCATCCAGCACATGGCTGATGGTATTTCATTTAGACTCAAGCGTCTTTGCTGCAATAGAAATACAATCCAAGCAAGTAACCCTTTTTTCTACAATTTTATAAAAATGTATTGCATAGCCTTGTGTCGGGTGATGAGATTCCTGGAGTTGAGAATGCAGTGCGTGAACTTTTTGTTCGGTTTGTCGTTCACGAACTGGAGGCTTTCGTCGTTCATTTCTTAAACA
Source organism: Orchesella flavescens (assembly GCA_964034955.1). Classification (NCBI taxonomy): domain Eukaryota; kingdom Metazoa; phylum Arthropoda; class Collembola; order Entomobryomorpha; family Orchesellidae; genus Orchesella; species Orchesella flavescens. The sequence goes on along the minus strand of OZ035955.1, from coordinate 16,896,544 downwards.
CCATCCTGTAAAGCTATGTAGCGAACTGGTTAGATTGTCTCATTTTTCTCCGTCAAGTGTGGAAAACCACAGTAAAGGATCCTGTCACCAAATAATGTTTATATAATGCTTCAACTTTGATTTCATATTTATTATAATAACATTTTTGATTGCTTTGAATTTGAATAATTTTCATATTATACTTTTCTTGTGTTGTGGCAACAAACAATAAAATTGAGGCATTACTTTGTGATCGATAGTATCACATAAGGATACTCCAATTTTTGAAAGGTGTTTCAGTATAAAGTATACTTATGCAGCAGGTGACAGTTGAAAGGCTCACTCATCTTCTTTCCTCATGGCATTTTTATCATGTGCTGCGCTGTATGATTCTAAAGACCAGTGTCGGCATGGTCAAATAAATGACAACATGCAGTCTTCTGAATCTTCAATTTCATTAAATGCTCTTAATTCCCAAATAAGGTAGTGTTATGCGTGCGTCCACGATCAACTTTTTCAGTTTACCGATTATTGTATGACTTTAGCCTTTTTTTGCTGGAACATAATCTTTTTGTTTCCTTCATCATTTGGTGTGATAAATCCGTATTCTTATTAGAAACAACTAGTTTAAGCATGCTCTTACATTTCTGCGTAACTTTTCAAGATCTAAACTTTTGTAAGTTTTTGAGAAAAAATCTGACTTAAAAAAATCTCTTGTGCCTTGACTTATTCTCTCAAGGTGTTTAAAACCTGGTGAAAAATACCTCTGCGTTCGCAAGTAGCTGTTTAGTGGTAGAGTGCGAATTTTTCTTAAACTACCTCGTACGTTACATACGAGGGATTGTTTGGGTGAAGTACGATCGGTAAATGATTACAGAGTAGCAAATATGTACGTTTAGGCCGAGCCTTTTCACGGCGCATGTAGAAGCATCATTCGTATTAAATGGAGTACATAAAGTACACCCATTTAAAGGAATATATGCTCACGTTTTGGTTACAAACTACCAGTAGCATTTTCATGTAATTAACACAAATATTCATCACAAGCATCCTTCTCTCGTTTTTTCCTGTTTTTGGCCAGCTTTTTGTGTATTCAGCACGCTGGAAAAGAGAGGCGTCTTTTAAGATATGAGTGGAGCGTGAGTGTAAATATGGATTATCATGTTCCCTTCCCTTGCTGCTGTTGATACCGTTAATTACATTCCTTTTTTCATGCTGCAAAGAGAAAAATGGACGCGGTATGCATGCTAATAATATAATAGTAATAATAATTACCATGTACGGAGCAGAGTAATTCTACATTTTCTGGAATGAAGATGCAAGTTTTCATGGTTAATGCTACATTTTTCCCATCCTCGTTTGTATTAGTACGTCATTTTAATGTGAGTTCTTCAGACACCACTGCCGAATATGTAATTAGTTGTATAAAGCCATTTATTCCTTACATCTATGGAGTTATTACACAATTCTTATTAATTTATGATTAAAGTCCTCAAAAAACATATCATACATCACCAAAGGGGTAAGATAAGTTAGGCAAAGCTGGCAGTATACATTTGTATCCTTTTGTGAATCCAACATGTACACGTGATACGGAATCATTAGCGTTTTATTTCATGTTCACTCCACGATCCTTCTTCTTTATAAGGAGAATCAAGCTGTCTTGCTCTTGCCTTGCTTTTGTTAGCCAGATCCTTGAAAAGAAAGAAACAAAAGCTTGTCCAGGGCGTATTCTTCTTGTTCATATTTTGATTCATATATAATAAAAAAAACTTTCCATACATTCTTCTTCTAGACAACTTGCTTGATGGTGGTGGTGGTTTGGTTTCGTCAAGTATAAAAAAATGTATGGAGCTAACTGCTACCCAACCTCATTCCACCACTTGTTTTTCCTCTTTCCTGTTAAATGTTTGAGGTAGTTTGCATTTGTAATGTGTGAAAATGAAAAATACATGTATTGGTGTGCAAAGCTGGAACTGACATGAGGAAGGCCATATTATATATACTTTACTTGGAGATATATCTATTATTTATTCCAAAGAGTAGGCCAGTCCATCCATCTGTTACGCAGATTAAGACGATTAATGAATAACTATCATCATCTTATCTTTATATTACACGCTAGTTATTATACTAAACCAAACCACCAACATCTAACACGTTTGTAGGTGTGTGCATCTAATACAATACAATCCAACACGTAATACTACTATTGCAGTGATTATTGAACACACAGTGAGGCTTTCTATTATTATTATAGCTGTGTGGTGATAGTCTTTGCATTTTTACTTTATGATTCCTTTGAAGGATAAAAAAAGAATTACTTGGAGCATTCAAGGATTTCTGCATTTGTAGTGATCTGGCTTGGCTTGTACAATTTACGTCATCTTCTTTTCTGTACTCTTGTACAGTATATATGCGTGTTGTTGTCTTGTTGGCCTGTCGTGCATTTTTTATGTCCTCTTCTGCCACTGCACTGTCTGCTCACTTCACTCAGATTGTGAATAATATGTAAGACTAAAGCTGTTCTACATGTCGTATGATATTCCATACCAGCGAATTGTTGTTAGTATTATTGAGAATGTCCCAGTCTTTTTTTCCTTCTTTTGTTCTTTTTAGTTATCTGAGCATACGTAATGATATTACATATTATTATCATATTATACATATGTGTGTGTGTTCCTCTTCTTTTATTTATTTGCTATCATGTCGGTCCAAAAAGATTACGGATAGGTTGTAGCCGTTGTAGGTGCTTTCATATGTTTCTTGTAGGAGAGTGAGAGCCAACAAAATTCAAAATGTATATATTATACTCTATTTCTACTCTCACTCGTATTTTTTTACGTGTACTTCTTTGTGTCTGTTCAGAATTACACGGCACGTATCGATTTCCATGCAGAAAATTCACAGGTTCTTTTATTTCTTTGAGCGCACATATGTATAGCCATCTATTTATTATATGAAATGAGCATTTTTAGTCTAGATAGAAAAGAACATGTTCTCTGCAAGAGAGAGAGAGAATTTGAGCAATTTGGATCACTTCTGTGTCTGCTACCACCACTGCTACACTCCTTTTTCTTTATTGCCTTGAAGTTTCTAGGACAGATGTGAGTACACACGCATACATTTGTATATTTTTCCACGACTCGGTTAACTTAACACCATATATGAAAGGATGGTTGGTCTCTTTTTGCAAAAGCAAAGAAAAACATGTGTACTAGATGTGTGCTACTATGGACTTTTGTTAGTAAGCCACTCATCAAACTGGTAAATGTTCATCACATGAGTAATTATTATTCAGAATAATTGCGCAAGAAAACTGCTTTGGTACTCTCCCTTTGCCCAATCCTTCTTTAAACTTTTGTTGAAAATTTATCATTCACTTGATCTAACAGGCTGTCAACACGAAGACAATTTTCATTGTTTTCATAACATTTGCGTTTTACAATGTTTCATGAAAACAAGGCATCCCAGTCAAATGTATTATTATGCCCAATTTAATTATAAAAAATTATATTTTCCCAACAATATATCGCGTTAATACATATCCATTTCATATACATTGTACGCATAACATGGTCTGACTTTTGTTTTTGCTTCTTTAAATGTTATGCCCTGCTTCGCATGTGCTTTTGCTGTTTAATAGATAAAATATTTTTCATGTCTTTTCTTTTAAAAAAATACGAAATTTTTAATGAGATCAGGAACGGAAGGCATAAATTCAGCTAAAGTGGTATGTATACGTATATTTATGCTAGAAAATTCTACGTATGTTTTGTAGGATGAGCCGATGAAGTTCCACTACCGAATTTTTGAGAGACCAGTAAAGAGCATCCCAGTTTATTCTGGAATGAAACGACCTGCTCCACCCGTGATGGATGAGCCCCCCGATGATGACACTGCATCCGGACCCCACAACAGATCATCCATGTTTTCATCTTCATCTGCTCCATCATCTAAACTTCCTCGTCTCACAGACAGTACTAGTACAAGTGGCAATCAAGGAAGTGTGCCCAATAATAATACATCTGGGAAATCTACGGCAACATCAGCTCCAACAACAACAACAACTGCCGTCGCCTCCACCGCCGCATCCACCTCCGCAACTCCCGTGAATCAGTCTAGTAAATCATCAAATTCTAGTGCAACTACTCCCACCACCACAGCCAAGCCGCCGGAAAAAGAGGAAGTGGAGGAGGATGAGGATGACGACGAGGACGATGAAGAAGACTACGAATTGGTAGAGAGGAAGTCTCACATGAAAGGAATAAAATCTTCTCGTAGACATAGTATTAAGGAAAGCTTGAAAAGGTCAGTAGCTTCTAATTTACGTTCACACATCTCACGGTCACATTCCACAGATTCCAAGAGTAACACCACAGAGTCCGAGCGAGAATCTAGAAATGAGAATGGTTTGAATAGCTCGAATACTAGCAAGCGTGAGTTAGGATTAAAGAGTTCAGGCAAGAAAAAAGGTAACTCCAATGATGGAAAAGAACATAAAGATGCCAGAGGCAGGTTAGGTTCATCCTCATCATCATCATCCAAAGGTTGTGAGCAGCAACAAACGACAGGCTCACTTAAACTCTCAATCTCAACTTCTGGGGTCACCCCAGTCGTATCATCAAGCATAGTTGGAGAAAAGAAAGAGCCTTTAAAGCTATCATTGGGTTCTGTCTTGGCAAAAGGAAATAAATCGCCTGAGCGAAAGCATAAGCATAAACATCATCATCATCACCATAAGCTGAGGCACAGAGAAAAGCAGAGCAAAGGGGTTGCATCAATCGTTAGCCAAAAACCATTGAAACTCAGTTTTACACTTAGCCCTCCATCTGGAACCACCACCACCTCCCAGTCTAACAACCAGATTCAGGGAAACCAAAGTCAAAATAAAGCTGGTCCAATAAAGCAAGCATCCTCAACATCAAGTCAAGATTCTGGAATCGAGGTGAAAGAGCAGCCAGCAAAGAGCAAAGTAGTTGTTGGGATGCAAAATTATAACAACTCTGCTCGAACCAGTTCATCAGCACATGGTCATTTAAATAACATTAGCAAGAGCATCAGCGTTAGTGTCAACACGAATGCAAACAACCACAACAACAGCAGCAGCAGCAGCTCCATTATTAACAAAGGGGACCAGTACGGAAATAAAGTTTTATCTCCGGCCGAACTCATACCAAAGAACACAGGGATGGAAATTCAGCCCACAACCATGCCCATCTCATCATCCTCATCATCATCCCACAGCCAGATTAGTCAGCAGCATCAGCATACACAACAGCAAAGCAATGTCTCTTTGAGTGGTAGCAGCGGTGGTAATAATAACAGTCATAAACATTCCCACCCATTACTACCGGACTCTGTCCATGTTCCAAAGTCCGTGACTCTGATACCAGTGAACCCCAACACGATGAATCTCCAAAATTCTTTGGTTGGGAAAGGGAACTCATCCCAAGAGAAAGGAGGCTCAGGATCTCAAGGCAATCAGAATAGGATCAATGCCCACACTTTCACTCATCCTATTACAAATAAGTCCTTACATCAAATTACCGTGACTGAGGTTCCTCCACCACCAAAGCCAAGTGGTAGCCTAAACATGATGCCCAACAATATTTCCTCCAACAACACTCATTCCTCCATCAGTGGCAGCACAAGTAATCCAATTGAGAAGGTAATAGCAAATGCCGCCAACAACAAGCCTCAGTTTAATGGTCCGGGAAGCATGGAAATAACAAAGATATACTGTGGCACAGCCAAGGAGAACCCCGCAAAGAAGTTGAAGGATAGGAAAGGATTGGATATCAGTATTACTGGGATACAAGGCTCAGGGATAAATGTCAGTGTTAATAAATCAAGTCAAAAACTTGAGGAAGCGCTGAGACAAAAAGTTAACATAGCAATTGGAGGAGGAAATAGCTCCATTTCAGTTACACCAGCACCAAACAACAACAACTCGTCCATGAGCTCAGGAAATAATAATAATATGGGAGCTGGCAGTAATAATATCAGCAACAGTGGTGGACAAGTAAATAAGATGAAGTCAATTTCAACAGCAGCAAGTTTGTTGAGTGGAAAGATGCCACCTGGCATTACCATTGGCCCTGCTACTGCTCCTACTTCATCCGGTATTTCTTGTAATAATGCGGCAAGTAATAATAACAGCAATAATACCGGGTCTGGGGCTGGGAATAATAATAACGCTGCAAGTAACAACATTGTAAAAGGGCTAGGGTTCACTTTGCCCCCTCATCTCACCGCACATCCTCACATTCCCAACAATATGAAAAATGCAAATAATAAAATGAAATCTGATAAATCTTCTTCAAACACCATCAATATGAATAACAGCAGGTTGCTAAACAAAGACAGCATTTCCATAATTGGAAAAGGGAATGGGAATAATGTTGGTGGACTACAACAACCACCTCCAGTTGAAATCACGATTAGTGCTTCTGGAGGCAACAATAAGACTCACACCAACATTACCAGTCGTGGAATTAATATAATGAGCAAGTCAAAGATGAATGATCCTCTTGCATCCATTTTTGATATAACACAAGGCATCCGGAAGAGTCCATCACCGACAAATAACACCAAAGACACAAAGAATGTTGTAACAAGCACAGCAATATCAATGCCATCAATAAGTTGCTCCATGCCTTCTTCAAATTTTGTGAGCACAACGGTATCATCATCCGGATCAAATAATAATAAAAATAATATGGTTAACAAGCGGCCATACGATTTGACGGCAGCTACTACACAAGGTAGTAACAATAATAAAAAGGTGAAGGAATCTCCTGAAGTGAAACGAGCAAGATCCGCATCCACCTCAAGTGAGCCTGGCAAAGCGAATAATAATTCATCATCTGCTGCTGGTAAATCAAGAGATGCCGAAATTCCTTTAGATCTCTCTGGCAGATCTACACGAACGACGCCTCCTCTAATAATCCCTCATCGTGAGTCTTCCAAGTCTCCCAGCGTAAGTGGAAGTACAACTACTAGCAACGCTTCCAGTGAAAAACGTGCTCCGAGTAAAAGCCCAGAAACCGTTAAAGTAGGAATCCCTATCGCCCCATCATCATCTGCCACTCATTGTAACAATTTCCTCTCAGCCAAAATCAATCAAAAACAGCAGTCTAAAGGACAATCTCAATCTGTTAGCGTGTCAAAATCTTCACCAAATCAGGCATCAAAAATTGGTTCCATTGTGGATAGCTTGGCTCAGAAGCAAGCACAGCAACAACAATTACAAATTCAGAAAAATTCTCAGAATAATATCCAGCAGCAAAGCCAACAACAACAAAATCATCACCAGCTCCAACATCGTCATCATTCCTCATCAACACCAACGTCAAATAATTCCTCTTCGTTGATTACAAGCCCAAATAGCAGCAACATTAATGCACATTCCAACAACATGGGCAGCGCTAATAACAACGTGTCAAATATGAAGGCAAGTGGGGGTAATAGTGGCGGTAGTAGCGTGCCAAGTATTAAGGTGAGCCCAGTCAGTAGCAGCAGCAACAGCAACAACATGAATAAAGGTCCAGCCTTGCCCAACTCTTCTGGCTTAGGTAGCCCCATTACAGGTTCATCATTGGGCTCACCAGCCATACCCATGACATCGCCATCTCCACCAGGAGATCACTTGCGTAATTTATGGACCCTATCGGATACCGCAGCCCGACAAGGGAAACTCAATTCAATGAATGAACTCCTTGCTGCTGCGAGCCTTTTCTCACCTCCTGGTCATCCTCATCCTTTAGCTGGTCCACATCAACTAGCCGGATCCCCTTCCGGAGCTGCTGGTGCATTTAATCCTAACATGTTTGCACAATTCAGTCATCATTTAGCATCACTTGGCGGAAATAAAATTCCTGCAGGAATGTTTGATCCTCATATAATGGCTGCTGCTTTAAATGCTCATAGTGCACATGCAGCAGGGCTAAGAATGCATCATTTTGTTGGATCGATGAGCCCTCCACTCAATATACCAAATGCATTCTATCCTCATGGAGCTCCTAGCCAACAACCATCCCCAGTTTCACCAGCAGCAGCAGCTGCTGGAGGCTTAAAAATACCAAATGTCACTCCAAAACCAGCAAATACTTCTAGCACTGGGGCAAAGTCAAATCCCATTCCATTCGCACCACTTTTCTCTCATTCTGTCCCGGTATCTTCTCCGAAATCACCAAACTCATCCATTCTACCTTCACCCGGAACTGCCAAATCTCCAACAACTGCGTCTATTATTGGTAGTAACAGTAGTCCACCAGTTCTTCCTTTTACAACCTCTGCATCTTCCATGGTCAACAATGTATTGAGTAATCACACCAACTCTACATTATTATCATCATCATCATCATCATCTGCATCAGAACAGAAACATTCATTTTCCTCTAATAACAACAAGAGTAGCGGTAGCAGCACCTCACTCCATCACAACTCCTCATCCTCAACCCATAATACTACCAGCATCAAGAACACAAAAATCAATGGAACCATGTCAACTCCTTTACCCGTCTTTCCTCCCGGGATCCATAACCCTCTGCTAGCTTCCCGTTCTAGTAGTAGTAACAGCGGCAGCAGTAGCAGCTCTACAAGCAACTTGCAGTCTGGCAATAATAGCAGCTCCACTGCTTCCAAAACTTTTTCTCCTTTTGCACCAAACAAAATGAACATAAGTAAAGGAGGCATTCCAAACAGCATGAAGATCTCAAATTTTTTACCAAGCAAGCCAAAAGATTCTCCATCTGATGCAAATGCTGAAGCTACGATTACAAGTGGTAGTAACTACCATATTCCAGTTTCCCAAGCCAAGCCAAATTTTTCCTTGTCTCCAACACGTTCCCTTTCAAATTCATCTTTGAGCCCTGTTCCATCAGTAAATATTCCAAAAGGCCCTTTACTCAAAGAAAGTCCTGTTAGTCCTGTCAAGGCTTTGGTTACCACAACTGCTCCTAATAGTAATAATAATGCCAACGCTGGCGTACATAAGCCAAGCAGTATGACGTGTGCTTCCCTCCTTCGTCCTGACTCCACTTACTCAAAACCCTCAACTCATCCAATGCTGAATTCATTAAGCCCAACCAAAGGGGATCAAGGAGGTTTGGGATTATGTTCAAGTCGGAGCAGAACCCCTTCTTCAGAGTCTGCTCTGTCTCCAGGTTCTTTAGGTATCAAGGCAATCTCACCAGGGGCTGTTTCATCCAATAAGTCTCCTAATGGAAGTAAGGATGTGTTTCGCACTGAAGAAATCAAGTCTCCCAAGGCTAGCTCTCCAACAAAAGATGAAATAAGTTCCAAGAAACAAATTGGAAACATTCCGATGGGACCATCTGATGTGGGTCATGGCAGAAACTTTACTACTACTACTACTTCCACATCAGCAATGCAATTGCTAAGCCAGCAAGGACTTGGCCTAAGCAGACCAATTCCTACAGTTCCTGGATTTCTAAATAGTAATAAGTCTCTACCCTTGTCTTCCACCATTAGTAGCGTTAGTCATACCAAAGATTCACTACCTTTGTCTTCGTCATGTGCTAAACCGCTTTCACCAGTAAAGTTGGCCTCACCAATAAAAGTAAATGAGCCGCCACACTTGCCTTCCCCAGTATTTCCATTTCCTGGCGTGTCCGTGCCCGTTCAGGTAAAATTGCAAGATGATGAAACAGAAAGTGTAGTGGCAGCAGCAGTAACAGTTACCCCTGCTCCAGCCATCAATACAATCAACTTAAAAGAAGAAGTTAAACAAGTCGAGTCAAAAACAGAAAAAAATGAACAAGTGAAATCACCCAATTCCTCTATGACTGGCCAAACTTTGAGCGTGGAGAAAATGACAGCCAAGCCATTCTTAAGTTTAGAAACGGAAGCAAGAAAAATTAAGGCTGACGTGGTCACAACAGCAGGGGCATGTGAAATTCCGGCAAAGGTCCAAAAAGTTGAGATGCAAGTTTCTTCCACTATAAAAAATAATTTGGTTGAGGTTTCCACTGTTCTTTTGGAGAATAAGCAGAGCAGTGAAAGCAATATCCAAGCTGCTGGCAACAAGAGTGAGTCAGAGGCACAACGGGAGTCAACAGAAGCAATAGTAGAAGGGGAGAAGACTGTGAAGGAGAGCAGGGGAGATGATGTATCCCATCTCCCACAACAACTTTGCTCGTCGTCTCCCTCAAAAAGTCCATTGAAAAGCGAAGAACAAACTTCTTCACCCGTAAAAGCAGCAGCAAATATAAGCGAGGCAGTCACAGAGAAAACTCTTTCTGCTCCAGTACAATCCCCAACATTGCCTTCACCACCACCATCCGTAGTAGCAGAAGAAGCAGTGGCAGCTTTAGAAGAAATGCAAACAAAACCAACCGAGTCAGAAGTTGAGAATGTTGAAAAAGTTGAGGATGCGGAGGAAAAATCCGTTACTCAAATTTCTGTGGACATGGCCAGCCCAAAATCCGATGAAACGTCAATACAAGTCAAACTTGAACAAGAGTCAGAAAATGTTGAAATCCCACAGGAGAAAGAAATTGGGGAGATTATCAGCGAGCATAATGAAAGGGAAAAGACTGATGACAACGATGACGTTGAAATGGAAAAGGTTGAGCAGCCCATACCTGAGGTACTGGGGCAACCAGAGCAACAGGAGCAGCCAAAGCCCACGTTAATGGAAATGGATCATGATGATGATGATGATGACAATCAAATGGAAATAGATGTTGAGGATAATTTTGATAAAATGGATGCAGATGAGGAGAAACAAGAAGAGGAGAAAATTGAGATGGAGGAAACAAAAGAAGAAGATGAGGATGTTGATGTTGTCGTCGACGTTGTGGACGTAGGCGTTGATGAGCCAATGGAAATAAACGCTGATGGAATAATACACTCTTTAGAAAAGGATGGAGAAGCCAGTGAAAAGCTTAGTGAAGTAGAAAAGGCTAGCATCATTGACAGTATCGCTAATGAGCAACCATTATCTACATTACCCATGGAAGTGGTTGAGGATGAAAGCGAAGGTGAGAGTAACAACTCGAAGCATGAAATAATTGAATTTCAACCAGAGACTGAAGCTAGTCGTGATCACGTTGATGTTGACGTGATTGAGAAGAATGGTGAGGAACTGCTTGTGCATAAAGATTTTGATGAAGAATCCAAAGACGTGATCAAACGACAGAAACTTGAAATAAGTAAAGAAAATGAGGAGGATGATAATGATGATGTGCAGCAAGCCAACGATGGCGAGAGCGTCATGGATGAACCCAGTGACTTGGTGGATATGCACGAGGAGTCGGAAGATATTTTGGCTGAATCAAGCTTGGATCAAGAGAATGAAGCTAGCAATCTCTCGCAAGATGATTCAGAATGCGGAAATCTCATAATTGACTTAGGTCCTGCGGAAGAACAACTTCAAGACGATGAGGAAAGCCAACAACAAACACAAGCAGCAGAAGCAGAAGAAATATCACAAGAAGAAATCCCAGTCGAAGCTTGCCCATCTCCACCAAAAGCTGAAGAGACTTCCATCCTGCTAGAAATAAAAGAAAATGAGGGAACTTTGGAAGAATGCGTAATTGAGTCAGAAGAAAAAGAAGAAGAAGCCTCAGTTCTTCCTCAAGAGACAGCAGGAGTGTATGATCAATCTTCCCCAGTGCTATTAAATACTGAAACCACTACGACCGAGATAGAAAATGAGCAACAGCACCAGCAGAGCTTGGACGAAGAAGATGAAAAGCAAGCATTATCTCCTGCTGCTGCTGATGATAATACCTTGATGGAATCGATTGAGCTACAAGTTGCGTTTGGTGAACCATTGAATCAAGATTCCATTCCCAATCAAATAACCATAAATCCACCACCAATTGAAGTAAATGGAGTAATAAAAACTGAGGAAGAGTCAGAACAACTTGAAGAAGAAGAAAAAGAAGATGTGGTTGTTCCAGAAGAAGAAGAAGTTATTGTTGCAGAGTGCCCTCATGTTGAGGATACTAATATGGTTACCAATGCTGGTGCTCATGATGAAGAGGATGATGAAAAGAAGCAAGATGAAGAAGAAACTGCAGCAAGTGAAGAACCAGAACCTTTTATCCCGGCAGCAACAGTACCAGTAGATGAGAGTGAATGCAAGGAAATTGATGCATTGGAAAATAATGAAAGCGAACTAAATGGTGTAGCAGCAGCATCAGACTCACAGTTGGAACCAGAGGAAGCCTTTTCTTCTGTAACCACTGAGGACAATAAAAATACGGCTGACGACGGAGAGGTTGTTGAAGAAGACAAAAAAATTGAGGAGGAGCAGCAGCACCAGCTTGAAGAACATCAACCAGAAATCTCCATAAATGAACCGCTTGCTGCTTCAGAAACTTTAGCTGCTGATGCAGAGGAGGAAGAAACAGTGGTTGAAAATGATGCTGAGATTTCCACAGTAGTAGAAGAAGAAAATGTGCCTGTCCACTTTCCAGATAACGACAATATTATCGCTGACAGTCAAAATATTTTTGTGGTCGATGACAGCCTTCCCAATCTCTGTCCTGATGTTCAAACTGAAGCATTATTATCCCAAGACCAAATCGAAGAGAATGAACCAACTCCTATGGAGATTGACGAGTCCATTGATGTAGACTGTGCAGTAGTAGTGACTCTAGAAAATTCACCAACAGAGAAGAATGAAACAGTGCCTAAAATTGATGATGTAGCAACTCCACAACAACTTGAAGCTGACACTGATGTTGTTCCTCCATCCACCGTTGACAGTTCTAATTCCTGTCAGCCACCAGAAGAAATAACAGAAGATGAGAGTGCAACAATGATCGAAGAAGAAGAGTCTTTAAATATTGATGACATTCCCGTGATCTCTGCTACAGCAACAATAACCACCGCTTCTGCAGTAGCAGCAGTAGGAGCGGACGCTTTGGAAGAGGATGATAATGCATTGGCAACACCCACGACGTCCACGTCTTCTGTAGCAATTAAGCTCGATATTACAGCTAATGATGATGGTAATAGCAATGATGCTGAGTCACTCTTGCCTCCTGGCAGCAGTAGCCTCATCCCTTCCGGCATTAACACATCACACTCGTCATCATCATCCTCATCAACATCCTCATCGTCAACAGGCTCACCTGAAGTTCCTACCACTGGACTCAAGAGTATCGGAAGCTCGTCATTAGAAACATTTGGTAAAGTAGCTGCCGGCCTCCTTGCATCGGCTACAAGCACAATCAACAATAACAACAACAATACCAGCTTAGCCCCATCAACTTGTGAAGCAATGTCCATTGCCACCACCAACGCCAATGCTTGATGAGGAACCATACCAGAAAACATATATACGTTGGAGTATGAAGAAACAGAAACATATTCATCCTCTCCTCACTCCCAAACGAAAGGTTCACAGCATGAGACTTTTGTCGGGTGGTGGTTCCATATAGAAACAGTTTGTTAGACTAATTGTCCGTAACCTATCTCCAAATGCTATAAGACCAGAGCAGCACATATATCCTCAGGGTCATCATATGTCTGCCATTTAGTTGGAGGTTCTTTAAATATGCCATATCTCTTTAAAGAGTCAACAAGCATTGTTGTTTAAATGGTGCAAATGATGCATGAAATATTACCAAAACCCATCATGCCTGCACTACACTACTTCATTTACATATAGACACTTACTTCAAAAAGCAAGGCAGCGTAACTAATTCATGTAATAACAATAACGAGTGTAGGTAGGTATATATATATATGGATATATATGTATAATATGTATGTTCTCACAGCGTGCTTTATCATGCTGGTAAATTTTATCGTAAAATCAAAAATCATACCCACATCATAATGATATTGTTATTACAGCATTTGAAATGAATCCATAGGAGAGTTAAAAAAATTGAACACGATTAGATAAGCAACTTTATATTATTCACCTCTCGAGATATAATATATCAGCATAATATAAAAAATATATTTTACAACACACACACGTCGCATTTTATGTCAGTGTTAAGGAGCCTTCAGCTTAGAATATAGACCCGACACAGAAAAATATGTCTGCGTATTATGAACTACTTCAGACTGGCAAGTATTATACTTATATATATTTAAAAAATGATTAAAAATGTTGTCTGTCTGTCTCTGTGTACTCAACTCTATATATATAAATAGCACGTATAGTATGGAACATTGCTATGCAAATCAACCAGCATTATCATTTTTTAGAAAGGAGCATGTGCATAATGAATTGAACTCTTTTAGAATACTAAAATGATATACAAGTAATTAAAGCAACTTGTTGGCATAATTTTTGTCGTGTTTGCGAATAACTGTTTAGTAAAGTAACTATGAACTAGCCAAATATAAGCAAAGCGCAGCGTCAATTGTTTTTCAAAAGGAGCATATAAAATTGATAGATAGTGGTATATGGTGGTAGTTGTATGGTAGAACGTCATCGTCTGGCTCTTACTTACCAAAACCAATGGGGCAATTAATTATTTTTTCACGTGATGATTGAATGACATTTCTTTCTATTTCTAATAAATCTGCTGAAGATGAGAATCGTATGAATAATAGATAGCATTGTGTTGTGAGCAAGGTTTTTTTTTACAAATTTTCCCCCAATTTAGAACTTTACCAATCTTGTTTAGTGATCCATTTTCTTTCCAATCCATCTGTTTATTGTTTTGTTGTGCATGCTATTGATCCTACTAAATTGTATTTAAGTTTACACAACTTATATGCTAATCCCTCAAGAGTAGTTTGTGTAAGCTTAGAAAAAGTGGAGTTGACAGGCAGTTCTTTGCTTCACTGCGTTGGCTGGCTGGGATGGCACAAGCTCTCCAACTTTACTTTGCTTTTTTCTCTCTCTCTCTGTGTGCAGCTCTTAGATCATGTTACTTGTCTGCGTGTAATGTTAAAACGATACAAGGAGCTATAGCTGATAAAAAAAGCCTCAAGCTATGCGAATAACCGTAATTCTTGTAGAGAGATAAATCTGAGATACCGTAAGCTCAAATTTTAGTGAATCTACTATTTGCAATACCACCAACAAAAGAGCACTACTACTCTTGACTATATAAAAGAGTTGCGACTGGGAGCTCGTATTATGTATTATAGTTTTTACAGTTGTATCATTTTTATTGCATGGTAAAGCTTGTCTACATGAATAAAACGAGACGAAGCACGACATAACATTTGCCACTAGTTCCCAACAACATTGTGACTCTTTTTAGTGGTAAAGCTTTCATATTTAATGTCGCTCCTCGTTATGAGCCCACTTCCTTGAAGATGTGTGTAGTGACTCGAACATTTAAAAAGGCTGCGTCATGTTGTCTTATCTAAATCTGAAATGAGATTGAAGCACTTATTGCAAAATTTAATAATCAGTGCGGGGATAGGTAATTGCAGAGGTGTGTGTGTGTACTTTTTTTTATGTTTATGAGACAATGAGAAAGGGCACTTGAAGGCATGCTGTATAAAAGAAACTTGGCTGATGCGTACATTTAATGTGTTACTACTTCCTTCATCCTTTACCTAATTTGGCTTTAAAATTTATGAATCCTGCACACACACAATGTTAAAGATTTGAATTCAAAGTAGCTCACAGCAGCACAGCCTTCGCCAGTTCCTTGCCATTGCAATGTTGAATGTTGTGATTACAGTTGGAAAGCAATGTTGAAAAATGACCTCGATTTCACTGGTGTACGACGAGTAAAGGCATGCAATGAAATGAAATGTGTGCATGGCACGACAACATATTGGTAAACTGCAAACTATGTACAAGTATGCGTCGCTATCAGCTTTAATCGTTTTTCCGGCTCGACTTGCGGTGGTGGTGGTGACTGATGCATCTTGCAAGACCACCATTAAAAGAGCAAAATTAAGGCATCGTTTTAATCTCGTATCTCGTATCAGCCGACTAATAACTCACCTTTGCTGTAGTAATACATTTTCTGTGAGAGAGCAACTTTGGTTTCTTTAAGCAAACGAAAAATTATCGTCTCATTTTAAAATTAAGACAATTGAAAACCTAACAGAATAAACTGCATCACCAAACGTAGTTTTTTTAAACCGAAACTTTGTTTGTTTCTTTGAAGTCTTTGACTTTAACCGCCTATAATATTGAATTAATGCATGCCCTTCAAATCTAAAGGAAATCAATGGGCGTCTGCCTAGAGCAGTCTCCCTTTTTTGTAATTCAATACCGCATTGAATTTGTAGGCAAAGTCAGTCATGACATGACATGGAATCAACTCATATGAATAACTGACGGCTCGTAATGGTCGTTGCATTTTCTTTAGATTCGATGAGGATAATTATTACTATTGCTTCAAGATTTGTAACTCAACCATTCGCTCAGAGGATTCAAACTAATATTTCACAAAGTCGTTTAAGAAACCTTTGAATCCCCGGCTTTGATATATACTTAATATATATTTTGTTTTCATTTGGATTACCTTATATTTTTACTGCACAACAGATGCCTGTTTACTTGCAATAACCATCTCTTGCAATGTCATTTAGGATTTCCATTAAGATTTCTTTAAAAGTCATTTAATCTAATTTTATTCAAGTCAGAGACCCCGCTCGCTATTAGAGAAAAAATCTAGCACACACTCGCAGTCGCAATGCTTTTACATTTGACAAAAGTCAGGCTAGTAGAGTTTCTTATTATGTGTGTATATCACGTAAATCCCATACGATTCTCATGTACTGCACTTCAAGTAGGAGACTAATGAAATTCAATATGCTGGCAAAACATTGTTCCTGCCACCAAACTTATTGAAATGGGTTGGTTTTGGTGAGAAAGTTTGTATATAAAATGTGTGCATTTACATAGGTATTAAATTGTTGGTGTTGTTTTTGAGGCAGCCAATATAGCTAGTTTATTGAACCGATTCATAAACATTACCAAATCTTTTAAAGAGAAATTTTTATTCGATTTATTCGTTTGTTCACCCGCAATATATGTTACATTACATTCAAGGATCCATTTAGGCTACTAACGAGTACTAGCAGTTTCGTTTGAGAACGTGACCGAGGAAAGAAAGAGGTGAAGATTATTTCCAAGCTCGAAAGAAAAGAGCAAGTAATATTTTTAGGGTTTCGGTGTAATTTTTTAACCTAATGGCCTATATGGCATCGTCGTTCTGGTACGAAAGAAAGGGAAAAAAAGGAAAAACTTGCATGTATATTGGAAAGAATCGTTTGTATACAGGAAAATTATGTGGTAGGGAGGGCGTCTGGAAGGAAAAAGGAAAGTGTACACATTGTATAACCATGTATTATACATAAAAGACTGAAAAGAGGATTGGAAAGTTGATGCCATTGTGTACGTGTACCATATAATAACACTCTTCAGAGTTTTTTTTATAGGATAAGACAACAATTGTATTATCTCGCTCGGGCTCTCTGGTGTCTGGTATGGAATCTGTGAATATGTGGAAAATGAGGGAGACGTGTATTACCCGCTATTATTCTCGGTTATAATAATTATTATAGAGTTAAAACATATAGGTAGACTATATGCATGCTGTTCAATATAGATAAGTAGATGGATTTTTCAACGTTGACTGCAATCAGTGTTGGTATCTCGCTAAGCGAGTGTTAGGGAATCACTATGAATGTTAATCTTGTGTTAGTCTTTTGTCATTGCTTTTCCATACGTGGTTTATAACTAACTACTTACATATACTCTTCATGTGACAAATAGTAGTTGTAATAAACATAAAAACTAAGGCTAATGTTTAATGTCTCGCAATGAAAGTTGTGTGTGTGTATACACTTATACTTGTAGATATTCAACATAATGTTTAAATGTTCCTACCCAATACCCACGTTGCTTATTTAAAACAATACTATCAATCATCATCAAGTCTGCTCTTTTATAGCACACACTGAGTTTTTGTTGTGTTGTGAGCTACTTGTATAAAATGGGTAAAATATTATATCCTTTGCTGTATAAGTTTGTCTCGTTTTACGTTTTATCGACACAAATGAAAATGTGTCTTGAAATGCAAAAAATAGATGGAATCCTTTTTATCAAGGCGTTTCATTTTTTCAAAAGAGCAGGGAGCACTTGCCAGCTCCCACACGCCATAATAGCTCCAACAGGAAAAAAATTGGTATAGAATTAAAAGATCCATGTGTGTAAGATATCTGTGTATATATAAAGTGTTAGAGATTACACCAATTTGGATAAGTTAGTTGAGGCGATGGCACACTGCAACAAACCTTTTACATATACACACACTAACAACTACTATACGATGTTGTAGTGTAATATACAATACAATGTTGAATGTTGCACATTACCTGCGTTATTTGCCTCCCAACCTGCAACGAAGCCACCAACTGTTTACTTTTCTTCCTGCTGGTACTTTTATCATCTACAGAGTATCCCAGGTGTCAATTAAATTGCTTTTGTGTGTATTTTATGCCCCTTTTACTCAACAGAGCACTGTAGTCCCCCAGGTACGCTCTGGCTCTGACGTATGAGCATAAGCGCATATGCATTTAAGCAATAAAGAAGCGAGTGTGCCAGAGAATGAGAAAAAATATATGAATGCTTGAATGGGGCCTGTTGTTAGATTTCCATGCATGCCGTTTTGCTTGACGATTAAAGAAATACGACCACTATTATTATTATTTACTTGAGCATATAAGAATAGGTAGTCAGAACGAATTATGAAGTATGTACATACACAGTTATGATTCATTTGTGTGTACATTGTATTTCATGTAAAAAGTAATTAATGTGGTATGCCAAGTTGGATTTGGGATCTAATGTCTATAGCATATACGTAAAGTTAAGAAAAAAGTGAGTTAAACGGAACCTTCTACTTTTTTCACGATGATGTTGAATGATAGTACGGTATATCTACCTAATCAAATTATTGATCAATACAATTAAATGTCGTTTATGCCCAATTTCTCGGGTGTTGTAAATCAAGAAAGGATCATTTGCTGTGAAGCACGTATGTAAATGTACGTATTAATGTTAAAAAGTATATCGGATCTATATATTATACCTTTACATACGTTTAATATAACTCGATTTTAATCTGCTTTGGTGATTTTTTAGGTTTTTAAATATTTTTATTATTTACATGTACAGACTTTTTATCGCAGTTACTACAACCCTTTTTAAGCTAGGGCTAATGGGTGCGTCTTTTATAGAATCGATAAGATAGTTTTAATAATTTTATTTAAAACATGTGCTTTATAGTTTCCGGTTTCAAGTTTTAGTCAGTGCTACCGACGTACTAATACTATTAAAGTCTGATAAGTTTTTCTAGGTTATAGTTTAGATAGAATAGAAACTGTGTTAGACTGAGAGAGCACAAGTAGCTGGTAAAATTTTTAAATGGTCTCGTGTATGCTATGCTACAAGTTCAATAACGTCGATTGCCGTATGTGTAAATAATATGCATAAATGCTTGGTTTCATACGTTGGAAAAAAATCTGATTTACATTATTTTATCCCGTTTATCCTCAACTACTTGTAAATAAATACATAATTTTTTAAGTTCGCAGTAGTAGCTAATAGTTCTTGTTATTTTTAAAAGCAATTAAAAAATGTATATATAAAATAATTTTAGAATTATACAAAAATTGATGTGGTTTTAATTCATAATAATTATTGTAAGTGTAAAATTAGACTGGAAATGGTAAAAAGTTGATTTGATTGATGAATGAAATCATGTGTAAATATAAGTTGTACATGTGTAATATATATTGTGTCGCATGTTCTCGTATAATAATCATAAAAGTATTTGTTGTAATAATAATTATTAAGCAATCTTGTATATGTAATCTGATGAAAACAAGAATAATACTTGACTGTAATGATAAAATGATTTCGACGCTATATTTAATGTGGGTATTAATTGTACAAATAATGGAAAAAATAAATACGAATGAAACGTTTTACGCGATCAAAGCAAAACTTGTCTTGTTGGATTATGTGATCTCATCATTTTTTTTTTTGGTAGACACTATACGACTATACGTCTTGCCAAGTAAACCATATAACAACCTGATTCGTCATACATGCATACAATTTATATGATTTTATACATCTGTTCATAGTGCTCATCGTCCTGTAATGATTTGTATTTTTTCGCAGGCACGCAAATCAAAATCAAAGCATGAGCATTGTAAAATATACATCTACACAGCACGTAAAAGAAGCTGCAATCTTCTCATGCTCAAACATGATTTCTTGCACAATGCACACATCGTATGTTTTGTCTTCAACCACCAACTGGCTTGGACCACAAATCTTTCAGTTCATATTACCGACATCATTAACCTCATGCTGCTTGTAATCGTGCATGCATCACAATCACAGGGCCATATGAAAGCAACGAAATGAGCAAATGTCTTCAAGCAGAAATGCACCAATTTGAGTTTTGGAAGATGTCCTAATTAGAATCAAGAGGCTAGATTATTTAAAATCTCGCATATCCCCCTATAACTCCAAGGAAAACCATAATAAAAAAATTAAACTTTTCAGTTTTACTACACAATAGTCATTTCTACAGTAATTCATTTTTCCATTTGATAAAATCAATTTTGATTTGCTAGATTCTAATAATTCAAAAGTTTTGTACAAAAAGAGCTCAAAGCCCAGCATAACAATCATCGATTGCAGGTAGATGTGTCTTGTCTTGCATGTTAGTAGTAAGTACATGAAAAGAAGGGCAGACGAAGCGTCTGGTTGAAAGGGTTTTCCTTATTTGGATGCTTCACTCTCAAACACAAGCGACATCAAATTCTTATCTCTTCGCATTGTAAAAACCAGCTTTAAATGATTGGTAAAACTGACTGCAATCGTATCTTCAGGTAGAAAAGTTACAAGGGAAGAAACTTACAAGCATGTGCGCATGTATGTATTATTAAAAAAATATTGGGGTCTTTTGTCATAAGTATAAAAAATACAACAATGCTTTTAAATTTGAAATTACCATAAGGCACAATAACTGAGAACTGAATTGATAAATAGCCATGAAAAGGAGGGGGACAAGTGAAGAGACATGAAGAAAAAATAAATGATTGTTGAGCCATTTGCATACAAACGAAAAGTTATGAAGTGATTATTAATTTCTTTTTTGACATAGATTATTCATGCTGTAAACTCATTTGTACTTTCATGTAATGAACATATCATCAATTTAGTATAATAAATTAATAAATAACTGCATACATTCAATTCAAGTCTTTAAAAGTGGACCAATAAACCGTGTCGTCCAGAAGGAACGATGCTGAATGGTACCACACAGAAAGGTAAGTGAAATAATAGAAGGTAAGTAAGGTAAGCCAATTAAACTGATTTTTAATTTTATTTGTGCCGAGATGAACTTTTTCTAATAAATCTACACACTTGAAAACCTCACAAGACTTTGATTTTTAAAAGTCAGATAGCTCCTCAAAATTAATTGCATGATACATATCAAGATGGATTATTTCTGACAGCCAGTAGTCAAAAGGTCATTATGAGGTGTAAAGTTGAAAACTGGAAACAAATTGCAAAAATATATTATTATAATCCCTATTTCAATTTAAATCTACCTTGTTCTCGCCACCTTTCTATTTGAAATCAAGCCACGACGAGGCTATTTGAATGTGAAATCGTGCACTTTTATAGTAGCTTATTTTTATACTAGTAGTCTTGTTGTAAAAGTCTTGTTTAATCCCGTTCAGCAAGCAAGCTAACTTTTATTAGTAGATAGATAGCCACAACTTAGCAGCCTGAATTTCTAACCGGTTCGTCAATTGGTGGCAAGTACTAGATAGGGATGCAATTACGGCAGGTGTAAAAAATATAAATGCTAGCTGACACCGTTTATATACTTTATGATGATAATGCGACATATCGACAAACGGGTACGGTGGTGGTTGAATATTTCACATTTTCTGTTGAAAAAATACAAAAAATTATTATGTTTCAAAAATGAATATTAAAATTGCTCGTTATATTTCAAATCCTATTTACACAAAAAACAATCTCAAGTAAATAGCTCGACAAGTATTCACAGAGACGATCAAATAATGTTGTAATAGAAATGTCTTTCTGAATTAGGAGCGGTGGCATTATTTTACGCACACGTCCATGCCGTCCATCTAACCACATGTCCAAACGCTCTATTATTGTTACCCTAAATAAGCTTAAAAATGCTTGGACTGGAGAGGGGCTGTAATTAATAAAATAATAAGTGTGTGCATACGGAGTGTAGCTGCCAGAATTGAAGTGTCATTCAGGAATAAACAAATGATATACTTAAGTGTAAAGGGCATCGACTTCACATCCTTATATCAGCGTAATATTGCTGTTTAGCCATTGGACTACGTTATCTACACACACCTATCATTGTATACATATGTATACTGTGCGTATTACTAAGGAAAAAGATTTTTATTCCATGAAAGGAGAGACATATAAATGTGAGAAAGTTTTAATCTCTTGCGAACGATACACCATACACCACGACCATGTACATGCATCGAATAAAGTAAATGCATGGATCACTTTATAAATGACTCCTGCCACCAACCCTGTCGTTCCAGTGAATAGATGGAACAAATTCCCATATCTGAATCTGACACGGCTCTCTTTCCTTCTGCCTCATTTCCCCTTTCATTCATCCCTGCCTATTCATAACTCATATCGTCATCTCCACATTGCATTGATTCCTTGAAAAAAATAGAGTTTTGTACAAGGGCACAGCATTACATAATAAATCCTATGCAAGCAGTTTGTAAGGTCAGATTACTCCAGACAAGAAATGAACTCACAATCAACAATAATGGCCGAGTGAGCTAAATGTGCAAGTTTCCACTGTTTAATACAAACGTATACTTTTATAGTAACTTTGTAAATGCTGCGGTGAATTTAAGAAAGTACGTGGTGGTGGAAAAAAAGGGTAGCACAGATTTTTGGCTATTTTTTGGATGTGGTTTTTGAATCACTTATTTTACTTACAATTAAAGTTATACGAGCGTTTCGAAAAGCATTATACCTTCAAGACGCAGCTATGTATGACTTGTAGAAAAGTGGTCCCATAATAATATTTACATATATGGTTGGTTGCATAAGGAGTCTAAACTGAGGATGAGAATGTGTTTGTTGTAAAGACAGATAAAATGTTTCCATAAATCTCGCATGAATTTTCAAGCCTTCACTTTGTATCCCCTACCCTACAGTCTTCTTCTTCAAGAATCACTCTAGTAATAAAAACGTTGCATGTAAATGTTACTATAATGACACTCCTGTGAATTGAAAAGTGCAAGATCATCATTTTCACCATGCCTGGCTGAGCACATTAGAAAAGGAGTGTGCAGCAGGTCTACCATTCAGTCTCACACCTTCCTTCATCTCGCTTCAAATAAAGCAGTGAGCTGCTCTACAGGTCTCGCAGCTAATGTGAAATATGCAGTTATGGAAATGAAAACATTGAAATTGAATACCTGACTCTTCTGTCGACTCCAGTAAGGAATAAAGACGTGATGGGGAGATTGGAGATCGTTTTCCTTCATAATCTGGTGAGTCCTCACCTCATGCATGACATTTAGTTTCTGAGGAATTATCTGTACACAGATGGTAAGGTGCGCTGTGAGCGAAGAGGGAAGATGATGCAATCCTTTAAGAGTTTAGAGTAGTTATATGAAACTCTTTTTTGAAGCAGTTGTTTTAACTATTTGTTATATATACATCAAAGTGGCAGCTAAAGCATATATTATTACATTGACTGTCGGAATGGTTATATTTCATGATTTTCAGTTTTTGTACAATTCAAATAACTACGCAGCTAATTTCCAACAATCTTTACAATTTATTTACATAAATTATTATGTAAAGATTTAGGAAGTATTTTCATTTAATGCATGGATATGTACGTATAAGAAGCTCCAATTTGTCAGTAGGAAACATGAAAAGGTTTCAATTATGATACTTAATTATGAGATTCAGTATGGTAATAGAATTATGAAGGGCTATGAAAACAATCTAAAGTAATAAAATACGAGTTGATAAATTGTGTGACCTCAAAACTTTGTCAGTAGTACTGTATAACCTTTGTTAGTGCCCAGTTTATTCCTTTACTCCATCTTCTCGAAATGTAACACGTTTCTTATATTAGTTTTCTATGTGAGCGTTGACCGAAATAAATCGTCGACAGTGTGAAGTTAATATAAACTTAATATAATATATATTAAGTTAATATATAAGTTGAAGTTAAGTGAATATAAATTTCATCCTCCATTAAGAGAGAATCACTTCCGATAACATATTCTATTAAGCTCCTCCAATGATTCAGTTTTGACGTTAATATGTTTATGCCTATGCCATACCTTCAAAATACGCTATAAGCTGGAAAATTTATCAATAAAAGAATCTAAAAATAAAACATGAACGGTGGAAAGTATTCGTTTATTATCACAGAACAGAAATACTCCGTAGTATAAACCCATATCCATGAATTCTCACTTCGCCCCTACGTTATGATTTTCCAATGTGCATATTCATATTTTTCTGAGAAAAGTAGTTGTGTAAAAATTTACTTATTTTTCAGCCTCCAAGTTGACAATTCATCTGTTTTGATAACACACATATTCATCAGCTATTCATTGAACCTATACGCTTTATTAAAAACGACATAAAATTATGGGTTAGGGATTCCACATCGTTGAAGTTCTCAAAACCAACACAACTTTGTAAAAAAAAGAGGAAGAGGTATTATTTATTGTCAAGTTTTTTTTTCTCATCTCAACACATAAAATATGCATCAGTTGTTTATGAGAAGTGATTCATGTCATTTCATATCAAAACCAAGTGGGTAGTTAAGCCTCCGCTTCAATATGCTTACCGGAGCAAATTCTAATTTAACGAGATGACGAGACATCGGTTGGGTAATAGTTGACTACACTGCACTGACAGCAGCACAGTAGCCCCAAAAATATTAGGAGCATCTACTTACTACTGGGAAGAGTCTTTTCCAAGTATCTTGTGTAGCCAGTTCATTTCTGATCTAATGTTGTACTTTGTACTCACTCACATAGGGAGAAAGAAATCCAACTTTTCTGGTCTCTTCACTCTTGGAAATCCATTTCGGTTGAGATTCCGTATTTCTCTTCTCTCAGAAAAATAAGGAATGCAAAACGAGAAAAGTGGGGGAGCAGAGGGGAGAGAACAAGAGAATCCTTTGCAAACCGATGCATATATATTCCAACTTGTCCAAGACTCTAAATATGTTTATATATATATATAAAAGTTTTCCGGTAATACTTTGGATCTTTCCTGTAAACATATATATACTATGTTTATAGAGGCAACAGCACGAGCGTAAGCTCCCAAAATTTCCTTTGCTCACTCTGGTAGGGAAAATCCATTGCATCATTTGCTCTATAAAAAGGCACGAAAGCTTTTTCCATATATACATGCATATTCCCTTTGAAAGCTTATAATATTTCTTCTTTTCACGAAAAAAGCTTTGACATGCGCTAACAGAAATATTTCATATTGATTTTCCTTCTAATTCAGAAACGAAAGAGCTTGGGTGGAAGCATGCTACTACATACGTGTGTGTACCTTTACTTTTCTTATATGACATGAACACCACACCACACATACACTACGCTTCTCAATGTTTTCATACATTTTCTCATTTTCCTTCCAAATCCATTCCCTGCAGGATTCCGGCTTCCTTAAACGTTAAAAGCTTTTACTTTGTCTTTCCATTACAATCTACCAACTTTCATTTCACATGCACAAGGCCTCTCTCCTTCCAAACTTTTCGGGAGCAGCACACAGGGAATGTTGTGCTAGGCTAACTTAGAACTCAGGACTTTATATTTCTTATTGATTTTCCGGATAGAAAGAAACTATCATGGACAAAACACGTATGTATGTGTTTCGCTCTTTATAGGAAGGACATGTATGCATGTAAAGAAAGAACTTTGGGAGTGTAGTATAGAGCTTTCACGTGAATTTCATGTTCGTGGTCCCGTGTTATGTACGTTCATTACAAGCAGTGCTTTTGTCTTCTTCTCAAGCGACCGAAGGGTAAATGAATGTTCCCTACATTACATGCTTGCCTACAAGTTCGTTTTTTTGGAAATGCGTGTGTGAGGAACCGTGTTCTCCCTCCATTATTCCAATGCTCCAAATGATTTAAATAATAAATGAAGGAAAGTCCTTCGGAACTGTTCGCTCTGAGTTTGATTAAGCCCTTTCCATTGAATTTTTAAAGAGTTTGTGTACAAACCATACGGTAGGCCCACGTCTGTTTCCCATAATCAAACTTTACGACTCTTTAAAATGAGCAGGCGTCGCAATATTTTTATCAAATGTTCAGCATTGTTTAAATTTTTAGTAAGTAGAGTAGGCACTTACTTCGACCGAATGGAAAAAACTAAATTTTACCCATCACCCGTTGTGTCTGTATCCTTGTAAACAGAAACGCTCTACATGTTTTCGGGACCATAATTTCTTTCGGATTTAGAAGAAAAAAAATGATATAAAATTACTGAGAAAGATATAGTAGCTACTATTCGTCGACGAAAAATTAATGATTCTATAATACAAACAAATCATGCTAATGGAACATAAAGGTCTCTAGTTCTTGGACATAAATCTTTTTTGTTGGTAAATAAATCTACTTTGCCAGTTACCACCACTCATATTTTTCTCTGTGTAGCAATAACTTTATTTGTTTTTTTATTCATCTTCAATAATCATAATGCGGAATGGGAGTAACATGATTTAGAATTAGAATACAAATCCTATTATCTGGGATTCCTTTTTATTTTCAAGCCAGCAAAAGCTTCCAATATATTAGGATTGGGAAGCACATCTTGAGAAGGTTTGCCCAGAAAAAAATCTTCATCTTTACAGACCAACCTATCCAGCAGCGTAATTATAGCAGTAAGGCAGTTTGTAACAAGAAGAAAAAAAGGACCTTCCCTTTTCTCATAACCAGACTATCCACAGAGAAAAACACTTAATTCTTTACGAGGTTATCCTCATCTATACCCACAAATCTAAGGGAAAAAATAAGAAAAAATACATATATATGTATGTCTTCGACATGGCAAGATAAAAGGAATTGTATAATATAATATGACGAAGTAAAAGGTTGTTTTCCCAGTTGAAATTTCAACGCATCATCATGATATTCTTACAATACAAACCCTACATGCCTACATGTGTGTATTATACTCACTCATCTTTCCTGCATTAACGCATTTTTTTGCTATCAGATTGCTGGGGAATTACTAAACATGAAAAGTTACTTTCAAGGTTCTCACACTTACTCATGCGTCCCATTCATTATCCTTATTATCACTCGTGCATCAGCATTGCTAACCATAAACTAATACAATTATTATTATTATTTCAATCCAAACCTCAATGTACCTAATAGTATCAAGAATGTTGGAATAAAAAACAAAACAACAAATTCTTGTATAGTGCTCAAAAGTAAGAATAATCTTTTAATTGGGAAGTCACCCTTAATTAGCACAGAGAAACTAATGAGAAAACTGAACCTGTATTTACTGCAGAAAACAAACTCAAATTAAGGTTTGTAAATGGCAAGGATGCGTACGTACACATTTAGATATAAAAAAAGGATTAAAATCAAATGAAATTTTCAACATTTCAAGTTCCCTATACTTCTGACTTGAAGAATAGAAGCCACCGTAATCTCATGGTGTCCTACGGAGCGAAAATGCACTCATGCATCACGGATTTTCTGTTTATTTTTTTTATTTTAGCTGAAAAATAGCATTATAAGAATTGTAATCTTACTGGGTGAGGAGCAAATAATGAATACATACGACGAAAAATCTTATGGAGTGAAATCACTATTCCATCGTGAGAAATAAGAATGCATTCTTTCAACTTGTCTTTTATATCCTGAAACGATTATCATCCTGTGCGATGCATGAATCTCTCTCTTATTCTACCATCATGTATCACCACGCATCATAGCAGCCAGAAACTTGGTTTTTTACCTACAGCACGACATGGAATCATGATGATCAACTTGAGACCTGATGTATTGTTTGAATTTTCGTCTTGGTAAGGTCATGAGAAATATATTACCTTTCTCACCCACTCTTGACGACTGCGTCGGAGTAAATGTAGTTAAAATTTATCAAGTAGTTGAAAATATTATTTTTCCTCTTCTCACGTTATATATTATTATGATTATGTATGTAGATAAACTTTGCTGAAAAAGTGTTGATTGCAAACATCATTAAATTTGGTTTCTCATAATTTTCGTATTTTATTTCAATTCTCTGCTCTGTAAAAACTTAATTTTTAGCCATTTAAGTTGATAGAAAGGAATGCAAGTTATAGATTTATTACTGTCTTGTTGTTTTCCGGATTTTGAGATAACTATTTACTCGTTTTTTATTAATGAACTGGTTGGATCAAAATAATAAATAAGTATGCAATTGCTGTTATTTAGTGTTAATCTGTCCAATCTTAATTATATTCTACATTATTTTGATCATAATTCGCTTCTACAGTCTATATAGGAAAAACATAAACATCTTACTTGAAATATTTTCAAGAAGCTCATTATAAAACTAGCTTAGTCGTACATAAAAAATAGCCTCGGGTGAAATATCATCTAAATTTTGTAGTACGATCATGAGTTTTAAATTTTATTGCTCACCAAAACTGTCTAACTTTTATGTGGAGTTATTTTATACTAACGAAAAGGAAAAATAAAGGCAAGGGCAAGCATTACCCTTAGCTTGAAAGAAGCGTTTTTATATCAGTAAAGGTTTTTAATTTTTATTCCATTCCTCCAAAATATCAAGTACACACGTAACAAGTCATTGAAAATCTTTTGTAATTGTAACACATCCATCTTTTTCGTTTATAACTGATATATATTTTAGTATTGCGGCTTCTCACGAACACAAAAACACAAAGAAAGCCATCTAGTATTACAGCATTGTTTAACAAAAAGCTTTGTCAAAGGAACAAAATAACATTAGACGAGCAAGAAAGCTATCATGAAAGGAAGAATAGGACAAAATATGCGAGCAGAAAAAGCCAAGCTTTTCGGTTCGTTGCATGTACGTCTTGCTGGCTGCTTTTCTTCGTTGTCGTAACTGTCGACGTTTCAAAATCAGGTAAAAAACTTGACTACTATTGCTTAAGCCATGACATGAACAAAAAAGTGATAGCTGCACACACATATCATCTGCATTATTGTCTTGAGAGGAGAATCATGAATGCTGTAATCATGAAATACCGCTCTTCTTTAACAGTTTCAATAGCATCACAAATTCAAAATGATTTGAGATAATATTTAACTCGGCTTACTTCTTAGTAAGACATCTTTTGTTGCTTGTTGCTTGATGCTTTAGCTATAGATGATTCTTCTTTCATTGCATCATCTTGATATCTTGATCATTTATCACAGGGTTGAATTTCCTCCTTGACAGAAAAATTTGAAAGCAATATAGAATATAGCAAAGGAAACATGCATAGTCTTTAACATGACATAAAACCGGAGAGAGAGAGAAGACAATAACGATGAAGTGTAATATATTCCGCGTACATCTTCCCTTGCCGTCAGAGTTATTTTCCAATTCTATTTAGTAGTACAAAAATATGACGCTTCTTTTTATTCAGTTGGTGCAGATATCTATGTATGTATCTCCATACAACGAGGTTCCAAACTCATTATTATGCAAGCAAACATCCCCATTGTGAAGGAGAATAAATTTTAAATTCAAATTTTCTGATGAGAGTCAAATGCGTGACTGCATTCACTTCTGAAAAGGCGTCGATTCTTTTTCCGATTTTTCGCTGGATGTATTCTATATTTTGCTCGTCTTTGTATTCTAGGCAAAGCATTTAACTGTGGAATTTTAACTTACCAACCCACGAGTTTTTAAAAAATAAAAAGTTTTATAAAACATAGTTTTGCTGTTACTCGGCTTCGTGCTCGTCGGATAAATTGTTCATTGATAATGCGCTTAAACCCGTTATCATTACTCGTTGCATTATCATGTATTACCTCTTAAAACATGAGCATCATTCAATCAAAGAGGAGTGCAATGATAATATATTAAAGATAGATTGAATATCATTCTAAAATCCTGATCGCGATCATTTTTTCAATAGGGATGTTGAAAGAAGTAAAGTCACAACGGGATTTGGGTAAAGATGTATAGTGAATGCTGCTCCGAGTTCAAAAAAGCTCGACCGACAACTGGATCTGGTGTCAGAGCTGTGAAACTAGGGGGTTTCAAGCGTAAAAGTTGTCTGGCTGCTTTTCCAAAAAGTGAATGTGTGGTCCGAATCCCTCACCCACTCCAACTTTTTCCCCTACCCACAAATCCAGAAAGACTCGTGCAGCCATCTTACTCTTTCAATGTTGAAATGAGGCTTCTCAACAGCTCATGTAGAGGCTTTCTTAGCTGGAGGAACAGAAAAACTTGAGGAAAAGAACGAAGGTGAAAGAATACTTACCATTTTCAAGCGAGAAGTAATATACATGTATATCGAAAAAGAACGCACGTAAGGAACTATACTTTAGGTGCTATTCGATGTACTTCAAGCTACAAAAAAATTCTCATGTTTGCAGCTAAAGAAATAATTATATTGATTTATCGGATCTCATATACACTTGTACTCTTCTTGTACTAATTTGATAAGACATATGGCGACAAATATTTCTTGTACTTTACAGTGAAATCCCAACCTCAGTCAAATTACAGAGAAATACGATCAACGTGTATTTTCCAATCATAAAGTTCCAAGAATGGATTTCGGTAAATGAGACCAGATTTGATTTAGCTACTATATCAGCCTAAAATATTGCTACAACTTATCAAGAACAACACTACTTATATTTATACTTTGGGTCTAAATGAAATTTATCTTTGAATTCGTGTTACTTTGGTATGAAATTTGATGCGTTGAACCTACCTACGCCATCCAACTCTCTTGTTTCCTCCACATTTCTATTCAAGCTCTTTTACTACTATATATATGTACTCCTAAATGTACACATCGACAAAACCGATGTGCTTGCATAAAAATGGATTCATCTTGATTCTTGTGAATGTCACAGTTCATGCTGCCAACTCATATTTCGAGGATTTCATTTTTTTCTTGATCCTATGAGTCATTTTAAGCATATGAAAAGTGACAACCCGTGCCCAAACGTGGAGTATTCATATTTATGACATAAATAACTTTTTTGGTTGAGGTCCAAATTATTTCCGTATATCATAAAAATGACCTTATCACCTTCTACACGGTCAACTTACCTATATTAAATGCTTTCTTAAGATATATATGCGGCACCAATAACCAAACAATAGCTGTCAAATCGCTTATGTTAGTAGTATAGCAGCATTCTTATAAGTACACGAAGTAATATTGAAGATAATTTTGTTAGTATATTTTCTTGAAAGAATTCTCATCAGCACTTGCTTCTCTTTACCTATGTCCAAAATGCTTGATCATAGCATAACATAACATGGCAGAGAGTTCCATTGTCCATTCACTCAGTCTACCACACACAGAGTTGTTTACACACATCTTTGCAAAGCAACCCAAGCCTTTGAGCTTACTTCCTTTGCTTGATCTATATATTCTTTTGATAATATCATATCCTTCCAAAGTTTTGCCTTGTTGTCTTTCTCATAAAAGAATTTTCTTGTTTTGTTTGTTGTTCATTGAATACAGCAAATGTTTTGGAAAACATTGTTTTTTGGAAAGCATGCATTAATATACGAAAATGTATCCAAAATCGGGATGTCCTGTAAATACCTACAATAATTATTTTTGTTTTTTCTCTTCTTGTACATGTACATACGCTAACCGATAACAAATCTATTTTTGCATTTGATGGACCCATAGCTAATTTATTTTGGTAACGCATCTTTATGGAGAAGGGAGAGTATAGCTAGAGAAGTATTCCAGTTCTAAAAACTGATTATTCGATTGGCTCCTGCAAGGCACCATATTGTGTTCGGTCAAGTCGTTTTCCCCTATCCTACTGTTATACAAGTCCAAGCACAACCAACTGCTTCATACCGTGGGCTAGAGGTTGAAGGATGTTGTTCATGTCCCTTCCCCTAGTTTATATAACCCTACTCACAGAAAAAAGTTTTATTTCGTTTCTTCCACAACAACTTCAACCTCTATTTCATCTTGTCAGCCGTTATCAAACATGCTACGCAGAAGGCAGAAAACTCGACAAATAATAAAATATACCTATATACTTCGTGCGTATGCATTTGTGCGTATACAAAATACATACATTAGTACGCTACGATTCTCAATGTGGTGAAGCCAAAAAATAGGAAAGAACTGGAAGATACATACACCAACATTTACACAAAGTACATAATATGCTTTCTTGACAAGAAAGGATGTATATATATATATAGATATAAAAGTCTTGTGTAATATAATATTACGTACTCTAACTCTACGGTGGCTGCCAGCGTTGGTACAAGAGTGAGTGTAAGAAATATAGAGATATTTCTAATATCACGACTTTTTCAATCTTTTTCTTTATTTATACATAATGCATGTGTCTTACCACTCCTACTAAATCTGTATTGCTTAAACTTTTGGAAATTGAATTTTTATGCAAATGAATTGAAAAGTAGTCAAAAGTGGGATAAAAAAACAAACACGTATAAATGTATGTATATGCGTCCATGTTTGAACTATTTAATTTAAAGTATGAACTCATTATATTTTATTTGTTCATGAAAAATATTTTTGGAATATTTTACGCTTTGTATCGAAATATACATTGAATTGATTGAATTACCTGTTCTCTATAACCCAATGTCTATGAATATGAATAAGGTGAAAAATGAGTATGACGAACCCGTTTTATTAAAGAAAATAAAGACACAAACTCATATTTATGAAAAAACAGCTGGAATATTTTATTGATTTCGAATACGATATATTTTCAACGAAATATACAGTCTAGTGCGTTCTATTTTCTTATATGTATACATCATTTACTGTTTATACATCACATTCACAACTCGAAAAGAACATTTAAAACCAAACCATATACTCTCTATCTGAAAAAAGTTAACCGAACTCAAAAGACCCTAAAGTTATAAAGATATTTTATGGCTAATAGAAATTTATGGCTTTTATATTGCCAGTCTCATATATTCTGAAACAAGCCAATTTGTCATTTGTTTGCATCGTGTATTATTATCATATTATTAGTAATATATATTTTTTGAAGAAAGATTTAAAGAACGTTTCAATACCCTGTATTTGATACTTATAACTGTGATATTTAAAGTCACAAATCACACGATGCTGCAATGCAGTAATTTTTTTTTGATTTTTGCCTTAACTATAGTAAGAATATTGTTTTGTTAACACCACGTGTTTTATATATCTTTGCGCTGTACATTACTATATATATAAAGATTTGTATCAACATTTACAGCAATGGACATTCAATATATACTTGTGCATACTTTCCTTCATAAACAAAAGGATCGCAGATGAAAAAGGTAAAAAGAAACGCTAGAGATCATATTATCATCATATATAACAACTCATAACATAGCGCAATAGCAAAAGTAATTAGCAGCTAATTCTGTAAACGAGGGGCACTTGAAAAGTTGAAATCAAACCATTTTCCAAGCCTGGCCATTTTAATGAATACAGTCTTCACTGGTTCGGCATTTAATAAGCGTATTAAAAAAGAAAGCATTAGGTAAAAAATGAGCTTTAGATGAATGCAAAACAAAAATCCAACAATAATGTACTATAACATTCTAGTTTGGTCGAACTTTGAAAATACATTTTGAGATAATTGGTTCACAATATTTAGTTCAGCTACCTTTAAAAAGCGTTGTAGTTGAATGGTGAGCACTGAGCATTCACAGTTTATCTAAATATGTAAAATTCATTACATAATTCTAATTTAGGAATCGTAGTTGGTGAACTCACAATGACATTTTTTGAGATGTCATGAAAAGGTACAGTGGAAAAATTGGAGAAGGTACTTTGTACACATCAATTGAATTATTGTAAAAATTAAAGTTAATGACAAGGTTTGTCAATGAACCGCCTTGAAGGTACATACAAAGATGAATGACACAAAAAAGCTGTGCCATGCATACCTAACCTAAATATCATACATAACTACCAAATTCTCGCATATGCCTGCTACTAACTACTAACAATAAAAACTGAATGTGACTAAAAATGTGACATGAATTGCGCTTCGATTTGTGTAACCACATTATTATTTAGTGTATACAGAGTATGTTTTAAACCAAAAGATTTTTACAACGAATTCAAACCATTATATAAGCTATTGTTTTAGGCACTCCCAGATTTTGAGCTAAGTTCTGTAGTTGGTGGAGTACCATTGTTCTTCCCATTGTTAAGATTGGCACTTTCCAAACTTTTAAGTACTTTTCCAGGACTTGAAGAATCCTCTTCAGATTTATCATGATTATTGCTTATCGACTGATCATTATTATTTTGAGCGGAGAGGCACAATAGTTTATCCTGTTCGAGGACGGTACTGTTCACTTTAGAACTTTTAGGTACGCTTTTACATTCAGTCTCAGGTGCGTCATTATGTTTTCTCTCGGAATTCACCTCTTTTGGAGATGAATCTTTTTTGTTTGAGTTCCCAACAATGGAATCCTCATTACTAGAACTAACCTTTTTGTGCGCTTCTATTTTCTTGAGATGCGTACCCCCATTAATGATTTCAGATGCTTTTTGCTTGATTTCCTTCTCCACTAAAGCCCTACTAACTTTCTCTGAAACTGTAGGAGTAGGAGAGTTGCTCTTTTTTGTAGTCTCTTCACTTCCGTTTAATTTTGAGTTTTCTCTCTTATCTTTTTTTCCGAAATCATTTGGTGTTCTTGCTTCCGAGGTGGTAGTTCCATGTGATTGGAAGTCTGCATTTTTTCCAGTTGAGTTATTATTATGACTATTATTTCCATTTGAGGTATCTTTGTTGAAATTGAGTAACTCGGCAAGTAGTGGAGTTTTTCTAGCTTCCTGCCCTTTTGCTTTCTCTCCATCTCCATTGTGGTTCTTTCCCACAGACAAGTCCAACGTTGCGGGTGTGTCAGTGCAAGTCAAAGACAAGTCCCCATTTGACATTCTAGGGGATGTTCCGAGGAAACCAGTTTGTGCGGTGGTACATGATCCTCCCAGATTTGCATAGTTTGTACCCGTGTACGCATACGGATAAGCATAGGGGCCCATACCCATCCTCTGATTTAAAAATGGCATGGAGCAATAGCTATCCGTCACGAAAGGAACCATTCCTAAAGGTAATCCATTCCGATTTTGAGCTGAGGCTGCGGCAACCGCTGCTGCAACACCAATGGAGTTAATGGAGCTTAAATCAGCAAGTCCAAAACTGTTGTAAGTGTTTAGATGTTGTGAATATTTATCATTGGAGGATGGGTAGTTCAACGCTCGTTGAACTCCATTGGCCATTAAACTGGAAACCGTTGACGTTATTGCAGTGTTACAGTTTTGGCCTGAATTTGCTACAATGGGAGAACTCGCTGGACTGTATGGAGTTGGTGAACATGATTTCTTGGCAAGCTCCTTTCTTTCCTTTGATTTTTTCTTCCCATTTTCAGGATGCCCTTTTTTATCACAAGACAATTTTCTCTTGAGCTCCCTATCCGGGTGTTGCGGACTCTTTGAACTTTGTTTAAAAATTGGCGAAGTTGAAGATCCTGGTGAAGAGCCAACATGTCGAGATTTGAAAAATTTTGGAGGCTTCTTCGGTGATCCATCATGGTCTCCATTATTCATGGGTAATATGTGTTTGGGACTCGTTGTGAACTTTAAATCCCCATTTACTACCGTGGTCTGATGAGAGACTCTTTTTGGAGGGGTAACTGGTTGTGAGATACTCGTTGATGGACATAACGTCAATGATATGTTCGGCGTATTACTAGTGTTCGTATTCGTAGCTGTTGTTGTAGTACAAGGAATCATGCTCACTGACATTCCAGAAGATGGTGAAAAATTCAATCCGATTGGCAGTGCAAAGTTATGGCTGCTGTCGTTTGAATTTTTAACTCCCCCATTTGAGCCTTTAGTCCGATGCTGGTGCTGAAATTGATTATGCTGCAGAGGTGTGATGATTGGCAACGTGTGAACTCCAACAGGTTTATGCAATTCTGCGGATTTCCCTACAGCTTCTGTACCATTACTACAAAGTTTTCCCAAATCACTGATAGCCTTTTTCATATTTTCTCCATCGGTGCCTTTGGATGAAATGCAGTTTTTGATTTTTTGCATAAGATTTGATTTGTTTGACTTAGTGGTAGTAGAGGTGCTCTTAGAGTTGACTTTGCCATTGAGAAGATTTGTAGCTGGACTACTTTGTACTGATGATGATTTCTGCCCATCTTGGCTAGTTGTGGAGTTATTATTATTACTACTACCATTTGACTTTCGATTGTTGGACTTTTCTTTTTGTTGAGGTGCTATTGGATTATTGGGAGTTGGGATGTTGAGTGTAACATAGCCTGGTTTAGCGGATGACGGCTTCATAGAACTAGAAATGGGGTCAGGTTTGTCGCATATTATTTCCATCACCCCTGAAGGACCAGTCTTTGAATGGAAATTGCCCGAGAGAAGCAACTTTTCAGCTATTGTAACATTCTGAGAAGTTGTTGGACTAGGATTTGAGGTGAATGATGATGAAGAGGAAGGAATGTTCAGAATTATTTTATCCTCTCCGGATGTAACACTACGAGCACTTATTACACCATTTTCACTTATTTGAAGCTGTACCTCATTGACAGGATTAATTATTGGTTTGTTATCTTTATTTGGAATCAGTTCCAGTGAAGAAGGCGACGCTGCTGCTGGTTTTGACAAATCCAAGTTATCCGAATTTGGTGGCTTTAATCGCTTTGAAAGGTTTATGATGTCATCCTTACTTTCTATTATTACGTCCGAATACCGAATCTTTCGCTTTCGCCCCCTGACTTTACCATTTGGAGTTTTCACCATAGGGGGAATTGTAACTTCTCCAGCAACGCGACCGTTCTTGGGATGCTGTTTATTTGCTTTAGCTTTGATAGGCATAATATTGCTTCCATTCTCGTTGCAAACCTTTTTCTTGCTTTGAATACAGGCTTCATCTTGAGCCTGTTCAGTTTCACATTCTGGCAGAGTTTCTTTAATTGGTTTATCATGCTTTATAATTGGCTTCGCCAGTCCTTTTATACGATAACTTAATGTTAGTGGTTTGCTCCCATTCTGTATAAAATAAAATTTAATTGAAATAAGTAAATAATCCTAATACAAAACGAACTTTTAGTTTGAGGGTAAATTGAAGGTACAAACCATTGTCCAAGAATATTTGTAAGCTACATCCATAAGAAGAAAGTCGTCTGGTAGTATTCTGTCTCCAAACATGACATCCATATGTTGCTCTTCTTTCAAATCATATTTTCCCTGTATCAGCTTTTTCAATATTGAAACACTTACTGCTGCTGGGCACTTGAGATACCTTTTAGTAGATTCCTGTTCATAAACAAGACACAAGTCATTTAAGGTGTGATTAGGATTTCAATTAAACCCAATTTTATACATCTCAACCAAAATCTTTTTGCTTACCTTTATTTTAGCATCTTCTGTAACATATTCTAGTGACAAATGTATGATATCATCTGAAGTAATATAGAGTTCGTCAAAAACTTGTCCAGAATCCAGTTGATTACTTGGACCAAGGTCCTTGAACTCTTCATAAAATTTTCTCCTGCGACACATTTCATCTGTAGAGACAAAACATATAGGCATACGTTAAATTTTATGTACACAACACTATTATAGTAGTATTATAGTAGTTGTTGGCATACTTTTGAATAAGCCAGGCACCAGCTTATAGACAATTTCCTGTAGCATAAGATCAGGACGAATACTCGTGAGAGGTTTGGTTGAATGCAACTGGACGTCACAAACCGGGCAGTATTTTTCTTCGAGATCTGCACTTTTCTCCAAATGCTTTATAATGCAGCTCTTGCAAACTGTAAATTATAACAAGAAATAATATTTTATTGGAAAATGCTTCCTTGTTATTGTCATCAAATTAATAGAGATTTATTGTAACTTACAAGAGTGAAGGCATTCTATTATGGTAGTTGCATCCACGAGATATCCCAGACATAGTTTACACGTTAAATTAGAAGTCATACCCTTAAGCTTAACTTTGCGTGTGGCATTCATCGTAGAAAATATAAAATTTAACGAGATCCTTTGCTTATCTGCATAAACTCTTTTTTATTATAAAAGATTGAAACTTTGTTTAATTATTGCGAACTGTCATTTTTTTAAAATTATTGACACAATGTTATCGGCGGTATCACATTAGCTTTGCATTGTATCACTTTAGCTGTCTGCTTCTCAAAAAATAGTTGGCAATAAATCCTGTAACTCATCTCAGGTTTATAAAAGCTTTGGCATTAATAATGCCACCTGAACATATTTATATAGTCGAGTGGATGTCGATGTCATTTGAAAGTAAACAACTTTACTAAACTACGTGGTTTTGTTCGGGTGATCTACACTATATTCATAATAACAGTGAGTTCCATATCGCACTCACTATACATCTGCGTCTAGGTCCATGAGAGACTCATGTATAATAAATCACATTTATTGCAAAAACAGCTTGGCTTTATATTGCAAACAACGACGTATGTACATGTACACTACCATCCTCGCATGACATACTGACACAATCACGATTCACTGGAG
Organism: Orchesella flavescens; assembly: GCA_964034955.1. Lineage (NCBI taxonomy): Eukaryota > Metazoa > Arthropoda > Collembola > Entomobryomorpha > Orchesellidae > Orchesella > Orchesella flavescens. The sequence goes on along the minus strand of OZ035955.1, from coordinate 16,857,801 downwards.
TTTTTACTAATCAAAGTTCAAACTGAAACTGAAAATTATTATTGTTATTTGTTATTCAAGTTGTGTATCAAGAATATCGATGAGTACAAACAAGGAAAACAGCTCAATGAAGACTGACGAGGGTATATGAAATGAAGGGATAGAATTCATGCTATTTCAAGTACCACCAGTAAAGGAAGGATGTAAAGAGGTGAGATGGAGGGATATAGCAAAGTTTAGTGGAGAAAAGACCCCTGCCCTCTGAATAGTGTGGTACATATGCACATTATAACATGGAACACGATAGCTTTTTACTTTTATATTTTGTTCCTTGTTCCATCATCCATCCATCCATCCTTCTATATAATGTTTGTATCATCGTATATAACGTAATATACACATATTGCCATGCCGTGTCTGCCGTCCTACAGAGTAAAAAAAAGAAGAACATGTACATTTTTATGTGTATGCCAGTACCAGTACTATTTTGATACGGTGGTGCAGCTTTTGCTTCCTTTACCTACTTTGCTACAGTTGAGCGAGTTGTTCCTGCAAAACAAAGAAAGTTTTAGGGTAGGCCCTTTGGCTATAATAATTCTGAAGAAGTGAGTAAGTGGGGCTTTACTCCGTACTTGATTTCGGTCTCATGCGATATCCTAGATCCTAGATGATTGGAATATCATCATTGTTTTGCTGATACCTTGTGTACGTGTGTGAGCATGTGAATGTCTCACATGAACATATAATATATGTATGTATGGGATGTACAGCACATCACATAACACCAGTTGGTTTTAATGACAAAAGCAGAAGGAGCAGAGAGCAGAGCATTGCTAAAAGTAGTCACACAAAGAAACGAGCTCCTCTCATAATGTAATATACGGACAGTATTTGTAATAATTATGAAAGCGGCATAACGTGTGTGTGGTTGTTATTACATGAACCTACTTTTGTGGTGTGTTTGCTGCTGCTCACCGACTAGGTACTGGTACTCATGCTGGGATGTAGTATGGAAACTAAATATATTGGGCATGCATGGACTATGTATGTACATAATAATATCACAACTTATCACAGAGGCAAGTAAACCTTTTAACAACTTGCCATGCATGAACAAATGCTTACTGGAGACAGGAGAGCGTTTAAACATTCATCATCATGCATACTATACATACATGTGTGCTCACATATATGTACGCATACATTGTAGGGTTTTGCTTGTATCTCGTCAAAAGTTATATGAAATTATGTAGGTTAGTGTGAGAAAATAAGGCAATATATTTGTCTACCTCTGAAAAGGAAATCCACACAAGGCATGTTATAGAGAATTTCCTCTTAATTTTTATATTGGGAAACACAAGCTGGAAACTTGGTCTTAACTTTATTACTCGCCAAGAAAGAAATATGGTGGTGAAGACCAAGTACATAATTTAATATACATATATACTTCGTTGTGTGGAGGCTATTCCTGTTTCAATCAACAATCTTATTTTCTGGTTGGCTGTCAGCTTTTCGTAAAAATAAATGCATGTAATGTTAAATGTGCTCATTGAGGAGGTATTGTGTTGGTTTCTTGGAAGATAAAAATAGATAGCCCTGTGTTTATAACCTTCAGATATCTGAACTACTACTATACGTCCTCAACTTCAACTCAAACCATTTCCACATATATATATATGCGGCACTACCAACATCATGATTTCTTAATGTGTTTTTGTATTTTGTATGGAAAACACATACTACTACAGTAATATTTGCCATAAAAAGTAATATCTCCGACTATTTGACTTAGCTATGATTATCCTTCTTTTGTTATTGTCAATATGATATATACAGTCTGACTCAGTACTCATAAATGGTGTGATTGATAAAATGAATGGTATTGATTCGACATTCGACACACTCGCAAAGTAAACCTAATACAAAATTGGGCTCGGTTTGTTTCCGGTGAAAGCCAATACTTATGTGTTCCTTTAAAGTAAGCTGGACTGATAGCTAGCTGCTTGCTGCCACTAAACATTCCAATGAAATAAAGCAATAAAAATTATTAACCACTATGTAAAAGCTGATACAAAACACGAGGACCATCATATTTGGCGAATCATGCTTCATGAATAATTAATCGAAACTCTCAAAAATTTACAGGAGGATATATGGTTATTATCATTGACCGTATACTTTGTAAAAGAAAATTGCATAATGCTTCATTTTACATAAACGATATTTTAGGCTTTTCTTTGTTAATTTTGTAAGCAGACAAGTAGTTTTATATGAGAAAGCTAAAGGCGGACCGAATGTAGCTGAGCATATTTGCTACATAATTGTAGCAAGATGTGAAAAATCCATCACCCCCAGTTTCCGGATGTGGTCCACGGATTCGAAGAGGGGTAGGTCTGAAATTGAAGAAGAAATGGAACCCAGTTTCCATCATCTCATGATACGGTTTATATACTTCCCAGAAAGATGCGAATGTCTTAGATTCAGGATTTTGAGCCCAGTGATCAAAGAACGTGGTATCAATTGCCACTGACAGAATGAAAGGAAGCAGAATTCCAAGTACACAAGTCAGTGTGAATAGCGCTTTCATTATCTTCCAAACTGTAAAAAATATTGAACGCAATAACTATCCAGCGTTCAGTCGTATCCTGAGAAAGAGTTTAGTTTGTTATAATGGGGCAAAACGGTACATACCACTCCTAGACTTTGGTTTACGTTGGCTTGCAGAAGTCAAGGATGTGTTGGGTAGTAGTAGTTCATTACGCTCTAAAGCAGCAGTTTGTCTTTTTTGCTTCGTGGCTCTCGTTTTAGGTTGGCCTTGTCGCAATACCAAATTATTTTCTTTATCCAAATCCACATCTATAAAAAGTGGTATCATTGTCGGAAAATACATAGTAGTATACATGATTAAAATTACTACCGAATGCAACTTGGCACACCTATTTCGTCGGATGAATGGCTGGCACTGGAAGCTTCTTCAGCTTCACTCTCAAAACCGGTGATGCTTTTTTCATTGTAATGTACTTTTGAGTTTCTCACACGTAAAAAACTTTCTTGCGAAGTGTCTCCTGCTGCCGATACCTCCACTGACATTTCTGCTAACAATTTGATTACCAAATCCGCAACTGCAACTCCACTAACTTCATTTCCCAATGCTCCTTGGCCAAACAAGTTGCACAAGGGAGCCCGGAGTGGGTTGTCAGCAATGCTGAGGAATTTGAGACGAGTCATTTTTCCCATGCTTATGGGAAGCGTTTCCAACTACAAAAGAAAAGTTGAGTTGGAAAGCTAAAAAAATAGTGCATGCATTGCATGGGGTATCTTGATACATTTATCTTACCTTGTTATGGTGTAGGTCAAGATAGATAAGTTTTCGCATGTCCCCAAAGTTTTCAGGCAGCTTGCGTAGCTCATTTCTGCTCAGATCCAATCTTGACAAGTTAACCATATCTACTACAAACTCTGGACTTAAATACCGAATCGAGTTGTAGGAGAGATCAAAACTGAGTGGCTTTCCAAAATTTTCACTTATAGCTTTCAAAGGTAAATGGATTATATTGCAAAGACTCAAATCCAATTTACAGCCATCTGCTTGTTGAGTTTTTATCCGTTCAAGAAGAGTATCTGGAACGGGCAGGCTTGCAAGCATTTCGTCCATTGTCATCATTATAGAAATTATAGAATATTGTGAAATGTAGACCGTGGGACGTGTTGTATTCGTTGCAGATGAGTGTTACATAAAGTACGTATATTGACCAATTCTAATAATCTAGGTACCTACAAAAGCAAGTAGTAGATTTTTTTGATGCAGAGATAATATGAGATTCGCATATTGCAATCGTCATTCTCTAGTAGAAACTTAAAGATTAAATAGTGACCAATAGTTTACCTGGTTTACCGTTGGCAATGGGAACCCTTCCGAAATGATGGGGTGAGACGTGGATGGAGAGAGAATAGAAGTGGTGACGCGATGCTTTTACCTTCAAGATGGTATAGTTACGTTATGACATTGAAAAGTCAGTATTTGTGTATACACATACATTATTTGGAATGCTTTATTTTCAGGACTTCTTTATACTACTGTTTGTTAAAATAATACAAGTCCATTGCAGAAGGATAAATCATGGGATGCTATGTTGTGGTGGTGGTCAGGTGCATAAAAAATTAGCCAAACATATTCATAACGAATTGGAACATTGCTTTGAAACCATTTCTAATCGCGGAGAATATGCCGTAATCCTCTGGAATGGGTGTAGGACCTCGAACGATTAAAGCTCTATAGGGTAGGCACCAGTTAACTAAACTTTGCAGATGACAGTGGTATGGTTTGTACTTGCTCCAGATTGTAGCAGGTAACAGAGTATCTTGAGTTATTATATCCAAGAAGGAAGAGTCAATTGTTACTACTAGCAGTAAAGGAAGCATTAGTATAACGGCAATGATTATCAGAATGGCTCCAATCACTGTGAATATTTATAGCAAGATTGTTAATTAAGCCTACATTTTGAATCCAAATAGTTGGAAGCAATAAAATTGTGAATGACTTTTGGTTTTCGTGTATATACCTTGAAGACTTTCAGATCTTTTATGAAACCCAGAATTGGGGCTACTTGATAGTTTTCTGGTGATATTTTGCAAGGTTACCTTTCTCTTTCGATTTGATGATGACTTTTTTCCAAGTTTAGAAGTGGAATCTACCAACATGCAAAAAATAAGAGTAATATTTTAAAAGCATTTTAATTGTTGCTATCTTCTTTCCTCATTAAAGTGATCATACTTTTATTATTGTTCTCAAAATCTGATTTTCTGCGTCTACGGATCTTAAGGTTTTCCTTATATTTATCATAGGATAACTCACTTGTCAATCCTCTCAAAAATTCGATTATCAAAGCTGGATAAACGTCTGCATGAAAAATATCTTCCAAGTCATTCTCGAGGAAGATACTTATTGGAGCCCGAAACGGATTTTCGGATATGTTCAGATAGCACAGATTATACATTCCTCCCATGCTTAAAGGCAGAGTCTTCAACTGTTAAAATTATAAGATGTATACAATCACATAGCATAGTAAGCTAAAAAAAGCAATACCTAACAGTTTCTCAAAAGTTTATATACACATATTCCAGTTTGCCAACCTCATTTCCATGTACGTCTAAGTAAGTTAGCTGTTCCATTTCTCCAAAATTATCTGGCAACTTTTGGAGTTGATTTCTCGCCAAATTTAGCATAGTCAAATGTTTCATGGCCAATACAAATGTAGGTTTCAAGTAGCGAACATGATTGTATGATAGATCCAGATCTTTATTGGCTCTATCAGAATGATCTCTGATGGCTTTCAATGGGATATCTTTAATATCACATAAACTCAGATCTAGCTTGCCACTTCCTCGCTGGGAACGAATCCGCGTAAGCAGAGCATCCGAAATCAAATACTTTTCCTCTTCTGATTCTTTCATTTTATTTTACAAGATGTATATAGTAAGTGGGTGGTCCAAGCTAATAATGGGTATAAGAACTAAAATAGCAAAATTATTTATAATGACAAAATGGATAGGTAATTAGAACATCATAATCACACCACGAAGTTTTAGCAGCTCCATAAGAAAATTTTGTTCATTGTGTTATTATGGAGAATGAATGAAGAAAATCTCGTCCTTGGAAACCGCACATTCTTTGACCACCCCTGCATATTAGTTGTCATAATTTCTCCATGTTCCAAAATGTCTCCCATCTGCATCCCATAAGATCCATATTCTTATGAAGTAGGAACCAAAAAATTATTGCAAAAAGGCATCAGGTCCGAGGAGTATCGTAAAATCACTATAAGAATTCATATAGGGGCGATACGAAATGACATCACACGCCTTAACTGGGAATCGTTCTTGATACTAGCAGTCAAGCGATATAACCAGAGTCTTGTCGACTGAACCGACAATACAATTTAAGTGGATTTACACAACTTCCTAGACTCGGCAAAGCTTGGTTTGCATATTTTGGGGAGTGGTATCACTTCGCCCCATAAACCCCCAAATACATTGCACTGCACTACTACAACTACAAGAACAAGAATACATTGGAAGACGAGAAGAGTGGAATATACACAACCCGTTTGTCTTTCATGTGGAAATGAGATAATAAATACTGTTGGGTTTCATTGGGGCAACGCAAGAAATACACCTAGTTAGTGTAAGCTTTAAATGAAAAAAATAAAAATATGATGGGCAGCTGAACTTAGCCAAAAATAATTCACAACCTTTTCAGAGCAGTAGTGCTTTCATAAATAGGTTGACTGAAACTGTTTAAATATATATTATTGTAAACAAGGGGTTTAGGTTAAAGTTTGGACACACTGCTGGTGTGAAATTATTTCAGTTTGAAGTAAAGATACTGGTAAGTTAAACAAAATTATAAATATTATTCTGTTGGTTGATCAATTTGTCCAATTGTTGTGAAAGCATTTTTCAATTATTGTTTCCAGTAGTGTTTCCAAAAGAAGCATCATGCCATTGCCATTGTTAATTGCGAGGCGTATCAGTCCGCGAGCAGTTGTACAGCATACCAGGGCCATTTCCTCCACTGCCGTGAATTCAGCAGGGTATTGGAATAAAGATTGGCGTCCAACTGATGAACCTCCAGCGGTAAGTTTATAATAAATGGTCATTGAGTTCAACATTACAGAACCACCTTTTGGCTTTAAATCGAAAATTCTTTATTCAATAATTTATTTTAATTATGTCTTTATTAGACAGAGGAAGAAAGAAGAGCAGCAGCTAAAAAATATGGGTTGATTCCAGAAGATTATCAAGTCTATCCAAATGATGGGACAGGCTATGGCGATTATCCAAAACTTCCCATAATGAGTGCAGAATCCAAGGATCAACATGCCCTGTACGACTTTCCAGAACTGAAGAGGAACTTTGGAGAGCCCCTCCATGTTGATGCTGACATGTATGGAGAGGACCGTTGGGATCGTAGCAAAAGACTTAGAATACCCGTTTCCCTTGCGCTCAAGTGGTTTTTAGGAGTTATGGGTGGCACTGCTCTTTTGTTTTGTTTGTCAGAGTACGTTCGTATTATACCTACTCGGATGATGCCAAAACACATGGCTAATGATGGAATGAAACATTACACTTTTGAGTTGGAGGATGCTGAGTAATCTACTAATTGTAAGATTAATGAATTCGTCACTCATAAGTTAGAAGAGTCAAATATGTGAATCAGTTAGGTGAACCACATTATGCAATGTGTTACAATATGTATTTATGTAGAAATGTACATTATAAAATAAAACTTCGAATAAAACGCAAGTATGAAATACAGACTACACAATATTTAAATACATTTGCAGTTTTGCACTTTATTTGGCTTCCACCATTTTGATTTCATTTCTGGTGAAAGTGTTTTTTACAAAAGTTGAAGACTAGACACTCTCTACCGTAAAAAGACTAATAATAAGAATTTAAACCGGACATTTGATTAAGCAGTTAAATTTTCTGCAGGTCCTTTTGAATTAGCTATTTTGTCCGCAAGTATTTCTAAAGTCCGTTTTCGTTCTGTGTATGGGACGTGTTGTTGTCGAATAAATTCAACATCATTTCCATAAAACGTAAATTGCTTCTCGCCATTTGGTCCCATTAGTGACCTCAAGGCCATGTTACGTTCCAATATCTTGGAATAGAATTCTACACCACCTTTAGCATAATCCAGTCCAATGCTACCAGCCGTCTCATCAGCCCATTTTTCATAACGTTTAGTAATAATGTCGGTAACGGTGGACCACAATCCAAATGCAAAAGTTCCTACTAATGAATACATCAACACCCTGAAGGACCTCGGTCTTGCAAGCCCATACAATTTTTCATTGAGGACTCTCGTCGTACAATAACACGTCAATAAAGCCGACGCTCCTAATCCTCCGTGTATGTAAGGTGAATTTGTATCTGTCATTACGATTTCTCTAGCAATCGCAAACTTCTGGGCTCTTTCGCTAAGAATTAAGGAATCCTGTAATAACTGTCCACCATCCGAGCCCCATTCAACTGGCTTGTTTTCTACCTGGAGAACAAGTTAAATCACATTTACTTAAAGCATACATGATGGATGTAAGGCAAATGGTTAAACGACAAAAGTTTATAGCTTTTAATTACCATTATGTCATTTTTTTCAATGTCTTCCTTGGACTGATAAGTAAAATGTCGGGGCACTCCAACAATGGAACCTGACCTTAACTTGAGCGAGCCAGCATGAAACATATCCATTCCAAATACACAGAAAAAGTTAACCATGTTGGAGGATTTTGAAGAAAGGCTGAGATCGGCCGTAACGCTCTGACATCGGTTAACAGTATCAGAATTTAATGGGGTTTCAAAGCCATGCCTAAATAAGGATAGTATAAAACAAGAATGAATCGTAAATATTCAATATTAGTAAAACACTGACTATATTTGTATTTTCTAAGACTGAAGGAAGACATTAGAATTAATTTTCATAACTTACTTGTACAGCTGAACAATACTTTTGTATTTATCCAGACCCCAGGAGTGAAGGACAGCATAGCCACTGAAATATGATGCACCAATAACTGCAGTACCAATCCCAATCGTATTTCGGCCGTTTATGGTCAACCAAAATGAGGCTGGATAACCTGATTTCTTCTGTGTCATATATGGTATCGGCTTCTGGGGGGTGGTCATTTTTCAAATGCCAAATATCCAGGAAATTGATGTTATATAAAACTCACACTACTCACAGGCTCAAATCTTTAAGAAAATACAGAACCGGAAATCAGTAACCAATTGTCTAATTCTTATATAAGGATCAGTCCATCGGTCCAAGTAAAAAGTCCAAACTAAGTCATGAAATGGTTTCAGTGCTTTATTGTGCTTTTACCACGCATCCTTTGGGGTGAAGATGATAAGGAACTTCTCGTATTTTGGACTCAGTATATTATGGTCTCCCAGAAGCACTCATTCCCTTCGTGAATAATGTTGTTGTGTATGAGGAAAGGTATGTAAACAAATGTAATGCGAAGGCAGCTGTATGTGTTGTGTAATTTAGTCATGCATGCACCACCCAATCATATGATGAATGGTGAAGCAACAACATTCCAGGCCAAATTATTCAGAGTTCGAAAACCTTTTTTATTAATTAACTGTGAGCCCCTAGTTATATTTTGCTTTGATGACTAATTTTACAAGACCTGAATAAGCTAAAATCCAGGTATAATTAAAGGGGATGTGAAAACTCATTAGTTAATTTGTTATGTCGTAAGGAGTGTCTGACAGGTGAAAGTTCAAAGGGAAGGCCAAGTTAAGTTGTAAGTGCCTAGAACTATTTGGCGAACTTTAATCGTAAACGCGATGAGTCTTGAGGATGATCGGATTGAAAATGGCAGCATTGGAGACTCAGCAGATATACTTAAAGAGGATTCGATTGGTTCGGACGGACAAGAGGATGAAGAAGATGAGGATGATGAAGATGCCGACGATTCTGAACCTAGATTGAAGTTTTCCAGAATACAGAATGACCTATTAAAGATACTGGAGAAAGATGCTGTTAGCTGTGTGGCAGTTCATTCAAAGGTGAGATAAGATGATTGAAGGATTGATTGTAATCATGATTTTTCTTTCCAAGGTCATTGAATATCTTTGGGTTTTTGTGCAGTTCTTATGCGTTGGAAGTCATAGAGGTGAAGCCTACATTTTGGACCATTTGGGCAATAATGTAACACCTCATCCTAAAGGCTCATTTCCTGCCCATAAAGTTGCTGTGAACTGTATTTCTATTGATAAAGATGGGGAGAATATTGCAACGTGCTCGGATGACGGGAGGGTAAGAAATAATGACAAAGATTAAACCTGTATGTTGCGGTTAAAAGGATTTAAACATGTCATTATTAATTTTTTCTCATTAGGTAAACGTTTATAACCTTTGTGATGGGAAATGTGAACCACTTTTAAAATTAGATAAAAAGATACGATGTGTAGCTATTGATCCTTATTACAGCAAATACAAAAGGTTCATAACAGGTTGGTAAATTCATAAATTGGCATTGTTCTTTAGTTATTTGTACATATTGATAAGCTTCTAATGTGTACAACTATATTTTCAGGTGATGACAGTGTTACGTTACACCAACGCAATGTTTTCGGACTGCTAAAATCTTCGCCACTACTTGAAGGAGGGATCGTATCTACTGTGAAATGGGGCGGAGATCGTTTCATAGCTTGGAATTGGAAGGACGAAGTTCGAGTTTATGACATGATTGAGAATATGATGATCAGTCGAATAAAATTTGAATGGAAGCCGAATCACTTTACGTTAGAAGGATCTGCAGATGGGAGCAATACACGAAACGATGACTATACCATCAATATGCTACATAATCGATATCCATGTCATATATTTTGGAAGGATCAATTTACGATATTTATTGGATGGGCGGATATTGTACAGATTTGTCAAGTCACAGAACCACGTAAACCTGACATTGAAAATGGAACAGTGACCCATTATGTCATAATTCTGTCGATGGTAACTACTGAGTTTTGGTGCTGTGGACTTTCGTCATTCGGGGATTTAATTACAGCTCTCACACTAGAGAAGGATCATTTGTCAGATACATACTGTATTGGTGAAGATGCTTTTGCCAAATATCTTCCTAATCTTCAAATTTTGGAACAGGATTTTAAATCATATAACGTAGTTCAAACAAATGCTCTAAGGACAAGGGGATATCAAGAATATAAACCGTCGGACTATCATCTGGAATGCCTGATTGACGAGATTTTATTTTTCATTGTTACCCCGAAAGATATTATATTAGCTAGTGCACGAGATCAAGATGATCATGTTCAATGGTTGATGGAACATGAGTAAGTGTCAAGCATTAGGAAGCTTTCTATCTAACGATAAAAACTTTAACAAAAAAAACTGATGAAATAATTTACCTTACAGGAAGTATGAGGATGCACTAGAATTTGCGAGCCAAAATGAGCGATACCTCCGGAGGCATACTGTTATGAAAGTTGGAACAGAGTTTCTTGAACATTTACTTACTTCTGAGCGTTACTCTGAAGCTGGAAAGCTCTGTTTTCGACTTTTTGGTAAATTCTTAAATTACTGAATAAAAGTTAAACTAAGAGTTGCTTGAATCACTGGTTTGATCAATATATTTTAGGTCGGGAGAATGTGGAAACGTGGGAAAGTTTGGTTATAAGATTTGGAAAGTTTGGGAGATTACGGGATATTGCTCCTTACATGCCCCGTGGAGAAACTTCAAGACTTAGCGCCTGCATGTATGAAATGGTGTTGTACGACTATTTACAAAATAATGACGCTGAAGCGTTTTTAGGGTTGGTTCGAGAATGGGCACCGCCTCCAGAGTTGTATAACATACCAACTATAGTCAATGCAACTGTTGAAAAATCCTTAATAATTTTGCACACTGATGGTATTGCTTCGCCAACTCTCCTACAGGCATTAGCAGATCTGTATTCTTACCAAAGAGAATATGGAAAGGCCTTAACTATGTACCTCAAGTAAGTTTGTAATCAATCATATTGCGTGGTTTTAGTATTTCTTTTCGTATTATATTATGATTCATATTATTTTCATGGTTTTAGGTTACAAGATCCACAAGTGTTCACTTTGATTCAAAAACACGGTCTATTCCAAGAAATAATTTCAGAAAATCCCAAAAACAAGGAAAGTAACAACATTGAAGATCTCATGCACATAAATTTAGATCTTGCAGTGAACCTCTTCCTTAAGCATAAAGAAAATCTATTACCAGCGTTAATTGTTCAAAGGCTTCAAAGCAATCGGTACTATCAATACAAGGTGGGCAATATAATAAATAATAAAATGTATTTCATTAACTTTATTAGCTAAGTTAAAACTAATTGTTTCCTATTTGATGATGAAATCTAGTACTTGGATTCGTTATACAAAGCTGAAGGAAAAGATATGCGCCATGAATTTCACGGAATGATGGTATCACTGTATGCGGATTACGAGCCGACCTATTTAATCCAGTTTCTCAAATCCTCTGACAGTTATCCAATGCAAGAAGCTTTGAATATATGCAAACATAGAGAAATGTACCCTGAAATGATATTCCTTCTAGGTAATGAAACGCCATTTTAGATTTAAAGGCTACGAAGAACTTTACATGATTTTAATTGTGTTAATGTTTAACTTTCAACTTTTTAGGAAGAATGGGAAATACTAAGGAAGCCTTACGGTTGATAACACATGTGCTAGAAGATATACATCAAGCTATTGACTTCTGTAAAGAGTATGACGACGAAGAACTGTGGAATAATTTAATAGAATTTGCTTTGGATAAGCCAGGTAATTACTAATAATTTTCTCTATATAAATTTATCGTTCTTTTCAGTATGTATCATGTAATTCATTTGTGTGGACATAAATTATTTTTATTGTGTTATATTTATTTGCAGATTGCGTTAGTATGCTTCTTTGTAATATTGGAACTCATGTGGATCCTAGAATTTTAATTAAGCGAATAGACGATAGACAGGAAATTCCTGGATTAAGGGATTGTTTAGTTAAAATTATGCAAGATTACAGCTTGCAGGTTAGTAATTTGACACTTGTTCTTAACTCCAATAGTGCATTATCAACTTTTTAATTTTACATTTAGTTCACGCAGAATTACTCTTGTGTTTTAGGTGGAGCTTCAAGAAGGCTGCAAAAATATACTTGTAGGAGACTGCTTAGTGCTTTTTCAGAAATTAGTAAAAACGCAATCTCGGGGAGTTTACGTGGATGGTAAGTATAGCATAAGTGTGTGGTGTACGAGCCATATTTTGGCTGTATTTCTTCAGGTTAATAATAATTCACCATTTATGATTTAATCTCACAGAAGTACAGAAATGTGGTTCGTGTCATAAACAAATCGTTGTTCAAGGTAAGTTTTTATGATATAAGACATGCCCTATATGTAACATGAAAGACAGTATATTTGAAATAAATTGTTCAACTTGATTTTTTCCGCCAGACTCAGGTTATGGAGAAGATGTCGTTGTCTTTTACTGCAATCATGTGTTCCACGATGCTTGTATTTCGAGTTTTGACTACCAAGTAAGTTTTTCTGGATTTAAACAGTTGCACGAAACAGTTTAAAAAAAATTTATCCCTGTGTGGTGTGGCTTGTACTTACATATACATTGATTATTAATGTCTAATAATATTTCTAGAATTGTGTGATATGCAATCTACCGCGAAAGCCGGCTGGACTGCTCGAGAAACTGTGATAAACTCGTAAAACAATTGTGGATAATAATTGCATTTCATTAATTTAAACTCAAACATTTGCTGCATTTTTTTAAAATTACGAACTAATAATAATAAAATTACTAATAATTAGGACACTACTACCAAACAATCACTAAAAGTCTGAATGCAATATATGCAATGATTGTAACGACGCAATGGAACATTCTTAAAGCATTTAATACAATTTTTTAACGCTTGCTCTGGTTTTTAGTGTTAACTGACAGTCATATAAATGTATAAAAGTTTAGTGTGAGTAATTAATAAATTTATTGGTTCTAATCGTAAGTACATATTAGTGCTTTATAGATGGTTTTGAACTGGTAGCGAGCTTTTTACTGCTTGAACTGTGAATTTTTATAGTGACTGTAACTTAAATATGCGTTAAGCTTTTAAAGTTGATTAAGTAAAAAAAACGCGAGACAATATTGAATATTACTAATGTGATTGTCATGATGTTCTTTAGTTCCACAAATGTGAAACACCAAAACATCTAGATGCTTAAACGGCCGTTAGTATAGCAGGATTGACGTTGTACTTTGTGCCGAATCGTTCCCTTTACTTCCCCATTTGTCATTGTCCGCAGTCAACGAGTTTTCAGCTTATATTTTGTATTTTAACTTTAGTATAATCGGAAAGTAAATTAAATTATTTTGTAAAGTTAAATTTACTAAATGAAAAGTATGATATTTTTTATGCATTTTCACATTTAATAAGAAACTAGCGACAAGTCTCTGTCTGACTATTGTATCATATTATTTTACATCATGTAGGTTTCATTCAAGCCCATTTTAATTATTAGTTACGAACATATTTTCCTTCTTCATTTACAATCAGATCATCCTCAGTTTCGTTTTCCGTATAAATTCCTGGTTCTCCCTCACTAAAATTAACTACCCCTTCATCATCAACTTTCTCTAGCCCGTCATAGTCCACAGTTGGATTGATTGGATAAAAATCACGGTCATCATCTTCACCCTCTCCAAACCATTCGCCATATTCTCCCGACAAGGACATGGAAGACCCGTAATAAGAACTGTTGGATAATTGTGATACAGCTTTATGAGTGGATGGCTTGGTTGTTCTTCCACGCAGGGTGAGGAACGCTTGAAAATAAGTTTTCGTGAAACTTATAATATCTTGTGGCTTTCGAAACAGAACAGCTTGCAAGTAATCACTTAACAATGCTCTAACTTCGGGATGATCCATAATATATCGCCGATGGTCATGAGTGACCTCTTCCTTTTTTATCGCGTATTTTGAATACAGCTCAACATCACATGCCCAAGCGTACGGTGAATAAAGTCCAGTGAAATTGCCATGTTTGTCAAAATCAATGATGCTTTCGAACCAGAGAGGAATCAGAGCTTGAGGAGAGTCGGGTTGGCATTTGAGAATTAATCTGGATTGTTTGTTAAACAAGGAATCCCACTGGCGTTCTTCGTCTTCACTTGCAAAAACTGTTCTCCGAATGCCCCACGTTTTTATCTGCTTCCCTTTCACATTTTCCCATCCACTTCCCAATTCACCCTGGTTCCACCAACATAACAGTTCAGAAAAATCAATATTAAGCTTGCAAATTATATAGTATATAGTTACTTGCCCATAGGTGTTTGAAATTCATTCCTTACATATTTAGCTTTAACCACTTTTCCAGTGTAGCTCAAACAAAGAAGATTCATGTTTCCATTCGTCCTCTTTTCTTGAATTAAAAGTCTATGCAGTAAAATGTTAGTTGCCTCTGTCACTAAATTCTCCATTTCTGTGTATCCTAAGCTGACTGATTTTGTGTCAATAGTTCTTTCATTCTTGATCATTGTAATTTTACATAGTGTGTGCTCCCCTTCATTTATGAGAAATGTTTTTCTTTCCAGCGTGTTTGGCCCCAAAGTGGCCCATTCATGAACCAGTTCTTGAAGAGGTTTGAGCTTGTTATTCACGAAACTGGAATATAAAGTATAATTACTCTAAACTAAAACTTGTTTAATTTACATTCAGCTTTCAAACTTTAACTAATAATACCTTGTGATTGTAGTGCCGGATTCCAAGCCAGTAGGAAACTTTGCAAAACTTCCTGCATGCACACAAATACATGGCTTATCACTCCATTTGGATTGAGCAACCGAACAATACATTTTCCCCACTACTGCACCATTTTCTTCCACCATAAGTAAGGACTCGGAGAAACAAAGTTGTTTTTGTTGTGCATCTTCTATATATTTCGTTAAGAAGAAGCGTGAAGTAGTTCAGAATGCCCCCATTTCAAAATTAACTAATATTTTCAGTTATTGACACTAACTTAGTTTAATTCTAGTAAACCAAGCAGTGGTCATTTCCTTCCTTGAATCATCAGCTTCATATCCTTCGGTTTTCTTGACAAATTGGCAGCAATCTGGTAACATTTTCAGTTTCTCCTCTTCCGGGTCTAAGAGTTCTATACTGTCATTTGAGCGTGTTCGTGGTGGTTTAAGGAATTTGAAAACCTTTGATTTCGTTTTCGACTTGGTTCTTCCAACTACAGATTTAGCAGTTTTGGTTTCCACACTATTGGTCCTATTTTTAGCTTCACGTGTATTACTGGGAGACGAAAGAGCATTGGTATCGTTATCTGCTTTTGGATCCTTGGACGGTTGTGACGTTTTGACTTCAAGGATCGAAAGAATAAACTCAAATAAATTATTTATATTGAATTTTTTAATAATAAAACGAAAGCATAAGTTAAAGCATACAAGGGTCTTCATTTTGTAATGGAACGGGGAATCCTACAGACTCGACGTCTTCCTCCTCCTTCTCTTCATCATCAACCTTGTTTGCATCATTCTCAGGTGTGAGCAAGTCTGCTCTATCCGACGATAAAGAATCCTGACCACCTCCACCAGAATAGTTGTCAGACATTTTTGGAGATTTCAACAGAAATTAAAATAGTAAAGTAAAAACTCAGTATTTGCATGCACCATTGGGTATCACGATAATTGGTAAAATAGTGATCATTTCTTGGTCGTCTGCTTTAAACAAAATTCTAGTTGGTCTAATTTGTTGTAATTTCTGCCATTAAAATTCATACGGCTCGTGTTAATATTAATCCATATAACAACGGCATGAATCCGTTTGCATTGTTGGTTTAGGCAAAGCAGAGCAAAGGCAGAGCATGGATAGCCAATTCAGCATTCTACTCACAGTGCAAAGCTTCCTCAAACCGTCTAGCATGCCTACATTAGCTGAAATTATGACTTGGAATAAATGTCGTAAATTGACAAGTTGTTCTGGTGCAAATCAATAATATATGGTAGATTGATTCATAATAATACATATAAAACATGAATAATGACTTGTTTTTTTTATATGGCTTTATTTGAATAAATGGTGGTACATATATTATATTATTTAGTTTACATATTTGCAACCATTTCCGGTTGTGAACGATGTGTAATAATGAAAAAGCTTTATTACAGTCAACAATGTCAAAATTTGTACATATGAAAATTTAAATTGACATACATTTTTTACAGGCACTTAATAACAATTTACAGTCAGTTTTGGTTAACCTTTAACAAACTTAATCTTTGGACCCTTAACAATTAGACGAGGTGGAGAGATCTTGATTTTAGGATGTAAAAACTTAATTGTTGCAGGAATAAATCTTATACCACCCCTACCTTTCTTTGGTCTTCTGCCCCATCCCTTCTTTGGGCGACGCCTGCGGTGATGTCTCCTACCTTTCCTTGGTGGGCGCCATCCTTTAGGAGCACTCCAACCCTTTGGTGCCGCTTCCCACCCCCAACCTTTTGGTTTTCCTGGCTGCCATCCCCACCCTTGAGCTTTCGGAGCTTCCCATCCCCACCCCTTAGATTTCGGAGCTTCCCATCCCCACCCTTTTGCTTTCGGAGCTTCTCCCCATCCCTTTGATTTTTCTGGTTGCCAACCAGCCCAGGATTGGCCTTTAGGATGATGGTGAGGTAGTGGATCCCATCCCCAACCAGCAGGTTCATCAACTTCCCCTAATTGAAAACTGAATCCAAACTTTCCAGACTGATCCGCAGTATGAGAATTGTCCGCTTCCCCTTTCTGATCTTGTGGCTGCTCCTCAGCTTGGACTAGTACATCACTTCCAAACCACAGGAAAACGCAAATCTGCCAAACAGAAATAATTCACGAATTTTTTTCAAACTGACAACACAACTATTAAATTATTGAACTCATGATATAGTAATTATTGATTTTTATTCAAAACTTTAGAGCACTCTTAAATGTTAAAACGGAACTCACAGATAAAGTTGGTATCCACATTGTGTCCGCACTAATTTTTCACAATTGCGAAAAAACCGTAATCCACACTTCCAACTATTTGCTTCACTTCGACATTCTTGTAAACTCGATCACTTCACTCTCTTATGTTCTCCAAATCTTTACTAACGTTATGTAACATTGGGAGCCCCTTTATATACTAGTTTTTTAGAAATGGTTATAGTTCTTCCGTAGCGTTTTATCATTTTTGAGTATGCAATATATCTATATAGAGTATACAGGCGTATGTGCGTCTACTACTACAATCAACAGTAGGTATATTTGTCAACGTCGACATTTGAATTCAAAAAAATAGTGTAGCGTTAGGATACAATGGTGTACTTGGCCACTTATATTTTCTTGCTACAGCGTTACAAACCACTCACTCTAAAATAATATGATGTAATATACAGAGGCACAATAATATATGCGCTTGTAGAAATACAAATCTGAACCAAATGCGAGTTATCAGTTGGTGAGTTTTCATCTGCAGTATGACTGATGATTGCAATTTGACATTTGGCTGCATGTATTCATATATTGCTTACGATAAACACACATGAAGCTATATCCCAACAAAGAGTTTTTGGATGTCTCCAATCAACAAGAAGCGATCGGCACCTCAATCTAAAATATATGTATATAAATATTTCTTTAAGAAGCGCATCATAGATTCAATCACTCATATATTAGTGAGCTAATGCATCTATTTGACTTATACTTAGGTATATACAATATGTGCAGCACGTGAGCAGGATAGCATTTTGCATTCCTATGCAATTATATTTGCAAATAAAGATTTGCTATACAAATGTATAATCATTGGGTTCACGTACCCTTATTTGTTGGTAGCTTCGCTTCGCTATTGAGAAGGTGGATCAAGTGTTTTGGGTTCGAAAATGAACGAAATGGTTTGAGGCAACGTTGTAGACTTGTAGATGTTGATGTTATCATCATACATGCTACATATAAGGTATACATGCTTATGAAAAAACTGTATAAACGCAAGCTTACGTTATCATCGACGGAAGTTGTAAAACTTGAAATGTTGACTTGCATTTGCTTATGGAGGCCGATCGCGCGGAATAATCAATATATGCATCATTTACTTTATAATAGAAAATGCATAACTTGTGCACATACATTCTAAAATTCAATCAATCAAGAAGACCATATAGAAACATATGTCTTAAAGAGTATCAGTAACAAGTCCCTGCCTACACAATGTATACTTTATCCTTTTTTGATAGCTTCCTTCCTTCCTTCCCAACTGTCAAAACGTCGGCAGTTCCCCTTCATTTAGTTATTATGCCAAAACTTATCTATTGTGTTTTTTTCAAGCGTGCCAATGATCAAAATTTAAGATTTGATGTAAGAGTACCAATTTAATTAATATTAATTACCTAAATATTTATAGTGATGCCGTTGTTAAAAACAATGTTTGCTTTAGAACGCATCAGAGATTTTATTGGATTCTATTATTGGTTCTATTGATTTTGAAAACCGATAAGACAATAAAAGATTGCATTTTTATCAAGTTATTTATTAACTCAATCAGCAATATATTTTGTATTGGCCTATCCATCCATTTAATCAAGATTTAAAAGTGCATTTGTAAATATACTTGGAAAACTGCCCAACATAATCTATGAAGGAAAGGTAATGTTGTTATACATATAAAAACATATAGGGTATCATCTACAACTTCCTTCACTAGTCTGGAGTTCAAATATAGTTCCTTCCTCTTTACAACTTCCTTCCGTCGCAAGGAGTGGCACTGGAGCAATGAACCGTAGAAAAATCACATTGGTCCATTTTGCAACTGCTTCCTGTACCTGCCTCAATATTTCTGAAATTCATTGCCTCAGCCCTTAGAAGTTTCTATCTAGTAGTAGGCATGAAATCCAAGCTTCCGTAAATCTCCCTAAACCGGAATTGACCTGAAGATGATGAATTGATGCAAAGACTTTCGCTACTGCTGTTTTCAATGCCTATTGGAAAAAGCCATTAGTTACTTTTATTGTGGTGTTGGCGTGTCTTTGAGCTAAAACAAAGAGAGCTGAGCGTTCGAACCGCACACGTTATGAAGATGTATTACAACTGTTACAACCATTTGATGATGAAGCGTTCACATTAATTTACATGTAGTTTCTTGTCAACCAACCTGCATTACAAATAAATGACGAGCGTAATTTTTTGTGTTACATTAATCATTTTTTCAGTATGGTTTAACTCGAGTAACTCGATCACATTCATTTGGCACCCTTCCCCATATCTTCATCAAGGGTTTGCAAATGCAAAGTAGGTGTAATTTATAGGTAGAAACTTTTTTTTGGAAAATCAAGAATACACATGTTATTTGTCAAAAGATATGCTTGACAAAATGATGTACATGAATGATAGCGTTAATGAATGGCAAAATGCAGTTAGCAGTGAGCATTTTTGGTTTTCAAAGTATACATTAGTGACCGCTAGTGATCATTCGCAACTGCCCTTATCGTAAAATTTCCTTACCAAGATGTAAACAAACCTCATCATATATATATAAAACTGCAGTGATTGTCAACTGCAACTGGGGTAGATCAATTATGTAATCGTGATGTAACACAGTGGTCCTAAAATCTCTACTAGTTTTTTGATGGCCATCTCTTTACTCTTCCTTTATGATACAAAAATACTTTTATTTTGCAGTCTATATCCAAACTGCTTTTGCGTACTCCATGACATGACATCACGGTAGGTGATGTAGCTTTGATAACCGACACGATTGTTTTGTCTAACAAATCGTTACAGCCTATTTAAAATTATTTTTCAAAAGTGAATACATACGAATAAACAGAGCATTGAAGAAGCATTTTGTGTCATTAAAGATGTTGGTTGACGTTGTGGGCAAAAGCGCAGCTCTTAATAAGATATATGATAGTTTTGTGATATGTGATGAGATGTTTATCAGTCAGCGTCAGTTGTCTTTTATATAATGCACTATATACCTGCTTGAAAGTAAACTCGCTATGATCTGTCATCATAAACAACATATTGGACTTTTATAAAAATGTGCTTTAGCTTTGCGGTTTTTGCTTTCATTACTTACTCTCTTACTTTGTGCGTTTTAAGCTCAAGCAAAATACGCTTATGTGTCGTGGGATTCGTTGCAAAAATCCCAAATATCATTGTAGGTACAGAAACGGAAATGACATACGCAAAAATACATAAGACATAGTCAACTGCTTGCATGACATTAAACTTTTAAATCGTAAACACGTAAACACGTAAACTAAAGCATTTTAACCACAACGTCGCATTTAATGCGTTATGAACCAAACTTTAGTTTCCTGTAACGCCACACATCGTTGAAATTCATTTATTTTAGGCATTTCAACTCAAGGAAAAATTAGTTTTTCTTTGGGAAACACTGCAATTATAACATTATGACATTTGAGTGCAGACAATTATCATTATTTCAAGTCAACGTTATCGCTGAATCATATGGTCACCCAAGCAAGTGATGAAGTGACATTCTCAGAGGAGCCACCCACAAAGTAATGCAATGAAAACGTAAGATATATTTTTTGAAGAAACCGGAAATAACCAACAATACGCATGAGTGCTGCAAGAACTTTATCAACTATTTGCTCTATAATGAGGCACTATAAAATTGTGTGACTTGTGACTAGAATTGGTTCTGAATTGGTCTGCCCTCATTGATATACTTAATTTTTTTTAGACATAATTAAAATTGGGGTTCACAACAATGAAATGATGCCCTGTTGCTTTTGTTTTGAGATTTGGAATGCACTTTTCTATAAATTATTCTAATCTCTAATATTGGATCAATTAGTTTAAAGCGATACGAATCAACAACATACGAACATATATATGTTACCACTTCAAGTTATATAGAGCCTTTTCTGATAACAAGTTTATTTGGCACGGGTGAATTACCATTTTGTTATTATCTGAAGCATATTTTTACACGATTAATACAAAATAAAGTAGTTCTCTCGCTGCATTTATGCAGGCGTATAAATGTATGTTTATATGTTATTTGGCCGCTTTTGATTTTTATGTCCGCGATTCACAAATCCGGTTTTGTGGAGTTATAAAGTTTTCAAACTAGCATCTTTGACATGGGACGACCAAAATTTGTTTGCTCACACAGTTTGCTAAGAAAAAATTATATGCTAGCAATAGTACTGCATATAGCGAACGTACAATACGCATGCAAACAGATCAGCTTCTGTTTCGTGTTGCATGTTACTAATACCCTCACTTCACTGGCCACATAGATCACTTGAAGTGAAGAGGATATTATATAACAAATGTGTAATGTGTCAATACATTCTCTGTGAATAATGTATCGTCGTCTGTAAATGGCACATGGCACCAACTTCCTGAGGAAATGAAGGCTCTTTATAATATTTCATGTGTACATCTTTCAATACTTTCAATAAACATTTGCGTATGCAATAACCATATTTTAACCCAATTTGCTTTGTGCTACCTAATCCGTCATAACTTTTATTACTTTGCAACTTTTTACAGGTTTTTTGTTTTGGATATTTCTTTCCGTCTGTGTGTCTGTGTGAAGGCACGTGTTTGTTTTCATCTTTATTAAACCAGTTAAGGGATTAGGCCAAGGCGAAAAACGAATATAAAAAATGGGCAATATGTGAGTGCTTTTACAGACTTCCAAATGTTGAATGTAGGTACAAGTAAGTATAGGTAGCTCAAATAAACCACTTACATCACTTACTTGAGTTTGAGCTACTCTTCAAGGGCTGGTCCAAGATCCCCTGTTGCCCCAAACGGATTTTGGATCTGTCAAAAAACTCCAAAGTCACTTGTTCACTTCATCCTTTTTTATGTTTGTAACACGAAGATTAACATTTTCGTATAGTTAAAAAACGTGATCCGTAGGAGGGTCCCCCTTAGTTATTCTTCCGTAATTATGAAAAATCTAAATGGCAAGTCTTATATATGTATGTATGAATGTAGAAAGATGACTATACGAAGTAAAACAACATAAAAAAATAAAAATAAGTTACATTATCGTATCCTCAAGACATGAATGAAACCACTACTTAATTATTGTAAAATTTGCAACACTACAATAGAAAATGCAGATTGGGCATTTACTTGTTTTGTTAAATTGAATTTTTGAAATTGCTTAATTGATTTCTTCTTCTCGTACAAATGGTAAACACTTTGAATTTTGCACTTGAAATGTTTAAGTCCATTGTTTCGTATATTTTCATGCGTATTCACGAACAGTAACAAAAAATAGTAGCAACAAAACATCCATGTAACGGTCAGAGGTCCTGCACTTCCGATGTCCTACTAAGCGTATACCCATCTTATATGCATACTTGAGTATAACAATAATCTTTGCCGTGAATAGCGCACCCTTCGCTTGGTGCTGCAGCCTCGAGAAGTAATTTATAGTAAAATGAATAAGTAATAGTAATTGTAAAATTCGACTGGACCTACATATTACTACATCTGTAAATTGCAAGCGGCTAGGTTGACGCAACCACAACCAATATAAGTGTCTGCATAAAAAATCATGTTGCTACAACATATAATTACCTGACGATTCACAACTTTCCCTTGTTCTAAAAGCCACAGCTATACAGGAAAGATTAGGCCAAGAAAATGTGCGTGGTTCCACATATTTGGTTGGTTATCTTTCAAAACTATTCAAATTTTCGTTATAAACGCCGCAAAAGAGGATATATAGGTAAGTTAAGACAAAAAAAATGAGCTATCATGCTCATTGATTGTACACCATCCTTTCGTAACATTTGCCTTGTGTTTTATAAATTCGCATGAATTATTGCTGTTGTATAACATATTGCTACGGTATAAGTACGTTACTACTGGCTAACTGGTTTCGTTCTAACCAGCTAGAATATGATTATGTTCTAATGTATGTGCCACTAGAAGGACAATTCAATGCAAGTACACTGTACACAAGCAGGACTTCCTTCGCTAAATATATTCTAGAATACATATACACATGCAGACCGGAAACAAAGGAATTCTAACAATACTTCTCTAACCTTTACGCACAAAATTTTGCAAACAAGCTGTAAAACATCTTCATGATGTCGTGACCCATTATAATATGTGCAAAGGTGTCTAAATATTCGAACTTGCAGGAAGTAAACGGAATTGACTGGCAGTTTCTAGCTTCATTATTGAAATTACTTAGACGCACTAACATTTTTATGAGACAAGTCCTACTTTTAAACTCACATTTCCTATGCCCTGCAGGATTTTTTTTGGGTAAAATAGAACAATCCTAAATTGATGAGGCTATTAGGAACTAAACATATATATGCTTTCGATGCTGGTTGAAACCATTGTTTTAGCCATAATCTTTTTTTTATCGTTTGGGGAATGTGGCTTATAAAATCTCCTTCACGAGACACGCGAAACATTGCAAATTAATTTTATAATTATTATGAAACCATTTTTTTTTGTTTTCATTATTTTGAATTAGCGTCTAAGCAAATTATTACTTTTCCTGAAAAGTTCCGTTTGTGCTTTCAAATACCCTTGCTGTTGAAAGTACGTGCATAAAAGTAATTTTTAAATAATTATCAAGCTGGTGTAGCAAGTTCATTTATGGCAAAGACTTTTAAACAATTTGTAAAAAGAAATATGCTCGTGTCGCACTTGTACACAGAATATATAACTTTTAAATAAAGCATATCTTATTATGCTAAAAACAAACGGTGTTGATAGTCATGGGGTGTCCGATGACTCGATGACGCATGAAGTTGTAAGGTACCAATACTCGTGTAGTCCATCCCGTCAAAATCAAAGCAATACCACAAGTGTGTCATTATTTTGTTACAAAAAAATCGCTAATGTATGCAAGTAAATATTTTATGCAGTTGAGAGAATACTGTCAATGAGTAAGACATTCTTTAATGTTCCGCATTCGATTTTCATTAAACATATTTACAATAATTAACAAATCATATGATTTATAACATGATGAGTACATTTTGAAACTAAAGTACTTAAAACGCGTGGACACTACCAAATATTATATCTCCGAACTACAAATATTCCAAACAAGGTCTCATGGTTGTATTCACCTTTTCAACGTTGGCGAATGAATTCAATGCACGTTTTTTTCTTGAATTTGATATTCTAGGAAGGTGAGCAGAATTCACTTGGGCTATAGAGAAATCGTTCAATTTGAAAAATAATATTCAGAGCAGGACATCACATCCGAGACTTCAGGTTTTATATAACTATAATTTTAACAACCTTGAATTGAATACAAACACCGTCATTATATTGGGGATGACGAATTGATAAAGTTAGAGGTGTCTTTGATATAAACACGTTTACCTAATCGCAAGCGCAGCTAGGAGTTGCAACAGTGCAAAAAATGCATTATACATACATGCTACTGCAACGTTAAACTTTCCGTTTTCGATTTACTTTGAATGCTCATTGAGAACAGTATAATTTAGTAGAGTTGTAACATTATCATTCCTCCGTTTTATTACGCCCTTCAAGTTGGGGATTGAATACAAAAGGGAATACTTCATACGACAGCCCCGTCGATAAATTCTTTTGCTAAAATAAGTTTGGTATAATATAAATGAGCGGTAACTAGCTCGCCAAAAATAAGAACATTTTCAATTTTAACGGCTTTACTTTTAGGAAATTGTTTTTGAAAGATAGTACTAAACATGCATAAAAAGTGGAACTACCCTGTTCGATTGTTAGCAATATTCATTATAATTCGTCACGATGACCATTACAATGCACCCATAATTTTTTAATGCAGCACTAGCAAGTATACCGGAAACGCCTTGTATGGAAAACTGTTACCGAACTAACTTTGATATTCTCCATTGTATAGGACAGCGCCATAATGTCCCATATCATGAATTAAGCATTTACATTTATGTTCATCCGTGTTTCGGATTGGAAATTATCACGACATCCTTGAATTACTTCCTTAATTCGTTGTTTCATCCAACTTCGAAATTCGACCCATTCACCGGCCATTGTTAGCCCATATTTTTGTTTATGTTAACACATTTCCTCAAAAATACATAATTCATTACAACAGACTGATGAAAATACTAATTTGTTTTTACTACGGAAGCTGTAATAGTCCTGATGCAACTAACTCAAAATTATAACTCCATGATATGATGTATGAGCTTATTCCTGAGATTTTCGAGCTATCCTATTGACATCTCCTTATCTCAACAGTTCGATAAATATTCATTATAACATGTTCGGAAAGTTGAGTTTTCTGGTATATTGGTAGTAAAAATTGTCATCAACTTCTGTCAATTGAAGATGAAGTATTTACTATTAAACAAATATCGATGGTTTTCAATAATTTTGTAGAAAGACAAGTACCTATATGTCTCATAGATACTTATCATAAGATAAGTAAAAAGTTTGACGTTTCTCGTAAGTAGGGTAAAAGCAATAAATAACTTTTGGCATAAAAATGAGTATACATATAGTTTACTAGTTTCTTAATACAAACAGTACTACTTCTCGCTTCATTGTAACCCTTTCAGACACTGTTTCGGCATTTCATAAGTGATTTTTGTTGTGATAAATCATTTCCAATTGTATCAAAAGGAATACGATACCCGAAGAAATGGTGGAAAGTCGTGCAGTTTGATTGAATTAGTTCCTTTCTTCAAGATTCTATTATATCATCACATGTCTTTGTCAATTTACATGTCAAGTGCATCAATTAACCACGACATTGTCTTCATCATTGAACACATTCGGCGAAATTGCATTTTAATAATAGTTTCTGCACCACATTGGAGACTCGGTGTAGTTTGACTCTGTTTTCGGATGGAGTGCTGACAAAAAGCTGTGTGAATCACAAGCTAACGATATTAGGAATTACATGCATAAAACATTTTCCAGATATTTTCTATTAGCAAAATGAATGTGCAACCGCACAAATACGTATTTTGTTAGAAATATAATATTTCTAATTTTCTTTGCACGTCCGAGGGAATTGAGCTAGTCCAGACAACATAATCTGGTTTGGATATGACATTTGCCTAGCAAAAAAGGAAACTCCTTGAACATCATCCAACCAAACTGGGAGAAATAAAAATGGTAAGGAGCAGTAAAAACAACACCAAATTTACAAGACGAAGCTAGAATTTCAATGATTGTATGTAGCTAAAATTTTATTTCGAATTGTCTCAACTACTTTTGGCCTACTCTTTTATCTTATTGGCGTAAAGTTACATTCCCCAGGTGGGCCTAAACTCTATAACCTACAACTGATACATTTAAAGTATACAATAAATGAGCAAGCGGAAGTTCTAAAGTTTTTGTGACGACTGACATTTCCAAATGCCCCTTGCCTAACAAGCTTTTGTTCGAAGAGTCATATATGATGACGCAAGTCATTTTTTTGTCTTTGGTAAATTCCTCCCCAATTCAAGCTCAATCTGTTCGTCTTTCATATCATTGTAAGTATGAAAACCGAGAATTTTTTGTTTGTACAGAGAACAAAAGCAGCCTACTTCCTTATCACTAGATTGTGCATCTCCCTAAAATGCTTTTTCCTTGGTAGGTTTATTGCTTTCCCACATCACCGAACCTCATCCATTTCATGCTTTCTTTTTTCTTTGTATTTTTTCTTCATCCTGTCCCGTGATCTCAAGTTGTCCCGTGGCTCTGGTGCTGAATCTACAAAGAATAAAAGTTTCAATTTTACCGATATAATAGTCCCAGCAGGCTCTCATATGCTATGGATAATAAAGTATGCAAACTCATTTCCATTTCTCCCCAATTCATTCTTTTTTTCTCTATAAGTAGTAATTTCCTGCATTAAGTAAATTAGCGAACGATCTTGAGATGACATGATCCGATGATGACGGTGGTGTAGTCACCAAAAGTATGTAGGAGGGGGTGTAATGTAAGGGGCTTATTTGGGTGGATAAATATCTAAAATATGTAATAAGGGGGATTTGGGGACTCAGCTGAGTAACTGGGCTACTTAAGGAACACGAAGAACTAACAGTTTCACATTAAAGTAATTGGGGTTCGGGAAAACTAAAGATAAATGTTGGGAAAGGTAAAAGACTTGTGGGTGACGTCACGTTGGAATCACAAGCCGATTCCGGCCAGAATGAGGATGGAAAATGAAAAGTCAAGGCTAATAACAAAAGAGTGGAGGTGGTGAGTTGGAGTTTACAAAGTAGCGGGGTCAAAACGGGGGCATTGAAAGACTTCATTACATCTCCCTCCTTTGTGGAGACGAAGCGTAGGGGAAGCCGAAGCGAAGTCAAAAGAGAGGGGAGGGGGTGGGGAGTAGACAAGAACCAAATCGACAAACCTACCGATACCCTTCTCGACACCGGCGAAGAGCAGCATCCCAAATAAGCGTTCCTACTACGCACAGCTGACTGGGGGGAGGGGAGGGGAACCAGTCAAACAGTGTTTCATAAGTCAGGATACCCAGGAATGCTACTAATCACTAATGGGGAAAAAGATAAAAGGGGAATGCCGTCAAGGGTCGAGACAAATTCGAAGAAGTGTTGTGTTTAGCATGTTGAGTTGAAGCTTTCTCATTCAGTCTTTTTTCTTTACCGTGCTGCTGAAAGAAAAAGAATCAACTGAAACTGTTGGGCTGAAAATGGAATCCCGAAATAGGGAAAGTGCGTGGGAGGAAAGCATTTTATCTCTTCATTTCCCAAACAGCGTATAAGAATACCATTGGAATGTGGGTTGTTGGATGTTGTGACGATAATACTTAGCGTACATAACATTCCTATACTGATCATGAGTAGGAGTAACTTGCTATGCTACTTTTCCACTTGGAAACATTTGATTTCAGGAACGAGCTGTAGACGTACGTATACAACAAACGAAAAGCAAAAAAAACCCACATATTAAAGCATGGAGTGTACGTAGCTCAAAACCTTCGCTAAGAATATGTGCATGTATGAAATGATAAAATAGCAGCTCCAATATCTGTACACAATTACCTTTCTGTTTGAAATTAGGATGATACGAAAGTAATATTTGTTATGCATGATTATGACAAGGGGGCATAACCTTACATGTCCTTAGTTGACGAAGAGTAATATACCAACTTATCGGACAAGTGTTAAATGAAGGGTGACCCTTATAAATATACAGAAACGTAGGAAAATGAGGGCGCTTCTTGGGTACGTTTTGCCAAAAGTTATGCAAGCAGTAAACCATGGTGTACTATTTTGTGAGCAAAAACTACATACACGGAATGTACGTGGGGAAGATTGGTGTGGTGGTGGTGTCCGCTTTCTTTGTTATCTCTGTTGAGGGGAGTATAATATGCATGCAATGCAATGTTAAAACATGGACAAGCATTAGAAAGAACATATATATACTGATGTACATTTTAGGTTATGGTATGAGAAGCACAAGTTTTCATCATTATTATTGTACATACGTAATATCAGTAAAAGCTGGAGAGAAAAAAACATGTTGAACATGATGGAACTTTCTCCCCATTTTCTCCCTGTATATATATTGATAGTTTTCATGGGAAAACGTCTACAGTCTTGTTTGAACCGTCCGACAAAGGAAGAGTCCCAAAGAAGAAGCGACAGGCAGCTCTGAGCAAACTGAGTAGAATCAGGAAAGCCAACATATATATAAACGACAATTTGGCTACATCAGCAAAGTCGAAAGAAATCAGTTTGCAGTACAAAGAGAGAGAGAGAGAGAAATCAGAAAGCACATAATTTCTATCAACAAAACAAAACGCTGAAAATAACTGACTTGGAGGAAACACGATACAAGATTTCAGTCAGTAGTCTGCTAGATTTCAATTTTATTGGTTACAAACAACTGCTCTACGTAGTTGGTATACATTACCAATTTCCTTCCTTCTTGCCAGGAGCTCGCTTTCACTCCGGTCTTTCCAACTTATCGCTGAAGTTTCCCAACAAAACTTTTTACTCTTTTCACCACAGCTATTACGTCGTCTGCTGAAGTACTCCAGTTGACAAGGCAGTTTCGAATTCATTGCAGTCCGCAGTTTTTATAGGTAAGTTGAAAAATCATCTTGCTTTTATTTTTACTCCTCTTCTTTAGCATTTTCCGGTAGTCTTGAGTCATTTCTGAGAAAGTATCTAGTTGTCTCATATCTCCCCACTTTAAGCTTACCCTTGTAAAAGTAGCATTTCGCTTTCGATACTCTTTTTATCTTAAAACTGGTTTCAATATCTAAGAGACATTGCTTAATAGTTGAAAGGTTCCGGTGACAGCTAATCGACATTTTTGTGATTCATCTTTCATATCCATATTTATGTATTTTGCAAAATTCTATTGCATATATGTACCTTTCCCATCTTCACAAAAATCAGCCCTCTGCTCCAGTTTAAAATACTTATCTCATTATCGATACATCACACCCTGACGTTTAAGAATAAGACCAGGCTAGTGGCCGATTTCTATATTTGGCCGGGGTGTAAGGCAAAGAGCAACAATTACAAAATACATTTACATACGTCGATTTTATCTTATGGGCATACTTTTACCGATTAAATTCTTACAACGTTAATGGCTACTTCTTTCATCCTTGTTAGCCTCCCAAAAGCACTTTGAATATGGCACTCAAAACTGTTTCATTGTACTGAAGATGTGATAACGCATAAAACGTTTGGAGAAAAATGATGACATGGCAGAAATGTCCCTATTAAAATCTTGACGTCACGTCACCAAAACAAGCCACCTTTCGGCCTTTAAAGTTTTGTAACAATATGTATTATGTGCATAAATTCATAGTGTATGGTCTCAATATAATATGTAGGCATTCATGTGACTAGCCTATTTGCACGACATGCATAAACCCAATGTAAGTACATAAATGGAGAAATTAAATGAAAAAGGTGCAGAACATGAGTGTATTCGCTGCAAAGCAATATTATATTCGCATATGTCAAAAGGTTTGATCCTGGTAATTCCGTGGCACCTACTAAACCATATAGCATGACACCAGGAACTTTGGCCCATTGTTTATGTGAATGAAAATGTACAATTTTTTACTGTTATCTTTCAATTCCTTTGAACCTACATCTAGGATAATAATGCATTATTCAGATGAGAACAAAAGAGTTAATGCTAAAGGTATTATTCTGTCATGACGTATGGACACGGCAGTAGGCTGCATTGCATCATTCACCTCTCTAGCTTCTACTTTTTTTTTTTGGCTTTTTACGGTTCTATAAAATTGGCCAAAAACAAGTGGGATAGAACCAAAGACAAAGGAAATGGAGAGAGGTAATATTCCATCCTACTTGTATGAAAGGAAAGTAGAAAAATGGATGTAAGAAAAGTGGGCAACATTGTGTAAGTAACGTTTTTTTGGCAATCACAAAGTGAAAGTTTTTATACACGCCTAATAAATAGTAGAGGACAAGCGATGATGATGATAGGCACTGTTCTTTTACTACTGAACAGAACATTTAGGGAGCATGGGGCTATAATGAGACTGGAGAGGACTATCGTATCCACATGATAATATCATGGTAAAAACGGCATTATGAAAGTTGGATACTAAAATGACGCAAAAACTATGAAGTTGAAGAACAAAGCGTAAAAGCCAAAGCTGTATCTATGAAATACGTACGTAGACACTGAAGAAATGAAGGTCTTGTTGAGCTTATAAGTGAAGAGGATCTATGCACCGGTATTATGCCTTGGCACTTATTTTTGCTCTTTTTTTACATTCTCTACGCTTCACTTTATTCACATATTAGTATCCCAAGCAGTATCCATAAGTGTTCATATCTACTCACCCCAGCTATCCGCCCTTCATCAGGCTCATCACCATTAGCATCATCAAGTATCTATAAAAATGAAAAGAGTTGGGTATTGTTGAAAAATTTAACACTTCCCAAAGGAATGATTTCATTGGGCTTATGACGTTGGACGGGGAGTAAGTAAAGTATACCTGAAACTGTCATCGCTCGGATGAAGTAATCAAAGAATCAGCATCAAAACCTTTGTGATGAAGTAAAAGGCTAAAAGTTCTAGATCGGAGACTCTTTTCTAAATTTCCGGTGAACTGTAGATTTTTTAATGCATTTGTAGTCAAAGTAGAATTTATTATTGCTTGTCGCAATTATATTAAAGGGTAGAATTCTCAAGAATAAGATTTAGTATTTGGAAATTTTGAGCTCATTTGCAAAATAAAAACGGAAGCAATGCTATTTAGTCCTTTTAAAGTTTAGCTAAAATACTTCAATCCATTAAGTAAATTGAATTGCAGATCAAATATTAAAAATACCTCTTAAAACGGTTACCGGAAATTGTCTGCTTCTCCATCGGAAGCTCAAAAATATTCATAACAGATAATATATAATTTAATTACACAGATAGGTTTAGTGAAAACAAAGAGAACTAAAAAGTTTTTAAGAAATGATTTTCAAATCAACATGAATTGAATACGCATCATGTTATGAATTCGAAAGAAAAGTAGACTTGCATATTCAGCTGGAAATTTATTTACTTTGTAGCCAAATATTCGGAAAATATGTTGTTTTTTGGTATCTATATGTATAATGAATATGTGACGATTTAGCAGTTCCTTAATACAAACAATTTCCTGATTGAAACAGGGAATCTGCGCCTACTGCCAATTATGATAAGAAAAGGTTAATATCCTACCAAAAACATTTTGCCATATTATACAGAGCAGAGATATAGGATAAAAACTAAAGAACCGTCAATAGGTCTGACAACCAAGTTATAAGCTCACTTTCGTTAAGTGGATGACGTAAAGAGCTAACCCTTTCAATCGCAGCACGTCATATATTATTATGGA
Organism: Orchesella flavescens; assembly: GCA_964034955.1. NCBI lineage: Eukaryota > Metazoa > Arthropoda > Collembola > Entomobryomorpha > Orchesellidae > Orchesella > Orchesella flavescens. Next base: position 16,825,405 of record OZ035955.1, on the reverse strand, counting down.
TTCAAATGATGATAACTTCCATATTCCCTGGAAAGGTAGGTATTGTGTATGTTTTGAAACTATACAATGCGAATTGATTCCACTTGTCAGGAGTTTGTACTGTTCAGACAAAATATTATTCTTGATGCTTCTTCACTAACTAAATTAATTTTCCTCTACGACATGTGGGTGGAGGAGCAACCACTCAAACTTAGTATTGGATCATTCATTAGGTTTAGGAAAATGATTTACGATTTACGTGTTTGAAATATCTGAGAACATGTCGGAATCCAAAAGTGCTTTCATGAGCTCCTTGATTACTTACGCATATTTCATTGACTGACACACCGTGAAATAAACCCTTTTCTTCTTTACAAAGTGTGGTGCAAATTGGAAGAATTTTAGGACAAAATTGATCATCTAGTCCCTAGTGAGCCCACCTTATTTTTTTGTTGCTATATTTGCATAAAATAAATTTCGAACTTAAATACATACGTATAAGATCATTTCAATCAGTGAATCCAAACACAAACAGACAAATATTTGGAATGGTATATAAGAATAAGAAATGAGTGATAATATCTGCCATGAGAGAACTGTTGTCGAAAATTTTGTTTAGCAAGTGAGAAAGAAAGAGATCATTTGTTCAGCAAGTATGTGCAAAGTACAACATAAATAATGTCTGTTATGTGTGGATTGCGCGAGTAATCATTGGATCTTCGAATTTTTAGAAAGCATCATAATTTACCTTCACATCCTTTGCGGGGTGTAGAGAAAACGGGATTTCTTGCTTTTAATCTTAACGACATTCCGTTCGTGCCAGCTTTTCCTTTCATGCCGTTTATGAGGAGGCAGAATTGTACGATCCCTCTTGATGATGCAGCATATATAAAATTCTGGAAAAATTCTGCAAGGTTATTCTCAACCAACATAAGAGATAAGAGGAATAGTTGTCTGATTTATTATGAGGCTAATGTAGTCCATCCCTGAATTGTATGTATTTATTAAGTGTCTATATGGGAGCAGGAAGCTGTAAATGAAGTTATGTTAGCTGTAAGCTTGAAATAACAAAAAATGTGCTTTACATCAGCCCATTCTGAATGCCTTGGGAATCCACTGTTATATTTATCCTGTTTATTTGTGAAAGTGAGGAAGCAGAGGAATGGATGAGAATCATATTGTGGTGGGCGCCATCCATTTGACAGCCGTCTGCATTCTCCATTCTTCAGAAGACTCCGTGAGCATATACATATAAAAATGTATGTGCATTATACTTCAGAAAGTTAAGAAGTCTTAGAAATTTCTGATTCTTTAGTCTGGAGTAACTCACTACTTCCAACTTCTATTGCATGTTTCGTCACACGTTTTTTGGTAAAAAAAAAAGATCAATGATACTTTTACGAAACATGACAAAGAAAGTAACTCATCATTATGACATCATTTGGGAGGCAAACAATTTTACATCATCTTACATGTTTGAGTGTACAAGTGTAAAATTTCTTGCAGCTCAATTTAAGTCAAAATTCAGCTGCTAAGCTGGAGTGAAGGGTTTCAGTAATCCAAATACATTCTTTGAAATCTGTGTTTTTTTGGGGGGCCCATTTTTCTAATTCATAATGTTTTAGGTATTTTAGAAGGGTGGTGGTAGTAGTGAGCAGTGACGAGGAAAGCTAAAAAGGTCTCTGGAGACATAACTTGAGTTTTTTTTACAAACAAGGCGACAGTTTAGAATCATCTTGAATTGTAATATAAAATTCCCAGCTGGGTATTACACAGACATCTAGACAACCAACTGCACTTCTAAACCACTCTCCAATAATCGTCTTCTCATATTAATGCTTTCCGGGGAATCTGACATAAGAAATCTGACTCTTGAGTATTGACTACTTTTTTGTAATACTGTGGTTTTTACTCAGATACTCATAAAAGAATGTGACGAATGCGATATTCTAAAAAAAAATTCAGGTTTTATGAGCAACCACAGAAAGAACGGAGTAAGAGGAACAGAGAATGGAGCAATTAGGGGCAAAGAGAGTTTTGCCAAAAAACAAACAAACAAGAACAAGAAAAAGCAATGAAGCATCAATGCAACGCTCTAACCAAACCTAAAGTATTTGTTGAGAATGATGTTTGATGTTTTTTATGCCAGTTACTTTTCCATACAGAACAAAAAATAGTAAGAATGTTTACAAAAGAACAAACGGTTGACTCTCATGCTTACTTTGTCAATCACTGAAAGGAAAAGCCTTACAGAGTGGAAACCAAAACCGAATGGTTTTACAAAGGTAATTCTACATGCCTCACTTTTCTTAGTGTGTACATACTTTCATTATACGACATACAACACAACTTTGATTTGATAAAAGAAGTGTCTACATATTCCATATAAAAATTACATCACCCAATGTATCTTTTTTTTTTTGTTATTTACGGGTTCGCAAGCATAACCATTGTATACCTGAACTTCACACCTAGTAGTTCAAAATCTGTACTGCCGATCGAGAGCGTACACAACATCATCGTTGCAACTGATACTCGAAGCAGAGACGTTGATGAGAAAAATTCTTCCATCATCATCTCATCAAAGTGAATTCCATTTGATCAACCGTTCATAATGATGATTCAGTTACAATCAAAATTGTTGTCACTTTCCTTGTATTCTTTAAGTGTTGTGTAAACTTTCAAGGCTATGTGTTGTTCACAGAAACCTTTGCTTTGATTTTACATGAAATACGCATCACCTACGGATTAATTAAGTTTTGTTAGGATTGAAATGTCTACAGTCAATAATCACAACATGACATAATTTAACAATTAATGAAATTGGCTTGTGTGGAAAACAGTAAAAAAAACATGATATACCGAATGAAACCTACAACCTATTTTGTTGTAGGTCATGTGGCGACGACACATTTCTAGGAAATAAAACCTAAATTTTCCTATTAGCATACCAATTATGAGCTTGAGTAGCTTGCGAATTGCGATGAATGAAATAAATGAGGTAGATAGCTTTAGGCGTCTATTTAGAAAGGCAAAACTGTTTTCACCCAACGTCCATTTCGTCGCACACGTATGTACAAAAGAAATTATTTTATTATATCATTTTTCACAAACACCGGAAAGTGCTTATACTTTAGCATGAACCAAATTCATAGGATAGTTTTTATGTCTATCATCTTCTTTATTCAATTCTGCTAAAACAGAAAATACTTTTACTTTAACGCTTCCATATATTCGCATTCAAAAATTTTATGCTTTATCAGCAGTAACAAAAAAAACAAGGGTTCTGTTCCTGTTTCAGTATATGTGGATGTATGTAAATATTTGTACGATGATGACAAAAAGTTGAGAGGGGAGAGAAATATATAAAAGTAAAAGCGACTTCAAACAAGATGTAAATTTTCACCATCATCACCTCGTCATTCATACAAAAAAGTAAAGCATAATGGTATGGTAGCAGAGCTATGGATAATGTATTTATTTAGCTGTAAACGTAATGACATGACTTGCTGTTAGGCTCATCCCGTAGCTTCCTGCTTTTCAAGTGATTGTGTAGAGCAAAGCAATTTTTCATTTTTAAAAAGGATTTTGTTCATTTCCTCAGTGTGTTTCGACAAAAAAGGTATCCAAAGGAAAGAAAACTTTGTTAGTTTAATGCTTTCACTTGGAATGTATCCCATGTTATTTTTTCTTACAGTTGTTTTCCTTTATTCTTATTTTCTCCTCGCGTTTCCCTTGTAGTAAAATGAAGAACGCCTTCAATTGATTATGAAGGAGAGGAAGCTACCATGAAAGCACAGGATGTACGGAAAAGTTGAGCTTTAATGTAATTGCAGGTGGAGCGTGAGCAAAATATAATGGAAAGTTAAGAACCTTCTCCCTCCCAAGTGAAATATTTTTTTGAGATAGGAAATTTGAAATTCTCCAGAGACAATAGGGAAACTTGTGGCACTCCAAATTGCGTACATGCTCAAAACCTCTAAAAATGTTATCCTTTACCAATACCTTCGTTTAGAGTATGTATTTACATTTTAGTTCAAGCCACACTCACTCATCACATTAGTCACAAAGTATCATCATTCCTCAAAAGCATTCAGTACCATGAAATATTTAAGTTATCATAATTAGGGTTATAGTGACAAACTATATATATGGACACCGGCTTGGTGGCACGAAGAAATTCTTCAGTTAGCCAATTTACCCAGGGATTCCTTATCAGCTTTTACGCAGTAAGTTTGACCAATTTTCATGGCTTATTTTTTGCACTTGAGGAAGAACATTTAGGTAGATAAGATCCATTAAGGGATGTTGACGCAAAAAAATCGTATCAGCTCACACTTTTACAATCACAAGTTGAACTGCGATGTATCAAGTTTGCTAGCCATTTTACTTGAAGAGTTATTGGGATCACGTTACAAAGTATATAGTTGCAAAGATTACAAAAGATGTTATATGGAATGTATAGTAGTGCATTTGGAGCACGTTTTAATAAGGAGACTGGAAAACGCTTGTCTATAAGTAAGGCGTAGGATCCTGTCAAAGCATGAATAAATTTCCGACGTAATGTAGTGAAAAGCAGTATGCACTGCTTTAAACTAAACTGCGTATGGAAATAGGAGAAATCAAGGAGATGAATGTCCAGAGAGCAGCTAATATATTTATACGGTTGCCAGTCTTTTTTTTCTCACAATACTTTTCCCGATTTTAGTACAACGGAAAGAAGTCATTGTCGGCTTTATTGTGAATAATAGATGATTCCAGAATAGTTAGCAGAAGAAAAAGCTCCCACTACAACATAAGGATATCTCATTCAGTATAAAAACAAACTTGTACTGAAAGAAAATAATAGCTTTTAAGCTACTTTCAAAAGCTTTTCTTACAAGTTTGCTAATACTTGTTCAGATTTACGCTATCAATCACTCCTGTCATCATTCCCATAACTTAGTGGCTCTCCCTTAAAATAACAACCTCGTGATCATTGCTAAAATGGGTTCAGCAATACAGAATGCAGTGACGTCCGACGTCCTCCGTATTTCGATAAACTTGGCTTGCTATATACATGCTCAATAATGTTTTGGATCCCTTTATCACGTTCTTCTGTGTCTCAAGATTTTATTCCATGTACAAATAAATTTTCATGAGAAAAGGTCCAGTTTATTGTGACATGGACATGCACACATGGCCACACTAAATTATTTTTGTGATGGTACTCACACGACCCTTTCCCTTTTGAAATTGATTGCTAAATTGTCGTAATTTCCTCCACTTTCATGCTCCAAATGACCGTTAGTAAAAGCTACATAATTCATTGCTTTGTATGGGTAATGTGTTGTTACCATCACCATCTCTCTATTTCTGTGTGCAGTTTCCAAATCTAATATGAAGCGTCTTTCACTTCTCAAAATCTCTTTCACAGGTAAATGGTCACGAGTGTTGAGTCAGTTGAGTGTTGTTGGACATACCACACCGGCAATGACATTTCCATCTCACTTTGGATGACTGTGAAGCATTAATGTGCTCTTGTGAATAATTGAAAATCATCTCTCTTCTAGTAGCCCCATGAAAAAAGCTTCTCCGTGTTCTAACCAAACATTTTTATACTCTCATCTGCTCTCCCTTTTCTTCGTTTCTGGCAACTGATATATAGGTAATACACAAAACAAACATGGGAGATGGATATAAAAAAATAAGAGTTTGGACTGAAGCGGACTGGAACTTTCCTGGCCACGTTGTGAATCCAATTTGTAATTCACTTTAGTTCAAAACACTTTTTCAATCTAATATGCACCCAGCTAGATCAAATGATGAAAGTGGAGTTCAGGGCTGAGATTTTTTACTCGATTACGAGATAATGGGGAATATTTTATTATAGCAAATCAAATAACTTTCCGAGTGAATCATGACAAGCGACTGGGCATATCTAATGGTCGAAATTTATTGGATTTTTTTGTAGGGTTTAGTAGTAAGCGGAACACAAGAAAATTATGCTACTTGCATTGTAGCCAAAAGTAGAGTACGACTACGTCAACATGTCCTGTCTAGGATCGGGACTTTGAGACTTGTCGTATTCTTCTCAACTCTCCCCAAAACATGTTTTTCATCCATGGAAAGAAGGGTAGATTGGCAAATAGAACTCTAAATAAAAAATAGGAGACCACTACTGTTTTATTGGGTTGATGGCTACTATAAATAGCAAGCTAGACAACTGAATTCCTACACAGTATAGTTTAATGGGTGTCCATACGCAGGAAAGAATAAGAAAAAAGACCAATGTAATGATTAATTACTCTTTTATTTATTTCCCCTTAGTATTCACAATATGTGTATATATGTTCTGTAATGAGCCCATACCATTTCCACTCAGTCGTATGGAGTCCACAACGTCTTTGCGGGCCTGTGTTTGACATGACGCTCACAAAGCCTTAAACGTTTTTTATTTCTTTTCCTGAATTCTTCTCATTTCATCTGCCTCAAGAAGTAAACAGCTGCATCAACTGAATACATATATCCCTGAAATCGAGCCAAAAACTTGGCAAACATTTCAGGGTGCAAGAGCTACACAGAAATTGAATTAAGTCATAACGATGTTCTGATCCAGTTGTAAGTTCGTATCTCGTGATCTGCCGAATAAAAAGAAATTAGACTAAAATAGACCACTCTTAAAGATATGCACTGGGCAATGGACTTTTTCAGCCGGCCAACAATTTGCCAGAAATAGAATAAATATAGTCTTATATAATATTGTTATGTGAGTTCAATAATATACAAAGGATAAAATATAACCATTTGCATTGCAGGAGTTTTGAAATCGTTTTCAGATTATAACGAAAGTAACTAACCATTTCATGAATTCATGTTATAGAACAGTGGTATGGTATGAAGTAAGTGTGCGAATAATTTTTTTGTCCGGAAAATGAATGAAACCGTATACGGTTCCCGTACAAAGACAAAGTAGTAGTTTGGATGAGACAAATGATACAGCAGTTTCCTTGAGTTGTTGCACAGAGCAAAACGGAATTTCAAGCTTCGTTGGAATTTAGAAAAACTATGCATTTTGAGCACTATGCAAACTTATGCTAATGTTCTTTTTCGTATTACAAAAAAATATTCTACATATATGTCAAGGGGAAAACGCATAAGGTTATCATCTACTGCTATCTTCTCTTTTTTGCCAGCCATATTATTCCAAAGTCTTTGGCCTGACACTTCCCGTAGCTTTAGTGAAATGTATGGGAACGTTGAGAAATAATATTTCTATATTCATAATAGAGGCTGGAAGGGGTGCCTACTAATGGTTGAAATTCTCCACACAATTTCTTTGTGATACGTTTATGTAATACATAATAAATTACACAAAAAAACCTATCCAAATGGGAAAGGTCCCAAAAGTAGTTTTGACAAGTTGGGGGAATCTGAAGCACATTAGAGATAAACCTTGAACGTTTTGTTGGAGACTGGAAGTCATGAGGATACAAGCTTTGCTTGAACCTCTGCGTAATATGTTAAACCAAAAAAAACATGCTTTCAATAGTAAAACATTGCAGACTGCAAGATTACAACCATTTGTTCATTGCCAAAAACCTTGTTAATGATTCTAATTTCAAGTTTGTCTGGAAATCATCATGCAGGGAATCTTTTTGCTACATGAATATCATGCCGGAAATATTACAGAAACTATCAACATGCTCTTCAATTATGAGCAAAATATGCTGTACAATTTGCGTAGGTGCCCTTCATTACGGTTTTTGAATTGCAAATGGAACAGGGTTTTGTAATTTTAAAATAATTTTGTTTTGCTTTTTACAATCGTGTCTTCGGTCACTGAATACATAAATATTTTAGCCTTTAAAGAAAATCAGTATTGCGGAATATTTTAATTACATGTTTCTATACCCTGTACCTTTTATATAATACATTTCATGTAGTTTAAAAAAATATACATGTGCTGGAACTATTAATGGGCAATGTGCCTGGTTTTCCCTTTTGATTTCAAGTGCAGGAAGAAGACCCTGAATAACAAGAAGACGCTCAAGAGAATGGAGCAATTGTCAGTCCGAGTTGCCCTCGTGCTCCTTGCCGCAGCATTCCTTGCTTCAACGTCCACAATGGTTGCAGTGAGTGCTCGGTATTTGCCAACTCGATCACAGGAAGATCGTTTGGAAAGACTCAGAGAACTTTTGAAAGATGTAAGTTTTCTATCACTTTTTTCCTCCTCCACTAAATCTGTATGGGTGTTTGGAAGGCCATTTTCTTTGGTGATGATGTGACTTTATGACACTGACATAAACTAAAAAGGAATTGAATGGAAAAGAAAGCATCAAGACAATTACTTTGATGCCAACAAAGCTAAAAGTCAAGTTTTCTTTTCACCAGTGTCATCATCGTCAGTAGTTCAGTAGCAGGAGCAACCGAAAAATCTCAAATAGAATTCGTAACTCGAGCCGCTTTGATCGTTATCACTCACGGTTATACGCTATAGTAGTTTATTGATATGAGAAATGCATACTCCAGCAGATGAAGACTATATGTATAATAGCATTTGAGTTTTCACATAAATTGTTCCGTTGCATTACTCGGTTATAAGTATCATTGAATCTAAAAGAAAAATGTTTGCTAATGATCTAAGGCTTTTATCTTGCCCCGGTGGCACGAAGCAAAAACAAACATCCACGAACTATACTATTCAATGCATTCTACAAAGTTACCACGTTTTTTTGAGAGAGATTTAAGCTTTAATGAATTTGTCAACATGAAACACTTTTCATTTATTACTTACTTGAACTTTATAGGTTTGTTGCTACTAAATAAATAAATAGGACAACAACTTGTGGAAATAGAGTTTTTAGGCCTTCATTCCTAAATTGCATCTAAACACCTCATGTACATATCTCGTTCTCTTCTTTTGCAGCTTTTTGATAGTGACTACGACCACAGGACTTATCCCTTAGCAGATGTTTCTGTAATCCCTGAGCGTGCTGCAATATTCAAAAGATCGGCAGGACTTGCTTATGCTCCAGGGGCTAACGGTCATGATCTGGTCAAAGGGCTGATGTCAAGAAATGGAGCTCTTTCTACGGGAGGAAATGGCATGGTGCAGATCCCATCCGCAATGCTTGACAGTCCTTATGGAAATACAGACAGGAAGTTAATGAAGTAAGGTGTCAGAAACCGACAGAAAAAAATCTCATTCTAAAAAAATATATTATATCCACCTTGTCGAAGTAAAACCGTGATGCTACGTGGTAAATTAGAAAGGTAAATTGAAAAATCCTCTTTTATTGTGTAATTCAATGAAATATATATATATATGTATGCATAAGTGATATGTAAGAAGGACTACACCTACACGTAATATACAAAAAGATCTTTGTTAACTTCTCATCAGTCAGTATTACTGGGGCTTATTGATAAAGCAAAGTATTATTACATGTACATTTTGTGGTGATCATATTTTATTGTTTACTACCCCCAATAAGTAATTGCGATGATCATAAAATATCGCAGTTTGTAGACTATGAAGGATTTTGCATTGTAAATTTCATTCTGCTTATACAAACTTTTTAAAGGTATAATGTAGAGCAATTATTACTTGTTTGGAAAACTTTATGACATTATAAGCACAAAAGTCAATGTTTTCACACGTTTATTGAAAAAAATGTTAAAAATAATTATTATTGTATGTAGAAAACTGTGTAGATACTCATGAAATGACATGTGATGAAATCTGTAGAAATTTCATTCTCAAATTGAGACTATAGAATTATTATAGAAACTTTTAAAAAGCATTTGTCATTGCATGTTCATGCTCATGAGCTGTGTACAACATAGAGAATCCAAAGTCAAGAGTTGACTGGGGTATATTGCACCATATATAATTAAATGGGTACATATAGATACAAAAATAGAATTTGTGTGTTTTGTCTTTATGATTAATTCATAAAAATTAATCGTCTCATGACTGTGCTTAATACAGTCTGTACACAGTCCCATCCAAGTCATGTCATGAATGTTTTATAGCTTATAAATTTAAAATAAACCGACTGTGTAGTCAGCACCGTTGTCTTTTAAATTAAAATTTTAAACTCTGGTTTGCATTTAATTAACTCAATTGAGTATTTGTATATATATGAATAAAAATGTGTGGCATTATAAAAGCAAGATGTTATGCTGGAAATATTAATTATGATATTTAGCTCGTATTATAACTAACTGTATGTAAAGGTTATGGAAATTATTTGTTGGAAATTGGAATGTAATAATTGCATGACTGTATACACCTACAAAATAAAACAAAGCTGTTCCATTAAACTGATTGTGAAATGCTTGCACATGAATTTACAAGTTTAATTACCATCAGAACATCCTTAAGTCTAATTAAGCTAACACATACTAACTATCAAGACTTATTTTGCTTAGCAGGTGGCAAAGAAAAGTGAAATTATATTGCATTCCGTCCTATCATTCAATGGCTTTCCAATATGTTGTTCTGTTGAGTAACTTTATTACATCACTATTTCCCTCCCCTTTCATTTTTTCCTTTTACCGAAGTATATTTAGCCTGTCGCATTCCAATCAGTGAGAGTTTTTCTTTGTTAGGATGACCCAGTGATATAGTTTTGTTTCACTATGCATATAAAAGCATTGCAAGCCCTATCACAGCAGATAGCTTATAGCTCAAGAGAAATCGAAAGGATCTCTAAAATGTCCTAATTTTTAAGGACTAAGCTGGATTGAAGGGGTTACATGCTTCCATGTATAGAGATATTGCATGCACACATATTCACACGGTGCATCACTTTTACCCGTAAAGGATTTCCTTTCATTCACTTGTTCAATGCATTCATTCATTTCCATTATTCGTAGTACCTACTACACGTAATAAGATGGAAGGATTGATGTACATACGTAATTCCTGGATTATTTTGGGATTTGCACAAGATACACATTTCTCTTTTCCATATTCCTATAAAAGTAACTGTATTCTCCTGTTTCATGTACATTTTACGAATTTGAGCTACTCAAAAACAGTTCTTTAAACAAGTCTCTTGGAGCTGGAAGACGAGCTAAAATTTATTCTATCCGACATGATTCCCACCGGGTTAAGGGTAAGCTGACATACATATACATACCTAGCATATAAGTTTATAATTTCTGTTATTGTGATATCTAAATCTAATTTCACGTTCCGCCATCAAGTCACGATTTTCATAACGAATTCTGTTTGCTCGTGTTTTACCTATGTAGAGACGCGGACGGTGTTCGCGTATTTTAAGTGCAGCAGTTCTCTGTTCCATAGCGTCGGTAGCATATTGTGGAACCGTTGTACTTCAGACCCCTGCTCAAGACAGATCATTGTTTGATAACTTGCTCAACCCTTTCTCTGGATGGGGAGGTGGTGGTGGTGGTGGTAGCGGCGGTTCTGGTTCTGGTAGACCATATAATATGCCTGATGTTGCTGGATTTGGAATGTACCCTTTATGGAAATTCCATAAATTTGATGGACTCTCCTTGAGACCAGTTCCTTATGGTGTAGACATTGGAACTGGACTTCCACCTGTGCCACCATCTCCTTCATATCCAGCTGGATTCCCAGGTAGTGGACTAGCCGCTCCACCACCAGGATTGCCTATTCCTGTTCCAGTCCCAGTCCCTGCTGCAGCAGGACCTCCACCTGTATACAAAGGTAACGTTGATCTTGAAACGTTCGGTTGAGCATAACAATTACTTGCAATAGTTTCTTTGTAGTAAACTCGTATGTAAATTTTACCGTAGACTACGGACCACCTCCAATGCCTGCTATGCCTCCTTACGAGCCAGCTCCACTAGGACCAGAAGGTAGCTATTCAAACCCACCATCTCAAAGTTATGCTCCACAAGGGTATCCTCCACAAAACTACCAAGGACCTCCTCCACCAAACTACCAAGGCCTACCCCCACCAAACTACCAAGGGCAACCTCCACCAAACTACCAAGGGCCACCCCAACAAAATTATCAAGCTTCAGTACCAACCATCTCTTATACACCTCAACAATATGGAGGAGTAACTTCATCGCCTCCATCAAATAACTATGGAAGTCCATCAAATAACTATGCACCGGCTGTCAATGTAGCATACATGCCTGCTCAAGGATATAATGAAGGTTATAATAATGCTCCACCTGCACCAGGATATGGTGGTCCACCTCCTAGCTATGGAGGTCCCCCTCCACCTAATTATGGCGGTCCTCCTCCTCCTAGCTATGGTGGAGGTTATGACGGTATGCAGTACGGGGCGAGTCAACCAGACATCCAATTTTCATCTGCACCACAAGATTTTGAAATGCAGCAACAACCACAACCTAATTTCTTATCCGCAGGTAATATTTCATAGCCTACATAACTTTTTTTAAACCAAAATCTTCATATTAAATAACCGTTTTTCTACTCTATACATTATTGCAACATTTTATAGGAACGTTCCAAATACCAAACTTTGCTGCCTTAGAAAATCCCATGTCAGTCGCGTACCCACCAGCAGGAGAATCTCAGCAGCAGCAAGCGGAACAAGGTGGTTTTGGAATAGGTGGCTTTTTGAAGCGTCGATCATCAAACCCAAAGGCTGAGAGCGACCTATTATTGAAAACTCAGGGTGCGGAATCTGACCATGATTCTTTGAAAGATGTTAGTTTTGATTCAGCATAGTTGAGTAGTAACTTTATATATTGAGTAATAATTTATCGTATTTATCATTAGTGCTTCTTGTTAAGTGCTTAATGCAAGAGTGCTCATGGGCGATTTTGTGTCCCCATTTGTTTTGTTATTAATTTATTTCTTACCAATAAATTTCAATCACACCGTGTTGAAAAAGGTTAAATTTTTGTTACTTGGTCGTCTTTAATTATTGCATCTGTATGTTCGAAGGACTTCATCAAATTTATGCTTAATCAACCTTCAAGTTACATGAGACATGTTACAGTGACTTTGGTTTTTAATTCCTCTGCTTAATCCTATTATCATTATTCTTGAGCTAGTGGTCAAAGTTTCAGTCAGGAAATACTACTTAGTTTTATGAGCTCTTCTAATAATGATATATATAAATAATCTTACGACGCGTGACACATGAGGGAAGACAGTTGGGAGGAATAAATACATATTATGCGTTTTAAAGTAGCATGACAGCTTTCACTTGCACTTAAACTCGCATTAAGAATTTTCTAGTGCATATATATGCGAACTCTTTATTTTTTTGCTCACCAGACACGCGTACCTAAATGTTATTTAAACCTTTAAATCTTCAGCACGTACGTACATAATATGCCAGCTGCATATAAGTACAAAATGCAACATTTTCAGTGCAAAAACCTGCACATTTCCCATTACGAATTGATACCAACAACACATTGCATTGTCTCAGTACTTGCCCAATAAAAGCATCATTTTGATCAATATATAGGAATATGTATATGAGATGACATGCATGAACTTTATTGACAAGATTTACAGAGATGAGCACTGTTTGATATGCGTTCGATACCCTTTAATGCCTTATTTCTTCAGTTGAACTCTGAAACTAGTAAACAATATGAATCTGTAAATTTTTTGTTAGAAACTGTTGGTTCATTGTTCACCTCACGTAGATGATGGTTGATTGCATTGCTGCAAGCTGCAACTAACCTTCGACGATCAAAGGATGATTTAGATTTACGTACATGATGTTGTTATGATTTTTAAACATCCCATTTATTTGGAATGAAACCTTTTTTATAGCTTTATCACAACATCATTAACGAGTGGGGCTAAATAAAAAACGATAATATATGTGATTGCCGTTTGGTAACTGGGTGCTCTACTAGTTGCATCCGAAGCAATCAAAAGCTTCTTTGCATTTGACTAAAAAGTACTTTGTTTTGGAAAGCAAAAAATTAGTACTAGTAATCGATACATGCAAAAAAAAAGGAAATCTCATTTCACAATAAATTTGTGGAAAAAACTTGTAGCAAGGAACTCTGAAGAAATTCTTGAATCATAATCATTAACTACGAGATGCACTATACATCATACAGGTACGTGTATATACTATATGTATATTTACAGCAGACGGCAACAAAATGCAAATGTATAAAACAAGGTTTGTGGGATAGCATGCTAAAGAAATGCACATGTTAAATTGTAATGAATTAAAATGTGTGTGTGTGTGTGTGTCTCGTCTTCAGAGAAAGTCTCGGGAATCACTTTGAATGGGTTAATTAGTTTTAATAGCAACAATGATAATAATAAAAATATAACCACTGTTTTTAAAATGACACTTCCCAACATATATTGGCCTCGCTCTCAATCCCTTGCTTAAACCAAAGCTAAAGACAGTAGTGCCTCTCGCTCGTTGACAATTAATCTTCAAAGCGCAGCATTAAAATTTAAAGAGGAAGGAGAAGAGCTGTGCGCACTACCGTCTACCATACAATCAATCCCAGTGATAACAGTCTTTTTCAGAATTAAAAGCATAAAATAAAAATAAATAAACTGCATGTGATGAAAATCATTAAATGCCAAGCCAAGGATTACACCCATTAAACACGCTATATTATATTGGCTACTTATACTATACATAACCCACGCAAAGAAGTTCGCATCGTGTTTGCAATATATGAGAGTTTTGTATTATTTTCTCAGATTTACAATTTATACTGCAGGATAATGTACGAGCAAAGTACTTAGGTACATAAATATATGATATGTAATGTACCGTACATGTACACAACCAGCTTCCTATCCGGTTTTTCCTATACGCACGTGATAATACCAATCTGTGTTTGTGTTGTTGACGAAAAGTAGGACAAGTTCAGAGAACGACCTAATGTGCACGCTGCTACTACTCTTTTCTTTTTCGTCGGCATTTTCTAGTGCATCATCAATTTCAATCTCTGTTGTATATATAGTTTGTACCCACTGCCCCATCATCGCTACTCTAAGGTTCATTACAAAGTCATCAAGACTTGCGTTATTATGCTCATCTTCACATCACTCGAACATGCATGTCATCTTTTTTATGAAGGCATGCAACATGTAGTAAAGTCAGTGAGTTGTCTTGAATAAATGGATGCACTTATTCTCACTTTCTAAATGAATTTACATAACGACTTGCCATACGCCAAGCTTGTAACTTTCGCTAGCTTTTCCCATAAAAATGTTTCATCCTTCTTATAATGAAAATGAAGGTGATGGTGACAAGAATGAATAATTGGTGCATATGTGAGCTCAACTGGTATTTTCATTGATCACACAAGTTCAATAACAATACTTTGTACTTTCCTTTTAAATAGTTTTCCTTATGAATTTTTTTTATTAAGCGTTGACTCAATTGAACATTACTTAGTCTTCCCAAAAAAATAACAGTAATAATACTTTCACATCAACCATTAACTTAAAACTCCTTATTTGCCTTTATAAGTACTAAAGTAAAACCGGTCTGTTTTGATTTTTCTTATAAAAAATATATGTTAAAGCTTCAGCTCATTTGATATACAAAAACATAATCTCTACAACCTATCTCCAAATAAATTAGCTATCTTTGGCATTTATATATACTTTGATCTTAAGATTAGTATAGGGAAAGGATAAAGATCAATCAACAAAACATAGTAAATGATAATTTCACATAATTTGTGACGGCAAATGAGCGTTATTAAGAAAGGCATTATAATTTATAAATTTCAGGTAAGCTACGTAGTGGTTGTGGTACATTAGGCTACAATAAATTAGGTTGAAGAGTATGCATGCGCAGCACACTCTGACTCTGAAGACGACTTGAATCATAATGATTATATAGCTTACCTTTTCTTTTAGAAACTTTTCATGACTTTAAATTTTTTGAGAAATTTATAATATGCTTAGTAGGAAGGAGCACCATATTCTTGACCTGCTGAGCTGTAGTCAGTGCCAATAGTATTAGTGCCAATATCAGCGCCTCCAGAGGCATAGTCAACCTGTCCTCCCCCAAATCCTCCCAACCCCCCGCCACCCCCAGCCCCACCTGCTCCATCGCTACCTGGCGTCTTATAACGGATGAAGTACACCTGTAATAGAATGCGAAACAAAATTTAATAACCCATCATTTTTAGACATTGTTTCCTTTGATATAAATTGACATAAAGATCGAACCTCTGGCTTCGATGGTTTCGTTGGAGGAGGTGCAGGAATCCTGGTTTAAAAATGTGATGATAAAAATATTTGTTAGCAAGATTTCTGTGTTGGTGGCACACGCTTTTACAATAAAAGAATTAATGTAAACTTACCGAATTGGTGGCGCGGGCTCAGGCTTCTTAACAAGTACGTAAACCAATGTCTTTGTCTCTGTTTGTGGGAGTGCTGGAATTTCAGGAATTTCTGGTGGGGGAGGTGTTGGAGCCTATAATTGTGGTTTAATGAAGTAATATGAGATACAGTAAATGTAGAAAATATCTTAAATAGGCAATTTTTCAGTAAAAATTGATTTTTTTGCAAACCTTAATGAAGATGATCTTGTAATGCTTTTGGGGAGGGGGTGGGGGAATAACAGGTCTCCTCTGTCGTGGGGCTTGGGGTTCTGGGGCTGGGATGTGGACATACACATGTTTGTGAATAACGGGAGCTGCGCCACCTCCACCGCCGTTACCACCATTCAAACCACCACCTCCTGGACCTCCAAATCCTCCTCCTCCACCACCACTATATCCTCCTCCTCCACCACCTCCACTGTATCCACCGCCGCCACCTCCACCTCCTGCATATCCAGAGTTCGGACTTCCATATTGGGACGAAGGGTTACCAAATCCTAACCTATCGGTAGGAATTTGTGCTGCAGGTCCATTGCTTGGTATAAATGATTGTTGAGGTAGAGCACCATACTGTTGTTGAGGGGACTGTTGAGGTGGAGCACCATACTGTTGTTGAGGGGCAGCTGAAACCAGCACCCCAAAAGATGCTAGTACCTGAGACACACAACAAAACTTTCATGAAATTACAACAGAAACAAATTTGTAGGAAACTTTCTATCAAACTGTTTAAGGAACTAAATGATGAGTTATGAGCATAACTAAAAATTTCCTTACCACAAGGGCTTTCATAATTATCTATTTATTTAGACTATCTATGTAGCTTTTATGTTTTTTTACAGAAATTTCACACAACAGAAACACAAGGTCTTTACCAGTTGAAATCTAAAGAGATACTTGACCCATGTAGCAATCTGTGCGTTCTTTTTAAAGACCTTACCCAAAGCTACAGACCAATCAACTTAAGTACTTACAGATAACCATGTACATTTACAAATTTAAAAAAAAAGAGCAAAGTACATCCGAGGTTACTTTACTTTACACGCGTGCTCGTATTCTAATATACATGCACCGTGACATTTCATAGACAAGAACAAAAACAAGTTATAATGCTCTTTGAGTCTCACTCAAGTCAAACAAAGCATTAAAAAATCATATACATGATGATGATGATCTTGTGTGGGTTGGGTTGTTGGGGTTAAGAATCAGATAATGTGAACTTGCATTTTACCTTTAAAACATCACTTCACTCATGTTGGCATGCGGCATGCACTCCTTCACAGTAGTAGATCTTCTGTTTTTTGCTACTTTTTATGCAAAAAAATATATATACTCAACATATCATATAGTCTGCTTTAGGCATTTCTCTCGTTTAAACCTTTTTTTGTGCAAGTCTGCATCTACATGCACCTGTTTTCAATAAAGCGTACCTGTTCTAAGGCATATACTCCATGAGCTTTTCAGTGAATCCAAATGAATTTTTTTGTCCCTTGACAGGTAAAGTTGGCTCTTAACGACTTTATATTAAATGTGATGATAAGCTTCTGCAACTTCTTCAAAGCAACTTTTGCTCTCGATATTATCCTATTCGTGGTATATGTTATTCACGAAAGCTTAAATGAAAATTGTACAATAAGGTTGTTAACTTTGCATGCATTTATTGCATCAATGTATCATCTCCTCTGTAATCAATTTATTTAAGATATAAAGTATATTAATTTTTTGGTACATTTTACATCTTCTTTCCTCTGGCAAGGAAAGCCAAGGTGTCAACAAGAAAAAACTATGAACAATATGATGGACAAAAAATTACTTTCATAACGTATGTATTTAGGCGTAACCGGTCAATGAGGGTACCTACTCACTACCCACCGCTCTATAATATGGTATTTGTTGTGATTCGTGTTGGTTAAGATTGATTGTGTGAAAAGTACCTCAACTCTTTTATTTTGTTGATCATGCATTAAAAGATTGTTTGTGATTGAAAATTACTTGTAATTTTTATGCTAGAATGAGAGTTTTCCGAAATGATGTACACAGGCAAAAAATTGTTATTTTCAATGTCCATTAAGGTAAATTAACAGTAGAAATTTCATCATCATACTACTTTTTCCCTATGGGGTATTATGCAAATTGCAGATTATAGACCTATGTAAGTTGTATCAAAAGGAAATAATATTTGTAGCTAAAAACAGGAAGTTTTACCATGTAGTGGGAACTTTATTATAAACTAAAACAATTTAACGATACCGCACTATTATTTTGTTATGAAAGTATTTGATTGTGTGGATTTTAAAGAGGACATTGACATTGGTCTTGGTGGCTTTTATATAAAACAGCAGACTTTACCATTGTTTAATTTAAAGCGTACGTCCGGATTTGTATGTTAATTCAGGCCACGGTTACAATAATTAAATTCTCATTGTTTCCATGTTGTAATTATAGGTCGTTTTCGGGCCACTTAATCGTTACATTCATTCATATATAGCCATGATAAGCCCATATATGAATGATAATCCTCCAAGCAACGAAAAATTATGTGACTGGAATTTTTTTCTGTCTGTCCGTCAGAAGGTAAAAGTTTAATTGTACCCTCTGTGTGATATATGCACTTCTGGAAAATGTATAGAAAATTACTGGATAGCTAGTTTCTGATCCATATTGTGTGCAAAATAATTGTGACATGAAGTACAACTTCAACATTGCACTTCAATTGGTTGCAAGCGTCTGCAGTGGTGTTAATTCACCACTTTACTTCTATTATTTTAGCAATGAAACCTTTTGGAAGAGATTTGAGGATACATTTTTATTCTAGATTTACGGTGATGGCGCAAGCTTATCATGCAGCGTTAAAAACTCCATGCTGTGGCTGAAATGCAGACCACGTCCAATACATGGGGGATATCCTACTGCGTGTATGACACTACAGTGCACTAATATCTCTTCTCATTTCCCTAGTGCAGTATCGCCTCCAATTAAGACATAACATATGTGAATAGACTGGTTGACAGTTATATTATTAAACTTATTCTTGCCGTGTCAGATACCTACAGGGTGTTCGTTTCAAGTGTTATCATTTTGAAGCCACTGCCAAAGAGCCGCTTCTTTGGTAAACACAGAAAACAATACACCATTTTAATCGGGGGAGTCTGCTCTTCATTTTCCGCTATCGGTCATGGCTTTTGGTGAAGTCCTGCCTGGACACCTGTCACATGAAGTGGAGTCGCTCATTTTGGAGCTTTCCAAGGGTAACTGCACCCAGAATAAGATAATTTCAACGTTAAAAGTAGAAGGGATTAACGTGTCGAGACCAACAATTTACAAAGTAATCCATTGCAGAGGAAAAAGAAGACCTGCGCATGCGGTTGGAGCCACCACACCGCCCTGGAATGCAGTCAAGAGAAAGCGGAATCAAGCCTTGATCAGGAAGGTCGACCTTTTTACCAAGAAAGAGACCCTGCCTCCTATATGTGAGATGGCTACAAGGTGCCTAGTTTCCTCCTCTACAATTCACAAAAAAAAATCATGAAGATTTGGGGAAACGAACCTTCAGAAAAAGTGTCGTCCATGTCTTGAAAGACAGTCATCGTGCAAACCGGAAGTCGAACTCTAGGGGCCTCTGTGAGGAGCACCTAGCTGGTGGAAAGAGCGAGTTCGTGGTCACCCTTGAAGGGGCATGGTTTTTCCTCCATGACTGCAACGGGAAGAGGAATTTCTGTTATGCTAAGCGGAATTACGAGGTGGAGAACCTCGGTATAGAAAAAAAGGAAAAGTTTAGTGACAAAATGATGGTGGTGGGTGCTATGAGTGGGAGGGGTGTGCTTCCTTTATTCAGGGTCCCCCCAAACGTCAAAATTAATGTTCTCCACTATGTAGAGCATGTTTTGAAACCTCTAGTTGAGGGTCATATTCCAAAACTTTATGGTAAGGACACCTTTAAGGTGTTCATTCACCACGATGTCGCAACATCGCACACAACGCGTTTGACCGCTGCGTACGCCACCAAGTGAATCAAAAAACAGGAATAACCATCATCTCCAATTAGAAAATACCTGTGAAAAGCCCTGCCGCAAGTCCCATGGATTTCTTTGGCTTTGGGTACTTGCAGCAGAAGTTTTTCAGATGAAAACCAAAAATCTTGGATGGGCTTGGAAAGGGCAAAATGAGAGATTCCACTTCATGTGAAAGGTGTCCAGGCAGGACTTCACCAAAAGCCATGACCGATAGCGGAAAATGAAGAGCAGACTCCCCCGATTAAAATGGTGTATTGCTTTCTGTGTTTACCAAAGAAGCGGCTCTTTGGTAGTGGCTTCAAAATGATAACACTTGAAACGAACACCCTGTATGCGTATTAATTGATCATTAAGTAAACATTGCAAATGGTTTAGCCTGGTTATCTGTTACATGCATGACTATATGAAAGGTATTCAATGATAAAGTAATACTAGGCAGCACAAAAAATTTTAAACTTGCGAATTATCGTTTTAGTGGATCTACAAATTGACTCTCACAGCTACTGTGGATGTTGGTTAATTATTAGCATAAAAACTGAATATTAGGGATGAAACAATCGTAAAATATTTTGAAACAGTAAACTATGGAATATGATACATCAAACTGTAGCTACCAAAAACTGCTGTTTATATATGCCGCCGCAGCGTGACTTTTCACCATATTAATTTTTCAAAAATTACACAATAGTCGCCATATTTTTAGGAATGTTATAATTGTTCTTTTCAATTTTAGTACATTAGATTTACTGAGCTCGAAGTTTGCTTAGATCAAATCGAAAATTTCAATAGCAGAGAGAACAATCGCCTATTAGCTACTTGCCCATTACCCACAGAAATCGCTAGCCTACTTGGAAACTTGTCTATTTGGCCCCTTGCCATTACCCACAGAAATCGCTAGTCTACTTAGCTTTTAGCAATTACTTGGACACTTGCCCGTTGCCACAGAAATCGATAGTCTATTTGGCCAATTGCCCACAGAAATCGCTAGTCTATTTGGCCAATTTCCCACAGAAATCGCTAGTCTATTTGGCCCATTGCCCACAGAAATCGCTAGTCTATTTGGCCAATTTCCCACAGAAATCGCTAGTCTATTTGGCCCATTACCCACAGAAATCGCTAACATACTTGGTCACTTGCCCATTACCCACAAAAATCGCTGGTTTACTTGACGACTTTTCCATTACCCGCAAAAATGCATTGGTAGCGTACTTAAACTTATTGCATTCTATTCAGAGCATATAAACCGCTAGCTTTTAATTTAATAATTCAAGAGCTTCTAAGCAGTGAACCCTTATATTATAACAAGATTAGGCCAACAAGACAAGTTTGACAAATAAAATGTTTTAAAGAAATGGATAGATAAATGTAATGCAATAAACGTATTCACTTTCATTTAAAAACTGAAGCAACGCTTTTATTTTTGACGGTTAAAACAACCAGTATTATAAACTTTCACGAATGTAACGAATAAAATTAAGTAATTGGTAAGAAACTAATGCAAATATTATAATTTCTGAAATTTAAGAAGTACGCAATTCAATTCACTCTGTTGGCTCAGACTCTAGAGGAACTTTCTTAATCGCAGCATCCAATAAAACAGCTAAAGCTCATTCGATTGATCGGCTCTCCCATATGACGCCAGTATCCCAATCTCTTGCGCCCACTTTGCATTTGCAATAGTAGAATGGGATTTGAGCGGATCCTTCAGCAGCGGGGTCAGCTTCCAGCCATAGCACATGGTTATCGTTTTGGTGGAATCGGGATTTGATTTTGGCTCGGATTCTGTTTCAGCTTCTTTGTAAAAGTGGACACAGAATGAAGGATTCTCCTCTAGGTATCCCTAAGCATAGAACTTGGCGTGTTTGATCTGATAACACCCAAGCGTTATTTCAAAGATTTCTTCAGAAAAAATTGGGAAATCCATCAAATTATTTGGGTCAGACTTTTTCCAGTTCCGAAGTGATAAGATGACCTCCTTTTTCACAATGTCATCACGAAGCTCATTATTTAAATTCATTCGTTCTTCAACCTTATCCAGTATCATTCTGTGCCACGGCTTGTTTATGGAAACAGGAGGTGAAAACGCGTTGATTAGTGCGTGCGCACGCGATCCGAAAAAATCTTTTCAGCTTGCAGGACTTCTTAAAAGGATCTCCATACTGCAGGTAAGTATTGTGCACCTCCTTGTCAAATAGTTGAAACTTGTGCTTGATTCGCCCGTTCACTGCCTCAACTACCCACCTAAGTCATCATTACAGTTCTTGATTCGTTTGCCTGCTCTGGATTAAACTGCTTTTGTTTTGCTTTAACGTCAAGGAAATGCGGCATATGTGAAACGATGCCTCGGTTCATAAGATAAAGAATGACATCGCGGAACCCACGATCTAGAATGAAATGGTCGCCTTCTCTCGCAAATCCCTTAATGCCATCTTCAGCCTGAAACATGTCTTGAAGCATGCTGGCGTCGTTGTTGATTTGTAGATAGATTCGGCTTCTAAAATTTATCCATCTGGGAGAACCACCATCATCGCCTTAACAAGGTTTCGCTTTTTATGGATACTATATGTTTCTAATTGACTCCGATGATCTTGAGACTTCTGAATCTATGAATATGAAGTCCCGTCAAGTATGAGCAGAAGGCTGTCATCGCTTACTAAGCTCCGGAGCGTTGGACTTAACGTCTTCTCTGCTTATATGATGATATCCGAGATTTTTTGGGACAAAATGCTCTTCAAGTGCGCCGGTGATACTTGATATTGAGTCATTGCTTCTTCTCTTGTCCATCCAAATAAGAAACCCAAAACTTTATGTGAAACGCTGAGTCTTGCGTTTGCCAGTGCGTTTGCCGGTGCGTTTCGAGTGCTTCTATTCGAAGAATTGTTCAACCCTTTACTCTTCACAATATATTCTTCATAGAGATGTTTAAAGTTCTCCTTCGTAATTTCCAAAAGCAGCTTATACTCATTTTCAGAGATAAGATTGGAGTCAAAGTCAATTCTATTTCGATCAGCCTCATCAGCGATTCGGTTAAGCAGATCTTAAGGTTAGCAGAGAATTCTTTTGGGGAGAGCGTTGCACCTTGTCGTGATATTTCCCGAATCCTGCTGATATTTGAGTCGGAAAATTGACCATCTGAAATATGTTCTTGGCAGCATCTGTTGGTTAGCGGGACTTTGATTCTGTGTTTTATGAAAAGATTGTCGATACCTCCGATCGGTATTTTATATCGGGATTTTTCAGGACATAAGAAGCACTTTCTCTCTGTAGCAGCGACAGAAACGATATTTTCTACGAAGTACTTGACATCTTGAGGCTTTGATTACGAGCCAAAGTCAAATTCTTGCCTTTTAAACCAGAGCTGTGCGTCATTACTTGACTCCGAGTACTGGGCTTCGGCAGCGATATAGTCCGCCGAATCCATATGATTATGAAGAATCTGCAAACGTGGCAGAAATATTTTTAGTAACTCAAACGTATTGGCAGGAAAATATTCTGATCTTTTCTTTTACGATCTTTTTGCGATCATTTCTGCTTGTTGACGGTCGAGGCTCATTTGGAGTTTCTGGTTCTAAAAAGCCTCTGTGTTCCGTGATTCTAAGGCAGGAAACTCATTTTGGGAGGGGTTGGTGATGCTCGGTTATTCATTTCTGCGATATTCTGTTGATTGGGTGAATGCTCCAACTGTCTCGAATTCATAGAATGATCACATGCTTGCTTTGACCTGGCATACTTACGTTTCAATTCATCTTGGCAGCTTTCACACATTGGCTCACCAATTCTCTTAACAATCCAAGTATTATTCTAAGAAACTACAATTATTAGTATTCATTTTTCGAAAGGCAAGAACTGGAGCTCCAGCTTTAGCTGGAGCGACTACTGTCTACTTGGAAACCATTCGATTTTAAAACTAGACAGTCGTGTACGACTAATTTTGGATTCACTTGATACTCCAGATCCTTCCAAATGTATCACAGGCACAAGCGAAACCTTACTAGCTAGAGACTTGGACCAAATACAAAATCCGTAGATATTGACGTTCTGCATAATATCAAATTTCAAGTGTCACCAAATACGATGTAGTTTTAAAATTATCCATGAAAAGCATGGTTTCCAAGATGACCCTATCGGGTTTGAACCACCGTGGTTAGAGAATAACAACACCAATCGCTTAAAGATAGAGGATTTCCCAGAATGAATTAACAGAGGTTTCATTTGCATATATTACATTTCTTCTGTACGCAAACCCCTTCAAAACTATTGAGCACAAAGCCAAACACAATTGTACACTTTAACATTTCGTAACATTTAACATAATTTGGGTAGCATTTATAGATTTCGTAGATATCAGAATTCGTAGATATTGACATTTTCTTTCATATCCAGTATCAAGTGTTATCAAGTTTGGTGTGGTTTTGAAAATATTCACGAAATTAATTAAAAAATTTGTTACTAAACTGACCCTATCGGGTCTAGTTCGAGACTGAATTTATTTTTTGAAAAAAGATTTCATGTTCTGTGATTGTTTCTACATCTTGCATGAAAGTTTCAGGAATTTTCATTAAGCCGTTTTGAAAAACGACGAGCCCATAGGTAAAAAATTACTGAAATTCTCACTTTGCAGCTAATTTAAGAGCAATATGAGGTAATATATTTGGAATAAGCACGGATATGATTTAATAGGTGGTTTCAAATGAAGTATTAGGGAGGTTTCGCAAGTCGTCCGGTAAGCCAATTTGAGTATTGTGATGGTAAGAAAGTAGGGTGTGGAGGAATCTACCGTAAAATCTTACCGTATATTCCTCGAAAATTGTAACCCGTCTCTAAACAGCATTGTGACTGTAAACAAGTAGCTACTATCAGTATTAGAACGCATAAGGATTATGTGTGTGTTTGTGGCATGGATAATCAGTGAGTTAAAATGGGAGCGTATGACTATTTGTGTTAGCGTAAATACAGTAATGAGAGGAGCACCCACACATTACGTTCACAAAATGTATACTTTTTTTAGTAATGTTTGAATTACCATTCGGTAATTGGTGCTACCATAACTAAATCAATCATGCATTAAAAAAATTGTCATGAAATTTTTCCTCAAAATTTTTAACGTTGGATGTGGATGGTGACAGTGCGAACTAATGAATGCATCTCCAAAAGTACTGATCTCAACAAAAAATATACTGTCATCTGCTCTCAAACCACAATTATCTCATTTTTCTTCTTGAGAAAATTGTTTGCATAATTTTTTTTAAAAAAAAAATACTACATTCTACTACAACAGCGGAAGTAACTGAATCTGTCACAACCTGATCGGTCAATTGGTAGGTTTTAATTTTTTAATGAAGTAACATGTTGTCAGTTGCGTTACTTTTTTTGTTTTTGTGTCACAGGTACCAAACTGAATTACCCTTGGACGTCACAAAATTCGTATTTTGGTATGATGATGATGTCAATGTGATTATGATATGATATGACGATGATTGATATGATAATGATTTTTTTGCAGAAAATCCAGTCAAGAGTCGACAGTTGTTGTTGAGGTTGTTGTTGGGTTGGATTGCAGATATGTGGACCCCACTAAATTTTCTAAGCTTTTTGATCAATGGACCAAAAATTTTTTATTGCAGATCTGGACGTTTCAGTCCAAATTCTGACTTTGAAAATTCTTGGTTAGGTTAGGAGTTGGTTAACACGTGTGGTTAGAGCAGTACTTACGTGCGTTAACCAACTTCTAACCTAACCAAGAATTTTCAAAGTCAGAATTTGGACTTAGAAATTTTTTGAAATTTTCGATTTTTGAAGATTGTGTTTTTTGGACTCACCATGATGAGATTCGTTGGTTAGGTTAGGTCCACATATCTGCAATCCAACCTGTTGTTGAGTTGAGGTGTTGAGGAGTAAAGGGCAAGTAGGCCGATTAATTAAAAAAAGGCAATAAGCCAATTGCAAGTAGGCGGAGAAGGTGAAAGTGCAAGTTGGTTGTTGCAAGTAGGCAATAACGTCGAATCAAGAAGGTCGAAGAAGGCAAAAACGTCGAATCAAAAAGGTCGAAGTCGGCAATAACGTCGAATCAAAAAGGTCGAAGTCGGCAATAACGTCGAATCCAATAGGTCAAAGTTAGGTAATAACGTCGAAGTAGGCAATAACGTCGAATCAAAAATGTCGGTTGTGGAAGCAGCCTGTTTTGAAATTGTTGAAGATGGATGAAGGAAACAGTCAACGAAAGCGACCTTCGAAAGAGAATGAAACACCTGAGGAGAAAAGGGCACGACTAGACAAAATAATGAACAAAGGCGACTTAAAAGAAATAGTGAAACTGAAACACAAAAACAAGCAAGATTACAAAAGGCAAGAGACTATGCAAAAATTTCAAAGGAAAATAATACTTCGGAAAATAATAGAATTAGACTTGATAGAAATGCTGAACAACAGCGTGTGTTAAGAGCTAATGAAACAGAAGAGGAAAATAGAACGAGGCTTGATAGAGAAAGAGAACGACAACATGCAATAAGAGCTAACGAAACTATTGAGGAGAGCAGATCCAGATTAGCATAAATTGCGGAACGACAACGTGTTCTACGGGAAAATGAGCAAGTCGAAGAGAGAAGAGCAAGGCTTGACGAAATAAATCTGAGTTCGCGAGAAGCAAGGCAACGTGAAAATTCACAAGAACGGCAACAAAGACGTCAGATGGCAGGAACATCTGCACAAAGTAGAAATGCAAGATTAGCTGAAGCATTTAAAACTAGAGCAGCAAATGCAGAAAATGATGAATCTCTGATTACTGAAAATTATTTAGGTGAGTTAAATCATGAATGCACAAAATGCATGTCTCTGAATTTTTCAGATGAAACGCGAGGTTCCAGAAAGCACCAACTTTTTTAACTTTATAAAATGTTACAATAGCTCTTTTGCATTCGCTTCAACTGGAGCTCAAATAAAACCTCCTCCAGGAAATTGCACGTACTGTTTTAGAGTATGCGGACAAATTGCACATCGCACTGGAGCATTACATCCAGAAAATGATGAAATGAGAAAATTCTCCCAGATATACATTTTTGATCCAGATGAAGCAGTACATCAAAGAATGGCACTACCAGAAAACAAAGCCTGTACAGAATTTCTGATGAGAAAAATAGCTGAAATTATAGATCTTAATCCATTTGCAAGATCATATAAAATGTTACATGAGGTGGAGAAAGAATCCATAGCACAAGCGGAAGCAAACGGGATTGAATTGACTGAGGTGAAACTTGCAATATTGCATGATAGATCAAAAGACCAGAGAAGGTACAATGTACAAGCTGCCAATGAAGTGGCTGTTGTCTTTCAAAGTAAAGATGGTGAACCACCATTTGAAAGAGATATAATAATACATTTAAGAACTGATTCTGCAAATCCTACACATAAAACCCAACGACTACACATTCTAAATCAAAATTCCCATTCTTTTTCCAAATGGAGATGCTGGATGGCATACGGAACTAAAAAGATTTTGGAAGGTCGAGGAATGAAGAAGAGAACGAGAAAGAGGATGAATTACCGGAACGGGCTGCAATTAAGTCCCGCAAAGGCATTAGTATGCGCGAATATAGACTATCTGTCCGAAATGAATTTAATCCCATTCTAAATGCTGGAAAACTGACTCAACATTGTAGACGCTTACATACGAGCCGAAGCAAATGATTTAAATTATATTCGAACCCATCAGCCACAGCTTCGAGCTGATAAGTACAACAACTTGGTTGACCATATAAACCACGATGCTGATGGCAATAATGAAAAACCAGGAGTTGCAATTTTTTTGCCTTCAAGCTTTCAAGGGAGTCCAAGAAATATGCATCAGCATTACCAAGATGCGATGGCCATCGTTAGTAAATTTGGTAAGCCAGATCTTTTTGTCACAATGACATGTAACCCTAAATGGAAAGAAATAGTTGAAAATCTTGATCCATGGCAGAAAGCCGAACACAGGCCGGACTTAGTAGCCAGAGTTTTTAACTTAAAATTAAAAGAATTATTGGACGACATAAAGTCTAAAAACAAATCGTTATTCGGAGAAATACAAGCAATTATACACGTTATTGAATTTCAAAAGAGAGGACTTCGTCATGCTCATATTTTAATTATCCTTGCAAAAGATCACAAAATTGAATCAACAGAAGACATTGATCGAATTGTAAAGGCTGAAATTCCAGACAACAATAAATCCCCTAGACTTTTTGAAATAGTCACAAAAAACATGATTCACACTCCTTGCGGAAAAATTAGTCCTAATAGTCCATGCATGGTTGATGGGAAATGCGCCAAGGCATTCCCAAAACCCTTCCAAATTAAAACCCTGGGGAATATTGATGGGTATCCCATATATCGAAGGAGGGAGGGGCCAACAGCTACTGATATCAAAGGGAATAAAGTAGATAACAGTTGGGTAGTGCCTTACAACCATTTTCTCAGCCTCAAATATAATTGCCACATTAATGTAGAAATATGTGCTTCAGTGAAAAGTGTCAAGTATCTTTTTAAATATGTTTACAAGGGTCATGATTGTGCAAATTGTTGTGTGCAAGAGAAAAAGATTGGAGAGGTAAGAGATGAATCCAAAGAATTTGTAGACTCCAGATATGTTAGTGCGCCCGAAGCAATATGGAGATTATTCTCTTTTCGGATAAACGAACAATCCCATACAATCTATCGGCTACATCTTCAAGATGAACAAGGCGTTGTGTTTCAAGAAGGAAATGAACAAATGGCGGTTGCGAATGCTACGTCAAAAGATACAAAGTTAAGTTAACCGCATGGTTTAAGTTAAATCAAAAAGATGCAAACGCACGAGAGTATAAATATTGGGAAATACCTGTCCATTATACATGGAATGCGAAGAATTGCGAGTGGAATTTAAGAAAACGGGGTGGTGAAAAAGTTATCGGAAGAATGTATACAGTCAGTCTAAAAGACCAATAAAGATACTTTCTTCGATTACTTTTGATTCATGAAAATGGAGCAACTTCATACGAAGACTTACGAACTATGGATCAAGATGGTCAAAAAATTGTGTTAACGACATTTAGAGAAGCTGCAAAGGAAAAGGGGTATTTGTTAGATGAAACTATTTGGACGATGCAAAGACTTACGCTATGCCATATCAGTTGAGACAATTGCTTACATATGTGCCCTTGGAACTCCATCCGATAAGCTAAAACAGTGGAATGATAACAAGGAAGATATGATTGAAGACTTCTGCTATAAGATACACCAAAGACAAGGTGAGTGTATTAATTGTGAATTATACGCCTTAAAGGATCTTAAAGAAACTTTAGGTTTGTTAAGATGCACATTATTAAATTTTAATCTTCCAAATCCGGATTCTCTTGAAACCTTACCAGACTTAAATGTTCAGTTTTATAATCCTGAGGAAGATATAAGAAAGACAGATGAAATGATTGAAATGTCTAATGCGGGGCAAAGAAGTGCTTTTCAAACAATTATTAATTCCATAAATGATATTACTTTAAAATCAAAATGTTTCTTTCTTGATGGACCAGGTGGAAGCGGAAAAACATTTTTGTACTCCGCATTTTTACATTATTTTAAAGGTCGAAGCGAAATTTGTTTGCCTTCCGCTTCCACAGGAATAGCAGCCAATTTATTGTTGGGTGGAAGAACATATCATTCGTTGTATGCTCTTCCAATCCCAACTTTTGAAACATCTAATTCCAGATTAGGAATGAAAACTGCTGATGCAAAAAATATAAGACAAGCAAAGTTGTTAATTGTTGATGAATGTACAATGGCATCCAGTCATGCATTGAAAGGTATTGATCGACTTTTAAAGTCAATTATGGACAATAATGTCCCTTTCGGTGGAAAAGTTGTACTTTTTGGAGGAGACTTCAGACAATGTTTAGCAATTATTCCTCGCGCAATGCACCCTGCTATCGTACAGTCATGCTTGAAATATAGCGAAAACTGGAAACATTTCCAAAAGCTTAGTTTGACCAGTAATATGAGGTCTGTAGATCCGCAATATAGCGAGTGGCTACTGAAATTGGGTAGTGGAGATTTGGAGAATGAGTATGAATTGGGAGAAGATGTCATTGAAATTCCAAAAGAATTTATCTGTGAAGGCTCCTTAATACAGGAAATATTTGGCGATCGAATTTCTTTAGATATGATAAACACTTTCACAAGCAGAGCCATATTGTGCCCGAAAAATGCAGATGTTGACAAAATCACAGAGATAATTGAATTAATTGGAAGTCGAATTTATATAAGTGACGATCAAGTTGAAACCGAAGATGAAAGTGAACGAGTAAATTTCTCGGTAGAATTTTTAAACACTCTGAATCCATCCGGAATGCCATCACATCGACTGATTTTAAAAGTTGGAACTATAGTTATGCTTTTAAGAAATTTGAACACAAAGAAAGGACTTCGCAATCGAACGAGATTAGTAAGAAGTATGATGAATAACGTCATTGAAGCTGAAGTACTCACGGGAACTGCTTCCGGGCAAAAAGTCCTAATACCAAGAATTGATTAGACAAGCTCTGATACTGATTTTCCGTTCAAAATGAGGCGTAGGCAATTTCCAATCAATAAGTCGCAAGGGCAAACCCTAGATAAAGTGGGAATCCACCTTTCTGAGTCAGTCTTTGGACATGGTCAACTTTATGTGGCATTTTCAATAGTGCGTAGAGCAATTGATGTGAAAGTACGGGTGATTGAGACTGCGGAGCAAGGAAAGTTGGTGGAAGGAAGTGAAAACATTTTCACCATAAACGTTGTTTATAAGGAGGTTTTCGGATAAGTTAATATCTTGAGTTTTGTGAAATATTGTTATTATGAGGACGATTGTTATTATAAGAGTGAGACAACATTATTGATAATAATTCTAAGCTTTTTGATTATTCTTGATGTATTTATGTTATAATAAAATTTATGATAAAATTAAACAAGCATTGTAATTAAGTATTTACCTAAATAAGATGTAATTATTATTCAACCATAATCCCTCTGTATCATAATGAAAATATAAATATTATTATTATTAAATGCAATGAATTTCTACGGTTAATCAATTCAGAATAAAAAAAAATCTATAAAAATCCTTCTACTTTGTATCTTGACTTCGTTTAAATTGATCTCGAAAAGGTTTTTGTCACTGCATATTTTTGTGTTCTACATTTTGATTAAAACTCATACATAGACTGTCAACGACAGGCCCATCCCCACTTGTATGGAATATAATTGCTCATTGAAGGATTTGAGAGCGCGTGGAACTCATTTTTTAAAATCTACCGTACTTGTTACAATCCGAATTTGCGAAACCTCCAGACCTCACAGTACGAGATTTTGACGGTGCTTGTAGTACCATCACAATCACAAGACGACGTTTGCGAAACCTCCCTATTAGGTGCAAGAAAACATTGTTTAAGATGAAAATAAGCAGTCTCAAATAAAAAGATTAAAATAAAAGAGTCAAAAAATTGAAAACGAACGGCAGGCTCATTGCCTTTCGGCATAATATAATGTAGCATTCACACGCTACTCTACGAAGCCACTTCACCATCCGAGCGACATCTGCGGCGCATGATCTATCAATGAAGGAGAATGCCACCAGTTTACAAAAGGCGCAAATGCCTCCCAGCGCATCAACATCAGCATCGTCAGTACACAGCGGAACGAGGAATGAGCAACAGCTCAGAGTACCATTGTATTATATTATTCCATTCTGTAAAGTCATTCAAGTCAAGTCATATTATTGGTTGTTGAGTCATTAAAGATTATTGTTACATCATTAATATAAAGTTGTGTTGAGTCAGTAATTAGTTCATGTCATAGTCAGTCAGTTAGTAGCGTCGGAAAGGATTAGCACGATCCCATAAAGATAAGCGTACCCGTTGGAATAGGTTGACATCAGGCAAAGCATATGGAATAGATGTGGAGGTGGTGTCATAAAGAAGAGTAAAAGATTGTTACAAGCATATAGACTATGTCCATGCCAAGTGAGACAAAAAAATACTCTCGCCAGTATACACATCCCAATAGTACCATCGAGCAAACCTCTGCTGCGGTATTCTGATTTTGTTGGTGGAGGGTTGTTCACAATATGCATTAACGGCAGCCAAAAAATTCACTCCATACAAGAATAATAAATTACAAGAATATATTTTTTGGAAATTTCCGAAATAAAAAAATCAACTATCCAATCATAGTAGGGACCGTTCGCAAAT
The DNA here is from genome assembly GCA_964034955.1 of Orchesella flavescens. Classification (NCBI taxonomy): domain Eukaryota; kingdom Metazoa; phylum Arthropoda; class Collembola; order Entomobryomorpha; family Orchesellidae; genus Orchesella; species Orchesella flavescens. Next base: position 16,792,890 of record OZ035955.1, on the reverse strand, counting down.
GAAGTACTGTGATCGTGATGGTAGTACAATCACCGTCACAATATGGTTGTAAAGCTCGCAGGGTTCGCAAACAACAGTCTATAGAACCGACACCTTGTGAAAATTGAACTTAAATTTGAAAATTTTGAATGATTAAAAATTAAGAAATTTGGTTAGGAAACCGATGGTACGTCATGCTGAGGTCATTGTAAAACTTTTACAACAGTATGACTGAATTCCTCTCAGCAAATAGTGTCATTTTGATGCATCACACTTTATACTTTGCTATTAAAAATATTTGACCTTGACCTTTGACCTGGTTGCCGATAACCAATTTCACATATTTATCAAATCATTTGAAGGTATTTCCTCAAATTGTTGAGTGGAGAAGAAATAATTTTCCTGCTATCTCGAAAATTAATAAATTTTGATATTTAAACGTTCGTAGGTCACGCTGGGGTCATCGGAGAATTTTTAGCATGACTAAATTCCTCTCAGCAAATAGAACCATTTCGATGTATCACACTCTATTCGTTGTTATTTAAAAATATTTGACCTTATCTTTGACCTGGTTATCGATAACCGATAACACCCATCTCGCTTCCCAATTAGGCTCTTGACCTTAGGCGCTCTCAGTTCCCTTGAGGATTGTTCAATGGGCAATGATATTCCGCATAGAATCTACTTGTTTACAATCACAATACAATTTGGAGACGGGTTTCAGTTTTTTGGGAAAAGACGGTAGATTTTTACTGTAGCTGCTTCACTACGATACAATGCTACCATCACAGTACTCAAAATGGCTTACAATACGCCTTGCGAACCGTCCCTAGTTAATGTAGAGATGTTAACACTTACGAGGGAATGGTCAGGCAAGTAACCCTCCGAATTGGCTGAAAGTTGGCGTGGAGAGAGATCTTGATCAAAAACTAAGCCAGCTAAAGTGCCTCGACTCCATGGCCACGTTTTTTCGAGTTACAATAAAAACTATTTTTTTCGTGTCGGATTTCGAAATTTACAGTTTTCTTTATGCAATTTAATTATGACTTGAGGCCTTCCAAAACGTTTCTTCAAAGTTTCTACTATTTGGCTGAAGGAGCATGATGAGACCAGCATTGCCTGCACAGCTTCTTTAGCCTTTCCTCTGAGGCACTTTTGCAAACGGGCAATATTTTCTTACTCCGAAAATCCACACAGTTTTGAGGTTCTTGTCAAGGTTGCGTAGAAAAATTGCCACTCTTCAGGATCCCCAGAAAAGGTTGGCAACTCCTTTCCAGTTGACTGGCCAAAAATTGCTTCATGGTGTTGGTGTCTATCTCAGCAACTGGAATCTTAGAATTTTCAAATTCGGTTGTCGGGACATGTGGCAATGCATCCAAAGGTGCTGAATCCACTGTGGTCCCTTGAACCCACTTTGCTACTGCTTCGTTCGGCTGCATCATAGTTGTGGGAGGCAAATGATATCTGACCTTTTCCTCCTTCCGAATGTAGGTGTGAAAGAGCTCGTCATCTGAATTTCCTAAGATTTCCGCCTCCTCGATTTTTTGCCTTTGCAATGCAAGTTCGCGTTCCTCAGCTAATTCTTGCTTCTCTAATTCAATTTTCAGGTTCACTGCCTTCATTTCTTGTTCTTTAACTCGTATCGCATTCATTCTTTTTTGAAAAGCTGCCTTAGCTTCACCTTGCTGCAATTCTCGACGGAGTTGACTTGATCTGGAACTCCTTACTGATGCTGCATAATATCCCGTTCGTCCAACGCTGCGTCCAGATTCCGCATCCGGTTGTCGTCTTCTAATCAACCATTCTTCTTGTCTGTTGCCATGCAAAACTTTATCTCGATCATTATCAAATCCTTGACAGCCACCCCTAGACGGGCTCTCGGCTGGGACCACGTCCCCTGGAACACCGTTTTCGACAGGGCCGGAACGTCTTCGCTGGACAGCAGGCATCTCTAATTCAGCACCAGTACGTCGGATCATATCTCTTGTAATCATTGGCATCATGAACGACAGGAAAGGGCAGGACTATATCTTCACTGAGCTGTTCTTTTGTTTCGAAGGACCACAATGTGCGGACCGACTTCCTTCCTAGTAGATCCGAACTATTGAACTATTCACTTTCTACTCGCACGACCTAACCTCGCTACGGTCTACGTACAAGTTCAAATGCACTATGCTGTCCTACAAATCTACGGTTTCTATCTTGTCGCTATTCTTGGCTTATCTTAGCTTATCATTACAATGACGGGCGTCGGATAACAAATAAGAACAGTTTATTTATACAACAACTTATAAATATTGACAATTTAGACAACTTCGTAAAAGGGTAAAAGCATTAAAAATGCACTCAAGATACAATAATTTTCATATGACTGATCAGACAAATTCAACGACAATAATTCTACGAACATTCCAGAATAATGAGACAACAACAATCACAGCAGATTTCAGGAGGTCAAATCAACTCGAGCGTGCGTCCATCATCCAGTAAACGCAAATATCAGTATAACAACTTGTTGGTACGGCGACGGTAAGAAGTTGGTGCGGCGGTCAGGTAACTTGACGTGTTGCTCCATAAGGTTTGATAAGGCTGAACCTCAAGTTGGATTGGTTTAGAAATTGTGATAATTTCACAGGACACGTAAAGTACGATTCTGCATCGAATGAGCCAATAAAATACTTTCTAAACCTTCACAGTAAGAATTTATCCATGAAAAGGATACGGGATTTAGGTCTAATTTAACATATACGGAAAACTAATGTATTTAATATCTATCAGACACTCCACACAGGAACATTCCCCTCCCAGTGATAGAATCGGATCTATCACTCCAACGGTTGATCCACTTCAATCCGATACAGCTTCACTTGGCCATCCTTTCCAGGAAATGTTGCAATCACAAGTCCTTTCGGCCAGTTGTTCCGGGTCAGATTCGAGTCAGCTACAAACACCAGATCTGCTGTTTTGGAATGCCACTTCTTGCGAAGCGACAGGGTGGGCAGATACTCTTTCATCCAACGTTTCCAAAAGTGATCTGCCAGACATTCGGCAATCCTCCATTTCTTCCTTAGGGAGAGATCCTCATCAGAAAAAGTTCCAGGAGGTTGCTTAACACTTGTAGTTCCCATAAGGAAGCAGTTGGGAGTCAACGCTTCAGGATCATCCTTGTCTGAAGACACATAAGTAAGGGGTCGACCGTTCACTGTAGCCTCAGCCTCTGCCAAAACTGTGAGCAGTACCTCGTCTGATAAGCGCTGGGTCTTCATCACAGCGTTCAGGGAAACCTTCACACATCTTATCAAACGCTCCCATGCTCCTCCCATATGAGGCGCTGACGGTGGAATAAACTTCCAGGTAATTCCCTGACGAGTCATCTTATCCATGATCTTATCCTGGTCCATAGCCTTCAGTGACAGTCTAAGCTCCTTTTCTGCACCCTTAAAGTTGGTACCATTGTCACTCAACATTATCTCAGGTTCCCCTCTTCGACTAATGAAGCGTTCAAGAGCCATAATGAACGAGTCCGTACTCAACGAGTGGGACACTTCAAGGTGGATTGCACGGGTTGACAAACAGGTAAATATCACTCCCCATCGCTTCATAGAACGCCGCAACAAAACCACTTCAATTGGGCCAAAGTAGTCCACTCCAACGTTTGTAAAAGGTCTTGGAACACGAGTCACTCTCACTTCCGGTAACGGGGCCATTTGAGGAATCATCGGTTTTGCGTTATTCACTCTGCAACTCTGGCATCTTTTCCACGCACTACGTATCGCTGTTCTCATGTCTAGAATCCAATAACGTTGTCGCAACTCATTGAACACCATTTCCATTCCTTGATGTCCAGCAACCTTGTGATAAAACTCAATAAGAAGTTTTTTCCGCTGATGTTTCGGATCCAACAAAACTGGTTTCTTCATGCTCGTGGCTACATCAGGAGACTTTTGAATTCTGCTGTCCACTCTCATGATTCCATCCACTAGCACAGGCGATAACTTATAAAGGCGGCTACTTTTATCCACATACTTCTTAGTCTCAAGAGCACGTATCTCCGCTGCAAATGATTCTCTCTGGACATGTTGGATCCACATCAACTCAGCACTCTTGATCGCTGAGCACTCTAGTGGTCCAACTCTAGAGTTCCAATTTGACTTTTTTCCAAACTTGACAAATAAGTTGTGGCCAAATCTGACACACCATCCCGTCACTCGTAATAGCTTCATCCAGTCACTAAATCTTGATATGTCAGGGAGGGTATTTTGGCAAACAACTCCACACAAACGTCGAACTTCCAATATTTCATCTGATGGTTGATTTGTTGAACTTTCTTCTTGAGGCCAATCATTCTCAGGTAGCCACAAAAAGGCAGGTCCCACGAACCATCTTGAGTTAGGCGTAAATTCCAAGAAATTCACGTCACGCGTTCCTTCATCAGACACATTTTCCTTCGTCGGCACCCACTTCCACATACTTGCATCTGTATGCTCATGTATCTCGCCAATTCTATGACTGACATGTGATGAATAGATAAAGCCACTCTCAGATAATGTTAGCAGTACTTCCGAGCCCCACACCTTCCAGTCCTCCCTGGAAGGTATGGGACTCTCGTCCTGCTAACATTATCTGAGTGTGGCTTATTATATGTCGAGCCACGATTGAAGATATAAAATAATTAAAATATCAAATAAAAATTATGAACGTCTTAAAACAATGGTCTTATGTCAAATGATTGTAAACTTTATTCAAAAAGAATTACAATGCAAGTGTTATCAGTCGGTAGAACCAAATCCACCGGTTCCTCGCTCCGTCTGGCCTAGATTCTGGCGAAATTTAAAAAAAACGATGATGATGATCATATGTTTGCATGTATATATATATATATCAAGTGTAATATGATTTATATAAGTATGACTTTACCGAGCCTAGTACTATGGTGATATTTTCGCTTTTAAAGAAAATCATCTGGCCGATCCTCTGACCAGCTGTAATAACATAGTCAGACAACGTGTGATTTCGCAAGCAAAGGATTATCTCCCCTCGATAATCACTGTCAATCACTCCACCTACAACTTCAATTCCTCGGCTTGCAACTGAAGATCTGTCCTTCAGCATAGCAAAGTATCCTGAAGGGCATTCAAGGATGATATTTAGTTCAACTTTTAAAGTTGACATTTTTGGTACTGTGGTATCCTTTGGGCTACATACATTGAATTAGATTATGAGGTTTTCCCGAGAGATGAAATTTCACTTGTAAAATCAACTTCTACTCAATTACCTATCCCATCCAGCACTTCCACAAGTACCTTTGGTAGGTACTATTCCATTTTCAAAAGTCACTACTTTTGCTTCCATTTTTTTAATTAATTTTAAAAGGAACAAATCACTTGGCTTTGCACTAATAAGTTATGCTCCTTTACAACATGAATTAAGACTTGTGAATGAATGCACGTGTTGAGATTGTGTCTTATGCATTTGCTCAATTAAGCCTATAAAGTAAATAGATATATACAAGCGATCAAAATAAGCTACGAGATACTTGTTGTCGACCTTGATTTTAGCAAAAGTCTCAAAGCTCAATCATATGTGAGTGAGTTGGAGTATTTAATGCGCATTAAAGTTGTTTTTCTGCACCATGATCTGCATAGATGAAACATTCATACAAACATCTTTCCATTCATTATTCATCATATTCATATCTGTAAGATTGCAAGTGGAAAGGTTTTCTTAAAATGCTGACAATTTCTTTTTTGAAATATCATCCGATGTTGGTTCGGATGCATCATATATGCGGATACGTCAAAGTCCTTCCAAAAAATCGCTATATAAACCACATTTTGACAGGGAAAAAAGTACAGTCAAACTCTAACTACAACCGTTAATCCAGCTAAAAAAGCAGACTCTATCCTTACGGAGCAACAACAAACCTATTTTGGTCTTCATCAACTCAGCCGTAAGAATGAATATTTCTGTGTTTTTTCGTGTAATTTTTTACAATTTACTTAAATTTCTCACATATTGGAGATCTTGCAAAAAGGAAAATTCATAAAGTAATCCAAATAATGTTTGAATTATGATTGAACTTTTAGATGTCACAGGAAATCCATGACTCTCAATCCGCGTATAATTCTGACAATGAATCGGATCATGAAGAACCTGTCGAAATGGAATATGACGAGAGAGAGCGAATACACCTAGAAAGGGCTGTCTATTCAGCAGCAGTTGCTGCAGCTGCTGCTTTAGGAAAGTCAAAACGGGAGCAATTCATAGCTGGCTGTGCTGCAGAAGAGAGATATAAGAGAGAAACTGCTGCAAAAGCTGCTAATGCTCCTGGTACATCTCAACCTAGGGCACCTGAGGCTAGGGGATCTTCTTTATCACTCCCTCGAAAATCTGAAAAACGGGTGCTACCACCCCTGGGAGAGATTCCAGACGTGAGTGCTGAAGATAAAACAGAAAAACGTAAAAAGAAAAAAGTAAGTGGGAAAGATAAACCCATCAGTCTCGATTTCTCTGACGACGTAAAAGTAAAGGATGTGCCTGAGTTTAAGTGCTTTCTCGGGAACAATTGGTGGACCCGGTTGTCTTTTTTCAATGACAAATATTTTTTCACCCTCCGTCAGTTTACGGGAGAACAAAACCAATCTCCGCTTAGAGGAGCAACGTTAAACGTTAAATTTCTCGAAAGGACTATTCTTTCAATGTTCTTTTGGTTTCTCTTAGTGAGTTAGGGTGTTTAAAAGTTCACACGCATTTAAAGACGGAATATCGGAGGTTAATATTTGATGATAGCTTTGAATATTTTAGTTCACTTGTACATGGAAATATGGGGATATTAGTTCATCCTCGTGAAGTTGACAATGCTATAAAAAATATACAAAGTAGCATATAGCACAACGTCCAGGTATTTGAAAAATTTGGTTCAGGTTATGTGCTCAACAAAGTAAAGGGAATTGAAGTCGGAATTGGTTATCTTCAGCATGAAGCGGGCGGTTGCTGGAGTGATACACCTGAGGCATTGAAAGCAAAACGAGCTACAGTTAATGTTAAAGGAGGTAAGAATGATTGTTTTAAATGGGCTGTGTTAGCTTCACTACACACCGTCAAAAGCAATCCATCTTACCACACTTCCTATAAAAAATTTGAGGATTTATATGACTTTACCGTAATCCAATATCCTGTACTTGTAAAAGACGTTTCTAGATTTGAGATTGTCAATTCAGTCGCAGTTAATATTTTTACTTACAAAATTAAGGACGAAGGTAGAATAATTTTACTTCCAGAGTACATTTCCAAAAGTAATTACCAAAGTGAACATACAGCCAACCTTCTTTTATTAGAACCTAGTGCAAAATCTTCATCAGTTCACAGTCATTTTATTGGCATTCGTAACGTTCATAGGCTGCTTGGAAGACAGAACTGTCATAGAAAATATCTATGCTTTAATTGTTTGAACTATTTTGTTAACAAGTTTAAGTTTGAAAATCACATTGACATATGTGGACAAAATCATCCACAGAAAGTAGACATGCCTGAAATGATCGATGGTGAAGCACCAAAGCTTTCTTTTACCAATTTTCATCATCAACTTAAAATTGGGTACGTAGGTTATGCAGATTTTGAGAGTATTTTAGTTAAAACTGGTGAGCCAATTTCCAAGCGTATGAGCACAGAATATGAAAAACTAAGTCTTTGTCTTACAGTAAGGAAATCCAAGAGCACGTTCCCTCTGGGTATGCAATCGTCATTGTAGATTACAAAGGTCAAATATACAAAGAGGTGCTTTATAGAGGGGAAGACTGTTTGGATAAGTTCTTTGAAGATATTCAAACACTATCTGAAGAAGTAATGGGAATTTATAAGACGCAGAAAATGCCCATCCATATGAATTTGAAAGATAAATTTAAATTTGGTAATGCAAAGAAATGTCATATTTGTAAAATACATTTCCTGTCAGGAGACATCAAGGTTAGAGATCATTGTCATTTTACAGGGAGATACCGTGGAGCGGCTCACATGGTATGCAATGCTAAATTTAGTCAAAGAGAGGTTTTACCTATTCTTATTCACAACTTTAATTCTCAAGGGTTTTGAACGACATGGCAAAAATTTTAGTGTAATTCCTAATAACTCTCGTAAGTATCTTTCAATAAAAGTGGATAAGGTTTTATTCCTGGATTCCTGTCAATTTTTATTAGGAGGGTTTAGGAGCCAATGAATTCTCATTACTCTTTGAAGCCTTTGTAAGCAAAGCGGAGTTGCTAAAAAGAAAAGGAATATTTTGTTACGACTATTTAGATAGCTTTGACAAATTCAGTGAAACACAATTACCTGCTAAACAATGTTTTTACAATAATTTAACCGAGGAAGGTTTAAGCCAGGAGGACTACGATTATGCGAAAAAGGTTTTCAAGACTTTTAAAATGAAAAATTTGGGAGAATACCACGATGTGTATCTCCGGAGCGATTGCATTTTACTGGCATGTGTTTTCGAGAGTTTTCGAACAATGTCGTTAAGCTACTACAAGTTGGACCCTGTGTATTACTATAGCATCCCTGGACTGGCCTTTGATGCTGCGTTAAGGCACACAAGGGTAACCCTTGATTTATTCACGGATATAGAAATGTACACCTTTATTGAAAGTGGAATTAGAGGTGGTATTTCTGTTATTGCAAATCGCTTCTCAGAAGCAAAAAATGTGTACCTAGACAAAAATTTAGAAAATGAACCTAAGCAAAAGTATATTTTGTTTTTAGACGTTAACAATTTATACGGTCATAGCTTAGCTTCATTACTTCCTACAAGCCACTTTAAATGGTTAAATGAGAACGAGGTGAAGGCATTTGACGTTAAAAACTGTGCAGATAATGGAAACCTAGGATACATTTTAGAAGTGGATTTAGAATATCCTGATTCCTTACATGATGCTCACAATGATTACCCATTAGCACCAGAAAAAATTTCAATATCATTTTCACAACTAAGCGAACACCAGAAAGCTCTCTTGACAAAAACTGGAGCAGTGTACAATGAAAAGATTAAAAACCTCATTCCTCATTTAGGTTGTCGCAAAAATTATGTGATCCATTACAGAAATTTGAAATACTATTTGAAACTAGGAATGGTTCTTCTTACAACACATAGGATACTTGAGTTTCAGCAAACTCCTTGGCTGTCCGATTTTATTGAGTTTAATATAAACAAACGAAAAGAAGCAAAAACGAATTTTGGAAAAGATTTTTTCAAACTCACAAACAACTCTACGTTTGGTGCATGAACAAACGCAACAGAATAAACGTAAGAATAGTAAATAATAAGAAACAAGCTAGACGTTGCATTGCAAAACCTAGCTTCAAGTATTTTGACATTGAAGAAAATGTGAAGTGTATTTATGTTCGTTGTCATAGTTTAGTAAAAGCGTTTGAGTTTGTTTTGGGGTGATTTGCGTTTTGTCGTAAAGAAGAAGAGAACGGAGAGAAAAGCAGAGGTCAAGTGATTGTTGTCTTGTGGTCAGTTTTTATCGTCAGTAGCTCAGGAGAAAAGTTTATGAAAAGTCATATCAGTAGTCAGTCATATTGTCAAAGTCATATAAGTTATTAGTAAAAGCTTGTCAAATTGTTGAATAAAATCATTGTTAAAGTTGTTATCCTCGTGGTGTGTTTCTGATCATTAAAGTAAAGAACCAACTAGTTCTAGTTTTAAAAGACATGATCACTGAAAATTTGTTTACATTCACAATGAACAGTACCAATGTTTTACTTAATTCACCAATCTCTGTTGGCTTCACAGTGCTAGAATTGAGTAAATTATTAATGTTTGAGTTTCACTATGAAAAGATGAAAACGTGGTACCCATCTGCTTCCTTATTAGTAAGCGATACGGACAGTTTGTGTTATGAAATAGAAACATACGATCTTTACTATGATCTTTTGGAACAGGCAGATGACTTTGATTTTTCTGGATACCCTGAAACAGGTGCTAAAAACATAGTAAACTTACGATCAGATAATAATAAAAAATCAGTGGGAAAAATGAAAGACGAAGTGAATGGAGATATCATTCGAGAGTTCGTAGGACTTGCACCGAAGTCCTATAGTTTACAAATAGGATCATATGCAAAGTCTGCAGCAAAAGGTGTTAAAAAGTCCATGAAAAAAAGACTACTTAAACACAGTGTTTACAGAAACGTCTTGTTAAATCAAAATCGTCTATATGGTGTGTCAAAATCTATACGGGCTAAATTTATCAAAAGACATGGTCTTTTTACTGTTGAAGAAAGAAAATCTTCTTTGTCTAGTTTTGATTCAAAGAGATATATTTGCGTTGATGGTTTAAAACGCTTGCTTGGTCGCATTATAAAATAAGTCAACTCTGATACTTGTTAAATTAAGAATGTAAATATAACTAAATTCTTCCACATCATGTATTATAAATAAAAATAAATGTTTATCGTCAAGAAAAACTTTGAAACTGGTTATTTATTTATTTATTTAAAACGTCAAACAGTGTCATAAACATAGATTTTTTCATAACATTATCCAAATAAATTTCACGACTATATTTCGAATTCGATACAAAAGTAACATATTTTGTGGATCCTTCATCATGAATCTCATGAATTGAAAATGTAACTCTCTCACATGATCTCGCTTTCCTCATTCCTATAAACAAACACAGAAACATAAGTCAAATGGGGTTCATAATATAAATCAAACAAGTAAATGAATGCTTACTTACCAATTTTCGTTTTCCAATCGTCAACCTGTTGCTGAGCCATTTTTAGGTTATTTGTTTGTTAATACAATACTTCTTCAGAGACTTCAAAACAACTTAAATGTATTGGTCGTACAATGTGTCTAGGTTTTTGGTTCATAATATCACACTCTGAAAACTCGCACGCTTTTTCTAAAATCAAAAAACCTAGTGGGACTTTCATCCACTTTTCTAAACACAAATGATCAATTGGTGAATGAGGGTACAAAGCTTTATAAAACGCGTCTCCCTCAGAAGTACAGTTTCTACACTTCTCAACGAAGTTTCCAGATATTTGAGAAGTAAGAAATAGAATTATTACAACAAGTTTTAGAGTCATGATGAACAATATTTAGTGTTAAATTTTATCTTCACTATTTAATGGTTCAAACGTTTTTATACGTGAGAAAGCTGTATTTACAATTGGAGGTGTGTAAGGTTCTTGATCCGGATCTCTGACGAATTTGTTGTAAATAACCATTGCACGGGGTACAAACATGGAGTGAGGAAATGAGATATATGAACACGCCTGCATAAAACGGTTGAAGCCGATTGGAATAGGCATAGTTATATGGCGAAATGCATAAGAAAGAAGTTCCTCCAATTGGACAGGAGGGTCGTAGTATTCATCATTAAAAAACGAAACCTCTCCATAACTATTCCACTTCATGACGGCAGGATTATTTTTAAAAAGAGTCAATATCAATTTTGCATGACTGCGGGCTTGACTTGTAAATCCTTCTTGAATAAACATTAAATCGTTCGATGACCATTGAGAAATTCGGCTTGTATACGTAGAAGCATCTTGTACTTTTGCAATAGGGGTCTGACAGGAAGAGTCACTGACCTTTAAAATCTTCTGTTCAATTGACTTATCTTCGTTTACGTTTTGAGTTTTAGACTCATTTGTTTTCACCAGCTGGTGTAGGAGTTTACGATAAAGATTTAATTTAATATCGTCAGGAATGCTCTTATCGCTCAACAATTCAGCACTTTTATCTGCATCCACATGATTTTCTAAGTTTGTAGGAACGACCTCTTTCCTAATGTAACGTTGATATTCTTCTTCAGATATGAGCCTCATTTCCTTAGCCATGGTTGATTAACATTTACGACGTAAGTGAATCAATCGTTTTTGATAAGAGTCCACCAACGATAGCAGCTATGATAGGTTGAATTAAAATAGGAAGAAATCCCCCGTACTGTTCTAAGACTCGTTTCTTTTTCGTCAGCGGGCAGTGTTTTTTTGCTAAAACACGTATGTGTTCTTTAAAACGTTTTAATTTTTTCAATGGACCGTTTTTTATTTTTAAATTTCCTTTGAGTACGTTGTGAGCGATTTCCGACAAACAATGGATCAGTGTAGTTGCTTTTTGCCTATTGTCACGCGTTTATACATCTCACCAGTACCCCAGATACATGGTGCAAAAAATGTACTTTGATTTACACAAATTCTTGGTGTTGTTGTTGACAAGCCCAAATTAATCACGTTCGGGAGCCGTATACATATTCGGCTCTTTTTTGGTCTTAGGCCAAAGTCCACTTATTTAACTAAAATTGATATTCAAGTTGTAAATGGCACAATGGCCTCTGATAACCAATGCTTATCAATCCCCCACTCATTCAATCTGAAGTATTTACAAAAATACGTTGTATAACTTTATCCAAGGGTTCTTCTGATATAGTTTCTGTATAAAACGAAATAAAAAAATAGCCACATATTTCGTTAACCAAAATTCCATTTTTGTTTTCCCCTGACAAAAGGGGAATGGCTTTTCCGCTAAATATTTTTCTTTATCAATACCTTAATTCAGTGTCTTACAAGGGAACCGTTTCAACTGAAGTTTGAGTTAAGTTAAACCAAATATGTTTTCTAGGATAATTTTATGCTTTATAACCGATTGTAAATAGAATTACATACAAAAGTAAACTTTTGAATTTACATATTAATTAAAGGGAACTACACTGACACTCTTTGGGCTACATGTCGTTTTGTAAGATGGTATATTTGGGATTCAATTCATTGTTTTCATAAAATATTTTATTCTAACACTAATTTTAGCATAAGGATTAACTTTTGAGTACCTTGGTCTGAAATTTAAATCGCTTACACACCAAACAATAAACAGCAAGCTAATTTCAGAATGGTTTCTAGTGCATACAATCACCCTAGAAACGATACTTGGTTTGTCTTAACTTCAACGACTAATTTTGAATTGATCGGATAAACGATCTGATATTAGTACATAGAGGCGTCTGCTGATTCTGTTCCTGCTGCTGCAGCTAGCGAACTTGGAGCAATAGCTCATTTTTTAATTTTCATAGAACAGGTAATCTCAGTTTGCACAAGGAAAACTTTTAAGTAGTATGATTGAAGTGTATACGGCTCCCGAACGTGATTAATTTGGGCTTGTCAACAACAACACCAAGAATTTGTGTAAATCAAAGTACATTTTTTGCACCATGTATCTGGGGTACTGGTGAGATGTATAAACGCGTTACAATAGGCAAAAAGCAACCGCACTGCAATGGATGTTGTCCTTTGTAGCTGACGCTATTATTTTTAAACGTTTGGTTTTTTTACAAGAAGTCTACGTTTCTCAGAGTACACTTACTCATTATTCTCATTTAGGAAGATAAACTTTCGTATCTTCGTTTGAGAAAATGCTCGATAGAACTCGAAGCTTGTCCTCACATTGAGGATGAAGAATAATTACTAAATAAGAAAAGGCTGCACACGTAGCCTTTTTATATGCATCTATTAAAAATTGCGGATGACATGGAAAAATTTGCTGACCTAGAAGTTTAACTTGAGCTTGCATAGCAAACGATTTCATAAGTACGTAATAGTGTAAATTGAGTCGAATGTCTTTAGAAAAGCGACCTGAAGGAAACAAATTTTGGGACAGAGTGATAATCGATACGTTTTTATGATGGGATAGTTTTGTAAAAATTTCTTGGACATTTCTATCTTTCATCATATCAGTCATTTGGTCGTCAATGACAACAATGCAGTCTTCGAGTGTGTCAAAGTCCACATCCATTCCTTTAACCACGAGAACGTCAGTAAAACATTTTAAATTTTGAAGCTCTTCATATATTCTTTGAAATACCCCATACATGAAAACTAATTTTTTAGGGATAGGATTGAAAAGAATGTTGGCAGATTCTAAGAGTTTTAAAACTAAGTGCGTTTTTCCTGCACCTGTGCTTCCTACAATTGAAATTGTTGAAGGATGATGAAAAATATAACTTGTCGCATTTTTAACCTCCATCTTCCAACATTCCTTTTGGCTTAAAATGAAGGGTTACATCACAAAATCCGTTGTCAAATTCAATTTCTTCTCCAAACTCGTTGCACAAATGAACAAAAACAGTGTCAATATGAGTTGTATTAAGATTAAGATAATTTCTAACGGGGGCAACAGTTATTGATTGACGTTCATCTCCCTTAAGTGGAATTGTTCGAAGAAGGGGAGCATACGTATCACCGACAATTTGCGGTTCTATAATATCCGTATAAACATATAATCTTTTTGTTCCAAATAATAAGTCTGGAGGTTGATCTCCTATGTATTGTTTCCCCCGTGCAGTATTTGCTATTAATGCATTTATATCGGAAAGGGTTACCCCTAAAATACGAACTAAGCGACGGCTTATGGTCAATTCTCTCAGACCTGGATTCTTGAAGTCTATGATTATACGATTTCTCTCCTTATTGTAATTTAAGTTAATGTGTGTACTTGTGATTACTTTAATTGCTTTTACAAGTTGATTTGTGTCCCCATAGTGTCTGCTTGGAAGAGTATATGTTTTTGAATCATAACTGTATTCGTCGTTGTTGTTGTCTTCAGAATCTTGAATAGTTTTTAGCGTTATTTCTCCATCGCTAATCTCCGGAAATTGAGATATTGAGTGAATATACGATATTTCCGATAGCGCGACTTCATACTCCGTTTTTGCTAAATCTAACTTTGAAGGAAGATGCGTTCTATATGATGAGCATCGGTTGTCTGGGTAGTAATCAAATGAACTATTTGAAGGAAGATGCACAAAGAATGCCATTCCGAGTTTATGGATGAACTCACACAAGTTTGAAAGAAACTACAGGTTTTATACTACTTGAGGGTGCTAGTAGAAATGAATTAAACGTATCCGTAACGTTATAAGAGATTTATTCATTATCATTCTTGACCTTTGAGAGTTCCTGAGAATAGAAACTACCCAAAATGGTTTCATCACCTTTACATAGTTTGTATGTTATTGGTACACTATTAACAATTTGATTAACTACATATATACCCTTCTCGAATATATTTTTATTTATTTTTATACGCACATGATTGCCTATTCTAAATTTAGGTTTCGCATATGTACATGTATATAGAGGTTTATATGATTTCATCCATACTTGCAATTTTCATTTACATTTTTGGGAGCGATACCTGTCGTTCTGTTTCGAGATGAATTATAAGAATCAAGTAATTGTGTTACAACGGATATATAGTTCTTTGTTTCATTGTGAGTCAAGTATCTGTAGACCTTATTCATAAAAGTACGATTGAATCGTTCGCATACACTAGCTTTCATTTCACTGTAAGTACTAAAAAGTGTAATATTGTACTTTAAAAGCACATCCACAACAAATTTATTATAAAACTCAGTTCCCTTGTCAGTTTGCAAATATCTACAGCGTACCTTCTCAAAGATAATGTTTAAAGCGTTTGCAACTTCTTTCCCAGTTTTTGACTTTAGAGGTAACACGTATGCAAATCTTTATAAAACATCAATTATTGTAAGTAAATACTTGTATCCTCCGTTCCACCTTGAAAGTTTATCTACTATGATTAGATCTGCTTGCCAAAGGTTGTTAATGCAAGGGCTAGTCACCATGCGTCGCTTAAATTTATGTCTTGCAGGCTTATGTAGTGTATACGACTTATTTTTAGGTAGAAAGTTCTGTATCTGCTCGGTGGTATGATGAAGTGATTTTGTCTCTTCTCTTAACTTATGCACGTTTGAAAATCCGCCAGGATGACTGGGGTCTTCATAGATCTTCTTTGGAGCATCCTTTAAAACCATTCTTTCATTAATGCTTTTTACACGTACGATTTTTTTGAAATCTTTTGGAGACATCGAACACTGTTCGTAGCACTATTTTCCTAAAAAATAATTTAACGATTTTTTCGTTTTGACGAAAGTTTCTTTTATGAAAGAGTTTAAGTATGCTATCAAAAGAATGACCTTTTATTCTCATGTATAGAAAGAACACGCTAATGTAACCACACATGACAGATTGACTACTCTGGATCTGAACGCTATTTATTTTTATGCCTGCATTTAGACGTGACGCTAGTTTTTGAATTTCCATACCATAAAATGAAAGCGGTAAACCAAAACTATCGAAAATTTCTGTATCCATTTTTGGACAGCTCTTGTATAAAGCTATCCAATGCATTCCTGGTTCGTTCGATTTTTCATTATTCATTATAATTGCAAAACGTTTTTTCTTAATAAACCTTAGTTGATCGCTTGCAACTACAAAGGTTTCAATTTTGGTCTTAATCTTCAGTAGTAGATACCTAAACTGATAAGTTGAAAGTGCACTGAACTTTATCATATTTGAAAGATTTGGTGATCTTTGTCGATTTCTAAAACTTTTTGATGTTCAGAGTATACAATAAGTGTCACAGCTTCTGGTAATGGAGTTGAATATTTAAGTTCGATTTTTACCGATCCAGTTTTTTCTAAATACATAGTAGAATCTGTAAGATCAAAAGGATTTATGTCAAACGCAAAGAGGGCAAACCCTTCTCCATAACCAGTTGGTCCGAATATTAAACCTTGATTTTCGTTTAATTTTGAAATGCACTTGTGAAGAAGGAAGTACCCAATCAAATTGGTATGTCCTGGAAAGTCAAAATTCAATGGAGGGGTAGGAATTGAAATACTATTCACTGCAGCATTTACAGAACAAATGTTGTAATGATGAAATTGAAATGGGTTTTTAGCATAAGATCCTATAAATGCAGCATTCGAAACCATACCAATAACCACCTGAGCAGGTACAGTTCCCTGAAATATGTCGTCTGCAAGAAACGATTAATTTCCTTTAGGTATCGTAAAGAATCGTATATCTGTTGTAACCATAGGATATTTTGCGCGATTACCCAGGGCTAACAATTTTTGATGTGACAGCGATATACTTGGATAAATTACGTGTCGTCTGATGAAAAAACTAGCTGCGATAAGCTTTACTTTAGGTTGTAACGCAGTTGTTGGGGTCAATAAACTGAATTTGTCATCAGATCTTGTCAAATTTATTGACATCACAGTATCATTCAAAATAAATCGTCTTTGAAACGCTAAATCGAAAAACATTTTACCACACAGTTCTAACTCTCTTGACTCCTTGATTAGTAATTTGCGTGTAACATAACCTGTATTTGCAACCCCAGATGCAAAGTTTCCGGTATCAAGAGCAAACCCGTTACAATGGAGATCACTCTTATGGCCAAAAGGCTTTGTAAGCATAACAATTATTACTTGATGATGCTAATTGGTTGTTAATATGCACTTCGCAATTAGAAAACAGTGAGTGCATAAAAATATTACATATACTTATATCGTCTTTATCTTCTATGTCACTATCATCAGCTTTTAGGACTTGACATTATATGTATAAAAACGAATCAAAGGGGTCTAAATAATTTGTTGGAGATCCCACAATTCTGAATTCAAACTTCGCGTTACTATCTTGAATACCTACCACTGATTTATACTCTGCATAAAGTGACGCATCTACGGTAGTGTCAGTACACGGAAGAGAGAAAACATCAACTTCAGATCGTATACTTGGTGATGACCCAGTATGGATAAGAGCCATTATGATAGAAAATCAAGCTTGGAAATCTGTATTATTTTCTTAGGTTTCTTTACAGTAGCTTTTACTTTTTTCTGAGAAACTTTGTTTGCGGGATTTTGTTTTCGATGTCCTTTTCCTCGTCTTCTTCTTAGCCCCTTTTTTCGTTTTTTTGCTAACTTTTCTTTTGTTGGTTTTTCGTTTCTTATTCTGTATAATATTAATGGTTGATATTGTTTAAAAGTTTATTTTAACCTTTGCGATGCTTCCAGCTCCTTTCTGAGGATACTTTATAATATCACCGGCCACTTTTTTTAAGAAATCCTTTGAATTTCGTTTGACACTTGATTTAAGAGATGATCCTGCAGCCACATCTGATGCCGTATTGACAAGTGATTTTGTAGCTCTTGGGAATATATACTTCCTTAGTAAAGGGATCGCATATTGAGATATTATTCTATATATTGAACCGAAACCGCCTCCTTTTTGACGAGAACCTCTAAACACAGGAACATCTCCTCCTATTTGCTTATGCAAAGTGTGGAAATATTCCTGATGATTAAATACGTGAACATGCTTCATTGCAAGATTATTACTTCACGACGTCTGAATTTTCTTCAGTGGATTCGCTGTCCAAATAGTCGTGAACATAGTGGTTGTCCACAATCGCGTCCACAGTGGTACCATACTCGTCACGAAAATCTTCACCATTCCGATTTTTCACCCATTGTGCTACCGACCCGAAAACCATAACATCCATAGTCCATACTCTAGGAGGTCGACTCCTATCCTTCCCCCTCCACAAGAAACGTAACGATGGTAGGTCTTCTTGTCTCATACGAACCCTATGAAACATGTCTCGTATGTCACCACTGAACCCAACTTCCTTCTGTCTAAAGCGTCCTAGTACATCAATCAAGGGTGTCATGAGGTCAGGACCTTGCAACAGAGCGTAGCAGCACAGTCAAAGACAAGTCGTAGCTTTCCAGGCTTGTTTGGGTTGGTGGTACCAAAATGTGGGAGGTACCAAGCCTTTCCATTGTCCTCAGCAAGTTCCGATGCTGAAAGTTCATGGCAAAATCCCTTCACCACGTATTCGTCAATTTTCTTACCGCAGAGTTCAGCAGGTACATTAACTCGAGCGTGCGTCCAACATCCAGTAAACGCAGATATCGGCATAACAACTTGTTGGTACGGCAACGGTAAGAAGTTACATTCTTCATAAGTTGGGTTGTCTGGTTATTTGACGTGTTGCTCCCATGCATAAGGCTTGATAAGGCTGAACTTCAAGGTTTAGAAATTGTGATAAGTTTACAGGACACTTAACGTACGATTCTACATCTAATGAGACAATAAACTATTTTCTAAACCTTGACGGTAAGAATTTATCTATCACAAGAACGATACGGATACGGGATTTAGGTCTAGTTTGATTGAATACGCCACAGTCCACAGGAACAGTAAGCTTACATTAATTATAAGTAAAGCAGTAAAATTAGGCAACATAAAAATTAAGGTAACAAACATTAAAAATTATAGATATTGTCTTAGTTTTCTTCACTATGCACCTCATCAGTTTTCCTGTTGCCAGTTGAACTTGCATAGGTCAGCTACAGCATGCTGCAGGCTTTTCAAATGTGTTTTTCGTATTTTGATACTGCATCAATGTAGTGAGTACTGTTGATCAGCTGTGAATCCCAAGTCACAGCTCTAGCTGTAAGATAAAGTGTTTCATATTTTACTAGGACTCTACCAACTATAGTAGAAGTTACATAATAACAAGAACAAAAACATTGCTACTATTGCTTACTGTTGCAAATTCTTCGTTTTAGCGGTGTGATGGTGTCGTTTGTTGGTAAGGGTTGTGATGAATGTTGCATTAACCTCATGGAACCTACTTTGAAGGTCATCATGAAGGGACCCCACGTGAAACGTTGCTAAAACACCTGATTCTGTGAAATGCTCCATGCCCATTTGTGTATTCTAAATAAACCCAAAATTTACCAATTACTCAAACATGCATCCAATGCTAAGAGCTTTTATGTTCTGAACTGAAGTTGTAAGTGTACCTGTGCTTGTACTCCAGTCGGCAGCTGAAATTGAATATCTTAGTCTCCACCATGATCTGAACGTCTTCCATTTCCTTCTAGATGCCATAAAAACCTTTAAAGAGAACAAAAACATTCATGAATGTTGAAGGAGCTGCTCCAAAATGACTATACGCATGTAAACAACTGTTATGGCATGCTGATTATAATGATCCTTCATCAACTTGCTATTCCATTTCATTCCGTTAATTTTGGTTGACCGTCACAGGAGAATCGAATCACCTTGTCGAAATCTGTGGAAACAAACAAAAGTCGAGTAATTTAACAGCGCATACAGAATTAATTGGAATTACTAAACGTATTTTACTAAGTTAGTTTCATTTCACCTACTCTTGTTGATTCTGGAATTCATGTTTGCTTGCTTGTTTGTAATGTTTTGGTCCCTCATTCTGGCATGTTCCATGTCTTTTCCTGTAATCTATAAAAAGGGCACATTCAAATTATGAAACTGTTGGCAATAACAAGCATGCTTGTTAATTTAGAGCTACTTAGCGCTCAAAGAAATAATTTGTACACCTGTATTTCCGAAGACCATGGGAGTTGAAGGTGTTTGATCATCATCTGAATATAAGTTTCCAGCTGATCTCTCATCATTATCAACTTGGTAAATCCAGCCCCATATCAGTGTATAATGATCCAGTACACTGTAAATATGACAAGTTTCAGTTAATTTCATTTAAAATTTCAAAAAAGCTGAACTTTTGTCACACCGCTGTCTCACATAATGCTTCATTATCCTGGAAATAAGTCAGCTTTGAATAAATGATTCAAGTTCAACTATGGAAAACGGCGTATTGTAGGTAAGCTCTGCCTTACTTGACTTTCAAATACTGCCCTACGGTATCACTGAGATTCCCCAAATCCTACTGATTCTGAAAGTCTTCGTCCTTATCACTTGTGAGGGTGCCACTTGGGTGGCAGGTCCAGAAGTTTAAGAGGTCCCAAAATAACATTCATGTATGTTTTGTTTGATGATCCGATATTAAACAAGTTCCTCCTTTCCTTCCGTTCGAAACCCTTCTGGAATTTTCTTTTTCTGAAACACATTACCATCAAGTTAATGCTCGGCTTTTTTGGATTTGCACTTTCGTATAAAGTTCTTACAAAGTAGTCGGGTACATCGATTTTGGATATTTAATCCAGATTTATTGATGTAGATGGTTGGATTCCATATGGCTTTTTTCTACAATGACGTTCCACTTGGTTGTCGAATTATTGTTTTGACACTGCACAAATTCCTGGAATTCTAAAGTGTTAAATATGGTTGCATTATATCAACAGTTTTTGTAAAATGGTTGAAACCAAATCATTCTCGTCTTCAATACCTTATTTCGTGGTATATTTCTTGAATTTCTTATCCTTGTATGCTCCTGGTCCAGTCCTATATTCAACCCCAAATTCACCAATTACTTATTAGCATGCAACAACAATCATGCTTGTTAATAATTAGAAATGTTTAAATTAAATCAATAAATGCTGATAATATCTAAGAAGAAAGCAATACACACACTCCTTCTGAGTTGAACTGGTGAGAAAATGAGCTCACCGATCCCGGCCCATCAAGAAAAATTTTATGCAAAAGGGAGCAAAACATTCATGAATGTTGTATAATCTGCTCCAAGTTGACTGTACGACGTCAAAGTTCCACATATTTTTTTGTCATATTGGTTGAATTGAGAGGTGCGGCAATGATAAAAACAATACAATCAACTTCACATGCAATCTTTACTATGCTTGGCCATTCATTATTACTAACTAATGTCGTTATGAATGACTATATATTATGAACAATTACACTTGTCCTTACCTATTCTCCCAAAACACGTCACGGATGGCGATAAGAATCAGGTGATGGAGTTGCTGAAGTTGGGCTTTTGCAAAACTTGCTTGAAAATAGGATTTGAAATGGAACGAAATGTTACTGAGATAAAGCACAAGTACAGACAGCTGAGGACAAACAGTCAAGTCAAGAGCAGATCGAAAATTGTAGTACCGTATTGGTTTATATTGCACAGTCTGTCGTTGTAACATAAAGTATTTCTCTGTCGTACCACTTTGGAGCTACGTCAGTAAGATCATATGCTGTATGATGCTACTTTGTGACACTGTACTGCACCAAATGTCGGGTGCATGAAATATGGTTCACCAACACCAATTGGCGAGTACCTTTGATGTGCTCCGCTGCGTTGCTACATAAATTATAACACAAAAGGACGTAGCAACATTTTTTGGATTTCAATTGAACCCGAAGTGCTACGCAAAAGCTATTAGGGAACCCCCATACACCATTTTGAAGCAGGGATGACAAGGATCACAGGTGGTTTCATCTGCCGGAAGCCAACCCAGCCAATACGTCAAAAATTTTGGAGCTAATTGTAAAACGACCTAAAAACAATGGATGGATGGATGAATGGACTATGAGGGCAACAAGTCTGCAAGTGAATGCTTACGTTATTTATTTGAGATTAGGTAATTTATTTGAGGCTAGGTTAATAATTTATTTGGGGTTAATTTAGATTTTAGGTTAGTTAGTTATTTATCTGAGTTTATGTAATTTATTTAGGTTAGATATACGAAATGTAAATGCTTTATATAAATGTGACGTCCGGTTATGGATATGTTTTGCGCGATGACCATTTTCGAGCAGTTTGCAACAAAACCCCCCAATTTTCTAAATGCCATAGGAAATCGCATGCACTACAAGATGCAATTTAGAAAATTGGGGGGTTTTGTTGCAAACTGCTCGAAACTTAGACCGGAAATGACCTCCGAAACTCTAATGCATTTTATATTGAGTCCATCCAAGCAACAAAAAATCACCAGTGATACCAAAGCCGCGAAAATTGAATTTCGATTTCAAAAACAAAATGTCGCAAAGTATCAAAACAAATACAATTTCTGCCTCCATAATATGTGCTTCAGCATCAGCGAAGAATCTACCTGGCTCGCTGCCTGGCTGATTCTTATACTGAAGTAGCTTTGTGGTTACATGCATGTGAAATTCCCACGTAACTACTGTGCTTACGTGCTGTTTCCATACAAATTGCCCCACTATTTAAAATTCCCACGTAACCACATTGCTACCTCAGTGGCACAATTTCACACGAATAATCAGCTTCTAAGAAAATAAGCGAAGAATCTACATGGCTGGCTGATTCTTGGACACCATACTCCTACTGAAGTAGCTTTGTGGTTACCAGGACTTATAATTAAAGGGTTTAAATTCTCCTGGAAATTTTTGTTTCCTCCATCAATCAAGTTCCAGATTTCGAAATAAGATGGCGTCTCGACGTGTTTGGCAAAAGTTTCGAAATTTTTCAACAGTAGTATATGACAGTGGCATTCATCAAACAGTCCGACGCCTGACAGAAACATAAAAGTCAGAGCTGCATGCATGCAAACATGTACATACTGCTCAGTAAATGCACCCAGTAACAAATACAAACATTATCCGAAGTTTTCATACATTACAGAGAGTTTGGATTGAGAAACAAAAAATTACAAGTGACAGCGTCACTTCAATAATTAAGTTTGATACGGAATAGCAGACAAATCAAGGTAATTTTGACATTTTCATTTTGGCCTTTTTCTTTGAACTTCTAGGAAGCTCTTCTGAACTTACATTCTGGTATGTAGCAAGCCATTCTACCTTGCACCTTTAAAGTTAATTTAGGTATAGATAAATGACTTGAGATATAATCATTCATGTGTGTAAATGCAATCAACCCTTGCATAATATTTAAATGTTAAGTTATATCTTGTGTATTTTTGCTTAAGAAATGGGTGCTGGTGAGCTGAAAACTCTTCTAATTAACTTTTTACTCATACCCACCGTATTGGTTTGAAACATTAGTATGCAAAACAGTCGATATCAAATGTGGAATGGTATTGTAAAATCAGTTGGGGGGAAAATCATGCAGTACGCACAGGGTTTGCATTATTGATCAATTAAATTTTGCCAAACAGATGACAACGACATCTTGCAACGATATTTGGAACTTGATGATACTCTTGGAAACACTAATTCAATTTAACGTTGATACGAGTCTTGTAACCTATTAATTATAAATCCTGTGGTTACATTCATGTGAAATTCCCACGTAACGACTGTGGTTACGTGCTGTTTCCATGCAAATTGATACACTGTGTAAAATTCCCAAGTAACCACTGTGGTTACGTGCTGTTTCCATGCCAATTGCCACACTATTTAAAATTCCCACGTAACCACATTGCTACCTCAGTGGACTATTTCACACGAATACTCAGCTTCTAAGAACATAAGCCAAGAATCTAAATGGCTGGCTGATTCTTGGACACCATACTCCTACTGAAGTGGCTTTGCGGTTACATGGTGTTTCCATGCAAATTGCCACACTATGTAAAATTCCCATGTAACCACATTGCTACCTCAGTGGCACAATTTCACACGAATAATCAGCTTCTAAGAACATAAGCGAAGAATCTACATGGCAGGCTGATTCTTGAACACCATACTCCTACTGAAGTGGCTTTGCGGTTACATGGTGTTTCCATGCAAATTGCCACACTATGTAAAATTCCCACGTAACCACATTGCTACCTCAATGGCACAATTTCACACGAATAATCAGCTTGGTTTAGATTAGACCACCACGACTTCTCCTGTTTTGACCCTCAAATTTTGCTATTTATCCGTTTCTTTTACCTTTTTTTCAATACAAATTTTAATACACAATTGGATTAATAGTAGCTAATGGCGATGGGCTCCAGACTATAAGGTCATGTCACTTATGTAGATTGTCTTATAAATCCATTGAGATGAGCGTAATAGTAAAACTGGGATCTGATTGGGATAGGGTTGAGTTTTACTTCTGGGTCGTTTAAAAAGCTGAAAATTCGTCAAGGGTTGACTAATAGCGTAATGGGCTATATTTTTCATGCAATTTTAGGATGTGAAAGAAACACTCATCAAAGAATATCCTTCTGGCACTTCTTTTATGGAAAATGAGTACAAGAGAGAAAAAACGGCCAACAGATCAAAAGACTGGCTATTCCTTCTGTTAAAACGAAATGTAAATATTCATGCACTTAACATGATTGATACGAATTTAAACTAAATCGATTCACTGTTGTGCCAGTTTGTAAGTACTATTTACATACTCAGGTTCACATAAATTAGGGAAAAATCAACCTTTTGGTTTGTTCTTTTAGCTTTAAGATGTTCAGGAGTTAATAAAAACGTTTAAGAGCTGAGGTTAAATCTATCGTTAGTTTCAACCGTGATTATCCCAATGGATTTATAAGACAATCTACGTAAGTGACATGACCTTATAGTCTGGAGCCCATCACCATTCCATTCGCTACTATTAATCCAATTATGTAATAACATTTAGTGATCGCGCTTTTTTCAACTTTCACCTCTTTCTGCTTATCAGTAGTAAAATGAGTATTATTGCAGCATGCTACATGTAAAAAATGTAATTGTTCCTGCACTTAGTGCAGGAACGGGCCCCTTTCTAGTGTATTAATAAAAGAGTAAAAAAATTGAAAACGAAAGGCAGTCTCATTGCCTTCAAAAATATATGGAAGGCTTCAATATGCAAGGAATGCAATAGGCCAGAGGCAGGAATCATAATTGTTATTTTATTAAAGGCAATGAGATTGCCTTTCGTTTTCGATTTTTTTACTCTTTTATTTTAATCTTTTTATTTGAGACTGCTTATTTTCATCTTAAGCTAAGCTCTCACGACATGGTACGTGGCGAAATGGAATAATGACGGAAAATGACTTCGGCATGGAAACGAAATTTTCTCTGGAATTCCAGCGAAAAGTTGATTTCATTCATGAATTCATTTTTATTTCGCTTACTAGTCTCACGACAGTTGTTTCGAAAATCGCTATTCCAAAATCTGTATCATGAATGGTTATACAATCAAACATGGATTCTCTTTTAAGAGTTGATTATGCTTAAAAGAATTAACATTCATTGTTTCAATGAAGCGATTAACGTAAACGAAAACCCAGGGATGACATGTTGTGGTATTATAAAACTATTGTAACCAAACCAAAAAGACTTTTGCATTTTAGTAAATGGATAAGTAGATTCGTTTTCTAAGAATTAGCCATACATACGCCATTTTTATGCATCAAATTCACATTGTAACATCCCAAAAGTTTGAGAATCTTTCAGATCTTGACTTGACCTAATAGATTGAAGGAGCAAAAGTTTAGCGTGTCGTGTTAACTATGAAAATTTAATCGGTTGTGGATAAAAAAAAAACTATAAAACAGACTGTTTGCTTTGTGTTTTGACTCTTTAGAAACAAAGTGCGCCCTTTGTCCATTTTCCACCCCTTTTTGGGTGGACAGTACGAAATGGACGAAACGGAAAAAAGTGGTTAAAACGGACGAAATGGACAGTATCACGTGCCAGTGGAGCCAAATTTGAATTCCCCATCTGCTACTAATGTAAATCATGAGACGAGTATTGTACAGTTGAAGAGCTGATAACTAACCACACACTGAATTAGAACGAGTTGTAATTGAATTTAAAAGTTATACTACATTCAATTTTCAATTTAACTATCTGTTTAAAGAAATTGAATAACGTGTACCATAATATCATTATGGTTCATGAGTGAAGACTGTGAAGATGTGTGTACGTACATCATAGTACGTATCCCATTAGAGAGGGTTGATTGCTTGATATAGAAAGTAAAATATAGTAAAACAATATAGTTTTAGTGACAAAACTTCATGCTTTTGATGATAGAATACTTCCTATAATATTTCAATTGGTTTATAAGCTAAATAGCTTATTTATTGAATTTTGTCCGTTTCGTTCATTCCGTCCATTTTATCCGCCCCAAGTTTGGTGGAAATTTCCGTTTCATCCGGGGTGGAAATTTCCACTATCCACTGGACGGGCGCACTTTGTTTAGAAAGTTCGTCGTAATCTGTTTGTCAAGAAAGATATGATGATATCATTGTGTATGAGCATTTCATGGATTTCTTTTTCGTCGCAGCGAAAAAGGGGTGTCCTGTTTCGTGCAGTCACCTGGGTGAAAAAGTGCATTTTTTCCGTTAGCGAAATTAACGTGAAATTTCCGTCCTCGAAAAATTCCAACGTGACACTTTGTTCGCAATGCCGTATATTGTGGCATAAAGTCTTTTCTGTGGACCTTTTTTATGTCAACGAAACCCAGGTTTTTTGAAGTTGGAGATTGTAAAGCATGTCAAACTGTCTTAGAAAAAAAATACTGGAGTTTTTTAAAGAGAAAATTGTTGTAGATATTAATTAAAAACTATCAAAAACATGTGTTTTTCCTATTTTTTTGCAATTTATTAATACTTGCGGGTCGGATCAATGTTTCTCATCATATACTTAAGAAAGCGCAAGTCCGCTTCTCTAGGATAACGTTGGAACCAAAAATTGATCGGACCCGCAAGTGCATGTAATTAATTCATGAAGATGACAATTTCCCTATCACAGGCCAGCAGGGATGGCCAAACTACGACATATAATATTCCAAATTTAAAAAAAAATCATTCGTTATTAATAGATTGCAAAAAAATAGGAAAAACACATGTTTTTGATAGTTTTTAATTAATATCTACAACAATTTTCTCTTTAAAAAACTCCAGTATTTTTTTTCTAAGACAGTTTGACATGCTTTACAATCTCCAACTTCAAAAAACCTGGGTTTCGTTGACATAAAAAAGGTCCACAAAAAAGACTTTATGCCACAATATACGGCATTGCGAGCAGAGTGCGTCAGTACCAATAAGCGAAATGTTTGCGAAATTTTCGTGAATGGTACGTTTCCATGCGAAATAGTTATCCAGAGAATGGCCCTTTAAACAATGTTTTCTTGTACCTAATACTTCATTTGAAACCACCTATTAAATCATATCCGTGCTTATTCCAAATATATTACCTCATATTGCTCTTAAAATAGCTGCAAAGCGTCGTTTTTCAAAACGGCTTAATGAAAATTCCTGAAACTTTCATGCAAGATGTAGAAACAATCACAGAACATGAAATCGTCGATCTTTTTTCAAAAAATAAATTCAGTCTCGAACTAGACCCGATAGGGTCAGCTTAGTAACAAATTTTTTAATTAATATCGTGAATATTTTCAAAACCACACCAAACTTGATAACACTTGATACTGGATATGAAAGAAAATGTCAATATCTACGAATTTTGATACCTACGAAATCTATAAATGCTACCCAAATTATGTTAAATGTTACGAAATGTTAAAGTGTACAATTGTGTTTGGCTTTGTGCTCAATAGTTTTGAAGGGGTTTGCGTACAGAAGAAATGTAATATATGCAAATGAAACCTCTGTTAATTCATTCTGGGAAATCCTCTATCGATTGGTTTTGTTATTCTCTAACCACGGTGGTTCAAACCCGATAGGGTCATCTTGGAAACCATGCTTTTCATGGATAATTTTAAAACTACATCGTATTTGGTGACACTTGAAATTTGATATTATGCAGAACGTCAATATCTACGGATTTTGTATTTGGTCCAAGTCTCTAGCTAGTAAGGTTTCGCCTGTGCCTGTGATACATTTGGAAGGATCTGGAGTATCAAGTGAATCCAAAATTAGTCGTACACGACTGTCTAGTTTTGAAATCGAATGGTTTCCAAGTAGACAGTTCTTGCCTTTCGAAAAATGCCGTGGGTGACAAAGGCTGGAGAGTTTCTACGTTCCGGTCGAATTAAACCTATGGTGTAACGTAACTCGTAACCCACCAAAACTCTACGTTCCCAAGCTGTTAGTTATGCAAAGAATGGAGTTGCGTGACATCATGACGATTTTTGTTGAGTATGATTATGATTTCGAATAAAGTAATGCGAGTAAGGTTGACGAGTATTTGGAGACTTTTTAACATCAATTGCATAGTATGCTATAAGGGTAAAGTGAGCAAAGGCAAATTCAAGGTTACCACTATAGTATTAATATTTGAAACAAACTGTTTTAATAATAATTATTTTTATTAAATACTTAATGACATACACTTAAAAACTATATGTACATTAGAAATGCAGAGAAACTAGTCAAGTGTCATAAAAATGAAAACAAAGACAGTGGAGATTTTAAAAAATTCTATTTTTTCTGCTAAACCATGCAAGCGTCTACTCTGCACCTCCTGCATATTTGAGCTGTTGAAGAAGAAGAGCTCGCTGCTTCTCAAGTTCAGTTTCTGATAATTCGTTCGTATCTTCACTTCCTTCTCGTTTATGTTTGCTAGATTTTCTATCTTTTTTCCTATCCGCAAGGGAATCAACTGAGCTTTCACTCTGGAAGAAACAAAGTTGCAACACAAAATAAAAATAAAAATTTAACTACTTCGGTGATTGGTCTTCGTTTTCAAAACTACTCACGGATGAGCGTGATCTCTTCTTCCTTTTTTTGCTACGCTTCTTTTTCTTCTTTTCTTTACGCCTATCAGTCTCCGAGTCTGATGAAGAAGAATGACTTTCAGATCTAGATCTACTGGAAGATTTCTTTCTGCGTTTTTTAGACTTTTTCTTCTTCTTACCATCATCGTCGGACTCTGAATCAATCTATTTTACACAAATAAATAATATGCATGTTTAAAATACATGACAAAAAGTTCAAATTGTTTTTAATGCATATATTATGTAACATGAATATAAACTCACGGGAGATCTTGAACGGGAACGGTCAGAGTCAGATGAAGAGGCACGTTTCTTATGTTTTTTAGTTTTCTTTGCTTTCTTAACTCCATGATGATGGTGCCCACAAGTTTCATCCTGCTCATGAACGAAATCCTAACAGTAACAAACACATCAATTTTAACAATACATGAAAATGTGGAAAGATGCAATAATAATATTATTCTATGCATGCAAGTTAATTTTTATTATTCTGCTAACCTCAAAAACTTTACGGCAATCAGATTCTGAGGGTATGGCTTTGAAAGCATCAGTATTTTCTAGTTTGGGACGGATATCTTCCCATGTTGTTTGATAGTCAACATTGTGTAATTTAAACAATTCCGTTAAATCTTGTGCTAACAATTTCATACGCTTAGCCTCTTCTTTGGCTTTCTCCTTTGCCTTTGCTTCAGCCTGTGAAAAAAAATTAAATATTATTAAAAAATATATCACAATTCTAGTAATCAAGTAAACACATAGTGTATACAATCCCAACTCTGTTACCTTTTCCAACAATGAATTAAACGTTAATTTTACATTTCCAGCGTCTAACATTGCTGCTCGCTTGTCTTCGCAAACAATTGTTGCAAACTCTTCAAATGTTGTACTCTCCTGTTTAATTCATCAAAAGATGTCGTTAATTTTGCTATTTAACAAATATTTATTAATGTTTTAAAAAAAAAGATGATATTTGTAGGATAAATTAAATACCTGAATATCAAACCCTTTCTCTTTAAGTATTTCTTTAATGACTTTCTTTTCGTCCTGATATCTTGATTTTAGATCCTCAACGTAAAATTTGAAGAGATCCAATGGACTAGAGCCAGGTTGGCCCAACATTTGTGAAAATCTGGGATCAGAGCTGATCATCGGGTACAATTCAACCCAAAGTGACATGGATGTTAGTTTTCCTTGTTCATGAAGTTCGTCCAATAATTTAATAAATCCATCTCGATTTTTACGTTCTATCCGCCGTTTTCTTTTCTTTTCTTGTTCTCGTTCCTCATCTTCCTCCTTTTCCAGGTCTACTAATTTTATTCCAGAATATGCAATTTTAGTTAATAAACACAACCAAACTATAAAAACATAATTAAACCATACGACACACCAACATCATTAAACTCGTACCCTTAATATGTCGTTCAAAAACTATTAAAGCGTCTTCTTTGTCCATCGCTACAACATAAATTTATAAATAAAAAGGTTAGGATCATGCTTTCGTTCTCGTTAAATAATGTTTGTGTACTTTGTACCCAATAGTTCTCTGTCTTGGAAAAAAGTTGCATTATCTAACAGCATTTGCTGTGCTTCCTGCCACGTTGTTTGAAAAGTAATACAAGTCATCCCTTCTAACAAAGTGCCTAACTTTTTCATATTTCTCTTTTTTGTAGCTTTTGCTTCTTCTTTTTCTCGTTTGGCTAATAGGACTATCACATCTTCGTAAATATCACGACGATCAGCATCTGGTACACTTTTCCAAACCTCCATGTCACAAAACATCTCTTCACATCGATAGTATTTTGTGATACTAGTCATTTTTTCATTGTTTAAAAGGAAAGCCTCCAAGTCTTCCTTTGCCTTTTTTGCTCTCTGGCGAGCTTCTTCCCGTTCTTCCTTTTGTTTTTGAATTTTGTATGCATTGAAAGCTTGCTTCCGCTCATTATTCTTTTCAAAAACTTTAAATCTAGGATCTCTATTGCACATTTTGGTTACTTGCTCCCACGTAGCATTACTAGGTACATTCTACAATTTAATAAAAAAAAAAGTCCCAAATGGTCAAACTCTTTTTCTAAAAAAAAATTACATTAGTATTAGTGGAATATTAGATGCTTGTACTTTGTCACGAAGTAGTTCCTTAAAAATCTCAGTTGCTTCCTTTTTATCTCTAACTTGAGGAACTTCAGACTTTCGGCTTGATTCATCTGATGAACCACTATCATCACTATCCGTTTTGTCAGCAGTAATATCGTCTGCTGATATGGTGGAATCTGCAACCGTATTTTCGTCAGTCA
The DNA here is from genome assembly GCA_964034955.1 of Orchesella flavescens. Taxonomy (NCBI): domain Eukaryota; kingdom Metazoa; phylum Arthropoda; class Collembola; order Entomobryomorpha; family Orchesellidae; genus Orchesella; species Orchesella flavescens. The sequence goes on along the minus strand of OZ035955.1, from coordinate 16,761,502 downwards.
ATGAAGCCATCCCAATACTCTGCCTGCTGGATTCGTCCATGGCGGCAATATCCACTGAAGAAGGTCGAAATGTTGGAATCATTCTGAAAAGTTTTTCAAATCAGAAATAATTACTTGATTTATTTAAAGTTGGTCTTTAATTTGCTGAATAGCTTTATCAGTTATTATTATTACTGAGAAACAGGGATAGCTGGTTGAGGCACACCAGCAGGGGCCATTCCAGGAAGGGTCATTGTAATGGACATTTGAGGCATGACAGGTGGAGCAGCATTTGATAAAGGAGCAGCAGAAGTCTTTCCTTGTGATTCAGCCAAAATTTTCTTTTTAATCTCGTCAAGCTCAGGTGGTATCGTCCATTTACTTTCCTTTGTTGCAATATTATAATAATATGGCTTTCCAGCATCTGAAGTGTACTCCTTCCACGGGAACTGAGCCAAAAGCTTTTCTGTTTGTGTCCTCAGCTCTTCCGGCTTATCCCAGGCGCTTTGTTTTGTTTTATTATTATAGTAATACGTTCTTCCATCTGGTGCTTTATGCTCTGTCCATTCAGCTGGTGTTGTTGAACCACCTGTAACTTGAGGCGCGTTAATGGTCACTACTGGCGGGGGGATTACAGATTGCATAACCCTGAAAAAAAAACATTTTAAAATATTAAATTATTAAAACCATTACTTATTAAATATAAATAAAACCTAAACACAAGATACAAAATATATGTTTTACCCTGAAGGAGGTGGGATGCCTATTCCCATTCCAGGCATTGTCATTCCAGGGAGAAATGGAGGTAAACCCGGAGGAAGCCCAAATGGAGGCTGTCCAGGAGGTGCTGCCATTGCAGGACCAGGTCCAAAAATCCCACCTGGCATCATCATATGTGCGTTACCTCCAGCAGGATTCATGATGAAATAAACTTTTACTTTTGCTAACTAATGTGCTAGTAATACTGGCAAGGAATTATAATATGTACTAAAACCATATCAAAAATGTGATAATCGTGAGTACAAGCAACGAAGAGTGTGACGGTATACAATGCAGAATTGGTAAAAACAAATTAAGTAAGCGTCACTGCATTAATTGCATACTAGCATCAGCAGTATTAGATACCTCAGCACGTCTTCACTCTTAATATAGTGATATGGGTGTATAATAAGAAATTCACAACTAAAAATTAAACCCACACACACACACAAACAATGCTCATATTATTCAGAATTGCATTGTCGCACGCAAGGAAGGGAATCAAACTAGCTCCAGCAAAGTTTAAAATACTTGTTCGTTTATCTACCAAGCTTGTTGTACTTCAGCTATAATAGCAATCTTCAAAGAAAGGTATCTTCTGTTGTAGAATGCACATAGTAATAAAAAAAAGTGTAAGAAAGATGGTTCATAATAATACCGGTATCCGTCTAATAAGGCAATGAAACACAGATCATTCACTTTTGTCCAACAGACTCGACTTCCAATGAACTCAAAACTCAGACACTGCGGAAAAACTGTCAGAAATTGAACACTGAGTTGAAGGTAGAAGAGGCAGTCATCCTACCCAAGTCTGATTGAGGATTCGATTGCTGTATAATTTTACCAAAGCAACCTTTCGATATTCTAAAATGTTCATTCCCAAATCATGCCAAGAAAAACTTTATTGCTTCATCTTTCTGAATCTTCATCATCCAAGATTTTATTGAAGTTATGTTATATTACACCGAAGCCATCTTGATTAGACTAGACTACTGATGACAGACTCCGCTTTTTTACACGCCCAATCGCATCTAAAACAATTTTATAAAAAAATATAACGATTTACACTCAAAATCGGTAAGTTAAAATAAATATCCTTTGCCAATTTCAAATATATGTCATACCTCATACGATCATTGAGTGCCTTGAGATTTTAGTTAACGATCCAACACAATATTGCAGGAATTAATAATTCAGGTAGCAGAACCTGGAACAAAGTAATCAGATTTTATTAGTAAAACCTTTGAAATCCTACGTCACAAGGAAAAGCAACTGCCGTCAGCGGAAATATCCTTGCCAGGTGTCAGGAACCAATACAAATTGCCTTTAAGGTACGTACACTAATTGTAATTTGAAAGCGATTAGTTCCATTACATAACTTCAAACTTACTTTCATCATTGATCGTCTATGATAACACTGGCCAGACTGGTGACTGGTTTGAAACCATCTAACTACAAGTAGGTCTGGAATGTTTCACTAACCGGTTCACATACCGTTTTAAAGTTTTACTATCGAAATACTAGTCCGAGTATCACAAATTAATATCATTTTAGTTGACACTGACCTGACATGACATCATTGTTTTAGGTTTGTTTGTTGTGATTTGTGATGCATTCTCATGAGCATCATCTCATTCATGTACAAATCTTCCAGTACATAAGTACCTAAAGGAGCATAAAGGATCAAATACTCATTTCATCTTTGCTCGTCTCTGGCTGGATTATGCCGAAAAATACACAACTCAAACAAATGCGGGCTTTCATTGTATTTGTGGATGCTGACTTTTATCATGCAGCCTATAGGATACACCGGCTTTAGCATGCTTTTTACCCTTTTTTTATCCTTTCAATCAATAATCCCTTTGTAACGAATTAGTTAACTCTGGCGAAAAGCATTTAACTGTAACTTCTATTGTGATTAAGGTTGAGGTGTATGCACATAGGTAGCATTTCATCTTTCAATCTTTATCATTCATTTTTTGGTGCTTTTTTCATGTTCCATAACACATAAATAAGCAAGCATTATTCAGTTAGCATAGCAGTTACAATCAGTTTTGATTTTTTACTGTCAACAATCATCAAATTAAAATCGGCTGTGTTCTAGCATGACTATGTTCTTTGATGCTGCTTTTTGCTTTTCGGTTTTGGAATATATTCAACATTATTAACTCGTTCGGTTGTCGGTAATGAAATGCCTTTTGTGGTTTTATACAGATTCATAACTTTTGTAAGGACGAAGAGCCGACTACAGTACGACTGGATCCGACCAGGCGTGTTAAGGATATACATTCAACATTGACTAAAGCAAGAAGTTGCAAATATAAAAGCTGGACTAACTCCGGTAAGTAGGCTTCTTATGTAATATCAAATGTTATAATTATATTATTCGTATAGACATGCCCATAAAGAATGAAACTCTCGAAATATACATGTAGAAGTGTGGAAGAGAGTGCATGAGAGAATGCGTACAGTGTATGCCTAAATGTTGAATGTTTCATCTGAGTTTAGAATTGGCAAAGTGTAAAGAAATCTACGGAACACATAGGCAGTTGGAAGAAAGGTGAACAAGATATTTTCTGGCTGATCACGAGTATCGTGGTGTGGTGCATTGCCAACAAAATACATACGCCTTTACAATATATATTCAATGTATATCTGTATGGCTAGAATTAGAGTGTATATTTCGAGTAATCAAATCATATGATGGCATGGGGAAGTACAGTACTTGACGATGTTATAGAGGATATATATATTCTATTTTATAGTATTACAGGCTATTCCAGTTTCTGGTTCTTCTGAAGATACAGCTCCCTCATTCAGTCGATGAGGTACGGCCGCCATAATAATATTGTGTGCAAGAAGAGTTGTGGATCTCCGTCTCCAAGTACTTGTTCTGATCATCACTGCTTAAACTGTATTTTAAAATGCTGAGTACACTGAGGAATCTTGGAGGTGGCCTCCTAAGGGCTTCCAAGTCCTCCTACATCGCCTCCGAAGCCTCCAGAGCATCCACAGCCCTTTTAAGTCAGAAGGATTGTAAGTAATTTTTTGGAATTTTTAATAGCAATCTTAAGTATATATACATATGCATTGGTTTTGCCAGCCAGCCGGCATATTGCAAACTGTGTAGCAGGGAAGAGATTATATATGTGTATGCAATGCATATCCATATAACTCTTTTATTTTATATCTATATTGTGATGGGCAGCCATGTTAAGGACTAAAATTAACTAGAAAATGTAAACTAAATGATTTTCAAATGTGCCAATAACTTGCTTGCATTGTCCAAAACAGCCATTTTTTTTGTCTAATCCTTTGTTTTGTTAGTCCTTAGTATCCGTATTTTTGCAGTTCTCAATTCACAATAGTTAGTATATATTAAAATTGAATCTTATCACTTTTCAAGTAGGTTGATACTAATTTTCCTTTTGGTGCTTTAGTGTACAATATAACTATTATTATTGCTACTTTCTTTTGAAAACTCGATGATTATTGTAGGTACATTGCTTTTTAAATTGTAAGCCTGAGTCTCTGGAATTTATTTCCTTCTTGTTTGGTTGACTTAAAATTGCTTGATGGGCCATTTGTCTGTCTTCCGGCTTTCTAATTTTAATATATACGAATTTTTGCTTTAGTAGCAGTAGCTTTAGAAAGTAAAAGGTCTAGCAGTTCTAAAACCACCGATGGTACCAGTGGTGGAAGATTACCGCCTTCTAACGATAGGAATAAGCCTACAGGAACTCTTTCTGGAACAATGAATGCCACATCATCAATGGGCTCAAAAAAACCAACTCAGATTCCTGCCGTTTCCATGCGTAGTGGTGAAAGTAATGTAGCTGCAAATGCTAAAATCCCCTCTACGGAGAAACTCAAATCTCCATTTGAAAGTGCCATGATGGAGCAAGTTCCAATTCCTTCAGTTTCTGGTACAACACGAACACTTTCATTTAATTGTAATGCCAGCCATTGCTGCTAACGCAAGTTTAAATTATGCTCATTATTGGTATACTAATTTACCTTCTCCAGCACAAGGCTCTAAATTGGCTGATCAAATTCGTAAAACTGTGCACAATGCAAATACTGAAACGCTTTCACTCTTAACAAATACTGCAAACATTGGAAGTCAACAAAGCTCCATTCCAAAGACATCTAGTAGCCATCCAGTTCATAAAGTTTCTACTTCAAGCACACCCTCTATTTCAAAATCTGGAAAAAGTCCAAGTGACATTAATGAAACTGCACGACGATTGTCTGATGCGGTTATAGGGAATGCTAACAAATCAGTTTCAAGCAAAGTTGGCCAAGCAGGAATTAAACAACCTTCCGGGAAACCAACTAACATTTCTTCAGGCTTTGATAACGAAAAGTTCTCACCTTTTGATGCATTTATATTTAGTCCGCCACCACAAAATTCCTTAAAGACTTCTCCAGCTACCTCTAAGCCTATGCCCGTTGAAGCTAAAAGTACACCGCTTTCATCAACAACTTCGGAAAAAGCCAATCCACCTAGATCTAGTGGTAGCGCTACTAATCCAGGTGTTAAGTAGCTTCTTATATCGCTTATACGTTGTATGTAGTATTCTCGTGATTTGATTGCGTGTAGTTTGTTTGGTTTTAAACGTTGATATCAATTTGAATTTAAACTATTAACTCCAGGCTGATATAAAACAAATCTTTATATTTGCTGATTATATATTGAAATATGTATTACTTAATTCTAGGGGGACGAAGTGGATTTGCCACTGCTGCCCCAAAAGGCAAAGCAGGTGGAAAAATCACTGCCGTCATTGGTGCCGTTGTAGATGTACAGTTCGAAGATCAATTACCACCGATTTTGAATGCCCTTGAAGTGGCTGACAGGCAACCTAAACTTATTCTTGAGGTCGCCCAACATCTTGGTGAGTAGTTTTCTGATTAATAAAGTATTTTATTGATAATGCCAACGGAAATGAAACAACAACAATCAAAATAATTGTGTATTATTATTTTCAGGTGAAAATGTGGTGCGAACGATTGCTATGGACGGTACTGAGGGTCTCATTCGTGGACAAAAGGTTTCCGATTTAGGGTCACCTATTACCATTCCTGTTGGACCGGAAACGTTAGGAAGAATTATGAACGTTATTGGTAAGTGCTTGAAAAATAATTATTGCATGAATTAAAACAAAACAAACAGGTTAAACATTTGTATACCTATCCACCAGGTGAGCCAATCGATGAGAGAGGTCCAATCAACTCTGACAAATTCGCTGCCATTCACGCTGAAGCTCCCGCGTTCACTGAGATGAGTGTCGAGCAAGAAATTCTTGTCACTGGTATTAAGGTCGTAGATCTTCTTGCCCCCTACGCCAAGGGTGGTAAAATTGGTACGCTAATGATAACTAAATTCTAAATTTTGTTTGACGAAAGACTGGACACGTGATTATTATTATTATTATTTTGATAATTTTTCATTGCAGGACTCTTTGGTGGTGCTGGTGTCGGAAAAACTGTATTGATCATGGAACTTATTAACAACGTTGCAAAAGCTCACGGAGGTTATTCTGTATTTGCTGGGGTCGGCGAAAGAACTCGTGAAGGAAACGATTTGTACAATGAAATGATTGAGGGAGGAGTTATTTCTCTTAAGGACAAGACTTCCAAGGTACATAAACATATGCCAATAATAATTTATCAAAGTCTTGTATTGAACTCTGCAACTTTCTTCAAGTTGGGAAGCAAAATGTTTTCATTCATGGGTTAATTTTTATTGTTTTCAAAATTAATAGGTAGCACTTGTGTACGGTCAGATGAATGAGCCCCCGGGTGCACGTGCCCGAGTTGCTTTGACTGGTTTAACTGTGGCCGAATATTTCCGTGATCAGGTAAATAATAATAAAATAAATTACTTTTAAATCCTTCAAAATTGTATCCAATTTTCAAAAAAATTGTAACCCATCTCTTCTTTACAGGAAGGACAGGATGTATTGCTGTTTATTGACAACATTTTCAGATTTACTCAGGCTGGTTCAGAGGTATCTGCCTTGTTGGGTCGTATTCCATCTGCTGTCGGATATCAACCAACTTTGGCCACTGACATGGGTAGCATGCAGGAAAGAATTACAACAACCAAGAAGGGATCTATTACATCAGTACAGGTACGAGAGTCGGTTTTGGAGTTAATGGAGTTTTGGAATAGTAAAACACGCCCATATATACATACATATACACTATATGTGTTATGTGTATGTGTATATAGTGATAGCTGCCTTTTAAAGTACGCAGCTGGGCAGATAGACAACGTTTCATGACAAACGAAATAGGTTGCGTAGGTCGTATCGCAAGGTGACTGAGCTGATGCCAGCATACAGGTAGAACGGAACTGTTTCTTGTTATTAACGTCTTGGGATTCCCGTACATTTTCGGTGTGCTTATTTTAAAGTTGATTGAAAAAATAATTACCCAACGTTGAATATGAGCGAAAGTCAGGCAGGGTTGGTGTGTGACCGCGTATGGTCGAACGGGAAAAAATGTAATTTCTGGGCAAGAAATCAGTTTTTTTAGACAGGCATCGCGCCACAGAGTATGTATCCATACCGTGCCCAAATCCAGCATGCTCCAAGCTGGTGGCTTATCGTCTGTCGTGTGATTAGGTACCGAGTTCAGAACCGAAACCAACGGGTAATCCGTGACCACGAGGAACAATGCACCCTTGATGGAGTTGATGGACCACTCAAATGAAGTAATTGTAAATCAATGTTTTTAAATCCGCTGCTCTGCATTCCACAAACTTTGACAAGTTACAAAGTACGTACTGCATGAGTAACGTATTACCCTAACTGGAATATTTTAACCAAGTTGTTTGGGCAAGAACTGTGGAGGCCAGGGAAAGGGAAATTGCTCAAACTCATGATGAAACTGAAAGTTACACCGTCCCATTGTACGAGAACTCCAAGTTTGTGATGACCAAGGGAAGAACTGGACCATCTCGGGGCTTGACATCCCAAGCCATTACTTTAAGATCATTCTTGGCACCACGAACGGGCAATTCACTCTCGAGTGTTTCATCGTTGCACATCAGGAATAGGAATACCTTGCTGTCTCTTGCCTCTTCAATGGACCCCTTAAGAGTGTCACGAGCAGAGTTGCAGAGACAGACTGGGTGTATCTTCTTCCCTGATGTGAACCTTTGAATCGTGACTGCGTTCTTACCTCATGCCCATCTATCCGATTAATTATTCATGTCCGTTTAACTAATATTACATGAAAGGGATTAATTTAATGAAGAATATTTTAGTACAATTACGCAACAGTTTCGTATTACTTGTCATGAAACGTTGGTTCTTCATAATATCGTCATGTCCTTCAAAACATCATTCCGAATGTGTAGGCATTTTTATTAATATTTCATTTGGTATGCTCCACAGGCCATTTATGTACCTGCTGATGATTTGACTGATCCTGCCCCTGCCACTACCTTTGCTCATTTGGACGCCACCACTGTACTGTCAAGAGCCATCGCCGAGTTGGGTATTTATCCAGCAGTAGATCCCCTCGATTCCACATCTCGTATTATGGACCCCAATGTCATCGGAGCTGATCATTATGGTGTAGCCCGAGGTGTACAAAAAATTTTGCAAGATTACAAATCTCTTCAAGATATCATTGCCATTTTGGGTATGGATGAGTTGTCAGAAGAAGATAAGCTTACCGTAGCCCGAGCACGTAAGATCCAAAGGTTCCTTTCTCAACCTTTCCAAGTCGCTGAGGTTTTCACCGGTCATCAAGGAAAACTTGTCCCAATCGAAGAAACAATCAGGGTAACTTTTTATTAAAAAAATATCTCTAGTCCAGTCATTTGTCTTGTCTATTGTGATTGTGTATATTATAACATTTTTCTCTTGTTTTGCAGGGCTTTAAGAAAATCCTGGCTGGTGAACTTGATCATCTGCCAGAGATGGCTTTCTACATGGTGGGCCCTATTGAAGAGGTCGCACAGAAGGCAGAAAAGATGGCAGAATCCCAACAATAAACGCAGACTAATCTTTCTGTAATTCATAGTAGAATATATAATTGTAAATTATTGGCATAGCATGACTCTTTTGAAAGTTTTGAAACTTGATTTGATTCAAATTGGAACTTGAAGGATTGTAAATTCCAATTGTGAGATTTTCATCTCACACATCTTCATCAGTATCATAACGGTATCTTCTCAGAAGCTTTCAGAGGAGTCATTCAGAAACGGACGAATCCTGTTGTAGACATGTATGTTGGTATATACGGAGTTTAAATAAAAGGTCTTACAGTTACTAATGTCTCTTTGTTTTGCGTACATTATGTCACAGCCTTGGTTAGTCTGTACTTAAAAAAAATTCTCCAAAGAGATACTGAATCGTAGTCAATGAGTAGAACCGGTAGATATATTATTCTTCTTCTTATTATTATTATTATAGATATGTCCATCTTTGCAACTGACTTTAATTAAATCCGTAGGGTTTGTCTGTTTTGATAGTACACATTTCTGCTCTTTTGTGAACAAATCATTCGAATAAATGTTTATGAATATTTTTTAACATTTTGCATGAGCATAAGTAATAATGATACTCATCATATCATGCATACAGCTGAAAAATGTTTCCATTCACATAGTTTCTAACTCGGCAATTATAATTTATTAAGAGTGCTAGAACAATGAATGATACATCTAGCAGACAGAAATATTTCAGACCTGATGCAGTTCTTGTAACTTCCAAAATCCAATCATAGTAATTTCAATTATCGTTATGTGATAGCATTGTTTATTTCAGCACAATATATTTGGGTTCTGAAACAACCCATAACAGCACACATCATATACATGCTTCAATAGAAGTATAAAATTCATACGCTATATATGCTTGCTAAGTTTCATCATCATTCATTCTATCAAATCAATTCCTTGCAGTTTACATTATATTTATGCATTGCATACTATCAGATTAGATCATTGCCACACTTTGTGTGCATAAAATTTGCAAGAAAAATTAAAAATGTGTGGTTATAATAATAACAACACAACAGAGTTAAGCACAAGAATGAACGCAAGAATATATAGGCAGATACGAAAACAATGGAAGCATCTCTTTAACAAAATGCTTTTAACAAAAACGTTCACTCAAATACACATAATACAGCCTTTCACTTTAGAGAGGAACATGTATTTAAGCTCTTAAATTCTTAGCAGCACCATCGAGAATTTTACATTACAACATCGCAGTACAGTAGTGTATATACATTTTGTACATAAGCTTTTGTATATGTGTACTATACATTTGTACCTTGTATTTTGTATATCAAACTTATATAAACAAGTAAAGGGTTTTTCATCTACTTCTCTTCGTTCCGTTCCTCGACATCGTGCATCCCATTGCTATTGTAGAAGAAGTGTTATGTTATGTTAGTGTGTGCAGAAACAAGGTTATATTTTGCTTATGAAAGTAGATGGTAGGATAGATAGATAGAGATACATTTAGTTTATTGAAACAGATTGTATTAAAATACCTTGTGTGATCTGTGCCGTGTAGTGTTTAAGTGACTTGATTGTGAAGTTACGTGCATACGTACGCAATATTCATGCAATAAAAAGTCCTCCTGTGACTGCCTATGCCTGCCTGCAACAACACAAATTGTTGGGCTATTATATAGTTAAGTACATTTCAATTATATAAAGCTAAAGGTAAGTAAAAGGGACTGTTTTCATTTTTCAATTCAAGCTCCCATGATAATAAAATAAGGCAGGCATAACTAACAATATGTTTCCCTTTTGATTTCGAATAGTTGATGGTGTAGCGTTAAATCCGAAAGGTACAGAGTGATCCTAAATCCAAGAAGCCTGTTGAATTCCACCTTGTAACCCGAACCTGACAGAAGGAATACTTTTCACCCTTTCGTTTTTGACCGTAAGGTACGATTAAATCTGCTGTTGGTTGATTATTAAAAAGTTAAATTAATAGCTAGAACTTTAAATTTCCAGAGAGTTTCTAATCCTTTGGTGGTTTTTAATGATTGTACAGAGTATATTATGGATACAATCCATCTCCACTACTTTTGTGGATTAAGACAACGCTGAATTTGAAGTGTGGTGGAACAGAAACTCTTCTTGTTTTTGAGGGGTGTTAAATAATTATACCTGCTGAGCTGATCATCATGTATAACACGATGAACGGGGTCAATGTTGCCGATAAGCTGGGGTTAGACCCTGAGGTCAGGGAATTGAAATTTGGTTCGAGTTTCACCTCGGGTGGGAGGAACCAGCAGCAAGGGTCATTTCATAGTGTGAGGTACGTACTACGATCGATAACGCCAGTGGCTAACTCGATGCGTTAAAGTTTCGTAAAACACATTCTTAGTTATGTTCTTTGGTTTTCTAGGTACGATTTCAAACCTGCCAGTGTAGATAAAACGAAAATGGCAACACTGGATGTAGGATCAAATGGCCAAGTCACAATTTCAATGCCTAACGTTGACGGGAACGGAACAACAGTCTTCAAGGGTGCTAGAAAGCCATATGCTAAAGAATGTGTACTAATAATAGATCATGAAACTGGGGAAGTAGTGTTGGAAAAGTTGACACACAACATACAAGTGAAAAGAACGAGGTAAGAATTATACCATATACGTCTTATAGCAATGGCTGGTTGTAATTTTTTTTGCTAAATAATTATAATCTTGTCATACAGGGAAGAAGGAGGAAGTAAAAAGGGCGCTTCGTTATCAATGCCAGTGGTGCCACCACCTCCTCCACCCGCGGATCTTAAGAAACCTCAACATTCTTTGTCACCATTCAAAATGGATCCCAAGATAAGTAGTAGAGATAGGGACGACACCAAGAAACCTCTGCTGCCAGTACCTTCTTCTTCACAAATGCAAATGCAACATCAGCCTAATCCTAAGAGAGGACCGAGTAATTCTCCTAAACCCCCTCCTCCACTACCACAACCACAGAGACAGTCTCCTAACAATGGACCGTCACCTGCACATTCAGTTTCCCCGCCGTTAGCATTGTCGCCTCCTTCAACTGGTCCATCGTATGATTCACATCGGTCTGCAAAGCAAACACAATCCCAACAGAACAATTTATTGTCATTGACAAACTTTGAAGACTTGCTCTCAATGGCTCCTATGAATCCACCACCCCTAACTAAAGCCAAGGTTGACAAGCCTCCCCTACCACCACTACCACCAGTTAGGGAAAATATTGCAAGTGCTTCTGTAGCGATGCACCAGGCAAAGGCTAGCCCTTCTCCAGTGAAGAGTAGCAATGTTAACGTGTCTGCATTGTCAGAATCTTCTAGTGGTGACGATAGCAGCAGCAGTTCCAGTAGTGAAGAAGATGACGATAGTAGCGACGATATGGAGGAGGTGCTCGAAAAAGTTCCGATAGCACAAGCTTTGGAAATACCACCACCTCCGGCTGTTATCAATAATAATCGGGGTGGTAGACCACAAACTGCTGCTCCATCAATGCCCACGGATTTATTGTGTGAAGATTTGCAACTATCAGAATCGGGATCAGATTCAGAGTAGAGTTCCAGTAATTAAACGGTTTTCTTTGACAGGTACTTTGACAGTAGCAAATAAAATTTGTATTGCAGCGTTGTGATTCATACTCCTTACAAGTTTCTCTGTGAAACTCAACCGATATAAAATGAAACCGATTAAGTACTTAATACTATAAACATATAATATACTCATGTATATTTTAAACTACAGGAAATTAATATATAAATACTTGCGTGCATGCAACTGCAACGCATGGCAAACGTGATTTTTGAAAGAGGACGTGAAACGATTATATACAAAGACATTAAAGACAAGCCAATTATGTCATTGTAATGGCTGACATATTCTTTAAAGGAATTTTAAATAAAAGTTCACAGTGTGCGCCATACCTTTATAAAAGTGTGCTTTAATTTCTTCAGCATATGATAAATTCAGAATTAAGAATTAATGTTCTTAGTCAAAGTTTTAAGCTTCATTTTCGGTCCAAATGGGAAAATAATACTTTTTGTCTTTCATGAAGAGTTTACCTCGTGCATACCCGATAATGAAACGTTCTTTCTTATTATTCGTCTGCTAGCACAAGGTCTTTTTTGTTTTGAAATCGAAATTAAATTGTGGGTTGTCCTTTGAAAATAACTGTAATATATGATTAAGTATACTTTATTTTTAGGAGGAAGGAGCAGCATCAAATTTACCTCTGCTCCACTAATATTTTTATTATTTTTTATAAATAGAGTTATACTGAGTTTAAAAAATTGATATTAGCATACAATTGAAGCTAAAAATACAACGCACATTATAGTGAAGTCAGTTTTCGAATTTACTTTATAGTTTTGGTTTAATTAGTGTTGAAAGTTTTACCTATTAAGTCAGTGTGAGTTAGTTCATCACTAAGATTTTACCAGGGAGGACTACCCACATTAACATTTTAAGGATATGCAAATGACCAGACCCAGATCGTAAACCTCATCCCTGCCTACGTATATCCACTGACTTTGGGAAGGACGCATTGCCACTATCTTATCATCCCAGAGGGTCTTTCTTGAGAATGCTAGCATATCATTTTTAATATGCTACTGCACGCAAACCTGCTTGGGGTTCAAGCTGAAACCTGTAAGAACGTTCAAGTCGTATGTGAAGTGTATATTCCTCATACTCATTAGAATTTTCTTTATTTCAATTTTTTTTATGCGAAATGGATCCAACAATAACCATGGAAGGACTGATCGCTACAGCCAACGAACATAATGTCATACTTGTGGATTATTCAGAAGATCAAGAAGCTCTTGTTGGAAATCGTTGCTGGAACTTCCCATGGTCTACAGAGGACGACTGGCAGTATGAGAACGTCGACGGACCTGAATGCAATCTATGCTGCAAGGAAGCTATGGCAGATCAACATCTGTATAAGAAGGATGGTGCTGGGGAGAACGACATAGGAGAATTCATCATCGTTTTCAAGAAGGAATGTCAGGACTCTAGACTGATCATCAAGCCATTTGCGTCCCAACACAAAGGATTCCTGCAGTGTAGTTATTGCTTCAATTTTTTCCATAGGCATAAATGTGTTTTGAGCATGAGTGACAGCTTGTACTTTGAATTCAAGTGCAACAGGAATTGGGTTTGTCCAAGTTGTGTACCTGAATTTAGGTGCAAGCTGTTAAATGACGAAGAAACCAAAGTGGATGCAGAGGGAATAATTCCCACTCCATCTATTTTGGAGAAAATCATGCCAAACCACAGAATAAATTATTCCTTCATTTTTCTGATTTTCTTGCTTCTAAGGGCAATGTACATTTTTGGTAATATTTTGGGATATAGTCCCATTTCTTGTACATTAGAATTAACTATGTGCATTCAAATTTTTTTGTATGCCACTATTTGGTCAATGGACTTTAAATGAAGATCTGTATAGATAGGATACTCTGTATACGATATAGGCTTGTTTGAACGGATATGATTATTCTATAACGGAACATTTTATTAGGATTTGTTTGTGACTCGGATTGTTTATATGGAAGTCAAATTATTATGGAAAGTTTCTAAATTCAATGCAGTGATGTGATGCAATAATTGTATTCTATTATGTGTTGGAAATAGTTAATTACTCAACTCAGCAGTGCTATCTGTATGGTGTTAGGGCATGAAAAGCAAGTACTTATGTATCTGATGTCTGTCAACACTTGAATAAAACCATATTATTATTATTATTATTATTATTATTATTACAACGCAAACATAATTTACAATTTTTGCCTGCTTGTGACAATAATCCTTTCATTATTGCGTAACAGGAAGGATGCAATTGCAAAAATTACTTTGAGTTTAGTGACTAGCATTTTTTTAGTGAATGATAATAATGAAAGTCGTGCGCGTGCCTAATCGTTAGCTGCATCGCACTTATAAAATATAGTTATGTGGACTGTAACATTTGTTATACCTAGGCCAAGCCATCATAATATTCAATTGCATCTGGTACTGAAATGCACACAGGAGATTTGCTGCATGGGTGTGATATAATTTGGTTTTCTCAATTCATCTCCTTGAAGTAAGCATTTATTGTTGTTTGGGAAGGATAATGACAATAATTACTAGTCAAAACTGGTGACGGCGACGGCGAGAATGTGGTACAGGTGTAGCGCTCTGTATTATACGTCTCGATCCTATCATTGCATACATATATACTCCTTCACTTGAATTCAGCTCATAGCCTTTCGCACTTTGAAAATGTTGTAAATTCAAAAGACGTTTCAATTGAAACGACGCGTATAGGTAGTAGTGGGATGTACCAAACGAATACAGTGAAACAAGTGTGCATGAATTTCTTATCCACAGCGACAGCGAAAGAAAATGAATGAATAATTGGAACAGCGATTGCAGTGTAGTTGCAAACTTACCTTCACAATTTGATCCCATTTGGGATTATTTATTGATATTAATCACGAATCAAATTTTTATTTTCTCTACAAATAACTCACGAAAGGAAAAGTCGGCAAACACACAGTCAGGCCGAAATCTTAATTAAATAAACGTGTCAATCATGAAGTGGTTTTTATGACATCGTAAATGAAATGGCATATTTTTATAGGCTGATACTGGTACACAACACAAGAATTGTACATGTAAGTATGAATGTCCTTGCAATCACTTCAAACAAATTTTTATGCATTTCCTGAGCTTGAGATGCACTTTTGGAGTTTAAGATTTAGTAAAAATTTTAATTTTAAGAGCATTCTTGATGTATACTTTATGATTTCTTTCATATTAGGACTCTTGGTCGGTTGTAGTTTGATTCATTAGATTGGATCGTCTGATCCTGTTTTAGATTTTTGTGACTATCAACTACTGGGTGGCAAAAAATCCAACAATTCGTGAAGCAATTAAAGACAATTCGAGAATTTTTTTAAATATCATTGTTTTAATATTATATCCTATTGCAAGATTTTACATGTACTCTTAGATCTAAAGAAACATGAATATTTTGAGCATAATTTAGAATAATTTATTAAAGCATTTACATTATCATATGCATGCCGGTAGCAGTATCGCAACTCAACTTCTCAATCAACGTGTTTTTTTTACAGTTCGCTTAGTTAGATAGTTTGGATGAGGGTGAAATGAGTTGAGGGTGCAGCAAACTGATTTTTTTTTCTTTTCTGCTGTCGTCGTCGTGAGGTATTTCTGTCTTCTTGATGATCCTCAATGACTTTTTCAAACGATCTTTTACACGCAATGATTACAACCTATTTTAGTATGGATGTGTGAATATTGGTATGCTATATTATGTATATACGGGTACACGGTTCAACCCGTGCCTTTACAATCGGTTATAAAGCCAACAACTTCTTCATACAATGCATACATTCTAATCACCAGCATTCATATGTATTTTACAACTATGCATGCATTTTATCCCTGGTTCTGCAGCAGCCAGCATCTTATTTCATAAGTTACGTAGCCTTTGCCTACGTGTATAGGTAAAGGTTGGATGGGGTTGCGCTAGTTTTTTTTTGTTATTGTCGGTCCTTACATGGAAGAAATTTTCTCAGAAAACCAAAACCAAGATCCGTTCGGCTCAAAGAGCTAAACATATTTTAATACAAGAACACACTTAGCTTTAAAAGCAGCTTTCCGTATAAGCGTTACGCAAGATAAATAGCTACGGCTTCTTATTCTCTACAGCTGTATCGTACATTGAATCGAGTAGCATTTCAAAAACGTAAGATTGGGTAAAGTCGAACCTACATTCTTTTCCAAAGTGATGATCTTTAGAGAAAATTCTTATGGTGTATGTAGATATAGAAATGAGTATTTAAAATCCAATGTTACAATGTTATTCTCATATACATTTTTGAATCAGCGGGTGATATGCATCAGCTATTACTAAAACGATGTAAGAAGTTTCCTTCGTAGACTCAAAAACACCTCTGAAGGAAGAAGACTTCTTAAACTTTTTTACATGCACCTGCACACAGACAGCCGTACAATATATTTGACTTCTGAAAAATTGCTCAGTCTCTTCGTTCGTGCTGCTCAGTGGTGCCATTATAACAACCTCAAGCAGTGTTATATATCAGAGTTTTAAAAATGCATTGCTTTCAGGTAAAGCCTTAAAAATATATATATAATACCCCCAGAAAATTACTCGTGCGTTGCCCATCAGTATATCATCATGAATTTTATGATGAAATTAAATTGCATGAGCAGCATGATCAAGCGTTTAAGTCAAGTAAAAAAACGTGGTATTGCTACAATATCGCGGATTACAATTGAACACACCTTTTGAGAGCGTCGTGCTGTGCTATATGAGACTTAACAATTTCTTTTCCTGTAAAAATCTTACTCGTATTATCTGTTGGTGCAGATTTTACAAAAAAAAATATTGAAGCGTCTCTGAGGGCTTGCCCTCCTAAAATACAAAATTTACTGCATTCCAAAGTGATGATGTGACAATCAAGTTTTAAAGTGAATATAATATTTTGAAATTTGCATGCAAAACTTGCGTAACATGTGGAACGTTGACTGGGAGGTGGTAGCAAAATAAACCAAAACGTACGATATTGTGGCAATTCAACAACTGGAAGGGGGAATGAAAGAATAAATCCCATCTAAAGAGATATTGAATGCTTTTTTGCTGTCAATCCAATCCAAGGGATAAAACGAAACGCTTCTTCTTCTTCTTTGGGATGTTCAAAGTTTTATATAGTGTGTTCAACCCTCTAAAAGTTGTTATCTCTCGCTGACCTGCATCATTGAGTTCACATCCTCATCATCAGTCCTCAGCCATCCTTCTTCAGAGCCTGATTTTATGCTTTGTATGAGACTCACACTCAGCATGAAAAAATGTACATCGTGTTCTTGAAGCAGAAAGGGTACCAAAACATCAGAGCCTCACATTATCACTACACAAACGCTGATTCACAAAGTTTTGAACCTTTTTTTCTTCAACAAGACATTATAGAATCGTTCATTTCACTGTTCTCATAATTCCATCATCCCTACGTAATACTTTGCTCGCACAGTGACTGAAGCTACAAAGCATACGCCCAACATTTCACAAGGCCATTAGGCTTTATACTGAATGATGAAAAAAGGATAAATGTTTTCTGGGGATGATTATTATGACTACAATATGGTTAAGGAGCAAACACAAGTTATAGGGTTGTTGCGTTTGATGCACTCAGAGAGCGTCGTCGTCGTATAATACGATGCTAGTATATGCAGGCAGGCCTGGGTTTGGCCAAGTTCGTTCCTCCGTCTCTGTCCAAAAGAGATTTTGCCTTATTGACAGAAATATAAACAAGGACCGAGTTGTTCTCCAGTCTTGCTGCAGTAGTAGCAGTAGGAGAGGCAAAGAAGAAGGCCCCAAGAAGCTAACACATAAATAGTATGACATATTATTATGAATACCTAACTTTTTTTTGAGTCTTGCATATATGCGTACATAATATAAAGCATTACATGCATTATATCCATCAAAATGATGATGTGCTGTATTATTGCTTGGTTAACAAAGCGCTGTGTGTGATGTGATAATGCTATGCTATTCATTCACGTGCGAGATCATTTAAGGTAATGGAATAATGCATTATTCCGATGCCCTGTATGGTTGGTGTTATGTTATGATATGAAATGTTTGTGCGCTTTAAATGTATATTATTACAAAGTCTGTGCTTATGGGATACGCAGCATTATGAAGAATCAACAAGTTACGCTGTGATGTGATGCAAACTCAGCTCACTCATCTTCTGAAACTTTCATGAGTAACGAGTAACACAGTCTTGGGAAAAGCAAAACCAAAATCGTAAAAACCTTTTTTGTGTATGTCAGTCAGTATTTCAGTATAACAGCATGGTTGTGTTGTGTGTGAAGGAGTTTTAGTGCGTTTAACTATAGTGTGGGAAGATGCGGAATTGTTTGTGTCTGGAAAAACTGGAAAATGCATGGTGTCTTATATTTTTTACTCTCCATCGCTATTCAGGATGATGAGGGCATCATCATACATTTATCATGTAAAACAGCAAGAACCAAGATGGTGATGTCATAATGATGAGCTCCTCCAGCGCATTTATATACTACTCATCTCTGTAAATCCTGTAGATACTATATATTGTGAGACTTTTCTGAGGTGATTTACTACATCTTCACAATCGCAACTAACATATGTGTCTCGTAGACACGTATATGGGAAACGTCATTTGAATGTAAATTACTTTGGCGTTTTGTTAGAATTTCAAATTGGAATTTCCAAGAAGTTTGTCATTAGTGTGGTCGTGCTCGCGTAATACTTTGTGACTGATGTGATAGCAAACTATCATGTTGCAAGTTATCAGTTTTCTATCTTGTATAGTCGTCAGTTGACAACATTTCAGTGAATGTGTTTCAGCATAAAAGTTTTTGGACAAGTTGCGCTATTCAGATTCATGTAATTTTATGTAAGTTTTACTTACGTGATTATAATTTACCACATTATAGTATCGTAATATTTAAGATTTTATTCATAAAGATATACAAGACGAATCGTCACCACCGTTTGTGTGTGCATGCAATTGGGTTGTCATTTGTTCGGGGGGTATTGTGCTTTGCGGTTACAAGTGTTAAGACTGGTTTGAACACAAATGTTAGCAAGTAGTCAAAGTAAATACATGCCTACTAGCGTATGTGCAAATCATGTTTGGATGAGAACACTTAGAAATATCAATATATGCTACTATATTGATGAATGCTTTTGTATAAATCATGACATGGCATTCGTGACTCCTCCGCTCAGCAACTATGCCACACAACCACATGAAATGATTACAATTTCACAAATCCGACATGAGTTTGAATGTACTTTTAGTCATTTATATGCCAATAATTCACTCATTTGCATTTGCCTTTTTGTAGCACTCAGTTAGATAAATGTAAATACATGTTTGCAAGTAATTTTTGTTGCGGGTGTTAACAGGAAGTCTGCAGCACAAATTTTATAATTTAGTATGTGTGTTTGGTCTCACTCAGGAATTTATTTCCATTAAAAATGCTGCCCACAATTTTGAAGTTCATTTATTTTGATTGCGAGGCAATGTAAACTGTAGAAGCAGACACGACTAATGACCATACGAATTCCATCGTGATTATTTGTATTTCGAAATGCTTGAAATTCGGGTTAACTTAACACACCAGCCATATCATACAAGCACTGAAATTCACCCGTCCTCTTCAGTCTACTGCTACTTTTTGTAGCGTTAAGTATAATTCAATCATTAGAATGCATTACATTTTACATGTTTGAACCAAAACCAGATAGTGTAACAATGCACAATACTATATAGCGGTTTGTCTAGCTTACTTACATATGAACAAGGTTGTGTGTTGTTGATAGCATTCCGTCATTTATCTCATCAAGTTGTGCTTATAACTTATACACAACACTTTTCTTTAACCAAACATCTTTCTAAACAGTAAGCTGTACGTACTTACTTTAGATTTTTTATACCAATTTACAGGGTAGCCACTTCATGAGTGTAAAAAGTGACGCATACTTTACTTACGCTGCATATCACAACATATAAGAATGAAACGTTTATTAGGTACAAGCAAAAACTAATCAGAAAACTATTTTCTATAATAATGGCACAACATAGATAATGCATTGCATACATACATTATATCCCACATCCAACTTCTGTGGATATAATGACGATGAGTAGGATTTGGACAAATGTTTTTTATCATTTTTTTTTCTTTCACGATGTGGTTTTGCATTGTAGATTTTACACATTACATTGACCATGAATGAATCCTTCCATGAAAATAAAATGTGAGGTAATTTAAGAAGTTTATTTATGAAGAATGTGTCATCCTCTTCTCGCCCATTCAAACAGACAGTTTTGTGCTGTATGTTTTGAGCTGTGGAGCAATTTTTATATTGTTTAGGTATGTTTAAAAGTTGAAATTATTAATATTACCTAATGTATAGTACTCATTAAAGGCCGGAATAAAGGTAATCTAGAAATATAAAGCTTTTAGTGTGAATATTTAAATGTACAAATATTACGTGACAAACAATGGAGATGGAAACAAAAAAATTGGTCTGTATATCTGAAGGCGTAAGTACTTGTATTTACGTTCAAAGTTCAAGTGAGTTATCAGTCAGAGCCGTTTGAGGTACGTATTCGAATGAGGACGAGATGAGTGAGTACTCTAGGTTATAGTTTTATAAAGAACTCATGAGAGAAAACCAATAATATCAATATTGACGAGATCAATTTGAAGATTTGAGTTTGAGCAAGTTAAGCACAAAATAACATACAGCCACTGCACTACTCTACTATCTAAACTTTTTCCAAACTAGAGATTATTCACAATCAGGGTATCATTATTATCAAAAAGGATGTAACTAAAAATGGTCGGTCGGTGTCACTTTATCTTGCAGCGTTGCAGTTCATTGCACTATCTTTCATCTTTTAGTGTAAATATTTTCATATTTATAGCATAACATTTAAGTTAGCTCTGGTCATCTCTGGAGAATCAAATTCAAACTTCATGCAAATATATCCTTTACATAGCCGCTATCACAAAATGACTTTTTTTTTTTACATAAGAGCATGAATGACCTAGATACTGAAACAAATGTCGTAAATGAAGGCATGCACGCATGCATACACGGCATAATATTAAAGCGTTTGATATTGTGTGATGTATTTACCCTGTTGTACCATTTAATATCAATGAAATGAGTATAAACCATAAAGATAAACATAAATATTTATCGTCTGTAATGAATTGTAATGAAAGTTGCATGTGTTGCATTTTGTAAAAGTCTTCATAGTTGATAGTAAATTATTGAAGTCGATTTGACACATGCACAGATGCAGATGTAAATTAAGATTGTATGCAAATTTTGTAAAACACAATCCCATTTGTATGTACCACCATGTCAAATGGGATTATGTATGTTTGATTGTTTTAATAACAATATAGAGAGGAAATGGAAGTGTAATTGTACGTGCTGCAGACGGACGGAACGGTTTCACCTGTGTGAAAAGGCGTGTATGTTTGTTTCTTTTCACATTTATAGTAATATTTTATAATCGTTATCTTGGATTTATGAATGATGATCTCACGATTACCCTTTTAAAGCCGAAAAGGGATAGCATCAGCAAAAGTTAATTTTTATTTTAGATGGGTAATACATGAATATGATATCACACAACAATATGAGTCATCAACAGCTTTTCTGACATCACAGCAATTTGATAACAATTGAACGTAACAAATTGGTATCCATATATATATATATGTTCGTTCAGTTGAATGTTGAATTGTAGTGTATACAAACGCAAGCGTACACATTTGATGTCCAGATAAGAAAAAGAGATAATGTGTATACTTCCCATCATCAAATGAGTAATGTGCATATCCTTCCATCATAATCAAAGGCCTTATAAGTTACTGTAATGGAGGACATCGCCCACTTTCCTAGGAATCTTTGATTGAGTTGTAGCTCTACGAGTATACATTACATTCATGAAATTTTGTTTTGCTCTTGGAAGTAAATACATGCACACACATATTTATAGTTTGATAATAATAATGGCATCACAATGCAATGCGATAAAGTGTCAAGTCAGTAGTTAAAAAAAATTAGGAGGAAAAAATGCTATTGACATGACATGACGCTAGACTACATGCCGTAATAACATTATGCATGTTTTATTCGAGCGTGTGTGTGTTCGTGTTTCCATTCAAGCGCACGAGTACGCGTTAATGTGTCAAGACGGGATACATAATATTGTAACAAGAAGTACGCTAATAAAATTCCTACTAATCCAACATACCTACGTACATACAATAATAGAGTCATATCATCATTTTATCCATTCGTCCGTAGTACTGCAAAAAAGGAAGCCCATAGCAAAATCACCATAGTCCATGTGCTTAATCACTACATTACAATATTCATTAGTTAGTGGTCAGCTAAAGCTAAAGTTGTAAATTATGCATTCCTGATTGCTGATCATTTTATATTAGAGCAGTGAAATGGGATAGCTCAATGTAAAGGGTAGCAGCTACAAGGACAAGTGAATTTCTTACGTTATTAAACAAACATATATATTCATATCCGTATTATCCAATCCATACACCATACTACTAACTAATCTCCTTTATATTATGACCAATAATAATATAACGATATAAAAAGAATAACCTCGTCCTTTATAAATACGAGCAAAAAGTTTCCTCCACATCGCATCACATCATCATCAACATCATCATATCCCACGTCCGTCCGTCAGTCGGATTCATACGAACAACGAAAGTAAAACTTGAATGAGCCAAAATAACTGTAATTAAATTTCATAGGCATTACTGGCATTATAGTATTCCCTCGATCAGTTTTCATTCAACCTTCTTCCATGCATTTCATTGCATTGCAGTCTCCAACAATCAAATCAATGAATGTGACTGGCCACTGGCCAGCTCATCGTCAGTGTTATTGATTCTAGCAAAAACCTATGCATAATTGCATTTGCATATCGTGTCGTGTCCGTTCTTCTGCATGCATTTCTCAAACAAGCCGAACCAAAAAAAAGTAGGATAAATATATAGGTGTATGCAAAGGAAGGTGTGAATCTTGGGGTTTGTAAAGTTTGTTAGGTATAGTTAATCGGGCTCATTCTATTCATCCAAAGCAATAAATCTCGGGAGGAGACAAGAAACATTCCATTGTTGTAGATGTAAGTAAGTAGAATGCATCTTTTTTTCAACAATACCAAAAATCATACATAAGAAAAGATATGATGCTAATGCTAAAGTTGAGTGAGAAATCATAAAGTAAAAAGCTGTGACTTGTGCGACTGCTATGTATATATGTGAGCATTGTTGTTGTTGTTTATATCTATCTATCTGCGAACGAAGGGTCCGGTATGGTTTCGCTAGCGAGGTTTAAAATCTCGTCAATATGCCTTATGCCCTCGGATCTTGCTGTGTGTTAGTTAGGTATACAGTTTTGTGTACATAGTAATGTATGTATGGATGTTTGTATTGAATATTTGACTTTGAGTTTTTGAGTGACAGCCAAACCAAAACATCTGCATTTTGCATGAGTGAGTGATTGACAGATGAGTTCTCACTTTTCTTTTCATTTTTTTAGGCATTTAAATTTTGGGAGGTTAGTTAGCTAGTTTTATGAGCCGAGGTGGGTGTTTACTTTGCTCAGTATATATATATTTTTTAATAATAGGTTTCGATTTGGGTGTTAAAAGTAGTCCGCTAGTGTTTGGGTGTTTTTGATGCAGTCCCAGTTTCGTTGTTTGTGCAGTTGTGGTACTGTGTGTTTAATAGTTTGGATTGATGCAAATAATGGGTATAATTATGAAATACTGAATCGAAATCGTAGTTGATTGACAAGGCATTAGTTGGAATAATTGATTCAATTTATTGTTTATGTTCTATTTTTCCAGTTATTTTCAAATAAATCTCAAGCAAAGGAAAACCAACTGGAGAGGGTTATCGATTGACTCAACAACACGTCAACTTGCAACCTGATGCGGATGTGGATACATGACATACATAGCATAGATGTTAATTGTAACTTGTATGTACTTTACATTTATTATTTATTTATTTTAAATCTGGAGTAAAAAATGCGGTACTTTGACATTAATGTTCCTACTCCAGCTAATGTTTGTTTATTTTATTCCAGGAAGTTCATCACTACCGTCATACTTGACATTAGAAGAGGAAGACGTTGAAATACGCACCGTGAGTTAATGTTTGTTCATTGGTTACGTAGTTCTTCACTTCCCAGTTTGAACAAATAATTTGTTGTTAAATACATAAATGTTAAATGCGTTCATAGAATTTTATCAGGAAAAATGGTTTTCCAGAATTGATTTGCCTAATGACTACTGTCTCATATAGTCATGTTATGTGTGTGTGTGTGCTAACGATAGAAATACAAAATAACGCAAAAACTTTAAATTAGTGTAGTAGTGACAGAATGTTGTGGTGCTTACTATTTATGCGCTACTGCTTATTTGATGGATGAATACATTGTCATCGAATGTAAGTGTTTATATTGGTGAGGGAGTTACGTTACCTAAATATGATGATGAGGATGAGTGAGTGCATTTTAAGATATGACTAAGCACCGCTAGTGCTCGTGTGGGTGGAAAGGTTATATATTCCGGAATGGTGACGCTGTAGATTGTAGTGAAAATGGAACTTTTAAAATGCTAATCGTGCCTATTGATTAAGTCATCGCCTGACATCACTAACCAATAAAAAATCGAATTAAGATTTGTAACCTATTCCAATAAAATGGGAAATAATCTCAGTAATTATCGGAGGCCTGCCTCCGGTGCTGGGGAGGATGCTACTATGAAGTTCAAATCAAGTATCCGCACTGCAGGTGGAGTGGATTTTGTGACTCATACACAGTCGGGTATATCCGGAAACAATTTCCACTCAAATGATGTAAACCCGGGATTCAATAGTTTGTCTGGATCTTCCTGTGGGCCAACTAGTATCAACACAGCAGGAAACGGAACGGGTTGCCATCCACACGGATTTGATCCTCCTAGTTTTGTTAGAAATCGTAGGGACCTTGTCAGTATGAGGTCATCAAAATATTCTCCAAAACCTGCCACTCCAATGCCGAATGCGGATGAATTGGAGAAACGATTTACCAAAGTTTTGGTGAGTTGCAAAAACTGTTTTTTTCTTTCAATATTGTAAGTTTTTAAGCCATATCAGCAGCGTTTAATCGAAAAAGAGGTCATATGTCACATGTCACCCTCTTGATAAACATTTACTAGTGAATGGCATGTAAATTTATTTAGCCGTTTTGCCCAGTTTTTCTACGTTAACTCATTGATTCAAGCCTAATGGCATGAGCTTGAACGTGCGTGCATATAAAGAAAAACCTAAGATGTGGATAGTGGATGATGGCATACGTTTTTTAGACCTTGCGGAATTAAATGATTAAACTGACCAAGTGTTGCATGTCATGGGAGTTTAGCATAGTTGATTTCTCACCAAAGGTGGAAACATAGAATTACAAACAAGTAATCTTTGGACCTTCGCTCACGTGAAGGCCAGGAATCATCCAGTTAGTACGAATGTGTGTAGGTGTAGATCTAATCAATTTAAGAAAGGAGAATAATTATTTTATTTGATGGCAGTACCGCGCATATAGCTTAAATTTTTACGGTTTGACTCGACGCACTTTCCTAATCAAATTACAAGTATAGTTACTTTTACTACCACAGAAAGTAAATAGTTGTTGCAAATTCATTATTAACTCAAAGCACATTACTCACTTTTATCATCTTGAAGCAAGTTAAAGTACGTTCTAATACAATTATCACAATGCACATGATGAATGATGATTTGACAAAAAAAATGCCGAACTTGTGTCGTCACAATTTGATTTCTGTTGGCGAACTTACGCCCAACGCTCGCTTTAATTTAGATGCCTTTCCTAATCCAATCTTTGGCTTTTTAGTAATTTAGTATATTGTTCATTTCCTTTAGGCATCAATGGATTTACCTCCGGATAAAGCAAAGTTATTGAAGCAATATGATGAGAAGAAGAAGTGGGAAATAGTCTGTGATCAGGTATAAACGTGCGACAAGTGCATGTAATTTCTTAGATATCTGTGTCAATGACACGGATGTATGTATTCATTGTAAAACAAATTGTTGTGACTTTATTTAGGAACTCGTTCAGGTTCGTGACCCACCCAGTTTTTATTTAAAGAAACTTCAGACTTATCTGGATCCAAAAGCATCAAGAAGTTTTAAGGTAACAATTCATTTAATTAGTAACTTATATTTAGCTTGAACACATTAGTGTATGTTTGTACAACTCGGTATTATAATCAATGGTATCAATAGTTTTATCACAAACGTTGAATTAAAAAATGTTAACATTTTGTGTTGCAGAAAAGGAAAGTAGTTGGCGACTCCACCTCCACACAAGTACTCAAAGATTTGGAAATTTCATTGCGGACTAATAACATAGAGTAAGATTGGAGCAACACAGAATAATTGATAATTGTAATGGTGTAATTTCGTTAATCAGTATGTTTGTTCATTATGCTTCAGATGGGTTCGAGAATTTTTAAACGACGACAACCGCGGTTTGGAGGTGTTGGTAGACTACTTAAATTTTCGTCTAGTCATGTTAAGGTAAATATTTTTTAAATCTTTCATTTTCCCATGTCAGTTATCTATCAAAGCCTTGGAAATGTAGTTCATCCATTAGGCGCTTTATCACAGCTAGTTCTACAACTTTTAATGAAAATACGGTGATAAATACACATAACAAAATCTTATCATTTAATGGTGCAACGATTACAATGATTCCAACGGTCCACAAGCATACGTGGAGAATAAAAGACCATCTACATTTTTCGTGACTGTACTGAAAGCATTATCATTATAATAAAAGATTAGATACAATTTTAAAATTTAGTCATGATAAGTATAGATTTTATAGATTAGTAATTGGGAAGAAAACTTACTGTTTTAGCTCCTTGAAATAAAAATATTGCTGCCACAAAATGGACCACGCTGTATACGAACATAAAGGCAGCTATTTTGGAAAAAGTTTTTGCTGTTAGAGATATTGAAAATATTTACAAGTGCTTTAATGTTTTTGTTTAGTAATAATTATGGTTAGTCTTTTAAAAACACCTGAAATTTGAAGGTCAACCTCGATTATTCTCTCAAAAAAGAAATCAGGTTTCGTAGGAGAAGTCCCTGTACTCGTACTCGCTTCAATGAGGTAGTATGTAAATATTCCGAGATTTGATGCAAGCGACAGAGCTCCCAATATCTTTATAACAAACATCATTTAAATCTATATTATCTACATAAACTCAGAAAAAAGAAAACTCAAACATGTCGATCACTTTACCATTTCTGATGAAGCTATGATTACAGCGCATACACGAATATACTTTAGTGTACGATTTCGTTGAATTTGCACTTCCGAATCATGAGTGGTAGCTAAATTTTCTGGTTCCATTTGTAAAGTTTGGCAAAGCGTTTGTTGCCTTGTTCCTTCATTAGTAGTAGATTTTTTGATGGAAGTGACACTATAGATATCGGATGGGAATTATTAGTCTTGAGTAAAAGTGTATTACTCCACTTTGTAGCAGCTTTTGAGTGGTAACTGAACCGTTATACCAAAGTGTCTTTTAGTTTAGTTAGTATGAAATGTTCGAATGCTCGTTCGTTCACGCTCATTAATATGGAGAACAGGTGACAAGATATACAAAACTAAACTGAAAATAAATCGTTATGATATGTGCTCTGATTTTTCATTGCTAAACAATAAGAAATGCTAATACATTGTGGTAATAGGCATGCAATCATGAAAATTCCCATGCTTTAATGACATGGTGTAGGTTGATTTGTGAGTAGGTGTAGTTTTGTAGCTTCCAACAAGTAAATGAATATAAATTGTATATTCATTTCTTACTAACCTTACGCTAGTTTTTTAACATCACGTTATATGCAGGAGTGCTTGGTAGTGGAAATGTATTTTTTGCATTATTTTGTTCACAGGCACGAATCAAAGCCACCATCAGAACATGATGCCGGATTCTCCAAGGATCGATCCAGCTCTCCTAACAGTGGACCCCAATCTTTTAGTAATGGAACTTCTGGAGGAGGCGGAGGAGGAGATGGAAACGGTATTGGGCCAAAATCAATTGGTAGCCCTGGAACAATAAACAAGCGCACATCAAAACACTTATCAAAACTCAATATGGGAGACGCCAAAGATGATATTCATGTGTGCATTTTGTGCTTGCGTGCAATAATGAACACAAAGCATGGACTTAATTTAGTCATGTTAAAACAAGAGGCAATTAATGCAATAGCTCTAAGTTTGAAGCACAAAAGTTTAAGAACAAAGGGAATGGTTCTAGAACTCTTAGCCGCAGTTTGCCTTGTACAAGGGAGTCACCAGTTAATTTTAAAAGCATTTGACAATTTTAAAGAGGTAATTATAGAAAAGTTTAAGATTCTGTAATAATGGTAGTTGGATTTTGAAAACAATATTTCAGACTTTTGTTTACTTTTGAATTCCAGGTTTGCTGTGAGAAAAGGCGATTTGAAACACTGGTTGATGATTTTATGAATTACGAATCGTTTCACGTTGACTTTTTGGCTGCATGTATACAATTTATAAATATTGTAGTACACTCAGTTGACGATATGAATCAAAGGGTGTATCTGCAATACGAATTTTCTCAACTTGGAATCGATCAATATTTGGAGAAATTGAAGAATACGCCATCAGAGGAGTTGAGAGTACGTTATTTTGACCAATAGCAATATTATCTAACAATGCTTTGTTTTTAAAAAATATATTTATAGTTAACTCTACTTTATCGTTCCTGTGTAGGTGCAAATTCTAGCGTATTTGGATAATGTTTTTGATGTTGCTGCGTTAATGGAAGATTCGGAAACCAAAAATGCTGCAGTGGAACGAGTAGCAGAATTGGAGGAAGAACTTTCCCATATTAAGGAGATTTATCAAAAGCTGGATTCAGAAAGCATGTCTAAGCACCTAGAATTCGAACACAAGCTTCGTGAAATAACAGAGGAAAGGGATTATCTATTATCAAAACAAAAAGAAATCAACGAGGAAGTTACTACATTAAGAAGAGCTGTCACAGAAAAAGAAGAAGAGAAAAAATCAATGATGGCTAGACTTTCCCAAAATATCACAGCAGTAGTTGATACAGTTGAAACCGATGCCAAATCTCCATTTAAATCAAAATCTCCTAATATTGACACGGCACCATTAATGAAAGCATCTGTACCAGCACCGCCAGTTCCACCACCTCCTCCCCCTCCATTTGGTGGTCCACCACCCCCTCCACCTCCAAATCTTCGTGGTCCTCCTCCTCCTCCTAATTTCCCTGGCATGAATGGAAGTATGACAATCAAGAAAGCAATTCAACCAAAATGCAAGTTACCAACATTAAACTGGACAGTTCTGAAACCTCGAGAAGTGAAAGGCACTGTTTTCAATCAACTTGATGATTCCAAGTATTATAACATGCTGAACTTTGATGAGTTTGAGCGAAGGTTCAAAATCGGAACTGCTGGAGGTCTTGGTATGTAACTTATATGAGACAAGTGTACTTTTGGAGGAATGTATAGTGTGTTTCCAGATTAAAATTCATATCTTTAATATATAGATAAATCTGCTGATGATGCTGAAACTGACGGCGGACTTAGTAGCTATCCATCAAAGCGTTTCAAGAAGCCGGAAGCTATATCTTTATTAGAACATACTCGACTCAGGAATATTGGTAAATATGATTGAAATACTGTTGTAAAGAAAACATTAACAGCGATCTTTGTATCCGTAAATATTGCATTGTAATCATCGTATTTTTTTTCACAGCAATTTCAAGAAGAAAATTGGACTTGTCAATTGATGTGGTTATACGAGCCGTAAACTCACTAGATCTTACTGTTTTAAAGCATGATCAAGTTGAAGTTTTGCAAAGAATGGTGCCAACTGAACAGGAATGCAAGCTCTATAGAGAGTATATTTTTGCAAAAAAAAACCCTGAACTTTTGACAGAAGAAGATAAGTTTCTCTATCAGCTCTCTAGGATAGAAAGGATCTCAACCAAACTGTCTGTAATGGCATATATAGCAACATTTAATGAACTAGCCAGTGTTTTGCAGCCCCAGATACATGCTGTCATACAAGCTTCAAGAACAGTTAGAACATCGGATAGGTTTCATCAGGTTTTGGAAATTATTTTAGCGTTTGGTAATTATATGAATGCTGCCAAAAGAGGGCCTGCATATGGGTTTAAAATTCAGGTATTTTAAAAAAAAATCACTTTAAAGCTTTATGCATATCAGTTAGAGAGACTGAAAATTAAGTTTCTGTTTTTTTCTCTCTATGATTTCAGAGCCTGGAATGTTTAAGTGATACGAAATCCCTTGATAGAAGACAGTCGCTTCTTACCTACATTGTTGAAACAATCGCTCAAAATTTTCCTCAACTCAAAGGTTTTATGGGTGAGCTGCAAATAGTAGAAAAGGCTTGTATAGTTTCGCTGGAAAATGTCCTGAGTGATTTACATGACCTTGAGAAAGGGATGGAACTCACAAAGAAAGAGTCAGAATTTCTTAAGCAAAAGAATGAAGTCAATACGGTATGCATGTTAATAATTGAATGAAATTTCCATTTTTTTGACAAGTTTACAGATTAACTTTTGAAAAATTGATTTCCATTTTCATAGGTTGTAAGAGATTTCTTGGTGAATTCTGAAGATCGTCTGGTAAAGATTAGAAATGAAAGCAAAACTGCGGTTACCGATTTTGGAGAATGTGTAGAATTTTACGGCGAGGAAAGACAACAAACTGATACAACAGGATTCTTTTCTGCTATTTTGAAGTTTATACGGGCATACAAGCAAGCAGAGAGTGACATGGAACAAAGAAATCGAATGTCAAGAAACCAGTCGCCCATTGAAGCTGTTAATAGAGTTACTGGGAAAAAGAACCAAGTAATTTTTCATTTGAGCTATGCTTTTTTATTGTAAGAATAACTAACAACTGGCTTTCCTTAACTTTCACGTTGGTTCAGGCTGGCCGGAAGCTTTCATGGAATTCTAAAATATCTGGAATATTTTTGCTTCTATTCTAAAGCATTGCTTGTGGGTGCTTTTATAAATGCGATTGCAATAATTTTTCTGGAATCTCAGTGGACTCCTGCTAACATTTACTCATGTTGCCGATGCTGACATGCTCAATCATGTGATAAACCAATTATGTTTTCAGGCGGATGCTGTTATCAACGAATTGAAACGTCGTCAAGCTCCAGAAACCACAAAAAAGGTTCAAGAGGTCTATCACGGTGCACTGGAAGACATTTTATCAGACCTCAAAAACGAGCCATATCGCCGAGCAGATGCTTTGCGGAGAAGTCAACGTCGAAAAGTTAATGAGAGACTCTCAAGAAATTTTGATGATTTAGAAATATAGATAGTAATTCCGTAGCGTTACTTGAATAAGACAACCGTAATGCAATAACAAAACAAAAACCGTGGAGCAGTATTTAATCTGTTATGTTCATCTAAGTCATCGTTTTATGCCTTTCTTCAAGTGTACTTTATTCTGAAAATACTCAACAAGCAGTCTGTGTATATGCATTTGTGCCTTGTTATTATACTCGTTGATGTTGTGCTTCCAAGATGCATTTTATAAATGGACCAATATGAATGTGTAAGTTTATATAGTTAAAGTTATTGGAAATGAAACTCTCGTTGGAAATTGATCTGTACAAAAGTTTAAGCAATAAGTCAAAAAGTGTATTATTCTGCGTCAAAGCATGCAAAGCTTTTAAAACGCCAAAATATGAGGTTCAAGCTGCCAACTTTAAATATTTTTCAGTTCAACTTTATTGGTGGATGGCCGATGAATGCATATTTTTAATCAAATTACAATCCAGCAATAATAATATTCACAATTCACAACGCAATATTTGTTTTTTTTTCATAATGTTTAATATATGAATACCAATGATTTTAAGTTAGCATTCCGTCAGTTGTATGATGATTAAGTTACCTACTTTAAAAAAAAGTATATAATTCGACTTTATGTATCTTCAGAGCGCACCATGAAGTTTTAATTTATGCTAGTTACCTGAATATTTACGTAGTTAGACCTCAAAAAATGTAACCGTATCTTAATGATACGGAATTTTAATGATTAGCTCTGGTATATTGTGTATACTAGAAAGTATTTGTTTGACTGAGACTATCAGTTTCTATCTCTTTTAATTATTATTCGATTCAAATAAATGCACTAGTTTGAATTTTTCAGAATCTAAATTTGTCTTGCGGAGCCTCTGTGAAAATACTTATTCAGTATTAAACTATCAATTCATATTCATTTAAATACAGTCATACTTTTGACATTTTGTTTGCATTCATTTTGGGAAAACTGACAGAGGATGATGATTACTTTTCACCACATTGTTTAATCTTTATACGTTGTTGCTCTATCTGCCATTCGTAAAGTTTCCTTCAAATGAAGATTATATGCATGTGCATGCTTATCTTATCTCTTTTAAATTTTAACCTTATTTTTTTATACATGAGACGAATGTAGACAAGTTTCATTCATTATACATCAGCTAAGAGCACGAGCACACCTACTAGCTAGCTACTGTCTACTATTTACCCTGTCATACTAAAGCTCAGTTCCAAAAACGGCAATACAGTACAAAGTATAACAGACTACATATTATATGGTTGCAGTACGGATTATGGATATTTGTATCCTTGTTCCATGTCCATGGTCGATCGCCGCGTTCCATTAAAGCATCGGCTAACATCATCACATAATTAAACCTTTTGAGGAAATATTTGTGCTAGAGTATCAAAAATAGTAGGTCACACATTGATGTATTTACCGTTCAATCGTTACTTAATATTATGCTTTGCATGGTATACGTACATATATATGAACGAAGTCAAAAGTTTTGTTCCATCTCATATCACATATTATGTTGCCTTGTATTTTTATTACAGAATGCAAGAATAAGCTACTTTTGGTGTTTTGAGACACCACTGTAACGTGTGTGTTTATGTAAACTGAAAAACAATGATGAATGACACTTATGGAATGCTTCTGGAACGCACTCATATACATACATACATACATACTAGGTTGCAACTGATAACTGTGTGCAATGACATGAAGAATGGAAAAATGTGTAATCAGGGCAATAATATTCTTTCTTGAGTGCTGCGATATGAATGACATTGAAATGAGGAAAGCCACGAATAGCCACAGCCACATCATATATTTGTGCATGTTTGGAACATAGAGGTTTGACTTGGCTCATTAAAAGCACAAACTAACTTAATCATTTCATTGCCATTGTGAGTTGTTAAACGCATTACCGTACATTATACGTTGTAATCGTTAATAAAATGTTATCAAAAAAGCTTGCACTTGCTTGAGTGTAAATACTTTTAAAATTAATAAAGAAATGGCTCCACAAGTAGAAACTGATAAAAAGGAGACAAATAAACGGCAAAGATCCAAAGCCGCAAAGTTAGCAAGGTAAAAAAGTATTACATTAATTTTTCTTGCAAGAAATGGATTGAAATGTTGTTATAATATACTGGTTTCATAACGATATCTCTAGAGCTTTAAATGAAAAGCAGAATATTCTTGGAGTAGAATTTGCTCCAATCAACGTGCCATTGGACAGACGTTTACAAACTCTATCCGTTCTTACCTGGATACTGCTTTTCTTTGTATCAGGACCGCTGAGTGTTCCTATTCTGTTATATACGCTCTTTTACACAAGATTATGGATTTTTGTCATACTCTATTTAGCATTTATATACCTGGACCGCGAAACGTGTGAGCGTGGAGGAAGAAGGTTCGTTACAAAACTGAGAAAGTCATGTCAGCTTATAGTTTACGCGCATACGAAAAAGTATGTGTTAATAAACTGCTATTAAGCAGGCCAGAGACGTAGCTGAAGAGGGCGTTGAGTGATCTCCTCCAACCCACCTCCCCCCATGTCCACCAAATCTCCTCCACCACCTCTCTCTCTCTCTATACCCACCTCCGCGCTCCTCCACCAACGTAGTAAAAGCATTGCTTGCAGAATTCCATTCCGGATACTGGCTTTATGCACAAGGACATGATTCCGGAGTTATACACAAGCACATCCACACGGATGCTATGCAATTTTACTTCTTTCGTCGCTCCCTCTACATCATATACTTCTGAACTAATTGCAATCTCCGCGGGAGTATTGTCTCCTTCACCACATTTTAGAGATTGAGAAAAAATGAAATGTATACCTGGCTGCTCAATCTCTTTCTTCCTTATTCTTTCGGAAGTGGTTGTCTCCGCCAACAACTTCTAACGTCATTATTTTATAACACTTGGTTATCCAAGTTTAACTGGAGTTTACAACACAATTTGTGGTTATTTGGTTTGACAACCATAAAATATTAATATTTTAATCTTTATTTGGCTTTTTGGCCACTTGACCTTTTGAACTACTAACACTTTTATTATTGCTTAGCCCTCTTTAGCAACATGGCACCATCGTCATCGCCTACATCATCTTCATCCTCTGAAGATAAGCATCGAAGGAAGAGGAGCAAGAAATCCAGTTCCAATCGTTCCAAGAAACGTAGACTGGACTCATTGGAAGAAAAAGTTTCCGATTTAACTGCCATGCTGACCAAATTCATTCAAGGAATCAATGCGGATCACTCTGACGATCAGTCAATTGTTAGTGATGAAAGCGTGCGCATTCTACAAAAAGGACAAGCCACTGAGAATGATAAGCAAATTCAAGCTTCCAAGGTCTCAGATGGAAGTGGTCACAGTACCACAACGGGTATGACTGGTCACAGCACCAAATTGGTCAGTAACCACAGTGTTACTGTTGATTCCCAAGCAAATGATGACTGTTTGGTTCCTCCTGGAAATGGGAAAGGACCTCCAATCCATCCTGAATTGGCAAAAAGGTGGGAAGTCGTCACCAAAAAGGGATTGGTTAATGGTTAATGAGCGACAGTGCTCGCTTCTTATGTGGTACACAGTACCAACTATCGCTTCTTCGACGAAGGGAAGTGAAGACCAATGTAAAGGATTCTTCAATGGTGGAAATTCTCCAAAGCAGTCCGATTTACCCAGAGTTATTTGGTGCTGACTTAGCAACCCGTGTAAAGCAAGCTACTACACTTGCAAAAGTTGGAAAGGAAATGGTGAAAGCTAACAATTTTGCTAACATTTCAGCCCCAGCCCCTTCGGGTGAAACGGAAAAGTCACTTAAATCCAGTTACAAGAAGCCAGGCAATTCTTTAAACTGGAAACGCCCGCTTCGTCAGAGATCAACTCCATACCGGAGCGGGCGCCAATTCCAGAACCGGAAGTAATCCATTATCAACCTGTAAGTAAACCATATGCCGGCAGATTGCAGCATTTTATAAAACAATGGTTGAACATCGGAACAACAACAACAATTATTTAAATATTGAAGGGATACAAAATCCCATTCAGGAAATCTGAGGATTATCATTTGCCACAGTGTAAATCCCGTAAACAAATACCCGACAAAAATATGCATCTAGCAGTTACAGAACTGATCTCAATCGGTGCTATAGAGCATTGTTGTAAAGATCCAAAGGAGGTACTCTCTCCAATATTTTTGATACCCAAACCAAATGGATCTTATAGATTTATATTTAACCTGCGTGGTTTGAATAAGACTGTTAGGAACTCCCATTTTAAAATGGAAGACCTTCGTTCCGCAGCAAATTTAATGTACTCCAACTGCTACTTCACTAGCATTGACTTAAAAGACGTGTATTATGCGATACCAATCCATACAAAATTTAGAAAATACTTACGTTTTCTTTATGGTGGAAAGCGTTTTCAGTTTACGTGCCTCCCGTTTGGCTTGTGCATAGCACCAAGAATTTTTACAAAAACGATGCGACCCGTCGTCAAATTTTTACATATTAATCATTTCATCTTCTTATGAAGCCTCAAAGAAAGATGTTAAATACGTCAGAAGCTTCTTAGAATCATTGGGTTTTATCATAAATTACAGCAAGTCTGTCTTGGAGCCTGTTCAAATTATAAAGTTTTTGGGATTTGAACTGAATTCAATAGAAATGATAGTGTCACTACCAAAGGAGAAGCGATCTTTTATCTTGTCCAAATGTATGCAACTCATACGAAAGGATGTGTTTAGGATCAGACAATTGGCAGACATTGTCATTGGACTTCTTATATCGGCTCTCCCATCTGTGCCTTACGGATTATTACACACGAAGGTCCTAGAAAAGGAAAAATTCATTGCTCTGGAACTGTCCGCAGGACAATACAATGCCTTAATGTCAATAAATGACAAGGCTAAACAAGAAATTCAGTGGTGGCTATCAAAGATACCAAACTCAGTTGGGAAAATTAGAAACGATGCTTACGACAAGGTTATCTTTAGTGATGCGTCAGATACCGGCGGGGGAGCAGAGTGTGGAGGTGCCTCTACCGGTGGAACATGGAGGACAGAGGAGTCCAATCTTCATATAAATACAAAGGAACTTTTGGCTTGTTATTATGCGCTGCGATGTTTTGCTTACAAAAGCAAGAACATCCAGATCTTATTAAGAATCGACAACACGACTGCGTTGCAAAATGTCAATCGGATGGGCAGCATTCGATACAATCATCTTCATTCAATTACAAAAGACATTTGGAGCTTCGCGGAATCTCGTGAAATTTGGCTCAGAGCGACATACATTCCATCAGCGGAAAATGTAGTTGCGGATTTTCACTCAAGAAATTGTGAAATTGATATTGCTATATCATTAGAAGCATATAGGGGCTTAGTCGAGAGATTTGGTTTACCAACTCTTGATGCATTTGCATCATATTCAAATACCATAAGCCAGACCCATTCGCAGTGGCAGTTGACTCCTTTACAATATCGTGGAAAAATGAATATGTGTATGCATTTCCCCCAATAAGTATGATAACAAGAGTACTTAGAAAAATAAAACATGAATCTTGTTATGCAATTGTTGTTGTTCCGCGATGGGAAAGCCAACCATGGTATCCTGTTTTTGAAAAACTTTTAATTTCTAAAAAAGTAATGCTGGATTCTTATGATGGATCTATTATTTTACCTACTAGCTAGAACGAGTCAACAAACCAAGTATTCTGGATGGCCGGGCTTTTATGCGGAAAGTCTACTTGGATCGAGGTTTCTCAAACGCAGCGGTTGAAGTACTCTTACAGTCTCTTGCGAATTCTTCGTGGCAACAACACAACACAACATTTCGACAATGGCAAATTTATTGTTATGAAAATAATCTAAATGTTACGTCTGCGGATGTGTCAACAGTGTCAAGCTTCTTGATGATGTTTTATGAAAAATGGGCTCGCTATAGCTCCATTAATTCCGCACGGTCAGCTCTTTCATTGTTTTTATCGTCCCCTAATGGGCAACCGATAGGTACTGATGTAACTATCTGTAGACTAGTTAAGGGTGTAGGAAAAGCACGGCCTCCAAATCCACGTTATGATTTCACTTGGGATCCTAACATACTGTTAAATTATCTACGCACGTTGACACCGTTGGAAACACTATCAATCTTTTTGTTTAAATTAAAGTAATATCATTATTATCAATTGCAACAGCTCATCGTGTGCAAACGTTAGCTGCAATAAGAATTGACGATATTAAAATAGAAGAGTCTAAGATACAAATTTTAGTTAAAGAACAAATTAAGACATCAAGACCGGGCACCAAACAACCATGCCTGGTTCTTCCTAGGCTTGACTCAGACTTGGAAATTTGTCCAGTTACTGCACTGTTATATTATTTAGATCTTACGAAGTCTTATAGACCTGTAGACGAAAATAATCTTTTTCTGAGCTGTACCAAACTTATAAAGCTGTGTGTGCACAGACATTGTCTAGGTAGATAAAGTTTGCATTAGGCAAGAGTGGAATAGATACTAATGTTTTTAAAAGTCACAGCGTCAGACACTCTGCCACTTCTGCTGCAAACCGTGGTGGTATATCAATAGATAAAATCAGGTCACATGCAGGATGGTCAAACGTATTTGCTAAGTATTATAATCGACCTGTTGACACTTCCACTGCGTTTTCATTGTCAATCCTTAAGAAAAATTAATTATTGCGTGAACCCTTCGAGCTTTAAATAAAATAATTATTCTAACAATTCTATACCTTGTAGTGCAATACTACTGTTTATTTACAATTAAGCTAAAAATAATGACTACACGTTTTATCACTGATTCTCTAAACTACTGCAATTAGTTCAGAATTATATGATGTAGAGGGAGCGACGAAAGAAGTAAAATTAACAAACTAAACGAACTTACCTTGTGAAGTTCTGTTGTAATTTTACGATTGAGTCGCTCCCGAACACATCATACCCACCCTCCCGGTCGTTTCGACCTATCCCTTTTCTTTGTGAAAAACGTGGTCTTTAAACTAGAATAAGCAAGAAAGAGATTGAGCAGCCAGGTATACATTTCATTTTTTCTCAATCTCTAAAATGTGGTGAAGGAGACAATACTCCCGCGGAGATTGCAATTAGTTCAGAATTATATGATGTGTTCGGGAGCGACTCAATCGTAAAATTACAACAGAACTTCACAAGGTAAGTTCGTTTAGTTTGTTAATTCTTACGTATACGTATACATTTCAGCCAAATCGATGAGTTGCTGAACTCATCCACCTATAACTTTCGAACAGTTTGACCGATTTGGCTGAAAAGTATTCCCAGAGGTCCTCTTGAGTAGTACTACCTGTGTACCAAATTTCGTCCAAATCGGACAATGTATGTGACCAGGAGAACCATAACGGACAGACGGACGGACAGACAGACAGACAGTTTTAGTAAAACCATTACTTCGCTGAATGCTCTCGCTTCAGCTACGTAATAAACGTGTATTCCTCCCGTTTCCTCTCCAGGATTGATTGGGTTCGAAGATGGAGGATGTGGTATCATTACAAAAACTATTTTCCCATCACGCTAGTGAAGACGTGCGACTTGGACCCAACACGAAACTACCTGTTTTGCTCTCATCCACATGGAATATTAAGCAGTGGAATCTTTTCCAGTTTCATGACAGAAGGAAGTGAAGTCAGCAAAGTATTCCCAGGGCTTACCATTCATGGAATTACACTAAAATTAAATTTTATGATTCCACTCTTTAGAGAATGGTGCTTAGGCTTAGGTATGCCAAATTTATAAGGCTTTCAAGTCCAGAGCACGCCTCTACACTTCAATAGCTTTTACACAGAATTGCATGGATTGTAATTTGAGCACTTTTCTCTATTTCTCCATACTTTATAGGCTTATGCTCAGCAAGAAAGGAAAGTATGAGCTACTTGCTGAGTCACCCGGGTGGAGGTAAAATTATTAAAATGCATAACAATAAAGATACATCACAATACAGTGTATAGTTTTTTAAATGGAAACTTAATAATATGAAGGCAAAGCGGTGGTACTCGTTCCTGGGGGAGCTCCCGAAGCTTTGGAATCACATCCTGGATCATACGTCATTCAACTTAAGAGAAGAAAAGGATTTATTAAACTCGCTTTACAAAATGGGTGCGTGGGCTCTTTCTCCCAGTTTCTCTAGTTTCATGAAGAAACCATATATGAAATGTATGCATTTCTTGTAAATGATGCCACTTTTTTGCTTCCTTGCTTCTTGTTCAGTTCCTCATTGGTGCCAGTATTCTCCTTCGGTGAAACAGAAATTTACAGACAAGCCATCGACAATCCGGAAGGTTCATTTGTTCGTAAAATCCAAGATAAACTAACGAGTTTACTCACATTTGCACCCGTGTTATTCTTTGGAAGAGGAATTTTTCAGTATTCTTTTGGCATCCTTCCCCAAAGACGGCCAATTTTTGTGGCAGGTATACTAAAATTTGTTTACATAATATTCATTTGTAAGGTTCACTTCTTTTACCATATGAATACAGAAGTACTATCATAATGTTTGGGTTTCGTTATGCAGTCGGAGCTCCTATCCATCTGGAGAAAATTGAGAAGCCAACACAAGAGGATATTGATTCTTTGCATGAAAAGTACATGAAAGCTCTCTCTGATTTGTTTTATGCTCACCGAAATGAGTTTGCTGATCCATCTCACGAATTTAAAATAGTATAAATGAAGTTTACGGAAATGCAAACATATTCCGTTAGTAAGATGAATGATAGAAATACAAAACAGTACAAAGAATTACATATAATTCATTATTTTCATAGTTAATGATTGTAAAGTGATGTGCTGAGTAGATTGGGGCAATGAAAGAAGTATTTTAATGTTTGTTCATCTATAGCAAATAGTAAACTGAATTTTATTTATATCATAATTATTGATTATAGTACATTATTCATTAAATCATAAAATGGAACTCGTGAGCCCTTACACCAATGAATGAAAATATATAGTTTACAAATACCAAGAGGATCATTGCAGCATTCCAGTTTTCTCTTTTTTCATTTTCTGAATGGAACAAAATAATGATCTGAATGATCTTATTGCTTTTAGTCATGAACACTTTCAATAAACATTCATTACAGCTCATTTTCTGAGCGAAACATTTACCCTCGGGAAATTATCAACGACTTCCCCCGTCTCTAAACGAACATAATTCGTTCGGTTCCCCAAGTTTTTAATATCGAGCTCGATTACTCTTACTCCTCTAGTCCAAGTTCCATATCCACCATACCCTGAGTGCCTATTGTAGCAAACTTCAATATCCTTGTAAAAACAACACCAGGCGTTTCCTGTTCGTTAGAACAAGGGAAAAATCATCATTAGGTGAATCCTTTCTATAAGTTTTTCATGGAACATGCCTGCTTTTAGCCAAAAAGAAGCACTCCACGTAAAGTGTGAAATGCGGTTTTACCATGATCATGTCCAACGAATATGGTTTTCACTCCACCAGCCTCTGACAATGCTTCCATTATACCAGTATTATTATCCTGGGGGGTGACATCGTCATCTATAAAAGTCATGCTGGCATACAATATCGAATACATAATATAAATTAATTGGATTTGATAGAGAAAATGAGAGCATTTACCAAGAAGCCCGACGCATAACTGGTTCGTCAATACATTATCTTGAATGGCCACAAATTCTTGTCTGTTAAAAAATATGGCGTTGGCGATACTACTATTATTATCTGACCTTTATCGGATATGCTTCGTAAAAATACATAAAACTATGTATCTTGCATTACGGGGGTATATGAAAGAAGACAAGAGAAGGTAGCAAACCCCATTCAACTTGAAGTCTTTGACTTTCATTCCTAAACCAATCAACAACTCTCTGGTCGATGTAATGAGGCTGTTGGCCGAATTGATTACGACCACCCTGACTATCAAAGAACCACCATATCATCACAGGCTTCTCTTCTAGTGGTGAAGTATCGTTTTCAGCTGCGTATATTGGTATAAAATAGTTCGTTACTCCAGGTAGATCCGGCCTAACTTGTTTAGTGTAACACAAGTCCCCATAAGATTGCTCTGCATGAAGTAATTCAAGTCTTGTTAGATTTTCCCCTATATCATGGTTGCCATAAACAGATGCCCATCTGCATGAAGAACAAAAAAGCAAATACTACAAAATAATACTCTTCTTTCTCGTAGGAGTGTAAGTGCTGAGCTTTTACCTTAAGCCTTTTTCAACAAGGGGTGTTAGGAGAATGTGAATGTAATCTGTTGCATTGGGATACATTTCTTCTGCCGTCAGTTGATCTCCCGTGAATATAACAAAATCAGGATTTTCCCATCCTATTACATGTTCAATAACTTTTCTAGATTTTACATCGGCAGCAGGACCCCAGTCGGTATTCGGCGCTTCGCCATAATGTCTATAAGAGCATGTCAACTTTCATTGAATTTTATTGTACAGATCAATAAACTGTATATAGTATTGTAATTTCCATGAACTCATACAAATCTGCAAACTGTACAATCTTCAACTTTCCATTGGAGTCGAATCTCACAAGTGGCTGAGCTTTCGGTTGAGCACTTGACCTAAATCGGGAAGCAGAGCCGGAATTACAGCATGATGAAACTGCAAGGAATAGTATACCGACGACAAGAAGCAAAGTAGAAATCTGCCTCTCGCTTCGTCCG
This sequence comes from Orchesella flavescens, assembly GCA_964034955.1. Classification (NCBI taxonomy): domain Eukaryota; kingdom Metazoa; phylum Arthropoda; class Collembola; order Entomobryomorpha; family Orchesellidae; genus Orchesella; species Orchesella flavescens. The sequence goes on along the minus strand of OZ035955.1, from coordinate 16,719,025 downwards.
TTGGAATAAGACATTTTAGATTTAATTTTAATAAATTGAGTTGATGATCCGATATTGCATTATTTCTCTATTAGAACTCCTTCTAAAGGTATAGATACAAAAAACTCAACTGTTGCTCCGATTCACATTGGTAGATTAGTGACACCCACTGAGGTTTTATTTTACATGGTTCTCATATTTGGTTTGTTATGTGTGTATACATTATGTAACTTGAGATAACCCACGCGTACAGTATGATTTGCTGAGATGTGATATTAAAAATATATAGGTAAGATGTTGCAACAGGTCTTTCAACCATGTCTGTAACATGATCATGATATATCGTATATTGAAAATTATTATTACATAGATGCATACCAGTACCATACAGAATTACTTGGTCAATATTGGTCGTTCGTGTCATAATCCTTTTTCAAGCGTTTACAAGAGGAAACTGAATATATGTTAGGAAAATAAATGCTTCGGTTTATGCAAAACTGAGAATTGAGGACAAAGAAAATAAACTGATACCCAATTTTATTATTATTGGCTCAACGTTAACATATTTCATAAATGTAGGTCAAGTAATATTTAGTGAGTGATATCGTTGCATTATAGGCAAGTACCGTTTTTTCGAACCCTCTATGTTTGTGCGAAACAATTCAAATGTTTCGTATTATGTTAATCAAATCGATTTAAGGCTTATTATGAAGATGTGGGACACGAAAACCAAAAGGAACATAGAAAAGGAGTCTTGGGGAAAAATAACGACATTTTCATGAGCACCCACACTTGCCATTATTAAGGATTCGTGAGAATAATTATTTGCTAGCTTATGCCAATTTGACGCGTTTTTACAAATAGTGCAAGCTTGGTTCTAGTCTAATGATGAGCTGTTAGTGATTACTTTGTACTAATGAGGCGCTTATAGCTTTTATTTAAGGGGTCCTTCTTCGTGACGCGAACATTATTACTTTCTCTTTTCTATATTTTCATTGAATGCAACGGGTTTTGGATTTTGTTTGGGACTGGAAATTTGCCGAGACAGCAAAAATCACAAGGTGAGTTCAATATCACATCACAAAGATGAAAGCCCATCTCTCACACAACGACTGTCATCTTTAGGTGGGATTAAGTTTGTAGACTATAATGTATATGCACTTGAACATATTATACTTCTACAATATAGATGTTATAAAAAAGAATGACTCGGAGCTACAGGAGTATGTGAAACCAAAGCCGGAAGTATGTGACAACATTCCATGTATATGGAATATGGAAACCTTGCATATATGTATATACTATTATATCAAAAGATTTATTGTACCACGGTTTAGAAAACACCAAGACATGGAATGGAGCCCTATTAATAATGAGCCCCTTTCATATTACAGACAGCAATACTTAAGTAGCTGAAAAGAGTGGTGTACGTTTCATCTATTGTTGCGAGAATTCGAGAATTCTTCGAAAGGAAATACTACTACATACTATGCATTTTTATTTTCTGCTTTAACGTAAATGGACAAGTTGGTTAATCAACTATATCGTATATGCAACAATTCAGTTAAAACTGTATATTTGACGACAGACAAATGTCATGTTAAGCAGACGGACAGATTCAAGAAAATTTCTTCCCTGTGTGAAAAAAATCCAAATAAACCAAAAATACATAGATGCGCATGATACAAACAAGCAAACAACAGTTTCATCAGGCGAGGACAGTGGAGGACACCCAACAAGTGAATATAAACCTAAAAAATTCTAAATGGCAAAGTATGCTGGAGGCTGGCTGCAACAAAATAAAGCATTATTACTACTCCATAGTACTTACATATACTTTTAATCTAAATGGAATTTTCCAGATGTCGAAAAACTAACAAAAAAGTATCACAGTGAAAGTTTACTCACAGCTACGTGCAAAAAAAGACATACAAACACTGACTGAAATTGCAATGTACAATGTTGCCCCAAAAGTCTTACATTATTAAGCCGTCAGTCAGTCGGCAACTGTAGTAATTCCCTTAGGACTTCAACTGGTACCGCTCTACTGGTAAGAAACGGAATGTTGAATTCAAGGACTTTTCCAGTTCCTCTCACACAAAATTCCTTCAACTTTCCATCAAACAAGTGCTCACAGTAAGTTTCTTACATGCATGCATTTTGTATTTTTCCCAAAAGGAAAATATAAATGTCACACATTCCATTAAACATTTAAAAGGTCTGATAACCAAACTACAAACCCATCTCTAAAGCTTCAGTTTAGAAAACAAACTATTTGTTAGTTTTCTCATTTTCTCTTGGTTCTCAAAAAATCTCATTAAAGTTTATAATCTACATGTTTGATCGTACTACACGAATTAGATTGGGATAGGCTGGTACAGACTGGTGGCAGTGGCATCCTGGAGAAAAAAGGCAGATTGCTAAGTTTAGGTATAAAACACAGGCACGCCACGCCAACGACTACAAAACTTCAATACAAAAGGAATGACAGGAGAGGAGGACATTGATGAAGAGAAAACAAAGAGATAAAACGAGAAGAGAAAGTACCTTTTTGGGGATTTCCACTATATATGCAAAATACAATAGAAAAGTGTAGAAAGAAAGTGATTTGCAGCAGCATCGATTGGTTATTGTAAGAAAAAGAGGATTACTTTCTATTGAAAGTGGGTATGTAGAGCATAGTGTTCCCAGCGCGGGCTTCAAACCTTTTCTACATGCAAGAAAAAAGTGGATTTGTTTATTTAGATAACAAAAATTATCATTTGCATGTGTAAGTGCACTAATATATACATATTATTATACAGATACACAAACACAAGTGAAAGCACTTCCTGTTGTTGGTTGTGTTTTTACTAATACCCCCAATAATTTGTTTGTCAGCTTGTTATTTTTTCCATTATGTTTTGTAAGCTTTTGTTGTGAAAAAAAGGGTTTTTAAATAAAAAGTATACAAGTGAGCTTAATTTGGCAATAAAAATAAATAAAAAGGGATGAAGAATAAAGAAAGGTTGTAAAATATCTTTGTACTCATTATTTTCTGATGATGGTATGATATGACCTTGAAATGTGATAATACGATCTTGTGTGTGTGAAAAGTGCTCCAATTAAATACTCACCAGTTCTCCTGACTGCTTCCATTCGTCTTCTTGAATTTTATTATTGATTATCAAACTTAAAGGTTGTGAAGGCTGAAGACTTGAAGTCGGTGAATTTGTAGGAATCGATTTTTAGTCAAAAGTCAAAGGGTGTGTGTTTGGAAGGTCTGACGAGTGGGATCCGTAATCTGCAGACAATCTGCTGCCCGGATTAAATATTTTAAGAGTAAGATTATCTACAACTGATCCAATCCACCGTACTATAATCTTTCAGTTGAATTAGTGGCCACATGCATTAATGATATTTCATTTTCTTATATTATATTTGTAGATGCATAGATATAGAGCACTGTCGAGGAACCTGTTTTTAGTTAGCCCGAGTTCAACCAGAAATTGTGCTAAATCTGGGAGAAAACTTTTAAATACACCGTGGCTCCGCTGCGTATCCTCATCATTGAGACTCCGAACTGATGGACCAGGTTCCTACAAATCGATATCAGAAATTCTTAATGTTACTTCCAGTGGAAAGCCAGACACTCCGGAGGATGCTGTTGTTGAGCATGACCGTATTCGGGAAGTTCAGTCGGCATCACACCATTCTGGTCCAGGTGGTATTACTAAATCGGGAATTATTTTAGGAATAGAAACATCTGCAGATGATACAGGTAAGGGATGATGATGATACATATTTGCAGTGAGCAGTGAATGCTTTAAATAGTCACGGACCCTTGAAAAGGTTTCTTTATTTCATTACAGGTGCAGCAATAGTCACGACAGATAAGAAAATTTTAGGAGAAGCATTAAATTCCCAACTTCAAATTCATTTAAAGTAAGTTTGCGAAGACAAATGAGTACGTTATTAATAAATTATTATTTGACCCATTCACCCATTGATCATATTCAACCAAACACGCCTGTTTCTATGTATTATTCCTTCAATTTATAAAATAGAATAATTATTTCATTCGAGTTTTAATTTTTCTTAGCCATGGTGGAATCATACCTCCTATAGCGAAACACCTTCATGAACAGCATATTGGTAGAATCTTGAAAGAGACCATGAACCAAGCAAAGGTCACGGTTCATGATCTAGACGCTATTGCTACCACAGTTAAACCCGGTATTCATCATTTTAATCTGCATTAAAAATCCAATCCAGATTCGTGTTTTGTTTTTTTGCATATTGTTAATTTTTAATTTCAGGACTCTCATTATGTTTGTTGGTGGGAATGAAGTATGGAAAAAACCTTTGCATCGAAGGAAACAAACCATTCATTCCAGTTCATCATATGAAGGCTCATGCTCTCACATGCAGAATGTTACACAATGTGGAGTTTCCATACATGGTGCTTCTCGTTTCTGGTGGGCATTGTCTTCTTGCTATAGCCAGGTCAATCGAAGACTTTGATATTCTCGGAAGGTATGTTTTAAATAGTATAAACATCTGTGGAACAAAATGTCAGATTGTAGTCGTAAATGTTCTTTTTCTTTCTAATTCCAGTACAATTGATGATGCTCCAGGGGAGGCGTTTGACAAAGTAATTTGAAATTCGATAAGTAATAATATTTTTACGAGTTGCAGTCAGTGTGCAAATTATTGTTGCTTGTTTGTTTTTAGACTGCTCGTCGGCTAAAACTTAACAATTTAAAAGAAGGATCGTCTCTATCCGGTGGGGCAGCAATAGAACATTATGCCACCAAGGGAAACCCAGAAGCATTTCAATTTCCTACACCAATGTATAAGTATCGGGATTGCAATTGGAGTTTTTCGGGGTTGAAATTCATAGCACTGCGTCATATTCTCCGAGAAGAAAGAAAATATGGTGAGTATGTCTGATTGATAAGTGTTGTATGACTCTTCACAGTACTTTTATATCTTATTGTGTCTTTTGTGCCAATAATATATAACATGTGCCATAATATACTATGAAATCCGTGTTCCATATTCCTATAAATATCCCAATGTCAAACTGGTATAGAATTGTCAAGTTGCCAAATGTATCCTAGACAGAACTTATTTTGCCCTACTCATTGTCTGTAGAATGTGATGGTGGTGACGTTATACCTACGTACGCTGATCTTTGTGCCAGTTTTCAACATGCTGTAACAACGCACCTGTGCAAGAAAATTCAACGTGGAATGATTTACGCTGATATGCGTAGATTGTTACCAGAAAGCAACAGGATACTTGTAAGAATATTATTTCCTTTTATGTTGTTTTGTAGGTCTCATTTCAGAACTCCAACTTCAATTTGTTGTTTGTTTTAGGTTGTGTCAGGAGGTGTAGCAGGCAATGACTATGTTAGGAGAGGAGTAGAATTAGTCTGCCAGGAAATGAATTACAAAGTAGTATGTCCTGAAAAAAATCTCTGCACTGACAACGGTGTGATGATAGCATGGAATGGTGTCGAGAAGTGGAAACAAGGCATTGAAATTATTCCACCTTCTCAGTTGGATACTGTAGATATTGAACCAAAGTAAGTGAAATACATAGATGTTACCTTGATATAATATTAACGACCTCAGTCAGTACACGCAACATGCCGTCACCTAATAATAATGAATCCTGTTGTTGCTGCTGTTTATTACAGGAGTCCTATTGGCAATTCCCTTCAAGCTGACATTCGCCAGTTAAATATCAAATGCAAGAGAATTAAGATGAGCCAGCTTTACGAGACGGTAGGGGAAACCTCTGCTACTACACCGGCAGCATAAAAACTTGTGTCATTTTGGTTTGGCTCACCAACGCAGCTCATCAAGATGATGAAAGTAAACTAGTAGATCGGAACTTTGTAACTTCTCATGTAAATCCGAGCACATGATACTCTAGCTATATACTTGCTCACAAGTTGTAGTTTGCTCGTGGGCAGTGGACTGAAGAATTTTATTGGTATCCTCTTACATACATTAATCAGTTCTTCTGACTTTTGAGATAGCCAAGATACTTTTTACACCAGTTTTGATGTCCTCTATGTATATTTATAAAATCATCTAGTCAGTCACTAAATTAGAACATAGGACATAGGTACGCCAATATTTATTGGCTAGATGTAATAATATTGTATTGTATAACGAATTCGTTCTGGGAATCCGTAATTTGCCTTCCGTTATGATAAAGATTCAAGCTAGTCAACGACTCCATGTAACAATAATTGTGAAAGAACGAATTTTGAATATTTTATCTTGGGCAAACACATAAAAGAATTTAAATCGGATTCAAAAGATAAGCAGAATATATTGAATGTGATCTCATTAGTTTAAATGTGCGTCACATTTTCAAGTTTTAGATACCTGTGATTATGATGACTAGGTAAGCTTTGATTGTTTTATCATGTTATGACTATTCGGTTTAAGATTTATTGTCCTTTTATCAACTCGTGTGTTAGCAAATATTTACTACTAGTAGTTATCAATATAGTTCTCTACAATTTCTACATTACAATAATTTTACTTTTTGAAGAGAATGTAGTTAAAAAAAAGAATGAAGCCTTCCAAGTCAAAAACAGTATGTGCCATTTGGAGCTATGTATTTCAAGAAAACGAAAATGTAGCTAAAGTTAACTTGTAGCTGATAAAGCCATAAATGTGCACAAATCATAAAGCGTTAACATTGAGAAATCTCAATCACACAATAATGCAGGACAATAATACTTTTTGAGTAATTTTAATCGTTCACAATATATAAGTAATAATTATATCAATCAATAATTGTTCTGTGTATAAAATGTTTATACAACATGTGTGTGTCATAAAGTTATGATATATTTATTGTTAAATTGTCTTTATAGAAGGATTTTAGTGTTCATTTATGCTGTAAATTACGACGCGACACATTATTTGCAATAAGCCACAAACAAGCAAATAAGGTTTTAGAGCCGAGGTGAAAATAATGTTTTGACTGACAGTCATAAAATAATTACCCGTTGTATTGTATTGCCACACTTTTGACTTTGATGGAGATAAAGATATGCAGGAACAAAATTGACTGTAGCTAGTATTGTCAATATGCCAATGTGGTGTAATAGTGTTCATTTCAAATCTAATCAAAAGAAATTTGACTGTGTCAAGATGTGACTAGACACATTAAATGTACACTAGGAGGAAACAAAACAGTAATGATGTGATTAATGAGTAGTAAAGAAATAAATAGCAAAATTGAAAATAGTAACGAATAATATTGCTCTATCGTTCGAGTTTATTTCATTCGTTAATTTGCTAATTGCTTTTGAAATTGCGTTATTATCTTAACCTCTTATACTATTCCATATTCACTTACAACTTTAAAAGGGCTTACACTACATATAATACAATACTTATCGATGATAACAGAGCATCAAAATCCGATGGGAAATTACTTTTTCATTTTTGGAAGTCTTCCCTTATCCATCTTCTCTCCCTTTTTAACCTCTTTCTTGGATGACGACCCTTGTTTGACAATATCTTCGTTAGGAATAACATGAAATTGTTTTCCTTCCACGGTTGCTTTATGCTTGAAAGTTGCTTCATTAGAGTCATTGATCGCCTTCGTCACTGCAGCATTAAGCAAGTCCCTCTTTTGTTGCGCTGGTCTATCTGTAGATTTACAAAGATTAAACTCAAATGAAATGTTTCTTTCGTGATAACCTCATTTCAAATTGACCGGAAAGGAATGGCACACTTACTTTTCTTCTGAACATCTTTGGGTTTTGATATCGCCTTCCTAACTTTTGCTCCGTGAGGCAGTTTTGCCTTCACCTTCATCTTTCCTTGAGGCATTTTGATGATAAATAAAATGGTTCTGAACAACTGAAAGGAAAAAAACTTGCAAGGTTTAAACAGTTAAAGAATTAAACGCTTTGACTTCAACTTCCTAAAACAAACAAACAGATGCACATGTGGATAATATATGCATGTGCGTGCATGTACTGCAGGTTACAGAATAACATGCACATACTTTGCGCTTCTGCTTTCTCTAAAAGCTCTTCTCAATGACGGCATCATGGTGCAGCTTATTATGGCCAATACAAGAAAGAGTTGCGTTGTTGCGTACTTTGTTCTGAGTCTCACAACGGTCCTTCTGCTTTCTTCTTGTCTGTTAATGGCCATATATTTTTCAGCTCTTTATCAGAGAAAGGGCGAGACAAAAAGTAGACCTAGATCTGAAGTTTAGCTTCTGGGTTGGATGTCACGTTTTTCTTCTCCGGTTATGTACTTTTTTGTTCCATACAAGAATGTTACACATATTCATGAAAAGTATTTAGGGCTAAAGATTTCTTTGTTTTGCCTTGCATTTGCATGTTTTCTTTGTCTTTGGTGCTGAATGTTAATGCAGCCTGCAGCTGGAGAGAATGTCTATACTGCGTTTATATACTATTGCCGACATATATATGTATCTTACGTCACCTATGACGTTGGTACTATGTATTAGTACATCTTTTCTGACTTCTAGTTGGCTCTCTGTTTTCTGGAGAATTGTAAGCAATGCGTCATTTGAGTGTTTGACGAAGGTTTGTATAATAACAAGCGCACGAGTAATGTCTAAAAACTAAAAAACCAATACGAAATATATTTTATATGATGTTTGAGACTTGGGTCAAAGTTTCGTAACAAAAAGACAAATAACTCTGCATTCACAACCAAAGTTCCGGACATTTCAACATGTCTGATAGCCACAAAAAACAGGCGTGTCAAACTGACTGAATGAAAAATGATGATTATCGTTGGCTGATCCTAAATTATCCCTTAATTATTGTTAGTTAGTGCACGTCTGTCTTTATGTGACGGCATACCCTCGCCATACATTGAATTCGCTCATGTCTGAGCTACTAGTGAAGTGACTATGACTATATAGTGCCACTATTTTCTATTGTTTCTGTGATGAGAAATATTTAATGGTAATTGCTAATTGACTTCGTTTATGTACAATTTACTTTTGACATTTTCGAGGCATCAGAGGCCAATTTGCATTTCCCAATAATACAAAATCTATATTTAAAATCGAGTAAAATATGCATTTTTAATTACAAAATGAGCGTAAATGTTAGTTTCAGTATAATTCACACATAAGAAATCAGCAAACAATTTGTTGTTGACTGTGACTTTCGATCTAATTCGATTTTTGTGTCGTCGCTTCGAATACAGAACATGACTTTATATCATGATATCATCATCCTAATCCCAATCCATTATCAAAAATCTATAAAACGGACTACCATGTATGTGTGTGGAGAAGGTATACGTACATAATTGAATGGGGCAAAGCAATCTTTGAGTAGTACAAATACAAATATAATATGACACAAAGTTGTCTTTTACAATTTTGAATGCCCAGTTACGAATAAACTTACGAAAGTATAACCTTTCGTGTCCTTTGCCAGTAACTCTGGTACGAAACCGATATAAAACTAGAAATTAATACTTTACGTATTTCATATAAAAACTGAAAGACTATCCGCACAGAAATAGAACTTCAACAAAGCAACGTGATGAAATAAAAGGGGAAAATTCCTGTATTGTCTTACAAAATTCCCTTTCACATACAGTATATAATCTCTCTGTGTAATCACAAGGGTTGACGTAGTTTAAGCCTAAATCTTTGCACAATACATACGTTGCGTTATCATTGCAAACTTTCTATTCCCCCCAGTCCCCAACCTCATCCACGTAAACAAAACTGACATTAATGCTCTCAATTTTCTCTCTTCCTCTCTGTAAGTCTTAACAAAAATGGTTGCTTTTCCTGGCCTGTAGTATTGCTGTATTGTATTATTCACCACAGTAGTCTTTCTCCCCTATCCCATTTATTTGTTCCAAAAAGTTTTAGTGTGGAATTCTAAACCGTTTCAATATTGACTATGTTAAATTATTAAATCATGTTTGAAATGTCAACAGAATATTTTATTACTCCATTCAGCCAACCAACACCATTTCTTCTTTCTCTTTTTTCACTATTGAAACCCTGAATGTACGCCAAAAATTGTATTTCCAATTTAAAGACACAAAAGACGTTATGCAAATATGTATTCAGGAATTGTCTATTCCTAAAGTATAATTTGTCATTTTGACAGTTCGTAAAAAACATATTTATTCATTTCCTCTGTAAGGAAACTGTTTGAAGTATTATAAAGTTCAGTTTGAAGCTCAAACGATCGATTTATACAAAATATACATTATCAATTTTATCCAGACAATTTTAGTATATTCATGCTTTTTTACCGGTAAACTAAGCACTTATCGAGTAATTCTATTTCTTTTGACTTCTGACTATCATGTACAGCTGCCTTACATTGTCGAGACAATCAACATCAACCAATCTAATTTCTCAGTGACCATATGGGGCTTTATGAGGCATTTCATCTTGGATCCCACATATAGCTAAAGCAGAAGTTAAGTGTTTTTGCTCATTTCTGTCTTTCCTCTCCAAAACAAGTACAAGTCTTTACAGAACGGAAGATATTATTATACTTGTCTTTGGGTGAAGAAAAAGCAGGCCAAGAAAAACCAGAATATTTTTCCAGTGTTACACACCAGACAAGTTGAGTTTGTATGTGTGACTGAGAGGGGAAGAGTGAAAGAGTTTTGTGCAAAATACATCGGCATCCGACCGAGGGCTTGGCGACTTAAGCATGTTGCAGTTGCGGACTTTGCAGTAAGCAAGCACCGTTTACTTAAATCAAGTTCCCTTTTTTCTAGCTTTCACATTTCGCAAGAAAAAAGTAATACTGATGTGGTAGCTGAGCTTGAGCCGATGCTGCATTAACTGTATATGCATATTATACGAGTAGACGAATGGGCAACTTTGATTGTACAACGTCGTAAGATATAGATAAAAAAAAAGAAGCTCGACTACTCCAGAATGGTAGAAATGGAAAACTACCATTTGCACTAAAAGATATCCATCCACTGTAATACAAAAGTCTTTCCTTGCAAATGTAAGTTAACTAGAGAGAAAGCAAAGTTGAGATATCTTATATAGTTGGAATACTGCTGGTCTGGTTTAGTTGGTGGCAGCAGGAAAAGTGTACTAATACTACTACACTACAAGCGAGTATAGAAGTAGTGCATGATGATATGATGAGGTTATTACACCATGTGCACGTTCAATATTTATTATTGATCCATGGTGGTGGTAGGGTTTGCCTTTTATTTCTTATGTCCTAGAGAGACTGCGACTACACATAAAAATGCTTGTATACATATATTATATATATACTAGTGAGAACATCAACCGGGTCTCCCTCACTTTACCTGCCTAAAGCTGCTTTCGCTATTGCTTTCATTTTATACCAGGAAAGATATGCTTAGGAAACTTTGCGTATTTCTTTTCATAATGTTTGGTGAAATTCCTACATTTTCTGATTCCAGCCAGCAGTAGGTTGCTGCCCATCGGAATAACAACACAAGGGCAGGTACATTACTGCATGCATAATATAGAAAGTGGAGAAAGGATAAAATAAAAGGGAATTAAAGAGACATAACGAATTTCAGATTTTCTTCCTTTGTAATAAAACGTGCAAAAAACATACCGTATCAAAATGAAAAAGGTGTAGTGCTGCTGGCTATGTATATTATAATAATCGTTTACTACTATGTATACATAGAAGCAGGGCCAATTTTATTGCTAAAACAAGAAAGAGAAGAAAGAGGTGTCTGTAAAATATAAAGTATCACTGCCGATCGGGGATCGTGGAGTGTAGTAGTGATTGTGAGCGCCTTGATAGCGCAACATTAAAAAGGTAGAAATAGGAAACTCATTATTTAAAACAAGTTATACATAATATATATAGGAAGGTATAGTCGATTGGAGTTTTTTAGGCACACTTTATTTTTAATTTGACTTCGACTTTTGTCATTGGAGATAACCCACTTTGACTTTGGAATTATTATTGTCAATCTAAATGTTTCCTGGTCTGCCTATATTCTTTCAGAAAATGGAGTGAAACTTGACGGTAGAAGGAGTGAAAATTTTTGGTGCAAACTTTCACAGCAAAGAGAAAGAAGCCGTGATCGACATAACGGGAAAAACGTTCCTTGTACACTGTAGCCCTTAAAATAAAGTCATAACTGTGAATAATATCAGTTTGAAACCTAAACATGTACCAATACTACAGGTAGTAGTAAAATACGTAGGTAGTGGTAGCTACACAATTTTTTGGTGCTCATCTCATAGCCACTGCCCCTCTTAGATCTTTCCCACTAATACCATTCATTGTTTCCTTTACTTTGTAGGATTAAATGCTATTTTTTCTAACGAAGAAAAAGTTTTCAATAAAGGTTTCTAATTAGTACTTTACAATAATCAACCATGCAATACTTTGAGAAAATTACCGAAACGACTATTCTTGTCTCCGCGACGGCGGCTTCGGCTGTGGCTGTGATTGCAGTGTATTATGTTTTCACCGTGTCACAGGTTAGCCAAATTTTGCTAAAATACGAGAATTACGAGATATTGTGATAAGCATAATGCATTTGATTAGAAATAAGTCAAGTCTGTCGAAATACCTGTGCTAACGTGCTATGAATGTTATCTTTTGCAGAAACCTAAAATTCACACTAGCAATAATAGGATTAGAAGCTTTCTACGAAACCACGTTAAAATCTTGGAGGACAAGTACTATCCGTCAATCTACTTTTGGGAGGGAAGGCTTCAGTCTGTGATGGGCCTGCGACTAAGACTTTCCCCCACTTTCAAGCTGCCTTATCGACGGGAAATTGTTCCCTTGTCAGATGGGTAAGCAAAAAACTTTCTCACATTGTTGCTTCACTTTGAAACATGTGTAGAGTAAAGAAAAGATGGGAATTAATTGGTCTACAAATCCTGTGTTCTACTGATTAATTTATTAAGCATTCAACATGTATTTTGCTCCTTTTATACTTACATACTTGTGCGCCCAATATATTGACGACATGAATGGCAAGTTTACTCCTTGCGTGTTTGCTCCAAACAAAAGCAATCTTCGTGTGTACTAATGTAATAATGATATTAATAGCCATTGTGCTTCTATTTTGTGTGTAAATATTTCTCCAGTGGAGAGGTCGGCATTGACTTCATGGAACCGGATGGAAAAAACGTGAAAGGGTATGTGCTTACTTATTTCAGTAGTAAGTTCATCAATGTCTTGTTTTCCTCCCTAGACATATCTCATGTACAAATTTTAAGGCTTACAAAATTTCATGCGTTTTCTTACCATCGCATACTGCTGCTGTAATGTGCTGCTAGTATTGATTATTTATGCACATCTACAAGTGCTCCGTATATCCACATGCCACAAGCCCATCACATGTCTAATATACTGCCACATTATGGTGGCAGACAGAAAGCACTTAATTTGTTCTTGCATGATTTTGAGTCACTTTTCATATTATGCTCATAAAGTTCTTAATTTGCTCTCTTCCTTAACTGCTTAATTATAGGTTGGATACTAAAATAGAGCACTTTCTTTTATCCCTGCACGTGTACACATCCTTTGCAATTAGGTTCATGATGAATGCATCATATTACCCTTGCCTTGGTCAATTTTTCTTATCTTTAGAAAAGCATAGTAAAAAAAAGTAGCAAAGCTATTTACATTTTTGCAGACCTTCACTCAAAGTCTTCCTTCTACCGGGGCTTACTAGCTCTTCCCAAACATCCTACATCAAAACGCTGGCTATGACATGTTTAAAAGCTGGAGCTACCGTCATAGTCTTTAACCATCGGGGTCTTGGAGGCGTTCCAATTAAGGTTTGTGTGTCCATTCCTTTATAATTATGATAATAAGTACTTTAACTCTCACAACACATATTGTGAATGCTAAAAAACCACAAGATACAATAGGATTGATGATTCACGATTTGATCGTTTGTTCTGATATAAATATCCCTCGATTCCAATAGACGCCTCGTCTTTATTCTGCTTCAAACTGTGACGATGTGAGCGAGGTGGTGGCCTACTTGAAGAAAAAGTACCCAGGTGAACGCATGATTGCTATTGGGACATCAATGGGAGGGTATATTTTACTTTCAATTTAATGTACACATTTTGGGAAGGCAAAAGTTCCATAGATTTTGGAAATGAAATTTATTAATTTGCACAGAATGGTCTTCTGCCAATACATAATACAAAATCCTGAGGAAGCAAGGGAAACTTTCATTTGTGCAATGGCTATTTCCATTTGTTGGGATGCAGTAAATGGGGTAGCAAACCTGGAAAAGCCTTTTGTTAACCATTACATCATCAACTATGGCCTGACTCAAAATCTAAAGTTTCTATCAAAAAAGTAAAACAACCAATACTTTTAAGTTTCTACGATTTCCCCAAGATTTAGGATAGAGCATTAAAATTTGAGAGTGCATTTGTTGCAGATATCGTGAAGTGCTAGAGGTTCGGGATTGTTGGGATTTCAACAAAATTTTGAGAAGTACCAACTTGAGAGAATTCGACTCAAGCTTTACTGCTCCCCAGTTCGGTTTCCCCTCCGCGCTGGATTATTACAAATCAGCAAACATTGTTGACGACACAGAGAAATTCACAATTCCTGTGTTCGGCTTCAGTGCAGCGGATGATCCAATGCAGCCTATTGAATGTACGTATAATTCCTTTGGTTGCTTATAATTGCGTATCACTTGACTTTCAGGATATATTCAAAAGGGTAAAATCCTATGCATATTATACAATTATTAGGCCTGCCAATTGAACAAGCCGAATCTCAAGGATCCAATCTTGCCATGATTGTTACAATGCGAGGTGGACATTTAGGATTTCTCGAAGGACCGTTACCACTTAGAAAACCATTCCACTATTTGGAACGTGTTGTAGGGGATTTCGTACATGCTGTGCGCTTGCACGGAGAAGAAATGCGTGGGGATAAAGAAATGAATGATAATAATTCTACATGTAACCACTGGTAAATGATATATGGCAACTTAATTTCCAACGTATTAGCTATTAGGCATGTGCAAGTTGAGCCCCCTTCCAACCACTTTCGAAATTCCTTTAAGTTTCAAAAATCAAATTAACTGTGGGTGGGAAAATAATATATGCTTTATATGATAATATTATCGCACCAGCAGCGGTAGAGATGGAAAGTCATTCCCAGGAATAATGTTTTTTTAAAGTTTTTTAGTGATAGAGTTGATGAAAGTCCGATATTTTGAAATTGTTCTAAACTCATTCATATTATTATTTTTCACCCGCTTGAAAAGGTAACGTGAGGTGGAGAAAATTAAAACCAGTATGGGTGGAGCAGCGTTGACAATTCTACATAAAATACATTAAACTGCAGGGTTCAATAACTTAATCAACACGGTACTCTGCTACTAGTCAAGTCAGTCGAGAACAATTTACGAAATCTGGCCCATACAAGCATTGTGTTGGTACTTATAAATGAAAGGCCATTTAATAAAAGCTTTCCCACCTCACATACCAAAGTAAAGCATTCCAAAGCCAAGATCTGGTATTTTCAGGTCGAGGTTGAGAGGAAAAAAACGTGACTGCACTGCAAAATAATCAATAATTGCCATACTTGACTACAAACAAGGATCAGAATGAAGATATATATAGCATGAAAAAAAGCAAAGCAACTTTCACCAGCATAGTGCATTCATGCATACATACATTTGTGTATGCAATTTATATACGTATTAGTAAATCCAATTAAGAAACGTACAAATTTGTACACGAAAAGGCCTGTACTAGGTGTGTATGACGCAAGTACGATTGACGATGGTGTCCTTTCAATGCCCCATGGAGGTATAAAACAAAGATTTCCAATATTATCTTTTTGTATGTAGCACAGAATTAACCAAATATATCTTCGCCTAACAAAGTGTTATTGTGCATAAGAAAACTACTTTTACTTTTTAAAATACGTAACGGTTTGTAATATCATGTTATCATCATAATCATTTCAAAAGGCAATAACTATGAACTATACTTACTATATTATAACGTACTACACGCCTAATGCATTTATAAGACAGCAAATAATAACTAATGTTAGTTATCGTTTCGTACTGAACAAATTCTATCACACATGTGACATAATGTAAGTTTACTACAGATAAATAGAATGATAATGAAAACATGATGTCAGATGTAGGCTAGACGTGTGAAACCAAATTTTATAACAATATTCATTAGAATTTGTAAACGTGCAGACGTTGTAAGACTTGCGTATTTGTGAAACTGTACTGAAATAGTTTTACTTAAAGGTAGGGTCTGCAAGAGACATGAAATATGAATGCATTTGAAATGGCAAATAATTATTATTACATATTTCATTTCTGGGGCATGCAATTTTTAAAGTAGTTTATACCCTTTTGTCCTTAGATTTATGAAATAGGTTTCAGTAACTTCGAAGGTTTTTTATTGGTCGATAAACTGTTTAACATGCCCTTTTTTATAGAATTGTAGCATGATTAGCATCTAATTGAAAAGTATATGCCTAAACTCTACGATTTATAAAACTGGAATTTATATACTCTTTACTAGTACACATGATATATGCCATGTAAATCTGTAGATGTAGGATGGACTTCCCTAACCGCAAACCAAACCTACTCTCTACCTTCTAGTATACCTTTCCTGTCTACTAGTTGCTGTGTAGCCTAAAATTTTAACGTGTAAATGAATTTTCAATAGAATCAAATTTGTAAGGTTTATTTCAATTCAATCCTTTTACAATTTTTTTATCCCACATTGAATCGATATTCAATTGGTGAATCGCATAGGTGATCACCTCGGCACGCTAGGCTTAGCTTATACCCCTATGGAGGTGGGGGAAATTTATACCCCTAAGGCAACGCGAAGCGTTGCCGAGGGTCAAAAATTATACTGAGCCTCGGAAAAGCGTAGACTCGTGTATAAATTGATGCGTGATCTAAAATTTACAGCTTAAAACTGTTACTATTTGCCACAAATGCTTATATTTGTTGCAAATTTATTAAAACTCTCTCTAAAATTGCAGCAAAATAGCATTATTGGAGCAAAAATTTTCTGCGTGAATTTTTAGAACAGATTTTCGGGGTATAAAATGCCGGCCGCAGGCCGGCTTTTTATACCCCTTTTATACTCCCTGGGGTAGTCAGATTTATACCCCCCTGGGAAAAGTCGAGGTGATCACCTAAGTGAATCGTATTTTGATCTTCTAGTCTAGATTTTTTTTACACTCACAAAGTCAAAGTATTTAAAATTACTACTGCTACTAAATCGACACTTCTTTCAGTTTCTTCCTCTTCTTCCTTCCTTGTATATAAGTCTACTTATTCAAGTTGTCTATAATTTTCTTCCTACTACTGGGGAAGAGGAAACACAGAAAATATAATCACATAATAAAGCATATAACACTTATACTATTAACACATTATGTATCAACATATTCAACATCAACTGCTACTGATCGCTTCAAACTAAAAGAGCCTTTCTTAACTTATACAAAATGCATTTACACATGCGTGAAACTTATTATATATTATGATCAAGAAAAAATACATGCTAAAGAGTGAAAAAAAATCAAATGCCATTTGCAAAAGATGTGCTCTAAAAACATAACTATAGGGAAAACATAAGTAATGAACTGTTATCAATATTGTTAAGACAAGATATATAGAATGTTAGAGTAACAACATACAGTGGAAGAAGGTGATCTATGACATATACATTAAATGCCATTCAGTAGGTTAAACATGAAAGCATAAGAATACTATTATTATGAATTGTAAAAGATTTACCAGGTATCAACTATTGTGCGTAGATTTAACAGTGAAATCATGAAACCGTTTGGTGCAGACGCAGACAGCGTTCTTTAGAAAGAACAGGTAAAAAAGATAATTCTCATCGATAGAACTAAATTGACAAAAAAATTACACTATAGTTGCTAGTTGAACACAATCGGCGAAGGTTTTTTGATGTTCATGAACAAGATAGACTACAAAAAAAATCAAGATAACATAATAAAATATTACGAGCAATAGTATTGTTACATTCTAAATCTTTTACATACATTTTCGATTTGAAATGTTTATATGAGTTTCAATTTGATTTATTGCAATATTTTGCTTACAAAACGTGTTAATTGAATACAGTGCGTTTTCACGACAAAATTGCAAGTATTTTTATGTTTGTACTTTAAATAAGTTACTTAAATTATTCCACACAAAGGAAAATTGACGGTAAAAATACTATATTATAATTGATTCGTTTCGTCAACATAAGTAATGTTATGTCCTATTATAATTAACAAACGTTGTTCAAACTGTAGTAAAGTTGTGTTACATCGACTGTGATTTTAGTGCACTTAAGAGGTTTTCACAATGTTGTGTGACTGCTTATTACCCGTTATACTAAATAATAGAGTGCTCAAATACAATTCATTTTCTTTGCAGACAGTAGTAACATACTGTATTAAACATATAAAGATAAATACTAGAGAACCAAACAGTTATTGGACCTTTTATTTCATTTGGCAAATACAAAAAAAGATCATTTAAAGTTGTACTGAATGATGCTACTTAAAATTAATCACATCATTATCATTCATTCGATTAATACCGTACGTGTACCATTTACCATTACATTATTGAACCAACAGAAATCGAAGCCGCCCTTTCATTACGCCTTTCCAACATCACTTGCCACTCCTTCTCAAGCACTTGGTTAATATACTTCTTTTCGTTGATGGTTGTTGCGATCATGTAGACGCCTATAAAAAAAGAGTATCAAAATAAAATGTATGAAATTGCAATGCAGTTTTGCTGTTATGAAGTTCCATATCAGAAGAACAGAGGACTTTTGAGACTGGAGACAAAATGAAGACAAAGGATAGAAAGATTACCTTGCAGGAAATATAAACGCTGGAAATCTCTAAAGTAGCGTTTACTTAAGCGGACAAGGTCATGGATTTTGTACTTTTGGCAGTAGCGTACGAATTTCAAGGTAACTTTCATGAAAGTGGTCCCATCCAGTACTTCATACATCTACAATAAGGCAGAGCAAGAAATAACAGATATTAAGCATGAAAATGATACAGAACATGAGAAAACTGCTTATCGAAGACGATGAAGAAAGCGAACAATTATGAAAAAATTAAGTTTTTAAAAGGCTCTAACTCAAAGTATCATCTTGTGGCTTACCCAATTGCCAAATCCCTTTGCATTACGAAACGGTGTGCGGTATCTGGGAAGAGGGGGAGTCGGAGCGGAATTACTTCTTCGCTGATTTAGGTAGTAGTTACATCCTCCTTCCTTATCAGGATCTGACGACGACAACGGTGTTGTATTCACCTCAACCTCCATCGCAACTGAAAGCATTTCTTCCCCAACCCCCTCCCCCGAAAACATGTTGATTTACTTGGTACGTGTAAAGTCACGAAGTTAATACTGAAAAACTTTATCACATTTCATGAGACGATCCAAATCAAAAGCTACCTCCGCATTGACAGATTACTTTGGACCACTTTCACCTTGATATGCTTCATATAAAATTATTTTCAAAGTCTTAATGGTTTCACTTTAATATATGTGGCTTGAAAACGTTGATAAAATTTAATTCGAGAAATAGCTGACAACTGCAGAACGACTAGGATCAATCCGCAACTAAAGAATACACAAACTAAGGTCACCTAAAAATCACTTTATCGAAAAAGTCACTTTTCTTCATGTGATTTTGTGTTCATGAGGTTCATCCTTTTTAGGAGCTTACGCAATCCATCGCTCTGCTTCTGCCTCTGTTCTCTGCTGCTGCCGTACTGTCTGATTTTCCTGTTTAGATTGGATCTTAAGCGATCGTGGTCTTAGACCACCATGAGAAACCCATGTCCAATTCTAACCAACAACATCTCACACATACTATATGCAGATAGATACCTTATAGAACCACCACCAACCAAGTGATATGCGATACACATTAAAAAGCACAGATTAATCACTATTTAAATAGCATGTTTGGCTCAGTGTGTGGAGACAGGCTCGATATCTTGGCAGGCATGCTCCTCGCGTGCTAGCTAAAACCACATGGTTCCGTTCGAAGTTCCTTCCTTAGTCGAGTAAAATGAAATGGAAAGACAAAAGAGGAAAAACGTTTAGTAAAGTAAGAGGTCATATACTTTTAAAAAAAACATTGCAGGAATATGACCATACCATTATGTCTTTAGAACTTGTCGGACGCAGTTTATCAATATAAATCTTGTGCCTGGAGTTCATTGTACTAGTCATTTGTGGATTAAAGATATTTGTATGCTATTATTATGCAAACCAATGCATGATGAATGTACAACCAGATTGTAATATATGATTACTTTTATTGCCAAAGTTCTAATATTTACAGTACAAAAGTTCACAATACGGGTATTGACTTCAGTAGTGCTTAAAAGCCAACTTACCAGTTCTTAGAATATGACATTTTATTTTGAGACAGTTAGTTAGTAGACATATTAGCCTGTTATAGAGTTTTATGCGTATGGCTTTCCGTAAGTAAAGCGATTGATAAGATCAAAAGCCCATTTTGGTTGATCTGAAGGAACCATGTGACCCGCACCTCTTACCAAGACGTAGGATAAGTTATCCAAAACTTTAGCGTATCCAGCAACATTTCCACTCACTTTCCAAACCTTTCTTTCAGCCTCTAACCAGTTGGATGACCCATGCCATTTCATATTGTTTAGAAAGTTCTCAGTCAAAATGTTGGCAACGATGATATCCAACTGCCCACTGTAAAATAGAACTTTATAATTTTCTTTAGCATCTAACAGATCCACGACCAGATTTGACTCGGAACGGTACATGTCGTCACGAAGATACATTTCCACTTTGCTTCCCAAATCGCTAAAGTTTCTATTCCCGACATGGATAGATTTGCGTGTGGCAGGTAACTGGACAAAGTTTGCGTAGTAGCCAAACTCTACTGGTTCTTTATCTTGCATGAAGTTGAAATACGTATCCAACCCAGTACAATTTTTGAAGTATGACGGATGTCCAGTTAAATCGCCGTCAATGAGTTCATCAATGACCTAAAAGCAATAAAGCAAGCCAATCAACTCACAAAACTAGCTGGGGCAACCTAATTTTCGCTCTTGTCAGACTCATCATCGCCAGTGTTCTGAACAAAAATTCGTGTAGTGCTCTAACCTTGAAAGCGTCCATGTAATTTCCGCTCTTTATAAAATTCCTTGCTTTGTCTTCTTCAGCTTGAAAATGGTTCTTTTGAGACAAGTCAAGCATTCCTACGCTATGTAAGTACTCTCCATAGTTCAACATGTTGATGGGGTCTGTGAAACCATCTCCTATTGCCATTCCTTTCAGATTCACTTTCACCTTTGGACTTTTCTGGTTCTCCTGATGGATTTTATGTGAAATTGCTGGAACGTACTTTCCTATTTGATGAGAGTGTGGAATATAATTGTTTAAACAATAATACTTTGATATGAAAAGTTTTTTTTAAAAAATCTACTGTAACCAACCTGCGTATGATTCACCAGATACATAAAAGTCTCTTTCTACAAATTCTGGAAATAGGGTAAGAAACTGAGTAATTGCTGAGTAAAGATCCTGCGCTACTTGATCTTCATTTCGTGCGAAACCTTGGTCATCGTCGGTGAAGCTAAAACCTTATAAATAAATCACACAAGAGAGATAACAAGTAAAAAAAGATATGAGTGGAGAGTTCAGATGAATGTGGAAATGTGTAAAATTTAATAAAGATGTTAACTTTAAGGTACCTGTTCCTACAGGATTATCAAAGTAAATGACACTGTGGGTGAAACTCCAACTGGTAGAACGAAGTAACGCGTTCATATCCTTATCTATGATGAAGGGCCCGTTCTCATTAAATAGCCCGTACAATGAGGAGCCTCCAGGTCCACCTTGAAGCCACACTAGTACTGGTGCCTTGGCTGGGTTAAACTGATAAAACGATTCAATACAGTATACAGTTCCTTTGAAACATGTTCCAGTAAATCGAAATATGTAATGTTTTTCAGTATTTCATTTTATTCCATAGAATTGCATAATACTGAGCTACTTACAACTGCAGGAAAGAACCAAAAGAACATATTTGAGTTGAACTTGGGGTTTACGGTAAAGTAACCTGAATAGCTTGCTACAGAGGTTAGATTTGTGACACGAGACAATCGCTGAGCTTCTTCTATTCTTCCTTGTTCTATGAGGGGCGTCAGAAAAAGGGGCTCTCCAACTTCATTATCGTCGACATTTACGTAGTTGATGTTATCCATGTGCGGATAGATGCGTTTTCGGGAAAGTGCGTTAACTGAGCATTGATACAGAAGTGGAAGTAATATAATGGCACAAATGGCCAATTTTTTAATATTAACTCTACTCATTGTTTGATGTTATTGTTGTTGCAAGCTTAGGAACGATATATAAATCATCAAGTTTGCAATAAATTATTATTCAGCTACTTAAAGAACTTCAATTGAAATGAAGAAAGAAAACAGACACAATTAGCTAAGTTGCTAGAGTCCTATAAACTGCTGCGTACAAGACCAACTTATCATGAAAATATTGCAGAGTTCAATCACTTCCTTCTTGAGACGAAGGCGAAATGAACATCCTCATCGTTGTCCAGCATAAGCTGTATCCATATCCATATTTCACGCTAACATGAACTCATCTTCTCCAACATTGTGTATATGCATCTTTTGCTGGATTTGTTCAAAAGTCAAAGCTGAAAGAGCACACACACAGAATCTGTCAAAATAATGCAGAAAAAGAAGATGCAGCATAGCAGCATCACCATCGTATATTGATATGCACAGAAGCGTGATGGCTTGTATCTCTAATAGTTTACCTTTTACAGCAGGAGAGAACAAGGTAGGAATTTTTTATTGTGAAATGAACCACACTGGACCATTGGCAAATGCAAACGAGAGAGCAGTGCCAATTTAATGTCAATTCCTCTTCGTGCATAAAAATTGTATCTAATCTAACGCTAACCCCTCATTAGTGCATTTTTTCATCTTACTTGATCGAAGCATCCCTTCTATACGGTTCTACAATACATGATACAACTAACTAGTTTCTCATATATGTATGTATATGTATCCTCTTTTGCCTTTCGCAGAAGATAATCTTTATCTTTTGAGTCAATTGATGTATAAATGAATGTTCTCCAGCCAGGATGTACAACAAGTCAGCATTAAACAAAAGGAATTGAAAAATGAAAATAAAGTGATAGTAAATGAACTTCATTGCTTCATACTTCATAGACACAATATTTTATCGATATCACCTTTTATTATTTACATACTATAAAATAGCGTCATTATCAGAAAGTAGAAAATTACAAAAGTAGTTGATGTGTAGTACGATTCGACGCTTGTGAATAATGTAGTGAATGTAGTCTACATACATAAATAGTCACGCAGGAAAGTACTTACTTTATATACATAATAATAATAGTTGACTTATATTTAATTAAGATATGACTATAACTATTCATCTGTACTTTACTTAAGATTTAACGAGATCTTTGAAAAGCGTACATTACACAATACTGTAAAAATTATTTCATACATGAAAAAACTATACTAAATTGTACTTGGATTCTGCATTGAATTATAATTATTGTTGAAATCATAAAGATATGTCAATGCATGGCATAATTATCACTAGAAAAAAAGGTTCCTAGCTAACTCACTCCTGTCCTTGCGCTAGAGTTACTATCTTCCTTTCCAATTCCTTGATAACCATATCGAACTGTGTGTACGCACCAGAGCGAAGAAGTTTGCATCGCTCATCAGTTAGCCTTTGTATTTCATCCTCTTTTAATTGGCTGGTCTTTGCTATTTCGAGGGATGTTGAAGGAACATTAGTATTAATTTGATTATTTTGACGTACACTGGATTGTGTTGCATTGGAGTCGATTTTCAGGGCTTTCAAAGTATCAGAAAGTCCTTGTACTGCTTTCCTTTCTTTCTTTAGTTCTTTATGCTCCTTACTTGCCAGTATTTGAAGTCTAGATATTGTCATACAAACGGAACACACTATTTAGTCACAAGGTTTATTTTACTTACTACTACAATTTACAACATCTACGTAGTACAGTAGGTTACCTCAAGTTGTCATTCTGATCTTTCAGTTCTTGATCACGTTCTTCTTGCAGCCGGCTTAGTTTCTGACAAAGGGCGAATGACTGTTTTTTGTACTGCTCTTTTTTAGTATTAGCTTCGCGCAACTGATTTTTAATGGTGTTATTCTAAGAAAATAAGATTTTCATAATAGTAAATACATACTTATCCAAATGGGAAAATATTTTTGTGGTAACATTTTACTTTTAACTACCTCTTGCTCTAAGAGTTTCACCCGTTCCATCATGCGAGAATCTGGTTGTTCTCGTTTCTTCAACACTAATTCATCAATTTCAGATTCTTTAATTTCAAGTTTCTTTTCTAACAGTAGAATCTTTGTTTTCAACTTCTCCTGTTCTTCCTTATATCCCTGAATCTTTCGGGTGAAACTATTAACCTGAAAGTGCAAAATCACGGGATTTTTATTAAGAAAATAAATGTTACCCAACCCCTGGAAATAAACCTTTCATATTAATTTAAAACCCACTAAGCTACCTCTATTTTATGTTCCTCCTCAAGTCGTTTCTGTCGTAGGCTCATGTTTTGTGTAAGATTTTCTTGGTCGTGTGCCAACTGTCTGGCATTATCTTTCACCTGTTTTTTTTAATTTTAATAAAATATATCAGTTACACAACCCAGAAACTAGGTTTAAAATAATTTTTTTGCATTATAATATGGTACTTATGTTGTTACCTCTGCTTCTAGCGACTTGATTTTCTGCTCCCGTTCTTCCAAAGCCCTTCGTTCTCGTTTTATTTCTTTCTCTCGTTTCTCTAAATCAGCTAATTTCTTTTCCATAACATTTTCCCTTTCAGCATCACGCTTAGCAGCTTCCTCTGACAAAAGTTTTAAATACGCTGCCTCCTTTCTCTCTTTCTGTTATCATAAATTCAAGCTATTTTGTAAAAAATGAATTTGATATAAAAACTATCAGATCATATAAGCTTGTACCTCTATTTTAAACATTTCTTCTTGTGTTTTTCTCCATTCTCTCAGCCCCTCTGTGACCTCTTCTGCTTTCTCCGAGTTGTGTGAATCTACGAAAATCAATCATTTTTTTTTTGTAGATATTATTCTTCACATTATAAAATGAAGTATGTAAATCAAATGAAACCCGTACATCTGTTGTTGTTCTCAGTAACAGTAGCACCACTTTTTCGTTCAGCACGAGCAGGGAAAAATGCACTTGATTTTTTGACTGATTTTTCAGTTTCAGCAGGGAAGTGAAAGTTGTTGGTTGTAGCTTTGCTTAAAACCACTTTGAAAAAAAGGGTTCCAATTTTGACGTTATCCGATATCTTTAGTATGTCTACGGAGTCTTCCAAAATCCGCACACTGTTATGTACCTAAGATTTAGATTGATTAAAATAGTAATATAAGAAATATTATACAAGCAATTAATTCATAACGCTTGAGGTTTGATTAAACAAAAATACGAGACAAATGTATCGTTACCTTTTCAGGAAAAATTCTTCCAAATGGAATCATACTAGATGCAAAACAACTGCTATTTTGTTCTTCCGAGACTCTTCTAAATTCGACAGTCAATGGTTCATTCAATAAATTTTCCGAAAATCGGGTGATTCGAAAGTGTTTCGAATGCTCCCCATCCATAATTAAAAACCCTTGACGGGAATCTGTAAAATCCGGACTTAAAGGTTCGCCAAAGCAATTAATCCTATCAGAAATTCCGAGTGGAGGATGAGTGTAGCTGAGCATAAACTTATCACGAATTAGTCTTTTACTCTTCAACCAAAATCGAGGCAAGGCAATGGTTACTTCATACTCTCCAGTTTCTGGTAAAAATTTGGCCAGGTTTTCTTTGTTGCTGCTAGTAAAATCTGAGTCTTCTGTGTCAGAAATAGTTTCGGTAGCACCATTTGGTTTAGAGTTTCCAACATTAACTTTCTGGGAAACTCCAGGTTTATTAGGGGGTGTTGACATTACCGAAGATGAGGATGATCTTCTTTTTCTATTGTCTTTGTGCAATTCATCTTCGAATTTTAGCAACCGACGAACGTGTGATTGATCAGCCACATTTTCAACTTCGTCAAATTTGCCTACCTTGTTTCCATCTATTGGAGAACTGCCTTTGTCTTCAAAGTCCTCAGAATGCTGCCGAGTTTGATCAACTTCGTGCTCACCAAGTACATTTTTAGTGTATTCGTTATTATTGGAGTTGATTGACTTTACATCAGATGTAGGCGCAGCGTCACCGCTTCCATTTAGCTGAGAAAACGAAAAATAGTTTGGCACAGTATCAAGAGTAAAAATTACTCTGAGCTCTGGTTTTTCATGGGCTGAAACGACTCTAGGGGTACCCCACTCTGAAACAATATCTAGTGCTACCCTGTACTCCCCCTTATTTGGATAAGTTAAATCGGATAAAGCAGCAAAACAAAGTCCCATCACTTCTTCGCTGCACAGTTCTCCATTGGAGCCAGCGAGATATCTCAAAATACGAAACTCTATAGCACTTTCCTTCAGGTATTCAAAGAACAATGCTCCACTTGTTCTGATTCGAGCTGTAGCCTTGTCCCCTATGAACGTTCGTCGACTTTCATCATCCTTTGCCAATAAAAAGGGTTCAGAAGCTATCTCACAGCCATACGCTGTGTACTTGATCTGCCAAAAATAATTGTCTACTGGTCGCTTTCGCGGACTTCTGCCGTCCCAAAGCAGGTGGAGATAACTAGCTGAAATAACGGTTGTATTTAGTATATACAGGTCATCTTTGTCTGCTGGAACACCCAGTTGAAAATATCCATCTTTCTCATTGATAGTCCAAAAAATCCTTTCGGATGCCACATCTTCATTTTTGGCAGGCCTCGTTTCGGACATAGCAGCAGCATTTTTCAAATGAGGTTCACATACATCACGCTCAGGTTTTGAAACGTCATCTGCCAGTGCATGTGCCTGAGGAATACTTTTAGGCACTTCCATTGAGCGTCTATCCTTAATTGCACGATCCTCCAATTGAAGAATCATTTGCAGCTTCGGATGATAAGATCTCCATGAATCTCTTGTTCCAAGTAATGTATGTGTTTTCTGAAACACCAGCCACACAGTTGAAAAGTAGTAAGTACACAATAAAAAAATATAGTTTCAAATTAAAGAATTTAGGGAATTTGAATTTGTTCTCACAGCTTTAGAAGGGTCCACATCACCAATATCGAAGCAAGTTGCGTCCTTGACATGCAAGACCACATATCCAACTTCTGTTTCTAGTCCTGTTCTATCGTCCACCACTATACAAGCAACTCTTATTGTACTTCGGTTTGACCTCAGACTGTTTCGAAAAGTGATCATAATCATAACATAACATAATATCAAACAAAATGAAAATTTAAGAATAATTCTAAATGTAAAACAACATCAAATATGTTTTTATATTTAGTCTTACTCTTTTAGTTGTTTTCTTGTCAAGGACCAAGCCAGTTGTGAGTTGAATTCAGGTTCCGAATTTCCATGTGATAGCTTTACAATTCCAGATTCCAGTGCAATATCTGGCTGCAATTCCGGGCATTTAGCTCTCACAAATGCATTGTAACTGTACGCTCCTTTGATGACAAAATTTTCGCCTGTATTCCGAGAAAAAAAATCAATTATTACTAATTAATACTATTTTGAGTAATTAAACACTCCGTGCACCACAAAGTAGCATCTGCCTGCACGATGCCAATAAAATTTGTTAAAACAAACAACAATAACTTAAGTTAGACGAAACATTAGCCTACCTTTGAAAATTGACAAAACCAAGGATTTGTCCAAATTACGACCACCGTCTTGGTCTGCCATATCGCCAACTGTTGAATTTGAATTACATAGAACCTTCCGTATGAGCTTCCGGCTTACCTATTGTGACATGCAACATGACAAAACCAAAATAGTGACAACGATTATTAGCATCAATCATAACAAATTGTTATCAGTCAGTACCAGCTCTTTGATAATCATAACTGCTCCTGCTGTCTCCCTACTCTAATACAGATCAAGATCAAGACTCAATTCAGTGGTCTCTTCACAAGCAAAATCTCTTGAAGGTGAAATTACGCAATCAACTACCGCTAGTATTAACATACTCCAATAATTGATAATAACAATGAGGTTCATAAAAAAATTAATATGTAATAGGTATTTTGCCACCTTCAACCTTACCTTGAACAACTATGAACAATCCCCAATCCCAATTCTTAAATTAACGTACTTCACTCACTCTAAGATAAGCACTTTTTAATGTCCAATGTTTAAATCACTTCGTTAACTCCAATAATCCCCAAACATGAAAGAATATTCAATATTTGGTCAACCTGATAATCTTGAACTCAGTACTAACGATGTTTGTTAATTAATCTCCAACTAATATTTTTGCAAGTGGAAGACAAGTATTTTTGTTATTAGTGATGAGATAACGATAACAATAATTCACTTCCATAAAAATGCACACACGCTCATGCTCATGACATAACCCGTCAAAGCACATGAATGAATGAAAGGCGCATGCGATGTCAAAAATGTCAATACAAATTACAAATACAAAACAGAGAGTCTACCTATCAAATTACAAATACCAAAAACGATACAATTTGGCACTCAAAGTTAAATATGACATGATTTTTTTCAGTATCCAACTTTAATATTTTAAACGGTTGATAAGCACATCACACCGACTCCGAGTGAAATGTGTATTGAATTGAGATGAGGTGTCTTGAATATTTTAGACAATAGATAGGAAGCGAAGACAGGTTTTATGTATTTATTTTGGTTTCTTCAAGGATATTATTATTATACCAGATGTGGTTCGCGGGCGCGGTTTCGGCATCTTTTCCGAGACTGGTGGTGAAATCGATCATATGATATGATACACAAGAAAAAACATTTTCTAATGTAAATACATACCTGTATACCAGAGTTGGGCAGGGCACAGTGCCCAGTGCCCATTTTCAGTGGGCACCTGGGCACTTGGGCACAGGGCACAGTGCCCAGTGCCCATGTGGCCATGTGCCCAATGATTTTGGTGTGCCCAGTGCCCATGTGGCCATGTGCCCACTTAATTAAGTGTGCCCAGTGCCCAGGTGTACCAGTGCCCAGTGCCCTGCCCAACTCTGCTGTATACGTGTATTTACGCACCTTCAAATACTTTTCCTCTTAAAAACCAAAAAGTTGTGATATCCTCACTTTCTCTGCTCTGGATCGGGTTTAAAGTTGTTTTGGTTTGAGTATGATTGAAGGTGTTTTCAACAGCTGGGGTGCACCGTGCACCTGACATAAAATCAAGTGCCTTCTTGGTAAGCTGTCAAATAAAACTCAAAATGGGTGAATTTTAATATTTTAAATGATGTTGGTTGTGTATCAAGCAATGCTCAAAAGAATGTCTCATTAGTTTGATTGTAATCTTATAAATGTCAAATGTAGATGATCCGACGAAACTGTTGACTGAAGGACGAAAAGTTAATCAACAATCAAATGGATGGGTTGAGCATTGAGGTTGAGCTAGGGAAAGAAGTTATGTTCATTTCAGATTAGCCGTTAACAATGAATTCGCAACAGGAAAGAAATAGCAATAGTGCTAGAGAGAAGGAACCAAGCAAACCACAAAGACAAATCATAAATACTAATGAAAATTGCAAAAGGGATCTCAAGAAAAAACCCAGTGAAGCAGTTGAGCAAAGAGAAAGTGCACAGTCTAGTGTACCTTCTCCTTTGAAATCTTTATCTTCCAAATCTAGAAGAAGGCATAAGACAAAGAAAAATAATGCTAATAAAAATCAGGTGCAGAATATTATTGATGCATCTAGAAAACCTATTGATGGCACAAAGAACCTGGCTACGCTGAATGATGGAAAAACTACAACTTCACTAACAAATTACAAAATCCCAAAGAAGCGTGGTAATGAAAGTATTTCTGCAAAAAGTTTGTTAGAACAGGGAGTTGAATGCGATGTACGAAACATTCCGAAGAAAACGCCATCAAAGGATCTCAACGCTTCTTCTCCGCCCAAGGATAGAAGTGCAAAAACCATTAATTCATTCGTAACAGAAGTTGGGAAACTGCAAAATGATGCTAAGCTGGTTAAGAAGATAAAACGGGATTCGGAGGAGGCATTCCACACGCCTGATGTGCCAACAACGGCTAGCACGAATAAAAACAGTAATGAGCATCTACATCAGGATAAAACATCGGTAGGGGCTGTCAAAGCCAGGGAACACAAATGTCGAGGCAATGCGAAAACAACGGCGACTGTAGTTAAACCTATATCAAAATACAAAGCTGCTTCTGATCGGCATCCTAAAAATATCCCAAATACAGCTATAAAAGAAGTAGAAGAGTCATGTCTAACGACCAAGTTTCCGGTAGATTCTTCTAAGCGTACAGAACAACATGTCACACTGTCTTCAAGGTGCAACCCTCCTTCCACTGCCGATAAAATTGAGTCAATTGTTGACGTTGACAATACCAAGAGTGAAAATGAGTACCATTTGGCCGATGAATCAATGGAATTCGAATATTCGGTAAGTATAACCAAGATTTTATTTGCATATTTATTGAGTTGATGTCTTGCTGTTTGTGTCAAGAAAAAGAGTTTGAAATTCCAAGAGTGATATAAATTAATAGATTAAATTTTTTATATTTTCAAACAAGGTTGCACAGATTAAGGAAATGGTTGCTGGAGATGAATCAGGCTACAGTCTTCCCCTTCCCTCTAGGGGAGATGATATGGCAGATGCCATGGATGTTGATATCCTGCCAGCCTTACGAATAGTACAAAAGCAGTTAGTGATAATTGTGGATACCAATGTTTGGATAGGTAGTAGATACAATATATTTAAAAATGATACTTTTGGAGAACTATTTTGTCAACGGATGAACTCTAATATTTCAGCAAATCAAGACTCAATTAGAGATCTTTTGCATTTGGAGTACCAGCCTGGAAGTCGGCCACTTGTTATTATTCCATGGATGGTTCTACAAGAAATAGATTTCAATGTTCATAAAAATAAGAACTGTTCCAATATTAAAGGATTCCGAAGTGCTTCCAAGTTTATCTATGGCCTATTGTCTGCGAAAACTGCTAATGTGAAGGGACAAAAACCAACGGATGCTTTAGTGGGGAAAGAGTTTACTGAATTGAATGCTGACGATTCCATCCTGAACTGTGCGATTCAGTACAGTAAACTGCCTCAATGTCTTGCGGTACAATTCATTATATGAAAATTTAGTAATTACAACAAAATGGTACTTGGTAGTACTCATTACCTAGAAGTTCTATAATAATTCTATAATTTTAATAGTGTTGCATCGTTTCATCTTCATTTGCAGGTGCTTCTCACAAATGATGTGAACTTACTAAACAAAGCATTAATTAGTGGCATTACTTCATTTAAATCGGACAAGGAGCTTCTACACAACGTGCGACAATTGTTTACTGAAACTGAGACACAAGACTGTTCTTCTGAAACATCCTTCTATGGAGATAATACCCAGTTTTCAAACTCTTCCATTTCCGCATTAGCTCAAGACACCTCGATTTGTGATAAAGAAGCTACTACGCAATGTGGAATTGATATGGATGACCCTATGGAGGGTAACTATTCTGCTTCAATAGAAACAGCAAGAACTACACTGACAATTGTGCCTTCATTTGAGGATGTAGTTCTTTCCATGAAGAACACATTAACAAGTGTAAGTTTTCTGTATACACTGAATTTTGATAAGGTAAAGGTAATAATTATCAGGTGAAAAGGTTGGAATGTAATCTTTATTGCAGATAATAGTTCCAAAGATGGCAGAGGACTATGGCGAAGACTGGAAATTCGCTATTAAAGTTAAACCACCATTTACATTCGAAAGTGCCTTAAAATGCATTCAGCTTCACTGGATTGCCGTATTCTCGTATATCTTCCCTGCCAAATGCAAAACAGTACTTGAAGAGCTTCTGCAAGTCTTTTATAATAAACCTCGTCAACAAGGCGATGTTAAAGCATGGAGAATAACGGTTTGTAGGATGTCGTTAACACTTTTATCGATGAATGACAAGTTACGTAAAGAGAAAGAAAGAGTATTTGATTCTTGCAAACTTTTACATGTAATAACAAACTTCTAATCCACTATTATTAGCATTGTATAATGAACTAAAAAATATGTACCTAACTTATTTTGTTGGATTTTTATCTGCAGAATTTTATTGAAGGTAACACATAAATAAATAACTATTCAATCAATAAGCTCAGCTACATGTGGATGACAGTTATTTGTACAACGGAGCAGAACTGGAATGTTACGGCATTTTAAAGCTATCCAGATTACACTTTTACCGACGTCGGGATGTGTTAATTTTAAGTAAAGCTACAGTCATACAGTATGGTACAAGACACAGATAAAATATATACGAGAGTTAACTATATAAATTGAAAAATTTCAATGCAAAATTGATACTTTTATATCTATATGGCTAATTTACAAAGGAGAATGGCAAAAATCGCTCGTCATTCTTTTAGTCGAAAAATGAATGCGTGTAAATATTTTTATAGCGTATTTTTATCCTACTACTAAACAGGTTTGGTACTACTTGTTAATTTGTACCAATTGGTCAGTGATAATGATTGTAGTCAATTAAATTGTTATACTTTTAATGTCCAAGCTCGAAAGAGTCTGATGTTACGGCTGGTTTGTTTGTGAAGTATGCAGCCGTGTTGTATTCAAGAACATGTATTCCAAGGGCAGTTACAACGTGCAAGTAATTGTTTATAAACTCGATTCCTAAAATTCCCCTAGAAAATTGTTTTTTGGACACTATCACCCATTGTGGTAATATTTCATCCATGTATTTGTATACCAATAATGCCTACAAAATGTGTCAAAAACAGAAATGATGATAATACACCATCCTAACGAAAAAAGTTAACAATTTGTTTCACAATCAATAATTATTTTCATGTTTAGTACCTGTCCAAAAGTTCCAAGTATTATTTCAGCTCGTCCGTCCATATCTATATCCGCAACACAACATGCTTGAACAGTATCCCATCTAGAACTAAACTTTAGTGGTGTTCCACTTTTAAAACTATCCTCGTATGAATTCCTGTATATGGTTAAAAAAATTATCAATATACAGGTAACAATAATTAATATCGAAAAATAAAACAACATAAATTTGTCGTACGTGTAAACATATGTCGGTGACAAGGCGGATGAAACGATTACATTTAATTCAAATCCATCGACGTATGACTGTATAGCAGTAATTAAACCATCATAGGTATGTTCAATCCTTTCGAAATTCTCATCACTGGAGGATAACGTTGTATCGTATGAATCAGATAAACTTGAGCTATCGCCATCAGCCCCCAATCCTTTCAGATCATCAGCTAACTTATCAATGAATTCTTCTGTTGGACTATCTTGAGGACTAGTGTTTGGTTCTACATCAGGTTGCGGGCTCATTCGAGATTTTGAAGTGGCAGTTGATGCTGTGCTTTCAGTCATACTACCCTGCATTTTAGACTGAGGTTTGCAAGTTACAATCCAAATAAGAAGTTTTCCGTTCTGCATTCCACATAGCGTTATGCGCCTTCATGTGAAAAAGTTAAAAAATTATTATTATAAAAATCAGACCTTTCATGTAAGTTAGAAAGACAACACACACACAGCGTTTTTCCATCATAGAAAAAAGTTCATACCGAGTTATTTCATTTACAGGCTCGATTCTAACTCTAGTAACAACATCGGCAAATCGCAGAGTGAGTTCTGGAAAGTAAGTTCCTATCGGAATTTCTATAAATGTAGAGATTTGGTCGTCTGATTCAAATGCATGAATTTTACGATCCGAGCCACTTAGCAGCAAAACATTGCCCTAATCAAAGTTAGGAATAAAGCAATACAAATTATTATGCAACTTGTAATCATACAGAATTTAACGCAGTCAGTTCATTAGAGTCTTACGAAATTCCCGTTGGATTTAACAACTGGAACGTGGTAGAGATGGAAAGGAAAATAATCCAATTTGAACGCAACATGATTTTGGCCAATGAATTCAAACTGACTCGACTGAAACTCCTCTTTAGGTTGAAAGTTAAGTCGGGATAATGATTTGTTGGAACCAGTTGACGTTGTAGAAGTCGGAGAATTCTGATCCGAAGAAGAGATCCAGGTTGAGTAAACGTGTAAATGCGCTGTGACATATTTGCCTTTTCCAATTGGGATAGCTCCAGGTACATTACCATTGCTAACTTTCTGCAGAGAATCAAAGAAAGTTGCAATCAAAGTCATTCAAGAAAATGCATCCCATATTGCTACAACAAAAACATATTTGCAGTACCTGGACAAATGCAACAGCTAAAACTGGAAATGTATCAACGTACGCATCAACGGCAATGACATCACATTCGTCTAAAATAATAATTACACATTTATGATGATATCAAATCTTCACTCTAATGACTATTAGAATTAAGTAGTCAATCACATGCCCAGATTGGAAACTCACGTGGAAGGTTTTGAAGTGGAATTTCTCGAACATCCTTTTTAGAAACTTGTGCATACACCTTCCCATAATCCCCCGTTCCAACAATAAGATGATTTCCAAGTTTACTCACAGAGTAAATATTACCCTGTGATGGAAGCTGTATAAACTGTTCTTCCCTCATGTTCAACAAGAGCTGAAACTAATAACGCACAGTTCTTATATTTGCTTGTTCATACGATTAGTCTGATTAGTACAGTTCAATGCACATTTTAACAGAAGTTATTATGATTGTTTGTCAACATGTCAACAAAGAGGAGACAGCGTACGAGTGAAACTTTATCAAATGATTCATTCATGCACTAAAAGAATCTAAAAACACATGTTCCCACGATTTCCCGCAGCAAAACAAACTTACAAACTTCTATGGTAGCTATGAACGCAAACGTTCTCTTGCACAACAACATGGGTGGCCTTTGCTACTATATCTTTGTTCATGCAACTTTCATGATCACTTTTTCGAAGAGGAAAGTTTACTGTGTTAACACTACCCAGAGCTGGGGAACCGACCTACTTGTCGGTCTCGGTTCAGGTCTTCGGTTCTTTTACAAAGACCTTTCGGTTCTCGGTTCAGGTCTTCGGTTCTTTTCAAAAACCTTTCGGTTCTCGGTTCAGGTCTTCGGTTCTTTTGCAAAGACCTTTCGGTTCTCGGTTCAGGTCCTCGGTTCTTGTACAAAAAAAATCGGTTCTCGGTTCAGGTCTTCGGTTCTTTCATAAAAAAAATTCGGTTCTCGGTTCAGGTCTTCGGTTCTTTCTAATTTTTTTGGTTCACTTTTATTGCGAAAATGATAGGGAAAAATAAGCTTTTTACGTTTTAGAAGTCATTTTGCACTTACTAATGAAAACATAAAATGGTTAATTCAAGTTTTAAGATGAAAAACAACAAAAAATGCAACAGAAAATTGGAAAATTGTCAACAATGAAGTAAAGATTACTAAAACTGAGACCCTAATTCATATTTAGCTCATACTTAACTTGACGTAAAGTGTAAAAAAGTAAGTACGCAATGAACCTGTGCAATGTATTAACTTTGTAACTCAAATCCTAGACCTGTTCGGTCTTCGGTTCAGGTTCTCGGTTCTTTTGAAAAAATCTTGCGGTTCTCGGTTCAGGTCTTCGGTTCTTTTGCAAAGACCTTTCGGTTCTCGGTTCAGGTCTTCGGTTCTTTTATAAAAACCTTTCGGTTCGCGGTTCAGGTCTTCGGTTCTTTCAAAATATTTTTCGGTCTTCGGTTCAGGTCTCGGTTCAGAACCGAGACCTGAACCGAAAGACCGCGGTCCGATTTTGAACCGCGGTCCCCCAGCTCTGACACTACCTAATAATGAAGACACATTAGGGATATGCCGAAGAAAGCAAACTTTCTCAAATATGTATGCGTGATGACTTTTTCCAATGATTTTACAAATAATTTGATTTGAAACCTTTGCATTTATTATATTCTTCTGAGCGTTTACATAATTATGTAATATAATTTAAGTGATGCACACACATGCAGGAGAAGGATCATCAAATCAAATCCAGGATGACTCCTTCGGAACGAATATGAATATTATTCACCATAATATTTATTTCTATCACATAATTCATTTCATTTAATATATATTTACCTCTATAAACGGTTATTATATATATATATTTTATAGAGAATTTGAATTTAAGTAAAATCCTTTGTATTGCATAATTGCATTGTGTATTAATTTATGCAGTTTTGTAAGAGAAGAAAACTAACTACGTTTACATATACATATTATTTAATGTGTTTACTCATTAAACCCTTATCACTTATATACATACCTACACATAACACATACAGATCAAACTTTTTGTCATCATCATCATCATCATTACAATAATGTTGAGTTTACTGATACAGTAATCATTCTTATATATTAATAACACTATTTTAAGCATGTATGGTAGGTATGTAATAAGTAAGGTGATGGTGAAAGTGTTTTTGTGTACATTCACTTTCACACTGGTTTTTAAATACACAGATTTTGCTGCAAGTGAAATATGGCTTTTTTAGACTTTTTTTCTTCACAAAATTCAACAACAGTGCTTTGTAAAAGGTAATATATGCGGAATACTAGACATTAAACAAAAAAACTGTTTTCTTGGAATATTGCTATTATACAATATTTATTAGTTTTATTCGAGTAGTAAGACTATAACTATGAACTACTAATTGCTAAAAATGACAAATTAAAAATGCGACGAGATTTAACAAACAAGACTGAAAACCAAATTAAACAACGAGTTTCTAGTTTTCAATTATTATTGCTAAATGTAGTTCAACCGATGGCATCTCCTCTACCAAGGTCTCCAGACTCCTTCCTCAGGTATGAATCTGTATGACTCATTTTTGCACAAATTCAAAGGGCGACTAAAGTCTAAGGGCTCATACTCACTATACATTTGATAGTCATTGTCATGTGGAGCATTGGCATAACCATCTAAATGAATCACACTCCCTGCCGAAGAGCTGCAAGCAGGAGAGTCCCTCGAAGAATGTGGAGTAACACATAAATTGATTGCTGCGGAATTACAGTCTGTATTATTGCTCAAGTCTTGTTCCATCATTTGACTGTGGGGCTCTGAGGATTTGATAGCTGGAGCTGGGTACATGTGTTGTTTTGTGGTGGTACTACTACTATCACTTCTACTGCTGTTGCTCCTACTCCGTCTTTTTGTGGTGGGGAGAGAGTAATCTAATCTGAGGGCTTCGGCAGAGGAGAGGAATCTTTGATTTGAGGTTGCACTACTACTATTATACGAGTTATGATGATGAGAATAGGATTCGCTACTTGTAGATAAATTATTGTTATTAGAGTCATTGGGATTGTGAGTGCTACTTGGACTGGAACAGTTGGAAGGGCTAAGTGAGTGATTTGAAGATGTGTCCATGAAGAGAAGTTGCTGGACTTGCTGTTGTTGCTGCTGCTTACTTCTCTTCGATGTAGACTTCACAGGCTCACTTTTCACACTTGCTGGTGACAGTCCAAATGACTGGACAGGGTTGAGAGGAAATGGGGAAGCGCTACTTATTGCTTCATCAGTCCCTATTGTGAGCCTTCCTGCGAGAGTTGACGAAGATGATGTGGTGGAGGAGGACGAGGCAGGAGTTGTAGATGGCAAAAGGGATGGGGAAGAGCCGCTTCCTGTCATCATCATCACTTCTCCGTTTGAACCTTCTCGGATGCTCTTTAAGTGTGCCATCAGCTTGTCTATAATACTTGGACTTATTTTTGACTTCTCCAGATATCGCACAGTCTCTTTTGAGCAGTCCTGCAAAAAAATCAATTATGAATTTAGTCGATTAGCAATGTTGTAGAATGTGTGGGTGGGTGTCTCAGAACTGTTATCGACAAGGCTATCATGCTACCAACAGCTTGGATATATATGTATATATACAATACATTGAATACATAAAAATTATTATAGACAAATCAAGAAGCAATCTACGAATTTAGAAGTGAAATTCATTGGGCATGATGAGCGAATTGGAAAATTTTAATTAGATTTCTATCACGAATATTTTGTAAACAGATAAGCTGTCTGTCCCATAATTGGTATTGATTATAAAATTAGGAAGGAAGATATATAAGAGATATTTACCTCAAAACCTTCGATGAATTTCTGTTCTTCAGTTTTCTTCAATGTTTGCAGATAAGTCACAGTCAATTCCAGAATATCGGCCTTTTCCAGTTTCGCATGTTTTTGACCCTATAAATCAAAGACGAAGGGTAAATTAATTGTTTGCTTTAATTAGATAAATTAATGGTAAGGTATACCGCTATAAAAGCCATTAAATCGAAATAATACATTCAGCATAAAAAGTTTGTACTTGCTTGCGTCAAATAGCAATTAGGCATAGAAGCTTAATACACATACGCTGAAGTCGAATTAAGCAAACAAGGTTTTCCGTGCATAAAATGGCAAGATGAAGTAACTACGTCTTCTAATAACGAGCAGAATTCTTAAATAAATAAAAGATAATTATGTGGGTGGTCGGTATAACTTTTAAAGTTCAGCGTGCCTACTGCATTAAACCACTTTTAACTATAATCTGTGTCTGGAATCTGCATAATATTCGTCTGAGACCTGAGGAATGCCATACCAATTCATATCGTTATCAAAGTTAAGCTATTCCTAGACAAGCTTATTGCTTATGCTCCAAAGCCTTTGACCGATGTGATAAACCATAACCATCCCTATAAATGCATACATAATAGTTTAGGTAACTGCATACTTGTGCAACGATTAGTAGTAGTACATGAAAAGATTTTATGGAGACGTTTTTTGAGATAGCAGCGGTGTAAAAATCCCTGAAAGATGACGAACAAAAATGACTTATGGCCATTAAAAATGTTGAAAGTTGAAACTATCAAATACGAAGTGGGGTTCGCGTCATGGTAAAAGTAATATGTGTTTTTGCATTACATTGGCTTTGAATTAGAAACCGCATTTTGATCCTTATATGTAGATCCTACCATAAATCGTACAACATCATGTATCAAAAGTAAGAAAACAAATATAATATACGTAAGCATATAGGCTATATAGACTTTCTGATAGGAATAAATAACGTTCTCGTTTCCTCAAAAGAATGTTGGGAGCAATATTTAACGCAGAGTTGTAATCGTTGAGGGTAATTATAATCATAAAAAAGTGTAAACTCCAGATATAAATGAAGTGTGACTGGTTTGTTGGCCTCATAGCAATGCTCAGACAGCAAAAAAAATATCGTCACACTATCATTTTATTGCAAAGTGGAATATGGTATGGCACACAAGGCACGTAGACACCAACCACTTGATATAGTATGAAATGAATGCAGCTCAATGCGGAATTTTACATTATGACATGATCACATTGTAAAAATGTCCTCTGTAAGGTCATCTTTACTTTTACACAGCTTTTATCCAGTCACAAGCTTGGGGTATTAGGATCACTATTCATTCGGATGCTATTTGTGGTACATCAGGCGTCGGATGAGCAGACATAAACAAGAATCTGGATTTGTTCATGTTGTGTTTGACGTTACTACAACACGCTTATCATCATCATGCTTTGCCAACAAAGATAAAGCTAAATTGAAAGGATGAAAACACATTTTTATGTTGTGTTGATGGTGTAATGTGTGGTATCATTGATTACGTACTGTATAAACTCTTGTTAGTTCAGTCTAGATGTTCCGGAGAGATGGAACTGATTCCGCATATTATGCTTCATTTTTGTACTGTGTTCTCGTTCTTATGAAGACATATTTTTGAGGTGTAAACGACCACGGTACAATCATGTAAAAAAAATTAGGTATTGATCCGTTCTGTTATTTGATGTACTCATGTATGGTTGATCCGTTTCGTAATATGCAGGTCAATTTAGTAAATTAGTTCTAACGCAAGGGATGAAAAGAGTCGGCAAAAAATTTATGTGAACAGCATTCATTCAGCATTTTGTTCATGAATCGATGTGATGAAACGTTTGATGTTGTACGATTTTAATTACACTTTGGCTTACTATATGATTATGAACGCCCTTGAACTAGAGAATACGAATATTATGATGAAGATTTTATGGGGCTCTATGCTACAATAGTAAATATTGTAAAATTTCGTTCAGCTTCACTAATTTTGTTTAAAGAAATCGGAAGACAATAATTGTAATGACTTCATTCATATATATACCTGTGGCTACAATAGTTTTTGTTACAAAGCTACGCAAGCATGGCTGCTAACCTTGAATAAAATCATTAAAATTTCATTGAAGCTCATATATAATCGTATTAAAATCCTTTACCTCCACACGCGTTGAATCCACAATGAGAGTTTTGAGTATTGCCAAGCTCTGATTTATACGAGCACGTCTTCTTTTTTCCATAAGGGGCTTACTGGCCTGTAAGAAAAGAAAGAATACAGTTTTTACAAATCTTGAATCTACTAAAATATGCATTTTCACCACTCGAGCAAGGTTTTTCGTACGAGACATAATATATAGTAATATTGAAAATGTAAGCTAGCAGGTTTGTATCGATATATCCATTGACAAATCCAGATAAAATCTCACTTATCCCCAATAATGTATATTGTGTTAAAAACATGACAATATTTTATGGCATACTACTAGTATCATCGGTAGCTTTTTGGAACGTGCGTGTGAAACAGTCATAACCTAGAAAATATCCATAACTCTTCTCTTATGATGTACTAGGCATTTTGTTTTCGAGGCCCATAAAATGTGTTAATGATGAATTCACCTTCATATTTTGTGACTGTTTTGTGCTGAATGTTTTTTTTACATGTCGGTCTTTACCTCAAATTTTCCAAGCCGCAATTGTGAGTAAAGTACACAGCATTGAGGTGACTAATATTAGTTCATACATTATCACACCACACATCACCCAATCGTTTTCAAAGCTACCGTCTTCATAAATTTTTAAATAGATTTTAACAATATACGATGCATGAATAATAATAATCGCATCTTTACGTCATTAGCGGCTATGAAAAACTTTGTTATGCATGTTGCATGATATGCCCAAACATGGACATGGTGTGCCAAGTGCAATTATGTATGAAACTCTGTAAAGTTCAGTACTTTGCAATTTAGGGGAAATATTTGGTGTTTCGCGTGCAGCGTGACTCAACGGAATTTCAATATCGATATGAATGGTTGCTTTGAGTCTATGCATACATAATTTATATATAATGTGGCAATATTCGGGAACGATCCTAGCAGTAGTTAAATTATGGACATCTCTCCATTTCAAAGATGAAGATTTGGATAAATGATGTTGCATTTTTATTTACCCATCAATTCCAACAAAGTAGTTTGGCCAAACCACCAAAAAGAACCATCAATGCATATAAAATTGTCAAAATGAATTACAACGTGGCTTTTTGCTGCTCGGTAGATCCCATTCAATAGTATTACATCGTTACTATACTACATGCCAAGTCATTCTTTACATTCTCATTCTTTTTATTATTATTCTTTTCATTCATGCAAAGTATTGTAAAAGCCAGACTTACCCTTCTATTCTCCGCAGAGATGGTCTTATTCAAATTTTTATCTCCAGTGACTTTGGATGCCGTCATCTTTGCCCTTGTTCTTACGAAATGTTGAAAGATGATGCTGATTGATATCCAAGTATGGATTTTCTCCGAAATGTAACGCAATACTAAAACTTCCTTTCGTATTATTAAGAAGAGAGTTCACTCAGCAACGCCACCAACTTTCTTGGCCACCACCACCGTATTTTTTCTGAGATGATACAGAAACGGAGCCCACTGCCACTGTCTCAAATTCTAAACGTTTATCTCGTCAGCAAGACGGGTTCTATATCTGTTTTTCCTTCACAAGTTTGTTATGAATGCTGCGTAGTCTCAACAAGCTTCAGTTTGGTTGTGGTCAGTTTCACAAAATATTATTTAGCGGCGTTAATATAAATCAACCACTTTACTTGCGTACTTTGTTTATTATTTTCATAACAATTTTAAACGTTCACATGTGGAGAAAGAGGGAGTCCGTTAACCCTTGAAACAAAGAGGTTCCCTTCGAAGTTAAAAAATAAATTCAGTGCGTGTTACAAAGTTATCATAACACAACCCAACCACTCTCCCACAAAAAAAGTTTTGTGTACTTTGCATTGACAGGTTTCTTTTCTAATGACCCCTTGTCGCCATAAAGAAAGTCTAGTTGCCCACTCCTTCGACTGGTTGATTCATGAAAAATCTCTTACTGGTATAACGTGGGGAAAAGAGAGTACGCAGCAAAGAGAGCTTGTTGGATGTATTAAGTATTTCTGTTGGGTTTAGTAGATCTGAATCGACACGTTGGATGAATCTATGTAAAACTGCAGATTGAAGTGGAAACAAGAGTGTTTGTTGTTCTCGATTCTTGCTGTCTGTTTGAGGAAAAATTGCGTCAAGCTCGTGACTTTAGAAAATGTACATATATGTTATGTATGTCTATCGTTTTTCTGACTGGTGCGATGAGATGAAATAATAACTGAGAGAGAAACTATGATGGAGGAATTTCTCAACTTGATGTTGCGCTGTCAGAAAGTCCTATGATCTTGTTTATAAACCGAGTTCAATTCCAACACGACTGACTTGGTTGATCCAAGAGATGATTGTGGCCCGCTTACACAAAATATGTGTTATGTAAACTCAGCTTGCCTTATATGAGCTTTTGTCTGCGTCTCTGCTGGAATGGAAGAGATGACTGATGAACACCAGATAAGGGGTTAGGTCAGGATACTGTACCACCCTTCCAACAGTTGAGGTTGAGATTGGAAATGTCAGTATTTATTGAAGAAAAGTATTTTTGTTGTTTTTATATTTCTGCGGCTTCTGTTTTGTATAAGTTAAAAGAGTCAGATTTAACTCAATAATATTTTATGTACTTTTGGAAGTCTCTACGCATAAAACACTAAACGTCTGATCTGTTGATTGCGTAACCAGTAAATACCACCAGCGAC
Source organism: Orchesella flavescens (assembly GCA_964034955.1). NCBI lineage: Eukaryota > Metazoa > Arthropoda > Collembola > Entomobryomorpha > Orchesellidae > Orchesella > Orchesella flavescens. The sequence continues at coordinate 16,675,908 of OZ035955.1, read as the reverse complement.
GAAAGTCAAAGGGGTTTTGGAGTATTCACTTTTATAAACGATGCGGTATGAACTCAAAAAAACTGTTTGTGATGATGAAGAGGATGATGCCACCAAGAAACGGCAGTGGTCTGCGTTAACTAAAAACCTATGTCATACACACAATCAAGTATTCCTGAATTATTGATATGGAATCTTGTGAACCCATGCTATATCTATCTGGCTGGTTATGAATACGTAAGTAAACACGAGTCATTCATAGACCGCAAAAAGAGAGCCACCGCAATGAAATCATTGTATATAGCTACTTGGTATATACTACTACTCTTTGTTCAGCCTGTTTGAGGGGATATATGCACGTATTGTACTCCTGTATAAACACAAGTACGTGAGTCTCTTCTGAAATCTCTGGACACGATGCGAACGAGGAGCAAACCAAGAGCAAGTGGTTGAATGGATGATTGATTGAAACAAGTTCCACAGGGTTCACTATTATATCTCAAGGTTTCTTTATGCTTTGCTTTTCATTTTGTTGTTGTCTTTCACTTTTAACGTGACGCCGTGTCCGTAAGCACTTGGAGTAACATGCGTTTGAAATGTTTTGTTATTTTATTAAATTAGCTGGAAAGATCCTTTTTCAGCTCCAGCTCTTATTCGAACCTCGTCTTTGCACTAAAAGGTTTTTTCCCCCACGTGACACTGATTGAAGCTTTTTGGACTCAGTGTTTGAAGATTTGTATCAATAACTTTTGTTGAATTGCTGAAGGACATAAAAATTATTGATATTTGTTTGACTTTTTCAGTGTATTTATGTCACATATAAGTTGAAGGAGAATCAGTCAGATCCCATTTACCCCTTTTTGCAGAAAGGGTAGGTCTAAGCCAGATAATAATTGTAAAATATACAATAGATTTTCAATCATTTAGTTTATTCTATCCGTTGAGCAATATGACATGGCAAAATCAATAGTTCACCAAATCGCGTGACATTTTCCACATTGAACAGTCTACCAATATATGAAACAAAGGTAACACCAAGTCATCATAGGTGTACATGGACAGCAATGACTCAGGTTGACAATTGAAGGCGTCACATCAAAACCGTTTCATTTTCAATCCCACCTCTTTCTTTTTAATAGTATTGAATTTGAGTTGGCTGCTCGTTTTGAAAGGGATGTCCCATTCGTTATGCCGTGCCGTCACAGAAAGAAAGTCAAACAAAATCCACAGGTCACCGTTGTTGATTCAGCTATTACGTGTCCAAATAATACAGACCACAAGAAGAGACGAGCGAGTCACACACTGTTGCTATTATTATTGATGGTGTGTGTATATTGAAGAATATACAGCAGGTAGTTTATAGGTCTACGCACATATAATACCTTTCTGTTGTGAATATGTACGTATAGCCTGGGCTCTGCTCTTTGTAGAGTTTAGAAATACTGAATACGCCCTAATTGAAAAGTGAGTGGTTTCAGTCAAACAAAGTCACAACGAACAAATGAAATGTTTAAAAGGTATATATTTTATTAAGGCGACGCAATGCGATGATACTTGTTGTGCTGTAACACACACTTAATAATAACCATCAAATGGACATTTTTTCCCCAATAGGATCCAAAGAGTTTAAACTCTTTTCATGTTGAATTCTCAATGCATTTATTTGAGCTGGTGGACTTGCTGACTGTGATGGGGTTGCTGATTAACAATAATACTCTCCTATACTCACATCACTCTCAAAGTCAAAAAAAAAAAAGAGAGACAGGTTGAACTTTTGTCGAATGAACCCTTTGCGTCACAATAGATCATCGGATTATGGTATTGACATGATGATGGCATGCATCCAGGAATCTGTAGGTTAGGCACACATTCCCAATTCACAACTTGAATTCTTTAAACCTGCTTGCCGCAGCATCCTTATATTCTCATTCTCTCTCAGTCAGTTTGAGTTGCATGCAAGCGTGGAGGAGCAAAAACTGGATTCTTGTTTGTTGCTGAACTGAATGGGTTGTTTTTGTTTGCAGATGTACCCAAAAAAATGGCTCACGAACATGTGTCAGTAAATGCACCAGCACCAGCATATAGATAAAAACTCAAGGTAGATCGTCTATTGTAGCTCTAGCTCCACATGCAAGCACAGAACGAATTAATGCAATGTGACAGGTTCAGAACTGTTTAATTATTTTTTGCTACTTTGCCCTGGTCGGCTCATGCCAGCTTTGTGTCGAGATTGGTTCCAAAGAAAATATGTACTTTTTAAGTAAGGAAGCAAACAAGTCTTTTTCTGTGCTTTTCCAATGCAGTATAGTAGTAGTTCACTCAAATTTGATGGAGTGGAACAAAGTTTAGGGTCCAAAATCTCTGAGAATGTATTCAAGTGCACGTTTTAGGTATTTGTTCATCAACGTTGAAAAGTAAGAATTTGAAATGTCAAAGGACTTAAACATAAACACTGTCACTCAGGAGCACAGCATGTTTGTAATGAATAATAGTAGTAGTAGTAGTAGCTTGTATCTTGATAGATTTCAAGTTTGATTTTTTGCCCTTCAGACGGTAAAAAAACGATAAAGATTCTACTTTGCAGAGTTTAACATTGAAAAAGGAGGGGGATATTATTTTTGGATACGTTATACGTTCTTTGAATTGAAGCACTAAAAAGGGTTACTTAAATGTTTAACTGGATTTAATGAGCTTCCCTTGTGAATGAAAAGAACGGTCTCCACCCCGTTCCGTTGACACGACACAGGTGAATTAAAAGTAATCTTAGATATCCATCTATAAATTTTCTTTCTCTTTTTCCCCTCTTCCGAACCCTCTCACGTGAGAGTCTAAAAAGTTGGAGCACAAGAGAAAACTAGCCAAGTTTTACGAGTTGCTGGTAACATTGTTTAAGCACTATATAATAATATATTATGTACGTCTCTTTGTGATAAGTAGGCCGTTTCCTTGAGTCATGCACTTGTCTCACAGGGGAAAACTATTATTGTGTTTATGATAAACGAGACAAGAAAAGCCTCACCGTAGTTTTCTTCCTTCTCTCACGGAGGTCTGATCCAGAATGACGGCTCAGGGTAGAGAAACACGAAGGAAGTTCTGCTGCTCTTCATATATGCCGTGTGTATTGCAGCAGACTTTTTCCAATACATAGGTCTCAGGTCTGGCATGAACAAGTTTTTAGGGGATAGCATGACACATAAAATCCAGCTCGCGCATAGAAGGTTGTATGTTATTATTATTGGATTGGAATAAAAAGTGTATATAGAACAAGCTTCAGGAGTCCATGAGAACTTTAACAGGCTGCTCTCTTTGCATTTGCAAGTGAGTAAGCGTGTGAGTGAGGAGAGAGAAGTGGTCGGACGGACATTCAACATCAACAGCAAGCAGCAGCAGTAACGCAACAGACAGCCAACCAACTTGGTTTATGTGCTTGCACTTACTCACACAGTCGTCGTCGTATTTTATGTCTATAATCACAATGATGATGATCATCGTCATGAGCTGAAGCAAAACAGCGATATCTCGTCTTTATATGAATACGTGCAAAATGAGGTAAAGTCAGTGAGTCCGCATCAAGAGCAGCCAAAAGTACTTGTCGTTCTTTTGGCTCGTGTGTGTCTGTACGTTTTGTGTACATGTGTGTGTGTGTGTGTGTATGTATAAGAGCGAGGGATTAAAGGACATGAACTGAGCTATTCCTCTCTCTCTATATATATGTGCCATGCTTGCATGCACGTCTTCTTGTCATGCCATGCCTCTCATCTCCGTCTCTTTTTCTACTACTTTTGATTCCGATTCAACTCTCATTCTGGCTGTTGAACAAATGAGCGCTTTGTGAATGTGTCTGCAAACGTAGACAAGCTAGCATATAATGGTACTTTACTGCGATTCATAGAATCCATCACCAAATCAGCATATAATGCCAAAGCTTCTCAAGATAAATACGCAAACAAGTCGTTTAGATTCAGGAGGCTTGTTTTGTAAGCGGCGCAACACGACATCCCATCCGATACAGAATACGAATTACGAGCTGAGGTTTTGTATAACATGCCCATCATATAATATATATGATATGCCGTTTGTGAACTAAACTTAAAATTAGAGATGAAGCGCGTCTGCTGTAGGCGTATGTTATATAAATTGTATGATCACGACTATCCTCAGCAGTCAATAGCTACGCACACACACGCTCGTTAAAAACGGATGAAGATGATGATGATATGGTTATACACAACACCACAACAACGTTAGCAGCTTCCAGTTCCAGGATTTTGGTGATCTGATGCTATATAGCGCTCAAATATAATGTTGTATGACCATAAATTCATTTGAAATGCCGCAAGGATGGTTTGTACAAGTTGCAAAGTATTTGCAGGTATATGTCATTTACACATACTAATCATTTATGAATCCGCGATACGTTAAGCCCACTAAGCCACTGAATCTGGAAGCCAAAAAACATTGATTTTGCGGCAAGGGTTGATTTTGGCAGTCCATTATATATTTTTAAATATTAACATGGACTCTTTCAAACATACATAATATGTTATCACAATGTTCACAAGCATGCAACTTTTCTACAAAGAAAAAGTTTAATTACAGTTCAGAATTACATTTTGGAGCATCAAATAACAAAGTCACAAAGCATTTCATGAACTACTACAACCAATATTCATCAACATTTTTTTTGCATATATGTATATTTGAATGAAAACAAGTTGTCTTTTTTGTCAAACAGTCATTGACATTGGAGAGGAAACGGAAACCAATCCAACACAAAGCAAGCACAGCATGCCAGATAAGAAAGGCAACAGCCAGAACCAATGTTGGCCAACAACTGTGGTCACACTTCATCTGAATAAAATATCAAAAGCCTTTTGCCTTCTCATTCATACTCTACTATGAAATGCCAATATCACTTACAATGTTCCACTTTTTGTTGGATAGTGCATATAGAGCTCTATAGTTTGCCAACCAAGCTAAAATTTCATACACATACAATATGTGCCCATCGTATTTCTTTCGTTGTCACTTACATCTCAAGCTTCAGCTCCTTTCAATGGCAGTAACAACGAACTCCAGGAATCAAGATGTTGTACTATCAAAGCACTATAGTATAGTACCACTGAAACTTCCGAAGTTCATTCATTCATTGGTTCATTCTAATTTCTGGGCCACGGAAACACAGCATAAAAATTCTGTGAAGTGGGGCATGCCTCACACAGTCTTGATGATGGTGACAAAAATGAAGGAATGTATGGGCGTTCTCCTCTACTCACTCATTTCGATACTTTGTCACTGACTCTCTGAATCTGAAGTTATACCATACTATTTGAGTCTATTTAAGTGTATACTTGGTAAAGCTAGAATGATAACAAGTGCCAAGTTTATGTTGAATCTGTTTGCAGTAGTTGTCTCGACCTTTCTGTAAAAGGCATCAATACATGAATCCCAGTATACAGCTTATTTCACCGCTTTTTAGATTATAGATGATATATGTATCCAAAATTTCACTTTGCTTTTCATTTAATGATTACATATAAATATGTCAACTATAGAAATTTGAATTTTTATGTGTTTTCACATATCTGCAAAAATAAATTCCATTTTTAGCAAAGCTCTTGGATCATTCGACACAAAGGATGTGACTGGTTTAATGCATAGCTTCATTGTTCATTCAAATAATACTTGTCTAAATTAATATTACTATCAAATCTGCGTCATGGCATGACAGTAAAGACAAAAGCGCGTTCATTAATAAAAAATAAAAAGTTTAAAGATTACAGCAACGAGAACGACTACGTAATACATGCTATATTTTGCTTACTGTGTATTCATCATTCAAGTATATGTGCGTGCATCTCACAAAGTCGTAACATAACAGTGCGTTTTTGTGATGACATAAGAGTTGGAAGTGAGTGAAGCAATAGCTAGTAGGAAGACTATAAAAACTTCTGTCGTGCTGAGGATGACTTGACATGTCATGCCACGCCAATGGCATTATGCCACGCCGTATCCTTCCACTCACTCGTCTCCGTAAGTCAGTCAATCCAATTCAGTAACTTTTTCTTTTCATTTTCATCATCATGGCGTATGTGTAACAACTTCCATATCCATATATATTCCATGGATTTAGTGTACATGGATCTTTCAAATGATGATGCAGATGTACATAAACCAGTAGAGATTTAAAGCTATCATATAATATATGTTATTCAAGTGTGTACGTATTATGTATACAAGTGTTAGAGAAAAAGAAGGATGCCGCTGCTCTGTCTGCCATGCCAAGCCAACAGTGTAGTAAGGCAAGCAAAACTAGACACGGATGATGGAATCGAATCAGAGTTTTTTAGATGTTATTTATGTATATATATTTCTTACGTACACGTCTTGGTACCTAATATGTTTCGTCTTTTAAGCCAAAGTCAAACTTTGTCAACGATTGGGTTGGGATTCCACTCGGGATAAAGCAGAGAGATATAAAAAAATAGGGTTAATGATATACGCCCAGTCGTCTTCTATCACAAAAAGGAAAAACGAAATCAACTGACTGGGAGAGTTGAAAGGAGCGAGCAAATTTAACCTAGCCCAAGCCATCATCATCATTCACATCAGCTAAATGATCATCATCATCAGCCAGCATCATCATCCGTTGCGGCACTACTACTGTTGTAGGAGTTGAGTGAGGGAGAGTCGCGGTGTTAGAAAAGTATAAGGCGAGCAGTTGTAAATGGGAAAAGAACTAGTTTTGCGTGAGGGAGATGAAAAAAAAGTCCTTCATTTTTGAATGTGTTCTCGGAACCACTTGCACTTCCATTTCCTTTTATAAACATGTATTCCTTAATATTACGTCTGTAGCAGCTTTGGTATGTTTGTAGTAGGGGCTCACCTAATATGCGGAATGAATTACACAGATGAGTGAAGTCGTGTAGGAATAAAATGAGAAAATACGAGTGACTTGAATTTTATGAGCAAATAGAAAAGTCAGTAAAAAAGGACAAGCGACGATATGCCTATAGCTTCTTCTTTTCTTTGAATCTTCAACCTTGCTTTTCTTCTGATCATGATGGCAAACACTTGTTTCTTTGTCACGAAAAAAGTTTTTTTTAATGTTGCACGTGGAAAACTGAATAAAAGTTGTGAAGGAGAAAGTACCAACAATATGAAAGCAAAAAATGCATAAAAGGATAAAGTTTATCAAATAAGCTTATACTATAATCTTGTAACGTTGTTTGTTTTAATCCCTTGTTAAAGTAAAATAAATTCTTGCTGCCCTTTTGTTATCAAAAAATTTAAGTTGATTATGAAGATGGTTGCAATACAAAATGCGCCAAAAATTCGTTCTAGCCATAAATCATGGATCTAGTGGATTGGATACTACTACCTCTAATTTATGGGATGCCGTCGCGTCAGCCTTTATATGATTTCCTAGCGGCTAATACCAACTTTGCTTCATATCTATCTGGTTTCGGTCTATCATGTATTTGAACCTGTTCCGATGACGTTATATTGGTTGAGGTCAGATGAAATACATGCATTATTATTGCATCCCTTCAGTCGGCAAACCAGATAAATTAGAAGGGCATCTTAATGGCTCCCTACCAAAGTTCCATCACTGAAGAAGGGAGCGGCAATCACAATAATTCTCAAGGGGTTTTGAATCTACCTTGCCTGGTTAGGGAAAAAGTTAGCTCAAAAGAACACACAGCATACGTTATATATACATTATTGTGTGATATGATGCAAGAAGAGGGATCTGAAACTTTAAGTACTTGGAAGCGGGGAAGTGATAAAACAAGGGAATTTATGAAGAATGGTTTTCTATCTCTGTTCCACAATGCTGAATGACTGCATCCTGAAAGGAAGGCAGGAAAGCGGTCCAACTTTTCTTGTAATCAGATATTGGCATGTTTCGTCACAAAAGTGGATCCTCGTAGACGAGTTATTTTCTTTGAGTAGTAAACCAAAGCCAAAATGACAAACCGATAAACTCCCAGTCGTCTTTATTCTCTCAAGAGGTGAATCATCAACCAAGAAAAGAAAAGTACAAAAGAAATGAGCGGACGACATCAACAGACTTGATCTATACCCTGTGTAGAAAATGAGACAAGCTTTTCTCTATGAAGAAATAAGAATGGTTGAAGATATATATAATATATATCTATGCGTGGTCTCCTTTTTGGCTTCTCGTAACTTTTTCCTGTGTGTTTTCTTGTCTGCTGAAAGGATCAACAACAGAGCAATAAAAATGTGTAGGATTGATGGCATTTTTCGTTAGGAGTGTGTGTGGACGCCCAAATATTGACTGACACGAGTTTCATCCTCTTATCTTGAACAAGCTTGTTTTTTTGGACGTTGTTGGTTGCACTATACTAATGTTTGACAAGAAGGAATATAACGAGCGTTCCAGCAAGTATGTACTTATTGTGGGGATGGATGGGTAGATAGATAGTTATCAGTGGGAAGCATCAGAAAACTATATAGCACCTTGCTCTCTCTCACACACACACATTCTATGTCTCTTTTAATGTCTTTGCTAGCGCGAGTAAAAGTGAGAAGGGCCCACATTTCATTGTTCATTGTTCAATTTTATGAGGAAAATTGGAAATTGCTCATTCACTCATCACTCGCTCCTCAACGGGCTCTCGTTCACACACAATCACACTTTTTGTTTCCAGCATATATATCATTCCTTTTTTTGGTGGCTTCGCTTCATTTCTTTCATTTACCAGAGAACTACTACCACCACCACCAACTAACTATTATACCCTTTAAGAAATCTTGTGATGATATATAAACCAAAAAATCTATAGTTTCTATTGTTAAATTTCACACTGCATTCATTTCATTGCTGGTTTGGAGGAAGAAGAGCAGGAACCCAAGAAGGGAAAAAAGATTGGTCTTAAAATCTCGGCAGCAAGTAAAAGACCTTCAGAAAGTGCTCTTTGAGTCCGTTGTTCCTCTTTTGACTTGTGAATGTAGTGAGGAGCCATCAGCCATCATCATTCCACTTGAGTCGTAAAAGTCAAGGTTTCGCTTCGCATAACTTCGGTCAGATTATTTCCTTCAACCTGCTCGTGTGATGTTGCTGTCTTACTTCTTGCCTCTTTGTTAGCTCTAATGTCATACGCACGCATCTCATCATCATCATCATCGTGATCAACAGCAGCATCACCGGGAGCAAAACAACAATAACAACTACGGAATCAAGAGAAGTGGTAGCCTTTGCTTACCTTTCTTCTTCAAGGAATATGTAATACCCTGCAGGGAGAAATCTGTGCTCCTGTGGAGCGACAGAGATATGATAGTACTTATGTGTATGCATATTACATAGTTAGGGAAGAATACAGCCGAGCAAAACGAACACTTGTTTTATTTCTTTGAAGCTTTAAAACCTATTATTTGGAAGTCATGTCGGGGAGACTGTGTTTAAAAAATATAAAGGAAACCTTCAAAAAAAATATTTTTATTTTTCTTGCTTCCTTCTTAACAATAACTAAAAGGGTACTCCTATTACTTATAATCTCTTTTTACACTTCATCGTCTCTGCTAAATTTCAAGCCATTGGACGGCTTTTCTTCATGAGATTACCGCATTAAAAATAAAAGAGTAAAATTGCCCTCCGAGGGCTCGTAATAATATTACTGCCTTCCCCTTAAAAAAAAGAACTTTAACTTTGCGTGTTGTATATCTCCTTAATACTTTGGTATTTAGTAAGTACCAACCGCACCCTTAAGTGAGAAAGAAAAAAAGGTCTCCTTCTTCCGTGAGGAGCTACTTAAAAACCAGTGGAATACAAAAGGGATTCTCGAGAAAAATACGGAATATATATATGATACAAAAAAAACTCGTCGGAATGTGTATGTCTGCTGCTGCTGTTGATCCCAGTGTTATGTGTAATGTCTTGAACGGGGACTGAATGAGTAATCACTTTTCATCGTCATCATCAGAATGTTTTACATATATATGCAGCAGCAACGATGCAATATGCACAATGTCATGATCAATCCCAACCTCATGCTCAAGGGTTTCAAGAAATGTTTTGTTAACTTGTGACTTGACTTGAATGTGTCCTGCGACTTCATCCGTGTAAGAGTTGCTGTTGGAAAGACAAAAAAACGAGCTGGGTAGTGTATTGAAAATTTGAGGTTGCTTTGCTATCATTGCTAGTTCCCTCCTTCCCGTTAAAAAAACGAAGACAGTAGGTTGAAGTAGATAAAGTGTAGTTTGTGTGACTGTAGGTGCAATGCATAGAACATGTTGAATACAAATGTATGCATACATATATTATCCATAAACCGGCCAAAAGAAATACTGACAAAGCTTTGGGACCTGCCGAGAGACAAGGGAATAATTTCCAAAACACTTTTTTTTGTTCCTTTCTCTTCATTCCTTGGAGTTTTTGTCTTATGTTCGTGTCTCATGTGAAAGAGGACGACGTGAAAAGACTTATAAAAGAGTGTATGCATGCATGTAAAGGAAAAGTCATGGTTGGTTCAGTGTCAGCTTTATTCACAGTCTGAAACGTTATACCATCCACCATGATCATTTGCTGTGATCATGCTCAAACGTTAATAATAATTCTGTCTTTGTTCGTTGCTTTGAGGTCCAAAAATATATAAGTCCTGCATTGCATTTGTAGTCATTGTCTCAAAATATGCAGAGTGACATAAGTACTTAGCCTGAGATTATTACTCAGGGTTTCTTTTCGTATGCAAATAGCTTGTAAATTTTAAACTTTATATGACACTTATCATGATCATGAAAGGTTTGATTACAGAAAGATTTTTAAATATATGCATGATAAATATTTTATTTTAATTTCAACAAAAGCCTGAAACCCATCTCTAAAATACACATGCTTTTAATGAAGGAACAGGTAGGTAAAAAAATTGAATCGTTTTCCCCGTTCCGGACGCTAGTAATGTTGAATGTGCCACAATAAGAGTGGAGTTAAATAATGTGACAACATTCAAATGTTAATGCACCTGCTATTCGTGAAAGAACCCACAATGACTCTGTGGATGCGTCAACTCTACTTTTACGTTTGTCTAAGCTTAACATTGTTGATTGGTCTTATATTCTCTTTTCCAAATATAAAATTATCCAATTCTAGAATGAACAAAATGGATGGATGAATGTCTGAAGGATTTTCTTATTCAAAAATTATTCTACACACGGGAGAACCCTAGTCTAGTTGAACATTACCTATTCAAGCAAAGCTTTCATCTATGAAATAAAAAATCCGCTTTCATTCAGTGTGACTCCATTTTTTACTTTGTAGTTATCCGATCTGCTACTGCTGCTTATTTGAAGTCGTTAGTCAACTTCTCAAATGTTCATAATATGAAACTAGTCTCGCTTTTCCCACTCCATAACATTCTCCTCTTACTCACCTTCTTTTTCCTCGCACGGATCTTGTTGCTTGCTTTGTAGCAAGTAATCCATAAAAGCATAAAGCGTCATCCTGAAGGTATTAATACCTAGTTCTCAACAAGATGAATGCATGAATGAGTGCATGATATGATGTATGCATGCTGGCACCCAAGCTAGCATGCATATGAGCAATGAATGCGTTCAAAAAAGTTTGTACATTAAAAAAACCTGGCATATAATACATCTGACGAGTAGTGTGACGGTTGCACTCTGCTGTGATCTTATATGCTTACGTGTGACTAGGTTTTTTCTTTGGAAGCAGAATCGGTTGCTCGGTGTGTGAAAAATAAAGATTTGGGAGAAAGGTACACAACAACATGTGTAAAGGGGAAACTAGCATGTGTTTACATTCGCATGTGTTGGTGTACACAGGAAGGAAAGAAATCAACATAGTCTATGAAGAAAGGGAAGGAAAAGAAGAGATACAGAGAAGCACACGGGTTGTACAGCAAAGCAAGGGAACATGAAACGGTGCATTATTATTATTGCATTACCTTTGTCCATGTGCATGCCATAGATTATAGGGAAAATCTCTCACGTACATGTGCACGCTCATTATGATAGTCAACGCATTGAAGCACACACGAACCCACTATTTTTTTCCAAACATGATTGTCAGGTAAGCTGACTCTACTTCTTGGGAAGGGGGAATTGGATTGGATTGGCTAATAATATGAAACTTTTTTTCTTCTTTCGATGAGTTTTCTCGTTACTTTTCTCTCTGTTAAGGTAATACAAGAAGAAGAATGTACACGGGTCTACCTTGAACCCTCACGTTCAAGAGAAACCTTATCTGCTACTTTATTGACTACAGCTAGCTCAGATTTCTGCCACTTCATCGTCATTCATTTATGTGTTTACCGACTCTTATTACTGATTTACATTTTTTACGTTTAATATATCCTTAGGAAAAACAAGTACCTGATCTGATCTTTTTAACTGTGTGTGCATGTGTGTGTTAGGTTACTCCATCCAACAATCTTTTTGGGGTTAGTCATATTGTTGTTTGGACAGAAATTGTTTTGCTTTCGTGAAAATCATCAATATTGTTGCGTTACGTTGCAGAGACGTGTCATAGATTTGGGTTTTAGGCAGAGAGTCATTATATAGAAACTTGTATAATATAATATAATGTGTTTGCGTGTATATATGCATGTAGGTGTTACATTCATTGCCTGATACTACTTGAGTGGATTATGCAGGTTCTTAGCTTCTAATTCTTCTGTGATGCACACATCCATATTTATATATACTTTGGAAGGAGAGAAAAACCTAAACCTATTTGTCGTGTTTAGTAGGCCAGGCCAAAGAGTAAGAGGAGAGCAAAAACAAGACTTAAGACGAGCTGACAAAGAAAAAGACCTCACGTATACTTTTACATACACTTGGGGATTATGATTACACTGATCGCATGATACCTTCACCATTTATCAACCCCTCACGGACACATGTGTGCATGTTGGGAAAACTGAAACTAGAAAACAACTTGTCTAAATCTTCTTTTTTGTAGATTAATCTTACAAGCCAGAAGCAGACTGAAGTGAAAAACTGTATCAGAACATGTATGTATATGCATGGTCGAGTGTGAATCAGCTAAACAGAGTAAAAGAGCTGACCAAGTACCGATATTTTATAGTAATTCGACTAAAAATATGGTGCAAGTATGAAGCTCTATCTATATGCATTTAAAAAATGTCTGTGCACACAAAATTATCTCTGTATGTATGTACGTTACATCATCACGCACATACTCGTATTATGAGGATTAGATTGAAAATCATAATGATAAAAAAATAGATCCATGTGTAATAAAGTGAGAGTAAAGTATGGACACACGACGAGTGGGGAACGAGACGGAAGAAAAATATAAAGAGATCGATGGAATCCTTTAAAAAATGAATCTCTGCCACATTTTTGTCAGGTGTTCATGAATGCTTCATATAACTAGCATGATTCATTGCATCCCATAGTCTTCGTTTCCTATTTGCATTCAATGGACTGGTTGTGTGAGTACATGATAAACTTCCTATTCATATGCTCATATCAGGAGGGGTAGATATACGAATATACTATATGCATTTTATATACACATCAATTTACTTTGGCTGTTGGCAACTTGGAACAAGTGGAATTCTCAGGGGCACAAGTGGTTTCTATCTCTCATCCAGACCCAGATCCATGATTATAAAGCATGTTTTTCTGTAGTCGTTGTACCAAACCATGCGCACCTGACTGCTTTCTTCTTACTTCTTATTCATCATCCGTCAATGAGATGAGATGAGATGAGATCATTCCTTCTCACTTTTCACAGTTACAGAAATTGATCACTATACGAATGCCTACCAACCTACCCAAGCTTAACAACACAACCACGCACACATGCAACCTTTTGGCAATTACTTTGAAATGTATCCCTTCACCAGATAAAATTATGTATTGGGTTGGGTAATATGCAGCTGGGAAACTGTAACATTATTTGAACACCTATGAACCATTTACAGCCCATAACTATAAAAAAAAACTTAAGTGCGATCCTGTTCTTAAGAAATCTTGATTAAGTATCGCATCATTAAAGGGCAAGCTGAGACCACCCATTTTTTTCCTGCACGCTAACGTGAATTTAAAGCTGCTACATGCAGAGAGAGAGGAGAAAGAGAGAGGTAAATGTGTTGGTTACGCTAAAAAAATTAGATGAGTGAGGAGGAAGGGAAAAAGGAAAAGAGACAGGATCATCATAATCGTGATGATGATACGAAGTGATGGGCAGTTGATGTTGATATACATCCACGCGTGATCTTTAAGTAAGTAACATTCAACATTGGTATATAGTAAATGTGTCTAGTTTGGCCACGTTGCAAAAAAGGTAAGTCGTCATCGTCAGTAACGCATCATTTCATCACCCTAATCTGCCATCGCATCCCATTCACGTAAACAAGTATATACTCAATTTCCAGAAACATGAGAAGGAAGCAAGGATCACAAGCAAAAAAAACGAGAATTTTGTGAACTAAATGAGTTTCAGTTAGGTACAAGGGGCAGAGTTGCATTGAGCCCATAAGACTGCGGATATGGATACTCTCAAAGAATATATAGGATTGAGGATGATTAGGTGTTTCAAAACGATTTTTCCTGAAGGACACAACGAGCTCGTGGTACGGATTTCCCTCTCAGAGGTGAAATTACAGAACAATCCAGGCAAGACGTGATGCTGACGTGCGCGAGGTTAATATCTATCACAAGTACCCAGAAGGATACTTCCTAGCTAGTTCACAATCAGCATGTAGGAGGAGGGTGACTGAAAGTTCAGCACACTACTACCAAAGCAGTATAGCATCCGATATCCCAGGCTTCCATAAAATAGAAACCAAGAACAAGAGCATTTTTCTGGAGAAAGCGTGTTTCACTCAATTCATTTTTTACGGGTTATATAGCAGAAGAGAAATGAAGAGACAGAAAGAGAAAGGATAGTAAGTGGTTCGTTGGGTCTATAGATCCAAGTCGTTATATTATATGGGACATTTCGACCTCCAACATCCTTTTCTCCTTATCCTTTTGCTTTTTCTTTAGCTTTGCTATATTTTTGCATGGCTGCCTCCAATAGGTATATTATAAGTACAGTTTACGGGTACGTCTGACTGTCGTAGTAGTCATCCTCGTCGTCGCCCTATGGTGGCTTTTTTTTCCTGAGAAGAATAATATGCTTAGAGCGGCAAAAAAGTGCCAATGCCATGATGTTGCTCTCTGGTGCTGCTGCTACAAGTACTTTTCTTCTTTTTTTTACTGGGTTTATGCTTTTTATTTGCTTACTTTGGTTTTGCACATAGCGTATAAAATGTATAGTATGTAGTGCCATGGAGTATAATATGGCATGTTTGTGTGTGCTGAAGCTGATGTGTCGTTGTGTGAGGCTGCTGACTGCTCTGCTTCGGTTGCTCTGTTGACTCACAGACGTAGAAAATCGATAGGGAGTTTGCCAAAAACCTTTTGCTCAAAAGTAAGCCGTGCCATTTTGTCAGCATGAAGTAAGGAAGAGGTTGGTTGATAGCAGCTTTTGTTATTCGCATCGCATACTTCTTTTTTTTTCTCCTGCAGTCCTTCTAAAAGTTTTCGGTGTGTGTATGTACACTCTTTTTGTACAGCATATTAAGCACTTGTAGTAAAGTAAAGTAGTAGCGGTAGTAATAATAGTAGTGGAGAGCCATAGCAAGTCATTGTTTGTAGCATACTAAAAATCGTAAGCTTTCTGCATGAACCAACGATATAGTCAAAGTCCTCTCCTCAAAAGCACAGGAAAAGGAGAGAGAAACACGACTGGTGGTGAAGATGGTGGTTGCTGGTGGCTTACGATTACTGCTTCGCATAACACAACAACTCTGCCATTATGCTATGACATGTGTGTTGTATATTTTAAAGTGATGCCAGACACTCGCTCACAAAGCACGTTCTCAGAAGATCCCTAGGGACCTAGGGTCGCGTAAAATACATGGGCGTGCTTTCCATACTTTTTCCATAATATGGAATGCATGTATTTATAGTAGTAGAAGTAGTAGTTTATGCTAGGGAAGAAGAAAAACGACTATGTGTGCTACCGCCACACTTTTGCAAGCGTTCACTCTTTTTTTCTTTCTCTCTCTCACCAAACGCAAACTAGAGCAGCGGATCAGTTTTAAGCAAAGGAGAAACCAAAAGGGAAAACGAGTGAGCGAACACATGTATTAAAAGCTGACATTGCTACTGAAAGCTTCTCAACAGAAATGCGATGCCAGTTCTGTTTTTTTTTGCAAAAAAAAAGCTCCTGCCTTTGCAAAATTGTATTGTATATATATGTACACATTTGTATATCTGTTTATGTTCACGGTTTGATTATAACGGTTATACTACTTGTCGCGTGCCATTGCACCACTCACAATATCGTCTTTCGGGTTTTAGGGTTTTTCCTCTTCTACTTTCTATCCTGGATTTGTGTTAAAAAAGGAGAGCACGCACGGTTATTCCCGAAACCACCCAGATTCCGGGGTCTTGGCCGATTCGCAGTTCCCTACTGGTTTTGGCTGACGGATCCTATTGCCTTTTCCACTTCCGTTTGCATGCATGTTGAATGTGAAGCTCCTTGTCTTTTTATGTATCGTGTTCTAGCATTTTTCTTCCTTTCCCCTGTTTTTTGTTTGTAGTTTTCTCTACTACTACAAGTTATTCTCTATCCCATTACTCCTGCTGGATAACTAAAAACCAGCCTTTTCACTGTTGCTGTGTACATGTTTACTATAAGTCGTAATACGCCATATTTTTCATAATTTTCGTTTGTAAGGGATTGGGCAGAGAACGTGGATGCAATTCATAAAATCTGTTCCAATAAGTTTACATGAACGACTTTGGTTAGAACTAAATACGTGGGAACAGCGTATGAAATATGGAGTTAGCAAGCATGAATGAAGATTGAGGTCGTCTTCTGCAGAGAATTTTTTTTGGAATGCATCAAGGCCTTAGAAAAACTAAGAGAGTTGAGTACAACAAAGAGAGCACAGTCCTTTTAGCCACGTGTGAGCCGTTATAGTAGTCCCCAAATAAAACTTTATTTTCACAGGGAACAAATTTTTGCATTACTGACAATGAGCTTCTTTTTACATGTATGCATATGTATTATGTAAGCTTTTACCAACGTAATCTATCAAATGCGGCTCGTTGTTAATCATTCAGCTTTGCAAAAAAAAAAAAAGAATTTTCGGCAATTTGCACAGACATGAACTGTACAAAAATGTTGACCTCTATTTAATTGTTTGTCTGAAGTGTGGCTAATCACCTCTTAATTCTTCTCACTTTTATTTTCCCCTCTAGCCAGCTGTGATTAAGAGTGATGAAGACAGACTGATTATAGACGCTTATATTGGCAAATCAAATGCTAATTTTGATAGAAAAAATCAGACATTTCCTAGACTTAAACAAGCAGCATTCTATGCATAAACTTAAAAGTAAATGGTGTGAGTCTTTAAGTGTTATCAAATGTTTTCGATCGGATATGCGACATACCTTTATATTTTTAGATCAAATCAGTTGCATTTAAAAATTCATTTCTTTGTGAAAAAAAAGGCAAGAAGACACAACGCATACAACAAGATTCTTATCGGCATCTGTTAGCACCATCCTGGTATATATCCGTTGTTTCGTTGGATTGGAACGTGCATTCTTTGCGGTGTGTGTGTGTGTATTCCCTTTGCATGAAAAAACTATATGCTGATATTCTTTTAGCACAGATTTCACTTTCATGTTCACACTTTTTCTAAGGGTAGAGCAGCGTGCCAAGTCGGAAAGGAAGTGATTTTCATATTGTGAACTTTTTCAACTGCAGCACAACTATAATACGTAAGTATTATGCAAGTTGTTATACATAAAATGCATGGAAAGATGAAGACGTCGGAATGGCTTGAAGAGAGGAATAGAGGAAATGACTGTTTTGTTTGACAAGACTGAAGAAATATGGCTGGGAGATATGCTCAACAATTATTCTCTTTGAATTGCAACTGAATTTTACTTGAATTCATTTCCGACTTTTCCCTTTCTCGTGGAATATTTATTATGCCCACAGTGCCAACCGTGTAGGTACATATCTTTCCTCGAATTTATGCAGTGCATCGTTTTATATATATTTTAATCACTGCTTTAAATATTTTACAAATAAAATACAAGTTGAGTTGTTCAAAGGGAGATAAGCTACGAAATTATATAAATGAAATGATGGTGGCCATTGGTACAATTTGAGAATCCGACGATGTGATGATGATGATGATGATATGATGAGATCCTGCTGTCAAATCCAAATTAAGATATCGCTCATCTCTGCATTTTGGAATTGACTTCATGCATGCATTTTTATAAGACAGTCCAAAATTGTATATGTACTCCATTAAAATGGCTTCATATCTTTTGTACAAGTCATATTTGAATTTTCTGCATTTCCTTTTCGGTCGGCTAAGGATAATAATCTTGTATGACCCTCAACCAGTGTGTGTGTGTGTGTGTGTTGGTGCATTTTTAAATATTTTATTACATGCTCAAGTTTTGTTTATGCGTGGTGAGTATACTTATTGCTTCCACTCCTTTTAATGAGTTGATGTTGATGTGAGCATTTCAATGAATGATAAAATTGGGTGATGAGCAGCTATATGACTCCGCCCTATTTCATATCCTAGTCAAAATGCTGGGGCAAGATGCTGAATCACTCGAAAATGCCATGCAAGCAATTATGCATATCTTTCAACAAATATATAGCAATCAGGGTGGTATCCCGAGTTCACCTCCATTTTGGCATTGTATACACATAAAGGCAGCTCACAGTTGACGCTAAAAAGGGGAAAGCGCCCACTACTACTTCTCCTGCTCCGCCGTCATATTCATCCTTTAATTTTCTTGGACATGGTTGTGAGCGTACACTACGCTAATCCGAGAAAAAACGGATTTGATGTCAGTAACTTCTCCTGCAGATAATGATGATGATCATCATCATGCCACACGAAACCAAGTAACAAACAAGCCTCCTCCTGAAAGATGTTGATGATGATGTCGCTATCAGGATCAGGTCATCTTCCCACAAAATATGTATAGATGTTTTCATTCATTTACTTTCAGCTCCTTTTCCTCCTTGAAGATTGTACTCTTATTTTTTATGGGCTTGATGCTTACTCCGTAGAGAGGAGAATGAGCCGTATTATAGCAGCTCAAATCGTTTGTGGGTGTAGACATGCACATTTGCATATCTCATTAGATGATGATAACTTGTGCCGACAACGACGGTCACAAAGTAAGCACAACGCGGCAGCAGCGGCTGGTTTTAGTCAAGCCCTCATATTATTAAAACTTCTTCGTAGAAGAAGCAAAACTTATCATCCATTATTATAGCTTCAAGAAAAGCAAAGTGGAATAACATTCTCTATAGTTTTTTTGGTGATGTTATAATATAGCTGCCAAGCCAAGAAGGGTTTAACCATAAAGTTGAGCAGGAGTGTGTGTGTTTTTTTTTCTTGTTGCTTAAAGTCCCTGTTGTTGCTCTCGTTGTAGGTGGCATAATCTGTTTTTCGCTAGTGCTACATATTATTCCCATTTGTATGCTAACTTCACACAAACACATTCGCTCGCAGACACGTACGACGTGACTTTGTGAATGTGGGAAGGCCTGATAGCCCATCGTCGTATTTTCCATCGCCCATGCATAAGTTTTGGTAGGAAAGAAGAGCACACACACTCACACACACCACCACCACTTTTTTATTATTATGTACATGAAGCCGTAACAGCAGGAGCAGCAGTCACTCAGTCAGTCATCTCTTCGTCTCATAAGGATAAAAGTTTGCTATTCCCCAAAAAAGTTATACATTCCCATATTATTCACATCACATGCATGCCTTCAGTCAAAACACCGAACTCCAACTACTATTACTCCGCACATTTCCCATTCAGTGAGAGCGAGCAAGAGCCAAACTGTCTTTTCTTTTTTGGCTCCCATGCCACACTACTACTAACTCCTTCTTGCGAACCTCATCTCATTACTATTACACACTTGAATCGCTGTTTTAGCATTTTCTAAAGCACTTTGTGACGGGTATGGCACACCGCTAGCTTGTATAACTTGTACTTAAAATCACCTCCCTCTCTGTCGTTGCTCGCTGCACGTGTGGGAAATGGAGAAGCATAATTTACCAACATGAGTGGACCATTAAGGGAAACTCACAACCTCTTGAATTTTACAATGATGATCATATCAGGCCATATAACGCACGAGTCAATACACATACAACTGAACATTAAACAAGATTTATATTATACGGACAATATTCAAGTTCGTTGTCTTTCTCCTGTGAAGATTATAGGTAAATAAGATGCATTATAATGCTCTTCCTTGCATAAGATAAAGCAAAGGTGTATGTTATATGTACTTAATGTAACGCAAATGATAAAGGCCAACTTACGTGTTCGGAGGGCTTAACTGCTAATATCCTCTTAGTCATAAATAACGCTTCAACCTAAAGTCATCCTAATCATTCACTTTTAATGCACCTTGTTGAAATAACATGCTTTGCTTTGTTTGTCTGTTGATCAGTTGCCGATATCTTAAGAAAAATGAAGCCTTTTTGCTCGTGGCTTGTTCTTGCGCGTCAAAACAAGAAAAGTCGTGACATTATTAATAAAAAACCTTAGCATTAACAAAGCAATTTAAGTATGTACACCTTTTAAAACATTCTCTTCATAAGTATTACACTTGAGAAGTTTATCGTTGGTTGAGTATCTTCTCAAATAAGCATGACAAGTAATGTCAGGACTGACTGACTGTATAGCTTTGTGGCATATAGTTCAGCTTTACCAACATGTAACATCAACCACCAACAGTTCTCCCGTATTTTTCATTTCAATATAACAACTCCATTGTTTATATAATATATGTATTATGAGGCCATCTTATAGGTTACAATCCATATTACATGTAATAAATTGATATAATAGTGACGTAAGACAATTAAAGCTTTTAAGTTGTCGGCTCAAACCACAAGGGAAAGACAAAGCAATTCTGACAGCTGAAAAATTATCAGTGGCACTTTTCACTTCGCCTCGAGAATATATAAGGAAGGTGGCAAGAGGTATAATTATTAAGACACGTTCCACATCACGATTCCATATACTACATGTCGATAATTGTGTCTGTTGCTGGAGTGCCTCCGCACATAGCTGCTGCTGCTGCAGTTGTTGAATAATATAATGGAAATCAGTAGGCGGTGTTGGATAATATTTCTCTTTATATGGGTAGTAATGATAGCTGACGGAGAGCACATGAGGACATTATTTAATATTCCATGAATATGCGACGCATGCCGGTCAGGCTATATGGTGATACGAGTTTCTGAGGAAACGGAGAGAGTCGAGTGCAGGCAAATGTACACACGTATCATTATTTTCAACGTGAGCAACAGGAACACACGTCGTCGTCGTCGTCGTCAACTACTACAAATACATATTTTCATTTCAAACTCGTGCTTGGAATAATACCAGTGAAGGTTTGCATTGACGATTTCGACTTTTTGACTACTGACGAATGCATGTAATCCATAGTGTACACTATTTATAATTATTTTTTACTGAAATATGTCATCATGTGATGCAATGTGATGCAGTCAAGTCAGTAGTCAGTATACATATCTATATATAAAAACTGACATGGATTCTCTCTATTGGTAAAGTGCAAACAAACGACAAGGCAAAACATTTATAGTCTGATTCAGTATGACTCTAAATTATGGAAAAAGACACACACGCAGCGTGTTTACCTTGATGGTAGTATATGTTAGGGTTATGTACAGGAATACAAACTTGCTCATACGTGGGTTCGGTTGAAAATGATAGCAAAGGAAGTGACAGGAGCAGCAGCGCGTGTGTGTGTTCGACAAGTCACCTTGCCTGCCAATCCACCAACTTTATGTCTGACTCGTCATCGTAGAGTAGAATCTGTATAATTTACCTTTGTAATGAATAATACCTGGCAATTCCAACTGAACGTGCATATAACATAACCCGATTTCCAGATATCACTTCCGTATACCGTATTCGAGGCTTTAATAGCATGGGATTTGGGATGAATACAAAAGTATAAAATACAAGTGCTGTTTAATCTGTTTGTCTGTAATTTTACTATTGATGTTCATTCGTATTACCTTTATTGGGAACTCTGTATGGGGCCCCGTTGTAAAGTTGCATATTATATATGTTTTGAATTCACATGCTCATTTTTCAGGCAACTACTGGTTGGGTAGCCTTTAGCATTTTTAGTTTTTGGAAGATACAAAATTTTGCATTATTTCTGTCTGCACTCTATACCCATGGTTTTGTTTTTATGTAATTTATCCCCTAATCCAGACAGTTTTATTCACTATCCGTATATTACTTTGCATATACAAAAAGAATCTATCGAGGTATGAACGAATTATACATTTTCCTGGGGGCTTTTTTATACTTTGCTTTGTGCAGACAATGGATGTACATTAGTAGGTGTTATTTAAAATTCACATTCCAAAGAAACTGCTCCTAATCTAATTGGACACGGTCAAAAATTTGTTGTGGTTTGTGGTGGGCACAGATTGCTTTTCCCCGGAGGAATGAATTTAAAACTCGTTCAGACATTATGGCTTAGGAAACATTCACGGCTGCAGAATCTTCCATGTGTTCTGCGAGCGAAAATGGCATGTTCTGCAATGACAAAAAAATTTTCTGCGAATCGGCGAAGCCGACTCGCAGAAAATTTTTTTGTGGAAGCCAAATTTCGAAAAAAAATTTCAGTTCTGCAGAACATTTTGGTAAATTCTGCAAAATACTGAGCAATGTTCTGCAGAACACTATGGTTCCGAGCAATGTTCTGCGAGCAATGCTCTAGCGCTCTGGAAGATTCTGCAGGCGTGGAAACATTGAAAAGGTGCATGCACAAAGGTGTGCATTTATTATTACATTTCTATATCTTGGAGCAATAAGACTCGTTCGAGAAGCAAGAGAATAATATGTTTTGAGTTGCATATAATACAAGATTATATAATGGTTTTGAATACAGTAGTAACACCTTTCCCTAAAATAATCATCCATGCAATGCTACCGTTGCGTTGATTGTTCAAAGATGTTTCTAGCATTAGAGCACTTGAGTCGTTTTTCTCAAGTTTGAGCTCATTAACAGAAGCAAACATGAAAAGCATTTGTCCAATATTGATCTTCATCTTGAACAGCATTACTTAGGGGCACTGTGGGAGCCCATTGTATAAATCTGTCTTAATTACGTAGGTAAAGTTTGAGGAACAAAAACTGATTTCGGCCGATGCTCTTGCCACATGTAACCCCCTGGAAAGAATAATTCTGAGTTGATACAAGAGCATTAAGTGCACCTGAGATTTTACCTTTAAATCTTTATGCAAATCATAAAGTTTTCTGAGTCTTTCAGTAAATATTTGTACATAATCAATTACGCTATATTACAGGTGGCTAACAAATGAATAAATTTTATTGGACCAAGTAGTAATACATATTAATATTTCCTTTTGAAAGTGCCGAGGCTTTGAACCCCGTCAGTCAGTGCTCAGACCCTTAAGTAACGGTCCTGGACCTTTAAGTAAGGGTCGTAAAAGCTGGACCTCTAAGTAAAGGTCCTGGACCCTTAAGTAAGGGTCCAAATAAAATACTTTTAAAAACACAGTTTTCAAAAGTTTTGAAAATTCAAAACAAATATCAAATATCACAAATGTGATAGTAAGTATTTGTGAACATATTACGTGTACGTAAGCAACAAAATTAACTAAATCTTTACGCAAGAAAATAATTAGTGAAAACCAATGCGTAGAATATTTAAGCTTTTAATTAAGCTTTATTAAGTTCAAAAAACCAATCGATTTATTTGAAACTCAGTATACACGAGTTATTTTACATAATTAATCAGCTGGTAGCATAAGAATTTAAATTCACTGAGTATTTCGAATGTATACGCGCGAAAATTTCAAAAACAATCGATTTATTTGAAACTCAGTATAAACGAGTTATTTTACATAATGAATCAGTTGGTAGCATAAGAATTTAAATTCACTGAGTATTTTGAAAGTTTATGCGCAAAAATTTAAAATATGGATCCATTTAATTGAAACTCAGTACACACGGGTTATTTTTTAGAAAGATTCCACTGGTAAAATTAGAATTTAAGTAGTAATTATTTATTGCAATAACGTTATGAAATTCTGTTAAAATTTAGAGAACGCAGCTTATACTAACTATACCATTCCATTTAGATTTCTACAAACCATACATACTATGTAGACTATATACTAATATACTATGTATTTCAGCATGTCAAATAACCTGTAGATCCAGCTTTTCAGGTAAATCTAATATTTTTTTAAATTTTCGCGCGTATACTTTCGAAATACTCAGTGAATTTAAATATTATGTTACCAGCTGATTTACTATGTAAAATAACTCGTGTATACTGAGTTTCAATTAAATCGATTGTTTTTTTAAATTTTCGCGCGTAAACTTTCTAAACGCTCAGTAAATTTAAATTCTAATACTACTAGCTGATTCACCATGTAAAATAACCTGTGCATACTGAGTTTTAACTAAATTGGTTAATATTTTAAATTTTCGCGCGTATACTTTCGAAATACTCTGTGAATTTAAAATTTACTATTACCACTTGATTCACCATAAAAAATAGTTTCAATTAAATCGATTGAATTTTCACCATTCACAATAACGCTCTACACTGTACAAGTCCCCCAAAAGACTAAATTTTCATTCTTAAAAAGTAATTTCTCTGCTTTAAAATATTTTGCTTAGGACCCTTACTTAGAGGTCCTGGACCCTTAAGTAAAGGTCCAAATTTAAAAAAATTATTTATTGAAGTCATGGACACCTTTAAAAAATTCGGGGTAAATACGTAAATTACCAACAAAAATTATATATTTTTTTAAAATGAATACAAAAATTATACAACCTTGCTCCGCATTATAATGAATTTAATTTAATTTTTACAAATTAAATTCATTTACTCAAAATCCACACGGTGAAAAAAAAATGCTGCACGGTGAAAAAATCTTAAATTTTATTAAGTTTATAAAACCGATTTTTAATGTTTGTTACTCTTTAACGTTTTCTGTTACAAAATGATTTTTGCTAAAAATGAATTTTTGGACCTTTACTTAGAGGTCCAGGACCCTTACTTAGGGGTCGGACCCTTACTTAAAGGTCCAGGACCCTTACTTAGAGGTCCAAGCTGGACCCTTACTTAAGGGTCTGAGCACTGACTGCCCGTACTATTACATTTAATCAATCTAGTCGACCATAAAATTATCATGAAAAACCAGACTGAAGTAGCTGCTTAATGCTAATGTTGTAAGTAGAACTAACGAAGGAAGAAGAAGCACACCTGTGCACGTGTGTAGGATCTGTATCTGTAGCAAGCGTTATATGTGGTTGATTTTTGTGATCCACTGCGGCGAAAAATCACATAATGATCCAAGTGTTCCTTACATAACAGATAAGTAAAATCATTGCTCAATAATACTATCTTAATCAAGGCATAGGAGAGAGATACTTGATGATGCAGTGACGCATTTCATTAGAAGCGAAGGAGTTTCTACAACGAAAACCTAATTGTAATTCTATCCTACGACAAAAAGAGGGAAAGGCAAATGAGGTTGAACGATAGAAACAATCTAGTATCATCATTTCGCAATCATACTATTCCCCTCTGTCTTGGGATGACGACTCTCCTACTCCTAGATTAGACATTGCTTAACAGGAGGACTAGTCTAGTAGTATCCAAATATACCAAGAAGACTGACTTTCAAGAGACCCTTCAACTTAGAGCTTAGACAAGCGAAAGATGATTCTCTGGAGTCCTCGTATAATTTGTATACAACTTGAGAGAGTTTTAGGAGTTGATGCAATGTTAAGGCGGTGACGGTGGCAGATATATTTTATCCTAACACGTAATTACAGAACCACATCATATACATTAAGCCTTTTATCACAAATGGGGCTCGAATGATGAGTTGTTGTGATACGTAGCTCTAAATGAAAGTCTTGAAATGTTGCTATCTAAGATCCGTATGAGTCTGCCTCAATCATGTTCAACAGAAATATGTAGGTGTACGAACGTGAGTCTTGAGCCAAGTGGCTAATATAGTGGTGGTCCACTTTTGCCACTAAAACATTGCTGATGGGTAGAGAGTGAGAGAGAGAGGGAGACTAGTTTATTGAGACAGCTTTGCTGCAGTACTACTAAGCGGATTGTACGGGAGGCATTTATAGCCCTGGAAATTTTATTAGGAACATTACAGCCTTACTTGAACTCGTCATCACCATCAGTCAAAGATATGTATAAATTAGATATATCCACCTACGACGACTGCAAACGAGCCCACACTGTTTCGTGCTTGAACTACACGAGAAGTATGGCATGGCATGGCAGCCGCAGTTTTTCAGGTCAAACCTGAAGAGCTCGCACGTGCAACTCTTGTGAGACTTAAGGAGTGTGTCTTAGCAAAGTCGGAGTGTAGTAGTTCTTGGACAAGCAAAAAATGACGTGAGAGGAGAATGAAACTTCCATATTACATTCTATATGTGTCGCTCTCTCATTCTTTTCCTAAGTTTCGCATTCACAAGAAATAAAAAAAAGTCTCAATCCTCCACAGTCCTCGCAGCCAATGTTGAGAACAGAGCACCACCACCAGCACACACGCTTACTTTCAACTCTGCGGCCAACTCTTTTTGCCTTCCTCATTCTTCATGTGGAAAACTTTTGTAAATCTCTTTCCTCTTGTCGACTGCACGTGCAGCCTCAAAGCTAAGAACAACATTTGAGCAACATATTTGAGTTTGATTACAAACCAGCAAAGAGTTTTTTTTACTCTTGCTACCATTACACCTTGACTTAAGTACAGTTCACTTCTTTGGATATGTGATGAGATGTTTGAGCGAAAACAGGAGATGTGTGTACAGTTCATGGAGTCATGAATCACGGAAGAGCATGTTAAATGGTGATGCAGTGTAAATCTAAATCTTCTACGTGGGGAATGACGCTTCTTGTTATAACCCAAAAACCATAATGTTTTTCAAAGCACATAAAACCAAAAGAGCTTGCATAAAAACAGAATACATGTACATCCTTGCAGTAGAAGAATACAGCTCAAACAACAGCAGCAGCAGCACATGAATGGATGGATGCATGCAACATTTTGACTTGTTTATATCACTTTATTACCACATATTATTACAATATCTACTCCTTCCGATTCCCTGTGGCGAGCTTGAGTTTCAGGTCTTTGAGTTGTGTGCGTACTGCTGAGGATTTTCTTGAATTACATCATCATCATCGTCGTCGTCGTCGTTACAATTGTGTGGATGCTTGACTATGTTTACTTTACTTTGTAAATGTGATTTTCATTTCAATCTCTTGTCCGACAAGACTGACATTCATTCAGAACCTTGAAAATACCACATCTATATATCCTATATCCATTCAAGTTGCAGGCACTGCTTGTGCTCAAAAGGAAGCTTTACACGTTGAGACCAAGTTATAAAACATAATATGTAGAAATATATAGTATATGTGCTACCACATGGCTCATGTTGGTTTTTTCATTCATCCGCTCCCTAATCTTTATGTAGCTCCGATTAAACTAGAAACCTAGTTTGCTGAGCCACATGGATGCTTCCAAGAAATGGAACATAAATTTATCCCGTTTGTTGCAGGATTTTGCTTTCCTGGATGTCTTATGGTTATTTTGCTCCAGTTTCGTTTTCATTGGAACTCAAAGCCTGCTTTTACTCTCTTGCGTAAGATGAATATACATATGTAAATGATATAGGCAGAAATAGTAGTATATATTTGGAGGCTACTTGTAGTGGTGTGGTGGTTAGAGCTGTGACAGTAATCTCCTTTCCCCTTGAACCACAAGAACCACAATATATCATGAAGGTTTCATGAACACGAGTGGAAATGGCAAACACAAAACTTTGTAAATTAAAACTACTTCCTGATTTCCTCCGAATTTACAGATCACACGAAAAAGACGGGAGTTGAAGGGAACGTGACATTCAGTCCAAAAAATCAGAAAGTAATAAACATCAAGCTAAAACCTTGTTTGCCACCACATTGCCATATCATTCTCATCACCACCAGCACTGCCTTTGGCACCTTTAAATGGATACGTATGCTTTTTGGCAGTGATGTAATACCACCAAATTGTGTAAAGAAGTAGCGTACATAATAATACCGCGGCTCGGTTGCTGTTACTGATGGGACGTCAGACGTCTGTGACCCCATCCATTTAGAAAATGAATTCACGCCAAGCCACGCGCTCTCAGCGTCTTCATGTCTTGCTTCATTTGCCTACAGAGTGTTCAGTCAGGATGTCCTCATGTGGCTCACTAGCTGATGATAACAACGCGTTGATAAAAAGATCTTTTTCGTGTCGCGTTCTTTACAGGATGAGCTTACATAACAGTACTTTTTTCTAGTTTCAATTTATCCAATCCGTCTGTGTGTCTTCGGATGGAACAACCTTTTAACATTTTTCTTTTGTTCTTCCTGTTGTCGTTGATGATGATGATGATGATGATAAGAAGATACCGAAAAGATTACATTGGTGGCATACCATTTCAAGTCAGCCGTGAATTTACTGCTTGTTTTTCACTTTTTATTATTGGACAACTAAAGGGATTTGTTAACAATCATGCATAAACTTTTCTTAAGATTTATGATAACAAGTTGAGTTGGAAATACAAAATGTTCGATCCATTCCCCACATTAGTAGCAGACCAATTACATAACTAGAGTGTGTAATTTTTATTTATATCTATTCGCCCCATATTGAAAAATCAGAATGTTGTGTGTATGTCGTGCTTCATATATATGAAATGCAAACCAAAGGAAAAAATCGCCTCCAAGAGCTTTATTTTATTTTCAATTTCTAACCAGAATCCTATATTCTCATTGATAATAGAATACCTTCAAAACTTATGCGAGGAAACAGAGTTGTAGATATATTACATAATTATTATTACAAGGAAAGCGCCATTCATGAGAGCAAAAGTCTTTGTGTGCACAGGGCTAGCATAATTGTGGACAAGCGAAAACAAGAAGCATTCAAGAGCTTCAAGTCAACATCTTTTTCAGACAACTGAAGAAGGTAAGGAGATATGTATAAATGACTGTATACCCCTCGACGATCAAAAAAACTGGGAGTGCCCAGCTAGCCAACCTGTCTACCATCTCCAGCTTTATTTTCCGCTCACGACGAGGATGGATCTGCTTAAAATTCATTAAAACTTGATAATTCAGTAACAAAAAGAAAATGTATCTTTCATAATACTTAGCATGATCCCAACATTCCCGTCAGTTTCAACCCTTTGGGATTTACAAAGTCATGCCAGTGCAGAGATTGCAGCATCATCGATCATCACCATACCTGCTTCAATATCAATAATAGTGAGTTCCTGCACAGGTGGTTAGGTTATTGTTTGTTTGAATGAGAACAAAGAAATGAACGTGAATGTTAAATTTTAAATCATCTTCGACCAAGATATGGTACTAAATTTTTTATTTCATAGACTAAAGATACTTGATACAGTTTACATTTCACATCGAACTGAACTATTTACCTTACGTTTGTTTTTACGGACCTGCTTAATATCCATTTAATAAGCTGTCTTTGATACGCAGTATGCATAATACTATTTTCCCTGAGATAAATATGAATGGAATAAAAAAGAGAAGAGCTGGATCTGGGACCCCAAACTTGGCACTTTTTCGGTTAATGAGAAGCTCATTGCTTTTGTGTTGTACCCATATCTTTGTACACTCTTTCAATATAAATTGTGTCTACACATAGTATGTACATTGATGTTGTGAACTGAATTACGTAGTAGCAGTCTTGTTAAAAAACTGTTGGTCTTAACATTTCAAACTTGAAGGGACCAAGCCCAAAGAAAATTGAATGTTGATTAAAGAATGCCTATTTCGGTAGCAGAACATTGTTCGCCCGAAGTTACAAAAAGGTATGGATACATACACCTCAAGCAAAGCAACTCATCATATATGGGTGTCTAGTTAACCGCATAGCGCATGAATTTATTACTGAACGAATTTTTTGTGCTTAAAATAGTTTGTTACTTTTGACGTTTCCAAAATTCATGTATGCATGATTTAGTCTCGTTATTATACGTCTTTGGAATGCGACGGATTCAGTAAAGTTATGCATTGTGTGGTGATATGATTAGCAAGAAAGATCAGATGCAACTTCGTAGATTTATCAGCTTTGTGCGGGTCTACACATTCAGACAAATACGCCTTTTTTTTCTTCTTCAAATCATTGTGATCATCTCCCAACTAACTTTGATGGCAAGGTCAAGATGTAAGTATGAACATTGTACTGGAAATAATTTTGGATTTGAGATCTAGTTATTAATCACTGATTACAGTGGGAACAATATTGAGATTTTATTGTTAAAACTCTTAAAAGTTGAATGGTGAAAGCAGTCTTTTAGTAATTTTCTTGATTATTATACATCAAGTATTTCTCAGCGTATTACTCATTATTATACTAACATCGCTTTTAATATCAAATACTGGATTTTACACATAATAATATAGGACTGGGACATTCCAAAATGGGTGATAATGATAAACTTCCAATATCGGTATCACGTCGGATCTTATGAAGTAGTACTAGAATTTTTATCACAAATATCCTTCCCCTCGCTGATTTCAACACAAAACAGTAAACCTCTCTTTCATGGCAAGCAGGACTGGCGCAGTGACCTGAAGAGTATAATAATGTTATCACACATTTATACATAAACGAAAGACGACTCAGAAATGACATTTTAAAAGACATGCGTGGCATACCCGTGGAGTCGGTCGTCTACGCCAGAAATCCAAGCATTTCAGTGCCTTCATTTTCATTAATACTAAACGACATGATACATCAGTTAACTCGACTGGATCCGTCTGCCGTTTGCATTTTAGTCGAAGAATTTTTAACCCTTGAAAACAATTTATAAATTAGGTATTGCTTGTCATGTTCTTAATATTTAAGCCTATTCTCAGAGTAATTAACCTGAAGTGATGAAGAGAAAAAGTAGAGGAAGCAAATTTTCAATTCTTTAAAATCATTTCCAGATTCTATAAACGGGCATGTTGTAAAATGAAAGTTCCAAAGAGCCCTCGATCACGATAAGATCTACCTCATTTAAACAAACATTATATGGTAAAAATGAATTGGACGATAAATCCAATGCAATTTTGTAACAGTTTAGTTTGCTTCGTCTATTCTATCCATATATTCATAACTCCAGGCGATAAAATTTTTATGTAGACCTACTTTCAAGGCTTGAAATTGGTTTCGTTGTAATTAGTCGCATGTGATCTCTTTCAATATTGTTAAACATTGATTCTGGGAACATCCGAACTTCTTCACAGACTTCTATACTTAATCCGGTCATAATATCATCCACAGAGTCAATGTACTTTGTGTTAAGAATAAGTTCTTCAATATTTGGCATCGTATCGTACACAATGCATGTAAGGTTAAGGAGAGCAGGAATCTCGAGCTTCTTAATTTTCGGGAAAATGCGAGCTGCATGTTGCAAGCAAATAGAGTCTGCAAAATCCGCAGGTAGTTTCATCTCCTCAACAGTTTCCACAGGCTTTATACCAAATTTAAGAAACTCGTCCCATTCATCCATGGCATTTGAAAAAGAGAGACGTTTCAAAACTGGAAACTGTTTCTCATATGAAATATTTGGAAACGAAATGCAAATCCTTCCAAGGAGTGAGCCTTTTATCATAAGAGATTTTAAATTTTTCATACAAGGAAAATCAACTACGAAATCAGAGCTCATTGCAAAGTCAGCAATTTTCAAATGTTCTAAATAGGTGCTTTGACTTATGAGGAATAGTTTGAGAGACTCATCATTAATTAGAGATCCCCAGAAATCTAAATATAAATGTTTTAGTTTTAATCCCATGTTACTAAGCTGGATTAAGTGATGATTCTCAATTTGGGCTTCAATTTCCAATCGCCCAATTCTCTTAGCATTGGCTTTTTCAATTGACTCCACAAAACAAGTGACCACTTTCCCATCATCCATTCCGTTGTGATCAATAAGGATAAGTTTTTTCAATGATGGTGCGTGCTGTAGAATATTGGTGACAAATTGAAAGTTACTGCCAATGTCTTCATCGTTACACATTGGCTGAAGAAAATGTATTCGAAATACATCTAGAACAGGAAACCGGAGGTGAGTTGGAGGTCCATTTTTGTACATTTGCTGTCCCCACTCATCCCTGAGCGTAAACTCAGTGGTGTCTTGACAAACTGTTTCCAAAAAGTCTGTTAAAATGAGTTCGTGTTCTGGGAGCTTAATTAACGAAGTTCCCAAGTCAAACTTCACAAACGGGAAGCTAATGCTAGCCTTGGCACACTTGATAAACTTAACCATGTCTTCTATTCCATGGTTAGGCATATTTGTCCAATAATTATCATTGTTAAAACTGATATACGAGCACTTTTGTTTTAGCGAGACATCCGCCAAATTATTCCACAACAAATTAACTTGTCGACAAATCTTAAGATCTTCTTGTGGGAGATAGTCAAATACTTTCCTAAGAACCTTTAAAAATAAAAAGATATTAAACAAAAAAAACTTGCAAGTACTTATCATTTGTTCAACAGATTCACTTATTATTAAAATTTCAACTTACTACATCAATGAGTAGAGGGTGTTTTAGGATGGAGTTATCATCGCTTTCATCCTGCTCACATCCACCTCCGTTATCATATAATGCAGCTGCCATCATTCCCTGTCACCTATCGATTCATTCATTAAATTAAATTTAGAAAATTGTGCAATTTCATCAGATCCATTATTTCCACAAGGAATCAATTTTTAAGAATTACTATAAGCATCAGCATACGCAATATATTTCTTACTTTTCAGTTGCCAACTATAAAGCTTTAAAAGTCTGGAGTAACCTCACAGATGACGGGAAAACAGATAGATTAATAAGTACTTACTAAAAGATAAGATAACCGTCAACTATAACTGCTCACATTAAAAATTTTGAAAAAGTTAATACACATTTGATATTGCAATATTTTCGATCATATGTAATATGAAGTGCATTTGCTTGTACTATCAAATACTAGAGTACGTGTAGCGTATGTATCCGTACGGCGGATTCTCATTTTGTTGCCACTACTACAGATAAGGTTATATACACAGCATTTGCCAACTGCAAGTCAATGGCGTAGGGGTCGACGTAGCAACCTTGAGCTATAGCGTCACGAGTTCTAATCTTTCGTATGGAAATATTTTTTGCTGATTTTAAAAGCATCGACTTGCATTGCTTCGTTGCTTGCATGCCTATACCATCTCCTTGCGCTCGATTGCTGCATGTTGCCATCATGTACAGTCCTGTTTTTATTGTCGTATGCACGTATTCGCACCGAACCGAGAAATTCTGCATAGGAAATGTGTTCGTTCGCATCGAATAACAAATGTATTCGTTCGCATCGAACAACTTCTGATCATAAGGCAACCAACAAATTCTTCATAAGAAATGCGTTCGTTCGCATCGAATAACAAATTTATTCGTTCGCATCACCGAACAACTACTACTCCGTGGTTACATCCTTTATTCCGGCCACTTGCCGCAGTGCCGTTGCTATACCACTGAAAGATATTTTCTTGACAGGTAACATGCTGTCAGACCTTTTATCATTCAATTTTTCGTGGAATTTTTAGTGAGGAAGCTCATTTGTTGGTTCGCATCGAACAACTACTCATAAGGGCAACCAACAAATTCTTCAGAAAAGAGTTCGTTCGCGTCGAACAACTACTACCAATAACGACTTCGAATTCAAGTAGGTCTACCCACATCCGTAGCCAGAGTTATAAGTTATTTTTTAAATTTTAATTGAGCTATGAGACCGTGTCTTATTATTCGCGTTGATTATATTATATTATTTATATTATGTTGATTGCAGGGAGGAGGTGGACTATATCATATCATTTATATTATATTGTTTGCTGGGAGGTGGAGGATAGTTATATGTTAATTGTCGGCGGGATGTCAAACGTTGGTTTTGGGAGAATAATTAAATGTAGGAAGCGGTGGATCGTTAAATTTTGTTTTTGGTGTATTAAGAAATGTTAATTGGGGAAATAGTTAAACTTCGATTTTGTTTATCAGGGACTAGGAAAGGGTTTAATCGTGTTTTCGAGTAATGGTTTTGGGGTCCTTCCATGGGAAGGACGGGCCTAACTTGTGTTTTATATTGTGTAAGCAAATACATACGTCAAATGCGAAGAAGTTGTAAAAAGAGAAACTTCACCTTCATTTCGCTACATAAACAAACACATATTGGGAGAGCAGGACGTATCTATGAAAGGAATATGGGGAACGAGATACGACCAAGTGTGTGTGTCTGGTGAGCGAACCTCAAGAAAAAGTCATTGTCTTCACTAGCATCGTGCATCACCATCATTTCCCATAGCATTCAGTAAAATGAGCTCCTAACTAATTTCTGCTATGATCACTTTCTCTGGTAATTGGTAAATATAATAATTTTTGAATGACTAGACTGAAGCCCAGTTAGGTTTGCTTATTGCGTTCACAATGACCTGAACACCTGAAGTAGCCATTGATACAGTTAAATACATAATCAAATCATCAAATGGATGTATCCGATCTGAGTAACAGTTCGGTTCCATTCCATTCCATGTGGGTGTCTCTTGACGTGATGCGTGACCCAGAGGAGAAGATGACAAGATATATAGGAACTTCAAAAGCTACCTTATGAGCTCATCGTGATTTTTCATTGCGCATTCAGAAGTGACACCACTATCCACTCCTCCACCCACGCGTTAAGCCCTTTAATACGTGAATGATGGAATTAAATAATATGGAGAATACTATTCGAGTAATTTAAAAATGCAACAAAAAAACAAGTAATTCATTGGTAGGTTAAAAGCAGAAATATTTTATTTGAAAACGTCTTTCACAGATTCCTCCAAAATGGATTGAACTAAATCTGAAAAAGAGGGAATGTTTTATGTTCCTTGCAGAGACTGGTGATGATACACTGTGCCAATGCGGAAGGAGAAAGGTGGTTTTTTGTATCAGCAATCACAATGAATTTAAGATAATTAAGGTTTCCAATTTAAACTTTATGATATATTTTTGTGCATCTCATTTGTAGGTAGATCACGGAGAATTTGTAAAGTACCAACATCGGTCTGCACAATGGGTTCCTAGTATTCATAGTAGAGTCTTCAGCACCGATGCTTATGGAACAATACTGTTTGAGGGAGAACGTCATCCTAACAAAGCTCACGTACAACTTTACATTAGCAAATTTATATACCTTTACAGTCATGTCATATAGTTTAGAGGTGTATCTAAGTTATTTGCATACTCTCTTTTTGTTGTAGTTCACCAGATTGTCTTATGATACTAATCCTGAACTTATCGTCCAGTTGATGGTACATTGTTTATATACACACTACAACTTAGTTAGTGATGTTCAGTCTTATGAGTAATCGTTTGATTTATATGTTAATAGAAATATGTGTGGGGTCACGAAATGCCAAAGCTGGTGATATCGATTCGAGGAGGAAATGCAAACTTTGAATTGTCCTCAAGACTAGGGAAAATATTTCAAGCAGGATTGATTAAAGTTGCAAAAACAACTTCAGCTTGGGTCATATCAAGTGGTCTTAATTCTGGGGTCACAAAACATTTAGGAACTGCTCTAAATAATGAGCGTTGGGTTGGAGGTCCGAAAAGAGGACGAATTGTTTCCATTGGGTAATAATGCTTTTGCAATCATTTTAAATTGAATACAAAATAACAGATCGTGTTAATTGAACTGAACCCAATTAATATTTATTTGTAAATCTCTGATTTTAATAAAGAGTCTCACCATGGGGTATGATTGAACAGCGAAACGACCTAATTGGGAGAAACAAAGAACGTGTTTACAGTCCTTTAGAGCATGCGGGATCAAAATTTTTGCATTTGAATCCACGGCATTCCAACTTCCTTCTAGTGGATAATGGAAGTGTAGGTGAGTTGCAACTTCAAAATTCACTAAATAGAGATGAATCAAAATTATCATTTGTTGATTGCACCACTTAAATGCAGGCAAGTTTGGTGCTGAAAATTATCTTCGTCGAAAGCTGGAGAAATGTATTTCCACATATCCAGCAAGTCTAGGTATGGAAATTATTGTATGTAATCATTATAAGGATTAGTCAAGAATCTTGAACCGTTGAACCCACTGAATTTGAATATTTGGCTTAAAATATTAAGATCGGGGCTGCGATACACCTGTAGTGGTTATTGTATTGGAAGGAGGATGTCATACCTTAACTATGATTCACGACTACCTATATGATGACCCTCCCATTCCAGTTGTTATCTTTGCTGGAACAGGAAAATGTGCGGATGTTGTTGCATGGATGGTGAAAAAGTTTTCGAACGAGTATGAACTAAGTGACGCAAGGAATGAAATTATCAAAAGGGTTGCTCATTCTTTTCACGTTGGAGTTAATCAATGCACTCAAGTTTACTATCAACTTAAAGAAATTTTCCGTAAAAAGCACTTGGTACGCAAAATTCACATTCATATGTCTGCTTACTTTTTCAGGATTAATCAAATTCGCTTAAGTACAAGTTACGTTAATGTTTTTAAGATATCAGTTTACAATCCAAATGCCACCTCAGAAGAAGAGGAATTCGACACTGTTATTTTGGCGTCTATTTTCCGATCACAGCATTGGTCGCCTTTGCAGGTATTTTTTAAATTAAATATAAGCATTAAAACTTTAACCTCAATAGTTGCATTCAAAATATCCTTTCACAGCAACTCTCTCTAACTTTGGTTTGGGACCGCGTTGACATTGCTCAAGCAGAAGTTTTCGTGTATGGAAGAGAATGGAGTAGAGGTGCCAGCTTCATATACATTTTTAAAATTATACTATGGGGGAGACATTCTTCGTTATTTCATTTCATTTTCATCAGATAATCTTGAGCACGCAATGATGGAAGCCTTAGTATCAAACCGTTTAGACTTTGTAAACCTTCTTCTTGAGCATGGTTTGAATATGCAACAATTCCTTACAGCCAGTAGATTGGAAGCTTTGTACAGTTCAAAACGTATCCAGTCAAAAATGATTGAATCTCTTCTCACGGAACTTTCACAAACACGAACCCCTTCTTCTAAAAAGAAAGAGCCTCATGAGAAAAATCTAACTTTGCACGATGTTGGAGTTGCATTAAGTCACATGATGGGGCATGTCTATAGGTCATCTTATATTCATTTGGTGGCAAAATCCCACGACACAAGGGATGGAGCAGTAGATGAACAAGAAATCAGATCTCAAACATTTGCCCAACCATTTGATGATTTATTTGTCTGGGCAATTGTAACAAAGAGACATGAGCTAGCGAAAATTTTATGGGTTCATGGTGAGAACCATATATAGCAAAGCATACAAGCATGCACATTTATTTTTAACTGCTAAAAACGTTAATTTTAAGGTGTTCTTTTTCCTAGGCCGTGGGGCATTAGCCAAAGCATTGGTTGCAGTGAAACTGTACAAATACATAACCAATGAGCTAAGGTCTTCAGAAAAAACTAGTACAAACTTGGTTACTGAAATAGAAAATAATGCAGAAGAATGGGAAAATATTTCACTTTCACTCCTTGATTCTTGCTATCGACAAGATTCCAAAATGGCTCGCCAACTATTGACAATGGAGCTTGACAGCTGGTCTAAACAAACATGCTTAACGCTTGCGGTCATGGCCCACCATAGGTTTCAAAAGCTTTTGTTTTTAGTAAATAATGATTTTACCGAAACATTTCCAAAAATACCAATATATCGACTTGAAATGTTCTTAAAATATATAGAATGTTACTTGGTCATCCATGTTGTCAAGTATTGTTGGCGGACCTTTGGATGGGAGCACTAAATATTAAAACGCATTCATCTCTAAAGATAATATTGGGCTTACTGCTTCCTCCTATAGCACTGCTGTGGGATTATAAATCAAGGGAGGAGTTAAAGCTACTTCCACATCAGGAGAAGAGCTCAATTTTTCACCATCCCAATCATCTCACGCAAAACGGTTTTCATTCCAACCAAAATCCACCAACAGAGAAGCAATTCCTTTCAAGTAACGCAGGGATAACTAGCCTTGATGCCTCCAGTCTGAGAACTTACGATGCCAACAAGTCTCGAGGCAGCATCAACAGTATTTTTGGCAAACGACCTAACAACTTTGGGAAAAGAACAGATTTGGGAGACGTTGTACAAACGCTGAATCTCAGTAATACAACATCAACCACTGCATTCATAACAGGGGATAGTATCATGGCAGAACCAATTCAACAAGATGAGCTTCATCCTCCACGACATCAGATGGTGAAGCTTGTTGAGAGACCACCACATGGAAGTCCCTTACCGGATCTTAATGGTAGTAACTTAGGCCCTGATAATTCAGTTCCCGATGATCAGCCTTTTCGTTTTAAAATTATCAACAATACAGAGAACCACTCAAGCTTTGTCACTACTCAACAAAGTTTAACAGGCTGGAGAAAGATTGCTGAATTTCACAAAGCTCCCGTCACAAACTTTTTCAGACATGCTGTAAGCCCCCTAATAGTTAGCTAAAGATGAGGGTTGATATTCACTAACCATGTTTTTTTTTATTTACTTAGATTTCTTACATAATTTTTATCTTTGGATTGGCATACGTCATCATGTATCCACAAGACCCGGAGTCGGTTGGATGGGTGGAAATTTATGTGTATGTATGTGTTGTTACTCATGGATTGGAGTGCATCAGAGAATTCATTGAAATTGATGCTCTCAGCATTTCACAAAAACTAAATCAAATGGGAAAAAGCATTTGGCAACTTGGAGACTTTTTGGTTGTATTAATATTTATCGTGGGAGCTAGTTTGAGAATGGTAGCTGTAGATGACTATTTTGAGTACGGAATGGTAATTTTAAGGACATCCAGTATCTATTGGAATATGAGGCTGTACAAATTTTTAGGGGTTAATAGGTCTGTAGGACCGAAAATTGTGATGATGTCCAGAATGTTCTCTCATATGGTAATTTATTAACTCGATTCAGTTGCATTGTTTTACTTTAAGTAAACTGAAAACGCAGTAATCAATACGTGATAAATTATGTGTACAGGTTTGCTTTTCAATGATCATTTTTGTGGTGATTATTTCATTCGCGATAGGGAGAGAAGCTATTCGTTTTCCTAACACATCCCCTACAGTGATGGATCTTGCACGGGGGTTTTTGGAACCGTATGAATTCTGCATAATTTAAAAATTCATTCTTTTGCACAATGGACAGTAAGTATAAAAATATGTAACGGTAACCATTATTTTAATTTGTAATAAATTTTTCGCAAGGTACATTATGATGTTTGGAGAAATTGACTTTGATTCTATCAGGTAAAACCTTAATCAATTATTACATAGACAACGCAATAAGTGAAAATATATTAAAACGAAATTCATAAAACTTTCATTATTTCTGTTTTCCAGCCCCCAGGTACATTGGTTCACACATGCTAGTAGAGCTATTTATAATTTTTCTTGCGTCGGTATTAAATGGAGTATACTTCCTTTAACAGTGCGGTCCTGCCAATGAAACTGGCCGTGATGTGGATACCGTTTGTCCACTAGGATATTGGTATTTGATCCACTTACAACTTTTGAGTTGTCAATATAACAGTAGCATCACATCATTTAATAGCCGTTAACCTTGCATTAGGATGATTCCAGTTGTTTGGGTTGTATACATGATGGTTTCAAATGTGCTGATTGTAAATGTGCTTATTGCTGTATTCAATCGTATTTATTCCGAAGTAGATGCCAATTCATTAGAAGTATGTTTCTAGATCGTGTTGGATACTTTTAAGAAATTAATATTATTTATAATTATTTCACATTTTTTCACCTGGTATGAATTTTAGGTATGGATGTTTCAAAGATTTACTTTTGTTATGGAATTTGAAAACAAGCCAACGCTTCCGCCTCCGCTCATTTTAATTTGCCACGTTGCCTCTTTTCTAAAGTTTATTTCATCAAAGTTTATCCAGTGCATTTGCGAAGAGGAATTACTTGAAGGAAATTTTGAGAACGATGAAAAACCTCATATTATAATCGGGAATGATCACAGCTTGAAATCATTCTTGCCATCAAACGAGCAACACATTGTACCATTCCCATATTTATTTTAAATAACGGATTTTCAGTTGTATACATATTCTGACTTTAAGTAAAACTTGCTTAATTTTTTTGTTAGGTGTTTGATTTTGAAGAAGAAAATGTGGATGTGATTCGTGCAATCCTATTAAAGGAACAATCAGGCTCGTTTGGAATGGGGGAAATGCTAGCAAACAGGCTCGGCGTAGTTTCAGAGAAATTATCAATTCAGCAACTGAAATTCGGTTTGCAAGAGCTTTACAGTGAAATGGAAGAACAAAGAAATAAACTTGATAAGTTGACAGCATACTGGGAAATGGACATGGCAAATCAAGGTGTAGACAATGATGATAATTTCAAAGACTCTGAAGAAGTAAGTTCACATGAAAGCTTAAAATGAGTCCATGAATAA
This sequence comes from Orchesella flavescens, assembly GCA_964034955.1. Taxonomy (NCBI): domain Eukaryota; kingdom Metazoa; phylum Arthropoda; class Collembola; order Entomobryomorpha; family Orchesellidae; genus Orchesella; species Orchesella flavescens. Next base: position 16,635,270 of record OZ035955.1, on the reverse strand, counting down.
ACAGAAACACAGCTTTTTGCGTAGCAAAAACTGAAAAAAGTACACAAAAGATGAAAGACATCAACTCACTATTTACAGACATTTATTTAGCATACATTAAATTAGATCACACACAAAGAATATAACACCCCGATTCATGTGAAAAGAGAAAATATAGTACAGCATTAACATAAATATAGTTTAGAATCCACTGTATGGATGTACAAATATGTTTATGTAATATTTTATCCCTCTCATCATCGTCACAACTCATGCATGACCATTCCTTACTTTGTTGCATAATGTACCATAGTGATGTAATGGAAAGTACAATGCAAGTTACAGAATATTATTATACCTTTATGCTAACATTTTAATTTTCGTTTTGAAAATGACATCAAAACTACTTTCAACCCTCTGATGTGTTGTTCTCACTTTAACAATACATATATACTCCCACATCACGATGATATTAAGTCATAGTCACACTTTCCATTAACATAGTCTCGATTTTAAAAATAATTATTGTTACAAGCCTCTCTTAACCAATAAGATCTCTCCTGTTCCAATCGAAATCATGTAGATAAAGAAGCTGATTACTAACCTAATTTTTGGAATTCCCTAGTTGTACAGGTTGTTTCCAGAAGAAAAAGAAATTGTTGTTTCTTATAAATTAAAATATTAAAGTAAGTACTATACATTATTATGAAAACCGCATAAAATCGGCTTTATATCTTAAAATAGTAGCTTTGCGAAATTAAGTTTATATGTTGATTGGTGATTCGTTACTCACTTTTAAATGTACAATGGATATCCACGTAAAGATCTAAGCTACCGGTAATAATTTTATTATTATCTTAAATAATTAGTTTCATCGTTTGACTTAACATTTTAACCTTGACTTTAATTTTGTGAACTAAACGCAGCAATAAGTGTTATCTTAGCACTGTGTGCTGCTGATAAAATGACGACAAGACGCATGGAATCGTAGTAAAATTTATATAATATTGTCACACTGTTTAAGGATATGCGAATGTTGAATGTGATGTTGTATATTTGTAAATTCTACTTATCGTCAGCCCCTACCGATTCTCACACACACATGCATGCATTTTTTAATGACTCTATAATAATCTAACTAAATTCACTCACAAGATCAGATGCATATTTTTATGTCTTGTAGAAACAGTCGCCAGCCATTCCTGCTTTCACAATAATAATTGCAATAAATTTACGTAATTCAAAGTAGTATGTAAAGAAATATTGATTTGTTTCTGTTCATAACGAAAAGAAGGCTTTTCATAGTAGATGAAGGTATAAGTTAATTAAGTATAATTTACGTCGTTGATGACATCTTTGAATTTATAATGCATTGAGATTCCGTTGTACCAGATAAAGTTGCAGAATAGTAAAAAAAAACTCAAGCTACTAATTGGAAACATGTTTTTTTTAGCTCACTTATGTATTTTATCATTGGGTTTTTCAGTCAAAGGTTAAAACATTTATACACATTGAAGTATCACTAAATTTGAAGGAGCACCCAAATATCCTTTATTTTGTTTGTTAAATGAACGTGCCAAATTATCATTACATTTGAACAAAAGAACAAATATACCTGTAGTTCTAGCTAAAAAATATTTCACTCATTAAAAATGGGTCCACAATAATTATATCTTGTCACTCAATTCAGCCATGCATATCCTAATATGATAGCGTCTTTCAACATCACGTTGAATGATTAATGGATACAATACATTGGATGATGCTGCATTGGAAGGTTTTGGCATGGCTTCCAACAAAGCATGTCTTAAATGTAAACCGTAGAATAAGCCAGGAATAAGTCATTTCAGTCTTGTTTGACTTCACTGGCAATGTTGCCCACTGTAGGAATAAGCAAGTTGCTCGAGTGAAATGATTAATAATTGGACCATTGAAAATTTGACAAAAATGATAAAAACTAAAAATAAAGTTGGGTTTTAATCAGGAATCGATCCTGTCTAAAGGGATACGACTGTCAGAATGACTGCCTTTACTATCTAAACTAGCACTGTTCAATCGATTATTGATATGAGTGGCCAAAATTTCGCTATCATCAACGCTGGCACTATACGGACTTTGATTGTTGGAAACAACTGGGAGGAATTGTGGCTTAAACTTATCATAGTCAGCCATAGGGATCGGAATGCATACAGAGCTGCTATGTCGTCGTGTACTTTGCCCATTATTCTCACTGTTGGTGTTGTTTATATCTGATTTGGTGGTGGAAAGGGTGGGTCGCTCAAGAGTTCGTGCTTTGTTTCCGGTAGGGAGGATTATTTTCCGCTTGCTGAAATCTGTTGAGCTCCCACTCACAGATCCATTGGGAGAAGAAGATACTGGAGGCCAATCTTCTCTGCTAGAAAGTTCCTGATCTATCTGAAGATAACCACGTTTGGCTGCAGGAGGTTTATTACTTCGTCTTCTAGATAGTATGAAATTTACTATTCCTTGTTCAATCAACACGGCAATGATGAGGTTGCAAACGGCGAATCCCACGAGAGTGAGCCGGAATTCCATTGATGGAGGTAGTTGTAGTTCCAGTTGCCCAATCGTCCAAGAGTCAGGATATAATACAACGTAGAGGGTAAGAGAGGTGAGCACTACCAACGCAAACATGAGATACTTGTTAGTCCAAAAGCCTTTTCTGTATGGACTCCCCTGAGAGAAAATAACGGCCATGATAATGTATTGGAAAGCAGACACTGAGAATACGGAGTAGTTTTCGTAACTAGCATATTCATCATCCACTTCAATGTATGGTGTAAACCAAGGCTGCTGTTTGACATATGATAATGACAACAGTTGGATTCCCAGAATGGTTAACATGTGAGCCACGATAGAAACAATTGGTGGAGCTGAGACTAAATTAGCTGATGGTGGTTGCTTCACCAATGGACCTGGACAAGGTTCTGTGTGGCCGTATGTGAATGCAAAAATGGAGATGAGGAACAAGTCGATGAATAGGAACTGTTTGTCAGTCAAGTTGGATCCGATTGTGTATAGGACAATGACGGAAATGAATTGGGTGAGAGAATAGATAGCCATGTATTTGAATATTCCAAATGAAGTCACCAATGCAGCTCGACCTTCACGAATTAAATTTGGGACGCACGTAATGTTGGCTTGCTTTGATGTAAATGGGGATGCCACCGAGGATTCCGCTTCAGACAATGAAATTCCTGCGTGGGCTGCCTTGAGTGCACCACAATCATTTGCTCCATCTCCACACATGGCTGAAATAGAAATAAAACAAAGCTAACTTTAATTTCCTGTAGTACTAATTTTGCAGCATTTACAAATGTTGCCTGTTTTTAAAGGGTTAGACTGAGACTGAACAGAGTCAGAACCCTACCTAGTTGTATTAAGAAACAAGAAAGGTGTCTGTGTGTAAGAAACTGCAACGCCCACGTTGACATTTAACTTAACAATAAGTTATTTCGTAACGTTATTATGATTGGCAATGTTTACTATCTCAGCTACCCTTGGAACTATCTTCAGGGTCGTTCAGATTTTATTTTAGTATAAATTTGAGCTGATAGCTTGTCGATGAGAACTAACATCCATGCAATTGCCTAATTCTTATTTCTATTATAGCGTTATTAGTTAGTAAGGAAGAAAATTCGCAATTCATAACTTTCACTGTATTTCGTAAGATACTAACTATTCTGAACGTTGTATGTGGAAATAATTATGAAAAAACTTCTTCGGGTACAGATACAAGTCAATAAGTATGTAAACCTTAACAAGTACTGGATTTATAGTATGAGCTTAGTTTTATGAGTTATGAAATTAGATAGCTTACCAACAAAATATCCCAGCGCTTGCAAATGTTCTACAAGTTGTTGTTTTTGGTCTGGATTCATTCTAGCAAATACCGATCCTCGAACCAAGAGACGTTGTATAATTTCCGGGTAGAAATTTTTTGCTACAGAGAAAGCATTTCCAGTGATAGCAAATACGTAGCGATTTGCTGGGGCTTCCACATTAATGAGTGTTTGTTCCATCATTGACCCACATCCACTTCCGACAGACACAGGACTTTGAGTGCCTTCAGAATCTGCAGATCCCTGTTAATACGATAAAATGTGTTTTGTCTATATATGCATATCTTTTATGTTAATCCTACAGCATCAAAATTGATTTAGGTTGAGATTTAATATTAGGATACTATACATTATGAATTTGTGTTGTAAAATCTATAGGAATCATCACCCAAATATACTACTAACAAAATAGAACTTAACGTACCGATTTTGTGGCATATGAGTAGAACAGCGTTTGCCTTTCCGAATCCCGGGCTTCATATCCGGCTTTATCTGCTTCGGTTGTTACAACTATCACCTTTTCTCGCTGCTCAATCATTTGACATTCACGAGCCACACTGATCGCTGTGAGCATGTTATCACCTATAAAATAGGCAATGATATGAAGATATTAAAACTTTCTGAAGCGATAGTCGCAGCATATTATGCAACCTCATTTCTAGAGAGAGAAAGTATGCTTCTGAACGACTCAATACATATGGCGACATGACATATTTTACACGGTTCCTGTCTTAGGAAACTTTCCAACAATAAAAAAAGAAGCTGGAGTAAAATAGGTCAACACGACTTGTCATCTGTCATGAGGATGTTAATGGTATGCATATGTAAGCATATAGTTTTCGATGACAGCGTGTTTTTCCAGGTCATCTGCCAAGTTGATGGTACTTTGGATAAAATTGAGTCCCAGTAAACAAGAACTTTGGTTACCCATTGTATGCATGAAATTCAACTGTCATGCATGAATTGAGGTACGCCCATGTTCCGAATATAGTATAGTATAAAAATCCATTAATTTTCTTACCAGTCACCATTATTGTCCTTATTCCAGCGTTTTTATGAACGAAAATGGCTTCTGTAGTCTCTGGTTTCAACCGATTTTCCAAAACAATCAGGCCAAGAAATGTGAGTCCTGTTTCCACTTCCTCTCTGACAACCCGCTGGGCCTTGAAATGAGGCTCGAAATTATTCTTGTGACATAGTGTTCAAATATATATATGTTCAAACTCAAAGCAACAAAACAGACAAAAACAAACAAAAATTCTATTTCTAAACAATTAAATACATACCTTTGCGTAATTTTGTTGCAGTGTTCGCCGTGCCATTGCTATTACTCGGTAACCGTGTTGGGTGTATCTTTCCAACGTGGCCGTGAAATTTTCAGGAACTGCAAGCGACAAACAATTTTGCGATAAAATAATTTATATGTTTTTACGTCATACATGTATCGAACGTGTAGGCTTATACTCAGTGGATCAAAACTTTAAGTAAATGAAAAACTTCTACTAATGGGAAAGTTTCCCCAGCTTTAATACTATAAAAATACGTTTCACTCAGTTGCCAAAGTTGGGCAGGTGGCCCAAAGCAGCAATAAATTAAATAAAGCTAGTTTTTAAAGCTTCAAAAAGTAAAAAAAATTATTGTATAAACATTTTCTTCCCAATGTGTTTGTAAACTGAAATGTTTACTTTCACCCACATGTCAATGGACAGACAAGGTGAATTTTCTATATGGAAAGTAAAATGAAACGAGCAAAAGTACTTCAACGGGAAATTATTTTGTTTCAAAAGAAACTGACACGTGTGATCACTACAGAGTTATTTTCTACAAACAAAATAACCATTTTGACCTTAGGGAGTGCACACTTTTCTATGACTGTCATGTTTTTCCTACCGTCGACCTTTTTGCAACTTTTTAAAAAGTTTTGTTTCTCATTATATCATCTATTATTTCATGTAGGAAGAGCAACCTTATAGTTGTCACGTTCTATTCAAACCATTATATTTGTCCTTGGCCTCGCATCAAACTTTCAAAGTCAATTCTTAAAAAAATTCATGCATAGAACGTAGAAAACTTTCTTTATTCCTGGACAAGTCCTTGCTCTTTGTTCATCTGTAATGTTTTTTCATTTTATTTTTACCCCACGGACATGTAAGGGCATTTTTTCTCAGAATAGTTATTTCTGATAGCGTGTCTTACAAAAATGTTTTCAAACTCATGTTTACACGCTTAATTTATGCCATGTAAAACAGCAAAAAAGCATCATATAAAGGTTATTTAGCATATTGAACATTTTTGCAGATAACGTACCTGATTCCGGGTTGCTCAAAGAAACGATCATTTCTGGAGAGCCTTTGCAGTACAGCTCAAACTCTTTTACCCCCGGCCTCTTTGTGATTACAGACATCCGTTGAAGAGATGATGAGAAAGGAAATTGTCTCACAACGCCCACCTCCCAGTCCACACCGATACTCTGTTAAACAGCAAGTGATGTACAAGTGTGTTAATGGAACTTGCATACTACGTAACTCTATACATACTGCACGACAGTGTAGCCTGAACAAATTAGGTTTCAACAACTTATAGCTTTAGTAGCGTGACTTTCTTATGTTATCTATACGGATATCTTGGCAAATGCAGTTTTACCTGATAATTTCTAACATGCATGGTTTTCCACAAGTCTCAGAAAAAGTAGTATGGGTTGACCGAGTTAGCGATGATACGAAATAGATGTTATCTTAAGTCAATTACTAATTACAAATCATTCGTATGTTACATGCTATGTGGCCCACACAATGCGTCGTGTTTCATTCATGTTTCATAGATGAGAGAATGGAATTCGGGCATTGGAAACTATTAAATTATGTTCCAGTTTGCAAATGAAATGTACGTACGTGACAGCTATTGAATTGCATACCTATTACACGTCTATCACAATAAACTCTTACAACTCCCCATCTTACAAAATGCTTTCTTTCCATCTCCTGTCCTACTTTCACCTGACGTCTATCACTTCAAGTTGAATTGGCGTGGGGTCAATACACCAAAAAAGTTTCTTTTGCACTTTCATGTATCGAAATATAACATAAATAAGTACATTGACTTTGTGGAAAGTCATCAGCTCCTAAAATCGATCAAATTTTCACTCCTCGCCAACTAAACAACGCCTAAAAATGTGTGTTCCTTGCTTTAGTTAGTGAATGAGCATATATATAGTTGCTTGAGTACAACAACAAAGAGGAGCTGATCGACAAATATTCTTCTGGCTCATTAAGGCACACTCTGTCAGAAACACCAGAAGCCGTTGTCAACAAGATTCCCTAGTCTCTCTATCTAAATACGAATGTGTCTACATTGACATGCACATTTAAGTACATAATGCATTAGTGCTTCCTTACCATGACACGACATGACTAATACATTATATACTAATACTAATATAGATAACCACATATATGCATAGACTGTTTGCTTATGTTTGTTTGCATGCACGCCTGCTGATGCACAATTTCCTCAAATAATACAACTCTTGGCTTAATAAGGTGAACTAGAAGTAGCAAGTGCTTTCTCCAACGACGTATATTATTTCGCTCGATGGGAAACCTCACATTACTCTGTTGTTTATCATGTGGAAGGAATGAAAATCGCATTCCTTATTATTAACATCCACAATTTATGGGCACTTTCCCATTTCTACGACGTAAGTTTACGTCATGTTCTGCTGGTTCGCTAATGTAACCATTGTTTCCTATAATCTCTATGCAGTAGTGCAACATGAAACTGGCAAATAACTCATGTCAAGCGGATTTGATTCCATTCTTTCAACTGTGGGAATTAACTGATGGAAAAGGAGGCTCACTTAATTTTGCTTTGTAACAAACCCACCATTTTGTTGTGGCTGGAGAAAATTTACACATTATTTCGTTGTTCATTAAACTCTTCTGCACCCGAAAAACTAGAACAGCATGTATATTTCAATGAATGAATGAACCATTCCTGCTCAAGTTACCCATGATACATGAACCCACTCATCATGATCATAAACATAGCCACACATTCATTCTACTTTAAGTAAACCTTATATTATGTTCTATTTCTAATACTGCTGGTTGTTATTACTCTGAGAAAACGATCACATAAATGTGTAACGAAGGCCGGTAATAAAACTTACATTTCTACTTTTCGCAGATGGAACATTATCGTTGACTTCCGCTGTGCCTGGTCGTACAATAGTTGGAGTAACCATATCATATTTTTCATTGTCTGCCACTCCTGGCTCTTCTAGTTCCCATCCAGTCCATTCAAACATCTGTGAAAGTAATAGAAATCAATGTATAACGTATGAAATGAAAGCCTCCTCTTAATCCAATCGATTTCATTAAAAAACATAATGGGTTAGCAAATGGCGACAGGTAGTGATAAATGAGCTGGGCAATTTGAGATGCTGAGTGGATGCATGCAAAAACCACAACGTATTATATTTAGCACATGCCTTCTCCCGCAGTAATAATTTTTTTTATACAGAACAAACAATAGGCTATAGATATAACCGTTAGGGAGCAACTTTAGAATGGATCGAAAGGGGTCAGCTACAATGGTGGCTACATTTTATTAGTACAAATAATATGGATTGACTTACCTTGAGATCGAGCGGATCACCGATAAGGTCGTCATTAATCCGCGTCAGGGAATGACAGACAGCCATCCCAACAAGAAGTGGTCCGTTGGGTAGATGGTTGACGTGACGCACTGGAGGAAGGAATCCAGGAGATGTTGCCAAAGATGGATAAATTGCTTCGTAATTTGATCCCATACCCGTTCCTGTTGTTGTAGGTACAGCTCCCCACATGTCCAACCCTTCTTCTGTAAGCGTACCCGTCTGTTGGTTAAAATAAGTTCACATGCATTACTAATTAATAAAAATGGGTATAATGTTAACAAGCTCTTTCTAATTTTTTTTTACAAATTATAACTCCAGAAACGATGATTTCTCAACATCAACTAAATGAAAGTTATTTTATGATATTAATCACTTTTAATGCTAAACCTAATTGTTCCATATTTGTTTTTTAACGCTCGTAAAATTGATGTAAAACAGTGTAGCTTTCGTTAAAAGAGATACGTGATATTTTTTAAAGTTGATCAAGGCTTTACTTAGCATATAAATAACACTGAAAACTTTATTAAATTAAACATGGTTGTGTTGACCGAGTGTGTAGTGTAGGAGTTTAGTGTGAAAAAGTTAGCAAGCACATCCTTTAGATGTTAAAAAATTCTTCTTGAATAAACTTAGTATGATATGCATACATTGTCATATGTGGTGAAAGTCAGGGAGTTTTTCAGTAGCAGCTCCAAAAGCTTTAGACTAAAAGCTGCAAAAGTAGTTCCGAGAACACATTGTGAGAATAAGACAAACAGACTTTGTATGACCGACGCTTTTATATATATAGACACAAGAAAATGACAATATTGTAGAGAAATGCATGAAAAATGCTTTCAAAAGATTGCATTAATATTAAAGCACTGTAAACTCCCATCATTTCCTATTCATCGGCTACTCGTCAATATGCATGTATTCACGGAGTTTTCGATGTGAGGTAACCTCACGGCGACCTTTCTTATTAGACGACTACATATATGTAGGGTTGTGAGTTAAATTTTCATAATATTTACGTTTCACTATAATAATGGTTCAACCATTTAAATTTGCTAAGCTTTATGAAAACATTAGTCAGATTATTTTGATATTCGTAAACATTGCTTTTTTCAGAAAGTTGTTTACTACACTGAAAGACCCCCGTGTCTGTTTGAGAGAAAACCAACCCATTTTACTTTTCCCTTTCGGTTCTAAATTTATTCCACCCTGACAGGCATTGTGATCCACATTGAAATGATTACTTTACTAGATGTTCAAATAAGACAAGCGGTTTCTCCAAGTGCTGCTTACGTCTTTCACTCTGTGAAGCAGAGGTAGCTGGAAACAGGCAAAGATGAAATCATATAGGAGCTCATTCTTCATTTCTGGCACCCTCGTACACTTAACTTGACAGTTATAAATTGAATGCAAAACATATATAGCGATTGTACTGTGTCTATTTATACAAACATTATAATAATGTATGCTAGTAACATATGATCCCATATAATCAAAGTGAAAGCAAATTTATTACAAGAGATACTGAATTTCACCTTCCATAAAAACTCTAAATTATTGTGTGGTTCCTGAACACTGTATGGGCAACGAGAGGAAATAAATGCAAAATCTTTGTGACAGGTTGAAAGATATGAACATGAAAAAATGTATGAATAGTGTAGAGGAGGGTGAATATTTTTTATTGTAGAAACCAGAAAAAGGTAGCATGCAGTTAATCACAATTGCTGCTCCACTTACTTCTGCTATTGTAATCGTTCTGCTACATAAATCTTTATTGGACACTTCGTTAAGTAGCGCATATAGATGGCAGGGTCATCTCAAAATTCTAAAAGGAGTAAAAAGTGTTTCGAAATAGAATGGTTTCCTGTAATGAAAACGTAGTTCCATACCATTTCTTTCACTTTATACATATAAAACGGTAAATGATGATTTTTTTTGCAATTTTCCAATTATAATATTTTTCCTTGCTCTACTTTTTGGTAACACACCATGAGAGCTACTATTTTTAACTGCATGTACACATCCACATACATCTGCTTATAACTTACATATATGCGTAGAAGAATTTTAGAATGTGGACTAAATTCCATCTAACTGAATGCGAGGATTCAAACAGGAGTTAAAAAGGAATTACAAGAGCTTAAAAAGCATAAAGACTTGCACATCGTCATATTATGTGTTGTGCACTACCGGACGTCATATTGTGTAGGTAATAATTTTATCCATTTGTAGTCATTTCATTGCAGGAGAAAGCAAGCAAGAATCAGGTCGCGTATCTTCTGAAAGAATTTTGTTCTGTTTGTAAAGTAGGACATTGATATGAACATTTGGACGTTCTAAAACAAAGCCGCCTTTTATAGTCTTGGATAACGTGTGCCCTTATTTCTTAGCTTATGGTGCCGACGACAATTCCACTCATCCAAACAAAACTTGGAAAGTGGTAAACCTGTGTAACTCTAGTATTATAATGATGGTGTAAGACTTTGTTTTGGTGCAACTTACAATAGTTAAAGCCACTACGACACGACCTTATATATTATTACTTTTAGCAAAAAAGGTTGAATCAGCAAAATAAATTTTGTTCAACGTGCTGATGTTTTGCACGATGTCTGCACAGTTGATATACAGTCGAGTTGTAGATTAAAGCCATAGTTAGTAAAGTATTAAAACCCTTTTAGGGGAGAAGATGTACTTAGCACAAAAACGCTATTTTCAATATCTCTCCAACTACTGATGGGTTGTCAGCCTTTGATAGAAAATGTCATTTTCTTCGAACGGGCTGCTGACCGACATCAAAAGAATGTGCAATAGTATTTATGCACTCCATCCTATTTATAGTTTTGAAATTTTTCTTACCGGCGAGCCTCAATCGTATACATTGATAGCTCAGCTGTAGAACTATATACCTTCATGCCTTAACCGTGTCTTTTGTAGTAGTTGTAGTTTTTGAGAGTTTTACTAACAACGGAGAAGCATTTTTCATACCTATGTTGCGCAAATGTTGAATTTCCAATTTCTTACCTTGTCAAAGCAGACACAGTCCAATGACCCAGCTACATTAATAGCTCTGGGGCTGATGCAGTAGATTCCCTTGCTTTGAAGTCGTCTCTGAGCATACAATCTTCCAACGGTCATCGCAGCAGGAAGGGCAGGTGGAACCACGATAGTTATTAAATCCAGCGAGTCAACGATGATTTCTCGAAGGGAAACTCCATGGTTGAACTGTGCAACATCATAAAATATGGGAATGTCATACAAATTCAGAAACCCAAAAGCAAAAATAGGTATTTATTCATTGGTGTACAATATAGTAAACTAGGTTGCAGACTAGCTCTAAGCTCCAAGATTTACCCGATGGTTGAAGGCGTTCACCTGAAATGGGCAACTCATGAAAATGAAGCTATTACGGAAAAGCGAAGCGAGTTTATATTTATCTTCAAAAAAATTTACAAGCATACCTTCAAAAATACGCTGTAGATAAACCCAATGATGGCAATGCAGCCAAGAACAGCAACAAATTTGTACGAGTCCCTTTCAAATCTGTAGTCCACAGGAGGTGGATACATGATCGATCTGACGAGATTCCCTTTAGCCGTTAGAAAGCCTACAAAGAAAAAGGGAGAAAGGAGCAGCATCATTATACGAGCTCTTTTTATGACTTCCGTGCTTCCCCATTTCACATCATCCAACTTGTTTTGCATGTACATACGTCAGAACTAGGTAATAAAACAAGTTCCGGCATCTTTTCTCATTCAAATGCTTTCTCTTACTTTAGACAAAATGTTGATAGAATGCCAACGTGATACCCAAAGTTATGGGCTAAAAAGACGTAAACCTCAAAAAATTCTAAACATTTGGATAAAGTGATGCTGTTGTGGGTGAAAACATTTCGTTTTCATTAAAGTAGGTCATAAAAAACACGCCCTATTTGAACTTAAAAACATTCTATTTTGCTGTTTATAGATGATACGTAAATGTGCATTTTATGTGGTATATTCTGAACCCAGTGAAAGTTCAAACAAGTAGGGCTCTTCCTAACGCTGTTGTTGTGTCCCTTTTAGAGTAAAGGAAGCAGTATAAATAGCAAAAAAAATGGAATGAACATTATTCGGCTAGTGACCGTATTGAATTGGCTAGACACTTAAATGGAGTAATCAATATTACCTGCTCTTATACCGGTAGTAAAAGAGAGAAAAAAGTTATTTGTGTTCATCAGCAATGCATGTCTGAAATACATACTTTTCTAGTTTTTTTGCCAAGACGTAAAATCTATAAGCAAATTTCATTTATGCATAAACAAAGTATGCGGAACAACTTCCTTGCAGTCTTAACCGTCAACCGTGTTTTTGTTACTGGAATTTTTGTGACAACAACATTGGTTTTGGTTGGTCATAGTTGGCATCGGAGATGAATGCGGCTAATGGGATTTCACGGTGGTATATTATATATAGTTTCTGATCTTGTGAAGCAGGACAGGACGGATAGTTGTATGTGTATGTTTTGCGACTTACCCGAACGAAGAACGACAGCAAGTACCGTCTCATTTCCATAATACCTCGTTTGTATTATGTGAGTTCCACAAAATAAGGTATGTCTTGCATGCTCCTTCCCATTGTAGCAAATATCATTTCTATTCGGCAATGGGATTTTGGTGACAGGGACAGATTCGCCTGTAAAGTAAGATAAAAAAATCCGTTTTGAAAATGAGAATGAATTCATAACACTAAAGCTGTAGTTTGAAGAGATTCCTGTTTGTTGGCCCGCTGCTCATATTTTCGCTAATAGAGTGAAACGAAGGGTGTATAAAATTATTGCTTACGACTTACTGTATTCGTACAAAAAGTGAGCGTACCCTCGTTTATACTTATATGTAGGTAAAACATGTTTGTCTGAAGTAATAGTGTGGGTTAATTTACGTGGACGAATAAGATTCCCCCAAAGCAATTAACGAGAAGAAATAATTATACCTAAATGAGCTCCTGTCGTAAAATAGAGTCCTAGAATCTACAAAATGGGGCACATCGGCCCCAATAAACAATTTATATGTTGGTCGTCGGAGGTGCTACAATTTCATAACTTGTAAATTATTGCAAAAGATGGCTTCGTTACGATACTACAGATTATAATTTTACCAGACACTCTATTCCTCAAGGCTAAGAAGAAAGTTTTTGCAAATTATTATCACAATAATATACACCCAATATATGTAAACTATTTACTTAGGTTGGAGCCCTGTTATAACTCGGCATATTTTCCTCATGAGTATATGGCATATTGGCTCAACAGGAAAATAAACAAGTAATGCATTTTTATTATGTCTTCATCTCTTCATCGTGCATACTATCATGAAGTATTTTCATACATCTTAGAAACGTGAACGTTTCAGTAGCCACGCCACGCGCTCGTTCACCAGCTTTCCAAACCATGACGTTTGCATTTCTAATATATGAAAGGTCAATGCTAAAAAGAAACATCCATTACGCCAACCATTTCTACATTGGCGAGTGATGTATAACGCAACGTGATGAACCATCTGAAGTCTGTCCTATCGTATGTAAATAGAAACGATAAAAAATACTTGTTTATTGGTTGTTGGTAGGATGTAATGCGAGCACGTTGCAAACTTCTAAATTGATACTCCTACATGTTGACATACAAATACAATGTAAGCACATGATAATGCGTAGATTGCAATATATTTTTAGGCAAAGCCACGCTTCACAAGAAAAATAATACTCAAGGATTATTGTACGACAGGAGAATAGAAAAAAGTTAAGGGGTTTTCCAAATCAAATAATACTGATGTTATTAGGACTTCCCGTGGTGATATTTTCCAAACAAGTCATGCCAGCTGCGTATAAATTCAACACTTATTTTTTTAAAGACGTAATGTGATCTTTCTAAATATATCCTATAGAAAAGGTTACCTTCCAAGAACCTTTTCCAAGTCTATTTGTAAAGTTTATTTGGAACACCCACGCTAGCAAGCAAATAAAAACCAAAATGGTCGCCAATGGGGTCATAAATGATGCTCTTGTAGCCCTACGTGAGCCATACTTATTAGTCCGTGTTTCTAAATTATTTTTCCATGATCTTATCTTATGTTATCGTATTTACAAGGAGCAACATAACATCAGAAAGCGAAGTACGTACACAAACAGGAATCTTTTCAGTGTATATAATACAGCATATAACGAACGCATGAGTCAATTCGGAGAAAGTGCCAAGATGATTCTCACACTTTTTGGTTTCTCTGAGTAAATACCTGTGAGCATACTCTCGTTGACGATACAATTTCCAGAAAGAAGCACAGCATCGCAATGCATGGTGTATCCGTGTGGTGGTATAACAATGACGTCTCCTGGCACCAGATGCTCGGTGGGAATATCCTCGTAATTCCCACCGTCGCGACACACTTTGATGATATCCGATGATTGAACTGTCGCTTGCAGTTTTTTTTCGTTCTGAAAATGAAACAAGAAACGCAATAAACTTCAAGACACTTACCAGACTAACGTTTTGTTTGAAGTGTTTTTATGACACATGAAGTAAGTGTTGGAATTCAAAAGAAACATCTCAAGATTTTGCACATGCAATTTATTCAACTAGCAACTTGAGGGTAAAAGGCTATATCTTATATATATATTCATCCATTCATGTATGTATTGGAAAAGTCAGTATGTATGTAATTTTCGCCATACCAAAAATACTTAAACAGTTAAACAAGTAAAGGGATCATATTGATTAGGTCAGGTTTATCGTAAATGTCATTACGATAAACCTCAATGGTCTGGGAAACAAAAAATTTAAAATCCCTTTTTTTGGACTAAACAAACTGACTAACTCAAGCACAGACACAACCAACAAAACGCTTAAGCAACAAGTTGCTAGTTTGAAAGTACACTGAATGCAAACGCTTGGCAGTCTGCTGCCAATTCTCTACGTAATACAATTCAACCTACTTGGTTCAAAAGTTGAAAACCACGCTTACAACTTAGAAGTGGCATTCACCACCAAAGTCAAAGTGAGGTAAAACTATATAGTTTCATTTGTTACCGTAAAAAATAGGTTAAATATGAACATAAATGAATATTATGTAGAATAGTGTGTTGGCAAAAGAAACCTTATGGTTTTCATACATATTCCGTACACTGACATTATCTACAGGAAAGCTGCAAAAATCACGTTTGCTAAACATGTGCTGTATGTATGATGCTTTCCACTTTCTGAACCATATAATTTTTTTTTGCTTACCTTCCGGGTCTGAATGATTGTTGAAGCGATGCCAATAACTGACATGATAATGATGGCCACTGCGAAGTAGATGTAGTTGTCCGTTAACCAAAGGGTGATGGAGAATATTTGGAAAACATAAAATGGGTTCAGTACTTCCAGAAACAAAAGCCTGATAATGCCTTGTACTTCCACTTTGATCTCATTACTCCCGTAGATGATACGTCTAAAAGTGAAAAAAGAGATTTTGCTATAAGGCTCTGTTCTGATAATGTATCTAGCTAAAAACTTAGTACACTTGCATTTTGAAGGAGGTAACGACCGAAAGCTATGCACAATGAACTTATCATATTGATGTACTAAAGTATTATACCCGAGTTGGGTGAATGAAATGAGAGAGAAAGGACAAGGACCGTATTTGGGATATTATATCTTACAAAAAATAAGCGACTCGTCTGAAAGTAAAATGTAAGCTACACAACCCTGTGGTGTGGTTGGAAAAGTTCATCTTGCGTTGTTTCAAGTGGTTCCAAAAAAGCTGGCAACTACTGTACGTTGCCAATTGTCAATGTTTGCAAAATACTTGGGGAATTGTGATACAGACAAATAAATTAACTTTTCTGTTTTCTTTTTGACATGGCATAGTTGTAAGTTTCTACATATCAAAGTAAAATTTTCTTGTGAACTGAATCTAAATTACAAGCCCACAAAATTTTCGTGAACATGAGGTAGAACATAAACTTGTACAACGTTACCATAAGGGCAGGTTCAAGGGCGGAAGGGCACCTACAAAAGAAATTGCTTTGGAATGAATGATATGGGAAGGTAGCCGATGGAATAGAAATTGATATTATATGGATGCTGAGCAATTCTTTGTTACAGCCATAAAAACTTTCTTTACACGCTTCACGTTATCTTACCTTTGACACTGTTGGAAGATGGATAACCCAGTGGTCTGATGCAATAGGCCAGTGTTGGCGGTGTCAAAGCCTTGAAGTTTTGTGAATCCACCATACTGATCGTCCCAGACATAACGCAGTTTCTTGCAAGTAAACAGTCGAACCGTGTCAGTTTCTATGTTGAGAAAAGAGAAAACAAAATGTTTATTATTCCGGCAAGCACACTATAGGCCATACATTGTAATCGAGCAGACTGTTCAAGGACACGTTCATAAAGAAACACTTGAAGCGAACCAAAAGTCGTGAAAGAATGCTACTTAAATGCCATGTAGTCAACTTGTATCTCTTGAATTTTGTGAAAAAACAAAACAAATGATTCACCTTTAATACTTCCGTCGGTTTTGGGAACAACTAATTTTGGAGATGTAATGTGTTTAAGCTCTTCCTCCAACTTTTGATCCCAAATACCATCCGTATGTTGCTTCACCTGGTTGGTGCGAAGACCAGCAGCTGCAAAAAGCTTTGTTGTCCTGCAAATTTTAAAGTAAAACAAATCCATTTGATAAGCAAACATGTAATAATGGAATGGTAAAAGTATAGAACTCAAGTACAAGAATAAAAATCCCGTTACATGCCATGAATACGGAACTTTTTTTTGTCATTGCATGGGCTCAGTCATGCGACTTGCAAGACATATTTTTTGTTTTTCACACAAATGCTTGGCATTCATTTTGGAACACACTATATCTAATGTCGGTAAGCTTTTCCAAAAGCTTTTTCGATTCTAAGCTAATATATGACTGAAATAATATGGAATGCTAAAAATAACAATAGGTTTTTATTTAAGTAGTTTTTACAAGATGGTTACAACTACTTATTGGTAGGCATAACTGTTAGCTTGGCTTACTAACATGTTTACTAGAAACAGCAGCCCCTCACTAACAACAGGAGTCGTAACGAAAAATTTGAGCTAATTTATCAAGCAACTTTTAAAAGTTAAGTGAAAGTTGGTAAAAATAAAAATATTTTTTAGCATTTTGTAAAATTATGCATGCAAAAAAAGTAGGAGCTTAAGTTAGTTATTATAAGACAAATTATCCAGAGCTGAAGGATCAACAATAAAGGAAGAATTGTATTCCCTCATGCAAAAAACAAGGTAAATAGAGAAACTAAAAGTACGTACTTCACTGCAAAATGAAATAAAAACCAAGCCCACCTTCGACGGGCTTTAACATACTTTATCTTGTGCTCAAGACCCTACTCAGAGGACATTTTTTATTTTGAACTTGGAAGGTCTTGGTCTTGGGAAATCAGTTTTTGATTACGTTTCATCCCTATTTCTGCTTCACAGACTTGAGACTGGAGAGACTTCAAGGTTAAGAGCGCATCCAATTTTAAATGTGAGCATTTCTCGATGGAATATTTGAACAAGCAAAGCATCAAAATTGATATTACTATATATTCGCTATCTCTATGCCTAATACCCTTCACATCACATTTCAATTCTCAAGAGATCTCTTTCCGTTAGTTGAAGTACGAAATCGTGTACTCATGTTTTCTTTTCCCCTTACAACAATGCAAATTGATTTTGCTTTCCATTACTAGCATATAATCTTGGGATTTCATTTCTCCACTCGAGAATACTTTCAATCATGATTCAATCATCCAACTTATTTGTCTTTTTTCTATTTTTAAAAATGAAAGCGTTTAAATACCTACAAGACACATGTAAAACTTAACATATATGTATGTATATCTATATAGTTTCTAGTATAAGCAAAACTCTGTCGTCGATGGTTTATACAACTTTCTCTAGTGTTTTTACACATTTTCCAAGATCTCATTGCTATATTGACACAAAGAACTTTGGTATGCATTAGAGCCTCTGAAGTGAAATCGAAAATCGAAAACGTGAAAAAAGTTTAGAATCAGCTCTTAAAATTTCCCTTCTGGAAAACTTTGTGGAACTGTAAGATTGTAACGAATGCGCTTTCACGATTTATTAGACTCATTTAAGCCATACGATAAGATTGAATTTGCAGTTTTCCTTTTTTATACGATGTATCTAATCTACAGATATATATAAGAAAGTAAATACTTTTGTGTTAGCCTATTCATAGTATATATATATCTATACGAAAGTCTTACATTCTTATTATTTTCAGACAAATACATGGTAGAAAAAGAATTTATTTACGGATACTTAAACGCATTCCTACATGCTCTGCTTTCTATTTTTGGATAGTAATTTAACAATCACATTTTTCGTTACAAGAAACTCCAATCTGAACATATTTTGTTGTCAAACAAAAGAATAGAACTGTCCTTCAGCTGGAGCTGGAATAATGACTTTTTCTGGGTAGTTTCAAACAATAAGTAAAACTTGTGAATCCAAACTTTTCAGGGAATGAAAATAATAGGATGCGGCATTGGGCGAATCATTGAAGTGGAAGAGCATTGATAATATAAAATATTATGGAGCATGCTGCAGCAGCATTCAAAATAATAATAATTGAGGGACAAAATTGATAGGATCAGCTGCTAACACTATGCGCCATTCTCATTTGTATTAAACGCATTGTTTGGCAATGCAACATACAACATACGCAGTTTTTTGAAAGATCAGGGTCACCTTGCCTCTTGTTGCCAGAAGAAAAAAAGAGAAAGCAGCTGCAAATTGTGGAGAGAAAGTGGGACGGGACTAATACTTTTTTTGTTGCAAAAGTCATTTTTTCCAGACACTTTCGTTACAAACTGCATCTATCATGGAATAATATATTCTCCCACAATGATAGGTATAGACTCATCTTTTGTGGCCTATTCATCATTCATGTAATGTAGTGGAAGAAAGTCAACCGTGTTCCATGAAATTTCATGGCCATACGTTGCAAGGAGGAAAAAAACATTTCTTTCATGCACCTCTCGTAATAAATAATATTTGAGGGCAGACATGGAGTATGGAGTAATAGCCTGGTTATACTGTTTTACATAATATGATCGTCTATGATCTATATATATGTATTTGTGGTGTTATAACTATATTTCTTTAGGACGACAGTACGTGCTTTACTTAAAAAATGTTCATTGAGGTTGCGTAAATGGTTCTGCATAGATGTTAGATAAAAAATCATAACCACATGAAAGTTCACAAACACGGATCGAATGATATACTGATATCAGTTTCAGCATTATAAGTTTCAGTGAATGTATTTTGCACAAGGTACTTATTTTGGAATAAACATATAAGAGATAGATGATATGCGATCTTATACAAACTGTCAACACTGGTAGTGGTGATGGCTGGACTATAGGAATTCAGAAATATGCACGTATCACTAAGGGTGGTAACATATTCTTCTAAATTTTAATGAGTATCTACATAATGTGACTTATAACATAATATATAACTTTTAGTTTTTGAGATGTTGAAATCCTATTATTTCTCTGAGGATCAGTGAAGTGCACTAAAGATCCATCTTTGTGTTAGCGTCATCGTCAGACTTAATTTGGTCCTTTTTACTAACTCAAAGGAAATGGTGGGCTCTACATGATAAATGGTGACGCTAAGACGGATTCCCTTGGATTTACAAGGTCATGCATCGTTCTTTATGAGCACTCTCCCCATCTCTCTCTCTCTCAGGCTCTGTACACCACTCTTAGCAAATTAACTGCCTTGGGAGCTTGGGATTTCATTTTCCAACCAATCATAAGACATGGAATTTTGGAGGCCGGATAAAATGGAATTATTATATAACTTCCTCTCCAGGCAAAAGTCATATAGTTTATTATACCGAAAGCTATATAGGTCATATAGTCAGATAAAGTATTTTCTTAAACTCAGCGTGCCACCGTCATTAGTAACGCAGCACGACATCATAATTTCGGGTAAGAATGATGCAATAAAATATGACCGTATGTTTACGATATTTGTACTGTCTAACTTCAGATAGACTTTCTTCTCGTGCCTGACATGCTGGATTTGTATTAATTACACTGCCTTTGTTTAAACGGCGGATACCAGACCTACATGTCACAAGTACTCATTTCTTCTAATAAAATATATAACCTATGAGATTTAAGGTAAAATTCAATTTTGGCGATCAGTATATTTTATAAAAGATCACAGGACTCTTTTTCACTCGCATTTTATCTTGTTTTCATCCTGATATGGCATTTACTCTAACCTTTCGTAAATTGACTTTGCCTTCAGTTTCACAGCATCTTCACAAACTACCAAACACCATATTATTCATCTGTCTATCATCATGCATCGCTTAATATATTTCCAGCATTTCATTGACATTTCAATTTCCTTCCTTCAACAGACGTTTTGTCCATAGGTATCGTGGAGGTAGTTTATTTGGTAAATGGTATAAATATTCTTACCGTGGCTCACATAATAATCCTACGTTTCAGGTGAGCACACACAGTAAATCATTATTTGTAAATTCTGTTAAGTGGTTTACAATTGATGAATGGAACAAATTTGTGAAGAAAAATATTGTAGTGTTTGACGAAGAACTAACTAAAGACTCATTTGTTAATAGTGTTAAGAACTACCTAGTTGAGCAAAGAAGCTCCATATATTTATTTTACAAATGATATTTATTTCTAAATGTAAATTGGTTACGACTCGATACTGCTTTGTGAAATGATTATGTATTATGGAATTACCTATTCTTCGATATTTATGAATTGTGTTTATGTAGGGAGAACAGCTCAATGTGGCTGATACAAGTAAACACGCTAATAAAGTCAATACAATACAATACAATACAACAGAAACCTTTCTGGGAAAGAGTCTAACACATAGCGTATAAGCTTATGTAATAATAATGGTTCAAAGGATTTCTAGGCATCAAAGCAAAGACCTCGTTCATTCGTTGTAAAAAAAATAAGTGAGTTTGTGAGAGAGCTGCGTGATCACAGAGGCATACTATTTTTAAAGGGATTTACATAACTGGAGCGTATGGTTGTTTTGAAGCTAAAGTAAACGTGTGGGAGTCGACCTGGAAAGAATATTCCAATATGTCTGTAACCTGAGACCATAGTTCACAATCCACAATCAACTGTATATAGTTATAATAGAAAGTATTGTGAAATCCATTCATACAAGAATTCATAACAATTCCCAATTTCTTTTCATCATCATTACATAAGGTCCTATGTGCTTGCGTAACATGTATGTATGTATGTAGCAGTGCAAAAACTTTCCTAATTTATTAAAGAGCCTCTTTTAATTTGAGAAAGAGAGAGTTATTATACAATTTGCATAGTTTACTTTTGTTTCATAACTGTTTCATCAGTCTATACATTTGGATCCTTGGCCTATCCATCTCCATGTAATGAAGAATTTATGAAGATGTTCATGATTCAAGCACTTTTTTCATTCAATATTTGTGCTGAGTAAACTGCATTGAACAAATACATGATGAAATAATGATATAGCCCATTCAAAATTCAAGGAGAGCAGTGCTACACATTCCAAAAAGTTGCTACTAAACATTTCGTAAGAATGTACAAAGTCAACTTGTGTAAGTCAGTTTGTAAAAGCTTATGCTGGGTCATGTCTTGTTTTACATAATATCGACTAAGGTTGACATGAGAGATGAATATAGTTAAGCGGCTAAGCAAAAAATGGAGTCATTGGAAATAATACTATGAAAGTATGAGCCCCCATTACGGCACATATCCACAGAGTAGCGGATGCTCTCAGAAAACATGCAAATGTTGAAAGATTTGCTACGTCAACTTTTCATAAAAAATGAAACTTCAGCATTTTATCTAATAAAACTACGTGATCTATGAATAACATAAAGCACAATAGGAAAGCTGACTCGACTCACAATTAGTTGGAAGAAGGTTGGAACCAAAGTAGTAGAAAGAAAGAGGAACAAAAGACCATGCACAAGCGGTTTGGTCAGTCAATGGCAGACTATACTAGTGGTTTTCTCAAAACTTCATGCATTCTCGTCAGCCAGCTCAAGAAGCAACGAGACATAATGAAAGAGAAGAATATTTTTAGCGTTTTCAGAGAAACTGTACCTGGAGCGTTCTTTAGTACTACACAAGAAGAGACAGGAACAGTAGCGGAAGCAGTTAGAAAAGAAGTAGAAGAAAGAAGAGAACAAGTTTCGCAACATCTGCAGATTCAAGTTAAATCTGGATGAATTTCGGAACTCATCATTTTCAATGCTATGCTGCACGTCGACACTATCTCTATCAGAAGATGTTGCGAATGTAGCGGATTCTTCATCGATGTCACAAGGGGTAGACATCATTGCTGACTTTTGAACAGATGGTTTATACCTCGTGGTGACGTTGTTGCTGCTACAGTTGCTAGTTTCATTACATCGGTGGCTTGCGCTAACAGTGGCAGACCATAAATTCAATATAGTTGAGAATTTTCTCATCCATATAATTTTTTAGAGGAAAAAATTGCTTCCAGTTTTCCAACCAAATTATGATGATGAGTATAGCACCCGTTCATTTATGAATATGATTTTATATTATGCCATTTGGTGGTTAATATTCATATATATGTACTTAAGTATAAATCAAGGCAAAAAGCATAATAATATCAATGTATAAGTATATATCGTTGACACTGAAAAGCATTCACATTAGCGAGCAAGCAAGCGACACACCGGCTTATATTTGAACTCGCGTCATTGGTTGTTGAAAACCCAGGATTTAACGAAATGGTGTGAACTTTCGTTCGTAACATTGAAAATTATGTGATTCCAAACCAAATTAAACTACGTCTTGCGTATATTCATAACGATATAGTACTTACATACATACCAGTACGTTAAGGTTGCCTAACTGTACATTTCTCTTCGTTTCCCACACACTCATTCAACTGCTAAAAATTATAGGACTTTCATGTCCAACTCGAACGGAATCTAATATATTTCGCTGCCTACTTCCAATGAGAAAACGAACATGCCTACTTACCTAAACATATTGAAGATTCTGATTAGAGCTCAAATGGTTTGCATGAAAAAATAACATTTCCCTATTCTGTAAATACTGGGAAACCGGTATAAACTAAAGTTTCTGGCATCTGTAAAGGAAATTCATGCAAAACTGTGTGGAGCTTATAAGTTGTACCAGGCACCGACTATGATATGCGTACGTACGTGTATTAAAACATTATCCTACAGAATGTGTAGCTCTATAGACCATGCTTCTGTTTTTCAGCTGCACTGACATTTTGAATTCAATCTCATTGCAAGGTTTGTAATGGTGGTGATGTGTGTGTTTCGCTGACAAGACCAAATTCTGCTTCCATCGTTCAAAGTCTATAAAACTTACGATTAGTGTATTTATACATTGTGGAAAGGGATGGTTGCCAAGATTTGTCGCAAATCTCGCAACTTCTCCCATCCACAACGCTCTGAAAAGTATACACGTATGGGGAAAACTTTTGTGTTAAAAAACCCGCATGTTAAAAAAACTTCCACCCGGTATATATGATGTGATATACCTTATGTGTGAATTTGTTTATGAGCCGGCGGAAAGACATTATAAGACAACGTGCAAACTAGGAATCGATATTCTAAGGTTACACATAGGAAATAGAATAACGGCTTCAGCCATGAAGTTGTTTAACCCCCGATATCCAGATCTTGATCCTTTCACTTTGTCTGTGATCATTTTTTTTCTTTCTCTAAAGGTTGTAATGCAATGTCTTACTTTTGTCTGCATCAAAAAATTCCGTCTGATTCATCACATCACTATGCTGCAACACATTTCATATTGTACTTGTGTAGGTATATACAGTGCTACTACAGGTTGCAATTGCAAACATTAAGTGTCTGCATATCGAAATTTAAGCTCGTTTTACAACTTCAGGAATTCAACTACTTCAAACTAGCTTATTGAGACAACTGATCAGTTACTTGGTAGATAGATGTACATAATGATAATATGTACATATAAACAACGGATTTTCTTCTGTTGCTAGCATAAAGCAATCCAACTGTGTCAATATGTCCGTTAATACGAAATACGCTTCACAAAGCAAACCCATTATTTCATAGTGGTAAACAAGATCATTTCAACATTTTCTAATTAACCTTGAACATTGAAGCCATCGAAGAAAGTGGTTGAGATTAGGACTATTTAGCAATATTGAATAGGATCATAGATATCAAAGATATCACATTCCATTATTAATGCACATATTACTTAGGTATATCAAAATGCTTAGTAAAGATTTTTAATGAATTACCTGAAAAGGTCGGATGTGATAGTGTAAACAGTCTTGACATGATATCGTTTATACTTTTGTTGATACTGCTCCTGTAAAAAATAAAATAGTCATTTTGGTCATTAAAATTATATAACATGCATCAAGTTTATGAAAAAAACTAATTATAGGAATAAATCCTTCGTAAGAGTTTATGGATCATTATTCTAAAATTAGGCATCCGCAGTTTGTAGGCACATAAAATGAACAATAACATTTCGTAGCAGAGAACGTCGAACATACTATACCATTCACTTTATACTACAACAATCTTGTTGCGCAAGAAATACGGTAATAATGTACTGAGCCATTTTTATTTTTAGATAAACAATGAGCGTATCATATGAATCACATCAGCTTTTAATGTTATGTATGCGCTTTCGAATTTTGAAAACCACATAAAATCATCATAAAGTTATCATATTCAAGAAGAAGGCTTCTTTGATGCTAAAATACGTAGAAACCTTCTAATCAGTATTAATAGAAATTAACAAAACTACATTTATGTTCCTATTATATCCTACTTTTTTTTATACCAATCCCATTAAAATGTCATTAAAATATACTCAGGAAAGCACATGTCAATGCCAGAGTATTATTATCGACGACTGGTAATACTGGGTATTTCATCTTACTAGCATCAGATACCTATAAACCTGCTTTTCATTGAATATTCTCAAAGCAACATTTTTCCAGGAGGGTTAAATCCTCGTGTTCTTGCACACTTTCCTATCATTTGTCAACCTGTATCTACAGATGTACTTTTTGTGATGGCTGCACGTGACTATATTGATGTCTGCATGCTATAGATTCCCACATCACAAAATATATATGATATACATGCACATGTGAACCACATAGCAACTATAATATATGTAACATGAGTGCAAGTGAATGGGAATAGGTCTCATAAGCAGCGAGACAAGTCGAGACACCTTAGTTGTCTTTAGAAAATAGGACCAAAGATCAAAGAGGTGAAGAGATGAGTTTCTTTAATAATAATTAATTAAAAAGTAGGAGCCAACTGCAATACTATACTTCCTGTCTTTGTCATTCGAGGCTTATTAAGATATGGTACTTTTTCTTTCTCTTGTCAATAATAATTACTTCCTCATTCAACGAAATATGATATGAATTTGCAACAAACATAATGTTGGTCTCTTTAATAATGTCAAAAAAGATCCTGCCTTTGAACATTATATGATATGGATGTGGGTTATAGTCTGAGAACTTGAATGGAATGACATTTGGAAATCCAATATTCATTATAAAGGACAAGGGAGCTCTGGCTTGAACCAGCTATTACTGGTACTTTTATACTTTTATGAATATGCACAAATACAAGATTCATTTTGTAGTTTTTTTTTTACAAAAATGATGAATGATATGGCAATATGAGGTTTGTAAAAAGTGTATAATAAATTTTGATAATGATTGAATTGAAACTTACGATAATAAGGACTTTTTCTACTTCAATCAATGGACATCGATAATGGGTTGCCTTAAGCATTAGGTGAGGCCACCAGTGAAAGATCAGTCGAAGTAAGCCTGCCGTCAGTACTATGAAAATCCACGTAACCACTGTCCGCCCCATCGACCTCTTGTATCCCTCAATTTCCATCTCGTCCTCCTCGCCATAATTGAGAAACTCGGGGAATTGGGATGAGTCAGTTGATGTCTCATCTTGACTGGATCCCTTTGTTCCATTATCAAGACAATTGGATCGGTTCTTTCCTGCAAGGTAATTTCAAACAGAGTTAGAATTGGCAGATACATTTCTATCCAAAAAGTTTCACACATTTCAGCCATAGTCTTTGGGATACTGTAGGATAAATGATGAGAGATGCTTGAAACTTTGCAAATACATTTCAGACTTTTGTTTCATCTGAAGAAGACATAACTTTGAAAGTAAACTTTCTCATTTTATTACGCTGCCTTCAGAAAGTACCCAAGGCCAGTGGCTGATTACTATGACTTTGTGTTTGCCCTGCCGGCGAATCTCATGACCGCTGTGGTGAATTCTATAGGTATCAAGGTTTACATGCTTGTGGTCCAGGTCCAATTCAGACATGATACCAGCTTAATTGAATTAGTTTGACTTTGTCTAGCCTAAAGCAGAGGTATATGAGGCAATCAGAATTGCATAAAATGCATTAGTACAAATTGCTGACATTGGAAAGTGGGTATATAAGTTATAGCTATCCTTAGTCTCAAAGGTCAGAGTCAGTCATTGCAGATTTCAACTATAATACATATCAAGCAAAATATTCATTCAAATTCAAATGAGGTGGTGACGAATGGATGGAGCTGAAACTCCACCTTTAGCATGTGCTCCGATCACTTGTGTACTAGTATACTAATTAAAATTCAGCTTTTCATTAATTTTACATTCATTATTTATGGGATAATGAATCTTGTGTCATACTTTCAATACTACACAATAATGGCTATCTACGTAGTCAGAGTAAATACTTCAATATTAAGGTTATATTACATGATACATATAAATATAGCATATATTACTCATTTCTCAGGATAATGCATGAGTCATGAACATAGCATTTAAATATTTACTGTTTGAGATATTCCATGAATTGTCAACCATAATCTCTGAAAATTTCAATTTCATGCACTTGACTCTGATTCAATCGATCTTTGATGTCATGTTAAACGTTACACCAACGTTTTATTTATATTTACACGTACATGATAAATAAACTTCCTTGAAAAGCTTGGAAGACCTAAATCGCCACTCTCTATATATGTGTAGATTTACTATATGTACCTAAATATGCTACCTCCTTTTTCGAAGAAGTGAATTGCTAAAGCAATTCATTACATTTCATACATGGAAACCAATGGATTTTCAAAATGAAAAAGAGTCAGTCGTGTACGACTGAGTCTGGATTCACTTGATACCCCAGATCCTTTCAAATGTAGCACAGGCGAAACGTTACTAGCTAGAGACTTGGGATAAATACAAAATCCGTAGATATTGACGTTCTGCATAATATCCAGTATCAAGCGTCACCAAAGACGATGTACTTTTAAAATTATTCATGAAAAGCATGGTTTCCAAGATGACCCTGTCGGGTTTAAGCCCTGTGGTTGGGCAATGGAATCATATTTTTGGAAAAAACTTTATCATTTCCAACATTCCGATGTATAGAGCACCAGATAAACCAAAAAGAATTTTTGTAACTTAAGAAGTCTTCAAAATTATTAAGCACAAAATAAAACTACTACTACTACTACTACTACCACATTGTGTGTCATTACTGTTAGTAATGTTGGATGCTTGATGTACATTTTGTATGGGTTACTTAACGACACATGCAAAATGTACACGCATCCTATGAACGTAGGATATGGAAAATCACACTCCAAAAGCTTTGGATCATACTGCCCTTTGACTTCGTCCTACGCAATCGGGTCTTTAGAACAATTTTCGACCGAGAGTGCAAGGGTGTGTGCTTTAATTGGAAAATTGAAATCTGACCTTTAATTTTGATCCTATAGCTATTTTAGTTTCAGACATACGGAATGCATGGAAAATTAAACCTCACACTAAATGCCATCAGACTTCATGTACATGCTTGATGTACATTTTGTATGGGTTACTACACGTGCAAAATGTACATGCATCTTAATTATGTGTTTAGGAGTCATACGAATCCAATTGAAGGAGATAATTGCTGCTTTTGTAACACTTCAGCACTAAAGCTGACTACCCATGTCAAAGATGTGGACTTGCTATATTCCAAATTTGCCATATAGTTATATAGTTTAATTATTTAATTGCATAGAAAAAGAATTAAACAAGCACAAAGTAAAAAGTCACAGCCGAAGAAGTGCATTTGACGGAAAAGGATTAAATAAATTTTGGTCAATTCACTTCTGCAGAACATAAATTGACATGTGCACATACAACATGTTATGATGATTACTGAATTATGTCGTTGATCATTGAATCAAGAACAAAAGAAAGAAAGATGGATGCAATATCATATCTTCAGTTATGGGCTAGTAATCGGGATCACTGGATTTTGAAAAGCTAAACCATTAGTGCTTGCCAAAGAACTGCTTGAATGCTGACATGATTGATGACACCCGTTTTGAAACACTGTTGGAGTATATAGCTTCCACAAAAGGGGTTGCCAAAAAAGCAACGTTAGCTGAAATGCAGAGGTGTGGTTACAAAATATGAGGTGACCGGAGGTGGTGATGATGTGTCTTCTGGTGGGCTAACTGATGTAATGTATGATAGAGCTCGAAAAATCATACAAATTTTAGCGGATGATTAATAATAAATATATTTTTAGCGCAATGTGTGCAAATGTCAATTATGTTCTGCAGAAGTGAATTGACCAAAATTTATTTAATCCTTTTCCGTCAAATGCACTTCTTCGGCTGTGACTTTTTACTTTGTGCTTGTTACCTTACTCATTCACATTAAATATATTCATCTTGACTTTTATGGTTCTTGTCGCCAGCTCGTGTTTAACAAAGCTAAATTAAAAATTTGCTTGTGTTAATGTTAGACAAGGGATAAAGGTTTTTTTTTTTTTTTTACATTACAGCATCATGTAACCAAAATGGCATGGCAGTATCGCTAGACGGAAGTATTATGTCAGCAATTACCCACAAATCTGATTGATGGAATCATGTCGTATATCGTAATCTAATGAAGGCCAATGACATGAAATAAATCCCTAATATTGTTCAAAGATAATGTATTGTGCCTTCGATATCAGTATGACTGATGGGAGTATCGCATCAAGCATTAAAGTGGCTGGAGTTACTACCAAATTGCACAGCAGCGTAAGCTCAGCCACTGCATATAAAAATGAATGCCAACGAAGTAATCTTCCAGCCTTTCTTAGGCGCAGCGTGAGAATCATGAAACTTGATGATGGAGACAACGCGACAACATGACAATTAAAGTGCAATAAAGATTGAATTACGTCGCCAGCATTTATGCCATTAAGATTAAAAGCTTTGAGGATTGCATTAGAGCTTGAATATATAAATGCTAACGTTCTCTCGAAACTAATTTGATAAAACAAGTATTAAAATGACCTCTCAAACCGTTTTATTTATACATATGAATATTAGTGGATGGAAATCTTTTCAACCAAATTTCTAATCCGCAGATTGTGAACAAATAGCAGTCATTAGATTCACATCCCATCAACATGATATGATATGGATGCCCGATAATGCCCCAAATTCAGTAGTTGATTTTTCGTTCATCATTCGGTAGGGACACCAAACGATATGGTCCATTCATGGGTTGAAATGAAATGTAAACCAGTTGTAATACTTGTAATCGTTAACTACTACTAACGCACATGACATTCACTATTTTTATCTCAATGAGTTCAGAGCTGAGCCACGATAAGAGGAGGACTGGTGACAAAATGTGCATAAACCATTAAATTTAACGAGCAAGATTAGAGCGTGCTCTTTTAATAAGCACAATACAGTCTATTATAACAACTAAACTGAGAGAGATAATCTTTTTATGGATGCAAGCTGGTTTCTTGAATGTAAATATTCATATTTTTCGTCGCAACGATCGTAGCATGCTCCTATAGAAGCTGCAATATTCTCGCTATTATACTTTACTTTTTATTATGATAAAAGCCATAACGGTGACCATTTTATTTATAAGAAGGAAGTCTGAAGTCTAAATGACAGTCCTGTCTACGTCTACATTAGGCTTGCCTTCTGTAAACACCGACATTATTAAACCTCTTTCCTTTCAACAGATTTAATGTGGTCAGCTGCCCTGTACTAGAAAAGGAAGTACGTATATACATGGGCAAGCAAATGAAGGATTAAAGTACTTACTTAATGCATGCAGCCTTAATTTATTTTCATTCATTTCATTCGTGTTGACGTCAACCAAGGTTTGAATTGCAATATTTAGCAACATAACACCAACAAACCTCCTTTTTTAATGGCCAGATTGTTTTGACTATCTATCTGTGTGGTATTCTTTAAAAAATATATATGTACATGATTATGATTACCTTTAAGCAGTTCAACTTGTTGATCTTCAAAACGTGCACTGCTCCCAATGGATTCTCCGAGAGAGTAAGTATGCGAGTAATACCATCGTGTGATCTTATGCCAGAAGCTGGTTGCCGGCGACCCAGACTTAGGGCCTGCCATTGTCAGCAGCCAAAACACTCGACTTGCGAGTGTTTTAGACAAGGAATTTGGGAGGGTTGGAACGAGTCCCTCGACAAACTTCCTTTGTCTCCTCTCTTGCTTTCTTGAATGGGTGGAATTTTGACAACTTTTTGGAGGAAATTCTCTCTCAGTACGAGAGTAAGATTGGTGAAAGTTGGATGTTGTACAATAGCAAAAAAATGTAATTTAAAAATTAAATTTTTAATGCAAAAAACTCTTAACAACAACTGCACGATGTTAATGGGGTTGCTATAATCAATGTGATGACACTTTTAATTCTAAATGTAATATGCTATGGTAAGTTTGGCTTTTCTGTCTGTAATTTGAGGTTTTTATTATTCAAAACCTTCTTTGATTTTTATGCTATTGTACATGAACTATACTTTACTCAGTTATTGGCAACTCGGAAAAGTTTTTGATCCGTATATAGCGTTATTATTTGTGACATGTAATCACTTCCCACAATCACTTTCACCAAAGATGATAATCAACTTTTCGCAGTATTTATAAAAATAATTCAGTTTGTTTTAAGTATACATAATAACTGTATGACTAATGGAAGATATTAGTTTGTAGTCTATTGAATACTAAATTGTTAATCAATGTTGTAGGGATGCTATCTGCAGGGCAATGGTCTCCAGAAAGTGGGGCCGAATGTGCAAGATCCACGCGGTTCGTGAACCTGAACTTGGGATGTGCAATCGTGACAAAGATGAGCAAAGGCTGATGCTGCGCTATTGCTATCTTTTCCACCCGGGCCTAGTCAATCTCCCGGATTATGCAGTACCCAAGGCCATCGTACTTCCTCAAATTTACAAAGAAACTCCTGTGCCCCAAAGGGTGGCTCGTCGATAAGATTTGCAAACCAAGCCCCTCCGATATCTTGTTGAAATTCTGGAAACTGTGTCACTGGCACTTTATGAATACCGAAAAAATATTGTTCACGGCTGGAGTTGGCAACTGGGGAAAATTGTCTATCTGATTGTTCGCTACTACTACTAATTTCTGATATGGGTATTATTAACTGCATATTGAATAGCAAACGAGATCTGAGAAAGTTCACTTGGCAAAGGTAATAAAATCTTTGGAATATCCAACAAATTATAACACTGATCGTGAGTCAAAAAAGTCCGAATTCTGAGACGAATCATGCAGAAAGCGTATAATCAGGAAACGAATGAAAATACAAGCTTTTTTTGATACTGAAATGAAAGTTTACTTTCACTTCAGCAAGATGTAAATATATAATAACTTCACACAGAGAAACAACTCAAAAATTGGTTGACGATCAAAACTAACCACGTAACTGGCCTTGACTTAATTACGGCATAAATTTATTTACTGCGGCTATGTTGGATCTCAATTAAATTAGATTGGCTTCCTCTCTTTATCTCTCAGTTATTGATTTGTAGAAACAATAGATTCTTATATATTATTGAATGGAATTGAACAATCTTAACGATTTTTTTATATCTCGGATACAAAAGTCAGTATAAATAGATTATTAGGTGTAGAGAATGAGAGCAACGCGATGTTGAATTCAAAGGAAATATGCGAGCTCGTGTTGGCTTGACTCAGACAAATTATCGACTGAGGATATGTGCGGTGAGCATTGGAGGAAGAGGAAAGTTGTGAGTGAGTGAGTGAGTAGTAGAGTGTAGGCTGTATGAGGAGGTTGTACAAGTAGGGAAAAGGAAAAAAATATAGAGTAGTACTGCAAAATAAAGCAATATTGCAATATGAGCCAATATATCACGCATTCGTTATTCCTCCGAGACATCTTAGGAATATACACTTGTAGGAGCATATTTGATACCATATACTATTCTTTCTAGTTACCAGATTGCGATACTGAAACCTTACATTTACATGACATGCCACATTTACTCATGGATGTATGTACGTAGTAAGAGATTGGAAGACCTATGGCAATTTTTCGCAAGCCGGAAAGCTTCTTACAGCGACATAAGTTGGATGGAACGGGGTAAAGGATTTTGTTTGCCTTGAAGATAATGTGAAATGGGCATATGCATACATACATTTTGGACTGAGAGCATGTCAGCTTTATTGTACATAATATATATATGTTATAGTAGTTTTACTACTAAGGGTTCGTGAATCCGAGCGTGGTTCCTACGTAGTTGGTAGTGATATATATAGTGTATTAATATTATGTCGGGAAAAATACTACGCTTGCAAGGCGGTATGACCAATAATGGAAGCATGGTGTGGTATACGAAGAAACAACTCGGTTCACATTCTCGTTATGTATTCCAAGTACTACTCTAATTCCCGGACTTTATCGAAAGCTCTTAATGTTAACTTTCACAACGTTTTTTTTGCTGTCATTTATTGTGGATTTCAGTGTGCAAAGTTTCATAAAAGTGGCAAGTGAGGAGTGAAGCATGGGATTTTCATACTGCTGCTTGGAAAGTATGGCGCTTTTTCATCGGAAAACACAGCTCATTGCTACGTGCTACCATATTAGAAAGAAGTGTCACTTGCACTCGTACATATTTTATGTAGTAGTAGTAGTTCATTTGTCCATGTTCCAATTCAATTTTACATGCGCCATGCATTTTTCCTTGTAACCGATGCTCATTATCTCAAAGGAAATCACATCCGATTGGACTTTGTATTTTGCCACCTCAATCATTCTTATGCTGTTGTAGTAGTAATACGGAGCTCAATCTATAAGGAATTCGCTTGTATGTTTCTATTAACTGGTATTTGAGGGATTCGCTTCAGCAAATTCTATTGGGTTTAACGGATCGCAAGTCGTGATAATGAGCGACAAGTATGCTTAGTGCAGCTTCTTTTAAACTATTATACTTTCCTAACCATCCATAAAATAATTTTTAGTGGTTCATTGTTGCTGAGTCACACGTCATATATTTACTGCCATTTCGCTCGACCTAAAAATTGCTTGCGGCTTTACAGATTCTCTTTCTCATGTTGTTGGTTGTCTGAACTCATAACAAAATCATGAGCTTTGAGTCTTTGAACACTGCAATCTCATCATATCATAGTCGTCACCATTTTTTAGCATTCCACTTCATAGGATTCCAGAGTTGTATACAGATTATAAGTATGATTCATATTCAAGTTTTTTTCAAGCTCTTATCAATAGTGAATAATACTTTATCTTATGTATACTTTAAGATAGTGCCCAAAATCAATGCTCACCACTTATGTTTGATCCGGTGAAACGTTTCTTTTCCCTTTTTTGACACTCGCTGACGTAAGCAACGAGCTGCTTATGTGCGAATTATTACATCCGTTTAGTTGAGGAATGAAATATGGACCATTTGTAATTAATTTCACTGACAACATTGACAACTAACGAAACGGGTTGTAAGTGTAAATATAAAGTACACTGTGTGATGTTATGTGATGACAAATGATCATGAAATAAACGTTTTGTAGTAAAAAGAAGAACACTTACTTCATCGCTTCAAATTTAATGATTAGAAAAAATGACTAAATATTATAGGTGGCTCGAACAGTTGCTGGTATTGATTGAGACCTTTTCGTCTCATAATTACCGAGTCTGATGCTGTATTATATATATGTATATTATTATGTAGAAATAACGAATTTTTCTACATGCAAGAGGTGAATAACACATGCCAACATCAACAAAATGAATTTATCAATATACCGCTATACGGAGTAATACTAACTTATGCAAATATAATTCTATGCTTTCCGGGTCTTATTGTCAATACCAAATTCAACAATGTATCTTACGGTCAGTTCAGTTTCTCATTCATTCTGACAACATTCGAGATAAACAATTCAAAATATTCAATCATTCATTCACCAGCAAAAAAACAGTCATTCTTATGGTTTGCCGTTCTAATTCTGTTATTTTGTCCACAGCTGCAATTGCGTTACGTGATGTTATTGATTATGATAGAGTATATGCATGCATGTACTGTAAACTCGATATATACCAACGTAAAATAAAATTATACTAGTTGTGACGAAATAAATTATGTAATAATTACCTGCTTTCCGACTTCGGGTTTCAGAGACTTGGGACGAGCCAAATTTGTCGGTCGACTCAAGTTCAAACGCTGGATTGACAGTTCCTTCACGATCATTTCCTTTGGCTGTCCTTTCCTGTAGCTCAGGATATTTGATGTGGTCGTCTGGAATAGGTTAAATTGAAGGTCATCACATCACATAAGGCGCTTTTTTAGTTTTTGTAAAGCATAATCTATTAAATACCGTCGTAAACTATCGTGTGAATAATTTTCAAGGTCTCTACTTCTTCATATTCACTACTAAGACGATTAAATTGTGACGTCTTTAACTCAACCAATTATCCACATGTGAAGCTATAAGCTACAATACAATGCATTTCTATCGTTAACATAGCATAATATGACCATGGATTTTCTTGGACAATATTTTCTAGACCAACATCTTTTATCTTGGCATGATCATCATCTTCACCGGCACTAAAAATGATGAAATGGGTGGATAAAGTGCAGATTGTAAACTAATTGGGCACAACCACAAATTATCTAAAATTGAGCACATAAGAATTTATGAGCCCTTATCATGAAAGTTTGGCGACTGTCTTGTGCCTTTATGAGTCAATTGGAATTGCAATGATTCGTGTTGCATGCAACAAATATGTGTGATTGGAGTTATATTTCAAATCTAATGATGATTCATGATGCTTCAGTCAGTACATTATTCCCACAAAATTAACATGAAACCCCAAGCCGGTTGTTTTTTTTATCAAAAGAATGGACAAATTTTCAATACTTTTATCAAAACATGATTTGCATGAATTTTAGAACCTTAACGTATCCTTTGTTAATCGATGGCTCACCTTTTTCTGCCACTCAAACACATAAGAAAGAGGAGTGGAAAGCCCGAAAGCACTTATATGTGTAGAAAAGAATGTTAAAAATTACAAGCTATACAACTTGTAACACCATTTTTCTTTGACATAATTATCGATATAACCTTACCGTAGTTCTACACTTGCACGCAATGTAAATTGTAATTGGTGTATATAATATAAAAAATAAATTACAGTATAGTTCATGAATATATATTATATAATCAAAATTCGAATGTTTGAGAGTACGTTGGTGAATGAAATGAAAAGTTATTGCTACATATTCTGCAAAACCGGCGGTGGATGACTCTTTTCAGACTTTGTTCATAAAAGCCAAATTTAAAAGATAATAATAGTAAATCCACAGATAGTGCGTAATTTATAATTGGAATTATCTTTTAATAAGGAAGTCGCACTTGTATTTTGCTTTGAACAGTAATAGTAACATTTATTTCTACTACCGTATTACATTTTACACGTGTTTCCACTTCATACGCCAAGGTTGTTACCTCGCTTGTCGGCAAACGCATAATAATGATTATACAAGCTTCATCATAAGCAAAGGAATGCTAAGAACATTGACCGTTTGTTATCAATGTTAGACTGGGATCATTGATAACATTGGAGATGAATTTACACTTCAACGGCCATACACAAGACTGATCGCAAACCACCTGTTCTGAACAATGCCAGACGCAAAGGTAGAATATTATGTAGGTTTTAAAGTTATTTTTGTATTTCAGACAAAGATGAATGTTTGCATATTCAACTTTGCCATTCATAATTTTTGAACGTGCAAAATCATGATACTTGTATATATGATCATGTACATACTCGTATGCTTGTCTATTTAATTGCAAATACTCACCCGGCATGTTGTTATCAGATGACTGCTGTAACTCTAGCGCTAACAGATTCAGGGTTCAACCATTGTATCAGCAAACACAAGTAATGTTAAAGTTGTCTCACAGAGACCCAATGGTCAATAAACAATGAAACGATCACTTTCTTAGCTTAAACTTCCTGTTGTTCCTCACTGTCCTCAGTAAATAGAAATGAGCTAGGTTTCCTTTGTCACCATTACTTGATACACTGCAGTTTGGTAGGATTTACTTTCAAAATGTTTAGTAAGACCTTTTGAATCATGTCCAGACCAATGTCATCTGAATACAGCATGCATCTTCAGAGGTGCAGAACGCGACGTTCCGTTTTCCGTTGCAGGTTGCAATTAGAAGAATCCTACGTCACGATACTTCATGAGATTTGTCAGGTACAGACATAAAAATCATAATGCTATCACACCAGGCCAGGTCGTAACTTGACTGCACAAGTGACGTCATTCCACGTTCGATTTGCTTTTTAAATCAATTGAGAGAGATCAGGCTCAGGATGAATCTTTTCTTACTACTAAATGTGAGCCGCTCATGAGTCCGACTGCTGCAACAAAAGATTCAAGGTAAACTAGCTGTTGAATACTAAATGGAATGCTAATTCTCATAGAACTTTCTTACTTCCTCGGATACAGATATATCTGGTAGAGCGGTCAGTGTCGTATAAGATATAGACAGAGTAACACCAAACATCGGTATTTTGAAGGTGCTATAGTGTGATATACCAATATATACGAATATTTGCTTCGTAGTAAACTAAACTCAAAGTGTGAAACCCAGAACAAACCCCTTTTGAGCTTGCATTGTCCCAACTTTACGATTTTACAAAACTTTGAATAGTTTCAACTTCAAATTTCACAATTTTTGACCTTCCTTGTTGGCCTTGCACAGGACTTTCGCTCTTTGCAGGGCCCTTTTCTTCACCGCAGTTTTGTTGAAACACGGTTGCTCAAGCAGATAAATCCGCGAGAAAGGTTTCAGTGCAAAGAGTTGGCTCCTGTGTTAAGCACCACAGTTGTAATAATTACGATTGTCATCTGGCTTCCAATTTTTTATTAAATGTCCCATGTTACCCAAACCATTCCATTAATAATAAGTATAGCTTTAAACTTGTAAATGGAGATCCATATCATGATGATTTCATTTTGATGATATGATGACCCTCTTCTAAACTTTTTGATAACAATCTCTCTGACTCAACCACAGACAATTGTATCGGCTAACTCACAAAGTCAAAAGCACTGGAAGATTAAATACTTTATTTTAATGAAAATTCACATGTAACTAATGATAGTCAAGCACGATACGATATCACATTGATACGTATGTGTAACAGTATGTTCATGTAGAAACATTGTTTGATCACAGTATCAAAAGCTTCTGGATAACATTCCTTTTATTCACATTAATACTACAGCGTGTGTCTATTATGTCTTCAATATTGTACCTTTAACTGACTGATGTGTCGACGTGCACTTATGCGTATCTTAATCCTTAAATTTTTGTATGGATGGACTTATGGTAAATGATGGAAAGCAATCATGCTGAATGACCGTCAAGGATTTTACCTTCGTCCATGCGAGACGGTTTGGGAAAATATAATGGTATATACATATGTAGATAGAGTAATTCATATTTTATTTCTGTCTAATACTCAGAAATGCATTATGCACTATCATCATCATCAATGATAATGTGGATGGATACTGAACAATCCTTGTTCTGTTCTGTTCAATTGTCTCATGTGAGTTGTGTGGACCCATGTTGAAAATACACTGCAAAAATGGTTTCTGTTTTCTCGCCAGTTAAGTTTGCGTTGTCCTCACGAACGTCTGACTAAGGAATAGTATATTATATATTCAATATTGGTCTGTAAATTAGTATAGCAAAAGGGACTAATAATAATATGCCCTTTGAAATTATTTTGGAACCCAACGCATCATCATGTACATTTAAGTATATGCACAATGTATCATTTAAGTAGATATGCTATGTATAGCTCACTTTTTCATACATGGACCAATATGTATCTCTCTACCTCTAGAAACTTTGTTTAAAAATTCTGAGCAGGTCCTTCCAGGTGTTGAACAGGTTTACAAGACATTTTTACATGGATATAATAACTCTTACGTTTTAAATTTCATGAGTCATGATGACCTATATGATCTTATCAAGTATATATGGTTATATACTATGTAAATATTGTATAGTTTCTGATTTATGATATGAGCATAGATAACTTTAGTAGTTTTAATATATGTTTGCCTCTCAAATTCATAACCATATTCATGAATGTTTTTGAGTTTGCACTTATTTGCCGTGACTGTCAAGTACCTCCGTTTACAGAAACTTTTCATAGATGATTGGAGCTACATAGACAAAGGACAAAGTTGGATTCTTAGGTTGTATGTTGTTTGTCTCTGAATCAAGACCTTTTTTTCAAGTTCAAGAGCAAGTTCATTTTGTGGGATATAGAAGAACCTTTTATAATTTCAGCTCTATTTTCAACCTTATACTTCAAGCTAGTATACAATGTAGTAGTTCAAAAGAAAAGATTTCACGCACACCTAGATAAAAACCAGCAATAAATGCTTTAGCTATGCTTTGTTCAAACTCAAATGAGAGGATAATTCTTTTATATTTCATCTAGCTCACAAAACACGATGAGCGAATTTATTCCAATGCACAAATGTATTTTTTACTTTTGAATGCAAATTCAGACGTTGAATGTGCATTGAATGTCTGAGTTTTTTGTTACTTCAGCAGTTTGCACTTCTAGTTTGTGTATGTATAACGAAATATTGTATACTATGAAGTTAATGTTATCAATGAAATACAACATATTCTGTTGAACCCTTTTTCAGTATGAATGTAGATTGTCGTTATGTCAAATGTGCTGGAAGCCAGTGACGACAAGATTAACATTTATTTATCCGTCACATCATACAATTCAAGCTTCCTCATGGTTTTGATGTATGTGATCGAGAATCTTTGGTTGGGATGTGTTCTATTTAGCTACGTAAACACACATTAGGTAGAGTAAATGTGCATTCAAATCACACAAACCAGTTGAGATAACCCTTTTGTCATGCAGATGACGAAGTGATACATAATCTCGGGACACACGTATTGATGTTGATGTTATTGTGTCTTGTTTTAGTATGCAAATTTCTGCATGCTTTTTTTATTCCATAATTTTTTGTCCTAAATATATTTGGGATTGTCGATAGCCGAAAACAGCCTTGACATATGTTACCTGTTGTTATTATCATATTATTATTTTGCACAGCTTGCAAAAATATTTCTTCTGTGTATTTGGCAGTGTCGCTTTTGTTGGCTTGATGAATTTTGGTTGTGGCTGTAATTATGGATAGATGTATGTAGTTATAAAACTGTTTTACAAGTTTTACATCAGGTTCACGCATCAAACTTTACACTTGCACCACAGGAGCTGTTGAATTATTTATTAATCATGTTGATTAACACTTTCAACTCATTTTGCATCACCAATAAAATATAATAAAAAAATACACTACACAAAATTTCTTCCTGTGCGAATGGCCAATATAGACCTTCTAGTATTTAAAATGGGAATGTATAGTGTATCTTACTAAAAGTTCGTTAAGCCTAGCCATCAGTGATGCATCAGAAAATGACAATGGGGGAACGTTAATTACAGAGTCGCTATATTAATCACTGTGTTTGGTTGGAGCTCACTAATGGAGGAAACTATATCCAAAGTAATTTGTGTATTGTTTATTTCCACATTAAACCTGTTGCTGCACCACCGAGGGATTGCGTGTGTCTGACAGAACTGAATAATTCAGACTCTATTGTGCTGTTTGACTGTTTGTGTGTTGTTTATACTGGTAATGAGCAGTTTTGATGAGTAGGCAGTACAAAAATGAACGATATAAAAGCATGCTACACCATCATACAACATACTACGATTCACTGTCAATCTGTAAAGTATATGAACGAATAGACGCTATACTATTAAACGGAGGTATGCGTGAGAATCAATCATAGCAGAAAGAAAATGTTAGTTAATGGGGATTATATAAGCCGACGAAATAAATCTTCAAACTTAAACGTTTGCTTATGATCTGCACATCCGCATTTAGGACGTAGTTCAAATTAGGGTTACAACCCAGGAAGATCAAAAGTGTCTAATATGCGTGGGAAATGCGTGGGATTGAGATTTCTAAATCGTGGGGGATTTGGCAGCGGGTTATGTGCATAAAACGCGTGTCATCTATTATGCATGTAAAGTGTGCGTAAAATACGCATAAAACCGGTGAATAAAACATGTATTTCCTACGCCGCAAACACACAATTTATACCAGTATTTTACATACGTACCCACCTCTTATACCTACATTTTATGCACAAAAAATGCGCTTTATATATGATTGATGTTATGCATAAAATCAAGAATACAATTGGAAAATTCTTTATAAAATACATTTTATTCTGTTTAACAACAATAAATACAATATGCAATTATTATACACTTTATAATTTCATTGGAAAGCATATCAATTCATTTGAACTTACTTGTTTAGGTAGTACAATACATTTCTTACATATAACATCACTATCAACTTGTCGACTTCGTACCCTATTACCTACTTTATACGTTTGTAACAAACGGCTAGGAACAGGAAAAGAGTTTATTTTAATTAGGTCTAAATACTCATTACATATGACAGTCTGCGTATCATTTACAATGCAGAGTTTTTTAATTTTCATAAGACTTCCTGATTGTGATAGAAAGTAGTTATCTCCTTTTTTAGAAGAAAACACGAAGTCGTTAATAAAAATCTTTTTACTAGAATTCCTATTTTCCCTGGTTTTGCTACGAATGAAGTTAAAATTCGTTGAATCCATCTCATGCACTCGTTTGACTATTTGTTCTAATTGAAGTTTTTGACCTCTAACTAATTTTTTAAGTTGATTTAAAAAACTCTCGAATGGAAAGGCACTAACATTATCAAGATTTCCATACTGAATACCATCATCTGCGACATGCAAAAGATTGTGTACGTTATATATTACAGTTGTTTCTCCGTATATATTAGGCATCAAAGTTACAAATGTTTGCAACAGTTTTCTTGCCAGGTTATTCCATTTGACGTTCGAAGCAAACTCAGAAAGAAGAATTTTTACAGAGCAGTGTAAAAGTAAAAAATGCTTATACTTTTCCCTATCTAAAACATTTCTCAACACACATGGACCACTGTACAACAGAAACTGACGGAACTCAGTTGCCTTAAACCTGTTAACATCTTTCAGTGATCTAGGTTTACGAGAAAATTCAGAAGGAAATAGTTTTGAAATACTGAGTAGAGATTCTGATAATTGCTTTACGAGCCGAGACGGCAGTCTAGTTTTTAACGGGCCAGCTAACCATAGGTTTAACAACTTCCTAACCACGCCGAGGCATATAAGATGCATGTAGTCTAATACAAATTGTGTAACTAAACCTAATTTTAAATCTAAAAGCGGCGATTGTGATATATGATGTTCTTTATCTGTACATGCTCTAAAATTTTCATCAGTTCGTAGCTTAGAACTATAGGTAGAGAGTACAACACGCCCATCCCAATCACCTTCTACTTCACACCTTTCACATGAGTGGTAGGCCGTATGACTTTTTATACACTTCAAAAAACTTCGGGCAGGCGCATCGGCAATTACACAGCTCACACGTATGTTATACTTACATCCATTTACAGAAAGGCCTCCATTCTCTAATAATTCTATTTCATCTACAAATTTTTCTAAAAATTCTTTTAACGATGAGGGTTTTGTTTCGCCACAATAAATACCAGCAACAAATGGGCTACTATTACACTGGTCTACCTTGACTAAAATAGGCCACATCTGAACATTACTACTTTTGCAAAGAGGAACACCATCGGTACTGATTGAAAGCGAAATTAGATTGGGCAACTGAGTTTTTACCATTACGGGAAACATAAAGCTAGTAAGACCCCTTACAACGCATTTTTCTATATTTTTTGAAATTCCGAAATAAAAGTATTTGCCACTTCCAATTACCCTAGAGTTAATATTACGGGGAGTTTTTAACAAAGTCTTCGCATTAGATGGAAGTGTGTTTTCAGTCTG
The DNA here is from genome assembly GCA_964034955.1 of Orchesella flavescens. Taxonomy (NCBI): domain Eukaryota; kingdom Metazoa; phylum Arthropoda; class Collembola; order Entomobryomorpha; family Orchesellidae; genus Orchesella; species Orchesella flavescens. The sequence continues at coordinate 16,592,313 of OZ035955.1, read as the reverse complement.
CATATGTAACTTAAGTAATCCTAAGAGATCTGACAATGCCGAGTGAGAAATATTATGTGTAATGCTCCAGGTAGCTAAATCTCTATTTAAAGATACATTTTCTATAGTACTACTGTTGTTTCCTAAATTCACTAAATTACATGTTAGATCAGAAGGAATGTCACTATCACTGTCATTTTCTACACTATTGTTGTTACATACTAAAGTTGAATTCACAACTAGTGGTCCAGTTGGCTGATGATTGGACCCATCTGAAGTTACGGTGGAGTGAGAGATGTTTCTTGATTCACTAATTTCAAGTAACAGCTTTTCCACGTCTTGATTTATTAGTCTTCTTTTACTGCGGTATGACAGCATCTTGATCGCCCACAGTCCTGTTTCGTTTGCCACCATCTAGATCTCTCGCATTTCGAAACCAGTTCTGAATAGCTACGTTGATGTCATCTACAGCAGTGTTAGAAAAGCCTTCATTGTTCCTCGTAGAATCTAAGGAAGGTTCCAGTCAAACAGTCAGAACTTGACATACAATCTGCTATAATATAATGAAGTAAAAATATATATCTTACCAATCACCACAGAGTAAAGTCTCATAACACGAAACTCAATCTTATCATTAGCACCAATGAAGTTGATTTTTGTAGCCACTGGTTTTCCCATCAACTTCTTAAGGACAGATCGTACGACTTTACCGGATGTTTTTCCTCCAAGGCAGGAGCAGATGGAGACCTTAATCAACAAACATGTAATTACCAGACTGCAGTTTTTAAAATTAAGCTTTTAAGATAAGTAAAATACTCGAGTAAAATACAAACCAGTGCTGAGTAGTTTGATTCTGTTTCAAGCCATTTTTCGACTTCCTCCAACCTGTTTACATCCTCCAATGGAAATTGAAATGGAATTAAAGACGCCCTAGTCACTTCGTCCGCATTGGCGTTTCTCTTTGAAAGCGCAAGTACTTCCTTGACGTCAGTTTTGACCTCCGACAATAGCATAAGGATCCGTTTTTCAAATGCTACCTCATAAAATGTATACATTTAGCAATTCAGTTTCTAAAATCTTTAAGACGTGACATAAAGTTTGTTTAAATGTTTACCTTCCTGACGAGAACAACAAGCGGAGCATTGGGCATCGGTTGCTTCTCGGAAATCAATAGGTTGTGGTGCTGATGGTGGTCTGTCACTGCTCTTCAAACTTGGTTGCTGATGGGGTGTTTTATTCAATGTCGATGAAGGCTCTTGATGGAACGGGGCAGGAAGAACTGGGCGTAAATGGTCAGATCCAACTTCCTGGGAGTCTGTTTATAATTTGGCTATTAAGTAAGCTGACTCGTAATTGCATTGAACGATATTCGATATAAAAAGCGCAGTTTTACTTACGGGTGTGTTGAAGCAAACTCAACACTTCTTGCTCATTAAAGCTCCGGTCAAAATCAGGATCGGAAAGATGTTCCACAGGCTCATAATCCGACAAATTTATTTGATTTGATGAGTGGGAGTCGTCGCTGGAATCATCATTGCTACTTTCAACTTTAACCTCAGTTAATGTGTGCGAGGGCTTTTGTGCTGGGATGTGTCGCTTCTTTTTTCTGGACCTTTCACAGTTCTGGATATCAACATCCGTCGTATCAAGAGCTGAAGTGCAGGTGGCTCGTTCCTCATGAGCTCTCGCTTTCGAATAGTCCCCTAAAATTAAAAATTAACAACAATTCACATACACGATTTCAAATACACCAACCTACATTTATATGCAGTTTATTAATAAACAATCCATAGATTACATGCGTAACTTACTAATTGGTTTCTGTGATATTACCCTGACAGGGCACTTGATCCAATCCTTTTTCGGTTGAGCTTGATCACGAATGCGATTCCCAGGTGGTGTTGGTGGCCAAAAACAATGACGTTTGTCCTTCAGTAACCATTTAACTGGTATCACCTGCACTGCTCCTTCATCAGGAAATTCTACAATTACAAACATAGTCTCCGAAGCACTTGCAAATACTTTGAAGTTAAAGTTTGACTCATGAGATGAAATCTGTTGACTGAGTTCAGATTGCTGCCAGCCCTCCATGCAATGCACACAAAATCTAACAACTGCATGTCACTTGAATGCAGCCGGCTTATAGGAAGCATCAAATTCACTCAATGGTAATTGATAATGTCTACTTAGAAATTGAATGCATAGCCGTGTTGTCGGTATCGGAGAGTTTTACACGGGTTTCCCATGCATTACCAGCATAAGAAGGCCGGTTATAATTGTATGAAAGTTATTATGCAGAAAACCCACGCATTTCCCCCACATAATATGCACCGAATTTTTACAGCATTCCGACTGTGGGAAGCATCGAAATCCATACTTTATTTAGTGCGTAAGAGATGCATATTCTTCGCATATTTTCCCTTCCCACACCATATACACACTACCCACGCATTTTAGATACAAAATCGACGGTCAAGTTCTTCCTGGGAAGTTGCAATATTTGGCCGCACCGCATGCTTCATTTGTTAAATCTGTAGTTAGCTTCGTTAAATCACATATTTGTATTCATGACCAACACACATTATAAATACGTACTTCCATTAATTGCTCATGCTAATTTTTGTTACTAGAAAATTCCAAGGTTGACTATGAGTTCTGTCTTTTTGTACCAATCTTTTCCTCAATCATTGGAGATTGGGTTGATGATTAATAATATGAGGAATCAGAGCTCATCACAGATTTAAAACTGAAACCAAAGAGCAGTGGGATCCATGTAAAATAAACCTGACAAATCGATGGACCTTATTTGAGGGCTAGAAACTCAGCGAATTGATAGCCATAGGATAATTATTTGTATACACTTGATAAAGATCATATAAACCTTTTACATTTATTCATACAATTGACAGTATTATCATATAATTTAATTTGCCATTCATGTCGTCGTTACTAAAGCTGACTTTTGATTGATGTATCACAGCCCAAGCTTAAAACTGCAATGCCTAGAAAAAAGCCATGTTTTGTTATGGATTGGAATTGAAAAAATAATTTGTTAAAAAGTTTTTACTTATTGAAGTTTCAGGAACAGAACGACTGCGACTGTTGGTTTTACACTTTCTTTCAAATAATATGTACAAATTTTTTACCTGTGACGAACTAGTTTCGACTTACTGTATGCCGAACGAACAGAATGACAGTTAACACGCGTGGCTTTAAGAGCTATGGATAACTTTATAGTTTTATGCAGATGGGAGCTGATGTCTGTGTTTTATTTTCATCATAAGAATTTCCATTAAGAATGTTAGTATGTTAGAAATTCATATTCAGCATCCCTCGGTTTGCTGGCGATATTATGCAGATTGAAAAGTGTTCGCGAATATATATAACACAATTAGTAATTAAGATTTAGACTTTTAATTTTGTTCAATTTATTCGAGATCGCTTGATGGCAATTTTTAGAATCAAGAAATATAGGTTTAGTAAAGGTACATCGGCAATACACAATACATGTCAAACAAATTTGGTCATTCGAATTCATTAATACTAAAAGCTATGAATTTTGACTACAGACTTTACACTCCATTTACATTCATTGAAAAAAACAAAATCTATAACAAGACTAAATATTATCTTAAAGAGTTCAATAACTTGCGTAACCTTATAAAGAGATATAAGCAGTTTCGCCAATTTTTAAATTCATTTACATAATATAGATATGATATTTCACATATGCTGCCGAGGGTAGTTAAATATGTGTAGCCAAAAAATTATTTGAATATGACCAGAGGAACCGCATCTCATTAGAAAGAATGCGTAAAACTACCCTTATCTTCTATCAACGTTCAGTTACAGTTAGACATTCTTAAATTAAACGTTAATATAATATCAGATTCTCATAGTAGGAGACAATTCTACGCCTCTGGTGTTGAAACAAACACCAACGTAAGGCTGTGATGTATGATTGATTGTATTTTATGGTAATTAAAAATGTATTTTTAACTAAATAATAATTGACGATTACTCAATACTTATTTATAATCAGGTTCCTTGTATCTGTGAGTTTTTTTCGCGTTCGTGTTTACAAATATATATCGAATGCACTTAAACGTTCCAGTAAGTAGATGGCAGGTGGGCTACAGTTGTCGCATTTTTACAGTCACCTCTGACCAGAGAATCCTTCCAACAAAGCAGAGGCTGCAAGTTCAATATTCCAGTTTACACTGCAAAGCGCTTGTTCACATCCAGTCCTAGTTCCTAACCCCAACCTATTGTACATCACGAATCAGCAACCACACACAATTACTTTTATCCAAATATTTTAGTATTAGTAATATGGTAAAATTCTTTTAGATGGTTACTTACTTCAATAATTGATCAATTTTAAGAGCCTTTTCTGCAGCTGCAACATCTTGGGAAGCTCGCAAAGCAAATATAATCTCATCTTGACTGGCACTTGGTACGGCAGAACTAAGAATATACACTGGGCTTAAGTTCTGTGATGATGAGTTGCTCGATTCTGAATTACGTGGTATATAACCGTACGCAGTTCTCGAAGACTGTGAATTATTTTGCGGGGAAGGTGGCGGTCTGTACGCAGGAGGAGGTCGATTTTGAACATTTACAGAGTTCACGGAATTACTTCTGACAAATGAAGGAGGTGGTGGTAGGGTATATGGCCTTGCCATTGCTGATTGACTTGGAGAATGATTTGATGGTAAATTTTGAATAAATGTTGGAGGTTTCTGAATGCCATTCTGAGAACTTTGAACATCCGAAAAGTTGTTCCAGACTTCATCCCCACTATCTAATGTGCTTAAACAAACTGATGAACGGCTACCCAAATTATTCAAAGTTGGTGATTGACGAAAATTAGGTTGCTCTTCCACCACTTTACTTCCAATATTGAGCCCACCCAATGTATCATCTAACCAAGAAAATGCTTCATCCCGCTTTTTTAACAGTTCTAATGGAGGTTTAACCGTTTTATGTTGAGGAGAACATTGTTCAGACTTCACTTGCTTTTGGGACTCTTGTAAATGGGTCGTGTTATTTCCAGAATTACAAACAGCCAAGGTGTCGAATTCCTTTAGTATATTTTCAGGAACTTTATTATTACTTTCTTGCTCTACACAATGACTATCTTCTGAAGGGGATTGCTGCGGCACCACTGAATAATATCTTGATGCAGAAGGCGACGTAGTAATGTTTGAGGTATCAAATGGATCTGGCGAGGAGCAGCCATTGTGCACGGAATCAGTCTCAGAATATTGTGACCAGTCAGCGGAATCCGCAACTGATGGTGCAAACCCATAGCAAGTTGACTGAGTGTCACCTTGAAGCTGCATGAAGGGCACTGGAGTTGAATTCGCCGGAATACTGACTTGTGTTACAGATTTATTATTATTTGTAAAAGGAACATTGGAGTACAACTGCGGCCCATCAGATCCATTCGTTTGAAGATTAACTAATAAATTCACAGGAGGTGGACGTGGTGGTGCAGAACCTAAGAGCATAAATTAAAATAATACACCAGTTGGTAGACTTTTTTTTAAACATTCTAAGGTAGATTAGAATAACATGTCTATTGAAATATACTGCCATACCTCTTTTACTACAATTAGCTTTAGATGACCCAGACAGCGGCTGGGAAACGTTGTAGTACGAAGAAGATGATGTGGGAACATTTGTGTTATTTTTTGAATCGTCTGATAAGTCTATTAAAATATCTTCTGACTGCTTCAAGTTAGTCACACTGTTTTTAGTGGAAGGTTTTTTGGAGGCGGGTGACTTGGGGCTGGCAGATACCGGCTCATTTTTAAATTTGGAGTAACTGTACTGCTGTTGTATTTGTTGGGATTTCTGAATCGACCTGATAGGTGGTATACTACTTGTCAAAGGATTTCCTAAACCGGTACAAGATATTTTTTGTTTTCAAAATATGTTATTATTCCCAAACTTGAAACTTACAATTTGTTAACATTAACAGAAAATGTTAACTTACGTTTGGTACGATCTCTAAGATGAGGAACTGCATTTTCGTCCGAGTCGTCTTCAGGAATGCCTGATAAATCAGGTGGTTCCATGGGATTCTTTAAATAAACTTCATCTATGAAGCATGGACTCCCCCAACTCTTTTCACTTATACTACCATGGCCAGTATGGATAAACGAGTTTCTTAAAGGCTTGCTGATATCATCAGATTGTCTTTTGCGGAGAGGGCTCACAAGACATCTAGGAAATATTCCAATTTCATAATTTCGTAGATTTTGGCCTTTCCAATAGTAATTCTCCGGCTTCCCTTCAATGACAGCAATTTTATCTCCGGCATCCAGTGTAAGTTTGTTAGAATCTCCGTCCTCATGGTAGGATTGATTTACCTCCATAGCTTGGGGAAAGTTTTCAGATAGGTATGCCCGGAGAGCAGGGAAAGTTGGCCTATCCGAGGGCTCCTTAGCCCAACACTATAAATTGTTCCCAAATCATTATTATACACGCTTAGTGTATGAATAGGTTTACATGAGAATTCTTGTAATAATTTAAGTACCTGTGACATTATCTGGTACAACGAGGATGAACATGCATCTGACTGATGAAGGCGTTCTCCTTCTTTGTCAATTTTGTGAAGAATTTGTGCCCCATTAAGGTCAATCCATGGCTCTTCTCCAAATGTGAAAATTTCCCACAGAGTTACGGCAAACATCCAAGTGTCTACAACATAATCATTAAATATCTACAGTCAAACTATACGTGTAAAAACTAGTATACGTAGTTTTTTAAGTTGCAATTTTTAGCCTACCTGACGCATGTGAAAATTGACGCGCTTTCAGACTTTCCGGGGCACACCACGGAAATGGAACTTTTTGTCTTTCAGTCATCACATAACAGTCATGCTCCTGAGGCAATGCTCTCATCAATCCAAAATCTCCTATTTTGATCTCATGTATTGAAGCTAGCAAAACATTTCTACATGCTAGATCTCTGTGAATACACCTCTGAGATTCGAGATACGCCATTCCGGCAGATACTTGGATAGCCCATCTCCACATATCTGAATATATTAATTTGTAGGTAAAATTAAGGGATGCCCACATTCTTCAGAAAATACTTGATAATTTCATTATATTTATAACTACCTAAAATTGACACGTGTCCACATTGTTTCCTTAAATAATCCAACAAGCTACCGAGTTCCGCCAATTCTGTTACCATCATCAATGGATTACTCAGAACGACACCATGCAGTCTATATAGTTTTAAAATACATAATAAACAGTTAACATGTTTCTCCATCTTACCTCGCTAAAAATAATTTATTACATATTATAGCTACACTATTGCTGTCAGTAGTACCTTATTAAATTTGGATGATCCAAATGATGCATCGACTGAACTTCTTTGACAAAATCCTGCAGCACCCCTGGAAGATGTAAGGCATCTTGCTTTAATACTTTAACGGCAACCGATACAGAAGGACCTATTGGTGTTTTCCAAACCCCTTTTAGTACAACTCCAAAGGAACCATCACCGAGCTTTTGTCCTAATTCTATTTCCTGTTAAAATGCACAACACATTATAATATTTAAAAAAAAATTCATATGAATTAAAATGTTTTACATGCACTGTCAAACAATTACCTTTTCTTGTATGAGACAAGTGATTGATCCAGGATTGAAGTCTAAGGTTGATGAATTTTTCTTTACTGCTCCACCGCTGCCACCTGCAGCTTTCGGCAATTTTGACTGACTGATTGACGATGGTAGGATTTTGTTCACTAGATTTTTACTTTTAAACTTTGTTTTCTTCTTTTTAACAGCTTCTAATAATCTCCGCGCTCCAGGTTTTCCCATTCCAATGTTTTCGAGATCTTCCAGTGTAACATAGTCAAAGTGTGACATGCGCGTAACCTGAAACAAAACAAAAAAAGGTTCTGAATCCGAGAAACAAAGTTCAAGTAAGTCTATCGGTCTGGAAATTATCGTAAAAAATTGTAGCATATTTTTCTTGGGATGTCACCATAAAGTTACGTAATATCCCTACACAAAAATGCTATGATTTTTTGTTCCCACCGTGAGCACACATTAAAGTACATGGATTGGCTACTAAATGTCGGCTTATTCAGGTGGGTACGGTGTTATCGATATTTGATAAGGTGACTGCTCGTGCGTACATACTCCAAGTTTTTAAATTAAATAAAACATAACGTCAAAATTAAAGTTGAACTCACTTGCAATTCATCACGAATCCTGACATAAAAGTGCTCCAGTTGGGTATCCTTTAGGATATGCATCAACCATTCTGAGCCCTCGTCATCCGACATTTCTGTAAGATCTCAGGTTAGTTTATTCTTTTCTGATTGGTACCACCGGTAATCTCACTGGAACGTCAACGAGGAACTAGATAAAAATAGAAAAATAGTTTTTGACTTAATACAAGACGGATTATACGATAAAGACTAAATTGTTTAAGTATAACATGCCAAATCCCTCAAGTACCATGTCCTAACCATACCTTAGAGCAAACATAACAAAAATGTATTTGGTATCTCAGATAGATGTAGCGAAGCAGCATCTTCAAAATTTCCATATGGAGAAATTAAAAAGACAAATGTTAACATCGAATTTGTATGAGGTTTTCTTGAAGTATTAATAAAATTAAGTCATCTTTTTTGAAAGTGCAAAAGAGTACTCCTCAATCCATATAATTTAAACCTATACAAACGCATTCTATTTTAACAATCCCTTACTATAACCCCAATTCAGTGGCTTTACATTTTATTAAAGCTTAGAACTTTAAAACAATTATTGTATTGCATACGAGAGTATTCAATGAAGTACAATGCGTTGAGTTTAGCCACTATATTTAATCCTTTTGCGTTTTCTTTTGAATTGCAATGCATGCATTATGTATTATAGAGTATTACCATTAATTCATGCGTTGAATTCATTGCAGCGTTCAGCTAATAAATGTTATCCGGAAGCCGGCGATTCAATGATAAGCATAATCTGATGATAAGACAAACGTAAGGCATGAGTTAACTAATATTTTTCTCGTCTGTTTGTTATGTCTTCCCTACGAAACATTAAGCATACATTTACATACATAGTAGTGCATGCATCCTATACTATCTGTGGATGGTGCAGTGCGTATAGAATTATTATAAAAGTTAAATGCACGATTACTATTTAATTGCTTTTAGCAAGTTAAACTCATGCGCTTGCACTATAATATTTTCAGCAGATCACAAATGCGTGGAATTGAAACGATGTTTTTCACTTGTTATTCCATTTTAATAGCTCATATCTCATTTTAAAAGTAATGTTTTTTGATCTGTTCTAGCACTCCTATTAGTAAAAGTAGAGCTTCTTATAGTTGTGCAATGAGATAAGGCTACATCAGGCATGAATAAAACTTTCATTTCCTGTTGCAAATCTTGACAAATCACACTTTCCCCCGGGTGGACTGATAATATACCTTAGCCTTAAAAGTTGAATGTTGGAATATAATAGGAAAGGAGAGTTTAGAATTTACGATACGTAAAACAAATCCTTTAATAGATTCTAAGGTACTTGTGTAATCTAGAATTACAAAAGAGAACTTTTCTGTTTCTGTTCATGCCTGACAATCAATTCAAAACTCTACTGACGATAAAATATGTAAAGCTAAAAGTAATAATTTTGAGAATAAGAGTATGACAAACATATACCATATACTCTTTGGCGACAAACAAAAACATGATAAGGATTTGCGTTTAATCTATACATTTGTTTGCATACGTGACCTTTATATGAACAAATATTGTCGTGGTCTCTATTATTATATAGTAGAAGTAATTTTATTATTTAGCTTATGCTTCATAAAATTATAACGATCGTAGTATATTTGTTCAGCAATATGTTCCAAGTTCGATGTCATATTATATCTGACCCAAATTGTTTGATGTTGTAAGATACAATGATGAGCGCACTCATAATGAATTTCACTCTTTCCTACTACATTAATAATGTCGGTGTTTTTTCATAGACGTCAAGTTTTAGGAATGAGTCAATAAGTGAGGATATATAATATACTTATGCTTCACTCTTTTAAAATTAAAAAATTAAAATTAAAATTAAGGAGAGTACGACAAGGGGACCTACTCAGTAGGATATTATCCCTTGAAGGATTCAAAGGTAAAGGACTTTCAGTCAGGTTAGGGATAGGATAGGTAAGGATTTTTGCCTCTAACTGGGAATCATTGTAAAGGAATACGCTATTGACCAATAGACTTTACTCTATATTAGCCATTAAGCAAGGTTCTATAGAGATCATCTTACCAGCATTAAAGGAAACCATACTTGCCGATAAGTATTAGAAACTTAACGACTTTATGGAGAAAACTTAAATCGTATCACATTATTGTCAGGAGGTCTCTATGTGTAAGTCTTAAATGAACTCGAATTTTAATTCTAAATTTAAGCTAGGCACGACCTGTAATAAAATTTCTTAACAAGATCACTTGGATGGGGCGTAGTGTGAAACTAACTAATTTTTAAATTGAATGGTGAATAAGCCTTATATTCGTCCAACTTGTACTCTGGATGAATATAGTAAAGACTTTGGGGGAACTTTACCACATTTTTAATATCCAGCTCAGATTATAAATATTCAATGCTCATAACATTCTGCAGATCGATTATTGTAGAATCCGTAGAAGATACCTTATTATCCACTTAAGTATAAAAGTAAAATCAATGTACTACAAATTAGTACTTCAACCTATACCATGTCTAAAAAAACTTAAGTTCAATAACTACAACACCCTCCTAACACTTATCAACACTCAAATGAATAAAGTTCTCCGGTAGGTTATACACATGCTCGATTACATATAGCTAGCGCTTACACTCTGCATGTGTTGCATGATTATGAACAGGTTCTTTTCATTTTTGAAAACAGCAACATGCTTGCACATTTACGACGATCCAGCAGTGTCGGATTATTTGCATACTTTTAACGAACAAATAATTGACATAGTATGCAATTAAACCCCAACTATGCTGGGCATGTCGTAATCAAAGGGTGGGAGGACGCTGTGGAATGCAATGGTTATGTCCATCAAACAATCATTAGGCGTATCATCCACAAGGAGAAAAAAAAATGAATGACGAACAACATCCGTCCATGATATATTATGCATACAAATGTCCAATTTGCCTAACGCTAGTCTCTATTACATATTCATTGGCCATTATATCTACAACATACACTCAGTCAAATATGTAATCGGGCAAATTCTGTTTTTTTGTTCCGCTGATAATACCGCGCTTATTTTTGCTCCAAAATATGTTTAAAATATATCATTAGAAAGAGCAGAATCCGGTTATCATATAACAGATTTTATTTCACATCAAACCATTCACTGGTTTGTAAAATATTTCAAAACAAACCATCAAGTGGAAATCCGGGCAAAAAAAGTAATCGGACAAAATAACTTTTTTTCAAAAATCATGGCTGTAGTTTTTCAAAAATGGAAATAGCAGCAAGTAGGTCATTTATCAGCATTAATGACATCTTCGTGGTAACTTGGGAGGGAATTTGCGAGATTTTGGGTCACATCCGGGGTCACACTTTCCCAGATTTCCCGAACTTTCTCCTTCAGGGCGGGAATGTAGGAAGAGCAGGTATTACGAAGTATACACTTTACCTCAACCCTAAGATGTTGAAAAGGGTTGATTTCTGGTAATTGGGTTGGCAATTCCAACACTGAAAATTTATTTTTCTCGGAAAAATCCTTATTTTTGTTGGAAGTATGCTGGGGGCCATTGCCTTGCATAATCGTAAACTTCTTGTCACGTGAAAATTTCTGAGCACTTTTTGGCGAATAAGTGCTTAAAATGTTGCCAAAAAGGCCAGCATTCATTTAAGAGTGTATACACTCTAGTTTCCGACTTCCTTTCAAGCCATAGACCCCCGTACCATGATACTTCATCCCACCTGCTTCACATTTGGAGCCAGGTACCTTGTTTGGAGCGCTTTTCATACCTTAGGTAATCCATCAGACTCAAAAAGGTTTATTTTGGTCTCGTCGATTCACAAAATCGATTCCCAGGCATTAGGCCCCGGGGGTGGCTCCAAACAAGGAACCTGATTCCAACGGTGAAGCATGCCGGATGCAGTATCATTGTACGGGGGTCTATGACTGAAAAGGGAGTCGGAAATTTGGAGTTTTTCAACTCTATAATAGATGCTGGCCCTAATGCCGATATTTTAAGCAGTAATTCGCCAAAAATTGTTCGGAAATTGAAGCGTGGGAATAACTTTACGTTTATGTAAGATAATAACCCAAAGCATGTTTCCAGGAATGTGGAGGATTTCTTCGAGGAAAACAAGTTCAAAGTGTTGAAATGGTCAGCCCAATCACCAGAAATTAACCTTTTTCAACATCTTTGGGACGAGATCCAGTGCGGACTTCGTGAGACATCTTTTTTTAACATTCCAGCCCTTAAGGAGAACGTTCGGGAAATCTGGGAAAGCGTGACCCCGGATTTCACTTAAACTCTCGTAAATTCCCTCCCACGTCACCACGAAGGTGTCATTGCTCCAAATAGAGGTCCTGCTCGCTGCTAGTTCCATTTTTGAAAAACTAAAGCTATGATTTTCGAAAAAAACTTATTTTGTCCGATTACTTTTTTTGCCTTAATTTCCACTTGAAGGGTTGTTTTGAAATATTTTACAAACCACCGAGGGGTTTGAGGTAAAATCAAATGTGCTACATGATAACCAGAAAATTCTCTTTCTAATGACACATTTTAAACATATTTTTGAGGCACGATAAGCTTGGTATTATCAGCGGAACAAAAAAACAGAATTTGCCCGATTACATATTTGACTGAGTGTATATATATTTTCTCTACATGAATATTTTGATCAGAATTCATCCGCCGTAAGCATTACTTACGACATAAAATGGAACAAATGAGATGAAACGCTGCAAATTGAATCACTAACTAAACCATGCAAAGACCACATGGTACATGTCTTTCACTCGCTTATAGAGGTCGTTGTAAAAACATATAGATTTGCGGTTTAGCAGGCTTGAAGAAACATATTTTGTATATAAATCTAGATCGCAACATGTATGATTAAATAATTATTATTAGGACCTTTGCTTTTACATGACTTGAAAATTCAGAATCTACCAAACATTTAGGTGCAAAATTGAAGTTCGTCAATATTCTACTGACGATATAGGTAAGTGTTCCATCATCAATTCAAGAATAGAATATTAATGACAAAGAGATTCATCCTTGCAAGCGCATCCTTTACTTGCGACTTGGGTCAGCTAAAAAGTATTTGGCAATAGCCAATGTGAAGATGCCACGTTTCACAATCCTGCACTGTGATGCTAAATGCGTAGTTTGTTGACTGCCAAAGCAGAAGATTAATATGCAGCACATATGTAGGCAATTTGCCAGTCTACAAAGCTATACATTAGTAACTTTTAACACATTCATGCTGGCCAAAACAATACGTATGAAAGTTGGAGACCTTGGTGCAATTAGACAATTTGTTCGAATGACCAGAGCCAACAGCATTTAGTATAAATGCACAAACGTAACTACCGGACACAACTTCCTTGTAATTTTCAAGGACCTCGTCCTCTGCCCTCACTAACACCAACTCAATGAAGTTCTTAGATTTATGGACTAAAGATGGAAATGGGTAGTAGACAAACTTTCAATGATGCTTGGGAAATGCCAGCCAAGTAACGTTTTAGCAGTTTTCTGGATTTATATTAACTATTTTTTACTTCTCAAATCCGGATGGATGGGGCAACAAAAACAAAGTGAATGTCAAGCTCATTAGTACACTCGTACACATTCATTTTCAACAAGAACATACAAGACACTACTGTAGGAAAAGTTTTAAAATTCATAATCCACTAAACGCGTTTAGTAGGATTTTATAACCTTGCAAATAATAACCCACGTTATAATGCACTCGACAGTCTACGTCCACAATAAATATTATTATTCAAAGTCGATTATCTGTACTGTAATATGCACGATTTATAGATTTTATAGATTGGCTGTAATGCTATTCTTTCTGAACTGATTCGTAGAAAATGAAATATTCTTACACAACCTGAAACAACAGCTCAGTATACTGACATTTCTGTCCGGTAAAGTAAATTATTTTTAATGCCTTAGCATTAATGATTTCAAACTACCAAAGTTTCGAACCTGATCCAATATCTGAACCAAAGATGTAGAATTATCTTCCGGAGTAAATTCACTACTTAAAATAAAATAACTAACAACAAATTGAGGTAAAAAAAACTGGGAATACTAAATTGCCTAGATTTGCTTGCTGTGTCCCAATTTCAAATGTTTTTACTCAACATCATTGCCGTCTGGTCTGGTTACGGATACCACTATAATTTAATGGACATGATTGCACTATGATTACCCCAAATGTTCCAATAGTTTACACCCGTTAAATACTAGCCTTATATTTTTTTTAACAACCTCTTGTTTACAAAGGCGAACCTTAGACGTTAAATTGCGTATGTACTTAATGTTTAGATACATTGCTTGCTAGTTGTTAGTGAGTTACTATACCTTGTTTAATGTTGTGCTGCGCTGTGTCGAAACGCTTAAAATTTACTTAGCATTACGAAAATGTTTACAAGATGTTAATCTTGGTATGATGAACCCGCAGTACATACATTCCAAAAGAATCCTTGATGTGCACCATCATTTTAAGACAATAAGCTAGCACAGTAATCACTTTAATCAGTCAATACAGAATGCAACAAAATAATCACTTTTTTATTCATATATAAATAGGTAACAAAATTCCTCAGCGAAAACACTTAAGCTTACAGTTAAAGTCATATTTGGAATTTTCAAAACGAGTCGCTGCTTCTTGCAACAACATAATACTGCATGTTTATATTCCATAACATTTTGTCAAAACGGATTGTTCAGGTCGTTTCTCACATTCTAGATCACAAATAATATACTCCCCACTCAGGAGAGAACCTACAACAATAACGGCGACCAGTTGAATGAAACAGATACACAACAATAGAGGAAAGAGAAAAGGAAATATAAATGTGTGTATCTTTACGATACACAGAGAGACGAAGCTCTCCTGTTCATTCAAAGGAAACCTTATTCATAAAATAACCATTTGCTTTACAATGTATTCTAACATTATAAGACCATGCTGCTGAATTGCTGATGTTCAAAAAACACCTTTTCAGCTTTACTTTCTTGAACATCTGCTGAGCAGACGATGCTGTTTGTTGGTGGACGAGGTTACCTGTGTTGCCTACCTTCGCTCATGTTACACATGTATCTAAAACATTGGTGCAAAGCAAACAATAATAGAACAAGAATAGTCCTTACATATCAGAATACATAGTTTGTAACGTCAGTGTGTCCGTACTTTTTGATCTCACATATAAACTTCTGATGAATGTGAATTGCTATGCTTTCCTCACAGGCAGGCATGGGTTCTTCTGACGCAAATATTGCGCTTTGTCTATGTATTTTGTTTACTTACACTTAACCGTTGGTTTGCCACATACATACTTGAAACTTGTACATTGTTACGTATATGACGCTGCATTAGGTTACGCATAGGAATTTTGTTCGTTTGATGATACTTAAAAAATACAGTCGTATCGTAAAAAATGATCTGCGTTACGGACTCATACATAATATATAATGAACATTACAATTTCTTATTTAGCTAGCTTTTTACAGGCTGTGTAATGTTGTGGATGATTCCTCGAATGTTGTTTAGTGTAGACTAAGCCATCTGGTTGGTCATACACTTACTTCATTTGATGATGAGCCGTAAATTCTTCAAGAGCTGCACAGGGTGCATTGTTTGTTAGTTACGGAACGTAAATGATGAAAGTGCCTACATAGTAGAACACGGCAACTGCTCTGTACACTGTACGTATATATTATGGCCTTTCAAATGAGTTTCAACCCCAATTATCTATGCATCATTAAAATTCAAATCCGAAATAGAACTTCCACATGCATAAAATCTATAAGATTCCCGATGATGATGGTATAGCCTCGGAAAGTTAAAATATACATAAGTATGGGAAGATGCAGACACTTTTTAGCCTTGTATATTTTAGAAGTAAATAGCATGGAAGATATCAGTCTTAACCAATATGATATAATGCCAAATAATTACATACAACAACTTCAAATCATGTATAGGCAGTAGTGTGAATGTTTAATTTTCGGAGAGGCTCATTCTGCTGTTTTGGTTTGATCAATAGTGAGTGGGGGTGGACCGATCTCGTAATAGCATCTTGCATTGGTTACATATACATAGCAAGGTGATTTCTGCATTTCCAATTCATCAGAATAGACTTAGTACATACATTTAGCAAACATGAAATGATACAAAATGACAGTTGTTAATGCATCCATGATTGATCATCCAGAAGACTTGGTGAAATAATAGTTCCTGTGAACTAACTTACCTACGCCTACAGTCTTGATTGTGGCAAAACCTTTCTTCGAAAAAGGGTGTGGTAGACTGCCTTAATTACTTTCACCACAGACAGATATGCAAAAGATGAATTGTCATTGTTATCAGTTAGAGAACAAACTAGGAAACATCCAACCCACGCAAGATACTTCGGCATTTCTTTTGTTCTGACCGAAAATTTAAACCCATTATGAAAGAATAATGTCAGCAAATGAAAAAAGCTGGAGCATCCATAATGTCTTCCAGCAAGACATATTAATGTGCCAATAGTAAAAAATGCAAACTGTCGACTCTAGACTCCATACATCTCCATTCACATTCACGCAGAATGTATAAATATAATATATGGTGTGCAAAGAAACTTAAGTTGTTTTTCCTGCGTCTTCAGCATTTCCTACTTTCTTTCAATAAGTAAGTTATCTTAGCAAATTGGATTATTGTCCGGGGCTTTGTGAGTTTGTTCTTTCGAGAAAAAGAATACAAACAACTGCAACTGAAGCACAATCATAGTTAAAATTTACTAGAGTATTTCATTTCATGAGTGAAAAGAAATATTTCTGTCAATTGTATTGCTAGAAAAACAAGAAGGTCATCAAACCAGCTGCTTGTTGTTTCAATCAAGGAAAGGTAAAGTTGTAAGGTTGAACATGGTTTGAACGCGTGAGAAAAGTCAAACAGACACGTTGCTTGCCTAATATGTATCTAGTGCATACTCTGCTTCATTACGATGGGGTGAAGGTAGAATAATATGAAAAGTCAATACAGAGTTCGGTATCCTGTGTAGTAATGGAATAATAATTATAGTTAAATAATAATATACTTGTTGGAGTTTCAGGAGGAGATCACACAGTTCAGGAGTGTGAATATTCAAATCCCCCAATACTTGAACTAAAACCTTGATTATTATAACGTAGTAAAGGACGTAAACGCAAATGGATAAGTTATAATATCATATAATACAATACAATGTCAACGACTACGAATGTCTCACCGTTCTCTCGCCTTACCATGCCATAGATAGAAATTTGCAGACAGCAACAGAACATTGAGTACTCCCGTAATACTGAATAAATTGTTAGTTAATGAATCCAATGGAAGAGCCCAACAACAACAAGCCAACAATAGACCACATTCGCATAAAAAAGTACCTTGATACCTAAGCATGCCTCGCAGGAGTATTTTCATACATCTCCTCGACATGTAACAACTGGTCTCTGTATTTTTAATGGACATTATGTATTGGGATCTTATGCAAAACATGCAATTCATCCTCATCCTCATGTAACATTCATTTTGAACGCAATCCTCTATACATTCACTGTTAACAACTAAACGATACTTTTAACCTTTACTTGTTCACAGAAGGTGCATTCATGAAGTTTAGTCCATTGATGCAAAAATGTATTTAATTGACTGTCTGCCTGTACACACAAATCATACATTATCTTGAATATTTCCTACGAAGGTTTCTATGTTTAATAATTCACTAAGACATATTTGTTACAGTCACTTTAGTAAATTACCAAAGTTGCATTAAATCAAGTGAGATACAGATTCTGTAGAATTATTATTGTTTTTCTTTTTAGCTGCGTAGACTGGACTGAATGATCATGAAAGTATAAGTACGTGATGTAAGTAGAATCCGAATATCGTAAGTTCAGCAGAACGAATCTTATTTGCAATTTTTCACTTTGTTTGCATATTTTTTAGAAACCCAACAGTTTAGCATAGGCATTCCATAATGTAATTTCTCCTTCAGTGAATGTGTAAGTAAAAGTGCAATCGATTACATTATGGCAAAATTTTGTGCTTTTAATGCTTCTTGCGATGATGATGCCACTTCCACAAATGATTTTGGTTTTGGTGGATGGTAATGAAGTGACTATATCAGCATTATCAAAAGATCATAATTACATATTTGTAGATCTAATGCTTGCCCAAAGAAAAATCATCATCCGAACTAAGGTAACACACCATGCATAAGCTAACAGCATGCTAATGTAAGCGTAGGTGCATACATTTCATTGTATATGCTATACATCTTTACACTACCACTCACAAAACGGCTTCGGCACGAGTTAACATACACGTACCACAGACAGAGCCATAGCAAGTAAGTAATCACATCACCTCGCTTAGTCAACGCTATATAGGGGCTATGAGTACATGTAGCAAGAAACAGTCATTTTTCCTTGTTGTCTTATTATGCGTTACATGAGAGAGCGATCTTGATATCCATGAAAATTCAAGTATTCTGAGTTTGAGCTCTCAGTTATTGGTTGGGCTCAGAGTCCATCCTCAGTCCCTGCTGCATGCTCCCTGTCATTCGTGGGAAAGGCAACAATATTTTCTGACAGTTATACCGGAGACAAAAGGCTTACATCAGATTCTTTGCTATTTTTTCTTCAGTATTGAAGTCTAAATATTCACGTTATATTTTTTCAGTTAATCTGAACAGTGATAAAATTCTCGCGTTATCAATTTTACAGTTCATAATTAACCACATATTATCTTATCATTTATGTTTTGTCGGGTGAGGTGATGTGATAAAGGATCCTGTTAAAATAGTGTTCACGTAAGTATATATGTAGTTAAAAGCCTTACAAGTTCGTTCTGTGAAGGACAATTGGCTTAAAAGTCTCGACCATTGTTGATACAAATGTGAAGTTATGCAAATTGTGAAAAAGTGATTACATTAGAAGCAAGTGTTTGGAATTCATAAAATTCAAAATGGCTTTGCACGACAATGTCGGAGTGGGGGATTTTGTCCTCCTAAACAACATCAACATGGAAAGCTTCATCGATAATCTTCAAATCAGGTTAGTTTGCCTGGATAAGAGTTAAGCTCTTCTCCAGTTATTCAACCGAATAAAACCATTGCCAACTTGATTTCGTGTGCTTAAATTTAAATGCTTAACAAGACTATGCAGCTTATTGCTTAGAAATCTAATGACTAACGGAATGTTTTAAGAAACCTTGCACTGTTGCAGATGATTTCACCATATAGATTTTCTATTTTAGTACTATTGTCATAAATGCATCGAATTTGATGCAATCACTTCTATTTTCAGTTTTCTCTCGGGAATCATTTTATATTCATTACATTATCATACAAGAGTAGTAAATGGTGCGAAGAATCTGGATAAAGTATGAAAACAATATAGTGGTTGCAAAAGGGGTATTTTGTGGTTTTATGTATGTGTTTTTTTGTAGCAGTTTATATATTACGTTAAAGTAAAAACGTCAATGAGTTTATATTATGCTACTCAAACCTTTTTTGTGGCCGTAATTTGTTTTATGAAGTGATATTGAAACTTTACCGCATTCTATGGTGTGCAAAGTGGTTGTCACTCTGGCCTAGAATTTTTTGTCAAGTTTTTAATGAAACCCTCTGTAAAATACTTTTTTTTACGACTAGGCGTTTCCCTATTTCTGGAGTTTCATTTTATGCATTCAACTTATCAGATCTTGATTCTGACACAGCGGCTTGGTACCAAGGAAGAGAAGTTTATTGCAGTTTCCATTATTTTATGTATCCTGAATCTGCAACGCATTCAGTCATCTAATTGTCGCACCCATATTTATTTATACAAAAACTTGGCTTTTGTCTCAGGTTCGTGACAGAATTGCTATATAGCGTTTCGCAAGCAAGGCTTTTCCACAATGCGACACTGACAATGTTTCCCAACCTTCCGGTTTTGTCTACATTACGTTGCAAATCTCATACAATCTATACATCAAACACCAAGGTCTGAAAGTACTGCTTTGTGCGTGACCCACCTTCCTTATTATTATCCATTATACAATGAATTGCAATCGTTTGCACTCGTCGGGTTTCTCTAACTTGGCTCATTAATGACAACGATAAAGTTATTCCGGCACAGGAAAAACTGGACGTCACACCACAACTTGTATATTATAAAGATCTATATTCTTGTACCACTACAGCATTTAGTACATATTTATAGGCAGTATATACTAGAAGAAAGATAACACCAGCAATTAGTTCTCAACAACACTCTTACGCCAACTCACGTCGTACTACTAAAATGACGTAGTAAACCAAATTCAGTATTATTTTTTAACTAGTCTGAAATTTAGAATGGTTCCAGAAGGATGAACTTGAACTTCCTCGTCATGCCTGTGAATTAGCCTTCTTAATACAATGCAAATTATAATAATGGGCAAATGGCAAAGATGAAAGATGTATGTTACTTTTCACACCCTGCTCAGTAGGCATACGTTAAGCATTTGATTAACTTTGATGGGTAGGCATAATAATTGCATAAAGAGCTATATTTTTGTGATTTATATCTTTGTACCGGTAATGATGAATTGTTATCCCATTAACGCAGTTTGGTTTTCTTTGCTTAAACAAACACCATGCGTGTATGGTAGAAGTTTTAGTATCATTTCATAACAGAGAAAAACTTTGTGAAAACGAAACTCGGCAGACGGAAAGATTTGTAAGTTTTAGACTTTAATGCATAAGAACTAAGTTTCCCATTTTTATACATCCACTTGTGTATGCATGCAATGCTTGCAGTATTGTTGTTACAAACACGGATACATAGCGAAGAAACCGAAAGGTAAGATTGTTCATAGCTGTAGGGACTTTGTTAAAAAGAAAAAGTGGTAACGGCTATCAAAAAATATTTTCAGGCATGTAAGCCCATAAAGTAGAGCTCTTTGTTGGAGAGTAATGCGCAGTGTTGAATACATGGTATATTATAGCATTGTAAAACTTATATAAACCATCGTAGAGGCAGTATATGGTAGTCTACCAACAACTGATCGTCCTATACACATTACAAAAATCTTCCCTTTACACGGTCCTCATACACTCACTCACACAGCCTTACCAAATGTTTTAATGGACTAACCCAAACACATTTTTTAAGCTCGGCTGTCTGATAACAATGAGAGGGATGACAATCCTAAAGAAAAAGTCAGCGGAAATTCAGTGTAGATAATGAACATCATATCATCATAGTACGATGTGCCCACATGTCCAACAGAAAACGATTTCATACTGGCTCAAGTTAGTATCTGCAGACAAAAACCGCACAGAAGGGTAAAAAACCTTAAAGATGGTATTAAGCCCACTACGATGATACTCTTCCACTCCCATTTTTGATTATATATCATGTGTAAAAGAACTAAACTCTTGGACGCTTGCAAAAAAAATGAAAATTTGATTTGCATGCAACGAAGCCCGTCATCAAACTAAACTGCTCAAAATGTATAGCCTTTGTATTGTGAACGGCATAAAATAGTTCAGACAAAAATTCAACAGAAATATTTTAGGCAGAACAACGGAAGCCCACTAACAGCCTTTATCGAATTCTCATGTGCAATATACATGAACACAGTAAATGTTGCTTAAATAATATGACATCATATCATGTTATTATTACGTGGGCTCATCACAATCACATTGTTGTTGGAGATTTTTTTTGAGGAACTACACAAGTAAATAGTGCCATCATCATGAGTGTACACATATGAGATCGTATGTATGAGCCAACGAATGCACGTGTAAAATGTGTAGAGTCATGTCATATGCAAATAAAAATAATAATCATAGTATTGCAATATTATTAATGCCACAGTAATATAAGACTGATGATGAAAGTGTCGTCCACAAGTCTAGATGTATTTTCAATGGTGACTAAATTTGCAACATGTCCTGCTTAAGTTGTCAGTCAGTGATGGTCCCATAGTCCCATATAATATGCAAATTTGTTTGATACGTGGGGTAAGAGTAATGGGATACGAAACAAAATTTTCATGACAGCGCCACTTCTTAATACACTAGTCATCCTTGCATTTCTCAAAAAATTTCCACTGTTTATTGACTCTGAGTTTCATGATGCATTTTATACTTGCCTTAACTATGATGCTGACTATGATGCTTATATCGCCATCACCCATAGCAGATGATCATCCTGTACTGTCCAATGCTTGCTTTTTCGCAACTTTTTTTTTGCTGAGAATCTAATAATTGATGAGTACGAGACATGAGGTAATGCAATGGCTTGATGAGTCATGAACAACTCAGACTTGTAGCCCTTCAACATTCAGAACATTCTGTATGCCGTGTTGAAGGAAGGACTGACTCATCACATCACATATGCAAACTTGAGTTATAGTCAGTCACTAGTCGAAAAAAAAGCTGAAATGTGGGCTTGTGGGTTGTTGGCTCATACCTAAGTATGGGTTTGAGAAGTTGCAAAAAATTTGCTGGACATACATAGTTGCTCATGCTATGAATAAAAGCAACTTCCCCTCCTTCAATGTTTCTGACCAATGACCAAAACCATATTGTATCAAATACACTCAAATAGTACTTACAGCCCCTTAAGATAAGATTTGCGTCAGTGTTGTTTGGCATAAGTAAACATGATATATATATGTACGAAAGAGCTTTCATAGTTGTGCAAAAATAATAATAAATGCCTTTTAGGATACATATACTCTATCCTCATGCGGTTTCTGTTTTCTGTCCTTAACACGTACTCAGGAAGGATTACGTCATGAATGCGGACAAGCCTTTTACATTTTTATGGCTTCAAGTTCTGTTCATTTTTAAATTATACAATACTGCTTCAAACAAGATTTTAAAGGATTACGCACTGATTTAGCACAGCGGGTTACATCATTTCATTCACCAAAACTCAAGCACACAGATGAGACATGAGACTGACGATGAGAATTTCAAGAAACATACTTTGATAAAAAAAAATCTTGGCTTTACATGCATCACTGTAGGTTATGTAGGCAAAATCCCTTTAATTGATTTTGATTTATTGCTTACTTGTTTGTCCTACCTAAATTTACGGATGCAAATAAATCGACGACAAAGATTCAACAATCACAAATATGGCTTGTCTTTTCGAATCTATTATTAAACACTAAGCTCTAAAGCCAAGGGACTTTCCAAGTTTGGTGTTCACAAACCTACCTAGTATAATATATGAATACAAAACCATTTCGACGAATGATGGAAAATAACATGTGTACGTAATGTATCGTGGAAATTTCACTGAAAGTTTGAAATGTAAGGATTCATATATACACTGTGAATGTCTTTTCCTTTCAGTTTCCAGAACTTGCACAACTGTTTGAATTCATTACAACTACAACGTGTTACATAGCCCACTGGAGGTTTCCTTTTTTCACTATTTTCATGTGTGTGCTTATTTTTAGGATTGCATACGATTTCATGGTCTGTCTCATCAGTTCACATCTGTCTGTTTTTTAATGTTATACAACGAGTCATTTTACATGGAGATTTACATTCATTCCTTCTCACCACACACAGGTTTCATCATAAATAGAATCAGAGAGCGTATCAGCAAACAAATCTGTAACTTTTTATGTTGTTTACCGGAAAGCGCGTGCGTAATCTGTAATTATATAGCGTTAAATGGCTTAAATATGACAACGGTGAAAGATGAGCTGCTTTTTAACGATTTGAAGATAAATTTAGCCATCGTTAGAAATATAGCTTGCAGTTGGATACTTCAAACAAACTAACCGTTTTTCTTATAAGCAGAGTTATGTTATATTTTGTAATGCCAATGCGCAAACAAAACAAACGAAAACGAATGTTCAATAATGAAATGCTTTTACTCTTTTCAAACTTTGCATAATACTTAGACAAATTTTACTTTGGTTTTCGCAGATTCAAAGCTGGGAGGATCTACACATACATTGGAGAAGTATGCGTTTCTGTCAATCCATACAAAACTATGCCAATATATGGCAGCGATAAAGTTAATGAATACAAAGGTAATGTAGAGAGAATCACATTAAAAAATAATATTGGACTACACCATGCCACAACTTCAATTAATAACAAATTATTTTTCCACACAATGTAGGAAGGGAAGTTTTTGAAAGGGCTCCACATATATTTGCAATAGCTGACTCGGCCTACCGAACCATGAGACGGATCGGGCATGACACGTGTATCGTAATATCTGGGGAATCAGGAAGTGGAAAAACTGAAGCCAGCAAAATCATTATGAGATATATCGCTGCAGTAACAAATGTCAGTGGGCATCAGGAGGTGGAAAGAGTAAAAAATGTTCTCATTCAATCCAACTGTGTACTTGAAGCATTTGGAAACGCGAGGACGAGTCGAAACGATAACAGCTCACGATTCGGAAAATACATGGATATCAAATTTGACTGGAAGGGAGATCCCATAGGAGGCCAAATCGAGAACTACTTATTGGAGAAATCACGGGTGATTAAACAGAATCAGTCCGAGAGAAACTTTCATGCCTTTTATCAGGTACAATACCCACATTTTTTTATATTCTGATGGCAATGTTGAATGTATGTGTAGTGTGTCCTGTCGACCAAGGCTAATCGTGAGCACTGCGATAAAGAATGATGTATAGGTTCATGATTATATCTCACTCTGTTGAATGATGCATATGCAAATATATTTAGTGCTAGTAACTATTGATGTTACACATTTTCCTCTCCACAAACACATGAACTTTCTACCACTGTACTATTGCAGCATAATATTGCCACGCGAATAGCAACAGCAATACTACACTTTATCAGAAAAAAATATAAACAGCAATTTTACCTAACCCTCACCTCACATATCATCATCTTATCTCTTACGCTTCCTTATCGTTAATATTCTCAATCTAAGCACAATAAAAATTGTGGACCATTTATCAAAACAATGCAAAAGGTGGAACAATGAGAATTCCGACGCATGCAAAACAGTTTGATGGATGTATGTATATTATCATCATCATCAATATCATGAGAAATTTAATGATACCATACCCAACGTCCTCACTGAGCTCACGTCTGATCTTCAAAGGAAATAAAATAAAATCTGCAACACAACCACATATAGGTCCTTTGACCAAAAGCTGGCGGCAACATTGTTATAAGATAAGAGGCTGATAAACACCGGAATCATTTGTATTCGATTATTCACAATACAGAGTGAAGTGAGTTGTGTAGATAATGATAATATACACATGAAAATACACTACAACTGTGGTTTTAAGTTAGATTACATACATGTTTAGATGCTACACGTCCTGTCATCCATCTTATAAACGAACATTTTTATCATAGTTGGTAATAACACGAAGAATATGCGTGGACAGTTAAACGAACCACTTTGAAACTTTGAATGAAATGTCAATTTGTTCATTTCAAAACAAATACAATGAAAATTACCACAATGACAAGAAATGAAAAGCATTTTATAGGTGGTTACTACTAAAGGTATTATCACCAAAATAGCGTGATATAAATGGCATATGACATCCTGTTTTCATTAAATCGGGTGACACTCAAACTTACAGTGCTTCCGTTTGTTTTGTTATAAGTAAGTGATTTGTTTGATGAGCCCATAGATATAAGATACTCTTCAAATACAATGTATACAATACCAACAAAGTATACCTATGGATTAACATGAAATCGGGAATCAGAAACCGAGATGGCTTATTGAAATGTTCCATCGACATCACGTCATGGGATTTTAGAGGGCTCACCATTTAATCATTGAATACTACGTGCCGACATGCGACAGTTCGATTGAGAGACAGAATATCTAAAAAAAATTGGATTTTAAAAGTAGACAAGTTTTAAATCGATGACTTGATCTAATAACTGATTTTTAATACATTTTTACTATTAGCTGGGGTAACGCAATACCAAACATGTATTATATAGTGTTTATAATTCATTTGAAAATGAAGTCGATTCAAAATTTAAAAGACAGGCTTATGTGTTCATGCTGATAAAGCTTCAAACTCCTAATTTCAATCCATTCTTCGTTCATTTTTAAATTCGATTTGTTATTAGAAAGGGAAAGGTATGAAAATGAATGACATATCTCAACCAAACAGCAAAAGATTTAGCTTCAAGGCTTGCGTTACTCTTACTTTCCTGTTTCTTTATTTAACCTACTGAAAGATTGTGCAAGTATTATACTCAGGAAGATTTGAGTCCTAATACTTAGTAATGATACGTATTCGACCTAAAGAATATAGCAGAAATATCACCAGAAGTATGGAAATGAATGAAAATGTGAACCGCAAAACAATTAAAATAACCCAAAATATAGGTATGACAAATATCTGCAAAGGTTTTGATACTCTGGACGTCTTTTTGTTCATGCTCGTTGAAAATCACAAGTCACTTAAAACATAAAAGCGTGATATGAAACAACTATTCAAGGTTTTTGCATTCATTGGCAATCGCACGTTGCTAATTGTAAGTTTTGATTTATGTGTAACAGCTCTTATTTGGTGGAAGTGATGCTGAACTGAGACAACGAAACCTGACAAAATCACCAGAAGCCTACTTTTTCACCAAACAAGGAGGAATATCACGAGTGAATGGGATTAATGATCAAGGGGATTTTAAGACAGTGAACTCAGCTCTTAAGCTGTTGGGACTTCAAGAGAGTGAAATTACAACAACATGGGATCAAGTAAGTCACGAGCGAAATTACTATCACAAAGCATTAGCAATATATGACTTTTAAAGTACCTATGTGTGGTTAGGCATGATTTCTACAATTTTTATATAAAAGCCATTGTCCCTTTGAAGATGGAAGATACTTACGATTAGTATATATAGAGTGTACTTAATATTACTTTCATTTTTTTATGGTTTTACAATATTTAAGTGTATAACATTGTGTTGGTGGATGTAGGTTGCTGCTATTCTACATCTTGGCAACGTTGCCCTCACAGAAGATGGAGAGTCTGCCAAAATTTCTTCTTCTTCAAAAACGTCTACCGACCATGTAGCCAAGCTTCTTCAAGTTCAGGCATCGGACCTGTCAAAGGCCTTATGTGAGCGTGCTATTGCAGCTGGTGGTCAAGTAGTCAAGAAAAATTTGACATCTGACCAAGCAGTGTATGCACGGGATGCACTCGCCAAAGCTTTGTATGAGAGACTGTTTAATTGGCTTGTACAACGAATCAATGAAGCAATTAAGCCAATGGAAATGCAAGGATACAAAGGAACAGTAATTGGCGTGCTTGATATTTACGGGTTCGAAATCCTTGAAAACAATAGCTTTGAGCAGTTTTGCATCAACTATTGCAACGAAAAACTTCAACAACTTTTCATAGGTAAGTAGAGATGTTGTGCAACATGTTGCATCCGTAAATATTCGTTCAGTCCGTTCTGGTTCTGTTCTAATTGACACGTTTCCCATGAAACAATTAATTCTACAGACTATGCAGTAGATAATGACAAATGTGATATGCATCAAATAGGCATAGTTTATCTCATGTATAGCTTTTACACATAAATACACTACGTACATTACGGCGGCGTACTTGCAAAAGAGCTTCATAATAATTTGAATGCCTTCTAGCCCAAGTTCGTACGGGTCTATTCTGTTTTCCTTTCATACGCAAACTGTGACTATCACTCATGATGGGAAACCATAAAAGTGTCTACAGTCAAGAAATTTTAGATAACCAGCGACCGGTTATTGAAAAGTTGTCGGTATATTTCTCTAAAAAACAAACTAATCCGCCTTGGAATCTCCAGCGTAGCATCCAAAATGGCAGAGTCAAGTTAGTTTCGAATAAACGGTTTCGGGTGCCATCCAGCGATGGCCAATACAGGCTCAAGACTACTCCAGTAAAACTGGGCAAACAAAATTTTCCTCAGAACGCTATACAGAACGACAGTGTCAAACCTTATTATGGAGGAAATAAAAGTACACCGGTCCATTTGCAGGGTAGATATGACATATCTCGCCGAAACCCAGTTGCAATATTTGAAAATCCGGAATTTCACTCAGATGAATTACCTTCAGCTTTGAAGCAAGTTAAACTCCATGAAAATTTAAATGCTCCAAAAAGGCGTTCTGGACTTAAACGGAATAATGTAGAACCCCCGGATGTAGATTATGACTTTATGTTGAAATTTGTTGCATGATACCCCAATTTAAATCATGCTTTTAGAAAACCAAATAAAAGTACAATGTTGTAAGCAAGCTTTAAATTGGCCTAAATCATATATTACTCGAACTGTAATTAGTCTTTGAGTTACTTTTCTGTTGGGGCAACATTTGAAAAATGAACCATTGGATTTGACTACTTGCTTGGTAGCACTTTAAAAAAATCGGTAACTAATTTGTTATTTAAATTATATTTCTAAAGAACTGGTCCTAAAACAAGAGCAAGAGGAGTATCGGAGGGAAGGGATTCAGTGGCAAGACATCCCTTACTTTAACAATCAAGTAATTTGTGACATGATTGAATTACCTCACCAAGGCATCATTGCAATCATGGACGAAGCTTGTCTTTCTGTTGGAAACATAAATGACACCACCATTTTACATGCGATGGACAAAAAGCTTAAACTACATCCACACTACAGCAGTCGTCAACTTTCTCCTTCAGAAAAAACACTCAAGCACGATAAAGATTTCAGGATCAAGTAAGCAATAATTATCATTGTTGGTAACAACGGGCACTTACTGCGCACAAACATTTGAAAATAATACTAATCGCATTTACAAATCTTTGTAGGCACTACGCTGGCGAAGTAACTTACAGCATTGAATCGTTCCTGGACAAAAATCGAGATACACTGTTTCAAGATATCAAGAGAATGTTGTACAAATCAAAGAACCAAACTATTTCAGGAATGTGGCAGGATGGAGCACAAGATATCACAAAGACTACGAAACGGCCACAGACTGCTGGAACCATATTTCGGTAAACATTTAATCAAACACAATTTACAAACACGATAAGTATTAAGTGAACCCCCATTCACTATAATCAAACAATTCAATTTTGAACCTCATAATCATTCCCCCATTGTTAACCAAAAAAAATGATAATAATCGTTCTATAGGAATTCAATGATTGCTCTGGTGAAAACACTAGCAAGCAAAGAGCCATACTACGTTAGGTGCATCAAACCTAACGATGTCAAGTCTCCCACGTTAATTGATAACGAGAGAGTTGAGCACCAAGTTGCCTACCTAGGACTTTTAGAAAATGTGAGAGTCCGAAGAGCTGGCTTTGCTCACCGAACCCCCTATGAAAAATTCGTTCAAAGATATAAAATGCTGTCTAGCAAAACCTGGCCAAATCCAGCAAGGAATAATATGAAAGATGCTACTTCAATCATCCTACATGACACTGGTTTAGTTAACGATGTAGTGTTTGGGAATACAAAAGTATTCATCAGAAGCCCTAATACATTGTTCCAATTGGAAAAGGTATTAAATTGCAATAGTGAAAATAATTTATTTACAACAAAAGCAATTGATAATTTATACTACTTTTTTAAATTTTGTATGTTTAGAGCCGTCAAGCAATGATTCCAGCAATAGTAACGTTGTTGCAAAAAATGTGGAGAGGTTATCAAGCCAGAGAGCAATACAAACGAATAAAGGCAGTTCACAAGATAGCTGGCGTGTACAGAAAGTATAAGTTAAGAACCTGGCTGACCGCAACTCAACGCTCGTTAGGGTTTCCAGCAAATGCAAACCCTGGTGCAAATAAAGGTCGTATTCCTGTTCCAAGTCAAGGCTTACATGTCAATTGGCCAAATGCTCCTCGTCCAATTGCCCATTTGGTGGGTTTGATACGAGCCGCATATGGAAGATGGTGGGCACTCTCAATTTTACGACGTGTTCCAGAACAAGACTGGCCACAACTCAGATTGAAAGTTTTATGCCACACAGAGCTCATTAAAGGTAGGCGTGGAAATTGGGGACTCAACAGAGACTGGAAAGGCGATTATCTCATGTCAGAGGGGTTGAACCAGGCAAGAGACTACCAACAAAGTTTCGAGAGGCTGAAGAAGAAGGATGGTATCCGTCAAGTACTATTTAGTTCGCGTATTTTAAAAGCAACTCCTGGATCTGCTGGAAAATGCGCAGAAAGATCAATCCTTGTATCCGACACGCACATTTACAAACTTGATGGACCAAAGGGGTCATTTAAGTCAATGAAAGCAGGAATTCCTCTAAATCAAATCACAGGCTTGACAATTACTCCAGGCCCAGATCAATTAGTTGTAATTCATTTGAGCAGTGCTAGGGATATGGTTGTTGCTTTGCACTGTGGATCCGTTCAAGGAGTCAGTTCATGGGTACTTTCCTCTGCTGGAGGCGGGCCTTCTCCTGATCTTACTGGAGAATTTGTGACTATCGTTGCCCTACAATGCAAAAAGTAAGTTCCTCTCAAAACTACATATTGTTTCGTAATCTAGTAGCCGGTATACGATAACTGACGTGTTTAAATGAATTCCATAGAACCAACAAAGCAACTGTACAAGTAAACGTGACACAAAACGTCGAATGTAAATTAGCCAAAAAGTCAACCAGTATTCGTGTACAGTTGGCAGATCAAGCCGTACCCACCTTTACCAAAGAAGGGCCAAATAAACTCACGCTCATGTGGCCTGCCGTTCCTGCAACTAATGGCACAACCATAACCAGCAGTTCGGTGCCTTCTCGCCCACCACTTGTTGCACAAATGAATCGGAACAATATCACAAATAATGGAAATGGACATTATAATAATGAACAAAATCAAAATGGAAACAATGGCTATAATAACAATAGGCAATCGGGAGTTGCGAAGAGTATCGTTAAACCACATGGAAGAGCACCACCACCTCCCATTCCTAACCGAGTAGAGTCTGCATATTAATTATTATTATTATTAATTTTGATCATGAACATAAGTATGTTCTTCCACAACTGCTTTATTCAACTTGTGGTCTACTACGCCTTATGTACTTATATTTACCATTTCACTCTATTATTATTATGTACTTTTCAATTAGTACTGCATTTAACTTCGTCGAACAAAAAGTCTGCGCCAGTGCCAAACAATCCCATCAACGTATTTGTGTCCCTTTATGCCTTTAATTTTTAATGGTACAGATAACAGCCAAAATATAAATAGTATAATGCCATTGGTTTTGACTACAAGTTTATAATTTGTTGTCTTCTTTTTCTTGTCCTTCTCAAGCTCTATAAATTCTTATAGTTATTGAAAATCAAAAAACAAAACCTGTATACCAATAGTTAAGATCGTTTGTAATTTAAAGGTTGACGCTTTAATACAATACAACGAATTCGAGCCCGCAAAACGGTGTGAGTATTATTTACTACCGTCATTTATGACAAGTATACCACATTTTTATGTTACAAAGTACACCGTATATAATAGATTTTTAGAATGTAGTGATAATTATAATATTTATACGCATGCCGTTCGATTGTCGATTGCCTTGCAGAAATAAATCAATATTCAATACCATACATAATTCCAAAGAGTGAGTATGGAGAAAAGTACAACATTCATTACTCAAAGTTCACAGAATCATCACCGTAATATTTATTACTTCAACTCTGTGTTCAATGTCCAAGAATAATTTGATATGCTGTAATGTAAATGTTATAAATTTTCAACAAGTGCGGCAGTTTATTGTTAACTTCATCCCACGGTCTCATTCAAAATAGGCCAGTAAGACAATGCTATTTTAGGAAGTACTAAAGCTGTGAGAATTGTCGAGATCAAATTTACACTATGATTGTCCAGGAAGCTGATGCCGCTGATATGTTTAATGTTTTCACCAGGGACCTCATGAACAAAAACAAAACCATTATACCAATAGTAAAGATCGTTTGTAATTTAAAAGTTGATGCTTTACCTCATGAATTTTTCCTTGAGGGTCAGATCCTGTACATCAATATATCAAATCATTCGAATGAGAAACCATAACATAACGTCAATCGTACCAATGAATAAATTATTCTCATGCAGTTTTACCAGAATACTGAAGAGTTGCACCAAGGAAGCTGTCAATAGCAGATCCAAGTAGTCCCCCAACACCACCAATAAAAATAATTGGCCACTGCAAAATGAATTTGTAGAATAAGATGTACAACCATATTAGGGAAAACATTTTAGCAGGAACAAATTTTTGTTTGCAAAATAAAGTAGTAAAAGAAATACTACCTGAGGAGGGCTGTTAGCCAAAATCACATAATCAATACCAAACAGAATGGTAAGGTAGTACGTGATGCCTAAAACTAAACCTCCAAGAAAGCTAACAACTAATCCTCCAAGAGTAACTGCACCATTTGTGCCACTAGGCACCATCCTCCATGTGGTTATCAGACGGGGTGACGTTGTCTCTACAACGCTTCCAATTTCAGACGCCCATGTGTCACCATTGGCACAACTTAAGTTGACAAAAAAATTGTGCAAATAAAAGTGATATGATGAGAAAGGATACGCAAATGGAATCATTTGGTGGTAAAAAATGGCCATTACCT
Source organism: Orchesella flavescens (assembly GCA_964034955.1). Classification (NCBI taxonomy): domain Eukaryota; kingdom Metazoa; phylum Arthropoda; class Collembola; order Entomobryomorpha; family Orchesellidae; genus Orchesella; species Orchesella flavescens. The sequence continues at coordinate 16,559,501 of OZ035955.1, read as the reverse complement.
TAAAGCTCCAAGAATTCCAATACCTAAGAAAGACGCTCTGTAATCTGACTGAAGATCAATCGGCCGCTGACCAAATCCAACATCCCATATATAGATAATAGCTAGCTGAGTTGCCATTCCACCGTTACAAAATACCTGAATCCAGTTTCTCTGACCCCCTGTGTATTATAAATGAAAACTTTTACCCACACGTGCCAACACAATACTGTCAATACTACATCAATTAAATGGCATACTGAGCAATAAAATCAGAGCACTAACCCTCTTTAAAGTCTTCCTCAAAAAGACGTTTCTTTTTAGCTCTAAATTTGGTTGCCTTCGAGGATGATAAAAAGAAGACCATGAGTAACATCAGGAAGCAATAGCTGCTAAGTGTATGGAAGAACCCTACCACCAGGGCAAGTGCCGCACCACTACTATTGAGACTCTTCTTTTTCAGTGCACGTATAATTAAAATAACTGGAATGGCTACTGAAGCAAACCACCGACTGGGAGATGCACCTTGTTAAAAGGATTACTGATTATCAATCATGCCATAATCAGTACATCCAGCACCGGATGTTGAATGTGAATACACCTAAATTGAAAGTTTAATTTGACTACTTACCAGAAAATCGACCTTCATCCTCCCAGTCTCCCTCCCCACTCTCTATCACACCTCCGTAATGATTCAATGCCCACATTATCACTGTGACAGGAAAGATAATAGCCGCAGCAATAACGGGTAAAACACTCGGTCCAGTTTTTTGTCCCAGCTCCATTTCTTCATACTTCATTTTGGATCCTTCGTGTAACTGACTTCTTGGCACAACTGTAACTAATGCGATGATATGATGACAACACCAGCAGCTTTTACTATCAATGATCAAGAAATGGAAAACCACACCAGCTTTGGTAAGTTAACAACTAATTGCTTAAAGCAAAACTTTGCAAACTTTCATTGAAAACTATAAAGGATAGTGTAAATCTGACGACTTCATCCAACACCACCATACAAATCCAGTGTCATTCAATATTAACATTAAATAACTGATATATTAACTAGCTTGCATTGTCACTGTCAGTAATTCTGACAACTTAATTTTGGGAAAATGCTTTGAGCTTTTGACTGCTGGTTGCGGCAAGCTCAGCTGTTGAATGCTGCTGTCGATGTCGATAATCCAACCTGCATTCCCGTTCCTTTTCTCCTTTTTCGCTTGACTCACATGCACAAAATAAAAGGAGAATTTTACAGCATTGCATTGCTCATTCCAGCATCAGTTTTATATTTCATTTTCATTGTTTTCAGGAAGTGATGATGCGGATGCATTGCATGTAGTCAGTGTCATGTCAGTACAGTTAACACGTTGACAGTAATTGATAGTTCGTAAAGGTTTGAACGTTTGGAGTTGGGAAGATGGATATGTTTTGCTTGAGAGTTTTTTTTGGGGGATGAATTTTTCCTCGTGATTCCATATTATGTAATCAGACAATTTGGAATGATCAGAATGATGGACAGTGGACAGCAACGAAATCAAACTTGGGTGCATCATCATCATCATCATCATCGTGCAATCGTGCTTCTACGCTTTTGGTAAGAGTTTGCATAATGTATTTTAACCATTCACCCAATTACTGCTTCATTCCATTAAGTTGCAAGAAGGGAACTTTGTCATGCATGCATCTTGGTTTTGGTTTATCATAATTCGGATTCCTATGGGTTTATCATTTACTGAACTCATTTTGTGTAGTATAATATTGCAGACTATCAAAAATCTAGAACTTGAGTGAGACTATTGTGATTTGTGACTATTGTGAGACTTGATTCGACCAGGGGCTATTTGTATACTTCTTTAAATGCTCCTGCGTATCATGTAATTATTTGGAAATGACATTATGCATTATAAGGTCAGAATAGAAAAGGAAAACGGATTCCATGCATTATTATTTAAAGCCTTAAATATGTAATGGTGTCTTGTCGAGCTTAAACGTATTTTCATGTATGTATCTTTTTTTATTCATTTACTTTTACCTATGAATGTAGAGTGCATTAAAATGTAAAAACACATTTATGTGAACATATTTTTCGGACCAAAACAAATTAGATCTAACATGGTAGAGCCTCGGTCTGCATTAAAAGGGATCTAAAAATACTTTAAAATATCAATGTTGAATGTTCTATATAGGTTCTATTTGTATCCATAAAAGTTTAATAAACGTAACTAATCCTATGGAAAAGTTCATGGAATGTCTTTTGAATTTTTATTAGAGTAGGCGGAAGGGATTTCTATTTATAGCAACTCATAAATGTATAACTATTGACTAACAATTGCTATAGTCTAAATTTCATTTCTTGAATATGGAATGCTCCGTTTTTTCGTGTCCCGAAATAAATTCAGTTCCAGGCAGTCTCTCAGCTTAATTTCATTCCTTTCAACTTGTGTATACTTAAAATGTGTTTCTCTGTGTGCTATACCTCCTGCTGAATACAATTTCGGGAAAAACAGCTATAATGGAATTCTATTTTATTTTTGTACCATTTCCTCACGGTTGCGCAAAAATATTCTACTTGATGAACTGAAGAAGGCACTTGGGTTTCCTAAAAAAAGAACCCAAGCCAACGCATAAAACCAGCATATTACCAAAGAGAGAAAGCAAGAGACGAAATAGGATTTTCACCTACTGCGTAGGAAGGTTCTATAGTGTCCAAAAATAGAACTTTGTATGGATAATAGGTATATAGACCATAGAAGGCAAAGGCAAATAATGATACAAGTACGAGAAAGCAGAGCTGAATTTCTCGGAACTCAGAAAGAGACGAAACTTTACAGATGGTGTTACAGTTGAGTCGAGGCTTCCCAATCCAGTATCTCCAATAACAAACTTGCTGATGTCTCTCACAGAGTTGTTTTGTGATTCGTATCGCAATCAGACTGATGTTTTACTCTTAAGCGAAGGTTGGAGAAAGTAGTGTGTCACTCAGAAGGATCTCTAAAACATTTTGAATGTATGCAAAAGCTGAATTTACGAAACGAAAAGTTTGTAATGGAATTTACAACGATGATGTTAGTCAATAATTTGAATAGATGAGGAATGAAATAGGCAAATTGGCAATACATTGAACTTTTAGATTGCTTGCATTTGTATTTGTAAGACTTGTCAATAGTGTACAGCCACGTCGTGGTACATTGTGCGACTTTGTTGGTAGAGATATTGCAATTGTGACATGACTTTCAACACGTATTTTTACTCGATGTAGATAGTAATAATTCAAATGTAGAATTCTAAGTCAAATTTTCTATTCCGTAGTAGCGCTCTAACTTCCGATCACATTATGAGATCCTTCAGTTAAGAGTCGTGCCTGTTTGTTTATTTTCTTGTTTTAATCAATTTATGCGAATTAAACAGTCAAAATTTTATTTAAATTCAGAGTCAAAAAATGGGGAACCCGAAACTCAAAGGTACTTTCTTGCGAAGAAACACCACATTAAGATATACTTTGGCATACAAATGAAATGACACAGCTACAATACTTATAAATCGACAGCAAGCTATGACTGTTTGTCGTACGAAAATATCACAATACCCCCAGCATAGTATATATATCCAATATCTCATTCTCATAAGTTGGGATTGTAATACTTTTTGCATTACAAACGTCCCTAAAAATCTAACATATCGTTAGTCCTGGTACCGTGTGTTAAATAATTACTAATAAATTGTGGCATTGTATAATATAGTGATAATATGTTATTTTAGGCGAATCTGTGTATGGTAGTTCGTTAATGTAGCAGAATTACTCCGCAGATTCAGGCGTTTGCTATTACAGTACAATTAAACTCAATGACAATAGATTTTATAATACTTGAATGTAAGTTAAATGGCTAAAATTAAATTGTGATGTCAGTTATGCACATACAGGCTGTTTTTAGTAGTTGATCATGCGAGATGGGTTGATTGATGTGTGCGAAATCCATCATAGAAACACGGACCCATATTATCATGTCTTATCTTTTGAACTGCAACTATTCAAAGTTAGTAACAGTTTCTTGTATGTTTGGGTATCTTAGCACTTTAGGAAAATGAAATCATGATTTCTTAGAGCATCTCACCTCGCTACCCGAAAACAGAAACCGTAGTAGTAGCAATTTGTTTTGCAGTTTCATTGGCCGATCACTTATTCCTAACAATCAAAACAGACTCGTGCAATGCTTGACATGAATTTGAATGATGGCATCAGTGTCAAAACTAACACTTTTAGAGATAGAAAAGTAAACAGCATTCAATTATTTATGCAATCTTGATAATTTAATCAGTCAACTTTTGACTCAATACATTTCAGTCTTTGCTCAATAGCTCAGTGTAAGTACATGCTAAATTATACATTACTTTCATCTCATGCGGATTGGAGAAAACACTGGCTGTTGTGCATTAGTGAATCAATTTGACCGGAGGAAAAATATCATATATAGACGCTTTTCATCTTATTCTCATTGGGGATTTTTTCAAGAGAGTCAGGTAAAGAAGAAAGTTTTAGAAAAAGAAAGAAGAGAGTAGAAGAGCGGAAATGATATCATGCAACGCATTAGCATCTATCTACTAACATGGCACATGTATATTGCGTATATAGTCACTGAGTCAACGGTGGAAAGAGTAGTTTCTGTATGCCGTTGACTGCTACCCCCTTCATTGGTGTTCAATTTGGCTCCTAAAGTTAATATATTGGTGGCTCTAGCAAAAGTATGTAGTAGTACTTAGCTAAAGGTAGTGATAACTACATGAGTAGATCGCATGTGCCGATGGAAGAAGTGAAAGCAAGGAAAATCGGAGCAAGTTGCCTGTGCATGCTTTCATGTAGGCATACGAATATATACATGTATCTAACGCTTGTGGCAGCCATATACTGATGATCGCCAGCCTACAACCGAATTTTTCGGCATTTCTGTATAAAATCTCCGTTTCGTTATGAGGCAATGCCAAGCTTTAACAAACAAGAAAGAAACACAGAAATGTACCAAGTATGTACAATTATAATATATGTACCAACTGTGAACAAAGTACCACATAGTTTGGAACTGAAATAACTGTAAGTATCCCTTCTCTGCCTCGGGTTTTCATTTGCCCCGTAGTTCAGTTAGTTTTGTAGTATTTGCAGCACTACAACGAGTACTGGCACTGCCACATTGCATCGCAGCAAAGCACGCTTCCTATTTTACCGACACATATTGCAAGTACTATATTCTATAACTTTATAAAAGGATTTTATTCTACGAGAGTGTGTATGCATTGGCCGCATTTTTGGATGTTATATAGTATTCGACGACTTCGTTCTCGTCTACTGCCTCATGTATTTGACTTAGCCCACCACCGGAGCAGAACTGTGAGGGAATATAACTTGTGTGTGTGTGTGTGTGTGTGTGTGCAGGGTAATATCCGAGTAAACCGTCTTGCTTTTTAGGCATATTTATTCCTGCACGACTCTGGAGGTTCTTTTACTTTACTGGATCAGCTAACCCTTGGCTGTCGCAGCAACTTTCAAGTCAGTCATACGATGCCCACAGGCTCAGCCGGTTCGACCAAAGTTTAGTTGGTATATATTTACTATGAATCCGTAGTATTTTTTGTTAATTTCTTTTCCTAGTAGGAAATTCACATTTTGCCAAACTAAACAACAAACATAGAAGCATGTGACCCTTTTAATAATTTCCATATTAAATGTGGACAGACATTTGCACCTCTTGTTGTACAGAAGAGTGCTAATCAAAGCTGTGGCAACTTTTTAGAGATTAACAGGCCAGCGCTGGCGAGGACCTGGCTTTTGCAAACGTACCATATAGAAAATAAAATAATAGGGTTTTATACTCGACGAGTTCTCCACTCATTACGGTGTATTTACACGCTATATAAGGCAGTGCATATATAATTACAACCGTGGAATTTTCCCCATGTGCTTTCTCCTATTGTAATGCCCACATTTACGATTCGATCGTCTCCGCGTTTGATAAAGGAATAGTAGTACAAACATAACTTTTATATTCGCTTCTCAAAATGAATTAATAGGAGAAACAAATTTTAAGACGAGTATTCAAGCAGTATAATATTATAGATAGTTACAACATATATGAAGTTGCAGGTCATCTTTGTAAACAAATCGTTCAACAAAATATACATATTGCAGACCCTTTGTCGTGATTATAACATTCCGATTGCTCTGAAATTCGTTGGGTGTTTTGTATCCCTATATCTCCATTTATCTCAAATTGTTGTAAATTAATTTTTGTTGATAAAATTAAATTCTACTATATTTTCTCTTCTCGTGGAACGTGCTGTGCACATTCCCTCTTTATTAAGGGATGAATTACAGATATCCAAAAAATAAATATATTGATCGTCAGGAATTCGAGAATCGTATTTTTACACATAGGCAACACCGTTGAACGTTTGTATATATCCTGTATCCATATTTCTCTATTTGCGATTGAGCTTTACACTGTGTTAAACATTATTTTTTAACTTGAAATCACTGGATGACAAAAACTTATCTGTTAAAAACTACACACTCAGTTTAGTTAAAAAGTTTATTGATAGAATTTAGCCTTCTGGAAAGTGGAGTATTTACTGGAAGAAACAGTAAGTGCTATTTTTATTGTCTATAATAAATTTAATATGGGTTTTGCCTGCTTTTAAACACGAGGAGTCGATGTCCATACTTAACAAAGAGAATCTTTGTTAATACAGCCTAGGCGGCTTAAGCATCAAGCTTGAGTCTTTTCGCTTGTATTTTCAAGGTTGCCCATTGATAGATATACTGTCAGTGGTAGGAACAACCTCAAAAAGATAGAAAAATATTGTAAGGAAAGCATTATTGTAACACGTCCGTGGATGTGGGTTAGCGTAGGGGAAAATTCTAATAATGTAACGGCTTACCACTACTACTAGCATTGCATGATGTTAAAAGGCTTTTCGGTAATATTTTTATACCCCGTGCAAGAACATCGGTCCAAGCCTGAGATGCATGATTTTTCCTCGGTAAATGTTACTTGCTTGTTGGATTACACGTTCATTCTGCATGGACTTCTGTAATGGAACAAATATTTATATAGTAGAGTTGTATATAATCATGTACAATTTTCAAATTTTCCCTAGCGATCACAACGATACTTTTCCATTTTGAAGTTAGTTTTTCATCACTCAAGCACTTTACCTCTATTATTCACTTAAGTTTTTTGCAAAAAAAACGATTGGTACAATACAAAGGATAACAGGTCTGAGGGAAATAATGAAATACTTGTTTATGCTACAAAAACTAATGTCCGGCAGTAATTGATTCGATTAGATCCTTAATATACAGACATCAAAATAATACAAATCAAACTATAAAATCTAGAATTCATATCGGCTTAATTTGAGTTGGTTTGGAATGTAAAAATTTATGCATAAAACCAAGGTTTAAAACGTCGAAAAAGAGAAAGATACAAACGGTTTTGTAAAAACGACTCGTATGTCACTTCCTTTTATTTACTTATACAAAATTACGCTGTTACTGGCACTAAATTTTTACGTATTGTATAGATTTACATTGGAATCGAAACTAGCGTATTGAAGTCACTAAAACCGATAATTACTAATATTGTAGAGATGTGGCTAAATCTTTGCGTTGTATTTGAAATGAGAATTTTCAATACAAATTATCATCGTTGATCGTTATCAATGAGCAACATACAGAATGATTGAATGCTTATAACGGTGAGGTTAGTTTCATGATATGACTAAAAATACATCGACTATTCTAGTTACTACAGTTTATTTTGACATAAGTAAAAATAGCATTTCTTTACTAGTAAAGGGTTTTCCCTTGTATTTGTTTCGCCCTGCTACCATTGTATTGGACTTACAAATTCATAAGAAAAAGGTCTAATAATATCCTTAAGCTCACAGCAGTTCCTCTAGTTTCAACCGCTTCATATTACTCTGCTATGTATAGCAAGTAGTAATTAATACGTCACATACATACATATACATACATGAATGTGATGCTTATTATGGGTTATTGTTGCATATATGCACATGTGAGTCAAACTATTTTCATAGAATGACAATTGCTGCATTTGCCACAAGAGTTAAAAGTCTCGATTATTTTGAGACCTTTCACAAGCCCAATCTACTTTGGTTCAGTTAAAAATAATTTTTCCATTAATAGAATTATGCTTCTCCTTTTTGGTTTTCATTGTACCATACATTCTTTGGTTAGTCCCTTTTTTGTGCACTTTCAAACATGGCATTTCATAAATACAATATTTATAATCCTTACCATTTCGATTAACCAATTAATTTGACAGCATAATTAAGAGTGTATATAATGCAACAGAAACGTACAGGTTGTAAATATCATATTTGCCTAATAGGCCATTCAAGAATTTTCGATGATGCTGGTAGCAATTCCTGAAGCACCGGAAACAACTGTGTCCACTTCTACGTCAATTTCGTCCTCCTCCACAATTACATCTGCAGGCAGTGCAACCAGTGGTGGAGGTCCGTTAGCAAATCCGTGTGACTCTTCTTCACCTGGAATGGTGTCAGCTTCGGTTCATAGTTCGAGAGTCAACAATCAGCAACTCCACCATAAATTTCATGGTAAGTACATTTTCCAAATCTTGTAAGGTAGCTTGAATCTTAGGTTGTAATGTAAGGCTGACAACTAAGTTTGCTTTACTGGTTCATCGAAATCGCATGCAACATAACAATTTTTTGGAACATTTTAAAATCACACTCATACGTGATTAAATTTGCGTGAAAATTAATGAAGTTATTTTTTTTTAAATGCGACTAAAGAAACGTATAAATATATGTTTCTTGTTGTGTTGAACTTTCATCATAGTCGAAATAATAAGTTCACTTACAATCAGTTAGAACACTTACAAAAAAATCAGTTGCTCCACAAAAAGACAACTTCTGCTTAGCTGTATTAGAAACCTGTACTCATGTGTTCGACGAACTGACGTTACGTTTAAAATCAGATAAGAATTTTCCTTAGTGTTAGTGCCTATGCAAGTTTTTGTAGTGAACTTATGAAGAGTGGCTGTGTTTTGGACAGTTAATGCTGCTAGTATTATTATAGTTATTTGTTATTACTATAAAGGAACTCAGAAATGTTCGCTTTGTTCGAAAATTGAATCTGTAATAACTGCATATATGTGGCTCTCCAATTCAAAGATTCCATTTTTTTGTATGCTCGTTGATTAATCCCGATTAAACTTATTAACTACGTTCTTGAAGAGCAAGCTTTCACTTTTTTTTAAAAATTCACAATCGTCTTGGAAGAGAATCACTTTGGGACATGTAATGTATAGATTCAACTATACGAAACGCGACTTCTGACTGTTTCTTGGCACTTTTTAAGGATGGCTATACTACAGGTTCTAGGAAGAAACTGCTACCAAACAAACGTCGACCGCACAAACTGCTACGAATAAACTTCTACCAAAATAAACGTCTACCGACAAAAACTTCTTCTGTACAAAATTTGATTTTTATTTGATTTTTCAGTATGTCTATGTCAAAGGTTATATAATTTTGGTTTTTCTACTTAAATCTTATGTCTAAAGTTAAATTACAACAATATTGAATATATATCACAATTTAACAAAGGTATTTTACTAAACATTTACTCGTCTGGTTTTCACACTAGCTGAAATTTTTGGGGTCTCATTCGGTGTCAACACGAGTCTCCCAGGACATTTCCCATTCCTACATTTCCAATATTGCACACCTGTCTTCTTTGTTAAATTATGGATGTACTCACTCTCTTTAAAAACCAACACCTTGCCACCTTTTTGGTTGGTTTTGTAAGTTATTTCACTGGATTTGGATGTACTTACCATGGTTAACCAGATCGCTCCCACATACTTGAAGTCAAGTAATGGCCAAATGCTTATCAGGGACCTGTTCCATGAACATCAAGCAATGGCCTTTGGCTGCTATGTGACCGCTTACTATATTTGAAGTAATGCAAATATGTATACTGGTGACCGAGTACTTGCATGTCATGTAATGTGTTTCGGCAATGAAGGGCCCAACTACTTCATCGTCAAGCAACCGATTTTGCATAGCTGGAGACCGATTTCATGACGTTCAAGTAATTAAAAATGCACTGTCAGAGCCCATTCCATGAATGTCATGTAACATTTTTTGCATCTCATTTTATTCGCATTTATCATCGAATGCATCATTTTATCGGCTATTAACCGAGTAAACCATTAAAATGGATTCTGGTAAGTTAAAAAAGCTGATTACACTGAACTTTATTACCATTGCCATCTCATATTTACCAGTCAATTTACTTTAAAATTTTGGTTTTTCGCAAACAAAGGCGAAATTCACACTCGAAGTGATTCAGAATGGGAGGGAGATGCTCTGGACGACGAACCTGATGAAGCTACACAATTCAGTCAAGCTTCGGTTGCCAACATGCAAGCTCCAATGGCTCCAAGGGGAAGGAACAAAAGAGCTCCAAAGAAAAAATCAGATGTATGACATGCATGTATATTGTATTTTAGTCCTACTAATGATAAATGCACGATCCTAAACTAATAGCAAATGACAATTTAGGTCAAATGGATTAAGAATAGTGATTTTGAGCCCGACCCCTCTGAATGTATTCGACAAAATGTTGCCATCAATCCTGCCCATTGCTTTTCAAAAGAATCGACACCCCTCCAAATTTTGGATACCATTCTTACTGATGAAATTGTTGGAAATATCGTAATAGAAAGCAACCGATTTGTGGAACAAGTCCAAGCCATCAAGCCAAGAGCATTTCAGAAGTGGAAGCCATTGTCATCTATCGAATTCAAATCCTTTTGGGGACTTAACCTTTTGATGGGAATTGTCGAGAAGCCTTCTGTAAAAGACTATTGGTCCACCAACCAATATCTTTCCACCCCAATATTTGGAAAGGCTATGAGCAGAAATAGGCAAGTATAAATATACTAGGAAAAATACACTAGTCAAAATATGAGAATGTGGGTCATTTAAACACAAACTATGGCTTCTACTAGGTTTGAAGACATTTTAAGAAGCCTCCACTTTGTTGACAATGAAAATGTTGACCCCACCAACAAAGATAGATTCATCAAGCTTGGAAACTTACTACCTGATCTCATTAGTAATTTTTCATCATTGATTGATCCCGGAGAGTTTATATGCATTGATGAAAGTCTAATGCCGTTCTCTGGTAGACTTGCGTTTCAACAGTACAACCCACTCAAAAGAGCCCGATTTGGAATAAAAACGATGGCGTTAGTTGACTGCGAATCGAAGATTATGCTCAACATGCTTCCTTACCAAGGAAAAACCACGGCTCTAGCGTCGAATGATATCGAATTAGGATTTGGGGGACGCGCTGCCATCACCTTGCTGGAGGGTCACATGGACAAAGGCCACCGTTTGGTTGTAGACAATTGGTACATGAGTCCCAAACTTGCACACCATTTGTTGAAGAAGAAAACCTATGTTTTGGGAACGGTTCGAAAAAGCAGAAAAAACATGCCTCAGATCTCAAAGGAGGATTCAAAATTGCGTAAAGGAGAGGCCCAGACTTATAGCGATGGAAAACTTTTAGTTGAAAGATGGATGGATCGCCGGGAAGTTTTTATACTAAATAGTTTCATGGTACATGAAATGGTTCCAACTGCAGCAGCGAACCCAAAGAACACCAGAGATAAACCACAAACTGTTCTAATGTACAATGCAAAAATGGGAGCTGTGGACGACGTAGACAAGCAGATTCGTCCCTATGAAGCCATGAGAAAGACCATTAAATGGTATAAGAAATACGCATTCTACTTGCTGGACTTATGTGTATACAACACATACCGGATGTATTTACTTTTGGACCCTGCTAGGAAGAAACCAAGATACAAGCCGTTCGTCTTAGACCTAATCGATAAACTAATTGACATTGGTAGCGATTCTGATGTTCAACTTCAACCAACAACCAATGCCAAGTGTCACCTTCCAATTTGTACTCGGTCCGTATCTGGACGAAAGTCTTATTCAAACTGTTGGTATTGTTTTAACAAGCTGAACAAGCGGAAGCAGACGGGTTTCAAGTGCACTGGATGCGAGAAGCGTTTATGTATTGATAGTGAAAAATCTTGTTTTATGTTGGCTCATGAGACCAAACAAAAGGTAAACGTAAATTTGTTTTTTCTTTTTTGCACTAATCAATTTTTTGATAATAATGAAGGCTTTTGAATCAAATCCTAGAATAATGCTGTGCAAGGAAATGAAGACACAGAAGCTGAAGGAGGATTGGATGATCCCGATCCTATGGAGGTTGACTCCATTATCCAAGATGCAGAACATAATGAAGAGCCTGAGTCAAACGAGAGTATATCATTGTTGTATGATACTGAGTTTGTGTAATAATGTGTTCTGATGTGTTTCGTTTGTGTTAATGTGTTCCTAGAAATGTTATATTAACCTTGTTTTAGTTTGTGCAGTGAAATATAAAATGTTCTGAAAGGGCTCGGGCACCTGTCTAATAATCATGATGAATGAAATGGGCACTCTCTTTACCACGTAGTGTATTGTCGTCGGCACCTAGTAACATAATTCATGTAGTCAATGGGCACTTAAAAAGCAACACATATATATGTCCACGGACACGTAAACTGACTTTTCGAAAGTGGTGGTGGTCACTGATAAGCATATTTAAATTGCTCTTTTGGGAGCGATCTGGTTAAGAAAGAATTGACAAATTTATGTTCAGCTCAAACTTCTGGGACTTACTGTGAAGTCCGAAAGAAGTTTGAACGGTATGCAAGAAAATGCAGATGAATTGGGAGGCATAATTTTGCTTATTATGGAAATTGCCAACTGAGACTAGCACGTTTGCATAAAACCAAAAATATTATGTGTTCATTTAAATTCCTTTATGCATGGAAATTTTAAAAAAAATCATGAGTAGAAGTTTTTGTCGTAGAAGTTTTTTTTTGGTAGAAGTTTTTGTCGGTAGCAGTTATTTTAGTAGTAGTTATTGTAGTAGCAGTTTGTTTGTAGCAGTTTCTTCCGGCTTCCTATACTACATACATATAACCGACTCAACCACTCATATATGAACTAAAATGACTGTAAAACGAATTGAGTAGAATTCAAGAGCAGTTCAGTGTCTTGAAGGATATGAAGTGACGCTTTCAATGACGCAAATTACACGTTTTTGTTTGGTAATTCCATTCCGTCAGATTCATGTTACAGATCATCAGTTGTGCAGAGATCAAATTTCATCAAGAAATCATTTATAATTATCCAGTTCATGACGTAGAGCATTTAATCCAAAAAATTTACAAATATGTTATTGTTTTTATTTACTTCCATTTTCATGAAGTAGTCAAATTGTATGATATATTAATCTATTGAAATCGATTTCACAGAGAAATAGTATTATCGCTGTATTCAGTTTTACTAGACATCGTCTAGGTGGGTAGCTTCATGAGTTGATGTTTCCAACGATGATGGCATGCACATTTTCACATTTTAGCAGTTATTTGAGAATATAGTCCCGACATATATGTTGTTTTCATTAGTTATATTTTTAATAACAATTTTTAAATAGTTTTATGCATATACCACTAACCATAACTTGGTTTTGTGTGACCACCAACGAATTCCAAAACTTTTATTTATTAATATTATAGGCTACTGCTACTTCACCTTCTTACAGTCAAATGCATAAAAAATTGTGGTACGTCCGGTTGTGGGCTATATGTTAATAATAAATGTTAATTTACTTTTCTTTCATCGATATTTTGTAATCACTCCTTTATTCAGCAAGCCAGTTAAGGTATTACTACATTAATAATTTATTATAACGCCGAGTTGGAAGTTGCCATTCATGGGGCACTTTGTGAAAAGTCTGAGTGAGCCTACTTTGACCAACTCTTATTGATTTTAAACTTTTGTGATTTTTAAAATAACATAACCCGACAGATAAATAGACAGAATAACGAATGAAAAATCAGTTATCTATTTTGGATGTTGGCATTTTTCCAGGTAGCTGCAGTATTATTTTTTGTGGAATTCTGGTTTCAAATCATTTTACATCAAACAAGCTACATACATACCTGCCGGTGTGTATGTGGCTTGTTAGAAATGGTAAATTTAATTTAAATATAGACCGTTTACTTAAACATGTTTAATATTTCACTAAAAGTTTAAGCTCAATTATGGAGTTTTTTAGGAATTCCATCCAACATTTAAAATAAATTTTTGCATATCGTTTCGGGTGGTTTTACCAGTAATTTTACTGTTTTTAGAAACAATGCCATAAAATATGTAGCAATGAGTTTCAGAGGTGCGTCGGTACTACTTGTTTTGTTGCTATAATATGTGATGGAGCTGTATCAAAAATATAAAACTGTTTTACTTTTTGTTTGACCTATTTTCATGTCGAGTGGTCAGTAGAATGGATAGGGATACCAAGCAAGGTATGAATAAAACATTTAGTCGAAATTGTAAATAAATCGGAAACCAAATAGCTTTTGAATTACCTTTTTATATTAAGATATAAATCTACAAATTAAAGGTTGTTTGTCCAACATTTAGGCATGTTTATGAACATAAAACCCAGGTTTTATAAATCCTTGATAACCCAATTTTGATACAAAAAGGTTAGGCAAAGCTCTGATTTTTCAATGTAGTGTGCAATGTAAGCATAAGCTACATGATGCTATATAAATTTATTTGTGTGGACAAGTTTTTGTCTCTTCCATCCTGAAACTAACTAAATTTGGTTTACATAATCATCACTCAACATTGCAAATGTCGACCACATGCAACATTTCTGGTAATGCAGGAAAGGAAACAATTTTTAATAAACTTTAATCTATGGATCGGAAATGAGAAACGAGTTAAATATCAAAATGGCAATGTGGTAAAAGTGAAAATGCAGTTGAAAAAGCATCTTACTAAGTAAAAAAGAACCTTCTACTAAATTCGCATAACTTACGTACGTACGCAAATTTCAGTTTTGCTGAGTATGTTTGAGTGCGCTATATTACCCAAGGTTTACCTAATGTTGATCTATGAAAAACAAGAAAAAATCTTCATTGATGTTAGTCTTTCAGTGAATCACTCCTGTTTTCTAAAGCTTCCATCTTCTTTCATTTGATTAGCAGTCGAACCCAATGAAAATTTAACCTTGTCAGAGAAAATCGCAACCTTCAGAAACAGCAGAGGTGATTGAAAGGAGAAAGTTCAGTTGAACATGGTTAGCTTGGCTTTATGACAAGAAATACGACATAATGTAGCATATATGTATATTTATCTCCAAAACATATATACATGAATCTAAAGGTGCATAGTACATAGTATACGCCATATGTGCCCAAAGTTTACAGATGGAAGAACATAGAGTCTGAATTAGTTTAGTAGTAGTAGTATATGTGTTATAGAGTACCACTTGATGTAAGTTCAATAAGTATAGGACGCCAAAAAATGAGAAAAGGGTCAAGGGAAGTCATTTTGAATGAATCGTCCACATACACGAATCAGGATACAGCAGCATGCTTGCACGAACTCTGGAAAACATGTACTTAACTCACCTGCCTTTCCCTTCCTTTTCCAACCATGATACAGTTCCAATCACCCAGTACGTGTAGGTAGGCAGGGCAAACAATAATAATATCACAGAAAAATATCGTTTCCTCACTTTTTACGTAGTAGAATGTTTTGGATTGTGGTACGATGGGAAGCGGTGTCTGAGACAACGGGTTTCGCATAATAATGTATACACATAAACAGTGCTGCTACTTAAATCTTGATAAGAAAATGTTAAAGATAAGACGGTCAATGCAATCGATGCATGTCCAATCGTATGCATGCTAGTAAGAAAATAAATTGTGGTGTCGTACAAATTGCTTGGGACGGAAATCTGCGCATAGAATACATAACATTGAATCAACAGCACTAAATAATGTTAGAAGCGCACTTGACTTCACTTTGATAAAAAAGGAAAGTCAATTGTTAGACTTTTTTGTGATGTTTTCTGTAAGAAATTACAGTCATCATCCTGTTTATGACTTCATCTTACTCAAGGACAAATCGTTGATGTTGACCCACAGCAATGCGAGAAAAAATTATTTACGTTGTTGCTCAAATGGGCTACATTACATCCCTCGTGTAACTCACAAGAAATGTTTTTGTTGGTTTGTTTATTGTATTTTAACACATCAAAAATTCATTTGCTTGTTCAGGTGTAAAAATCTGGACAGTCTGAAATGACCGTAGCTGTAATGGCAAAAGTCAAATGGTATAATGATGATGATTACGTGTGCCGTGTCAAACACGCTGTGTAATATTTGCAACACAGAAAAAGCGACTCCACGTTTGTGAGTATGACTATGGTTAGAACGCTGATGAATATATACCATATGTCTTTGGTGGTAGAATTGAGAATGTTTATTTTGTAATTTTGAGGTTCCGTTTCTTCTAGAAATCAATATCATTCCAAAGAGTTCATACATAGAAATGTGTTAATGTACCTCAAAAACACTACGACGGCTGAATTACTTGTGTCCGCAGAGTTTGCACTCTGAAGGTTCATGTTAGTAGTTGTGGGTGTTGCTAAATGCATCATTTTGTCGGTCAAATATCGTACCACGGGCTAGTCAATACCATACTTTCTTTGTTTCTTGAAATGAACACATGCACCAAACTAAAAACTATACTCCCAAAGAAAAGACAAAAAGCTCTCTGATGGTAGATTAGCCACTTCTAATTTTACAAGGAGAAAGTTCAATTCAGACTTTCAGTGTAAGTGAATTGAACACGCAACCCTATTCCGAGAAAGCACATTTTTGGCGTGGGTTTCTCCATATATTCACAACCATCAGAACATACTAAATAAATATGAGAGTAACATCGTACAATATTTATGTAGCCTCATGCACGTTTTAGCACCTTGTTCTTTGCAAGTCCCAAAATCTTAAGTAATTTGAAGTTCAGTAAACGTTTATGTGAATTTCGCATAGGAGAAACGAGTCATGCGATTTCCGCCAAATACTACCTGACTTAAAAAATGTGTCGAGGAAAACTCTGTACAGTATCCGCTATAAGTTTATCCTTTAGTCATGAACAAGCACAAAAAGTTCGCATTATTATTATGAAGCCAAATAAAATTTCGTGATAGGAGAGTAAAATAATATTGGTGGAAAGGAAAACTTTTTCTTCCACGTGCAACCTTGAAAGGCGAGCATGAGAAAAAGGAAAGCGGAATTGTCTGAGGGCATGGTGTATATATGTGCGGACAATCTTTTAGCAAAATCCCACGAAAATGCATATACATAATACACTAAAGGATTAATATAATTTACTTCTGTTCATATGTCTATGTTCTACTAATTTATTGAGCTACAATAAATACAAAGACGATTTATAGACATTTAATGGTTATGAAAAATCGATTGTCACCAATAATTAATAGTTCAGGGACTGTGCTAATAAACACATAATTTTTTGGAATAATAATGTGCTATGACTTTTATGCCAGCTTTACTTTATTGCAAGTAAAAACTTGATGTAGGAATATTAAACATATACATCAGTAATATCTGGCATGACTATTTAACCTTGATATCAGTTTCTAAATTGTCCTCTTCAAGAAATAAGATGCAATGTATTATATAATACACAGAATATCTATGTTTCAATGAAAATTGTCAATGAGGATATTGCATGGTATTTGAAGATGACTCATGAGCTGAGAATGAATGGGAAACGGCAACTGAATATTTTCTTAAATCTAAATTGTGTACTCAACACACAGTCATAATGTAAGTCGCAAACTCAAATGACGTAAGTAAACAGCTTCATTCATTACAACGACAAAGTGTTATGCGACCAGCTGAAGGGTTAAGAATGAAAGTATTGTACACGATAGCCTGCTTATGGTTCCTCATGGTGCAATTCAAATTCTCCTTCAGTTCTCATGTTCAAAAACATCCACGTTGAATATAAATTATGCTGGTATATCGCGAGGATACATATATATATATAGTTTATATACTATGCATTGCACATGAATGGGTACAAAGGGGTAAGCCAAATACATATATCCAGAGAAAGTTGGCAGGAAACGAGCCCTAATTATCTGCTTTGGTTATCAATGGCTGCATTATTAACGTGTATTAAAACCACATCGTTTATAGGAGACAACAAGCCAAAAAAAAGTACGACATTGCTTGTTTTATGATGATACCCTTTCCACCAACATACACTTGATGTATGTTGTGTACGTACACATTAGTGGTAGTCTACACACGAACATGTAGACAAAGTTGTGAGCACCAGAACTTTTGATTTTGAAAATGATATATAAGAACGTTTGAGCATACAATACTTATTATACAAAGTCATATATATATTAAGTCTTACAATCGCCAATTTGGATACCATACGAGTACTTACGAGTTGGTATACGGGTGAGTTTGCATTGCTTGTGACAATGAGCTTTCAACTACTTCACGACGATGCGATGAGTGACTGACACGTATTGATTTATTAATGATGTCGCAATAGGGTTTTCTGAAATAAAAATAGACTCTTAGCCAGCTCCACCTCCGTTTGTCATAATACATAATAGTAATTGATGAGCTAACCAGCCAGGTATGCAATAACGTGTTTCCTGGATGGGTCCCAAACTGAAGCGTACATGTGCTCTATCCGAAGGTCCTATCCTATTCTTAATGAATCCCCTGTGTGTAATATTAATTCTAGTGAATGAGTGTGGAAATCGTCTAGTGTGTGTACATTACATTCATAAATTGCAATGTCTTTTCTTTCGCTTTCTTTCAATCATTCTCCAAACTCGTGCAAAAAGTTACAAAAACATTTATGTATGTTATCAACCCTTAAAAATAATGGATGTACATATATGCAACTCAGAGAATAAATATAATCTAACGGTTTGGACACTAGAATGACCTTTTCACCTCCAAACATGCTCATTCATTTAATGACATCTTGTCTCCACGTGGAAACAAGAACTTTTGCTTACAAATGAGGATTTGTAGATTTTCAGAAATCAACCAATTTGATGGAGCTCACAAATACTTGCATACATACATACTTCTTAAGCTGCTAAATAGAATTGGTATAAGCTGCAAAGGTAGCAAGCAAACTGCGATCTAAATCTCGCCCACGTAACGTTATCTATTCTTAATCTGACTTGATAATATATGTATTACTGAATGCTGACATTTAAAATTTATAGCCAACAAAAACAAAGTACAGGTAAAATTCTGAGCAAAATTACCTCCCGTTCTCCGTAATCTAAGTTTATAAATAGGCGCCACCCACATGCAACCAAACAAAAAAACACACCTCAAAATAGTTGGGGGAAGCGAATATTGGAAACAGATTTAGATTCTGTTGAACGCAATTCCAAGAAATGAGTGAGCACTAATGTACTATCTATATCGTGTATTTTTGTCATTTTGCACAATGCACCAGTTATGCTAAGAAAGGGGAAAGAAGTTGATCATTAAACCCCAAAAATGGTTCTTACAGTGTTAGTCAATCGGGAAATGAGTACATGTTTGAGTGCGAGCTACTACATACATATATATTTTTTGCCAAGTTATAGAACCGAGTATCACTCAAGACTTAGAAGTAAAACGTTTTCATCATATACATTTATATATCTAACGGGAAGAGATAGCATGTGTGCATTAGAAATGATTTCAAGTTCTCTGTGTCCATGCACCGAATAGAGATTCAGATTCTGCACACAACAGAAACTATGGAGTAGTGTTCAGCAGCACAACATTTACCATTCTTGTTGGTGATGATGTAGTAAAGTTGTAAAAAGGGCTCTACTATAAATAGAACTTGTTAAGCGTTTATTTTCAGCTTGTATTCCCATCATCTCGTCCCAAGCCTGTACCACTGCTGTATACATTAGTACAGTTTGGTTGAGCTTTCTTTCTTTTTATTATTAAAACAGTGCACAAGTTATATAGTATCATCTTTTCCTCCAAAATGAAGTCAGAGAGCTGAGTAACATCATGTTGTGTGTACAAGAAAAGTCTTTTGTATAAAGTACTCCAGAAATAGTATTAGTAACTTATGTATAATACGTTTTCTGTGTAAAAGACAATTTTGTGCAATCTTCCCATTTGTACAGGAATAGCATTATATGCTTACATCAGTAGCAAACCAATCATAAGGTTACTGCTGCTGTTGGTGGCATATGATATCTCAGAATAGAAAATAGAAATGGGGGCCTGCCTCTGCCTGCATATGCTACAGATAATGAACGACACGAAAAAGGAAAAAAGAACGGATGAGATTGCCATTTCACGATCGTCTTCTTCAAAGCATTTATAGTTTACCAGATATAAAATTGTGGTGAATATAAGAAACTCTTAGCGTATATATAAACTATATACCAATCCTGTCGTGTTACGACCGACCGTGTTCTAAAAGTAGAACAGAAAGTGGGATCAGCCCATCTTGCAACAGTGTGCAAAAACCTTTCGGAGCGTTGCATTATTATTATTACTCTTGGAACTTGGTTTGACTTGATATGTAATATTTAGTATGTGTACACATCCTAGTAGCACACAATATGTGGACAAGAATAGTAAGTTGGTATAACAGGAAATTTTGTGTTGTCCTCACTGTGCTTTCTTCGTAGTGAGTGAGTATTTTTTTGTGCGAGTTAGAGAGAAGAGGCAAATGTTGTTGGAAAACCTAAGCCATTATCCTAGGCTCACTCTCACCGTGCTTTTTGGACTTGTCCTTCTTCTCACTCTTGTTTGCGGAGTAGTTTTTTGCCATACACATGCCAGATTTTGCGCTGTTTTCACGGTTTCGGAGAATTTCGGCTTCATGGAACTTTATCTTAAACAAAACTACGAGGTAATATGTTTACCTCCAACATCTTAGTTTTTGTACATTTACCAGAGTTGTTGGATCCATATAGATCCTTATGATGATGGAGGCATTTATTTTACATACAACATATTATTGAAATGCCTTTAAATTTGAAAGTTTCTCTTATGCTCTCCTTTATTATACAACTTTTTTGATGCTACTACAATGCAATTAGTGTGCTTCATATAAACAAATACCCCGATTTGATACACGTTAACTCGAAACAGAAGAAACCCTAACTCATAATTGCAAAGTCACATTCGCAAAAAAAAGACTTTGCCATCGGAAATTATGCACACTATTTGATGGAAAGTACATACATTTTCCGTAGTATAAGCCTAGAAATAAATTTTTATGCATACAAGAGAGCGCGAATGTAAGCATCTGTCATCTTCAAAGGGAATACATTATAGCTTCCCTTGACATTTCTTTACATGCTTCGTTGGAATCGTCAACTGAGATATACTTTCCGTGATACGTGGCTGCATGGCCTTCTTATGACAGCTATACTTACATTATGGCCACCTATTTTTAGCATCAAGTTTATATCTTCGCGTACAATTACTCTGATGTGTACATATGAGAATCTTGGTCTAGTAATCTGCAATTTCCACCAGGTAAAAATTTCGATAAAACATGTAAATATATTAATGCTGAAATATTGTATTCTACAAGAAATGAACAATAGTACACAATAATTCTATTTAACTGTGTGTTTGGAATGATTTTATATCACAGGTTGCGAATCATTAACGTTCAGAGAGTGAAAGCATCATTGATAAATTAAACAAGACAGACAGTCCATGAATGGAATGAAGTGGTCAATAAAAATAGTCTTTGATACTAAATAAGTAACGTTCAATGAGTTTATATCTCCGTTATCATTTGTCTGAAAGGTTATAGTAGCAAACCACGAGTAGTATTGTATGCAATCACGAATAATATAGGAATTAGGATTGTACGCCAAGCCATGCCATTTTACATACATAAAGTGCAACTCCTACTAGTCAATGAGTTGAAAAGATTTCATCAATTATGTCCAATGCACCTGGATCGGAACATGCAATTTAGATTGGGGTAATGATACATTTGAACGAAATGCCATTTATAGCTAGCGATACAAAAAATACTACATAAATAAGTTTCTGTATGTCTAACAATTGTAACAACACGAGGTTTGATTATGCTTGGATCTGTAATATTGTTATGTTTTAAATTATTTTGTACTGATATATTGCAATTTTAATGATTCTAAGTATATTCTAAGTATAGTATGTCGGTCCGAGTACTTTCTCATTTACGAATTATTCATTTGATTGAGTATTTGAGAAATGTAATGAGTAGAGAAAGAAGTAAAGTCCACATGTCTCGTAAATGGTTCACCTGAATTTTTGGGAACAGCGGAAACGTATTGACTGACTTGTGACACGATGGGGTTTTTGGTACGAGGGGTGGCATGGTTTATATAAAAAATACTTCCAGCAGTACATTTGGAATCCAAAATGTACTAAAAGTTCTTTGAAACTTTGAACCGTTAAAAATAGAATCAGAAAGTTATTTTCGTATGAATACAAACTTCCGATTCTTACTCCCATTCACTCACAAAACTGAAGTTATTTTGTACTGACGCTCCGCTTGCAAGCTACATGTTTACTTAACTTTTACACAGTGTTACCACCACATGAACAAAAATTACGGCTCACACACGTAGTCAACGGTGAAAGGAAGTGAGCGCAGCCTAGACTATATAATATATAAGCACATTTTTCAATTGCCATCATCTTAAGCATTAAACTTATTTTATTCTGTTTTATCTCAGGTATGCATCCTGTAAAAATAGGACCATTTGAACTCATTTACTTTCAAACTGACTGTTTAGTGAACTGCATATGTGAATGTAGTACCATGCTACTGTGTAATACTAGAGTTTCTCGAACAAACATTAATTAGAATACTTACATAGATTGTAGTTGTAGGTATCATCTTCATTATTTTTATCATTCAACATTTTTTGGTGCCTGATATTCAAGTCCGAGGAAACGATTCAATAGAAGTTTATTCCTAGAAGGTGTGTAAAAGTATCTATTATCCATTTTGACGTTTGACTTGTACCAATACTTTTAACAAGCCATACAGTAAACCTTGAAAGGCTCGTTTGAACGGAAATAAAAATGGAAACCAATATCCCATCTGGTGATTGTACTAATTGTATTTGCCAAAAAATGGTTTCTATCTATTTGTGTACATTTCATGGGAAACGCAAGGAAAAACTCTTGAAATTAGAGTTCCCCGTTTTATTATAATATTAGTCGGTGTGATCTATTTAAAACACGATAATACCAGCCAAAAAAACCAGTGATGAGTGGTGCTGTTTTTGTTCTCTGATAAGAATAATTCTTGGCTTATCTATATAACTTTTTCTGACGTGCTTTTTATTAAGCTAATTGAGATCAAGCTCATCATTTGTGTTTGGAAAAGTACTGATTGTGAGTTCATAACGAAAACCATTAAATACACACCGTGCACCTCCTCGTTTTTTGTAGAAGATATCATTACAGATTCAATATCACAGTTCACCTGTATGATGTGCGGTGCACGTTTTTTTACACCCATAAGTAACACAAATTATTCCATGCATTCTATATTTGCCTGATGTGTTTGTACATAGCAGATTCATGTGGTGTGTATGGTATACGATTGTGAAAGATGACATTAAAAAACAAATAATTTAAGTTGTTGAGCACTCCAGCATGTGAGTTCATGTGACTGTGACTGGTGTTACCGATATTGGTAATGTGCTTACAGTTTTTTATGAGTAGGATGTCCTTGGGATAGTATTTCATTACGTGAATTCAATTCAACATTTGCTGATGAAGCAAGGTGCTGCCTCAACAGATTCATTGTTATTCAAATTACTCACAACATTGTTTAAATTCCAGTCTATTTACTCCTGTCAATGTTTTGCATAGCGAGAACAGCTTGTTTTACGGGAAATTGGAATTGCAAATCAAAAAATCAAGTTCCTTAAATGCATATCGCATCCACATGTATTATGGTGTGTACTCATATATACGCATTCGTGTTCTATCTCGCTTAATAAATTCTAAGACTTCTTAATTACTTAGTGTTCAAAGTTGTTCAGTTCAAGTTTACTTATGCATCTAAATTAGCATTTTCACATGAAAATCATACTGTTGTACCAAACAAAACGTGAAACCTCCGTTTTGAAAGGAAAGTTTAACTACAAATTTGCTGATGAGACTAATTTTTAGACATTCTCCAAATTACAGGATTCATCATTTGAAGTTTTGTAGTAAGTTCTCATCCAAAATAAAAACTAAATACTTTTGCACCTTTAGCCTTACACTTTGTTTTCGTACATATATGATTTAACTATACATCTGTGTTTGGAGAGGCGCAATTGGCGCATGATGTCGAGCATTTGGTTTCATAAACATCATCATTAGCTAACTACTAACTTTATACAAGTATATTAACGTACAACTGTGACTGAATGACAAACACTCATACCTGTGTACAAAACAAAAAAAGTATGATCTCACTGAATCTCATAGTTAACAGCTTTGGCGAAAGAAGGAAACACTATACTATGTCTATTAAAGTTCTAGTTTCAAAAGTTGACACCAATCGTTAGTTACATAATATGAACACATATGAACTACTGTATCCGAAAAAAAAGTTAGTATGCATACATTCTGTAAGTACTAAAACAGTATTACATGACTCCCTACATTGGCTGGCACTCTGCATGTCACTTATCACTATTCAATTTTCGTGCTTGCATATATGTATCTTAACGTCACCTTGGAATGCTTTTGGAATATCCTCAGCTGTAATGCTAATTCATTAGTCGTTCAGGAATCAACATCCCAAATAACGATGCTTTCTGACATGACATGCTTCTCCAATAGCGATTCATCTTTAAAGTAGATGCTTACGTTACTATGTACTATATAAGTGTTATGGAAGGTGTCATTATGACCCTGAAATCTTCCTTGTCTTTCGTCTCTTTGCTGTGCAGTTAAGCGTTATATAGCCCAGCTATATATAAACTAAGTTTTCCGACGTGTATTAAGATGGGCCAGTTTTCAAAGTCTCTACTTTTGCAGTTTAAAATCCATATTGATATGTGTAAGTACATTTTTGTGTGCATTTCATGCATTCACAAGCAGGGATGTGGTACGTACGTACTATTTTTTGCTGAGGGCTAGTAGCCAAAAACAGAGTATAACGTATAACAACTTGAGCAATAATCCTTTTGCACATTTCAATCTCATGGACACAGTATTTATTTTTTATGCTCGTTTTACCTCTCAAGCAGAAGCAGCCAATATGTCTTGTAAGAAGTGCAATAGAGAATCTTTGTAGATTTTAAGTGTGATGACGGCAAATAAGAAACTAGTTTTCAGCTAGTACTACCACATTTCATTTGCTTCCAGTTTGTAAAACTATTTTCTCTAGATAGATACTTGGAATCAGCATGAACGATATATCGTACAGACGTACACCATCTTGTACCAACAAATATTATATTTATATATTAGTAGATCTTGCATACTTTTATGGTTAGTGGGATAAACATCGTCACCAATATACACACATCTAACGTCATAGTCATCATCATCATGATCATCATTTCGTTTTTAGAATAGAATAGGTTTTGCTTTGCCATTCACAACCAAAGATTAAAATCTTGATATGTATTGAAATGTACGAGGGGAAAAATCTAATCATTTCTCATTTCAAACAGTTGCTGTTATAATATCTGTTTTAGCCGACGATAGCTGCACGCTAAACAAAATTTACACTTTAAAACTATACCTATTCGGCATGAGGTAAAAAATTCCTTTGCTTCACAAAGTCAGTTCCATTTTGGTTTGAATAATATTTAGTTATAACCTCACTCAAGTGTCACATGATTTAACGTTGATTTTAAATCAAGTTCTCTTATCTGAACCACAAAAAACTAAACTGCTGTGGTAGAACTGGAAAGTAAAGGCAATAATAAATATTATAGTACGTGAGACTTTATTCATCTGTTATAGCTAATCATAATCATATATTCCATGCAGAAACAAGTGATGAAGCATGAGTTTGACTAAAGAACGTGAAACGGCACAGTGTTGAAAATATAGTCTAGTGTAGACATGTTGTGCAACACATACCCATGAAAATACATTTTGTGGTGTACAGCAGCAGGATCCTTCGTAGAAGGAATGAAGTATTACAGTTTTTTTTTGTAATAATTGAATACAGTGTGGTTTTGATCATCATCGTAAGCTTTGCTCTGTACCAGACCATGTGACAAACTTATTGCAAGTTTGTGTGCATACTATTAGGTAAACTTTCAGTTTTATGTAGTGCGTAAGCATTCAATGTACACAGTGCAGTACAGTTGCTTGCTTGCATCATATCTATAATTAATTAATATTTAAACTTATTGTGGTCCAGTTCCAAGTTTGCCCATCAATTTTGTTGAGACTTGGTGTATCGGCATGTGTATTGCACTGGTCCTTTTCGACCATGTTAGCCAAGTGAAGATGGACAAAAATCTTTTATAAATTCCTAAGATGTACATATTATTATGATACATGTAGTAGCTTTACTGGTTCTGTGACAGTGTCCTAAAATTGATATTTAGAAGAGAAAAAAAACAAATTTCCAGGCATGTTTGTGTTCCTTTGTATTGCTGATGATATCTCATTTTCAGTGCAAGTGCCGTTGTTAGTGCAGCAAATCAATGCTATATAAAACTATGTGTATCGGTACGTTATGATAACTAGGTGATTGAAACAGAACTTGCCAATTTAATTGTTTCTGAGCGCTATCATCAACATACAATTCGTGGAAATGTAAATATCCAGTTAGCTGTTGTGGTTTGCTTATTCTTAGCAAAAGAGAAAATCAATTTCTTAACTAAAATATAAAGGAATGGTGAATGTTGAAATCGAATAATGTGGTTAACTTTGTTGAGGAATGTATATCAACTGCGCAGAGAGTGGGCAACGAATGTGGCCAACATTCAGCATGCGAGTTCCTAGTACATAGTAGCTGTTGGTTGTAGTAGTAGTCTGTGTTGTGTTGCATTCATGACTTCCACAACAGTCTTATGGGATACACTACCTACCGCCTACATGTTGCTTAAAAGTGATTGAGTTGAGTTGTTGTTAAAGATTATTACGTCCAGAATATGACAAAATTCAATATATTCTCCTCCCACTACTTCAGTCCAGTCATTTTCCCTTACAGTTCTTCTTGCAAAGCTGTGTGGAGTAAACAACGTGTGTTTTACAGAGACCATGTACTTGTTTTACTCTCCGTAATATAATGGTGCTTTTACGTTGCTGTCTCAAATCAGAGTCTAGATTTTAAGGATTGTTTAATGGATTTCTAGCTTTGAAGTCATGAGCCTCTGTTTTCTGTTTCGTGTTACTATATTACTTCTGATAGCTATTTAGAAAAGTGATTCTGTCTGTATTCTGTCTTGTTGTCGTCCTCTAAATAAGTGCTTTTCATTTTTCATTAAATTCAGGAAAAATACTTAGTTTTCCGTTTGTGTCAATCTTTATAAAAACTGGCAGATTTATTGTTTTCCGTCTCTGATGGAACTGGCATGGAAGTGATGCTTTCAGGAAAGACTGTAGTCACAATATTGCTTCAGGAGAAAAGTTTCAGATTCCATATATACAAGCAGATTGATTTGTATTGTTATGGAGCAAGTTGCAAACATATTTCTGACGAAACAGAACACATCTTAGGATATCATATCATTTAAGGACATCTTTTAAAGTTGTCTGAAAACGCTCCAAAATACTTTATTATATATATTTATGAGTTGGATTTGTATCGGTCGATATCATAGGAGGTTATACGAGTATCTCCAAGAACGTATCTTATTCCCCCAGTAAACGAAACAAAGTGTTGTGCGTTATTAATTTCGAGCTTTTTGTGAATGTGGTTTGATGTATTAAAATGATAAGTTACAAGACAGTCATTTAGAACGAAAATTAACAATAAACAGCCTTTTCTCAGCTGTGAGTAGAAGCATTCATTTTTCCGTTGTGGATTGAGGTAATCTTGGTACATTCAATCAAATCTGGCCAAGTTTTTACGTATCTTTGTACGGAATAGCAGGTAGTATAATATATGCATGTACACATACAAGTTGCGCTGTAATATTAGAATGGTGAGTGAGCGTGCATTAACGTGGATCAATTTTAGTTCTGTGTACGTTAAGTGCTTTGGCGTGTCGGGCCTTCTTGAGTTCTTGCGTCAGTTAACATAATATTCATACAAAACCATCGTCATCATCATCATCAGGATATTGTGTATTATCACATTAGTACTTTTGCCTGCTGCTACTATGTTGTCACATCTTTTGTAAATGTAGTTTTGTGTTGTGTTGATGTGTTTGGACTCCTCACTATAAAGCTTCGTTTGGAATCTGCCTGGTGATGATCAGTTTTATCTGGTTTGGAGACTCGCATCACATTACCGTCAACATTGCCACACTAATATTTGCCCCAAGTTGCTGATAATGTATGAAGGAATACAGAATAAACTTAACTTCAACACTATTAGTTCCATGCTAACAGAATATGATATGATGAGGGAGTTTGTATGGATGCTCATCAAAACAACATGAGTAGAAAGCATATTAGAGACTACACACGATGTTTAAAATGCAGCAGCAAACAAGTTACTTTTGTGTGTAATGATTCACAGTATATACTAGTTTGTTCGTGATTTAAACCTACACACAATCAGTTCGTGAAAGGAATTTTAAGATTGCATGGGACCCGTTGAATTCTGAACATCTTTACAGGAAACAATCATTGAGAAATAAATGTTATATTTGAAAGTGTAGATGAGGCTGGTCGATAAACAATAATTTTATTAGATAATAACTATTGGTTCAGTAAAATCAATTAAAATGATTCTGTCATCGTAAAGTGGATAGAATTTATCTCGTTGACTGGATGCAAATAGAAATACACCGCGTTGATCTTCTTTATCAGTAGTTTTGGAACTTAATAATTAAATAATAATACTGAATGAGGATCGAAAAGGACTTTAACATTATGATGAGGCAAATCCCTCACTCTCTAATTGGTCGAGATTTAGGTGGGTTCACTTTTTTGTAGTAAAATGTTATTTTTTTTACTAATTTGATGCATATATAGCATTGAATTATATAATACATGCTTGCCTACTACATCAAAACGAGTATACAATGATAATATGATGGTGACTCAGTTTCAGTTATAAGCTGTGCATTATGTAGTAGTATGATAAACTGCATTCAGTGTACGCATGTAAGTATGTAATAATATTCTCAAACTCTGAAGTAGAGAAGTGGTTGGTATAAACCAACAAGTTTGAGATTTCTGAAATAAGCATAGCATGAGCACTGGGTTATATGATATATTATGTAATGCAGGAATTAGGTTCGGCAACTTTGTAAGGACCAAGATATGTACAAACTCTCTTCAAAATTCAAAATATGACCACGCTGTGTAATGCTATCATTATTGTATTTTTATATCCAAGGAACTTTTATCCAACTTTGATATTGAAAAAGTGATACGTTATCATCGAATCGTAAGAAAGATCAATCCAACTTTACGAATTCGGTAATTGAAATGCGTAATTTTAAGTGACAAAAATAATTTTTAACATGTCCATCGCTCACACAGACACTGACAGCAAAGTGACTTGCCTAAAGAGGTTGCTTACACCAACGGTACATAATAATAATATATCATAATATATGCTATCAAGAGTCGTAGGTTCATTGACAGCGCATGGAAATGTGCTTGAATTCATACTAATTTATTCAGTGGAAAATTCCATTCATATGAAACGATAATGCGGTACGATGTACGGCGACTCCCTGGAACTTAGTTGTGTGTAACTTCTTTGCTTTGCGGTACAGAACAAAAAACGCATTCTCAAATGTGACTTTTGAAGTATTTCCTTTTCAATTGAATGTAAAATTTGCACCATAAAAGGTGATTTAAGTTAAAAGGCGTGGTGGCAATGGAGAACACTTACATGTTAGGTTCATGTAAAGCAGACAAAGTGGATTCTATTGTATTTAAACACCGTGACGTATGAGATACGATTGGTTTAACTATTTTAGCGTGCATGGTTGCACGTAACACAATCGCTTTTTTCCAGTGGATCACATTAGAGAAAGCTATTATTGATCATCATCCTTCCTTACATGCATGCGTAGATATCTACGCTCAAATTTTTAACTATGCATATGTAACCAAAGGATATATTATGTAAGCTCACTGGATCTTGAATTACCTTTTGGTAACTTTCTATTTTGGTTTCAGCTGCTTACGACTGTACGTCATTGCATGTCATGATTTCCAGCTTCGTGAATTACTGTTTCTAATAATATCTCCTCTAAAAATAAGACAGTTGGAAATGTATTCCGACAAATACATTGTTTTGAGCATTCCTATTACATTTACAAGGTTTCTGCGATGATGAAAGTTGAAATACCTTTTCATGATTAGATTTGCTGATTGATAACAATGTATATTTGCTTACGTATAAAATTTGAGAATCAGAATGATCAAGGCTTGATCATCAAGCTATAGTATGACATTCATATTCATTGAAAACCTGTCCAAAAATAGAATTCCGAAAATCATCATTCATGATATCATTTACATGACCAAATAATTTTTGGAGCTTTTCACTTGATAGGTTTGTTTTTTGTTTGACTTGTTTTCTTTGAATCATGTAAGATGAACATAAAGAGATGAGATAATAAACTAAATGTATTCTTGTTCTATACAATTGCTATTGAAATGAAATTTGATAAGCCATTACTCTCTTAGAACGCTGCAATCATGAAGTATCAGCATTACTATGCTTGTTTGTGCGTATTCGCTATATAATAATGAAACACAGAATTGGAAAGGTTGATTCCTATGTTTACTTTGGGATAAGATAATAAATTCATGATTCGAAAAATGTTAAATTGTCAACCAAATTAATTCATTAGTTTACAATGATCATGTTTGAATAAGAATGAATGAATAAGGTATTTACTTGGAGTTTTAAAAAATTTATACTGAATTACGATGATTCAAAGTTTAAATTTGGTTGATACAGCCACCCACTTTCCCATCAAAACAATAATTGCATTATGTTAGAGGGCAGCCCTATCATCCGTATAATAGCAGTGCTGTATATAGCATAATACTATAATTACTGGCACCGTCATACACTGAGAATGATATCATTGCAGCAACATTTGCACCCACGTAAAACATTCAACCATGAAATAATATTCTACAACTTTGATACTATATTAACTCTGTTAGTTTATTTGATGGCACGGCAGGAATTTACAAGCTTAGAGCCTTCCTGAAAATCCAAAGTCCACAGCTATACCAATATAAAAGCACTATCAATGCACGATGCCTGGGGCTGACTGGGTATTATCGGAGCTGTATGGCATGGGAAACGGGAATCAGTGGATCTATGGATTCACAATCACATCATAAGCCTGGCACCTTCAGAATGTTTGAGAATATGCAGTATTTGTGTCTGCATGATCCGATTTCTCTTCGTCACAGCAAGAAGGTGTAAATGACAGATATAGCGTCAGCTTTTACCAGTGTAATTATAACGCAACTACTGGAAGCGTTTTAGTGTATTGGTGGGGTTTTTTCAACCCACTGACGACGATGATGTCTTGTTGTGCTAGTCTTTCGAAATTATAGTTAGCTGTCTATGAAATTCGGAGGATATATAGAATAGTGTGAGAATCCACTAGTAAGTAAATTAGGCACTGCCAGACATGACTATTTCTTGTCTAGGCATATATGATCTCATTGGATTTTCCTGACTATTAGATAAAACAGTGCCAAGATGGTTACAATTTGCATTGAAACTATCAACATCAACTATAGGACAACATTCACAGCTGGGCTTCCACTCACGGAACTCCTGGTTGTTAAAACACAATTTCATATCCGAAGGTTCAGAATCAAAAAGGTTGGACCAACGCACTATTTCATATAGAAAATTATTTTCCTGTGGCGATATTATCATTGAAAAATAAAGTGTGTATTCATTATTCATTTAGTTTGTAGTAAAAGTGCCAGCTTGTATTAATTATTTACTTGCTTACAAAGATTATACTTCTGACCGAAACTGCCAATACTTGTTCATGTCACATAAATTTCATAAATTTTTTAACAGAGGGCGAGGGGTCAACTGTGTTTTCATACTTTGTTTTGCAGAAGGCAGAAAGTACATGGCAGAGAAGTATTTCTGGGAGTGTTAATATAGGAGAGGTTTCATGTAAGTGGAAAGCCTACCACTTACACTAGAAATATGTAAATTAAGAAGTGAGTTGTGTGGGTACTATTTATTGACACATATTACCACCATAAGCATGATTCAAGGTTATGTATAGTGACGTGAGTACAATTTTGCTTCGAGGAATAATAAATTATAGCATTCTATTTTTGCGATCGTAAAAGCTCAAGAATTTTGCTCTAGTACTTACTACCTGAAGGGCATGGGATGTTATGTCACTATATAGTCCTTTGTGGTTGATCCAGAAATAAAACCTTTCTGCTGACTAGGGTAAAAATCTCAAATATTGAATATGATCCCGTGCAGAGTTACACAATAAGCATGGGGGAACGATATTCGTTTCTGCTAAAAGTAGCGTGTAATTGAGTCTCACAAAGGAAATGCTTTTACTTAGCCACAGTATGCTTTTGATTTCTTGTTTCTAAATTTAGGACCCCTATTAGCTTTTGGAGGCGCTTGACCTCAAAAGTAACTCGGACATTCCATGGAGGTCTATAAAATTGGCCATTTTTTATGACTTTTTATTCACCATCATGCATTTCATGCGTAAATCGAGAAGTTGATAAAGCTGGACGAAAATAACCTCATATAAGCAAATGTATAAAGAAATCGAGTCCATACTTACTTCCGGTGAAAGCAGCTACCTGTGAATAAAAAAAAGTAAATGCTCCAAAAAATACAATTCCTAGCAAGAAAGTTATTTAGTCGTTCCGTGACGTTGAAAGAGAGCACAGGTTAAAATAAAATTGGAGACGAGAACTTATTATTCACATTAAGTAGAACCTGAGGCAAATTAGACATCCATTGAAATTAATAAAGCATGGATAACAGTCTGCATGAGCAACCTCAACCGTCTTCATCAATTAAAATTAGTAATTTTATCGATACTATTTAATTATTCTTTGTGAGTTGTAACTTTGAAGTTACAGGCTTAAACACTATAGTTAATGACGATTTTATAATCATTGGGGAAGCCAAAAAAATATATTCAACTGGCTCAAATTTATTTTATGTTTTATTTTATTCAAATTTGTGGAAGTTTCACTTTACTTACTTACAGATACCAAAGTCATAAAAATTGATAGTTATAAAGTCGACCACCTTTAAGAAGAAATACACGTCCTTTCCAGACACTTTGGTTGTAGGTTCCGTACAGTTAGTTTTGGTTCTTTGTTCTATATATAAAAAAAAATAAGTTTTGACTCGTTCTTTTTATTTAAAGGGCTTTATGTATAATATATTTATTCTATAGACACTGCAAAATTTGCAAACAAAAGTAACAATCGGATAGAAGAGCAGTAAAAATGTGGTTTGAGTAGAGTAGTATAAGCTCCATCATAATTAAATTAAGACACACTTCTCTATTAGCTTTACTTGTTAAGGCTGCGTAGCGTACGTGACCATAATGGTTTATGGTTATATTTATACCTGGCTATCTTGTTATCTTTTTTTATCAACTCTATACATACTATCCTCACAAAAACTCAAGGTTATCATCATATATATCTTTCGGTGGATTGGGTACTTTACAACATGCTTATATTGCAACAGTCGCTTCAAGTTCATCAGTTTGTAAAGAACTATAGGTTTTAGCTTGGAAAACACAAACATGCTAAATTAATGATTTCATTGATTGATCAATACCGCATTAAACCGCAGTTCCGAAACTGAACTCTGTTTTTTCTTTGCTTGGAATTCACATGGAAAAATATTTATTATGATTCCAGAAATAAGAGGTGAGTCAGAGTCGGGCAGTGGCCCAGTCCTTCTTCGGAGAATTCCAGTTGTTAGTGAAGTCAACGGCGCTCCAGGATCGACTCCTGCAAACGGCGTAATTCCTTCAGATCTCGCAATGATGGAGCCACTTCTTCAGGATCAAGCGTTCCAACAACAAATACTTCAGGTAAGCCGTTATAAGTTTTTTGTTTTTGTAAATAATGTTGTTACATACAGCTCTTTAGCAAATCTGTGTATACATATTTTCCCTACATAATGAACGAACTATTTTATTCTTGTATCTCATTTTATTTAGCTGAAGCAGGAACAGGAGCTGCAGCATCAAATGCTCCTACAACGATTCCAAGCTCAGCGACAGCAGTTGGTTCAAGCTCATGAAAAGCAGTTACAACAAAGACTGAAGGTAAGACCTCAAGGAGTTTAGCTTTATGTGGTTTATGATTTTGATATTTTAGTAAATAATTCCCTCTTCAATCTCGAACTGTGTATTCTTTCTACCTAACAAGAACTCAAGGATTGCTGTAATGCAAACTGATTGTGTCCAACTGAAAAGCTTGTCATATCCTATATACTATTTGTGACAAATCCTTTTCTAAAAAATTTCAGACGTGATACTCTTGTTTGGAAAGACGATTTAAGTCTACCTACAGCTATCATCGTTTTAACAAGGTTTCTGCCATAAAAATACACATGGAATTTGTACAGCTTTCATTATTATATGCTGTTCCAACAAAGCGTGAAAATGCACGTGCAAGAATATGGCATTCTAAATCAACCGCCTGCACATATTTACATTTTTACTGTAGCTCATAAACTGCAATACAAAGTTCTTACGAATCTTGGTGGTCCTAAAAATAGGAAATGTTTCAAGGTAACTTTCCATAAATTCATGTAAAGTAAATGTTTTTCCCATGTGCCCTCAACAGTAATATTGACGATGAAATGTTTCATAAGTTTCAAACACAGCTACTTAAATTGAGGTTTATGAGTGATCAGCCGTATAGGCACAGTTAAGTACAAATGAGTATTATTATTAGTGTAAAGAAAATTAATGGCAAGATGTTTAACATTGCACAAAATAAAATATCAGCATGAAAAGGGGAGCGAGTTTATATAAAAAGAAGTTTGGTTTTAAAATTCCAAATAAGACGCTAGCAAAACGACAGCATCGCCTCACGATTGACATATTTCTCATCTTTTTTTGAATTACGAATTGTAGTTTAGATACTTCTGAGGAGAGGACTTTTCATTTTTCCCATACCTCTTCTGGGAAACACTCAGTTTAATTGAGTTCCTTAAGATGGAAAATTAATACATGCCCTTATAATTTAGGTACCTTGTTGCATAGAATTGTCAAGAATATAAAATCAAAATCCTCGGAAATAAGTTTTTGTGCCACATTCTTCTTGCTACATCTCGAGTACCGAGTTATACCATATACACAAAGAAAGAATGAAAAATGTACACATACAGAAATATATCTATACTCATCTGTATACGGTGAAAGTATGGGAAATGATGAGCAGACTAAAAAGTATGAAAAATCGATCTGTCTCTGAATTTGTCAAAGTTGGTCAAAGTACTATATGTACACTGATATATCAAGTCTGTGATGAAAACTTTTTAAGAGCATAGAATAGAAAGGCTATAATGTAGCTAGGCGAACTTTTAAGGTTTCATTATAGTTATTGGAACCTCACTAGAAAGTTCTTTCGCTACGCAGAAACTGAATGTAGTATGTAATATTGAATATATATTATGTTATATGTTATGAAAAATCACATGAATATTTTTTCAACATTATTCTTACATCACAAGAACAGTGATAGAGCGATCATAATGTTGATGAAAATTGAGAATCATTAAATCTATCAAGAATAGGTGGAGAATATCAGTCTATATTATAATGCTGTTATATTCTAGTTCCTGCTGTTGTATCAAGATTTAAGTTAATAGGCTACAGAAGCTGAAATATCTGGAAACTATCGTATTTTCTTATTATGTGATGAGAATTTCTGAGAATGTTACTTTTTCTCAGGTCAAGAGGTAGCAAAAACATATTGCTAACCGTTCATTAAAGTAACTAACTTTGTCCTGTAGCTCTCAGCAAGCTTTCACCTAGCTGTAACGATAAAGAGTAATGGGTAATCAGAGATTATGTATTAGCTGCATTCATCGTCTTGCAGCTTATATAATAGTCTTTAGGTAGGATTTCTGTTGGTATGAAACATCAAAGTTCATAGTACTCATTAGATCAAAAGCTAATTTAAGATATTAATTTTCCAATGAGTCAAAGACTTTCACAACTTATGTACTTTCATTAAAATATGCGAGACAGCTTTAATTTAATAAACTGGCTATGAAAGAATATATCAGTCCAGATATCAACTCTATGAGTGTGCGTTCTTTATAAACTCTATTCTGTTTGATCTGTGGAGGATGTTTGTTTTAATGCTTTCTCTTCACGATTGCTGGTTGAAAAAAACTTGCATGAAAACTCTAGATTAATTTGTATGGATCCATTTTTTGAAACTTTGCAACAAAAAAACCCTGACGCTGCGATCATCATGCTTTGGTTTCATGGTCATACGAGCCATTTGTTTGGAGAGTAAATGTAGAGCATGCCAAAAAGCAAATACAAAAACTAATGCTTGCTGCATAGAGTAGAGAAGGAAACGGAAAATATTGTGTCCATATGCAATGATGAGGAAACGAGAACCATGTTGGTATATATGTGTTTGTTTGTGCCACATGCATGCATGTGATTCTTGACATGAAGGATTTTGCTACTATTTTGGGTACGCTTTACCAGCCTCGCACTATTCTGCTGAATTATCGAATGAGGCGAGCTAAGAATAGTG
This sequence comes from Orchesella flavescens, assembly GCA_964034955.1. Taxonomy (NCBI): domain Eukaryota; kingdom Metazoa; phylum Arthropoda; class Collembola; order Entomobryomorpha; family Orchesellidae; genus Orchesella; species Orchesella flavescens. The sequence continues at coordinate 16,522,620 of OZ035955.1, read as the reverse complement.
CGTACCTTTCATTTCAACGTTAATATTTGGTGCTTCCACTTTTCCACAACACAAATAAACTTAAATGTAACGTAGCATACATATATTATTATATTCTTGTGTGTGTACATACCATACATACGTTTAGATTTGGACTGACATATATATAACAACTACAACTAGTCATCTACTTATCGTGCTGTTATCAAGAAAGAAATGTATTTCATGGCGATTGAATGCAAGAAAATGCATAGTACAGCTTGTAGCGTCGGTCAAATGAGTTTGTGTGAATGTTTACACTTTTCACGGTACTTACTGAATAAACTAGATCAGATTTTCGATTGTGTAGGGGATTGTTGTCGTCCTACTACATTTACATAACATATCCTTATCAGAATGCGACTATGGCAATCAGGGAAGTCAGTCAACTCTTACGATGGGTCCACGTAAGGCTCAAGGCTTTCTATGTACATATATGTAAATTGAAGTCTACAGAACTTTGTGGGAAGAATACATTAATTATATCATGTTAATAATCAAGTCTCATTAGACTTTTGTAATTATTTTTTCACCTGAAAAATCATTGATTGGTTGTTCATATGGTTAAGTTTTGATTTTGTCTTTTATGTGGAAAATAAAAGAAAGCCATTTAGATTGCCTTTTGTACTATGCAAAAACTCACTATGGATTTCCCGCTGGCGACATCAAACTTGGCAGAGCTTTCTTTGTGTTTTGAACTATCTTCCACCATTTTCTCCGAATGTCTGAAAAGCTTTTGTTATTCACATAAAAGTGTGGGTTGTCCCGTACAGCTTTTTCCAGTCTGCGATTCAGATATGATTTGCTCTTTTGGATGATGAGATCCGATGAATCATATGTATTACCAGCTTTAATTAGGTAATATAAAGAGAACTTACGTAAATTGTGTGGTATTAAGTATTTAGGTGGAGATTCATATGAATTGAAGATATACGTAGGAGTGAACTGAGCATAAGTTTGCATAATACTATCATCCACTATATCTTTTATGATTTCGTGCATGATGACATTTCCCATTGTCTGGTTTTCCATCATCATAATAACAAATTAATTCCATTCCATCTAGTTCCTGGGAGTAGTATATCGCCCACACACATAGTATTATACATCAAACATGGTTGAAATGTCAAAATTTCTTGTCTCATTATCCTTTCATTCCCTGCGGACGATGAGTTCTTCATTACATTTGCTTTTGTTATTATTATTTCTAGGAATACTGGGAACAAAGAAAGAGGCAAGAAGAAGAAAGGGAGAGATTAGAGGCTATTAGGAAAAAAGAAAAGCATGAGCAGAGTGCAGTTGCTTCATCCGAAGTTAAGCAAAAGTTGCAAGGATTTCTACTCAGCAAAAAGCAAAGGGAACAAGCTGCAGCCAAAGCTGGGGGAGTTCCCATTCCAAACTCTGTCACTTCTGCTGGAGTACCTATAAATGCGGCTAACCCTCCAACTGCAGGTATTTTTTTTACATGACTTCAAAAATGTAGTATAGAATGAGCAGGTATCAAAGTTTTAGCTACAAAGATGTGACACTCTATGTGTCATTAATTGGAGAACTTTTGTCAGATGATGGAGTGCATTTCATTTCACGAAGAATTTCCAAAAATATGTATGCTGTCCTGTGGTTTCTGCTTACTCAAATTTTACACTTTAGCCCTCCAAAGGGTTTTACATAATGCACTTAGGGAATTACTGCCACTTTAATACGAATAATAGATGAGAGGCAGGAAATTTATATATCTTTGCCACTCTAAGCAAGGACACATTTCTCACACGATATTTGTTTGTGGTAACATTTTTGCAGGCTCCGGTCCATTCCAATCACATCCTTACAGAAGACCTCTTCACATAGCCAAATATGAAGAAGATTTTCCACTCAGAAAAACAGGTAAATAGTCCATGTAATTTGTTTGGATATAACCTTTCACGTGTTACTTTCTCCACAAACTTGGTTTATGGAATATATGACATAGTTGGACTAAAACTTCTTTCTACTACAACTTGATCCTTCAGAGACTCAAGAGCTTGTAGGAGAATGTTTACCAAATATGAAGATGCAAAGATTAGACACATTGCATAGAAGTTTTGTGACATGAGAAATTGTGCAAAAGAATTGAATATGACAGAATGAAATAACAAGCTTTTACACGTCGAGAAGGTATATTTTGTGGAGAAACATATCTTTTATGTTTGTGATAATGATAAACGAAGAAACGGATGTTGCTATTGTGTAAACTATATGTAACTTACTTTGTGACTACCCTCCACATTGTGGGATGACTTTGACTGTTTGACGAACTTTTATATGCGATCTGATGACGATTTTTAATTTTAACCATAACATGTAATTGTGAGTGTGTGTGTGATAACCAAATCTGGTGTGTTTATTGTTACTTATGTGTGAATTTTCTGGTTAATTTAATTAATCTCACAGCGTCTGAGCCTAACCTTTTGAAGATGCGATTGAAACAGCGTGTATTGGAACGACGTAGTAGTCCCTTAACAAGAAGGCGAGAGCGCTCATCTTATCTGAAGCGCCGCTCTTACCTTGCAAGTATGAAATTTCAGCTCATACAAAATTTATTTATCTGCTTCATGCTTGCCGTTTTATTTTTTTCTTCCTTTTTGTTTTCCCTCTTTGCGGTGAATGTAGTTTGCCTTGTAAATTTGTAAGCTAAAACAATGTATACTTAAAAAATGAATTTCCACTTTTTTAAAAAAAAAAAAAAAAATAGTGGACGGTGGTGGAAGTGCAGGATCTACACCAGATTCTGGGCCGAACTCGCCTCCTATTAGCTGTGGCATTGCTGGAGGAACACCACATTCCGGTAGTGGTGGAGGTACACCACAACATGATGAGGGAGGAGGAGGGGGAGGCTCACCCTATGGCAATTCAAGTTACGGTCCTACAAACAGTGCAAGTGTGTGCGACCTTACACTTTACAGTAGTCCTTCACTACCAAATATATCACTTGGTAGACCAATTCCTCCGAATTCGGTGAGTTTGCTTCCATACTACACGAGAAAAAGGTTTCTTCACTTGTACATATTAAATGAATCAAGGAACAGCAAGAAGAAATATAGGAATTCTCTAGGTTTCATAACATTTACTTTCATTTTAGGAGAGTAAGTTGGCTGCAGTATCTGAGAATGAGGTTCGTTGTCCTGTTCCACCTACATCAATTATGTCTTCTTCAGGCGTTCCATTATTACGGATGCCCTTTTATGGAGCACCGCATATTCCTATGGACCCAAATGAATTAGAAGCCCTATACAGATCCGGTGGTATCATGGCTTTAGCATCTTATCAAGCACAGGCTACACAAGCAATGAATGCCGCTCATGCACAAGGACAAGAGAATGGAGATGCGGCTCGAATAGGACCGCGCACTATTCATCGGCCACTTGGGAGAACGCAATCAGCTCCACTTCCTCTTGGACATCCTATGCTAATGATGAATAGTGCTGTAGCAGCAGCTCTAAGTCAAGCTCAGCCTCCAAATGGTACTAGTCCTAATGCTATTCCAAATTCTGCAATGATGGGTCAGCCGCCAACGGCACATCAACTATTGCGGCAGCACATTCGACAAACAGTGTTAACCAGAGTTGGGTCAAGAGGTCAAATGATTGGGCCAATGAGTCGAGGGTTGAGTGTTGAAGAAGATTCTGGCGAAGGAGAGATTGACAGTGATGAAGCTTCACTTCCAAATCAGCGTGAATTCGTTAACAAAATGGTACAACAACACATTCATCAGAAACAACAGCAACAAATGCCAGAAAATCTTGCTGTCAACTCTAGCATTCCGAATCCTGTTATGACTGCCGGGTCAGTTTCAGCCATTCCGCAACGGCTTCATCACTCTGCACGACCCTTGAGTCGTGCACTATCAAGTCCCCTTGTTGCTATTGGTCCTAGTTCCCCCCAAGATCCTTCTATGCAGCAAGGCATGTCGAGCAAGCCTGGAGGAACTGGGCTTGCTTTCGATAGCTTGATGTTAAAACATCAGTGTCTATGTGGTGATAACTCACAGCATCCCGAACATCCTGGCAGATTACAAAGTATTTGGGCAAGACTTCAGGTAAGCTGTCACAGTAATTAATTCCAGTACAGTTGCCTGAAACGCATGTGGGTGGGTCACCTCGAAACTCCTCTACAAAACATTTATGTTTTTACCTTCCAAGCGTAGAAACTTGACGCAATTTCATTCATGCGAAAGTTGTATGAAGTGAAAGCAGGACGAAGAAGGGTTAAGTATACAATGTCTGAAATTCGTATGTAATATTTATTTCTCAGGAAACTGGTTTGATCAGCATGTGTGAAAGGATCAGAACGCGTAAAGCAACACTGGAAGAGATTCAGAGCTGTCACAGCGAAGCACATACACTTCTCTTTGGTAATTAGATGTGAAAAGTTGTTTCACTGAAAAACATTTCATTTGATTTGGACACTCATATATCATATCTTTCACATTACAGGAACTAATCCGCTGAGTAGGCAAAGGATGGAACTGAGCAGATTCCCAGAATCTAGTCTACCAATTAAAAGTTTGGTTCGGTTACCTTGCAATGGAATCGGTGTCGACTCAGATACAACTTGGAACGAACTACATACGCCATCTGCAGCTCGTATGTCTGTGGGATGTGTGATTGAACTCGCTCTAAAGTAAGTTTTGTTTTCATGGGAGAGTTGGTCACGTTTATGCTGGCTAGACAAGCATTTAAGTAATTTGTTGGCTGAATATTTTTAGGGTGGCAACCAACGAGCTGCATAATGGTTTCGCTATAGTCAGACCTCCTGGTCATCATGCTGAACCTGTGCAAGCCATGGGTTTTTGTTTCTTTAATTCTGTCGCTATTGCTGCGAGACAACTACGCTCTCGTTTGCAATTGGAAAAGATTCTCATTGTTGACTGGGACATTCATCATGGAAATGGAACGCAGCAAATATTTTACGACGATCCTCACGTTTTATATTTGTCCATACATCGTCACGATGAAGGGAATTTTTTCCCAGGCACTGGAGGACCGACAGAGGTAATTTCTAATTTCTATAATAACTATAGAACTAACTAACTATATTATTAATAATTTTATCATAAATTTACATTGTGATTTTCTTTATTCAATGTTTCTAGTGTGGCATTGAAGATGGTATGGGTTTTACCGTGAATATTCCTTGGAGTGGAGGGCTCAATCCTCCAATGTCGGATGCCGAATATCTGGCTGCTTTCAGAACAGTTGTGCTACCGATTGCCCAGGATTTCCAGCCTGATATTGTTCTTGTGTCATGTGGATTTGATGCGGCTGCAGGTCATCCTGCCCCACTTGGAGGCTATCTAATTTCACCAGCATGCTTTGGATGGATGACCCAGCAACTGATGCAACTTGCCAATGGCAGAGTAAGCGAGTAGCAAAAAGAAATACTTTACTATACAATCTATACATCAATGAGATCCCACTCTTAACGAATTCTTTTTTAAACTTGATTTTTTATTAGATTGTTTTGGCGTTGGAAGGAGGATATGATCTCCCTGCCATATGTGATTCCGCTCAAGAATGTGTAAAAGCTCTTTTGGGTGAACCCTTAACGCCCATTGCTGAGGAAGAACTAATTCGTCCTCCCTCTTCTCCAGCTATTGAAACACTTTTACGAACTGTGGCAATACAAGCTCCACATTGGCCCTGTATAAAGAGATACGTATCTCTAATCACGTGCTCCGCGATAGAAGCAGCATCCACGACGATTTTGGATGGGGGCAAACTTCTCATGAGGGATAGAGTCGAATCTGAAACTGTAACTGCAATGGCCTCCTTATCCATGCATCACGCTGCTGGTAACAGTCACTCTGGTGGGGCTGGACGTTGTGAGGGAGAGACGACTTCAAGGGACATTCCATCCTCATCACCTTCCGCCAACCATTCATCTTCAGCCTCTTCCCGTCGTCGTTCTTCCGACATGAATGAAGACTCATGTGCAGAAGGAATCCATGGAACTAATGAAGAACCAATGGACCAGGATGAGCCGATGAAATAAGAGTGCAGGCACTTTTCTTCATCTTCAGTAATTCAGTCTTTAAATGTTAAAGTATGTACCATATAGTCTGCATGTATTCTGTAGAATACTGTGTCAAACCTTGTATATATTGTGGCAGCACACGGAGAGTGCTGTTACATGATCTGATCTCTGTGTATCAGACGTGCACCGTGTGAAATAGGAATGTTTACTTGTGATGAGTGATTAAAAAATGGTTATTGTAAACTGCATTTTTGTGAGGAACCTTTACCAAAAAATACACACATACTTGTCATCTGACCAAATCTTTCCTGTTGTATTTTAGTAATGATGAATGAACGTATACATTTTAAACATATATATTCTTTAAAAATCATAATTTCTGTTAAGTCAGAAAATGAAAAACTCAAAATTCGCTTACAAACTGACAACTGACGACTTACATCTAGATTTTATGCGATAATAATGAATAAATTCTATATCATAGTACCTTCGATTGTTTGCGCAGGATCGCAACTCGTCATTTTCACTGACCTCAACGTTAAAGATGATAAACGATAATGAAATATTATTATTATATGTACCCTACGAATTCGAAAAGTTGAATATTTATGTGAAATATATACACACTAAATTGTATTGTTGCAACATACGATGTTCGTATGCACCACCAATATCGATTGTAATTTTATGCTCCTTCTTACTCCTGTGGAGATAAAAAAAAGTTTGCAGTTTTAGAGGGAATGTCAATCAATATGATTTAGTAATCCATAGGATATGTTCTCTGTGTAACGTAATTTGGGAACATATACTACAACAAAGATTTGTTTTGTTTTAAAAAAAATTAGTTTAAAATCTGTGCAGAGAAAAATTTACATATATATGCATTTGTGTGGGCGCAAGAAAAAAATCACCTATTAGTTTTTTTTTTGTATGCGAGTGGTTTATTATGGAAACTTTTCCGAGCCCACATTCAACATTAGCTCTTAACGCAGCAAATGAATCAATACAGAAATTTTACATGGAATGAATTTGTTCCCTATCAATATCGTACATTGACTATCAAGAACATAAATTCGCTGCATCGTTTCCAGTAATGTACACGTAACTTGACTTATCAGGCTAGACTACATATTTATATCATATTGCCCCCGAGGTTCAGAAACGAATGTACTTCGCAAACGAGATTTATTACATAAACATCAATCAATTACATTAATGTTACTCCTATATCTATTGAACTTTAATTTTGTACATTCCAATATGATCCCATTGTTCTAAAGTACGATAAACAAGCTAAAATTTTACATGTTATATTTAATGCGCATTTTGGCTTGTTTGACAAGAATCCTGCCATTACAATAATTAATATTCTTTTGATTTTTATTATTGAACTCAGCTTTGTTAGTAGTAGTACGAATTTATGTACACATGATAATATATACCTCATCGATTCAAGCTTTATGGGTATGAGTAACCTGGTATAAATTCATTGTGTAGTAATACATACATGTGGACATGGATTCGTTTTCGAAAAAAATAGAGCTTACCTCAAGTGGGACGTGGGTGGATGATGTAGTAGCAATGTAGCAAAACATGAAATGTTCTGGTCGAAGAGTAGAGGTTTGCTGTTACATTATTATATTAATTCATGTATATTTGTTGCTTGTCATTTTAATTGTAAGATGAATACAGGTCGAGTGTTTTATTGAAGGCTGTTTCAGGCTAAGATTGTTCTGATTTTACTGGGGGAATTGACTTAAGTGTACAAAGCATTGCTAAGACTAAACGTTTTCTTTGTTACATGTTTCTTATATTAAGGACATGGTTGGTCAACTCAAATATTTTGTATATATAAGTATAATACAATTTAAATAAGCGTCAGTGTGGTTAGCGTTCATCACGGTTCTCCATTGCAACAATTTCTCTATCGGTCACTGTGTACACCCATACTTGTGACTTGTGCTCGAAAAAAAATTATCAGTTAGTGTACGAGTATTAGGTTTATAGTACTAATAATAAATGGCAACAACACAGCTTTTATGTAAAGGTCGACTGACGAAATACACGTCCTGCTTTACAGGTAATATGGTTCAACATAATTTTGGTGTTACATTATTGGCTGGGACGGTTTGTAGTAGTGGGTTTTGTTTGTTCAGAGGGGAAATAATTATCTTAAATATACGAGTATAGTTGAGAGAGAAGAAGGCAAGGGTCCAGCAATCTTGGCGTTACCTTACTGATAATCGGGTAAGCAAGAAATGTGTGTAATTTCCAATATTTGATCCTTCACTTTAACATGTGTGTATGTAATTGTATGTGTTATATATATTTACCTGTGTAGTTCAGTGATGTTTCAGTCTCATTTTTTCATTGGGAAATCCTTTATGGATACATACAATCCTATTGTGAGACTTTAAAATCGGTTTTTATGATGATGCCATGTTTGTTTCTTCACGTGTTGAAAAGTATCAAGGGGTCGTGTGAGACTCGTTTTAACGGCTAGTACAAGCTAGCTTGTAAATTTATAATTATTATTATTAATCGAACAATGTTCTTCCTTGTTCCTTTGGTGTGTAGAAAAAAATGTCAATTGTAAGTTTTTATACATTGGTTAAGGATGGATTTTCCCTTGTTTAATGGGTTGGTCACCTATTGACGAAGCGAAAGGTGTAATAATTTTACTAAAGGATATATGCCTACCTTCATATGTAGTTATTGATACCTAAATTGGGATAGGAACTAATCAATGTTTTCCATACTTATCTACACATCCAATGTGTAATGTCTAAGTTGAAAGGATTTACAGTTACAGTTTATGTTGGCGGGTATAAATTGATGGAAATGTCTATATTACGCAAAGTTGTGACGCAGGGTCTATTTAATAGATTTACTTTACAATTTTACAATCAATCTTAAGGTTAATGTTAAAGAAATTCCGTGAACCGTTAACGGTACAACTTTTTTGGAATATTCTTTCAAAATAGAAAACCATCATTACCTTAAGTACTTTAAACGGTCGTAAATAAAGGTATTGACGACTCTTTGTAAATCAATCAATTACGTTTACAGTGGTAACTTTATCAAATACATTTATACAAACAACAATTACACCTACATACATATATTATTTAGTTATAAACCATAATGTAATTTTGGAAGATGGGATAAAACTCGTTTGTTTTCTATATGTGCATTGACTAAAATCGAGTATGAATCTTCAATCTTGAGCATTTACATTTTCAAATTTTGCTGTTGTTGAAAAACAGCATTTTTTGTGAACTTCTAATATTGAATATTTTACAAATTTCTCTGTATTACTGTAAATAGTCTTTTTCTGAAAGAACAAGTCACACACACGTCTATTACTTTAAGCTACGTTTTACATTATTCTAATTTTGTACTTGGTTTTTTTGTTAGCCATTTCGGTCAAGTCGAAAATTTTGCTATAAATGTTTTACTGTGTACTGTTGTTATCAATCATTAAGTAAATTATGTACGTGTTAGTTACATGAATGTTCGCAGATAAATGTCTACTATATTATGGAAGAAATTTAAAACCAGTGAAGGAAATGAAAAGTGTGTACCTGTGTACTTTGAAACTGTTTGTCATATCTTAATGTTAAATTTTATTTAAGATTGATCTATATATCTATGAATATCTTGACTCGTGTCGTGACTTGATGTTGCGTATGTAATTATTATTATTATTATTATTATTATTATTATTACTTATTTTATGATTAGAATCCTAAGTTTCGCTTTTGGTTGAACAGTCAATCTTCTATATAATTGAGAGTAAGTAAATGTCATGTCATCATATCCTTTCGCATTCTAAATGCAAACACATTAGTATCATGTTATACACAAAAGATTTAACATTTAACTTTTAAAACAATATTTGCGCATTGTCAATACACTCAAATGTGACGTGACAACTGTAGTCGAACATGCTAAAAACTGTATTACTGTGGCTTTCAAGTCAATTTTTCAAAAATCTAAATTTGATTCACACGACACATACAAGTCTGATTGTAAACACTTTTTGTGAGTCTTTGCAACCCAAAGAGCGGATCCACAAAATCAAGAATATGCGTTTACTCTAGTCATTTAAAAAACGCAATCTTAAAAAAAATTGTATCACTTGAGTTGTAAAGTTCAAGTGGCAGATCAGAACTAATATACATAAACATATTCATGATTTATACAGTTTCTTCTGTTTTTCTTAATTTGATTTCAAATGGTTTTGTTTAAACTATATTTACACTTTTCATGTAAGCATTTAACTCTTTTGTCGAGACTTATTCTTAGAAATATTAGTGTGAAACAACGTGGGTAAATAAAAGTTTATATTTGTGCTTTTAAGTAACTATATACATGATATACATATGCAATTCTAGTTACATCGTTCCATCATAAAGCATCCTGCAGATAAACAGAATATGTGCAAATATGGAAATTGTTCCTGATCAGGATTAAAGAATGAAGCAAATGCGAACAAGATTGCACGCAATGAAACGCAATCCTATGATAAAACCGTTCCACCATAATATATTGTTCAACTGCTATGCTAATGCCAGGTTTCACTTGTTCTTTCTTGATGCGTGTAACGATGCACATTCGACTGTCATCCTTACACATTGGCACATTTCGTTTATTGGACTCAACCAAATCCAGCCTTCCTGGATCTGCTATAAATGCTACGTTGCATTTGAAAAACAATGATACAGCGATTTGGTTACATACGTGAACACGTTGTTGAAACGAGTGCGAATGCATGCCCATCCGTCCGAATCATTCTCCGTGTACTACTAACATTAAACTGCAAAAAGGTTTGAGTTTGAGTACACGCTATAAAAGATTTATAAATGAAGTTTACAGGGAACGAGGAACATTGACTGGCTGGTATACTACATTGTGCTTGGATCAAATTTTCAAACTTATGGCTTACTTACGTAGGAAAAGTACATTGGACTTTTCCCTATAATATATAACAACATCAAGTACATTGAGCTGCATTCTCATATATAATTCAACAGACATTCACATAGGTGAATGTGGAAATGAAACAACGTACTTACGTACCTATATGTAAAAGCTTCATGGTTCACACTCACATTTTCAGAAGAACATGCATGTAAGTTGTGTTCTACAACAAAAATCTATAACTCTGCTCTTCTCTGTACCGTATCCCGTCACATCCTTTCCAGAACTTGTGTTTCACTACTCTACTCGTTCTTTCTTACACAAGTAAGTAGTATGCAACTATCAACCCAGCCGTCCAGCATTTACTTGTTTGCAATGATGCTAGCTAGAGTATCCATTCATAATAATAATGTGCATTTGTTGAAGACATACATAAGCTTATGTATATACACATCCATAGTTTATACTTTTCATTGACATTACACTTCGTTGCACCGCACGCAATATGCCTACAATTTACTTTATATTGTGTTTGCCTGATGCTGGAAAGTGACTTGAAGGACAGGCAAGTAAGAAAGGAAGCGATCATTATATATTACATAACATCACTGAGTTTTTCTCTGTATATCTTTTCAATTTGCTGCGCTCAGCACAGGTAGAATATATGCAAATCAACTTTACTCCTTGAGCAAATGTCGGCCTCTTCACTGTAATGAGCAGTATACGATACAACAAATATTATAAGAGATAAGACAAGACTGCCGCACTGGAAGAATTGCTTTGGATCACATCAACCATCATCATCCTTGCATACTTTCTTTAAAGTAGAAAAAGGAAACAAGACAGATGTGAAATGTAAAATCCTGTCTTTCTTTCATCTTCCCTTTATGATAATAACGTAATGTTGTAATATGTGAAATTTTCAAATGTATGCATACACCTATATATGTTCTCCGAAGTGTGGTGGGCCGTGTGTGGCTGACATGACGTTAATATAAGAATCGAGGTTTTTTATATATATCTATGTAAAGCTGGATATTTCGATCTATACATATATATCAAGTTTGATTGTTACCATTGTACATTTTCCCATTGTTCTCGTAGTCGAGATGTGACGAAACAAGGAAAATTGGGCAGTTTGGTTGTTACAAGACTTTATGGGGGGCAATGGGGATGGAGAAGAAGAATAATTGTGAAATAGTCTCCCCGAAACACTGACAATATTACGGATTTAAGATTTGCATTTAAGTAATTTTATACTGGTTATGGTGTAGTGTAGGTTAAGAGGACTAGAATAAACTTTTTTTTATTTAAGTGGTTTTATCTTATTTAAATGATGTGGACTTAGTAAAAAAACACAGTTCAAATGGACAAGGCAACAAGATGTGACGTGTTCACGAAATCTAAAGTGAAGTGCTTTCAGATTTCGATGAAGGCATGTATTTTTCCAGTTAGGTTAAGCGCATGATGTCGAAAGAAATGCTCGGAGGTTGTTGTGTTTGTTCTGACGAACGAGGTTGGGATGAAAATCCCCTCGTCTACTGTGATGGGCAAGGATGTAATGTCGCTGTCCATCAAGGTAATTTAATTTAATTCATTATTCAATTAAGAAATCTTTCTTATTAAGGGTAATATGATATACTCTCTATTGATGTTTATATTGATATGATATGATATTCTTTTTCAGCATGCTACGGAATTGTCACCGTCCCATCGGGACCGTGGTACTGTCGAAAATGCGAGTTGCAGGAACGCCCGGTTAGCATCATATTCAAAAATAATTATTGTATCCAGCAACTTAACTGTTTGTTACATCTTATCTCTTTATATAATGTTTAGCGCTGCGAGCTGTGTCCCAGCAAGGAAGGGGCCTTCAAGAAGACAGACCAAAATTCTTGGGCGCACGTTGTTTGCGCCCTGTATATCCCAGAGGTTCGATTTGGAAACGTGACCACCATGGAACCCATCCTCATCTCCCTAATTCCCCAAGAGAGATTCAACAAAACATGTTACATTTGTGAAGACAGCCCTCGAACATCTTCGAAAGCAAGCTTCGGAGCTTGCATGCAATGTAACAAATCCGGTTGTAAAACTACATTTCACGTAACCTGCGCACAAATGTTGGGTTTATTGTGCGAGGAAGCTGGTAATATGATGGATAACGTAAAATATTGCGGTTATTGTCAGCATCATTATGCCAAACTGGTTAGTAGTTGCAAAGTTAGTGGAAAATAATCTCAAAATATTTTTAAACCATTCATAAAAGTTATTAAAACACACGCTCAGTTATTAAAACTTAAATTCATTGATAATCCTTCTCTCATCCAATTTAGAAAACTACGAGACACATGAAAATCATACCTCCATTTCGACCGGTGCCGTCAAACAGTTCAAGATCTGTGTCTCCTGCTGCAGCCTCTCCAGAAAAGACGGCCCATCATGGTCAAACTACCAGCAAATCTTCTGGAGGAGGTAGCAGTAGTAGTTCCGGTGAAGATGGGAAATCTGGGTCAAATCCCGCATCATCCACAGGAGGAGGAGGTCATGGAAGCTCTGGAACCACAGCTCAAGGAGGCTCTTCCGTCGATGGTGGCAAATCAAATAATAACATTAGCCCTGACATAAACTCATCGTGTTCATCTAAAAATAACAAGAATGGCAAGAAAGGCAGTAATTATCATGGAGCCAGTGGGAGCAAATCTTCCAATAACAGCATGTTTGATACTAAAAGTGGCAATACGACCTCAGTAACACGTAAATGCATTTTCACTAACGTGCTTTTACAAAAAAAATGATATGAATGTTTTTGGTCTTTATGGATATCCTTGTGTGGATTGACGATTACGATTGACGATTATCAACCTCCATTATTCCATACTTCGTAAATTGTGTGTGTGTCTATTAACGTGTGTGTAAGTATGTATGCTGCTGCATTGAAGGAGGTAGATGGTGGAGGAAACGCATGCATGTTTTAACGTGGTGATGGTACCTCAAATGCTGATTGGTCAAATAATGGAAAACGTACATTATTGTTATGTGTAGGATTTTGCATTAAGAACAGGAAAAAACTGTCGATAGGTACGCATTTTAGGATGGGATGATAAAATTATGACAAGCATATTTTTTACCTTTTTTGGTTCCAGATGAAAAAGGAGATGGGAAAGGAAAAGGACACGCTAGTAGTCACAGCAAGGGATTGGTAGACTCTGATCGTGATCGTGATCATCATCAGGCTGTAAGATGTGGTGAGGATAATCCTACTGTAAAGTTAGAGCGACTTGATGAGAAAACTGCTCCAAAAACTGGATTCAGTCAAAAGAAGGATTTTAGTACTATACAGCTAAAGGAGGTGGTGACTGCTGCACTTGATCGACCGATTTCTAACACGCCCGGCTCAAAATTTGATCATAATTCTACATCAAGTTTGACAAGTGGTTTGGAGGGACCGTCATCAATTACTGCAACTACTGCAACGGTTTCTTCGACTCATGGTGGTAGCAGTCGACATTCACACGGACATCCGACAAAAATTGCTCCGCCGGATATTAAACCTGACGTGACGCTGACTCCAATTCCAATGAAGCCCAATAGTTCAACGAGGCACGGCAATAGCTCGTCTAATAAGGATGATGATCGGGGGGATAGAGAACTTGGAGACAGGGAAGGGGTTAGTCTTTCCAAGTCCCCGGGTGCTAACCTTTCATTCCATCATTCAACTTTTGGTGCTCCACCAAAGTTGCAAAATCAGCAAGTTTCTCCGGATATATCGGATGCATCTTCTAAAGGAAACAAGCCTCCTGAACTCACCGTACAAGAAGATTTACCGGCTTTGGACAAAGGGTCTTCTGGACCTCCTTCAAAACGTGCACGGTAAGACACTGTGCACAGATTAAAAGGCACGTGGTCTAATAAATGTAGATGTAAGTTTTAATGTTGAATGTTTAACTTTATTCAGAGGAATGAGCCGGGATGATGAAAGAGAACGTGAACAGCGGAAAACTCCAACTAAAGGACGAGGGGGTAGGCGTGGTGCGTCAACAGGAAGCAGCTATCCCCGAAGAGAATGCCGTGATGGAAATGGATCTAGTGCAAGTGCAGTTGCATTTATTGACGATAGTTCATTTGACGAAGTAATTGATGGAAGTACCAATGGTTCCACTGAAGGTTAGGAATAAAAAAAAAGTGGATGATTTGGGGAAACAAAATTGGGTGTTTATTAATTGTAAATTCGGGTAATAATTATATCTATATAATTAATTTTTGCAGCATCTGCAAGGGCAGGACGTCAGCCTCCTGTTAGAAAGAATGGCACTGTAACCAGAAGCAGTAAACCACCAGAAGATCCACCTGCTCCAACGCTCAGTCAAGTGAAACAAACTACTACTAGTAGTAACCAGCTTGGCACAGAGACTCCGCCTGCTGGATTGGCGCCTCATATGTTTGGGAACGCTTTGAATCCATCTTCTTCAATGGCTATGAAAATGGTAGATACGCTAAGTGAGGAAATGGAAGCAGTTGTTGCTGCTGGTGGGGTGCCGGAAGTTGGAGTTGCACCAGTGCAGACTCCATTGGCAGGGATTCCTTTACCTGGAGCAGCTAAACCAGCCGGTAAGTTTCTTAAAGTTTTGTTGGTTGGGATTTAACTTAAAAAGTGTACAGTGCACTAATTATTATATTTATATTGTGATAAACTGCAGCAGCCACTCCATCAAATGGTAGTACAACATCAACTGGTGTTCAGTCGCCTCCTCAAACTTTGGAACAACTTCTTGAGAGGCAGTGGGAGCAAGGATCACAATTTTTAATGGAACAAGCGCAGCACTTGGACATTGCGCAGCTACTTTCCTGTCTAAATCAACTGAAGCAGGATAACAAAGCTTTGGAAGAACATGTGCAAAGCTTAATTCAACGAAGAGATCAATTGACTGCTATAAATGCACGATTAAGTATTCCCTTGGGGAATTCATCTAATTTAACTTCTCTTGGAACAGCTTTTGGTGGTCCTACGAATAACAACTCCCATCACAATGGATTTGCAATTAACCAAAGTACACCTTCCCCAAATATTCATCCGCATCCTCCACCAAGTCAGGGATCCAAGAATCACCCAGTTCCGAATTCTGCACCATCTCCCCAGCAGCATGACCAGCACGAAAGACAGCAGCATCCCCGAGAGCGGCATCCATACATTAACCCTGAATTAACAGGTGCGTACGTTCCAACTTTTCCACTGTGGAGGGCATCCTCGTACGAATTTTAAATTGTTGTTTCGTGTGATGCGCTTAGCTTAAACAAAACATAATAGAAGCTTCTGTAAGTGCTAAGGGAATTAATTTCTTGTAGATACTTTTATGGTTAATGGGGTATTTTACATTGCAAAACTCACGGGGCGTTTTGCATAAAACACTTTTTTAGTCATGCAGGTTTTAATAATGGACTGTATATATAATGAGATGTTTTATTTATTAGGAGGCAGAGCTGAACTTGTGGTCACCCATTCGTCTCAAAGTGAGAGAAGTATTCATGCGAATCATCAAAATCATGGTCCTGGGCATGGAGGAGGAGGTCATAGGTCACAAATGATGGGATCGAATTACGGGTCTTACGGAGGACCTCATGTTCCAGTTGTAACATCACTGTCTTCTCCTCATTCTCATCCATCATCTCATCCTCCACCTCGGGATGGTCGTTAAAATTAATTTTTAAGTGATTGTTTCGTTTACCTTTTTTTTGTATACACATAAATGTTCTCGTCCTGTTACCATCATCTTGAAAGTGACATTGAATTTGTTTTGTATTACTCAGGGAATCCGTTAGAAATATAAAATGTATGTTTAATCGATTAAAAATGATGAACTGATCTCTGTCATCTGTAAGCAACAGTTTTGCTGTTGCAGTGAATTTAAGTTGAAAGCCAATGAAAAAAGCACTTCCATTGGAGATCAATTTTTTATATCTTAGTGAATTTCTAACGAGTATTTTTGGTGTACAATGGCAATACAGCAGAAAAAAGGTACATACGTTTGTGAGATGTCTTTAGTTATATCTGTATTTTCTGTGGAGATCATATTCAGGTTATGGTAAGACCTTTGCGAGATAATAGTACACACAATAGTTAGTTTTACATATGTACAGAAATAATTGTTTTTCTGCGTTATGTATAGATATAGATGAATAATGTATATAAGTATAGATGTAAGTTAGTCTATAAAACCATCATAATGATGACATTATTGAAGCTTTATAATACTTTGATTAAATTGCCATGTACTGAAATGTGTTCATTTTTTAGGTAAACATCTCCATGCTATGTCGTATTTAGTATTTATTACTTTTCACTAAAAGCATTGGTTAACAAAAGTAAAATAAAGTAAAAGTGTAGCTTATAACCTATATTTATACATTTACCTCTTCTTCATTTGCTTTTTGGAATTGAGTGTTTGAATCATTTTCTAAAAGATCATACTTACTACATCTGTCATAATGAAAATGCCTTTCATTAAGCCATCCATATTTTCATAATTTACTTTTTTGAAAATACACAAGTCCAAAAAAGTCATATTTCCATTCAAGACATTTATTGCCAACTCTTTTATGCAAGAACTTCCGAGAAAATCTTGTTAGTAACAGCCAAGATGGCTTGTAGGAGGTGGTTGCAAGCCAACAAAAGAAACCGTTTTTGCATTTTTCTCAAGTGAACTACAAAATGGATCCTTGACTACAATTAGTCATAGTTTAATGTATGAAAGTTTCAATCATAACCCCAATCATCCAGTACACCAAACCTATTTCAAGTCGATAATGCAAGCTCAAGCGAGAATGAAACGAAGAAAAGTTAAATTTTAACTGAAACAAACCAAATTTTATGCACATTCCAAACAATTTACAGTTAATAATGCGATAACGATAAGATAACGTAAAACATAAGATTTTCATGCACAAGGCTCTGGCAAATTTCCATCATCCTCCTCCTCCTCCATTTAAGCCACAATGAAGCATTCACGCAATGAAGCATGTGTACATAGTTGAAGGAGACAGAGAACTGGAGGTAAAATACCCTATGTACTGTAAAAAAAATTGGAGGTAAAATCCATTGGCTACCTCCAGTTTTTTAAAAATGCATATAACATAAAATTATCAAGTCGTGCATTAACCCGTAACGTTGACGAATTCTGAGTAACAGCGGTATATTATGCATTTCAACTGTCTTGTCCCCATCTGGATGCCCAATGATATAACACCTAGACCTAGAACGTTTTACTAGCTCTTGTTCTAATGTCTAGAAATACCAAAGTATTTCAAGACGCAAAAAATAAGAATAATGAGATTGTTCTCTATTAGTGGCTAGTTAGATTCATATTCTATTGTTACCTACAAATGTGCTACTTACTCTTAATGTGCACAAAGGAACTTGTATCACGTTCGGTTCAATAAGAGCTTTCATCTGTCTTTTTGATTCTTTCTTTTATATTTTCTAGTACTGTAAAATCATTTGTAGAGATACAAGACATGTACAGAGAATGTGCGATCTCCTTTTCCTCTCTCCTTGATTTTTTTCTTTCTTTTCCTTGAAGCATTCATAAAATCTGCCTGTGGCATAAACTACCAGGCGACCTTTCGAAACAAAAGAAAGATACAAGGTATATAGACAGAATAGAAACTGAATCTAAATAGGTATTCGATTCAAGCCCTGTAAATTTACCTGAATTAATTATTGTACAATGTACATACACTATCAGGCACTATCGTGCATGAAAACTAAAGCTTCTTTATTTTTGATCATTCGTAGTAATAAAAGGTCGTGACACTAACATGACTAACATCATCAATTGGAGTATAGCCCAAAGCCCATTGACATTCTTAGCTTACAAAAAAGCTAAAGGTAACAATTGATAAGAGGAAAATGCAGAGGCTTAAATAATGAATTCTAGTTCAAGATTAAAATAGCAATACCACCAAATACCAACCAAACTGTACTTAGTTATTGGCATTGCAAAACTATTTAGGTTATTTTGGTTGTTCTACCGTGGTGTGGTTTTCAAAGCTTTCATAACATGACATCATTTCCAAAAACAAAGAATTTCTCACATTGTGCGTACGCATACAAATCAACGCTGCATGTACTTACTAACTAAAAAGATGTGCAATTCGTATTATGGCAAGGTGTCAATTCAAATGTATGTAGGTAAAAATGAGCTTAAAAGTTTCCATCATTTTCTAACAACACACTAATGAGGAAATGATTTATACGTGATCCTGTCATTATAATTAAGGAGTTATTCATCGATATCGATCGGGAAATATTTTTTCATAATTATTACTCTTACTCATTTAGTTTATATCATTCTGACGGCATGTACGAACTTTTGAAAATTAGTATAGTAAGGTGATAATTTGAAAAAAATTATAGTATTCAACATTTGCATTCAAACCCACACACACCTTTGCTTTGGTGTGAGAAATTGAAGATACAATGAAACGTGATTTGATATTTGTGCATTAAGCATATAAAGAGGATTAGGCCATAGTTGTCTATTTTCATTACTAACCTCACTCACGTTTAGATTCACCCATGTAAGATTGTGCTAATTGAACATGATTGATGAATGCTTCTATACATACAAAACATGAAGAAAAACATGATTATGATTCCGATTTCACATGTTAAAATCGATAGTAATTTTGTTTTGATTCTTGCTGACATAACTCGTCTCAAGATTTTTCTTGCTCTTTTATCCAGTTCAGTAAGTAGTATACAAACAAACAAATTTTTTACTGAGAATGTATTTTTAAGTTGTATCATCTTTACTTTACTATACACGGAATTCATTGAGTTTAGTTCAATCAGCAGACCTAGTTTACATTTTAAGAATGAATAATATCTATATGTTTTATGTGCAATACTATATACACTGATTCTTCACAAACAAATAAATTTTTTTGCTTTCAGTTGCTTCAGTTCCTGATGCATTTGTTGCATTTCTAGGTTGAATCCGCCTATTCATGATGATCAGTATTTATGTACATTACGATATGTACGAGTGAGTGCCTGCAAATAAAATTAGGTATGCTGCACGGTTTCATATGGCCGCATTTATTGAAGTACTACATTGAACACTTGAGTCAACACTATTGTGTGATGTTTCCTCATAGGCAACACCACCACCGCTAATCATCATTAAAGAGCAAATGAAGCCAAAATGAATTGCACTTTAGTTATAAATATATCCACATAGGCTACGGAAACGTAATGTTGAATGTACTACGTTATTCATTTCCTTCACAAGGTTTCGCTTACTTTGACTTTATGAACGATGTAATTATGCCCACAATGGGCAAATTTTCGTGAGATTGTTCCACCAGCCTGATTCAATTGAGACTGGCTATAGGCACTCATACAATTTTCCCATCATGTGCCATGTAACAATCAAAGAAAAGTATGTGTGCAATTACAATATATTCGCAATAGGGCAATCTCTTAAGAAATATCTAAATGATGTATCATCATTTTTCGGCATTTCGCACGTTTGCACTCTACAAATGTCGATGAAGACAAAGATGACGATGATGATGATTCAGTTGTTAAAAACACAAACATTTGTGTAAGTAAACGATATACCTAACTATAATGTTTTACTCAGAATGTTTCACTTGTCCGACATGTGAACTCCTCTGTCAAATCGTTATTGTGGCAAATGAAAAGAATGTGTGTGCAAATTATTCACACGTTAAAACCATTTTATCAGGAATGCTGGCAATTTGAGATGTTCTTTTTTGTGAATTTATAGGATCTTCTAAAAAGGCTCTTAAGATTTAAATAAGTGTTTACATTGAAAAAGTAGTTTGTCACTGTTTCTCTCTGCCCGTTCTAAGAAAGTATTACATCCACTTCAAGCATAATGTACAAGCAAAAATGGATGATGTACATTGATTAAGTTATGTTTGATACCATTTTTGCATTAAAAGCTACAAGTCATAGTCATGTATTTCCCTCCGATCAAATCAGGGGTAAATGTCACTCATCCTTTCTTTTGCACTTTGAATAAAAATCCTTATCCATCCCATACGATGATGATTCTAAATTCTTTACTCATGTAAAACACAAAGATAGCGACCGAAATTCCCACTTTGCCAGCATTACTTCAAAAAATACGATAAATCATTAAAAGACCACAGAAGCCCTTTCTGAAAATAAACCACATGTAAGTTAGTTAAAAAGATATATTACAATAAAATTCACACAGAAATGCATAGCGCTCCACTCCACTCACACATATATATTGTTGTCTTATGTATTTTATAGAAGCGTTTGTGTATATATTCATGGTAGTAGTAAGGGAGCACAAGCGTGGAATTGATTGAGAAGCAGTCAGCAAAGCGGAACATATTCGCACGTTGAATCCCTTTGTGTTTTTTTCTCAGGCTAATAAACATGACTGAATGTTACTGTTCTGCTGCTGATTGTAAAAAGAGACTGCTATTGCTATTGAGCCTACTTACCTATTGCCTATGAATACTGCGATTTTAGTTGGATGCACTAACTAAACTCTCTTGTAGAGTAACAAACATGTACTTATGGGTTAGCTAGTATTTGTACCAAGAAGTATTTTAGGGATTTTGTGTGATGACTGACTGACTAACTGGCTTTCGAGAAAAACTAAGGCACCAGCTGAAATCCTATTGTTGCACATTGCTATTTTAGTTATTTGATGATAGTATATGTATAGCTCTATAGTTTGCTAACAAATAATATATCTTCTTTTCAAGATAATACTACTCACACATACCATTCTGCATACTATTTGAACATTGTGTTGGATGCTAGTAGTGCTATATGGCATCGCCATGTGATTGCTCATTTCTTTTGCATTCATATCGTATCGAGCATCATCATCGTCTCAATACTGATTCAGGGAGATTCTTTGTACTCAACGCTTTGCAAGTGCATAGCTACCGTTATCCTTGTCACCACCAGTAGTGGCATCGGCACAAGTGTTTCGTAGTACATGGAATAGTTTTCGAAAACTGTCACTGGGTTAACTCCACTTGGTTCCTAGAGCACACCACTTTACATCATATTATTGAGTGAGAATCTTGAGCACTCTGTCATGATGATCCTACATGAAAGCCTACTACTCTGCGCATACAAGCATAGTTGACAATTTCATACCCGTGCCTCTCTCATCAACCTCAGCCACTTTGTCTGTATTTCGTCTTGTGTGGTTGTAAATACGTGAAATTTTGAGAAAATCATCCTCTGTGTCATTTACCAAGGTAGTTAGTTGCTCATATAGAGGGGACCTTTAATGTGTTTCGAATTGAGCTCTCCCTGCAACAGAAAAGTTTACGTGCGAGCTCACAATTACAGAGTGCACATATAACAGACAAGTGTTTATTTTATGGGGAGAGAAGGAATGGAAAGGACTCACAGCAGTAGTAGTATCATATCATCGTCAACGCAAGAACTGAGTGGAATTTGAAAGCAGGGAAGTGTGTTGTTTATGTTTTGTGCAAATACGTAAGAAGAAAGAACACGAAAATTTCATGGTTTTTTGTTCACTAAAATTTTTAGTTATGCATGATTATTGGGAGCAGTCTCTTGGGATATTACTATCCGTCAGTCTGGCCTTTACAGTCCTTACCTCATCTTGATATGATGATGTGCAGCAGGGACAAAATAAAGCTTTTACCGTTTCTGCTTTACTGACCGAGCAGCTTAACAAGTACCTAGAGAGAGAGAGATGCATACGTAAGTATCATCGTGTGTGCATAAAATTTTTGTAGCCTTTTGATTATTATGTTGATGATAATCTGTTTCAAAAGTTTTTGCAAAAGCGTCATCCTAGAATTAAGAGTTTGACTGGACTGTTTGTTGACTGACGTCAATTTTTACGGGCACAGTTTACTATCAATTTAAAAAAAAATAGTTTAGAAGCGTGCCAATTTAAATGTAACTTGTAAAATGTAAATGTATATATATATAGTGTTGCATATTCTATGTTTGAAGGGTTGCTGTCATTTCCTGAAGTCAACAACTTTACGCATCATTATTCGTAATGTTTCAATTTTACAAGTCTGGATTGGGTTAAACCTTTTTTGGATATTGGAATTTGAGTGACCTTCCATATATTGTTTACAAACCAAGTTTGAAATTACTTGCCCGACAAACATATATCGGCACTTATTGTTACGTTGTTGAGTTACTAGTGGAAAAAAATGTGTGTGTGCTGGTGTTGGCAGCGAGTGCTTTTATAACGCTTTCTACACTCCGGAAGCGATTGGATCTTTACTCTGCTTGCTCATCTCTTTAATTCATCTTACCCACATCATTCATCACTTGGTTTAATTACACGGTGCAGTAATAGCCATCAGTTGTAATCAATTTCGATTGACCTTATCTCCTGAAATGATAAGACAAAGTAATTGAATTCAAAGTGCGTGCATCTCAAGTAGGTACTGCTACTGAGATTTGCAGAAGTTTGCAACGTAATATAAAACTAAAGATGATATAAAATGATTCTGTTCAGTGCGATCATAGTAAAGTGGTAAGGATTTGAAAGCTACAATAGAAACCTGGACTGCTGCTGTCAAAATATATAATCTACATGTTAATTCTAAAATCTTGATACCCCAACAACAGTATTCTATTCAGTATTCATACGGTTCATGCATTGTTTCTGATTCTAAATCTGATGGTGATGATGATGAGGATGATGCGCACACTGTAAGAAGAGAACTGCTGTTTCTACATATTTCAAAGTTTACATACATACAAGGAAGTTTCAATGAAGTCTAAAATGCTCTACCTCGAATGCTCTTTTGAAAGAACTGAAATATACCCGTGATGACTTGTGGATTTTTATGTTGGGACTTGGGAACTGAAAAATATGCTCGGCTTAAATAAAATATGCATTTGAGCAGAGTATGATGATAAACTAACTACTTTATTGTGTATTCAGGGATTTAAAGTGTGCCTGTAGGACTATTTCATGGGTTATAGTGAGACGGATTACAATGGAATTGTGGAGACCTGGCAATGGCATCAATTTTCTAGAGTCTACTTACATCTTTTTTGAGATAAGACAGCTATAATCTATCAGAGGGACAACCCCAGTTGGCTGTTACTATTATTGCATTATTATTGCTTTCATCAAAGAACCGTTTTGTTTGAACAAGTAGTTCGTGACTTGTGAATTACTGGAGACAACAACAACAACAAGTGAACCGATTTAAAAGATAATGGTTGTTACCACAATCACAATCGTATGATTTCCCACACCTGTGATCCGATCATTCAAGAAGATGCCGTCTGTGTCGAATCCCTTGCAACAAGCAGTCTTTAGAGGCTGCGTGGAATGCATTCGGATGTTGGTGGAATCACCCCCGTTTTACAAGTAAGTAATGTTCTATATTTACTTATATGGTGAAAGCATTATAACGTGTACATTTCAAATGTTTCTGAACGATAAGATAAAAAAAAGTTTATCAAATTTAATAAAATGTTCCCCTGTCTTTTAAACAGCAGGAATCGTAATTTGTTGAGAAAAAAATTAATTATGACGTGATTTGGTGGTTTGCCGACAATTATAGGGTACTTGACTTTATAGTATCGTACGAAGGAGAACATATATTAGTTCATTACACTCAATTTCATGTTAGGTAGCTAATTCTTTTTTGATTGCCACTCATTAATTTACTAAAATTTGACATCCAACATCCAACAAAGAAAAGTTTTTTCTCTCGATATTCAAGCAACAACAACATGACATGCCACATAAAATACTAAATACATGGAATAGATTATGTTTGAAGCATAGCAAGCTAGTCGTAAGAGTCCTGTTATCATAATAGTAATTATCCCTTTTCATGTATATCTCATACAAATATATATTACTACGATATGGGGAATGATATGAAAATAATTTTTTGTTCAGACAGTGGTCTTCCAAACTGATAAGAAATCTACTGAAATTAAAGTAATCACAACTATAAAATTAGTGAGCCATGGAAAAATTCTCAATTTACTAATACAACATGCCTAATACGGCATGAAACAAAAAAGTAGAAGTGGCGTGTGTGGTGTGGCTTGTGGAGTATGATCATGATCATATATTTTTCATTTAAACCTTACAAGCACCCCACCACCACACAATATCACAGTCACTCAAATATTTGCAACTAACAAAATGTATATTGTCTGGTACTGCTTCGCACATTTTCTGACACTTGTGAGCGAGTAGTCAGTATTGGTTGAGATTAGTAGACGAAGAAAACTAACAAAAGCTCAAAATTTGTTTATGACTGATCTACCAGGCAGTGATGCATTCAGTAAGCTAAGATAAAACTACAAATACAAACATTCAACGATGCTGCATAGTCACTCTAAATTTTTCATTCATAACTGAACAGAAAATAGTAAAGTATACATGCATACTTATACATATGTATATATTGTATAATGTTAATTATCCTGTGCATTATGCATATAATATGTACCTAATGTGGCAAATTTTAAAATAAACAAGCATCTAAATTAAAGCATAAATTTTCTGCTCCATCCGGTTTACTACCATTCACTCACTGAGTCTTATCAATCATTTACATAAATTATTGTTTTAGCACTGTTGAAAGCCGCAGCGTCAGCTCCTATCCAATGCATCTTTTTGGTAGACATGTCTGCATGTATAAATACGGAATCGTAAAAAAAACTATGAAAAATTCAGAGTTGGGGTCGGGGAAACAAAGTAATGTTATTGTATAGCAGAAGTAGTAGTAGCTTGTTGATTTGAGCTGTCAGTTTTAATCTCTTTATGTGTGAAGTGTGCACACACAAGTTTACAGAGTTGCGACGGTACAACATTTTTTAGGCCTGCTTAGGCTTAAGTTAAATGAAACTGACAAGCAAGCAAGGTTATCATAATCAGTGAACATTATTTTTTCTTGTATCAATGAACTGACTGATGCGTTATCCCGCAATTTAGCAATGAGTTCACACTGTTTAGAGAAGCCAAACTGACATAGGTTCACGCATGTATTTTTGACTATTGAGTCAAATAGTCAAGGTGCTTGTAACTGTAAACGCTGAGATTAGTCTGTTTTGTATTTTAGTGAAAAATGATGAATATTTAAAGGCATTGTAATAAGCAAAACAAAAGCTGACTTGACTTGAGTCAGAGATTTCGGAAGGATTATAAGTTATGAGTTCCTTTTTGGCTGATAGTTGATAGACGGTATGCAATTTTGTAGGATTAGGATTAGTAATTGATACCTTGAGTAAACTACTTTCTTCTAATGCAGATGGATGTACGTATGTGTGCTCAGATGTATTTAGCAAGCCCATATGATGGAATTATGATTTGTCGGCATGTGCACACCACTTCGTTAACTGATTTTTTTTGGAGATAAAAAAGGGGTATAACAACAATATCTATATTCTCCCATGCAGTTCTTAACAATCCGACAAACATCTAATAGTATTTAGAGCACGAGATGTATAATTTTTCTTTTATTGACCTAATAAATCGAATGTACATTATGCTGCAAATGGGTAGCTTAGGTGCTGAGATTAGCGTCAGGTTTTTGGTATATATTTGTTACTCTCAGCAATTTTACATTTGCATCGACTTTTGTTCACCATCTTGTACTGTTACATGTTAAAACTAGAAAAAAAGGTTTGGAATCCAACCAATTAAGTAATGCACATCTGTATAAGTACGTGTATTAAGTGGTAATTCATAACACCATTATACCAAATATTCAAGCATTATATGAATACTACATGTAATTTATCCTACTGTTTCTATCAGTAATTGTATCATAATTTATGCTGCTGCAAAATGTTTATATGAATGTTGAACCTGAAGAGGTTGAGCTTTTAGATCTCCTAATCTTTATGCTCAGTCTTAATGAAACTGCATTTTTAACCCCTCAGCAGCACTAGCATAAAATATGTAGAACAGAGAAGAAATACAAAACAAAACGCATACATTCAACGAAAACCTTAACGTTTACTTAAAATGGATGCATTCATTTTATTTTGTGGAGTGATCCACATTTTCGTCATGTGTTAACACAATGCAAAATAATATGCATCTTCACTTGTCTATATAGTGCAAAAAGATCTGCATAAGAATTGTAATTTAAAATACGTCTTGAAATTATAATTGCATACATGAATGATGATGATGATGATATGATGATAGCTCATGGCATGGCCACTGAGCGATGAATCAAAGCGAAGTTAAACACGTACTTTTCGTACATTACAAACATACATGAGCATTGTATGATAGCAACACAATTAGCCATATAGTAGTAGTAGTAAAGCATCGCAAACATTGGTGCAATACAGTTGATTGCAGTGGGATCCATCGGACAAGGCTATGACGCTTGTAATAATGTGTAACAACAATTAACTCGTCAAATGTATTGGACGAAAAGGATAGATTAAGGTTCATGTTATGTCGAAAAATGTTCAAAGAAAAGTTGCAAAGAGTACTTTTTAGACAGTATTATTGTTTATATTTATATTTTTATATATATACTTATACTTTTGACGCAGTCGGAAGAGATGATCAATATCTTCTATTTTGGAGTAGTAGTAGTAGTAATAATAGCTGCCTAATGAAATCATAATTACTCTGTAGTAATCAAGTGTATTTGGCCGGTTGTGTAAATCACTTTTAAGTAATAATTATTATTGTACTTGCGTGTAGTTGGTAGTTGTAGTAGCTTGCCATGCGTGTAGTATGCCTGCGGCATATTATGTTGCACAAGACAATGAAACACATTAACTTACATTTGCATCGGTCGTTCTATACTGCTGGAGAATATTATTTTAAGTATAACAAACATGGGAAAATAAATGTGTACATTCCATTCAAAAGTTTTATGATGACGATTACTAACACACGTTTTAAATTAAGGACGGATGTATTAATTTGGAAAGGAACAAATTAAAAGCATTGTTAAATTAAGGAAAATAGTCATAAATTGCACTTTTAATGTCAGGAACTGAAGAACATTTTTTGGGTCATGTTTTTATTGTGTCATGCTGCACTCGGTTTGATTTTTTTTGCCAACCGGAAAGCATTGCATAAGTGTTCTTAATGCAGTGTTGAGGTTGAGAGTAAAACTTTGACGTGGTAATTAAATGTGCCAAGCCTGCCCCAATAAAAGCTTTTTTTGCTTTGGGTTTACTCATGAAACCATTCTTCTATAGTACCTACTTATGGTCACAAAGAGTAATTAGATGAAGTTGTTTCGTCCACGTGTGACGTGATCCAGTTTTCTACTATCCTTTATTTTAAACACGATGTTCTTCAGGTGTTACATAGCCTCTTCAATTGTTAGTTTGGTGAGTCACCTTCATCACACCGGCATCCCACCTACCCACGTACATCCATAATTGTAGAATTGTCATTGTTTAATTAATATTAATTACAGCGGAGGACTTAATGGCTGTGGTGATGGCAGCCTCTGTGGGAATATATCAGCACCAATACATTAATTATAGGTATTGTTGACCTGTCATTAAGGGCCCTCACACACACACGACACTCTCGCTATTAAACGTGAACGTATATCTGGTTGCCATTCATAATGCATTTATTTATTGCTGCAGCCCTTTTAAATGGCTGAATTGTATGATATGCGCACACGTATGAAGTAACATGATATGATGATGATTCTTGTATAATACAAGAAATTGGTTTCAGCGTCAGACGTGTGGCTAGTGTGAATATAATCTATATATATATAGTTGCTTCAGCATAAAAAGGAAACCAAAGTTTGAATGTTAATGGAGATCGGGAACGAGTCTTCTTCATTGACTGCAAAACGTGATTTAGGTCGACTTTGTTTGTGAGCTATTAGTGGTTTACTAGTAGTGCGGTTCTTTTGTCATCTTTACCAGAACAATATACTAATTGTAAGAACACATCTAATTCTAAAAAAAAAATTACACATCGAAAAGATTAAATCGAGAATATCATATGAAAAGGATGAATGAAAATGCACACTTTTTTTGTACTACTGAGCAAATTTCCATTGCGGATTTACTCAAATATTGCCCAAACTCATTCAACAGCAGCCAACATTTTAATTCGAATCCATTCACTAAAGTATTATTATCAGCATTGTGTCATGTAAATTTGCTTGTTGTTTGTGGCAAAAATACTTCACAAAAGATATGAAAGTTTATGGCATGGTATATGGTATATGGTGATGATGATGCGATGACAAGATTTCTCCCTTGTGAACGTTCACAGTTGCCGAGATCAAGAACAGGGAAGGGTGAAACTTAACATAAGCATAACAGCTGGCCGATTATTATTTCGTCTTTAACAATACGGACGGATAATGCATCATGGTTTTTTCTTACATTCTATTCATTTCATATATACTATAAGTATATCTTCAAGAAGAAAAAAAATAACATGGAAGGCGAAAGACATGTAAGTTGATAACAAGAGACAACGTGATTGCAAATCATATTAATGAACCGTCTGTCAGCAAGGAATACATGCATGTTCGCATAAACAAATTGTTGACAAGCGAGAAGATCCCTGACGAATTACCAGCTTTCATTTTCATTATGCCTGAGAAGTGATTCATATGACTGCAGAATGTATATCATTTATTTACAATCAACGTTTATAAAAGGTGTTCATTAGTGTATAGAGGAGTTGTTGGAAAGGGGACTCCTTTTTGCAAAAATGGATGGGACTGGATGGATGCACGGAATATTTCATTTTTCCTATACCTTTTGTCTCGCCAATGTTTTCTCTCATCATAAAACAAGTCAACTTGTCAACTTTTTTCTGACAACGATTTTATCGAAAGTAGAACACAGGAACATTGTAATATAAGTACAGGTAGTGATTTCAAATTGTAAATGCAAAACACGTTCAAATTTTCCCATGACTGCTTTTAAAAAGATATAATTTATGTACATGCTCGTCCAGAACCTCTTACATGCGACATTTCTTTTGTCAACTGATATGTGTTTGTTGAGTCGAAAGATTTGCTCAAGAGTGCCGACTACTTTAATACCATATCCTATTTAAAAATTTCATATTATTGGTACCTGCAGTGTCGAGTCAAGTCGAGTGCCGTAGTGTTATCGATACTGTGTCAAATGGTCAAACTAAGACTAAAATGCATGCACGATCACCGATGCACAAATGGGTATATACCGTCTAAAATTAAGTAGTTTTCTGCTAGCCTCATTGCATTGCTGCGGTTTAACGGTAAAATATGGCAGTTGTCGTTGTCATTTTCTTTCTACTCCTGTAACACCGTGACCTCAATCAAGTCATGATGATGAGTGCGTTTGGATTTGATGCGAAGCTTTAAACATTTGGTTTGAGCATTGATTATTGCCACACTGCCACAGATCCATAAAAATTAGTACGCTGTTGTTTTATGAGCATTTTACTTTTTACGCCAGGCCAGTCACACATTATTATAGTATTTTTTAGAAGCGCAATCAATGGTAACCTGGTTAAGGATTTTTGAATCGTAAAATCTAACGGGTATCATATACCTAAAGTAAAAACTAGAATGCGACCAACAATAAATTATGCTAAACATTTTCCTCAAGTATTTATGAAAATGCATAAAAATAACTATCTCTCGCGGTGTCTCACACTAGCTTCCACTACCACTGGGTTCTCATTGATGGTCATGCAAATTTAGTTTTATGAGCGCGTCAACAGTTTTTAGTGGATGACGATATGAGATGAGATAAAGTAAGGAGGATGCACAACTTTTTTTGTCACAGATTTCACAGAAGCTCACGTATGTAAAGAAAAACACAGGGCATCACAGTTTCAGCTACATGCTATTTACGGGCTTGACAGTCACATCCTATAATTTGCAATGCGGATAGTTGCAGGTACTATTTTTGGCCTATGTTTGAGTTGAGGTATCTCTTGAAAGGTATGTGAGCGTCGTAAACAAATGTTTTTTTTTTAAAAAAATGATACCCACCGTTCGGATGTCAAATCTGAGCAACATATCATATCAATTGAAGAGTTGACATGTACACACTTTCTTGTACATATATATTATTGCATACTCGTAAAACTGGAAGGTGAATGTATCCTTAAAAAACGAGGAGTAATTACTATTGACAAGAAAACCACTACATTAGTCACTCCCTTGGTGTGGAGTCTCTTCCTTTTTATCTTCAAATTTCATACATCTTCCACCGTATCATGTCATATCAAAGTGATAGTTCTTTTGTCGCATTTTTTTCTCTCCCAAGCCGTGCAAGATAGAATGTATCTGTCTTAACTTACATACTTGTGTACTTATCACTTTTGTTCAAACAGTAAAATGCTTGAAAGATAGGGATGATGCTGTGTGCTGGTTAAAAAATGGATGTATGTATGTATGTAGTATGTATATATCGTCATCAGAGGAAACTTTCAACGATTTCATGATGGTTTCGTTCTTCTTTTTTTTGTGAATTATACGGGTATGCAATTTCAATTTGCCAATGGCGTATGTATGAGATTGTTCAACAAACAAAGACATAAAGAATCCACGATGCATATCAATTTTGCTGAAGACATTTTAAATATAGCTTGCAGCAGACATGCAGCAACAGTTGCAATAAATATGTGCATGCACAATATTGCATATATAACGTCAAAGACGGATATAGAAATGGTTGGTGGTGTGTGATGTGTGATATTTTATATGTAGCCTTTCTATATTACTTTATGGATACACACAAGTTTAATATTTCTTGCTGTTCTGAAAAAACAAATAAAAAGCCTCGAAATTTCATGTTATAACGTGAAAGATCATACCATTAAGTAGATTAACCATTTTTCAGTGAGGAGATAAAGCTCAGCTCAGTAATTTATAGAATCATAAAAAACAACGCTCGGAACATTTCACAGGTGGTCTCCTGAAATAATTACCACCATGATTTGTTTGGACATAAAATTCTCTTTACAAATCTTTGCTGATACGCACCAATCTTCATCGTATCAAATGCGAATATGCGCATAGGAGAAAGTGGTCTTTATATGAGATGTTCATAGTCTCCTTGCATTATTAAATTTGCAATCATATTTTTGTACTGTTACCTAAAATCTTTAATTGACACCTCTGTAAAGTACTTTTTTGTCTGAAATTATTTATTTATTCATACGTAAGTGGTCATACTCAGTGAGAAAAATATGTAATGTACATCATAAACAGTGTTGTTCAAGTACCTTGTGATTTTATCAGGGGACCAAACGCAAAATAAAGGAGTTCATTTTCATAACACATTCACATTTATATATATCTTATATAGTTATGGTGCTGCAGGTTGAGCAGAGAACAAGTTAAAAATGTATTTAGGGTGCAGTGATCTGATACTGTAATTATAATCATTAATATTCGTTAAAAATAGTAATGGGCCTTTTTGCAAATGCCGAATCTATAAAAATTACTGTAGTGGAAGGGAGCACTTTTTAACAAGTCATATAAAATTGTTACAAAAAATTTAATATTATCCGCTTCCACTTTTATAAATTTCAAGTAAACAAATTATTAATACAGAATTATTGGCATTGTGCTAAGCTACATATATGCGCTTGTGCCTGAGATTTTGAGTTGAGATTAATATGAAGACATGAGATAAAATGAAGATAATAGTCCAGTGAAATAACTGTGCCTCTCTTTGTCTATATCAAGTATCATAAGAATATGTACGTGTAATATAAAATGCAATTTACTGAAAATTGAACTCTTAATGTATGTAATTACATGGGAGTAGGTATATGAATCTGCAAAAGTACACGGTCAGCCAAAATCCAATCAAAAATGATGAAATCTTTACATGAGGTCTGAATATTTTGCAGTAGTGAAAAAATATTAATGAAGATGAATTAAACATTAGAACCGATAAAATATGAATCGTACGATGCATGCAAGTTATAATAACTGAATAAATGATGATGTAAAATGTAATGTGTGGTTTCTTTTTAGATGATTAAGTACGTTAAAAGTATTTTGCACGACTTGTAGGAGAAATTTCATTTTTAGTTATACATAGGTATTATCAGAAATGTCCGGTCAACTTTATTTTGCTCTCATTTTATAACGACTTGACATATTCAATCAATTTTTTCTACATAGTCTCCCCCAACTTGCACACACATTTTCCACCTTTTCTCAAGAGCCGAGATGCCAGTAGAGAAGAATGCTGGGCTTCTATGTCCAAGCCATGAAATTACACTTTTTTTAAACATGTTTTTAAAGGGGGTTGTGAACCAGCTGGGAGCCATTGTGATGACTGTCTTTTAGTCTCTGCCTGATAGGGATGAAGGTAACTTTCATCCCCAGTCACACCTTGCCCCAGAAAAAATCTCTATCCTGAGATCCGAGGTTGAGATTTTCTTGGATTTGTTTGCACTTAAATTTCGTTTGTTGATGTGTGAGCAGTTTGGGAATCCACCTTGCACAGCGAAGGTATAGACCCAAAGTCAAATGTAGAATTCTCAACACTGACATGACACTTATATTGACCTTTTCTGCTATTTCCCGCAACAGGAGTCGTCTGTCCCTTTCAACAACAGCTTTCGTTTTAGCTACGTATCTGTCGTCAGTCAAACTTAAAGGTCATCCTGGGTTTGTCTTGTTTTCTAGCGATGGGTCACCACTACGAAATCGCTTGCACCACTAAATATTAGTTGATCGCACTGGCAATGGTTCAAAACCATCTTTTTGAAGCTCCTTTCTAATTAAGGGCGAAGAAATGCTCCTCAAAAATGCAGTTTCATCTGCGCACGAATATCTTGCGTTGTAAAAAACATTCGCGTTTACGTTTCCAGCTCTAACTCTACAAAGCAAATGACTGCTACTACAAGCAACCCATCATTCAAAAGCCATAATCTTTATCTTTCAGAGGATATGCAGAACATTGTATTTGAGGAAGTCCTCTTTGAGATAATCGTTATAAAAGTTGACCGGATATTTCTGATAATCCCTTCGTAAGAACTAAATAAATTCATAGACATGTCTTGTAGTAAGTAGTATCTGCATTTCATGTTTGGCTGATTGATGCATGATGCATTATTGGATGTCTTCGTTCTACTATCATGTAAATTAGCTTTTTGCTAATGTAAATAGTTGACAAAAGGGTGCTAATTAGTAATTAGATTGTAATGTGTCAAAATGATAATAATTTGATTAGGTTCCATTAGGACACGGTAAGTGATAAACGATTCATTGACAGGAGTTACCTTGCGGCGTAACCCTTCTAAATCAGTTCATATTAGTGCAAAACTTTCTGAATATACTTTTCATATAGCAGCTTGTCAGTTTCTTGAGTTTTTCTCATCGCAACTCATTACTGCCCTCCTTAATATTATTGTTGGGCTGTGCAAGATTTCCGGCTTGATAATAGTTAAGGTCCATAAACTTAAATTCACCCAATTTTGAGCTCGTAATTTATTTCAGGAAGAGGGATGATTTTCTTGGGAATCGGGCCTTAATTGCATCTTAATTTAGTGGTTGCATTCTTGTCTGCTACATTTGCAATCAACTGATTATTTTTTAAAAAATTGGTTTGTTTTGTGGTTTTTGGGTCGCAATAAGTTTTATTAAGAGGCAAATAATGACGTTGTTTCCTACATTGTTATCGAAATCCGACAAATGTATGACCGAGTTGAGAAGCGCAACAGATCTTGATATTTTCACCCTACATGACATCTGAGACGATGCACGTCGTCTACATCTCATTTCATTAACAAAACGTTACCATTCAACATTCACTGTGCCCAATTTAACCGCAGTTTTTACACATGCTCCAATATTTCTGATTGATTTATTCTACTATTTTATGAAAAAAATCATTACAATAAACACAATCAGGCATAACGCAAAACACAACTATCATAATTCTGCCGACAAATAAATCGTATGTTTGGGGAAGTTTAGGTTATTGAAAAACTAATACAGCTAATTAAGAATTAAGAGCAGACTTCCTATATGAATAGTACTGCCAAAAAGTTTTTGATTTAAATGTTTGTTTTGATCAGTGTCGACCTCTAGAAGAAAATTCCTTTTCTGCAAGCATTTGTTAACTTTTATAAATAAATTGTGTCTTAAAATCAAAACTTTATTAATCCATTGTTTTAGTGTATAACGGCTAGGTGGCCAACAATGGCTAGTTCAACTTGAAACGCGTCGGTAACTTATACAGACCAAAAATCATAATGCGTGTCTAGTGGGCATAGGTGCATATAGCCATTAATCCTGCAGGCTTAAATTATGTTCATGTATTTTCATTCATAACTGTTATTGTTAATTTTACTACTGCCCTTTAGTACTTATAAATGGCTCTGTTTTGAGGAAATAATGGTGTATTTTCAACGATCGTTAACCATGCTGTTTAGAGGCGAGTTTATTAACTTTTTAAAGCTTTTCTTTTGTTTTCCTGAAGATGGAGGAGTTTACAAACATTTCTTTTTTGCGTTATGAAAATATATTTTTTTGGTGCTTTAAAATCTTTTAGTTTTTTTCTCTTGTTTGCTAAAAACATTAACTGTCACTGAGTTTATCCCGACAAATGTGAACCGGCCTTCATTTTCACTCAACGCTCTTCTAATTTAATTTCAACAACGTTATCTATAAGAAGTGGCACTATCAGTTAGGCATTTTTAAGTGGTTATAAGAAGAATTCAAAATATTGCAAGAGCGTTTCTAGTGAACTAAATCCTAAGAAATATTTTCAGATTTACCATATGGCACATGAGAAAACAGTTTTTGCAACATTCGGTATCCCATCTCAATGCCAATTGTTTGTAGCATGTGCTGAAAACGCGTAATCTGACACTGAATGACATGCCGATGGATATGCATATTATCATTTTGTACCTATTGATATATACTCATAAAGCAAATAGACGTGCATACGTGTATACGATAACCTGCATTAGTGAATAAGAAACCGAACTTCTCTCGACCCATTTTTCTAGATCCCAAAGTACACATCAGTCAGTCATCAGTGAAATTCTTCTTATAAGTTGAGGACATATGCCCCTTACTTGAATGTAGGAACATGCACTTCTATTAGTGCCTACAAATGCACAAAAGCCATTCAATTGTCTATTTATTTGCCAAATGCAGAGAAAGAAAGGAGTAAATGTGTTTCTGATGTTTGCCTAAACTATGAATGACGACAAAACAAAACGTGATTCTTTTATGTATGGAAGACGAAAAAGTTTGTCATGAATAGTAGCGTAGAGGATAAGGGCAGTGTGCATGCATCCCTCTCAATTGAATCGTGTTTCTACCAAAGTGACAATGAGACTGTTTGGTGAATCCGTACAGAATGTATTTTTATGACAGTGAAATTAATTAAATTGAAATTGAAACCATTTAAAAGGAAAAATCTTTAGATTCTATAATGTAAGACCATTTACTTTTTGTAAATGGAGATATGAATGATGATGATGAAATCTTGTCTGTGTAGTACTCTGTAAAAGAAATTTTTTTTGAATGATTTTCTGATATTTATGTACGTACGAAACCAAGAGCAAGTACATTTATACACAAGTTTATGTACACACAAGAAAGCCACTAAGATGATTAAACATTACGGCAGAATGCCATAATGTTTACATCTTTTACGAAAAAAAAAGATTTACTCATTTGTAGAAGAGTTAGTAGTTGTGTTGTGCGGTACAAAAGGTTCAAGGGATAACGTACCAAAGATGTCTTCGTCGAACGAGGATGAGATGATGCCTACTACATAACATCGTACTCAATGGTGTGGAGAAAAGATGTGTTTTATGTATATTGTAAGGATTAGAAATCTACAAATTGCAACTAATTAATGAGTGAGTGCAAGAAAGTGAAAATGTTATACTTTATAAGCTGTGCAAGAGAAAAATAAAACTAGCAAATACACTTTTTGAGCATTAACAAAACAGAAACTTCAGATGCTTTAATTCCCGGATTGAGGGATTGATGCATTGAGATGCATTTTGCATTGCATTCAATTCAAATGCTCTCCTTGCTCCTGATAAATTACTTTAATCAGCTCAAATTTGCACGTGTATTTCTTTGTTTGCTATGCGCATGCACATGTATATAGTCTCTTTTGCAACCTAAGGCAATTGAAGGTAAAACTATGGGGAAGAAGAAAAGTTTAGTCCTTCGAAAAAAAAATTTCA
The DNA here is from genome assembly GCA_964034955.1 of Orchesella flavescens. Lineage (NCBI taxonomy): Eukaryota > Metazoa > Arthropoda > Collembola > Entomobryomorpha > Orchesellidae > Orchesella > Orchesella flavescens. The sequence goes on along the minus strand of OZ035955.1, from coordinate 16,485,484 downwards.
CTTATGAAGGAACAATAACTTTTTTTCAGCAGTACTACTTGCACTTCATCGTCAATCGACAACAATGAAGCCATACATACATGTTGATTGATTTGTACGTAAAGATTTACAGGAAGGTAGCAACTTTTATTGTCAATCATGATTCAATTCATGAAGAGAATCATATAGTGAGTCAATAATCAACATAATAATGTCATGTTTCTCGCCAAAATAACAATATTATGTTCATCACAACACTATACTGCTGCACTGCAGCGATGCACTAGCTCGTAAAAACAACCGTCTCTTCAACAGTTTATAGTATCTTTCTACAATGATTCACTACGGCACGGTGGTTGACGACACAGGATGCTTCAGTTGTGACGAAAAAGAAGATGAATATTATGAGCAGCGTTTTTTGTAGCACACACAGTCATGCATAACTTTCCTTTTCCCCGTGATTATTCAACATATAAAAAGCTCCATTTATGTAAAAATGATGATACAATGACGAAAGGAAGTGCTAATCTTATGACAGAAGCACAAAAACACAAACTCTCATGAAATTTTGACGACGTCTCACGTGGCAATTGAATTACATGAAAAATTGCAGGGCGATGATGTTGGAACGAAGGAGATGACAAAAATTATTAATCTTAAAGTGTTCTCCTGCTAAACAAGTGAAATAATACTTAAAAATTAAGAGAATTACGGGAAATTTTGATTGTAACGAAATTACACACATGCAATGCGTGCGCTTACACATATAAAGAGTATTTATATTTTTTACAACAAAATAATGTTTATGCAAATAGCAAGGGTAGTTACTTTCACTTGGATTGAATACCTCCAAAATTGCTCCTATTTACTCAATTACCCTGATTGAGGTACTTAAGTAGTGTTTCAACTTCAACTACGTGTTATTTACAAAACAAATCAGAAAGGAATGCTGCAACACGTACTTTTTTCTGTGAAAGAATGAGGAAACAGAATGAGGTAATCATCGATTACGTTCCGGATAACCACTTCTTTTTATATAACTTTTCAGTGCGTTCCATTCTGTGGATCCGAGGATTGTTGTAAATTCTTAAAGTACAAATTACAACACAACTACTACTAATAAATTTATAATTTAGTTTTTATGTTATTTCCCCACCTTTTTGGTAAATGCTCGTTTTGGTATTTGAATTTCAAATAAATTATGTTTCAATCAACCATGTCAGACTTAAACTATTGTATACGTGTTCACTAATGACGATTTGCAAAGTGCATCAAGAATCATTCAGGTGAAGCATACAAAAGTTTGTTATTATCTGACATTTGAGTACCCTGAATCTCATTACAAGTGAAATGCATCCACACATGCATTTTTCACAATTACATTGATTTCAGGATAACATTGATCGATTAAATTTGGGTATGAATGAGCAAAAGCTCAAAAGTTGTGTAGTGAACAATTAATAATTTATTTTTCATATTCATATATATGTGTACAAACATATGAGCTTATTTGGGTGAATGAGTCAAAATCTAAACCAATTTTTTACGCTTTGTTAGTTGGACTACCATAGTGTGTAAACATAATGGGACTTTATGAATAAATCAATGGGACAAAAGGCTACAAAATATATATTATACAAAAAACAATAATCATAATGCACGCTCTGCTAATTACTATTACTTGCTATCAGCAATTACAACTTTTGTATGAAATGCTGTGGGATACGCTTACTTAACTTTATTCGGTGCAGTGATTCTATTAAACATGCAGTCGCGGTCGTAAAATCGTTGTTTATTGTTTTTCCTGTTAGGTTGTTTTCCTGAATTCCCTGATCGTTACACATAATATCGTTAATTACGCAGTCAGACAGTCATACTATATTGACAGTAGTAGGTAGTAAAACAGAAAAGTAATGATGACGCTATATTTTTGTGAGAGACATGAATGCGCAAATGTGTTATGGGTTGTTAGGTTTTTTGCATACAATATATTTTCAGTCAAGTGTTTAGTCTGCTAATAATCCAATGACATTACTGTCACTCTTGAACCTTGAGGTGAATTTTTCTTACACTTTTCAGGTAAATTGATTTCTTAATTATTAAAGTGTACACGGAAGGATTTGGCACGTAGGTTTGATACAAAAGGAAATAAAAATGTTTCAAATTGTCAATGTTTAGCGTGAAGTGACAACATTGGAGCGTTTCAGGAGTTTCACCGTGAAGAAATGAAGCAGTAGTCTGCCTTTTCTATTTTATGCAAATCTTAAACCTACTAGTAATTTCTATGTAAGTATAGTTAATACGCATATGTAGCTACTGATTTTGATATTTTGTCTCTGTAGCTCAAATGATCACGATCAAGTCATTAGAATCTCCTCTCATATATGGCTTTATGCGAACCGAATCTGCGACGAATGAAGAACTAAGGAGGTCATGCGTCATGGTTTATCAGAATCATGGTGGAACACATAGTTTTACTTACCTACTGGCTTTTGTTTAAAAATTCGATTGGCTGCGTGGTGCGATGCATTTTCTTTCCCATACACACAGACAAGCAAGCATGTATACATATGTATCGCTCTTTGTGTAAATTTTTTGAATCGTCTCGCCATACTGTCTGATCATGTTTTCTTTTTTTTTAAATTGTGAGAAGAAAAGAGTGCAAACCTAAAACTTATAGGAGTCCCACCCGACAACCAATTCACACAGTTTAATCTTATTATCTTTCCTTCTGTAAAAGAGCCTTTAAGTATCCATTTGGCATTGCGTTGTCACTCTTGCTTGTTTTCTTCAAGTTTGAAGTTTCCATTTTCAATAAATCGACAGTAAATGTATGCTTTTCTACCTGTGTATTGTTAGACACTCCATCATCATCACATAAAATCATTTAAACCGCAGTTGAAAAGCTGAATGCAATGACAACTGTATGAAAAGTACCTTTCAATTATTATTGTGCTACACCGAATATATGTATGTTTCAAAACATTAGGTTTGCGTTTGCTAAAGCAATACGCACCTTAATACTCTCCTTTAGCTTTTCTACTTTAAAAAATTCACATATCATTTCATACATGTGCACTTGTATTATTTGCTACTTGGATGATGATGATGATACTGCAGATGAACACACTGTCTTGAAATTGATACTAAAACTTTGGTACATGAGGTTGCTTACATGTTATAAAAATTACTATGTTGTGTGTGAATGTACTTAATGTACTTACGTTGTTAAAATTTTTGATTCCAAAAATTTTGAATTTGTGATTTTAATGCTGCATTAAACAAATTACTCATCTCAATTGGCATTTATGTAGAAAAAATATGAAATCTATCCCAGCTTGCTATTGATAGTAAGCCTTATCTAGATAATCTTTATATCTTGTGTATTCATTTGGTCAATAAATGTAGTTTTCAACTTGGTACAAGTTGTAAAAGACTTTTCATGTAAAAAAGATTCTCCAAAATATTAATATTTTTCAAAAAAAAATTGAAACTCCACGTTCACATACTATGGTCTTAAAGCAATGTCGTTGTCACATTTTGAAAGTTAAAGTAGACTTCTTTCTTATTATGTACCAACAATAATTAAATATAATTTAACACAATTCTAATACGAATTACAAATATTTTTAATTTGTTTGTTTCAAATATCATTTCACTTCCTATATTTTAGTTTGTTACAAGGGATGGATGAATCAAGCAAAGTGAAAAGATTTGAAGCGTGAAACAAAAAAAAATTTGCATTTTTCTGTCGTGCATCTTTTAAAATGCTACAGTGTTACACAAACTGAGTGAAGTACCATATACCATAAAATATACTTCCACTTCTTTATAGGTAGATGTCTACAAAACTTTTTTATTCATTCAAATTCACATACTTTTTTCTTTCCTTTTTTTAAGTGGAAGAAGTAAGTATGCATGAAGCTTATGAGCAATGGTAAAGGCGTGTATAGGTATTCAAATGCAAGAAAATTGCATACAGTTATGCCATACACAAAAAAAAACACAGCTATTAATTTAGGCGGTTATATAAACACTATTACGAACCTCATATTATCAACATTAAAATTTTCGTGATGGAATCCGACATTAAAGCTTTCAAGTTTAACTCAAAACATAAATTATTTACAATAACGAAGTTCAGGGTAAAATGTAATAATCTATTCACCATAATATTGTATAAAAATGAACACACGATGCGATGTTAGGTAGCGCAGTCAAGTTAGGAATGAAATATACTTATATATATGCATTTAGGGTTCCTACGAATATTAATTTTAACGTGTTGCAAATTAATCTGATTTAACAAAAAGGCCATTAGCAGGTAATTGGTTAATATCTGAGCATGTATTCATCCATCATAAAGTATGTTCGTACACCTATAATTGTTGTTTTGAATTAGAAATTTTTTTTCTCCCTGCCTGCGCACAATTTTCTTGTAAATGTAAAAAGAATGATATTAAATTTTAACCGCAAATTTTTAGAAAGAATTTGAAATAAAAGTATTTTAGAATCATGGTCGACGGACAAAGGTGCGGAATAGAAGACAAATATAATACTAATACTCTCTAATCATAATTACTTTTAAAGTCTGTTTATGTTGGTAGGTATCCACAAGGTATCTCTTTCACGTAGTCTCATTCAGTCTTTTCAACTGTTTTTTTGTCAGCATGCTCTCACAGAGAACCCTGTAAAAGGTACATTGTTGTGGCTGAAATAAGATTATTTTGATAAAGATGAGTTGCTGAGACTTTACATTTTCACGATAAAAATTTATTTTTGGCAACCTGCAAAACCTTGTAAAATGTCCTAGGTCTGCACTTCTTGGGGACTCATTTCAATTTATATTGTAAAGAGCGACTGCGTGAAGCATTTTTCTGCAAATAAACGCTACTTGATTTTAATACATTTTGCAAATGCAACCACTCTTCCTTCCGTGGTGATACAGATACATTATAAAGTCATACATATATAGACACATTCATTCATTATACTAGAATAAATGATGAATCTCTCTCTCTCACCCAATCTTTATTAAAGTTATCAAAATTTTAATAAAGATCTTAGAATTGGGCATGTCCAAAAATGATAAGTTTTGAGGAGTGGATACACAAGGTGAAAATGAAAGCATAAGTTACATTATTAGCGCTCCTTGTATTGTGTCTACACCAAACCATAAGACAGAGAGCTTCGTGCTGTGAGAACATTTTTGCAGGTACCCGTCTCATTTGAGTCTTTGAAACAGTCTTAGAGCTTGTATTTAGCAGAGCTACAATAACGCAAGAAAGTCCACAAACACATGTACAAGTGCATCGCATTATGCCTCTGGTTATTCCAATCCAATGAATCACATTTTGCACACTTAAATACATGCATTATGAGCTGAACATAACACGAAAACGGTGTAGTTTTCTGCCTCGAGAATAAATGAAAGTCGCAATAAACGAATCAGCTTCAGCATATAGAATTTTGCAATTACAAGGGAACAGCGAGGCTCTTCTTGTTTTTTGGGGGAATTGTAATATTTTAATAGAGTTAGAGTTTTTAATATACATATGAAGAGAATGAAAGACTTCAAATTCAACTAAGCTACTAATGTTACGCTTCCTTGTGATCCTTCACGTAGACTTTAAAGCAAAAACAAAGATTACTCAAAATGCAGTAACCAAACCAAACCAGACTCAAAACTCTTTTCTCATATTGGCATCCCTTCGTTATTCATACCGTGGGCACAATGATATACATATATACACAATATACACATAGACACATACACGCCTCAATTTAAAATGAATGAATAAAGTATATATTAAGCACAATATATTATTTCATTTAATTTGGACTGATTTGACTGATGGGGTGAGCATAGTTGGTTTCTACTGACTGAATACATATTATTAACACTTGAACTTTGCCAAACCAAGCGGAGAAAATGAAAATATTTCTTGGACTCTGTTTTTCCACCTTTCATAATAAGCAAATTCAACAAGCATACCTGTTTCAAAAATCATACATTTTCTGCTTCTACCAATCCAATAAGGCACGTGAATGGAATGCATATGTGTTATCAATTCATATCATGCTGCAGGTTAGTAAGTATAATACACACAAGGCCCTTTTGTTTGTAGTTCAAAATACTGACTGACTAGTCGTAATACAGTTTAAGAAGACTAGTTTCATTTTCTTTTGATGAAAGTGATCTTTGGCTGAATAATATTATGAGCACACATGATACAATATGTAACGAAATTTTTGGATGTATCGTTTAGCAAGGCTGTACTACTACTCGCGTAATGCATTAAAATTTTGTACATCTACAACAAACACGCATACAATCCTGTGAATATAACAAACACAAAATTAACAATTCGCCATAGGTTAAGTTCACACTATCTGATCAGAGGGCTGGGTCCTTGAAAGAAAAAAAATTAATCGCATTTTTCCTTTCGTATCCACAAAGAATTTAATTAGTGTTGGCCATTTGAACCGTGGAGTAAGTTCAGGAAGGATGTCCCCAGAGTTTTGGGATTTTTTTTTGCAATATAATTCAACCGATTTTTTTCTAGTGTGAGTTTTGGGGACACACACACTATAGCTCATCTTCACTTACTTCAGCATTCTTCTGTTACATGTGAATAGTGCCAGCAAGTAGTGGGGTCTTTTACGTGGTATATCATGGGGTCATAAGATGAACACTACAACAACCCAGATATTCCTCACTGCTTTAAAAAATATTCAATTACTACCGTAATATACTATAATAATTCACAAAATTAATCCGATTTTTTCATTTAACAATATTAAGTTGTACGTTTTGTATAAAAAAAACACAATAAAAATATATTTAAGTAGTTTTTTCTCTCCAATTTTCGAAATATATAAATTTTGGTTTTCTTTATTATGTGGTTTTGGTGGTCAGCTCTCAACAAAATTACCCCATTTCCTCTCTAAATAAATTTGAAGTTTACATGGTTTTGTTAACAGTGTATGTGAATTGTTCTATATATTTATGGTTACTAGTGTGGACGCATCCTGTGGACCGGAAGGTTTGAGACCAATCCATATTGCCGCAAGGGAGGGTCACATTCAAACGCTAAGGTTTTTAAAAACGGCTGGTGCCTGCTTGCAAAAGAGTGATGTGAATGGTGCAACAGCGTTACACCACGCTGCAATTACAGGACAACTTCGTGCTGTGAGATGGTTACTCAGACACGGAGCCAAAATATCGTTGGATAAACAAGGTCGATCTCCGATTCAAGTTGCTGCTGATCATGATCATATGGAAGTAAGTGAAACTATTCCTTTGGACAATCTATTTATTTATTTGCCTTAAGTACTTTCTGGGATTGTTTCATGAATTAGAAAATTGTTGCTTTGCTGCTGCTCTAAAGTGTAGTGGGGCTTTTTCAATTATTATTATTGTTTACATAGAAAAAAACTATACTTTTCAAAACAACTTTGTTTCAATTTGGGTTCCCCTACTATCTGTCAGCACAGCAATACCCAGTTTACTACAGAGAGATAGGATCTAATACACTCCTTCCTTCCCGTTATTACGTCTTTCTCTAGAATTGCTGTTTTGTAATAAGCCTCATGCTTATATATTTTGTGTGCTGTTTTTTAAGTAAAAGATAATTAGTGTTTTAAAATTTATGGCATGTGTGGCAGTGGAGCAATGAGTATCCATTATTGTTTACGGTATTCCGATTTTCCTTCAAAGTGCAAGTCATTTACTCACTCAACTTACCGTTCAAAATGCTCATTGTTACTTTACCATGAAATGCGTATGTATTATGCAGATTGTTGAAGATGCATCCAAGTGTAGATGACAAACAAAAAAATCTGAGTTTATTAGAACAGTATCACGGCAAATGAAGATGACTTTGGTTCTCTTCCTCTTTACATGCATTTTGGTACCATTGTCTTGTCACAAATCCTAAATGACATGACGTAGGTCTGCAAAAAAACAAAGATTTTTTTTTAACTTTGAATACTTAAAGGGCTATCCTACTACACAATATTTTCATGAACCTAACTTTTGTATATACTTATTACTTACATTCTTTTGGCTTGCCGCCTACACTCATGAAAACGTTATTAATTCACATTCACGCTTTCATTTTTTCACTCCCGAGTTATGTCAGTGGTGAAATTATCTCATTTACTTGTCTACCAACCAATTAATCATATACACCTGTAGTTATTATATCCTTGCACATTATTATGTTGAGTAACAACAAGTCACATCAACGCATCCATCCCCTTCAAAGTTCACACATTTATGGGTATTAAATTAGTTTTCAAAAACTTTAAAGATTTCAAGCATACGTTGGAGTTTGCTCGCAAAATTTACTTCTCCCTTGAAGAGAGGAACTAATTCAAAGACGAATACATGCGGTGGCTTATTGAGTCCCACTACCGTACTCCCAAATACCTACTGGCATGCATTCAAATAAATGTACCGAACCAATATACTATATCTGAGATTATCATCATTATTATTACACATTCTTCACAGGCGCATGACGCTCAACATTATGATTATTGACTCAAATTGTAGCAACATTTTTTTTCAGGAATAAAAACCTTGTTCTGTTATCGTATCAGATTTACTTTGGTGAAGGTAGTCTACATCTACATGTATTAATAAGGTTGCCTATAAAACATCACTCACTCAAGCTTCCGATGCAGACGGGTTTTACTAAAATAAGCAAAACATAATCCACAGCAGTAGATATCCGTTAGCCTATAATCATCTGTTGAAACCAACTGAACTTTCGTGGTAGGGTAGGAATAACTAAAAAAAATCAGGATATTTAGGATTCAAATGTACAAGCCACAAGCTTGTGTATTTACTCTACTTACACATTGCCATAAATGTTCCGTTTCGGATCTTGTACTTGGATTTATATATATACATGTGAAATACAAACAATACAGGAAGCTAGCGAGCTCATCGTCAGTTTGATTCTTTCAATTGCATATATATATACGATATGATGTGATGTAAGTAAGTAGCCAGCCTTGACCCACGTATAGCTGTTTAAAACTCGTCAATGCAATACGAAAACTGTGTAATGTCGACCAAGGCGTTAAATGAAAAGCTTCTTGTTGATGATAAACCGTTCAAAGGCTACGGAAAGCAAAAAAATGAAAGGATCTGAGAAGGATAATATGTATAAGATTTTAATGGTAGACATATAATATGGTGTATTGAGTTGTGAGTACTGTACCACTCACTACTGATGGTCACGTTAATTGTGGAAGCCTTGAACCGTGTCCATGCAGGAATGTTGAGCATGATATTATATATATCGTAGCACAAAATTTGAGTGTTTCAAAGGAAGCGAGAGAGTAGGCAAGAATGCAAGCTGCAAAAGGCCATAATTACAACATTATCATTAGACCTCAGTACACTGGTATTATGAAATGGCATAATATCTTGAAAATGTACACTCCACTGTTATGTATTTTTTGACGTTATCTAACAACAAAGTAAATGCGGTTATATTTGGCATGTAACAAGTTTATCTCCAACCTCGCTTTATATATTATTTGTCTGCTTGTATTTATTTTTTTGGGGAAAATCTTTTTACACTATACACTTTAACTAAAGGGGGCTTCCTGCTCGGCAATAGTATGGAGGTTGAAGATCCTTTGAAAAAATGTTGAGCCTTGCATTCTCGTGTTTCACTTTTTCTAAGTAGAGTGTACGTGATTGAGTGGTGATTTTGTGACAAAGCATGATGGGTGACACAATATAGCGGTGTTGGTGGTAGTTATTATTATATAACTGGTTTCTGTAAAAAAGAAGGAAAAGAATAGAAAATATTGAGAGGGTATATTGTGTTCTCTGGGAATTTTTAGATTGTGAGCGTTTTGGCAAAGCATGCTACTAGCGGTACGACATCTGGAGCAACCTCATCCGGAAACACAAATGGAACGAATGGAGTAGGAAGAGAGCCTAATCTAAGTCTTCCAGCGACTGTGAATTTAGAGCAGTATACTTCTAATGCCAATAATAACACTAGTTCTGCGAGAGAGAGGAGTCGTGAGCGAAGCAGGGAGAGAAGTAGGGAACGAAGCAATAATAACGGAACCACAATCACTGTGAATTCAAATGGTGGAAATATTATTAAGACTACTGTGAACTCTTCTTCCGCTGGACCAAGTCATAATAAAAGTCGGCCAGAGGAGCCGAAAGTGTATTCTCCACCGACGACTGTAGGTGGAACAACAGACTGTGCTTCTTCCAGTGGTAATTCCAGCCTTTCTGCTTCAACTAATACACCATCATTATCCCCCTCTGCCTCTTCCACCTCCAACTCTTCCACAACTTCATGCGGTTGTCCTGCGTCTTCTGATAGTAGTTCTGAGGAGCTCAAGTCGGCTACAGAAACCACCCACAGTTTCACTTTAACCGACTTTCGCACCAAAAGTCCAGAAACGCCAAGAAAAGACTCAGTTTCTAGTTCTTCAAAGTCATTTTTCTTACATCCTCCGAAAACAACTAGCAACGCCACTTCCCCAGCGATACCATTTAACAATAACTCACAACAAACTAACGGAAAAGTTGGCACCGGTCCCACAGTTAATGGTGCATCTGCTGTTGCATCCAATCAAGCCACTACTACAGTTGCAAACAGTGTTTCTGCCAAGAAATCTCATCATACCCGACAACCATCCACTTGTGTAGTAGCTACAACCAACTCTCCGTTTTTTCTTCATCCGCCAGAGAACCTTGTTAACGAAACAAGAGCAGTTGCCTCTAAAATGGCACCAGCTCCAGTGAACCCAAGCCATGGGCATCATCACATTCAAGACTTGATCAATGAGACACAGTCGCAATCTAAAGTGAAGGGAGGACTAGGTGTGGGTGCTAACGAGTTCTCGTCCAATTCTACATCTTCCGTATCCTCCGGTTCTACTCCTCCACCAACACCTCCCTCACAAAAGAATGGGTTTGCAATTGGCTGCACAGTATCCGCCTTGCAAGGAAAGTTTCAACAAATCAACGGAAATAATAAGGATGAAGCTACAATAAGTCAACAGAATAATAACATTAACAACCATAACTATGAAGTGCATATGCAAAACAGCATAAATAACGCGAGTAGCGGAAATAATCCTCCACCACCACCAAAGACTGGAGTGCCACCACCTCCGCCACCTCCACCAATGCCAGGTTTAGGCTTCATGGATATAAATAATAATTTCATTGGATCACATGATCATGGTCCTCACGAGCCCGATAAAAAGATGACGAATGGTGAGCACATTGAAAATGACTATGAAGACATTGACGAGTTAACGAATGGAGAAAATCATTATGAAATTAGTAAAAAGCTAATTAGAACAAGCTCATGCCCTCCACCACCTCCACCTTTTAATGAAGCATTAAATGCAATGTGTGCCGCTATGAATCATTCCGAAGAAAGGTCATCTCAAATTGCACCTACTAAACTTCCTCAGGGAGCTGGCAAAGGTGGTGTTCCTTTTATCCCCCCTCACTTTCCAACTCCACCTCAAGACGCTTTAATCAAACCGTCCGAGTACTTGAGAAGTATTCAGAACAAAGGGAAAACGAATGGAACGGCGAATGGAAATGGGAATGCCGCACCAGCGGCTCCTCCGGTTCCAATTGGAAGACCACTTTCTAAAGTGGAAGAAGCCTTAAAGGCTCTTGGGGTATCAGAAAACCATGTTGCAGTCATGTCACCGGTTCCAGAGGAAACTAATGCCGAGGATGAGTTTGAGGAAATTAATCCAGAAAGATTTGGTACGAATGGAAGCAATGGAAATTATGCTACCCCCATCGGAAATCGTGTAAATGGGACTTTGACCTCAAATGGGACTGAGAAACCTAAAGGGAAAGAAAATGAAGTTCGTGAACCAATTTATGCTGCCCCAAGTACCTTTGGCATGGGAAAGGGCTGCGGTGCTGTGATAAAAGCAGAAGAACTAATGGTAAAATATTTTTTCACTTTCAAAAATAATTTTTTCATTATAGATTGAATGCACAATTCAATGGCATTTTGCGACATGAATACATACAAAGACAGATGACAGTATATATAGTGGTTTCATAAATGCATTTTTCAATTGAAAATTGCAGAAAGTTCATTTAAAGAAAACGCCGATGAGTCGAACTCGCTCGGCACCACCTCTTGGAAGGGTCGTTCCAGACAATGATCATACCCTTGGACCAAATAAGTCAGGACTATCAAATGGTGAGTTAGGACATGAGCCATTACGGAAATCAAACACCACATTAAACGGGTCCACGAGCAACCTGTCCGCAACTGGAGAAACCACTACCAAAGCTGCCGTAATAGCCGAACTCGCTGAATCAAGTCAAGTTGGTGGAGTCCGGGAGTGGAAGGAAGAGCTCCGAAGGAGACAGCTTGAGGAGGAGAAAGCTGTACAAAAGGAACTTTCATCATTTTACCAACCCGTAAATTTCTATCAAGAGGTATCATTATTTGATTCGGCATTGAGGCATCAGGTGAGGCTTAGTAATGCAAATGTCATTTTGCTACATATCATATACTTTTAATGTTTAAAGGTTCCTTCAACGGATGGTACTGGAGCTCCCATCCCCGCATGGAAACGCCAAATGATGGCCAAAAAGGCTGCAGAGAGAGCCCGCAAAGAAGCCGAGGAACAAAGGAAATTAGAGATCGAACAAAAGCGAATGGCAGCCATCCCATTGTGGCGACGTCAGCTCCTCCAAAGACGAGAAAGTGCAAGCGATGGGGGGAAATACGCTCAATAATATGCTATTGATAATGGCATCACCATATATATATATATTATTGTTAAACTTTTAAAATGTGTAAAAGGTTAGACTTAAGAGTGAGTGAGTGAGGGAGAGAGAGAGAGATCAGTCATAATTATGATCGCATTAACTGATATAATCTAGATGAAAACTCGTTTACTTGCCAAGGACTCAAATTTCATGTATCACCTATCATAGTATAGCACGCATCATGAAAAAAAACAACTATAAGGCAACAATGTTGAGTAGGCATGTGCGTAATTTTTGTGTTTAACTTAAGGTAGGTTGTAAGGTGATGGTGCAGGAGTGAAGTATTACTTACTATTCACCAACATAATGCATATACTACATCCAAAAATACATGAACTATTACTACTATTACTAATACTCATTTTTACTTTTTCTACTTTTATCTGAAGTATACGCCTTTCTATTGTTAGCTTTTGGTTATGCAGTAGTAGTGAGAAATTAATTGAAATTAGGCAAAATAATTGCCTCGTAATTTTTTTTGTACATGAATGCCAAGCTAACTATGCGCGCAGCTTAACTACCCTACCCTGTGTATTGAGTCATGTAAGTCAATTAATCATTGTATTTTACTCTACATAATAATATAAAAATATAATATATGTATTTTAGGTGGTTATGTAGCCACAGGCATGTGTGTGTAAATACCTTAAAAAGACAAGATAGAATCTCACCCCAAAAATATATATATACATGCATTTTGTGTTTTACTACAATAACGCAAACAATACTATACAATAGAACAGTGATTTTATCCGAGACGTTTTGACGTGTGTACTTTTTTTTTATTCTGACGCAAAATGCGAGACATTCAGTCAGAGAGCTAAGAGTTGTTATGTGTGAGATTTATCACTTGTTATATTATGTATGTATAATGTATACACACGTAAGCTTTAACTGTCTGGCAAAACTTTTTCTCTATTTATAACAACTGACACTTTTACTACCACACTTTATATACAATAATAATAATAATATGATCGACACACGCTACATTTTTAGCGCCCCAAAAATAATTATAATTACTGCTTGCACATTTTGTAGGAGTGCATATACATGCTTATTGTTGTAAGATCAGGGACTATATGCTTGATTCCTATTAAGTAATTAATAGTTCAGTATCCCTCGTCATAGGTATTAATTACGAAAAGTCAAAGATTGGTTTTGCTCTTTTGGAGTATTGACCGAGCGAAACTATATGGATAAGCTCTAATTGTACATTTACCATTGACGCTAATGTAATTATTATAAGCGAGTATAATACATACGTACTGTTTAGATAGAATAAAACCATGTCTTCCCTTCAACTGACTTGTTTGTAAACTTAGAGCGTGCATAATATTATTAGCATAGATGAAGTTTAATAATATAATATTTTAAGATGCCGATAAGTAGTTACTATTTTTTTATAGCACGCTATATGATCATTCAACTGAAATGTATTTTACCAATTACTAATTATGCGAAACAATAATTCATATTTAAGATTTTTCGTTTTCTTCCATTGTCTTTTTCCACGCAAATAACAGCTATTACATTTATATTTCTCGCTTTATTTCGTTTGTGTATATGATAATATATATGCCATTTTGACCTTATCGTGTTTAAGGAACGAGAAGGTGAGATGAGTTGCTTTTTAAACTGGTAAATATAATAATAATATGTAAAATGTAAATAATAATAATGATAATAATAATTTCGAAGCAAATTTCATTGCAACTTTTTTGTTCATAATTTTTACTCTTCTGAACTTAAAACTTGTAAGCGGATATTTTTTAATGAGTTACAAATCGCATTTTAACACCTGTTTTTATTTTAAGATTCCGCACACTATATACAGTTTTGTTGTAAGCTCATTGTATCAAGTCTTGAGTAGCGCATTCCTGTTGGGATATGTATGATGATGTATGATTTACTCGTAATTGGTTGCATAATAATTTTGAGAAGATGAGAAGCTTCTGTTGATGCACAGAAGAAAGTCGCATGTTTGGTGACACACTACTACTGAAGTGGAAGAAGAGTATCAATGCGAGTACTGCAATATTACACACACGCTCATGCTGAAACCGTGATGTTTTACCTGATAAAAATTTCAACATATTACACAGAATATGAAACCATGTAACTCGTGAAATATTTTTAACTTCATGTAACATGAGTTTTGTTTCAATAAATGTATACTTTTGCGTACTGATAACGAAAATATGAATGTCTTTTGAATTTTTATTTATTTTTCATTCAATTAAGTAATAAAACTTTTATTCAACAAGATGAAGGTGATGTTTTAAAAGTATTTGGCATATTTTTTTCCCAGTACTATTCTTCAATTGGATATTCTTTCTCTAATGATCGTATAATCCGATTTGCATGATGTTTGCCATTGTCATATAGGAAATTGACTTCCTTTATCAAATCAGTTTTTGTGGCAGCATCCACCAACGAACCACAGTTAATGAGTACGTTGCAACGAGCTCCCCAGATGCCTGTTTCTAAGCACTTGATGCCCACCTACCGGAATATGACGAGTTTAGGCATCACTATGATGTCACATTGTAAGTCATCACGACGTCATTGAAGGTGAGAGTTGTTTTTGCTTACCTGAATGTCAGATAAACAGTTTGGATTCCCAAGAGCAGCAATTTGTTCCATGTGAGGCCAAAGGGATGATAGCTTTCGAGCAAGCTCCAATGGAACATTAATTGCATCCATTAACGCTTTCTGAGCTTCATCTGATTCAGCATTTTTGGTGTCCCGACATGCTTTCTATTTAAGTACTGATTTAGCATCAATTTGAAATATTTTTTTCCTTAAACTCGTTTACTATAAAAGATCATATTCTTACGACATAAGATTCAAAAGCTTCAGTGTCAGCCTCAATTAAAGGTAAGACATCATCAACTATAGAATAAAGGGGTGGAATGAGACTTCTCATTTCTTTATCCAGATGCTCCCATTGTCTCTTGCCAAAAGTGAGTTGTCCCACCATGCATGTCAACGAAGCGCCCTTGAAAAGTCATGAGACTATTTATATCAACACATTCTTTATGTATCATGAACGTAAACTACATTCTTGAGATTAGTTTGGACACTTCATAATTTTCAGCTTACCAACGCTCCAACTAATGCTGCCACACTACCACCTCCTGGGGCTGGAGATCTTGCACGAACTTCTTTCACAAATGATGTAACACTTATATCAAGCAAAGGTTTGGGTGGATCTGTTGCTTCAACTTTCCACTCAATTATTCGCTCCCTAAAGTAAGTAAACTCATTTTTGTTAGAATCAAAAGTAATGGACATAATTCAGAATGTTATATAATCTCAATATTTCAGTCAGTATTTGTTTTAGGCAAACTTGGGATCAAAAGGATACAGTGAACTGAGCCCCAAACGATCAATGGCCAGTCTGACTTTTTGATCTGGTTCAAGAATGCAAAGGTTTTCCCGATGAACGTAGTAATCTGCAGCTGTCATGATAGCTGACATTGGTACCAGACCAACTAGTTCTGACCCAACTACTGACAATTTCAAAGCGTCTGCACCTCTTTTTGCCTTGATAATGTGTCATAAACATCTGCGTTTTTAAATAGCATTTTAAAAAGGCTCGTTAAAAGTCCCCATAGTTAAATTTAAATACCTCTTCAAATGCCAAATGAAGTGGACATTGTTCTTCATCAGTAAGGTTAAAAGAGATCTGAGCCATGTTAGCTTCCTTTAACCACCATCCGATTCCTTGGACACCTTTTAATTTACCTTCCTTGCCCTTTCCCCGTCCCTGCTCCCTCAGGTCTAAAGCAATACGATGGGCTTGCTCTTTGGTTGACAATATATTGACATTATATGCCAACAGAAACTTTCTAGCCCCTACACAGGTGTGCAGAAAATGGTTATGTAGTTGCATTTTAACTCCACTTGTAGTTGATTTTAAAATTCAGTTTAAAAAAGTGAATCGTACCGACCATAGATGCGCCCCATTTCGGAACGAATTTTGCTGGCCCAAAATTTGGTTTCCATTCATCCATAGTTATCTGATTTGGTAAATGCGCAAAGGTTATTTGTACCTACAACTGTGCGTATTTTAATTCATATTTTCTTTACCTTTTCCTTTAAACCTTCATATTCTCCTGCTCTAATTTGTGGAACTGTTCTTCTATGTTCTAATGTCGAGGCAAAGCCGTACAAGTAAATGGGAATACTTAACTCCTCTCCCAATCGTCTTCCCAATACTCTTGCGCACTCAACGCAGTCCTCCATTGTGCTATTCCGCACAGGCACAAACGGACAGACATCCATAGCTCCTAGTCTATTGTTGTAACATACTATTTAGTCTTTATGTCGACTTCAATTTATGTATGTATCACCATGCATTATAAAACCGAAAAGCAATCAATTACCTAGGATGTTCACCACTGTGTTTGGTCATGTCAATCAACTCCATTGTAATTTTAGCTGCATTGAATGCACCATCCACAACGGCATTTGGAGACCCAACAAATGTATATACCGTTCTGTTGGTTGATTCCCCTGGATCTACCCCAAGTAGATTAACACCTTTTGTGTTTCTGATGGCATTCGCAATAGCTTCAATTACCTGAGCAGCAAATGTTTAATAACTTTATTTAATCAATTTCTTAATCCAAATAATTTTCTACCTGATGATCTGCAATTAAAAAGAGACTTTATGATAAGGATTTAATCAAATAGTTTAAAAATACCTTCTGGTTTCGACCATCAGAAAAATTTGGAACACATTCAATTAAACGCCGATCCATGTTTAAAATTTATGCCTAAAAAATGTCAATGCCCATAGGTATAATAAATGGGAAAGAATAAAATTCAAATTCTTTAGTATTCGAGGAACTATTGGAGTTGAAACTTCTCTCATCGCCAGTACAAGTTGTTGTGTCAGTATCAAGGAATTCAAACCAATGTCAATGTAATAACCATTTTTGTTGTCAACCTTTATGTCTACGTGATCTAAAAGTATTAAAAATATTATGCAATTTGCATAAGAAGTTTTTTACGGACGACGGAAGGAATGCAAACAACTTAAGAGATTACATAAGTACATGACACGCACCCCAAGAAATAGAATGGTTTATGCCACGGTTAATCCAATATAATTTTATACTTATTGGGATTTCAGCTGTAACTTAACTTGTTTGGACACGTTTGGGTATCGTATTTTGATTTGACAGTTGGTTTGTTTTCACCTTGCTTGTGCTACCATAAAAATGTCGAAACAACTGGAGCTTCAAGTCAATCGCTTATGGAAAAGTTTTTGTTAAAAACTCTTAGTGACACATCAAATTTAAATAATCACATTATTGGATCTATGCAAATCTGTCATTGAATACGTGACAGCAACAACACCTTCAATTCGATACCAATAGCTGAGATTAAATCAGTAATAATGTTTTGTTTCATAAAATCTAATAACAACTTTAATCATATGAATCACACCCTCATCAGTCACGCCATGACAAGTAGTATACAAATTAATCTTCATGTTATATATATTAGATGTGCAACATATGTACATAATACGGGCATTACTATACAATGATGTACAAACTATGTATAATATACAATTCTCCATCAAAAATAGAAGGCTAAACAACAATAAATATGTGGAACAAATTACAGGCTGAAAACATTTTAAACGAAAATGATTTGACCTTTTAATTAAGCACATTTCATATTTTACAATGGCCTGAGAACACTTAAAGATATTATTCCGGTAAGAATTATGAGAAAGGGTAGCCACGTTTTGAGAAATCCTGAACATCCAACAAATCTCCCATGAATCAGCATTCCAAAGGCCAACCACACCATATTCCATGATGACGATGATTTATAATTCATCAAGTTCAATGCATAGGCACAATGAGAGTGGCAGTTGTCACAAAGCAGATTATGCATTCTCGTCTTATACACTTCTGACGCTTCGTATACTGCACGATCCCAACCTTAAATAAAATTTACATAAAGGTTTATTATAATATGGATATAAATTGATTAAATCGTTACGTATACATAAGTATAGTCATGTCAAGATCATTTACCAGATATTCCTCCTTGAGCTTGAAGTGGATCTAATACCCAATATCTTGTAGGCCAACCAAATGCCATTGAATCCTCTGAAACATAATATGGACCGGCGAAATCTCGTATGATGCCTGTCGAATAGGCTATTCCCATGTGACCAATGAAAGGAAATAACCAGCTGTCACAAATACACAAAATAAGCCATTCTTCTAATTTCATTTTAAGTCATTAGGCTCTCTTTGATAAGAGTGTTGTAATCAATAAATCAATATAATGTTATATTAATGATATCTCACGTTAAGAAAGGAATAGGAGTCCACACTATACAATGAGGATATCTATTTCTGCGAGTATCAAGTACCGCTGTTGATCCTCCGCCTCCCCCAGAACTCCCATAATCTGTTGGAGAAATGTTATGGTTGCCTTCATCGTCCATATGCATGGTTTTCTGATCTTTCTTTTGTATTTCAACTTTCATTCTACCCAATCACCTACAAAAATACACAAAGTCAAAAGTATTTTCATATATGATTCGAAATTTCCAAAATTCGTATGTACTGATCTTGGCAGAATATATAAGTTCTTGTAAACCTAATTGCATGCAAAAATAAAAAAAATAACTCAAGCATGGAGCCAGCAAACCACAGCAAAGTCGGTTCGTTTATCATTTATATTTTAGTAGATCACGATAGATACACATTTGAATATTATTGATTCTAGAAAACCCATAAGGTATGAAGCAACCTTTCGATGTTCCATAATAAGGTACTACAAAACACTATAGCCCCATGGTTGGAAAATACATTGGATGTGCTATGATGCAAGGCAAGGTGAGGTTAACCTCAACCTGAAGTTGGGCAATTGATTTAATGACGCATCATAATATAACATCCCAATGAAACGGGAAGCAAATTAAAGATATATGTACGTCAAGTAAAAGTATTACTTCATCATCATCTCTTATTAAATACACGTGACTATCACAAATCCGTCTTCACCAAACTATTCAACATTATTTTTTTTATCTACTTTATTTTCCATTTCCCCTGACTTCATTTGGGTTCATCTATGCATAAATGAGGCAATATTAATGTTATCATTCCTTTAAGTACAAAATTACGATCGTATTAACATCACAAACACATGTGATTATAAAAATTGGCTGACACTCAATTTTTGTTTTACATTTTTGTCTTGAGGATTATATATGTATAGAGGCAAATGCAGTGTAACTACAGTCGATTACTCTTGGCATAATAATATTGAATATTGTCTACACACTTCCGATCGATATTTTGCCAATAACTGAATATAACGCGTAACACGTACTTTCGCTCTTACCTTAAAATCATTTTATACTTTGCTGCTTCCAACCATGAGCATTAGCAAAAAAGTAACAAAGCTTCAAACAAATGACAAGCTTTTTTATTATTAACAACTGCTTTTCACAAATGACAATCCTAAATCAATCTTCTTCACGCGGATGCGACGTATACTTATAGTTTGATTTAAGTCGTACATCCATGTATGGTATGTAATGACTAATAAATACATAACAAAAGTACATAAAATTTCACTCACAACAGGACTAACTCCATTAGATTTTCCATTACTTTTAAGACACTTGGAGTCTCAATAACGTATGCGTTTGCAAACAATTTGCACTAGCTCCTCTCTTTCATTTTATGTGGAGAATAGACCGGGCCTTGTAAATATAGGAATAAGAGCGTGTTAAAATTCAATGTTTGATTTTTTAAGTGACTAGCACTACCATTCTCTAGAGTTCATATTATTTTTTTGCAAGCACGATTACTCTCAAAGTACCATATGATATGGTACTCATGGCCAAAACATTAAACGCGGCCTGGGTTTACTTACCCCTTTTGCCATAACGTGCTTGTAGCATGGAAATAGACTTAAACTACAGTTGGATACATCCAAGCAATCCTAAGCCATAATATATATAGCATTTTGCTTTTCTATATATCATTTCAGCCATCCGCAATAACATTCATATCCAAGTTTTGTAAATGCCTAAACACATGTCCTGCTACTTCTATATGTACTTTATCCAATAATGCCTACTAGAAAAAGTACAAAACCAAGATGTAGTCCAGATGCATGGGCAACTCTAAAGATAAAGGCAACAACCCTGTATGCTCTTATATGTATAAATGCAATGGGAAATCAGATAATATACTTTTTGCGTGTAACGAATGACGAGTTGCGTTACGATTCAACAAACAGCAAAGAAATAGAAAGAGAAGGAAGGAGTTTGGTTGGGTTATGGACTGGGTTTTATATAGAAACTCGGTTCATGAAACTGAATACTACAGATGAAAAAAACGGAATAGTACGCATAGTGTATACACAATAAGGCTTTCAAACGCAAACGGTTTCAGGCATAAATATATGCATGTATAAAAATGATAACATGCTGAAGTATAGTGACCATTCACCATTGCTATAAAAGAGCACAAGAAGCATTACTTGGTATGTATATTTTATGCACAGCTTACTAACCACATAATAATGGATTCATTTGTGCATACCTACAGTGCATGAGTGTAAACGTAATTTCTTATATAACAAAGTTTGTGACCAAAAAATTTTGTTGGCTAAATTTACGCATTTAGATAGTGGATCGGAGCTTCACGTTTACCAAGAGCTGTTGTTGGTGGCTGTAATATGCAAGCAATGGCAATACAAGGATTTTCATCAAACAAAAAAAAACTTGTACGTCTACGAAAATTAGAAACATTGCATAAAGCAATTGCATGAATTGTATGGCTATGAAAGGGGATGCATGATGATGTATTGAAAAACAGAGAGAATGATACACTTGCTTGCGTTTTAAACGGATGGATTCTTCCTTCACTGCCTTTACCAGTCAGATGCCATCCACAGTGGAAACAGGTGTATTTAATTTTACGTGAAAAAAAAGTCCATCATCTCATCACGATTAGTGTACAGACATATATACGTTGCATGTTGTGCCTTTTTAGTTTTCGATGAATCAACAACGTCGTCTCTCTGCACTGTTAACTTTGCATTGTTTAGGTTGTACAGCAAAGTCATCATTTATTGAGTCTACATCGTAAAGAGGAAGAATATTGAGTTTTATCAAATGTTTAAAGAGCGATTGTGGTTTGATCAACCAAAATATCCGAGTCTTTTAAATTGTCGGAGCCTTTATTAGCTTAGAGTTGGAGTAGGTGGCCTTTGCCAAAAATCTTATCTGAAGTGTGGTTACAATCAAATAGTGAGAATGACTGCCTTATCGTTTCCCGTTATGTACAGTGCCGTCATTTTGTTTAGTGTAGTTTTATTTACCCCTGTTTTGCCTTCTGTTACGCCAGGTAAGAGAGAGTTTCTTTTAAACTTTACGGTTATACGTCATAAAATATTACTCATTAATGCGATCACATATTCTCAGAGCTGAGCCGTAGCTCGGTAGCTCTCCATTTTAGACTAATGATGTGATGATATTAGAGGTTTATCTTTTGTCATCTTGCCCTTTGGTATCCATTCAGTTCAAGGGGAAAATAATAATAATATTTTTGTTGACAATAATAAGTATGTACATGTAGCACGTGCTAATGTTAAGGTTAATTACTGAGCTTATGAAGTCCAGTTCAGTTTTGAGCCATGAAACATAATAGCTTACATACAGATATATATTTCATGACTCAAGTTACAAAAGCATGAACTTGAAAATAACTGTAATCTTATACATTTATGTGGGTTATATGCATATATAAATTCATTAACTTTGCTTGAAACGTCAGTAGTTTAGAGGAGCAAGTCGGTATATCTGGAGTGGCAATTGAAACCACAAAACTGGATAATCCAACTTAACCATGTTACATAAATTATATTACAATTTTTTCTTGATACCAATTTGAGATCTCCGATTTATACATGTTTTAGTCAAACACACATAAATATTTTTAACAAGTAGCTAAGAAATGTATTTATCAGCCGTCGGTGATAAAATTTAAGTTTAGATCTGGTTGTGGCTTTCACAGCTAACGCTAGGTCATTATTCAAAACTTTGTACCACTACAAGCATATTTAACATATTTTTCGTAGATTTATCGATCACACTCATCTATTCAAATGATTTCTAAGCATTTCCCAATGCATTTTGCTTAATTTATCCTTTATATTGAAATGATTAATATGATTTTCTTTTTGGATTTGACATTGATATTGACCTGCTGAATATATGGGCTATCATTTTAAAGGGTATCATTTTAAGCAGCAATGACGATATATAAATAATGTCAATGCATATTAAAAGAGCTAGGACTGGCACTAAAAATTAGCATACGTCATTTATGAATGAGCCATTGAGTACAAAAAATATTTGCATGATAAGCAAGAATCGATATTATTTGTTTTTAAGCAAAATCGTTTTTACACATGTTTCAGCTGCGTAGCTGTCAGTTTGCACAAGTATCGTCGACAAGGGTCAAAGACATCAGATTAGATATTGCCACATATTTTTAAATTTCCAGTTCTGTATACCACATAGCCATGTAGCTGAAACTGCTTGCTCATAAAAAAGACACATAAGATCCCGTCGCGTCATATAAACGAAATATAATTACCTATTAATTTTTAGGTTTTTACCGGCTGTTATTTTATATAGTATTTATAATGATGGTGTAGCCTGCAATGCAATATCTTCTCTAACCTAATCCAAGACAGTACATATATAGGTGTAATATAAGACTGTACCTCATAAACAAAATTTTATGGGGAATGTTTAAGAGAGTTACAAATATTCTTGAATGAAAGGAGACCATAACTGCGGTAGCGTGCAAACTGCTCTTTTGTTAGCAGCCATGCCCTTTTTAACAAGAATCATTTTAAAACCAAAATGGCCACTAAAGTAGAGATGATGATTGAGTAAGATGTAAAAACAGTCCAAATTTTACAGATGTGGAGTACGAAGCAGAGCTACAACAATGGAGCTGAAAGAGAAATTATTCATCCAAACCACACACATATATTTTCCTATCTGTCTGTCTCTCTGTCTCTCCTTATCTGCAAATGCAATACAACTGTCTTTTGCCTTTACAGTATTATTCATGTTTACTCGAATTTACTGCATGTATACATGAGACGTATGTACGACTACGACAGTACGACATTATATGCCTGAAAGTAACATCATATTGCTACATGTACCACCTGAACTTGTATTGGATGGCTAAAAATTTAACAAGATATGTTTTTCATTAAGTAATACCAATTAAATAAATTGTGCAGCATTTACTTCAACGTGCACACGGTGACTAAATAGGCGTTGACAGCATTTTAAAAGTGCATATTTCATTCTTATTAAATCCTTGGCCCACCATTATTATCATTACGCTTTAAATTTGAGAAAAGTCGACTCGTAGGGTTAGGCAATGACAATATAGCAAACGCAAAGATCCCATCGCTTATAGGTTGTCTGTCTGATGAGTCAAATGTTCTTTGTGTACCAAAACTACTGTGCCCTTTGTTGTCATAATTTTTGCAATATAATCAACGATAAGAGCTACCGTTAAATTATTATTTTTAGCTCAAATTAAATTTTTAGTATGCCAAGCCCGAGTAAGCCAGCACAGAAATCATTTTCCAAAGAATAAATTAACACTACAGCATTAAAATACATACATTCTTCTGTTTTTACGCACGATATTTTACAACCGTCAAATGTTTCTTTGTAGTTTAGTCAAAATGGGGTTTAGCCGTTGGCTATAACATATGGATACTTCATAATTCGTTTAATAAATACAAATTTACATAAAAAAAAGTGTTAGCAAGGCAAGGTATGTGTATAATCTACATGTACTGCTTGCTAATTTCATCCACTTCTACTTCATAATATGCCAGTAACACACTTTAAGCTAGCAAATAAACACGCTAAATGGAACAATTTCAATGGTTAAACACACTCTATAGTTTGCAAAACATCATTACAACTTGTCTAGTGAAGAGTAAGCAGTGCAAACCTTAATTAAAGTACATCTTCATGATCTAGTTTCAGTCAACTGGAATATATAGTAGTGTAAGCAAGCTTTTCTAGCCAAGCCGTATCATTTCACACTAACGTATGTTCCTGATCTATCTTCTTGCTTTTTAATTTGTGGCATATGCTTGCTGATTTCAGTTTTAGCAACGCTATGCTGAGAGTGTTAATATACAGCAATATACTTTTCTTGTATTCTGGCTGGCTACCACGAACACCTGTTGATACCGTTAAGATACTGTAGAGAATGGTATGAATGAACCGAGTCAAAAGAAAGGCGTATAGACGATAAACGTAGTGATATGCTGTAAATGGGATCCTCATGTGCATTTCAAACAACAAATTGGTAAAGCATGAAGGTGTGAAATTTCATACTCGTAAAACTTTATGCATTTCAATCTGCTGCTGCTCGTCGGGGAATAATATTATTCAGTAGTAGTGAAAATTGCAATGCTTCTAGCACATTCAGGTAGATAATGCAAAAATTAGAGAGGTAAACTCTTTGGCATTACATATAAAACTTCATGAAAAAGATTACCAGCCTAGCGTTTGCCTGGTGGTTGGATCATTGAAAATAAGGCATTAATAATATTTTAGTTCATCGTCAGATCAAAAAAAAGTTGTATCCAACCTATCACCAATACCAATTTTGTATTTACTTGTGTAATAAATAACGTGAAATCATCTAAAAGCCATTCACCAATGTGCAATGAGATGCAATGAGTCATAATGCGGATATGAGCCCTGTCGATTTGCTCATCATTACTATTAATAATTATTATGGCTTAAAGCTGATCGAATTTGGCTTTTTATGAGATATTTGCGAGAAGAAAGAGTGGTGATACTTCAATTCATGGTTGAGATTTGAACGAAATGATGATCCAACCGAAACGTTATAGGTACAATCAGACGTTTTAGCAGGAAGGAACAGGAAATACATGCATGATCTTTCTTTTTTCCTGCAAAGTTTGTTATCAGGCATGAATCATGGCGTGATTAATTCTCACATTACTTGTTTTACTGTAGACAAGCTTGCATCTTGTCTCCCTTTCTAACTAGGCAAGTATATGCTGAAGTGGTCGTAATGTTTCCTTCATTTGTGGGGCGGCATATGGTATGGAGCATTGCACTGACTGGCCAGATAAAAAAGTAATTTAGTAGTAATACGATCCTGATGAGAATGAATTGCTTAGAATGATTAGATAAGCATACGACCAATAAATGCATCATATATTTTCATTACCTATTTTTTAAAGATAATTCCGTTAACGAATGACAAAAATTTCATAAAATGATATTGGACAATTCCTGGCAGGGTTTAAAATATTGAATATGAAATTTCATTTATTGCAGATTTGAGCATTGAATTAGCGAGCGCAGAATCCAAAGACAACCTATTTTATGAAATTATTCCATCGGGTCACAGATGGAAACGGCAAGTGACCTTGCCCCCCGAAGTATTAGATGACAAACGAGAATTACTCAAAGGACCAGGTCCTAGTAATAAAAAGCCTATTCCTGACGATGCAAAAGTATTGCCAACCGTCCAACCTCAAGAAAATAGTAGTACAAATTTAAATGGAATAAGTCCAAGTCTTCCAACCCAGACCTCACAACAACTGGATACTAGCACCAGTAGTGGAGCAACTTCTGAAACGAACAAGCTTGACGAGAGCATACCTTTTGCTGACGAGGACTTGTTGTTTGATGGCAATTCGTCATATCCGCAACTAGTAAAAAACAACACGTTCTACCAGCAGCAACAGCAAAACATTACCATCCGAAAGGTTAATATTCTTATGTTCACACACAGTTCTCTTTTCCTATGTATATGATAATACACACATGGAAATTCTTCTATGAACCAAGATTTCCCCCTGCTAATGAACTTGATTTTCCGGATAAGAACTCTGCATTCTTAAGATTTCCGTAATATTAATAACTGTTTCTGCATTACAGGTCGGTAACTTCAGGTACTACACTGTCCAATATGATACAGGTAAGATATGACAATATGATAATTTTATATTGTATACGTTGGGTGTGATTCATCTTCTGACGCTTCTTCTTCTTCAGATGGAGTTAGCAAATACTGGATTGATATGAAATCTAATTACAAAGCGAAGACTCATGACATGTTATCCAATGCACATAGACGAGCTGCCGTAAGTTTTACGGCAACGAAATTTATTATCTTATGTTGCCGCATAATTTATTGCGGAAAGAGAAAGCGTGCAATTTATGCATGGTGAATTTATTCTACTTAGACTGTGAAACCAAACTTTCCCATCTTGTTTTACGGGCATCAAGTTCCGAATCTGACTGTGGCCACCGGTGGCTTCATATATTTGGGAGACCAAGTCCACGCATGGCTTGCGGCTACTCAATATGTGGCACCATTGATGGCCAATTTTGACTCCAGCACGTCCATACATGCTACCGTGAACTACATCAATGAAAGTACGTTATGTAACCCACTATAAATTCTCAAGTAACCAAACCATAATATGCTCATGTATGACTCATGGATTAAAATTTTCTCAAATTCTTTTATAGATGATTTCTTCACAGTGGAATGGAACCAGGTTCGTCTTCAAGACAGTCCACTAGTTGGACCATTCACATTTCAAACGACACTTTTCAGAAACGGTACCATTGTCTTTGTCTACAAGACTATACCTATTCCAGTCACGTCCATTAATGACACAAATCACCCCGTAAAAGTCGGTCTTTCGGATGCGTACATCAAGGATAAAAATATGTTGTGTAAGCACTCCCAAAGTTGTAGTCTACATGCCATAATAATATAATCTCGTCATGAACAGTAAAAGAAAAAAAATTAATGCATGTCTTTTTCTTTATAGTTGTGAGACAAAAAACCATTTACGAATACGATAGAATAGATGTGAAGCAGCACCTCACCAACAATATCACCAATGGCACAGCAATTATTTTCACACCATTAACCACTTGTCTTGAAATGAGCACCTGTGAAGACTGTACCACGGCGAACCTATCCTTCATGGTAAACCAAAATAGAGTTGACGCATAATATGATAATAATGTACAACCGAATGTCACTTTAAACGTTGTATTTTTTATCTCAAGTGTGCATGGTGTCCAGCAACAAACCGATGCTCTAATGGAACTGACAGGCTTTACCAAGATTGGACGCAAAAGGGATGTGATAAATCTAAAGGAAACATCACCAGTGAATCTCAATGCAGCAGTATTAGAAGAGATGCATCAAGCACATACAATACCAGTAGTGACCACGGACATTACGATGATTTTGATCATGATCATCATGGATCTGAGGAAAAATCTTCAGACTCCTACGTGAAGAAAGTTAAAGCACCAGGTTGGTTATTAAATGATCTTGAAAACAATATCCCTTTTTTACCCGGAATAATTTTTGTTTTAAATTTTAATTAGACTCTGAAGGCATGAGTGCCTCTGGTGTGATAGGAGTGATGTTTCTCATGATGCTAGTATTCGGTGCAATCGGATGGTTGGCGTATGCTTACTTTTTCCCGCATAGTCCATCCGGACAAATGTTGATTCGAGTAAGAACTAAAATTTTAAAATCACATTGATTTAATCCTGCGTGCTAGATTTTATATTCTATAAATATGATTGTTTTTTTTTGTTTTTAATAGTATCGGCCAAGCCAATGGGCATTCAGAAGAGGTGAAGCTCGTTACACCGCCGCTTCAATCCATATGTGATAAAATTCAAAGAGGATGATATCAAGTTATCCAGTTCTATGCTATTGAAACCAAAATAGTGCATTGTTGTACATAAAATTACTACTACCTTGCGTTGTTAACCTTACGGATGAACGATTGAACCTACGAGTGAATGCCGCGATTTGAAATTATTACAAAACAAGGACACAATCGTGCGCAGAGCTAGTTCGACTGATAAAATATACGTACATACATGTGAAATTATTGTGTAAAATGGTTCAACTCAAGTATTGGACACGGGAAAACAAATTAATATCAAAGGATCTGAGCCTAGGATCTTCAAGCAGGTTCGAGTCAATATGTACGAGATTTTCATTGTGAGATCTTGAGATTTACCTGCCGTTCTAACATTGTGATCTACTTTTAAAGTCTCTAATTATTAATTATTACTTACCTACTCAAACTGAATCGAAGCACATATCAATATAAACTTTTTCCGAAACTTTCATTGATTCATAGTAATTTTAAGAAGCCTTAGTATCGCTTTACGAGAAGAAAAGTGACTTTTTACCCAGAAAATGAGCTGAACAAAAAACTTACACATTCAGACCAAATTCAGCTGCCTTATATCTTTGCTAAGTATGTGGTATCGCTACTTTTATATGAAAAGTCACAAAAGTGAAAATTCGTGGTATAAGTCTGCAAACCAAGCAGGGTGAAAAATAATGATGAATTTGTAGTTTTAACGAATTTTTCCATACATACAACAGAATCTCAGTACACTAATATCTAAGTCTTATAAGTATATTGTAAGTGTGTGTCACATTACAAAATTGAAATTCTCTCCAGTGTTCTGTGTGAATGAATGAATGAACGTAATTGGAAGGAATTATCTTGCTTTAACCCATACTCTTTTACACCTGGATGTACTTTAATTTACATGCACCAATTGTTTAACTATATTGTGAATGTGTTTTTTGTCCAATATGATTCTATCCTATCTAAGCAATAAGTAGGCTCAACATAACAATCATTTGTTTATATGTATTACGATTTTTACCTACATGATGATTATGCATATGTGCATATGTTAATATTTATTATTGGCTATCACTTTAAATCATTCTGCATTTTGCAACTTATAAAATATTTTGTTACCTTTTAATTACGTCCTACTCTGGTCCAGTTTAACAGTATCGGCAATATTAAAGCTAATTATGATATATATATAAGATTATGTTGTACTATTTATTGCATCGTATTTTAAGTTGAATATCTGTATTATAGAAATATAGAAGCTGAATTTTAGAACTGACAATGATTAAAAATTGTGTAGTGTAGTTAGTTGGTTATTATATATGCTCTGTTGTGCATTTTTAAAAACTAATATAAATCAGATTGTTTAAAAAATAACTTCGTCACTTACATACACATACCTGTAGATAAATTAATAAAATGCTCTAAATATATGTGCATATTCTTTGTGTGCTAATAAGAGTCAATAATAAAATGAAGAAGTGAATTGAAATATTTGCAAAATGTATGATTCATCCATTTTTATTGCCTTATTTGATTCATATACGTGTAAGATTAAACTTGAAACGGATTTCGTAAGATAAGTCAATTTATAGCATCCACAAGGAATAATGCGCCGCTAGGTACAAATATTTGTTCCTTACATAGGGAACAAATCCAGTCAAGTATATTGAAAGTTAAATCAATCAAGATAAATAAAGATACCAGACAACTTCATCTACATCCGTAAAATGCATACTCTGTAAATGAGCCGAGTTTACTTGTACATTTCCAACTTTTTGTACCATAAAAGCTCAACCCAACCAGTTTGGCAATACACTGCGCATTAAAACAGTCATTAAATCAAACTTCTCTTCCAGTTAATGGTCATGCATACCAAGAAAATATGCATGGAAATTCAGCATTTCGATATGCATATTTTAACACTGATATATAAGTACAGGTTAGGTTTAGATGATGAACGTACTCATATCTAAGAAAGTTGACACTCTATACTTCAGCTTATTTGAGAAAACGGCGATTCCATGATTTAGCAAATACAAATGTATGTCCGGTAATAGATAAGGGACAAAATACTAGCTGTAGCTGGTTGATAATTATTTTTTGCATCTGTCTGCATTCTGTATTATGCATATTTCATGGAATGATAAAAATGAGCCAAAGTCAACCAAACGAAAAAGGTTTACATGCATGTATCCACATTTCATACGGCAGATGTGAAATAGAGTTTATTCATTTCAATGACTGGAGAACCCTTTTTATGGCGCTTCTGTACTGGACTATATAGTAAGAGAGTAAAATCCCCTATTTCTCCCTTCTGGTTCTGGGAAATATGTTGCATGCAATAGATTTCTGGACAAAAAATATCCGTTCCAACCGCTGACCCAAGCAAACATAATACGCAGAATGTCTCCTTGTTGTGGATTTAGGTGCATGATGTGATGTGATATATAAACAGAGCGAGACCATCATCATATTACATTACGATTTCGCACCCAAAAGCTAAGTAATCCCAAACCAGTAGCAGAAGAGTGCGAATTGAGAACTATAAACACCTTTAATTCAACTAAAATACGACGCAAGCAACCAACACAGTCTCCTTCTTATTCATCATCACCTAAAAGAGATGAGAATGAGAACCTTCTTGCGAAATATCATAAACGGACTCCCCACTGTTAGCATGAGTGCAAATAAGATTATTAGCAGAAATAACCTATCATATCATGATCATGGATATAAATTCCCTCTCTGAAGAAAACTAAGAATTTTTGCTATTTACCTGACTTGATGTAATGTATTTATGTGGTGTGGAGGTAAGAGTCTAGTTTTCGGGTTTGTGAGGAAATATTGTGGTTGTATTCTCACAAAAACTTGCAATGCATAACAATACTACTTGAAACACAACATCACAATAAATAAAAATTCCTAGTATCCCTACGGCTCGTGTGCTTTTATGTGCTTTTGCACGTTTTATCAATATCAAATCATCGTGTGTGTGTGTGAGTTGTATTTATATGCATGAAATGAATGATGATGATGATGATGATGATGTAAACTAGAACCTGAATCACTGCTCCTTTCATAACATCTAGGAGAAAAAGCAAGAAATTCTCAAAACCACTATCTAAACCATGTCGGAGTGGAGGAAGGTTGTAGGAAGAATTGTACGCATCTCTCACTAACAAGATACATTTAACATTACATGATCATTTTTTTTACAAACCTCCATAATATACGTCGCCGTCTTCTTTTGCTATTCTCTGCTTCATCAGCGATCAGCCTTTTTATTTTGTTTACTCGTGGATGTGTTCGTGTGTGTGTGCCGTACTTAATACTTGAGAGAATATATTTATCTCTACATAATGTGTCCACACGGAGCAGATACACAGGATTATGAATGTAGTAGTATCACTTCAAGGTTTAAAAACACAACCATGCTGCTCCTGATGATTCAGTCGTATATTATTCACTTCACGCTCCAGAAAATGGGCCCAAGCTAAGTTATCTTCAAGTAGTTATTGTTTCCCATCAAATTTGTTGATAAATAAATCAATCAAGGATCAAACAAATGAGATGGGACTTCGAGTTCAAGTTGCGTTACTTTCTTGAATCTTTAATCCAATTTTTTTGCAAACACATTTTAAAAAAAGTCCAGAAGCAAATACAATACAGCAGTTTTAATTTAGTGGAACGTTAAGTTGTGAAAGTGATATGATAACCAATGGTTGACGGATGACAGTGAACATGATTTGAATATTTGTGTTTTTGTGAACTGATGAACTGAAATACTTTAAAAGGTTTTCTTTTGATATACAACGTTTGATTTCATTGTTCTAATGATTGTTAGGATTGTGTATTAAAGCAAAAATGGAATGGAGTTTTTAAAAATGATTCATGTGACTCATCATCACTCCTTTACATTTTGGGCAGCAGCTATCAACTATAAATTTAAGGCGAAACCCTGCGTCATGATATAAAAGGTGAGTTTTTATTATTGATTTGTCATTCTTATTGTTAGCGAATATTGTTTGGGGGTTTGGAAATGCTTCTTTAATTATATTTTCAAGTTTTAAATGCATCACATGGAATGGACGTGTATTAAATGCGTTTTGAACATTGAATAGGCAATACGGTACATGCATGCACCGTCCGAAATAGCGAATGGCTTTTTAATCAAGATCAGGCTCCTCTTCCTGATGGCTGTTTAGCTTAAGTAGTCAATAGTCCTCATGGCTCATGTTATGTATCAATCAGGCTCGAAATACTTTGTGCTTGCATATTTAGCTTATATTCGACAGTCTACAATCACATACATCGGCTAAAAATTATGAATTACATAACTCCCACTTCCAAACAAACTTTTTTTATTTCAAGGGTTACGTTAAGGTTATGCGAATAATAGAATGTATTTTTAAAACAGCAATTAAATAAAAGTTGCTTCACAAACAAAGTTGTAGTTCGAAAGTTTTGAATTTTAAAGCTTTCGGCTTATGCAGAATCAATCTTACGAACATGAACATGCCGTAAATGTATTTAATATTGCTGTAACTAACAAAGCAATTGTCCAAGATTTCATGAAAGGGAATCTATTTCGAAAGGACAAAATTATTTGATATTAATGCACTGTAGTGGACCATTTACTTGATTTCAACTTTAGTTCAAAGTGGATGCAAAAAGAGAGGATCAGGGAAACCTGATAATGAATCCATATTATTGAATTTTTACCTTATTTGCACTAATCGTAAGATCCCATCCAATCAATCGCATGACATTTCACACCAACCAAACGAAACCTTATTTGATTTGCAAATGGTCAGTCCTAGAAGAATATGTCATTCCGATTCGCTAGACACTAGATGTGACGGTGAGAATTTGCCGATATCGTGTGTTGTTGCCAACCAAATAAATAGCATATTGCTAATTGATAATTGTATGAGTGAGAACTACAGTATGACGTAAACAAGATAACTCTATTTACATGCCGGGTGCATAGCGTGATTAGCGTGGGCCGTTGGGGACAAGGGACATGCTATTCAATATATCTTATCTTACAGTTACAATTATCAAAATGTGGTATGTAGTAGCATCAGTCAGTCATCTTACTTTAAATACAATCACACCATACCGCTTATTTAGTACGTTAGTGTTAGTGCTCCGATAGTCTCAACCTCTCAACCTCACGCAACTGTTAATATTTGGAGTGGAGATGCATTGAACATTGTAGGTTTGAATATGAATAAATGTTCCAACTTCCGGTGTTTCAGTTTGATTTTCTTTCAATTCCCACCCATGTTGCAATCAAAGAAAATTTGATCATTAACTAAAAGCACGTATATTTATTAATCTGGATGATATTAGATGGATAGAGGTACAAAACTGGAAAATACAAAGCAAATTTTTATATTCCATATTTATAATAGTTTAAACTATTCCTTATGTTATTATGATCTTGCACATGCACAAACGATTAGTAGAAATGCTTTCTCATGTTATGTCCTCTCATGAAAATATATTGAAGCATTGAAAGTTACTGAGCAATGCAATGCGATAGAGCTTTCAGTCAATCGTTCTCTGTTGACTGTCTATAATTTATCTACTCTACAAAAGTGTAATGATGCTCCGTTGAGCAAGGATTTTAATTTGTATCAGACAGTCTATGAGTCTATGGTTTTAACTTATATTACATACACGTGCTGATTAAATTTGATGGCTAATGATGAGTAGGTTTTGTTGATCCTACAAAAAATGCATACGTACATATATAATTAGATGGCACGAAAAGGATAAAGTTGATATCGGCCTACAACGTCATTTTTATATGCGATAGTAAAAAAAAGTAATGAATTTACGCTTCACTAGTTGCATTTATATAACTTACAGTCTTGGTTAGTTTTGAAAGAGAACAGAAAACACGTCTCTCTGAATGGCGCAAGAAGAATATAATCATATAAATTCCAATTCTAAATATAATATTGTACATTATGAATGACGAGTATTCTTCATCCAGCTTCAGAGTTGCAACAATTTCCAGCAGCAGCAGCGTAGCCTTTACCTTGAATACTGCCACATTACGCTTTTGAGCTATAGATTACTGTGAGAAACAGTCAGCAATAGTTAGATTTCTTTTTATGTTACATAAACAGCACCATCATGATCTTGACTCAATAGTTATAGTTATGAATGACATGCAAAGCTCGTTAGAAGTTGGAAGTACATATAATGAAATGAAAGGTTGCCTATAAGGAGCAGGGAATGGAAGATATTATATTTGTAGGTATACGATATGCTTATTGCCTAACCGCGCACCATTTTGCTTGTGCAAGAAAGGTTTAATGCTGTAATAATTATCTCAATTGAGTTTTCATCGCTTTTCTCAATCCTTTTTATAGGTGCGTTTGCTCGTCAGAGAGAAAAAAGTCGTAAATGAAGATGGATGGTGGAGATGTTTTGCTGGATGAAGATGAGAGTGCTCGTTTTATCGTCTCGCGGAGCAGTACTGCAAAGAAACCCCAAGCAGCATATAATAGTGGTAGACGTAAACCTCCAAATCCCAGAGAAACTGGAGAATATATCAATACAGAGAACGAGAAAAGACGGTACTCTAAAGGTACCGGAATGTCTGATCGAAAAAGTCGATCAATCCCAGAGCGAGTAGCTCATTTCTATTATACACTAGGACTTTTATGCTCATCTCATCCTATTCTAATTTTGGTCATCACAACCACAGTTGTAGCATTGTCCTGGTATGACAGTATTTTTAGAAATTCTCAAGTCCATTTCTATTATTATTGCTCTGGAAAATTTAAGTTGAATTTTGTATTGTACTTTATTTTTTGTAGTTTACCTTTGCTCAGCTTACCCTTGCCCGGAAATCACCCTCAGGAATTCATAATCATTAAAGAAAATTATTCAGTTCCTCCAAGTCAGGGATTTAATGATGGAAGTGATTGGCCCAGGTGGTATAAAGGACCTCCTATTGCATATATTCAACAGGTTATTGTTAAGTCAGCAGTGGTACCTTGGAATAAAAAGTTGGTCCTTACAGACGCATACCGGGGTCCTTTGGCAGAAGTATTTTCGATTGTGCAAAGTATAACTTCAGGAAAGGCCAATGAGTAAGTGTTGGTTCTGTGGAATTCAAAGCTTACTTTTAAAAAAAATAATATATATTTTCTGATTATTTTAAAAGACAAAAGTTATTAAAAAGTATAATTGTTCATATTATAGATCCACTGGATTATTGGCCCAAAATTGCTTCCATGTAGGAACTGTAAAGTCAAAGGCTTTGAAGGGTAAAGTTCCAGTATTACCTGAAAATGGATGTTTACTGGTTTCTCCAGCAAATTTTTGGCAGTTGGATTACCCCAAATTCCAATCGGACCCTGACATTGTTAACACAATTTTAAACTACCAAATACATCAAAAAGGCCGTAGTGGTTTGGCTGAGATTTTACTGGGAATCAATGTTCGGGATTCTGGTCTTAAAAGGAATCCCTTCAAGGCTAGAACAAGGATTGTTACATACGCTGTTACAATTGCACTGCGGACATACAATGAAGAGTAAGCATGCATATAAGTATTTTAACAAATAAACGTAACATTTTAAAACGACGATTGTTTTTTTCCCTCTAGATTTATTACCTCGTTACAGAAGAAACTACAAAGACTGTATTCTACTGATGGAAATAAGGAGCTTGTTTTCAGCAGCAAAGAATCTTCCAATGCAAGTGGACTTGTTCAGGACACTTTAATTGAGTCTGAGCCGGACAGAATGTTCCACATTTATTATCCCTCCCAGTCTTCTCTCTTTGAACTCATTCCCCTGGTGGCAACGTACTGTGCAATGTTTTTATACGTGTATTTTTCAATGAACAAGATTGATATTGTGACATCAAAATTAGGAATGGCATTTAGTGCTCTGGCCACCGTTGTTGCTTCGCTCTGTATGTCAGTTGGACTGTGTTCCCTGTTTGGGATGAGTTTTGAAGTGAATGCAAGAGCAATTTATCCCTATCTAGTCATTGTTATAGGGTTAGAAAATATTGTTGTAATGACCCGGTCAGTTGTTTCAACAGCTCCGAACCTAGATATGAAAATACGAGTTGCACAAGGCTTTAGCAAAGAAGGATGGAGTATAACAAAAAATCTTTTGGCTGAAGTTACAATTTTAACGGTAAACATTTAATCATACAATTTACAAAAACGAGTTTATTAAGTGAACCACCATTCATTATAATCAAGCAATTCAATTTTGAACCTCATAATCATGTAAACAATTCATATTCTCATTGAAATAGCCTAATAACATTATGATTATGATTTTTAATTGACAGATTGGATTCTTTACGTTTGTTCCAGCTATCCAAGAATTTTGTATTCTTGCTATCATTGGCTTATTGTCAGACTTTTTCTTGCAGACATTCTTTTTTGGTACTGTTTTGTCAATAGACATTCACAGACAAAAGGGCGTACATGGCAGATCTCATCGGTTTTTGAGCCCACCTTTGCGAACTCCGATTCATCCTCCAGCAAATTTAAACGGAGATTTATCAAGAAACTTATCGTCAAACATACTTCACAAGGTGAAATCGAGCTCTGAACTTAATGGAAATTTAAAGCGGGTTCCCAGTTCAGTATCTGTCGTAGCACCTACTCACTCAGCACCCATCCTCGTGAAAATTCCAAAGCGGTTGCGAATTGTATATTTCTGGGCAAATACGCGATTCTTTCAACGAACCTTCACGGTTTTCATGGTTGGCTGGATCTCCGTCATCATTTACGAGTCTGGCATTGTGGCTCGTTTTAAATCAGAAGCTGAAGATGTCGTGCTACCTCTTCATTATAAAAGTCATGATTTGAACGTTCTGCAACATACCAATAACAGTAAAGTTACGCTAAATGTCTTGTCCTTTCGGGATCAATATTACGATGTGGTAAATTCTATTAGAAATGGATCAGTCAACACAGGAAGGGACCACACCATGACACATGCTGATATATCAAGCTTCCAGAACCCAAACATGTTTAAGGAATTCTACACAAAGCGTCCCTACATTTGGCGTAGACTTTCACTGTACCATTGGCAAGTAATGATGGGAATATACAACATCAGTTTGGTGGGAGGCTATATAACAATTTTGCCCCCAATCAGCATTTCTGTTCCTGTAAAACCGGAGAAAGCTTTCTCCCTTAGGCATCCCTTAGAAAATGAGAATGCAAAGCATTTCAATTGGCATGCATTAGCTAATGCTTTTGAGCCCATTGACTTGGTTGACGAATATGATCATAATATTCCCACATCTCCTCCTCTTGGGAAAATTGGCAAAAAGGCATTGCTTTCAACAACATCGGATGATCCTTACGTGCCCAGTTCGCCTATAGAATTAGCCCTGACTATGCTACTTGCTATCCCAAGTTTAGTGTCTATAGCGTACTTTGTCGTTGTATGTTACCGTTGTATTTGTTCACGTAATTATGCTGAATGGAGAGAAAGTTGGATGAAAGGCCCAGCAGATAGTAATCAAGACAGCTACACACAGGTATATTTAGGTTTAAAATGATTGTACTCTGCTTTATTTTTCCCCTCTTATTAATAACACAACAATCTTTGATCCTTGACAGGTTGTATTTGAAGCACTACCATTGAAACTAGATGGACACCGTCAAGAAGTAGAGTGTATAGGAAGCGATGGTAGTGTGATTGCTAGTGTATGCCTGGCTGGTAATCTTAAAGTTTGGAATTCAAACAGTGGAGAAAACATTACAACTGTCAACCGGAGCAAGTACGATCATAGTGATTTTTTAAAATTCTTTTTATATTTAGTACGCCTATTTATCTCGTCAATTTCTTTTTATGAACATTATGAATTTTTGTTGTTGTTTTAGGTACTTTGCAAAAATAAATCATGAACCCGAAGACAATTTCTCAGGTTGGTGTGGCTCGGACGGAGATTCCGCTGGATGTTCGCCACCAAGCATTGGTATAATGATGATGGAGCGGTCCCAATTGAAAAATCATAGTCGCAAGCCTTCTGTATCAAGCCTAGGAGCATTTTCTAGTGGTGCGGTTCAGACTTGTGATTCGGGTTTCGATTCCACTTCATTACAGAGCAGAATCCATAGTGCACCTATTCAGGTTTCTGCTCAAAATCCGACTGCACCCAACAGAAGTCCTCCTGTTTCTCCCTTCTTTTCAGAAACAACTAGTTTTGCAGACATGTCACCTGTACATGTTCAAAAAAATCCCCCTTCTTCAAATCCGTAAGTCAAATACTCAAAAGTCAAAACTACGTATTATTAATAATTAGTAAGTAGTAGCGAAATAGATTTGATGATAGTTATCAATTTCAATATAGAGCTTCTCCTACAGCCGAATCGAGAGGAATGTTAACGCATCAAGAGAGTTATGGAGAAAACGAGGTATGTGTAAATGTTCCACCCGTATGGTGCCTGGATTGCCGCGAAAATCTGATTGTGTTAGGGACAGGGTCAGGTCGTTTGGAAATTTGGGATGGGTTCAAAGGAGTACTTAAGGTATTATTTATATTAGCTATTGTGTACGGTGTATTTATGGAAAACATTAGTCGGTTAAAAATGAAACTAACATCCCATAATTTTGTGTTTGATAGTCAACTTTTGATGACGGGAGCTGCGTGGGCATAATGTGCGTTAAACTTATAATTAACCGTATCGTTGTGGCCAGAATTAATGGCTCGCTGGATTTTATTGACATTGAACCATTGACAAATGGGTTTCATACAGAGAGCTCATCTCCTTACCACAGATGTATGTCCAAAATATTTAAACGTTTCGAAATTTCAAATCAATATTCATCTATGACTATAAATGTGAATTAATGTTAAAATTTTTATGAACAACAGGGCATGGTGGGGAGGACTTGAGTGAGGTAAGTCGTAGTACGACATACTCACATGATTCAGAAATTAGATGTGTGTGGTTAGCCACTTTGAAGGCGCATCAGCAGCCTATCGTGTGTCTTGACTGTGAAGGAGGAAGACTTTTGACTGGAAGTCAGGATCATACTATCAAGGTAATGCGTTATCAGGAAATACATAAACTTTTGCATATTCAATGTTGAAAAAAATCACTTTAGAAATTATTACCCTGTATATTTTTGTCCATGTAGGTTTTTCGGTTGGAAGACCACACACCGTTATACACGTTACATGGCCATTATGGACCCATTACGTGTTTATTTATTGACAAATTCTCACCTATGACTTCAGGAAGTGGAAGTCAAGATGGAATGCTATGCGTGTGGGATCTGATTACTGGTATATACTTCAATTAATAGTTTCGCATGACTTTGTTTAAGTATAAATCATGGTTTTGTTTTAACATTTCTTCTTCTGCTTCTCATTTTAGGAATGTGCATGTATTCGATACAAGCACATGATGGTCCAGTTAGTGGCCTTACGTATTCTGCAAGTTACATTATTAGTGTTGGAGGGGACGATAAAATATGTGTTTGGGAGAGATTCCAAGGTCATATTTTGAATACTATTCATTTGGTAAGTGCATTGACTAAACAAATAGCCTATTTAATTTGCGTCACTACTGAACGTTATAATTATGCCGTGTTTGTATTTAAGGACCACACTTATTGTCCCAGTTTGGTTATGCTGACGCACAATCTACTCATCACTAGTAAGAGAGTGAGTGCAATATTCTTTAATTCTTCTCGTTTAGCATGAGTTAGAATGTAAGTAGATTAACAGCTTTTCATTACTCCCATTTACTCGTAAATTACTCTTTGCAGGGATCTTTAATTGTATGGGACGTTCGAAGCGGTGAGCCTGTTCGTGCAGTCAGACTGGGACACCGAGACAATGCTGTATTTGTTCGTCAAATTATGAGCTGCGGTGATGCTATTTTATGTGACTATGGATCTCAATTACGGCTGGTCCGGTTCCCCTCGGTGGTCAATAAAATTGATTAACAGTGAGCTTTAATTGTGGCTTCGTTGGAAATGAATGGAGCTATTTTGTAGAATTGGCAGACGATTAAGTCGAGTGGTCTGTATGGTGTTGCATTTGCCAGAATTTATAACTCTGTAAATTATATTTTCTTATACTAGTCTAGTCTCTAATACTTAACAAGCTGATATCCTCAGTGACAGGTACAAACTTATATTGTTGAAAAGAAATGTAATGTGATTGATTACTTGTTAGTGGTATTACATCGATATATATATATATATTTCTTGTTGTTTTGCATTAAATTGCTCAATCAAGTTGTTGTGAATACTCATTTTGAAGAATAATTATTGTGCATTATATTTAGCGACGTAGCAAAACATAGTGGATATAGTGGATGACATCGTGAATTACAAAAAATAAACTATTATGCTTTGTTGGAATTATCTGGAAGCACCATGTTGAAACTATAAAATAAGAAACAAAATAAATTGGGTTTTTATTGGTATCTAAAACTATTGCTTAAAACTTTTTTTTATGATTCTTACATAAATACAGCAAAATGTACTCGTATGTGCATGATCAGGCATTAAGTTCATTTCCTATATTTTACACATTAAAATTTATATGATACATACATAGTACACATTACATTATTTCTACATATTACATTCCAACAGTGGGATTTGTTACACTGACATTTTATGCCCATAATCTCACTTAAATCTTTCTTTTGAAACAGAATTTTATATAATATGATAGTTATCAAGGTACTCATAATTTTGACACATTTTTCCCAATGCATAATACTAAATAGTTGTAATTTATAATTAAAGGAATGCTTCATATATAAGCTAAATAATCAATGTATACATATGTGCATAATATGTAGTTGCATGGTAAGAGAACATGCAAGCAAAACAGAACCTGACAATAATACAACTCGCGCAAAATAACGTTACTTTAAGAAGTTGAGTGTGCATACATTTAAAGATGATTTTTCTTTATAAATCATGAATGTTTAATGGAGAATTGAATAATATTTGGATCAGTATTCGGAATACCTGAAAATGTACATACATGGTAAATTTGTCACAAGATTTTATAAATGACTATGATAGAAAATATCAATTCTCAATTTCATAAAGGAATGTAAAAGCATACCACCAGCAAACGTGATAAAAATATAACATTCTTGTGTAACATATACATGAATTACTTACATATCTGAACATCCAATACTTTTCCCCAAAAAATAAGCTTAACTGAGTGATTAAGCAGTATTTTTTTACAAATCAAAAAGTCACGTAATGAAATATGAAATGCGGAACAACTTAGAATAAACAAGGGGGATTACATAGGGGTATAATTTATTCCATTTCATCTTCAGGCAGCTCTCTTCACAAAAGCTCCGAATCCAGTTCTGTCTATTTCATCAAAGTTTCTCTTGTAGAAACCAAGTCCGTTTCTATCAATCTCATCAAAATTTCTCTTCACAAATGCCCCAAATCCATTCCGATCAATCTCATCGAAGTTCCTCTTCTGCGTTCCAAACGTTGCTCCACTGAAACACGTTCAAGATAATAGGAAAAGTAAATTTCGTTTTCTCTTCAAGTCGATATGCATAAAGCAATCACACTGTTCCTCTTCCACTTATTTATGCATTTTATTCACATTCTTACTACACCTACCTGAGAGAGTCGAATCGTTTTGCCAAACCAAAAACATCACCGGCAAGGGAATCCAATTTCTTGCTGGCTAGACCTCTTCCTACAAATTGTTCAAGATTCTCAATTTTATCAGACCGATTTACGAAGAAGTTAGCTTGAAATAATAATTTTTACTTGTTTTTATTTCTCTTGCAAAGTTTATTTTGCATAAAACTGTACAGAATAATTTACCAAAATGGTTCTTTGAACTTTGTAGTCTGTTGAGTGAAAATTGAACAAGGGTGTTATATTGATTTTCAAAAGAGCTAGTACTAACCTTTCATGCAAATGCAAACATGCATTCACTATTTCAGCGACATTGGTTCTTACCAGCGTCCAGGCCAGGATACAGATTACAGATATTCACTGCGCATCATTCAAAATTTAAAAGAAAGTCGTTTTATGTGAGTACGTGCAAATCCCAAAACGGGTGAAAGCCAAAGTAAAAGCGTTCTTTTATTTATTTCTATATGCTTGCTTCAAGTCAAAGTCCCCGTCCCAGTTGAGGTAAAAAGGGCAAGCTGTGCATTTTGTTCTCTAATTTTCCGAGAGAAAGTGCAAAGTAAAATGAAATTATTTATATACTTGGCATTCACAATTCACATTCCGTAAAGTATATTCACAATGAGAGTAACCTTTAACATGCTAATAATAGTAATAATATACAAAAGGACAATAAATAACTTAAATTGTTATTTAACTCGGAATTTCATAATTACCAGTGATTCCAGTGGGAAAAGTTTGAAATGGGTAGCAGTAAACAGGAAACACGTGCAATTTGCAGTAGTATGTTTATGACTTATGAAGAGACACGACTGGAACAAGATTAGTCTCTGGATTGGGGTGAAATGAAAGCAAGCTTGAGAAGTCCACTAATGCACTAATCTTGTGATGTGCTCGTTGGAACAGAACAGAAATGAATGCAAAGTAGTTAAGCAGGCTTATGGTGACTGCAATATTTATTCAAACTTTTGTGAGTTTAACCAGCGTTTAAGAGGTATATTTAATTCCCTTTTAAGCCATGGTTTAACCTTGAATAGCACTGAACATTTTTTGGTCATGTCATGCAACTAAACCTAATGTGTTTGGGTCGCCACAAAGCACACTTTTTAAGTGATGTAGTTTATTTAACGGTACAGTACAATACATAGTGTTTTGCAATAAAAACTATTTAGTCGATGAAGCGAGGACAATTTTAGAAAGTTCAGTCACAAAATTTCACGTTGCCCCAAACCGCATGCTATGCTCAACAGACGTCATAAAAGACCGAGTCGTGGTGAAAGCTGAAGTAGTTGGGTGCAGAGAAATGAAGTGTGAAAAATACATACAAAGCTAACAACAACTTTACGGAGACGTTGTGTAGTAGTATTTAACTCTCTAGATATATATATATATATATATTGGTGGGATATTGTAAAGGTCCTGGATTGTTCCCTCATCCCTTTGGTTATGAAATAGTAAGTTAATGTTTATCTGGTATGGCATTTTCACGTATAATAATAACCCACGTACTGCGAAGGCGATGTGATGATGCTCTCATACATTTTCTACAACATTCTACGCTTTCCCCCTGCAATGTAATTGTTGAAGCGTTTGTATATTTAGCTATAATTTAATCTGCTCAGCTTCCCAACTGTCATGCATCTTTTGTCTACATAATCTGATAATGCTCTCGTATAATGACAAGGCTGACGTGCTTATAAAGATATACATCTATTCTTTGACCTGTTGCTGCTGAGTGGAGGAGATTGTTCTAACACTTCTTTTTAGAATATTGCCTTTGCCGAGAGAGTCTAGACTCCTGAGAAATGCGTTACGACCCTCTACGGGCCCTAAAGAGTGGATGAAGTTACTAATCTCATCATCGTAATTTACTCTACGCAATATGTTTCCACGGCCAAGTGAATCAAGACCTCCTCCACGTTTCGGGCTCCCAAGTGTGCCAAATCTCCAGTTTGATGCTTTGTCTGCTCCCCACTCTGAACCAATCCCGTTCAAACTCCGAAGAATGTTTCCTCGGCCAAGACTGTCCAATCCACGAGTTTTCACCAGATATGTACCACCAGGTTGATCATCTGAGTCTGATTAGGTTACAAGTGCACAAAGGAAAATAGTCATAACCATTCATGCAAAAAAAAATGTATAATATTATTTTTTGCACATGCTCTAAACTTTTTCAGCTCATTTTCATGCGCTCATTCCCATTCAATTCTGAATTCTCTAGTATTTTTCAGCCATTTTTTTCATAAAAACAAGTGCAAAATTATATACAAACAAACGCTTGCAAATATGAAGTAATGTTTTTGGAGTTTTAATAACTCATTCTTTTTTTGATTAAGTATACTGAATACACGGCAGTGTAAAAGCATGCGCTATAATTTTACATTATATATAGATTATTATTGGCGTTGCTAATACGTGCAATAGCTTTTTCGAGCTTTCTTTTTTGCGTGTGAATTCTCACACGTGTGCACAAAGACATGCAAAATATCAAATTTAGTTCGTCAGTAGTAACTCTTTACCAGAACAAAGATAATGGGAGGAACTCGAGACCTCATATTGACATTGATGATGTCCAGGATGGAATCGAAATATTATAAAACATCTGGAGCCAAAAGTTTACCATTTGAG
This sequence comes from Orchesella flavescens, assembly GCA_964034955.1. Taxonomy (NCBI): domain Eukaryota; kingdom Metazoa; phylum Arthropoda; class Collembola; order Entomobryomorpha; family Orchesellidae; genus Orchesella; species Orchesella flavescens. The sequence goes on along the minus strand of OZ035955.1, from coordinate 16,440,626 downwards.
TAGATGGATGTAGAAAGTCCAAAGTGAAAACTTTTTCAGCAAAGTTTCTCACGACTTTGATATATTTGCTTTCATAAAGTCAATCTCATTATAATCCCACATTTGAGAAACCCATCTAATATAGTTAGGCAGTTTGTGGACTCCAATCTTACCTTGGTTATAGTAACTCCAGTAAGGCTCTTCTCGATATGCACCCGACGACATCTGCATAAAAAATGACATGACTTAAATTAATGTTTATCTACACAATAACATGTTTATATAACTTTTAGAAAAACAGTACCATTGCTTATAACTATTATTTCTGTCGATAATTTATTTTTTTACAGAAATTGATTTTGTTGATGTTGGAAAATAAATAGTGAAAGTCAGACAAAATTAAGACGGTGGAGAAATGATGTGCATGAAATTAACCAATTAAGGTTGTTTGGCCAAAAGGGAAAACCGCAATACATGTATCAAAAACGTTTGTGCAATAAATTTTCTTATTTTTTTTATACAAAAGGTGAATTATGTATAGTTGTCGGATTTATTACAACCCAAGTAGCTACACTCTAAAAGGATAGTAAGTTCACAAACTTGTGTTTTTATGATGTAACACAGTAGAATTTTTTTCTAACACGAGTAAAGCAATAAATAAAAGCACAATTTACTACTCTTTTGAGATGAAAAAAGAATCACTATAAAATGTAGTGGAGAAAGTAGCTCTGTGTAATTCTCTAGTGCCATAATCTAGCTCAGCATTTTTGGATAAACAGCACATCTGAGATACATCAAGACAATCACTCAATCAAGACAATATAATCCTGAAATCCATATGGATCAAAAGAGGTGGGGGAATGGAATAGTAATTTTGGACTGAGCAGAGCAACATGTGATAGTATACATATTGTGCCTTTTCCCCACAAACTTATTGGCTAGCCTCTGTCTAAACTATCCCAGTAAATCCGAAATCTTCCTATTTTAATTGGCATGGGCTAACTTGAAGACTTTCTAACTGGATGAAGCAATCAAAAGAATAAGGCTCTTTCAATTCGATTGCAACACATCAACTTGAATCTGATTATGCAACATGAGCTCATCTCAATCCACTCCACCAACCAACTCTACATGAAATTGCACATCTGCTCTAGCTCATTTCGAGATATGAGAGTCTATATTTATGGTAAATGTAAACGTACTCCGTATTTCATGGCAAGTAACGTGAAACGTTTCAATTTATTGTAAAGCTAAAATCGTAAATACAGTGGAATTACTTGCATCTCCATTGAGCTATATGTCGCGTGAGTTTTAAGTATCTTTTTTGACTGTCTCTTTCTCTTATGGTTGAAAACGGTTTGCGAATATTGAGAGTTAGTGCCATTTTAGTTGCCACCAATTTTGCTACTCATCATTTCCCAAGAAAATGTTCTGGCTTGGTTTGTGATGTTATCACTTGACTAGCCATAACCCCAGAGCAAGACGTTTCTGAGAAGCGACTAAAGATTTCTTCGTATATAAATCCTTCGACAGTACTAGCGAATATCCAACAGGTCTTTTGTTTCTTCACAAATATTATACATGTAGCCTGCATACCATGTAATAAACAACATGGCATAATGTTGTGTAGAATATAAACAGGCTTCATAAATGTTCGTTATGTTTCTTCACGTTTCATGTTCTTTCTTCTTGTGAAGCAAGCCCAATTACGTTCTTCTTTACGTCCATCCATTCAAAGAGATGCAAACTGATCGGCATAACTTTTCTTTGGATGAGCCGAACAATGTGCTGTGCTCAGTTTTATATCCCTGTGTCTATCGAATTTTCTGTCGTGTTTTGTGTGCCCTTCTTACAATATTACTAGCATTTTTATTGATTGAAAGAAGCATCTGGAAGCTTTTTACAGGAATCTTTGTACACTAACCAATAATACTTGAAGAAAGAATACAAAATTTACAAGCATAGTTATGCCTTTCTGAGTACAATTACTCCGGTGCCTTCCTCTTTCCCAAGGAAGAATACATTTTTTTGGTGGAGGAAGCAGCAATCGAAGACAGAGAGATCTGTAAAGGGCTCATATCATGAATAATACATATAGTTGCAAATCCCCAAAGGAAATGTGTAACAAGGAGCAAAAAGGAAAAAAGTTGGCAAAGCATGTCATCTCATCTATGAATGACGACAGTGGTAGTGGCTAAGTACACAGAATTCAACCTCCTACTTGAATTCATCAAAGACGGTCTAATGAAATTGTTAACTTTCTCTTTACCAAGGGGTTATAAAATAATCATGGCAATAAAACCAATGTTGGGGACCGGTCACCGGCCATGCCCTTCTTATTTCAAATCAATGACTACCCAAACAGCCAGCTATAAGCTCTGGTTCAAACTGCGTAGTAGCGAAACGCAGGGAAAATAAATTGCCTTTAAATTGATACCTATCTGGGGTTTTAAGGTGCTTTTAAAACTGTCATTATACCATTTCAAGTGTCAACAGAGTTATTTGAACTAAAAAATACAGGATGACGAGTTTCACTTGTAAGAAACGTTTCACTTTAACTTTTGTTCAAATACGTCACAGTTTCAACCAATCAATGTCATTAGATGATGGCTAACTTGTCTCCAGAGGATGATGGGCTTTTTAAAAATTAAAGAAATGACTTTGTAAAGAAATAGTAGAATAGGATTTTTCCTTGATTTTTTCTTTCTATTTAAATACACACCGAGAGAAAGACTAAAAAATGCAACATGCCATTTAGGTACCATAATGCTTCACAGGATCTGGTAACTAAAAGATTAAGTACTTCTATCCAGACCACTCAAAAATCCGGAAGGGTAATGAGCATAGGAATAAGACTCCTAGTTTGATTTCGTTAGTCTTTTACATCGTAATGCAACACACGCGTGCTTTCCCTAGCAAACATTATTATGCTGTGCAAACATAAAAATGTTCGTAGCTCTTTTGACATACTTGTATTTGATATATATAGTCATCATTTTCCACGTTAAATTCAAAATACATATACATGAACGCGCATCTTCCAAAAGGTTGTATTTTAGAAATTGACAGATTCCGATGTAGGCCATTATAGAAACGCAGAAAAAATCGTGGAAATCCTCATCTCAAGTTGTACTCGAACAATTTGTCCATTTGTAAATCATGTTTCTAGGAAATTTAATATTTTTCAAGTACTCTACTTTCCGGATCTAGTAGTACATATAGGAAACTTTGGAATGAAAGTAAATCTATCAATTATACAAATATACACAACATGGGCCGACATCATAAAGTTCATTTAATGTTATTGGGAATAATAATAATAATTATTTGCTGTGTTGAAACAAATGTATTCGAAATGAAGTGCAGATCAAAAGCTGACAAATGTATCACCAGTTCTAGCCTGAAGACATTTCAGCTTGTTGACTTGAAAATTAAATGACGTTTGCAGGAAGATCAATCGATGATTTCATCTACAGTCACAAGTACCAATATTATGTTATAGCTAGTTCGTATGCCAGAAGCAAAATCATCTATCACCTGCGGCGGCTCCCATTGATAGAACAAATCCAATTAAAATTTTACGCCTGTGGTTCTATCGACTTGTGTTTGCATCAATAAGGTTAAGTATTCATCCCTATATAGATTCTTGCTTTCAGGGTTCTCCACTTACTACACCAATCTTCTCAAAAGAATGCCAATACATAATTGCCTGAAGCATACAATGCGCTTCTACACTTTTCATATTACAAGGAACAAGGAAGAGAGGCTACAACCGATTCTTTAAGTGGTCTAAATGTCGAGCAAGAAGCACGTATACTTTTTAGCTCATATAAATAATACCCTTATAAATTCGAATGTTATTGTGGTTGTGGTAATACGCTATTTGCATTTCGTGATACCACAAATCACACAACCGTATGAGTAGGCATTGTCTTCCTAGGAATACGTATTCCAAAACAAAACAAAAATGTTTGTATTGTTTGGTGATGTTGCAATGCAAAATTGTTCGCTTGTAATAGTTTCTGAGAAAGAATTATCCTTTGATGATGGTATACTCTTATCTACCCTTTTCATCCATGTTCATTCTATACGACTCAATTTACCTAACATTTTGTTTAAAAACCAATAAATCTCAACCAAAAATATGGTGCGGAGCGAAAAAAGAATATCCGCTTGTAGCTCATCATATTTCTCAACCTCAATCCAAACCTCAGCATCAATTCACTGCCTATCAAAATACACAATAGAAAAAGAATTGGAACGTCGAGTATATATTGACTGATTCCGTATGGTTATGCATTCGTGCTCGCTTGTATAACAGTTCGTGAATTAGAGTGAGGAATGTGACTTGACATTTATCCCTCTGAATGTTTCCTGAATAGAACGGAATTCGCAATTTTGTGGAACACGGTTCCTGTTAAAGCTCAGCCACAAAAAAATGCAAAGTTCTTACTGTCAGAATGTTTTTGTATTTTTTTGAATCCTGGGACGGAATGCATTATTCATTACTCCCATTTGTCTTTTTTGAAAGAACTTCCCTATAGCCTTTATCCATGCTTATGATCTTTGTACTGCCGACAAGACACATTTATCTTTAGTACCAGCTAGTTTAAATATTTTACTCTCAACACAGCACACTTCCCCGGCGTGGGATGGCAATAAATATATGATGGATATTATGCATACCTTTTAGAAATGGACTTTGTGACGAGTAATATGCACATTCAATAGTATATTATGCTTCAACTTTGAAGTCACATTTGATGCTCCTTTCTACTTTGATCCGTGCTTTCAAGGCAAACTTAAATTTTTCAATCTATTGCAGACTGCAGATTCTAACGATCATAATGAAAGGATAAGGTATGCCATTGCCATAATTTTAGACCAAAACTGACGTAATAACGAGCTAGTCATTATGAAGCCTCTGTGTCTAATAATAATACATTTGCAGGCGAATAATTTTAGGGTGCCAAGCTGTAAACAGAAGAGTATAATGACTATGGAAGGCCAGAAGACAAAAGAACTTGCTGGCTTTGAAGAGACTGCCTGTAGAAACATCTTTATAGTTTTTTCTTGCAAAACATAGCAGCCTGTTTTGTATCAATTTGCATTGATGAAATATGCAAAAGATGCTTTTTTTTCGTTACTGTTCCAAGAAACGGCTCCAATAATCATCAAACTTAATTAGGCGTTATATTTTAGGTTGGCTTGGCGTATTCATTTTTCATGCTCTTATTTTTTCTGAACGATCTTCCAGACCAGCACCAAAAAAAGCACAATTTTTCCCTACTATTGAATTACTTATGTTCTCCCAATTACCAGTATTTGTTTACGCACAACTTGTAATAGATTTTAATGGCACAGCGAATGAAAAATCCATTAAATGGCAACATCAATACCTTGGAAGAAAACAGTATGCAACCTTAAACGTTGAAGAAATAGCATGTAAGTTAATATGGTATGCGCCTTTACTTCACATGGAAATTTTCTCCTCCAATGTAAATGTAGAAGCGAAAGAAATATTGTTTTTTTCTTATTAAACGTATGACGCACGTGAAATTTTAAGCATGACTAAAAAATCAGGATGGAGAATATGACACCACACGTAAAGACAAAAACTATACAAGTCGTATATTTTTTAGAGTGGCTTTTTTAGAATGTACCTTAATTTAAGGTAAAAGAAACACGAGAATGGAAGAAAACAGAAGTGAAAGCAGAGAAAGTATAGTAAACGTTACCTGTTGTTGTTGCTGTTTGAGAACATCATCCACTGGAGCTCCTAGGATGAGTGGAAGGGGAATAAGAATGCAGAACAGTGCCGTGAAATCAGTTCGAATCATCTGAAAATTTAAAATATGAAACAAATGACTAAGCTTATATTTTCACCTTATCTCTATATGACTTTACGTAGAATATAACGGAAATGAAATGTAACCGCAGGAAATGGGATTGCAAAATGGCCCGTACAATTCAAAATTTGATGAAGAGTTACATTTCCTTAAATAGTTACTAAAATTTATCTAGCATTTGTACAGTTGTACAGAATGTATTATATATTATTGCTTGTATTAAGTAATCACATACAATGATCTGAGGGAAAAGGTATTGTGTCTCCCGTCGCCCCAAAGCTTAACGCTGGCCACAGCAGGCTTTGAACTAGAATCACAAATCCATCGCAATTCTCACTTTAGTTAGATACCTTTTTCCAACAGTGAGGCTTTCTAATAACTACTTTATAATTAGGGAATGAAACTCGGAAACTTTGGGAAAGAAAGAAATGATATTTTTATGAAAACTTACCTTCTCTTTAAAAAGCTAATAAGCTCAATTGAAAGAATTTTCTAAACACAAGGGGTTGTAAATGAGAAGTTGGAGATGATGAAGTTACACTTGAAAGCGGCTTGTCATACGGAAGAAAATTTTTGAGAAATTCTTAATGTTTCAAGTAATTCTATTGGAAGCTTATTCAGAAAGAGAGAGAGAAAGTGAGTCTAAGTTGCGGTCGTGTAAATGCTATGTCTTTGGTACTCGGTAAAAGGAAACTGGCAGAAAACAGCTATGGCCCATCACTTCTTATATCCCATTGTCGTTTTTCCTGACGACGACGTGGCGTAGTTGATGATGATGATGACGACGATAGACCCAGAAGGTTACTTCTTTGCTGACGATATATTGTAGGAGTTTGAATTGAAAGGATGTTATTTGCTTCTCTGTTTCTCTAACTGCAGACAAAACTGATTCTTCGAATATAGCAGCATATAGCAGAAAACATGCATATGCGTAGTACATTAGACATTGTGTACATGCATATACATAGTGCTACATGCATAATGTATGTAGGCACATACATAAAACGTCTTTGTTGTACAAGTGGAATTGACGCTTTCGCAAGAGCCATACAGAAAAGGTGCTTCACTCTTTGCATCGCTATTATTGTATGTAACTGTACTCAATGGGCTCGCTTCTGCAAATCGTCATTCTCACTTTCCCTAGTTTGAGCTTTCTTTCATCACTTCCACCACCATCCATGAGCAAGTAGTATGTATCTGGTGCATGCATACCTATACGTTTGCTCATGCTTTCACACTGTTTGTCTACTGCTAATGGAACCATATGGCCTTATTTTATAAACATTGTCACTTCCCCATAACTCACATAATAATCATCTCTCACTTTTTAAATGAACACAATTCATTAGACTCCATTGAGCTTTTTCAGATAAGGAAACCCTTTTCAGAAAAAGGAAAACCCACACACCCACCCTCTCATTCACCTACTCCATTTGTCATGCTAAATTTTGTTCGCTTCTTTCCTCTCTCCTGATTTCTCCATTGACCAAATGTCTATATTTGGAAAACTACCTGAAAAAATATATAAACATGGTTCCAAGTAGTTTCTTTACATAAAGGTTTAGCAGCTCAGATCTTTGGCCATATTTTATAGACTAGTCTACACCATTCCAAGTTTAATAGTTCCCATTTTTATTTAAATTTTTTTTTGCATATTCAAACTCCACCATAACAATAAAATCCACTCCTTCTACCCCCATTCTTTTGTATGCAGTGGATATAGAAAATAAGACGCCTGGGACGAGTTTGAAGGGAACGATAACGATAATTTACTTACTTAAGTAAATCACTTTACTCTTGTACATAGTTGTAAAAGTAATTGACCAAAACCACGGTCACCAATGTAGAGTTCTTGTTTTGCATAAATGTTATGGTGTAATGAATACATCAGAACAGATGCGGGCGTTTGCTTACACATCCTTTCCATCAACTAACATTTTAATGCAAAAGCCAATATTGAATCTCCACAAGCAAGTGTAGGAGCAGCAGTTATCTCATAATTGATGCTTTGTTTCAACCTTTTGTCAACCATACAAACTGAAAATTGTAGTAGAACATCTTTTGCTTACGCATCATATGTTGCTTACTGCTGTGTAAGCAAGAATGTTGATGGGAAACTTTAGTGACCATTCCTTGCCTTAATTTACTCATCATCACTGTCACTTTGACTGTCCGCTATATCTATGTGTCTAAATGTATTTATGAACATTTTGTTTTTCCGAACTTATATATTGTGTGGGCAGTAGAATGCTTTGTAAAGTTCATTTCTGTGGGTAATTTCTGGAATTCTCACTTATTGCTTTGTATACGACATCGTTTCATGGCGTTTCAAGTGGCTACAATAATGAGTAAAATTGATTGTACAGTTGGCTATACTAAAATGAAGCTGAGCAAAGAGGAAATGACGGAAGAAAGTTGTGACGTCCTATAAAAAGGCATCTACAAGAGTAAAGTAATACACTATATGAAAGAGAGCTATATGAAAATACAGTAATCTGCACCCTTTCGTTCTGCCTACATAAATATTTTGGGAGTGTAATGGAGATACCCTTATCTCTTTTTTGGATTAGTTCCCTGGAGTGAAAGTTTTGTCTCCCCATTCATTGTTCGTTGGCTAGTTTGTGGCAGTGTGTTTGGTCTGTCATTTGTAGTATGAAATGAAGTAGTTAAAACTCTGGTTGGCTAGTTTGAATTTAATCATTCTGGTGTGACATGAGGGAACATGCAATGAAAGCTAGCGGGTCGTGCCATGATAATAACTTCATGTCGTTAGTTAACTAGTTCAATTCATACCAGCCGCTATGTTGTTTTTGTTAATGCACAATAATATATTACATCGTTTAAACGTTAGCGTAACTTTGTATTTTAAGAAAGACGTTTCTCGGAAACTTTTGAAGGTTCGTCAATTTCTTTGTTTGCTCATCACATTGTGCGACTCCATACACGCAAGCTAGAACGTACATTCTACTGATGTACATTGGCACATGCCATCACAGAGTACAGTAATTACGTCGACATGCATATAAAGCTTTATAGTTTGTAAGCGGAAGCATTTATGTACTACCATACACACTGCTTCACAAGTCTTAGCGTCAACTCAACTGGTGGTACAGATTTGGGACTCAGTAAACTGTCAAATACTCTATATTCTAATTTTTCAGACAAACTGTTTTGGGGTCCTATTACGTAGCCGAGCTCGACAAAGTTTTATATCAGTCTGAAATTGTGACGACTAATTTTCGCATTTGTGTTAGATTCAGAATTTATATTTTAGAATCTCACAAATAATAGGAAACAGGGTTCGGCATCGGGTGATGTACTTCTGTGTAATTTAATTGTATTTCAGGCAATCATTAGGAAAAGAGTATTTCACCTGTTAACTGGGTTTCGATTACTTAAAGCTGGAAGAAGCTCGGCAATGAATTAGATGCAGGAACACATAATTTGACTATAATAACGGAGCTGCAAATGTCATCAATGTTCAATATAGAAACTTGTACGAATGAGAAAACACTTGAATCTAGCGCATGGTGTTGGTTCTTTTAAAACTCGTATGCAAGTTGCAATTTAAGCCATGTACTTGTGCAAATCCATGCACATTTTTTCGTTTGTCATTTGGGGATGAAGGGAATTAGCCATATACACACACTAGTACAACCTTATATAATGCACGAACTCATTCCAATTTTCATTTTCCAATAGAGTCAGATTTCTGAGCTTGATTTCCCAATAGATTACCTAAACAATATGCACGTACACCGTGGTGACATTATGTAAAGCAGTATCACATTCTGACACGATTGACGATCAGATCCAATGGAAATGACGGACTGACTACGAAGGTAAGTCAGTGGGAAAAAGATTCCCTTTTTTCAGTTTCAGTTGTACACCGACATATTACATTAAAATATCTCATGTCTCTTACTACTGTACCTCTCTGCCCTTACCCGGTTAAGTAGACGGCTACTTGACTTAGAATTTACTTCCAAAGGAACGGCTACATCTTTCCGCTTGTTTGTTGTTTGCTTGCAACAGCCATAGCATACGAAGAAAGTGTACAATAAATATTCATGCAACCAATTTTCCATGAATGGCTTAAAGTTGTCCTTCAATAACTATTGCTAAATCTTCAGTCAGGATGAAATTTTTGGCAAAATGTAAATAAATGATTTAATTTAACCATTTCTAGTATTCAATAAATATCTAGTTACTCGCAACATTCACCTTATGCCAATTTATTTAACGAACCTATTCATTCCTGATTTGAGAATGAAAAAAAGACACCCACTCCAATTACAGTGTGGGTGATGATGTGACGTAGCAATATAGGCATATTCCATCAATTCTGTCATAAATTTTTATGCACCATAATGATTAATCCAATACAAATTCAACCATTCATCGACCTAACCAGCAACTTCAGCTCTAGAGCAGACCTTTGAAAATAGCCAACAGATATTTGATTATTCGAGCTTGAAATTTAAAAGTATAATATATTAGCATCAGACGTTGTAGGTTTTAACATACCTATAGGTTTTCTTTCTCTATAACATGCACGTATTGCTAAAAAAAATTCTTCGTGTTCAACAACTGTTTTCATTCTTTCCAATAACAAAGAGGTTCTGCTGAAAGCCTTAGTTCACTACTGCCTGTAGTACGTCTCAATTATTTCCCTTAAACCACAGATTTTTATTATGCTTTCATGAATAGGATTTGGTAAAAAAGATTTCCCCCTTTTTGTATAATTTAATCCTCACAAGGTCCTTGTGAGAGACCATCCACTCCATGACCGTATTAGTGCATTCACGAAACAGCACAAAAAGTCACTTCAACACAACCTATTTGTTGTTGGTAATGTAGTCGAGTATTCGGAAGTATGCGTTTTGACAGCAAATTGAAGTGAAAGCAAGCGAAACATGGAGATTATTGTTTGAATGACAGTCGAAGAATAGCAGTAGCACTGTATAACAATGTATAATATACCACTAAACTTTTTGAAATGCCTTGAATACTATTATATTACATTGTCAGTTGAATTCACGTAATAATTTGTGATTCAAAGCATGAAATTAACTTAAGCTTCTGTGTCATATGAAATTGTGATCTTTTAAGCTGCTGTTTAAGTCGAGGCACTATACGTTGTTAGTTCCAACTTCCAATCCAATGTTGCTTCTTTTTGCAAGCAGAAAATAATTGTGGTGGAGTCTTGACTTTTCAGTAGTAGTAAAATATGATATCTATAAATGTTCATTGTGTTGTGAGGAATATGGTTCACAAACCTACCCCGGTGTACTAGCCGGCATCGATTTGAAAGCCGTCCTAGGAAAAATGCCAAGCTATCCTTCGTTGTAATGTAGCTCAATATTATTTACCTTTAGTTTGTTATGCAAATGAGCTAGTTATCATAATAATGATTTTTAGGAAGCAACGGATTAGATCACCGTGAAACTAGTGAACCACAGTGTAGTTTTTCAAATGTACATATTCATTTTTTGCATGATCGTCAATCGTATGTATTTTTGCCGAGCGCAGGGCATGCAAGTGTAATGCAACATGATATTTTCGCATTAATGCTGTCATAAATGTCAAAGTTTTATACTTCTATCATGGAGTTTCAAATTTCTTTAAACTTATGGATGAACAAATAGAAACTTTATGAAACTAAAAGTAATCGATAAATAACAATAGGTATGTCCATTTAATGTTTCTTTGTTCATTTATTACTATATTGCTTTTTCATGTTTTACACGATGGTTATATCTAAAAAGTGGAATGTTGGGAGTATGGTATCACGTAGCCCCACACAGTATAAGTGATATGTACAAGTTGATGAAACCTGGTTGGTCTCCTTATCATTAAATACGATATTTTTTACAATCAGCATAAATTGATGAGATTTTGAAAAATAACTATAGAAGAAAATTGATAAGTACAGCTTTTCCGTAAGTTAAAAGGAGTTTTAGTTTAAGGTAATATCTAACAACAATTCGTTGCAAATTCTATAAACTACTTTGGTAAAGTGTAGAGAATTTCAAAGGTTTTAACAATTAATAATTACAAACTAATACAGTACTAGTACTCAGTACTGAATAATGCTAAATAAAAATCTTTAGGCATGAAGCAGCAGTCGAAATATTGATTAAAACAATTTTCAGTTGACACGACCTTCCTCAATTTTAATATTGAATTATTTAACACATGACAGGGGCGCTATATAGTTATCAACCTTTTGTATAGGAAGTTCCACTGAGGTTCCGTGGCATGTAAAATTTCCTTGGAGAGAATCACATACTGCTGAGTCGCTTCCCTGACACTCCAACTTGGCATAGCTTGAAGTGGCACATATCTGTGTAATAAAGCCAAAATATTTTGTGCTTAGCCGGAAAGAATACGCCGGTGAGAATTGAAAGCAAGTTGACGGAATTAAGAGGATGTGGTTTGTGGGTCTTTCAAGAATTGAATAAGCGTCATTCAGGGTATCACACAATAAATTTAATACTATATAATGCATTGGAACCTACATTCATAGAAACTTTCAAAGTACCATAAAAATAAGTTCATCTTTGCAGCTTTCTCAAGCAAAACTGGAAGGAGAACATTTAGAGGACGGAAATGGGGTATCGTGAGAAGATTGAAACAAAGAAAAGTAAAGTTCCAGACGTACTTTTCTGAGAATTGAGAGCCAAATGTGCTACTCGTGCTATAGTAGTTAGTAGTTGGGAATCCGTTTTTGTAAAATGCCATGAAAATTTAGAATTCTTTCAAGAGTCACGTTTGGGAAATGGAGCAGGAGGATACATAAATGAATGCTTTGACTACTAACTAACTTTGGCAGTACAAAGTAACGTTACCCTGTACTCAGTCATGCACAACATGATAGCATAGAAAAGGAAACACAAAGCAATGGAAAACTTACAGCCATCTCTATTCCTCTTCAGATTTGAAAATACCAAATAACGGGATAGTCTTGCTTGTCTTGGTTTGATTCTGCTCCTCGTTGCTGGAACGTATTCTTCAGAAAATGGTGAGGAATACCCCGACTGCTGAGCAAATTCATCAAAGGGGTAGTCCATTGATACACCAGCCAAGGATGATCCTGCTTGCTGTTGTACGGCTTGGTTGCTTGCGTAGGCGTCTATATTGGCTGCTGTGTTAGATCTTTCAGGGTGTTTTTGACCCTTTGCTTGTATGTATGTGTCAAAAAACTGCTTAAATCCGTGGTTTCTTATCGGATGAGGCAAAAGCACATCATTCTATATAAACCGGAAATGAATAGAGGAACAAAACAAATTAAATTTTTCAAGCTTATATGTATTCAGGATGGGTGGAAATTGTACAAAAATAGCACTGCTATTCATTGTGGTAGTAATTTATGTCATTGTGTTACATACATGAAGCCAAGACTGTGTCCATTTTGTTCTAAATTCGAATAAGATTTTAAACCTTGCTTTTCTTACACAAAGTTTATTTAGAATTTTTGTCTGTTCACAGCTCAAATTTAAAACATTCTAAGCTACTTAAAATCTTGGTTGAATGTCACTTCAGTACCAAAACCAACGACCAAAATTCCAATGTCTTATGGAAAGAAAGTAAAATATACAACTTACCTGACCTCTCGTCGTTGGTGCTTCGGATTCGGTTGGCCAGTGAAATCTATCCTCTCCGATATTTAAAGAACTGAGGAGTGCAGCTTTTTCGCTTGCTGCTGTAAAACAAAATAAATCATAATTTCACTATACTTCACCAGTCCATTGTTTGATTATGGCATGACTGTTATGTTAAATGTAGCACGTTCTATCACGGATCTTTGCCTAACTAAACTCGACAACTTACGCATCTGTTGGCGGTACGAAGGATCCGCCTCGCCTTTGGAATTCCATTCTGAGGGGCTAACTGGACCTTGTGCATCGGAGATGAAGGCTCGAAGCAGTAGCAACAAAATATTGATCAAAACTGAATTTAGGGGCAGACAGGACATCTTTGTCACTGTACTGCTGTGTAGGACTGAGATGTCAAATATTCCCAAGTTCACACTATATTTCTCTGCGATTTGTCTGCTCAACCATACTCTTTACCTATCCAACGTGGTTAAAAAACTCCAACAGTCACAAAAATTGATAATTCAAGAACAGTGAATCGTTTGCTGTTTGGAGACGGACTAAATTAGAACAAATAAAATTCGGTTTTTATATGATGCCAAAAGATTTAAAACCACTTCTTTTATGACGACGCCAACAGTGGAAGCTTGATTTAGAAATAAGAATAATATGGTAGCATGCAATTACTACTACTAACTACAGCATTGTAATGGTGGCTGAGATTTTTTGTAATCCAGTTTTCTACAAGACGGAATATGAGCCTCATGTTTTTTTTTACAAATTCATTTGTTTCTGCCCACATGCAAAAAATTAATTAATTTCTCAGCATCCTCACCTCTAGGGGGGTGTTATCTTGGTGGAGAAAATATGGAGCATACATACTTATAATAAGCAAGCTTTAAATTAAGTCTCAGAGATTATATGTGCCAAAGCACAACATGTTCCATGCTTAAATATCCATCAAGGTGCTCCACTCTTTATGCATAGTTTTCAACGCATTCCTGTGGAGAAAGAAGTTAAATGAATATATTAGGGAGAAGCCACAAACAATTATTTACATTAGGTACTTTTGTTGGAACCCTTTAAATATCCTACGCATATGTTATAAAAATGATACCTTGAAAGCTTTCATAGTAGGTATAAAAACGCATCAAATTAAAATGTTGTTGAAATGACATATGTAGCTCTCAAGGACTGTATTACTATGCTTATATTATTCAAAACTGTTCCAAGAAACAACAGTTTCAAAACACCTTTTCCTTGCAGTGGGTGTATCACAAACAAAATTTATATGTGGAATATTAAACAACATTTATTTTTCATCAACCCACGTTAAAACCCATATCCAGGCGCAAAAGCAATTTGTCACTTTGAAAAGTATCAGAAACGGAAAGTAATTGCAATAAGGTAATAGGATTTGACAATATTGCACCAATTAAGATTTTATTTGAAACCATGCAGCATTTTGTAATAAAATAATTATATTTTGAAATAATATATTACAATGCATACACTATACACGAAGCATTGGCTTAAGAATTTCACTCTTTTATAAATGGTTTAATGATTTGTTTTGCAAAGCTATGCAAACTTCCATTGATATCAAATAAAAATATGAGTTGCATCCATGCAATGATGACCTTTGTAGCTTAGCCCAGCTGGTACAGATTTGCTTACATTATTATGACACGCCACACGCGATCTCATTTTGTGGGTGAATGTAATGGCGTGTGTGCCTCTTTGATTTCCAACAAAAAATATGGGTATCAAAATGAAATTTGTTGGAGCGTTGTTTGACAGTTATTTGGACACCTTCTACTATCCAATAGACAATAATGTTACAGTATCCATTATCTTACAGGCAAACTACTTTGATTGTATTGTACTACATTTTTTCATGGGAGTAGTGTATTATCATTGTTCTTATATAAATTGCTCAAATTTTCTCAGATAGTATAAGGAAATCGAAAGTATAAAGTATGTAGGCGTGTTGTGGGTTGTGTCGGCTTAGGTTGGCGGCTTGGCTGATGCGAAATGACATTTCATACATATCAAGGGAAATCTACCAGTACGTGTATCCAATAGAGATGTCTGTAGCAGTGTTTTAATGCATAGCCGAAGCTCATCGGGTTCTAAATCACCGTAAATTGATGACACCAATTCACGACAAAAGGATATTATTATACTAAAAGGGTCGTCATTATCGCCTAAACGAAATTCCTTTCCATTTTTCATTTACAAGGTCATCATAATAGCTTTAATACGGATATACGTGTTGGGCCGTGTACGAATTACAAGGTGCGATCCACAAAGATAATACTACCTGGAACCACGGTGTAATCCAGTAGAAAGGTGTAGAGAATGTAACAGTAGAAACATTTGAAGCTATCGAGCAAAAGAAAATTTGATAGCACTAGTCCACCCACACATATCACAGTCGGACGGTCACATAGTTGAAACTTAGTCTAAAATAGGAATTTTGGACAACTTTACCACAAATATTTAACTCGTTACTCATAAAAGGCCTGTCATATTTTTAGCTAATTCGATTATACAGACTGAAACCAAAGTGCATCAAACATGTCTGACGATGGTTCAAGAGAAAACATGGATAAAGTTAAAAGTATCCGTTCCTCAGGAGAGAAAGTAAGATCTAGTTTAATACCCCGCCTACGATCTTCCGACCTCAAGGCATTAAACAGGGATATTCCGGAAGGAATGAGTTTACGGGCTATGGATTTAATGACCAACCCAAGTCAGGACGATTTGGCTAAACATCTTGTACGTGAGGGTAGGCTTGGGATAGAAGATGTTTTGGAAATCGTGGATCCAGAAGGTCAAATAATAGGTACAAAGATTTTACCACAAGCCGAAGGAAAGTACTTGCAAGAATTGGCTATAGAAGAAGCTGGCAGAACTGAAAAATCATATTCTTGGACAAGATTGTCATCACCAGATCTTTTGAGTGGGGTTTTTTCTTTGGAATCTGATAGTGACACATTGTTGACTGAATCTTACTTATCTGGGACGCCTGAAGATGACCAATATGCCGGATTTGATGAGGAAACAGAGAATGAGGAGGAAGAGCAGTTGGATGAAGATTCAAAAGAAACAAACAAAGAAATGAAATATCCCAAGTCTGTCGAGTCATTATACCAACTGATTGAGCCAGAACGTGAAAATGAGTTTAATGCACAAATTGATCAGTTAAATACGCAAATGGCTGACATACATAATGAAATTTGTGCAAGTCATAAAAAAAGACAACTTGCAAAAGTGCGAAGCTTTATTCTTGACAAAGAAACGATTCAAGAATCTATTACGGAGCTTGGGGTACTTTACTTTCCTGGCAATTTTCTGGAACCAATTATAGGGTAAGTCTTTAAATAGACTAATAATTTTTATAAAAAAATCTCTCAGACGTCATACAACCATGTTGAACTCGTTTCTTCGTTACATTCTTTGTCATGGTGTACGTGATATTATTATACTATTGCAGACGAAGAATCTGCGACAAGGACATACCATTTATATTGGATACCGTTCTAGAAGTCACGAGTTTTAAAGGATTCAATTTTGCATACAACAAAATCACAGATGAAGGACTAGTTCTTTTGGCTCAATTCCTGCAAGTATGTTTTTGACACTCATAAATAATTCTACAAAACAACATGATTCTCTGTAAATTCCTTACAAAGTTTTTACATTGATTTATACAGGACAACACGTCAGTTGTCCACGTTAACCTAGCCCATAATGACTTCACAGCGAAAGGGCTTCATGCACTTGTGATGTGTTTAATGAACCGATCCTCACTTCATTCCTTAAAACTTGCTGGCGTGAAATTTGGTGATGATGTATGTACATATTGATGCTTTGACAATAATCAACGATTCTAATATTTGCTGAAAAGTAAATGGTGATTTTTAATCGTATTTCAGGGCGCCAGCTCAATCACCTGCCTCTATATGTGTGGGAAAGGACCATTGGATTTGGATGTGAGCGAGACAGATTTGACAATGCCTGGCTTTCAGGCCCTTTGTTCGGCAATTCAAGCTGTTGATGAAGATGAGGATTACCCAAAATACTTAACCAAACACAAGTTACCTTTCACTTTAGGTACATTTACATAATTAACATAATTGGAGGAAAATAATTTTGCAGTGCTAGATGCGTGTTGTTGCCTTATTTCCTGCTAATGTGCTGCGGGAAAGCTTTACTTTCATACATTATCTTCATAAAGTATTTGGAATCCTGTTTGAAAAAAATGCCAAAGTAGCTTAAATTTCGAAAGTATGAAGGAAGTGAGAGCTATGGAAGGCCAAAGTACCACGAACTCATTTGAAATTGTAGGAACGAACGGACTAAACTATAGAAGAAAGTAGAGAGGTGTTATGACTTTTGTGTAGGGGAAAAGTGAAAGTCGAACGTAATAACTAAACTGACAGAGCCAAAACCAGGGGAAAATGAGATAGGCTGAATTACTACAGCTTGCACTTGTGTATAAACGATCTTGTATCATGCATGTATGTGTCTTTAAGCATTCACTACAACCACGACCTAGCAGATCTTTGTTTCGCTGAAACTCATTTCCTGCAATTAAAAAAAGGAATAATGTTTTAGCACGTTTACAATTTGCTCCGAACATGGTGTGCTCTAGTAGTCGTTTTCCGTTTAGGTAATGAAATATGCATTAATACAACACCCTCTCTCAAGTGTCAAACCACCAAACGTGTTCCAAATCTCAATTCAATTACAGAAGGAAATATCAACCAATATTTCACACTTTACCACCTAAATACCATTAAATAAACTGAAACATAACGCACACAAAAACATAACGGTTACAAAATTTACTTATACGGAAAGGTTTTTAAAAATCTACAATGTGATTGGGAAATTGTTTTTCTAAAAGAAACGTTGGCTCAATTGAAAGTGGAAAATAACGAGCAAATGAAAGGCATGGTATACACACGCCTTCGCAGCAGTCAATTTGAGTTAGTGAAACGCTCCGAGTCATCCGAGGAGATAGAGGATAGTGAAATGGAGAATAACGTATGTACAACCTTTTTTTGTTCCTCTTTTCGAATTAGGAACACATAACAATTATTGTTTTCAAAGTACGATTTCATGTACCCGTCAAAGATAATTATTTTTATTACAACAATAATTTACTTTTGGATTTTTCTTGCTTTTTCATCTGCCCTAGTTTATGGAACACTCCAAACACAAAGGTGCTCAAAGGAATACAGAATTTCTCAATGATGAGATGACACACGTCCTAGAAGATTTATTTATTACGTCAGCCGCTGATGCAAAAGACACGACAAAAGTGGTTGACCTGTCTCCACAATTGTTTGCAGCTTCGTATATAGCTGACAAGTCTGCAACTCTTCCCAACATTGATGAATTCATACAGGAACATCAGAAGAAAAGACATACAGGATGTGCGTCATCACTGTCACACCCTAACAGCAGACCTGTAATAGTTTGCCCCAGTTTATATAGTTTAGAAATAGATGAATTTGTTCAGGATGAAGTTAACAGTACAACAAAGCGGTCAGCCGGTCCTTCGAGAAGGGTGAACCCTTCCTACATGGATTCCTTAATTGAGTCAGCAGTAGATGAGACGTTGGAGATGAATAAGGAAGTGGCAGATAATCTAACTGCACAAAAGGGTTCCATACTATTCGTTAGGGAAACTTTTAATGAAGCTGGGGCAGTGGCAGGAATGACCGATTTTGATGGTGACATTGATGTTTCCCAGCTTCTCTTTATTACCGTTTTGGCCACTGCAAAAAGGTTTTTGGAAGCTGAAAAGAATGGGGAAGACTTTTCGGATCGTCAACTCCAGCAAATTTGGGAATATGCATTTGAAACGGTAGTAAAGGTCCTTCGACCAGTTGTACCTCCTCACTGTATGATTGCTCCAGTTGCAGACGTTAATGCAATTAAAACATTTTTCGCTGAGTTTGTGAAAGTTGCATGTCTAAAACCACGGGACTTTGGAGAAAATGCAATTCTGGAAAGCTTGTTTTTTGAAGCAGTCTGTAATCCGTGTACAAAAAAGGCACGGGCCATTGAACCAGCCAGTGTAAATCCTAGCACACCATTGCCAATCGAATGCGTTCAAAATGTGATACTTAGATTTCTGGAAGAAACAATCTTACAAGCTGCTGAAATTATTGGAACAGGAGATCCGCAATATTTGCGTGGAACAGCGGGCCTAGATCGTAGAGATTTGTTATCTAGAAGTATGTGGCCATCCTTACAAGAAATTACTGATGAACATGTGGAACCACTTGTAGAGGATTTCTTAAAAGCTGGTGCGCTATTAGCCTGTGATGCAAGGGCCTGCCAAGAGGTTGACAAAAAATCATTTTTTTTATTAATTAATTTCTCTTCCTGTATTGAGATTTGAGATTTTGTACAAAATTGATCTTCAGGAAACCAAAGCCAGAATAGAAGATGGGATAGGACCTGCAAAACAATTTTTAGAAGGAACCTTCAACGAGTTGTCAAATTTCTTGTATCAGCTAAATGAGGAAAATGCCAAACTTACGGAAACGATGACACAGCCAACGCAGAAGTGAGATTTAATTGATACCCATCATGATTAATATAATGATTAAAATAAGTGGATATAAGGTTTATTCAATCATTGTTACAGATTTGCATTTGCTACGAAGCCTGTGCGACTAGTTCTTAACAGGCCATTTTTCAATGGATACGAACCTATTATGGCTTCCAAACTGGCAGCATATCTAAGGGTATGTAGTCTTAAATATTTTTAACATCGGTACACAAGCACGCAATCCAACAAACCAATGAACCGGTCAGCCAGTTTGTTTATATAGGCAAATAAAAATAAAATCAGAATTAGCTAGAGTAAAACGAAGGTCTCATGAGCTAATATAAGCTCATTCTTCCATAGTTTGTTCACTGGATGCGTTATGTGTTACAATGTCACGGAAGCGGGGTAACCTGATACGTTCTTGTGAAAGCTGATCAAGATTAATTAATTCATTTCTCCCATGTCATATACAATTTCAATTATTTACGGAACAACAACCTTTATTTCATTATTCACATACTCTCTATTTGCGACAATTTATCCAATGTCGCATGATTTTACCATTTGCTTCAAGAAGACTTTCTAAAAACTAGGTTTAGTCCCAGCGGCTGAGAAAAATAACATACATAATGAGCTTCCAAAACTACAGGGAGAGTTGCTTTGATTATGATTGGGAAAGCATGTAAAATGACACTCTGGCGTGTTACATATAACCGTGTTGTGCTCTGTTCTTCATACTTACACTATTTATGATGTATACACTCAAGTACATTCTATCTCTGATTCTACGTACTTGTTTTTACCTTTGACAACAGAATAATCAGTCTGTGCAGTGTTTGCACATCCGAAAATGGGGTCTAGGGGAAGATGGCATGATAAATTTGATGGATGGGATCATGAACAACATGTTCATTGTAACATTAGACCTAGGCTGCAATGGAATCGGAGCCGAAGGGATGCGACCGTTATCAGAATACTTACGCAAAAATCACAATCTTAAGCATCTACTCTTAAATCACAACCGCCTCCGTAATCCTGGAATTCGGTAATTCTTTAGAATTTCAAAAATGCTTCCCCGAAATCCATGCTATATTCTTATGGATGTTGTACTGCCTTTTTTTGCAGAACGTTAACAGAGAGCATCGGTGAATCAAGTCTTGTTTCCATAAATATTGCTTTCAATGATATCAACGATGCAGGACTAGACCCTTTTCTAGAAGCACTTCGAAAATCCAAGATTCGCTCCTTGTACATTCTTGGAAACTGTTTTTCTCAGAATTCATGGATAGTAAGCAAAGAATAATAAAGTGTATCGATTGACGGAAAATGTATAAAAAGCATAAAAACTAACTCGCATACCTTGCTTTCATCTTAAGCTTCTGAAGGACCTCTTTGACTCAAAGATATTATATAAACCAGAGTGCGATATGGAACTCCAAGAAGTTGATGGACAAGGAATAATTGCAAGGAACTCTCAGGCTCGTGACATGAACGAATGGTATGAGGTTCCAGCCAAAATTGATGTTGGTCTTGTGTGCCCACCTCATTATTTAGAACTTTACCGACCACCTAAAACCACCATTTTTGGAGCTACTGATGTTGACATTTGAACCTGAAATTGTATTCATAACAAACAAATAATAATAATAATAATTAAAATCAAAACCATTCTCATACAAGTATGTTTTCATATATATTTCGCAAGTAGCCCACACGCATAGTCAAGTAGACACAGTGTAAATGCATCCTATACCATATCACATAAAAATATACACAATATTTGTGCCAGAAGGAGATATTTTTATGCATAACAAAAATGCGTACATGACTTTGTACACAGCGAAGACGAGTGAGCACGATAAAATTGCCATCTAGTTGGATCCCACTGGAAAGCGGTTGCTCCTTCCACTTGTGCACTTGTGGGCATCTCTGCCGGAAGCTGCGGTGGCAGAACTTGATATTCTTCTGCCGTCACTTCAGATTTTATACTCAACTCCTCACATAATGTTACAGTGTACATGATATGTTATAGCTCCTCTCTTGTATTCTATTCAAGGATGATGAATAAGTAATATGTGTATTTACCCAATGACAGAAATTATTTCCTTGGGTGTATCGAGTGTCAAACTCTCTGCTCAAGTTTGTGATTAAAGTGGCTCATTATCCTCTTGGTTTGGTCACTTTTTGTGACTCATTCAATAATTGTCAACTCCAATCTGCAATCCCAAAAGACTGAGATTTCTTGTAATGTAAATGTGGACTCAGTCAAAGTGGATTTGCTAATAAAAGCGGTTGGATATCATTTTGTTTTCAAACAAATATGAAAGATGAACAATGAAGTCAGCTGGACTCAACAAAGCCGGATTTCCAGTGTTTACTAACACGAAAGGCTAAATACTAAAACTGAACTGTTTAATCCTAATAAAATCACCTGCTTCTGGTGTTTTTCGGCTTGTGGTTAAAACAAAATTAAATTGAGCAAAAACACTTTTTTGTTTTTACTGAAAGCGTTTTAAAATCTACGAGATTTAAAGGTTGGATGGTTCTGATTTAATTAATCAGTTTACAAAGTAGTACTCAAGTTAGTACTCGGTATTCTCGTCAAGTCAAAGTTTTAAGGAAAATAGGAACACTGCCGCAATGATTTTGTTAGAAATTAACAACAGGATATTGGAGGATACTTTGGCATTGAAATTTAAAAATGCCTTAGCAGGGTAAGTGCTCACTGCTCAGTCCTACGAATTGAGACTTTGCTGGACATCTTAATACTTTTTTACTGATATAAAGAATAGGTGTAAATGGGCGTGTTCTTGGATTGAAAGTTTTAATGTAAAGTCTCATTTGTAAATGGATTTCTTTAGGGGAAAGCCAGAGTCAACTGACATAACAATTGCAGATTTTGATGGAGTACTGTTCCATATTTCCAGTCACAACGGTGATAAGACAAAGTTGAAGGTACTGACAACTGAAATAAATATGCTACCCATCAGAAAAGATTTTAAGTATGGTTTAAAGTATACAATGGATATTTGTTGGAATTTTAGGTCAGTATTTCGTTAAAGTTTTACAAAGAATTGCAAGAGCATGGTGCAGAAGACTTATTGAAGAGAGAATATGGAACTTTCATGCTGTATCCTCCTGAAGAAGGTAACCTAAAAGGCGTCAACTGAAACTGAAGCATTATAACTAAAATGTATTATACTTTATGAAACATTTTGGCATTTTGAACTCTGTAGGTTACAGCGTTTCACTGCTCTTGGACTTGGACGCAGTTCCCAATGATTGGGAAGATGTGGTTAAAAAAGTAGGCTTGTTAAAGCGTAACTGCTTTGCATCCGTATTTGAAAAGTATTTCGAGTTCCAAACCAAGGGGATTGAAGGACAACAAAGGGCGGTCATTCATTATAGAGAGGATGAAACAATGTAAGAATGTTTTGTAAAATACGCTACCTTAATGGTATTGATTAACAACAATCTAAGAAAATGAACGTTTAAAATTGTAAATTTTCTTTCTTGTGCTAGGTACGTTGAAGCTCAGGCAGATCGGGTTACAGTTGTATTTAGCACTGTTTTCAGAGACGAAGATGATGTGGTGCTAGGGAAAGTATTTATGCAAGAATTCCGTGAAGGCAGAAGGGCCTCTCATACCGCTCCTCAGGTCCTTTTCTCTCACAGAGAACCGCCCTTAGAGCTTCAGAACACTGGTGCCAAAATAGGGGACAACATTGGTTATATTACATTTGTCCTTTTCCCACGACACACAAATCCTGACTCAAGGGACAACACAATTAACCTTATTCACATGTTCCGTGACTATTTACATTACCATTTGAAATGTTCAAAAGCATATATTCATTCCCGAATGCGAGCAAAGACATCCGAGTTCTTGAAAGTACTCAACAGAGCTAGACCAGAACCAAGGAATGTTGAGAAAAAGACCATTACGTAAGTTTTTATAGTTTTATACTTTTATACGATAATAACGATAAGTAATGGTGGTTATTGTATGCTAATTTTTTTCTAATTTTTTTATTAACAGTGGCAGAACGTTCATCAGACGGGAATAAAGTTTTCATTTATTTCCAAGGTTTAAGTAACAAACCTAAAAGTTATAATTTCACATTCGAAATCCCAGGACTAAAAGAATTGAACACAATTTAAGTAAATGAAGCCACACATTGTCTTGGGAGTACGAATACAAGAGCCTTAAAATTCTTAACTGCTGCAGTTTTATAGCATTCAGTCACAACTTCTTTAAGCAATTTGATGATCTACATTATTTGTTTCAAAATTTTCAACTCCAATCTATACATAAATCTGTAATATTTAATCAATAATAATTTATCCAATAGTTAAAAATTAAACAATAAGACTAAACAAGTTTGAGTATGTCAACGGAGACTTAAAAATGTTTATGGAAATCCGGAATGTATGTAAAAAAAAATATAGAATAGCAGTCGAGTATTGTACGTGTGCTGTATAAAATAAGCTTACTATATACGTGAGTGAATAAAATTTAATAACTATCATCATGGCCCATTTTTTAAAAACTTACTGAAATTCTTTCTCATGAAAAAAACAAAACACAATTTAAAAGATTTTTATTTAAAAAAAAGCCACGCCTCACTTAGTTGGCTTTGATCCAGAGTAGGATAAATGACAAAATGTTGTTAGTTTCATGTACTAATTTTAGAATGGTTTACTTTTCTTGGACTTTGAAAATGTGAATGAAAGGTATTGGCTTTTGGCCTCCGACACACCATTACCCACCATTTTTCAGTGTCAATAAATGCAAAAAAATAGTCAATAGTCAACAGTTGCGTACAAACTTTCATTCATGCATTCGTCTAATTTATTCTACTTTCAACAATCAAAACATATAATAATAATAATATTTATCAATTTAACTAGGTATGAATGTATGATCTAAACAAACAGTTAGAGTGCCCACGTAACATTTACACTTCAGCTATATATATATATTAGTCATGAATATCAAGAAAAGGGAAGTTTAGATATAACTACGACCAATGATTACTAAGTATATTACTGAGTAATTATCGACTACGACACTAGGAAAGGTCCAATGTTTAAATATTATTTATTTTGAAGTATTTAACACACATATTTATTCTTAAAATCAACACATTTTTCTATTCAACTAACCCATGACACCAATCTTTGTAGCCATAACTGGCACAATGCACTTATTATGAACTTCCTCCTGGAGGTGGGGGTGGTGATGCAAAACTGCCTGTTCCAGGAGCTTGTGGAGGTGGTGGTGGTGGAGGAGGAGGCGGCGCATAATTTTGCCAAAACATTTGTGGTGGTGGATGACCTGCGGAGGGAGCGCCCCATTGATTATAGGGAGGAATGGGAGGAGGGGGATAATATCCCCATTGATGAGCCGCTGCCGAAGGAGTACTTTGTTGATCACTACCTGGCGGAGGGGGTTGACTTCCACCTCCAGGTGGAGGTGGCTGAGATGAAACCCCGGGAGGATTACCCCATGATGGAGGCATTGCCGGAGGAACCATTGGAGGTGGTGCATAACGCGAGGATTGAGCAGAGTCTAAAAAAAATTTTAAAAATCTAACTGTACTAGCATGTTTTTACAATTATTGGAAGGACTTTTTAAAAAAACAAAAAACTTTACCACTATTGCTGGTTGTAGTTGCGGGGGGTGGTGGTGGAGGATTCCTTAGAACCTGGTGTGTATTATTGTTGTTGTTGCTGCTGCTGGTATTACTTGAAGACGTGGAGGAAGCTGACGATGGTGCAGGGAGAGCTTTCATTGGGCCCTTGCTTTCAAATAATCTGCTCGAACCTGACTTGAACCGGCTCGTGGACTCATGCTCATGTTTTGGAGGTTCAGCTTCTCCTAACTCAGCCATTAGGGATAAGTATTCTTCATCAATTTTCGCTTTGTTTCCACCACCACCTTGGCCTGGCACACCTCCTTCTCCTGGTCTTTTAGCTCTGTAAAAAATAATAATAATTAGTAAAAGTGTGATAAAATCTTTCATCTCGTTTAATCTAAGCTAATTTAAAATATCTTTCATACTTGCAATCCTTTGATATGTGCCCAGCTGCACCACAAACCGTACAAACTACAGAGTTTGTTATGTTGGGTTTGTCAGGGCAGTGCCAAGTTCGGTGCGATGTAGCACCACAATTACTGCATTTCGGACCTTCTCCTTCACGCAAGGTTCCATTTAGCAAAGCAAGCTCTCGTAACTGCATCTTTCTCAAGTCATTTTGACTTTCAGGCATTTCAATCCCCTGTCGAATAATTTCCTTTATTTTCTCACATGCCTTCTTGACAGATTCGGGATTGTTGGATGTTACGTACGCATGTAACGGCTCATCCTCGCCTATGAAAATAGACAAATTATAATGTTTTCTTCTTCGTTTACGCATAACAACTGAATTGCATGCTATAATCAAGATATTATTATTTACCTGGTAATGGATGACCACCCCCAGCCTTTCCTCCTACCTTTCCCTCTTTGACACTTCCCTTTCCGCGAATAATTATTTTAGCTCCTGAATCCTTTTCCAACCCTTTTAGAGTATTGCCACGTGGCCCAATCAGCAATCCGACAAAGTTTATTTCAGGGTGTTCTTCTTGCGGAATAGGGACGCGATCAACTATTTTAACCATGGGCGCCCTGTATAGTTTGAGAAAAAGAGGAAGAAGATTCATTTCACAGGTAATTGCTGAAATTCGGCGTAGTAGAATTTTAGTTGTGAATATGCAGTGTTACCTATAATCTGCAGGGGGTTTGTAATCCGGATTGATCTTCATAAGCTTTTGAATAAGCTTATGCCGTTCCTCCTCAAGCTTCTTCCGTGTTCTGTATTCACGTGTGTTTAAACGCTTGCCATCAGTGCCATAAATTGGTTCAGGGGAAGGAGACCTACATTCAAAATACGTGAATCAACTGAAACTAACTGGCCAATGTGTTGTTAAAGAATAGTAGTTAAGCATGCTTTGATCAAGAACAATTGACTGATCAGCCATTTCTCAATAAAACATAAATGATTAAAAGGGGCAACCCTCGTCCACATTAGTTGCAGTTGATTCAAAGGCATTTTTGGTATTCATATATTATAAACAATAATTTTAAAATGTCTATAAATGGAAAGGAGAGAATATATTAATCTTCTGAGGAGATTAAAAAACGAATCCATTTCTAGAAATCGAATCCCCCCTTCAGCGGAACTGAAAATGCTTCTGTAGGATGAGGATGGGCGAATACACAGTTTAGAAACTTTTTCTACCGCCAAAAGCGGATACACACAGACCTTTCTTCTGGATTGGTGGGGATACCTAAATCTCCCGTCCGGAGTTTCCTGGTTAGTTCTTCGATTTGAAGTTGAGCTGTTTCAATCAATTGAAGTGATTAGAGTGTCCAACCATAAGGAAACCATAGAAAAAAGATAAAACACACAAATTAGTCATCACATAAAACCAGTAAAACGTAAGAGCTAGGAGCAGTATTGCATCCGCGTTCGTGGTCAAGCAAGAGTGTTCGTTTTCTCTGAAATAGCTTTTCAAATTGTGATTAGATTTTTTTTTCTGAATTCGTCATTCCTAGGCAAACTTCAAATGTTTAAATTGCACATTTCCCTGACTAACGCAACGCATGCTCAGTACTGAGAACTACTAACTATGGACCAAACATTGAAAGCATAAGAATGCGGTCGGATTTAACATTTAACCCAATGCAAAACACTACATCATATTACAGTTCCTGAAAAAGAATAATGTGATTAGTTTTCTCAATTTCAGGATAAGGATAGCCAATGGCCAGTGATCACGGCTTTTGTTCCTGCGCTTTAAAATAAAACGGTTAATTACACCATTCAATATAAAACATTAATACCACAATTAATTGGTTTCTCTGCAATTGCATGAATGGTGATTATACTAAATAGAAAGATTATGTTAGCAGTATTTGCATTCGTAAAATGTCATTAGATAAAACACGTGAGAAATGGCTGACCTAATCATTGTTTAAATTATTTACTTAAAATTAAAGATCATCATATTAACATTACATATATATAAATTGATATAATTACCTATATAAGCCTCAGTTTGATCAGGGGTCAAATCTGCTGGTAAAATAGTGGGCATTCCAGGAATGACAGCCTTTTCATTTTCTGTCCCCATCCAACGGGACCTCCGCTTCTTTCGTCGTTTTTCTCTGCTGTCACCTTCACTAGCTTCTTGGCTATTACTATTGGAATCGCTGAAATCTATATAAAAACCAGTCAATCATTTATTTTAAAAAAACAGTCAACACCCAAGCACAAGATTCAGCACCCTACAAATTTATTTAAAGCATCCATTTTCATACCTGGTTGACTTCTTTTTAACGTATTCCCAGCATCGAACGCCCCAATTCTAGCCACATGTTGTATTGTCGGTGCCTCTCCATACTCTGACAAAGAAGACCAACGAGACTGAAATTCTTGGGAGAACTTTGAGGGAATAGACGCAAAAGAGTTGTTTCCACCACTCCCAGACATTGGTGACTCTCTTCCTCCTCCTCCTCCTCCTCCACCACCTCCACCCGATAAATATGATGGATTAAGTAAACTTCCTCCTCCTCCTCCTCCTCCTCCACTGCTCATTCCTGCATGCCCATCCGCATTCCCACTCGCATGGGAAGTGGGCCATGGCCGGCGATCTCCTAAAGGGACCTTATTAGGATCATCCCGATAGTTTCGTGACATTTCACGTCCTAATAATTGCAGGTATAACGTCCAATTAAATTTATATACACACCAACCATCCCAAACAGTCATATCTATGTCACGTTTAAGAATAAATTTGAAAGTGTTTAAGCTTTACCTTTTTATTGATGCCCAAATGATATATCCAGACTTTTTTGACGACCAACACCAACAGCCAAGTCAGCTTGTACTTATTCGCCAATCAAAAGCTACGCTTTTAAACACTAATCTATCCACCGAAAAATGCCATTGCTGATAATTCTAACTAACTAATAATGTCTAAACATGAAACAACTGGAAACAGCTTAAATTGTAATGTATCTCGCCCTTTAAAAATTTATTAGAGAAATGTAAATAAGAAAATATTAATAAGTTACGCGGAAGAAGCTTGGATTTGGATGCATTGAACCAGCTTGCTTATATATTTTAGGCATATAAGAATAAAAATACCTTGTTTGGCACTGTATCCATCATAACATATCTCCCTATATAACAAAACTTTAGCCCTACCCTACCAATGTACAAATAAATGGCTGCTTAAAACTTTTTTTCACCCTTCCTGAAGCTTTATATAAGTACTCTTTTAAAAAGTATATATAAGGATATCAACATCAACATGAAAATGAAACAAAATTACATACCTAAGATTTGCTATGATGTACATAAAATGTTATGTATACAAAATATCCGATGTAAAAGAAGTATCATCATCATCACTTTTTCGTTGTTGGTGGCTTCAGAGGGAATATATAAAACAAAGTATTTGGGGCATTATGCGACAGTGAAAGAAATGTCGTTATTGTCTTTGTTCGTTTCGAAAGTTGTAGCGTCGAGCGTCGTAGGAACAATTAAAGTCAAAATTAAATAATTTAACCCATTTATTATAGTTTTTAAACCTTTTCAATTATTGAGGAAATGCAAAAAAAGATTCAAATTAGAAATAAGATATGCCCTATATGTTTTAAAGAAAATCCACAATCAGTAATAATAAATATATCATGGATAAAGTCATGACAAGCACAAATGGAAAACTACCTTTGACGGCTACGATCTCAGGACGGCTTAGCAGGTCAGTCTCAGTCAGGAGTGATTCTAGTGAGAGACAAAGACAAACAACTGCTAATACGTTGTTGGATGCAAAGCAATGTAGTAAAGCTTCAACTCGACCTCAGTTTTTGTCGGGAAGAAACTCAAATTACGGAGATGATGGTTGCAATAAATTTATCACAACAGAAAATGAAGAGGAAGATGAAGAAGAAGGGGAAAAATTTGCGAAAAGTTTGAATGGAATCATATTGCAGGTTAGCATTTTAGCAAACACTTGACTGACGACAGAGCAAAAATGATATACTATGTCGCTTCTTGTTAGTATTTAGAATCATGTGGTTTGGTTGATTCGTATACGACCTTTTATGATGAGTGCAAAGCGTCTGGTATGATGATTCCAAGTCATTTTAGTGCAGAAATAGAAAGTGGGATAAGTTTGCAAGATGTGGAAACATTGCTTATGCACTTTGATCAAGAAAATGGGGGTGCCCTGCTAGAAGTATAGTAATTGCTTTATTTGTGAGAACTTTAGTATTCTTGTTATATATTCGTTATTGACTTTTTAATAGCAACTTATGTTTGATAAAAGCAGCTTTGGGAAGTGTTGATCAGTATGGTCAATATTGGACAAAATTCGCAAGAAGTAGAGAAAATAACATTTTACATTCAAGTTTACATAGCACTGATCCCGTATAGACAGAAACTTTCGGAAGAAACGAAAACAAAGTCCATGTCAAAGCTTAGAGAATATTTTCAATCAAAAAGTGAAGCATGTACAATGGACAAGGAAATGTTATCATTGTTTGCCCTTCCATTTGTAACGGATCCGGAGACGCATCCTGTATTTGGGAATTTGTTTCAAGTAAAATCGCTGGGTGACATGGATTTTATTCTTGCTATTTATGAATGGATCCAACATTTTATGCATTATACATTTTTTACATAAAGAATAGGTGGCATGGATAAGAAAGTTACGTTCTCGTATTAAAAATTTGGCAAGAGCACTCTGCTCCCCTAACAAGCTAATCACGAAGGATAACACAGATCTTGCCAAAATGTTCCGAATCTCTTCACAAGCTGTTCCACATGAGATTGAATCCACTGAAGGGCATAAATTCTGCATATTTTCGAATGTGCAACCCATCAATTTCACTTCCGGTGTGGATATATCAGCCTCAACTCTGAGAGGAGAGCATAATAGTGATTTTAGTCCATCTCAATTGTTTCAGCGAATGAATGATTTGATTTTAGAAAATGAGAGGTTTAAAGCTGAAGAAAGCAAGTATGAAAAACAATGTTCCCAATTGCTAAGTAAGCATAAAAATTGGAAGAAAAACTCAACAAAATTAATTTAAATTCATCGTCAGTGTAAAGTAAAGTTATATTCTGAAAATTCTTCCAACACCAAAAATAGATGTGTCCATACTGTTGGCACAAAGTTTAGAAGATGCAGCTCAGGGTAAAGAAGTGAATATGGATAATCTTCGTCATGAAATAAGTCAGTGTCTCCCAGTCTCCATGAATAAAGAAGAGAGTGATAAACCCTCGGTGACATAAACTAGAAAAAAAACATCCTTTACTTCATGTTTGAATTTGTCCTAATTTATAACTCAATTTAATTTCATAATTTCCTTCAAGCGCGAGCCATCAACTGAAACAGAGAATGAGAAGGCTTATGGGTATGACGCTTCCAGCCTAATTCTAACCGATGATGATGACGAGCTATTAAAGTGAACAAGTTTTAAATGCAATAAATATTCAAAGGTTTTTTTTTGTTTTCGAATATAATAAATTGGACTTTGACAATTTCTTGTGTTATCAGCAATTTGAATTGCTGAGATGATTATATTCACCCATTTATTCGAAAGTTACTTTACATGTTGATATATAGTACTTTACGTATATATTTTATCTATTTAATTCCACTATATATCTACTCTAAAACTTATTTTCTTACTACCAACTATATTTTAAATTACATAAAATGGTTTTTAAATATTAAAAAATATTTACAGTAAGTATAGGCTTTAACGTAAACATTTAAGTATTATTTCGGATACGGAACACAATTTTGGGATGCGATATATAACAAACACGTTATTAGGATAAAAACACATACAAAATCTAATGTTTTTTCGTTGTAAAATTAACGTTAATTAAAAGCAAGATATGATTGAAACAAACATTTACTAATAAATATCAATCCCACATTTACAACTTTTTAATAAACGAGTGTATAAAAGTGAAAAATCAAGCTCACTGCAATATGGTCACAATATTTTGAAGTTAGTCTGACTATTTATCTCTGGATAATTTATATAGTATTCTCAAATGAAAATTAATTAATAATAGAAGACAAGAATTTAGCAGCAACACTCTTAAACTGCGTTGTTCTTCCCTAGCTGCACGAAAATTAAGTTGCAGTTGCACATTATGATAATTCGGAACTTCATATATTTTGAAGGTGTTAGAGTTCTTGAAGGCAAAGCTGAAATACAATAATTAAAATTGCACGTATATAACTACTCTGTATTTTCATATCTAAATTGAAGCCATGAAGTAGCTCACCATACAAAGAAATAATTTTATTATTATTATAGCGTCAATTTTTTTAAGTTGCTTAATAAAATATTTTTGAATTCCGATCAGTTTTTGTGATGTATGCTACTTTTTTCCAAAAAAATCAGTCAACCCTTTTATAAACCATCTTGTCGTCACAGAATGAAAGCTATTTTTTCTCGATTTGACTTCACTGGCTTCTTTCATATATAGAAGTACACAGATTAAGTTCTGATAACATCACTCGTTTAATTTCCTATCTTATCGAAGGCCAATACCATCAAGGCTTATATAAGGGTTGTGCTTCAAACACGCAAGGTATCATATCATTTTTTAATGTATTTTTATCAATATCAATTGTAGTATGTGGTAGTATTATGTACGTATATTTTTTTATTTTTGCCAGTTTCTCCAATTTGAGCAACTTTGAATCATCCTTTCCAATAGGTTTTAGGATTGATTATAGGGATTAAATAACTATTTTACTCTGAATACTTTGACGTCCGCTGATGTGCGGTCCAATTTGCTAGCCTAACGTTGGTGGCTGTTGTGGAGGAAGTTGCATATGTGAATGATGATGGGCAGGATGAACCATTGGCATTTGTTGCATCAGTACGCTTGATCCAGACTTTTTTGACCTATTCGATTCAGAATCTGAATCGATAGCTCGCATTTCCATTGGTGCCGTAAACCCTGTGACTCCGTGGTTGTGATGATTATCTCGAACTAAATGCTGACGCTCTCTTCTTGACCCAGCTGTGTCGTTGCTGCTTCCTCCTTTAATATATAAAGATATTATATTAAACTCATTTTGATACTTCTGGCAATTTCATATGATTCATTATGATAATAAGCTCATCGTCGTGGACTTTTAATCGAATTAGACTTGTTGACAAATTTTACGAAGCTTTGAAGTAACGAAATCACAACAAAGAGGACTGATTTGTCGCTTTGCTATCTGGAGGTGTTTTGTGACAAAAAGTACAAACTTTCTTCGCTTTATATTTCAACCTCCATAACCAAATAATATTTGTAATATTTGCAAGGATTTAAAAGTATTCACTACTTGCTTATATTCTCTTACCCGATCCACTATGAAGGCTTGGTTCCTGGGGATAGCTGTAAGCATTACTTTCATATCCTGCACTCATGTATGGCATCGGTGCATAAATTGGCGTCTGGTTAATTGCACTAGAAGAATAGGGATTGGTCCAACAAGCTGGTGATGTTATTGAGGGTGGAGGAAGTGGTCCAAGAACCTCTGAGACTGAAACAGATTTGTTGTCATCATCTCGGATTTGAAGCCCTGCGAACGATGAGACCACATCTCCGAAAACATAATGACACTGTTCTGAGAAAGTAAGTTTGTTGACGCAGTGACGAATAAAACCAGATTTCAGCATTTGAGAAGCATATTTCTTTGCATCCCGTCTTTCAGTAAAGCCTTCAACATGATGTATCAGCCACTCGACTACATGAGCTCCTATAAACAAACATTTGTGATTGTAATGTAAACATTTTTAGCTCATGTAAAGTCAGGGAGTATGTATGGGGCAATATATGGTTGCTACAATTTGTAAGATGCTCACCAAGAAAAGCGTTGGGAATAGTTATTTTCAACCAATTTCGATCCCTTATTTCAAGACCTGAATCTGGCTTTTGCATCTCACGAACAATGACGGACATGGGTGTGTTTGCTGTTAGTCGAAGTGGTACCTCCTCAACCGTTCCTGCAAGAAAGCCAATGTATCAACATTTTTATTATTTTGTTTATACTTGTCATCAAAAGCATTAGTCTCCATTTTAATCATCATCATACTTTCAGTTTCCGGGATGCTGGAAGTGATGGATGAGCTAGTTGATGTCAAAGTTGTCACGGATGGTGGTCTTGGTGGGAATTCTCCGATAGCTGCAGTTGTATGAGCAACCCATGCACCTGGATCTATTGGTCTGACTGGTTCTGTTCTTGGGATTGTAAAATATCCTGTGGGATTGCTACTCCAACACTTCGCGACCACTTCAGAGGTTTTAAATTTTTTTTTTAAATTTAAAAAATTAAAATTAACCCCCCCAAGAAAAGTAAAGTAATCAAATAGCTTATAAAAAATAATACTGCCATACCCAGCTTGATCGCCCCCGGTTTCTGAACAACTTCTCTAAGTACTCGCACCTAATAGATTGTAACATGTCAAATTTAATAATATTGTAGGTTATTATAAAACTCTGAAAAACATAAATAGTGATAAATTGTATACTCACTGCTTCATCATTGGTCATATTTTCAAAGTTGATATCATTGACTTGAAGAATCATATCACCAGGCTCAATACGCCCGTCTTTGGCTACTGCACCTCCCTTCATGATAGACCCTACATATATTCCTCCATCACCTCCTTTATTGCTTTCACCAACAATAGATATGCCTAGAAAGTTTGGCCCATTGTCATCCTGATTCATAGTCAATGTAACTGTTATTATATTCAAACTCATTGTTGAATCGGTCATTGATGAAAAACTGGATGTTCGTGACATGGTGGGTTGCCTATGCTTTCTTCTCCTTTGTCGCCGTTGCTGTTGCTGTCTGGCAATTACCCTTGATATGCTACTATGTTCTACAAGTGAGGACAAACATTATTAAGATATCATACATTAGGTTCTGCTACTTTATGCGAATAACGTTGAACTTTATAGGTTTGTCTTAAGGTGAGGTACCTGTTGTGGCAGTAATTCTACTTGATGCGTCATCATCTGACTCGAAAAAGGTGGTAGTTTCCAAGTCGGAACTCATCATTGAAGATTCATAATGATTTCTATGCTTTCCATTCATTGCATCAAAGCGACTATACTTATCAAGAATTCTGAGATTTGGATCCTTTCTTGGTCTCTGGCCTGGGTAGTTAAACCCTAGAAAGTTTTCATAACAAGCTAATAACCATGTTTCATATACTTATATGTATTGACGGGGGATATATATATATATAAATATGATTTACCTCTTCTAGAGCTAATGACTGATTCTGTTTCTGTACAAGTTGTAGTATCATCCGGAAGGAGTTTATTAATGGCCCGTCCATTTCGAGGTCTAAAATGAATAAGACATAATAATCGAACATTGCATTATCTTCTGTTTCGTTCTTACTGATCTCGATTATTATGACTGAGTGATGACATACCCTGGTCGACTAAGTTTGTCATGGGGGCGACCATCAGTGGTCGGCGCTACACTATCGGCACAATGTGAGTGAGAATCTGAGGCATTACTACCTTCGGATGAGACGAGCTAGATTAATATTTCAAAGTAATATTTGCTGTGAGTTTTTGAAACAATGCAATTTGGTAGAAACAATGAATTCTCAAGATCAAGTCATTTTGTTCCTTACCCAGGACACAACTCGTCCGTTAAAACATGGAAGAGAGGAATCGTCGTCGACAATTTCTTCTTTTACAACTCTGTGTATCATACAAACAGATAATGTGATGATTCATTTCAACTAGCACTTTCCAACTCCAGGAAATACATCACCGAATTAAAATAGCATAATTATTAGTAGTAATACGTATGCCTCACCCAAAGTCATCATCCATAGATTTAAAGAAAAATTTGTAGTTTGGCCTATTCAGCACGTTTTTAAAATCAGCCAATGTCACACGATCAGGAGGGACTGGAATTTTAACCAAATATGGGGTCTCCTCATCGTCAATGTGATAGATGATTTTGGTTTCCTCCATTATGGATGACTTTACTTGTCATTAATTGTGACAGAAAATAATTTAGCGAGTGCTTATCCTTTGAATACAAATGAAGAACATTAAAATTAGCACTAGCTTTAACACAAGTAAATGATAAGTAATAAAAACCTTTTAAATTTATGTATACATTACCTCTGCAAGGTTCAGTGCCTAATAAGCTCCATTGCAAAGATTTATTTGGCGAATATTTTTTTATTTGTGGAAAGTATAGTTATCTCGTGTATTTTACTTTATAACTTTAAGAAAATTGGAAAGTATAATCATTCCCTTAGCTAAGCGTAGAATGTCCTATATAAAATTTACTCTATAGCTCACTTGTTAATTATCGAATTGTAAGAATCTATATATATACTCATTAATTTTAACCACATTTATAATTTAATTTGGTATTTGCACATTTTAACTTTTCTTTAGCAGAACTTAGAACTTATTTTATTGGTTGAACCTGTATTCTTCAGTTGGCTTGAATTGTATATAGATATATATATGAATCATCCATAAAATAATATGATGTTATTTCAGTAATGTAATACTCACACGATTAGTAATTTAGAATTTGTAAATATTTTTGGAAGATGAAAATGATTTGCACAAAAATGGAAGACAAATACTTGAATTGAATGATATTTTTCGCACATTAGTAAAAATTAAAAGAACTTGCTAGAGCTCCCATTATCATCACACACAGTTTAATCCACTTAATACTATACCTTCCTCTTCTTGTGGATTCTTGTGTTTCTTACACTTCTCGCAATTCTGTCACCTAATTAGGATGCACTAAAAAAGAAACTTGAAATTCTATTGCAATGAAAAGCGAATCTCAACAACTCTTTTTGATTCAGTCACTAATACTAATACTCTTCAGTGTGTGTAATCTGGGCCTGCAAAATAAACTTGTTAATACACATATATTTATTTACATACATGGACAGACTGAAGAAAGGAAGGGGATATGTTGATGAAGAGATGCAATGCAAGCTCTTTTTTTTCTATATACATGTCCAACAAACTCAAGGTGCTTGTAGATTGAGATTAGGAATACGGAATAACAATAATAACACTACACCTCATTCACTTTACTCTCGTAAAAAGCTTACAATATTTGGTATCATGAATATATATACTACATACTATATTATGTACAGGTTTATATATACATTGGCATAGCATAACATACATTCAAGAAAAAGTGATAAGACAAGTTTGTTCCTCGACATTATAGCCACATCGTACGTTTTAATGTATTTTGGTGGTAAAGTTTATGTGTGCAAAGGAAAGGTAGGTGTTTTATTACTCAAACCAAGTGAGCACATAGATGGTAAATAAAATACATTACGTTTACGTATGAAAAACTTTCCCGTGTCTCAGCTCTAAAGCATTGCACTCTGCTGCATGCTGATGCAAAGTTGAGTAGATTCTCAAGACAAACAGAAGAGGAGGAAAGAATACATATATAGTATGTATAAGTATGCATGAATATCGTATCTTATTTGAGTGTTTTTACTCTTTTGAGCTTAGAAAGGTTTCTACTTGGGAGAAGGAATATGAAAAGACTGACTATATGAGGTAGGGTACAGTTCGAAGAAGTTAAGCTGACTAATTCACTAGTTGAAACTTAAAAAACGACTCTACATTACATTATAAGCTGCAGCTG
This sequence comes from Orchesella flavescens, assembly GCA_964034955.1. Classification (NCBI taxonomy): domain Eukaryota; kingdom Metazoa; phylum Arthropoda; class Collembola; order Entomobryomorpha; family Orchesellidae; genus Orchesella; species Orchesella flavescens. Next base: position 16,402,871 of record OZ035955.1, on the reverse strand, counting down.
TAATTTATAAGTGCATTCTACTATCTTGTAAGAAAGTTTATTAGATGTTTGAGCTCAATGTATATATGCTTGTAACTCTTTTCCCTAAGAATGAGAGGAATGATGACTGTGATGATCATGACGTGATGGTGATGGGGTAAAAATGTCCCACACACTTACAAACCTGCCATGCTATGGTCATAAAATTCAAGCCACAAAATAATGTATCCCGATGTCTCTATCCCATCGCTGAAGTAAATACTGAGAACATGTTATACATACATATTTGGGGGAACTGGTAGACATTGCAGTCTTTGTGTATTATTATAGATCTGTAAAAGTATTTTAGTGCATTCAATTTTCATCTTCCAAACTGCACGCATGAACGGAACAAAAGGGGCTTCTATAATAAGTAAGGCTTACTTTTAATGCCGTTTATGTCCCTACTATTCCTTTACGTTATGCCATCTTATTCAATAACATTAATATTTCCTGAGACGTTGTTGAGGAAATCCCGTTCAGAGAATCATTCCGAGAACGCACTTTTCTGCTTTGCTGCTACAATGTTGCACTGCACTCCTTGCTTTGCTGCTCTGTAGCGGTTTTTACTTACAAGAAGGTAAAGTGCTTATCATAGCATTAAACATAAATCCGTCCTCTTCACTTTGTGAACGTGAGCATATTTCGCTGCATGGACGAGTACGCCAATAATAATAAGCTGTATGAGAGGGTGACGTTGATCTTAGAAAATGTATAAGGACGGAGGACGGTGGACATGCACTGGCATATATTTTTACAATGTTGAAGAATGGGGGTGTCTACATTATAAAAAGTAACGTGTAGAGACAGGTATCATATTGATTTATACTCATAGATGAAAGATGAGATTTGGATCTTTTTTCTACAACTTTTCTTAGTGAGAGACGATTATTCATCCTATATGTAGGAGGAACAGCATGCATATGTATGTAAACTTTCAAACTACAGAGACGTCAATAGGTCAAGTAGATGTTATGTATACAATATAAAATAGGAAAGTACAACATGAGTTTTTTTCTCTACAAATCTTACATCAAAGGCAGCTTCAAAAAATACGATAAAGCACTTAGAATTACAATTTTTCTACAAGGTACGGGGTAACACGAGATTCTGACACGATTAAAGTGTAAACTTGTGTAATGTAAGTCGCCGCTTGGGCTTGATGAGGATTATAGTACTTCGCAATCTATGTTTACATATTGCGTAAACTAAGAGACCTAGCTACTTGCCATTGTGTTAAAAATAATATATACAGGAAGTCGGATGTATTTGTAAAGGCTATTCCGAATAGAAATTCAGATTTATAATCATTGTACTCAAAGCCAAATTACAGAAACGATGTTAATCGCCTCATGTATTTATGTTGGGTGAAAAAAAATCATGTCAACATTGTCAACACATTCCATGACTGGTAGAAAACTACAGAAACCATATAAAATATACGTGGTAGTTTCACAACTAATGTGCAAATTCACATTCTTGTCTGCTCCTATTATTATTCTATTGTTCATCCACTGACAATTCAATTCAATAATTTGTGAGCATTTCCGTGTTATGGCATCCCGTTGTGGGTCTACATATATAATGACTACGTTTTCGAACAAATTAATGTTTTAAGATGACGTAAAGATAAGTCATCTGGTGAATTCGATATACATTCATTTAACTACCGTATTACTATCCTGACATATAGCTACGATTCTTTCCAACAAGATGACGCACCCGAGTCTATTAAATAATAATAATTTGCACAAAACATGTCACAACAAAGCCGCTGCGAAAACAAAATATGGACTAAATATGTAAATTTGATACTAAGCCAGCGTCTTTTAGTAATAATCAAGATAATTTTTGATGCTTTGGTGAAAAGAAAAACAATCTAAATACTCTAAATAGACCCTGCGAATATTGTTAATAATGGATGAAATGTTTTATGTCAATGCTGATTGAATTACTATTAACTTACATACTTACACTTTCAAAAATATACGAATACAGCATGCAGCGCTGTAATTGTAACTCATGTAAGTAGGCTTTATGACTTTGGTACAACTTCTTTCACCGTTCCAATACCTGGCGAAGGCCAAGGTGTAAGTGAAATCCTTACGACGTTACGACAAGATATATTCGGAATAACCTTCGAGAGGAACAAAAGCCATTGTGCTTTCACACTGCGTGTTTCCCAAATGTCACTATTAGTGAAAACATTTTGTTAAACAATGTTGATTTTGGCAAGTGAATCCATGCTCAGTTTCACAATTTATCTTCGAATTTGCTGTCTACTTGGCTTTAATACTTCAATTCCCTAAATATACAGTCATAAGCAACACTTGTACCATAATACCACGTACAAAAAAATACGAAAATATTAACTGTGTGTATGGAGCGATAATATCATAAAAGGCTTAATCATTACCACCATTATTTTGTATTAAAACATTGTTTCAAATAACGTACAAACATATACTAATAACACTTTTCTAATGTGACTACAACATGAGCCTGTTTACAGTCGCATTTGTAAAAATCATTCAAGCTTTTTAACCTAACCATCCACCAATTTCTGGTTAACATAACTCCTAATTATATATGTTTGTCTGTAGAGAATGGGGGTAATGTAATAAGGCTTGAATGTTAAAATAGTAAATCAACTGCCAGTTTGATAACTAGTATAGTTCTAAAGAAACTGACGTCTAGTTGTCATCTCTCATTGAAAAAAGTTTTATTTTTCATTCACATATTCGATACTAAACCTTTCTACAAGCTACTGACGTATTTGCAAATGAAAATAAATTTTAAATCCTTTCTTCCGTATGAAAAAGAAATTTTGGCCGAGTCCCAGCAAAACGACTACCTTGCCATATGTCAATCCTTTATACACTTCTTTATCCCTGTATTCATGTAGATCTTTTGGGTTGCGACGATTGTAATTGGAACATATTTTCATTTTTCACTAGTTATCTATATATTCAACTTTCATTGTGCAACTTTCCGGCAATTGACGTCATTGCTTCGTGTCGTCTTATTACGCCCTTGTAGATCATTTCTTGTGCAACATTTACTTAGCAGCAAGAGTGAAATCCCTTCTTCGATGCGTAGGTGTGATCAGGCGTTTCAGCTCATTGGCCGTGTTATCTGCTTTTTAATGAATATATGTTTGAATATGTCAAATACATTACTGAGAAGTGTCACTGTATAAAGCACTTATCGGATCTAAGATGATTGGTGAGCTCATGTAATTGTTTTGATAAGTCGTTGGTGTGACAAGATAAATCATAAGCTCTTAAATACACATTTACCCTCCTGCGTTGGGACTTTTAAATATAAAACACATCCTCAGGAGAAAACTGTGCAATGACTCAAATTTTTCTAAAGCTAAAATGCTGCTGTATATTTGTATCATATTGGGAACATCCAGGTGCATTTTTACTTTTTTTTTTATTAAAATTAACAAATATGAGAGCATGTGTAAACTAATCTTTACAGATTTACAGGTCACGGTCGACATCAGAATACAATATTACCACTTTCTTTGTCTTCTTTGGAACCTATACATTTGAAATTTGGAACATTCATATTATATTAGTCATCCGACTCCAAGCTTTGTATTAATCAATGCTCTGTATTGCATTTCCATTCTAATCAACCTTTTAAAATATGAGCCTTCTTCCCAATATCGCTAAAGCGTTTCTAATAAAATATTATGATCCTGTTTCAGAACAGGCAAAAAGCACTAGTTTGCTGTTGCAATAACTTGTGCGGTCATATGTTTATGAGATTCCAAAAATAGAAAGTAAAACATGAAAACTGTAAGCTGTGTGTAATAAGAAAGCTGTTCTTCCAAACCGGAACCAAAGATAACTCAGAGACAGAAGGAGCGGTTGCGGGCGCTTATGTAGGTTAAATGAATGTGGCATGGAAATTTTTCTCGTGTGTGACTTTAATGATTCTGATATAGTTTTACTTGAACTATTGTACACCATAATATCCCATTCCAATACCAATGTATTGCCACATCACATTTATATTTCACCAAACTGGTTAAGTTTTTGCCTTGGAAGATGAGAGGACATGATTTCGAATTGGAATATCAAACTGCATGCCTGATCCATCTAATGCGGAGGAGTATTTATGCCAATTTTTGCAGCAGGCCAGAACATATATAGTGCATATGTGCGTATGAATGTCATATGCGGCTGCATGTGTTCACTTTTGTTTATGAAGACCTGCCTCGTTTTTGCTTATGAACTGTGGTGTGAAGTCAGAATGCCATATCACTTCTTCAGTGAATAAAACGGCGTGATTTCGAAACGACTGGTTGTGTTTGCTTATGCACATATATCTATATATTTTTAGGTCATTTGGTTACTTAACTTGAGCTCTCAGGAAAAATCTGCTCTTGGCGTCAGTTACTCTTTTGCCATAGCTTAAGATTGGTGTCAGCTCCTCCTAAACATTTTGAAACTTTTCAGAAGGATTTTATTGTTCCATAAGATAAGGCCTTGTTTCACAAGCGTATTAAACTTTTGCACTTGAAGTTTTGAAGGGTGTTAATTGAATTAAAAGCCATCATGCCGGTATATATATAACTTTTAAAAATTTAAAACTAGCATGAACTATCAACAAAATATATTCTTATCCCTTTGCATTCAAAAGATTGTCTTTTATATAATCTGTGAGAGAAAAAGACTGTGTACTAATCGATGACAGATTGTTAACATTTTGTTTATCCTTCTTCTCTTAGCCTAGAAACAAGGAGTTGGAAGCTGAGGTGATGAACTGGGTAGCAGAAGTTTTAGGAGAACCTCTTCCACCTGGCCAATTTGAAGACGTTTTTAAAGATGGAGTTGTCTTGTGCCACCTTATCAATAAGCTCGCCCCTAACAGTGTTAAAAAGATTCAGACTAAAGGAACCAACTTCCAGCTAATGGAAAACATTCAAAGGTAATGTCACACTATTACATATACATGATTCGGCTAGAAGAAGGGACTACAAATACAAAATTCCACCTATGTAAAGCCTGTGACAATCTGCACAAGCGATTTGCCCCACTAATTGACCATAAATTGTTCAACATACTACAAAGGATCTATTAGCTTAGCAAATGCTATTCAAATAAGATAAAAAACAAATTTTGTTTGTCATCATCTAAAGTTATTTTTGGGTTGGAATGTTAAAAACTTGCATTATTTTACGCCTCGTTAAAAACTAAGTGACATGGTTGCTGGAAAGACATTTTGAAAACTCAACATTCATTGCACGATCGTTTTCTTTTGATATTTGTTTTGGAATGGGTTGCTAGCAGTCATTGCATTCTCATGAAAACAGATACATTTTAGACAGCTCAGCAGAAGTTTCCCATCCACCCACACAAAGCAAAATACGAGTTCACTTGGAAAACTGTTATTTTTCGGATTGCTTTCTTTTGAAAAAATCTTGAGTCTGCAAATGTCACATTACAGTTTTTACTTAAGATTGTCCGCTCCCATTCAAGGAATGCATAAGATAGGCACGATAACGAAGCAAGGAGGAAGTCATTACATGCATACATACACAGTTACATGCTCCATGTAAACTTTAATGGCGTGCATAAATCAGCCAAAGCAAGAAAGCATATTACTAAGTTTAGTACTGTATATTTTTTTGCAGATTTCAAGCAGCAATAAAAAAGTACGGCGTTCCAGAAGAAGAAATCTTTCAGACAGCAGATCTCTTCGAAAGAAGGAACATCCCACAAGTCGTCTTGAGCATCTATTGCCTTGGACGTTATGTAAGATTACATAGTTTCACATTTACATTGATATGTTTGGCATGAGTTGAGGGAAAATAGATGGAAGCAATGTGACGGAAACGCTTGAAACCAAATTTGTTGACAAGATGATTGATTATGTGCAGACTCAAAAACACCCTGAATGGACAGGGGCAACGTTGGGTCCCAAAATGGCTGAGAAGAATGAGCGTGAGTTTAGTGAAGAGCAGTTGAGGGCATCCGAAGGAGTTTTGAATTTGCAAATGGGCTACAACAAAGGGGCGTCTCAGGCTGGTCATGGAGGAATGGGAAATACTCGACACATGTAAAAAAAAAACTTTCTTCTGATGCCAATGCCAAGATGGAATTACCATTTTTCTTGTGTATTCCTATCATTAATTCACTTTAAGTCAACCATAAAATGTTACATGTGTACCTTTAACCTAAGTAGATTTCTATATGTGTACATGGTTAACATTCAAACAAAATAACATTTATTGTTCACTGAAAAGTCATAGCACAAAAACTACTATATTAGTATTATACATATATATACATGATACAATAATGCTACATAACAAATTCAAGAAACATGCAAAAACACAATCAAATCATATAAAATATTCATGACATAAAACAGGCTGAGTACATTTCAAATATTTGGTTGTTTCAACAAAAAAACACTTATTAAAATATGATGTGATTTAACGGAATTTCAATTATTAAATTTGCTACAACAAACACATAAGAACTGAATCATCATCATCACACACAAATCTCACAAACAAAACGAACAGTTGTTAATAATTTAATTAGTTGTATGAATGATTTGTATGCTTAGTAAAGCTGCGATATTTTTAGTAGCTTTTTCGTGGGTTGGGTAAATTATTTTGGAAATTGATCACTAGACTTTCCTCATCAACTTGGTCAACCCCAAGTTTAAACTTCATACCCCATACTGTTGGACTGTTGGCCGTAAAACCAAAAAAAGTACTACTTTAGCCATGCCACATGAATCAGTCAATTTGCATAGTGTTGTGCATTAGATTAGAAAAATGCAGCACAGATGTACGAACGTCATATCTGGTCCAGTTATCTATATTTTTATGAGGTGAACTTGGCATTTTGACACGATTCGCAGCTGCTTCTGTCGAGTTACATGGTTCGTCAATTCGAAATAAGATGCATTACACATTACATGGCCAAGTAATAGCATCACGGCATCATCACTTTTATGTACAACCCACTAATGAAAATGTCTTTGTTAGTATTAGAATGCGAGTTAAAAGGAAACTTACTCGTTTATGATGTTTTGTGCCATCTGGCAATTTCCTTTTTCAATGTTGATGCAAAAATAATATTCCGACCGTTTCAAGCCAAAAGAATAAGTCTATACTCAATATTCAGTCCTGAATTTACGGATGTTCAATTTTTGTTTCAATATGTATATATTAATATTCTAATACCAAAAAACGTCAAGAAGCCGATTTTAATGATATGGTAAAAGTTTTTCATTTCTTTATTTTTCTCAGCATTACATCATGGAAGTCATGGAACACATGTCATAAAAACTTTCTAAATATAACTTTAGAATATAATGCATTAGAAAACGGATTTTTTAAGTTATTGAATCGGGATGCCATAACGCTTAGATTTGGAACGGATAACATCTACACATTGATAATTATTATTACGATATAACTTATCTATTGCTAGCATAACTTAAACTAGCAAAACAACAGTCACAGTCTTCTCAATCTAAATGCTAAAATAAAAGCTAATAAATATTTAGCTTGTCAATCACATTCTAAAAAAGTTACAGTAGGATAACAATTTGATATCGGAATATCACAAAACAAAATATTATATTATTATGTTATTATCATTGGTACACTACTCTCTTGTAGTGTTCGTCGCATATACTTTATTCGGGACATTTGTAAAAGTACTAGTTAATTTACTATTAATTACAGTACTGACTAGATTAGTAGATGACTCTTGTTTGCTTTTAACACTGGAGGTGGAAGCCACCACCACGGTTTCTCCAGTTTCTGATTTCGAGTCCCTGAAAGTAACAGCGTCTCCAGGATCTGTGACTTCTACAATTGAAACTGACTGAGTAGGAGGACTAGAAACTGTGGGTTCTATGGAAGCTGCTTTATGAACATTTGAAGTTATTCCGTAAGGCCGCAAGTGGTAAAGCAAATACTCTAAAACGTACATCTGGTTTGGAGACACGTAATGGAATGACACAGCAGTGTCTGAACAACATTCTATGCCCTGCAAAAATACATAATTGTGGCATATGTTTATATATATACTTCATCAAGCATGCTCCATGACTCCACTCAAAACATACAATGAGACGCTTACGAACCTGTTGTTGAGGATAATAAATATATTTCCAGTACCAAAAGTCTTCATTTACATGACCTGGTATGACATGATGTTCAGGAACAAAAGGCATAAATCTATATCGACCGTATGTGTCACGGGAATCACCAGCTTCCACACCAACACTTTGCATACATTTCCCTAAAAAAAAAGCATATTATAGTGTAATACATGAATTTTACACGCGATTTCGACATAACAGATTTGTATGAATATATAAATATTCGTACCCATTTCAACATCTTCAGCACCACCATGATCTTGTCTACATTTTCGCTTGTCTGGAATGGCTTCTTCAACAAATTTCCTTAAAGCTTCTTTACTGAGCACGTACCCTAAAATATCATGTACCACGATTAGTTCTATTTAGCATACTCAAAGTCATGGAATAATGACAAAAATTATTGTGTGTAGGTCATCCACAAATGCTCATTAATTTAATTGTGGCTAATTGGAAGGTGTAAATTCAAATTCAAGCGCATAAATATAATACTCATCTTTCATAATGATTTTCTCTTACCTGCGCCACCGCTCATATACCCTTGTTGAACGAAAGGTTTGAACCTGCATCCAAAATATATAGGGTAGTTTGGGTCATAGTCTTTTAGCATATACCTCAAATTCTCCACCACAACAAAGGTGTCGTCATCAGCTAAAATTATTGTAAAAAATTTTATGCATGGGATGAGCGTTTGGAAGTTAAAAAAGTCTACATTGCAAAAGGTGTGTTACTTATGTTGTGACTCATTATGTCCATTATAAAACTACCTTTCATGAACCAGTCAGCTTCTTCAGAATATTTTTCATAAACATATTGGAAGGCTTCCTTCGTCTTAGCCCAGAGATAATTTCTTCCTTCTTTAACGTTCTTCAGTCCAATACTTGGAAGATCAGGATCTGTTTTAGGAAGTTAGCATATCAAGTATTCAAGTAATTTTCATTGAAAACACGCATTATTTTATATTTAAGGAAAACTAACAATACACAAATAGGCATAGAATATACGCACATCACGCAAGATCTTAAAGTTAATTAACGTAGCTGAAAACCATGACCTCGAATGCAGTTAACGTATGTATTACAAATTGTCGCGATTAGGCATCTTCCAATTGTATTAAGTAATCATAGAAATACCACAAACGTTTCCTTTCGTTTTTCTCTTGAAAGTAGACAACTAACAGCAACTCAAGTAAAACGATACAAATTGCTTCTTCAAATTCATTTCACATAATATATATCCCTATTACCGAGGAGTAGATAAAAATTATTCAGTCCCCTAAAAACAAACTGTGTTATGCTCGTGGTTAATAGTGATTAAGATGCAATGAAGCGTGGTGTAAAAGCCGGCATTGAAAATTAAGCGTGTATGTATATATGAATGTTGAAGCTTACAATCACAAGTCACAGGGGCTGACATCATATTATCGTTTTACGCAATGAACCATTAAAGCAGAGGAGCAAAACTGTGCTTCAACTTAAAGATTACTACTTACCATTTTCACTCGACATGAACAGCAGCTTATTGCATCTTTTTCCCCACGTTCTCTTGACATGGATAGCTTTTTTCCTATGATTGGCAGGAGTAGTCATAATCCAACATAAAACTCTCACTTCTTTGGCCAACGTTTGAGCCTCGATATCAGCTCCTTTATGCATATCTTCATCCGGCTCATGCTCCGACACTTCCTTTGAAGGCCCAGATTCATTTTCGGATGCAGCATGTGAATGTGGATCATGCTCATCCTCATGTCTGTGCCCATGATCGTCTAATGTCTTTTGATCGGGCTCATCTGAAGTCTCTGTCTGAAACCTATATAGTATAGAACCAGAATTATCAACGTTTGTCAGTCATCAAATTCTTTAAAATTATCGTGAGTTAGAACATGTGCAACTGTACGTAATAAATAAATAATGTACTCAAAAACAATAATTACAAACCAAATCGTGAGTAAGGGTGAGATATAATACTAAAACAAAGGTTCAACTTATAAAACTTCATACAAAAATTATACAAGTAAAGAGACTAGTGACTTTGTTTTGTACTTTTCAAATTATAAGATGATGTAAAAACTTAAATACTCAAGTGCAATCATCAATGCCAACTGAAGTAAAAATCTGCTAACTAAAACCTATAAAAAATGATTATGGGGTGATGTAAGAAAACCGAGCATGAGCATGCAATAATATATATACACAACCGTTTACATGATGAATATAATATACTCAACCGTTTCTCATGCAAAGCACATGAAGAAAAAATGAAAACTACAAAAAAACTCGATAGAATTCAGCTAAGAAGTAAAAAACCTTTGAGGTTGAACGAAAGTAATAGAAGATTGTTGAATTGGCGTAGTGTTAATATTTAGGAGGACGTATGCGAATCCAAATCCGAAAAGAATTCCCACAGATAAAGTTGCCACGAAACTTCGGCCCAGTCTTCCTGGAGAATGCATTCTAATTGACGGAACTATAACTTCACACGCTACCACTGTACATGAAAAGTACAAACACCCGCATTTAAACAAAAACACGAATTCTCCAGTCCCACCACCACCTTATATGCTAAAATCTAACTGACAAATTCGTCTTCAAAATTAAAACTATCGACTGTTTCAACAACAAAAAACTTATCAATCGAAACGGGAAACCAAACTTTTTTATTACTGTTCCAAGTGCTACATTGATTGAACTTTCACAGAATACAGAGAAAAGCTATGAGCACATTTGGGGACAATTTCTCAATCGATAAAATGTACAATAAATCTACTATTTCGTTTACACATGTTTATAGTATTTAATTTGATAAATTGATTTGGTTATCTTGGCGTAGAATAAAAACAACACGAATCAATCACACCGACACACGTATGTAGAATCAGAACAAAAAAACCGCCACTTAATATTTCGAATTTTCTCAATGTCTAACGTCTAACAAGTATATGAAGGACGGTATCACTAAAACAAGTTGGATAATTTGCAAGAACTCTGCTGATTCATCATGATGTCATGATCGTTAGCTGTGGTTCATACTTAATATTACTTAGTACTGATCCTTGAAACTTAATTATTAGGAATGTCACACCACAGGTACTGTTAAAAACCCACATAGCATCATCAGAAAGCTATATTTATGCTTGTTGGCTACTCTCAATGTTGTATGAATCTGCAAGCTAAATAATTGATGAAACCTACACAACTCTACCTTCCAGCACAACGTTATTATTCACAGTAACGTGATCTGTATAACTACAACTGAGTTGTGTGGATAGAGGAAATGAATAAAAGTGAAGATACTCCTCCGTAAAGGTTTCCTCTCGACACAAATAAACATTTAGCATGACGATTGAGATACAAAAGGTAGGGAGGTGGATTCCGGAATCCATCATTGAATACAAAACTCTAGATTCACAAAAGCTTGGATTGAATGGCAATTATATGATGACGAGTTTAGATGGACGGATTTAGTTTAGTTTTCGTATAATGAGGCTTTGCAAGAGAAGAACACATTTGACAGATCTACATAATAATGAATGCATGCATTAAATCCACTGGATTCTCCTACAACAGAGCATCATCATCATCATCAAATGAACTAAATACAAGATGATACTCTGTATCAGAAATACGTGTAGAAAAACGAGAGGGATGCAAGGGGAATGAATGTATATATATATTTATACGTAGTATGTGTGTAATAAGTGGATACTTTACTGTCTCTGTACTATATTACAGATTAAGTATAAACAAAAAAAGCCATAACAGTTAGTGGATATATAGTGTGACAGAATGCAGCACCCTAAACCCCTATGGAATGAGCAAAAACTTTATAACGAGTGAATTGCTCTGGTCTATCTCAATTCCTCTTCAATGAAATATTTGCACTTGGAAATTGTAATGTGCCTGTGTAAAGCCCCTGAATACTGAATGCAAACCCTTACGCATATATAGGTAATGGAATAGATACATGAATACTCTTTGTTGAAAAATGAGACTCTGCTATGCATACTCTTTGACAATGGAAACCGCGAGAGATCCGTAAGTCAATTTATTAAGGCTTCTGAGGTTAGGATTATTATATAACTCATTTTGAGGGATAACTAATGTAAACTGTGTGACACAACCAAATAGATTCGAAACAAATATTCTACGTTTTATATTCAATGTCACACAATGTTGAATGTACCTCGCATGACACATTGGGTTGGATAGAATATATTTTGAAAGCACTACACACATATATATTTCATTTGCTGCTGCTGTTGTTGTCAGCTTCAACTAATTACTCGAATTGAGATGCTCTGAACTCTTCGTTAGCTGGCAGATGTTCCAGCTCTGCCCATACGCACATACTTTTACGCTGTCGGTGGTGTAGGAATCAAATTAATTGATGAAAAAATCCTACACACTTCGAATAAATAACCGATCCCATTTCCAAACAAATTTTGTTTAAACATTATTCAACAGTAATATATTATGTCACTTTTCTATCTTCTAATGTGCAATGTAGAAGCACCAATCTGTCAGTAAACACTCGACAGTAATAAATATGTATTGATTGAATAACTTAGAAGTGCAATGAACGCAATGTTTTTTTAACTACACGTATAGGAGAACCATTACAATTGAATTTAGGAAGCCATATCCTACTTTCGTAACCCAGTACTATGTTTTATAAACCTATCATTTGAAATTCAAATTCTGAGTTCTGCCTAATATCACCAATCAATCACTTTCATATTCTAGGTTTTTGGCGTAATTCACTTAGTATCTCCTTTGATTTGACGTAATTTCCCGATTATATTCGGAAGCGTCAAGCGTGTGTGAAGAATGAGTGCGTGATCGTTTCGTATATTCAACACGACGAGACAAAAGGATTTGCAGATACATAAATATAATATCCGATTTCCGAACAAGAATGACTATATGCACGTTCACATTCCTTTGAACACTTTATGTTTGTTTTTAAAAATCGGGGAAAGTTTTTAAAATTCACTTTGTTATTCGATTGAATGGTTTATGATCTGCAACGAAAAGCTATTCGATTTATTGACGATGTCTTTATGGGATAACTAGGTCTAAGTACCTACTTCTCTGCTCATTAAGTATTTGATTATTTGCTCAGTTCTGAAGTTCTACTGAATACTAAGCGAAAAGTTTGACTTCTGTCAAAAAGCCATCTCAACTTTTTTTCTTCTATTTTACCCAAATGCATACATATTTTTATATAATGCCAAGTCATGAAAATATTGGTTAAGTAATAATGAAATATACATCTTCCGCCTGCTTTGTGTTCAATAGTTATTGTATGAATTTTATACATTCTTTAAAACGTCAAGTCGACAGTAATGAAACTGTTTTTGTTCTACAGAAAATGCCAGAAATTGGCTTAAATGCCAAATGCATAAATCCTTACCCAAGTCATCTCTCATCTTCAGTAGGTTATGCAGTAAAATATGTATTACACACTAATAAATCCAATAATCTTATCTGATTCCTTTCGTGGTAGTATTGGATTTTGAATCTTTATATGACATCATGCATGCCTAAAAATTTATGAACGTTGTGGAGTATTTCTCACTTCAAACAAACGTGTGGATCGCGTCAAGAAATTAACTCATAATCTCAACTGAAATTACACGCAAAGTTACATATGCGTATCCTTTTAAACCCAATTGCAAAGAGCTTTCAATCCAATGCATACTTTTCTATTTGTAGACATCTGTTTGCATTGCACATTTTTATGACTTATTACCGAATTATATAGGATAATACCAAAGAATTTATAATATGGTAATATAAAGTCAAAAGCTACATCAGTTCTCATTTACGAGCATTGGCAGGAACCATGCGAGAAACGGTAATTTCATAATTGAGTACTATTATTGTCCGTTTAGCAACAATGAGGTACCGGAAATATGAATAACAGCACTAATGCATGATACGATCTAGAGTGGATGACTGGACCGGAAGCGTAAACAAAATAAGCTTCTATCTGTTTGCTATTCTTTTGCTCGCCACTTTGCATAGGTATAAATGTAGTTTGCATAAAACTGAATGAATGCAAACGTATTGTTAATAGACGATATTGGACTTGGCTAAAAACAAAGTCAGTTCAGCTTCTTTCTGTGTACTGTGCACAGGCCTATTGTCGAATTTACATAAAAATTCTAGACCGTCAATTGTATATACCGATTCGTCATCCGTCATAGTTGCGTGAATTAAAATCAAGAAGAGGAAACAATTAAACAGATTTTGATGGCTTAATGACCCACTAATATATATACTAAATCTGTTTAAACACAAAATGGATTTAATCCTTTGAGCCGATGAGTGGAATGATTGAGCCATCATTTAAGTAAATACGTCGCATACTTTTGTCAGATTACAAATCAATGATGGCTAAAGTAGCACGATTTACTTAATTTTACTTTTTAAATCCAGACCATGAATGATCACACCGACGTACCTTTACCCATTTATGAGTCTGTTGTAATGAGACCAATCAAAATGTAAAGCCCTCAGCATGTTCCTTGTTTATTGCACGTATTTAATATGAATATGGGTGGAGCGGAAAAAGAACATTATCACATTTTGCGTCAGGATCTTGGTTGGGGACCTATATTTTCAACTCCACTTGGCACGATTGTATAATTAAAGAATTGCCAAAGTGTAATTGTAATATATATTGCATCGGAAAAAGTGTTGAATGTATTGAACCTCCTATACACTACTTAACTACTAAAATAACAAATTAACATAAGCTAGTATTATATGATAATCTTCATTTTTTCAATAGCTTTGGACCTAAGTTTCATCGCTTGATTATCATTTTTTGTTCAATAGAAATTCGTTCGTTCTTTACGTATTCATGAAACCAATTAAATTAAGCTTATTAACATCCCCTGTTTCTATCTTTTAGTTCCATGAACATAATATAAATAAATAAATTGGTAAATGAGCAGGCGCTCATGGAGAATATTTCAACTAGTTTCTTTAATGAAAGTTGTCTACGAACTTTCACCTATATTATCACTATTATAAGGAAATGTTAAGAATTCACGTTCGTTCATTGTTATCTATAAGTGCATTTCCTATCGTATATGTATAATTTACTATTTCAAATACATGCTCCCATTTCAACTATTCATTAGCAAACTGGATTTTTTCTTAAAGTTTTAATTTCACATATTATGTTACTGAAATAATACTATAATTCGCAACTCTTTATTTTAACGCTAATTTTCTTCGAATCCTTATTCAAATACGTGTTTAGCTGAACGTATGTAATAAAAGTAAATAAACATTTAACTTACCTCGTTGTCTTTTTTATGCTTTCATAGCCCGGAACTTCGTATTCCCGCACGTTCTCATCAGCAATGATAAGGAATCACTTTGCGTAGCCTACCTTGGCATATTATACTAAACCGACTTTGTTGGAAAGGTGGCAATTCCATTGTGTTGAGTTGTTGATAATTATGAGAAGGTTGAAAAGTATTAGTTGCAGTTCTGAAAATTAAAATTTATGTCAATGTTGGTTGGTTAAATGTGTTCGCTTCGAATATTTCAATCAATCAGCATCAATAATTTATGATACGCGCAGCGCTTACCTGTAATGTTGGGAAAAAAATTACATTTGGGTTGTTCAAACCGATCCACTGAAGTGAAATTGTGGAGTGCATGCAGGTATTTAGAATTGAAGGAAGTCCATCTAGAAGACGAATAATTCAGAGAAGTGGAAGTATGGGAAGAAAGAATTACTAATGACAACTTGCGACAGGTTTTATGAAGTAGAGATGGTGGTAAACTGACCTGGAAAATTGAAGCAACATTAAAAATAACTATTATTATTACTCAAATTTACGTTCGTTCAAAAATAGATCATAAATAAATTTAAGTGTATGATTTAATAAGGATGCTACTCACAGTATCAATTAATTTTGCATTTTAGTATGTCCACTACTTTCGCTTTACAGATTAGCTTTTGGTAGTAGTCTTGCTATTCCTGGAAGAGCGCATTCTGTATTGAATGGAGGGGTTCTATATTGATGATTTAATGAATTTTAGCAATGCAGGATCAATGTGGTATTGCCGTGAAGTTTGACACATTTGTATGTACTTCAGAATCTTCAGATCTCACTTCATATTGATTTCACTGATTTTTAATTGTAGGTTCCTCGTCTTTTCGCACTATGAACAAAACAATTATTTTGAGATTAATCCTTTGCACAAGCATGCGATTGTATAATTAATTTTATGGAGTATCTGGACACATCGAGATCGAGGTATAGAACTATATGTTCGTCCTTTTACCTGAAATGCTTTTGGAAAATGTATGGCGTTTAGTTGTTTTTTTGGTATAAGCGTATATTCGATTTCTTTTATACAATAAGAACATGAAAGTACAACAAATGGAAGCATGGAGAAATATTTTGACTAATTGGATGAAAAACAGCAGTCTGTTTTAGATCATCTCTGACAGAAAATGTGGTGTGTAAATAGAACCAAGAAACATCAGCAGTTTGAGATCTTTACCTCTTTGAACATGTATCCAGAATACAAAAAAAACAGCTGCATAGTAATTCGGTTTGGTACTTTTTATATAGGTGGTTGCTCAGCTTAGCCCATTCACCTACGCCTTTCAGCACTTTCCTTATAATATATAGTGGTATGGATATGAGGTTCATTTGTTTATGGAACACAAATTCCAGGCAAGAGAAAAGGAGAAGAGTCTCATACTCTTAAATCCCTATAACATTCGCCCATGCACATATATTTCTGAATATTCGTTCGTATGTTTATACAAATGTTCATGCCTGTACCTAATCTTCTGCTTAACATGATATTATCTGTGTTTTACACTCAAACATGTGTCCAGCCTTACATAATGATGAAGAGCATGTACATATAAGATTTTCCGTTCAGGATGAACTAACTGACCCATATGAAAAGAAAAACAAGTTTCTTGACTTCTCACATCTCACAACACAACACGGAAGGAAAATGTCCAGAACGTCATTTCTTTTGAGAAACTGACAGTCAACCATATGCATCAAGTTTTATAAATTATTTTGGATAATATTTGTCCATCACGTAGTACTTCTAATTTGTGCTTAACTTTTTACCGGTGTATTGGTTTAAGTAGTGCTTAATTATTGTTTAGTTTTATTTTGGTTTGCCATATTGTTTTTGATTGTGTAAGATGTAGTAGGATAGATCTGAATGTCAGCATCGCTTTTGGGTGAGTGGGTTACGGTTACCAACTTTTCTCATTTGTCATTGGGAAAGTAAAATACAGGAGCCGAAATGTCAATGTGACAATACTTGAGATTTAAGTAATCAACAGGTTGTTGTTGTTAGATTGCTAAAAAACTTATTTTACGTGTACCTTCGTGTTACAAGTAATCCAAATTCAGAAAATCAATTATATTTTACTGCATTGAAAGCTACTTTATTTTGCTAATCCATTCAGAATGCATTCTATGATGGGTTGTATTGCATGTTAAAGAAAGATACTTTGCTAGACAATTTAACCCTAAACATTCTATTGAAATGAAGCATAATCTTACGTTTACATATATGACATGATATTTATGTTATAAGATATGGTTCTCATATTTCCTTGTACTTATTCGCTTATTTTAAGTAAAAGAAATATTTATACATACATTACTATGCAATCAAAAGTAGAATAGTCTATTATTCCAAGCTCGCAGTAACTAGAGACGAAGGATGACGCATTCAATTTATTATTGATTCCAAAGTTCATACTATGTATAATATTTTTGGATGAGACAAACATGTACTCAAGCTTTGAATAAAAAGACATCACAGTTGAAACAATAATTTATTGCAACTGCAGTCAGCAGTATGTAAAATATAAAACACTCCCAATTAATGTAATGAAATTGATCTTAATTTATTAACTGGAGTCTATTCAATGTGTTTAATGTGGGATACTGGCAAAGCAGCAGCATGTAGCTAAATAAATCATAAAAGCACAACCACTAGAATACAAGAATAAGCGAGTCGGTTTGCTAAGAACACCTTTGAACATTCAACATTGCTTTATATCCTTACGGCAAAGCCATGCCTTTTGTATTTAGAAGATAAATTTAGAATAGAATAGGCTGTAGTCAAGCTTAGTTTTTTTTATTTAGCTGTTTCATTTGAGCATATTACACACTAGTTTTAGTTTTGGTGTATTTGAAAAATGAAAACTTTTATATAATAATAATTATTCACAACTTTGCGTTATGAAATACTGAAATGCACATTTTTATATGAAATATGAGGTGGACTGGATTTTGTCCTTAAGCTAGTTGGACAAGTTTAAAGCGAACGCCTCTCGAAATCTGTTGAGATACATAACACGAACGAACAATATGGAGAAGTGTATGCAAATTTAATCCGCAAATTTCTACTCTGTATTACATATATTACATTCATATATACAGACATGACAATATAAAATGTACAATTTATTTTCCCCCTCGAGAGGAATTTGTCCTCTCTTCAGACAGACTAGGTTGGTTAGTTTTTTTCTGAAGCTTAATTAAGTCAGTGAATAAGCTCGGTCGGTTGAAGGTTCTCTTTTTAAAATAAAGTTACTGCTAGCAGCAAAGTAAAAATAAGCGTATAATAAGTATAAGAACGTGGACGACTAAACTTGAGAGTTTTGAGAATGATTTCTCTTGTAACCTAAGGGTGTAATAATAATAATAATAGCAAAAAAATTATTCTGCTACATCATTTTTGCGTATGAACGTGCTAAGTAAAGCCGCTTTTATACCATCTATAGCAGTATCTACTCCTTTTTCTTACTTTTATAGTTGTTCTATTTGCATCCCATGTCATCTCCTCATGCATGATCGTTAAGCCGATGGCGTGGCAAGTAACGAAAGCAAGTGGTGGTAACAACTTTACTAATAAAACTTCATGAAAATTTCATGACAAAGCACAAATTATTGTTTTCCATAACCAAACCGTTGTCTTCTGGCTAACTCTTTTTTCTGCTTCACTTTTTGTGCTTTGGAGTACTACAACTCTCTTGTACACTGCTAGTATAGTGCTAGCACCGATGTTCAACACCTGTAAATCCATAGACAAGCCGACTAGTGGCACATGCCAAACGGTCTCCATTTACATTGCATGAATGAATGAATAATTTTTACACATACCAACTATAAGCTTTCAAAAGACTAAACACTAAACTTATACTTTAGACTTGTGTAGTAATGAAAGCAATTAAATTTTACTTGACTAATTACACATATTCTTAGCAGAACCAGTCATATTTGCCAGCATTGGACATCTTATTTCGAACCAGGCAAATACACAAAGAAAACTGTATTTGCATCAGCACTTGTATGGCTCATATGTCAATGTATAATATATCAAAATCTGGCATGTAGAAAAAGTTGTGTCTCAAAACAATAAAAGACACGATCAAAGCACTCATAAAACTCTATTTTTGTTAATTTAGTAATACATTGTTTCAAACTACCGTTCGGTTCATTTTGACATATATTGTTTGTCATATTATGGAAGTCATACCATGATACAGCGAGTTTCATAACTTAAGTCGTAATAAGTAAGTTGTAAAGTAATATCACTGGAAGATTTTGTAACAAAAAAATCACAAGACTATTTACAAGTTAACACCAGATAACCTTCTGCCCTCATATATATTTTATACTTGTTTTGCTGGTTTGACTTCAATTCTATCTTGATGCAAACCAGGATAGAATTGAAGTCATCGTTGGATAAGTAAACGCTGTGATTTTACAAGATCAGTGTTGTTGACGCATGAGATATTATTAGGTGTTTATGTGAATCAGAAGCGGTTCTTCTTTTAAGACACAATAATTGAGTGCCCAACCAAATGCAAAATGACATGATAAAGATCAAGGTGCGATAGTGTGATTGCTTTTAAAGAACTATTAAAGACAGAATGAAGTAGTTCACAACTTTTTCATACAAAAGTAATTACTGTCACACTGCTATACAAGCCAACCAGGATAATTTCAGAGCAAATAATATTCTAGTTAAATTTTAAGTTTGTACTTGCATGTTTACATATGATGTGCCATGTGCATGTGTTTGCGTAAGAAGTGCACATATTTATGCACGGAGTATTATAATACATAATTAAGAGTTTACTAGAAGTGATGGTGACGTTGTTTAGCTTATTTTCTGCTTGTCTCAAGCCAACTCCACAAAATGGCCATGAGATGAGTGAGGAAATCGGCCAAGAAGTTGATGGAGAATTTTATGAACAACTTTTTTGATGGTAGGTTCAACTCTCTGCCAGACGCACATGCATGCGTTTGTGTTCTCCATTCTTTCCTTCTTGTTGCTTCCAGTTTATCATCCTCACACCAAGCAAGCACAACAAGGGAGATAAGAAATTATCAATCTGTAGTAAAACCAATAGAACTGCAGACAACAGTTGACGTGTATTGCTTTTAAAGTTTACTGCTATTTGGTATGTTTAATTGGGACATTATTGCATGCCTTTAGGTCTAACTGACAAAAAAAACAATCCTTGAGTGAGTGGTAATATAGAAGTAGCAAGTAATTACGACTGGATATATGCATGCATATATATTTGTTGTGGAGTTTGTATGTATGTATGCATATACAAAAAATACTGTATCTATATGTATTTCAGCAAGAAGAGAATGAGATTACTTATTGTAATTTTTGTAATACTTGTTTTCAGGTGCATGAATATGTAATTTAGTGTTACGAACCAGTGTCACTCTCTCAGGTTTAGAGATCACTTCTTTTTTCTCTTGGCAAATCAACACAATGCGTTCAGCAGATGGGAGGAGATCTATCTATCAATAATATTTTATCATGTGCTCTGAGTGTTTTATTTTATGTTGCTGATGGCAAGACGAAAAGTCTGAATAGGGCTGATGATGAAAAATATAATACCTGATATTGACAGATTATTACTATACGAGCTGGATGGGTTGGATAGGATGATTATTATTTTTTCCTAATATTACCATAACTTTTCCTTTCCAACAAGATGAGATACTAATCTTTTTCTCATCTGCATGAATTGTCACTAAAGTGGTAAATGTTGCATCTTTTATATCACAAGTTATAGCCAAAAGTCTGCGAGCAGTAAACTCTTGTGTGTTGCGATGCATATTCATTAAAGTACAAAAAATAACTTGTTGGATTGAGAGAAAAAAGTGTATGAGCTCTTTTGGTTTTGGTATCATGTTGATGATTAAGTGTTGTTTTTAGTACAAACACCACAGAAGCTTACTGTAGTCATCACTAAGAACGCTGAAAAATCACATCGCTCCAGTCTACTTTGAGGTTTGATCTTACAGACATTCCATTCCATTGATCCTACTTCTGCTCATTGTAATTTTGTAGGCTGCTCAAGCAAACGCAAGCAAGAAAGAGCATACTTCACACAAAACACATAATTGTCAAAAAAATGTAACCAGAAAGAAGCAGATTATCATAATGGAATGTTTACAGCATATAGGCAAAAGATACACGAATTCATTTAGTAATATTCAGTGAAAAAGTGCAATTTTACGATTTGTGTACACTGTACATGACGCAATCTTGGATGACATAACATGTTCTGAAGTATATTTCCAGTGTATCTTACATGTAGATCACAAATAGTTAGCGTGATACAAGATTAGATGTAAATTACGGGATAATTGAAAGGTATGTAGTGAAAAAGTGCAAGTTTTTCATGGAATGCCGAGTCAGATATATAAAGAAAAAAAAGGATTTAAAGTTATCTTGTATGCCATCGTGTGCACTTGTCTGCTGCTGTTGTTGGTGAGGTTGTAAATAAGTTTCCACAATGTGTTATTGCATCAATAAAAACTTGTGATTTTTTTTTGTTTTTCGGCTAAATTCTTGAAAGACAAAAAGTAATAATCTAAAAAAAACACTTTATAGTAAGGTAGATTATTACCTGCTTGAACAAGACTAACAAGAAGTGGGTGAGTTCAATGCAAAGTAATATGCAAATGGATCCATGGAAGAGTAATGAATATTCATTTCTTACCCTTTTCACTCGAAATTGATCCCACATACATGTGCTAGTCCCAGTTGTGCTACTGCTGCTATTTGTTATCTCCTCCTAGCTAGCACTCCTTATCAAAAAAGGGTTAATCCAATATGTAGTTGTACCATGAAAAGTTGTAAGTCAATCAATGGCTGTTTCGTTGTGGGGATTCTATTATGTGAGTGATGAAGCTATAAGATGAGCGTTGTGTGATGTGATGAACTGCTTGGAAACTCGGTCGTACCAAGAAAACTAATACAGGCACAATTGAAAATACCTTGTAATTTTACTGATTTATGATTTAACTGATGATGTGAAATTCCATCTTTACTACTATAGTTAATTTGGAAATTCAATATTTAAGTAAAAAAACGGATGAATGGAAACTTGGATTTATTGTATTTGTCAAACTTAACCAATTGATGAATGAGTACATCTAGTTCAAACACATTATGATTTCCAATCAAATCAATTGTATAATTACTGTATGATGAGAATATGTTACACATCCATACAAATAAGAAAGGGGCACAAGTACATACCGCACGCACTCACTTCCGCTGTTTTCGTAGATTAGTGTAGTCTTCGTTTGCATACATTATCATAAAACTGCTAACTTAACCACTTAAACCAAATTATCTTTATGTGTATTTGTAAAACAGGAAACGGCTAATTTTCACATAAACGTTTATGATACATGAGATCATCTCACAAGATTTTGAGCCACTATAAAGAAACAATCTGTATTTACCCTGCCAAATACTTGTGTATGGATGATAACAGCATGGAGATTTGTTTACAGCCAAGTGACGCGTTTAATTGGAGCAATAATATTATGACAGTTCTCCTGCTGCTCCTGGTTTAAAACCTGTAACTACACTACTACGGATGTCAACCTATATCCACTGGATGAACACTACATTGAACTGTATAGTATAATATATTATCAGAGGAATACTAACGACAGCTAACATTTCAGCAAAATGAGTTCACAACAGAATGGAAAAACGAGGAACCGCGTTAATGTTGGAAAAGGCAAAGGATCGCACAAACCGGAGGAACCCTCGGAACTTGGATATCAGCACACTTTGGTGAGCATTCATTATGTGACGTAGTCACTTCTGACATTACTGTAATAAGATATGCATTAATGGACTGATTTCATGTGACTGACACCTGCATATCGAAGCACATGCCTGTCTTCATGTGCTCGCTTCTTGTCTTTTTTAAACTCAGCAGCATGAAGAAACGCTATACCGAATATTATATGACACTTTTTGTTGAGACACACTAATTCAGTACTTGTTTTTTTTTGTTTATCAATTTCCTTCACGTGAATCGGTTTGTCTTGGTTTTTGACTATTGAAACATGAAAGTGTTGAATTAACTACGTAGATTTTTTTACGAGGAATAGAATTAAGGAGAATTCAAAATGTAGGGCAAAACCATGCATGCCGAATCCAATGTGTCTATAACCCACACAGTTTATTTACCCGGTGTAAACTGCATTATGATATTTTTGTTTTAAGATTGAAAGTTCATGATATCAAATGAATATATAAAGCAGAGGCTACACAAGAATGTTGTGATGGGATCTGATTCACACAAAGCCGTTCCAAATGGAATTTTGCCAAACCAGTAGTATAATATTCTGTCTCGGATTTTTGCATGCAAACAAATGTATTGTGTTCAATTTAAATCTAAAGTGTGTGTAGGGAGCTGAATGTTTCTTTGAGACTGAAACTTTATTATTGTGACTCGTGATTTTACAAACTGACTGCGTGAAACACTTTGACACAAAGAAAAATTATGATCTTATTTTCACCCAAACGATGGACTTGCTTATCAAATCGTAGTTTCAATTTCAATGAACTAAGAATATTTAGGATTTTCTTACTCCGGATTAGTGTGATTTTGACCCTACAATTGTGACTGCATCTTGTGCTCAACACTAATTATTATTTATTTGTAGCTTTTTTTGTATTGTTCAATTGCAATTCAACGTAGTTTTATTGTCATTTGACCACCTATCAATTATCATCATGAATCTTATTCCAGATACTATGGAGTATGTTCTTACTCCTATGGTACAGTTCCGCGAAATAATTTAGTCAATCATTTCATTCTATTCTGCGAATCATGGCTGTGCGTGTGTTGTCGTACTAGTGACTTTGTCTTACGAGTTTTCTTCTGATTTCAGATGTATGGTCGCTATACAAGCGACCTAGCTCAATATGCAAAGGACGAGGCACGGAGATTGAAAATTTTAGAGAAAAAGAGAAAGAGAGATGAAAAGATACGGAAACAGGAATTGCGGGAAAGATATAGGAATCCTTATGTAAAAGCTGTAATTAAAGGATTATCATATGTATGGCAAAAGAGTTTTGCCCGTCTTGGGGAAGACTGGGTCTTTTTAGCCATTCTAGGACTTCTTATGGCTGTTCTAAGTTTTATCATGGACTGGGGAATTAGCATGTGTAACAAAGGTAAGCGTGAGCGTAAATGGATGATATGCAGTAGCGCAAGTCGTAATTTCTCTTAAAATATGAAAAAACTGATGAATAATTATTAATTTTTCAGCTCGAATATGGTTGTATATGGATCTAAATTATCATATATCTATACAGTATTTTGCATGGATCATTCTCCCAGTGTGTCTAGTCTTATTTTCTGCGGGCCTGGTGCACATCATTGCTCCGCAAGCCATAGGTATGTTCGAATATGACAGTTTGTGAACGTTCTGTAAATATGTAACATTAAAGAGTAGTAGTGGCATTTAAAAAAAATTAACTTCACTATATCCTGTTAATACAATAAATAAAATATAACGCAAATAATTTAACCCATTTCAGGTTCTGGAATTCCGGAAATGAAAACAATTTTGAGGGGAGTAACCCTTAAAGAATATTTAACGTTTCGAACTTTATTTGCTAAAGTGATTGGGTTAACAGCATCACTTGGTAGCGGAATGCCTTTAGGAAAGGAGGTATTGACGATTGACATATAACTTAATTTACGATAATAACCATATAATTGGCATTCCTAACTTCACGCTTATGTATTTAGCCGTTCATTTTGCCTCCTGCTAAAAACTGCAACCAACGTACTGATTTTTTATATTAATTTGATAAGCTAAGGCTAAAGCTCGTCAAAGGGTTAATCATTTATGTGTAACTTCACAGGGTCCCTTTGTACACATTGCGTCAATAGTAGCCACCCTTATGACGAAACTACAGTCTTTTCATGGGATCTATGAGAATGAGTCAAGAAGTAATGAGATGCTAGCGGCAGCTTGCGCTGTTGGAGTTGCTTGTTGTTTCGCTGCTCCAGTTGGAGGCGTCCTTTTTAGTATTGAGGTAACAGCAGTGTACTTTGCTGTGAGAGATTACTGGAGAGGATTTTTTGCTGCGGGGATTGGAGCAATGTTCTTTCGTTTGCTGGCAGTCTGGTTTCAAGGACACGGTATAAATAAATTTGTTTATTGCCTTATTTAGTACTTGCTTCACTATTTTCAAACTCTAAATCCTTAATTGAGTTGGATTAAATGTGTTGCAGAAACGATTAAACCAGTGTTCAAAACCTTTTTTGGAAGCGAATTTCCATACGACCCCCAAGAGTTGTTGGTATTCGCTGTTATTGGGTATGAGAAAAGCATTACGATATTGTACAGAAAGTCAATCACAACAAAAGTCAGGTAATTAAAGGAATTTTTTAACCTAGGGTTTTATCTGGACTTTTTGGAGCTTTATTCGTATGGATGCATCGTCAGTATGTACTCTGGATGAGAGGCAACAAAAGGCTCAATGGATTTTTGCAGAAAAAGTATGTTATGAAAATGAAATACCATGTAAAATATTATGTTTTTGCTAGTTCTTATTACTCACTCGAGTATTGAGTTTTGGTATTTATGCATGTTCAATATAACATATAGTTTTGTAATTTTATAATAGTCTTTTTTAAGTCTATTATGTTTTTTTAAGTTTATTTTACTTTTGGTTTATGTGCCTGTAGTCGTTTTATTTATCCTTGTGTGGTATCTTGGTTTATTGCTTCCGCAAATTTTCCACTTGGATTTGGACAGTTTATTGCTGGAGATCTCACAACACATGACCAGGTAGCTTTACAAACTTATGAAACAATACGAGAAAGTTTTTGATTGACTGATTTAATTTAATATGTGAGTATATCCAAATGCATTGACAAATTGAGTCATTTTAAGCTATGTCATACCAATTGCTTTCTTCACAGGTGTTGACACTTTTCTCAAATTTTTCGTGGACAAAAACCAATTTCACTGTGGAAGAGGTGTCAATAATGAGACACTGGGTGAATCCTCACACCGGAATCTTCATAAACTTAACTATATATTTTGTAGTAACGGTAAGTTCAAGATATTCTCACAATGCCCCAGCCTGTTAACTTACCACCTCATAACAACAACCCGAACATTTTTAGTATGTGCTAGTTGGTAGTTTAAATATTTTCCTTTGTTTTATGATTTACAGTTCTTCCTCTTCATAGTAGCCTCGACATTACCAGTACCATCAGGTAACTTTGTTCCAGTGTTTAAAATGGGAGCAGCAATGGGCAGAATAATTGGTGAAGCTATGCATTTGTGGTTCCCTTACGGTATAAGTTTTTCAGGAGATCGCTGGCCTGTCGTTCCAGGTAAGGCTTAAAATATCATTAATCTTAAAATGAGATTATTAAATTTTAAAATTTCTGGAAATTGTCAATCTATACATATAGGTGGATATGCTGTTGTTGGTGCAGCGGCATTTTCTGGGGCAGTTACGAGAACAATTTCCATTGTTGTTATTGTTTCTGAAATGACTGGACAAATAACACACATTATTCCTGTTATGCTTGCTGTATTGATATCAAATGCAGTGGCTGGAGTTCTACAACCGTCAATTTTTGACTCTATATCGATGATTAAAAAGCTGCCATATTTACCCGATTTTATTCCATCAAGCTCGGGTATTTAAACAGATATACATACGTTCAATGGTTTCGTACTGTAATGTGTAATACGCAAGCTTAATCATGTATGGGTTTGTTCATGATTTTTACAGCTGGAGCTTATAACATAACTGTTAGAGATTTTATGATTCGTGACGTAAAGTACATTTGGTACAGCATGACGTACGATGAACTGAAAGGAGTTTTGAAGGAAAATCGGACAATAGCATCATTCCCAATTGTAGATAGTCCCGACGGGATGATCCTCTTAGGATCCATTCCACGTCAACATTTAATAAAAGTATGCAAGCTTTTATACTCGTGAAAATATAGAATGAGTATCATTGACTTGTCATTACTACTGTTTCCTTTCCATTATTGTCGTAGGCTATTGAAAGGCACATTGGCCGCGAGCGTCGCATACAGTGTGCTGGACAATGGAGACGGGAGGCATTAGAGAAAGCAAGAATTGAGGAAGAACGTGAACGTAAATGGCAACTTGAATTGCAACAACGAAGGCCATCAAGATTTGAGGTTATTCCTGTTCCAACAATTGTAACTACGAAGCCCGATTCCACATCTGTAGAATCCGTACGGGATCCGAACTTGACAATCGGAGCATTTGAAGTAATACCGATAATTTTATATGCATTAGTCTTTTTTTTATTCGGTCTTACAGTTATAGGCTATTCAAAAATGTTAACTTTTTCGTTTGTTCTTTATATAGCGTGGGTCGGGAGGTCTCCTAAGTCCAACCGGAGATGGACGCCCAAAATCCATTTTGAAAAAGACAAATTCATTTTCTCTCCACAATTTTGGACAGTTTCCTAGTAGGTTTCATCCGTACATGACAGTAACAGGAGCTGAGGACAGACTTCGATCAGCTTTCCACACAATCTTCCAAAAATCTACACAACTTCCCGATGCAAATCCAGAAGCAGGGGTGAAGGAAGATTGTAGAAAGTCACCTAGTCCAACTCCACTGTTGTCACCTCCACCTACTACGCCCAAAAAAGTTCAATTGGTAAAAGAAGCAATCTATATGTTTTTAACGCAAATGAAATAATGTTTACTTCACTATAAATTGGTTACTTAACACTAACACTGTATCTGAACTGTTTTAGCCTAGTGAACGTGTAATAGACATGTCACCAGAAGAACAAAAAGCATGGGAAGAAGAAGAGATGGCAAGCGCTGTAGATTTTACGAAATGTCCCATAGACGCTGCTCCATTTCAATTGGTAGCTGGAACCACGCTACTGAAAGTTCATTCCATTTTCTCCCTATTGGGAATAAATCATGCATACGTAACAGCAACTGGAAAATTGATCGGAGTAGTTGCAATGAAAGAGGTATTTTTTTCATTTGCATAATATTATGATAAACCTAAAGCAAAGCCTATGTAACTAGTAAGATGCTACATAAATTTAATTTTATTTACAGCTCCGAATTGCGATTGAACAGTGCAATTCGGGTACATTTAGAAGGCCTTCTATGGCTGTTCCACGAATCGAAACATCAGTAGATGGAGTAGAGGACCTTGAAGGTCTCGGGGGAAGCAAAGATGAGCTCAACTCAATAGATTCAGCCCTTGATACGGAAGCTGAAGAAACAACCGATGACGAAGGGCAGCGACTAAGCAGCTGACCTGTTTATTATTAAAAGTATAACTTTGTTACTGACTAGTAGTTCTTCCACTTTCATTTCATCATGACTAACAATGCAATGCATTTACACAGTTCCTTTTTTATAAGATATTCCTTCGTTGTTGTTACCGTATCCGTATTTTAACAAACGTACTTTTCGAATAAGGTCGATAAATGTAATAAAGCTATAACTCAAACAAGATTTAAGGCATGCTTCACAGAAAAAGATGTATCATAATCAGTTATATTGTATGGTCATAGTCAAAATCATAGTCAAGAGAATGCTTTAGGTAACAAATTAGTTTAATAATTGACTATTTCCGTTTACAGCATTTTGGCGTTTGGTCTACATTTTTAACGCATCAGTTGAATAGGCATGTTTCTTTGTAACAATTATTGAGTCTTAAGTAGTAACAAACATTTTGGAAATGCTTATGTACTATAATAATAGCTTATTAATGATGCCATTTGAGGCAATGACTGTGGCACCCTGACTGAAGCCTGATGGTGAAATGGAATTGTCGTAAAGACATTCTAGTATACTAAGATTTCAAAGTCCTCATCAGACAGCTAAAACTTTTGCTCTTTCAGAGTCCGTCAGCCATTCCGATTTTTGTAGATGTTGTTTTGCGGAATCACGCGCACGGTCCATCATCATCTCTTTTGTTAAAATTCCATCTTCTGAAGCAAAGCCGGATGCCTAGAATGTAACAAAAACAGTCAAGTATACTGAATTCATGCTGATACACACAATACGCAGAAATAAAAAAATGAGGATTAGTCATTTACCTGCCAGGAAGATGCTAATTTGGCTATTTCTCGACCACTCATGCCTTCACAAACTTGTGCTATTTCACTACATGTTTTCGAGTAATCAAACTCTGCCAGTTTCAGACGAGATGTCCGTTTGTCGACAAGTTGCAAAATAAATTCGTCAAAGTACAGACGTACTAATCTCTCCCGTTCATCCTTTCCTGGAAGTGTAAAGTGTACCATTTCATCCACTCTGTCATTTACAGCAAAATCTAGCTGCTCCGGTGTGTTCGATGCTAATACAATCATGACTTTCCTCGACTAAAATTCAAATATATATGTTTTCAATAATTTGCAAACAGAAAGAAATTTAAGAAAGTAATAAAAAATAATATGTTGAATTACCTGTTCTCCTGTGCGATACAAAAACGCATTTAAAGCAGTTCTCATTTCTTCACTCATTTTCTCAGCACTCCGTTTCCTTAAAAATGCATCTGCTTCATCCAAAAACAAAACTAACCCATTACGGGACGCATTTGCCCAGTCAAACACTTTATGGATAGCCGTGACACCATCTCTTCCAAGGGGTGCTACGTCACCTCCACTTAGCAAGGCATAATCCATGCCAGAATGTGCAGCTAGACGCTAAAATATAAATGCGGAATCATTTGTAAATAAATCACGACAATAAATACTAAGAAAAATAAACTTGGCGCATACCTTGGCAAACAGCGTTTTCCCCGTTCCAGGGGGTCCATAAAACATAACATTTCGGTAACATCCCTTATTACTTCTAGTATTTTTAGTAGCAATAGCTACATCCCTCAGTCTTTCTTCTAGTTTAGGATGCAAGATGACCCCTTTCAATGGCTCTTCAGTTTTTCTAGCTATTTTCTTCACAGTCTGAATTGGATGTTGTATTAGCTCAAGAGGTGATATCCTTGATGTTTCTCTAACTAAAGAAGGTCGTCCTAAAATTGCTTCTAGTCGCCGTGCTGCCAAGTGGGTAGTATTCTTAGCTGTATACACGCCCAATGCAAGTAATGTCATTGCACCTGCAGCTTGAACCATTTTATCCCAATCTGAGACAAATGCTGTTAGACCAGTTCCAACTACGGAACCTATTGTTCTGTAGATAATATTGTACATTCAGTAAAAATGATAAATCAACATTTAACATTATTTTGTTATAATTATTTATTAATTGCTCACTTGATTGATTCCAAAGTTGTAACCCGAGATTCTTGAGCTTTAACTCGCAACTGCTCCAAGTAGATATCACGGTTTTCCCTCTCAACCTATCGTGTTTAAAATAATTTATTTTCCATTATATTTTAAACTTTGCCCAAAGACTTATAAGTATGAGAATCTCATTTCCAGCTTGGATGCATTGTTACCTTTGCCTTTACTTCCGCCTCTTCTTTTATTCTATTTTTGCGTTCATGCTCTCTCATCTGCATTTCTTTTGCAATTGTTTGCTGTCTGATTTGTTCCTGTTTCTGAACCGATTCTTCTTGCCTCTTAAGGGTGTCTTCCTGAGCTCTCCTCTGCTGTTCCAATTGATCAGCATATCTGTCAATAATTAAATTACGTAACTCGATCCTGCGACAAAGGCTTTTACAATAATAATGATTATTTAATAAGCTAGAATATCAAGTACCTTCTTCGTGCAAGTTCATCCTCATAAAGAGCTTTCTGTTTATTTAATTTTGCTTCTTCCTGAAGAATCTTCTGTCTTTCTTCTGCGGCAACTCTGATGGAATCTAATTTGGCCTGTTCTGAAATTGCACCATATTTGGCCATTTCCGTTTCCATCTCCTTCTGTTTTGTTGCCTCCTGCAACTTGGCCAGATCCAAAGCCTAAATTCCAAACATAGAATTTCTTTAAAATGGTAATTTAAACAATCAACAGAATCTTGCAACTTGCACTCTAATTCATACGAACACCACGAGACAAACTAAAGACTTTAATAAAAATTAAATTATGAACAAACATACTTCTTTTGCATGTGGAGATCGTTCCAAATTCTTTGCAGCTTCTGCAGCTCTTTCCAGGGCAGCGGAATCAAACCGATAAGTCGACTCCTTTCCAACTTTTCCATCTTTAGGCGGCTCTTTCCCACCACCTCCTCCTCCTC
The DNA here is from genome assembly GCA_964034955.1 of Orchesella flavescens. Lineage (NCBI taxonomy): Eukaryota > Metazoa > Arthropoda > Collembola > Entomobryomorpha > Orchesellidae > Orchesella > Orchesella flavescens. The sequence goes on along the minus strand of OZ035955.1, from coordinate 16,371,160 downwards.
CAGCAGCACCTCCTTGAGGAGGAGAACCCAAGTCCGCAAAGGAAAGGTCTGGTGCTGGAGGATTACTTTTGATCCCAAACAACCAAGACATGATGTATAACAAAAAATTATTCACAAATCACGTAATAAAATCTTCTTTATCCAAAGCGTTATTTCTTTATAATAATAGTTTAAAATATATTAAGAGTGGACACTAGAAAATACTATATTGTTAACACTGGAATGGAAGCAATGTGAATGAGAACAGTTAGGATTTAGAACAACAACAATCAAATTGCAGATAATCATCCACTTGACTTCACACTTCATGAGATACAAACAAACTTGCTTGCTTATGCGGTATCGGTATGATGATGAGAAAAATTGCATTCACGTGCTAAACGGAGCTAAAGTTCTCTTCTGTGCTTCACGTGTGAATGGAATAGCAGATAAATAGATGATGCAAGAATTCATGAAATGAAATGCTATGATGTGCATGCATATTCTTAGCCCCACAAGCTCGTTGTGTATAAAAACATTTTGCCGGATTTGCTGGATAACATTTCACGTTGGGCTAGTTTCAATGGTCCCGCAGGCCCATCCTCTGTCACTGGCTCGATGACTACCATACTAAAACAGTTTTCAACTCTTTCTTTTTGGAATGAACAGCATTTTATACGCTGGAGGAGCCGCAAACGAATGCGAATGGAGAAACTTTAATTTTATTGCATGCAATTTATCCGATCACCAATACTTCGTTCGCGTTGTTTTGGTTTGCTGCTACCTGAGTCTTTGTTGCTGCTTTGTGTGCTAGCAATGCAATGATGACGCTTTGCAGTTTGCACTATGACTGCACTTTATATCCTCTGTAAACTCTGATGTGGATGTTGGAGTTGGGGTTAGGGGAGTAGTTAAAAGTTTGATCCGTAGTCTGTTTTTTACAGGTTTTTATAGTTTTTACCATGAAAGTTGTAGAAAAATAGATTTGTTTGGATAGGATCTTACCTTTCATTTAGGGTCTTTCCTTTTTTGTGCCGAACTGAAGATTTAACAAGCTTGTATTTGCTTACGCTACTTAAGTAACTGTGAGAAATCAAAAGAAAGGGGATAGCCAATACTAACTGGATAGATTGTGAACTCTTGTGACCATAGAATACAAATTTCACCCTTGAGTTTGAGTAAGTAGTTTTTTACGTGCAGCTACTTGAACATTTAACTACTTCGTTTTCTAGTGCAGCTGCAATATGCCAGGGAGAAAGAAAGAATAAGATTAATATTTGTATTCAAAGAGAATGACAGCCAAAAGTGTGTGACATTATTGGTACATGTAGGAGAGTGAGTACTTTCACTGTACCACAAAAATAGTCGTAGATATAGACGGTAGTTTAATTTGCTTAAAATTGTAGGAATAAATTTTAAGCTTTATTTGGATGGACTAATCCTAAATGTTTAAAGGCTACATAGAATTTTACGTCAATGCAAAGTTGATTATAATTGTGGCTTTCTAATTTTTAAAAGGAAAGGGATGGTAGCAAGTTTTTTTAATGCTTACGCTTATGTATCTTATCTACTGATGTTTTGCATATTCCGAAGTTGCATTTTACGAAATTGTGCATGCATAAAATAAATGCAATACATGCAACTATATTCAGGATTAGATGATCGTTCGTTCGATCTTGATAACTGACGTTATCTCCAGTGAATCTTGATGGCTGACTGATTGTGTTTTTTAGCCAGCAGATGTGGAAATGTAATTATGTATTTCCTCATACAGGCAAGCAAAGTATCACGCTTTCTAGACTCAATTAACTCATTCGTTACTTACGATATTCGACTTTCGACTTCATGACTAGCTTTTCATGGTTTTGCTAGTTGCTACACAAATACAAGTGAAAAAATATACTGGTTAATGCGTCACATTAGTCCCGTGTATGGTTGTGTGTCATTAGCCATTCACATACATACGCTTCCGGCTTCCGTCACTACTTTTATATTAAGTCAAAATTTAATACTTGGTTGTACGCTGGAAAAACAATACTTCTCCATTTAGATTTGATGAACTTATCTTTGGGGCAGAGTAAAGTCCACAAATACTAGTATAGTCTCTACTATATAGTGTGCAGTGGATGGTTTGCATAATAATATGCAATGAATGAAGCTTATTGATAGTGATATTAGTCTGCTGGGGGTAGCATGTGGCATTTTCAACTTTACGCAACTTCTTTCATCCCAAGACATTGATACTTGTCTCAAACCATACACAAATGGGACTCCGTCCGTCTTTAGTGTCAGACATAGAATGCAACAGATTTGAAATCGTATCTGATGGGTATAATGAAAAAACCGTATAATATCTAAGGAAAGAAGTTCTCTGAATCTCTATCTCGGTCGAACTGTTTGCATTCCGTCTACTACGGTCAGACACTAGTAAACTGTTTAATGTTCCGTAAATGTCCTTACGGAGGAATGTCGTTCATAAAGTAGAATGTATGTACATACATTGAATACATTGCTCCTAAACATTTTTACTCTTTCTGGAATTGCCTCCGTTAGGTCTTCCACTTGCAGTCGTAAATAGTGTTTTCATTGCGTAACAGACAAAAACTAGGGGTGTTTTTCCAGATCATCATCCTATGTTTTTGCAATGCATTCAAGTATGTAAATCTACGCGTGTAGTGTTGTCGTCATGCTTGGAACGTGCGGGGTAAGAGTCCAGGCCTGTCCAGCTGCAAAACAATGTTTCTTCTTACTCATACCATGTCCTTACAACTTTAATAGTATCAACAACTTTCTGTGTGGCTCCAGCAGCACGGTCATTCCAGGATGAGACCTATTTTATTTTTGGCAAGCGGCTAGCTCACCAGAAAGAAGTACACACAAATGTAAGGATTCTATCGGAACTTTCATAAAAGCAGACTGCAAAGAGCTAGCTCTCAAGACACGAGATAAGTTTGTGAACTTGTGAGCACAAGACAAGCAGGAGAAGTGGTAAAGGGGAGAGATGGAGAGTTGCTTGTATTTCGGCCGGTTAGTACAACAACGTTCTAGTATAAGAGTCTTGGCGAATTTACCCATCAACTCAGTCCAGAAGCGATCGTGCAGCTTCGAACAGTTGTAGAAAAAGTATCGTTTTCAGTCATTCAATGTGTGTGGACTAGATCACTCTTGTGGTTTAACATGTCCTGTAATTCACAAATGAGTAACTTAAGCTTGACACAACGGAAGTGATGAGACTCTGAAATTCAGTTTTGGTTGTGTTACAACAAAATTGGTTTACTGTGAATGGTTTGCAAATTAGACTGTGACGCGTTTTGTGAAATATTATAACTCTTCTATCAATGTAAAAATTTGAATACATATTTGCAAAATATTAGCATAATATACTATATTCAGAGGTTTAAGATTAAAGTGCAATGGATATCTGAAATCAAGTAGTGTCCATTATAACTAATTAGCAGAGTGTTTAAAGTTATGATTTTGGATTGCTAATAATAAAATCTTTTCCAATTTTGGACCTGCTGGTCCATTGCAAAAAAAAATGTAATAAATACAACTTCTACACCTCTATACACTCCATCAAAATTTCAAGGTCCAGCAGCATTCAACCTGTCGGCTGTCTCGCAACTCCATCGCAAACTACATCGCAAAAATACTTCTTGATCTCAGCAACATAAAGCAGCAGGTACACATGATTTTTTTGTAGAAAAGCATTGTAATTAATAAAGTTAAACGTAAAGTAGAAATAAGATTGTCCTTATTCGTTACAAAGATATAGAATAATATGATGGAATACTAGATAAACCCTCTCACACAAATATTCCTTCGAACCATAAAGTAGTGGTATGTCTGATTGATTAATATGCTTTTGTCTTTCTAAAAATAATGCTAATGATAATAATCATGTTATGTTGCATTAGTTAAATCTCCTTGGGTCTTCATTCAGAGCAATATGTAATAAACCACTTGTATTTTGAACCTCATATATATGATATACATTCTGTAGCCAAGCATAGTCACAATTTGATTAGGGGCAATGGGGTAAAGTAATATAAAGACCCACATGAACCCAAAAGCTTTATACGCAAGTATCCTAACTAACAAGTCATAACCATAATCCACTCTGGGTTGGGTGCAATGATGTCGGTGTAACTTGTTTGAATAATGTGTGTGTCACTTTAATTTCAATTTATTTTTGATTTGAAGTGTGGTAAATGGATGATGATGGAGTGACTCTATTCTTTTATATCCAGTAGTGAATTTAGGTATGTAGTATGATTGCAAAAAGACTCACTAGTACAGTCTCAATATGCCCTTGTTGAGCCGAATTCGTCACATTGTCACACATGGCATAATTTTGTTAACTCATAAAGCACTGTGAATTAATGAATCATAAAGGAAGTATTGCTGGTATAACAATATATATAAAAATAACAAGAAATTGGATGCATAGTTTTGCATATATATGTTTATGTATATTACTGGAATTTTTCATAGAATGCTTGCCTCGAAGGGACCTTGGATTTTTGATTTTATGGGTGAAATTCAGATATTTCGCAGTACTTTGATATTTTTTCTAGTAAACGAGGTAACAAAAATGTACGTGCTAAGGTCTGTAAAATTGTCAGAACACCCACGTTTCTACCAACGCATCATCTGATTATCATCTCACGAATCTGATTACGCGTACCGTACCCATATAACCGCATTATATAGGTTCATCTAAAACTTAGTATTTGCTTTCATACATTGGCGTATGTCGTACATTACTGCATAAAACCGTAAGGGAACTTTGGTGAGTTTATTGTTAAGAAGTTAGGCGTTGTCTCTAGTTCACCTTTTCTTTTTCCATGGACAATTTGTGTTTCATCTTCCTAAGAAATTACTTGCATGAGCACTCAACGAATCATCAAATTTATGGATGGTACAACCCAATCAACCAAATAAGGTTACATTCATGGTGACTCAACATTGACATAATGTGTGCATAGTTCGGTGAAGCAAATACACCTGTTCAAACTGGACATACGCAGAGCATACTGATTAAAAAATTGACTTGTTCCCAAAATTATGACCAAATCATTGGGGATCCTTTTAACATCAGGAAGGTGATAGTTTTCATGATGCGCGAGTTTCTTTTCGAAAATTGACTCACGTAAGGTTAATAAAAACCCTTTCACAAGACAGCATTAGTCGTACTAGACTGTAGCCGGTTTGCAGAAAAATTGAAAAGTTGCATTGGAAGCAAATGTAATGCCTAATAGGCATTTCAATACGTGTGATAATCATCTACAAAAGAGTGAGGTCCCTAACTAATGTTACATTTTATAATTAAAACAAAGTCAATGGAATTTTAAATAACACTTCAAATCTTAGATTTTGAATTTGAAAAAGCTCATTGAAGCATCAATGTGTTCAACATCAGTAAGTATTTTTACTGTGAGCAAGAATAGTATTGGATTGTAACACTTTCCATAATATCTAGTTTAATACCATACCATTACATAAAATATGTATGCGTGTTTGAGAACGCTTGCAGTGCTGTGTATTTCTTTCAACAGCTACGAGTTATGGGTTTATATTGCTACAAATATCAGAAATGACATTGCATGTAGAGGAGAAAATATACATTGTATGACCATGGGTTGCCTTTAAGCTGTTATCCATCCGGGTAATCAAACATATCGACACTTCATAATGATTACTGTTTAATAATAAATAGTAGGTGGTAATCTTCATTTGTAATAATCATGACATGCCATGGAAAAAAGATATCTCTATTCTAAAGTTACAGTTCAAAAGTAAAATACATTTTAAGGAAATGGAAATGACGAAGGAAGCTAATGAGAAGGAGCTTCCTTGTGTGTATGTATAATAATAGCAATGTTAGACAATGTTGAATGTATAGACCCATATCAGAAACACAACATAAAGAAAAATGCATGTTTTATCTTTATGTCACTATAGCTGTCTGGCTACTTTCCCTCTGCTGAAAATTCCAACGTGGTGATAAAGAATTTTGTGTGTTTCGTTCCCTACATGTCGTTTATTTATTAAACATTGCTTATTTGTCACATTTCCATGTTCAGTTTTTGCATCCAACTTTCATTAATAACCGCACGGAAGAGCATAATATTACTTTTTTGCTCGTAAAAATATGCAGCGTTGGTATTTTTATGACATACATTTACCATTCAACATTTATCGCTATTGCTTTCTAAGAACAAATTCTTTTCTTCTCTTCGAATTTTATCCAGCAACAAAATTTGATCTCGTTTTTTCCCTTCACACTTAGAAAATATGAAACTGCAATGATTTCATATACTATACATACGCTCCTTATCAATAATTTTTATTGCAAGTTGTTTAAGCCTTCCTTGGTTTCATCATGCTGGTAAAGGGGGAGCGCCGTTTCTACCACCACGCTGTTCGTGAAAAGAAATACTTAAGCACTAGACTATAGTCTCCTATTCAAAATCACCTTCTTATGTGCCACGAGTTCAACCATGCTGTTGAGTCATATTCATGACATGTTTTTGGAGACTTTTACATATTTTTCGTCATGATTGCTGACAATATTACTCAACCAAGAATGTAGAAATTCCGGTTCCGATACATCTAGTTTAGTCTAGCCTGCATGTAAAGTTTCATTAAGATGCTTTTTATGTTGATATTAACAGAATAGTAATGGCAATATATTTCATAGTGTCAACGTCATCCGAGATACTCCGTATGGCTTGGCTCGTGTATTGAAAAGCCATGTTTGTTTTCAACCAATGACTATGTTTGGGTCATATAATACAAGGTTACTTGCCCTTCTTCTTATATTTACAAACAAGTTTCCCCCAACGAAAACACCAGTGGCATATTTTACACATTAAAGCTGGGTGGAAAGCAATAAGGATGAAAAAGTAAAGTAAAGAGGGCACCAAGTCCAAAAAGACAAAGAAGACTAACATTACTGTATTTTAACAATGGTAATTCAAGTACGATCGAAATAAGGGGCTTATGTATGTGACCACATCAACATCCTTTCTATATGTGCTAAATAGCCTGCAAGGAAGGAAACTGGAAAATAATTTGATTTGACTTCCACCTAGTATAAGCATATTGTCTTTCTGGCAGATATTTCACAAAAGGCTTTGACTTCAAAAGAAAATAAGCAATGTTATTATGGAACAAGCTTTTCAAAATGCCCCGTCATTAGGAATTACTACCATGCTGTTGACAGTATTTCTTCCAAGATGACAATACAAAATCCCTTCTTTATGAGAGTATATCGACAGAGTATAGCTTCATCCACCATCTCAATAAGCCAAGTAATGTCTTGTCCGACGGGCCATAGACACCTGAGAATGCTTTTCGTTGTTGCTGTCTCAAAAGAGGTGAAACAGTTTCTTCCTATATATATGTATATATATTAGTTGATAGTGGACTTCTATTAGAGCCAAAGTATTATTAAAGGAACTAAAACATACTCTTCTGTGAATCCCATTCAGATGTTTTCCGAAATCTTTCTGCCGTGCACTAGCATTCTTCGGACGCCATATTTTCTTCCATGATTCAGTCTTCTCTTCAATAAACTATGACATTTATGAGTGTAATTCCACTTTTTACCTCATTCACACCAAAAATTATCCATAAAATGAAGAAAGAGGATAGAAAAGTTGCATGATGCATCAAAATAGACGCCAACGCCACATTCATCCTTTACTTCCTTGCTTACATAAATAATATTATGATGCTCATATTTCTTTTATCTCTAGAATTACCGTGTGCTTTCACTTGAAATGTTTTTCTTTTAAGGAAGTCATTCACTACAGTTGTAACAACTTTTTGGCAGTAACACGATAGTAAATACATAGAATAATATTGGTAACTCATCAGATACAATATGAAATACAATATATATGAGAAATGGAAGGAGAACATAAGATACCAAAAAGCACGAACCCTTCTCTAAAGACAGAAAAAAAGAGGAAAATAAATTCCGAATTTTCATGAACTGATTAAATAAGAGAGAGAGAGGGAGAAAAGCCGACACGAGAGTCGTAAACATGGTTTTACTATGTTGCACCAAAACTAAAATATTTGCACACGCATCGTTTTACCACACGATTCATTCCATTACCTCTCCATTTTTCACAACTTGTGCATAAAGTGCATATAAAATGGTAGTGAAGGATATAGAACGCATATGTGCCGTTTTATGTCTTGCCTTGTCGATGATGATGATGGTAGTTAAGTAGTCCTATTCAAAGTGTATGTAGTAATATTATTCCTTGAGTTGACAGGAATCTCATTGGGTTCACCGTAGCGTGGTGAATGAATCGGTATATGATGCATTACACATTTCTTATTCTTCCAAGATAAGATCAATGCAACTGCATAGTAAATACATACATTTCCGCCAATTCATCGGGTAAATTCTCCTATGCACTCTAAATACTCATATTATGACTATGACACATATATGTATATCAGCAGCAAGTTTTTTATACACAAAAAAATAGGTTACAATATAAATAAAAATTGAATTAGCTTAACTTCGTTGAGCTTAGGAACGTGAAGGTACATTTATTTTTACTGGTGACTACTAGTATTATGTACTAATCTTGTTTTGAGCACTTAATTCTTATTTGTGCAACTTAAAAAACAATTTCAATTCTTAATCTTCGTACATCGGAAAATAGCTTTTAGACCATGTGTGCACTTTCGTAGTCGTTTAACAATCGCCGTTTTTATGTAGTCACGGCTCAGAACAGAAGAATATAAGTTTTTAGTATGCTCTTAACATAACATTCTTCAAGGACTTTCTTCTGCTTCATGGCATAGAATAATGTATAAAAAAATTTGTTTTTCAATTAACAACCAGCTATAAAAATTTCAGTGATTTGACAGCAGGAGTGTGTGTTATGTAGATGCAGGCTGTGTCAGCCCATCATCAGCAGATTTTCACGTTTTATGTATATCCAGTCATTCATCGTAATGGTACACAAGTACATTTGAAATTTGAATACACATTTGTCAGACACGCTGGATAACACATTCTTAGCGCATATTGAGACCGTGGGTGAAACTTAAATCGATGAGATTATAGTTTTCGTCCTCCAGAAAGCTTTAAAATTAGTCACGTAAGTTATATTTAGAACACCTGTGTTTCAACCATCAAATTTTTGACATGGCCTATGCATCGTTTTTTGCCTCTGTCTATATCCTTCATCCTTTGCAAGTATAGCTAGAAAATTTGTGTCGCTCCATCCTGGGCAAATAAACTTTTTGTCAATAATTGTGATGACGATGATGCGATGACAGAATAATTTTGGGTTTCTGTCCTTTTCCAAGTCAAATAAGAAGTACATTGCAATTGGCGACCAAAATTTATCTGTACGCACATTCGACAGCGGTGTAGCATTTTCTACGTTGTTTACGACTCTATTGACTTCTTTATCTCTGGGATTAATGGATACATCTATAATTAGAAGCTAGAACAACAAATTGTTTGTTCAAGTATCGTAGGCATAGCCAGAAAGCATCGAATTCGCCATTCATCAATCCATTTTTCACACACGAGTAATGAAAAGCATCCACCATGTAGTCAAGCAATAATTTTTGGACTCTCATAAATGAATGCAATGGCATGGCACAACAACTTATTCAAAACATGGATGTGCAACGTAACGTGTGTGGGTTGAAGTTGAAGCTCAACTAAACCTGTATTAAAAAGTGGTTAGCAATATAATATTGCAGTGTGTACTTATAAACCAATGAATGAAGCACATCAAAAATTATATTACTGTGAAGATGATCCCACTCATAGCTGATATAACCCAATCTAATCTAACATCTTATGCATATCTAAATAATTCCACGTTCAACATTTTTATGATCATGTTGATTGAGGTGCATCTTCTTCCATATTTGGGAAGTAAACTATTCTTGAACATTTCTTACCCTTTTTTAACGTCATCAACACTATATATTCTATTGTATTCCTGTAAAGATTTTAAATTATAGAAATAAAATAACCAGCAGAACTTTTTTTTAATACACATCTTAATTCATAACCACTTACTCACCTGCAGCTGGCCCAATTCCATTACTCGCCTTCTCTTCAACGAGTTTGTCTATATTATGCAGTGCACCAGTAATACGTATAAACTTTAAGATATTGTGTATAAGAGTGTGGGTTAGGGAGGCGTTTTGAATATTTCAACTTAATCGAAACGAAAGTGAGCGACATATTTCATATTTGACAGTATAGCGCATAGCGTTTAGTGTTGGAAGTAGTGCTCCGCTCAATTCTGCCGACTTCGTATATAGTTTTGTGGTTTGGTTAGTGCGACCCACTTAATTTGGTTTGTGTGGAGCCCTTACATATTACAGCACCACCGTTACTCTTAGAACATAAGTGGAGTGAGTGACACTATTTCAAAAACTACATCTCTCTCTCTATTACTGAAAATATCATTACAGTCTTTACAATTTCTACCGTCATGAATAATAGATTCCTTCTGAACTTTAGAGTACTTTCTTGTTTCATTTTCTTGGCAATCCAGGAAATTCACACGTCTTTACGTGCAAAAGTCGGAATTTCCAAGTATTCCTTAAGTGATATTTGATTCTTATTCAGTTGTTTCGTTGATCCATGGCATTCTTCATTTGCCCACAATACCAGAACGCGACACATGCACTCAATTTGGTGAAAATTTTATTTTGAATTCGCATTAAGGATTATCTACATAGCTCTACTTTGGTATTCTGAATAATTCATGCTCCTATGTATATTTGCAATGAGCAACCAAAAAAGCACATGATAGAATGCATATATGGAAAGAGCTGCTGGTCAGATTCTGGAAAAAAATTATCAACTAAAAAGTAGTGTAGCCTATATGCTATGATGTAGGAGAGTCGAAAGTTACGTTTTTGGGGCACGTTTATATTTGCAACATGATGTATACTGAGATAGAGTGCTTCCTGAGGAAAGTCGTAAGTGAAACTTTGAAATTAATTCTGTCATGTCCTTTCCGATGCTGTACGTGATGCCTTAAAAGAATCATATTGTTAGAAGCAACAACCTTCATCACGTTTTCTTTGTTTTTTTTTATGTGAGCACTACTATATTCTATGTATGTCAGTGAAAATGCTTTCAAACTTTGGTCTTGATGTCTGATAGGTACTGATTAGTGACGGTATGTCCGAATGAGCAAGGACGGTATGAAATGTGAAATCCAACAATCCAGTCACCTGTCGACTCGGATGAAATAGTGTATTCATTATAAATTATCTTTTATCCGCTAAAACCGAAGCTGTATTCAATAATTTACTGATATTTGAAAAGAGTTAGCTAAATATCCTCCTAACAAGTTGACATTGAATTCCGCTTTCGGCTAAACATGAAGATAACAGTGTTTAACATGCATCCCAGTAGATAAAAATGTTAATCCTCATTTTATATCGGAAGTAGGACAGAAAATGTTTTGAAAAGATGGGGGCTGCCACATTTGACGCAAGCTAATTTAAGTTCTAAATTGAATTTTGAGCTGAGCGACAGAGAAAGACTAATCTGGTTCATGTGTATTTTTCGCACTTACTGAGTCGTTATTTTCTCAGCCACCTGTGGCGAGTAACCCCACTTTTTGGGAGTGTGGATGACATGGCATAGTTAGACTAGGAATCTATAAGCTTACCTATGTACTTTTTCCTGGAGGAAAAATATTTTGGCATACATATAAGGTAAAACGACAAGCCATAAAGTTATTCATATTCCATGGTATTTAGTTCATTAATAATGATGATAAATGATCTGAACAATTTCTATCAATTTTGTCTCGTGTCATATTCAATATTTGTGCTGCCCATGTGTCAATAATTTTAGCAACTATTAAAATATATATAGTTTGACTACAGCCATATTATGCTGGTGTCTTTGCTAGCTTCCCTTCGTATCCATACAGTCAGGTTAAAATTACAATGCCTTGGATTCAAAGTTGTGATGAAAAGCTTGATGTAATATATTTCGTATTTATTTATAATTTGAGGGTTACATTTGGAATTACCAAATCTACTAATATTGCAAATGGTCTGGTAAAAGTCCCAGTAAAAATAGAAAGTTGAAAAAGCTTTCAACTCCTCAAAGTGTTATAATCTTTTTTCTTGAGGACTTAGAAAATTGATCCGTTACAACGTTTATCATTGTCTATAACATTAGATTTTGCTATGCATGACTAAAATAAAGCAGTCGTACTTATTAAAGCAGTTCCATTAAAACCCTTTTGTTTGCACGGGAAGGAGTGTCCACAGTCCACAGTCCACAGGTTTCTGTGTGCCTCTTTCATATGGATACTCCTTTCCCAATTATGTGACATCATAATAGAATATTTTATCTAAGTAGTATGAAAACAACTTCGCTGCAACCGGTTTCTAAGTAGAGTTGACTATATGACTTCAGAAGGTCGCGACATTGTATACCCCCACTGTTTCTCAATTATGTTGATACACAGTAGCTAATCATAGCCTACGTGAGTGTTTGCAAATGTGATATAGTTGAACTCAAGAAAGGAGAGCGAGCCACGTACAAAATTTACTGGAGTAAAGTGAGTGTATGATACGTTTTTAAAATGAAAACAAAATAAACAGCTTCTCACTTCTCTCTACATCAAGATAAAATCACATATATACGCAGTTTTTAATACTTTTCACAACTTTACGATATTATGCATTCTATAACGAGATGAAAAAAACACTCGTGTAAAATAAAAAAATGTATGTGTGAAAGTATATATATCACATACATATTTTAAGAGCAAACGTCGCATTCTGCCCCACTAACTATGCGATGGTGGTTAGTACTTTCAACTTTCCTTGTAAGCCTGTAACTCTAGAATATTATAATGGTATTTGACAACTCTGTTGGAGATCTAGTCACTCGACTTGTTTACAAGAAGTTTCGAAGGTTATTTTCTTGTTTGACGTTAAGAGATTTACTAACTGAAACTTATGAAATGTCGGAACGACAAAAGTATCTTGTGTCCTTATTTTTCCTAATAAAGTATTATGAAGTGTCATTTTTTCAGTAGAATTTTAATATCAATCCAAATTGCAATATTTTGCAATGAAGAAAGTTGACTCTTCTGGGTTTATACTGAAGATACGCAGCATAACTAAAGTATTCATTACTGCCTGCTTACAGGAAAGTGTAGTAGCAATGTTCAGTAGCCAAGAGAAGATACGTTCAACATTTGGTACAATTTCTAGGCAAAAGGTATTAAGCTACAAAAGCGGTCGAATTTTTAATAACAGTATTTCGATTTAGTAAGACTTTCGCTCTCGAATTTTCCTTTTGTAAATGCCAGTGGCATAAGTGTATCCAGTTTTTAATGGAAAATAAGCCTCATTCAAACTACGATATGTTGAATATTGCTTTGCTGGTGGAGGCTAATCTTCAGCTCTCCTCGTTTTTCGATACATTATCCATTATGAAATTACCCTCCCAAAGGAAATATGATAGGATAGAAGAATGAAATAAGAAACAGATGAATTTCAGCTATTACATATATAGTCAAGTCAGACCAGTGTATTTTCTGAAATCCCGTTGTCTTATAGTTGTGTCATCAAGTTCTACTATTATTTTGAAAAATGCAGATGAAACAGTTGATGAAGCATTGAACAAAATAAAGAGCAGTGTAGGTTTAGAAACTATATGCAAGGCTGTTCCTTTCAATTTTATGGTCCATGTAGTATGCTTTCTACCACATTAAAATAATGTAATTTGAGCGCAAGAACAGTACACGAAAATGAATTCGGTAATCCAAAAAATAAACCCATTTCTGTTGACCTCTTTGAATGGCTTGGCTTGATACTAGAATTACGGGTATGACTGAACCAGATTAGGGTAGATGTTGCCAGCCCTTTACTGTGCTTAGGATTCTGAGTCGAAATAAAAGCATATAGACAGGCGTATATGGCAAAAGTACTTATATATATGTTCATGATTGTTCATATGAAATGAAGGAAAGCGCCCAGAGTTTGTTACATATTTTCTTGGTTTTCATTGCACATTTGTTGATTATTTCTTTCTCCAAGCAAATGTTACGTAACCTTTGAATTAGCTTTTGCTTGCTTTTTGTACGGAAAAGTTTTTCATAAGACGACAGTCATATTTACACTAGTTTTATGAACAATGTAATACACGCTACATGTAGTGTACTTTAAAGTGCCTAACTTCCTGGTAATTAAACACATCTGATTGTTTGGAGGCTAAATAATTTAAACTATTCAGTTAAGACGAAGTAGCTACATACATACATACATTTTAATTTTATAAGAGGTGCATCGAGAAGCGTGTTATTTATGCATTTATTAGTAGACGGAACTAGCAGATGATTTCAGCTCTTGACTGCTCTCTGACCTTCACTGATTTATGTGTTCTTTGAGAAGAGGGCGACAAGTCCGGCCAAACTTTTGTTCTATATTAATAATTTGTTTTTGCTCCTGACCAGCAACTGCCATTACTGGAGTTTTTACGTGCTAGTGTTACTCAAACTAGACAGACGTACTCAGAGATATATAATATGAATTTATATCTCGTATATAGTTGCGTTAAACCGTATGACCATATTAATTCATCTAGCGTATCAGTCATGATAGTATTTCGCTATTTCTGTGTGTAAACTATATGTTACATTTTATTGAAATAGTTCATTTGCTAGCATGTGTGACACAAATAAAAATCTTGAGAGTTCACAAATTCTTAGCCAACTAGACAATCCTTTCCCATTGCATGAAATAGTAGTTCATTTACTCCAATTCCAATTGCTGGACTCTTAAATGGAAGCCTAAATTCCAAATGGATTTTAATACCCCATTCAGAGAAGTCTGTCTCTGATCTGAGCTGTTTAAAAAGTAGCTAATTACGACGCAGCTGGCTTCTGGCTTTTCCATCCATTAATTGAAACTAGCATTTCTAACTGGAATGCTAGTTTTCTTCTATATAGACTATATTTTACTTAAAATGTAGATTTGAAGATTGGAGAATGTATAGCATAACCATTTAATATGTATCTCACCAGCTTATGGAATCATTATCGTACCAATTTACTACTTTAGAGAAAGCCAAACTTTGATTGCCTGGAGCAAGATCAGAAGGTATGAAGTTTTGCATCACAAAGTTTGGAAAATGCAACTAAATAACTTCTTCTCTTCAAATGATTTTGTTTTGTACAAATCTGCAAATTAATACAAGAATCAGCACGAAAAAATAATTTGATTCCTATATTTGAACTCATATCATTAACTCATAATTGGGCTAAATCGTGATTTGATTGATCGTAAATGATCGTAAACAAGAATTACGCTGCAGCAGTTAAGTTACCTTTAAACCGTTACATGATCAGACATTGATGTCACAAAAAACTCATGACAATTATCAAGGTCATTGCTGTAAATATGCATAATGCACCTACTGCAACAAAATATTTACTACTGCAAGGTAGGATATAATGCTTTTTATGTGTCAATTAATTCAATCAACATCTGCCATTTACATTATCCTCTTACTTTATAAATTCCTTGATCTCCCTCAAGTCAGTAATTTCTGGTAACTGTATTTAATTTAGGTTATTTATTCAATACATTGCCAACTTTTTCATCAAAGTCATTGTCAATAATGATTGTTTTGTCTCGTCCAGATGTACTATGAGTACAAGTCAGCAGTGAAACATCTCATATTAAACATTAATAGAAATAAATCATTATATAATAAATTAATAATAAGTTATTTTTGCTTTAGAGTACGAATAGTCTTCTCACATTTGCCCCTACTTTAAACTCATTTGGTCTACGTAGGAATCAGCCGTTGTTTACAGATTAACGGTTAGTCTAAAATTTAAAAAAATCTTTGGATACACATTTAATGTACCGCACCGAGTTCATATAAGCTACTCTACGCCTTCAGTCCCATATTACTTTTCACTTTTCAATCTTTTCAACCGGTATAAATAAATTTGAAATACTTCCGTAGTTCTCCTGAAGTTCTTATAAACACAATGATATGGCTTGTGGTAAGCTGGAGTAAAGACGGGGAAGTATTATCTCTACTATAAGCAATGTTTTTCCCTTAATTGACAATTAAGTGGATTATGCCTGAAGCCATGTGCAACAGCGCTTGTTGTATCAGACTTTGTGTTTTTTGCTAAGCACAACTTCATATGTTTGCGTTCGTGGTGAGAATATTTTGTGTACATTGCCTTCTAATTATTTTTTGTGTTGGTTGCTTCTTCATAGGAAAACTGGAACAACTGGTAACTGGATTTTTATGATCGATGAAGCATTTCTTGAATTGAGTGAATTCTGGCAGCGCCTCGCAATTGATTTCTGTTGAAGTCAGCATCCGCAGCTATTTTGTCAGATATTACATCGTCTCAGGATGACCTATGAGCCTCGTGGATTTACAACTCCTTCAAATCAGATGAATCAACAGGATTATACACCATCGTATGAAGAGAAAATTGCACGGCTAAATGAGACGATCGACGCTAAACGTAAAGAATGTCAGGAGCTCCTGACTCGGGAAATACCGGTGGAAGGTAGAGAAACCCCAATATGTACTATATAAGCCTTTTACGTTGAATTAGTAGTACTATAACTTGCTCCATAACCTGCTACATTATGTCTATGATCATTATTCTTCTCCGGTGGTTGTTAGTTTTTTTTGTAATCTGATATTTATCACAGACATGTCTCAATAGTTTCATATAAAGACGGTTTTAATAATTGTACGTATCGACTTAATTATACAGAAATTGAAGAATGCAAGAACGTTATAATTAAGATTATTAAATAGTCAGTGTTGGTATACACTTATAAACAAACATTTTCATTGCGATACAGGATATTGCAGCGGAGTTTGGGATGGTGTTATTTGCTGGAATCAGGAGAAGGCAGGAAAGCTGGCTGTTACGGCATGTCCAGAGTACATAGCCGGATTTCATGTGCAGGTATGTGCTAATATTTATTTGTTACTTGCCTACTCCTGTTCAAGGAAACATATATATATAACATCTTTGCTTGAAATGGGATATTACGGAAGACAACCAACCACATTTTATGAGTTTAACCTACCTAACAATATAATTGCATGTAACAATTATAAAAAATCATTACATGATAGATAGGATAAAAAAACCCTGTTTTGGTAACCTGATAACGGACTGATTTTGTGCCAGCTTGCTAACTGTCTGATTTGGGAAAAAGTAGGTAGTAGAGTAGTGTCCAATCAAACATCCACCAACCACTTAGCAAACCGTGAGGCTTCCGTTCGATCCTTTTCATCTACGAGGAAAAATTTATTGTTACAAGTTTTGTGTGCAAGGGAACAGAAGAGGAGAGAAATAGAGGAAAGCTTGTTGGTCGGTCGGATTCTCATCAAAGTAATGGCTTCATTGTAGTTACCGATCTTGATCGTATCTACCCAAACCAATGCTGTGGCGGCGGCACATGGTACCGCAAACATTTAGAGCATAACAGCTATCTGACAGTTGAGACAAGCTGTAGAAAGATGCGGAACACGATTTTTCTCTGCCAAGATAGGAAAAGGCGATGAGCATAAAACATTTTTCCATGATGAAATTTCAGCTCGGATGCTGATGAAGCACCTATTCCACACGACCCTGAGAGATCCCAAAAAAGATAAATGTTGAATGGCAGTGTGCTACTCATGTATGTTTGTAAATATGTTGCATAATGTATGATCATTTCTAGTTTCTTTATTCCTAGTAATCGAATCAGATTCCAGATGCAACATTATTCTATTCTGCTACCGTAAATAAATATTGCATATGCGCACAAATGACCGATAAGTAAACAAATCGATTCATTATAATATGTTTGGAACCCGACGTTACCACCATTGTATAATAAGATAGGAATACCTGGCATCATCGGGTAGTGTAGTACTGTGATTCTTGCTTGCGGTCGATCTTTAATTCTAACATGACAACATGAGTCCAATTTCAAACTGCAAATTGATGTATTGAGGCATTTTCATTCTTAAAAGTTTTTCATTTTGTTTAGTAGTGGGAAATTGTGGAAAGCACTTTCCCTTGTGTGTAATAACCTGTTTAACCTTCCAAACGAACAGCGGTCCCAATTCGTAGCTCAGATTTTACACACTACCTATGTCATCCACATTACATTCAATGAGAATATTGAGAATACACGTATATGTATATATATACGTACACTCTTATGTATTCTGATAGCATCATCTTACATGCATGTTTAATGAAACAAAGTAATCCAACTGCTCATTTGTGAACATTTCATCGGTTTAGGTCAATCACTAAAGTAGTGTCGGAGCTGGAGGCTGTTGTTGCACGAACATATGTGCCGAAAAAGGACTTTCAGCAAAATATATGCTGAAGCTTATTCATTAAGGTCAATGACATATGTATTTGAAGCCATGTATGCCACAAGTGCTAATACGTAGACACTATTTTTCCTCCATTTTAATTCAGGGAGGATTCCTTCATTGTACATTCATTGTAGTATTTCAATCTTAAAAAGCTCAAACAAAGTGAAAGCAGTTGCACTAACGAATAAGAATAAAATCTTTGTATGTATTATAGATAGCTACAAAATGACACTTCAATCATTTCTTCTTTTACATATTAAATATACATTTTTATTACAGCAGCTTGTAGTTGTAGCTCTATGTATTATACAGTAAGTATATATGCAATTTTATATGAAAATGGCTTATAATTTACAATTCGGATGGGTTTGCTCCCATTGTTTGTAATCCGCTTACTCAAAGCCAGCAAAAATAAGTCTTGCTATATAAGTTGGAGAAGAACTTTCTTTTGAGGTTGATATTGTTGGCACAATGACAGTAGTTCCCAACGTAATGCCAGTACAACAGTCAGTATCAGGATGTGTTAAGTTGCTCACATCGGACGTTGATTTAATGCTTCCTAGTTGAATTGTTCCATAGATCCGAATTCAAATATGTCGGTTTTCATATCTTGTGTGTTCAGTAAATTCAAGTTCGTGACATATTCCGTTTTGAAGCAAACTATTTTATTTTTGTTGAGTATTGCTTGTGTTTCATGTTAAAAACAGAGTAAAAATAGTTTACTCCAAAAAAAGGTTTAGTTTAACAAGCCATTTTTGCATTGTTATTTTTTGTACTTACGATTAGTTTGTGCGCATTGTCGTTGTGCACATAAAGATTAAAAACCACCGAAAGAACACACTTCTTGTCTTGGTATCTTGGTTTGTGTAGTTGAAAGTATTATTATAATGAACCAGCATGTGTTACCTGACAAATGCGCCTTGTTGTTTGGTAGCAGTACCTATATGCCCAAACATAATAAAAACATGAGGGATAAATATTAAGCATATAGGAGGCATATAGTATCAAGCATCATTAAAAACAGAAAAATTATTCAAGAAGAAGATGGTGAAAGATATAATGAGCTCGAGTAACATTTATTTATCATTGGCTCACCAAATAGATAACTTTCTCGACCATATTAGTATTTCCTTACACTTACTAATCATTTTTGTACTGGAGAAAGTATATTTTTAACATTTTCTACGAAGCTATATTTGGCATACCTACGAGCTTCAAGACAAAGCCATCTCAGAATGCGCACTAAATTATGCGTTTACGCAGTGGGAGAGAATATTATGCATGTAATTTTTACATGATGATGGATGTTAGAGGGGCTCCAAATACATAAGTGGATTATTTCGGAGAAAAGAAGGTACATACATACGATCATCTTTCATTTTATCTCATTATCTCTTGGCTAACAATATGAAAGCACATTAGACTAATGTCTTCATCTTCTCCATTCATTAAAATATTTCTTAACAAACTAGAGATCTAATTACATCCGTAACTGTTATAAGCTACAGAATAATGTATTTATTTACCTAAAAGCCTGTAATAAGGATTGAATCGTTGCAGTCTTGGCTTAGCAAAACGCTTTTCTCAGCAGCCTTGACAAGAATATCAATTTTGTTTTTCGTCTAAAATAAGCACAGTATATCTTGTAAACATATGATGTTTCTTTACTAAGTACATGATGACTCTGTCTTTTTCCCCAATATCACACGACATCATTCATCCCATTCACTTCCATTATCTTTGTCCCCCAAAACTGGGTAAATCGATGAAGATGATACATTCAAAGGAACAAAAAATCTGTTTTGATTGCTTGCAAAATAAGTATAAGCTGCTTTTTACCTTTTCCTTTCAACCCACGACTTCCATCTTGCGTATTATTATTATTAGTGTAAGAAGTTTGCAACTATCAGTTAAGTAGATTTGTTTTCGAGAGTTAGATAATTCCACTTACGACTTAAAAAAGACGTGTTACGGTTTGCATTCATCGTGCAGTTATTTTCCTAACAAATTAAAATGTCTCATCCCATATAGGAACCACACAGGTTGGTACCATTTTCCAGTTTGTCATTCCAGTCCAGGGAACTATGCCCACATTAACAATTCTCAAAAAATACTTCCTTCAGACAAAGTTTAGGCAAAAGTTTCTCTGTTAGAAAAAGAAAACTTCATTATAATTGCAAGGCAGCTCTATATATATATATATATATGTATACCAACACCAACCTACCATTGTCAATTTCGTACCATTATTCCATATCTCCTAGTACTGTAATTTGTGACTATGTGGAATGAATGACTTAATGAACACAGAGCTAAAGTGAAGATAGCAACTGTTCACGAAATGTGCAAAGGGGACAAAAGAAGAGACTTTACATAACAGCAAAGAAAGAAACTAACTTTGCAGGTATTGTGATGCTCCTGTTCTTAATTTCAGGCTATCTTTATTCACACTTCTTACTATTTGAATACTTCTAAGACTAGGGAAGAACAGGAAGCTACAAAAAAAATTAGCACAGCTTCGAAAGATTGTTCTTTTTAAATGAACAACTTTTGTGTGTATTTTGCATATTCTTTGCTTTGGAAGGAAAGGGATGTTTGTTCCTCCTTTACTTGCGAGTTAGCTTCTGTCAAGAGACTTTTGTTGTGAACTACTGTAGAGAAGAGAATTGAATCTTGTTACAATGGGCTGAGTGAATGAATTGTCAATGTTTCGTGATTTGAAAAGCGTGAAATATATGTTGTGTGCGTGTATCAGAGTGAGAAACTTTTATTACAGGTTTCAAAATATAGTGCAGCTGCCCAATTGCTTTTGCAATCATGGAGTCACTTGTTTTATAGTGAGAATTTATGGTCCAATTAATCTAGGATTGGTTAGAGTTACTGATTCGTGAGAAGAATTTACTCGTATGTGCTTACATGTTCTAACAGCTATCAAACAGAGAAGAGCTCTGATACTCACGGTGAAAATGGCCAATTAAATTCTCACAAGACAAGAGCTTTTGTCAGACAGCTAGAGATGGCAAGCATTCCATAATAAAACTTTATAGCATGCTCTTTCAAGTGTCGAAGAATGAATGTACACATCTGCTCAATAATAATCTGTAATTGAAGTACATGTACTATGTGATAGATTCAGCTTCTAATATTATCTTCAAGCAGATATATTATTCGCATTATTCCTTTGGTTGCATAGAATTCGTTTGAATTAAATTCTATAAGCATAATCCAATGTGCTTGAAATCAATGTTTTTATGTTAAAACTTATATTAAAAAAATAAAGATTTTGAATACTGGTTGCAGCAAAAAAATAACATAATTTAGCACTATAGCATATAATAAAATTCATCTAAGATTGTATATCACCCTTTATTATTTATGAAAAGGATTTTGAAAATGAATCGTATGTATTCATTACAGGGCTCCTAGAGGACACTTTAACTTTTAAAATTTTCACATTTTTATTTTCTTTCACCTTCCACTACTCTTCATTTCAAGTGAAATAGGTTTACCACAACGTGGCAATTTCTTTCCCCTTTCTTCTATCTCTTTTGCTTTCATTAAAAAGATTGAATTCTGCGTATGCTCTGGCTCTCATCCCTCACCAAATTCTCCACACAGTGTAGTGAATTTTTAGTGGTGGAGTGAAAGGGAAGGGAAAAGGTATTATGCTCATAAAAACGCTACACTGTTGGTTGCTGGCTCACACGCCAACGTTTATGAGTACAACATTCTAGAGGGGAAAGTAGTAGCTACATATAATCTCACTGTGAGATTATGATCATGTTTATGACCTTTTCCAGCTCAGGCATAATATTAGGTAATCCTACAGAGGCTCAGATTCGCGTGAAATCCCTTGAGTTGTTGAGTTGAACATACTCTATGTTGGGCTTGGGAGTAAAATAAGCGAGATGAAGAAGACCTAACTTACGATAACTAATAAGTGTTCCGGCTGTGTATGTATCATATCTGGCATACCACAAAATCTCGAATGTTCCCTGTTCCAGGTATTCATTGAGAATTATTGTAGTATAAAATCCCCCAATTATCTCCTTTTTCCTCCAACATATTCACAACAGAATGTAGCATCTCCCTGTAATGTATGATATGATGCTGCTACTCCCACCTTAGACAAATTGAAGCTTATCTATACTACCGTGACTCAAATACTGTAATTAATCTATTGGATACACTCTATAGCATCCAACAAATATTATACGTGTGGACTGAATATGATTGATAACATTTTCCGATTGTCAACTGAATGAAAGCATATAATGACAAATATAAAATTACCATTTTCGCTAGATGAACTGTACATAATATTTTGTGTTGTCCTAAATTCGATCCTTCAATTTGTTTTCAGCATAGTGCAACGAAGTTTTGCACTCAAGATGGAACCTGGTTTGTAAATCCTCTCACAAATGCTCCTTGGACGAATTATTCACAATGCACAAATCATGGAAAATCCATAGTTGTTCCGGATAAATTGATAGCGGTAAGAAAGCTCATTTTTCTTTAGTCATATTAATAAGTATATGGTAATAAAATAATAATGCGTTTCAGGCATATTAGTACAGAAAATTATAATGCTAGCATGAATGAATGAGTGATTAAGTTAAAACTCAGGCGTTGTAAGGCTTTTATTTTCAGTTTTAAAAGTGAATGTCAAACGTCTATAAGAAAAAAAACGAGTTAGAGTTTAGAGAATACGGGATAACCATGTGTTGAAAAACCACTGGATTTCGCTCTACTTGACGATTCCCGAATTCACACAAATTTGTTTAGAGTTCTTGATTAGAGAGAATTGCTGTTTACTATAGATTTATGCTTCGTTGTGTACACAGCACAGACGTGTATAGAATTGAGTAAAGTATGAAAGTGAAACCTTCAATTGAGGCTTCAAAATGTCATTGAGATGAGATAGTGATCTTGTTAGGGAAAGATCGATGGTTTACAACTGTAGGAATTTGTGAATTGCAAAACTTATCCAATCGTATTAATTTGAAAGTGCACTGAACACACATAAATGTTTGAATCAGTTCAAATAAAGTTACTTTGAGTATGAACTGTTATTTATTTTATTAGCCTGATGTGACTGAGTCTACGATCCTCATTATACATATCAGTTGTTTGATGCAGATGAGCAAACTTGTTTACACATTCATTCACAAAGACTACTTCAATCATTGATTAAACGATAAAAGTTTGCCTAACTCATGAAATCTGCAAATTGCTATGCATCTTCCTAAGCTTTGGAAAACACGCTACCCTTAGAATTTCTGTTGCACAAGTCAAACTTTTTCAAATGCCACTTGAAAAACAGTGCTCATGATATGAAATGAAATCCTTAACGCAATATAATGTGCACTTGTCAGAACTTTCGGGGGATGGGATGTATGCAATTATTATTATTGTTCTATCACACTTCATGCTTTGCTTGAGTTATGAGAGCAAGCATTTTTGTGGATTTAGATTAGGAAAATCTATTATGCAGAGGGAAGAATTTTTGACTAAGCAAATAAACATACATATAGAATGAAACTTAAGTTATCCCTAACAATTTCATACATTTTGAAATAAAGGACATTAAGACAACGAAAGATATCTGCGTGAAAATACAATTGAGAATTCTTACAAATCATGGGCTGGGTTTTTTCCTGATGGTTAGTTTTAGACAAGCATAATTATGTTTTGCATAACAGTAAATCCAAAACATTCTTGGTTTGCATTTACATGTAATGATTTTAAATGTTTTAAAATGTAGATACGAAATTCTGTCACTCAAGCATTAGAATAAAATCATCTTAGACTTTTCCATCAAGTGAGTACCTAAATCTTGGCATGAATGATATTTAGTCAACTGGTCTTTGTTAAATCGTGTTTCAATTTGGAAGCCTTTGGTTTTTCATTAGAGTTTTGCTTTGAACAAATTTGTATGAAATTCAATATCTTCTCTCGATCTACCATAAGGAATGTTTTCTTCTCCAATTTCTCCACAAAGCTGCAAGATTTCGTTAGGGTTTGTTGAGACAATCACATTTAATCAATGAATTTCTTTGTTGCTGGATGGATCACCCGCAGCTCCATTTGCGTAGAAGAAAAGAAAGGAAAAACAGATTTAAAGTATGTATGAAGTTTCTTTTGGTTTAGTTAGTTTGAGCTAAAATATGAGTCTCTTTATGAAAGCTGACAAGGTAAAACATGGACCAAACTGCGGCTTTATCTTTCTAGTGGCAGATTTTGGACGTGCGACATTCTCCAAAATGCATTGCTTACTTTGCAGCTTTCCCCAACACAGAGTCAACTCCAAATGTAAAGTTTTTCCCTTCAACATAACTCATATTTATAGATACTTATACAAAATTCAACATCCTTAGCTAGACTTATGAAATATAAATCTAAAGTAGCAGCTGGATTCAACAAACCAAGTAATCATCTCCCATACCTAATGTATTTTTTCAGAAAAAATGTACTGTAAAAATCCCACACTTCCTGACTATAATGCTTCTGTAGGCCAACAGCAGTCTAACTCGATCTATCTGTCACCGTTATATGCATGTAAGTCGTGTCGTGTGCTTCCATGAGTCCTCACTTTTTCCTTCAGTGAGTTTTAGCTACTTATGTGAGAAAGTACGGACAAAAGAACCAAATTTCAAAAAAAAAAAATCAAAAGAAAATATAAATATATGGCAGCCGCAAAGGTGTACATCAAATGTGTTTATTATTTATGGGAATAGCTCACCATTCCTCAAAAAATATAAACCCATTTCCTTTTTACACTGCTTTGTGATTTAGTTCCAAACTTTCTTTTCCTGACTTTCATCCGTTTCATCTGATAAAAATGAGTGTATGAGTCATGTATGAGTTAAAAGGGTAAAGAAATATACTTGTCGGACGATCATATTGCAGGAAACGATGTTATGGACGGATGGCTGCGCTAGACTTGTAGAATACTTATGGTCAATGAAAATATATATGTGTGTGGGCTGCTTGTATACTTTCTCAATTTCCGATTGCTCCTTGTTGCCCACATTGCTCCGTCTATCATTTCACATTTGGAAGGAGTGGAGAAAGAAAGGATTTTATCAAGCGTCTCGATATGGTTGAATTTACGCTAATTTAGCTTTCATTCCTTGTGATGATAACTATGTTCTTAGTGTGGTCCTTGAAGTGAGTGAATGATGAATGCTTGTCTACCTTATGATGTCGCCCCCTTAAACGAAAGTACAAAAAGTTCAGGGTGTAATATACAAGGTGCGACTGCATAGAAATACTCTCATCTACAAGAAAATACTTCTATGAAAACTCTGATATAGCATCAGTTATTCGGTACAAGTGTGTGGTGAAAGTACTCTAATAAATTGTATTTCACCATAAGAAAAGAATTCTTCGGGCATACTGACATTTCAAATCCTTTCCAGCCTTTCCTTTTCCACCGTCACCACAACATTACAAAGTACTTGCCTTGCCCATTCTTCAGAACCACACATTGTTCACCTTCAACCGTTCAATTTTTTGGAGACGACAAACTTCTATTTTACTCTTTCTTGGGAATATTGCCTATTGTAAGCTACTCTATGGTATAGCTTTCACCACAGTAGTAGTATACCTTTTCCATCAAAGCTCTTCTGCTCTTTTCCCCACATTTTCTGGGTTTGATTTGGTGGAAATAGAATCAGATGAAGAAGAGCTTGAAAATCACTTGCCTTTCTTTTTTGTCATGTTATTTCCTATATCCCACTTGTTACGCAAGTAGATTGTTTGATACGTGCCCTGTGCACATAATGTAATATTATGGACACACAGCAACATCAACGTATCTCTCTTCCCCCCATTTCAATAATGTCTCTTTGTTCGCTACCAAGATTAACCTTTGTATTGGACAAGAATATATATTCTTTACTTTCACTCAATTATTTGCCTCAATAAACAGAGAAAAAGAAGCAATCTCGCGATTTATATAGCACAGCTCAGCAAGTAACTTTGTATTCGGAAAAAAACTTTTTAACTTTAATAGCAAGATCAGCAAAATGAAATCAATCGTATCAAATTAGTGATTGATCCCTCACCTATCAAGTATCATACGTATTATTATTCTGAAAACTTGAGACTGTTCCACTTAACAATGTATGGGAACCTAAATAAACTGCTCGTGCTGTACTAGTACTGCGATTACAGCAGTTTGATAATTTGAAAGCTTATTGAACGATGACTATAAGAAGCACTCCTAAAAATTTAGAACATAGAGGAATTAAAGTTGATTACTATTTGAAGTGGGCCAATTAAAATTTTGCTTAGAATGTATCTTTTTTTGTGTCGTAATTGTTTTATGAGACACTTTTGTTACGTATGAAACGATTGGTTTACAAATATTATTTTCTTTTCAGGACTGGGTACCGGTAATCAAAAGAATCTCGCAAGTTGGATACTCAGTATCATTCATCACTCTTGTGATTGCTCTTTTCATCCTCATATCAATTAAGTAAGTATTATAGACATTATCGTAGATATAAGTTTAACTCGATTTACCTTCCCAAATTCTTAGATAATAAATATAGCAACATATATTATTATATATGCTTCACATTCATCGTCAGCACATATTGTATCTAATGAAAGCACCGCACCTCACCTTACGAATTTTTTTATAAAAAAAATCTACGGTTTATATATGTTTGGTTGATTTCTTTTACAGAAAGTTAAGGTGCCCAAGGAACACACTTCACATGCATCTATTCGTCTCTTTTATATGTCGTGCTTTTATGGCTCTTCTCAAGGATTCTCTATTCATCGAGGGGGTTGGACTTTCTCAGTCTGTCGTTGATGGGATGATTTTGAATGAAATCTCGGTAATTATATTATACAAGTCATCATTATTTTGTCATCATCTGCTTGGATGGCTCTCCAAAGGGTGAAAAGAGCCATTTTGAGAAAAAACTACCTACTCCAATTCAGTCAAAAAAATATTTTGTTACTGACAACTTATAATACTACGCTTCAAAATTCTCAATTCACAGTGATTCGTGTTTCCCCAAAAGATCACGAACAAGCTTAATTCGTTTTTTATGTTAAGCATATCCGGAAAATAATTTTTCAAAAAATGGAGGTAGCAAAAATTATAATTCATGCAGGATACTACGTGAGGCTACAAAATTTAGTGAGTAATATCATGAATTTAAGGAAAGAATTTAATCTCATATACTTCCAAGATTTTCTTCTGATCAGGAAGAATATCGCTTGAATGGATCAATACAAGCCTAAAAGTCTGGAAAAACCATTGGCACATAAATTATATTATTCGAGAAAGGAAATGTTGCCACAAAGAGGAACCAAAAGCTTTTCCTTTTAGCTCTCAATGTGCTTTACACTATAACTCTACGGGTAGCTTTCACCTTCTGTATTAATTCCACATCAAGTTTAGTCAAAACTTATTGTATAAAAGATACTAAACAATTTATGCCACTATGAAACAAACTTAATTGAGTTAACAAGAATCATTTTTGTTGCAATTATAAAAAATTTCATGGTATTTTATGTTATGTAAAAGAAAAAAGTGAAGCCCAAATTTTTAGCTCTTGAAGAATTTCTGAAGTTTATTTCTTTAAAGGTTACATAAATAATTTGGAGGAACAGTCCCAACGTTAGACATGCACACATATTATTTAAATTATTCATTCTGTATGTCAAACATCAATGCACGGACGATGGTTGAGCATGTTGGCTTTCATAGAGCAATACTAGTTGTATTCCTTCAGAGGTTTGTAAAAAAAATTATGTGTAAGGGAAGGAAGCAAAAGATAGAGTTGTGAGAGTCTACGAGCAAGTAATTTAAAAGATGCATATCGTAGACACGGTAATTTCTTTTTCTCACTTGATATGTTAATATATGCAGACTTGGGAGTGCAAATTGGTAACGAGTCTGTGGCAGTATTTTCTCGTGGCGAACTATACCTGGATTTTAATGGAGGGCTTGTATCTTCACAATCTGATTTTTCTGGCCCCATTCTCTGACTCATCTGCTATCACAGCGTACGTGCTCCTCGGGTGGGGTAAGTTCACACAATACACTTGATCTATATGTAATGTGCTCAAGAATGTGTATGGAAATGAAGTGCTTAGGGTGTTCTACACTTGCACGATCAAGATTTGCAATTTGTTTCTTGACTTGCATGCACCCCATGTAAATCTTATCTTTTCGTCATTACATTATCGTCAATCTTCATATTACGTTTTATATGTCGTCTACATTCTACCGGAATATGGTGCTTATGAATGCAAAAGTCATGTAGATTATAAATTCTAGTTTCGATTTTGACGAAATGGTTTACAGAATGGAGCTACTTGAATATTCAGAATGCAAATTGAAGGCACGTTTTGCATGGTTTCTAGGTTGTCCAATCCCTTTTGTCGGATCCTGGGTTATTTCACGAGCTCTATTGGATGATTCCCTGTGTTGGACCATTCATCACAACAGTCCGAATCTCTTCCTTATCATCCGCATTCCTATCATTCTTTCGATAGTGGTAAGAAATACTATTTTTTTATTCCTTAGACACACATTCCTATCCACATTCCTTTTACAACGAGATTAGAAAAAAATACCATCTATATATCGTTGGTTTGGATCGATCGAGCAGATTTGCAAAATTAAAAGTAGGGAGGTGACTTTATTACTATGATCCTCGTGTCGATCATGTAAACTTTTTTTTTCAACAAAGTTATTCGATGCTAGAATAAAAAGTTGGATAACAATGTTCAATAGATGCTAAAATTTAGAGGCGTGTGTAGATAAAGTATTTTTAATACTTTGCTCCTTTACTCGTTATACGACTTGGTGAAGGCAATATGTAAATAGTCGTATTGATACTGATTTCACCAGATGTACAACTTTCATATTCAATATATAACAAACTCAATTGGATTATAAATTAGTTTTTGGCACAAATAGAAATAATGTTAAAACTGATAGCTTCTGAAACTAAAAAGGATGACTGAAATGTGTAGAGCGTATTGGGCAAACTATTATCATGATCAACCACTAGCATTTGTATATACGCCAGTTTTATTTAGAAAGATTTCAACCTTAGTACGTTTTCATTTGGGACGTCGATCAATATTTGGTGGTATGCGTGGAGGTAGGCATTACTTGCACAAAGACGATTTAAAGAAACTTTCCACTTCACCCCATACGTTACTTCTCTTCTCATAAACACTCATGAGGTTCAACAAAGAATCACTGATCCGTGAAGAAAGGTATGAAAGCGTGTGAAAGATTTGCTTTTCAAAGCAATGTAACTAGTAGAGGGAATGATTAATGTGTTTGCTTTCACCAAATTTTAAAAATAAAAATTTATCCAGGAAAAGTGGTTGTAAACACTGGAAACGAACGATCTTTCAGGTTGGACATAGTAAAGACCTTGAATTTGAGCAGAGCAACGCATTAACCCGTTGTGGTTGCATATGCTTATTCCCTCCTTCGTGGACCTCCGCTAAACTAATCTTTGAAATTTACAAAGAAACTAAATAGTTCTACAAACGCTAATAAGTGCAAATACTCACCGTGTATGGCATGCCAAGGTAGTGTGTTGCTTTTTCTACACCAAATGATTTTTGTTCGTTATTCTAGTATCCTTTGTTCCCAAAAAAATAAATAAATAAGCTGCCTTTACTACACAGAAACACAGATAGGTTCAAGTTTATTTAACTCAATCCAATCCACACAACTCTACATAAAAAAACATTTGCTTTGTTGGAAAAAGGAGGCAAAGAGCATAATGTGAAATAATGACATGTTTTTCTTTCTTTCCCTTCTTTTTTCAGCTAAACTTCCTATTTTTCTTGAACATTGTTCGAGTGCTTCTTTTGAAGCTGCAGTCAGCCGTATCAATTGAAACACGAAAATACAGGTACAGGTATGTTCAGATTGGGAACTCATGCAGGTTTTTATCCTAAACATGACAAATATATATCTATATACTTTAAAAATGAATTGTGTTTCACTATTTTATGCAAAAAAATATATAAAAAGTATATGTGCAATGTGTATGTATGTTCACGCTCATTTATGCTGCTGGCTCTATATCTAGATATCTTCGCTTTTTGTGTAAGCCAACTTGCTGGCCGTCCTTCTTCTCTATTTCCATTCCTTTTCAGTGGACAGAGCATGGCTACCACATTTGAAACTACTATATAGTTGGTTAGTACACACACCATCAGTTACGAATCCCAGCATCTTCGAAGTTCACATCAATTTGAGTCCTAGTGTAAAAAGAACAATATATGATAACTAATGCCGTGGTTTCGTCAATATAAATGAACATTCCTCATGAACAATATAAATATGAGTAGGTATACAGGTCTATAGATCCTTCAATTTTTAGCTCTTATATATTTCCAGAACACTGCTTATTTCAGATTTATTAAATTGTTCTAGTTCAACTTTCTAAGTATCACCGTGTACATGAAATTATTATAAGAAGCCCAATTTTGAAAGGGGATTTTGTAATCAATGATTTATATAGCTCATTAAACAATGCAATGGATTGCACAGAGTGAGACGGTGGAATACTAATACCACACAATATGCCAGATCATATAGCTTACTTGGGGTTAGAAATGACATTTTTCTCATTTTAACCAGGTCATCCATAAATGAAATATACTTTTAATAAAATTCTCTTTCTCTGCTATTCTATTAGAATGTTAGAACAACACGTGTTAAAAACCTGCATGGGTGTATTTTGTTATAATGCTTAGCAAAGTATAAGTTTATTTTGTAACATATACTATATATACATACAACTTTTGTTCTCGGCACAACAATATGTGCCTGAGAAAGTCCTTCTGTGTGGAAAGCAGAAAGAACTGAAACTATTATTGTTGTAGTATATTATTGGAACTGAATGTTTTATGAATTTTTACCTTGTTCGTATGTGTGCCATTACTGTCTGTATAATACCATCCCTGCAACATGCTTTTGTACAAATCCGAAGATGCTTGAAAGAAGCTCTGTGTTATTGTCTGTATTATCATAGAGTTCTGTGTAAGAAATGAATGGTATCGAGAAGACGTGAAGAATTTATTTTCTCTTGCTTCTTATATAGCGCTCGTATAATGCTGCTTTCCCTGACCTATTGACTTCTTTGTGATTTGTGTAAAGTTGAGTGTGCAGGTGGTGTTTGTCAGTAGATTATACATTTGGGGCACTCATGTCGTTTCGTAATAGTGTGTAATTTGATACGCACGTATGTAATGTGGTGTTTTCAATGTTCCCTTAGAAAATGGGCAAAGTCAACTTTAGTTCTGGTGCCGCTATTTGGGGTTCACTACATGCTATTCATTGGTATGAGCTACTACGTTGGTCGGGACCCGGTTATTGAAGTTACGTGGCTATTTTGCGATCAACTTTTTGCCAGCTTCCAGGTAAGTACTTTTTGGAAAAAGTTTGTGTGTATTATGCCTAGAAAACCGGTAAATACAGAGAGCTCAAAAAAAGTTTTTTGAGCAAAGTTCATTTTCGTGCAAGTCATAAGTTGTTCTTAAAGTGAATCTGTTCATCTTCATGCATATGTACATTCACCCCATTTCGACTTTTAAGCATTCACCTTCTAATTCTCGCTGAAATTTAAAAGCCTTTAGCTGATTACTTTACACAAATTAAAAACACTTTGGGGGTTTGATTGACGGATTAGAATGTTTTAATCAGACCAACATATATAGTACTTACCGGCATAAAGTAGTTAGTGTTTGAAAACAAATATGTTTCCCATCTCAGGGGAATTATCTGTTGCCAAACAGACGCATTTAGTTTCTTGGAAGGCTATAGTAAGTATAGTGTTTTGTAGAAGTAGCTATAAACGACAAGTTACTTAAAAGCTTCTCACTCTCACAACTAGCTACATGTCATATTGCCAGAACCGAATGGCTATAAAAAGCGAACAGAATATTTTTTTAGTCAAGTTGGAAAACAAACTTCAATTCCAGTTTCTCTAAAGTTGGTTCCTAAAAACGATGCTCATGGATGGATGGTTGAAGTGTGTGTAAATAATGTTTAAAAGACAAAAGGATAAAAGTGAAAGTTGAATTTACTAAGCGTGTGGCATGAAACGTATGATCTAGCATACAGTAGTAGATTTAAAACCATTGGAGTATGCAGTCGCAGATGAGAAAAACCAACCTTCCCATGCAGATTTCCCACGGGGCAACCTAAACCCGTGTACGAGCTGAGCAAAGCACACGTCCGAAAGAACATTTTAGCATTAGGGTAAGGTAATGTGCTCGTGTGCTCAGACCTCTGACAGATCTTCTAACGCGATAGTATACACATTATTTTTTTGAGGATCTCTATTTCCTTCGTGTATTTGAGCTGACTTGGTAAAAATGTAAGATTTTTGTTGGAAGCTTGCCTATAATAAATCATATTGTAAATCTTGAATCATTTCCTTTCCCATTTGTACGAATAAGCCATGAGTTTGAAAACGTTATTATGACACATTTACGGTATTTAGTTAGATAATTACGTACTCTGGAAATGTATACGTATACTGTTTTTTTGGCCGACTAAGAACGTATTAGACACGTCT
Organism: Orchesella flavescens; assembly: GCA_964034955.1. Taxonomy (NCBI): domain Eukaryota; kingdom Metazoa; phylum Arthropoda; class Collembola; order Entomobryomorpha; family Orchesellidae; genus Orchesella; species Orchesella flavescens. The sequence goes on along the minus strand of OZ035955.1, from coordinate 16,338,190 downwards.
CATATATTTATTTTTGAAATAACTGTTTCTTTCAGGGATTTTTCGTTGCAGTGCTATACTGTCTTCTAAATGGGGAAGTGAGATGCGAACTTGGGAAGAAATGGAGCACATGGAAATCTGAAACGGACACCAAGAACATTTGGGTTCCTCTCAATCACATTACAACAAGAATGCAACGCAGGTGAGCAGACAAAATTTTCCCACTTTGGAAATAGTTTTCAGAATTTGAACAGACTTAGACAAGCTAAACTTTTATGAGACGTAGTAGCCTTTGGATGTGTATAAAACATCAAGTTTTGTATTATTTTTAGTTGTTTTCTCAGCCCCCTTATTATTTTCACTTGGTTTTCTTCTATACAAATGAAAGGCAATCTTTCATGTTGACACATCCATTTGGAAAACAAAAGTAGTTATATTTTGTTACGTTTTTTTAAACTTCGGGGCTGGCTGATTTGTATTCACGTGCCGACAAAAAAGAAACATGGCATGTGCTGCTTTCAAGTTCGAGCAGATAAATGCATTTTCTTCGTTAACTGGGCTGAACTTGAGTTTCACATATTATACCTATATACTATAGTGCAGAAGCTCAAACAACCAAACACGCATAATAATATAGTATTTGCATTGTACTTCCCAGCAAGTGTAAACAGCTTATTATGTAATATTTTTTCGTAAGGAATTTTTCCTCTTGCCTCTTGTTCATTCACCTAGAAATGTCATTATCTCTGTCACAGAATGCTGATTTTGTGTACACAAATATAGTCTTGCTATTCTTTCACCGTTCTTGCATCTAATTTTGTTCTTGAGGACACTGAACAGAGCAGCATCATCCAGTATCTAGTATTGGTATGACAGGGAGCTGGAGATAAAAATTCTAACAGAGAAATAGAGCATCGTGTCATAATAGTAAACGTAAAGAGAAAAAGGAGAAAGGACGAGGAATATGAAGGTCTCATCTACAAATGCTGACGGTATTTGTACATGTATGTATATGAATAGGTACTGCATTTGACACGATCATATTTTACCCACTCTGCAGCTCAGCATGTTTTTAGTTGTTGAAGGAGACACATTCCATATAACTCTTGATGTTATCATTCAGAGTTTGATCATGGCCCCAACAATATGAATATAAAATATCGCACACCATTTCCCTTCATATTCAGAGTAAAAAGGAGTACTATTATTGTGAATAGGGAATTGAACTACCAGAAGCCCCGAATTGGTGCTGAATCTGTAGGACTTTGTGCCATATGTACTGCACGACTGGGTACGAAAGGATGGATATATAGGAACTGCAATTTTTGTAGCGGCCCGTTTTTCGTATTTTTCATAAATCCAGATGACAAGTAGGAGGAGTAGTGTACAGATTATCACCTTATCAGAAGAAAGTTTACTTTAATGGCAGTGGTTTACTGTCTATAACCAACGTTATAATTTCTTAGAAGTATACCAGCATATGGTCACAAAAGCCAGTTTTAACTTTCTACAAATGATGGGCAACCATATCGAGCGAAATAGCAGTCTGAAGAGTTCATTTAGTGTGGACCAGTTGAGAAAACAATATCATTACTTACAAATGACTTGTCATTGTAGTAGTACAAACACTATTTGAAATGTAAGTCATGAACGAAAGTGAATGTTAGTGATCGAGCTCTCTCTCTACGGAATGGAAGAATAATGTATACCATCAAGTTATATGCAGTGAAGTCTTCACAAATAACAAGTTGCTGTATGACCAATGCCAATAACCAGCATGATTGTGTAGACTTGTCAATAGATAACGGCTTAAATGTCAGCTCTTCTTCTTGTATCTGTCAAATGAATTCTAAATCACATGTAGCAGAAGTTAGATATTATGTGTCCAACCAAATGTACATAGTAAAGTGTTCCCCATTCCATTAGAACCAAGTAGATTTTCATTCATAAATGTATACTTTAAAGAAATGCTGGGGAATAAAAACATGTGTATGCTTTTATCAATGTGTATAAAACTTTCTCTACACTACTACACACAGCTTTTGCAATCCACGACCCTTTTACCCTTATCTATGTATGGAATATTCATGGAATATACAGGTCTTCGTGCGAAGGTTATGCAAACATTTCCTTGTAACTATTTCAAAAGTAAATTCTACGGACGGATACTCACTGCCTCCGAGTTTAATTAAGGCACACAGCAAAGTAATGAATTTAATGGTGCCCTTTTCAAGCTGTATTTGTAGAAATAGTTGGGCCAGTTTTACAAAATTCTGGGCCCGTTATAATTTCAGTATTATACATAGGATCATGTGGCCAAGAAATAAATTACTAGCAAACAAAATATTCAATTAAACGTCAGTTGAGGTATTTTGTATAACTACAGATAATGTGGAGTATTTCTCTTTATTAGGTACTTGTGGCAATGTTATTACATAATTTAGCGGATAAAATAATCATTGCGTTTGCAAAGTATATGGAATGCGTATGTAATGGATACGTGTTCGAAGTTCACTTTAATGTAACATGTACAACTATTTTTTCAGCAAACAACCCCTTTGAAAATACTTTCTCCACGTTCGTAATTTGTAAATACGTAGCATTTAGGGATAAATTTGAATTGGTATGAGCATCACAGAAATCTTCAACTTCCGTTTTGTGCCTTAATGATTAGAGAGTGTGGGCTTTAATGAAATATTTGGCTTATGCGCTTAAAAATGGATAAAAAAAGGCAGAAGAAAACAGCTTTCGGTCCATTAGTATATGTGATTTATTAATGTAATGTGTAAGCAACGTCGAAGAAGTGAAGGGGAGTCATTTAGGCTTATATGATTATTGTAATAAAAATTCTTATAAGTCTCATTTGAGTATCATTCGAATAAACCTTCTGTCTGTGCAATGCTGTGACTACTAAGTCAATCCTTGTGCAAATTGACAATTTGTTTTGTACAAACACTAGCAGCGTTGTGTTGAACTGTCTCGGTTCCATGATCAACCAGAAAACTATGTAGCAAACACAAAAGTTGTTGATGTTCAAATTTGTAACTTGTTTTATAGATCAACCCACGACGATCTATTGACTAATGGATTGAGCGTAACTGGCGCAATGACCGACCCTTCCAATATTGGAAACGGTGGTAAGTACAGAAAGTCTCTGGATGTAAAAATCATTACGGAACCCACTCATCCAGACCAGGAAGTAACTGAAGAACACAACTTGACAAATGCGACTCATGAATTTTGCATTGAAGAAACGATGCCTCCAACTCCACCTACAATAAAAACACTGGGCGAGCGAGCCCAGAAATAAAATTTGGACAAACTTTCCTCCTATACTATAGTTGATCCTGACAAAATCTGGGATCAAAGTTACTTTGCATTAAGTTTTTAAAAGCGTATGCATTCTATGGTTGTTCTTCAGGATCATTAATTCTAATTGTATCAATTATAATAGGGCTAAACGTCGTCCTCTTTTAATTTTTAACAAAGCAAGTTATGTACTTGCTATTACAGGGTTAGTGGAATTCTGGGGTTGTTCTACTAGTTATGAGGTTTTGTATAATTAGTGAGAGGCATATAGATTATTATTTTTCTTTTGAATTTCAGGAATGACTGTTAAACATTTGTGTGCTATGTTTGCGGGCGAGCCCTATCTTACCTGTAATAATTGTTTACAATTTGAAGTTTATGTTGCATTGCGAGAGCATTTAATATCCGGCATATGTTTATCAGTGGATGTGGTTAAAATTGTGTACCTGACGAAGTTATGGTAGAGCTATAAAATATTAAAGTCAGAAATCATATTAATGTAAGATGTTCCGCATGAATTAATGTAAAGTTTGTGTTTTGTGTCAAACTTAAAACAACAAACGGGGGCAGGAAATACAAAGTATACTACTGCTAGAAATGCTTCCTTAAATTAAGATATTCGTTCGTATTCACAGCGTGTGGTTAGGCTAGGATTAAACTGTCATGCTAGTTTACAACTAAGCTTTCCAGGATGTGACAAAGATGACTTTAATATTCGTACTACGATAGATTACATGTGTACCTAGCTAGACTTTACAACTTATTACAAGTAAAGTTTTCTCTTGTACTTCCGAACGAACGCTGGTACGAATCTTAAATATTTTCAGAATTTCCGTAATCCCTAATTCAATTTTAGCATAATAAACTAGCTCCTAAAGCATTTTGTAGAAAATGGATTCGGTATGGTATTAACCTTTGAATAGTAAAAAGTCAAGGTGAAAATCCCTTTAGTAATAAACTAATCTTCTCGAGCTATATGCATACATTGGTATAATTCTTAAGTACTACGATGGAGTCTGCATGATAGACATATAGGCTGTGCCGATGAATGAAGAACAGTGTTGTATTGTAAGTAATTATAAATATATTGCTAATTATGTGAATAGAGAATACAGCACTGTGGTCTTTGAAAGCTGAACTTTACGTATTATGCGATTTTACTTGATATAAATACTGTGTGAGTGAAAAGCTCGATTAAAATGGGGCATTGTGAGAAGTTTTCTATCGAAAGAAAGAAGCAGCTATACAGCTACATCACAAAGGCTAACTAAATCTGTATATATATCACCGATTGATTCGCTGAGTTCTGAGTTCTTTACTCATGTAATATATGTAATATATGTCACAAATTAAAATGTGTCGAGTCGGTGAAAGGACAAGAGTGTATACTAAAATATTTACACCTTGTGGCACAAAACATGTATATAAATTCTTTTAGGAGGTTCCAATATAATCGTAGGTCTTCTGTTAGATTTTTAGCCAATATTATGGAAGAATCAAACTTAGCACCTACCAAGTAATGAAACGGTGGGATGTTTAGATTTTAAATTGATGAGAGCATTAGCATGAGACTTAGAAAAGTATAAAAGTTAGTAAGGAAGTAACGATCTAAGAGATCTACGTGTGTCTCCACTCATCATTTTGGTACCGATAGGAATGGTTATACTTTGTAGTATATTGTTATCAATCATTTTATGTATTTATTTTTTCCAAGATAACAAACTTATGAATTGTAATTATTGTATTTTTTACTGACCATTCTGTAAACAAGTTGACTGTAACTGAATTGCCAAAGCACAATGAATGTAATGATCTCATACATATTTTAATGATTTGAATAAAATCCACGAACATATATTCTATACATTTGAGCTTTCCCAACTGCGTAGACTTTTTCATCTTCTGACGCATTCCTGGGTCATATACTATGTTTTTAGTACTATCAAATTTTAAATGGATTAATAAGGATCAACCATCATGAGAAACTGGACGGGTGTTGTTGTGACACTACTAAGACTAACCGTTCAAAGTAATGCCCTCCAATCCCAGCCTAATTAAATATGACAAATTCTACGCTAAATAGCTTACAACTTTTACTAGCCAATCAATAATGAATGAATATTATCAATCAAACAATCGTTAGGTTTTTATATTCTACTAAAAACTCCCCACTTGATTTATTAATGGTCAGCACAATTAAAAAGGAATCAATTATTCCAACACGTTAGCAAAAACGAACAAAAAACTAAGATCAACTTGATTTTCTACTGCTCGTCAAGACACGACCGCAATTCTGATCGACTGGACTTGCATCTCTTCGTTTCTCTCTCGACCTTATCGGCAGCCAAATCAGTGCAACACGCGCACATCAATCATTCATAAATAACCATACAAATTCATCTCTATGGCTAAAGCCTAAAGCATATAAAATACAAGGAACGTTTATACAATTCCTAACAGGTGTGCTTCCTATTGTAAAACAAATTTACTATTTACCATGTCTTTCGGGAAAATTTTTTTACTGACAAAGAATTTTATGTTTTACCCTTAAAATGGATTTGTATTTTTTCCATCAAATTTTTCTAGTAATAACATTATTCTTAAGTGAACTACCAACTATTGTGGTTTACTGAAGAAAGGTAAAAGGAACACTATACTACGCGTGTCGATAGAAAACTTGCAAATATCAAAAGTTCGGTCAACGACAACGAGCTACAGTCAAGTCAGTCACATTTATTGCATTTTGTTTATATGTAGTTGAGAATGTGTGCATACATACTACGTAATAGGTATACGTGGTTTTGCCTATTTATTTACTAGTTGAAGCTTGAAGATCCAAACACCGTTATTGTTATATATGAAAAAGTTGTTACATGCATCTTTGTTTACGAAGATTATCATGTATACCGGATGAAGATATGTTGTGTATTCAAAAACGGATTTCCTCATGAATCCCCATTGTTCACTCGAAAAATCTCTAGAGCATCCCCAAAACTTTATTGCAGCTCACGAAAAAAGGCCAACAGAAAAGAGGACAAACATGAATTTAGGAGATAAAGTTCGCCTGAAAATTGAGGCAAAGACTCGGGAAAACATATAGTCAGCATTTATAAATAGCTTTGGTTAATATTGTCGCATCGATTGGGGTGGGATGTTGTTGAGCTCTTCTTCCATTCCCAATGTAGTGAAAGAAGCTGTCATCGCATTACACATGGACGCATTTGCTAGTAGAGTTTACCATTTTTGCAGCGTATCCGCCTTCACAGAATATCAACACCTCAGGTTTCATATTTTTACTTGCTAGTGACATTGACCCTTGCTTCTTTCTCCCGTCGTTGCTTTGCCCGTGTCTGCATGTGTACTTATACTTATCGTTGCGAATTCTCGTCTTACGAATTTCATCCACAAAAGAAAAGCATTATCTTTTCAAACCTTGTATTTTAATATAAGTTCCAGGAAGTTTTTCTTTCCCTTTACTCGACTTGATGAAATTCTATCCTGCAATAAAAGTATATATTAAAATAAACCAATTTTGCAAGGCGATGGTAAGTGAATACAACCTTGTATTTAATATTTACAGCTTAATGCTTTGAAAACTTGAGTATCTGGCAGAAAATTGAAAACTTTCAATTCTTTTATATCATGCAAAGCACCTCTTGCTTAGGCCTTATTATTGATTATGCCTCCGGCTCCCCTTAATTTCTTTGTTATTATGTGGTCGGATAATGTGATCTTACATTTCTTTCATTTTGAGTTTTCTTTACTACAAACTATTATATACTATATAGCTTCTTAAACATTTGGCTTACGATTTTATGCATATATGCTCCGAATGGAATTTGAATTTTGAAGCTGTGTGAGCTGTATTTCATGTCATAGCTCAATTTCCGATATACTACCGATTAGTGAAAACATAGAATTTAGAAAAATTAAACTATTCAAAAGTTAACCATCAGGCGCATGATAAAGCAACTATTGCAAAACGTTTAATATCATAAAATGTGCATAACAGATGATCACACTTTTCTTGTATTCCTTGAATAGATCTGTAAAATTAAAAGTTAACCAACCTGATATTCTTTGAAGCAATTTTCTCTCCCTCATGAATAACAGAGGGTTGCTAGAAATCAAGGAATTATAACTATAGTCTACTGCTACAACAAACTTTCACCCGCACATAATGTTCTTGTTTTAATTCTTTCAAAACGTATCCACTTCTCATGGTGGTGAATAACCCTTTTTAATGTCTTTAAAGAACAAAATTATCTGCCAATCATTCTCTTTATGATAGACTTTAGCTTCTACGATGTATGTACTTCCAATTTACAACTTTACATTTCCTTTCATCTCCTCGCAGGAACTATGTTCCTGACATGTTTCAAATTTAATATCAAATCTGCTGGCATAACAGAAACAGGCTTGTGATAAATATGTCAGAGCTGTCATTCATACATACGATAAATACGCAGTATTTTACGTATCGGAAATAACAAATATGTTTATAAATAATCATAACCTGTTTGATATACGTTTCTAGTTCTTGTCTCAAGGGGTGTGGGGGCATTTAACAACGATCTCAACCAAATAGTATGTTCTACTTGCTTTCTTTTGAGTCAAAAATCTTACGATCAAGTGTCAAATATTGTAAAAGTTAAGTTCAAAGACCAAAACTTTCTCTCTTTATGTGTACAAAAATTAACAAAAACTTCAAAAAGGAAATTACGGGGAAGAGATTGCTTTAGAAGTTAGACGTAATAATAAATGAAAGTATATGGGTGCCTGAAAGCCGGACTTAATAACTTCACACCACCTTATAAATATCCGTGGTGGCTAACAATAATAAACCTTTTCGATACGACTGTCGAGTTTTTCAATGCGTTATTTCAATGCAATGGATCGTTCATATGAACTTTTTCATTTTTCTACGTTCAACTAGTCATGTTTTAAGTCAACATACGGAATCGTGAAATTCGTCCTTGGAAGTCGGTGATGCTGTACTCCAAAGCTTTCTCGCATCTCATTAAAGCTCTGTCTGAGATGATAAAGATTAACCTCAATAATCTGATCATGTTTTATGTAAAACTGTTTTGTTTGCAGCTAAACCCTTCTCTGAATATGCATGCAATGTACTGTACTTACTGTTGGAAGCCCAAAACAGCCTGTCCTTACAGATGTATCGTTTCAAGTACAACGGAATACTACGTACTTTGACTTTTACAAAGTTTTGGTTTCAGTTTCTCCTACAATTCCCGATGTTAAACTTACATAAGAAAGAAGAAGCAAACTTTTTTGTAGAGAAAGAGGGAGGAGAAATATTCACGTGGAGAAATGCTTGTATACGATTTGACAATATGACTGCATTATGAATGTATACATGCTTTGCTACCAACAAGATAACTGCCAACACGTTCTTTTCTTATGTATTTGACTGTCTTGAAAATGTACACTCCAGGCTACAATGGGGAAGACAGAAGAGTTCCGGCATCTCCAAAATGAAAAAGATGATCAAGAGTTCAATAAAATATGCAAGAAATTTGGAATATCCTTCACTTCCTCACCATTTACTTTTCATTCGAATGAATATTGCTCTTGCTCTTGTCCTGTAACTCCACAATGATTTATTCAAGTACATTCTAAAAAGTTGAATGTTCAAGTTACTCTTGAAACACACATCATATAATAATCACGGGTCGGTGGTCGTAGAAATTTGGAAGCTGATCAAATCAAACTTTATGGCTTCCAGAACCCGTCAAGTCAAGTCCATGCAGTTTGCTGAGACATACATAACTTCATTCCGAACAAAAAGACAGGTGAAAATTTGAGGAAAATGCATTCATGCATGCTGAAAAGTGGAAAAGATTCTACGCTACTTCATTATCATGCGGGTTAAATCTTTGGTTGAAATCACTTTTGAAAGTTTTACTTTTTATTCCCGCCAATTCGAACTGGTAAAATTTTCCTTTGCCGTTTTCACCGTTTTCTCAAATCAACTGATGAATTACGCCAATCGCCTTGTTTGAGCGTGAATGATGTTGTGACTTGTGAGTTTTGCGTTAGCTGCTTTTCGATTTGGGAGTTTTGGATCTGGATTCATTTTTGAAGCTGCGAGAGCTTTTGGTTCATTATTTTTATATTTTGGAAGCCCAAAAGTTCAACTATGGAGATGGAAGAGGACATCGCAGATGGGACCGGAAGTGGGACGGCGGAAATGGAAGATGAGATCATGCCAGTTGCTCCAGGATGTTCACGCTCTGGGAATGAATCCTTGGTGTCAATTACGGAATGTCCTATTTGCTTCGATGTATCTTTACCAATTTATCAGTGTGTTAATGGGCATATACTCTGCAATTCTTGCTTGCAAGCACTAGCTGAGAAGAACTGTCCATCTTGCAGAGTTTCACTTGGTACGTAAAAAACTTTAATTGTAATCTTCTTAGTTCTTAGTCATGTTAATTTATATATGGATGCTTTTAAGTTGCAAAATAGGGCGCTCTTGGATTTAATGACAAAATTGATTGTATGGGCAGAGTGTTCTTTTACTTTTTGTGTATCATTTGTGTTTTATGTATGTTTATTTCAGCCGAGCCTACCCGCAATTTAGCTCTAGAGAAAGTGTTAAAAAATTACAATGTGAAGCTCCCATGCAAGTATTCTTCAAATGGATGTACGGAGAAACGAGCGTGTGAAGAGAAAGAAGCCCACCAGCTAGTCTGTCCATTTAAGACTTACACGTGCCCAATGTCAAACAACAACAACTGCCGATGGGAAGGACATTTGGATGAGATTGTCGATCATTTGAAAGGGAGGCGAAGGCCGTCCCACTTTGTTCCTCTTTTATATGGTAGGGGGTTTGTTTTAAAATGTGTCATATTTATGCATTTGTATGTATTGATGCATTTTTCTTATGGTTAGATTTATTACGATTCCTTGTATTTTATAGGAGAAACTGCTACGTTTTACTTTCCAGCAGAGAGTGACACCGGGTCACAGTTAGCCATTCAGATTCAGACATGTTTCGATACTTCCTTCTTAATTGCCTTCAAAATATCTGCTGCTGCTGATAACATTGGTAATGAGTACTTTGCGCTGGTACAGGTGATTGGGCATAGTGAAGAAGCTGCACGCTTTGCTTATCGGTAAGTGTACAGTCGCATTACAAATGTTTGACACCTTATAGATGCATAAAAAGTTGATGAAATTTGTTAGACTGTTGACCTATAATTCGTATTATGTCCAAATTACCCCACGCACAGAATGGAACTTGAACGTGATGGCCGAAGATTAAGCTGGGAAGCTGTCCCTTTGGAAATATCAGATAATATCAAACATGCGATGGATAAAGGAGACTGCTTTTGTTTCAGTTCAAAAACCATGATGCTTTTTAAGAATCGAGAAATCGATTTAATCCCTTTGGTTGTTACCATTTCCGAAGTGTAAGTAACGCAAAAGTGCTTATACGCTTGTTCAATTTCGCAAACCCCACGTTTACACTTTTACTTAAACCCGTGTTACAGTTCAACTTTCACTAATTCAATTGTGTGGATTTTTCAGCCATTGTATTTTCAAATTTTTTAATGATTCAGTGACTTAACAGATTTCTATATATTATACATGTATTGATATAACATTAGCAATGATTTGTATTTATGAATTTATGTGATGCGAGGGAGAACAGCATATTAAAGAGGGCTTCATTTAATTTTCTACCAAGTTTTTAGTGTTCTATCGTCTTTGTTTGCACTGCTATAACATTGCATGAATGCCCATTTGTTAATGCAAGCAAAATATAATATTATGCCTTGTGATTTTGCTGTCTTCTAACATACCAACGATGATATAGATAATTTCATACAATGCTTAGGTTAAGGTAAACTCCAAGTTACATCTTTGCATGAAGGTTGTCGTGTTCTACTTCATAATTTAGGTTAGGTTCATAAAATGCTCATGATTAGCAATGCACAATTCAGCATTCATAATATGTACTATTATAACTGTATCGTTCCTGATGCATTCTTTGTTCCAAGAATTTCAGTATGAATACAAACGAAACAAACGTGTAAAACATTGCTTCGAAGATTTACAATCCATCATCCAAGACTAAAGACGTCAAATAGTACAATGGCAATCGCGTTTAGATTGCATTACGAGTCATGATATATGACATTATTGCAATCAGAATATGCATTTTTCAATGGCTCGTTATTCGTGCCATGATCAGAGTTCATATTTTTTCTGTAAATTGGTTTCCTCGAGGGAATAACTTATTAGAATCTTCAACACAAAGTGCATTGGATTAGAAGAACTGAACATTGTGGTAAAAACATGTGCGCAAACTAAATTGACAACATTAAACACTCAGGGACGTTGGAGGAAGACTGTAGACATAATTTACTATATTACCATAAACTAGCATCAACAATCAACTAATAAAGGGTCAATGAAAATTTAGAAAAAAACTTGTTGGGGCAGTTTTGTACCTTTAATATTTGATGAGGATTAGTCGCAAACAACAATCATCATATACGGGCTTGGAGAGGTATGTGTAACCTTTACCTTTTCTGCATGTATGCAATAAGTTGATTTGATACACATGCTTATAAGAAGATGCAGATGGATGCGTTTTGTAACTTACACAAGTAGAATGACCTATAATATACATGTTTCCATTTGTCACATAACAATGAATAGTGGAGACATGGGTTATGATGCATTATTATTCTTACATGTAGTTGGAGAAGTCCTGTAGACTTTAATGCGCAGATATATGTTAAAGAAATACAAAGGTTCGGTACAATATGCTTTTATATATACCTTTAAATATAAGTCATTGCGTAATAGTAGCAAACGCATCGCAGCTCACAATCACGGAAACTGGAAATTTTGACTTCTTACTGAGTCTGATGTAGTTATCTTCAATAGAAGACACGGAAGGAAACTGCATAGTCCTTGGAGTTAAAAAACAAGCATAAGCCAGATAAGATTTGATTTGAACTAGAGGATTGGAATTACACCCGGAGTTATATCGCACCGGATTTTAAGTACGTACGGCTTCACTTTTTACTACTGATTGCAAAAACTAAATTTTACACTGCGTTTGACTATTGTTATTAGCTTACTTTTATTAATTATTAATTTGCTAGATTGTATGATATGCAGATTTTGATTTTGTTATTACTGTATGTGAATTCAGAACTCATCAAGAACATGATTTTTTCATAAGGTTTTGTTTGAATCAATCAAGTAATGTGTATTTAATATTCATGCGTAATATCAAAATTACGAAAAAGATTTTTGAAAAATGAAAACTCTGACCTGACACCATTTGTATCACACATCGCTTGTGAGTGGAAAGCTTATCAATGTTTTATAATTTACATAAATTTTTATTTCTAGTCCATTCATCATTTAATTACTATTTACGTTTTCAATCATATCAAGTTTAATTTTTTTTGCACATTGAGGGCTTGAGGTCTAGCTTGGCATTGTTGGGTATGCGTAAGAATGTCTATTAAACACTAAGAAGATCGGTTCCGGGTTGCGTAACTGTGTGCATATTGCTTGTAGTATTCCAGAACAGGCACACAACGCATGTAGGGCAGACATAGGATATGTTTTAGTTGCAGTAAAAGCTCTAGATTTGTATTGTATTTGGAAGCTTGAGAATTCCGAATCAGATGGTTCTCACACTATTCACATCTCATCATTGTTTTAGGCTATCTGCATTACGAAATAAATAATGAAAATTGGGAACATGAAAATTGTGTACACATTTACATGCATTAAGATATCCAAAGGCGTTAAATAAAATGCCAAGTTTTCCTGTTACATAATAGGAAGCAGCATAATTTTATAATAAAACTGTACTCGCCAAAAAGAATCAAGCATGGCAGGTAAAAATATTATTTGAAGGTTTTCATAACCAAGTAGAATATGAAGCATCCTGTGAACTTATATATACAGAGATATGTAAAGCTTAAACTTTAAGATTTAATAATAACTAAATAGATGCCTCCTCTGTAATGATTGCAGACACCTCCGCCAATAACGAAGGGCTCTTGAGTGGACCAGATAGTAGTGGTGATATGAAAGTGACAGTGCAAAACGCTGAAAACAGTAGTAAAACTTGTGGTTGCGTGTGGACAACAAAGATGAAGATCCTTTTGGTACTCGGAATAAGCTTAACTTTGATAAGCATAACTGCAGCATGTCTTTTCAGAAATCCGACGCTATTCATGTACCCTCTACATGCAAGTTGTAATATAACTTGGTGAGTATTTTAATGCATTAAAAATAGTGCTGCCAAGAAAAATACAGAATCCAATTCTATAAATCATTAAATTTGTATAGAAAATGTAATGTACTCAATCAAATATTTTTCTTTGTTTTCAGGACATTTCAGCAAGATTGTACACAAGTGAAGGACAAGTTGGTTAAGCAAATGGATTTGTGGAAAGATGACAGTACATGTGGAGAAGGACAGAAATGCTTATACACCGTAAGTATATCGTTTAATTAATTACGTGATGGAAGTATGGAAGGAAAGTCATAAACGATCCGTGGATCCATGTTTCTCCCATCATGTCACTTTCAAGTCAACTCAATCAACATAATGGTGAACGATGTACTCGATGAAATTATATATTGTATAAATACAATTTTTAAATTGTAGGTGGGCGAGGTCAAAGAAAATGAGTTACATGCAACTCATACTACACCCAAAGCTAAATATATTGACGATATGTACTACAAGTTTTATACAAATTCTGCAACTAAAGGATGCAACGTTATAGTAAGTTCTTTTGTACTTCATTTTTAATCATCTCATGTAATGTATTCCTTGGGCGTAAACTAACTACATATCCACATTTCTTTTGCGTAAAACAGGGCTATTCTACCTCAAGGATTTTCTTTGCCTTGCTGGATTTTGGGACAAATTACTGCAATATTCACAACCTTGTTGAAGGAGCAGGGTTAATTGATGATCCACACTACAGTGAACTTACAAGGGATGAGATATGCACGCAGTATACTTCTGCAAACTGCGAAAAATATTAAAAGACATTATCAATAAAATTATCCATGTTCATGCAGATATTATCATAGCATTTTACAAAGTACTATTAGCAATCTTATTTACGGATAGTTTAGTTAGTTGAATTATTAGTATTAGCTAGTCCGTAATTACAGATTTTAAAATGTAAAAGTGAACTGTGATAACTGTTTTACGTCCCTCCGTGTTCTATAGGTTTTTTAGTCTTTCTTCGACAGGTTGATGTCCATCTCGTCTATCCCCATATTTTATACATATTATATGCTGTATGTAAAACCTTCATCATTAAAATACACCAGAATAAGTAACATTTAACTTATGTAATTTTATTGACTCATTTGTCATAATGCTAATAAATACCTACAATCTGAAAAAAGATCTTAGAAAAAAGTATTTAAAGTTACCTATCTATATTCCATATAATATGCATTTAAAACTACTTTTAGTAATATCAATTCACTTAAATTAAGTGACCGACCCAACTAAAATTAGTTAAGGCGTAGTATAGCTGTAGATTTTACGCTTGTTACTTTGCAAGAGAAAAGGATATTTTTATGCACATTACACATCAGAATGCTCCTGGGTGGTGGGAAACATAACTTATGCGGCTTCGCTTGTGTTTGCCTTTTAGGATCGTTGTGGTGCTTTTGTAAAACCATTGGATCGCATTTGTCATCCTGTGGAAATAGTATTGTCTTCGGAAACGTCAAAATATTTGATTTTAAGATTCCTATTTGAATTACAATCAACATTAAATAGTGCATTTGTTGTGTGAAAGGAGTTGTGTCTTAAAACATTTTAACTATCAATCATCAAAGTACGCAAGCTTCACAATGAGCAAAGCACATCCTCCAGAGCTCAAAAAGTAAGAAAATAAAATATTTTTTAAACAGTGATTGTTTACTAATCATGTTTGCAAGCTTAAATAATTATAGGCATTCATTTCATTGTCTGTATTGATTGTTGTATTAATAACTGTACTCTTTTTTTGTGTTTTCTAGATTGATGGACAAGAGGCTAGCCAGTAAGTTTGGAGTTTTCGGAAATAGATAATATGTATTTATGCGTCGACAATCGATGGTAGACTCAGTTATATGCATTTATAGCTTAATATTTTAAATTGGATGGACACCTTTGGTAACCCTTTGTGTAGAATCAAGAGATAGATAGACCCAATTTTCTATAGCTTATATGATATTGTCGTTTTTAATTCTTGTTAGTTGTCAGTCAGAGTAAAAATTAAATATGAAGCAAGTTGGAAGTTTGTTGAGATTCAGGGTCCAATTTTTATTAAGTATTAAATTGTAGAATGACAATGCAATTGGATACTATGATGTTATTGATGTAAATTACATCATGTAATGTATGCGACGTTAATATTTATGTTTTTTAAATAATTTATAGTGAAACTAAATGGAGGCCGACAAATAAATGGGATTTTGCGTGGATTTGACCCGTTCATGAACATTGTTTTGGATGATACTATTGAAGATTGCAAAGATGGCTCCAAGAATAATATCGGGATGGTGGTGAGTTCAAAAAAAATTATCCTTTGATGCAGCTTGTTTAGTAGGTTGGTTGCCTCGATTGTAATAATTACAATAATTTATTCATTGTGTTTTATTAATTGCAGGTGATTCGTGGAAATAGTATAATCATGATGGAAGCTTTGGAGCGAGTGACGACAGCTACGCCAACATAACTGAAAAGTTTTGTATTCCTTCATACGATGTACTTTCAAATGCGCGTGTCGTTAATGTTTTTAATGTAATGTAGAACACATTTTGTATGCATCTTGTTTACTTCACTCTTTTCGTTACCTTTGTGGAGCTTCACTCATCATTTGCCTCTTTTGGAATCAAAATGTAAGAAGAAATGAATAAAGTTTTTATTACTGAGTTATTACAAAAGAATATTATGTATATATTATATTATTTTTCTTTATTGTAAGAAAAAGTTTTAGGTTTACAAAAGATGAGCCATGTCACTTATTCAGTAATATAATAATGAATTTTTTAATCGAGGAAAATAGGTTTTTAAATTTTTTTGACAGTCTATACGTATTGGTACAAACAATTATTATTTGTGTATTTTACAATTTATACGATTTCAATTTTTTTAAATATTAATTATATATATATATAATAATAATATGGCATCAACTGCAACTTTCGACAAAAGTCTTTCGTTATAGGTAAAATTTAAGAGAAAATTTGATAAGTTTGTCATGTGGTTCTTCACTCTAGAATTAAAATATTATTATGAACGTTTAACCTGTGTGCTGGGGTGGGGGTTAGTGAAAAGTCACATTTAGTATATGATATATAGAGAAATAATGAAGGAACAACACAGTGGTATGGTAAAAACTTGACTAGGTAGCATGCATACACGTCATCATTAGTAGGAATCCTCACAAATACCATCAACAACACTAACGATTAAACTGCAACGCAACTAAAATTACTACAGTTTAGTAATCATATTATATAGCATATTTATAAAGTTATACCAAGAATACTAAACAGTGTTGAGAATGTAATTGAATTGTTGAATGAATGAATGAATGAATTACGCCAACTACAGGGATCACGATGATATTCATTCATGATTTAAATACGAACTATCATAATAACTATAATAATAAAGTTGAATAAAATGTAAGATATTAATAACGAGGTATTATCACAGGAAATTATGTAAACCAAATGCATTCGAGATGTAAAAATTCTAACTGGTAAGTTTTTGCGTTATTTTAGATATTCATTATTAATTCTGGTTGGCGTAACGGAAATTAAAAAGTCAATCACTAATGAACACTTAAAACAGCATAACGGGGGGAGGCATATTTTAGCTCATCCTTTGCGGCCAACCAATTTTAGCGTCGATTCGTTTGTATGCAAGGGCTGCTGATGTGTCGCTGACTGACTCTGAAACCAGGTCACACTCAACGCACAATTTTTCTGTAATAAAAATATCATTTATTATTAGCTTTACATAAAACCTGAAAAGCATGTCAAATAGACTTATAATTTCCAAGTCTAGATTATAGTTAGTACCTTCTCCGTCTTTAATTTTTACAAGAACATAGTCGCCTGGGTTTGTTATTCCGAGCTTGGATGCAACCATCTTGGCTACTTCTTTGTTTGTTGTAGATTTCCGAACAGGCACCACTTTTCTAAAGTCAGAAAAATACAACTCAGTCAAGCGGCACTAATCATAATGATTCATTTCTTTAGAATGAAACATGACATTTACCTGATTAGAGTTCCATTTCTTTCATCGGGTACGATAACCCTAACAGATGTAAGTGTCGATGTTCCCTGAGAACCGTCATTCTGGCATTTAACTCCAGATACTGCAGACTGCAACAAAGATAATGAGTAGTTGTTTTGCTCTGCAAGTGAGTGGGGAAGTAATCCAATCATGTATTCAACATGTGATGGCAAGCTGATTGATGCCGTAGCACCCAGCATTTCCGTCAAAAGAGGTAGAAACGAATCAGAAGAATAGTTTTCCATATCCTGGACCTATTCAAGGTTATTTATATAATGAATATAGATTATTAGTTATTATGTCAGAAGAATATTATTACGCTTAACTGGACAATATAAGCTTTAATGTTTTACCTGACAAACATATTCATTCCATTTATCAAGTTTTCTGATGGGAGATACAGAGTCTTCGAATCCACTATAAATGCTTTTCACTTTTTCAAATCCAGCTTTACTCTGCTGATCTAAAGTGAAATATTTGAATTCTGTGGTGGCTTGATTGTTAAGAGTTAGGGGCTCTTGTGTTTTTACTATGTAAGAGTCAATCAATCCTCGAATGTGAAGATGTAATGGAGCAATGACTAAGTCTACTAGTACTTCTTCAAGAATGGAATCAATATTCAGAAATTCAGAATCATTCAGCATTTCCGTTTGTTTCTTGATTTCTGCCCTTAACTCTGTTGTCTCGGGACTGACACCAACTAAAAAGTTTTTCATTCCTGATATGAATTGGCGGACGTTTCGCATAACCTTCTGAAAATTTCCAAAAGAAAAACAAGTCTGATTAGAAATTGTTCAGTTTTCACCCATTTCTGTGCTGCTGTCAATCACCCAGTAGAGGCTTACGTTAGGGTCCTGTGACTTTGCAGAAATGGTACAGGTAATAAAACTTTTCAATGTTGGGCCAAACACTCCATCATCTCGGGACGCCATTTTCCGTACCACTCCAATGATGGTTTTGCTAGCTTTATCTACATTTCCACTAACCTCCAAGATTTTTGAAATCTAAAATATTGTTCAAAAAAATGAAATGATGTAAAATAAAATGTGATTCAACTTGGTCAAACATACATAATAAACCCAATTAGCGTACCCTTTGTTTTGACTCCGTCGAATTGGCATTAGGTACAACTAACTGAGACGCTTGTGTCTCGTTCAAGTTCCGTCTTTTCTCTAGGCTGCTTTCCAGCATTTGCAAAGAATCTAATTGCTGTGTAGACTCAGAAACGAGACGCAACAAATGTTCCCATTTAGAGGAATCCCAAGGCGCAGATATTTTTTCCTGACCTTCTCCTTCTAAATGTCCATCTTCACTGGACTCGTCTTCTGCTCGCTGAATCTCCAAATTGTCGTATCGGGAAAAGCGGTGAAGATTGTTGTTACTTCCATCATAATCACTTTGGTTATTATTTACAGAGTTTAACGAGCTTTCTGTTTGGCTTATCCCACTAAAGTTATCACCAGAATGATGATCAACTCCACCTTCAACATTGTGTGGGGAGTTTGGTGGAGTTAGAACAGGAAACTTTGCTGTACTTTCCTGTGGATGTCGCTCCCCATCCTTTTGCCACATGACAAACTCCCACGAGTTATCTACTCGCCAAGACTGATTATTAGTTGATACTTCAAGAACACTAGCTTCGTTTGTATGCTGCAAGTTTGAATTTCTTAGATCTTCAGGAGCTGAAAAAAAATTGTAGTTAACATGAAAGCATTATTTTAAATAAATACGGATTGTGATAAGGGAGTATCCGATTATCTTATTCATTTGTATTTACTCCTTTTTTTATTACCTGATTCTATTTGGATTGTCCCGTTTGTAGGGACTGAGATTATTATTTCTTTGTCTTCTGTACCCACTGGATCTGTAATAACCAGCTGCTTTATATTTGAATTGTAAAGATTATCAACACTCCCACACACATTAGTTTTTGAGTTAATATTCCAAGTGGTTTCGTCCATGATTGCACGATTAACAATCAACTCACTCCCCACTGATACTGATGCTGCGACATTTGTAACACTTTTCTTGTTAGAAATTTGATGTTGACTGGAACTAATGTTCTGATGGTAACTTTTAGTTGTAATTTGCTGTTCTCGCTTTTCCTGAAGCCGTCTTTGTAACAAAGCTATTTTTCCCTTTCCGGTTCCAACCGTTTCTACACGACTTTCATCCTCACTTAATCCCCCACCTCCAGTAAAATCTAGCTTCAGTAACGACAGCACAGGTTGAGACCACCTTATATTTGGTTCCGAATGTCGGTGGTTGCCAAACCTTCTAAATGCAATTGAATCCACAGGCTCAGAATATAAGCCTGGACTCTTTTTATTTTCTAGTTCGACAGTGTCCTGATTTTCAAGTTCTTCTGCTTCAACTCTACTTCGTCTTTTTACACTAACGTCCTTGGTATCAGTAATTTGGATTTGAACATGACTAAGATGTTGTCCATTTAAGCTATGTCTATTATTTTGAGCATTCTTGTTCTCCACAAGGCGTTCCTCATCTTCCGACTGAGTTGTTCTAGGAGAGGGGAGTTGACCTTTGTTGTTGTTCTTATTCCTGAGTATATTCGTGCAAGTATCTAAGTCGGAGGCTAGTGATGAAGCTATTAAATCAGGCTTAAAGGTAGATAGTCTTGGGGTGTGGGCTCTTTCATGGGGTGACCAAATATCTTCGTAATCACTTGCCTTATCATCGTAAATCGTTTTAGTCTGCAATAGAAAAAGCATCGGTTTTTTTACAATCATTTCCTTTTATCCAGAAAAAGCATATACATACACACAAACATCAGCATTAAAATACCACGTAACCACTTTGTGGTTTAGAAACGTCTTTTGCATCTGTAAAGTTAACATTTTCCTCCACACTCATCATCTTTTACAGGATATATCATTTTGTGAACGAATTATTATTTTGCTTATTTGATAAGAACCAAAAAATTGAATGAGAAAGCTGTCAACATTTATGTTGTAATAACCTCTATAAAATGACAAGAACTAGTTGGCACATTATCATTATTGTGTTTAAACAAAAAAAAAAGGCAGTAGCTTCCAAAAGGAGATCTCCGAGATTATTAATACCTGTCATGACAGATTCATAAAGGACCACAACCTAAACCGCATCTTACATGCAGAACGTAAGGGAGCAACCATTCTGCCCCAGAGACCCATAAATATTTCTAAACATTGTCACACTCATTTCATTTCATGCTCTCCAGCGACACAGATTAATGGCACAAGGGTTTGTATCATACTTCAGTGTTCAGTCCATAAGACGGAGAAAGAGAATTAAAGTAGGATTAGGGAGGAAAAGTCAAGTTGAGCTAGTGGCAAAGGAAAAAAAGTACTTGCTCTCTTCTTTCGAAGAGAAGGACAGTTAGCTATTTGTTACATGAGCATAAAGAAGAGGGCTTTTAAAAACTTGTAATGTTTTTTTCAGTCAGATACCAATACCCCTAAGTACATTTCATAGTAGCGCTGCCTGACCCACTTTCCTTTTATGAAACAGGAGTTGAGGATGCTGGTATGGTATGGATGAAATTCTTTACTTTCTCCGACCAACATTCGTATTTAATGGGATAGAAAAGTTTTAGAATTTTATTAAATTCCTGTCTCGTGTACGCACACCAACTTATTTTACGAATGGATGTGGATAAGCAAACAAGAAATCCCCATCAAATGTACGATGAGTACGTACGTACGTACGTAAAGCTACAGTTAGTTCTAGTTAGTTCTACACTAGTTTTAGTTTTTCACTTGGAAAGTTCCATGCCAGGAGACAAGCGATTCGATTAAAGATTCATGCCAAAAACAAGCAAACAACACCAACATTTCAACACAACTCTCTCCGACTGTAATGGTATAAGTTTCCAGGTGTGCACTTAACTACATACTACAAAAAAAAATAACAACAATGCTGAACATAAGTAATATTTCACTTTCATCCGTCTGTTTCAGCGCACAGCATACATCGAAACAGACCATGCTTGCATTCACACAAGTATTGATGGGTTTTTCGTAAAACATGCATACAATAATAAAATAGGGTGCACAAAAACGCTGTCTGTTCTGCCTGCATCTTTCATAAATGCATATAACCCATAACTTAGCATGTATTCCGTATTATCCGCATACAGTAATAAATATACACATGCTTTCCGTAATCAAAATACATGTTGTCTTACGCCTTTGAATAGGTCTAAAATCTCGGTATCCTTATAATGAATGGATTCAGCTTTGTTTCCGCCAGAGTTTCGCTTTTTCTTTTTCCCTGGACGACTACTTTTCTCACTAAAAGTTGATTGCACTTCCGACGGGGTAGACTGAATAGACGAGGGCAACGACAACGGAGTAAGTAAAGCAGATCGCGACCATCTTGGAGGAACTGGAGGAGGTGTACACGTTGCCCCTGTACCACCAACAGTTGCACTACAACTACCAAGCTCCAGTGTTGTTGGTCGGCAAGGCCTAAAATATCAAGAATAAAAACGAATGTTGTTGATGAGTCAAAAAGAAAATTATTTGTATGTCAATATGCAATATTATACAGCGCAACGGAAATTATAACAGTAGAAATGTATTTAAAAATTGTTCAAAACACCACATTTAATTGTTACTTTCCGAGTTTTTCCTGTGGAAAATGATCGTATAGTCGCACTGTGCTGTGTAGTAGACATTGCAATGTACGCATTTATTGGATAGCAAGACATTATATAACACTCAAAGCTACATTTACGCTACTGAAACTACTCCAAATAATGATGTTCTTATCACTGTACGCATTATCAGAACAAATATACATGGATTAGCATCCCGTGCATGCAATTATTTGCGCCTGTAGAAAATCCATGAAACAACATCATCCTTTGCATGACTACTACTACTACTACTGACTCAGATACGTTAGGGAAAATACGTCGCACAATTTCTGCGGTAAACAAACAAAATCGTTCCCAATATTGTCCAGTTAGTACAGTGACATATACGCATTATTTTGATCGGTTCATGGCTTCATTTTGTAGTTTACATAACTATAGTGCTGAGAGCAGTAATCGTATGCCAGCAAATATATAGCATTAGTAGTAACAGCGTAAATGAAAATGTATCTCTCAAATTCCATGCATACTTATGCGCTTCCTGTAAAATGTTAAATGTAGGATTAAAACGTACTTTTTGGTGCCGTCACATAAGCTGTTCTGACTTGAGCTAGAGTGGCTTTCCAGACCAGATGACAAAAAATTCTTGTTCACTTCTACATCAGAAGGACTGCTGAGCTCTTTCCCACTTCCGCTCGATGAGTGAGTCCAAAATTCTAAAGGAAAAAGTTGCAATTCCAGAAATAGAAACACAATTAGCGAAACCAATAATGGGGAAATGGCATGCATGGGGTAAATAATATGTTATTATACATCCACAATATCGGACAACCCAGCAAAAAAAATACTTCTACAACTATTAGTTCCTGTTCCTCTCGCAATATTTGTATCAGTTCGTAATCGTACCTAACAGCCTACCAATACCCAACTGTAAGGCTTGCTTTCTGGTTTCCAGTTAGCTAATTTCATTCAAATTCACTGTTAGTTAAAGTTAGAATGATCAACATTAATATTTTTACCCATCCAAGTATATATAACTAACTCTATATCTTCCGAATATCTCAATTAGATTCATATTTCATGATTACAATAAGCGCATAGTTTTCTAAAAAACGCATCATTGCTAATTTGTTCAGTGGTTAGGGCTTTCCCCATCAATTCTTGAAAGTATATAAAACTACAAGGCTACAGGGTTCATAGAGTATGACTTGTTTCTTTATCATTTCAAAACATTAATTTTGGACGTGGATTCGGAAATCACTATTTCCTCTACCATATTTTAGTGAACTGGAGTATAGTAAATGAAGTCCAATTCATTTAATGCTCATTAAACACTATTAATGATAGACATGTGAGATGCGTTTATAAACACGTAGTAAAACTTGGAGTATCATTTACAAAATGCAGATAGAAGAGGAACTCTTTAATCACCACATACAGGAAGTCGTAGAGTGCAATGTACCTATATTCTCATTCTCCCCCTCCAAAACATATTGTGTAAATAATGTTAGCATTTTAACTAATTAATGAGACCCCAAATGGGGATATTATCAGGATAGCAAGGGTAAAGAGGGTTGAATCAAGCAGGAAGAAGCATCATATACATACCTTGTCCGAGAAGTGCATACGACCTCAGTTGTTGTCTCGATACAGCCTCCGCGATTGCAGTTGGTACACGGAGACAAACGGGTATTTCATCGCTGTGAATATAAATGAGAGCTTTTCTACATCAACTTCATCACGTTGCTCGACTTGAGAATTCATGCAAAATGTAAATACACGTTTTTCTGTCATTTCTGTTACATACATAACTCAACGAAACCAGTTTAAGTGAAATAACAGCACTGACGCCACCACTACTATCAACTATGTATATATGTAATTTCCATTAAGCTGCTTAAATCTGATCATAGACAGGCTGATGCAAAACCCGTCAAGTATGTGGGTTCATGAATCTGGGAATTTCAGCATGAATAATGAAGGTACCATTATTTTCAAAAGAGAACAGTTCTCACAAAATTGCTACGAGTAGTGTATATGTTTTCACGAATCTATTCTATTCTATAGTATATTCCTGTTGCACCAAACTCTCTCACTCTTATTTTGCCATCATACCACTACTACATGTACACTGAAGTAGTGCAGATGTTTGATTCCCACTACGATTAGACAAGAATTTAATGAAATCACAAATATCTGACTTAAAATGCTAGAACAAGAGGAAAATTTAACATCTACTTTAATCCTTCAATACAAATCTTAGGAGCGACGATTGCAACTTTGGAAAAACCTTCATGGAGAGATCACCTGCTCAAAATGTTCTTGCAAAAATAATATGATTCGACCTTACCTGACGTCGCAGTAATGAGCAATGAGTTGGTGGACGGTTTCAAACGTGTGGGTTGAGTTCTCTAATGCTATACGATTGCCGATAGCTTTCAACAGGTAATGTTCAACATGATTCCCTGGCAGCTTAACAGACAATGCCATCGTCAAAGGTT
Organism: Orchesella flavescens; assembly: GCA_964034955.1. Classification (NCBI taxonomy): domain Eukaryota; kingdom Metazoa; phylum Arthropoda; class Collembola; order Entomobryomorpha; family Orchesellidae; genus Orchesella; species Orchesella flavescens. Next base: position 16,313,484 of record OZ035955.1, on the reverse strand, counting down.
GGGTTGAGCTTCTTACAATAAAGTTGCCCACCTCTCGTCCCTATAAAGAAGCAATATCATTGCTTAATAACACAACACCAAACCTAATATTGAGTAGTGATAAAAACGCTGTAGCTTACTATGGATGTTCTTTATAATAATACAAAAGCGAACCTCATTTTACTTTTAAATTAAAATCAACATGTATCAGCCTTTTTGTATGGGATCCATTCATTACTCATTCCTAATCATAGAATTTGCCTACATCTTGCGCAATCATGCTTTGGAGTGTCTGTGCATATGTTGTAAGTAAAAGGTAATAGACGTAGTGATAGACAAATCCCAATCTCACTTATGTACATATTGCTAAATAGCCATTTTTCACCTGCCAACATAAAAAGTTACAAAGGTTTCGGCTCATGTAAAAAATATTCCTGTAATAATCAATGTATGTCACTGTGACCCCGTTATAATAGTTTACATGTGTATAGAATAACTAAAAGATTATATCTGCTGGAAAAACATCGCTTAAAGTTGAATGCGTGCTTCACGCTCATAAAATTACAATTTGGCATCATTAAGTTATAAACTTATTATTGTAGAAGTATGGAAGCCACTGATAGATCAAAAATATGCACATAAAATATGTGGATCTCAAAACTGCTTTAAGTTATTATGTACCTTTAGGTATATATTGAAAAGACTCGGGACATCGTCCGTCTGTCCACACGATAACTCAAAAATGGTTTCACTTTTTTTAATTCTGTTTTCACTAATCGAAATCTTGGGTCAAAAGTAAGGTCGAGTTCGAAGATGGGTCAAATCGGTTCAGGGGAACTCTTGGGTCACAGGTCAGGTCAATGTTTTTGAATAGTAAGGTATAGGTTGTGATACATCAAAATGAAGGTACTGGTGAGACTAGATCAGTGCTACTATTTTTGAAAGTTTTTGATAACCCCAACGTGACCTATGACTATGATAAGGTCAAATGTTTTTACATAGCAAGGTATGGGTTGTGATGCATCAAAATGAAGCTACTGGAGAGAACAGTTCATTAATGAGGCTCCCAAATTCTTAGGTAACCCCAGTGTGACCTTTGACCTTATTGAAATAAAATAAATTCTAGAGGTGGGGATCACTCAGAAGGGGAGGGGGAATTGGGAAATTTTAAAGGTACATCATTACATCTTGATCTGTCGGGTTTATTAGGATTTATATACATGCATGAACAAATGGCAAACTCACAATCAGCCAATCTACAAATAATTAGAAAAATGGGATAAAAGAAATCAAATTGATGTTGATGTGACTTGATGTGAAATTGAAGTACTCAAAGAAGTCGGTAATAACCGTTTGGGCCTGATTCAAGAATTTAATGCTGTTCATCGCTTCAAATCAAATACTACATCAGTTGTAGATTAATCAAATTTCCGCATGGGTGGCAAAACTGAATGATGGATGTAATTTCAATCAACATCGTTTGAAATTTGATTACCACTAATGCCAAATTACCTGTAGAAGATGAAGCGCTCCCGACCGTTGTAATGACGGAAGAAACCATATTGGATGTGTACGGATCAGCCTTTCCAGCAATGAGATTTCGCACGTTGGAGACGCAGACGAGCCGCTTGAGGATTTTGTGGCGGAGCTAGAGGCATATGATGAATCACTTGAAGGGGATGGTACGCAGTCGGACATGACCTAAAATTTAAAAAAAAATGAATACTCATCAAACAAATTCGTTTTTTGTAAAATTATTGAAGCTCTATAAAGAGATACTTTATGCTTGTAAGCTCGAATTCAAGAATGCTACATTGACATTTTACATCACCACATACATACACCATGGTTAGCATTTCCAGACAACTGGAAGATTATTAGAAATTTTTAAGACCGTACTTTCCATAAGAATGATCCACATCGGCCCATATTGTATACTTAGCCCAACGTAGAATCCTTTACTGTAAAATAACGCGACTTTGATTTGGATTTGATGCTGATTATCTCGCTGATCTAAATATACTACCAACGCTGGCAAATCCGTGAAGTTACACGTTTTAGATTCTTAAGCAGGATAATATTACTTTATCTAACAGACCCTCCCATTTCCCTTGCCGAGTGTAATACTTAAGTTCAAGAGTACTTCTAAATCCTTTTCACCTTCTTCAGAGTATGCTCTCCCTTTCCCTCTCACTTCACAGCCTCAGGCACGGTGAAAAGTTTATCATGACTGTCACCCCCTTACATGTACTTTGTTCACAAAAGTTCCATTTACCAATTTTCGGCAGAGTGCTTTTACTGAAACTTCGACCAAAAATGTGAAATAAATAAACTTCCTTTTCCAATAACGCTCTCCCACCGTAACTTTCCCTGCCACTGCTTTTAATCAAACCCACACTCTTTCTCTCACTTCATTCTATTTATTCGAAGGTCGTCTCTAGAAGACATTTTTCAATGTAACATTTTCCACGTTAATTTAACCAAGACCATATTACACTTGTACTTCACAACATGCTATATATGCTAACAAGTGCTTTAACTACGAAACTTGAGAGAAACCTTGCTGGAAACAAATTATATTCAACTTACGGGAAACCATTGCTAACATTGATTCCCTTATGCGTAATGATGAGTAGTGCTCGTTCTGGTTCTTATAATGAGTAAAGTTATTTCAGGCTTAAAGTGTGAACGGAAATGCATTATGTTGTTTCAGTTGTTTGTATTCCAGAGCACAGAAACACATGAAGATGTGCTCCTGTTTTTTACAGGAATGACAACAGAAGCTATGAACATTCATAGAATTCGATTTAATTGAGTGACATATCGGAGACCAAATAATCACTCCTACGAAATAAAAGAGCAAATTATCAAACAGTAATGCAGTTTCTCGTAAAGTGGAACTGATAACAAAAGCCATGAAGTGACAAAGTGCAAGCACGCGAGTAAACACAAGCTATCTGACTATATATCTGTACATATCACGTCAGACAAAACCAATTTATCACTCTCTGACATTAGCTACAACTTTTTGTATGTAATAATGTAAAAATTCAGTAATAGTCTTTATGTACATGAAACAGAAAAAAACAGGACGAAATAAAGTTGCATGACAAACTTTGTTTTTTATGTGCGTATAAGACGCAAACGGAAGCTGATTTTTGTGCCGATCTCAAAAGAGTAAGCCAACGAGCTATACAAAAAACCCCATAGTTTTAGAAGGAAACCAGCCATAGTCAGAAAACAAATGCTATACAGAAACATACAATGTAGTATTCTTCCTAATACTTACTTATATGTATATACAACACCAAGTGCAGGCAGATTGCATTCTTTTATGGACAAGAGGAGACAAATGAACCAAACTAGTGGATGTTGCAGGCAGGGATGACAAAACTCTAGGCGGAGGAATTCGCATTTACAAGAAATACCACAGACAAGAATAAACAGTTTTGATACAGTTTTAGATAAAAGGAGTATCCTACAAAAAAAAAGGCATGATGTGCTGCACCAGTAGATAACTTTTAACTAACTGCAAAGTGACATGAAAAGTTTCCTGAATATCTTCTCCATGCGCTCCTTATTTTGTCAGTTTCCTTAGTCCATCCATCTGTTCTGTCCGATCCGATAAAGTAAACTCAACTCATGGACACTGACTTCACCTCCCCTTCTTCCCAATATAATGGAATCTGATCGGAGCCTTGGCTTATTTTGTTATATCAAGAAATCTGTGTCTATCACATATACCTTTATTACTCTGCTACAGAAATACCATCCATATAAACATGTATACACAAAATGTAACCCGATTCTATTCTATCACAGTGAGCAGTAAGAGAGCACTTCATTTCCCCCATTCCATTTCTATGTACGAGCACGCGCTCGCCATTAGATTGGTCATCATATCATTAATGCATCCGCTTTAGTTGTTGTTTCAATATTACTTACAGTTCGGCCTACGCAGCTAGCCATATATATATAGATATATTCTGAAAATTAAGTACCTTCCAAATTCAACAAGAATTTATACAGACATGATTTAGTATTCGGAAATAACCATATAAATTCAGTAGAAACAACAGAATTAATGGGTAGTAAATAATTAATATACACCTGCTAGTATTACAAAAGTATAAGCTACCTACAGGCGTAACGCATTCTCTCTCTACTCCAACTTCTATTACTACTACCTCTGCTCATTCTCTCCCTGATTACTTTTAAACACCTTTCTCCTATAAACTCTTACAGCAGTACTCTTGCACCCACCCACCTTTCCGAGTAGATGCCACATCCTTAAAGCCCTCCAGGAAATTATGAGCACACTCCAGCAACTAATTATATTACTGCCATAACAAGAATCACATGTTATAGGTACAGGTGAACTTTATATCGCACTCGAGGCACAATAACTCATCGTCACTTCCAATTCAACATGGACGTTGGATTTTTAGTAGCCAAGTCAAACCACTAGCTACTTTGTTCTAGAAACCAAATGGAAGCAACTCCAACTTATAATCAAAATGAACAGTCAGAGGTTGCCTTTGAAAGATAATGAATGTGGGTAGGAGGAGGACGCAATAGTATGTGACTTGAACATGACGATTCAATCTGTTCTGGGTAATTTGACAGACAACATCGGTGAGCTGTCATAAGGGCAGAGCGGATGGATGAGAAACGTTCTATTTGGTATTTCCGAAAAGGGGGAAATAATAACCCTGTTTAATCCAATCAGAGCAATACTCTACTGCCTCTGTTCTATACAAGCTACAAGGACGAGCTCATTACTTCTTCATAAATGAAAAGCTATATATCTTTCAACAGTCATTAGTGCTATATGCCCTCATATATGTTGTAACTCACACAATGCCTTTGACAGAACTGACAAAGAGAGTATGGAGTATGAATGTGGCGTTGTGTGTGTGTATATTGCATCAATTACAAAGTTTTCGTTCATGCATCTTAATCTTGACCATTCTCTTGTAAGACTTTCTTTTGATCAACGAACCAGAAATGTTTTCTTTTTGTGAGCATGACATGCAATCAGAAAGATTCCAGCTATGCAACCGCTGAAAAAGCATATTACAACCAATTTTCTGATTCCTTACAATACACACTCTTCCTGGAAATCCTATTATCCTTGTTAGTTTTCCAATGATATTTCATACTTGCGCTATACATAACAAAATATTCCTAGATCTAAATATCCAACCAAACACTTTCCGCAACCATGCATTTCTGACAATGTGATACAGCTACACGATATGGCAGTTGACAAACGTTCCATTTACACCACTCCATTTATAAAGTTTGTACATTACATAATAATAAATAATATATGTAGATTCTTTACACATAACAGTAAATCTTCAGAACTATAGAATATGAGGTTGACCGTTATACACCTCACTTTATAATACATGACCACACAAAAGAGCGCTTTGACAGTAATGAAACGACATAATATTATTTATATACTTAACAATAGTATAAACATAGTAATTTAACATCCAACTCACGACAATTTATATAAGATTGCATATTGTAGGGCTCTTGTTTCGATGTTGAGAAGCCAGCATAAAATTTCGACAAATCTAGGCTTATCTCGGAATTAAGTAAAAATTTGCAGAATGCGGAGTGTGGCTTAGCAGAAAACTACATACTACTTACCACCAACTCTCTCAAAAGTATAACTTTTTTAAACTAGTGAAAATCATTCTTAAAATTTCATGCAGACTGCCAAGCTTTTTTTTCTTTAAAAAATTCCTTCGAAAGTTATTTTTGCAGTACCTCTGAGACAAAGTATGAAAAGTCATTTCTTACATAAGCAAACCTACTTAGCATAGAAATTGATATATGCAGCATTACACTGAAACTTGAAGCTGGGCATAAAAGTTTCTTTCCTTGCACTGGTGACTAGTATGTATCTAGTATCCTCAGCCTCTTGAAACTGTTTTGCTTTGTTGTAGTGTCATCACAAAAAGAATGCATTTTTAAGCCAGCATTTATAATACATGCAAAACCACTCAATGCCAACTGCAGCATGTTATTTTCATCTTCACAAAAACCTTCAAAATATTTGGCTCACTCACACGTAAGTACGAAATCTACTCATCCTATATAGTTGGACATGTAGTGTGGTTGTGGTGTATATTATAGGTATGTATATAATATTTGTACTAACGTAACGATATAGCTTTGCTTAACTTATTGAGCTACTTGACTGGCTGTAGCGGCTCTAATCACCAGAAGAAGCAGAAGCTGCTCGTCACACAGTCATAAAACAGTACGTGTCTAGAATCAAATCTGTAAACACAAACTTGGCTTTTCTTGAGATTGGGGAAGGATGATGATGAGACACTCAACGACTCAACCCAGCTCACCACACACATGCATGCTATTCGAATTCACACATTCCTTGAATTATATGTACATGAGTGACAGCACATTCTTCAATTACTCACTTGACCAATGTAAGTGCTAAATGTACCATAGTTCCTGCTTGTTTGTGTAACTGGATATCTGCTGAACATTAAAATCGATGCATCAGCAACTGTACAACGTAAAACCATTGATTTGTTTAAGAAAAAAATATTTTATTCTAAGAATCACCTAATCGTAAATTGAAATCAGATTTGATGCACGCAACGCATAGGTATAAAAATGTAAGCCTGTAAATGTTGAACTTTCTAAGGAACGTATATATATTACTGCCAAAATATACGAACCCATCTTATTTTAGAATTGAAACTTACAATTTGCAATGTAGATCTTCCTTGATGAAAAATTGAAATCCTCTTTACGATACAACAACACAGTTGTACCAATCAAACTTTATCAACACATACTTAAACCAAACCAAAGTGATATACACACTATTGATCTGGCAAGAACTCAAGGTTATATAACCACATTTGAACTGCACACACAACGACACAACGCACACTTGACTCAAATCTCAGATAAATGACATCTGAAACGTGATGCCAAAGGATTTTCTACATTTTTTAGAAAAATAAATTAGCAACAGTGGGACATATCATTGGACCACGACAGTTCACACTATTATCTCAACCTCTAGAGTTAGACCAACCAACAATGCGACTGACAATAAACAAAACATGCAATGTGGTAATATGCAATCTTGTGACATCAGAGCTGGGAGAAAAAAGTGAGTAAGAGCGATCAACACGTTTACTGCCGCATAGCACTGTCACTTGCTTGAATCGTACTGACTGCTAAGCTGAAGTAAAAAATTCTCAACCTCAACTATATGTCTGGCTCTATTTAAAGAATGCATTGAAAGTGAACATCATATTATACAGAACTTTGTATACACGACTAACATCTTACATTCACTTCTCATTTCGCCTTCATTCATTTTTCTTCTTCGTTTTTTTTCTTCAATGGAACTAATTCAAGCACACTAATGCTCACATCGTATAAGATCGCTTGTGTATATGTATGTATCTTAAGAAAGAGCAACCAACAAATACGTGACGTACCTAATCTGATATGATGATGTTGATAGCGTGAATCATACATACTTACTTGCTTTATGTACATCTGAGGCATTTACCCGTATTAGGTACTTCATACAAGCACCAATTTTGTGAGTGTTACGGACACTCGAAAAACTTTACAGCAGCAACGGGTTGGATAAACAGAGAATCTTGCCTTGAATTTTTGCATCACATCCCATACCTCATTGGATATAATTTTGGGCGCATTAATTTATTTTGGTGATTTGATGTTAACATTATAATTTAAAGTGGTGCACTTTCATTCACAAAGATGATTTTAAAAAATTCACACACTCACCCAATTCAAATTGCATTTACTTAAATTACACGGACGCTTTTATTTGCGCTTTTTAACTTTGAGTTTTACCAACAAATGGAGAAAATTTGTTAAGTTTTTTACATTTTTAAAATCAGCTCAAACAAGGAATGTACGCCTGTTGAATTTTAATAAATTATGTTTAGCCCTTAATTACAATATAGTCTGTATATTTATAAGTTTATTCCCTACGTACATTACTTTAATGAATAAAAATGCATCAGGTACCACATTGATGTATCCCAGTTCACAAAATGTACGCGTAGCTGTCTTAATAGGAACCCCGTCGTGTAAAGTGTGATATGGTGCAGACTTATATAAGAAAGAGTATAATAGGCAATTTAGATGATATGCCAGTAAGTCCTGGCAAATTGGACATGAAATTATCATCAGTACAAAATAGCGTGGCTATGTGGCGTCATCACAATAGCACTAACCATTATGCGCACACAACAATGGAGCACAACATCATCCCCTTTACATTCATTTTCTGTCGAGAGTCGAGAATATGTAAGCGTACCGCTAGAAGCAGTAATTTTTAAGACTTTCTCCCAAATTTTAGCTGCTAAAAAATTCAAAGCTTAGTTTCTACCAAAAAAAAAATTCAACACACAAGATCCCTAAGGTTCGTTACGTGTGTATTTATGGGTACATTGCGCACACAGAATGTGAATACTGAGTAAAAAAAAACCTTATGATGATGATGATAGTGTTCTTGTACCACGCAACCAACATCTTTGGATCTTTGTGACACCAAAAGCTACCCTTGATACAAGGGGAGCTGTGCTACACATCATGGAACCCATTACAAACATTTGTTTGCAAGTGAAAGCAAAGGTGTATGAACCACACATGCACGTATTGTGGTACTTGCATGCACTCCTGAGGGTGCCATAAAATACCCATGTTCGGGAATTCTGTATCTTTTGGGTTATAGCAGGCACATTCATAACGTTTTCTCAGCCACCACCAAACCAGCAAAAGAAAAAAAGCTTATGCTACGCTAGAGAGGTAAGAAACAAACTTTTTTCTCTCTCTTATATCATGACATTACATATCTTAGCTCGTATGTATGGAAGGAAAAGTGAAAAAAACTGAGGCAACTGATCCAACTGAATATCCATTAAGAATTAAAAACATCCCACATAAATATCTTCTTCCGCTCCGTTGTGGCCACAAGGGAATACATTTAAAAAATGTAGCAATATACAAAAAGACCACCATGGACTATTCGCCTCTTCTTCTTATGTTGCTACTTTTCATATAGCATCTTCAAACCATATTAGTTTACCGGCTTTCCAAACACTGAAAGCAGGAGAGCCACTAATACCCTCCAAAGAACCATATCAGTACCCCTCTGCTGGTCCTAACATAAACATCCCGTAATGCGTGCGTACCTCAGTCCAACTTGTTTTTCCAGCGCATCATCTTCAGCCACTTGATATCATACTCATTTAATAAGCATACGCGGCGCACTGCGTACTTACGTTCAGCAAACAACATGAAATTTTTCATGAAAGACATTGAACAGCCTTTTCCCTTCTGCAGTAGTATATAGCAGTTACTGTTGTTAGGTTCTGTTCTAAAAAATAATAACACATGACCAAGATGAACACAAGCAAATGTAACTACATAACCAAATATACATTAAGTAGAAAACAAAATGGTTTACAGTGCATATAAATGCTCATGAGATCCCAAGCAGACTTCAAAAATCATTTTACTATCTTTCATATCGGTACCATTATACCCGAATAGATACAAACATTGTGCACTCTAAACCCTATTTCTCTATTGATAAACGAAATAAGTTCTATGTTTGAAATGAGTTTGAAGAGCCAATACTACCAAAAATGGAAGAGATCATTGTAGGTAGGTGGTTACATCTTGAATTCCGCTCCTTTGGTAGCAAAACAGGCTGCTGTCTGTTTTCTAAAATATATATACATATATTGGGCACATACCAAAACCGAAACCAAAAAATAATGCATCTTCGTAAAAACACACGATAAATGTATAAACAACGAAGCCACAAAAACTTGCAAGCTCGTGTCATAATTTAAAGTCTTGTAGGATCCATATATTTCCCCTACTTGTGTGTGTGTACAACAACCGTTTCCCCTTTTCTAGGCATGTGTTCTCACGTATCATTGAAGATATTAGCGTAAATTTCAGAAGAGATTTATAAATTGCTTGCCGTAAGCTGAAAAGAAACATTACCTCCATTACAAGCTGCCTTCAGCAAGCGCTAGAACAACAAATATTGATAAAATAGATTTTAGCCTTGAGCCAAAACATTTCCAACTCTCCATAGGCCATAGACCAGCCGAGCCTAACTTTTAATGCATAAAATTTATTACAAGTTGATTGGAAACTTTAATTTCTATTTAAAAAAAGTGATAAGCACACTGAGTATTTGATGTATGCTATGATGCTTAAGTTAAACTAGACTCTTTTGTTAACCCTCAAACTTGAATTTGTGGTTACCAACATAAGAAAACTACTACTGGTAGACATGTCTCCATGTAATAATTCGCAGCTACAATGACAAAGTGCATTTTCAATCATAAAGTCAATTACTACGAAAAAACGAATGCCAGGATTATATACACAGGTGCATGCAGCAACAAACATGCTTTCAAGAGTTTCGGGAACGTGCAGGGAAGTTTTCATTTTTGAACAACTATATATATGTTCAGACGAAGGACCGACAAAAATATATGGTTCGTAAACTAATGGTATATTTAAAATTTACATCACATTATGCTCCTACACCCCTTTACAAATTTATCTTTCACGTTTCACGGCTGCTGGTGCGGTACCTGTTTTACTTCCCCCTTCCGAGTTCCTAGTTACTGACAGGGTACACGTAACTTCTTAATAGTTGTAGGGGAGCAACAAACATTACAACATGACTGCTATTCGGAGCAATAGCCCAGGCATGGCAAACGAGCAAAATAATATCATTGTGCCTTGTTTGCCTTTTTATCTTTTCGTACTTTACCTTGAAAAAGCTGTTATTCGGTGAGAAATGGAACGTGGATGTCGTGGATGTGAGGAAGACGCAGTGGTAGAAGCATATATACAGTGCAAGGAGATGATTCAATAAGAAATGCAAGATACACGTAAGGAGTTAAGATCAAGACATTCAACCATTCCCATTTTCATCCCCTCCATCTATTACAATCTAAAACTAAACGGATCTCTTGGGAACCGGATCTCAGGTGTTAAACGGAGAGCAAATTACATTTTCACAATTCTCTTCAAACAGCATGCAGCGTCAAGAGTGGCTGCTGACGACAAAGAACAGAACAATGGCTATAAACTACGCTAACAACGTAGTAGCAGTTCAGTGAAAATAAGGAAATAGAAATTGCTTGAATACCTTCATAGCAAGTGAAACAAAATAATGATCAACCATCAAATAGGTGATAACGGCACATTTCATAACTAACTGAATACTTGCATTCCATTTCTTAACCAAATCAACGCTCATGGAATTGAAGATAAATTTACGTGCGACTCACTTCCAGCAAACTGAAATATCAAAAGAGTAAGCTGACCTATCCTATTTTCAAAAAAATACTGGAATTATTGCATCTTGGCAGTTGATGATGAGTTTAGTATTCATCATGTTTGAAAAATCCTTTCATTTTAAACATCCAACAATAATTTATCTTGCAACAACAACAAAACGTTTAAAAAGTTAGTTACTTTTAAAACTACTTAGTAGACTGCCTTCCAAAACCCACTGTAGCAGACCAGAGTTCATAAGTTCATATTGTTCTGTCACATGGCCGTTCCTGCGATGGATATTAATATGAAAATTTAATTAACTCACAATTTCTTATTTGGCTACATGCCACTATAATCCCCAAGAGGAAAATTTCTAACTAACTACAACACATGGCATATGAAAAACAGTGAGTCATGTCCATTGTCCGCTGCTAGCTACTTCCTGGTATCTTGAAAAACCGCAGTAAAAAGATTATTTGCGTATGAATGAACATGGGTCAGTAATTTGAAGATGTGACTGCAGTTGTCTAGTTGTAAGTCTGAGTTACCGTAAACTGGCCGTGCCGTATCAATATGCTAAATTTGTAAAATATATGAGGCAAAAATAATACGACGAAAATAATGGTTAAAATTTATAGTTTGGAGATGTTATAGTTATAGTCAGCTATATAATATTAACCGCTATACAATATATTATTTATTTAACCAAATTTACCACTAACAGTTAGTTCTGCACAAAGATGTCCTGCAAATGGTTATTAAGATAACTGCTAAAATGATAAACAGAGCAAGGCCCCGTTCAATCATCAGCCCTACAACAACAAAACTCTGTTATGTTTTTAAAAGTGAATACAAAATTACATTTAGAATGTGCAGCTTCATGTATTTTACAAACATTATTGCAATGGGTTCAAATGCGAAAGTGATGTTTTGTGTGCATGATTACTTAAAATTTCAAATGACGAATCAACACATTCCTTTTAGCTTCGTATGACATGACGTAGCCAGAAACAAAACAGCTAATAAATAGGTTTGTGTTGTGGGACTAAAAATATCTTTCATTGCTTGCCTGAACTTGATTTTGAGTGTCGCCAGACGTAGGAGTATTTAGCTTCTGAAGTTTGTTGGCACGGACAAATTATAAAGGTACGCAGCTTGATCTTCTTCTTCTACGTTTTACATGTGTGTATATATATATGAGTCAGTTTACTTACTTGGATTTCTAGAATTAGTTTGACTATTTTTTCAACTCACGATGAGATTGTGAGCAGAATAAACCTTGGAGCTCCATTAAGCTACTACTATCTACAACCTAATTTTTTTAACAAAATTATCATTGCCCAAACCCAAACACAATATTAGTAGACACGTTAACGAGTTTATATGTACAACATAAAAAGTGAAATACCTCGGGAACTTGTACCACTAGTAGAGAGAAACGTGCAAAAGGCATTTGCTTCAGTTTGGGGTAAGCAAACGTACAGAATATATGCATATACATTCATGTGATGCACCCACGCAAAAGCAAACCTATATGGTTTATGTTTAGGTACCCTATAAGTGACTTTAAAAAAAGAACTGCATTCGAATCCAAAATGTCAATACCATACCAATAACTACGCAGTCAGCTTACGTAAATAATTCACCACGTATGTATATAGGGCTATGCACTTACTCTACATATTCTTGAAGCTACGATAGAACACAACCCTACTACTAAAAAAACTGAATCCAATGCAATGGTAATGGTACTGTGATTTTAAGACGAGGAGTAGTGTAATAAATGTGAGCAGAAGCAATTTAAAATTCCAAACCGACGAAAACAAGATTACGACATTTTAGTGTTTAAAGCAATACTCCAGAGAGATTCACGAAAGACATTCGATTTCGCATTTTTATTGTACTTGCTCTTCCTGATGACATAGACAAATCGAGACTTCTGAGACTGTATTCCAAGAGAGTGGTGTGACAGCGTACATTATATTACGTCGACCCTCTTCTTTTTTTGCTCTGACTTTTACTTTCTTACAATAAAAAAAACACAATAGCACATCATCAGCAATGAAATCTCATTTAAATCCTTCACTTTATACACTCCATATTATTTCATTTACTTGTGCCTAACTTGCGTGAAAATAGAATGTTCAAACATTCATCTATTCTTGGCTTTGTAACAGAATTCACGCTTGCACACACTATGCTAATAATGGTAAGAAAGTGAAATAAACAAGAAAAACGTTATTATCAGTAAGACGGTTAGAATGTAATATAAGAAACCAACACCCACGAATAACTTCTCACTCATTTTTAGCAAAAGATTCCAGCCTCACATTCATTTCATACATCAGATCCAATGTAATACACGGTTATTCAGCAAACTTCGTCACATCACACAAAAAAACTAGTTATTTTGTATTCTCACCAGCCAGTTTAGTATGTACAACCTGCATCACTCCAGCATATGCATACATAGATTGTATTAGCTCAGTTGCATCGTGGATTTTATCTCAAAACACCACTGCCACTACCACACCAACACCACCATGCTCCAAAGTTCTTGTCTCGTTTTCGTCTGTAACATTACTATAATAATATTATGTTATGAGCCACTGAACGCGCAGAGACATTGAGAAGTTTAGTAGTTTCACTCATGCATATATCATCATCAGTATCTAAAAACACCTTACCAAAAAAGAAACATGCACAAAATCTGACTAGCAAGGAGGATACAATACAATAACAGAAACTCTGAGGACGAAAATCTTTACGAAATTGTATGAACAAAAGCAGAAGAATATCACTTTACATATTTGCCCCAGCTAGTTCAAACTCGCAACTGCGAACAACACTGACCAATTTGAATCTTGAAGAAGAACAAAAACGAAGCTGGAATTTTAATAGTATGGAAGCGTGAATCCCTGTGGTATTTCAAGAAATGGAATCTGCAGACTGTGTAGTCAGATTTCATGCACGAATGAAGGAAATAAGAAAATACAACCATGAAACTGAATCTCCTTTTTCTTTGCATGAGTGTACCAAGGCAAGGACAAGAGAGGAGACGTAAGAAGCGTGCATCATATTATACATACAAGGAAAGAGACAAGAAAAAGATGAAACATTTCGTCCTACTCATTCACCAGAAAATGGAAAAGACCCTCTCCACATTTTTTCCTTGCTAAAGTCCTAAACTGCAACCCTAATGAAAAAGAATGAGGAAATCAAACACCAAGCGGTCACTGTCATTCATGTTACAAACTGCCATCGCATCAAACATTGTGTACTCACACACAATCACCACCACCACTACTACCACATCATGAAAAAACTCAACAAAACATTTCTAAAACATCGTCACTACATATATCAAACAGTGAACGTTATTCTCCTCATATATACTAAATAGCATGCGGAATGCTGGAGCACAATCGAAACAGAAACCTCCCCTTCCGTCGGCAGCTTATATAATGTCATAACATATTATCTGCCCTTTCTTGGGAGAACCATAACAATTTGCCCGACTCATTCAGCTAACACCATAATATGTCTGTGTGTATACCACCATTCATCTGCAAGAGCCAAGACATTCTTACAAATATTAAGTATTCTTTTCATTCCAAACTTGTCGTCGATAATCAAAACAACGATAAAAACTTGGATTGATACTCTACTACACACCAATGATGATGACTGCTGCTTATTTCGATCGCCTACACATTGATATGACCACATCATCTGTTTTTTTCTATTCTATCTTAAGTAACAGAAGGTGGGACAAATAGAGACATGAAATTTAGTGTGTTGACTTGACTTTCATATGAAAGTAGTAATGGTTTTTTTGGTGCTTTGATATCTTGTACTTATTCAATAAAGGTACAAAAAATCATGCTTTTAATTCAACATTTTTACCTGACTGTGTACCATCAGTTCATGATTACCAACAAAGATATCTTTGAAAAAATACCTCCTCCATTTTGCTTCAACTGCCTTTCAAACAAAAATACTAAATGGGTTTGGTAACGACATCAAGGAAATATAATAACTTTTCGTTGAATCAGGGTCTAAGTGGTGGGGGAAACATCTAGCCTGCCTTGCTCGTTCGTTTAATCTTCTATACCCTTCAAACGTTCAATAAAAGTCAACCACACGATGCCAACTTTAATATTATTTCCATGCAAGACTATAGGTTATTATTCAACTCGAAGGCTGAGGAGGATATGCATAATAAATTTAACATAAACGCGCCCTACGTGATATAAATGTCATTTCTATACTACTCCATGGTTCGTAAACGCATTTAATTTCAATTTCCCCCTATTTGGCTCACACCTTACCTGTGCACCCCCAACACTAGTCACAGAATCCATAAAAATATAAAAGGAAATCAAGAAACTCTTTTAAAAGTTTTATGGATTTTTTTATACATAAGTAGCTTTTGTAAATCTATTTCATGGAATACATGTAGGCATTGGCAGTGTCTTCTTGTAGCTTCATGACTTGGGAAAGCATTAGCGGCTAATGTTTTCAGAAATGAAGCTAATGATTTCTTGAATTATAATACCCAAAAAAAGGGAAATTAATGGAATGTACTTTCTTTCGTATATTTTGGATCGATATTAATTCGTACTGATATCGCATTTGTATTTAACGACCACTATATGCTGAGCTCCTGAATTCAGTTGTCTACAAATACAATGCAATGTTAGGTGCTGGTTGCGTTGCGTAATTCCGTTTCCTATATTTAGAGTCTTGATAGATCAAAAGGCATGCCGTATCAAAGCAGGTTGTCTGAGAAGACTGACATAATTGGAGAATCAAATTGTATGGATTCTTCAAGAAGGCATTTCGTACAAACTTTCTGGAACATGGTTTGATTTGTGTTTTGTGAAATACCTAACAACATGACCATAAAGCTGCTTGCACAAATCGTTACTTTTTTCTTATCATTCATTGAGTACTTTTCTGGGGTTAGGAAATTGCACCTGGAAGTTGTTACATCATATAAGAAATTTCCTTTGTATACTAAAGAACGGCAACTTGTATATAAGACAAAAGATTTTTGTTTGGCTTCAATTAGTACCTTATCCTCACATGTATTGCATTTTTTTCCACATCTCCCTACGAAAGATGACATTAAGTTTCCAAACAAAATGCTGTACTTTATTCAATAAACGAGTTCTTTGTGTAGTTATATAAGGATATGGGGTAAAAGTTTTTGACGTTCGGCAAGCGTATAGTGCTTAAACGAAAAGTACACTACGTAATGGTCAGCCGTTTAACCAAACTTCATCCATAATAATATCATGAAAGATACAACGAGTGCAATAGCAATCTATAATCTGGAACTGTATTATTTAACTTGATGCGTCCTATGAGGTAGATGAATCTTTAGAGTTTGTAGTATGTTAGAAGTTAGAAGGTATACTTAAAATTAGTTCCACTCTTGAAAGTACATACATATATAGAACCCATCCAAAACGTTTCATTGTTCTTAGACATATATATATATTTTCAGAAGTAACTTTCTTCTCTCATTAAACTCAATATCTCAATAGATGTTCCCATCGGTACTTGAGAAAACGGTTCAATGAACAATCAGCAGATATAAATCACCAATTTAATCAGGAAAGTCGCTACTCATGAATTGGTCATGTCATCCGTTTCCATCCCATAATACGAAAACTGGTAGATCTGTATTACATACAGATAGTGTTCCAACCAGACATTTTAGTTCGTTGTCATAAAGCATTCGGCCGCCGCCATCCAAGTTCCAGCAAAAGATACACTATGGGAATCATTGAGAATGTTTCATTGCAACTAGCCTGCTGCTGCTGCTGCTTCTCTTTCATTCTTTCCAGCAGAGAACACGTACCTTATTCTCTCCTCCTTTTACCACGAACAATATAATGCATTTAAGACAGAGCCAACGCAGCATTAAGACATTGCCAAGTATTTCCTGATTCGAGTGCACAATTGCATCCTCCAACAGTATTTTATTTCCCATTCTTTACTCTTTTCATCTTTCCACTTTCCACGTAATATTACTCACTCCATTTGATTCACTTTTATAAGGATTTCATAGTCAAAGCAATAAAGATGTGCACGGCATGGCACTTGAAGAGTTTAAGTATCGAAATCGAACTGTTTCCCAATTTATAACCTGCCGTATGGGTTAAAGTAATAACATCACCTCGTTTCATCTTACAAAAAGAACTGTCTTAAAAGTTCATGGTTTCTTAATTTGAAAAGTACACGGTTTCATATCACATATGGCTGAAACGATAAAGGATACTTGAGTAGCGAAACCGCAACATTACAAAACATATCTCCTTTACGGAAAGCCACAAAGGCCGGGGCCAGAGGAACGTACGTATAAGTGAGTGGATATTTTTACGACTTCTACTTTAGGGTCACTTTCGAGAGCAATGTCGTAATAAGCAGAGTGCTTGTTGGTATGAAGTTTTCTGGAGTAACTTTTTAGGAGTCGCTTTGCTGACTAGCATTGAAAAAAAGTCTAAAAATGAAAAGTGAAGCGCCTTTAACTATATCCTACTACCACTGGTTTCATATCATGAAGCGTTCGCCATTTCGCTTCTAATTTCGACGAAAAAAAAATGCTACTGCGTGACTAAAGCCCACAGGTTGTTTGTTCGGAGGAACTGTTAACTTGTTTGTTACAGTAGAAAACACGCTCCATAAACGTTCCGTTTTATTATTTCCTTCGCCGATTCATTGCAGAGCACTTCGCAAACACTTAAAAGCTATTTTCATGCTGGAGGGAGAATTGCCAAGATCCAAGATCCAACGCTCGTGACGTACCCGTACTTGGAGTCTCGTTGCTGTCAAACATGCTCATACTTACTTTTGTATGTATGCTCATACATATGTATATATATATATATATATATAAATGCTACAATTTAAACGAATAATATGAGTAATCATCACTTTTCCTAAGAGCAAGCTAATTTAATAGAGCAAGTTTACTACTAATTATTTCTAACTTGATTAAATTCTACCGTCCATCTCATTGTCAGTTACGTACGTTTTGCAGAAAGTATTTTTTGCTTGCGTGGGAAATAAACTTAACTTTACGGCTTTTATTATAACAAATGCTAAGTGTAGCTTGCTTGCGTAAGAGTTCCTTTGTAGTACAATCCAATGTACTAGTATGTGAGGCAGCGCAAGATATTTGCAACTCTAAAACATACCTTTCTCAGCAGAAATTACTGGTAAAATTACAAGATGCTATAAAAGTAGGTCATTCCGTAATTCTGCGTCTGCAAATGAATGGTTTGTATATGTGTGCACATGAGCACGAACAGAGGCATGCAAACAATACCCATCGAATGGAGACGTATTAAGGTTGTGACAAATTAAAAATAACAAGTCAAGGTTTGAAAAAACAGAAATGGAAGACGCAATTAATGATGTCAAAATTATTATATAGCGTGTGTATGCTCTGTAAACGTATTGAGTTTATTAGTTTTATTACAGCTTTCTC
This sequence comes from Orchesella flavescens, assembly GCA_964034955.1. NCBI lineage: Eukaryota > Metazoa > Arthropoda > Collembola > Entomobryomorpha > Orchesellidae > Orchesella > Orchesella flavescens. The sequence continues at coordinate 16,294,655 of OZ035955.1, read as the reverse complement.
CAACATGTTCAGCAACTTCACATTTTAACATTTTTAAAACTTGAGACTGTATACGACAGGGCTTTTGTACTTTATGGTAAATAAGATTATTACTAACATTTCAGTTGAATGAGGATCTGTTTCTGACTGACAGAGCACTACTACGTTGTTACGAATACAAATTTGCACTAGACAAGAAGGAGAGAATATAAAGCTAAAGAAAGAAACAGAATAATTCAATTAAGCGCAAGTACCCATTTAATTTTTTCTGTTCTCGATGGACTCTATAAAGATTCAAACAGACAGACCAAAACCAGATAGTAGAATATATTAGAGGAGAGGTTAGACAAAAATGATGAGAATGACAACGATATCGTAGTGAGCGACATTACTACTGACAGTTCGACGCAGACATAAACGCATGGAGGATACTTCAGCCAACTAACTTAAGTGGCTGTAAAGGGGGATTACAGCATTTAGATCCAATAAATTTTCTGAAATAATACAGAGTATAATAACAGTAATAATTATAATGAAACGATTCCATTCCGTCAGATTTTGTGGAATTCCGTGTAAGATAATATTATTACAGCATTATACGAGAAATTCAAACGTTGAAAGTAAGCTAACGATAAGTAAGGTTCTATGTGCGTGCTAGTATATCTGGTAGGGTACAATATCTCTTATAGCCAGCTACATTTATGCAGAAACTCACACGCAAAGTTGGCACCGTCCGTAATGAAAAGGGTCGGCTTGTGAAAGCTAAAAGGATAAAATATCACACTAGGCTCTTTGAATCTTAAGATTTTAGGAGACAAAAGAGAAAGAAGTGTTTGGGTACAATTCGGTGAAATGAGATAAAAGTAAAGCCCCATTGACTTGACTGTCCTTTGTGACTTTAGAAGTTCACATGGATTGCCGCTTAATAAATCTTGACACTGTATAGTAAACCCATTTTGATTTCCCGTTTTCTGCAACCCCTTTCCTGCTGTGTAAACTTACATGGACTGGAAAGTTTCAGGCTTTATATACTACGTAGTATGCAGTCTCGATGATGTGGGGTAGCATATAACAATAAAGTCAAGGCGAATCCCGAACGCGTAGTTAGAATTAAGCTCATTCGTTATTCTATATTATCACTACTAAAGAATGAGCATGTCATTTTCGTAAAGGTCAGTTCAGTTGTTCAGTACTATCATCTTTAATCCCTCCACCCACTCACAAGATATTCTTGTGATTTTATGAGATATGAAATTACAGAGTTTCGTTGGGCGTACGTGTTTACGAAATTTCATTGATGGAATGCGCAATGATTTACGTTTCTCTGTATATTGCATTTTGAAACAAAACAAATGGTCAAATGGCCATCGAAAGTTCAAGAAGCATAATGGTTGCAAACGGAACCCCGTTTTGTAAGCATATCTCTCAACTGAGATATATGCTTACCAAGATGATGGTGATACGTAATGTTAACGGCCACAGCAGCGTACACCGTTTAAATCCAAAGTGTAAAGTGTGTGTGTACCGAATGTGGTGGGTTAAATACGGAATCTTTTTAAACTATAGAGCCGATATGATTACTAGGGTGCAGCAAAAGATGAAAGGCTTTCTTATGTGGTGCAATACATGAACATTACACTTCTGATCTGAGCCGAGTGTAAAGAAAAGAAAGTTTTCCCCCTCGCTAGCTACATTCTTTGCTAAGCAAACACACAACGAGAAGAGTCTTTTGCGGTGAGAAAATTTCATAATTGACTCATAAATCAAATTCTTGTGAGTTAAGTTGGGCTGAACATGATCACAGCTTTTTCTCACATACATTAGTTTGACTCCATGTTCTTTATACATGTAATCTCATGTAAGATAACATGTAACTTTACCTCCAATACACGTTTCAAAAAGGTATGCCGAGTCCCATGAAGGTCGGTACAAGGATGGAGTGCAGATATTATTCGCATAAATCTCACAAGACGACAAGAAAATGCGTGAAAAAATGAAATAGACGACATTTCCCCTCCTCTCACTTCAAGCATTGCAAATATTTCATTCTGCCTTCTCCCCCACTTTTGCACATATTTTTTTCAATCGGTTCTGTACCACATGAAAACCTGTGTTCATTCCATTCACAACACCACAGCAAAAGTAGCAGTCACAAGCTGTAAGGCATTCCTTGATGACTATTTTATACAATTCACCAGACATTCTTTCCATATACTGGCTCTTGATAAAATAATACCCATCATCACCGTAATAATAATAATAATATTACATTCAGCCATCTTCCCTCAACCAACGATATTACTCCACAATGTCAACAGCTAGGAACAGGCATGATCATGAATGACTGCCCTTGAAAAGTCTCACTTTCTATGTAGTAGTATTCCTTATTCCTACAGCAATATTATAGCTCTCCACGTCATTGTCTAGGAACCGTCTGAGCAAGTGAAAATACTGCACAGAAATAGTGTTTCAACTCCACCCCTGTCTAAATTATGTAAATATGTAAATAACACAGGCATTAACGGCTTTTCAGTTGAGGAAATGGTAGAGAGAGAGCTGCATTGCATTTGTTTTCATCCTTTCTTTTCTACCAAGAATGCATAATGGAATATTATCAGTTTATCACTTTCCAGCTTAAAATTTCAAGTCACCTATTTACATACGGACATCATCATAATTATATATCTTTACTACAATAATACTATTCACAAACATGGTCATTATAATATTGCCCATGGTATTAAAAAACAAGACTACGCATTAAATAACGGTATTTAACCAACTTTGGACCACCAAAGCCACACATATATGTAACACTCTTAAAACGTGAGAGCAATTATTCATGGAATGGAAACACTTTTAAATCCACAAAACTGATGTTCTCATATACACTTGTGTTGCACCTGCTAATTCTGCCACTCCCTACACACAACAGCAAGAATAGGCAGACATCCCAACGATTTCAAATTTTGAAAGTTTAAAAGTACAAATTTAGTCATACATTAAATCAATATTCATATTCACTAAGCATTTGTACAAAGTTCTAATTCAAACAACCAAGAATAGGGTGATGTGAGACTGACTGCAATGTGTCTACACAAAATTCATACTGTAAAATCCGAAGTAGAACGCTGGATTTCATTAAAATAATCATTCTAACTTCTTGTACCACAATCTTTAGGGGTTTAAACGGCAACCTTTGAAGCATGAAAAATACTGATTTGATTTAAACTCCTTTGGATGTATATGGATGTAACTGAATGATGGTTATATCTCAGAGATATCTGCATGATTGTTTAAATATTTAATGATTCTATATCACCAGAACTTGATTAGTCTGCGCGTGATATACTTATGCCAACATTGCATTACTGAAAAAATCACAAATGTTTTTGCATATTTAATCAATCTAGATGTAATATTGGAAACAAAATTTACTTTAGTTTTTCAGGGTACCCCAAATCTATTCATAAAGCAGGGGCAATATGCCTTTGGTATCTGATGTATGCCAGTATTGCCAATGCACTTCCACAATCCAACTTTATTGACGTTGCAACATCTTTACATCGTAACAACTGCAGTGAATCGTTACCATTAAATACTTTCCTTATGAATATTAAAAGTGAAAGCAATACCCTATCAGGAATCGAGAAGACCCAAAAATAAATGAATATAATACTCAAAATACTTGTACTTGGAACCAGTTTTCTATACGCGTCTCGATGCGGGATTAAAACACGTTTCTTCAAAAGCATTTCATAGTGCCGATCGATGAAACTTTTTTCATTAAACTTTGGTTGTTGAAATGCAAGTAAAAGCCGCTGCATAAATCTACCAATTTACATAGCAAAGGAACCATTTCTTGTTAGAGTGAATTATAAACTTACAGTGATACTCGTTTATACGCTCACCTTGCATTCAAGTTGTATTCAAAGGAACGAAGAAAAGCGTATGACTGCGAAAGAAACAAAATTTCTCTTTTCAAGGAAAAAAAATAATGATACTGGTAATAGAGACGGAGCATAAACTCTATCTGTTTCACTTTTATGAAGCTGTAATATTATGCATAACTATTCAGAGTAAAGGTATTACGAAACAGAGCTCGTTTTCTGACTTCCCATGAAATATTCCCAAGATAGATTTCTAAATGTTTTGAATTAAGGTAGGCATCTCACGAAATTACTCGGAGACGATACTCCATGTTTTTCCTCATAAATGCTCCAACAAACGTAAAAGCTGTCCTGTTCCAAATACACTGAAAACGAAAGATGAAGCAGAGTCGTTTTCCATTATGGAAATTTGCAAGTCAATGAGTCAGTGAAAAGCCGAGGATTATTATTAGCTGCCTTGCCTCGTAATTGCAATAGTAAGAATTACATACGTTTCCTTCCTTGTGATATTAATTTAACTATTCAGCAAGTTAAATAGGAACAATACAATGAAATGAACAAAAGAAACCTTGTTTATCTTTTTAGGAGAACACCTACTGCAAAATGAAGATAGGAAAGTGCTTTCTCAATGAAAAGAAAGCTGCTTCCAAGCACCAATTCTATACATCAGCAGACATCATGATTGATGAAACTTATTATTCTCATTGAGAAGCAGCACAATATTCACTGCATTATTAGTTCACAAAAGGAGTTTATGCTGCCTATTGATTCTCAAAAGAAGTGGGTGTATTTTAATCATAACGAAATATATATAATTTAAAGATAAGTTCAAGTAAACTAGCTAAAAGACATAAAATCATAATGAAATTATTAATACAATTTTATAAATCTAGCTTGACACAAACTGTGTAACTTTCAAGAGTTTGTTTGTGCTATTCATGCAGCAATTCCATAAAAGCGCTTTTGTAAGCTGACGCTGACGACAAGAGAAATAACATTCCAAAATTTTTGTCTTGTATAATTCAGTTTGGAGAGGATGCTTACAGTATTATCATAATATAGTTTACAGACTTCATTAGATGTCAAGCTTCAATACAGATCTTGAAGGTCATTATTACTGAATGACGATCGATATATAAACACTACCAGAACACAGCATTCACATACAAAAAATAGTAATATTTACGTATATGCCGATATGTATAGATTAGGCCTTACACAGGATCTAAAATGCAAAACGCATTAAACTGGGACTTCCCATTTGGAAAAGTGCCAGGCTCTTCTCAATGCACAACGCGTCAATGTGAATAATTTGAGGAAAGAGTCTAAGGGCAAAAAAAGCTTGATTCTACATAATTCATACATCTGGTTTGCCAATAATACAGATCCCTTATGGGGTAGCCTTCGTACGTAGAGGTCCCCCAAAAGGTCGTCTTTCATAATAAATGGTGAATGCAGGATGGAAAACGATATTCTTTGAAATACTTATGGACCGAATAAACCAATTTGGTTTATGTATATAAAGCAGTACACGTACAGACAAAATCCTTTCTTTTACTAACACACGTAAGCATATAAGCAGTTTTATTATGGTATTATTACGGTATGATCATGATTTGAAATGAGAAATGCAAATAAGAGTACATATATACTATGATTTAAAACATTGAAATCGAATGCAAGATTTTTTAACCACGACACATATTACAATTACATAGTATCAAAAAATTCATGGCGTACCTGATTATTTTTCGTCATTTTATTGAATTAAATACTCTTCAGAGATGATGATCAGATAAAACCAGGTAAAGTTATTTGAACTTTAAAGATGATAATGCATGGTAATAATTCTTTCTTTATACATAATGTTTCAAAGTCACCAATTTTGACTCTGGTGCACTCAGCTCATGAACATTCAAATGTCAGCAGAATAGTCCACGGAGTCAAGTATTATTTAAAAGTTGCGCAACGTGAAAATTACAACAGGATGAACAATAATGTCTTGTAAGTAAGCACTAACCAAAGTACCAACACTTGATGTGGAGAAAGTCAAGTTTACTTACACTTACTTTCACAAACAGTAGTCAAAATTTACATTTCTTAACTACTTAAATACTTATACTTGCTGCGGTTGTCACATATGAGCTATGAAATAATGACCAGAAAGTTCTACTTTCATTATGTTGAGATGCTTTTACCTTGAAGCAAGAAGTAATTGAAAGTTATTAAGAAATTCTATTCTACCATGCTTTTAATAAGTGGGAAGTGGATTTAAGTATACGATAAGGAAAGGTTGAACAAACACGAATGTACAACAAGCATGTAGTTGCAAGTTACTGTAAAATGTTAGTCTGTCAACGTTTTATTGCACAAATATTGACAAAACAGAAAGTCGGGTCAACATACGATAAATGAAAGCACAGAACATTTTTTAAGTAACTTGTACATAGACTAGATGAGAATTCCACGACAAATGATTGTTTTGTAACAGAATTAAGACCCACACAATCTATTAAATAGGCTAAACCCAGCTACTGTGGTCTCCAGTTAGCAAAATGCGAAATAAACTGACGACGACGATGAGTGAACAGACGTTGTATAGAGGAGAAGCGGTAGCAGCAGCACCACCACCAGATTCTGTTGTTCTTGTGTGTGTGCCACCGAGAACTATGACAACACGGAGAATGAGTCACTCCATATATATTTCACAAGCAAAGAGAAGCCAGACCAGCAGCACTGCCTTCCGTCTTATTCCAATGCTGTTCCATTCCGTATGTACCCCTTTCTGTAGCACTGCTTGAATTCCCCATCACATTATTTTTTAAAGAGAACAGTGAGCAAGTCGTTCTCATGCAAGTACTTTTTATACACAACGGGTATATGCACTTATTGCATCCTTTTCACAGCACTCTAGCCTACGGTAAACCATTCTAGAGAGACCCTTGAATGAGCCAAAAACAATTGTATGGTGGTCTAGATTGAATGCACACAGAAAATTTATAAGTTGTGTACGGGTTATTGAAATTCTTGAACAGCATAAAAATACTTTTCACCATTTTTACTCAACGAAATATACACTGCCGTTCATTCATTCATATGCCGAAACTATTCTCAAGCCTCCTCCTTACACACCAAACTAGCGAACATGAATGCTATAACAAACTCGGCAAGTCTAGGAGAAAGTTTGCATTATAGATGCATACCATTTTAACGCTTCGTGAATTTCGCTTTGAAATTAGGGCAGCATGGTATATATTATTAATAAACCGAATAATAACATTTTAATAGTTGCAAAATAGATATATGCAGATATGTGAAATTTCGTACTGCATTGAAAAACAACTTGTTCCGTCAAAGATATGACGCTGCTGGTCTCTTATAACGTGAGAGATTCAATTCCGTTGAACAAAAACAGTAGACATGCATGCATGCAATGATTTGTTCTTTACAGATACAGGAAAGGGAAACGGGGAACGATCTAGTCTACCAATAATTTCACTGTGGGTAAAATCCGTTCTAACTTTTGGGGCTAAGTGAGATCTCCTGTATGTTGTCTGTGTTTCATTGCCTCGCCGTTCTTTCATCAGAGCTTTTCAGTTTGGGAAGAAGACGCAACTAATAATTGACATTGAATACGAGACATTAGGTTGTGTTTTCTCTAAAAAATGCTTACTATACTCCATCTGGTAAGCATGTTATCATGTTTTCCGTATTTTTAAGTTACTTTATAATGGGTAATACTCCAAACGTATTTCAGGATTATGGAATGGACTCAACTAGCCAACTGTCTTGCTTAACTTGAGCTGCAGAATCAATTAAGAATTTAGTTATTCTTCTGTAGAAGTGATCGTTGTTGTAGGTCATAAGCTGGGCGAACCACGAACGCCAGTCCACGTCCACCGCATGTGTTTGTATTTTGATATGTAACATGAACAATAAAGTAGAGAGGGTGTACGGAAACGTATATCTTACAACAAATCTAAAGTGAAAAGAATATCTGATGTCCAACGGAAATGCGATGTATATTGCTAGTTATCGATTAATTCTAAGAATAATATGAAAAGATATAGAGAAGATAGTGTCAATACAATAAAAAAAGGAGGCACTTCGTCCAATACAAACTTGAAATAGTCGTCAAAATGACATGTAACTACGTTTCGTAGTCCTTCCACTTCGTCTTTTGAGGCATTTTGTCTCATTTTGACACGTACATTATCTACCATTCGTCCATACCCCGCTTGGACTCCATGTAGAATTTACACAGACAGCAAAATCAATAGCCTTTATGTCTTTATCATTCAATTGTGTATCTGATATTCTATTCCACAAGGCCGATGGTTTTCAAACGAATGCAAGCATACATACTAAAACAGTATGAGTCATACACATGATTTAGAATGAGAAAATAATTTCAATGAAGATGACTGCATAAATAATATCCTGCATTTCATGCTGACAGCAACGGTATTGTCGTTTCTCATTCTTAAAATTGGAACCCAGAGTGTTCACAAAAATAAAAATTATACGAAACTAAATTGGTGAGAACTACCCCAAACAGAGAGTAAAATATGTGTGCATGAGTACTAACTTGAGAGAAAAGATTCATATCATTCCAAGAAACATTTCATTTTCTTGGATACTATCATATTCCTCTAAAAATCTAGACGCATCCTCCTCCTACGTACAACCGTAATATGACGAAGATTTAAGATTAGGTTTTAAATTGTCTATCTCCTTACTCAGCAGAATGTGAATACATTAGTTCTCACATATGCATTTCAACTCCGCTACCGTGCATGATTTAAAGATGAAATGAAGCTTCTCACGAAGTGAAATTTTCAATGAAGAATAAGGGTGAAAATTTTCTTACTTTCTCCGTCCATAGCTTAAGGGCTGACTTCCCCTCGATACGTTATAGTGAGCATAAAAAATGATTCTGAGGCGTTAAGTTCTGTGTCTCCAACTCCATTCTGCCGTCTCCAACTGAGCTCGATGCATTACATTAGCATTTACATAACTAGACGTAGCGGATTTACTTTTCCGAAATATTTTGTTGCTTCCTTATAGTTCATATATGCGTGGCAAATCCGCAACCCATGCCACCTAAGTTTGGCCAAGGGCGTTCCGAGATGGTAATAAAAGGCGTAAAGTGTCTAAAATCTCATACGCTAAGTGACTATTCACGCTTCTGCATGAAAAACGGGCTACTAAAACTTCTTGAATTGCAATGCGTCGTAGATGGAATGAATAAAAATGCTTTGACTGGTGCAATATCAAACAAAACAGAAACTCTATATAACTCACAGTATGGGGATTGGAGCCATGTCGCACCTGTATATAACTGGAGAAAGCTATTCCATTTCTCTTTGCTTCAATATAAGACAACTGAAAGGTAAGGTGTCATCGTATCACAACATCTCGTGTATGTGTAAATGTAAGCAGTAAGCCTTTGCGATTGTCTTAAAAAAATGTACTGAAGTTTACATACATACATATATGTACTTCATTGTTACTCAGCTGAAGCGCAAGCAAATTCTCGTATAAAATATTATTATACCGACAACTGATCGTGAGTTGAGTTTGTCGTTATCGGTTTTTTGTTATTCATGTTATTTTTTATTTATAAAAAAAGACACTAAAGATATCGAATTTGCTACATCGAAATACTACTTTTGGGTGTTAATTACTTACAGTACTTAATATTACCCACTGACAAACCATACTGGTCATCATAAGCATTCCAGACGTGATTATATACGCGAATAGTAAGTAGTAGTGTGATGCCAGTACTTAAAGAAAAGCCCGTTAGTGTCTATCAAAAATATTCTATTCTATTCCTGAAGTATTCATTAGGCTTGAAGACATAATAAGAATCTAGACAAACATACATACATGTACCACTATATATAATGCAATACATGATGATACTTCGGAATTACGCTGCAAACTAGTTTTCTAACGCCTGGTAACTCAACGCCCAATCAATGCATGTGAATTGTGAGAAGAGAAAAAACTTTAACGTCTAAGCCATTCCACCCTTTTCTTGTTTTCAAGTAATCGCTGCAGTAAAGCTATTAGCAACTGGATGCTGCAACAACGCAACATTCAGCAACTAGGTACTTTTCTCAGACACATTTTCACCAAATACACACAACACAACATTGTTCAGCTATCCCATTTCACCACAATGCAAGTCTTTGTGAAGTGCTCAAAAGTGGATGCTGATGCTGAATATGTGGATCTCAAAGATTAGTGGCGAAAAAAGAGAAAGCAAAATACTGTTGAGCTAGCGACATGATAAACATTAAAGCGAGGGAGTACGGTCTTGAGAAATCCACAAATGATGATGATGAGTGTGAAAAAAATGGGAGCCATCATGGATTAAATGATCCAACGCGTGAGAACAACCATTCCAATTTGAAATAAGCTGCGCTTTCTTTTTTTTAAACAAAAGGATGCATAACCGAAACACCAGCATTTTCAGTAATTTTCATGTTAAAGGCAAACCACGTCCAATGTCTATGGGTCAAATTGTGTTCGTTGAGATAATGTCCTTATGTTGTTGCAGATGCTTTAGAATAGGAGAGAGGTTTCGCTGCCGTGGATCTATGGTACTACTATATGATAAAGCAAGCCATGGGAAATTTCATAAGCAAAATTACTTGCTCATGTGAGGTGAAAGCGATGGACTAGGACTGCACATTCTATATCCAGCTATACTAGCATAAAATTGAATTGTAGTAGAAAATGAGAACATTTTCTCCATTAGTATAGGCTACAGGTTAGTGTGTGCACACCACACACATTTACTCTAAACACAAATGTTCGATCCGTATCACCGCAATATATTCCGTCTGTTTTAGTTGAAACCACAATTGCAATTACTAATTTCTTATTGTTAAAGCAGCACACGGATCGAAGAGTTAGAACCACATAAAACTAACTGGACCGTGCAAATGGCAAACTCCACTTTTACCATAACACAAGTTTGAAGTTGGCAAATAATTTCTTATTTTTCTTATCTTTAGTTTACCTTCATGATACACATCTCATCAAAACTGTACAACTATATGCTTTTGGTGTATGTGGCTAGGATGAATCAATATTTACGCTATGCATAACATAAAATCAAATAAATACAATCCAAACTTACCCCTTTCGCTGGAGAGGTGTCATTTCTCACAACAGCATCAAATATGTCATCCATACTATAGCATTTCTTTGCAGGTTTCTTTAGCTCGGCAGCATTGGATGAGGTCACACAGGCACTTCTTGCGTCCAGAATATTTGAACTGGAAACAGTTCTAACCGATATTGGAACAATGGTTGCAACTGCATTATAGCAGGAGGCAATGGCGTCCTCAAATTCACTTGCCATTGTAAAGGTTAAAAAACAGTTTATGAAATGGAACAACGAAATATATGATTTTCTAAGATAATACTTTTATTGCACACAAACACACACGTGAGACGTCACTCATATCAGTCAGTCTTTAATTCTCAAAAAAGGAAGCGTAAAATTGTTTCATTCTCATTAGCTGCTTGCAACAATAAAATCTCGATCTATTCGTTAACGTAAGGCTTTCATTACAACTGGAACACAATCATTTTAGGCGTAGGCGGAAGTAATGTAGTCAGTCATTGTAAAAAAAAGTTTCAATGACGCATTCGTCGTGATATGATTCAAACACGTAATGAGTAATAATGGCACAAAACTTATTGAACTAATAGGCACAAAATCTCGGCACTGCTTTTCTTTTAACGGCACGTTATGTAATCTTCCTGGAATTCTTATGGCGTAATTAATTTCAAACCAATATTGGGTTTAACAAAAACAGAGCTGCTCCATGGCCTACGGCACATTAAGTGATCTCTAAGTACAGTACATAATCAAAGCGGAAACCCAACGTATATTATTCAATTCAAATTACTAAACTTCTACTAGATCTGCTATCACATCGAGAGCGCATAATGAACTAAAAGGGCTCACGATGTCTTCAACAGGTAAGCAATAATTCTAATATGCTGCAGAAATGTTCTTATATCATTTTGGTTGATCATCATGTACATAATCATAATCATCAAACGCCCATCTTAATCAACCATCCCATATTTGCAATGATTAATGTACCATACAATGCAACATGTTGGTGGTTGGAAGCAACAATCAAAGATCGAAAAGGTTTTTCTCTTTCAGATTCTACCTTGGCATAATTACAAAACAACACTGATATATGTTGCTGAACGCATTTTTTGTTCACATTCAACATTCACCATCATCAATTTTATAGCTTCTTTGTCTTCGGCTTTAGGCATATTATGCAAACTTTATTTATTTATTTACAACGGTGGTCTGGTATGCTCTCAATGCTCTGCACGTTCCTGTTTGTGTTTTATTTACTAACTACAATATAACAATAAACAACACAACATAGTTCACGGAAAGGTTGATGGTGATAATGGTGTGATGTGGTTTGGTTAGTTATAAATGTATCTCTGGATTGGATTTGGATGTAGCAGTTAGGCGTAAACTTTTGACTTTACTTGACTAAGGATTTATACTATATAAGGCGAATTAACAATTGAAGCGCTACCTTATCTATCTACTAACTTAACTTTATATGTTAACACCAATAAAATTTACTCACGTTCATTTAAATGACTAACGAGTTGTGCATGTGTGTAGTGTAGTGTACGTATTTACTTTCAGGCATGTAAAAATGTGAGCATGCAATGCATTGTGCAAGCAAATGACAAGGCCGAACATTGAAGAATGGAAAGTAAAAGGTTGTTTGTTGTGTTATGTTGTAAGCCGTAAAAGCATGCATGCAAAAGGCTTTTAGGTATTGTTGATGCAAAATGCAAGTTGCATACATTGAGATTTGGAAGGCAATGTGTATGTAAGTACCTAAATGTCGTCTTCAAATGAGTAAATGCATGTGTATTGTATTTTGTATTGAATGAAAGGTAATTGACATGCCTAAAGTAAACAATGAGAGTTGAATATCGCGCTTGCCTTTCCCATCTGACTTGTTGCAGCTGTTGAGGAGAGGATCTTGTAAAAGTGTCCTCTTTTCCCTAATATTTTTAAGTATTTTTGTATATATTTTTACGGGAGCGTAGTACCATACTAGGGTATTTTGTAAGTGCATTTATTCGTTAGAGAAAAAGTACATAAAATTTCGTATTTCATGATCCATAGGGGATAGTGCATGGAGTTATTGGCTAACAAAATCCAAACAGATCCTTTCGTCATAATAATAATAATAATATACGTATATATGCTTCTCCAGGAATAGATCGGATTTTTTTCTGAAGAGCTCGAGAAATCATTTTAATCTTAGGTGGGTGGTGGAAATATTATTTAGTGAAATTGACTGATTGATCATTGATAGCACATGGAATAATGATAAAGGCTATTGACCACGTATAAACGTGTTTTAGTTGGTAGTGAAATCTTGTGTGAGCACTTTTAATGCGTTACGATTTAAAGCTCTAACAAAAAGAACTACTAATGAGTTTTCAGTTTATACTTAACAACTAGTCTGTCATTTGACCTGAATGTGTGAAGGTGATGAAACTTTAGATTACGTATTAAGCTTCATTTCTATCAAGTTTTTGAAGAGTGTAGTTGGTAGGTACTGACCTCTAAATTGACTAAGGAACTAATTACTAACTTTTCTCCTCACAGGCGATAGGTTCAGTATCTGATGGTGACAAAATAAAAGATCTTTGGGAGTTCAATTTGCGATATTCTGACATAAGACACCTTTAAAGTTTCCAGTATAGAAATTTTGTGGAAGTTACAAGAAACGGGAGCCGAACAACTAGGACGGACCGTACCGTGAAGAGATATTTTGAGTGAAACGTCCAACCTTAGTCGTACTAAATCCCAAAAATCAAATTACTTACACTGAGAAAAGTCACTAGATAGTTTGAGCGAATGGCTCGAAAAAAGTATTTGGAAGACAGAAATGATGAGGGTGGTCATCATCAGTATCAGAAAGGCCCGAAGCATGTTAACACACTTCAAATGCACCAAGGCCAAGGAGGTGGTACAAAAACGAGGAAATCACAAGACCAATCGAAATATAATGATGATTCCTTTCTTGGCGTGAAAAAGCAGTTGTCTGCTCTCGGTTTGACGATTAGAGAAATGCCTGGAGATGGGTAAATCAAATGTTACTTTATATTTTTACCTAATTTTTGCCACTAGAACTACATGTTCATGATCCTATTCTTTTTGCGTATAGAAATTGTCTGTTTCGAGCTCTGAGTGATCAACTTAGTGGAAATTCCAGAACTCATTTAGACTTCCGACGAGCAGTTGTACAATACATGCGAGAATTCCGATCTGATTTTGAACCTTTTGTTGAAGATGATGTTCCTTTTGATAAGTATGGTAAGTATTTATACTTTTTATTCTTCAAATGACCAAGTATTTCCAATGATTTGCCTATTCTTGTAGAGCTTGCAAGTTGTAAGGTTGACGAAAGAAACTATTAAGGATTGTTTTTCATTTTGTAGTGCACAATCTAGCCCAACCAGGTACTTTCGCTGGAAATGATGCTATTGTAGCGTTTGCTCGACTTCAGAATGTGACTGTAGTGATTCATCAACTAAATTCCCCGGCTTGGCTCATTCATCCGTCCAAAGACCAGAATCAGTGTAGCGGACGAGAAGTTCACATAGCTTATCATAATGGTGACCACTATAACAGTGTTAGGAGTATAGGCGATGATAGTGAAAATCCTACGAATATTAAATTAATAGCCCAGGTAAACTATGGTACCATACTTTTAATAATAATTTGTTTTTGCCATGATCTAGGGTGCAATTCAATTTTAAATCTTACTTTTAGGGAGCATCGAATGGAAAAGCAACTGGAAAAAGTATACCATCGCCTATTAAAAGTCAGTCAGAGTCGTTATCAACAAATTCAAAGTGTACTTCTGCGTCAGTTTATGAGAGTTATGACTCTTGTGTGGCGTATGGAAGTAGAGATGAAGATTATTGGGTAAAAGACAGTGCCGATGTTGACCGACTCGTAGAGGATGTAATGTTGCAAACTGATTACCCTGATCCAGTATTTGTCAGAGACACTTTGTTAGATTTTAACTTTAATATGGCTGCAACTGTGGATTTCATTTTATCAACGTCAATTGTCATGTCGCAGCAGCATACTGAACACTCAGATATCGCAGCCTCAAACACTACAGATGACACTAGTTTGAATGTCGACCAATCAAAAAATGCTTCCAGTGAAGTTTCATCGAATCAACCAAAGATATTCGCAGTTAAAAAGCAAGTTACTGATATGGATGAGCAATGTGAGGATGTAGAGGAATCGGAAGAATCCACGTCAAGTAAAGCAGGTTGGTCAAGTGATTGTGATCTTAGCATTGTAGAATTTAATTAATGATAATACATAACAACATAACAGTTAACTTTAATTTACTTTTAATCAGATGACTCGGACGAAAATCCCAGCTCGCCCTCTCCTGACACGGAGGCTAGTCAAAATAGAGCATCTGGCTCCCGCAAAGAGGTATATACTAGCATTTAATTACTGAAAGGCTCATGTGGTTTCTCACGGATTAATATTCCTGCCAAACATTGATTTGTAATTTTAAAAACTACTGGTTTAAGGTCCGGGTCAACGCTCGAAAAAAGAAAGAACTGAAAAAAAGAGAACGGAAGCGGGAAGCTGAGCTACGAAAAAAGAGAAATGCTAATAGTGAGGGCGAAAACGTGGTGGTTGTATCTAATTTTGGTAGTCTTGATATTTAACAATAACGCAGTAATTAGTACAAGCAATGCAAACGGAAAAAGAGATCTTTATGCAATTAATTAAATGTAATAATCAACCCGCCCGATTGATGCTGTATTTTAGTCAGTTTATGTAACGTTATTTAATTCTGATTCCATTTGATCTTCATATAATAATATGCAGCGTCTTGCAATAAATTCTGAATTTTTCCATGCCTTGCGTATCGTTCGCGTTCTATCTTCAGTTAAGTAAACAATCTAAGCATAATAGTAGTGTAGAATATTGGTATACTAACTGTATACGCTTTATGATTTGTATTTATAAGTGTACTTATACCACTTCGTACCATGTATGTATCTATAAATTGTTATATACTCAAACCAAAACGAAATAACAAACTTCCAAGTAGTTTTAAGGGAAAGGATACATCGGACCGGTGAAAGTAAATTATGGAATCCCGAGAGAGTTCTGAAGTTATGTATGTGTCTATGTGTATTGAAATCGATTCTCATGGAAAGCTGCGAGATACTAATTAAGTCTGACTCAAAATATTAAAGAATTATATATTTAGTTGGGTTGATTGAAGATTATAATAATAATTCAGTCTAAATTGGAAGACTAGTTTGTTCGATTAAATTAACTTATACACTCTGAGCAATTCTTTAGTATGCTGTTTATATAGTTTTTTCGTTGTTCTGTATCGGCCAATACTTCCCAGTCGTGATAAGGTACCTAAAATTGGTTCAAATTCATACTTATTATTACTTCTATTAAAAACTTTAGAACGTAAATTAAATTATATGATCACTACGTGCATAATGTCATTATTACTTACAGTGTGTACCCTGTATCCAAGTTTCTGTGTCTGGCGAATCTGCAATTGGGCTTGACCAGTTAACTCGTCGCTATTAAATAGATATGAATTTTTCCCCATAAGGATGAGAGCATGATAGGTTAAATTCGTATCATCTTTGCTAATTTTCTTGATTTTGTACGATTCCGTGTCAATGAAATACTGAGGTGTCTTGACGCAACGACCTTCATTACTCGTACATACCACGATTGCTATTTGAGGACAAATTTTCAAAATTACTAATTACTATTATTCCACAAACGGACTTCGTCATTTGAACAGTTATTCATACCCATTGTGTTATGTTGGGGAAGGATGTTGCATAAATTGTACAAAGTTTTATCTCCCATGATAATGTGAACCACGTCTGCTACTCCAAACACAAATTTTTGATAAAGGGAGACTCTTATACTTGTGGGGGATTTCAATCTTAGCATGGTTTTCTAAAAAAAAGTTTAAAACAATAAGACCTTGAAAAATAATAATTGGTAATTTTTACGGTTTTGGTTATGTTTGTAATTAGTTACTTGCCTTCATGATCAAATGAAACATCTTTTCACTCAAACGGTTTCCATTATATCCTGGAATTTCAAGGTCAGCCACAACATCGAGACACAAAAGTTCTCTTTGGAATATTTCTTTGGCTTTGCCTGTTAATTTTTTTAAAATTGTAAAAACGTTATTCAAACAACCACCCAAAGTGCTATAGTATATTAGTATTTGTGACTGTCCATCATACCATAATATGTATCTCGAAACTCCTTTGATAAGCACATACTAATGAGATCAGGAAGAAAAATGTTCCGAATACTGAGATAATGGAGAATTGCTGGCAGGCACCTTCCGTACATCCGTATTTCGTCCGCTCGCTCAGGTTTTCGCAACTCTTCTGCTATCATATTACACAATTTGTCGCAATCCGCATTAAACATGGTCATGGCCAAAGTTATCCGTTCAAGTTCCTTCAGTCTTGCATCTGTCAAATTTTCTTCTACACGATTAACCACTCTCTGTATGAGTTCTTTACTGGGACTCAATGAGTTTGTAGCTGTCAAAGCCAAATGAGTACACGCTGCAATACTTAATTTTGGAATCTCTGGAATGAATTTTTCTTGAAGCTCCCAAACTGTTTCTGCGGATTTTGCATCCGTACAAAATCGCGTCAACTTGGCCACTGCCGCCACCGAGATGGAGTCGAGAGTCTCTGAACTTTGCATGGCAATCTGAGTTAATTTCCGTATCAATTGTGGATCTCTTATGTGAGTCTGAGTTTTGAAAAATGCCATTGCAATAATAACGACTTCCTCTGCAGTTAATTGATCCCCGATTTTATACAGACGGTATTCCAAATCGTATGGATTTGCATAAATGGGCATATCTCTGTTAAGATTCAGGCAAAACATAAACCGAATGAAATGTTCCTTGCTTAACTTATCACATTTCCGGAACAGTTTTTTGATCAAGTTCCAATGAAACCTGGACAGTCGTGCCAGACTAATGCCGTACCACAGGTCAGCAACCACGAAGGAAAAGTCGAGTGACCAGGTAACGTGTCTTAATAAACATTCCTCATCAATTCTGTTCCAAATCTTCACAAACTCTGGATCTTTACTGGATGGGCATGGCAAAAAATAGCGCATGTGGTACAGCACCTGACACAATTCATCATCTGAGCACCATTTGAGATCAGCCAGGACATTTTCAACCACTTCCTGAATCTTGGGATGCGTGATTGGTATCTGATCTTGAAAGTTGTAGGCCGCTTCAATGAATGTATTCACAGAATCTCTCCATCGCTTTCCTTCCGCTGCGGCTAATCTACTTGCAGTACCTTCCCCTTGAGAGGATAACTGTGCCCGTTCACTGTTTTCCATGCCATCCTCTGCAGTTTCAAACAGTAAATGTTTGTAAGTTGGTAAGCTGCGAAGGAGCTTCTCCCCATTCATATTTTCATGATGACTGAATCGGAACTTTGTCAAGGGACGCGTTTGAAAATGTACAGAACTTCCAGAAAGTAAGGAACATTTTGATATGTTTAAAGTGGAGAATGTGGAGCTTTGACAGGTCACCCATGGTCTTGTAAACTGTTTGAGCAAAAGTTGTTTGTGACTGTAAAATTTCAAGAGATTCATCTTTCCTATCCTTTCACTTCTTTCTCCGACTGACTGTCAGAAGAAGAAAACTAACTTTCACTTGAACTAAACTGTGCCAGAGTCAGAGCAGAATTGTGAGTGTATTCATTTTTAATCTTGCCCGTGAGTGCCGCTCTTGCTCTTCACTTCTCACTGATTACCTTCAACCTTGCATGTCATTTTGCAACCAATTAATTAGTACAAGTAGCGACTCAAGAAAAATTTGCAAAGTAAACGCGTGATCCTATTGCAAAAAAAGCGTAATGCAGTGGTCGCCAAGAATGACCATTAAGACAACTCAATAGGGAAGCACAAGACAGAACAAATTGCTACTTTCTCTTCCAGTGGAAATACTGGATTGGGTCATTATCGATAGTCAGTAAAAGGATTATGATAATGGATCAATGTGATGTGCTCACGAAAGGTTTCTGTTGCCGCTGTTGTTTATTCTAGGGACATGCTATGTGCATTTCTCAATGATGGCAGCATTGTGGTGGTGTAGGTAGTAGGTGTAAAGGTTTTTTTTATAGGAGTTATGTACGCATTATGCAGCATTACCGCTTCTAGAGATACATAATTGATATTTGATTGCTGTGAAGAAAAGTAAGGTTGATCTCATAGCTTATAAAGTTTTATTTGATAAGCCAGTGTCCAGTTAAGAAGCTATTTCTACTAGACGTAACTTATATACCCTGACAAATGTCTTTGGCCTTAATATGCAACAATTCTATTATTTATGTAGTATTGTGGCATGCAAAAGTATAATAGTATATAGTTCAGAAATACACAAATCGTACAATATGATTGGTGATTATGAATCTGCTGAAGCAGCCAGAATGTAACTAAATTAAATGAAATGCGGCAGACAGTGTCATTAAGGATATGAACTGGTAGCAATAAACTTTATTGTCATCTATATTTACAATTTATAACAAGAGTACGACAATTTGCACCCACATGACAAACGGAGTTAACAAATGTTCGAATGTACATTTTAATGAAACATATATAGCGCCGCGCTCATGTATGATCAATTATAATTTATTAAATGCGGAAAATTTAAAACAAATGAGTTTTTCTGTGATGTGTCAATTTTAATACTCAAATTAATAATACTCACCCATATGTCACGTGTATAAAAGAAAGCTTTAATATTTCAACATGTGAAATGTGAGAATTTTTGCGAGCTGTCGAGAATATTAAGTTAGAGGTGAAAGAAATCAAAGTCAATGAAATTACATTTACTGTTTAGCTTTATTTTTAAGCTACTATGTATACACACTAGTCTATTAAGTTGAATGAATAGTCTTAACTGTAAGTTTTTAGGTACATACATATTACGTTACATAAACGCGACATCAATAAAAATGAAGAATACATTTCCGGTTGCCGCAAGCACAGCACCAACATATTAACCTCACAGACATGTAAAGGGCAATTCACTCTCACTCAAGAGATTCCAAGCACCTGCTTTCACTCGTTAATAGAAGTACTGCAAATCCTTCAAACGTATCTAATTAGGTTTGTTAACAATATTCATTTATTTTGTATTACTAAAAGATTTCCAAGTTTATGTTTAAAACTAACATTCAAATCGTTTTTGACATAATCATCACATCACATTACGAACCATAGTTTGTACAATACGATTCCACTCCACCTGTCTGTTTCATATAGCTGAGAAAATAATATGATCCGTTACATTCAACATTGTATTGTATTACATAAATGAGAATAGAATGCCAAATCAACGCAATTTCAGCAGAGCAATCAGATTGAGGATTAACATCATTACTTCTATTCTAGTATAACAGTTTTGAAGAAATTGATCAACTAAACCTATTATTATTTCAAGTATGAAAATGTATTTAGTGTACTAAATTGAGTATTGACTACACAAAAAATAATCGTAATACTACTGTCAACTGCTTAGTAGCTACAAGTTGCTACTAATTAAATTTAATTGCATACTTCGTTGATTATATGGTTGTTACAACACAGGATTGGATGTATGTAGGTATTTAATGATGCTGAAAAGTGCCATTCTTCTTCCAATCAGAAAAATACGGATTTCACAAGCTACTCACAGACGATCAAGTTGAGTTGTGGGTAAAGTAATAAAATCTTACTTTCCCCGTGGACTTGTCCACAAGCTTGGTGCTGTAAAGTGGTAAAGCATTCTTCGTCTGGGATATGCGTCATTTCTCTTCAATCCAATCTCACCCCGTTGTTCTTCCAATAAATTAAGTCTGCTGTTCCCTTTAGCATTGGGCATCCATCCGAGTCTTGCCAGTGAACCAATGTGTCGCTTTCCAAATGAATTTTCTGAGATGATTCCGCGGAAATGTCGAGGGAACCAGCCTCCCCTGGCAAGAGGACCTGTGCAATTATGTAGCAAGAGATTATACATTTACACACATTCGTTATTACAGTACTTAAAAACTGGGCCATTTTTTCAAGTAAATGTTTGAATATAAAGTATCAGTTTGTTTTGAAAATGTTGGTTCCTATAAGATTCATAGTATTCATAACATATAACATAACACAATTAAGGAATTTTTATGGTTGTTGTGCAAGATAAACCCAAGTGGAAAATAAGGAAAGTAGACAAAAACTGATAAAATTGTAAAATATACAATATTTTGAAAAGTAAAATCGTCTGACACAGTTTAATGTAGCAAAAGAATTATTATTATTATTATCTCACCAAGAAACCGTTTTGACTTAATGGATGCGTCATCTCCAAAGATGCCTTCTACGTCATTATCCAAAAGCTCTTGCTTCATACTTTCACCCAAGTGTGGTAGGTGCATGCTCGTCAATTTATTATCTAATACTCCGTCTGCATATTCCAACCGAGATGGAAATTGTGAGTTCTCGTTCTTTAGAGTGGGCTGCTTTGTGTAAACGTCTAGGAATAATTCGGGTGCTGCTTGAATTTCATCTCGGGAGATTATATCAGGATCAAAGGTATTGCCTGAACGATCACCATAGTTTAACCATGAGTGTGAATTCATGACGTAGCTCATTGGAGCATTTCCCGATTCAGCCTTGTCAGTCAAAGAGTTCATTTGGTAGTCGGATGGTTCTTTTACGGATCTTGTTAGCGGTCTCTGTTTCGACCCTGATAATGCCATCAGTGCTCCCAAATGCCTTTTATACATTTCTCTTTCGGCTGGTGAGGTATAATCTAACTTTCTTCCAGCAGGTCGTACTGACTGAGCTGCGATTGATCCTAAATGCTTTTTGGATGGAGGAATGAAAGGTCTGCTTGCAACTGACGATCTGTACCCAGAATGTGCGGCGATTGCCCCCATGTGACGTTTATAAGCTGAAATTTCATCATCATCATCATCATCATCATCATCTTGGTTTCCTAATGAGGGAAAGAAGTGTGAAGTTTCCTCCTCGGGCGCACCAGCCGGGTTTCCGATTTCTTCTGCTACTTCACCATTTGGAGTCCTTTTGATGAATTGATCATTTTCAGCTAATGTGAATAAGCAGGCCTGAAATATTCATTTAAGTTAACAAAGATCAACATCTAAGAATGGTTTTGTACATCTACATTTGCATGTCGATTTTATTATCCCGATATATTTATTTTACTGATATTTTTCGGGTCACAAACTGCCAATTTACATTAGCGTTTTCTGACATTTAGAGTTGCCAATACGTAGCAAGCATCTCATTTTTTACAACCTTGTTTGTTCATTACAAATCTTGGGCATCTGTTCAAATATTAATAGTGTACTGTCCACCAAGACCAACATGCAGTTGATATACTACAATTGGTGATAGAAGATTAACCAAAGTTTTATTGCTACCGCTATGAAATGATGGTTTTTATTAAATTGGTAGAAGGCAGTAGGTTTTATATAACTTGTATAACCCTTGAGATTGACAATGAGAGCAAAAAATATTACCCAAACCATCAAAAGTAGTGTTGACAAAGCTTTATTAAAATTAAAATGGAGCAGTTTTGCAAACGTAAACTATGACTTGCTATAATACAATGTACAAACGATAAGTACACTTAATCATTGTTAATTTTTTACACAAAGAACCCACGCAAACATATTTTCATTCATATGGACGAAACATATTGGAGAAGTTCAAAACTTGTGTAGACTCTTCTGGTAGCCTGACTGCAACCGCATTTACCAACACCAAAACTAGTTGACATTTTAGTTGTGACAGTTTGCAAATGTTTGCATATTTGTTCACTTCCTCAAACAATTTGTTCGTACTTTGTCATCAAGAATTTTTTTGTCTTTTCCAAAGTTTTGAAAAGGTTCACTGTAAAATCATCTAAGCTGAGAGGCATGCACACTTTGGTCCAAAGTTTTGAAAAGGTTCACTGTAAAATCATCTAAGCTGAGAGGCATGCACACTTTGGTCCAAATTCATACACAAAACAGCTACATGGCGAAACAAAAAAGTCAACTTTTTAAGCTTATTTACGATTCTAAAAATACTGTGTCCATGCTTATCTAGTAATCAGTTAATGTAAGCAGTCTAAAACTATGTACGTGACTGGCCCCCACTAATTTTTGCTTTGGTTCTAATTAAAGTATAAAGAACATTTAAAATGCGGGTACGCAACGCATGCAAAATTACCTGCTATCGTCAGACTGAATGGTTGCATTATGTAAACTATATGAAATCAATAACTATATTGGCGAAGTGAAGGAGGCAGGGATGAAAGAAATGACAACTTTGCCTACGTTATTATTTTTCTCTGCGTCTTATGATTACAGAAATTTTGAAGAAAATGTAGTTCTACGAATTCGTCAGTTACATATATACGTAGCTGGTTAATATTCATGCTGAGCAAAAAGTAGCTTAAACCTTTTATATGACACAATACCATTATATATTTCATGTCATATGTTTAAAAAAAATTGGACATGAACTAGTTTTCAACCAAACTACACTGGTGGAGTGTTTCGTGGAAAAAGTTATAAAACGACAGCAGGCATTACTGATAATCCAATATACAGATCATCAGATCATGGGGCATATTAAGATTCAAGGGTTTTCTTCCACAATCCAACATTTTATCGAATCAGCTACTCACAGTCAGTTAAGTGCACTTTTATTTTGCATTCCATTTTAATTGAACGATTATGTCTGAAAATATAAATTGACAGCAAGATGTTTCGAGTAAAATGATTGTTCATTTTCAAAAAAAATAGAGTAAACGAAAGACAAGGATAAGGTTGTATTGCTTCGTGACAAAACAAGACCATTTTTAATGCAGCTTTATCAAATTTTCATGTATTTTTATATTTTAGCTTTTTGCTGACGATTTGATTAGGGCTTAGGCATGAATATTTCGTTTGTGTGAGTGTTAGCAAGCACTACATTAATTGTTTACCTCCCGCGTGAAACAAGGCCATTTAATGTCAAAGTTACTATATGTCATACAAGGCTATGTCATACGTACTATTCACATTTGTTTCTTTTTCATCACTCCCACGTCCACTTTTTCCATCCCACGAGATCTTTCATATTCATTCAAGTAAAACAAAATTGCATGCACATACTCATAATATGTTACCAATATTACTACCAAGAGCACTTGATCTCGACCCTCATGCACACGATCATTGAATTCGAAAATATTTTTTTTAAGATCTTGGTCCTTCAAACAAACATTATCTATGGTCCAACAAGCTAAACCTATCATCATCAACAAAAGATATCATTGACCAGAAAATTCTAGCTTATATCCGTTCTACCGGTTGACTCTTACGTAGAAGAAACCCAAAAACAACTAGCCCGAAATGCTATCGACTAATGACTCTTTTCCTGAAAGATTGCATAACACTTTCTACAGAAATATTCTAGAACGGATTCACACATCCAATGCAAGAGCTTATGTGTGGTATCAGCTTGGCATGATCAACCCTTTTTGAATGCCATATCGTCCGAATTCTCTGTATTACGTTTGAGCCAATTGTGTCCACCAAAGCCGGTAGCATATTGTCATACATCCTTGGCTCATCTAAAATATCTTCACCATAACTTACTGCATCAAATCATCTATTACATGGAAGTACATGGGCAAATGGCAACTGGTCACAAAAGTTTCCTGGAGATGATTATTGTCCCTCTATATTGTTGGGTTGTCGGCAAGTTATTCTACCTAATTCATGGTTTTCTGCTTTTTGAATTCTTATCTTTCAGTTTTTACATGCTCAATAACATATTAAAAGGCTGGTTGGTACATTAGATGTTAGAGTGAATAATGTATTGCATAACACAAGTATTAATATTTAACTATGATTACAACCCAAAAGTTGTCCGTGAAATTTCTAAGGACATTTTTTTTTACGTAAGATGATCTTTTTACCGTTTTTTTCAGGAAATGACTAGATCATCCATCGTATCCGTCATTGACGTACGTAATATAATATAATAGTAGAATAGAAATGCGGTTGCACGAAATATGCTTTCGCAAGAGCCATGATATGATCTTTATTTTAGCAAGCAAAACTCTGGGAAATGTAGTAAGTGTTTACGTATACGAATTAAGATAGTGAATTCTAATATCCTTTACCAAAGTACCAGTTCAGGATCAGTACAAGTCCTTTTTACAAGTTATGAAATGCACAACCTTTATATGTAAGTTCCATTCACTATTCAACAACTTTTTGTTCAATAGGAACTTAATCGCTTAAATTACTTCTTATACAAAAATCGAAACAATATGTCAGCGCAGCATCCTGCTGGAAGGGCTAATATTACGTATATTATACATGTACGCAATTAAATTAATTATTTCATTAAAACTGAGTTGTGGGTGGTATGCATTAATTTGGCTTCTTTTGGGAAACTAACCATTCTGGAATAGGCACTGGCATTTCAACGAAATGATCGCAAAGAACTCTCATTTGTCACGGGCTATATTATTGCTACTAAAATGCTGAAATGAGAGTAGATTACGTCCAGATTTCATTAATTTTGTGAAAATATTAAGCCTCATATAATTTATAACTTTTGAGTGCTTTGCTATATATGTCTCTGGTTTCTTTTCTTTTCACTGCACGCCCTCGGTTTATGGAAGCAAATATTGCCAGGGATCCCAGACTACAGACTTGTAGAGTTTCACACAACATTACTGCGTTTATTATTAGAGTAACACATGGTCTCCTACCCACACACCGTAAAATGCGTAGTCTTGAAAATGATTATTTTTGAGATTGGTCATGCATGAAGCAAGGAGTAGGGAAGGAAGTAAATATTAGATGTGTTACTCAAGACAGGTGTGCTGCTTTATCAACATCACACCACATATTAAATGCCATTTTAATTGCTTCGAGCTCGTGATGTTTATTCTCTGACTTGGATTGGAATTTGTAATGATGGAATTTTTTGTTTGAAATTGAAAATCGTCATTTTTTACGTTTACGTATTTGACAACCAAAGGAACATTTTTCCAAAAATGAGCTACATGCTACATTTATGAGAATAGACATAAGACATAATGCTCTTGAATTCAATGAGTTTAAGAAATTATTAGAACATTATTGAAATCTATCAATTTCGACAGATCAGTTGAGCATCTGGAAATTGAATTCAGTTTAGACATCCATTCATCACTATTATTATTCAAGAGCAGAAAAAACAACGTTAGAGGATTTTTTTTGAAGTCCTGTTAGCCTAAACCAACTTGAGATGTCATGGAGTGGTTACATCATTACATTAGCAAGATTTGCATGTATCTATTATTACTCCCTGTACGCTCATTCGGAGTCTCAAACTCAACAAGTTATTTTAGGAAGAGTCGTTAATTACTTTCTCAAATTAAGGTTGTCCACACGCCCAGCAAGTTTAAGGTCACCATTGTGAATAGCATTTCAGGCTACGGGGCACTATGAGATAACTAAACTAAACTTGTTAAAACAGTCGTGCAATTTTCTCGTCTTAAATACAAAATGGAAATAAGTTTCGCATACCTAAATAAAAAATACTTGGCTGTTACTTTTTCTATTGCATTAGTAATGGTAACATGTTTTATGCATTTAAGAGCGGAAGCGGGCGAAAAGAATTTTTTATCGTACAGCTACATACATACATTATAAAACGCAGCACTAATTAACATGACTAGTATAATAAAAACCATGATAGTACTCTTCAACTTTGGTCTTCTAGCGAGCAAAAATCAAATAAAGCGAGTAAATATTTGTGTTTAGTGAACTTTGGTCAAGTTGGTTCAACTACAACTACTTAGCTTTTGAATATCAAGAAGAAAAATAAGAAGGAGCTAGTAAAACTTATCCTGGTCTTTTCCATTAACTCATCGTCAATTATTTAGATACGCTAAAATATTACGCTTCATGACATGCCCTTAACTATTCACAAACTTACCTCGCATATCAAGGTTATCAGAAGAAATGTGAGCTTGATTTTTGACGAACAACATGGGAAGTGAAAAAATGTTGGTGTAGTTTCCAATGCCATCACCACGGTTGATGTTAACATTCAAGTTGTCGAATTGAAATGACAATTGAGAGGCAGTGATAGTTTCTTGCTGTGCACTTTCAACTTTATTTTATCCTGTTTTATTTATCGATTTTCACTTTACTATAACTGAAGTCTTTTAACTTAACTTCAGAATGAAACTCTTGTATATGTATCTTGAGAGAAGTTAAGACCAAGAGTTGTTTCAGTGGAATCTATTTTGTTCAGAATGATGCCCATATGTAACAAGACATAATGATGGAGGACTTTCTATTTTCTACAAGATTTGAAATTCAAAAGTAAACGGATCTTTGCTAAAAACAGTCATATACCATTTCCAGAGACAGATAATAATACGCTTTAAGACCTACCTGTAACCACACGTCAGAAAAGTTTTGATATGAGTCTTAAAATATATAAATTCAGTAAAGTACACAATGCAAACCTCCAGAAATTGCTTGAGGGTTCAACTTAAGCTTTAAAAATAACTTGTGTGTGTAGCAGTAGTTGTGTCCAGCTCAACGTTTGTTCCACAAGTGTGCTACCCTTTCTTGTTCCACCAAGGTTTTGTATGATTACAAGTTGGGATGGGTTGTTTTTTGCTTTCTCTTTTTCCCCTTTCTCTCTCATTCTTGCATTTGCCAGTGGGCGAAGCTAGAAATACGACATCCTTTTTGTGTGCGTATAATAGTTCCTCCTAACGTGCAGAACAAGGAGGCTTTCTTTGGTAGCTATAACCGTTTTTTGACATTTGTTAGGAAGTATAAAATTCTAACCACCCACTACAATCATTGATGAGCCAGTTGGGAATGACAACTAGTCTTTACTCTTTACCCAGTTGTGTGGTGAAGATTCAGTGGGCGCCGCAATATACGTGCTACATTTGCATATGGATTAGAACATATTATCAGCGTAAGTACATGACCGGTTATTCGTACAAACCTGACTAATCATGTATATAATAAAAAAAAAAGTAGAACTTGTTGCGTCAATCAATTATACTGTTTCCTATTTCGAGGGCTGATAGGAACAGTTGGAAACACATTTAACTCTAACAGTATAAGGGCTTGAAACTGCGACCGAAGGAAATGCAAAACACCCTAACGATAGCAGGGTTGCAGCATGGGTTAGAATGGCATTGACATTAAGTACTGCCATTTGATCGGAAATCTGACAATTAGGGAGCTGTTTAGCATACATGTTAAGCAATATCGTAATATGAGGGAATGCCGAAGAACCGAATGGTAATAAGTTAGCTAGACAGTAAATTCCTTATTTTACAAATTTACAAAGACATTTAACATCCAAAGTTGAAAATAACTCACTAGTGAACACCACAATAATTTTATTATTGAAAACTGCTATATAGTCAATAATGCGAGAATGTTCAAGCAATAAATTTGGATGATTTTATTTTTAGCTCCATTGTTGCTTTCAGATCATATGGCATGCCCATCACATCAAAAAGGAAAAATGGAAACAAAGCATTATTCGTGTACATGTAATTTATTGTAAATTTGAATTTATCTGTATCTCTCACGTGAAAAGACAGACAAATCGAGTTGGTGAAACTTGGTCCCCACTTTTTGGTCCCTATACACATTGATCCCCGTCAGAAAGATCCCTAGGAAAACTGGTCGACACCATTTTTGGTTCGACAGGGAAAACTGGTCGACAGTTTTTTTGTTCGACGAGGAAAACTGATCGACAGTTTTTTTGATCGATGGGGAAAACTGATCAACAGGTTTTTTTGGTCGACAAGGAAAACTGATCGACAAGTTTTTTAGTTGACGGGGGGAAACGATTGAATGGTCCAATGCCTCCATCTCGTATATGCATTGCTATAAATGCAGCATTCATGTAAGCATTAAGTTTTATACAAATGAAATGAGCATAACTAGACACGAGACTAATAAACATTTTACGATGAATGTAAATACTGCATATAGAACGATTTTTCTAGATTTAAACAACATTAAAGAAACGAAGCATCAACAGAACTGCACTATGTACAAGTTTACAACGAATTTATTTTATATTTATGTATTCATTTTTTAGGGTTTTTAAAACTATTTAGTATCACCGTTATTCAATTATTTTTTGTGTATTATCTGTTGCGAAATTATTCATAAAAT
Source organism: Orchesella flavescens (assembly GCA_964034955.1). Classification (NCBI taxonomy): domain Eukaryota; kingdom Metazoa; phylum Arthropoda; class Collembola; order Entomobryomorpha; family Orchesellidae; genus Orchesella; species Orchesella flavescens. The sequence continues at coordinate 16,265,430 of OZ035955.1, read as the reverse complement.
ATCAACATCTGTAACAAAAAGTACTCATAAGCTAAAAGTTATTAAAACAAGCTTGTATGTATCAAATCAAGATAGGTAAAATCAGAGATTGGTAACTTTTTTGAAAAGTTACAGTTACATAACTGTAACTGTAACTTGTAACTGATCGAGTATCAAAATGTAACTCTAATTCTATATAATTCTTTATAATTTCAATTTTAAATTGGCTATTTTGGAAGGCTGCAATTGTAGCTGGGTCCAGTAGCATGTATCCATACTCTTTCAGGGCGTATCTGGCAGTCAGAGATGGGTAACTTTATTGAAAAGTTGCAGTTACAAGTTAAGTTACAGTTAAGTTACATAACTTGTAACTGTAACTTGTAACTGAGCTTGTAACTGAATGTAACTTAACTTGTAACTTGTAACTTAGCTTGTAACTAAATGTAACTGTAACTTATAACTGCAACTTGTAACTAAATGTAACTGTAACTGTAGCTTGTAACTGAGCTTGTAACAAAATGTAACTGTAACTTAACTTGTAACTAAAACCTTCCAGTTACCAATCTCTGGGTAAAATGAATGTACAATAAGCTTATGAATATTTTGAATAGATACAAATACAAATGTTCAATCAACGATCATGAAAGTAAAACCTATGTGTCAAATTCAGATTCATTTACAACTTCAGGCTGTGTAATGGTTTGTCTAGCACGCTTTCGCTTACCTTTACGAAGTGCAAAATTACGCGTATTTCGCGTACGCTGCTAGTACATGCAAAAAATTGGAAGCAAGATGAAGGCTATTTTTCCTTTGCGTTGGTAAAACACACATAAATGATTGCAATGGTTGGTACTCATTCTCAGTATTGGTACAGATGAAGTCGCATTCTCGTTTCATTTACATGATGGCTGCATTTCAAGCAATGCAGCCCAATTGACAATGCATATACGATCGAGATGGAGGCATTGGACCATTCAATCATTTTCCCCCGTCAACTAAAAAACTTGTCGATCAGTTTTCCTCGTCGACCAAAAAAACCTATCGATCAGTTTTCCCCATCGATCAAAAAAACTGTCGATCAGTTTTCCTCGTCGAACAAAAAAACTGTCGACCAGTTTTCCCTGTCGAACCAAAAATGGTGTCGACCAGTTTTCCTAGGGATCTTTCTGATGGGGATCAATGTGTATAGGGACCAAAAAGTGGGGACCACTCCTCCTGATACGGACAAATCATGGACTTCATTTGAGAAATTAATATGTAATCAATGTTGTCCGCGTTTGGTATTAACAATGAAAGAATAAAATTGAAACCCAGTATACATGCCACAAACTGGGTAACATTCCTATCATACTCCTACATTTTATACAATGGATGGTTTACTAAGTTTTCTTAAAAAAGAAGTCACTGCCTTTTAGAAAGCTTTTATAATCTACTGCAGCCATGCCATATGGAATTTGCACTAAAATATTCCTAACCCGTCATAATGCTTTCATTTTATATTCATTTGCTCATATAATCTGTGATAAATATGGATTGCCAATACATATTTCAAAATAAATTCTATAATAGTAATCTGCACTCTACAATAATATTTAATGTAGTATACCGAAGCATCATGTGATTTTCTTTTCAGTCTACAGCATATGCATTTATATTTGAGTTTTATCAAACGCTGGTCGCCTTTTATAGTATATAGTCAATAGTCTGCTAGCTTCAGCTGCCGAACTTGCTGAAATATTGATAATAATGTCCTCCATCCATTCAACCCAGATTATGTCTACGCGTCATCGCTTCAATAACTTATTTCATTTCATTATTATCTGCTAATATATTATTTTCAGTAGTCAATTTTTTAAACAAAAGCTTAAAGCAAAACGTGAGGGAGAGACTGTTATGCTGAGTTAAACAAAAGCCAAGTTTTAGGACCGCGTCAATGGAGACAGAACTGAAGATGAACTAATCAGTCTCTGTCAGAAACGGACTGCAATGTATCATGAATAAGAACTTCACTTAAGCCTACTCCTTTTCATCACATCATATAGTTTAGTTTAATATAGCAAAGCCGGAGACTTGTTCTTCATGCACAATAAATATACTTTTCTTATTTCCCATAAACTCTTTCCTGCTACGAATATGATGTGGTAGTAACAGTAAACTTTTGTTTTAATTTTCCTTTCAGAACTCATCTCCTCACGTTTCACACTAATCTTGTAGGAATTAAGAATTCTATTCTAAGAACCTGGAATGCCACTCATTATATGGGCAAACTTTGCTTTTCATGTAGAACCTCAAGAAAGACTCAGATTATGGTATGTAGAGATTGTTTAATAATATGAAATGGCTTGAATAATTTGATACCTTATCAAAATGAGTCTTTAGTTTTTTTATAAATGTCTAATTTTTGTGGCAGGAGTAATTGCTAGATATGCGGTTTGGTGAGTTCCAAATGTTTTGTGGAATAGAATTATTCCATAAGCTCTTCCGCATGGTGAGAAGTTCACTGGCAGTGCTTACCTCAGATTAGTGGATTTGGCTTAAAGAAATTTACTTAAGATATTTAGAGAAATGTACTTTGAGTAAGTTGTCAGTAAAACCATCGTCGAAAGGATTTCTTAGTTATATTTTAATTCATGCTAAAGCCTCACAGTTAATTATTATTGAATGTTCAAAGTCATCTCGTTTACGGTTTAAAATTTTATTAAAATATATGGTATATGTGTTGTTCTTTCATTTATATACTGCACAAATTTCGAAAAAATGGATAAAAATTGCAATAAAATATTATAGTTTATGATATAACATTCACCACAAAGTTTTATGCATCAGCAACCTTCATTAAGCCAAAGAATGACTTTTCAGGCTTGAAAATGGAGAAAATGTTTTCTCCAATGTTTTTGATAACAACCTTGTCATTTTCATTGAGAAGAGTAAGCCCAGCCGTGAAACAAGAGTTGAATTCTTGCTTGGATGTACACTGCAAGAGTGGCTTCTCATTGATTTCGACTACGTAGCCTTCAACGTTTTCATCATGGTAATGGATCTACAACACAAGATCAATGATGATTAGAATGGATCTCGATTTTTGTTAAAGCCCTTTTATTAATTTTACAACCCACCTGGGCATAGATGTAATAAATTCCTTTCTTTTGGACGGTGACGGATCCAGTGGTTTTATCATAAACTAAAGCCTCCTTGCTAATCCATTCCTTTGGTCTCCAGATCTGGAAAATTCCATCAGTATTTCGGAGCCTGGGATTGTCCTCTGCAGTGAAGTTGGAGACGTCAGCTACAAAATGTGCAACAACTGGTTCGGGCTTCTTGGACTCTTCAAAAGTGACAACACGGGCAGAAACCTATTTTTGAAAAAACCAAACAGCTCTTTTGAGACAATTCATTAGCATTTATAAGTAAATGGGTTATTGTACTAAATGGGATTTTTTACTTGATCATTGCCCTGGCCAACCCTTCTCAATGGTGGAAGAGCTCGAGTACGGAGTTCTGGTGCACGTCTGGTGTCAGTGTAAACATTTTCTGAACTTGCAGGTGGAAGTCTGTCTCTGATTTCCTTCAATCCAGAAGGATAAAATCGTCTTCCTTGAGCATCAACAGTGTAGAAAGTTTCATCGTCGTGATTGCGAATTATATTGTCATTTGATCCACCACGCCTTCTGGATGACTGACGACGACCCTCTTTCCTGCGTCTCCTTCCAGAAAGAAGACCTTCCTCAGTTGAGTAGGCTTCATCATCGCCACGTCTTGGCTGAACATTCAGAACAGGATCACCATCAGCAGAACGGACAACCCATGGATATTCTGGTGCTTGACGCTTGCTACGATGTGCATCCTTCTCTAACTCAACCGTTGGGGTATTCTGCAAATAGTGGAATGTTGATCAGACCAAGAATACCAAACAGTAAATTGATAGAAAATGAATGAAAACTTATTTGCGAAACTTTATCATTAAATACTTGCTGGAATTGAATGAATGGGTGAACTCAATGTGACAGTGACTGATAATGATGGTTACCTTGATCTTGACATTTCATACATTTGAGTTGCAGCTTAAAAACGATTGTGTAATAGTTATCAATCATAAACTCGGCCATTTTAGCCGTCACATTGTCCCGTGCCATAAAATTTAGAATTTCTCTAATTATGTGACATAAGACGACCAATTTGTGACAAGAAATTTATCTTAAAGTTCATAGCTTTCAAAATAAATTATTTCATAGTAGAACTGAATAAAAAAAATAATTGGTGTTTCATGGTGCTGTTCTAAACAGTTCAAATTAAAATTATGAATACCTGCAGCAAGAGGGGGTAAAAATATAAGTAAATTGCAAAAACATTTCGAATAATTATTGCCCAAATAATTTAATTACCTTGTTTTCTTGTAATTCATTAATTTGAATCTCAAGATCAGCAAGTTTGAATTCCAAATCTTGAAGTTTGGTCTCATAACGGTAAACAGCTAGACTAGTTGCAAAAATGAGACCACAAAGGAGGAAAGCCTTAAGAAAAGTGCTTGTAAATGATTCAGTTTTGTAAACCTTGCTGCCAGCTGGCAACAAGATTTCTGTAATTTCCGACTTCATTTTTTGTTCACTTTTGCAAAATTATTGGGGAGTAAATTCAAAATACAAAAATAACCTTCGTTGGTTTTCCAGAGAAGGTGGCCAACTAAACTGGGATTTATTCGACAGCAAAGACTTTTATAGTCCCCAAAATCTGGATAAAAAAACAGGCCTACAATCCAAGATTAATACGTACGTAATGCAAAATTATTTTAATTCCTGTTTACAACTTTTTCGTACAGTGTATCTTTCCATTGCATAAGAAGGCAGGTTAATCATGCATAAATGGAGAGCAAGCATCTAGTCGATGACAAAAATAAGCAATATTGATCACCGTAAAGGTTACCCTTTAGTTGATAACCTATATAATCATCTTGGAATTTGGATCTGGATATAGGTGTCCTTTTACCTTTGCTGAAAGATGGACAAAGCAATTTACAAATATTCACAGCAATATGTGAGGATTACTATATAGCAATATCGACTGATCCAGAGCTGGGATTTGGATGCATGTTTTTTGCGAAATGTATTCCCACAAGAAAGACGGCGTTGTTCCCCACGGACATGTGTGGCTATGTGAAAAGTTATGTAAGCACAAAGCACACGAAGAGATGAAGTGGTAGAATTCCCGTTAATTCATATGAAAGTCAAGGGCACAGACAACGTGTGTTGACTCGGTTGCCTTCTTTTGAAGAAAACGTGTCATGATTTATTTATTTGTGATATAAAATTTGTATAAAGTTACGACTGTGATCGACGATCTGCTTAATTAGTTGAGATTATTATGTGAGTTGGCACTAGTTTTATATGTTTATGCTATCGACATCATATTGCTTCATTACATATAGCGCCTAAAAGAAGGTGTAGGAAGTAATGACCTAACAAAGGATACAGAGGTACCTAATAAAAGTCACTTTTATATTAGTTTTGTAACGGTGAATGGGTTTTTTCATGCATATTAAGAAACCACTCAAACTAAACGAAATCTAAAATATATCAAATGCAAGTATTCCCATTACGAAACACGTTAACCCAAAATTTTGCATTAGTTTTTCTAGAAAACTTTATTTACTAACCATTTGACTACTTCGAATTAAAAATAGGTCATCTACCTGTATTACATATACATGTATGCACATGAGTAAGCCCGTCTACATAAGGAGAATTGTTACGTGTTATCTGAAAGCTTTAAGGAGATACACACCGGCATATCATCTGCATTAATGAAATGCCTTGCCTTTGAAGTGGTCAGGACAGCCACTGCAGCTTTTTTTACAGTAAAAATATTATTGCATTGTAAATACAAACTCAGCAGGTATCCTTATATGGTACAATGCTCGACTACGGAAGGGCAATAATGGATATAAAATGAAATAGCAGACAGACTTTCGACACATTCCTTGCGAATCTAAAGATGCTTTATCCTACAGTAAAAAAGTTACCTTACAACTACGTACAACAAATCTATGCACCTGCATATGAGCAATAAAAAAAGTTTTCAAATACAGAGCTACTACATATACCTTGTCATATTATGCACTGGCTCTTATGTGTTAAAAACTTAATCTTTAGTTGAGGGTATGTGTATAAATCTTGTATGCACACTGTACATATCCCGAATAACGGGAATAGTGTCTGACACTGTTAACCATTTGGCAGATTCGTTCACTATGGCATGAAAAATCTTAGCTCAACTTCTCTATATTCATTTCATACGTAGGTCTACATAAAACGAAGTAGTGGTTTTTTTATAAGCATAAATTTAAGTACGTGCAATGCAAAAGCCCAAAAGTCAAACTATTCGACAATAAAAACTATTTTACTAAAGGTTTTTGAAAGGCAACATAATAAAATTTAGAGACTGTAAATTATTAGAAACGTCACAGTGTCCGTTTGTCATGCATCATAGTTAGATTTTACAATGCAATATTAGTGCAGTCATTACTAAGCAAACGTTTTAGAATTATTTGAGAATATATTTTTATAAAAATTCACAAAAATGGACTGTGGATCTGTAAGCTTTGTGTATCCCACGTTGACAGAAATTTTAGAACCTGAAGAAGCGCAAATTATAGGAACTTTGCCGGATTGGGTGCAAGATTCCGTTTATATACGGACAGGTAATTTACCGATACGTTACAAGAATCCCATTTTAATGCCTATTCAACGTATTTCACATTTATTTTTTGATTTGTTTTAGGTCCGGGCCATTTCGATTTTAAGGACTTTTCTGTAAATCATTTTTTAGATGGTATGTTGCTACATTTATTTATGTCATGCCCCCGAAGTATGTATGTATGTTCATGAGACTAAACATTATATATTGTTACGTGTATTTAATATCTTGGTTTTACTTTTTAGGATACGCAATACTGACAAGATTCCAAATCGACAAGAATTCAATAAAGTATGATCGCAAATATTTACAAACGGATGCATACAAGAAGGCGCTTCTGGCTCAAAAGCCAGTAATCGCCGAATTTGGAACAAAGGCGCATCCAGATCCAACAAAGAGCATGTTGTCCAGATTCATCCCAAGTCTTGTAAGACCACAAAAAACGATGGAATTTTATTTGCAATTCTTTTGACTCTACCATTCAATGTTGTCTTATTCATGCTTCTGCAGATGCCAGAAATGTCAGACAACTGCAATGTTTGTTTGTTTACAATTGGCAAAGATTTATTTGCTGGGGCAGATACATGCATGTTTCGAAGAGTGGATTCCAAAACATTAGACTGTGGAGAAAAATTTGGTAACAATATATATGATTTTGTTCTGTAAACATTTTTTTACATGTTATGTGTTTATAACGTGGGTCAAAAAGTTACATCACTCTGTTCACTACTGCTCCTATTTTGCAATCCAGGAAGTGCATGAATATACTAACTTATTGACTATCAGTAAGCAGTCTTATGGTGAAAAAATAGAATCAATTTTAAGAGATGATCATGTACCTGATAGACATTGGAGTTTAGTCTGTTTTGTCCATAAGCGTTATTCGACTACACTACTTGTCCTCGTTTATTCCAGCGACACAAGCTTAAGACAAGTTTCTTCATGTGAATTGAATATGTGACTATTATGCAATTCTGTTATATTTGCACAGATACACTAAAATTGTTTGGACTGAATATATGGAGCGCACATCCATTGGAACGAGACGGGTTTATTTACAACATTGGAACGTCTTTTTTACGAGGTGAGATCAAATTACTGAGCTCATAATTTGATACGATATAATATGCAAGTAATAAATGTATATTCATGTCTAGTTACATATAATTATGCTTATTCATAACTCTGCACGTGTAACAGGATTGAAGTATCAAATAGTCAAAATCCCATTACCATCTGAAGGCGAAACCTCTGAAGAAGCGTTGAAAAAGGCAAAAATCATTTGCAGCATCTCCAGTCGGAGCGCATTATGTGCGAGTCCATGTCACAGCTTTGGAATGAGTGAAAAGTACATTTTATTTATAGAGCAGCCCTTGATAATAGTCGCAAAGAAAATGATTGCCGGGATTTTGCAAAAGTCATGTAAAAGGGATTACATGGAATATAGACCAGAAATGAAAAACAAGTTTCATGTGGTGGAAAAGGAGACAGGGAAATTACTCAAGACGGAATACCTCTCCTCTGATCCCTTCTTCTTCCTCCACATTGTTAACTGTTATGAGCAAGAGAATGAACTTGTTATAGACCTGATTGCCTTTCCAAATGCAAATTGTATACACATTGATCTGGTGGATTTTCGTAATGGGAATGAGGGACCTGAACAGGATTTAGCTAAAACCCAACGTTTCGTTATTCCCCTAATAGATTTTTCAGAGCATAAAGACGGAGATATTCCAGAAGATGCCAATTTGATCAAGTCGGTTAAAACATCTGCAACAGCTATTAATCATCGAAAAGTTATTACCCTTACCTGTGAAAACTTATCAGAGTCGGGGTTGGAGGTACCTATTGTCCACCCAAATTTTCGGGGGAAACCATATTCCATATTTTATGGTGGTGGACCCCGAACAGTGGGCTTCTATAAAAATGCTCTTTGCAAAGTAGATACACGCACAAAGGAATCTATTTTGTTTCGTCTTGCTGAACATGAGTTTTTGGGTGAACCTATGTTCATCCCTAATCCTAATGGAACTGAGGAAGACGATGGTATCATCATTTCTTGTGTCACAAGAGCGATACACGAAGAAAAGAGTAGCCTCATGTTTTTAGATGGGAAAACTATGAAGGAGATTGCTAGAGCAGAGTTCCATAATTTTATCCCGTTGGCTGTTCACGGCATCTTTCTTCCCAAGAAATAATTTTAAAAGATCAACTGAGATGTAGTTCCTGGATTATAGTTTACGATTGAAACATGGTAAGTTGGAGCTGGACTAATGCTTATTTGTATGTATTATATATTGCCTCGCAGAATGACGTAGTATGCCTATACCGGAGGTATTTCTGGTTGTGATATTTTTCAACGAGCAATGCAAATGGAATGTGATTGTCAGTAGTGCATGCATGCATATTGTTGTTCTAAAAAGCTCTCAAGTAAACAAGTTACTGAAAATAACAAACAAGTAATATGCTCATTTATTTTAAATAATTGCCTATACCATATAGTAATTGATTACAGAAAAATATCTTTTATTCTTACATACTTTCAGGTATTATATATATATTAAGTATATGTATGTTTTAATCTATCAACTATCTATAGTGTATAGGCATGTAATATATTTGTATATTTCAAATTTCAAAAGTTATTTCTGCTCGTGTTTAATGTAAGATATGTAATGAAGCTTATTTTTTTTACTGTATGGCATTTTAAAATCTGTATTTGATTAACAGAATGTTTGTCAATAAATTTCATATTATTCAACTTTATTATTATGCAGCCCATGTTGTTTTTGAAAAAAATTTGCTCCAATCCACATACAAACCATATTCTTTTGGGTGTGGTCTAAAATTATTTTCCAGCTTTAACTAAATTTAATTTCCAGAAATAAACAGTGTCGTTCGTCCAATCTGTCACTGGCACAAAGTATTACCAATGTCAATGGTAAGTAAAGAACATTATTTGCTGCTTGCTAATCGTACGTGATTGTATTGCGCACTCTAGCTGTCTGAGTTGGCTAAAGAATTGCCCCTTTAAAATTATTGTCCTTGAGCATATTGACCATCTTTCTGATGGAACAAAATAATAACCAATCTTTCAGTATTTAATCATGGACTATCAATAAGTGTTTAGGCAATTAACCTTGCTTCATACACACTGAGTTAACGATCATTTATATAAAGTTTATGAGGTGTGAAGTTATTATGTTTTTCTACTACAGTGTGCTATATTGCTTACATATCTTCAAGACGAATGTTTTTTCTCGATAAAAATATTTATGCATAAATTCGTTAAAAGCAGGTAAAGTTAATTTAAAAATTCGTAAGACTGACAATAATTATACTTCTTTTTTTTTTTAGTAATAATAATTTATTGACCATATTAAGCCATCATACACGGTCATTCAGGTTTTACAATTTTTCATGATTCCGAAGAAAAAATAAAAGTATAATCAATGTTCTTCAATATGTATATACATACACTCTTACAAAATTTTACTAATACGTTAGAATGAATTCTCTAATCTTCATAGCTTGTTTCCAAAAATTACCAATACATTTCATTACATTAACGTTTAGTTTACTAAATACTTGATTAAACGCAGCCATATCCATTTTTTCAAATTCTAAGTTTAGATTATGGCTTAATAATTTCCTGGCAGGTTTATAGTGCCTGCACTCAATAATTATACTTACAACGTCAGGAACTCATTCGTTAGATGGTGGAGAAATGTTTAGTCATATTTTTTAAGGAATAAGTGACTGACTAAGGGTAAAACTATCTCAAGTTGAGTAAGGTGTATGAACAATGCTAGTCATACGATGGAAGTCAATATTGCGTAGTTTAGCATTGACTTTCGCGAAATTTCATAGTGTGAAGTCGTTTTGGACTAAATCTGCATGTAATTATGTACAATTTCTTATACGATGTTACGCATGCTTAACTTTTTGGAAGAAATCAATTACTGTATTGTATGTCTTACCAATTATGTCTTATATTGATTATCAGAGCAGGAGCAGAGAGGTACAAAATTTTATGACTTGAAAGAATCAGGTTTGGAACTTTACACCAACCCATTAACTGCTATTCCAGTCGTTGTTGTCTAAAAGCATCGAACCATGCAGCATAAAATAAAGAAAAAAACTCTTTCATATGACTCAAATTCGAAGGAGTGTCTCTTGCTCTTTAATTAGAATTAAAAGTATGAAGTTTATTACAGGTATAATAAGCAGTAAAACTGAAATGTCCTTGAAAGCAGGTGATTTTAATTTGAAACTTGACAATACTATTCTCGTACAGATAGACCGATTAGTTTAAGAAAACAAAAAATATGCAATACTCATCTTCAGAGCATCTTTCATTTATACAAACTGCAATAACATGCCATGTACCATGTTACATACATATATATTGCCATTCTGCGACTGCCTGCTCAAGATCAAGTTTACTTTACATAACACCCATGCCTCTCATATATTATGACAATGCATAGCGAAAGGTAAACAAAAGAATTTGCATGTACTCGTCATAAAAAAACTGACCATAACAAAAGTGTTGTATCATGTTCATGGAGGGGCGACAAGTCAGTAAATATTTCGTTGCTACTTTGTAGTGAAGGTATAGCTTAAAAACTAATAGTCTTAATTTCTTTCTACGAATGCGAATGCCAGAATGGAAAATTGCTCAAAATCCACCTTTTGTTTTTTGTGATCCATATGAATGAAATTTCATTTCATGTTCTTGCGTATTCAGTTTTTTGTTGTTGTCTTGCTTCACAGATGCCTTTCCAACCATTCGTAACGCCGAAATCAGTAAGCAAACTATGGCAAAAAAAATCATGCTACCGATAATTTATCACAAAAGATGTTTGACCTCAGTGAATGTGTTATTGTCAATTTTGGTTTTTTGAGCGAGCCATCACATCACGGTATGCACAAAAAGTTTATGTATCACTCTGACAAAGAACAGAACATGCTAAACAACGAAACTGTGCTGTACCCCGTCATTGCTTAGTTTTTTGTAGCTTGACTTTCAGTTTCGGTTGAGTACTTTTCGTAAGATGTTTTGTTCTATTGTAATTTTGGCATCTATAAGACAATTTGACGTCATCTTAACACTTCTAGAGCCAATAAGTATTAAGAGCTAATTTCATAATAATCACCCTCTTTTAAATGGCAGCGTCATCAAGGGTGCCTACATGTAATCAATATAACGCCAAAATATTCCATTTGTATAGATGATTTGGCACAAAATTGAAACTCATTAATATGTGTAGTCAACACGAAGATTGGCTGGATGATTCTTCACGAAAAAGGGCCTGATCGGATTACATATTGATTACAACACAACTAAAACTGCAATAGAATAGCGTACAGTGAAGATAGATCGGGACAATTAAGAAGCACAATAATGTATCTCAAGACAAACTCCTAATTATAGTATCATATTCTGTTTCGCTCGTACATTAAAAAAATTTAATAACCAGGGAGGTTCCTTCATTGTTTTCTTATAGCCACGCCATGAACGGATATGACTCTCCAATACAGAGTACACGTATAGAACGTATGCATACTAAAAGGATAAATTGACGATTATCTGCCGTTTTCTAATAGACTTTTATTATGAAAATTTTATTTTTGCAAGCTTCCTTCATTGGAGATTTTCAATCATTAGGCATATAAATACAAAGTTAGTAAGGATAAACAAATCGAGAACAACGGAGAAGGTACTACCTATATATTGTACGCTAGTACAGGAAATTATGAAATAATACCCAACACTTTACACAATTGACAGCAGTCCAGTATTCACAAATTGCAATAAAAGTTATCCTTTTCCTGGTTGACATGCTATCGTCAGAAATTCCAACATTATGCGTTCATCGTATTACATTACAATATCGTTAGTTTCGAGGTAGGTTGCGAATGGCACATCTTTGTGGTAAAAAATGCATTGGATAGAATAGGCATTGCTATCACGAACGCGTACGGGGAAATGTAAGAGCGTATATGTAATTTTGTAAGCTCAAATAAGAGCCACAAAAGATAAACAATTATTTTAATTTTTATGTGCTCTTTATTAGAATTTGATTTATTCTGAGATATGCGTGCGTCTCTTGGGCAAACTCATTGAAAATTAAAACTGAAACTAATGATTAAATGATGTACATTTTGAATTGAGCCTATAACGGGAAGATCTGTTATAGTGGGTATATTAGCTATATTGTATACAAATGTTTGTGCTTGCAATACAAAGCAACTCCAACAAAATACAAAAATAATTTAGAAAAGGTGTTCCAAAACTATCAAAAAATGACAGTAAGTAAGAAGTGGTGTAAGAATTTTAAGAATTTAATATTGAATTAGCCATTATAAGAAGTGCTTGTAGGAGAAGATTTAACAAAACAAGACTTATGAAACCTCAAACCTCCAAATTTTAACTATCAAGTGCAACTTTCATCCAACTTCAAAAAAATCCCCAACGTGAACTAGTAGTGAAAAGTGGGGAATTTTGTCGTTTCTGGTAAGTTTATATTATATGACAAGACATAAAACCTACATTATAAAAACATTTTGCTAATTTGGGTTCATAAAGCGTATAATATGTGGAGATTCCCTGCAAAATCTTGTTGAATCATAAATACCTTATACAGCCATTTAAAGTTAAGGTAGGACTTGCCAGCAAAAAAACCTTAGGATACGTCATCCGCCATAGACTGCAGTCCGAAATCAAAAACCCATTCATTAACTGGATTAACCTGTTTGATTTCTTGAGTGTTTGATGAAAATCAGATTGAAATTGAAACACGAGCTTTTCAGTTAGAGAATTATAGATGGGAATAAAGCTATAGTGAAAATCAAAGTGGAAAGCCCATTCATTAAATTCTTAGTATTTTCCGATTTCAATGTGCCTTTTTTACAAGCGTATAAAAATCGATCCATATAACTTCCTTTACGGAAGTTTTGACGTAGTTCCACTTCAAAAGTTGTGATTAAGGGCAATTTAACAAAATATGTCATACACAGATATATAATAAGGACACGTGGCTTGCCTTTAAACAGTATTATTATTTTTTTGAATAAAGTATATTCAAATGCTTTACATTCAACTAAGCTAAGTATTTGGTTTAAAAACGGCGAAAGTAACATTTCGCAATAAAAAACATCCCAAAAAGGAGCTCTCTCACATTCGCCTTTTGCGTCCTCCATAAAACATCAGTATTCATATCATAGACCGTCTGCACATAATTGTCTCAACTTTACTAGTGAGCGTAGTCATCTTATTATTATTGCTGGTTATCGTTAAGTAGTAAGTAATAATGCTCTTCTAGTGTTTTTGTTAGAAGATACAAACTTTGTGATAGCTAAATCGATTGCGAAACATTTGCACAACCAATGCGATCTTTTTTGTTATGCAACGTAATCAAAAAGGCTAATAAAGTTTTGCTAGACGTTGTTGGCAATTTTACATTCTGTTATAGCTGCATCTGATATAAGAATAATCCTACCATCTATCTCATCATTGGATTAGATCTGTAGTGAAATATTAGCATATTAACAATAATCCCTTTGCTCATTTTCCTTTGCAGTGGTCACAAAAACGCCTTCAACTACCATACTTGACAAGTTGTATTAGGATCACTGCTGAGCTCACGCAGTTACTCAGATTTAAGCATTTTAGCCTGTTTATCATCATATAATGTTCATACTCTTTTAATTTGCATTTTTGTAAGGCGTATGGCGTATTCATTGTATTATATGTAAGGTCCCCTTCAAAATGAATTAGACACTTTGAGCCAGATTTACACACAAAAAGCGGATTTGTCAGTTCATGGCCCTTTATCATCAGTATGAATAGCGTTAATTAAGTGTGCACTATAAGATTGGCATGAAGCGGCTTTATCTGTAAACAGAAAGAACAGCGCAAACTACCAAACTATTGAATATTTAATGATGAGCTATTCAAGAGCTTGGATTGCTAGTTGCTACTTTAGCTTATAGCAATTAGCATTATAATTTGTAGTTGCAAGAGTTCACAGACAGGTACACGAGGGATGGTAATGAACTAGACATTTTAGGATTACTCAACTGTTAAAGTGTACATTCTGATGCAATATGTAGCATACCACTTAACTAGAACACAAATGACTGACTTAAAGTGACTAGTGAGTGATATCTAAGCTTGAATCTGAGACAGAAGTAAATTAGTTTTCAATCTGATTAATTTACGAACTAAATACTCAACGACAATTAATTCTGATTGAACTTGAACATTGTTATTCGCTCCAGTGACAAAACCTTCTTATAAGAAATGGATGAGCTTTTGCTCCCAATATCACACAATGTAATCACAATGCTCTATTAGTTTGGCAACTAGCAACACATACTAGATAGCAAATAATTGAATGTCAAGTGCTGTCTCTGTAATATCTCTATATTAATTTAAACAAGTGACCTTGAGGAAAACTCGAGAGCTTGAAATAGTTTACACCTCGTGTCTCATTTCAGCGTGAAAAGATGATTTGTGGTATTAAAGTACAGAGGGGATAAAAACGTTAATTCCATCCCAGATTTAATGGATTTTTTTTGTTCTAGTCGTAGCCGACTTTTGTCCTACAAAGTAGAATAATGATACGATATGGATGATGCAATGAATGGGTTTTAGAGACAAAAATTCCAAGAGTCATTGTGTCTGAAAAAAATGCTGTTCCATGAAATAATAATATGCTTGACGCCGTCGGCAACCAAAGCGTATATTCCATGAGGTGGACTTTTCTGAATGCGCTTTCATTGTTTACTGATGATAAAAAAAGTGATGTGTAAAGATTCTCCAACGAAGATGAATTTAGGGTTTTCCATCGCTTGCTTGCTGGATAACAATGTACTACCTAAGAAGTATGATTACACATTGCTCGTAGAACAAAAAAAGAAGCCACGGTAAATAGAACGGCAGAGAGCTAAAGCAACAGGCAAGCTATTTTTCTTCTTTGTAGACGATTCAAATATGTGTGTATCATGCGGATTCACCTTATTCTACATTTCGTGGATCCATGCCTCACATCGTATTATATAGTAATACGAATGATGCGACTTCGTCGTTGTGGTGCTTGGTACCTAACCCAATCTTCTAGCCCGCACACAACACCAATGCCATGTCAAATGAGAAGCTCAGATGAGTAAACTTTTTTTTATTGTTATAAGATCTCTTGGCCACATTTATTTAGTTAGCTGCTAGCTTCACACCATACTTTACATTAGGTATATATATTCATCTTGTCATGGTTCACGGCTATATGATCACAAATGATCACACTTTACATCTTTATCTTCATATACATGTTGATAGGTATCCATTTATGCGTATGACTATGGTCAGGTATTATGTATTGTTTATGCATTCTTTTGGGTTTTTCATTTTAAGATGGTGATGACGATATGAGATACGGCTTAGGGATGCACAATTTAGGGATGTCCGCGACATAAAAGCATCAATGTTTTCTTTCAACTCTTTCAGTCTCTAAACTTGATTATCGCAATCCACATCACTTTTTTTACGAAATCACATTCATTCTCACTCTCGCGTGGTCTATAATAATCACTCTTTGGGTTTTGTGTGGGCAAATATCCTTTAGCTGTAAGTCATGAACTCTATTGCATCCAAGTTTAAAGGGCTATGATCTTTGTTCAATCGCCAAAGCGTGTAAAAAGGAGACTCTTTTTGTGAAACACTTTTTGGGTTGATCAATATTTCTTTACGAGTTACATTTTGTTTGCAATGCTCTTGAGACTTGTGAGAAGGTAGCTTCATTTGATTTATTTTGGGGTGAAGTTCGCCAAGTTCATATCTTCTTGATTTTAGTTTTGGGACTACTATCTATTGATTAGTGAAGCTGTGAGGTTTGTGAAAAACACTTTGGCAAAACTCTACAAGTGAACTAGCTCCAGGACTTGCATAATAAAGTGCAACGTTTTTTTACGCAATACGTTTCTTTTTGTCATCCCAATTTTGGTACATGATCCATTCCAGAAATCAAATTCAAAATGGCGTCAGCGTCCATGATGCAGAGGAGAACTTCCCAAAAGTTTTACCGTACCACGGAGGAATTGGCCAAAGCTGAGGAATCAAAACTTCAGGGAAGCATTCCAAATTGGCTCTCTGGCACATTCTTGAGAACTGGTCCAGGCTACTTTGATTTCCCTGATGGTTTTACTGTAAACCATTGGCTTGATGGTTATGCAGTAATAAGTAAATTCCATGTTAGTGGACAGAGTGTAAAATTTGAGAAAAAGTTTTTCCAGTCAGAAGCTTTCAAGAGGGCAAAGAAAGCAAACAGACCTTGCGTTTGTGAGTATGGGACCCGTGCATTTTCAGACCCATCACGGAGCTGGATGAGCAGATTGTATAATACTATTGTAAGTTATTTGTAAAAATTATTTATAACAAAAACAACCCTTCATTCCATCCACCAATCCAAGAAAGAAACAAAGATTGTTTTTGCTATCAGGCATACTTGTTTTGTTTTTTGATTCCCTTACGATGTTAATAATTCAACATTGTTTTATTTTATTTTTTTTTGTTATTGCAACTTGGCAGATTCCAGAGTTCACCGACAACGCAAATATATCCGTGTACAATGTGGGTCAAAATGTGTTTGTGAGTGGGGAAACCTGTTATTTCTACGACTTAAATGTTTCCACCATGTCTGCAGGACACAAATGGGATACAAATAGGGTTTTTGGAGTCCATAGTGCGAGCCCACATCCTTTGACAGATAGAAATGGTTACACGTACAATATTGGTTCTTCTTATGCCCCAACTTTGAAGTACTGCTTTGTCAAGATTCCACCCACGGATCATACCAAAGATCCCAAAGAAGTTTTGAAGAAAGGCAAAGTTCTTTGCTCCATTCCAAGCCGATGGAACAGAAACATTATGAGCTACAATCATAGGTCAGTAGCTCTCAATCACTTTTTATTATCATCTCATCCAGCTACTTCAATTCAATTGCTGTTCTTGAGATTCTCATGCCAAAAAAAAAGTTAAAACAAATACGATTGCGTAGGTTGATATGTAAAGTATGTAGAAAAAAACTTTGGTTGACTTTTCTTTGTTATCCATGTTCCCACAAACGAATGATCGTGTGCTATATATAGTATATATAGTATTATTCAAGCAATCACTTTATACTTGGTTTCAATATACTTATGCATGCATGCACGTAATAAATAGTTTTGTTTTTCCATTGTTTCCAGTTTTGGGTTATCTGAGAACTACATAATATTTATTGAGCAACCGTACGTGGTTAGCTTGAATAAAATCCTGAGCTCTGTATTGACCAAAGGGCAATCTTTCAAGGATTGGGTCGAATGGAATCCAGAATGCAAGAACCGTTTCTACGTTATCGACAAATCCAGTGGCAAAGTTGTTTCTAATGCGGAGTTCATGTCTGAGGAAGCCTTTTTCTTCGTTCACATGAGTAAGTTCTCGGGAAGAGTGTGATACACTGTTCTTCATTATTTTAGCAGCTGTATAATAAAACCATTATCTCTGCCTACATTTATTTCAAATAGAGTGGTATTTTCCATAATACACACTGGTTCACACATTAAAGTCAATATCTAATATGAACTTGCTTATATTTCCGTTTTCACAGTCAACTGTTATGAGGACAATGGGCAAGTGGTAGTGACACTGTCTCGTTACGACAGTCCGGAGGTTTTGGAAACTCAAGATCTTTCAATATTGAGGCAGGGTGGAACGGATGGTGATGAAACTAGAGCATGTGGACATCAATATGTGGTTCCTATTGATGTAAATGTGAGCAATGTGTCCGAAGGAGTTAACTTGGTAAAGGTGCCTAACAGCAATGCAACGGCGTATAAGCAAGGCTCTCAAATCATTCTTACTGCAGACGTGCTCACAGGAAAAGGATTGGAGTTTCCAGCCATAAACAAGAAATTTCTTGGAAGGAAGCATCGCTTCTACTATGCCTCTGGACTTACATCCTTGGCTGAATATAGGAATGCTGTTGTCAAGATTGATATGGTTGAGAAGAGAGCCACTTGCTGGAGAGACAATGTAAACCAAGTCGTGGGTGAGCCTGTTTTTGTTCCAAACCCGGATTTGGATTATGAGGATGCAGAATCAGAAGACGATGGTGTGCTCATTTGTCCAGTTACGGATTATAGAGAAGGGGTTCCGGATCTTATTGTTTTTATCGACCCAAAAACCATGAAGGAGCTGGCTAGAGCTGAGTTCAAAACCCAAATACCTCCTTCCATCCATGGACTTTTTATGCCGTCATGACGTGCGAATGTATATTAAGTTATCTTACATTTGCAACAACCGAATCCTATGGAAAAGTATCCACATGTATAGCATTTACTTGGGAAACAATGCAAAAGTCGTCACGATGCGATGTTGTATTGTTTGCTTTTAGCTAAATTAAAATGAGTTGATGGACAGAAACCAATTTGGGTAATACCAAACGTGTTTTTGCAAACAACACACAATGCAAAATGTTCCTTATTCTTAACCTTTTGTTTGCTGAATCGTAGTAGTTGGGTTTGGCTTTCAGTGATACAGAAACAATAATTATTTAGAATTTTCTTTTGTTAACCGTAAGATAGTTTTAAGTGCAATACAAACCCCCTTGTTACCAATACTTTTTTATGTAATCGTAGATTTATGGGTCCGGGATGGCTACTGTAAATAGCTCCGTTGGGGAATTTTATTCACCAGTGTAAAGCTGAAAGTTTGCTTGAACGGTTGTATAAGTAATATATTTTGTATGTATGCAAATTCAGTATGCAAGTTAATTTCAGAGTGTTTTTTACCCTAAACATTTTAACCGATTCCTTCTGACTCGCTATATGTTCATTGTATGTATGTAATATGTAATGTAGTGTTGTGATTATGAATAATTTGAATGTACATATATACTACCAGTAGTTGTAAGCTACACATCTTACGCAAGCGTTACATTGATTACTGTGATATAAGATTTTTTTAAATCGGATTCCTG
Organism: Orchesella flavescens; assembly: GCA_964034955.1. Taxonomy (NCBI): domain Eukaryota; kingdom Metazoa; phylum Arthropoda; class Collembola; order Entomobryomorpha; family Orchesellidae; genus Orchesella; species Orchesella flavescens. The sequence continues at coordinate 16,245,739 of OZ035955.1, read as the reverse complement.
TATTCTGTACTTAATCTTTTTTAAATAAAAGCAAATTATCCAAATTCTAAAGTTACCTAATTTACTTTACTAAAATTAAGAACAAAAGGAAACAAATATGTTTCCAATATCGTTCATGAAAGCATGTTTAGAAATCTGCTACCTAGGTTGTAGTTAAAAGTTGGCATAACTGATGCAAATAAACAGTTACAAATTCATACGGATAAGTAAGTACAATATAATTTTTGAATGATGTTTGCACTATGTAACTCACTAAGAAGCCCAGAATCCGAATACATATTACATTACATCCGATACACCGGATGTTAAAATGAGCTTTCCAGCCTCACGGTTCATGATACAATCCGTAATATCGTCAACCTACTGGATTACTTACGCTTATACTTTTTGTACTCGCTTGAATTCGCATAAATGAAGGTATAATAATGTATTATTCCTAAAACACCACGCCATCTTGAAGTGTTATTTGTATTAAAATAAGTTAAATAAAACTCAGTAAACCATGAAAAAATATGACCTTGACAAAAAAAGTCTCGTTCATTGTTGCATACCGTTACTTTACTTTATTGCTGTAATTTGGCAGCTACATGATTTTGGTTACATCTAACTGCGTTTCTCACTGAGCGCACAATGATATACATACAAACAATTTATACATAAATCTATATCGACAGCTTTTGTGAATGATATAATTTAATGGATTAAAGTATTTTGTCTTGTGTATCACGAAATCCAGTTTAAACTTTAAGTACTTGGGGGCATCAAAGATCTGATAGCAAAGTATGAGTGCGTAACATACTAACCAACGGATTTGCAAGACTAGCTTCATAGCCTTGCTAATCGCATCGCTAGTTTAAAGAGCTGTCCGAGTACATAATATATGACAGCTCAACTATTCAAAAAGTAAGAGACTTTATCTTATAGTAGAATATGGTTTGCGTCAAAGAAATGAGGAAGACAAGCATCTTCAATGATGTCAGCAATACACACAATATTATAATTCTTGTCAATTTCAAAAAAGAGAAAGTTTTAGGACAGGATGCATACATTATGATTGAGTATGATATAGCGCTGATGGCAAAAACAGTAACCTAAATCTTCAATAGAAGGGACAACAAATTTCGTTTGGTTTTTTCAGCAGACGAGACTATAAAGCAAAAATGATCTTTGGACGAATTTCTGTCTGTGAGTCATTACATAGTGAATTGGTGTCATGTAACATGTAACCATCTAATGTAATATTTTGTGGAAACATTTTTTTTTTCAAATTCGAACACTTTAAGGTTCATTTCAGAAGAGCTTCGATCGTTATCGATAAAATTATTTCCAGACATTGGATACGTTATTTTGCTATAGATAATCAGTAGATTACAAATATATACATAGGTACTAAAGACTTAAGTAGAAGAATCTTTTATTGTCAATGTTTTAGATGATAATTATTATTGTAATTGCATTTCTTTAGGTCACTGAAGGAATATTCGTACCGCGTAATGAACCTTCACCAAACCTAATTATTTACAATATGTTCAACAAATAAACATGAGTCAGCTCCTTCAACCATTTCAACCAAGTCATATGTCACGCTTCACTGCAAATGTTTTTATGACACCTCAACCATTGTGCAGTGCCACAAAAATTAACTTTAAAACTAAATGCATTGTAGATAAAGATAAAACTATATGATACAGGATCTATGTAGTCCACCCATCTATATGTCTGTATCAGGTCATACCATCACTAACGATATAATATAAGAACAATAATGTTAAGAATACTATGGATATATACACACATACACACTGAAGCTGACATACACGCAAATGCTTTGTTAAAAGTTGATTGTAGTCATTTCATTGTATTGTGCTCAAGCTTGTAAAACTTACAATCAGTATGCAGCGTACCTTATCCTGCATATATGACTAAAACTGTTTGAATGGATAAGGCATGAAATATATAGGGTACACACAATTACCTACTTTTTTGCTATTCATCATATAATATGTACATAGAATGATAGTAGGGTACACACACTTTTCTTTTCAATTTGGTTTGGTACATAAAAGGAAGTGTCATTTATGTATGCTATATGCTATGCCATAATACAAACTAACTGGTTAAGTCTATGAATTTTCTGAGAAGCATTTCGCAACCCATATAGTTCCTTCCTCTCACTTTCAAGATCCTTGTTCGCACTGATTGCATTACTTTTGCTTAAAGGATCGTATCGTGCAGTCATTTCTACTCATTCCACTGACTTGTTACAAACTTGATTTTTTTTGTCAAGGAACACTTTTGAAGGTGCAGCAATAAATATAAGTGACTTCAGAAATTTGTAATGCATAATATTGATATATGCATATTTATTAGGTTTGTGAAATTCAATTCTACAGGATTTACAGTGGTTTTGTTGGATCGTGCAAGTAAGCGAAGGAAAGTGAATTTTTTAGTGAGTGGTAAATTAAAAAACAAATTCTAAAGTATTTATAAAACGCCATAAGAAAAGGATCCTCGGAATTCTTGGAATCGCTTTTCTGGAAACTGGGAGAAAAAAAGCATTGTATACCATCTACCCACGAATTGTAGGCTTGAGCCTAAACTCATTAAAAAGTAAAATTAGGTGAAAAAGTAATATACAGCGTGTCTGAAAACATGCCAGAATCAGAGACAGATCTGACAAAACTTTTCCGAAGCAGCGAAGAGCTGGAAGACCCCGAAATATCCTCGATTCAAGGTAATATACAGGATCCTTTGAAATGTATGACAATAAATTAGATTCCTCCTCCGCAGAATTATACAATATAAAAAGGAGTTTGGTTCGTTCGTAGCTAAAAAATTTAAATAATATATGAGAATGCAATGTCATTTGATTGTACAATTGTAGGCAGATTACCAAAATGGCTAAAGTATGGAAAGTTTATAAGAGTCGGCCCAGGTTTATTTGATTTGGGAAACTTTACTCTCAACCATTGGCTAGATGGTAAGTAATTGCAGGTGATTTATATGATATTGGTTGATCAGTGCTTTCAAATTAGCTACATATCAGCCTCAAATATATATGTATTTAGTAAAATTTTATCTCAAAGAGTAAATAATTTAAATTCCTTTTCACAGGCTATGCAATCGTTTCAAAGTTTGAGATTCACGGAGACACTGTGTCACTTCATAAGAAATATCTGCAGTCAGATGCATACAAAAGGGCGATCCAAAACCAAAAACCCGTCGTCACAGAGTTTGGCACAAAAGCTTATCCGGACCCTAACAAGGGGCTGATATCCCGATTTGTTTCATCCATTGTAAGTCACCTTTTCTCTGATTTCACAAAAAATTAATGCTCAAGGAATTCAAAGATATTGACACGGTTATCTACATTTGGCGGTTACATAAATTAGCTGGTCTTGAGAAAATTCACAGTATTTCGTAATGAATAATTTATTACATTGAATTAAATTCTAATCAGCAATGTTGCACTCGGCAGTTTTAGTGCGTCCTCATCCAAAAAAAATCCGTAACTTTCAAAGGATGCAAGGAGTTATGCAATAATTTCCTTCATGCACTGAATACAATAATATTCGAAGACTAAAAGATGGACATAATATGAATTATGAATGGACTTACAAATACTGTGCATGTACGCATGCAAGTCTCCAAAAGTTTATAATAATTCAAGGAATTCACACACTATAGACTGTACATACATGCACACGAAGATTAGCGTTTACTCAGCAGATTGGTATCATATAGCTCAGCGTTCGCGGTTCGTGCTATTCATTTTGTTTAGTCATGGTCTGATTATGGTTTGAGATCTGAAACTAACTTCCCAGTGCTACAGACAGCGCACATTTTATATAATAATACTATACCATCTCGCAGCACTGATAACACAACGTGGCATTGTATAACAAAGTGTTATCGTTATGCTGCTACTACAAACTAATTGGTAATAGGTGTGCTACCACAATTATGCTTTTATTAACTGAATAAAAAAGTAACAGTGATTATTTCAGAGCGATGATTAGTAGCAAAATTAGTATATAATGGATATGCTACTAATACTATATATGTCTACAATGTAGCCTTGCCTTGTTAGACTCACCCAATATGTTCTACGTTTCACTGTATCACAGCAGGGGTATTACGAGACATGCTATTAGTCCAGTTGTATGAGTATGGATGGACAATTTCATTTATTTTTACACGTATTTTAATGCATTACTTTCATTGTTCTTTTCCAGATGCCAGAAATGACGGATAACGACAGCAGCAATATTTTTAAACTTGGCAAAGACTACTTTGTTTGCAATGATTCTTGTTTCTTTCGAAAATTTGACTTTGACACGAACAGTCTTATCACTGGAGAAAAGTACGATTCTCAACGCCTGTTTGGACTCAACGGTTTGTCAGCCCATCCATTGACGGATGAGAATGGTGACATGTACAATATAGGCTTTTCCGCTCTAACGGGGCTAAAATTTTCAGTAATTCGAATACCTAGCAGTGACGCAGGGAAGACATCAAAAGAGATGTTAAAAGAAGCCAAAATAGTCTGCAATATTGCAAGTAGTTATGGGCCTGGATGTGTTTCCTACGTGCATAGTTTTGGATTGACGTCCAAGTATATTTTATTCATTGAGCAACCATACGTCGCTAGCATTTCCGCTATTGCCTCTGCCTTAATTAAGGGCCATTCTGTGAAGGACTGGCTGGAGTGGAGACCTAATCTCAAAAACAGATTCCATCTCATTCACAAAGAAACTGGAAAACTTATTAAGACTGAGATAATTGCAGACAAGCCTTTTTTCTTTCTTCACATTGTCAACTGTTACGTGGAGAATGACCAGGTATAAAAAAAGTACACATTGCTATCTACCTATCTACTGCTTCAGTTTTGAAAGGATCCTTTTGTTTCTTTGCTATAACCTTTGCTGCTTTCCTTTTAATTAATTTTTCAGATGATTGTTGATGTTATGGCGCTCGATGATCCTGGAATTTTGGATGGAATGTTTTTATGTAAACTGCGAAGTAACATGATAGAAGACAATGCTCAACCTTCTGGTCGTCGGTTTGTGATTCCTCTCGGTAGTACCAAAGAAATGCCGATGAATAGCAACCTTGTCAAGTTGGAAGGTAGTTGTGCCACAGCATCAAGAACTGGAAGCAACTGTATTACATTGTCACCGGATGTCTTTACAGAACCGGGGTGTGAAATGCCCGTGATCAATAAAGAATATGTTGGAAAGAAGCACACATATTTCTATGCTAATGGAACGATAGCAAAGAACACTTTTAGGAACTCAGTTTGCAAAATAAATGTGAGCGATCGATCATGCATTTTTTGGAGAGATAATGAATACATATTTCCTGGTGAGCCTGTCTTCATATCAAATCCTGAAGGGAGGGAGGAAGATGATGGCATTCTTATTGCCGCCATGTCAAACGCGCAGAAAGGAGAAAATGACATTCTAGTCTTCATTGATGCCAGGAGCATGAAAGAAGTGGCAAGAGCAAGCTTCAGGGCACATATTCCTGGCGCACTCCATGGCATATTTGTTGAGTCTTAGAAGGGAATGAACCATGAAAGAGATTCCACTCGTCTTGTGCAATGCAAATAAAGTTAAAGTTTTGACATTCTGTCAAGCAAGTTTTAAAATCCGTTTTTCCTGTAAAACAATATCATCATGTACATGTACATGTACATATGTAGTTTGTATGTTGTTGAATGTGATTTAGCATTAAGTTGAGTACTCTATCTTTTTTTATAAATGTTCTGAAAATAACTGAAAGCTATGCCTTGTAGTACTTTCAAGATTTCTTCGTAATAAAATGTGACATTATTTATTTTTTTATGTTTCAAAATGTAATATCCTGTTTTTCTCCTTTTTTGATATTGGAAATGAGACAAGCGAGCGATTCCTAGTAGACACAGGGTGATGTGATACTATAGATGCGGACTCACGCTAGGTTAGAGTGTATTCGTATTGTACATATTGCTAAAAATATGCAAACATTTATAGAGACGTGAAGGAAATTTCATTTCACCCAGTTCCAACACAGCTAGTATTTATGTAACAAGGGGAAATGGCTTTATGTGTGATATTCTTGACATTGTTTGCAATATTTATATGGATTTGATATAGTTACTCTTATGTATTCATCATGTATAGTTTATGCTGTTATTCAATATATTCCCTTCTCTTGCAAGGATAGTATTTAATTTTAAGTTGTTTTTTTTTTCAGAGGAAAATTTCAAAGCAATAAAAAAACCATTATAAGGAAAATAGAGGTCCAGATGCTACGCCATGTGACGCGCTATCAGCATCATCCTATATGTAAATGGAGAAAGAAACTTGAGAACATGAATGAATACAAGGAAATCATCGATTCAAATCTATTAGTAGAATATTAACTTTATTGACAATAGCGCAAGGGTAATATAAGTTATGACACGTTGTCAGAAACAAGAGTAAGAACTAAAAAAGAGTAATAATGTCTTCATCGCATATTTTCACGTCTTTTCTATTCTTTCCCAGTAACATCCACGTAATACGTTCCACGTGTTCTGTTGAATGATTTTTAATATAGGGCATATAATGGAATTACGTTATCATTATAAGTAAACAAGTATATAGCTTCCTCTCACTATGATAGAGAACTTACGTGGGTGGAGTTGGATATCCAAACAAGACTTTATTTGAACAAGTAGCCTTGCAAATATAGTCCGGAGTAGCGAAGCACTTGCATGCATAAATATCATTTGTAATTGATTTAATGTAATAGACCCAACAACGATTGTGAGCGCATACGCCTTAAATCAACAAACAAATAAAACAACATAAGGATATACTTCTTTCACAGAAGCTCTGTGGAAAGGGGTAATCTTAACTGTGAATGGGAGACAACATCATTGCACTGCAACGTGCGTCAATTTCCCGTGCTGATGAATTTCATGAGAAATTGAAAAGGTGGATTTATGCGATGATGCACAAAACAACTTACCAGCTACGTTGGAGGTTACCCACCCGTCATTAGCCACATCAATGCAATCATTTTGATTTGGTCCCCCACCATTCTATTTCAAAAGGAACCAACGGACATTTAGAATTTGTTTTTGAAAGTAAAAAGTTTTTATCCGATGAATGTGACATCATCATTTAAGGCTTATTACAGGATAAAAGTCAGCATGCCCAATGTTTCCGTCATAGCCACTTTGGCCCCGATTTGTGTGGATAATATCAACAAAGCTAGCATCACTAGACTCCAGCTTGAGAGCATTATTTGTTTGACTTTGGTAAAGGGGTCCCGCTGGATCGAGTCCTGATAGATAATAATAGAGATTAAGAGTTCATACCTATACTTGTGCTAATATAATAGATAGGACTCCAATTATTTCCTGAGCCGATTGTCTAAAAAATAAAAAATCTTATTTTTCACCATACCAGTTATCCTCCCAATTGGCTCTGACATATTTTGCTTCACTTCATATCCTGCAGTCCCTGCCACTTGTGCCCCTAGAGAGAATCCTATCAGATATACCCTGCTGGGGTTATCCAAATATTTCTCTGTGATGAGAAAGTCGATAAATTCAGCAATCCGTCCTCCCACCTTGGGTACATTTTTCACGGCATTCTGGTAATAGGGATTTTTAGCCAAGTCGTTCAGCGGAGTAAGCCCAAGATTTGTCTGCTGTTTTGAAAATGATAAAGAGCCCCAATCCACGAGCAAAATGTTATATTTTTCTCCGTACCCAGCGTCTAGGAATGCTGACGATGATAATATCAAAAACAACCAATTTAGAAACTAATAATAGTCATTGGGTGAGATATATACGAGACACGTACATAATTTGAAATAATTACCGTTCTTTACTCGTTGAGAGAATTTGCATGTGTAGTTGTTGACAAATCCATGAATTAGGAAAATTGGAGCCTTTTGAGGAGAGTAGCTTGACTCTAAAAGAGAATCACTTTCCCCTATCCTAATTTCTTCTTGGTAGCTTGTATTTCTAAATAAATTAAGCATTCAAATCAATGAAGATGATTAGACTAACGAATATACTTTTTGTTTTGACTAATCACTTGTAAGTGCTCACTCTGCGCTTGGATACAAATAAAATGCAATCGTGTTAGGATCATTAGACTGAAGCCCTTCTTCTTCTTCCTCCTCTCCATTGAGATCTGTCGTTGTTTCTACATTTTCTTCTCCAGGCTCAACAGTTTCTTGTTGCAACGAACAATTTATGAGGATGAAAATGAGCAAGGCAGTTATTGCTATCTTCATATTGCTACAAGTTTCTGGAAATTCTATCCGTTTTAATGAAGTTAACTTGATCTGCTTAACGAATGCTTCAACTTAACTGATCCCTGAACCAGCAAAGCTCATGGTATATATACAAGTCCTTACAATCTCGCTAGTCACAAGAACATTTTAATTGAGGACAATACATAAAACCAAAATAATTCAGGAAGGATGAGTTATTATAGCTTGATCCTTGACGAATGATAATAATAAGAGCATAATAAAGTTGTAGATCAAAAACCTCACATGTGCGAGAGTCTTTGATACTTCAGTTTTCATAATTGCTTTAGAAAATTATCCGCCTTTATTTTATCAGCAAAAGGTTGAAAAGGAATCAATAATACGGCTGTTCATAGGTACCTGATTGAATGGCAATGTTGCGTAGGATAGAAAAGAAGTTTCTGGATGAAGAAGAGCATTTTTTATGTTGTCACTTGTCAGTTGTAGGGAAGTAATTAAAACCTGAATGAGGGTGCATTGAACATCAAACGTAGCATAACATGCACGCGACAGTTATGTTGTATTTATTGCTTTTCGCCATTCACTTTTGTAGACATTTTTTTATTGTACTGAGACTACTCTAACAAAAGCATGTGTGAGTAGTAGTAGTTGTAGTAGTAGTAGTAGTAGTAATAAACAATTAATAATCTGGAAATAGCCAAGGCTGAAGGCTGCTAAAATTGCTATAAAAACAAGCTATAATATAGCACACGAGTAAATGGTTCAGTTCAATATACTCTAAATCTGCACCTGCTTTCGTTGTGTCGTCAAATATTTTTTTTATACAGAATGGAATGATAACGTTGTAATAATGTATGCATTAATTATTAGGAAAGTCTGTTTTACAAAACTATTCCATATTTATTATCATCAGAAACAGTTGCAATGGTATGATATTATACCATTTCTGACCACAGACAAGTAATGGCTGTACCAAAAAACAATACAGTGTACCATACCATACATCTAGGCATTGTATAAATTTTTTGATTTGGTATGAACAGAGTTTTCATCTGTCTAAGCTTCTCTTGCAAGAATGCTAAATTAAAAACTGGAACTTAACTGGCATGTGTCACATTGTGTTCGTAAGTTAAATATGTAGAGAAAGGAAGAGACATTCAGGCAGTCATTTCATCATAGAGGGTTACAAACATCATAGTTATTTCAAACGTTCATATAAATACTTTTTGTCGGTTTTTTGTCAGCTTTATTGGCAGAAATAAATAACGTAAATAGAATGTCACGTCCTAGTATAAGTGCACGGGAGCTGGAGCCAGACCCAAACCATACTCTCCGAAACTTGGTCCATACGCTTTCTTGGGTGACCCTGGGTCATGCCTAACAATATCAAAATAGTAGCTTCCACGTGCTCTGAAAAGGTGAAATTTGCAAAAGTTCCCATATTAAATTTTTCATAATCTTTCTCGGGCTACGCCATAGGAAAGAGAAAGTGAAACGAAACGTGTGCTTACGTTGGAGGAACTTTTAATCCAAACAGAATCTTGTCGTGACACTCGGTCTTTCCGTGCAAAATGTAATCCTTATACGAGATTGCTTTACACGCCCAAATCTTGGAACCCAAAATTGTTTCTGTGAAGTATTCCCAGGCTCTCACATGTGGACAGGAACCTATATTAATTTTATTTGTTTTGCTTTCATCTACATATGTCAATATTGTAGTTGTTGGAAGAAGGCTTTACAAATTGCATGCATACCTGGAAGCCCTGGGATATCTGATCTAGGTGTGCAGCCTGGTTGTTCTGGACCCCCACCGTTGGGAAAGCTGTTAATAAAACAAAATCGTGTAGTTTTATTTCATAGTTGAATATATATAGGTATTTTTGCACGTGACCAAAGCTTTAAAAACAAAAGTAAAAACCCACAAATCAACATGACCATTGTTTCCCGCAATGCCGTATCTTCCCTGGTTGGAATGAATGACATCTACAAAATATGCATCGGAATGATCCAACCGTTTTCCTTTGATTGCTTGAAAATGGAATAGTGAACCAGCCGGATCGAGTCCTTTTTTCCCAACCCAAACAATTTAAAAAAAATATATATATAGCTTAACTGAAAAATGTTTTGCAATGTTCTGTAAAAACTATAAAAAAAGATATAAGGTACTTTACCTGTGATGCGTTGAATTGGTCTGCCCGTATAATGCCTTATATGTTGACCAGCAATACCTATAATGATAAAGTTGCTTTACTTTTGTACTATGCACTATGAATTATAAGTCACGCCACCACTTCACTATGCAAATCATTGCGATAGTTTAAGCATTGAATCAAATACCTGAGATCTGGGCTCCAAGACTGAAGCCAACCAAATGTACCCGGGTAGGGTCTGTAAGAACACCATGGTTTATGAGGAAAACAACAAACTCTCCTATTCTCTTCCCAATTAAATCTGCGTTGACTGTAGTTAGTGGACCATGAATTAAATGTCGGCGGTTCACAACCCTTAGTTTCTGAACGATGCCACTCCAATCGGCAACAATTACGTTAACAGGTAACTTCTGTTTTAGGAAAGCTGTTTTTAAACAAAGTAAAATTTGTTAAATTTTCAGAGCAACATAATGGCTTATTTATGAACAATTTTATGTTATATACACCATGCGTATAGAATACTTTCTCGAAATTCCTTTCCTACAGTTTTCCAAAACAACCCTACTTACTATATACACAGCTAGAATAATTTACTTATTAAAAAGGACAAGAAATCTAGATATCTAAAAAAAATCAAGTTTGACTCCGACTAGTGACTAGGCCATAAAATTTAATGCAGCTTTTTTATGAATTGTTTTATTACTAGTTAGATGTTACATGAGCTTTTGTGTTATAGTACAAGAGTTTTTGTGTACAACACTTTGTAATGAAAAAGCAAAACTCATCCCATAACCTTTCCTAAATGCTTACCATCTTTAGTAAGTTGAGGGAAGCTCGTCGAGTAGTTTTGTCCATATCCATGTATAAGGATCACTGGAAAGTGCCATTTATTGTACTTTGAAGTCAACAGGGACTTTGAGTCACCGGGAATAATTTCTTGGGTATAGTCCAAATTCCTTTGGGGGTAACACAACAAGGCATGGAAATTTCAGATAAACCAAGTTTAAAAAGTTTCACTCCTTACCAGTAGAATGGTAAAATGACAATGTATGAGCTTTTTTTAGTTGAGGTACAAAGTTCTGTGTAGTACTTACCATGGATCTGGATAAAAGAAAAATCGGACCGAATCAAAAGTTGGGAGAGAAAATACCAGTGGAGAACAAGTTAACACACCGATAAAAACTGCAATTGGGTTTACTAACATGTTGAAATTTTCATGAACTTTTGGCACACCTTACTTACTTACTGCTTCACAAAAGGCACCCACAATAGCTCTCGCACCTGTATGGTTTCACTGTGCGATATTTTAGAAGCGTTTCGAAGCTTTCTTTTTGAATCACCAATCAACAAACATTTTTGTAAGACCCCAGCAAGTTTGATTACTAGTTTCTAAATGACAGAAACCAGCGGACATCCTCCTCAACTGGTTGCGAATTCAAAATTAACGTCCACCACCGTCGATCAAACTCCTATATTTTAGCTCGACAAAAATCATATGCATAACACATTACATTGGGCAGTAGTGAATACTCTGAGCAGTTGCGTACTCTCATTTTAAACAGTACCTATACTTACTACTTTGAGTGATTTTTTAAAGAAAATGAAAGTATTCACGTGTACTACAGACTTGACTACATGCTACGAAAGAGCCGTATAGCCCTTTGACTCGTCATGTTAGATCAACCCATTATTAAGGAAGCGACCACAAGCTTAATTGCACACGTTTGTAATATTGTGCACTTACCGTTTTATAACTTACACAAAAAAGTGAAGATACCGGGGCATACTAACGAAATATCATTGTTGACTATGATGTAAATTAGTTAATGTAACCTGTTAGTAGTACAGTGGTTGGAGCAAAAATGATAAAAAAAAGTATATAAAATGCACGTGGGTATATAATATGTGTGAACGTATAAACAGTCTTAAAGGAAGTGCATGTTGTAGAACATTTATTGCCTTTCCTTTCTGCATTTTGAAGGGATTATTTTACTTCATTCCCCATTTATTTAAAAAAAATTATTCACACATTTATGTAAGTTGCATGACACGGGAACCAGCATATAGCAGCGTGATGATGATCGTCATATAGAGCAATGATGTTCTTGTATATTGGTCTCCAATTTTATTGAGTAATCATTTCTTTTTAACAATAGTAGAGCTCCTCTTCTTGGTCACTTGACTTTCTTCTTTTTACTTAATTTCCTGTCTCCAATTATAAAAAAATTGGGGCTATTACATAAAATTTTGTTTTTTTGAGTGATAAGCCTTATTGGTAATGAGTCAGTTATAAAATTACTTCTTGGGTAACAAACTACCCCGAAGTGTTATCTAACATCTCAGTTTTTATTCGAAAGCTGATGATTTTGGTGTAGATTTGATCACATTCTGAAATTTTGTGATATAATAGGGCATGGGGCAATCGGGATCGTACGTAGAGAGATTGAACAAAATGTGGAACACAATATGGATTAAAATTACCAGTTTTTGATACTGCAGAAGAAAAAACCTATTTGTTATTCTCTTATATATTTGACATAATATCATTATCCCATTTTAACGGATGGGTGACGATTCTTTTAAATGACAACCTGAGAATACGGGGTGAAAATATAACACTAGCCGACAAAACGTAAAATGAGAATTATATTAAAACAAGTTGTTTCTATTCTATCATTCCGTTAAAAAGGTGAATTAATTAAAAAATCACCAATGTTAATCAGTTGCGGAAGTTAATGATATATTAGAGCCAAATTATACCATCTGTTAATCAATTAAATTTATGAATATGTTAAAACATGGCATGATAAGTAATTTCGAACATAATAACAATAAGGCTGCTGCATGCATGTAGGTATACATAACTTGAAAGAGCTGTTGGGTGCCATATAGATATAGAGAGACTACTTTACTATTATAGAAGTTAAAGGGCTCGATACAGTAACTTTTGTAACAAGTAACAAAGTAGTAGTAAACGCGTATCATACTTACTTTTCATTGCGGTCTAGACGAATTAGAAGAAACCTGATGGGTAATGTACGCACGCACAAATTTTGTATCTGTGATCATCTTGTTTGTTCTTCATGACTGTGTCAGTTAATCTTTAGGGGAATAAATATATTTTATTTGAAGTTTTAAGAAGCGATATCTCAGTAACAGTGTCGAGCGTCGAGCCGATACCTGCATAAACCATTGACCATTCATGCATTAGGTTGAAACTTTTGTAAATCAAAATCTTGAAATGTTCTACAGATTGGCAAACTAGTTTTCTAGAAGCAGATTCCTCCTTTACGTAGTTGTACCTTCAATTGCAATAATGTACTAGTCACAAATTTTCATTTTACATTATATGGACGATTGTTAGTGCTAGTACTTTTATAACTCTTGGTAATCTGAAAAGAAAGCGTAGGAATGTCTATCATCTTCACTTTATTAGAAATTCTAGAAAAGGGATTGCCTGAGTGGCTATTACATTTTGATATTTTCTAAAGGACAAAAACGAGTAACGTAATAGACAGGAAATCTAGAAATCTAGCGTGCAAGTATGATATGACATTAGATCATCAAGAAGTTACGTTACGTATGTATTTCAGTAGGATGCGTATGTACAAAAAAACTACAAGATTCGTGGCATGTTTTAATGGCAGCATCAATATAAATAATTATTGATTTCAATAACCTTTCATTTTACAAATACAATAGATTGATTTCTGAAAGTTAACAAAGAGATCCTTGAACTTTCATTAGAAGCGCATTATGGCATCCTTTAACAAAAAAAGATTCATGGTCAATATCAATAACCAACTCAGTTTGCAACAAATTGGAATATTTAATGCAATTAAGTAATACTTTGAGAGTTCTTTTTTTCTTTTTCACAATTAAATATTCGTATTTCAATTTTTCATTATTATATAAGTTATTAAAGAATATAGCCGTTTACAAATTGATGCATACATTAATTTTTGTGCTTTGAACGAAACTTTTTATCACTTCTCTTCGTGTCAATGATCGACGGTGCTTTTGAGTAGTACTTTTGTATTCGCTGTTAATAGCAAACTGTTCAGTTGAGTTTTTATGATACTGTTTTAGGAATCAATGCTTGATATTCATCACCTCTCGGATGTGTGTGTGACATCATAATTATTAAATATTGAATGTGCGAATAAAAACGAATACGTGATCATTACCAGTAAGATCAAATAAGTAGTAAATGTTACATTTCCTTTTATTTCAAAGCAATAATTAAACTCTTCAAGATGGATCAATGAACCTTTTGGAAGTAGTTGATCGACGGAGGGACCGGAGGAAGAAGCAAAGAGTATAAAGGCAACTTTTTGTAGTAACTATATATGCTTCCGTTCAAATTTCATGTACTTCATACAATTGCAATTGAGGAAGAGATACTTTGTGACAAAATTCTCTCATCAATCTCCTATCAGAAAGAAAGCAGCACATTGGGGTAATCTTACATTTATTCTGTAGTTTTCATCATACATATAAACTAGTAGACGGTAGAGGAAGATCACGTTCTTTCCCTCTGGCACATCTAAAGGGCACTTGGTCTCACAGTAAAATGTCATCTTCTTATATACATAATGCTCATAAAAATATACATGCTCAATACCAATTAGGTATGGGAAATTCTCGGGAGAACTAGTCTGACAACTTCACTATAAGCAGAAAATATTATGTAGTTTCTGTTAGCAATATAAGTTGAAATACTTAGTCCCGATGTATTCAAAGTAATTAGGTAATGGATTGAATATGTCAAAGATCACCTAAAGCCATTATGCCAGTACATTTTTCTTGAATCGAGTACTAACTTTATGAGTTGATATCACAATCTGTGATTATAATTTTATTCTTATTGAGTTTAACTGTTTAAGTACTCAAAATCGGAAACGAGGAAATTGCAAATTGTGATGTGTAACAAAGTCAAAATCAAACAAAGTAGCTCTGCGCTAGACAGAAAGGTGTGATTGAAAATGACATAATACTGGTTTTATTACACGTCTTGTATTTCAGATCGACAAGATTGCAAAGTACTTTAAAATAAAAGATAGACTATTTAATTTAATTCCTCTATTATATAATACAGACGAAATACAAATACCATTCAATTATCACTGGCATATGCCTATTTACATTAATTTCATTTATTAAGTATTAAACAATTATTGTTTACATAGCTCTCAAACTTGTTTATCGAATGTTAAAAGCGGAAGCATAGCTCTGGAAGTTGATCCATATCAGTATCTCTCACTGCTTCACGGAAAGTGAACGTGACTTTCCCTTCTGATCCACAATTTGCAACGATTACTGACTGCCCCACAGTCTTGTAGAATGTTTCTTTCCCTTTCAGCATGTAGGAAATGGTATAAAAGCGATCCTTTAATATTTTGACTGGTTGTTTAAAATGGACATGGAACACATCTTGAGTGGAGGGGCACTTGACTGAATTTTCAGATATTTCTGCAAATGTTTCTGTCAGCTCAAAGTTTTGAACTCGAACTCCCACATCCAGCATAGCATTCTGTTCAATAGCTCTAAAAAATCCAACGCTAACTAATCGAATACTTCTGTCAGCTTGAAAGCAAATATTTTGCCATTGCCGTCCAAAATCAAATCCGTGCCCTTTAAGTCGCTGCAAGTTGTAGAGAAAGTAGCTCAAATTCCTCTTTCTTGGATTAAACTTTAGATTGAGGGACGTTTCCACTTGTTCTCGTTTTTCGGGCGGGGTTGTAAGGAAACGGAAAACATTGACGGTATCTTCCAACGGAAGAACATTCTTTGTTACAACTTGACAGGAAAACTCTTCTGTTGACATGCTAGGAAATCTTATCAAGGGTAAAATATCTTCAAGAATCTTTGACATTTCGGATTTTTCCATGTTATTCCGCTCAGATTCCATTTCAGCCCATTCATAAACTGCGTTGAATAAATCGATTTCAGCCACATTTAGCTCATCACTTGATAATAATTTGATGAGGTCGTTCTTTGTCAGCTTCTTGAATTCCCCAGATTCAATCAGAGGGCCAGCATTATCAAGCATGTACTTTTCCACCGTTTTCTGCAGCTCTTCATTGTCAAGCATGTCTGCAGCTTGGTATATCTGCATGACGTTATGCAAGGAAAGTGATTCCTTTAGAAGATCAGTACATTTATGTACAAGATTGGGGCACAAGTATTTCTTTCCAAGGAGCAACACTGAAATTATTGGATCTGCTTCTTTGGGCTCGAGATTCACGTTTCCAGTATACATAAACTCAAGGAAGATTTTGAACTGATCAGGATTTTCCTCTGGAAGAGAAATCTCGGTACACTCCTCACTGTTTCCTGATCTTCCAGACCACCTTTGACTGAGCATTGTCTCAAACACAGGGGAATTGAGGATCAGGATAATACGATGAGACGACATGACATCCTCATTAACCCCCACCTTGAATTTGACATCCGCATACAACTCGTTCTGCCAAACGTAACACCATTTTTGTTGGATTGTGTGCTGCTGTAACTGCCACGGTTCAACATTTACTGATGACGATTTCAATAGCGTTTCACCCATTTTTCAAGTTTGATATTCTGTATAAAAATAATAATAACAAAACTTTTTAAATTAAATTTTCATAGCAGAATTGATTACTAGCCTAACAATTAAAATCCAATGAAGAATGTATTAATATTACAATTCGGAAGCCAGTTTGAGTATAGTGTATGTATATGGTGCTTGTTTGCACACAGAAGTTAGAACAGCAGCGTCTTCTCGGAAAAAGCAAATTATGAATACATTGACTCCTTTGCCAATTTCTATTTTTAGATCAAAAAAGAAACTATTCAGCATGAATGCGTTCGTCTTTCATGCAAAATCAAGCTGCGACTGCTCCAGATATGCATATTATATAACATTCATAGGAACAGTCTAACTTGACACAATTTGTTTTCAATGAGAAACATGACTGGATTGCATTTACTACTTACTTACATTTCGCTTTGCACACACTATGCGAATAATTATTTATATGGGTAGACATTAGTTGTGTAATAAAATGTCATGCTTCCACTTTCTTGTGCAGACGACAACAACATTCGTAGACAATCATGTATTATTTAGCGTAGGGTTGTATGATAATATGTATATTTGACATTTATTTACAAATACATTCATTCAGTTTGCAATTACCTTATATCTATCTATATGCTAGACCAAAATCTAATCTCATATAACTCAATTTATGGCTTCAGGTCCGTGCTCCAAGTATGCATAGAATAAAAAAAAATAAAAAATACATACGACAGCAAAGGAGATTTTATGGATACACAGAAGATTAAGGTTAATCCACGTCTGAAGAATAACAAACTGTCCAAAAGACACTAATCGTCACAAGACAAAGATAATATACTTTTGCAAAAGTTGTTGAAACGAGATAGTGACTCTCAATTTACGACGACTTTGGTGGTGGGGCATAACTTACTTGAGCTTCCTATACTGTTACATTTTTACCAGGATTCAAAGAATTCCATGGACTGACATTGATCTTTTGTAGTAGATGGTTATGGTGGATCGTTATAGGTGCAGTCACAGCACAGGATATTTTAAACTTCAATACTTTTGTCAAAATAACAAGTAGGACATGGACTGGACCCACTAAGTCAGTAAATAGTATGTATGAAACGAAAAATATTTACGCATGTTCATCATGTCCAACTTCAACTGCAGTTCATTCGACATGCATTTGGCTATATGTATGTATTTCCGTATTTGCATCTTTATCTTTTTACGTAGCCCTATGTTGAAACGTTGGATCTTTCCTCTAGAATATACTTCCATTAGAATTTGTCTAATTTAATTCTATGCGAATGCAAACATAACTTCACATCCTAAAAGTTTTTGTGAAAAGGAATTTAAATAAAAAATCTCTTGCCTGAATCCTACAGAAAATGGCCGTCTTGTTTTGGATAAAGGTTGTTTTTCTTGTAAATTGAATTGGAACAAACCCATAAGGTTTTCTGA
Source organism: Orchesella flavescens (assembly GCA_964034955.1). Classification (NCBI taxonomy): domain Eukaryota; kingdom Metazoa; phylum Arthropoda; class Collembola; order Entomobryomorpha; family Orchesellidae; genus Orchesella; species Orchesella flavescens. The sequence continues at coordinate 16,227,322 of OZ035955.1, read as the reverse complement.
GTATTACAAGAGGAATTCTACGAATAATAATAAAAAATCATTATGAAGTTTTCGTTACGAACATACACTTGAAACACAATACTTATTATGTTCGATATTTATGTCTTATTGTGTTGTTTTGCTCATTCAATTCAATGCTAAATGCTCTCTACGTTAAACCGAAAGTTACATGTAAATTACTGCAGCTGCGTAGTCGGTGCTCCCAACGACTATAAGCTTCATTTGGACATCATTTTGAAAGTCGACCTTAAACGTTGGGAGCAGGAACAAAAACCTTAAGACTTAACGAACGCAAAACTCTATCTCTATCGACTAGCACTCGGTATTTTTTTAACTAATAGTTAATACAAACCAAACTTTGCACAAACATTTGTCAACTTTTCAAATCCATATTGTACGTGTAAACGTAGCACAAACTGACAACAATAACATTAACCATGTAATGCTGACTGCAATAAAAAAGAAATTAAAGTTTCCAAGAAAAGGTGTCACGATTTCAAAGAAACAACAACCTCAATCAAACAACCACCTGCAACAAAGTCAAATTACCAATCAATCGAAGTTTACTCCACAGCGGGTCACATCCAAGTAAAAAAAAAATCTGTCACATTTTTCAAGTTGTTTGATGAACTGTTGTTGTTGGCTGGTGCGACACTGTCAACTACATCTGAGCTGCATCATCTTTTTAATCCGTTCCGTTTAATGTGAAACCTTTGATCTTAATAATAATTGTGTGACATAATCAATCATATTTAATTGTATCAGAATCGTTAGATGTGTTGTGTTCGTGTTACATAACATATTGTAATTGCTATTTGTTATATAATCAATAATAAATGAGTGTTTAACACGTATTTAGACGTATTAGCAGGCAGGGGAGTTTTTTTAGAGTGAAACAAAGACGGTGATTCATGATAATGATTGTAGATCTAGTGGTTGATGGTATACCTTCAACTGTACAATATGTTATTTTACGAATTGGAAATTCGCTGAGTTTACTTTAATTGTCACTTTCCAATTATTAATCACATTCAGCGTTTGTTTCTACTTTATGACGTTTAGTTGCGACTTGCGTGAATACAAGTATTAATACAACGTAACTTCACAAAATTCAGTTTTAAGTTTGGCTTTAACTTCGTTAATTTTTAGAAAAACAGTACGTTGAACATTTTGTTCTGAAATATGCTTAGTCATTTGCTTTACATTTCAATAACAATAAATAATTTATGCTGAAATTGTTATTGGTTTCCCATTGCAGCTAATCAATATGCTGACGTACTGACACTGAAGCTTTGAACAGGACCACATCCAAAATCAAACACATGCAGCAACGAAACTGTGTGCCCAAATCCTATGTTGTATGATTAGGGATTAGAGGCGTCCCCGTTAATGAAAAATTCAAAATCTGCTACTCCTGCCCCTCCAACTTCGGATAACCCTTAGGAACGTAAAATTCCCGTCTGCTGCGTTGTCAGTTTTGAAGTTGTGGTAGCTGGTAGTAACGTATTTGAGAGGAGCTCTTGGAGATGTATTCGAGTTTGATGGATACTGTCATAGAAAATGCAAAGAATAACAATGAACAGGTTGATGCAATAATTTTAAAATATTAATAATAGTTAGATTACAGATTTAGGTCTGTGAATATTTTTTGTTAGGCAGTATTGGAGCACTAGCCTCTTCCATAAAAAGTAATTCTGAATTGTGATTTATTTAACTTAAGTTGTATTTTTTTAGCTCCACAGGATTCATAATCGACTGCAGGAGAGGTCCAGATCCAGTGACGTTGAAGATAAAAGAGGTAGAAGAAAGAAACTAGTACTAGCCATGTTATATCTTAATATTGAAGCTATGCATTTTTTCATCACGTGTTAAATCATGTTACATAGAGTCAGGCCACATGGACAGGGTTACGTCGTCAACTACCGCAGTGAATCGTCGTTTCCAGGCTCTTCGGGTGAAAGTCAAACGTAAAAAGAACAACAAAGTCAATCAACTGAATAAAGCATCCTTGAAGAAAGCAACTGGTAATAATACTGAAAAGAGTAGTAGAAGCTGTAGCTCTTCTAGAAGTTACAGTAGTAGTTCGTCTAACACATGGGTGTCTGAAGCTTCATCAAGTACTGGCAATGAGTCAGAAATGGATGGAAGCAATTCTAATGATGCCGAAGAAGAGGATGAGGATGAAGAAGATGTAGAAGATTATCAGCCAGGTGGTTATCACCCTGTCAAAATCGGTGATGTGTACAATCAGAGATATGAAGTTATCAGAAAACTTGGATGGGGTCATTTTTCAACTGTTTGGCTATGTTATGATCGTTTTTATCGTCGTTACGTTGCAATGAAGGTAGTTAAAAGTGAAGAAAAGTATACAGAAACGGCCAATGATGAAATCAAGCTTCTACGCACAGTTATGAATGCGGATGTTAATGATCCCAACCGTGACAAGGTCGTCCATCTACTGGATGAGTTCAAGATCTGTGGTATTCATGGAATGCATGTTTGCATGGTTATGGAAGTACTTGGATGTACTTTGTTGAAGCTAATTACTGGATCCGACTACAGTGGCATTCCATATCGAAACCTTAAAATCATTTTGCGTCAGATCTTAGAAGCGCTTGATTACCTTCATCGTAAATGCAGAGTCATTCATACGGACATCAAACCGGAGAACATTTTACTTTGTGCTGATGAAGAATATGCCAAGTCTTTGCATCAAGAAGCCATCATGTGGGATCGTAAAGGTATTGAGTATCCGGTACATGCTGTTTGTAATTTGCCAGAAGATGTCCGTAAGAAAGTCTATCCACCTGTGAATATAGCTAGCAATACGGAGGATGCGGTGATGACCAGAAATAAAAAGAAGAAATTGAAGGCAAAAGCGAAAAAGATGCAACAGAAACAAGAGCAGCAGCAACAGCTTGAGCTTGCCAAAATCAGTGAAACTTCAAATGTTCCTCAAAATGATGTAGAAACAACAACTGTTAAAATGGTAACTGAGGAAGGGGCTGCGGGTGACTCGAATACAAAGAAAATGGAAGCAGAGGAAGCTTTCCAACCTTACAAATTACAACCAGATCCATCCAAGGAAGTCTGTGAAAATATCAAGATAAAAATTGCAGATTTGGGGAACGCATGCTACGTGGATCATCATTTCAGTGACGATATTCAAACACGTCAGTATAGAAGTTTAGAAGTAATTATTGGAGCAGGTTATGGTCCCCAGAGTGATATATGGAGCGTTGCGTGCATGGCATTTGAACTCGCTGTTGGCGATTATTTATTCCAGCCGCATTCGGGAGAAAAATACTCGAGAGACGAGGATCATTGTGCCCATATTATTGAGCTACTTGGTCCCATACCTCGACGTATTGCCTTGTCCGGAAAATATTCACATGATATATTTAATCGAAAAGGAAAACTTCGTAATATATGTGAGTTAAAACCATGGACTCTTGACCGTGTCTTAATGGAAAAATATGATTGGGCCGAGAACCAAGCTAAGGAATTTGCAGACTTTTTAACTCCAATGTTGGCGTATGATTGGACTTCAAGAGCAACTGCAGCTGACTGCCTAAAACATCCCTTTTTATCCTAACTTTTCGGTGTAGTGCATTCAAAGGCTTTGCCGTTTATTTTATTTTTACAAAGACTTGTGATTTTTATATGCTGAAGAATGCTATAGCGTGCAAAAGATAGCGTGTGCGTGCTTGTAAGTTATCAATGTATCTGTGAGTCGTCATCCTGGTTTTCAAAATTCCCAAGGAGTGTTTATGTAAATTAAAGAATAAATGTTTTCCTGATCATTAAAGTTTCAGAAATGCTTTCAAGAACTAACTAAGAAATGTCAAATCCGTGTAAAAGAACCACAGTTCAAACAATGTTGTTGTTTATGTAATTACTGTATAGTACTATAGAGGAAGTTCTACTAATTTATAGTGCTTTCGTATACTTTTATGAATTATTTTTTGTATTATGATGTGATACGATATGTGATACGTGGTGATTTAAAACCGAATATTCGAGAGTATGCGATTGTCATTTTTTGTAGTTGAAGTCTAGTAAATTATTACTATTGTGGAATCCCCTGAAGAATATGTTTGTACGCACATTGTCAAGCTGCAATTAAATTCGAAGCAACTAAATTCCCTTTATTTTAGGAGGTCTGTATGAATTTTTAGAACTATACAGTATGCACTTATTTCCAGGAAATTGTTACTACGTGGGGTTACTTTATCACGCTTTGCGTGATTTGCCTTGGGAGTATACTGCAGCCGCTACAATTAAGCAGGCACTATTTTATTTATGTTATCAAATTGTAATTGTGATCATCAACAACTTTCTCACGAGAGCAGTCAACAGTAAACGAAATAAGTTTGTAACCGTCATGTCATTACCAACTAAATAATATAATGATAGAATGGGGATTCCCTCTTATTTGCACAACTCCCTCCTCGTTAGATTAGATTAGATCATGATTAAGTTTGTAACGTTTGTATAGAATCTGACGTATCATCGTCTCATCTTTCTTTATTGAAATCAGAAATCAACTCCAAAGGTCGTTTGTTTAGACCATCATCATGACTTTGCGATTATAACAAAAGATCATCCATACATTGAATCAAACTCATGTGGAAAGATATGTGTATGTAAATTTTTTAAAACTGAATACAAGCTCGACTAATTTAAGGTTAGTGTGACATAACACTTGCTCAGCTCTTGTCATCTTTTTTTAACATCATTGTTGTTTTCGTTTGTTGTATGTACCTAGAACAATCTACAAGTGTTTTAATGCACTTGGGATTGCCCGAGCTCAGGCAATGACACAGCATGTGTGAACATGAAGCGTGAAAGTGAAGGCGCATATAGCATCTCAAAAATCATAAAGCATAGCTAAGTGTAAACTACCTAGTTACTTTAAGATGCCATATACGGCCCAAGCGCCTAGAATGAAGCTATAATGATGTCGCTCTTACCACATTATCTTGCTTATCTGGATGGAACATGCATATTTTTTCCCATCATCCCTCAGCAAGCACTGAGATGAAAGCATGTTGTCTATGAATGGAAACGTTATGCTTCTACTACTATCTTCATCGTCGTAAGTAGCTCTAAGTTATAGAAATCTATGAAAACAAGCATTCCCGTTTATATATGTTTATGCTTTATAATAAAAAACATGGGCATAGCATCATAGACTACGAAAATACGAATGTGTTTAAAATCAGGATGAAAGATTACAAGCAAAGTAGGCACATCATGCAACCCATTCTTACATGCGTTATGATGATATCTTATGAAGAAGGAAAAAACTAACTATCCTGATGAATCACAGAGGACCTTTTAAGCGTCTTCCTGGCGATTTCAAGAATCAGTTCCAAAACAGATTTCGAGGCGAGAAGTTCCTATTCCTATCTCATATCCGAAAGGTTGTTCAGTTGCCTTGCTTGGCTTATTGCAGAAGCAAGGTCTCATAGAGGACAAATTTACATTGTCAATTAATTGTGCAGTTGTCCTTCATGAAACAAATGTGCTTACATCATTCACACTAACAAATTTCGGATTGTAAGTTTTGTGATCAAAGAAAAGTTGTGAAATTGGTGTTGTTGATTGGAAATCATAGTAAAGAAAGGTAGGTTGTTCACGGGCATTCGCGTCAATTAAATTATATTATAGTTTTACGTTGCGTCATACATATAAACTCATGCAACATGACTAAATGAAATGATCCAAAAACGTAAATCGTAAAACTGCAGGAACAAATCGACACTCAAAATTCATTAAGCAATATCAAATGTTTCAGGAAATTTACAAGAGATAAAAGAAGGAGTAGAAAGTCATGCCTGGAGTCAGTAATGAAAAGGTTCGACCGTCCCTTGATGACGGCGTATCGAGATCAAAGCTGTACCTCACTGCGGAGGAAACTGAGAAACCGGAGGAAGTGAAGGTGGAAGGTCAGTCTTTATCTCTAATCTTTGACAGTGCGTTTGTACATATAATAAATTCAAGTTTGGTGGAGTCTAAAGTTCGAAATCTCCATTTGACATATCATTCCATTTCAGTTTTTTTTTTATCAGAGGAGCCATGTACAAGTGTGTCATGATAAAACGTTTGCCCATTTCTAATCGAACCTTTTTCTGTAGCTTGACAAGTTGTTACGTAACATTCCTTTTGACTCAATTTCATTGTCCAACATGTCTTCTGTATATGCAATGCAATGTAATGAAGAATAAAGCATGTAGTATATGAGTCACTACTCATTGATTGAATCATTTATTTTTTTAATGATTGTTAAGTATCAAAGTCTATGATGACCATGCTATTATACATATATACACAATTTCACATAGATCCTTTGAACTTTTCTATTTACTCACTTGTGTCTGTGTCTTATAAATATATACGGAATACATTGATTGGGGGAACTTTGAGACTTTATTGACTGACATTTTCTTTCCTCATACTTTATTACTTATACGGTCACCACCCCATGTTCCTTATCGTAACATTGGACTTTACTCCAGCCATCCTGCGTTCATCTATCCATTTTATGACTTAATTTATATCTACTAGTGAATATTTAGGGCCACCTCAGTGTGGCACTTTATAAAAAATAACTACATTGGGAGTATATGTAAAATTCAATGTGATGAAGCAGAAGAAATTTCAAGACTTAAGGTGCTGTTATGCTGCAGCTCTCCAGTTTTTGCTATTAATTTCATACATTCTCATCATTAGTTTGCATTGATTTCGTATTTATTTCGACTAGAATATATTTTTACACAATATTTTCATTTCCTACAACTATTACAACTATTTCCCTACTAACACAAGATTAAAATTATTACATGTCAGATTAATTTCCTCACACGTACTCTTAATTAGTAAGCAAATCTGCCCTACCATAAAGTCCAACGCGCTCCGAACAACAGTAGTAACTACTTTCCTGGTTCCCACAAATGCTGAGCAAATTGAGTAGCTCATGTCAACATTTCTGTGCATGTCATTTCTTATGCGTATGCATGAATTTGCCTGAATTTCTAAAATAACGTAACATGTTCTTTGTATAGGAAAAATTCCTTCGTACATCACAAGAGGAAAATATTTGCGAGTTGGTCCATGCAAATTTGATTTTAAAGACTTCACCGTAAACCATTGGCTTGACGGTAAGTTGCCGTAATTTACAAAAAAAATCCAATCCCACGGACGATTGCGTAGAGCTAGAAGCATGATGAGAAATACTTATTTTTGCTTGCCTAATAGGGTACGCTCTTCTCTCAAAATTTGAGATCAACGATGAGACTATTGCATTTGAAAAGAAATACGTGCAATCTGACGCCTACAAGAAAGCAATGGCACTACAAAAACCCGCAATCAATGAATTTGCAACACGAGCACAAGCGGATGCAAAGAAAGGATTTTTATCTCGCGTCATATCAACACTGGTAAAATCAACAAATGCTAATGATCTACTCATGGGGTAATTTCTAAAGTTGGCCATTGTTATATATTTTTTTGTTGTTTGTTTGTTTGTAAAGTTGCCAGAATTTACGGATAACTCTTACTCGACTTTGTTCCAAATGGTATTTATAGTCAAACTTTAAATTATGATAATAATTATTATTTATTAGACTTAAATTTTAACTTTTGATTGGGTGCTTTTCTATCTTAGGGATCAGACTTGTTTGCTACTTGCGATACCCAATATTTTCACAAGTTAAATCCAACCTCACTAAACGTTGAATGTAAATGCGACACACAAAAGGCATATAATCTTAATGGTCACTGCGCTCATCCTCTAACTGACTCTAATGGAAATATCTATAATATGGGTACGCTAATAATGAAACAACGAAGTTAATGTGATGACTTTTTTTTTGGTTCCGAGTCAACTAATTGAAACTGCGCCCATTTTCTCTGAATACATAGGTTTTACAATCGGAGCAACAGGTGTAAAATACCATGTGGTAAAAATTCCATTTGCAAAGACATCCGAAGAAATGATGAAGAATTCGAAAGTGCTCACAACCATTTCACCTAGATGGACCGGGCAGTTTGCTACCATGCATTCCTTTGGAATGACTGAGAATTATCTTATTTTTGTGGAGCAGCCACACACCGTGAGTGTCAAGAGAATCGCTGCATCCTTCGTGAAGGGGGATACCCTCAAGGGTAACCAAGTTATTATTAATGCCATTATTCCTATCCCAATTTCTACCCAACTCACACTATAGCTACTATGATTTGTGACATGGTTATAACTTATTCTTACGTTTTTTCCGTATTGAACTAATTTTCAGATTGGCTTGAGTGGCGACCAGAAGAGAAAAACAAATTTCACATTGTTAATAAAAGCACTGGAAAGATACTCAAAACTGAAATTTTCTCTGAAGCATTTTACTTCATGCATTTTGTGAATTGCTATGAAGAATCTAACCAGGTCAGCATCATATTTGATATTTCGTTAAACTTGCTGTGGTTGTTTGTACACTTTGTTTGTATATTACTAACATTTTTATTGAATTATTTTTACCAGATTGTTGTAGACATAATCGTTTATGACTCTCCAACGGTTCTCGACTCAATGATGCTTGATAATTTACGTGGAAATCAAAGTATCTCTCTTGACTTGCCATACATTCAACGATTCGTGATCCCATTGATTCCAGATTTGAAAGTATCAAACATTCCTGAAAATCTAAACCTTGTTAACAATATTGAAACACAGTGTACTGCCGTGAGGAATGGAAACAAGATCCTTGTGACAGCAGAAAAACAAACCCATCTCACAGGGATGGACCTTCCAACTATCAACAAGAATTTTGCAGGGAAGAAAATTCGATACGTTTACACTGCGGGTACTATTCACGAAACCGAATTCAAACATTGTATCTGCAAGGTGGATTTAGAAACTAAGGAAGTGACCAAATGGAAACTTAACGAGCACACATTCCCTGGAGAACCACTATTTGTAGCAGACCCAAAAGGCTCTCGAGAAGATGATGGAGTACTGATTGTAGGAGTTACGGATCAGCGACAAGGGCATAAAGACTGTTTGGTTTTCCTAGATGCAACAAACTTAAAAGAAGTTGGTCGAGCTACTTTCAAAAATCATGTTCCATCTTCCTTACATGGAATATTTTTACCAAATTAGTATTAAGGAGTGAAATTTTGTCGCTGCTTTGCCATTGATTAAATATTATTTCTTAGCTTTTAGCTCACATTAAAATTGCAGGTCTGGACTCATCGACAGTTTGTGGTGAAGTATGCTATATAGTTAAGATGTCCATTTGGGTATTAAAAATGTTAGTAAGTAATTTTCAGCATGATACAAAAAAACATTTCGGATTGGCGAAAAGGGTGTTAAGTTATTAATATTTTTTTGCTTACAAATTTCTAAATTTTAATGGCTGAATCTTGTTTGGAATCATTAATCAAATGACATTTAAAGTTAAATAAACTAAAAGTCTAAAGATAAAATTCAGTTTTATATACAAGCTTCTTTTCTAGTTTCAGTTCCGTGAATTTCGACATGTATGGTTATACAATTAAGCATGACTCATAATTAAGTGCAGTAGAAGTATTATTAGCAATCACAGGATTAAAATTATTTGCATACCAAGATTTATTATGCAAAATTCATGTCATGGAACAACTTCCATATAGGAAACAAGATAACTGTCAATCCCATTCCCAAGTAGAAGGCGGTAGCATTTTGCTATAATCTGGGTCACTGGACTAAGGGGGCAATCAGAAAATCATAGCAGTGATCTCGATGCAATGACTCATGTAAAGATCTTATACGCTTGCTTATCAAAGTAGCAGGAATAGTTTTTAACAGCAATTGTGTAAGCTTGATAAGATATCGCTTCTGTTACCTCCCACACAGCACTAAAACCTTTTCAATGCCACCTGCATTTACTAGTAGATCATCAAAATATGACAGTGCCTCATCGTGATAGTTGAAGTGCAACATGGCAAGACAACAATCAACTTCTATATTAGGGATATATAGAGACGACGTTGTATTCACATCATGAAATGCAAGTAATAATCAGCGTCAGCCACCAAGTGACTCATGCATCTAAAGAATTCACCAATGACCATGTGCACGAAACTAATATAGGAATCCTTTAGGTATGTGCGTGGACAGTCGACAATGAAACTGCACGAGAAGTAAATAGTTGTCATATTTCACTGCGTTAAGACAAAGTTTTGCGAAAATTAGGGCATCGCAAGCCACATCATGGTAGTCAAAAATTGTTGGGCCTTTTCCTCTACCTCATATACACATTGTTAACAAAACACATCATCATCGTTGATTTACCTTTAAAAATTTGGAAGGGTTTGACCTGGTCTTTGGCGAGGACGATCATGTTATGTTCACCTATATTAATGCTACATCTATAGCTACATCTATAGTCAGCTATGACTATATAGTAGCATCTAGTGATGCAAAAGTTTACCTTGAATCAAAGTTGCATAATAATACGTAATGTTCAGTAAAGCATCAACAAAGAATGACCACAACACACAGCATTATCAACATCATTTGTCATTTATGCCATCTTGCTGCGTACAGTGCTATATTACATTAGTATGCGAAGCGTTCAACATTTGTAAGCTTCCAACTTGATATCCCCAACTCTTTGTATCCTTTACTACCAACATTTTAATGTAGCATGTAACGCTTGACGCTTGTGATCGATCCACATCCTTCCACGTTGAATCCATTTGATTTGCATCTTCGTAATGCAACAGAGCTACCTGCATCATTATCATTAGGACAACGTTTTGTGTTCGATCCAACACACACGCATTTAATTGCGTTCCGTTACGTGCGTTTGCAGATGTTGTACCTCCAACGTATGGAAGATGGACAAAAATCATTCATTTGAATGGTTCTTAACCAAACATGATTCCTTGCAATGCAGTCCTTTGCATAATTAGGAATTTACTTAATTGCATATATATGCATCATCAATTTCCTGCGGATACGTATATTGTATTCCTTCTTGTAAATTTTTAGATCTTACTTCTAGTATTCTCTATTTTTGTGCTTACTAAGGGTAATTGGTAGGATGTTGATGTTTATAGCTTAGGCTATTGATATGCTCACATAATGTGTCATGTGAACTGGTCAGTAACAGCATTTCATTGTCGGCAAGTAGATTCCCAACACACTCATTCGCTTGGTGGACAATTCCTTCCACCACCATGACATATTTTTCCTTTATAAATGGGCCATAAAGCATAACTGGGTAACTGGGAGACTCTTAACACACTACATCCTTGTTGTAAACAAATTAATTATTGTGTTTGTCCATTTATGAATCACGTTAACTCACTAATTTATCTATTTCAGCAAAAAATTGATACTACTAACTACTTGAGCGCACACTTTTCAAGAGAGGCCTAGTCCTGGTTTAAAAAATGGACAAGGCTAGGCTAGCGCAATACATGGAATGATTTAATCGCTTCATGTTTGACATAATAATATGTTAGCAGTAGTAGCAAATTCGTTAGTCTGTTGTCCTCCGAAAGCATTTCGTTAATTCAGTTTCAAAAATTGTGTATAGACATTAATGTACACATACATAAATTAAGCAATGACATGCATATATTTTTGTTCAAGATAATAAAGTGTAAGTATGAGATTTTTTAAAATGTTACAACCATTTAAAGTCAATGATCTCAAAACTGTATAGGTATGTATATTGAATGTAGAATGCAAGATTGACATATTGACGGATATGTAGATATTATTTTCGAAGCTATTGATTTTAGCATTGGAAATCCATTTGAGCCTGCGATTTGAATAGTACCGGAAACTAATTAATAATAATTTTATGAGTCTCAAAGTGGACATTTAATTGATTTAATTTTTTAAAGTTTTGTTATATAATATCCGTTGTGGTTCCGTGACATTACTTTGCGCAGAAACAGAATGATTTGCTTGTAATTCAATGCAAGTGGATTTTGATTTGAGATCTAAAGGAACGTGTATTGTAATTGCATGCTATAAACTATAAATGATTATATTTTATGGTTATTTGATTCTAAATTTCAACTTTATTTATTGCATAATAATTTTAATTTCATCACCTGACCTTGAAAGTAAACCCTTTGAAATATGCGCTGACGTGTCTTTCCCACGTGTCTACAATTTACAGATTTCTATCAAGTACATATTGATAACGTCAGCATAAAATGCCAAGTCTCGAATGACTCTGTATAGGTTGTAGGTAATCAACTGTCTGTCCTCTGTGATTTCCTTAACAATGACATTAGCACATTGCTACAACACGTGGGAAAGGAACAAAGTTGTATGCTTTATTATTCATTATCACATTATCAGCCACGTCACCGGCACAACAACACATGTATAATGCCAGGGTTAAGCAGTAAACATTGTTGACCCCAAGCCCCCAACAGGGTTACAAAATGAGTCACTATAAAATCTCAATGTAAAGATACAAAATGGCAGTGAAGCGAGATGAAATCTAGCTAACCAGTTTCGATCCGCAACACAAGACCTGTATAGTAATGTGTTGGCTCAACCATGAAATTCTGGATGCGCTTTCCATGCGAATGAAATGAAATCCTATATTTCGTTTTGAACAGCATCATCAGATGCCACGTACATTTTACTATAGTCCTCCCCCTAGAATTTTTATATTAACGTATCTTATTGCTTGGCGTCAGCACACGTGATTCATATTCATATCCCATATTACATACATGAAGAGACGATTATTACACCGAAGAATACTAACGATGTGATGTGAAAAAAACTATACGTTAAACGTTGTGCTCACTGAAACTGAGCGAAATGCATGAAACGTAGGATTTTTAATATAAATGTAGCCACAATGAATGACTGTTTTGCACAAGAGCATGACAAGTAGTCAATCTGCAAGTCAAGTACTTCCATGTATCGTACACAATTTCCACCCCAACGATGATGATGATGATGATGTAAAATGGTGCGTATGTGGCATCCGCCAAATGCTAGCCCAACTCCAAGTAAAAGAGCATAAAGGGAACAATAAAGGAACTGCCAGTAGCCAGTAACTTATCAGACACTGACAAACATTCCTCCAAGGAACAACAACAAATTTGTCAAACGCAGAGATTACGTTATATTTCTGTTGATACCAACAGAACATATTATACAAATACAAGATCTGCTTCCCTTGTGATTTTTCTGCTATCCTAAATTCTGCAATCAGTACTAAATCATTCTCAGTTGAGTACCGTGAAGTGAGAGAGACGGTAGCGGCAGTAAGAAGTTCTCTTCGTGATTAACAACAACAACTCCGTGATATAAAGGGAGAAGTAATTTATTGTTACCGTTATCTAATAGTGTAACTGAAAGTGAAGTTGAAAAGGAATTGGCGAGGTGTTCACGCACACCAGTCTTCGACCAACTTGCGCACAACACGCTTTAAGCAGCTATAAATTCTGCACATTATCATTATTGTGATTTTTCTTGCATCTTGTGAGCACTTGAAAAGGACTTTGTTCAATCTTGAGCATTTCCATGCTACACAAATACGAGCCTAGATATATATGCCGAAGTTTGTGTAGAACACTTCGTATAGATGCACGTAACCTTGTCCACATTTTCTGTTAATTGTTAAAGATTCGGCAGAAAGCGCATTTGCCATCACAAGCCCTACATTGCTGAGAAGGTACGTTTGTCAAGTCTTATTCATTTTACGTGAAGATTATTGTCATTATATAAGTACTATAAGAACCTGTTCCCTTATAAAAAAAGATTTTTAATTCTGAGATATACGATCATATGTAATACAATTTATGTACGCATATAACGTTATTTCATGAACATATTACTACAAAACAACCCACTTGTAAATGTACTTGACACAAACTAGGGTCCCCTTGGGATGTTGTTGAATGCTTAGCAAAAATTCACGTTCATTTCGTATGAGGTGAAGGAGATGAGGCAAAAAATTAAGGGACTGCATGCATATCATCATCACCTGCGTTCCCTAGTCGTAAGCCAAACTGTGAATGACTCGCAAGCGGCTTTTTGCCACTGTACTCCTGACATTGTCCCAAATGCTTAGACAAGTTTATGATACTTTTTTTTTACTTTGAGATATGTTTTACAAATCAAGTTTAGTTTTTGTGAAAAAGCATCGTCTAATCTTTGAAACTGGTTGGAATTTCCAGATAAAAACATTTAAAACGAAAACTGTGGGAAATTCGCTCGTTTAACACACGAACCGAAAAGTTTCTTCCGGAAACCTTGTGAGGTGGAGAGAAAATTCCCTTTAAGGGAATACATTTACTGCTTGCATTACCCCATAAAAAGGATACAAAATGGCTCAACCCGACTATAAGAAGATATTTAGAAACCAAGATGAATTGGATAAGCCCGAGAATGCTACAATTTTGGGTAAGTTGGATTAAACATTATCAGCATTTATTTGTGTGTGGAAAATTTGTGCTGCCAGTGAAGGTGACTATCGGGTTTAGATCCAAATTGGAATAAGTATAAAAAAATAAAATATTTTATGTAATAGAAATTGCATAGCACGAAAGTGATATGAAGATGGCATTATTAAGAGCCTCTATGTAGCGCATCACTTAACGGAAGCGGACTTAGCTAGGGTCATTGGGCTTTAATAAAACCCGCAATTCTCTTACTCAAATGACGTTCATTTGAATGACAACGGTATTTGTGTATATAGAAATAGAAATATTGCGTGTTTTTTAAATTCCCATGTTTTTAAAAAAACGTAACGTTTGTTATATGTCTATTATCAATATTCAAAGCCGACTTTAGGTAAGGTTCAATGTTTTTGGTGTGTGGTCTGTGATTTGGTATCGCGTGCGTCTAGGAAGAACATGGCTTTCCGGCTTCATGCTTGAATGATGATTTGTATAAATTGTCATGTTTTTTCCCATTTCGTTGTCTAGCATGTTTCTGTTTCTGAACCTTGGGTATTCAAACTTTTTGAATTGGAATATATAACAGGAATTGAATTTACTTTTATGCCTATTCAAAATCATAAGCATGAAATCTACTCCTAATTTTGCTGTTGTATATCATGTGGCACTTTTGGTTTATAAAAATTTGGGCCATCTTTTGAGTGCATAGGTTGGTTATATAACAATGTAAACAAAACTATATAGCCCTTTAACTGTGTTGTTCACTCTTCTATGGTAAACAATGATGCATAGGTACTCAGGCGTTGTAAGATCATCTAAGTAAGCATGTACTGAATGAATATATGCAGCAACAAATTGGGAGTAATGCTCATATTGATGTGAAGTTGGTTACCTTGAAATACATTGACTGCATTTGTCATTTGTTGATGCACCCTCAGTAGTACAGCTAAAATTTACCCAAATGGAAGTTTGAAAATTGTTTTTACGAATTAATACAATGTTTTAATCCAAGTTAGACAAACCTCATTTTAAATTATATGTCTATAAAAGACGATTTAAAGTTTAAGCATAAGTTGATAAAGACTCGCGACACCTTTTTGTACACTTTTCTCGTCTAAAAGTCTTAATGCATGACCATATTAAATATTTCCTGCTCATTTTTAGTGAAGCTATAGTATTTTCTCATCGCAAAAACCCAAGCAGGAATAAAGAGATTTAGGAATAAATGACCTTCAATATTCTAAACAAGAGCTAGCATCCAGTACAGAAAAAAACATATTTTTTGGTCGTTTGTTACAAACCACAACACCTACGCTGATACGTTTTGGCCAGATTTTGAGATGCAGGCAGGCAAGAAAATCATTGCCCGTAAAGTTTTTTATGGCATCATGTGCTCCAAGCTTTCATGACTCATTCGCACCTGACTTAGGTGGTTTCGTTCTATTATACCGTCTGCTAGGTTAGACTGCTTTGTTGTAAACTTGTAAATGAGAATAAAGGTATCATTGTTCCAGCAATTTTTTTTACTATCCATTAATTGAATAATGGCATCCTGTCTCAGTCCTTGTGCCAAAAGAATATGTGTTCTTATCATATCTCCATGCAAAATGAACAGCAAGTTGCTTCGGGCTGGAGTCACATGAGCCCTAAACATTTTGAAAATTGCTTTGCTGGCCAAAATCATCTCTGCTTGTTTCTTTTTTTGCTAAAAAGTCAGAACATGAAGAATCATTACAAAGATTATGTGCGTAACGTGTATAATCCTACGTGCATTGAGCCAATTTAAGTTTCTGTCTCAAACTACAAATGCATATATAATTGCTAAAACATATCCACCTCAACTCCTGATCTGATAAAATATGAGGGCCATCATCTGATGTTTTGAGGCGGAGCAGACCAAAAAAACAAAGAAAAGATGGTGAATCTTGCGAACACAGAATCAGTTTAGGTAGACAATTTTGATTCTGATTTTTTAGTATTAAATCAAATTTCAGCATAACCAAGTATTATTAGAAGGTACTATCGGATATTCCAGAAAATGTTAACACCAAACCAATTGGATGTACCACAATATCCAACTATATCTATCACGATTTTATAAAATAATATAATTTTAATTCAGACTTGGTATTCCCAATATTTGATTTAAAATTCTACAAACGCTAATTTCTGCACATTGTGCAGTGAGTTTGTGGTTTCACATGGTTGAGCAATTGTTTTAAACGATATTCAGGTGCTAAGTCATTAACAAATGTACTAGAATTTTCTGTCGCTGTAAAATAATTTCTCGCATTCAAATCACGACGACTGTATTGCAAAGGTGGAATGTTTAAAGTTTGAGGAAAGCGTGTTAGATAGGTATTAAAAAGGTTCATTGTTAGATATACTGAAGTTGCAAAATGTTGGAGATTACATGCTAGACTGAAACGTTATTGTTCATGACTAATAAAAATAAAACCCCTAATATGTATGGATATGATGAGGGATAAAATAGGAGCAATTTACTTTGGTGGTCATAAATTCAGTCAGAAGTCAGGAGCGTTACAAAAGGATGTCATATTTTTAATGCGAGAACATTTAGGTCCACTAAATTTTAGGCTGCTTTTGCAACACATTTAACATTGTCTTTGCACGTAAATCTAATTTTAAGTTGTGTGCATCACGCGAAAATTTTATATTACATATAGTATAGAGTATATTCCCTTGATCAAATTTTACAGCTCCTTTCTCATCAGTCCCATCATCATTTAATGTACGATTGCGTGGGACCACGAGAGGTGAACTGTAACAAGTAAAATGTTTGGATTTATTTAGGCATTTCCGTTTTCATGCTTATTTGGTTATGTGCATGTAGTATACAAGGTGTGCAACTAAACAATGCCACCTGATGTCGAATTTCTAAAGGATGTTTTTTTCAATCGATAATAAATTGATATTAAACATGGAATTAACTTACTGATTATGTGTTCAACCGGAAGTATAGAGAGTAAATTGGTAGTAAATTTTGTTTGGGAATAAATGTTAGTTAGCACAGGTAAAGTTCAAAATATCAATCATAGTAATCAACCAGGCATGGCCATTTTTTCCATTAATACTCATTAAGTTTAGTTAACAAAAACGGCCCTTGTCATTGACCATTGTCAAGAGTTCTGCAGGGTCACTTTTTGTGATTTTAAAGGCCGAGTCCTTTAGCTTAGCAAAAATTTGCGAAGATGAAAAAACCAAAGGTCAAAAATTCTAACTCAACCGCACCACAAGCTAGGTTGCTAATTAATACTAAACTACTGATTGAGTTCCTTACGCATTTCCAAAGTTGAAAGCTGTATGAGGAAATGAAATTCTGCCCATTTATCCAATTAGGATTCCTAGTAAGTATAGTAATGCAATGACTTGCTAAAGCCCAATTTGTTAGCAGCTAATTATTTTACCACCGCAGATTCAGTGCTTGTTACTGCATATTCTTAAAATTCCAAACATTCATTCATACGTGTATAGCGTGAACGAAACTTGAAGATGCTAACGAAATATAAAAAATGCAAATATATTATGAATACATGATGATGATGACACTGGCTTCTCGTTTTCACTTTTAGTTTCATTTCATGTAATGTGTTCATATGTATTTGGTAGGTAAGCATTTTATGTTTGGAGAGCTTTTTAAAACGTGATGAAACATTCTTTTTGTACGATTTAATTTTTTTGACACCTCAAAGAAAGCGTTGCGAGATGCTGGTCTAAAGTATGTGTATAATTTAATTGTCTCAAAATGCGTTTGTATGAGCCTTTTATGCGCTTTGTACATTCAACATCGCATTTATTCTATTCAACTCAACTCAGCATTCCAGGTGTGATGTTGATGTGCAATGGGTTATGTTATGAAATGACTAAACCAACAAGTTATATAATAACGGAACCTCCACTATTCAATATGAATAAGAAATATCATGTTACAATTGCTAACTTTTAGTTTTATGACCGTTTGAAAATATTGTCATATACCTGAACTGCACCAACCCTAGTTTCATCATTAGGCATGATAACACTATTCATTACCTTGCCCTATACGCTTCTCTATTCCATCACGTCAACGAATTTCCATCAGATGATTTGATTTGTTTTCGCATCATCAGTTTATACTTGGTTTAAAAGTTATTCGTCACTTGAAGGCAGTTAAAACACCACAATAATGTTGTAATCACAGAAATTAGTTATTATTATTGAACATAGACACGCATCCATCCATATAATTTCAGGTAGCATAATCTTTGACGTTCAGAGTTCGACTATGTCAGCTTTGAATGGGACAAAAATGCCCTGGACGCAAATTGAAAATGTTTAAAACATTTTGTAGATCGGAAATCATTGATATTTACAAAGCGCACGTCATATCCACGCTGTTGTGCAAGACCTCTCAAAGGATATGAATGCGCATATCATATCGTAGAGAAGCTTTACGAATTGATTTTTCTGCAGCTGACAATTCTCAACAGAATGAATGAAATAAATGTGCCATCGAAAGTGACTTCATTGATCTTGAACTAATTCCTCTTACCGTAGAAGCATTGTTAAGGACATGTGTTGTTGAGTCAATCTTTTCGCTGCGTAGTCGTAGCCCAATCGACTAATCTAAAATGTTATAAGAGTAAGCAGCTCGTGGTCTGCTGATTGAAGAATGCAAAATTATGTGCATGGCTATGACTATGACTATCGCAGCACTGCAGTCTGCAATCTCCTAACACTTGCAAAGGGCTACCTTTATCGTAAACGTGTGATGAGATTTGTCAAGCATGAAAGAGAATTTATATGAGGTAGAGGTAGTAGTGGTAAGATGAAAAGACAAGCGAAAACTTGTGCAACATGTGTATATAAAATATTATGTAAACTGCATTGTATTGTAACGAAGATGTTCTTTCCTTGTATTCTTTCTAAAGGTTAGTAGGTCAGATATTTTTAGTGTTGGTGGACTGATAACTTCCTTCCACCTCCACCAAATCCTCGTTTCGCCAATTTTCGTTATGCATATTGATCATAAAGAACATGCTTTACGTTTCGCTCTTTAAATATCATAGAACTTGACATAATAAGCTCAAACTATGAATTTTAGTTAATAAATGCGTCTCCCTTTATTTTTTAGGTAATGTTCCAAACTGGATCAGTGGATCATACATCAGGTATGTTAAATACAGCTTTATATGAGTTTTAGTACAAATGGAAATGCTTGGAATGGAATGGAATGAACGAAATGCTTGAATGGTTTGTTTTCTTGCTTGTTTCAGAGTTGGGCCTGGCAAATTTGATATTGGAGAGACAACAATGACCAACTTTATCGATGGATACGCCATCCTATCTAAATTTGACATACGGAACGGTCTAGTAAGTTTTATTGACATTTTCAGCACATTTGGTGCATTAATACAATATCTATATTATATTGCACAAATTTTAATAATAAATGTATGATTTTTCGTTTTATTATCTTTTTAGGTCCAGTTTAACAAAAAATACATTCAATCAGATGCCTACAAGAAAGCGATTCAAAGTAAGCACCCTGTTTACCCAGAATTTGCAACAAAGGGAAATCTCGAAGGTTCCAAAAGCTTCCTCTCTCGCGTCATGAGCGCATTTGTAAGTGGCTAATTTTATGGCAATTTTAATTAGTCTTCTTTTCACCTTCCGCATCACTTCATTAATATTACAGGGTCCAACGCTACACTTTCTTCATATAAAAATTCATAGGTTGAATTCTTAAAGTAATTATAAGAACCCTTTCTAAGTTTTACTTTTAATTAGCCAACAAATTTTGAAATTTAGGTTTCTCAAGCTTTAGTATGCAAGTAATTCATTTATTATAATTTCCTCCACTTTTTTTTACCTTCTTCCACGGTAATTACAATTCGGTATTTAGGTTAAAAAGGGAATAATAATCTTACTCGTTAGATCCCATTTCAGAATACGAAATGCGACTCAAATATTTCAATAGTGTTAGAAACCGTTCGTTCATACGCGTAGTTGGTATTCACATGTCAAAGTGCTTGTCTTTTTTTTTGCATTCAAGATTGAGTCTTGCTTCAAAAGAAAAATTGAATCGCGTTATGCAAGACGTACATAAAAACATTCACGCTATGATATGCATTTTAAATGGCGTAGGTGCTAGTAGTCGTACGTACACATCATGAAGCCGTAAACCCTTTTCATCTTTTCATTGACACGCTGAACATGCGTAAAAAACTATTTGCTATTCAGTCTCCGATTATAATGGTAAATGATGCTGCAATTTATTTTTAGACCAGAGATTTGTCTACTAACTCAGATTGCGTGCAGTAGAAAAGTATTTAAAAGGGCATATATATGATACGTCTTGCTAAACCGTGGACTCATTATTGTGCAACAAATATGCTGAAAAAGATTGGATATAAACAGCTTCAATTAAGTTTCTCACAATCAGTCAAGCATATACAACATTACATCACCTCATATTTTAAAACCCGTCGATGACTTTTCTATCTTCGCATAAAATTAATTATTTTTCCTTTCATTCACTTTCTGAACCAACTTCCATAAATATATCATCAAAACTTGAATACCTGAGGGACATATAAGTTGCATAAGCAGATAGATCGTTGTAATCAAAATTGAGCAATATTGCAGTAAATCGAAGGCATGCTGGGATGCAGCTGTAATCGATCAATGGCTAATTACTAAGAATTGCGAGCCCTTAAATACTAAAATGCTATTTAAGAGCCTTTAAAAGTTCTATTCAAATGTTTGAAAGCTTATGGAAACATTTTTTTACACTTGCAGAGCTCTAGTGGAATTACGGACAACGACCCAATAAACTTGTACTGCATTGAAGGGGAAATTTTCGCTTCCTCTGAATCCTGCCACATTCACAGCATCAAAAAAAATGACTTGGCCACATCTGGTAAGGTTGATTTATACAAACGGTTTGGAGTTCACATGTCATGCGCTCATCCACAACGTGACAACAAAGGAGATCTGTATCTGATTGGAACAAGTACGTCGTTTTATGCATCAAAATAATTCCAGAGTTCTTAGCTCTTTGGTTTAGTGGTTGAAAGTCACATAATGTTGTTTTTTGTAACTTTTCAGGCTTCACAACTGGATGCAAGTACCAAGTCATTAAGATTCCTCCTGTAGGAAGTGGAAGTGTTAAAGATGGTAAGTTCAATGTCTTTCCCAAAATGTGGTCTCTCGTAATCACAGCCAAGTTGAGATTTTTGCGGTAGCTATTGTTAGAGATGATTTAAATGTGATTTATATTTTTTGTTCATTTCAGCAATGAAGAAAGGCAGTATTATTGCCTCAATTTATCCATCATGGGCTACGTGTTGCAGCTATTACCACACCTTTGCAATGACGGAAAACTACATTGTGTTGATTGAGCAACCGCTCTTGATGAATGTGGTAAAACTAGCGGATGCCAAGATGAAAGGGAATGCCATCAGAGATGTGATGGAATGGTGCCCTTCTGAAAAGGTTTGTTGACCTCATATTTCTCACGCAATTGACAAACTATAAAATTCTATCATATCACATCTTCTTTTACACCAATTTGAATGTTTTATTTTTTTACAGAACCGTTTTTTCGTTATCGACAAGAGAACAGGAGAAGTATTGAAGACAAAGTACTATGCTGACAAGCCATTCTTTTTCTTTCATTATGCAAATGCGTATGAAGAGGATGATCACATTATCATGGATATTGATGCCTACCCTAACGAAAAAGTTCTTGATCTCATGAATTTAGTTAACATTCGGAGTGGAAATTTTGACGGTGAACAATCTGGACTCATTCGTTTTGCTTTGCCAATTGTAAAAAATGCCAAGGTATATACAACTCCACGATAATTTCA
This sequence comes from Orchesella flavescens, assembly GCA_964034955.1. Classification (NCBI taxonomy): domain Eukaryota; kingdom Metazoa; phylum Arthropoda; class Collembola; order Entomobryomorpha; family Orchesellidae; genus Orchesella; species Orchesella flavescens. Next base: position 16,205,030 of record OZ035955.1, on the reverse strand, counting down.
TACAAATTCATGAAAGTAGATTTATAAAGCACTTTTATCTAATTGCATATTCTTTGCCCAAATAATTTATAGGACTTTGCTAAAGGTGAAAATCTTGTCCGTCTCCCATACACAAAAGCTACTGCCAAAAGAGAAAGTGATACCATTGTAATGCATGGAGAGGAACTGGGTGAAGAAGGATTGGAAGGACCAACCGTGACTCCTTTTAGAAGACAAAAGAAACATCGTTACATTTATGGAACTGGAACATTCCGCTCAGGCTTCCACGAAAATGCCGTAAGTTGTCAATGTTATCATCAGTTCTGAAATTATTAGGAATACTGGGCAAGAATACTTACCAAATGAAATATTTTACTACAGCTTTCCAAATTGGATCTTGAAACTGGAAAGTCCATTGTATGGAGAGATACCAGCTATTACTTTCCTGGTGAGCCTGAATTCCTTCCTTTACCTGACGCCAAGGACGAAGACGACGGCATTATTATTTCCGCAGTTTCAGATGGACGTACTGATGGAAAAGATTTCCTACTCATGCTTGATGCTAAAACTATGAAGGAAGTAGGTAGGGCAATTTGCAATTCTCAGGTTCCCCAGTGTATTCACGGTAGCTTCTTTCCAGATAAGGCTATGAAGAAATCTTTCCCTCCATCCTACGTTTTATTCTAAAACTTCAAATATTCTTTTACAATACTTTCAAGTTTTGTAAATACAATGAAGGGTCTGTAGATTCTTTCGACTTAACTTTTTTTTAGATTAGTAATTCAAGGCTGAATTAAATATGTACACATATACATGTATTATGTATTAGTTTTTTTGATAGTTGAATTTATGTGTTTAGGAAATCAACATTTCAAACAGTGCAATCAATTTTATATCATACTTTTATAATAAAATTTTATTTACTTGTTTATTTTGCCCATTTTACATTAATAAGGTGCCCAACCCACTTTTGTTACCTCCTACTTTTGCTCGCAAAACTGTTACACAATCCAATCTGTGTCTGTTACAAATGAATCTAAACTATTTTCATTCAAAAGTAGCTTTGACACTGGTAGTTTTTTTAGGAAGAAGCGTTTGTATTTTATGTTTCAGCCGTTTATTAGGTCATGGTGAGGGTAGACTTGTTGGCTATGGGTAGATTTACATGCTTTAAACATTCACGACATGTTAGTGAATCTTCTGTACTTACATTTAAGCGGTGATACACAACCGTGTAAGGCTTGGTAACATTGGCTCTAGATACTCTAGTGCTGTCTTTCAAGAGGGGTCAAACTATTGTTTACGGATTTTGTAACTAATTTTTAGACTCTAGCCATTTGATATTTAGTATTGTGCTGTGCGAAACAGGCATATTATTATGTATATAAGTATATCATCTTGACTGCTATTAATAAAATCATGTGTCATTGTATGTAGAATATTGTTGTTTTAACATCTTTATTAATGACTGCATGATAGAAAATGATAGCGCAAGAGCGATTAAACAATATGTCAATCACTTGTTGATTGAGTCCAAATACCATGAAGTGTGTAAGACACCGCCCCAGCAGCTGTAAACACAGATCTGGCAATTTCTTTCATAGTCTTTGCATCAAGTACAACCAAAGCTATGTACGTTGGCTGGTCACTTTTAAGCAAAGTTGTCAAAATAACACCATCATCTTCTTCTGGATTAGATGCAGTTGGATTAGCAACAAACACTGACTCAGATGCAAGACATCCTTCTTCTGCATACCAATCAATTTTCTTTCCCGTCAGGATATCAATCTTAGAAATCTTAAATATTGAATACAGAAATACAGAAAAATACATTCATGATTGTAACCTGCTATGATTCATTTTTTGGACTTTTGGTCGTAGCTTACAATATTTGATCCTATTTCTTCCCCGTTGCTTGATTTTGTTTGCCCTATTCCGTAGAAATAGTTGTAATTTTGTCCATTATATTTGTAATTGATACATGGCATTTCAACCAAGTCCTCAGTCAAGTACTGTGGCTTGAGATCAATTATGGTTTTATTTTTCACGTTTCGGAGATATGCTGTGGCCGTGGTGGTTTTCAGTTTGACTAAATTTTCTCCTGGCTTTGCATTCTACAATCCATAGAAATAAGCATATATCAGGTTATTACATTCCCATGAGCTTTGGCAGAAAATACTATTAGAAAAATACACACGCTTTCTTACTGCAATATCTAATGGGAGAACGTATCGACGTGGAGTTGCAGTTTCAGGAAGTCTACCTAGTTTCAAAGTTTCCAATGCAGCAGCAGACGTGTCAGTGATCCACTGATAATTTAATTTACAGTGCATTAAATTCAACATGAGTTTCAGTAGTAAAATCAAAAACAAATAATTAAAGAAATTAAACAGTAGAAACAAGAAAAGAATTTTCTAATAAGAAATGAACGGGAGTTGTATGTACATTATTGAACAAAGTTTTACCTCACCACTGTTGTATCCAATCACATCAACAATCAACTCTCCATTTTGTTCAAATGCATTTATGTGGTGGAAGATGAATAACTGATCAGTTTCATAAATCACTGGATGTAGTTTCCCATCTTTCATTGACATTATATGAAATCTTGTCTATTCAACAAATCGTTCCAACCCGTCAATGTCAAGATTCTAGACTCCGTATAATATCAAATAAAAAATAAAAAAGGGTACTGTAAATAACCTTTTCTTTGGGATACCAAGTCATCCAGTCGCTGAAAGGTCGATGTAAAAACCCAATAGCTACTACTGCCATTGCCACTAAATTTAAGCACAACGGGGACTCGATAAATATCAACTTTCCAGAATTTGTTATCCCAAAGCTGTGAAAATAGGCTGAATGAACTTTCCATCTACTTGGGATTGCCCCAATAACTGTTGCATTTGTAAAGCTTGCTTCTGTAAGAAAATGACACGCACAGCACAGAAAATTATGTAAGATCGCACTGTCGTAAATAATGAGATTAGCAGCATGCGAGATAAGCTAATTCTGTACCTTCAGAATTTAAAACAGGAGGTACTTTAATAAAGCTATAATGTGGTCCATCACTTCGTTGATAACTATTACCAAGATTGATCATCGTGCCATCCTTCAAGACATGAGGATGGGCAGTGGCAGAATTCACGGTTAAATAATTCTCTAAATTTGTCTTCTTTCCTAAAGTTTCCAATGTCTCTGGATCCACCCGACGCAGAAAATTCGTTTCCGTCATGGCATACAACTGGTCACCATAATATGCTATGTTGACGGAGCAGTTATCAGTGATATTAAAGCGGTCGGATTTGTCACCCATAAATAATGATCCGATTGTTTTAAAATCACTCTTTAATCTAGTTTAAAGAAAAGTAGTTTTCACTCATCGTATACGAATTGAATCCCAAACCACAAACCAGTGATGCATATTGTGGAAAAGTAGCAAGGTTACCTGCCAAAGAGAGTTTGACAGGGATCTGGATGAGCATGAGTGCCAAATTCTGAGACAACAATTCTGTTTGCGTTCATGTTTTTCTTGTAGCTATCACTTCTCAAAGCGCGATTAATATAATATGTCTATTTTCAAAATTTGCATATTAAAAACCCAAAAAAACAGAGTCTTCTTCGATTTAAATTGTTCATGTTTAAATTAAATGTAAAGATGATAAATATTTACCTTCCCGTTTTTTATAGATATTTTGTGGATTATTGCCAGACCATCAAAAATGTGATGGTACTCATCGTTTCCAATTTTATGTATGCCAGGTCCTACTCTGATTAGTTCACCTTGAAGCCAGGGTGGGATTGTTCCTTTGATTAAACGTACGATAAACGATTAAAACTGATTATGTGCATAGCAAAACTTAATACCTTACATAAAAATACATAAGGATAAAATAAACTTGCCTTCAACTATGCCCTCAACAGGTTTTGAGGTTTCTTTGTTACAATGTCTCATTATTGGATAATCCTTCCCTTTTTGCGTTCTAATCTTAAATATATTTTAGTGCATCAGTTAGAATTGCAAATTATAACTTAAAAATATACTTGTTAATCCATACCCATTATTGGAGTCCATTTTCTATGAAATTATGTGCTTTAAAACAAGCAACTATATATGCTTTGCAAAAATTTAAAATACTTTGTGCTCGTCTCAAAGCATACTGAAACGCTGTCCATAAAAGCATCTACCATTTAAACTAAAAAAAATCAATAAATCAAGAATAACGCAGTTCTTTGACACAACACTGAGAACATATATACAGTTGTCTCAAATCAAAGACAAGCCGCAGATTAAGTAGCTGGAAAGCTGCTATGAGTACTTGATACACACACAAAGTTGAAGCATCTGTTCTGATTGACCTCATGAAATAAAAGTCTTATTATTATCATTGCATTGAAAGTTTGAACAAAGTAGGCATTGGCCAAAAAGTAGTTAAAAACTATCATTTCATCTTCATCCATCTATACGTGCTCAAAATCAGAAGTCTCGATGCATGTTCGAATTGCAGATCGGCTTACGTCACCCGAGTGTGACGCCTTGCCAAGATACATCTGTGGTTCAGACTCAGACAGACAGAGAGATGTTAACGATTATAGAGCTTAAACTTAAGCTACTGTTTTTTCTGACGTAATTTAATTCAAATAGCTGAAAAGGATGCGACGATCGTTTAAAAAAATGCTTGGATATGATTTATGATGCGGCGTCTTCAAAAATGTCTTTGCCATTTCATGGGGTTTACTTAATTTGTTCAAAGACAGTCGAACGGATAAACTCTGTTAGTATATAAAAATGAAAGTAACTATACCATACCTGATTGTATTATTAATAGCTGTCTCCTCGAACATTAAGTGTTTTATTCTAAACATTCCAGTAGTCGTAAGCGACAAACATCCATCACACTTTATTATTCTGTACTTTGCATTGTTTTATTTTATTCTGTGCTAATTTTATTGATTGTGCTTTATAAAAATAATGTATGTACGAAATTAGGTCGTCGTATTTGCAATAATATGCATGCTTGGTAATTATATACTGAAGAGCTAGAAGTTGCAAAAAATTAAGTTGACAGTATAGTCCATGCGTAAGTAGACGTGAATTTAGGCCTACAACTTGATAGTAGACACAAATTTTTTAAACCTAGAAAACTTCAGTGAGATTTTAAACATACATACTTCCAACTTATTCGGCCTTCAAATTCCACTGTAAAGTGCATTGGTAGACCAAAAAAGATCGATGACTTAGGAGTTAGGACTGGAAGGATACGTCATTAGTTATGACTCATTACATTACTTTTAAACTTCTTGTACAGACGAAGTGCGCAGCAGCTATGATGATACCGTTGAAGGTGAAAAGTTCAGTTTGGCCTAGTGCTAATATTGATGTTTTCTTATATCCATCTGACATATATATTCGTAACTTTCATCCCTCGTAATGTCTTTTTATTGCAAACCACTACTTGCTACTTATTCATTCTCCAGGTCAATTAATCAATAAATGTCGAGTTGGAAATAAAGATAATTTTTATAAAAAATGGCATGTGACATTTGATGTAACTTTAGTGAATCTAGACCATAAAATTATTATCTATAACTCTTTTGACGCATGTAAAGTAAGTTTCCCCCACTGTACATGGAAATTGGAAACCCGTCCTTATATAAAACAAGAAACGCAAGCTTAAGTCTAGCTCTCACGTGTTTTTTGCTACAATCCTCCCCCTCCCTTATGAAAAGGAGGATGAAACTGGAACTTTCTGGCGGCTGATAATACTTGAATAAGGCAAGTTATCTTGTTATCTGGCCTTGTTGGTTTATAGCCTCCAAATTTTTAATCCAGTACTTAATTGCTATCTACCAATTACAAGTATTTTCAGTACTTCTTTATGTCTAGTTGAAATGAAATTTTCTCTGACCGACAAAAAATATTGCTTAAATAAATATAAATGAACGAATCACGAATCACGACAGTACCATGATTGTTAGATGGTAGAATCAGCATTATTGCTTGTATCAGGCAAAATTTTATTAAAATGTAGACAAGTAATAATTTCTTTTGGGCTTCATATTTCGGGCATATATGTATTTATACATCCATCATTAAAAACAGATCACACAGCTTATTTGTTGTATATATTATTTAGGCATATATAAGCAAAGAAAATGGTCAACTATATTTGATTTGATAGAAAATGTCATTTTGAAGAAGAACAAATAAAAAATGTTGCATCTTTTAGACATCCCAATGTTTGACAGCTTAGGGTTTGTTTGTTATATAAATAATAACGTCTAATATAGGTGAATTTTCTCACCTTTTTGTGCCCACTGCCCATGGAACGTTCCAGTTACAGCTCCTTCAGCTGCAAACTCTGCTCTAGCTACTTCTTTCATGGTTTTTGCATCTAGTACAAGAAGAGATACATTCGTTGGGTTGTCAGTTGGAAGCAAAGCTGTCAAAATGACACCGTCATCCTCTTCCGGGTTAGGTTTTGTTGGATCAGTAACGAAGACTGGCTCAGAAGCCATTGTTCCTTCCTCCGGAACCCAATCGATTTTGCTTCCAGTCATAACGTCAATCTTTGTAACCTTGTATCAGAAAATGTGTGACGTTGGACCACATGATTTCATATATTGGTTTGCTAAGGATAGAACTGCCTTGAGGAATATTTCTTAGCATTATTATTACACTTACAACATTCATTTCAAATTTGTATGTAGTTGATGGAGCGGTTTGCCCTATTCCATAGATGTACTTGTAGTTTTCTCCGTTGTATTTGTAGTTGATACGAGGGAGTTCTAGCATATCACTCATGTGTTGGGGTGTAAGATCAATTGTTGTCTTTGCTTCACCCGATCGGAGACACGCTGTGGCAGTTGCACCTTTCATTTTAACTAAATTCTCTCCTGGTTTCGCCAACTATTATACAGATTACAAAGAATCATTTTAAACTCTGTCGTCTATTAAATTGATCATAAAATCAGTCCAAAATGCATAGGTGGAAAAAGCATAATACCTCAGTCTTCAATGGCAAAACGTATCTACGAGCAGATGCTTTCTCCGAAAATTTGCCGGCTTTCAACGTGTCCTTTGTTGTTATATGGCCAACCCACTGAAAACCAAATTCAATTTGTTAAATTACTTTAGACTGAAGTTAAGTGAAAGCAACTGAATGTGAGACATGATTACATTGATGTAGTAAAATCTTAGCTTTAAAATATAATACCTCGCCATCACTGTATCCAGCAACATCAACAATCAACTCATCGTCTTGCTCAAACGCATTGATATGATGAAATAAAAACAACTGATCAGTTTCATAAATCACAGGGTGTAACTTTCCATCTTCCATGGATATTACATGGAATCTTGTCTGTTAAGTGTTAATAAAGAGGAAAATAAAACGACATGTTGGCATTATTGTATAAGCCTTTGGGCTAATTGTCTTTGTTTTGACAATGCCTTGCATTTAAAACGACGTAATATGAGGTAAAGTGTATAGGACCTTCTCTTTCGGATACCATGTCATCCACTCGCAGTAAGACTTTCTCATAGATTGCCCAGCTGCCAATCCCAATAAGTTTAGGCACAAAGGGTACTCTACAAAAATCAGCTTTCCTGATTTTGTGATGCCAAAGCTGTGGAAATAAGCAGGACTCATTTTCCACCTTGAAGGGATCTCCGCAATTAATTTCGCATTTTCAAAGCTCGTTTCTACAAGAAAATATTTTAAATTAAGTTGGACATCATACTTATAGTGTAGTAGATAACTAAAAATTGATAAGTATTTCATTACGTTCAGAGTTAAAAGTAGGTGGAACTTTTATGAAGCAGTAATGAGGACCTCCTGCATGACGATAACTATTACCAACATTTATTGCAGTGCCATCCTCCAACATATGAGGATGAGCAGTAGCGGAATTAATTGCTACAAAATTCCCCAAGTTCGTTTTACTTCCTAGCATCTCCAATGTTTCTGGATTCACTCGACGAACAAAGTTAGTTTCAGTCATTGCATACAATTGATCCCCATAATAGCCCACGTTTACGCAACAGTTGTCAGTGATATCATTTTCAGCCTTTGATTTTCCAAACAGGGAACTTACGGCTGAAAAGTCGGATTTTAACCTGAATCGTGTAAATGAAATTTTCATACTTATTTTATGTACACTAACAAATTTATTTCCCAAGCTGAAATATTTGGTTTTTCGACTAAATTGAATCTCACTCGCCTTCCGAAAAGGGATTGGCAGGGATCAGCAACGGCATGAGTGCCAAATTCAGAGACAACAATCCTATTTGCTTCCATATTTTTCTTGTAGGCGTCACTTCGCAATGCACGGCTTTGGTAGTATGCCTATAGCAAAATTCAACGGTCTGTTAAAAACTATTATAAATGTTATCAACTAAGTAAATACACATTATTCGATGGTATTACCTTTCCATCTTTAACAGTAAACTTGTGAAGTATTGCCAAACCGTCAAAGATATGAGTGTATGAATCGTTTCCTATTTTTTGAATTCCAGGCCCGTTCCTTACAAGCTCGCCTTGCAGCCAAGATGGAATATTTCCTTTAAGCAAATGATTTACAAAGTAATGACCCGTTATACGAATAGTGATGAAATAAAAATTAAAGTTTTACAAGCATTGTAACTTGCCAGTGACTTTCCCTTGAACAGGTTCCGTCGTTTCTTTTTCACAGTTTCTTAAAAATGGGTAATCATCCCAACTATTGCTTTTTTGTGATCTGTGCACGCAAAAGCTTCTTGTCAGTTTTGAGATCGACCTAGTACTAGGGAAATATAGGTTTGTTAACATTTGTTTGACGTACCCCGTGCTTGCCATGTTCTTTCGCTGTGAATTTGCTTCTAGAAACTGGGATTTCAATTTCCGACTGAATAGTGTTCTGAAATACACAAGGAGTAGGTGTTTTTAAATCAGATGTTCTTATTATGAACCATAAAAATGTGACTTGATTCATGTATAGCTAAAGCTAATGTGATACAACGAGAGGAAAATAAAAACTCTCTGCACACACCGGCTTATGGTGCTCATATATATATTCATGCTTGTTTCACAGCTCACGACTCATGACCTTGAATCATTCAGTCTAGTTAGAGACTGATGTTGTTTTCATATGCACAAAGACTCGGTTTGAGTACAAAAGTCCGAAATGATAGTGAAACTTCAATGCGCTGCGACCTGCGTGTATGTTATATGCTCTTTCATCACTTTAATAAACACAGTAATACAATATACATACAGTTATTTATTCATGGATAATAATCATTCTAAAACGCATGTAAAATGGATGTTCAGTGTTACATACGGAATACATGGTTGCAAACTGTGCAAACAAAGATTACATTGCTTCGAATCTAAAATGTAGTTTTGTGGTTAAGTGGACTGTCATTATAAATCAAATCCTTACGCTAGTAGACTAACTGATCGCTAAAATATTTACTTTTTATAATGCATATTGATAGATTTTCATTTCTTTAAATTGACAATAAAAGTAAAGGGCATCCTCGATTAATTAATGTGGATGACAGACCTGTATGTACATAATTTGACTGTGTTCCAGAACCTCTTGTAAAAATTCATGCGCTAAGATACTAATCATGCAATAATAAAGCAATTGAAAATTGATTCTTAACATTTGGAGTAATTTATCCCATGTATATGTACTGGTAACGGAGGCTTCTCTGCTTCCTGCAAGGTGTTTTCTTTTACCCCATATTCCCCTAATGTTGTCTGTATAATTTTTATTCATCTTTAATTCATTTTCATAACATAACTATTGAACCCATCTGTAAAAACTTATCTCTAAGCACATTTAAGCTTGATAATGTGCTATATGAATGCAATTGCAAATAAATTACTACTGTATTTATATCATTCAATTTTATCTCTGCAAAATCTGCATGCGCTGGAAGGCGATGAGGCAGCGTTTAGAGTGTACACTTCACACTTGCTGAATTAAAGTCTAAACTCCATTTTGAAAGGTCAAAATGATTTATATGTTACTGATGAGATACCAGCATTTTGTTTGTCATTAACATTGCATTAACAGTTATTCTTTACACAACTATCAGAGAATTAAATATGGCAAAGATTCTGTCGTTGATACAAGAACATTGAAATATTAATTTACAAATCAGTCATTAATCTTTACAGACGAGACCACGGGATGTGTTAAGGGTTGAGCCATGAACTTAGAATAAAAAAAGAGGTGTGCATTTATATTAAATTATTTATATGTACATACTCATGCATACGTATAAATATCTGTACGGGACCTTGCAACGTAAATTAATTACGCAATATACTTTTGAAAAGCGCTATATAATGCAATCGGTCACAAGTTTAAAAATAATCTTTAAGGTATACTTAGACCGTATAATGTTTTAAGAAGATTGAATATAATAAAGAACATTACAAATATGATAGATAAAAAATTGAACTCGTTAAATTAATCTTTCACTATATATAACAAACCCACCATTTATGGTAAGAAAGGTTAAAAGTTTACGTGGGTGTATTTGATTAATAATTAAGACAAACATGAGACAAATCACGCCTTTACGTAACCTCCTCTTCAAATGAATGATGTCATATGAAAGATCAACATACAGCTTGTGCATTACTTTCACGTGAATGAAAAAATGAAGCAATGCATTATTCCCGATACTGACATTAATTAATCAAGAAATGTAATACTGAATGCATACTCAATATATGAAATAATATTTTCTGTAATTTTGCTTACATTACTTTAGACATTGTGAAGATTAAGATACTGTAAACATTGAGTGTATCTTATAAGGATTTTGAAGCGTATTGACTACTTATTTCAAAGTTAGTAACTTAAAATGATGCAATTAATTCTAATCAATCACTCTCAGCACCATTTCTGCATTTACTATAAATTACGTTACATAAATGCAATGCCAGTAAATCTGTCCAGTACCGTTACGACGTGTTTGCTGACATAAAAATGACACTCAACACGGAATTAGTGTTCTTGTAGTACTTCGTAACGTACGCATACCAGGTTATTGCATGTAGTTTATATGCCTCGTCGGATAAGTCGGATCATTATATTTACCATTCGTCATACTAAACTTTGACGAATTCTCAGAAGTCGCTGGCGGCTGGCCATTCAGCCGTACACGTGAACATATCGTGGAATTGCTCTTGTTATTAATATTAATTATAACTTCCTTCGTATATGACAATCAAAGCTGATAAAATGTACATCTTCTCTTGGACTGTTTATACTGCATCTTAAATTTACATGAAGCCTTGAATGACTGCCTGGTGTTGGTTCTGGTATACCTCCTTGTACATGCATTGAAAAAAGTATGGTAATCGCAATGAGCCTGTAACAAGTAAGTACCAACATGACTGACTGGTTTACTACTTCTTTTGAAGAAGAAAGATATTTAGCCTCTGGCAAAGCCTGATATTCATAATATCATTTACATATATATGCGTACATTGTATGCACTCATTCATAATAAATATATCAGTATCATCTGTCTTTGCCGTGCATACGTTATGGAAAATTCAGTCGGCTGCTGGAAGAGTCGGAGTAGCTAAGTTGAATGTTGCGATTGGGAAGGTTTTGTGATACAACAAGGCAAGGTAAATTTACTTTTACGATTTTTTAATGAATACTATTGTGTTACGGGAACCTTTTCATTGTCTTTGCTCTTTAAAAAACCTTTTTTAAAAACTTGTCCATCATTTTTGAAGCTCCAAAAACATTTTTGTTTATGAATCATTTACGCTCTAAGAGCACAATGCCATGATTCCTGTGCGTGTGCACGTGTCTTTTCAATGCTCATTTTCTTTCGTCTTCCGTTCATGTTCACCGTTAGGTTACAAATTTCCACGCTGTTTTTCTAATAATTTCAGGAGTGACAAAGTAATTTCAAGCTTAACCATTGAGAAAGAGGAAAGTTTGGTTGCCTTGATTCATATCGCCCACCGTTGGCTAGCTTTCACAAATTAAAGAAAGTTTTCGGCGAAATGAATGATGAAATAAGCTCAATTGTTTTCATTTGATGTGTGTGAGCTGTCGTGTCGAATTTGAGGCCTACTTACCTAATTAAGAAGTATGGCAAAATAGTTTGCTTGCTTTCAGATTTCAAGTTTTACTCATGTAGAACTGTTTGTAAAACAATAAGATTATTGTAATTATTAAGTACACATAAGCAGTCATTTAATACAGAAAACGAATTTGCATTTTGGAATAATTAGAAGCTCCATAAGGCGTATGTAAAATAGTTTGCAAAACAAATTAGCTGGTTAAAAGTTTTTTTTATAGAGAATTGTGTTGTTCTTTCACAGTTTCACGGCATTACCGGAGGCAGTTTTATAATGGCATCTGCATTTCCAAGCAGCTCCTCATCGGCAGCATCATCCTCCTCGGCTACTAGTGGTCGTAACTTATCTGGGCAACATGAGGAAGGGGACAGGGAAGCTCCAGGATCTCCTGGTCCATCCGTATTGGATCACTCGTATGCTGGAATGGAAAGCCATGACTTAGCGGAAGCTCTAGCAAACCAGCCATGCAAAGTGCATTCATCTGTTGAAACTATTTTGGCAACTAACAACTCCCTTCTGACCATTCCCGATAGTGTGGTTAGATACAGGAATCTTCGGCTTTTAGATCTTTCTAACAACCAACTGACTGAATTTCCTGACTGTATAACACAATGTGTAAATCTCAGAACAATCTCTGCAAAAAACAATCTTTTGGAGGAAAGTAGCTTCCCCAAGAACTTTCACAATCTGACACGACTCACCGAATTACATCTTAGTGGCAATTTGCTTTCCAGAATTCCTGCGGAAGTACTGGAAGTTACATCTCTACAAATCCTCCATTTGGGAGGTAATAGAATCTCAAGTGTTCCCAAAGGAATTCGCTCCCTTAAGCAGATGGAAGTTTTGTACCTAGGAGGCAATATAATCAATGACCTACCCTTTGAGATTGGAGAACTCAACCAGCTTAAGGTTTTCGTCCTTTGTGACAATCGATTGGAATCATTGCCCACCTCTGTCTCAAATTTAAAACAACTTAAATCACTGCTTCTTCATCGCAATCGCATTACCGCCCTTCCCGTGGAATTGATCAAACTACGTAATCTTTTGGAGGTACGTAGACATCCAGTTACTATTTTGTTTGCGATTGAATCAATAGTATACTTTTTAAATACGTACTAATTTCATTGTTTTTAATTGTTTTTAATATATGATTTACTTCAACAGCTTAGCCTAAGGGACAATCCTCTCGTCAATAAGTTTGTCCGGCAAATGGTTTACAACCCACCATCATTAATGGAACTTTCTGCAAGAACTATTAAACTAAAAAAGATTCCTTTCTCGACTAATGAGCTTCCGGAAAATCTATACAGCTACTTAACTTGCGCTCACCAGTGTGTTAATCCGCGTTGCAAAGGTACATTTTTTTACAATAAAACTATAAGATGTTCTTCAAGTCTATATTGTATTAAACATAAATACAGACGACTTTATAACTTGTTTCAAATCAATTCGCAGGTGTGTACTTTGATACACGAGTGGAACACATTAAATTCGTTGACTTTTGTGGAAAGTATCGAATTCCGTTGTTGCAGTATTTGTGCTCACCCAGGTGCAGTGATACACAATCTCCAGCTTATGAAGTTAGTGACTCAGACTCGGAGGATGAGCGAATCAGAAAAGTTTTGTTGGGATAATAACTATACCTTCCTAAAACGAAATTGGAAGGAATAAAGATTGTAGACAGTATAAAATAGTGTGACATAATATTGTAAAACCCATCCAGCCAATTTAAAATGGCTATAAATTGTGTGATGAGATGTGATTGTTACTGTATGTATACTGGGACTTGGGATATCTACTTTGAATGTTTAAGATCAAATTAAAACCAAACATTTTAGTACCTGGTAAGTACGGTCAATAAGGATATAAGCCTGTTCAAGCTTAAGTTCGGACAGTTTATGAAACGCTGATTGTTATTGATATGGAGAAAAACACTTATGTACTGTCCTAAACTAGGATAGGTTTAGGTTGTATGGACTCAAGTGTAAGTAAGTTGTAAGTGACGAGTTTTGGCATACTTACAATTTATGTAATCATATATGTCTTTGTGGTTTTCAAAGTAAAGATTTGACTTTATCCTGTCTAGTTAAGATCATCCATATTTAGCATTATGTGTGGGTATAATACTACTTTCGTTGTTATACTTGAAACTTTATGAGTGAACTATATGATTTGAAAATATTATATGAGATACAGTAAGTCGTCAAATTTTACACCTAAGGTTCTAAAGATATTCGAAACAGTTATTGCTTTAATATCACACTATTATCGTCATTTGATATTGTAACAGTTATTAGTCATGAGAGCTTATTTGGCCATATTCCCTGTTTGATATGTCTCGTCACGTTTGTTAATTCAATAAAGGATAAGAAGGTAAACCCAAAATCCTACGAAACGACATAAATCACTTTCGCATAGCTGAAAGCCTTGGTATGTAAGTATACATATAAAGTTGAAAGTACCTAGACAAAACATAATTGCAGGACAAAGCAACACACGTTCCAACAACATTATTAGAATTCTTCAGCGTATCTTATTGGACATGGACATGTGCTCCCTGTACTTCGGAACTATGTGATACAACAACTACAACTTATAGGCTAACTGCACGCTATGCAGGACGTGGCTAAACATGTTGCTATAAATATGCAGTGCTTGTATCCTTGTTCCGTTCCGATTACGGAGTACTTCGTCGTAGTAGTATCGTGCTTTGTTCTCATTTCCTGTCCACTCCATTCCTTTCCAACTTTGTAGTAATTTCAAACTTCGATTTCATTTTATTCTAAATTGGATAACAGTCGTAGTGAGTTTATGTTTTGTAAATTTAGTAGTAATATGAGCTCGGATGACTTTAAAATGGGAAACATAAATTTGTATAACTTATGTTTCGTCCTCGATGGTTGGTTGTATATAAGTAGTATGTATGCAATAATATAGGAATAATAAATGTATGAACAATCAAAATAAGAATATATCATTTACTACATTCCCTTTTCAAAATTGGAAATACATCCACATAACCTGCTATCATCTACACACATGCACACAACTTTTTGTAATACGTGTTTAAGCATGGTGGAGCAAACCAAGTAGTCGGAAATATTTTCTCTGTGTTTAACATAAGCTCAAGAATATGATGGACACTTCACAGTTTGAAACTACAAATTCAATTTACTACCCGTTACGTTGTGTATATCGAAATTGAAGACTGCACGGTATCAATCAGACCTTATTTGCTTTTAGTTAAATGAGATGTTGAGTTTCAGTTTTTTAATCGAATAAACGATAAATATATTAAATAAATGGAGAAAATGTTATTTCCTTATCAATTACTTTTCCAAATAATATTTTGCCATTACCTTTTCACGGGACAACGCTTGCTTGGGGTTTTGTTTATTGCATGGTAGTTTTTTAGCATGTCCTTTCCCTTAATACAATTTTCGGAGGGACGGAAGAAGACTAAAAAGGAAAGAGCAAAAACAAGGATGGAGTGTGGATCTTGGTTTGGCGTGGCAAGCCCGGCAACGGCCGTTTCACTTCTATATAGTCTTCTTCTGCTAAACCCGATGTAGTAGATGGGAGCGACTTTTCACTTCAGAGCAGAAAAGAAAAGTCTATTGCTTTAGATATTGATTATTTTTCTGCAACATTGCAGCTTTGCACGAGGGATACTTTTTACGTTATTTCCGCCGAATGTAGCCGCCTTCTCCGAGCGTTGAATCCGAAAAGGGGCTAGTTTTAGCAAAGTGTCGTGTGTTGTTATAATGTTAAGGTAAAAAAACGTGCATTTGAAGAATCTCGGTATGTTGGTTGCTTTGCTCCATGAGTTTCTGCAAAGGGAAAGGCATATTAGTGGATGAATGTGTGGGGGAAAACTAGAGCACACGGCACACAGTATATGTTGTGAGTTGTGACGAATACTGAAAGTGAAAGCATAAAACTGAGAGGCAAGGCATGGCCCAAGAAACATGAGATATGGTCGGTGTTCCAGAAGAACGGAGTGGAAGAGAAGCAACTTGATATTATGATGGTTGTAAAAAATCCCAATGCAGTCAGTTGTTGTTGAGTAGCTTTCAAAGTTACTGCTAGCAATTTCTTTCTCTGTCGCTTTCCCATCCGACCGACTTACTTTGTGTGACGATATCATTACTACAAACACACTCCTGCCACATACTCAGCAAACGCAAAAAGATACTGGAGAGTAGTTTTGTGTATCCTATTTTTACTCCAATTTATTTCCACTCCTTGTGCCAATGTGAATGAAGATTACGACAAAGACTAAAACCAGTATAAAAAAGGAGAACAGGAAGACAGGGAATGATAGGATCAAATTGATTCTGAATTTTTAAGGATAAAAGTATAAAAGACAATCAATATCTCTCGTCAAACCATCTGTAAACCATTTCCTATAGCACACATCACATAATCCCGAATACATTACCTGTTAACTGTCATATTTCTCATCATCATGCCTGAGATTGCGGCACTTTTTGCTACTTGCAAAGAGGAACTCATTCCTTTGGATGGGAGGAACAAAGGTAATATTTTTACTTTCATTCTTCAAGTTCACTCACAACACAACCAACGCTCCTTTTTTATTTTTATTTCTGTCATCTTTATGATGGGAGAAAGGCTAGGAATAGGATTACCACCAATGATTTTAGAAAAGCACCGTATACACCGTATGTAGGCAAGCATTTATTGAATAAAAGCTTAACAAAAACGTTTCCCTCTACTTTGTTTACTTTGTTCATACATACAAAACATATCCAATCAAGAAGGATAAGGCTTATTTGGATTGAGTCAAGTTTAAAAGTTTCAATCCCATGTAATGACCATGGGGCTTTACTATACTGACAGGTTTTTTACGGTTTTGAATCCTCAAATAGAAAAGGATGGATTTCGGTACGAATTACCATTTTGATTCAAACAAGAATGGGATCGTGATGCAGTAGTTGATTTTTAGAGCTCGTTAATATTCTGAGCATATTCTGGAGATTTTGTTATAAAATTCTCACTTTCTCATGTCGTGGTACATATAATTTATGACGTATGCCATTCCCCTACATTGCGTACTTTCCTTGAATTTTTTACTCGTTTGTATATGGCTAAGCAGGCATAAACGAAACCATATCTTTTGTGAGCTTTTACTTGCTTTCATACCACACCCTTACACTTATTTACGCTCTTGAGATTTTCGGAACCTTAATTTTCATACTCAATGACGTCTTGTTGTTAGTCTTATCTCATCATCTCATCTCCCACGCTGTACTTGTGGTTCATTTTTAACACACCCAAAAATATATGAATGGTATGTGTGTGTGCGTGTATATATAAACATTTGAGCAAAACCTTGTCCATGCTTTCTCCCTGGGTGCTTTTTCCTTTTTCATGTTCCTTCTGATTTTTGTCTTGTCGACCTGTTGCAAACGAGCTTGGACGATCATCAATACTGCTTGATTGCGATTTAATTAGTGTCTGTTACTGACACAATTACAGTTGATTTTCTCATATGCAACGCTTAATGGTTCGGTGGTCAAACAAACAACTTGAGTAGAAACTTTCGTTCTGTCTGTCAGTACATGTTAGCGTACATAAAACCATATAGCACATTGGATTCAACATGACACGACCTTTCCTTATTGAATGCTTCAACATAATGAATTTGTTGTGTTGTTAATGCTTTTCTCTTTGAATGAACTTTTTTTTCATTTGAGTATAAGTTATAATGCAGAGCAGTTTTTATTATACATGAGGGGAGAATTTCAATTTGGATGTGGTCTGGAAACCTAACCAGTATGACAAGAGCATATAAAATTAGTCCATGACCAACACCCTGAATTCATGCTCCTGCCCGTTGCACATGTAATTTTCATGACGATATGAAAAATGTAGTTTCGTTCGTCATCAAAATAGAGTACCAGAAGTACAAGGGATATGATTTATTTAGAAAAGTGTAAATACTTTATCACTCACAAAGTCGATGAGTGAAAAGAAGCGTGTACAAAGAGATAGATATGGTAGTGCATGTAGTAGTAGCGTAAAGTTGATCTTTAATGGTGAAATGCTTCTTGTGAATGAAGGACGAAGGAGAAAGTTGCACATATGGTGGTACAGTTACAGTCATGCATATATAGTTTGCGGATGCTTTTCCGTTTTACAGTCCCAACATAATACATTTATCATTAATCTGCACAGGATACATACATGCATCTGGGTATCAACTACTTTCTCATGTCTACGAAATATTTTGAATACATGGTATTCAAAGCACATTACATAATTCAAGAACGTTACCTCACTTCATTCTTAGGCGGTGATGCAGAAAGCGTCTTCAAGGAGCAAGGGTACTAACACATCACTCACTACAACTCCTTAAGAGAATTTTGTCGAGGGAGCTTTTACACAACACCATATTCCAACAATTGTGTACTTCATAGTGAATCGTAAAAGTGTACCGAGAATATCATCGTTGCTCCGGGCATACGTGTCAAATAAATAATGACTCTTTGTTGTTTTTCTGAATTGGGAGTACATGTTAACGAGATATCTTTGCTTTAAAGTGTTCAAGCTTTTTTCCTTTCCTTTACATACCTTCAAGGAACAACTGGATTGTGTATAGGGCTGGTTGGAAGCTGAAAGAATAGTGATAACCTGGAATACATGAGTGTTGTGCACAAACAAACTACTGCAAAAACCCTGCAACGGGCATTATACTTATTAGGTAGTACTAAAGTGTTGAATAAAAATATGTATGCGCTAATGGGTTATGTATATAGTAGTCAACGATAAGCCAAGCCCAAGTTTACTGAATGCAATATGTTACTTGCTTCGCTAAAAGTATTATGGCAAGTAAAAGTAGAACTCGGAGAAATCTGTAGCATCTTCTCAACATCTTCTTTGCTGTATATCATAATTTACCAAACCGGATGTTTATGGAGATATGTATACTATATAGGCGGATGCATATGAATGTTTAGAAATATGAATATTTTTGGAGTATCTAAAATTAAACCACTTTTTTAAAAAGTTAATTTAAACTCGTTTTATTCCCTTTCAAATTAACTTGATTCAAAACTGGAAGTATGAGATATTCAGATATTGCTTAAGCTTTCCTATAAATATAAGAGGGGAGAACATATTTCTTGGCAAAAATTGGGCTGGTGCGATATAAAAGAAGAGTTTTTGGTTCGGCAGGTTTTGGTAGATCATTTCCCTTTGTTGTTAAAATGCCATCCTTTTCTGAGCAGCCATCATAGTTCAAATTGAGAAAGTTCTTCTCTTGAAATCCCAAGGATTTTACATGGGCTTTGATAATATTAAGAGTGTTTGCATCCAAGGACTTTCTTGTGGAAGCGACGGCAAACGAACGGAGTCCATTGTCAAAACAGAAATCGAATAAGTTATAGCTCTCATTGTCAGTAAGGGCTATAGATGCGTAACCACCTCCTGTAACAACTGCAAGAATATAATATAGTAATAAAACCAAAAGTTTTGTGTGAAGGAACATAACATGTGAAGAAGTTCTTGCTTTCATGACTTAAGCTTGATTTCATATATAGATTTCAACTTGTAATTTAAGGTGTTAGTTTCTGTAATTTTGGGTAGGTTTATTGCATTTGAATTACCATCGGGAAATCCCAAATTAAATCGGTAGAGTCTCGCAACATTTGTGGAAGTCATTAGCATACTAAATGAAGTGGAGTTGTAGCCTGTTAGGTTAGCTGTAGGCCAACTATCCACTCTACGTGAAGATATGCATGAGCCTTGGAGGTGAGCTTCGCTCACTGTCTCAAACTCTTGAGTTTGGTATAAATTTTTGGAGAGGAGAATTGCATGAAATTTCGTGGTTAATGGGAAATAGACTGTTGAGTTCACCACCGCATCCGAGTTGGTCTGTTTAGGATGATGAGAAAATGAATATTTCAATACAATCCCTGGATTATGTAGTTATGCCTTGTTAAAAATGTACTCAACATGTATGGTTGTATTCGTATTTTGGAAATAACGTTACTTTACCCAATCATCCTTATAGTCTTGCGTAATGAAATTTCCCAAACATGGTTCAGCAACATCTTCAGAGCGTAGTGTTGCAGCCAATGCGGCACCAATTAACGTGGCAAATATAATGCACAACCGTGTTGCACCTCCAAACTTTGAGTGAACCATGCTGAATAAATGAAATAAAGGAAAAATAAATGTAAACTTTCCTGATTATAGAAATATAATGAAAATTTTGTGGAGGATCCAATCCAGTGCAACGGAGATCCGTGAAGTCACAAGTCCTAAATTACTTTGAGGATCCGTAGCAGTGTTGTTCACAATTTAATGCAAATTACTCAATCATGAAATGCTTCGTTTTTTATACATCTTTTTGCGCATCTGACTGGCATCACCTTCGTAAGCAGTTTTTTTCTTCATGAATACATAATAGATGACAGAATAAAAACGTTCCTTTCTTCTAGGTTATCTTCTATAATTCATTATCAATGCCAGAAACTAGTGTCAAAAATAAAATGTCACAAGAGAAGGACTAAAGGCACTAAAGCATTGGGTCCAACGAACTTACATCTTCTTTGTTTGAGAGCATAGTTTTCCTGAGTTGAGCTACAATAGTTTCGTGATAATAAAGGACACCAGACTCCACCCTGGTTGGTACACACACGCAAATGTGCAAGATATTTTTGCACGTATGGCATAAGTATTCGTTTGCATGATATTCTTTGTGTTACTGCTTTGCGTTTTAGTCCAATTATATGTCCATATTAATCAACGGAGGCTATAGTTCATGCCTGTCATAAAGCTGAAAGCATCTATGTGCCTATTGGTGACCTTGTGTCATTTTTTGTAGATTAAAGATGCAGTAATGTAGTAGTATCAATTCTACAAAGGAGTTGCTCATACCATAACGGAATATTGCAAGTTTGAATGCATTGGATAAAATGCCAGAAACGGACTATTTGTGAATTGCATGGTTAACATTGATCGAGGTACTTTCTGATGCATTACAATTTTTTTGTAACACAATCTGTTTCAGAGTATCTTATGCTATAAATGGTTGCAACAATCGATATTTGCTATTTATTTTTATGCAGCATATTATAAGAAGGCATATTTATATATTTATACTTCCATGTACTCAATAATTTCTTTGGATATATATGCTTACAAATTGATGCAGTCATAATTTATGACTACTCTATAACCAAAGAAGAATAACAGTTTCGTGCTTCTAATCATTTATTTTTTATTGCTTAGCTGGAATTATTAAAATGATGAAAACATGCGCATGCGAAATAGGATTAAATGTACTTATGGTCAATGCTTTGCTTTGGAGATTAAAGTTTCATAACTCATTGTCCGTGTAATCAACATGATTTAAATTTTTCTTGAAAAATAAAGCTGAGTGCGTCAAAAGCACTCCGGTAGAAAATATTCAAAGTAACGTTTATATATAGAGAGCGGAACAGGTTTATATGCTGGGGTTCAAATCGCCTTCCTAGAATGAACAGTCTGAAGATGTTTTGAGTTAAAAAATTCTTTCTTGGAAACCCATTGACTTCACATCAGATTTGAACACAACAAGACTTGTTTTAAATCTGGTTCATTTAATGGGTTGGATATTGGCACAACAGGAAATGAGCGCATTCCATTGTCAAAACATAGAGATCAAACAGGTTATGTACATAAAAACTTCCATTGTACAACAGCACTATTATTGACACGTAAATTGCCAGATCACCGCTAGAGATATTTATCCATATGGACATGGTTGATCACTTTAAAAATCACATTCAACCATAACATGCTGTGCATGTGCTTACTGTTTGGATATGGAAATAGTAGGTTTGTAATGTCAGTTCGAGGCATTCACACAGGAAGAGATTTTCGTTCAGAATCTTAAAATGGATGGGTTATAAATGCAAAAAGGTTCGTGTTTTTAGGAGGAAAGATACTTTAGATTTATCTTTCTGCACAACCGATTCACTCTTTTAGGTCCGGGCAAAGTCAGAGATTTTATCACCGCACGGTTCATTAGGTGAAACTAGTACTTTCTTTTATTCTGCAAGAAAATTTTCATTTCAAAAATTTGGCAGGGTAGGTGATAAAACAGATTGAACTTGATAATGGACCATATCAGTTGGACCTACCGTAACCAGTTAGGTCATATCTAGACTTCTCCAGTTGCCCCAGTTTTTTTAGGAATATTATCACATTTGTAAGAAGATTTAAGGTTCACGAATGCCATGTATTTTGTCTAACTTAAGTTGATAACTTTTGGAAGTTTAAGCTTGTCCTAGTTTCATCAGTTCTTGACATAATTTTGGTATAATAGTATTAACGTGATTGCAAATTTTAAACGTAAACACACCCGTCTTGCATTATAATCACGAGTAATAAAATTTCCTGGACATATGGTTCTCCAACATTCTCTACCTGGATGGAAATCTTTGCCCTGAATATGCAAAGGCAATGATTAAAAAATCCATAAACGCATAAAATGAACATTTACAACGATCCATGATGTAAATTCCACTATGGATTTTAAATTTGGATGTGCTCTAGTTTCCTATACGTATATGTATATCTAACAAAACATTAGGATTTACGAAGTGTATATTTCGAATCATCAAAAGAACGAAAGCCATAAATTTACTCAAATTATTAAATGATTTGTATATAGTGGCTCGCCTTGGTGTTTGAGCTACATTCATTATAGGTTCCATTTTTGTTTGCTGATGATGATGGCGTGTTGAAAACCAAGTAGTTCAGAAAAAAACTTTTCGCAGTCTTTAGTGTTGGTTGGCTCCTTCTATCGACTAACTATGCTGAAAATTGAGGGGCGGTGAGCTTATTTGCATCTGCCTGTTTTATATTTAGAAAAAAAAATGAACATCTTATCTATATTGTTTGGGTTCACAAGAAACGTTACTTTCTACCTAATTGTTAAAAACGTGACATGAATACAAAAACATACAAAGCATCACAAAACAATAATCGCAATAAAGGCAGTTCCAGTTTCAAGAACCATTACGTCGGTGAAGATAAAATGCCTGGAAGACAAGACACGCCTGATGCAAAGAAATATTGATTATTTGGATGTGATGCATGTCAGCTCGTATCTGAAAAAAATGCAACTGATTAGGGGAGTGGTTAGGGGAGCAACACATAACGACAATTTTACACAAACCAGTTTTATCTATATCATAACAGTTATTGCATTGCACAAGATCAGTAATAGCTTTTTTATCATCAAGTAATATGCTGTTTGAATGACTACCGGTTTGGTTGAATTTGGTCACATAAAAATTCAAAGTTGTAAACTGTCAATATTAAAATTAGAAATGCAGCTGCAACCAGTCCATCGATACATATACGTACTTATGTATAGGTTGGTGTTTTGTCATTTCCTATATGTATAATTATAATCCTACATATTATGGTAATCATGTAATCAAGAATTAGAAACTTAAGTTTCAATCTAGTAAAAACAAATAGAACTAAAAATCAGATCAATGAGTTTATGTAAAACTACCTTCTTCTACCTCCCGTGGTCAAATCCATTAATAAATATAAGAACTGCAATCATGGGCTGTGTGTGTGTATGTACTTATATCATATTACTAGCTCTTAACCAAATTTTCCCTCATCATCATTAATAACAAAACGTTGGATAGGAAAGCAGTTACATGATACTTGATTAATATGACTATTAATAATAAATAGGGAAACAGTTCAAAACATAAATTACTGAAACCCCAGGGGCCCAAGTTTGTTTTTGCGAATAAAATGCGAATTTTAGACAATTTTTCATGACATGCAACGATGCACCACCAAGGAATTCATTTGTACGAGTATGACCATCAATTATGTATTTTGTATCCAAAAGGCATTTAGAATTCTTTGGCTAATAAAATGTAAATCAATGTACATCTGATATTCACGTTAATTAAATTCAAAAATCCTTTATTACACAATATGTGAAGTGAATACTGCCTACTCATTTTGTTTGTTAAATACTCCCTGATAATTTTATGACAGTATTTTGTAACAATAACTTTCCAATGATTTTGTAAAAGCACACTTTTCGTGTGTTTTGTATGTATTTCATGTGGAATTAGATTCTTGAAGGAGGAATTGCATCTTTGAACAAATACTCATGTTGAAAATTTATTGATTTTAAATTTTAAGAAGCCTTCAATCACGATTCCGCATGAGAAGGTTTTATGGGACAAGTGCTTGAGCTTAGCGTGACCAAACCTAAATACATTTTATACTACGTCATACGTACATTGATATTATGTAATGATGATTTTTGATGAGGCTAAAAACTCACTTTTGACTGCAGCAGGTACTTGAAAAAATCAAGATAAACTTTGTATTAAGCAGAGTCCACACAAGACTATTAAAGTTGAAATGAAATTAGACGTCACAAGCATATCGCAACCACAAGAATTATTGCTACTGAAGATCCTTCGGTTTTATTTTTTTTTGTAGTGGTGATATATACTTCGTGGTCAATAACTTGACATGAAAAGGATTGCATATTTTTTTCCTATCAGGATTACAATAAATTACTTATTGTGTGTATGGCTAGTGAGTTTTCCCCGACACGTTCCAGGATCTAACAAAAACATGTGAAATCTTGGAATTCTCATTTGTTATTCTTACACTCGTGTAAAACCAATCGTTTACTTTTGACCTTGATTGAAAATTCAGAGTTGTAAAGTTTCTTGTAGTGGTTTTTATATATAAAAAATGGCTCGTACATTATAAGTTGTAAGCTATGCACAAACCAGAGTTGTAAAATGTTGAATTTATGATTAATAAGTAAATATGATCATTGTCTGGTGACTACCCTGGCACAATAATATTTTTAACAATATTCGAATTACTATTCAACATCTTTCTGTCCTGTTGACTTCTCAGGGCTCCCAAGATGCCAAAAACTACTACACGCCACAAAAGTAGAAACATGCCAATTTTTGCCAAAAACTTGGATGATAGTTGTTGTTATTGTCTGCGTGACCCGATCCCAATGATGTGCGTAATTAGCAAACGTCATCAGGCTTGTAATTGCCAATTGCATTAATTTATTATTCTATAAAGCAGTTTAAAATAGAACCAACTAGCATTATATGCTTCATGAATCACATAAAAAATACGTTTACTGCAGTAACTGGATGTGCTAATGTACTCGAAAGCACCAAATAATTTTCCACTTTTCGTCTATAACCTCAAAATAAGGTGTCCTTGACCATGTGCACAAAAGCACGTTTTTGTTAAAAATATAACAATCATACGTACATTAGGACACGTTTAGTTAGTCGTGATTAGCATGATCATTATATTAATATAAGTATAAAAATATTTGAATTTGAATTACAACAATAAACACCTTGTCCTTTATAATATTCGTATATTTTCACATCCAGCCGTGACAAGCTGTTTGCATCTTATTTCGAGTGTAATTTTTTAGTAATCAGCGAGTGTCCATCGTTAATAAAACAGTTGATGAAAGTGCATATTTGATTTCAACAATGTCAGAGGTCACCGTATAATTAATATGAGTGTATAGTCGGGACCACCAAGTTCTTGTTCTTGTCATTAGAACACATCATACCCCATGTAAAACAGTACATCATCCATGCCCATGACTGCATTGCATATCTTTACTACATAAATTATGCCATTACTGTGTAGACAAATCAACAGAGACTAAAATTCATAATATTTGCTCAAATAACAACTGAAAGTTTAAATATCATATATATTTTCGTTTCTTTTCAGGCGTGATCCCTAACTGGCTTGAGGGTAAGAAGAAAAACTTTTGCAATCAGAAATAATGCATCTATCTACTGTGCTTAACCAACAACGCAACCGCATACTAATATTATATAACATGTTTTGAAATGAATAGGCCGACTTATGAGGACAGGACCTGGAATGTTTGACTTGGATGATTTCAGTGTTAACAACTACCTGGATGGGATGGCCATGATATCGAAATTTGACATAAAGGATGGAAAAGTAAGCTCAGCCTACACGTTTTTATTATTACTCTTCTTCCGGTCTATTAGTAAACAAAGTTCTACAAGCGCACCTTACAAGAAAGTGTGCTATTATTATTCTTGTTTGCTTATGGGGCTATAAATGGTACACCAACGTTTATTTTTGATTTCTGCTAAGAGCAACATATACAATGGCTTTAAAAATAAATGTTCAGTTTTCAGCCAAAGTTAAAAACAGACCTTTTATAAGTAGTCAATCTAAAAGTAGTCAAATATAAAATTAAAACTGGGAAGCTGCTGCAGCTGAAGCAGTCTTTTATAAGTTTGGTTTGAGCTGTAAATAGACATGTTCAAAATAGGAGCCTTCAGCTGTGTACGTTTCTGGCAATTATTATTAAAAGTTTAAATTTACAAAGTTTCATTTTGGTATTGAGTGTTCTAAAAATTACTTGAAACCTAAAATAAAATTCTGTTTTTGGATTGACTGGGATTGGCTATTTCCGGCCATCATGCATTCATTCAAGTTTCTATTAGTACTTTTCTTGTTGGCTGCTGAAAAGTTTCTGTTTAAAATAAATGGATATTTTTACAACAACCCAACTCAGCTTTCAAAGGAAAGTTGAACTCGACAAGGCCTAGCTAAAGCAAAAAGGCAATGCGTACAACATACATTGTATGCACATGCACCTACTGATATATTTATATATAATCGTTACCATTCATTAGAGTATCGTGAGAAACTCTTCACGATCTATTTTAATGGATGTACATGTAGCATAACGCACAAAGAATATGCTTGTACAAATTCTTATGTAGTCTATACACACACATAGTGTGCTGGCATGGATTTAGAAATATGCTTTACGAGTAGGCTTCAGCGTGAGGCATTGAATGCGTACAAATGTATACATTCAATGCCCGTAAAGCTACGCTTTACAGTTAACCTAGGCTTTAGGGTTAACATACGCATAGTCATCTTATATGAGTTGAGAATATGTCCATTTGCATATATATATATACTATACAATCATGTAATCCCACGAATTCATTCAGAGTTCAGTCAAAGGTAACTTGAAAGAAAGAATAAATACAGGGGCTGAGGGCACGGTACAGTGATAATATTAGAAATTCTATTGAAAAATGAAAAATCAGAAATAGTTTTCTGACAGAGTGAAAATAGTAATGATGGGTAGAGTATTATTGGATGTATAGCTCTCTCTGCATTTCCGCTGTAATACCAAAAATTTGGTTGTGTATTTCTGGTTTGCCTAATTTTGGAAAAGGCTATTTTTGCGAGGTTAATTTCAGCCGTCTCTTTATTTATAAAGGTGTGGCATGAAATAGGAAAAGCGTTTCTCATGTGAGAATAGATGAGAGACAAGCAGAACAGGATATTTATATGTGTTATGCATGCAGATGGAAGAAGCCAAAGGACGTAGCATATGTATCCCCACACACTCTCACACATCTTGTTTTAACCCACCATGTCTAAAAGTAGTAATCTAAATATGAAACATTTAATTTTGGATTTGTTAAAATTGGAAATGCTTGGGTTCGATCTGCTTCTTCGCATGCAATATATTTTAGTCCGCTAGCAATTTTTATTTAGATGCGCATTGCACGGTGAGCTATTTTTGATAGGTGTTCCTCATTTAGAATTCAAGAGGAATTTTTAAACGAACTAAAAGTAACTGATCTAAATTTGTTCTTGTGAAGCCCAATGCGTGCTTTCCAAAATCTTATTTTAACTCTTCATATGTATTTATACTCAAAATTTTTACTGGGGTGATGAAGAAAGCTAAAATTAAAAAGGTTTATTTAGATTTAGCTATTTTGAAAACGTGTTTCCCAAACAAGAAAATGCTTTGATTCATAATCATCACCACACGCAAGGTTTTTGACGTGTGGAGCGGTTGATGCCTTGACTGAAGGATACTTATTTTTGACAGATGAATTCTGAAAAACATGACTTTTATTTTCATGCTCGTGTATAGGCGTATATTATGTCATGAACTGCTACAAATAAATTGCATTTGTATAGACACATTCGTGTGCGATGCTTAACCTGACCATACACATAATGCACATTTGTTACAGAGATGGGGATCGTCTCTTAATTGATCTAGACCATAAACATAAGCGATTGCTTACTAATTTTATAACTTTCTTTCTTAGTAATATAAAACATAAATGAAAAAAATATTTATGAGCTATTGCATTTTGGAAATTATTCTTGAAATGACTGCAGGTAACTTACAGTCAAAAAATGCTTGAATCCGAAGCTTACCAACGTGCTGTCGCCGCAAGAAGACCTGTATATGCTGAATTCGGCACAAGAGCGTACCCGGACCCGAACAAAGGTAATAAAACTCCCATAGTCATTTCATGCAATGCACACATTTCCGTTTTTATTGTTACGTAACCCCTCTAAAATTATTTCTTCACTCTCCCTTTCTACCTTGTAGGTTTTCTTCATCGGATGTTTTCTACACTGGTAAGAATTACGGGGTACTTGTATATATAAAAAAAATTGTGTGTCAAGAGAGTATAGAAGAGTTGTATAATATGACTTTTTATGGCTACCTTTATTCTTCGAAACTTGACTCATCGGGTTGAGGGTTGACAAAAAAAAACTTCAATAAAATGTTCATTCGCTTATGCCTTATGTGACATAAAATGGTAGTAAGTCTTTAATGTTAAATTGCATTCTTGAAACGTTGAACATCTCATTTATTGTGGACATATATGCATTGAAGCGTGTACCTGAACATGAAAGTATTAAACTGCATTTTTATAAACACATGACACATGGAATTCTTTAACTGAAACTAGTGATTGGTTTAAAGGTGCCAACAGATTTGACGGACAATAATGTAACGGCCATGTATCGTATTGAGAACGAAGTATTTGCAGCATCAGAGACTTGCTTTGTTCACTCCATCAACCCTGAGACTCTTGACAAAAAGGAACGAGTAAGTGCGATTTCTTGCGTAATAAAAGTTGCATATAATATATATGTTTATTCAGCATGTGTGCATCTTGCATTGCTATTATTGCATGTAAATACAACTACAAAATTTCTAACTTTAGCGTGTAGCATTCAAGATCAAAAACGTTGATCGAAGTATATATGTATGTATACTTGTTTCTGTTTACAAAAGCCAAGACTCATTTTTATCGTGTACAAAGATGAAGGGAAGATGCAAAGCAGTAAGCACAAATGATACTACTCCTATAACAAATGACTTCATTAATTTCCATTGTGGAGGTACACACAAGAGCCACTTATATCAGTAGAATGCGATCAAATATAATTGAATGAATAAAAATGTGTTAGCATCTTTGTCAGTGAAGGATAATAATAGCCTGCTGTACTACCTTTGTTGCCTTTTGCCGTTTCTAGAATAAAAGTAACCGCAGAGAATCCCATTGGATGTATTTATCTATGTATGTTTCCCCATGTCGCTGTAATTGTGTATGGAGTTGCAAAACTCATGTTATGTTATGAGTTATAACATACCAAACGAACAACTCATCTTGCCGAAGCGCCGCATTGTATTAAAAAAATCATCATATTTTTCCTCTCATTTGAAACTCTTGTTTTATTGCTGTACTTTCTATAAGGAATTTTTGTGCTGTAACTCGAATCTGTGCCGATATCAATGGAATGCATATTATGTATTTTGATGAAATATAGTTCCGTCTCATGACATTCTTCTTCTTCTTTCCACATTATTTTCGTCCTATGCCTCCCTGACTTTGCGTACGTGTATCTGTTTTTTTTTATCGTTGTGTCAAAGTTGGTGAAAGATATTGAGGAAAGAAGGTGTATTGTGCTAAAAGTAATAATGAATGATACATAAAAATCCTGCAAAGTACATGGGCTTGAGTCGATGTAAATTTATTATGCACATGGGATTTTCATCAGCGAACTTGGTTAATCTCGTCATCGTCGTCGTCGTGTCTTGAGTTAGTGATCATAAGAATACCATTAAATTCCCAGGGGGTCCATTTTTAATGTCGTTCTTACTGCAAAATAGGCTCCTCAACTACTAAATGGAATTCCCTGTCACCTACCTTACGTTTTGATCATGCACACATTTCAAAGTTCCATTTCATTCAGGAGAGGGATCAATATGCTTATGAAAATGAAAACATCTTTCGTGTGTAACATTTTATGTTCGTAGTGTCCCTTTAATAAAATTTGTTATACCTTATAACAGATGAGTAACTAATCGTTCACAATCATATCATCTTCATGATAAGGGTGTCCTCTCACAATGCAATCATACATCACCACCTTAAGTTCATTGATGCGGATAAGCGTTCTATGGGGGAGGGGGCAAATAGCTTTAAGAAGACGTTTTGAGTTGAAGATGGCGATGATCCATGACAAATAATAAAAAGAATAAAAAGTTAAGTAAGCAAACGCGGATAAATTACCAAAATAAAATATATTTTTTTCAAAGCATTGCGTACAAGCACTTTCATGTCACCCAAAGAAAGGAATAAGATGGATGAGAAAAAATGTTAGGATGGCGAAGGTATAATTAAAAAGGAAGAGTGGAGAGTATTGATTCAAAAAGTGTTGTGATATGCCCTAACCTAACAATCATCCTCACCATATCTTGCAGAATAAGTGTTTAGAGGGAACGTGCAGTGCATACAATAGCCTAGTCTAATGCAAAGCGTATAAAATAACCGTGTCACAACAGTGTTACAAGTAAAGCAACAAAGAATCTAAAACAAAGCTGCGGAGGAGCTAAAATAGTTGTAGATTTGATAGGATATAATATGTAATCCCTTACGCAAATAGTGAGCTGCAAGAGCACACAGTTGGAATATGTTTTTACTTAAAAAGAATAATTTTGCGACAAGATTACGCAGAATATGCAAATATTATCCCATTACGTACTATAATCAATGGCTGATTGCTTAGATGCTCATCATCTCCGCAAGTAAATGCCTTATGACATGCAAATTAATTCAATTCTTCTATTATTCTCACTCAGGCGCTTCTACAGCATCATCCAGCATGATACCACCATACCACCAACAACGCCCCCAAAAACATAATAAAACAGAAAACTGTGAACTTTTTTTATAGCTGTTTGTAAAAGTTATATTAATTGCTTGTCGCATATTGGTTCATCTGATAATAAAAAAAGTAATACTGTTTTGCTGCGAGTATTACTTTGCGTTGTCCTTTTTTCCATTTTTCTTGTAATATGAAAAAACAAAGTTTGATGATGATGATGCTGATCAAGGTAATGACATAACTTGTTGCTCGAGCAGCTCATCTCCCCCTGATGATTATTGCGTGATAGGATGCAACCCATTGCCAAATCACCTTGGGTCACCTTTCATTCATCTCACTCATTTGTAAATGGTCATGTCATACCTACCGAACACCAGTATGATAGTAACGACCACGATATCAAGCTTCTTTCTATGAAGTAAAAAAATCATCCTTAGTAATCCTACGTTTTTTTTTGTTTTTTCATTTTGTTTCGATACGCATGTTGAGAGTGAGGATAGTACTCAAAGATTATGGTGCAGAGGTATTTCTCAAGTACCCATTTTGTCGCTTGAGTAAAAAAAATGGTAAATTAATAAACAATGGGCAAATACCAAGTGAAAGACAACTCATTAGACGGAGATGATGGTATTGCAAATATGTGTTATGCCTCTCCAATCATTCTCCCCGTGGATATATGTATTTTCAAATGAATCATGATGAAGTACTTTTGAGTACAAGATCCACAAATAAGATTATACACGCCGAGATGTGATTAAGAGACACACACGAGGAAAAACTTTTCCTTATCCCGAATTAGCACACATTTCACTAACAGGAGGAGTGTTATTTAATATCTTGCATATGATGAGTATCCAATGTAGAGCACATGACTGAAATTGTAACGCGGATTAAGTCATTTGTAAACGGCAGAAAGTGGCAAAACAAATTCAAAAGAATCATTAAATTTGCTTTACAATCAAAGGGTTTACCATGCATCATATATTATGTCGAAAGTCTCTCTGATAACCTGGGGAAATAAATCCCTTACCAAAAAGCATGAATATCACATAACAATTAATTCTGAATCATAACCCTGCTGAGTATACACTAATGGGAAGTTTGTTTATCGAATGTGCTGGTTTGAAATGCTCATTGTCATATTATCAGATATCAATCGGTTGAAATTGAAGGTGCGTGAATAAGTGTTCAAATGTTGCAATATACAAAGCAATTGAACATTGTTAAATCACACACCATTTTACAAATTGGAGGAGGATAAACAGGAAACTGGTACCTAATGCATGGGAATCATTTGCCTATTCTGTCAACCTGATTAATTTTGATAGCTTGAGTCTTGAGTTGTAAGCAAGATGATGTTTGATGATGATGATATGATGATGATGATGCACATTATAATAATATAGTATCTGATTGTCACGCACTAATGCCCTAAAATTTTAACACACGACTAGTTCAATGCTGCAAATAATGCGCACGAATATATATATGCATGCATGCATTTATGGAGAAACAATTTTGTTAAATCCTACTGCTTGCTATAATTTGTGATGACTTGTTTGGAATGTTTAAATATCAGATATAAACATCATCTCATAAGTTTTTGATAGACCTGTCGAACAGATACTCACTGCCCTGTATTGTAGTAGTTTGTCAATTTCTGGTCGAAGAAAATATTTAATTTCTTAATTTCAGCAGTCAGTTATCGCTTATCACCCACAATTTATCTGATTACGCTTTTAGACGTTGAGCAAATTTTAATATTGAATGAGCAATAATATCAAATTTACATTGTTATTCTTATTATCATAATCAAGTATTTTCCTCCATTTGAAATAATAGTAAATGAACACGCTATAATGATGGTCATAACATATCACATATTATTTTTGGCAATGATGACTGTGTTGCTTGTTGAATTTGTTGATTACATAGGTGGATTTCAACAAAATTGCAGGAACAATGTTTTTATCAGCTCATCCATTGGCAGACATAGATGGAACAGTTTGGAATATAGGGTAAGCACAAAACGGCATGCCTACATATTATTATTATTCAATCAAAGATGATTTGAGCAGATAATTCCTCAAATGATTTCATATAATTCGCCATATACGCGTTCGGATGAAATTGAGCAACAAATTGGCTGCTAAAGGAGTCATTTTAGTTTTCTTCTTATATACAACAACTTTTCAAAAGCTATAATTGGACAGTTCCTATTCCTGATTTCATCATGTAATAATAATTGACTGGTTGAGGAGATCTTATCGAGCCTCACATTACATTGGTGCATTGATTTTGTGTGCCGTAGGTCTTCCATGCTGACAGGATGCAAATACCATGTGGTCAAGATAAAGCCGACGGGGTCAGGAAAGGCTGCAGATGGTAAAAATTTATTATATCCCCCAAAAAAATTGCATATTATTCAAATTACAAACACCTTCTGATGATGAGCACATGTATTATGTCATGTGAAATATGAACCTTGGTGAATAAGATTAACCCAACTTTCTGACACTTTTTTTATGCAAGAGGGTTTCTCTCTGTATAAATTCCTATTGTATTCGTTTCTCATATTATGTCTTTTAGCTAGAAATTTTATTGCACCTTCCGCCCACGACGAAGTGCACACGGTGAGAGTAATATCCTCTTTGAAATGGGCAATAATTTCACATAAATGCGTAAACTTTGTGCACTTCTTCTTCATTATGCATACTATTTATGTATTTTGGTATTGTTTTGGCATGTTATTGCAAACTATACGGGGAAAATGATGATGATAACGTAACACAATCACCCATTGTGAGCCTTGCAAAGGTGGCATAATATTGTCTGATTTTGCCAAAAATGTATGGGATGTGAATGTGATAAAAGGATTCCTCTACATGGCCCTCAAACCTACAATTAACTTTGATTTCTGACCTGTGAACAAATTGAGGAAGTTTTACTTTTGCGTGAAATTTGTAACAAAATTCAACTGGGAATGGACTATTATTCCCAGCATCTCCAATTCCAACCTAACATAAAGTCTCTCATTTCCCCATCCATGTACAATTCCCTTTCCAATTTTTGCATGGATTCGTAAAAAAAGTGATAGGAACCAGCATAAATTTTAACATTGAAGTGGTTGCCTACGTATATGTCTGTTTTTATATTGTAACTGTAAGAATGATATTACATCAACTTGTTAGCATTTTAATAGACTATTCATCACCAGTTTTGCTGGTACCTCAGTCAGTTTGCAAACGACAAGATGCATAATACTCACACGATTCTGAAGAAGAACTTTATGAAATGTGTAATCTCTTTTGTGATCGTGTCATCTGGACGTACCATATATAGTAGCATAATAACTTGTTCACGCATACTTTTACTCATCACTATCGATTGTTAAGGTAGAGTCAGTATCTGCACCTCTGCCCATGCATGTGTACATAATACATACAACAGTTCCTATAAAATGCGATTTGTTAGCCACGATACGCTTACTTTGGCACATAAGAAAAGTTTAGCTCTAAACAGGTAAGGCAAACGCGTTAGCAAGTTTGTCGTAGCGTAAGTATGCTACTAAGGATTACAGTAATCATGCTCATTAACTTCAGTCTTTCAAACCGTACCCACATCGTCATCATCAATCACATCAGCATCCCACAAAACTTTATGACTGCATGAAATGAACTTACCTTTCTTGTTGTCTATTGAGTTTTCTTTGCGTAAAGTTTGCTTAAAACATGCAGACAAATGACAAATTAATTTTTGTCAAGTATTTACTTCTTTGTTTATAATAACTAACGCAAAAATACTATATGATTTTATGTCCTAGCGTATTTACGCACATGAGATGGACCTTTTTGTGAGTTTTTTTTCCTTTCAAATATGCGACTTCGAGGAATCCATCACCATATAAATTTTTAATGCAAATCACACTTCATAAAAAAAGTACTTTAGAAGCTTGCATTATTATCATATAGTACCTAGCACCAAGGTCGTTCAAATAAATAAATAAACAGAGTGCCCTTTTCCTGTCCTTTGTATTTTTTTCATGTGCCAATAACTGGCTGGCAATATAATTCATCTAAAAATTAAAACTTCTTTGTTCAATATACGCGTTAGCCCTGAAAGAAGCCAAAGTTGTCGCAACGATTCCATCTTCATGGAAGACCTGCATGTCCTACTTTCATACATTTGCTATGACGGAAAACTACATCATTTTTGTGGAGCAACCACTTCTTATCAACTGTATGAAACTTGCGCAAATTGGAATAAAAGGGAAAGCTCTCAAAGATACGTTTGAGTGGACCCCAACGGAGAAAGTATGAGTTTGCTTTATTACGTAATGAAGTTATTGCGCACTTATTGTTCATAATAAACTTGTTGAGTAGTTGATGTTGATAGCATATTTTGAAGCTTTTTCATGCAGCACAAAAGGGATGTTATTCCAAGTTCTTTTAAAACTCTTTCAGACTCGAATTTACATCATAGAAAAGGATACAGGAAATGTGATAAAAACCAAATTTGTCACTGAAGACCCATGTTTCATCCTCCACAATATCAATGCGTTCGAGAGAGAAGAGCAGGTAACAAGCAATCTACACTGGTTAATATTATTGACTGCTTAGTCTTTGTGTAGCATATTTGCTTTGTTTTATCATGCATACTCCTCAAGCAATACTTATGAAAATGATGATGGAAAATGATTGGAAATAACGAAATAAGGAGAAAACACAATTTTACTCTTTTTTTACAAAATTATAAGAAGTGCTTTTATTGAATGAGCATGGTCTTTCGAATTTAATTACTGACGAAAGTCCTCGAGGAAGAAACATTACACTCTCTGCTTTTTAGAAACCTTTTTGTAATATATATAGACCGAAATAACACGTAGTGGTTTACTGGGGCTACTTGATAATCTTTTTCTACGTCGGCTTTTACACATAATTGATAACACGGCCTGAGGTGGGGATTTTACCAGGGAATTCAGATCGTTTGGGAACTGTGGGGATGGAGAAAATGTGAATGTTTCTAAACGGAATTGGATGGAGGTGATTGTATGGATTTGTGAAATATGGGGAGCTGTTCACGGGTAGATAATATGTGTACTATATATTTAATAGGAAACTGGGAATTAAGTTATAGACCACAATGTGCATGACCACATCATTGTGAAAACAAATACGAATTAAAAATGACTTTTACCTTATGGTTTTTGACAACTTAACTACAACCTAGTTATAACTAAATATAACTAAACGTCTTTACTTTTTGCTCTGACCCTTTTGACTCTCAATGTTAGCGTAGATGATGTCCAAAGCCTTTTGAATAGCTACAAAAAAAGAGTAAAAAATGTGAGATAGATGAGAGGATTACATCGGCTTATATTTTGTTATTGAGTAGTACTACACTATAAATTCAACAAACCTTCTGGAATTGGAGGTGGGGTTGGAAGATGATCTCCTTGTGGCTGAAAATTTAATGATTTTTTACATGATATTTCTTTACCAACAACAAACGGGTCAAATACAAAAGCTTGCTGAAGCTTACCTGGAATCCATTTTCATCAGCTACGTAAGTGAGGGAAATGAGTTCACCTTCGGGGGAATAGTAAGAGTAGGATCTACAAAAACAAAGGATTGTAAAATTGTTCAATCATCCACGCAAAAAAATATTTCCCGTGGCTTGGCCTTTTTCTTACCCTTGCATCACTTGGATAGCATTTTCTGGGTCATCTCCTGGCTTGATGTATCCACTTTGTTCTGACTTTGTTCCGTCAGAAAGCTCGGATACCCATCGGAAGGTTCCATCTCCGTTGTTTTCGTTCTCACTCTTGATGATGGTTACTTCATCTTGAGGTTTATTCTGTGGGCGAGCAATAGCCACTCCAAGAAAGGCAGCGAGGAGCACCTAACAATAGTAAATCAAATTCCCATGTCAGATTTATATGCTTTCCATTGATCACACTTTGATTTCCTTGATTCACACAGTAATTTTCTTTTTACAAAACTTTAAAACACAAGAAATCACTCAAAATTCTCCTCATCACTTAAAGTTTATCACTCCAAAAATGGGACATGAATTGTTTAGAAAAATAATCTTTGTGAATCAAGACATTTCGCTCCGATTGAAAATTGCACCGAATAACTAAATATTAATATGTAATTTATCGATAAGAGCCAGAAGTCACTTACGTATTTGATCATTTTTAGAAATGTGAAGATGTGATAATTGACTTGATGTACGAACTAGAGAGCAGTTTATGATGCTTACACTTGAATAAGCAAAAAACGATTGGTGATGGAAATTGAATGTCCACAAGCTTTTGTAGGAGAATTTTTTGGCGAAGGTAGTTACACATTTTTCAGACAATCAAATCATGCGTGCCTATAATACGTAGTATGTGGATCCTCTTCCTTTATTAAAATGCTTTCGGCCTGATAGGTAGTGCATATTGCTAAGATCCCGTAATAATAGAAATGCATATACCACGTGCAAAATTGAAAAACTATTATAAATGTATATATATATACATTTCATCCAACGGCTATGTATGGTAGTAACATTTTACAAATATGAAAATGAAAAATCTGTACTCATAACCATAGTCTACTTGGCGTCCCCTCCATTCACTAATATTTGACTCATCTTCTTCAGTCACAATGTCATATTTGCATTTTGCTCTTACACATCTTCTGCTCTTCTCTGCCTTAGTATCTTTAGTAGAGAAGAGAGACCGTCATGTCAGGCAAACAACAATTCTACGCTCACTTTTTACTTTATCATTCACATAGCATAGCTTTTGGGGGATGATTTCAGCTTCTGTGCAATCATGATTAGGCTGCTGCTGGGATAAGATGGGTTGAGATTTTTCGTGATAACTAATCTATTAGTAGTACACGCATTAGTTTATAAAACAACACACAGCACAGCATACCTAATAAGATATTTGAGTTAATATGTAGGATTTTTTCCACAAAAAAAACAATTAGATGGCCGAATTCCTATGTAATGTTTGTATTTTCTGCTTTGCAGTGATAATTTAATATAAATCTAGTAATGATAATCATCTTGAGGCGGTCATCCAAATAACATATTAGTTTTAATTTGTCGTTCAAGTCGTCTGCCTAGATAAATCTTGGTATCCATATACATGGTGGTCCATTTTTTGTAAACAGCAATGTCATAAAATCACTAGGCTTCTCTCCGTGTCTTGACTGACCTGATCAAGGAGCTCATGCAGTCACCCTATCGAACGATTAGCTCACCGTAACCGCAACCCGTGTCTTCTATCTCCTGTTCTATAATGCTTATAAGGTAGACAGACTATAATCGATCAACTTTAAGTCGTATCACGCTCACCGTGATCTTTAGCATTATGTCATAGATAAAAAAAAGAACGGGCCACGTAAACAAAAACCGTTTATGAATAAATGCAAAAGCTATAACAATTTATCATTTATGATGTGAGGAATGTCGCATTTTCCAAAACAGTAATTCATTATTGATGATAATTTTTGGGAATTATTTCGTTAAATGAAGTTGTAAGTCAATATACAACAAGTGTCATCCTCAAGAACATAATAATGACTGTCAAATAAGAAGTGAGGGGGGGAGAGAGGGCAGAAGAAATTCGTAATGGATATTATAAATTCTTTAAATTGTGACTTTTTTTCTTTTACTTAAAATTCATAGTTTTAGTTGAATAATAAAAGTAATTATTATACTTTCATTTGACTGAATAAATTAAAAATACTAATCAGTAGCTATGTAATGTATATATACAAATAACAAACACATGAGCTGCTTGATGCTACGTTCAAAACATTGAGTAAATCTATTCAATGTCAATTAATAATAGGACTCTGCTTAATTACTAAAATGAATCTTCAGGCAGTGGTAGACCTTGTAAACAAATTACTAACTGTATTCTAGGTGCAAGGGCAATCAAATGGGAAATGGACACGATTTGGGGGCATAAAAATATGCTAAATCATATACAATTTGAAACCATAACTGAGTGAGTGGGTGCAATTAGTTATCAATTACAAAAAATTAGGTGCATCTTCAACGAATATTGAATATTATTGCTATACAAAATAGCTGTCACTTACATCCTTTTAGCAGAAGCATCTTAACTTACTTAATTTGCGTTTGAAATTCCTTTCTGGTTAGCTCACTAATTACTGCTGCTGAATCTTTTTACCCTTTTGGCTTGCACAATGACCACCCGTGACTCTTCAATCATTAAACAGCTTAAAGTTTCAATTAGTTTTTTCTGAAGGTGGTGGTAATCTTATTTAAGTCGAAATGACTGTGAGTAGGTTACTATTTGCATTAGTGTATCAATAGATAGGCGTCAAAAATTACTATGCATTAATTTCTTTACTTGAAGCTTTGTTTCGCTAAATATGCATTAAAAACAGTCCAATGCCATTTTTACGTAATTAACAAGCAAAAGTTACAACATATAGCCCAAGAATTTTCACGTAAAAATATGCACAACGATTAAATGCAAGTAATACTGAATTTTTGGCTTTCTAACTTGCCATTTACCCGTTGATAACATAATAAAAAACGTAAGACATGTAATTTTAATTTGTGGGTCAAAAGGATATTATTTTATCAATTGAATGTGTCGAGTAGAATAGAAAGTTTTACAAGATACCCCATTTCAGTTAACTTTGAAATTGAATGGTTAGCTCTTTAGAAAAAGCTCAGTACTTTCCTAATGACTTAATTATGTGCAACTTTGCGAGTCATGAATAAAAATTGACAGTTTGTAAAAGTTGTATGCATGTTTCGAAAAAAAAACTTGAAGCTGTTGGGGTTAAGGTTGTTGCAAATATTTATATAAACTCTGAGCGAGAGAGTACATACATTCTGGTACCTCCCTCATGAATAATCTTGATAATTTTAGTTTCACATGAAATTTTAATTATAAAAAATAGTAGCTTAGCATAACTATAAATTAAGCAGTGCAGTTTTATTTAGTGAAGCTTAAATCAGTTAAAACTGTTCAGCTAAGACCATTTTATCAGTTTTTAAAAGTGAAGTTGACTATTAAAAGTTCACATTATGCACACGGATTATCCTTCACATCCAAATACGGGATCCATTCAATCCTACGTGAAGGAAGCCCTGGACAACTAACTATTTTTCAAAAAAGTCATAGATGTGCCCCATTACTGTTTTCTGGTTGGACTATTACAATTAATCATTAAATCATCCCACTATAACAACCGCTAACAGTAGTGGTGCACATCAGTTTGACTTGCTTAAGGCAAGCACTTATCATCATGTCTATTTGTCCATAAATATTTCTTCGTAATTCATGAATAGTCATCTGCCTTGTTATTCATTTTTTAACACAAGTATAGTATACCTATAAACAACGAAGATGACACGGAAACAGATTGGGTTCTGTGAAAAATGCAAGGAAGCCGTATCTACCCAACACAAGACAGTAACCTGCTCATCATGCACAAAGATCTACCACTCAGCTGCAACACGACAGTGCATTAACTTTAGCATCGCTATTAATGCCAACTGGAGATGTGACACATGCACAACAGGTGGAGCACATCATTCATCTCCCCTCTCTGTGCCTGTACAACCAACATCAGAGATAATAGAAGACAGCTCATCCCATCCACATCGGTTTGAGGATGAATATTTCGATGCAGAGGAAATCTTATATGACACACAACAAACACCTTACGTAACTCGACTGCACAAAGGCCTCAAATTCTGCCATGTGAATATCAACGGTATCAAATCGAAGTTCAGCGAAATCTATAGTCTGTTAACTTTAGAAAAAAACATTTTGTTCTTCGGAATCACCGAGTCAAAACTTGATGCAAAAAGAGATAAGCTTAATGATTTTTATGTGCCAAATTACAATCTTTTTCGTTTTGACAGAACTTCCAAAGAAGGTGGTGGAACCATTATTTATATTCATGACTCGTGTCAGTTTCAGCAAGTAGACTTGCCCATAACACCTCCCAATCTTGTTGAATGTAACATAACTTGCCTAAAGAAGCTAGGTTTAACTAAAACCTATGTTGTATTGTTATATGTTCCACCATATGATGTAAATAACGACTTCTTTAGTTTCTTTCAATCACTCTGTGAGTTTCTTTGTGAACTAGATGCACAAATAATAGTTCTAGGTGACTTTAACATTGACCTTCTACGTCCGTCAGCTAACAGAGTCAAATTGAACAGCATCACCAAGGAATTTAGTTTTATGCAAATAGTGAACTTTCCTACCAGGACAGCAACAGTGAGAAGCGTCACAGGAACCAGTACTTCCATAACTCTCCTGGATCACATATATGTGAATAAAGAAAGAAAGTTCCATGCAGCAAATTTAAATTGTGGTTCGGATCATTTATTAACCTATGTTTATATAAAAAATTGTAAAGTGACTTGTAGTCCTCAGGTTATTACGGTGCGTGCACTAAAAAAAATTGTGTTTGAAGATTTTGAAGCGGATCTAAGTAAAGTGGATTGGAAAACATTACTAACAAACACGAATATCAACATCAATTTTACAGTCTTCATCAAACAAACCATGGCATTCGTGGAGAAGCACGCTCCAGAGAAACGAAGACTAGTTAAAGGTTGGAAGTTGCCTTGGTTTACCAGCGAATTGTTCTCCAAAATTAATGAACGAAATAAACTAAGTCTCCACACAAATTTTCAATTCAGTGCCTCGTTGCAACTACAGTTTCGCAAACTCAGAAACTATGTTAACGCTGCTTTAAGATCAGCCAAGAATGAATATTTTCGCAATCAATTCAACTCTATTTCTGACTCATGTGGAATCTGGAACCTATTTAATAAACTAACCAACTTTAGGTCCAAACAAAGTTTACCAATTTCGAAGCTTCTGGACGGCTCAGGAAGAATAACGGAATCTCCAGAAAAAATATCTGAGTTGATAGCTAGTGAATATATAATTAGTGATTCAATCAGTGATGTTAGGGACCTATCTCCAGTAGTTGAAGATTATGAAAGTGATTTCAATAAGTATTTCTCTGATTATGAAAAACCAACGGTAACAAAAGAGGAAGTTAGTCAGGCAATATCTCAGGTTAAGAAGGTGCGACCAGACAATAATAATATTCCTAAATACATTTTCAAAACCTTTACTGACAACCTTATCATTCCATTACTGATTTTGTTTACTCAATTATTTAGTCGTCATTCTATCCCTGATTTTATGAAGCGATGTGATTGTTTCCCCCTTTACAAAGGCAAGGGAAAATATTCACATGCTTCATCTTATAGGGCCATATTTAATGTTGACATTGTCACAAAAATTTTCGAAAGAGTACTTTATAATAGAATCTTATTTACTTGTGACTCTCTCCTTAGTGAATTTCAACATGGTTTCACAAGAGGCAAATCTTGTGAAACAGCATTATTCACGTTCACTCAAGACATACACAATATTCTCGACAAAACAAATGGGAAAGCGATAGCAGTTTTTGTAGATTTTAGAAAAGCTTTCGATAGTGTCAATAGATCAAAACTCATTTTGAAACTTATGAAAAATTTTATGTTACCTCCATATTTAGTGCGAATTCTGGTGGAATACTTTACAGACAGAGAGTTTAGAATTATTAATGGTAGTTATACGTCTAAATACTTCAAACTGGACAATGGTTGTTTACCTGGATCCTCATTAGGACCATTGTTGTTTTCGTTATTTATTAATGATGTTGGAAATTTATTATGTATACCATACTTGCTCTTTGCAGATGATCTTGTACTTTATGTTGACTGTACCGATTTTAACGAAGGTATCAAATCAATTCAGGAAGGAATTTCCATGTTAGAATTATGGTGTACAGAGAATAATATGGTAATTAATATTGATAAGACCAAATGTATGTATTTTTACAAGGGATCTGACACGGCTTCCAAGGAAAAGTGTGCTGTTAATCCTTGGAGACCGAAAATAAATGGCCATGATATAGAAGTTGTAGAATCATTTAAGTATCTAGGTCTATTTTTATCTAGCGACTTAAAATTCAAATTTCACTTCCGCCATGTAGAAAATAAGATAAATGCTACCTTAAGCAGAATGTATAGTTTAAAACGCAATCTTACTGAAAAGGTTTTGAAAGTTTTTATGAGTGCCTTTGTTCTGTCAAATATTGATTATGGAGTAGTAATTTGGTGTGTACAAGGTGCTACGGAAATTGATAAACTTCAGAATAAGATTAACCGTTTTCTTTTTTCGTTTTGTTACAGTAGTATTAAAAGAAGACATTATAAGTCATCAATGCATGAAAATAGTGATATATCAGAATTGTATGTCAAGTTAGACTTATTAACAATCTTGGAAAGGAAACGTTATATGGCACTACGTTTTGTCCATAGGTATCGTGGAGGTAGTTTATTTGGTAAATGGTATAAATATTCTTACCGTGGCTCACATAATAATCCTACGTTTCAGGTGAGCACACACAGTAAATCATTATTTGTAAATTCTGTTAAGTGGTTTACAATTGATGAATGGAACAAATTTGTGAAGAAAAATATTGTAGTGTTTGACGAAGAACTAACTAAAGACTCATTTGTTAATAGTGTTAAGAACTACCTAGTTGAGCAAAGAAGCTCCATATATTTATTTTACAAATGATATTTATTTCTAAATGTAAATTGGTTACGACTCGATACTGCTTTGTGAAATGATTATGTATTATGGAATTACCTATTCTTCGATATTTATGAATTGTGTTTATGTAGGGAGAACAGCTCAATGTGGCTGATACAAGTAAACACGCTAATAAAGTCAATACAATACAATACAATACAATACAATATTTCAATGCGAATTGTGAACATCCGAGGTCTTTCCAAAAATATGATGAATGGGAGTTGAACTTTCTGAGTGGCACCAAAAGAGCCGGGTAATTATTAGCCCCACCCACCTAACAACTATTCAATGGACATCGTAAATTAATGCCTTTGGAGTCAGAAATGCATACCTGCATGCAAAATCAACGTAGATCGAAAGAAATTTGAATGTTAACTGCAAAGACATTTTCGCAATTGAATATAATATACATATATAGGGTAAGGGTAGCTTCTTCCGTACTAATCATGTTGCAAAAAAATATTATTTAATAATTGCAATCGTAATGCC
This sequence comes from Orchesella flavescens, assembly GCA_964034955.1. Classification (NCBI taxonomy): domain Eukaryota; kingdom Metazoa; phylum Arthropoda; class Collembola; order Entomobryomorpha; family Orchesellidae; genus Orchesella; species Orchesella flavescens. The sequence goes on along the minus strand of OZ035955.1, from coordinate 16,160,747 downwards.
TTGTTTTTATTTAATAAATGTCTGGGTCAAATATAATTCCACTGCGGGTGAGCCGTTGATGATACATGACTAACAATGTCATGCATGTCTTGTATATGTGCATTTGCATAAGGTTACAATGTGAGAACGATGTAAACATGCATGTATTTTACATTAACACGTGACAATGAAATTTTATTGCCCCTTTCAACCAGTTACTTGAAATCATTTTGAGTGTGAATTGCAATGTTATAACATAATTTCAATCATCATCTTCTAAAATTATTTTGGACTTGCACGATTACAAAACAAATTTATTGTCTATACAAATAAAAGGTTAGGAGATAAGAAGTTTACTACGTTCCGTTTTTTAAGAAGGATTTATATGTAGCGATATTTAGACCTATTTTATCCTCTCCTGGCCTAAATTATCTTTGCACGAGGAAGCCAACTAATGCCGGGGCAATATGAACACATGAATACGACGTTCCTATAAAGTAATGAAAATTCCTTACATTCAAAATTTATTCGTTAGGGAACTGCTAATTAATATTATATTCAAGAATTATGAAGATACTTATGTTTGAAGGCTACGTGCATAAACTACCTGGTCTATATGCTTGCTAATTTGAAGTAATCGGTCTAATTAAGTTCAGGATATTGTATGTATTCTTGGCTTCGTAAACAGGAAGGAAACTGGTAGAAAAATCAAATTATAATCATGATCATGGAATTATAATCCTCATCATTATGTTATTATCGTAGAATTATTTTGTAGCTAGAATAGATATATGACTGTTTGTTAACTGGACTGAAACTATTAAGCCTATTGATCTGAAGACTTGAAAATGCAAGAATAAAAAGTATTTTACACAAGCAGATCCACGAACATTCAGCCAAAATAAAAAAAAAGCGTGTCAATTCAGCTAATGAAAGTATATTTATGAAATTCCTTTATTCCCTAAACGTTATAAGAAAATATAAAACTCCTGACAATATCTCATGGAATGTGATTCGTAAGAAAGTGATAGTAATTAAATGATGCTATTAAATTATATCAGTTTAATTCATAGCTTTTTTGAAGGAAAACAGTTTATCACGTGCTACTTATGATATTGTATTATACAACGTTATGACGAGCAATAAATACATCAAATAAATTCTCTAGACATTTGGCATTGCTAATTATGCAATAATACATGACGTAAGAGGCATTAATTGAAAACATGCTAAATACTATAAGGGTAAGCTTCTATAGTTGATGGCATGCATGTGAGCGTGGTGTGGTAGGTGGTAGACCTCACTTTAGAGTTAAAGGTTAATTTAAGTTAAACAAGTGTGGGCAGATAATTAAATGACAGGCATGCGGCAAGCCAATTCACAACGTATCTTCATTTTTTTTTGCAGCGATTCATTTTATCAGCCTTTCGCCATTCACCATTCTCTCATGTTTTCGTTAAAAAAAAGTATTATTAACCACTAATTATACACGAGTAAATATTTTCATGCAATTACTATTGTACTTATACACTTTTTAATGGTACAACAACTAAAGAAAGTAGTTACAAATGAATCTGATCCTAGTAGTATTTCTCATTTCGCCCATGATGCATATGATTATGCTTATTGCACACTTTAAAACTAACTAACTGTAATTAGTCACAACCACGGTCCTCAATAAAAAAATCTCATTTTCATTCAACATAATATATAGAAGTACAGTACAAATATTGATTGTCAGAATTGGATAAGTAGTTCCGCATTTCCCAATGACAGCAAAGGCATTCGTTATATGGAATTGCACGGACAAAATAATATATTCCTAATTTCATTTACTGACGACAGACCTTGAGGTGTGATTTTTTGTAGATCTTAGAGTAATATGAAAAAATTACGTTTATTTGCTACACCAAATTTTATGAAAATATGTAAGTGATTTGCATATTTAATTAGTTTGCAACTGCGAATGATCTCCAAACGAAACGTAATAACATATTTGATGCATGCATGCAAGTATGTATATGATAATACTTTTAGTACGTGTACATAATGCTCCTGTTGTCCTGTTGCAGTGTACTATAAAATATTTACGCTTTCAATATTATATTATCGATACTGTTATTCTTTTGTTTCAGATTGTTCTGGACATCGTAGCATATCAGAATCCATCCATCTTGGAAAAGTTTACGTTGACATCCCTCCGTCAGAATGAATTCAACAATAATGATCCATCACAGACCTTCCGTTATGTCATTCCTTTGGTGCGATTTGTAGTGGTAAGTGTTTCTGCGTCGTTATCATTATTTCAATGTCATGCAATGAAGAGCTTTCCATTTGCATATTTTTCCTCATTTGCATTATCATTAACAACAACACGTCATGTCACTTGTTGGGGCAATGAAAGAGTACTTATTACTAAACCTTGAATGTACCGTTTCCGAACATAAAAATGTCTGTTTCCTTCATTATAGATGGATTTCCTCTGAATTTTTGTTTGGATGAAAACCAATCACTCTTTAGTCGTTTATTCATTATTATGTGGTGGCAGCTAAATATATGACTCCAACTCTTTTTGTATTATACTCAATCATTGTTCAATATCGATCAATTGTTCATATGAAGTAAAACTGTCTAACTGTCAGATTCAGGGTCTAAACAATATGATATGAAAGCGGATGGCCCACTTAAATTGCACGTAGCATGCAAAAATAGTGAAAATGTCAAGTCGAATATATCTTTATTACTGGAAAAGCTTTTTTTTAATACCATTGTTATGTATTCCGAAATTAATGGGCACGTGCGGCACGGCAATAACTTTAATTCTGAACATTCATTCCATGTAAATAGCCATGTACATTTAGTGTACCAATAATAATTGTATTCGTAATGTAATATCTGGATTTTTGTCGATAATTTTCAGGATATCACAGAAAATGAAAATTTAATAACGATACCAGAATTTGAGGGCTCAGCAGTACGTCAGGGCGATGCTGTTGTTCTGAAGCCACAAAATATGGCAGAACCTGGATTGGAGTTGCCAACAATTAATCCTAGATATACTGGCCGCCACCATCGCTTCTTTTATGCATCTGGAACCTATGATACTGGACATTACAAAAATGCCGTAAGTCCAATAACCGTGTTCAAGGAACAATTTTTTGATTAAATTTGTTGGTGACTATAATTGGATGCTGTTTCTTTTAGGCTTGCAAGGTGGATACAGAAACGGGGAAAACGTTTCTATACAAAACAGGATCACGCACAGAGTATTGTGGCGAGCCCACATTCATTCCAAAACCCGATATCAATACTGATGAAGATGATGGGGTTGTACTGATCCCAGTCAGTTCTGGAGACATCAACAAACCCGACTACCTTGCCATTTTAGATAGCAAATCCTTCCAGGAGTTAGCTAGAGCTGAATTTGATACGAAGTTTGTGCAATGCCTTCATGGAACTTTTGTTCCACTATGAATGTAACATTGCGCTCTAAACGCTCCTCTCCATCGCATAAAAATTAGCATTAAAATGAAACGGCAATGCATATAAATGCTGCTCCAAAGTAAATGGTTAAAATATAAATGCTATTTATCATGAGTAATTAAAGTACAGTTTATGTTTTAAAGATTAGAAATTATTTGCCTCTCCTATCAAGTAAAATTATTGATAAAGATAAATGTTTAATTATATAGTGAAGAAGATAAATATAAAAACTGATCCGAAAATGCATGCACACATATTCGGTATGAATTAATTATTTGTAAAATCCATTATAATAATTGTTAAGTGATATGTATTGCTAGTAATAGCCCCACAAAATATGGACCTAATTAACTGAGGAGAAGGTCAAAAAGTTGTATTATTTAAAATGCATGTTTGAATAGTTTGTTTTTATAACACACACACATACATAATGGATACGTATACTTTCATTACTATACGTATAATTCATTGCTAGCCAAATATTCCAATGCAATACAATACCGATGTGTATGAAGGTTTAACTGAGAGAGTTTTAAATGAGTTTAACTTTAACTGAAGTGGATTATGATGAAACATTATACATTTCAATAATACTTGCCTTTTCCTAATTGCGAGTTTTGTACAATAATTAGCACATTCTATCACAAACGAATGTTGCAGTGATTTGTTAGATTTAAGTTTACTTCATATAGAAGAGGTTTACATGGCTGGGGGAAAGTTTGAGAACGAATTGAGAGTATCACATTTAGAAAGAGAGTAATGTCGTATCCAAAACACGACTTTGCATGGATTTAGTAAATTAAATTGAATGTTTTAAAATTCACTTTTAAAGTTTATTCTAACTAACAGTATATCCAATATAACTCAGATTTCAATTTAAATTACCTATACCTACATTTTAAAATATGTCAAACTAAAATTCGTTTGTCATTCATTCGTGGTTTCTGGTTAACATTAATTTTTGTACAATGTTCAATGCAGTTACTCTGATCTAAAATTTTAAAACGCAGGATATAAGTAATTAAGGTGTAGATATTAAGATATTCTCAGTAAGTAGCAGCTCATTGTGTTCAAAACTTTAAAAAATAATCGTAGTGTGAATTTAGAGAAAGAGTTGATGGAAGCAGGTAGTATGGAACATTAGAAATCAAAATATTAGAAAATGTTTCGTATTTTTCAAAAAAAACTCCAGATTAACTGAATTACTATATAATATGCATGATTCTTATTGCCGAGATCCAACAGCTTAAGCTTTGTTGGCTGATAAGCATAATAATTATTTGAAAAAATAATAATACTCACATTTAATTTAACAATACCTATCTGTAGTTAGTGATAAGAAAAACAAAAGTCAAAACAAGAGGCATTCATGATTATTAGTCTTTCATGATTTGCTGATATCATACATTCGTTCAATTTCTATTTCTTGTATCAAATGTTGATTAAGGTCTACTCGTTCTTCTCATTTTAAAGACATTACCGGCTATGATTAAATTAATACATATTATATGCATAACAATATGCGTAACTGAACAAAGGACACTACTTAATTATTATTGTTATTCAAATAGAAACCCTGGTGCAACTCATGTAAACACTTTTACTCGTGTTTCCAGAATTACTGCATGTGCTTTTGGGATATTACTTTTGAGGAGGTTAGTTGCACATGTTATGCTGTATGTTGTATAATATATTATATTATAGTCGTAAGTACCATTGTTTAATAAATGGGTCGTGTTTATTTCGGTTACTAAAATGAAAATAAATATTTAAAATTAATAACTATATTATGTAAAAGACAAGATGGAACTTATTTTAAATTACAGCTAAATTCCGTTACATACATAATGTAATGCACACGAATTCGTAAAATTGAGTCAGTCTGCAATGATTTGTTTCGAAGGTCATAAATGTATATTATAGTGATAACAATGTCTTTTGAAAAGCTTTTAATTTAACTAAATTGGAAGACTCCTGCTCATGCTCGATGTAACAAAGCTTGTTAAATATTTCATTCCGGCAACACCACCAGGTAAGTAGGAGACAATGAACGAAATTAGAGAAATGATTTGTAGGATGATCCCAACGATGGTGAATATCGTACTTTTCAGTCCTACTGCAAAGTACAAGGTAGCAAATAGTGAGCCGAAGTACATGACTGTGAACGGAACTCTTTCAGGCGTCATCAAATGCTTCATAAATGAAGTAAAGCCCCATAACATTGAAAAACTAAAAAAATAAATGAAATACATTAGCCATTAAACTCATTTATTATAATAATACGAGCTTTGTTAGAAACGTGCAATGATGACTACAACATTACCTTGCAAAAGTAAATACGCTGCCTAAGGTAAAAAAGATGCTGAATTTTCGAGCTGCAAACAAGAGTACTGGGATGTATAAACTAGAAAGTGTGAAGAATAAGAGACCCATTCCAAGGAGAACGAAGAATCCTATAATTCGTTCTTTACGCGACTAAAAGTTTAAAAAAAATATATAGTTATTTCTCTTGTCCATACATGCCTAAATTAAGTAGATATATGTGTTACTTACGAAAGTGCAACAAGAGCTGGTAGAAGAACTGGCTGCGTTACTGACTCCAGAACCGTCGCCGTTGCTTGATGATGACCCAGATCGAAATAAATTTCCAAATCTGACTGCAATGTCATCTTCTATACTTCCGGTACCAGTCCTCTTTGGCAAATATTTTCCTATGCTTGAACCGACGTTGGAGATATATCCAAGCACATTATTATTTTGAGAACGCTTCTGATCCAAAAGGTATTGTTCTAATTCATTGGCAGCGTTACTTGAGCCAGCCAACGAACCTGAGTCATCCTCCAAATCTATTTCGACGCTATTTAGGCTTGAAGATTTTAGCCTGCTCATTTTGCTGAAATATGGAAAAGGGATGATACACGATCAACTTAATCCCTTTTTCGTCAGATTGGAAAACTAAAAACACTAATAATAAAGCCAAACAGTCTGTAATTTTTTTAAAAAGAATTTAGTTACATAGAAGTGCGTCGTTTTCTTGAATAATAAATACACCTTGACTTTTCCATACTATACAACTGTGTCAACTACTTACTACATAATATCTAATTCTACTTTTATTCAACACCCAACACCTTCTCAAATTCCATTCAGCTATTGGATCTCTTGACCTTGACTCAATAACGATAAAAAGATGTAAACGAAGTCAGCATAAAGTATAATATCCAGCAACTTACCTTCACCAAGATATGGTTAAAATGACAAGAATGGGATAGTTTTCAGTTTCCAATTCTGCAAGAGGAGATATGGACAGCTTTTTGGTTTCAGCTTTCCCAAAAGGACAAAGCTTTTCAAACGAGGATGAAGAATTTGTATCACCAATCACCAGTAACTACAACATTTCTAAAACCAACTACAAATCTACATAAAATGAAATGGGGTTCAGCGTCAAACACCACGTCATCACGAACTTGGCACTGACATAAAAGCTTGTTAAAATAAAAACAACTACCATTTAATTAGCTATCAACTGTAAGTAAAACTGTAAACTACTCCGCCGTCAGCAGTCAGGGATACATATGAAACAAATGCACTCGATATTTCACTGTAAACTGACGTGTACTTTTAGAAGTGTATGCCTGAAGAGCTTTAACCATGTCAATAGTAGCTCCACGTGTTAGTGTAGAATGTTTGAATTCACAAACCCATAATGAACAACAATTAAAAGGAGTTATTTCCCAAATTTTATTCCTTCACGTCCGTCAGTCCTTCCATTCCATGACACTATGACACATAAAACTGGGTATACATTTACATTGCATTGAACAGATGGGTAAAAATGATCCTGTTGATATCAATATGACGGTCGTGGTAAGGCAGTGGTTGCCGGGTTAAACAGTGTATGTTACCATCACAAGTTACCATCCACGTTACCATCCGTTACCACCATCACAGGTTACCATCACACGTTACCATCCACGCTACCATCCGTTACCATCTAGGTTACCATCCATGTTACCATCGCATGTTAACCTAAAACATAACCTAACCTTAGGTTATGTGGTTAGGTTAGATTAAGGTTAACATGCGATGGTAACATGGATGGTAACCTAGATGGTAACATTTGATGATGGTAACGGATGGTAACGTGGATGGTAACCTGTGATGGTAACATACACTGTTTAACCCGGCAACCACTGCCTTACCACGACCCAATATGACCAACATTGTTTTTATTATGCTCATTCGTTACTCAAACACGTAGAAATGTTCCCAATGCAGCTGTATGCATATGGGTAGAGACAGTATGCTTAAGATACAACACAACTGAAGGATGCCTTTCCCCTAAAAAGTTAGGCGCACTGTTCTTCACTCAAATGGATTTTCTCCGGCGAACGTTAAGCGAATGGGTCTTCGGTTGCTAGTTGTATTTAAAAAAGTAAAAATGTACAATTAACAGTTTATGAGTATTATGATAGGTTTAACAATATTCAAGAAGTGAGAGAAAGCAGAGAAAGTGATTTAAATCTTAGTCATTCGTAGACTGAACGGCTGATGTCCTACTGTATACTGTATACACAGCCAACATACTTACTAATCCTATCAATTAATCGATTTGAAATTCTCTAATTAGGTTAAGGTTATCATCACCGGTGATGATGTCGCAGTTTACAACAGCTTTAAGCCGGTCTGTCAGTAGGGCATTCCTTTGCAGGCCCATTGGTTTCCAGAGACTGATTCAATTCCAGAAAGTATCTTTCTCCAGAAGTTTAGTCATTAACTCGGAACTATGCTCTTGTTCATCTGTGATTAGAAAAATGCCATTGAGGTATAATGGGCTGCTTCCGGTTATGAGCAGAGTAAGTACTACCTATGGAATAATTCATGTCCTTTTCAACTACAGTAGTATTTTACATCCAACAATTTTGTTTTCACAGGGTTGCTATTTCAGTACGGCAGCACCAACACCAACGCCGGGGTCGGACAACAATGTGCCGTTACAACCACCAACGAAGAAAAAGTCAAAGACCGCTGGAAAAGTCAGTCCAATTTCCTGGAGAAGCGTAACCCTTGCGGCTACTGTTGGTGGACTAATGCTTGGCTTTTTGCTGTATCTTAAACATGAAAAGGAACTGGGTAATTAAAACAATAATTCATATCATTGTCATGATAAGCGTTTGCATCTTAACATTATTAGGATTTAATTATTGTATTTGCAGCTATTGCCAAAGAGCGTAAAAAGGCGTTGGGAAAAGCCGCTATTGGAGGACGCTTTGATTTAACTGACCATAATGGCAAACCGTGCAAAAGTGAAGATTTTCATGGACAATGGTCACTGATTTATTTTGGTTTCACACATTGTCCAGATATCTGTCCGGAGGAAATGGAGAAAATGGCGACAGCTACAGATATTCTAGGTAATAATATGGTATCATACATGATATGAGGATATACTATGACCGTATAACAAGTTGGTTTGGTAATATAATGTTCCTATTTCGTTTGTCTTTCTCTGTGGGCTATGGTTATCAACGTAGAGTCAACAACTGATCTGAAAGTATCGCCAATTTTCATCACAGTGGATCCTGAAAGAGATACGGTACCTGCCGTAGCAAAGTATATTAAGGAGTTTTCGCCAAAGATCATTGGTTTAACAGGTAGCACCGAACAAGTACAGCAAGCGTGCAAAGCGTATAGAGTATACTTTAGTGCTGGACCCAGAGATCAAGAAGATGACTACATTGTAAGATATTTTTTAAAAAGCTGTTATTTTTTAAAGCAATATATAAATTAAGATTAAGGCTTTTAAATGTACCTATATATTTCATTCATTTCTAGGTCGATCATACCATTATAATTTATGTCGTAAATCCGGATGGAGAATTTGTGGACTATTTTGGCCAAACCAAAACAGCCAAGGATATCGCTGATAGTGTACTTATATCATCAGAAAAATATAAAGCAATGAAAAGTAAATGGTTTTAGATAGTTTTACACCTTGTAAAATTAATTTGTACTCAATAAAGTAGAAAACGATTAATTGTCCCCTTGCTGCACATTAGTTTTATCCAAAGAGATATACAAGAAGACTTGTCTTTTTCATGCATGTATGTATCTCTTTGGTTTTATCATGGTATAAAAATGCATAACTGTAGCAGTATATTCTTAGTTTGATGACAGGCTATATTATATTATGCTCGTTTTAAAATAATTAAGCCACAAGGTCGTACTTTTGATTTGTGAAGTACAAATTGTTTATAGTTACATAACATAATTTAAACAGCATGTATTGGAATTGCTAAATATTAAGTAACCATTCCAAGAATGCTCTAATGACAAAAAAAACACTACCAAGCAGAAGATGCATTTGCATCTATAGGATGCGTTCTAATCAGATATGCAACTATTTTAAGCATCTTACGATTGACGATTGCTTATAAATCATAGATTATTGCATCTTTAGCATTTACTGACGTCAGCAAGTAATCAAGTTTCGATAATGTTGTGTTACCATTCAACTTGAACCTGACTTTCAGGCAGGTATTTCCACAGGACAGCAGGAAAAAGCCAATCTGCTATATCTGGGAAGCTACAGGTGACCCGAATGGCCGAACTATTTCGGGTACTGCTTACCCGAAAAATCTTAAAGTAAGCCGAATTCCTTCACCCGAAAAACATTCATTTCACCCGAAAGATCGAATTGTCTACAAGTAAGCCGAAAATAAGCTGGAAAATTTTCGGGTAAGATACCTACTGCTGACCCGAAAATTTTCAGCATTCGGGTACAAGTAACCCGAATTTGATTCGGGTGAAACATACCTACTGCTCACCCGAAAGTTGAGTTTTCGGGTGAAATATAGCTACTGCTCACCCGAAAGTTCGGTTTTCGGGTGAAATATAGCTTAATACTTTTAATAAATACTTTTCATTATCACAAAAATACTGAAGTGTTGCACATACAATTGTATAGCATAACCTTAGGCACAGACATAAAATCTTTATCATCCACATCAAGCCATAGTACACGTATAACAAATAGGTATATTTCACCCGAAAACTGAACTTTCGGGCGAGCAGTAGCTATATTTCACCCGAAAACTCAACTTTCGGGCGAGCAGTAGCTATATTTCACCCGAATCTCAACTTTCGGGCGAGCAGTAGCTATATTTCACCCGAAAACTCAACTTTCGGGCGAGCAGTAGCTATATTTCACCCGAATCTCAACTTTCGGGCGAGCAGTAGCTATATTTCACCCGAATCTCAACTTTCGGGCGAGCAGTAGCTATATTTCACCCGAAAACTCAACTTTCGGGCGAGCAGTAGCTATATTTCACCCGAATCTCAACTTTCGGGCGAGCAGTAGCTATATTTCACCCGAAAACTCAACTTTCGGGCGAGCAGTAGCTATATTTCACCCGAAAACTCAACTTTCGGGTGAGCAGTAGCTATATTTCACCCGAAAACTCAACTTTCGGGTGAGCAGTAGGTATGTTTCACCCGAATCAAATTCGGGTTACTTGTACCCGAATGCTGAAAATTTTCGGGTCAGCAGTAGGTATCTTACCCGAAAAATTCGGGTTTCGGGTCGGCAGAACACTCCCTATATCTGTGTGTACGAAACCAAGATAATTTTATATGCACACTCTGCATTGTACATCATTTTCATATGTCCCAATCGCATGACATCGTTATCGTAATCACGTAATCTCACATTACATTCTGTCTAAACGATATTAGGAGAGATCGGCTGCCGACCTTGTGAGAGAGTGAGTGAGGTGGAAGCTTCATCCCATGCATGTGTTGCGGAAAGTATTGAATAAAAATGAGCAAGTGTTAAACATCAATGTGCTCATAGTATTAAAAGCAGAAAAGTACAAAGTCAAGTTAAGGACATGTGTACCAAAACGGTATGGGGAACTTTATAAAGGGAACAATGTATTACGTTCACGCCACCCATGTATACTACAACCCGGCAACGCGTTAGCTCCAAACACAAAATCCAAGATTGTGCAACTTGATTTATACAGCAAGTTTCGTAGTGATATTGGCTTTCAGTAAAACAGTGATAATTTGAATTATAAGGTGAATTTTGAAAAACAATTTCTGTAATAAGTTTTAAAATCGCTTTTTCTATCAATTCTACTAAAAATTAGCTTTTGAAATACTGTTTTTGTGGTAGTTGATCAGTTTAAAGATCCTAGAAATCAGTCATCTTTAAAGGGATCAACTACCACAAAAATAGTGTTTCAAAAGCTAATTTTTAGTAGAATTGATAGAAAAAGCGATTTTAAAACTTATTACAGAATTTTTTTTTCAAAATTCACCTTATAATTCAAATTATCACTGTTTTACTGAAAGCCAATATCACTACGAAACTTGCTGTATAAATCAAGTTGCACAATCTTGGATTTTGTGTTTGGAGCTAACGCGTTGCCGGGTTGTAGTATACATGGGTGGCGTGAACGTAATACATTGTTCCCTTTATAAAGGTTCCCATACCGTTTTGGTACACATGTCCTTAATGTACAATGTATGGAACGGCACACTCTGCAAATTGGAAATTGAGATACACATTGACTATTGTAATAGAAGCCTCATTGATACTTTGCAGACGCAGTAATTAGAATTACAAGAGGGTAATGTATTGTTAATTGTAGATTATGGTGCTGGTATAACCTACTGAACCACATTTATGTAAATGTTCAGGTGTACATCTGTATGCACAATAGTGTGCACTATATAGATATCAAAATGTTTCCTCATATCTTTAATTTCCAATGGCCTGGCCCATGGTATTGTAATGTCATGATCTCATGATGAACATGATACTAAGCATCCATCCGATCCCCTAAACATTCCTAGAGCTTTTTTCCTTCATGCCTACCTACCGCATATATCTATGAATCTATAAAGTGTTACAGATATGTATCGTATTCCATTCCTTCATGCTTTATTTCAGGCTCATTCAATAAGGTTGTAAAGTAAGGTATATATCCTGAATGCCGACACTTCCCATGCCTTCTTTCCTTGATGAGATCGGTAGGATTGCCTTGTGTCGTGTGACTGAATTTCAATGCATTCAGCATTATACCACTTTACGCGTATTGTGCACATACATTGCATTGCTGCCGTGGCTGATCTTTTGAAGAGCTCCATATTTTTATTCTAAAATATCTTTTCAGTTCTTCAGAGTAAAGTGCAGATTAGTGGATGTCCTACAGCTGTTGGTGATCCGATTGTGTAAGTCATTTAAAATACTTAATTTTGGTGTAGTTAATTTAGGAACATGGCGTTTTTGTTTCCGGCTATTCAAGGCTAGAAGATAGTTAAGCTGTAAGCTGTGACCCCTTTTTATGTTTTAATCATATACACTACCTGATTTCGATAGATTGAGTTGACGAATTATAGTTTCATTGTTTCATTTTATTAACATGCTTAATGATGAATGATTCATGATTGGCTCTTTCACAAATCTAGCTAATTGGACTTCTGTCAGAAGAGCTATTCAATTGAATCCAAATTTCAATGTACAGAAAAGTTTCCAACGCCGGGCACCGGGCTCGTCCTTCTTCTCGGTTTTCCGAAGACTTTGTAGTTTGTATCCTTTCTGCGGTTTTGTATTTTATAGGGTGATTTTGTTTTCAAAGGGCTCGGCTGGTATAGGAAGGAGTAGTATAGTTTGTAGTGAATTCAGAATTTGACTTAGTTTTCCTCATCCATATGTATACGTAAGTAAGTTGAAATAAAAATGTTCCATCAATCCATATAGACTTCCTTTATAGAGTACGTCATACTAAAAAAATGGAGTGAACATATGACTGGGTATTACTCCAAGTGGAACATGGAAATGCGTACCTGACCTCTTCTAATCGCCGCCATTCTCTCATACTTATCTATATCTACAATACATGTACATATAGCTTCAAAAAAGTAGTACATATGTAGTTTCTTTCATAATCAGTTCCGAATTCATTTAGGGAAAGTTCCGTTTAAACGTTAATGATTTGATTGCTTTAATTAGTGCACACAAAGTGTATTTGGTCTATAGTCAAAGATTTGTATCAAAGTATCAAGTAAGGCACTAACTGTTAAATATCATGAATATTAGAGTATTTATTACACAAGTTTTTAGGTAGGTAAGTAATTAGCAAAATTAGGTTAATCTAATTTGATTATGTCTCTCTTTTATCATTTGTGAAAACACTTTTACTTAAAATTTTCATAAAGTTTTAAATTCATATTCTCTTTGAGTGGAGATTCAGCAAATTGAATAGAATTCCTTAATAAGTTTGGTTCAGGGTTTGGATCTTTCTAGAATGAGAGTTTTAAGCTTGGAGTACATTTTATCACAGTAGTCAAATGTACAAATCCAATGAGAAGGGTTGTATTAAACTATGATAATATGATATTATCATTATTATGTGTTGATTTGCATTCTTTTTTATCATAAATTGTAGATAAACTTGATCGATAGTGTACTTATCACGGAGCCAGAGCGAGCCTCAATTGTACGGTTACATATTATGTTTGGTTAAATTTTTCTAAAAATTGCCTAGCATTTCGCACAATATGAAATTTACAGCGAAATGCAATTGGAGTAGAAACTAGTGTACCAATTTGTTCTTGATGCTTTTAAAAAAATAATGGAGAAGTCGATGTTTGTTTTTGTTTGAAACTTTTCACTTTGCTCTGTAGGCCATAATTCATAAATATACTTGTGAAGCAATTATTACAAATAATTTAATACCCTACCTTAGTATCAACGAAGTAGTAACAAACTAACAAGACTAATCTAACTTAAAAAAATATTGAATTGAATACCGGTAAACGAATTCGTCCATGCTAAAAATGTTTGTAATTTTGTTGCTTCGTCCATCGTCATTAGGAAACGTAAATATTAAATAATCTTTTTGTTTTTTATTTCCAGGCTTGTCAACATATCTTAGAGCTTTGTGCGTTCTTGAAACTTCTAAAGACACTCATGGCTCTGTTCCGTGCTCTTGTAAATAGAGCTGCTGCAGCTCCTCTACAATTTCAGGCCCAGGTGAGAAAATATTTAATTTCTTTATTGATATAATGATATATATATATAAAATTAGTTAATGCATCGTAAGAAAACTTTTAAGCGCATTGAAATCGTTGGGTTGGGTTGATGCGTACTCAGACCTACATGCGTGCTACAGTCAACAGTCACGATTACATTTGCACTTTTTTTTAGCTCATCTTGACTTCCTGTCACTATTGAGCGTGGTGGTCTGAGGTGACATTTATTTGCGTGATAAACTGATAAATTAATTTTTGCATGCGGAGAGCATAAACTCAACACGCTTATAGATAGAAGCTAAGATCAATCATTAACATGAATCGATTAGAATTGGGTTACGATGAGTATGATTAGGATTACGCACTCGTCTTTCACGACCTTAATTTGTGATAAATTTTGTCATGCGAATGCAGTTTTTTATCGGAATGAATATGAATATAGTTAAACTCGTTTTTTAAAAGTCAATAGAAGTTGACTCGTTCTAAGTCTAGTTTTTGTCCCGACTATCAATTATTGCTCACGATCAGCTCTTTTTCTTATCTTCTTATCCATCATGTATTTGATTCACATTAGTACTACTTATATTTGCAGCAGCATAGATACATATGAACGTATTTGCAAACATGCTAACTCATCAAACTCATCTCTTATCGTTATCACAAGGTGAAGGTCGATGTCTGCTAGTCTGCTCCAAATAAAACATTTTATGCTGGTTAAAGTTTCAATTTTAATGAGAAGATCAGGAAAGGAAATGGGGGTTTGTTGATCTACTTTCTTCTATCACTCGTATGTTGCATTCCCAATCTTAGAAAAGAAAGCTCATGCAAGCAGAAATATCTAGGAAGATTTGTAATAATTTAAGTTTAAGTTTTCGATATTTCGAAGGTTTATATTGTTTTAATGTTTTGATTTAATTTCTGCATTGTCATTGTGTGATTTTTTATCTATAGAAATTCAGCCCTGTGGTAGCCATTCCTGTTCGTTTCGAAAGTACTAACCTGAAAGACATTTTGTCACAGAAAATTCCTGCCGAGCGTGAAAATGTTAAAAATTTTAGGAAGGAGCATGGTGCCACAGTTGTTGGACAAGTTACAGTCGATATGGTAAGTAGTACTAATTGCAAATTTATGCCATTCATCAAATCTAATAACCTTGTTTTCTATCCATCTGCACGTAACTCTTAAATAAAATCTAAATGTTGGTTTTATTTAGATGTATGGTGGTATGCGCGGCATTAAGGGTCTCGTTTGCGAAACATCTGTGTTAGATCCTGAAGAAGGCATTAGATTTCGTGGATACTCTATTCCCGAATGTCAAAAACTTCTTCCTAAGGCACCAGGGGGAGAAGAGCCTCTTCCTGAAGGTCTCTTTTGGCTTCTGGTTACAGGCGACGTGCCTACCGAAGCTCAGGTATATATTTTTAAAGTTATTTTGAGGATAAGAAGTTTGTATTTAGGATCCTATATGCTATATTGCTATATAACTTATCGTTTTTTTAGCTTATAATATAAATACTTTTTTTCTAAATTACAGGTTAAAGCTATCTCACAAGAATGGGCAAGGCGTGCAGATTTGCCGAATCATGTCGTGACAATGCTCGCTAACTTTCCTTCTAATCTTCACCCAATGGCCCAATTAGCAGCAGCTGTCGCCGCACTTCATTCTGAGAGCAAATTTGCCCAGGCATACCAAAAAGGAATTCCTAAAACTCAATATTGGGAATACGTATATGAAGACGCCATGGATTTAATTGCAAAATTACCTCCATTGGCTGCTTCCATCTACAGAAACGTTTTCAAAGGCGGCAGTTCAGTTGGAGCTATTAAACGGGACAAAGATTGGAGTTTTAACTTTGCTTCTATGATGGGATATGACGATCCAAAATTCATTGAACTTCTTCGATTATATTTAACCATTCATAGGTAAAAAACAGTCTTTGCAACCTAAAATATGATGAGAAAGGATTGGTTTGGGACATGTCTCTCTATTCATGGTTTATATTGAAAATGATTAGTGACCACGAAGGAGGAAATGTAAGCGCACATGCTACACATTTGGTAGGATCTGCATTGTCTGACCCATACCTTAGTCTCTGTGGTGGTATGTGTGGGTTAGCCGGACCACTTCATGGATTAGCTAACCAAGAGGTAATATGGCATTTTAAATATAATTATCACACTCACACTGTCCCAAGAATGGTGTTAACAATGCGTTGGTTTTTGTATTTAAGGTTCTTAATTTCCTTACAAAAATTGTTGGTGAAATTGGAGCAACACCAACGGAAGACCAGATCAAACAATTTATTTTGAAGGAACTAAAGGAAGGTAGAGTTATACCAGGTTATGGCCATGCTGTACTTCGTAAAACTGATCCTCGTTACACATGTCAGCGAGAATTTGCGTTGAAACATTTACCTAATGATTCAATGTTCAAGGTATGCCTTTATTTTTTAATTAGAACATATTATCGAATCCGGCTAGATTTTATGCAAATCTAATGGTATTTTTAATGTGACAGCTCGTGTCGAACATTTACAAAGTTGCTCCTCCAACACTTCTGGACACTGGAAAGATTAAGAACCCATGGCCCAATGTAGATGCCCATTCTGGTGTACTTTTGCAGGTAACTGCAAGATAATTTAGATAATTTATATTCATGTTGAATGCAAGAAAAACTTACAAGCAATGGTGTATGATATAATGTTTTTCTTTTTTTTCTTTATAGTACTATGGAATGAAAGAAATGAACTACTACACTGTTTTATTTGGAGTTTCAAGAGCACTTGGAGTAATGGCATCTCTGATATGGGACAGAGCATTAAACTTACCAATTGAGAGGCCGAAGTCAATGTCCACCCCAGGACTTATAAAATTTGTACAGAAGAAGTAAATTGTATCAAATCAAAAGTAAAATTCGGATCACTTTTAGAGGTATCTCATATTATAAAATAATTGGAAAAGTAAATTGTCAGACTAGAGATTAGAATTCCCATTACACCAAAAACCTACTTGAATGTGACATTATAGAATTTACAAAACTATTCAGAATATTGGTTCAAACAAATTTGAGTTATTCTCATAAAGCACGCCATCGTTGAGTTTATTAACAATGTTAGCTATGTGTGGCTGAAAGTACTGCTACGTATAAGGTTCTTTTGTAGCACATCCCAACGCCCTTTTACTGTACCAATGGTTAAAGAGAAGATATATTACAGTGTCTGTGAAGTATTATATACGGCAAAAATGACGATTGACAGCAGTGATCTGATGAATGTGGAAAATAAATTGTAGTAATATTTACGACTTACATCAAATTAATATAATTATTTTTTCATCAGGTGTTTGAATGTGTATTGTGTAAGCGCGACGTAACTGGTTTAGCGTAGTTAAAAAGCAATAAATCTCGTATATGATGTTCACTGCTAGTACCACTCCTTACTTTTTAAGTCACTTGTATGTTTATGCACATTTTTGAAACTTGCACATTTCCTTTTGTAAAGAAATATTGAAGTCATCAGAGAAAGTACACGTTAAATAGTGCACGTACCCACAATGATTTTATCGAGTATGCATTTATACACCTGCCTACATTTGTATTTTAAGCTGCTCTCACGCACTCCTCCCTGCTCTGCTAACACTATATTGCATGAATATACCACCCGTTTGTTCCCTAACTAGCATGTAATGTAGCATCAACGAAATAATTTAACAATTACTGGCAGGCGTGGATGTGATCGCTATGTCGCTAATTTTGAGATGATCTCACATATTCACTCACAATCAATGTTAGACATTATGACGTAATACGTGTTGTTGTTTGTTGTTTATCATGGTTTCGATGCTACGGCTCTTTTCATTCATGGTAAACTGACCTGTGCTGTGGTACCACTGGAAGTACTTTTTTTCACGATCTTTCATGAGTTAAAATGTTCACCAAATTCTCTTTGACATCCGCTTATAGAAAAGTCGTATACCATGTGCTTATATAGTGCACTATGCGCCGCTGGTGACTATTGCAACTTTTCGGCAAACAACGACTTTTGTGTCTATTACTCTCATGTTGGTTTCTCGTATTATGCATATAGTTTTCGTGTAAAGGTTAAAGACATTCTGTAATAAGACAGATTGAAGTGGTGTGGGTGGTGGTTATGCTACAGAAATGCATTTTAAAGTTACAATTCAAAACTTATAAGCGAAAATTTACAAACGGCCGATTGTTTTCAGTGATGCTATACGACCAAAGGTATATACTTATACTCTTCTACATTTTCAAACTAATAATCTATCACATTCAGGCTTCAACCAAACAGTATTTGGAAGTGGCAACGACCATTTTACAATGTATCGATTCCACAAACCTCATTTTGGAAGTGATATATCTTTCAATTATTTCCTGATCATACTTATCATGATATGATCAGAAACCAATTTAGTTTTCATTTGCTCCCATCGATCATCAATGAGGTGACGCGTAAACAAGATATATGGCAAGTGAGTTGGTAAGTGGTGGTCGAATGTATATAGATGCGACGAAAGTATCACGTCCACGTCACGCTATATGCTGTCAACAGATATTTATAATCTTTAGAAAAGTTTTTGAAAAGACGAATTTCTGAACCGAGTCATTTATAAATTGGCCACACGTTAGTTAAGTGTAATATGAAGTGGAGGCGCTTAATACATATTATTTGTGTCTATTGACCTCAATGTTTGTTGCAACGCCTTCAGAAAAGTGCATGTACACACCTTCGAATTTGAATGTTCATTGATTCAAAGATTTTTTTCTGCTCAGCCTAGTGTATAGCCATGTGTATAGTATTCAAAGCACCTGTCTCTAATTTTGCCTAAGGTGGAGGAGGATCAGTGGAACTTGCCAAATGAATTTCCACTTCAGTTGGTGTTGGTATCACATTTGGGATTTTTAGTCTACGACAAGTCAAGTTAATTGCTTTGAAGGAAATAAATAAATCCGAAAACATGCATAATCAGGCATAATGGTCTGGCTTTACATGTACTTTGCTTTTTATTGAGAATTTAAATAAATTTTTAAAAAGCAACAATGCCTTCACAAACTTGACTCTATCTTAATCTTAATAGATCTATCTCAAGACTCAATCTATTGAATCTACAAATGGTTTTCAAACTCTGTTATTATCATCCGAACCGACCGAAATACATACTGTTTACTTTTCAGTCAATGCAATCGAAGAGGTCTTTAATTCAGTTTCCGTTCGACATTGTTTCATCACAAAAGGAAAATGTGCCAGCCACTAGTAAACATTCTCATAAGCCTTATAAGCTGGCATAATAAATTTATGAGATAACTACTAACTACTATGAACACATGGAGTAATGTATGATTGTGATCTCCAAGAACGTGAAGCCCGATTTGGTTTTGCCGTCTGTACCTGTATATTTCCTCCGAACGTAAAACCCAAATGAAAAAATAATGATGATGAGCACTAAACTTTTTACCCAGACATTTTGAGATGCTTTTGCTTCAGTTGTTTAGAAAGATTTTATGACTTCAGCCAATCAACTCTGCTAGTAAAATGTATGCAAAAAAATGAAACCTAGCAAAGAATATTGGGAATTTTTTTTCAGGATGCAATGATAGCCTCTCATTTTCCTCCTCAGCATTCTCATAAACTAACATTCAGAAAACAGAAATAATAGGTCCAGTTCAGATATCTCATCACGTAGACGTAAATGCATGAGAACACTTCATGACTTCATGCTTTTTCAGGCAGGTATTAGGATGAAGTTGAAGTGAAGCCATGCACCACTTCACTTTCAACATACACCAGTACAAATAATACCCTGCACAAAACACTTCACTATCCGTACGTAGGTATATATTGTATCTACATGTATTTCATTAAAATAACCTTTAAAAACCCAAGCCATCAAATCAAAACGGAAAATGCCGGTTGGCATCTTCTTGCTTGTTGAAAGTTGAGTTACCAACCCATGTTGCAATTATCATAATAGCTTTTTAGCCGTATGCTGTGCATGGAAGGAGAAATATAATATATATATGTATTTGCACATTATTGTAACTTGTGACTTGTAACATGACTTGAAGTTGTGTAGAAAAGCAAATGCAAAAATACTGTGTGAGTCTGCAGAAGTAGCTTGCAGGTTGATGTGTATTTTTTTCATGATGTGGATGTACGTACGACGATGTGTGCATCCATCTACTCTCTATAAGATTCAAGGACTTTCCACCAATTGCATAATGTATGTATGTTATCATACCACCTCAAACAGTCATCCAGTTCGTCCGTGGTCGTCACACAGGCAAGAGACATTCGCGAGTCAGCTGAAATTCCCTATTTCCAGTCGTGGTCAGGCAAAAAAATCGTTAACAACGGGTACTACCTGTTCTACCGGCTCTTTTCGGCCAGTCACAGAGGCTAATACACAACAACTCCCGGAGGAAAAGCCAACTTATCGTGATTCCTCAGTTGTCACATCATCATCAAGCAACATGACTGAACAGTAAGTATCCATAATTTATACAAATATTCCATATTATCTGACACTATTCATGCAATTCACATGAAATGACAGCAACTCATACACAGAGAGAAAGGCATATTAAAAGCCAAATTTTGTAAAAGTCGGGATTGGATTGGCATTATAGTTAAAATGCATTTTACATTTAAATATTTCTTACCTTAACAAGTACTTACTTAGTAAGGTTATCCTAGAAAATCACAATCATATTCAATATTCCATTATTGCCTTATTGCTCAACTCGCTTCCATAAAAATGCGAAAGTTTATGTAAAACTGATAGCATTTGAACAGGATTGAATTTTCATCAAAATGGTTGTTAGTTGCTTTATTGTGCGAACTTGTAATATTAGAATCGTAATGAAGCAATGCCTCTTCTATTGCAAACTATAGTTCATGGACGAAAATGTTAGCACACACTTAACTGACTTCACGTGTGATGAATCAATAGACACACCGATACCCATACCTAGCATTTCATATATAAGTTGTCTACATAGGGAATATGGATATAATGGTTATGCTTTTTCTGCTGACACATCCCTCCGTAATTCCATACGTAGACGTAGATAGTTGAGCAGCGTAATTATGGTCTTCCAGTTTTTCTTAATAGGAAATCTTACTCTTCACTTCCCGTTTACGCTCTCACGGTTACTGCTTACGATTACCACGACGTCATGCATTAGACTATACATTTTTTTCTTACCATGTCGGTTTTTCCTCTCATTGACTATTGGAGGACATCCCGTGCGCAAGTAGTAGTAGTATTATGTTTCGTGGTTCATGATTTTTGTTCTTCCAACTTCTGTATTTTCATATAATACTTAAGTATTAACATCCATATTTTATTACTATGCCGGCTTGTGTAATGTATATTATGCAAAGATTACAAATGAAATTATATGTAATTGGTAGATTTCAATGTCATGATTTTGCAGGCTTATACACATAAACATTTCAGTTAGATATTACATTCATTTTCAAGAAAAATAAAGTTTTCTAAACAGAGATTTTAATCTTTATTTACAGAGCTGATATTGCCCTCATTGGTTTGGCCGTAATGGGCCAAAACATAATCCTTAACATGAACGATCATGGGTACGTGGTATGTGCTTACAATCGAACAACTGACAAGGTTGATCATTTCCTTGCGAATGAGGCAAAAGGAACGAAAATCATTGGGGCTCATTCCATTGAAGAAATGTGTTCAAAGCTGAAGAAACCAAGACGAATTATGCTTCTCGTGAAAGGTACCTGAATGAATTTGTACTTTTAATGTTTTTAATGTATTTAGCATTCAGAAGCTGCAGCGAGCGAGGGTAATCGAGTGCTGGGTGATGGTGGGTGGGTTGGCTTAATTTGCTTGTTTGCTTGTTTCATTATTTTTCATGTTGACAAATTTGTAGTCGTATTCATATAAAATTTATAAATGGTAGTAGCATGCTTTCGATAATGGAACCTTAACAATCTATTCCGTGACGAAAACTGCTGTTGATTTAAACAACGTGCAAATCAAACTTCCCTTTAAAACAGCTTGTCCTTGATGCTGTATAAAATAACATCATTCTCATGTTCTTCACACCACAGTAGTTGCACCGCAAAACAAAAGTCATTCATTTTTTTGTGATTGTAGTACATTTTGAGTCTACCTACATCGATTAGCTCCCATTGGGTTTCATTTCATACGCAAACTTAAAAATATACCTACCAGGAATCAGAGGAATAAATACTATTCAGTAATTTCGATATTAAGTATATACTCATCTAGATTTCATTGAACGCCACTTCCTTCCTATTGGTATGACTTTACATGCTAATTAAACATGATTTTTTTTAACCACCAAGTTCTCATATCCATCATTCCTAATGCAAGTATGGTTTTGGGTAACATGTAAACTAATGAGGTATGACTGAGGACATGTTGTTGCAGCATTTAGTGTACATTCCGTTTACAGGTATCAAGGCGATTACATAATATGAAACTCATAATCAAAATTTCGGAATAAAATATTTGATGCTCCCTGTTAATGTTTTTAATATGAGAATGCAAAATAAACTAGATCAAAAATTCTTTCTACAGTCTATGTAGCTTACGAAAAAAAATTATCCGTGTTAGATTTCTCTCGTACTACTGTTGTAAGGTAACCGCAGTCAGCACGCTAACAAAATGCAATGTGTCCATTTTCTACTTTTCGTTCTTTCCTTCTTCCTAATAAGAATGAATGCAGGCAGCAAGGTATGAAGATGCAACTACTATAAAGTCAAAAGTTTATAGGTATATAAAAAAATTATAACGAGCCTTATTATTATTATGAATATAATGGCTTGTTGGATTGGGATTGGAGTCGTTGAACGTTCAAAAATGTCTGCATTGCAAAACTGGTTCATATTCCAAATGTCATATACTTTTGAATATTTTTCATGGGATGGGGATGAGTTGTCTGTTCTTATTTACATAGATTTACACTTTAAGCCTTATTTAATGACAAAAATATGTCATGTTCATTTTGGAATTTAACTTAAAAAATCTAAGGGACATGTGTCAGTGTCATTCGCCATTATGAAAGACATCTCTGAGGATTATGTTGAAATGCATACATTCTTTATAAATTTGAATTTTATCGTTTTACAAGATTAGTATTTTGACCGGTTTGGAACCGCAAAAGCACTTTCACACTTGCAGCAAAATTTTACCAAACTTTTATGGCTGGTGTGAGATCTGTCACACAAGCTCCGGTAGACATACTCGTACTTTCAATTACTACATTGTATGTGCTTATGTGTGTATAACCGATTCGATAAGATGATAAACACGATGATTTATATAAAGCACATGTTTTGTTCAAAATTTAATTACAAATACTTATCCTTGGTATTTGTAAGACGCAGGTGTTGTGTTCATATGGGTTTCTTCTTCTTATACATATTATAAAGGACGTACACGTATTTATTTATGCATATCAAATATCAATATCCATCGGCATTGTAAAAAAAAATGAATTAAGTTTGGAGGAGTGTGTATCTAATTATTCATACACCATTATATTATTAGTCGTCGATAATGGCAATTGCCGGAAGGAGGTCAGGTAGAAAACGTGCTAGCAATAAATGTGTGGGCGCTCTGACTCTGGTACAGGCATGATGGTTTAGGATACTGTAACTGTACGGTGTTTTTAATTATATTCTTTTTTTTGTAAGGTAGTAGTGCCCCGTATAACATCATCACTTGAACTCTATACTGTACGCTGAACTAGCAAGGATACTAATTTAAGTGAGCGCTATTTATTGCCTTGCATTGCCCAATTGCATAAGCTGAGTGATGAATTTATGATATGACGATGACCTACGGTCTGTTTCTACCTATTACTTTACTATTCGATGCCAAGTGAAGTAATTGCTCTCTTGCTCTGATTGAATCGCAACCAGTTGTAATTTGTAATTGTAAATGACTCATGTCAAGAACAAAGTGAAAGAGTAGAGTCCTTACAATACACTCATAATAATTGATGCATGGGATTAAAAAGCAATAAAAACAAAAATTATGAGCTTGATTTGACAATGCAGTGAAGGTCTTTTCCTCGTTCACTCTACCAAAAATGTACTTGAAGTAAACCAAACGCGTTATTATTTAGAAGGTACTACTACTAACTGCACACAAATCAGTTCACATACCTTGCGTAATGCTTGTTTTGCAATATGCGAATTTTTAATGTATGGGATGATGCACTCATTTGTTGTTGCCATTTCTAATTTTTTTACCATTGTTTTATAGCTGGAAAGCCAGTTGATGACTTCATTGAACAAATCCTTCCCCACCTCGAAAAGGGTGACATAATTATTGATGGAGGCAACTCTGAATATCAGGACACTGACCGACGATCCAAATCTCTTCAACAAAAAGGCATTCTTTATGTTGGGTCTGGTGTCTCAGGAGGAGAGGAAGGTGCTCGCTATGGTCCATCCTTGATGCCTGGTGGAAATCCAGAGGCTTGGCCCCATATTAAGGCTATTTTTCAGGTACAATTTTGTGCATTATTATGTAATGATGAACAAGACAAGATGTTAATGTAATCAACAAATGAAAAAGTGCTGACAAAATACAAACATGTTTTTACAGTCGATTGCTGCTAAAGTTGGTACGGATCCATGTTGTGACTGGGTTGGAGAATCCGGCTCAGGCCATTTCGTTAAGATGGTACACAATGGTATTGAATATGGTGATATGCAACTGATTGGCGAAGCATACCACTTAATGAAGGACGCTTGCGGACTCAACAACGATGAAATGAGCGAGGTATGAAATTATGCACATAAAATTAAAGTGTAACAGAGCAGAGAACACGAAATACATTAATTTCATCTTTCTTTTTGAGTAACCAGCGACATCCTAATGTCTTATTTCTTTATGTAGGTATTTACAGAATGGAACAAGGGTGAGCTGGATTCCTTCCTTATTGAAATCACAAGTAACATTTTGAAATATAAGGATACGGAGGGTAAGCAATATAAATCAACTTAAAGTATCCAATAATATATCAACAAATTGAAAGTTGTGCTCATTGTTTGATACCTGTATTATTAATGTTTAAATAAATATAGGAAATTATCTGGTGGAGAAAATCCGCGACTCTGCTGGCCAGAAAGGTACTGGTAAATGGACGGCTATTGCTGCTCTTGATTACGGAATACCTGTTACACTTATCGGAGAGTCTGTGTTTGCCCGTTGTCTTTCCTCCCTGAAAGAGGAGAGAATTGTTGCAAGTGAACAACTACCAGGCCCACCAACAAACAAGTATCAGGGTGATAAGAAAGAGTTTATTGGACACATCATGAAAGTAAGTTTGTTCTCACTCACAGCAAGTGCCTTTTGAAAAGTATTATTGAACATAAAGCTAATAATTAATTATTACCTTTGTGATATTTATAGGCTCTCTACGCATCCAAAATTATTTCCTACGCTCAAGGCTTCATGCTCTTGCGCGAAGCTGCCAAGATGTACGGATGGAACCTCAACTACGGAGGTATTGCCTTGATGTGGCGTGGAGGATGTATTATCAGAAGTCAATTTCTTGGAAACATTAAGCAAGCGTTTGAAAAAAATCCAAAACTTTCAAACCTGCTTCTGGATGACTTTTTCAAGAAGGCTGTTACTGACTGCCAAGCCTCATGGAGAAAGGTTGTTGCTACAAGTGTAGAGCTGGGAATTCCAACCCCGTGTTTCAGTACCGCCCTCGCTTTCTATGATGGCTTCCGCTCCGAAAGGCTTCCAGCTAATCTCATCCAAGCACAGCGGGATTACTTTGGTGCTCACACTTACGAGTTGCTGGAGAACCCTGGAAAGTTCATTCATACCAACTGGACGGGAACTGGTGGAAATGTATCTTCCACCACTTACGAAGTGTAAAACGGATGAGGGTTAAGTAATTATTGGTGATACCTAAGTATGAAGGAGCATTATTATTATTGTATCAAAGATATATATTATGTGTGGTTCAATTTTGAACTGCACGTCCGGTGAGAGAAACAGCATAATAGTTAGATATAAAAAACAGTTAGCGTTCTGTGTGTGTAGTTAAGAGTTTCATTTTGTAAGAGCATCAAAGATATATATATTATTCATGCTTCTTTATTTTTGAACTACATGTATAAAAACTTGATGTGATCAAAGCAAGTATAAAAATATATTCTTTTTCGTTAATAAAAATACTCCTCTTCAAGAGAAAATGCATGAAAAAGAATTTTCTTGAATGTTAAAGCACATGAGAAGGTTATTTATGCATCAATGTACAGTACATAAAAATTTTCCGTATCTGAATTCAATGCAATTCAAATGAATTCACTCTACAAAAACCTTTTTTCAAACAATCCCTGCCTGGCGAACACAAATTTAAATATTTGAAAGATTTGGGGGAAAATTCAAAATTTCAAATAGAGAGTCAACTGAGTCAACAGTTTCAAAAAGAACGAGAAAGTCGATCCATTATAAGTTTTTAACTCGTTTCCTAAAACGTAAGCCTTTCAGCATCATCCAGCATAATTTTAAGTTGTTTTTGCAACTATGTAATATATTGCCATCCGTACATACTCATTAAATTGATCATATCGTGATTGTAAAAGCCATCGTCGTTTTGTATGTTGATGCCCAATCTTCCCCAACTTACGTACGTACGTTAAAGAGTTGAAATACGCTGCTAAAGTTAATAGAATAGCCAAAATTGTGCTAGGAATCAGAACGGTGTGTGGTTTGGAGATGGCGGAATGAAAAATTTTATAGTTGAATTCTCAATTTTTATAGCTGCCTATCCCTTAAAATCCGGCCAAGAAAATTTTTACCTTAAATTCAGACGTCTTAGTTTTGCTTCCCTGAAAAGAAAAGGTAAGGCGAGATTCTTCAAATTCCTTTGTTCATTTCATACATAAAAACTGTGCAGGTCATGTTGTGCCAACTGTGCAAAAACGTTCATTGCTGCTGCCTGTTTAATTGTTTGTAGAGGCTCTAGAGTCGAGGGGTACTAACTTGCATCTTGACTTCACAAACCAAGCAAAAAATGGACTTCAAAAGACATCAACAGCATCCACATATGAATTTTACTTATAATCCACGACCAAACAGCAGCCAGCATGCTGGAATCGGTACACCCGGAGGATTTCCAAGTTTTGTCAATCCACTTCCCCACCATCAACATCAGCCACACAGCGCTCGTGGCTACAGGCCAAGTGACTCTAACAATGGACGGTTAAATTTAGTAAGTATTTTGTTTGGGGAGGAGGTATGAAATATGTTACCAACCATGTTAATCACAAAACAATTATTTTTCTTTCCATTTTTTTTATTCATAGACGCATTCTCTGAAAAATTTGTTGAAATTGAATGGAGACCTCATCACCGACCGAACACATTGTTTCCAAAATATAAATCATTACAGGGATATCATGGCTAGTCGCATTATTGGATTAACGAGGGACCTATTCAACGAATTTAATGATGAATACTTGGATAGGATTTGCAGTAACGTCCGATTTCAACCTGACTGTGAACAAACATACCTTGTGGAAAAAGAAGGAGGAGTAGAAGCTGCTGGCTATACAACAGGTGCAGATAATCAAACGTTTTGCATCAAGAGCCCTGTAGAAATGATGGGTGTTATAAATTCAAAAGTGCAAACAATAAAGCAGCGTCTGGAAAGCACTTTGTTGGAAGAAATGAGGGCTTATGCTCAAAGGGAACAAAATCTACTGGAAGGAATACTATCGCGGGAGAGACGTGTGGAGAAAGAATTCATTGAATTCTTTAATGACGCAGAGCGTCAGATCATTGAATATGAAAAGAAGGTTAGAAACGATGGTCACATTCTGGGCAGGCTTAGAAATGCGGAAAGAGATGTTGAATTTCGAGAAGAAGTATGTGGCTAATGTTGAATATTAAACGCGATCTATTTATTTTTCAATGCAGAGGATTGAATTAGTATAAAACTAATCGTTATGTGTGTTGTTCCAATACTTGCGCAGAAAATTTTGCAGCTTGAGGATAACCTTGCAGTTGTAAGTGATAGATGTGAAAAACTGCTGACGGAAATACAACAAATAAATGCGGACCACCAATTTGAGAAGCTTCAGTTGTATCATCACGTGGAAGTTTGTAAAGTAAATGCCAAATGTTTAGCAATGGATGAGTTACTACGTTGTTGTAAGTGGAAGAGATGCTTATGTGGCCGAGAGTATGAAAATGAATTGTTACAGGAGCTTGAAGCTGGTCTGCAGCAGCTGCCAGCGATGCCGACCGTTGGTGGTAGTTTCTTCAATATTGGGTCTGAAACGACTACTGGCAGAAATGCTTGTAGAGATATGAGGGATAAGGGGGCAATGGCAGCATTTTCTCCACATTTCAACTGGAATCTCCACTCATATCAAGTAAATGCTTGAGTTTAACTTGTTGGCAACAACCACGTGAAATTCTAATTTAAAATAATATGAAATATTTATGTCATAGTCCATGATGGCTCCTACACATCCTATTCCTACGGGAAATTTCATCCCGTCAGAAGAAGCTGCTACAAAAGGGGTAGTTTTAAATGATCTTCGGGATCGATACGATGAACTGCAGTTAAAAGGTTTTGAACCCCCGTTTCTGACATTTGGCTCTTGATTGGAAATACCGCATTACACGAATGTATTAAAAAACACAATTTAAACTGGAATCTTTCTTGAATCTTGCAGCAGCTGCCATGCCTAACTATGAAGAAGTAAGAACAATGATAATGAAAATTGTGTGTCATTTTAAAGTTGGTGGCCTGAGAGTGTGTGAAGAAATAGGAGGAAAGAAGTTTGTATCAACTCTCTTTTACTGCAACGCAGAAGACTTGCTTTCTGATAAGGAGGACAAGATATTTTCCACAGGTATTTTGTATCACTTTAACAAAATATACTATTGTGGATTGTGATAAAACTCCATTGTTTTTTACAAAACTGAATACTGATTAGGCTATGGGGATACGCCCGAAGAGGCAACAAAGAGATCCGTCAAACGTGCGTTTGATGAAATTCAGCGAATGGAAACAATGAATATAGGTGACGGAGGAATGGAAATGACATTTGTTAGAAGAAATCCCTTGGATAGTAAAATGGGAAAATTTGATACGGAACCGGTATTGGGACTCAAATGAATTCGGAAGTATGTATGTATATATTCATTGCTGCTGACACTGTAACACTAATTATTATTGCCTATACATGCAGGTACGGATGACGCTTCTAAGGTCGTACAGTTGTGAAAATCTTCGTCAACTACCTGTCCATACACGCTGTTCTCAGGAGGCGTTTTTGTATAAAAATAACTGTAACGTCGAGGAGAAGTATATGATGGATTGGAAAATTCATATACGGGTCGACGATGTCCACTGCGATGGAATTATGGAAAAGCTAAAAAAGACCCTTTCGATTATAAAAAATGAACAGGTGGAAAGCGTCTTAAGAAAAAAAACAGGAACATAAGGGCTTATTTTGTAGTCTTGTATTGTTGAAACTGTATTCCATTTTATTTCCTTCTACACGACTTGATGGAGGAATTGGTTAAAATATTTAAGAAAATAAAAATATAAATGATTTTATACATAAAACAAACTTGGTTTACAATACAAAAGTTTTAAAAATTTACATGTGGTTAACTCAAATATAATTACAAACTCAAAACACTTTAGATTGAATAATGAAAACTTTATTTTATATTGAATCAAACTGCATTATACGTTGAAAATGATTGCGTTGTAAGATAAAAAAAAACTTACGTATTAAATTATATGGCATAATTTTAAATAAAATTCGTTATCATGTAAGCATTGGCATGACTAAAGACTTGCATCACATCAATTACAATTACATTCTATATACTTTTTATATTTCAGTGCTTACTAACATATGCACGTTTTTTAAGCGTATCACGAATCAAACTCTTAACTATTTTTTCGCTGACTTGATTTAAAACTATAACTTCTTCAGGCCACCATTCAGTCCACTGATAATCTTCCTCTACAAGTTCTTCAAGTAAGACCTCATCAACCAATTCCCTCGGTTTTGAACACCACTTTCTAAGTTTAGGTTTCTCAGTTTCACTGACTAGTGGATCCACAAAGAATGTTTTTGGAATAATTTTTGCAACAAGTTTCATTACAGCAGCAACCAGACTTTCTCTTGTTCTTGGGATTCTGAGTCTTTGTGCTTGAAGTGACAATGGACCTGGCCGAACACGCTCAATGTACGGAGTGTAGCTGTTTTCCACTTGAAGAACCTCCTTTATAGTTTCGTAAACTAGGTGGCACAAAAGTGTATCAAAGCTTTGTATAGCAGCGTTCGCTGCTTCTGGATGCGTATCATTGATTTCTTTATCGCCAGATTGAGCTTCCATATTGGAGTTATTCATTTTCACAATAGTTTGTATACTTGGAAGGGATCCAT
Organism: Orchesella flavescens; assembly: GCA_964034955.1. Classification (NCBI taxonomy): domain Eukaryota; kingdom Metazoa; phylum Arthropoda; class Collembola; order Entomobryomorpha; family Orchesellidae; genus Orchesella; species Orchesella flavescens. Next base: position 16,129,776 of record OZ035955.1, on the reverse strand, counting down.
TACCATTCCAAGCTTGCCAAATCAAATCAGTTTGCTGCTGAATAATTCTTTCTAGTTTTTCCTTCTCAAGTGATATTATGAGTGATCTTGATGAGAGACTTGTTGAATCCAAAGAGCTTGATGGTGAATATGGAGGAACAGGTTTCAATGCTGCAACTTCCGTTTCCAATTCTGGTTTCAGAACTGCGTCTTCGAGTGCCGTCTTATTCAGTATTCCCTCTTGTGCATCTGATTCCAGTTCTTTAACACTAACGTCAACCTGTTTGTCTTCTTCCAGAAAATGAGGTGATGCTCTACTATTTTCAGAAGTAGAATTCTCAATTTGCGAATCCAGAAGTGATGCTATCTCTTCAAACTCCTCTGCAATATCTGGCTCAGACGTAGACTGTCCTAATTCCACGAACTTGTCAGGGCTACTTTCAGGGCATTCTTCGAATGTCTTGTCAACTTTAATATTCTCAGATAATTGTTCATCAGAATGTTCGTCGGCATCAAAGGAAATATTTGATTTCTCTTCTTCAGTAATTCTTTCTGGTTTTTCCTTCTCAAGTGATATTATGAGTGATCTTGACGAGAGACTTGTTGAATCCACAGAGCCTGATGCTGGAACTTCCGTTTCCAATTCTAGTTTCAGAACTGCGTCTTCCAGAGCAGTTTCATTCAGTATTCCCTCTTGTGCATCTGATTCCAGTTCTTTAACACTAACGTCAACCTGTTTGTCTTCTTCCAGAAAATGAGGTGATGCTCTACTATTTTCAGAAGTAGAATTCTCAATTTGCGAATCCAGAAGTGATGCTATCTCTTCGAACTCCTCTGCAATGTCTGGCTCAGAAGTAGACTGTCCTAATTCCACGAACTTGTCAGGGGTACTTTCAGGGCATTCTTCGAATGTCTTGTCAACTTTAATATTCTCAGATAATTGTTCGTCAGAATTTTCGTTGGCATCAAATGATACATTTGATTTTTCTTCTTCAGTACTTTTTTCTGGTTTTTCCTTCTCAAGTGATATTATCAGTGATCTTGACGAGAGAGTTGTTGAATCCGAAGAGCCTGATGCTGGCACTTCCGTTTCCAATTCTGGTTCCACAACTGCGTCTTCCGGAGCAGTTTCATTCAATGTCCCCTCTTGTGCATCTGAGTCCAGATCTTTAACGCTAACCTCAACCAGTTTGTCTTTTTCTTCAAGAAGTTTAGGTGATGCTCCACTATTTTCAGAAGTTGAATTCTCCAGATGTGATGCTGTCTCTTCCAACTCCTCTGCAATATCTGGCTCAGAGGTAGACTGTCCTAATTCCACGAACTTGTCAGGGATACTTTCAGGGCATTCTTCGAATGTCTTGTCAAGTTTACTATACTCAGATAAATGTTCATCAGAATGTTCGTTGGCATCAAATGAAACATTTGATTTCTCTTCTTCAGTAATTATTTCTGGTTTATCCTTCTCAGGTGATATTACGAGTGATCTTGAGGAGAGACTTGTTGAATCCAAAGAGTCTGATGCTGGAACTTCCGTTTCCAATTCTGATTTCACAACTGCGTCTTCCAGAGCAGTTTCATTCACTGTCCCCTCTTGTGCATCTGATTCCAGTTCTCTAACGCCAACCTCAACCTGTTTGTCTTCTTCCATAAGATAAGGTGATGATGCTCCACTATTTTCAGAAGTTGGATTCTCAATTTGCGAATGCAGATGTGATGCTGTCTCTTCCAACTCCTCTGCAATGTCTGGCTCAGAAGTAGGTTGTCCTAATTCCACGAACTTGTCAGGGCTACTTTCAGGACATTCTTCAAATGTCTTGTCAAGTTTAATATGCTCAGATAATTGTTCGTCAGAATGCTCGACGGCCTCGAATGAAATATTTGATTTCTCTTCTTCAGCAGCTAGGGCTTCCACCGATGGAGCTTTAGCATGGACATCAGCACTCCGTAGTATGTCATTTTGGTAATTTTCCATTAGTACAAGACTTGTCTGAGCAGATTTATCAGCTTTAACTGCTGCGTCATCATTAGAAACGGATTCTGCTTGTCCTTGAATGTTTTGATCTGACATTCTTTTCAGTACATTCTCACGCCGCTTCTCCTCACCCATGTGCCTGGCTTGTTCTACCGCAGTGTAAACCATTGTTGCTATATCTATTGGAGTTTGTTGTACTTGTGCTTTATCATGATCCACTGTCTTACGGAATTCTGCTAACCACTTTGTCATCTCTGCAGCAGCTTTCATGGATTCCTTTTGACAATTTGCAATTGCCAATTGTAGTCTATCAGATTCCGGTGACTTTTTCTTTGTTTGCTCTTTAGTGCAAGGTTGTGAGCTACTGGTTTTAACATTATTGTGATCCGTTTTATCTTTGTTTTGTAACTTGATATGTAGAGCTTTTTCAATAATTTGAAGTCGTTCCCTTTCCGCTTCATACCGCAAACGAAGAGCTGGTGCAAGAAAATTCCTGAAACCCGACTCTGTTCCTGCAATTGAACTAAGCGATTCTTCAGAGTTTACATTTGTTTGGTTATCACCAACAGTAGATGAGCTTCTCTGTCTTTTGGATGTCAGAAGAGATGACTGAGAGGTAGACGACACTAACTCAACGTCTGTCTCCACAGTGGTTGTAGAACCATCTTTTTTGGCATTGCTTTTAGAACGAGACCGACGCTTTTTTGGCTTCTTCGTCTTGTAATACGCGTCCTTTTCCACAGATAGGTTCACTTTTTCTTGTTCAATATTCCCGTTAGTATGATGAGCTTTTGCACTACTATTATCACAGTTTTGGGACCTGAACTTTTCGGATGACTTTACATCAGATTCAAATTCATTTTCATAAGACACTGGTTTATACTTGGTGTTGTTGATGCTGGCTGCATTCTTGTTATCATCAACAAACATACGAACTTTCTCACGCAGGACATCAACAATCGAAGGAAGTGGAGTAGGAATAACTAGTTCCAGATTGGGCACAGATTTCTTGCCAATACATGAACTTGCTACAGTAGAATTATTGAGCTTTGCATACGCTGGTAACGATGGTCTTTTCAAAATATTATTTGGAGTAAGGAGCTGTGATGATTGACTGACAAAATTATTTGAATCTAAATCACTGGATGATTGGTTAATGTGCTTAGGAAATGGTTCGTCATAAATACGTAATCTGACAGGCGTGAGGGGAAATGTAGGCAAAACTTTTGGCCTAGACGGGCTTCTGGGGGCTTGAGACGTTATTGGGGGCGGAGGTATGTAGCCAGGAACTCTTGAATCCGAATAAGCGACCATAGGTATTGGAGACATGGGTAACAGTTTTGAAATGAAATTATCGTATGGTTTCTCAGGCATCTTTGGAAAAGACCATCTTCTCTGTGTCCTTCTTCGGATTTCTAGTTCACTTTCAAATTGTTTTCTTTTCTCGCCAAATGATGTCGAGATTTTTGCTTCCCTCAAACACTGTCGTACTTTGTACCCTCTATAAAATGCTTGAATTTTTGCTGCTGCATTTTCTACAACTTTAGGGCACGGATACGGGAGGTGCTTCACCAAATCACTGTCATCAGCAACAAATTCTGTGTCTGTAGAAAATCTTGTGGTGGTGCCAACCGCCTTGTCAGTCTTTTTAATAAAATTATCACCCCTACCGTGATCAGTAACTGGAATCTTCTGCAAGAAGCTGATGCACTCCCGTTTAACGATATTTTCAAATTCAGCAAGCAGATACTGTGCTTGCTTTGCCGTTTCCGATTTTACGGCTTCGGGTTTTTTCAACAAGGATCCACGCTTGCGAGGTGTTATTAATGGCTTTAAATATTTTATGCTAGGAGATGACTCAATTTCAAGTTTAGATTTTTTCGGCTCATCAACGAAATGGCTCACATACGTATTCATTTCACTACGCTGCTTGGCCTTTGAAGCAATACGCTGACACTTACTGTCCAACTCCTTCAGCATTTTATGTCTTTTTTCATATTCCTCTTCTTTTTCCTTTGATTCTTTCATTTGCTGCATTCGCCTCATTTCCTTTTGTTTTTGTATAAAGCCCTTCACGTCCTCCGGATCATAACGCTTTATTTGATTCTTTGCAGCACATTTTGACTGATTTTTAGAAGAGCCTGGCTTTAAATTTTCCCAAAACTTTGACTTGTATAGTTTTTGCTTCTTGTTGTTACAATGATTTCCGAAATTTTGTTTATCCGGTAAAGCTGTTTCTGGCATTTTCAAGAAATCGTCGATGGTTTTATAAGACGTAGATGGCTCAGGTACAATAGGTGTATCAGAATTTTTTGCATGGTCATCATTGTTGTTGTTAGTCTTGGAAGCAGGAGCGGAATCTGCTTCCCCTCCGTCTCCGTCGTGTACAGTTTTCTTACGTAGAGTTTTACCGAAAGAACGGAAATGACCAGTAAATGTATGTGGCTTGACTTCCGCGAAACAGTCAACTTCTGTTTTAGTCATCTTTTTCCGGCTATCGGAACTGATACGTATTTTTCCCGAAGGAGCTTTTGCGCCTGCACTCCCATCACTGTTACCAGTTACCTGAGATTTGTCACCAGATGTACTTTTTTTGGACTTTACAGAACTCGATTCCTAAATCAAAACAAAGCACAAATCATTTTAATTAGGAAACATCTCAAAATTACCATACTCTCCTTCTTCTAATATCTATTTCACTTTTCTAGGTACTAGGTGTTAATAATATCGGAGGTAGCTTATCTTAAAAGTTTACTAACTTATACTATACACCGCTACACCTCTCCACTATTGACTGGAGGTTAGTACTTAGTTTTAATTAATTGAATAATTTGTCTTACGTGTACAACACGCTTCATTTCAATTCCTCGGGATACTTTGATTTTCTCTACGGTTGTTCGATTTTCAGGATGATGATGAGGTATATTGTCAAGTCTTCGTTCTCGATTGCTGTAATCATAATTTGAGGCACTTGTAGCAGTCCGTTGAATTTTCTTTGGAATAATTCTTTCATCAGACTCCGTGAACTTGCTTTTCAGAAGAGGAATTTTGCTCCCATTAGAAACTGGATTACCATCCACATCTACAAATGTTTTAAAATTATTGGTAATTATTATCTATTAAAAACCATGCCAAATTAAAAATTATGCTCTGTCTGACTGATGAGACCAGTCGAAATTAAATTCAAGGTATAGCTTCTTCAACCTCCGTGGTCGATTGCCATAAGAGGAGTGACAACATGCCAGCCGGAAACAATAATTTAACATACATAGTCGACAAAACGAAAATCATATATAGCATTAACGGATATGGTGCTGAAATTGATGGTTATGAGTAGGCACCTGCGTCAGAACGTAGAACTTTTCCACGTATGAGTGGAGCAGACCGTGGCTTTCCTTTTGGGGCGGATGGCTGTAGTACGCATAACGAATGACTCGAATGAGGAGGTACTTCAAATTCAGGAGTAACTGGTTCTGTTGTAGGTTCTTTACTTTTATCTTCAGGAAGCATGTTTTCGGGTGAACTACAAATGGTACATCAGAATGAATAAATCAAATGAAACAACGTACGACATTCAACATGCATTATATGATGTTTGATGTAAATTCGACTCTAGCATTTTGTTGTTTACCATTTACCATTCAACTCGTTGTTTTCGGATCTAGTAATCATTCCTAATCGTGTCCTTGTCCATCCAACCAAATCAGCTTTGAGAATTAAAACGCTCTGGAGGCTTTTCTTGAGACGTGTGGTTGGTTATATGCTGTATAAACTAAAAACCATTGCAGTGAATCAAAGCTTGATTTGTCAAAGATTTTTCAGCACTTGACACTTGATATCGTGGCTCAGTTTTCGAACGCTTGTGACATTGGAGTAAATAGATGATAAGGAACAATTATGAACTTGAACAATCGCATTTGCAACTGTAGAGTGTTTATGCTTAAGCGTTTAATCGTAATCATGGCCTAATTATGATTATTAGAATAGGCACCTGATACAAAGATTGGCAAGAGGTCACGGTAATACGACCGCGTGAAAAAACCCGCTACCCGCTCGCTGTGAAGAAACCCGCTGCCCGCTGACCCGCTACCCGCTATGTGAAGAAACCCGCTGCCCGCTGACCCGCTATGTGAAGAAACCCGCTACCCGCTGACCCGCTGAAGAAGAAACCCGCTCGATGTGAAGAAACCCGCTACCCGCTGAAGAAGAAACCTAGATGCTAGTAATTTGTATGTAATGAGTCATTTCTTTTAAAAAACGTCAAGTTATTTAAACAAGGATATGCAAAACTGCAAAAAACCACGATACAACAAATTTAAATAAGTTAAAGTTGAGAATCAAGTTTAAACAAGCAAATTGATAAGTTTTTATATAAAAAATATTTGATTATTAATAGAAGTAATACATGTACCGACAGTGTTGAATATATGTTTTAAGTAATAAACTGCTAGTAAGCAGGCCAGTGACGTAGCTGAAGAAGGCGTTGAGTGATCACCTCCAAACCCCCTCCTCCCATGTCCACCAAATCTCCTCCACCACCTCTCTCTCTTAACCCACCTCTGCGATCCTCTCTCAACATATAGTGAAAGTATTACTTGTCGAATACCATTCCGGATTTCTGCACAAGTACACAACGCTATGTGTTGAGCATGCTTCGTTATGCATATGGCCCATACTTTAATTACGTCAACTCGTACCGTGGGCAGGTACTTTCGAAAATGATTACAATTGATGACGTTAGTGGGTAGGTGGGTAATCAAAAAATTATGTCATCATTTTTATCCGAAAAATATGTCCTTAAAAACGTCCGTAATGCATTTTAGTATCGTAAACTACACAAATTTCCATGCAATTTTCGATTTATCTGTGTTTAAGGTACATCCTAATACCTTATTTAACGCAAATCCTTATCTAAAGCATACACTTAAACTTAAGGTATATCCTTATTTAAGGTATATTTTGTATGACGTCAACAGTTTGGGTGGGTAGGTGGGTCTAAAAATGCAAATTTTTTGATGACGTAATTAAAGTATGGCCCCATATGCTGTGCTACACATGCTTAAATGCATACTATGTTTCAACCAAATCGATGAGTTTCTTAACTCTAGCGCCTATAACTTTCGAACCGTTTCCCCGATTTGTCTGAAAAGTATTCCCAGAGGTTCTCTTGAGTATTCCTACCTGTGTATCAAATTTGGTTCAAATCGGTCAATGTATGTGACCAGCAGAGTGCACACGGACAGACAGACAGTTTGAGTAAAACCGTTACTTCGCTGAATGCTCTCGCTTCAGCTACGTAATAAATTAGGAGAAAAATATTTCTACAATTATCATTAGGATTAAAAATTCTAATTATAAACTTTTAAAATTCAGTTGACTTATCTGATTTTGTATTAAGTAAAAATAAAAGTTGTAATTCAATAATATTTATATTATTTATCATTAGTATCAATAATAAAATGTCTTTTATGTAAAAACTTATTAATTTGCTTGTTCTAACTTGATTCTCAACTTTAAATTATTTAAATTCGTTTTTAAAAAAAATGACTCATTAGATACAAATTACTAGCATCTAGGTTTCTTCTTCATCGGGTAGCGGGTCTTTTCACATCGAGCGGGTTTCTTCTTCAGCGGGTCAGCGGGTAGCGGGTTTCTTCACAGCGAGCGGGTAGCGGGTCAGCGGGTAGCGGGTTTCTTCACATAGCGGGTAGCGGGTCAGCGGGCAGCGGGTTTCTTCACAGCGAGCGGGTAGCGGGTTTCTTCACGCGGTCCGGTAATACCCAGAAATATTATTGCAGATACATTGTTGATTGAATTGAACACAACTTGAAATATTAGTGTTTATGTTTTTTATATCCAAGTTTTTAGGTTTGACATAGAGTAAATTATCCTCCCACCGTTCAGGTATTCACACATAGAGTAACTGAGGGCATTGAGCACAGCAGCTATATATTTCCATAAATAATCCCATGCTATCATTATACGTACTTATAAAAGTACAAGTGTCAAGGCTCTAGGCCGTCGGTTAAATCTTTATTTTGAGGCTTCGGGTAGATGAGTAATTTAAAGCAAATGTTTATCCATAAAATACAGAGAGAGAGTTACTATAATATTAATAATTATAATCATAGATTTTAACAAAATCATTAATATTGGTGTGCCATATAATCAAAAATTAAGATTGTCGTGTCTAGCTAGAATCATAAATTCTCATCGTGTAACCGGCTGACTAGTTGGTTGTCCATAAGACAAAAGCATGAACTCGGCGCCTTTTACTGCCGCACTCAAAATGAAACAGGCAAAATGCTTTTACATAGCACACTAGCTAAAAAGCGTATAACGTTAAATCCAAAGAAAGAGTACTACGGTACGGTATACCAAAATGTGCCCACCACCGACTCATCATCATATCAGCATGACAGAGATTGAGGGTAAACGTTGTGGATTTAGTGAAAAATAGATACATACCATTTCCTCCTGTGGTCTGTATTTCACAATCAATTTTGTCAAGTGTTTTTAACTGTGTGAATGTATCTGCTTTTAAAAACATTTTATTTTTTGGAATTGTAGGGAAGAAAGACATTTTGTTTCACGATTTTATCACTAGTTCTCAATCAGTAGTAATCAGTACAATCAGTGTTTGTGATTGGCTGATGCTAATGTAGTCATTATATTATTGTGACTTTAAACAAACAAAATTCAAAAGGTTATATAATGTTTAGGAGTAAGAAAGACGTTGATGCGCATGTTCGTGATGTTTTTACAAAATGTACCTCAGAAAATGAAGTAAGTTTGGTGCTCCTAATTGGTATGGTTTTGGTTTTGTTGTTACATAGTTATTTTAATTTTGAACTCTAAAGTGCTGCATCCTTTATATTGTTGATTGTATTGTGTACGGAATTTCTAATGATGATGTTTTTTATGATTTTCAGCGGCTTAAGCTTTGTTTTGGAATAGCTAAACAGTACGCTAGGATAAGGGAGTTTGAGTCAGCAAAGAGATATTTGGATACCTATTTGGCATCAAACCCAGCCAATTCTGCTGAAGCTAACAAATTAATGGGTGATGTAAGTTCCACTTTGTGAATACAACTTTAACTGCTTGCTTCATTTAGACTGTGAGTGTTATTCTTAATGTTCAATGTTAGTTAGTTTATTCTGATTCTGATATTTGTTACAGATCCACTTGGAACTTGGGGATGGTGAATTGGCATTGGAAAATTACAAGCTTTCTTACACCGAGAGCAACGCTAGAGACTCTTTAAATCGAGGTAAGCAACTGAATGTGTTTTATTACGTAGTTTAGTTACTGGCGTGTGTATTGGTTCAAACAGGGTCACCACCCGGTTGGTTGTGATAATGCTTGCTTAGCCGGTACCGTCTTTTCACGTTAATGTAAATTCCAATTTATTACTTACGTCAAAGTCAAGTGGCATAACTCTAGGAAAAAAGAAAGAAAGTCTTTGTTTAAAGCAAAGCTGAAATATCTTAACATGGCATGTAGTTTTGGAAGAAAAATCTTGATGATCATATTTTTTGTTCTTAGTTTGTGACCTTTTAACGCAAGGAATTGGAAAGCAAGAAACTCCGGATTCAAAAAAGAAGTGGTTAGACATGCAAAAGTCATCTCAGAATAACAGCTTACTAACTGCCCACAGCACATCTAGTGTGGGCAGTCCATCAGTCTCCAAAACTCAAGTCCAAACGAATGGTGGCCCCCCAAAATCAGGATTCGGGCATTCGCTTTTAAATGGTAGCGTGAGTGCTTTGGTTCCTCCATCACCTAAAGCGAACGTAGGCAGTGTTGATCTCCAACTTCGATACCTTGAACGAAGATTTGATGATGGAATAGGAAAAATTTTGGACCAGAACAACCTGTTTATGGAACAGATGTTGAAATTGAAGGACGAAATGACAGATTTAAGTAGCAAAGTAGATCAAATGAAGATGAATCATCAACAGGTTGAAAGCGTAGTCAGCACTATTACTACTCAGCAAACTGAATTGACTGTGGCGATTAAAACCATTCAATCACATCAGACGGAATTATTGGAGGCCATCAAGACAATTAAAACGCAACCCAGAGCAGAAGTTGTAGTCGATGGAAGAAATACTGTTGCTAAAAAACCTGTGGAGAAAATTAGAGAACCAGTTGTTGCCCAACCGGCCTATCAGCCACCACCAACTGCAAACATAGCACCGGATGTCAAACAGTCTCCAATTCTGTTATCACAAGTTTGGCAGAAGCCAGAAGGCAATTGGGATTGCAATGCTTGTTATGTAAGTAACACTAAAGACACCACCGTTTGTGTTGCATGCAACACAGGTCGACCAGGATATGAAACACCTGTTAAAATTGAGCCGGCTCAGCCTGTTATCCCCAAGTCTTCGTTTAGTTTCGGATTCGCGACAGCAAATCCTACTACTACTACACCGTTTCAAGGATTTGGTTTGTCAACTACACTTCCCGTGAATAACACTACTGTTGATTTAACTCCCAAAAAGTCTGAAGAAAATAAAGAATCGCCTTTTAGCAATCTCAACCTGGCTGGAAAATTTAGTTTCGCTGATCTTGCTAAAACCAACCCATCAAGTACACCTTTTGGAGGAGATGGCAAGACCTTTATGGGCACTGGCACTCCATTATTTGCATCTGCAGTAACTGCTTCCATGGCCAACAAAAGTTCTGATGAAAAGACTGGAAATGAGACTACTAGCATCAATAATAAATCATATACAAATGCTGATGAGGGCGAGGATGATTTTGTTCCAACAGCAGAGTTTCAACCTGTTATTCCATTGCCACCATTGGTAGAAGTAAAGAAAGGGGATGAAAATGAAAACACAATTGCTGAATATAGAGCAAAACTCTACCGTTTCATAAATGAGTCCAAAGAATGGAAGGAAAGAGGTATTGGCAATATCAAGTTGCTTCAATCTAAGGCTGACCCCACTAAATGCCGTGTTGTGATGTGGAGAGAGAAAATCGGAAAATTGGCTTGCAACTTTAGTTTATTTCACGACCTAAAAGTAACCAACTATCAAGGAAATCCAAAAGTACTATGCTTCAAATGTCAAGACTTTTCTGAAGAGCCTTCATGGGAAATGTTTACTGTCCGATTTTCGTCAGAAGAAAACGTAAGTTAATTTCCATTTCTTTTGCTACATTATTTGGAGAATCATAGTATTCAACTTTCTAAATCTAAAGCATTGTTCTTGTATTTTAGTGTACTCATTTTAAGGAAGAGATGGAAAGGATGTCCAAATTAACGGCTATCCCGGATGCTACTGATTCTCCAAAGTCGGATGACAACGTATTACAAGCAACCGACTTGACAGTTTCCAGCTCACTAAATTCAAAGAAATCGAGTGATAAACCATTGTCGGAACTATTCAAAAAACCAGATGGAAATTGGGATTGTAGTGCCTGCTATGTCAGTAACAATAAGGACACCACGGTCTGTGTCGCATGCTCCTCCGTTCGACCAGGATATGAAGCACCTGTTAAAATTGAGCCGGCTCAGGCTGTTATCCCCAAGTCTTCGTTTAGTTTCGGATTTCCAACAGCAAATCCTACTACTACACCGTTTCAAGGATTTGGTTTGTCAACTACACTTCCCGTGAATAACACTACTGTTGATTTAACTCCCAAAAAGTCTGAAGAAAATAAAGATTCGCCTTTTAGCAATCTCAACCTGGCTGGAAAATTTAGTTTCGCTGATCTTGCTAAAACCAACCCATCAAGTACACCTTTTGGAGGAGATGGCAAGACATTTAGCGGCGCTGGCACTCCATTATTTGCATCTGCATTTAATACCTCCATGGCCAACAAAAGTTCTGATGAAAAGACTGGAAATGAGACTACTAACATCCATAATAAATCATATACAAACGCTGAGGAAGGCGATGATGATTTTGTTCCAACAGCAGAGTTTCAACCTGTTATTCCATTGCCACCATTGGTAGAAGTAAAGAAAGGGGATGAAAATGAAAATACAATTGCTGAATATAGAGCAAAACTATACCGTTTCATAAATGAGTCTAAAGAATGGAAGGAAAGAGGTATTGGCAATATCAAGTTGCTTCAATCTAAGGCTGATCCAACTAAATGTCGTGTTGTGATGTGGAGAGAGAAAATCGGAAAATTGGCTTGCAACTTTAGTTTATTTCAAGACCTAAAAGTTACCAATTATCAAGGAAATCCCAAAGTACTATGTTTCAAATGCCAAGACTTTGCTGAAGAACCTTCTTGGGAAATGTTCACTGTCCGATTTTCGTCAGAAGAAAACGTAAGTTAATTTCCATTTCTTTCACTGCATTATTTGGAGAATCATAGTATAGTATTTCAACTTTCCAAATCTAAAACATTTTTCTTGTATATTAGTGTGCTCATTTTAAGGAAGAGATGGAAAGGTTGTCCAAATTGACGGCGATCTCAAATGCTAACGATTCTCCAAAGTCGGATGACAACGTATTACAAGCAACCGACTTGACAGTTTCCAGCTCACTAAATTCAAAGAAATCGAGTGATAAACCATTGTCGGAACTATTCAAAAAACCAGATGGAAATTGGGATTGTAGTGCATGCTATGTGAGCAACAATAAGGACACCACGGTCTGTGTCGCATGCTCCTCCGTTCGACCAGGATGTGAAGCACCTGTTAAAAATGAGCCGGCTCAGACTGTTATCCCCAAGTCTTCGTTTAGTTTCGGATTTCCAACAGCAAATCCTACTACTACACCGTTTCAAGGATTTGGTTTGTCAACTACGCTTCCCGTGAATAACACTACTGTTGATTTAACTCCCAACAAGTCTGAAGAAAATAAAGATTCGCCTTTTAGCAATCTCAACCTGGCTGGAAAATTTAGTTTCGCTGATCTTGCTAAAACCAACTCATCAAGTACACCTTTTGGAGGAGATGGCAAGACATTTAGCGGCGCTGGCACTCCATTATTTGCATCTGCAGTAACTGCTTCCATGGCCAACAAAAGTTCTGATGAAAAGACTGGAAATGAGACTACTAGCATCAATAATAAATCATATACAAACGCTGAGGAAGGCGATGATGATTTTGTTCCAACATTAGAGTTTCAACCTGTTATTCCATTGCCACCATTGGTAGAAGTGAAAAAAGGGGATGAAAATGAAAATACAATTGCTGAATATAGAGCAAAACTATACCGTTTCATAAATGAGTCCAAAGAATGGAAGGAAAGAGGTATTGGCAATATCAAGTTGCTTCAATCTAAGGCTGACCCCACTAAATGCCGTGTTGTGATGTGGAGAGAGAAAATCGGAAAATTGGCTTGCAACTTTAGTTTATTTCCGGACTTAAAAGTGACCAACTATCAAGGAAATCCCAAAGTACTATGCTTCAAATGCCAAGACTTTGCTGAAGAACCTTCTTGGGAAACCTTTACCTGCCGGTTCGGCAATGAGGACAATGTATGATTTAGTACTCGTATATGTATATAATCATTGCTATTCATCTGATTTAAACTCAGCAAGCAATGTTTAATATTTTTTTGTTTTTTCTTGCAGTGCGCAGACTTTAAGAATAAGTTGCTGGAGTATGCTACATCACCTCCAACATCAGTGTCTGCCTCTGCTCCCATTGATGGGTCTGATTGCACTGGTTGTATTGGCTGCGATCCGGACTCTTTCAACTACCAATACGTTGGTCGCAGGGAAGTGGAGGAAACGCTAATTGATTTGCCGTTGAATCTAGACTCTGAATCGGACTTGCCCCTCCCAGTCACGCTTGATTTGTTTAAAACCAATGTATCTACAAAGGAATTGGATGCCAGAAAGGTCACCGAGCAAACAATCCAAAGCCCTCTAGCTACCTTTTCATTTTCTGTCCCAAAGGAAGAAAGTATTAAGGTGTGGGAACCAACCAAAGATGTTGGAAATGTATCTAATACGCAAGTTGGTCAAAGTGACGTTGAAAAAAATGCAACTAGTCCTCTTGCTTCATTTTCATTTTCGCTCCCCAATCAAGAAAGTTCGAAATCGAGCCCGATCTCATTTCAAATAAAAACTCCTACATTTTCGTTTAAACCAACAACCGAAGGTCCTTCATCCATATTTGGTGGATCATTGTTCAGTTCTCCATTAGGCAATTCGTCGCTGACTTCCGCTGCTACGACGTCACCCTTTGTTTCATCATTTGGACAGCAGCAGCAGTCGTCATTAAACACGAGTACCACCACCCCTATTACATTTACGTGGCCGCAAACTTCGATTGCTCAAGAAACTACTACTGTTGGTTCAACTGAAATCGAAAATACAGAACAAAGTGGTGAACGTCGAGAAGAAGATGAATATGAGGACGTAGATGAAGAAGAGGATGAAGATGATGACTGCATGTTCGAAGAAGACGCGCATATTTTGATTAAAGAAAATGCAGATGCTGCAGAAGGTACAATAAATTCTAAATTTTAATTGTTTTACTCTTTCAAACAGAAATGACAGCTAAAAAGAACAATGTTAATATGCTCAATTTTATTTGAAGAGTTTGTTGATAAGGGGGATTGTATCATCCGAGTAATGTATGATGGAGAAAGTTATTGCGCCCGTTTGGTAATTTCGATAAATGGTGAAAACATTGCTGAACACTTAGTAGCCGTTGAAACAGTACTGCAAGTAAGATTTTTCATAGGCACTACATACTCATTGGTTGACACAAGAATCACAAGATACAATGCTCTTTAGTAGGGCTAAAAACTAAACCTTTTTTTCTATTTGGTAGGCATCTGGAGACCGTACATATGAATGGGCTGCAATTTGTAGTGCGGACTCGCCTATGAAGTCTCGGATTAGGGCAACATTTGTTGATGAAGATGCGTTTCAGAGTTTTCAAACTGTTATGGCTGATGTAAGATACATATTGGAACAAAATTACATGACAATAATACATAGACTGTCATTAGCGTAGAAACATAATTATATATATATATATATATATATATATGTTTGCTTATTTTCTGGCAGAGTTTAGAATATGCGGAACAAGCAGGAGTTACGGAAGAGGCTCTTTTGGAGGACCCTACTGGATACTGAGAAGCGAAAAGGCTTGATCCAATTTAAATGATCATACAGTTTAAGAAATTCTTTAATTATTCTTTTTATTAATTATTATTTCCTTTGAATGTCATTACGACGAAAATCGATTTAAGGTGTAATAAGAACTAGAACTGGAATAAAATAATTACGTTAATCTTATAATCTATTAGCGACCTATACACGAATGTCTAAAAATAATACGCATAGGATAATTGAGTTACGAATTTTTTTTTAAATTTCTGTTTCATCCCTAGTACATTATTTATGTGTTTATACAACCAACAATGAAACGTGGTTAAGTATACTAGTTTTTTCTTCTGTTCATCCTGTTTTCCGTACGATGTAAAATACTTTCACATTTCATTTTTTTTTTTAACTTAAAGTACAATCGTAAAAATAGATGACATTGTTTGTATTGTAAGATACTCGAACGAATAAATGTTTATTGGTTACGTACACATTGCAACACTGGGACTTTGTTTAGGATTATACTGAACTAAAAGCTGTTGAAGGTATTCACAGTCTGAAGGTGCTGATGTAAAGATACTACCAACGAACACATGAGAGCCCCATTTAACATGTGAAATTACTTTGCAACATCCCAAGTCTAGAATGCGAAACCCTAAATGGCGATATCTTTCATCAGTCTCAAAAAATGTTTGGTTCGTATATACACCATAAAATGCGCGTCCTGATGTTGGTTCAATAAAGTCCGCCCATTGACCCTTCTTACGAAGCTCTCCGCATACATCTTTCGCTGTCTGAATAAACTGAAGATAAAAAATAACATTTTAAATTAAAAGTCGATTGAATACTGGATCTGAATTGAATAGCACCTCATTTTCATTTAATTGAACAAAGGAAACATCACAAACAAAAATAAAGTAAAGCAAAAATTACATACCTTTTCTACTAATACATCTCTTTCTTCTTCAATGTCCGGACTCCAAGATGTCATGTCATTCTTTGATTTCTGACATAAAGTTATAGCCGTCAACGGTCCTTCCGTCAAATTAACAGCCGGAAAGAGTCCTGCCAATTCTAAGTTCCAAAAAACACGTAATATTTCTATGCAATTAAACTTTTCGGTGCCTTAAAGACTTTAAGGGCTTAAAAACTATAGGTTTGTATTCCTAACCACGTCGGAGCAAATCCGGGCATGGCTGAGCAACGCACTCCATGTTTGATTTTTTCCCAAGCACTGAGCTTTCAATTTCTTCCATTTGTTCAGCTTCGTACTGTTCCGCTTCAGCTTTTTGATCCAGCACCTATCCAAAAATAAGATGCATTTATAACGTTCGTCGTATGCGTTAAGAATAAAAGCAGCATTGCATTCAGTTCCGTGACCTTACAAATTGAAGTAATTGCAGGCCTTAGCCGTTGGATTGGATAATACCTCAATTTGACGTTCGTGATTCGTTGGGGTCTTCAGCAAACTTTTCCAAAATCTGACGTCTTTCTCCAAAAACTCTTTATCCTGCATCAATCGCTCTTCTGTGGGTTTTTCTGCAATTTTTGTATCATTCAGTGCTTCGTTCAATCCTACATTTCCTGGAAGGGACAACCGGTGGTCCTTTGCACCAAGGCATCCAAGGTTGGGATCAGGCCAAATTGTTCGTTTTTGCTTTTCTGAAAAAAAAGCCATTGGTATTAATTGAATTTGAAAGCTACTTCATCATTCAAATCAAATCACTTCGCTGCACATACTCACTCGCTCGTTCTCAGTCTTTTATTTAAACATTTAAACAATAACCAGGAAACATTATTACCGATTTGATTTCCACCAAACAGAACGTGCTCTACGTATGTATTCTTCCTTCGCCACCCGTGGTTGGAGAATTCTCGTTGAAAAGTCGTTTCATTAATTGTTTTTAAACTTCTACTGAAAACTCCAATCTTCTTGGAGGATGGTGTGAACAACTGTGATAAATTGGAACACATAAAGTTTTAATTATTTTACATTCAAGACAGAAAATCAAGCTTTCCTAGCCTAGAAGATATTGTAATAATTAAATCAAAGAGTTTTTTTTGTAATAACTGTAAAAATACTTGAAACTGCAACACATCCACGTACCCGATTTGCCATTACAGTGTGGAAATGTTAATATGGGTGGCGTCTGCGTTCGTAAGGTGTTCGAGTATTTAAATGATGAGGTCACTGAATAACACAACTCACAGGTGAAAATTATAACCAGTTTCCTTTAAATTAGTTTCCCAAGGCCATTTATTGCGAATGTGTTATCTTTCGATTCCCTTAACACCTAAAACAAAAACAAGTCCAACAATTAACTTGTTGTAACGCATATTCAATATATGTCAGCAGCCAACTACCGAGATCCATTACTTTGAACATAGCTATTTTGAAATCGAAATGATCATGAGCCTCAACATTAAATCATATCACAAAAAATTTAATAAAGCCCTTTTTGTATAATTCTACCTAACAGACTAACAGCTAATTTTATCACAACTAATTTGCTCTACAACCTGAACTGAACTTAAGTATCAAGTATCTTCCGGTTTTTCGAAGCTAGCTAGTGACCACCCAAGGTCACACGTGAAAATTTACTACAACTTACTCTTAAAGCCAACAATGGGCCAAGTTTCCAGCCTATAAGCTAATCTATCTCCTGTCTGTCATCAACATACGCACAGACAAACCGAGCTTTTGGAAGAATAAAACAATTATCATTCACAAAATAAAATATTGCCCAATAATAAAATCAGTTGAAAAACTTACAGATTCAGTTGCTTTTACTACTGCGACTCAGGCAAATTAGTCAATAGTACTAATACATTTATAATGAATATCAGATATGTACACAAACAAAAAAAAACACAACACCACTAATCACTCTCGCGTGCAATACGTAACGAAGTTATGTTACTTAAATACACACAAAAATCATTGCATCACCTGGTGTACTTTATCCCATGTCCTTATGATCATATGCACGCTTTCTTTCTGCAGAGCTTGAGTCAGATGTAGTAGATACGCTAAAAACACTACGAAATATCTTATACCTAAAAACAAAAATATAGTATCTGCAATCCACACTCTATGTATGCCGTACCAATTTGAGTTGAGTCGCAAATATCAAAAAGCTGAAAGTGAATTTAGGAATGCACAGTGATGTAAAATTGACCATTGCATGACAAAAGTCGTTTTGGATGCAAATTCGAAACTTTATGTGTTGAACATGAATTTGATTACTTTCTAGTAATTCAAATATGGAGAATCTGATAAAACTACTTTCAGCTTGATTTAAAGCACAGATTTTCAGTAATTCTTGTTAAAAAGAAAAAAACCAGCATATTTTCTAGTTTTTTGGCATAAAGTTTTCATAACAATTCCCAAACCAAAACTTCCGGGCAACGGTTAGATTTAGGTTAATAAGTAACTTATTGCGATCATTTTGATACCAAGATCGTGCAAAATGAGGTGCGCAAACTCTGGGAATCATTCCGTGAAAAGCGTTACTTTCAGTTAACCGAAAAGTTCAAGTCCCGAAATAATGTATTTTATAACAAGAGTTCAGCTTGAAAGTCCCATTCTAGGAAAAAAATGCACAATTTGAGATGTTTTTGTTTAATTTTACAAAGGAAATATGATAATATCCCATTTTAGAATTTTTCATATGTTCAATTTCAAACATTGATATTAACATTTCTAGAGTTTGTGCACCTCATTTTGCACGATCTTGGTATCAAAATGATCGCAATAAGTTACTTATTAACCTAAATCTAACCGTTGCCCGGAAGTTTTGGTTTGGGAATTGTTATGAAAACTTTATGCCAAAAAACTAGAAAATATGCTGGTTTTTTTCTTTTTAACAAGAATTACTGAAAATCTGTGCTTTAAATCAAGCTGAAAGTAGTTTTATCAGATTCTCCATATTTGAATTACTAGAAAGTAATCAAATTCATGTACAACACATAAAGTTTCGAATTTGCATCCAAAACGACTTTTGTCATGCAATGGTCAATTTTACATCACTGTGGAATGGAATGAGTGCAGAAGATTGTGTGTATAGTGTATAATATATGTGGGTGTATTGTGTGCTATATGGCTTTGCTATCCCTTAAAAAATCTTGTTTACCTTCTACTACTTACTTGCACACAGCGGCTACAGTCAGTAGGTTGGAGTTGGAGGATCTTTTTTTTTGCGAATGTCCTATTCGGATATCGTATAGTATATCTTTTCCAAAACTAGTAATAAAAACTAACTCTGGAACACACACACACACGTCTTGTCTTATTGTCTTACAGCAGCTCCTTTTAGAAGTTGGTAGTGCGAAGGTACGAGTACGTTAACCGAGCTGGAGTATTGTGATTTTTGGATTATTATGAACTTGGCACGGTAAGTCAAAATACTACCTTGATTTACTTCAGTTTGATTAAGAATTTATGGATAAATATTTTTTTCAAATGAACTCCAGCCCGTTGAATGTTGAGGTGTGAGAGATGTAAATATGCGGAAGTTTTCAGAAGAATAATGATTGTTTGGTAGATTTCTCCATATTGATACGCAGTGCAGAAAAGAAATTTAAAAAATGTGTGAGTGTAGTAAAGGGACTGGCTGACTAGTATTGCGATTTTTTTATGGATATGGATTGTAGTAAAGGTTATAATGGCTGAATGTTTTTTTCTATTAATTCAGGAAGTGTTGAGCTGTTGGGAAGCCATTGGTACGAGTTGAAATGCTGATTTTAATTGGACACGGTAAATCGAGAGGAATCCTGCTGCTAGGGCTCGTACTTCGGTGACATTTTGTCTTTTGGTTTTCACCGATTTTAATCTGGTAATGAGCCACTTTGCAATTTAATTTCAGCTACGTATTGGTGTAACATTATTTCATATTCATAGTATCATCTTTTGTTACAGACCTGAGAATCAATCAATCAACTCCCGTCCCCTACGTGTTTTTGTTGAGAAGGCCACATTTGGATTGGTCTTTAAGCTGGCTTGTGACTCTAGAGACCATTTAGTTTTAACGCTAGTTATATCCTATCTATAGTCGGAACATTTGGTGTATCAGTTTAAAGGAAGGAGAAAACCAATACTGATAGCATAAGCATTAACTTTGGAGCTGGATTTTCATCCTATGATCCAACCCTGACATAACTTATCTCTTCAAACTTTTATCTAAGCCAAAGTCGAAAAGACTACTCTTCAGCGTTTCTGGTGGATATTTTTTTTTGTATACTTTTCGTTGACTCCTGCAAAACATGCCATCTAAGAAAGCCGAGGAAATTCTGCAAGGCTTCAGAATGTAAGGTCACTTGGATTTTGTAAGGTTCGATTATAATTGAATAAGTGAATATTCCATATATCGTAATTATTGTTATTCCAGCAATTGGATGAAGCTTCGTGATTCAGATACAGGAGAGGTTATGTGGGAAGGTCATGAGGATTTGTAAGTGTATATCTGGTTTTCTCAATACAGTAAAAAGTTTACATAAACAGTAAAATATTTGTCTTTACATAAAGCGCTGAATCAAGTTAAAGCTAACTGTCATTGTATTGTTTCTTCTGCAGATCGCTACCGGATGTTACTCACGAAGCTCGTGTCCCCAAAACTGTTTTGCAGTGTAGGGCAGTGTCCCGGGAGATCAATTTTTCTTCTGTAGAACCCATGGAAAAATTTAGAATCGAACAGAAAGTGCTCTTTAAGGTTTGTTGTTTTGCAGGAATTTAATATATGCATTTTGTAATTTATACTGATTACGTAAATTTACATGCGATTCGTCTTTTTATGCAATGGAAGTTGTACTTACAAGTCTCAAGCTTTGCGTGCAAACGATACGCTAGGGACAAATTGGAATAAAGCTGTCACGCGATGTCATAAAACACTAAGTTATTATTCTGAATGTAATAGGGAAGATGTATTGAGGAGTGGTTCTTCGAATTCGGATTTGTCATTCCCAATTCCACCAACACGTGGCAGAATTTGATAGAAGCTGCACCTGAATCCCAAATGATGCCTGCTAATATTCTGAAGTAAGTACGGCATGCTGAATCCATTGAAGTCATGAAGAACATACATCATGATATTCATAATGATTCATTATCTACTCAATTACATAATGGGAAAAATACTATAAACAATTTATTGATTTCTGTTTCAGTGGGAACATTGTGATTGAGACTAAGTTCTACGACGAGGACTTCTTGGTGTGCACGTCCAACGTTAGAGTTTTTTATGTATAAAATCTAGCAATGCTGTTGCTTTATCATGTAATAACTTACATTCGTTACCTTCGGACTAAACCTCAACCAGCATTATTATCATCAAGTACCTATTTCGGTTCATGACACAACTTTTGATGCATCTAACATGACTTATAACTCAACTGTAATGGAACATTGCATTCCATCACTGGAAATTCCACTCCGATTTATGAATGTTATGAAAGTTTAAGTATAGCAGCACTACAACCAGCACCCACTATATAGTGACTAGTGAAGTTTTCACGCAACTTCATACATAATTATAAATTATTTATTTGAAATCTTATTTTCTTGTAATTTAAACATTTTAATCTGAACTTTTAGAGTTCAAGCTTCTAGCACCTCAATGCTCGCTCTTCTAATATTCTTAAAATATTTGCATGGTATGCGTAGTTTTAGAATGAGTATATGTATACAAGTATAGGTTGTTTTCTATTTTCAGATACATGATATATATTTTTATGTTTAATGCAATATACTAGTCGTGCACTTGCGATTTTATGTTATTTAATTAATTAATTACACTCTATTCATGAAAAGTTAAATTTTGAAACTAAACTAACTAGCAACTACATATATACGTACTTTTGCATTTGTTAACCACTTGTTTTTTTTATCATTGAGTATATAAAGTATGGTAGCAGTCAATTGATCTCATTTAGTTGAAGTTCTTCCCTATATATCTTGATCTATTATAAGACCAATCTCATTTCTGTGAGTATGAAAGAGTCAGTCGAGTCTTTGTTTTATCCATTTTACTATTATTATGTATATGTTTTGTGAATCGTGAAAATGGGAATTCGATATTATTCGTATTATGTCATACACAATATATTATGCATTTCAGATTTGTGGTGGTATTTAAATATTTCAAGTATGTACGATATGTTCCATCCAAGTCACAATTATTCTTGTATGCAATGCGTGTAAAGTAATTTGCCACATGTAACGTGACACTTTTAATGTTAAAGAAGAAGAACGATTAATAAACTATACAATCACCTAGTTTATTCACATATATTATCTGACAGAGAACAGCTTAAGCCTTTCTCCTCATTGTTTGTAGTTAATCTATTTACACTTTACTGTTTTATTGAAGAAAACTACGCTTATCTTCTACTGCAACAATTTTATGGCTGCATCGTCCATTAAACTTTCACCAATTACGGGATTGGTGACGAGATAATCAAAGCCACATATTGCATGCATAGGTGCCCATTGACTAGTACTCGCCAGTGGTTGATTGAATGTAGTCTCGCTCAATTTGCATACCTCGGGCATATTTGCCCATAATGGTTCTGGTAGTGAAATAATTGGGATAGTCACCACGATCCTTCATGAGCTGTTCCACTCTCCAAGACAAGAGCCTGTAACAATTTTGCATATTATTTAATGTTACATAATTTTATCCTATGCTAAGCCACTACCAATCTTGTATACGTAATATATCATTTTGTTACCTCATCCTCCGTTTCTCCTCCATCTGAACAAGATAATGCAAATTTCTCTCATAAGTCTCTTGCATTGGAGTGATCAAATTCTTGACAAAGAACCGCGTAATTGGATGCTAAGTATAGAAGCATGAAAATAAGTAAATTGATCAATTGAATAAAACCCAGCAATAGTATTTTTAGTGAAAACTTACTTTGAAATACTCATGGTCCTCAGGTTCATAATTCTCCGGTATTTCGCATAAAGTAGCTGGGCCAATGAAAATATTAGAGTATAAAACTACTGCGGTCAGAGGAATCACTCCCAAGAAGATGTAAAAGTGTAGCAGGTCTTTAAATTTATGCCACTGGAACCTGGTGGGCATGATCTGAAGGGACGGAGGTCCATGTCCACCACCAAACTTTGTTCCAGCTGAATTTCATTTAACAAACCAGAATTATTCGCTGGTCTTGACTACTACCCTCAACCTTACTCATAATAATACTAACAACGACGGTCAGTTAATTCCAATTAACTTACTTGTGCGTAAGCTTCGGACTACTTGCTGTACTTGAGAGTTGTCCCGACGTAACAAGTTATTCAAAATATAGTTGGGCCTTGTAGCCCTGATAAGGCTCATCACAGTCATCCTGTGTCCTGCAATTGGAAATCAAAACCATTTTAGTAAAATGTGTTATATATTCAATGTACTTGCACACTACACTGGCTGGTAAATCTTAACTTTTTTATTTACTTAAAATGCAAGTATCAGTGAAACTATTAACGAACGCTTTTACCTACAACCTACCTGTAACTTTGAACAATGAAGTCGAACAATTCAATGTGGTTCAATTACTAATTTCGCGTCTCTTCGACCATCTATTTCGAATTGTTAAGGAATCGAGTGAGTGAAAAAATTCGGGTAACACTATAATAATGTCCCCGATACAATGCTAGAAAACCACAGATGTTCATACACTATTGTGTATAAAATAGTGTGTATAATAATAAATGCATTTAATAATGTGTTTTGATGGAATCCCTGTTCCCCTCTTGAGAGACTCACATGATCGCCAGCAAGCAAAAGAACGGAGGTTGCTGAGATGCGCTGAAGTAGATGGAACACTTTGTGCATCCTACAAACACGCTATGTCGTCTCATGTCTCATCTCTGGCTTTCAATACTATTTTCATACGTCTGATTTCTGATAATCGAACTGCAAAGTTAAAATACATTAATTTTAGGTTATGTACGGAATGTGTCAGTTATGAATTCTGTGAGTAGAAATTGACGAGAGTAAAATCACGGCTACGTTACGAAGCATATGATGACCATTGCATTGGTGAGGTGAGTGACGATGAACTTTCGACTAAATCGTTAAATTTCTCTTCCATTAGCTTTATACCATTTCACCCCAGTAGCGCAGTGTTTATAGTGTAGTGTTATGTACTTATTTTATGATGGTTGTTTAAGTTGATTTTGATGTTTCAATTTATGCGCAGGACACTAGGTATAATAACGGCAGCCTCTTCATCAACGGATGAACAAAGGACGACAATCATAAGTTTTAACTTGACAAAGTATTTGCATGCTATGTCCCGTCGGGAAAACTGAAGTGTAGTTTGTGAAACTCAAGCAGAAATGTTTTTTTTGGTTTCCGTCGTAAGGGCCACATATATCCCTGATAAATTTATGCAGGTATGCATGCATTTGACTCTTTCACCCTCCTTTCTCGTCTATCACTCTTTACTCTGTTTTTTTCTATTTAACTTTATATGCACACATACACATGAATAAAAACTCAAACAGAAAGGTAGAGGATTAAGAATTTCAATATCATCCTGGAGTTGTTTCATCATCATCGGCAACGGTGGTATGGTGGTGGTGGTGGTTGTGAATTGAGAACAATTCCTGCCAAGATGAAAGGCTGAAGAAGAAAAAGGCAAGACAAATATGTGTAAATCAAGAGCTGAATTTAGTTTTGGATTATTAAATTTCCAGCTACCCTGAATGGATTTTCTTTTTTCTGCTCTCACGCCTGCACATTATATTTATGTATATGCTTATGCTTTTTAATACGAACCACCATGAACGAATTTATCTTAAGGATACACGAGGAAAAAAACGATGGAAAAGAGAAAGAAAGAGAAAGAGAGGCTTTGCTAAGAGCACATCGTCTTTTAGTGGATATTCATATTAGGGGTTACGGGTTTTGGGAGCGTGTGGAGTTGAGAAAGTAAGTGGGAAAATGAACATCCTACTACACAATACATATTTGCTGCAGCACATTTTTTCCTTCAATAAAGTGTCATCTCCAAAGGGATTTGGTTTGGTTGCTCGCTCTACACTCCTCATCCTTAGTCTAAGTTTACATTTGGTAAGTTTCGGGCAGGTTTTGTCTCCTTCTCCATTCTTTCATGCAGATTGAAATAGGAATGTATGCGGATGCCAGTTAAACCAAAAACTCATGTATGCATGCATACATATTACATACATATGTATATTTTTTTATGTATGACGGTTGACGGTGTCTTTGTTAGTAAAGTAGAACACCAAAGATTTTGTGGAACTTTGATGAGACCCCAAGTTTTAAGAAGTGTGCATAAAATTTGTGTTATGTACCTTATCCAACAGGATGAACATCATACTAAAACTGGACGATAATGAAAACGTGCCAGCTTTCCATTTCTAAATCCTTACTTAAAAATCTAATCTCGTTGTAGCTATATCAAGTAAGTAGGCAAATAGGTTCTCGTTTTAGCTGTCTAACATAATCTTCTTGCTTGCCTTATGAATTACAAATCGTAATGAGAAATCTGAGCTGAACAAATAAAGTATCTACTAGTCGACATTGTCGGCGGCTGGCTAAGCATCATGAAGGGCCACTATATTGAGGAATATTTTAAACGCAAGTCGCAAGTGTGAAAATGATGATTGAAATGAGTAATTTTGCGTTTTCAGCAAGACAACAAGACAAACGATGAAAGGGTATGAGATGTTGATAATGGCATAAAGTATATTTTTGCTTTGGAACAGTTTTGCTCATCCACCCGTGAAGATATTTTATGTCTTTTAGAATAATATCCTTGTTCCACTATTATTATGTCATTGTATAGACAATAATTAGTAATGTAGATGAGTGGAGAAAGCAGTGGAAACAAGAAGAGGCGACTTCCCAAAGTCGTTCCTCCTTACCATGTTACAAGAAGAGATGAGTTGTTTATTGTTTCTATACAACATGACAATGCTTTAACTGGTCCAACTAATATGAGCTACTAGCCGTCTATCATGTGACGGAAAAGTTAATATCCGTTGAATGCATCAGTTTGTACTTACACCATATATGCGTTCTTTACTCGAGACGATGAAATCAATTTTCGAAATCCATCAAGTGCGAAAACATTTCAGATTCAATTGGTTCCATAGCCTGAGCTGCAAATCATGGTACTTTCAGAGGATTTTGATAAATGACGTTCTATGTTTTACTTGGTGTATTGGCATTCTTCCCAGTTTCTCTTTTACGCTTTCACTCAGATATTCTCTGGTTCGTTCACATTTCCTTCGTTACTTTCACCCTTTCTTCCTTGTAAAAACACACACATAATGCTGCATAAATACTACTGCTCTTCGAACTATAGTAGCCGTACTGCTGTATTTTTCAACTCATCTTTTCTTTAGCCTTTTTCAAAGAGATTTTTCTTTCCATTCTTGGTCGTCGTCCTCTCGTCTCCAGCTGCTTGCTATGCTCACGTTCCTTGACTTATTCGGTCAATTAGCATCACTGACTTCTCCACGCTATTATTTCACTGAGGTCCCTTCAGCATCTGCTTCACTGCACTTCGGTCTTACACTTTATCATATTTTGTAGCTTAGTTTCCAAACTCTCTAACTCAAGTTCCTGCTGTTATATGTACATCACCGTGTAGTTGTCCTACGTGTGTGCCTGTTCTTTCATCACTATGCTATTACTCTTACATCTCTAGATCACTAGATGTATATATGCACTCCATCTTTAGTTCCAATGGATGACGCTCCATTGCCGTAGTAGCACTAAAGTACGTATTCATATGTTTATTTTTTGGCATGCATACCAACACTCTGAAACTCAGAGTACCCAGATGACATCGTTTTTTGCCCCTCAATACATTCCGCATGTACAACACATATTACATGCCTGGCGTTCTGAACATTACCAGAGGCTCAGGTTTGCAATTTACATCAACTTTCAGAACATTCTGCTTGTTTATGAGAATCCATCCTTTGTCTGTCCTCTCCGGGCCCATATGATCATAGTATGACTGTTCCATTGTTTCATAACTCAGAAACCAACTATCTGATTAGCATATAACATATTATATACATGAGCACTACTGAAGGTTATGCCTTCAGTTTATTGTGATGAAATAAGTCTTCTCGAATCAATCTTAGTAATGGTTCACTATGCATTCCATGACACGTAAAGTGTTTTCTAATTTAGCAAAGGTTTATGTATTTTTTTATTTGTAAAGCGTGCATAGAAATATAAGAATACCATGTTTTTCTCGTTTAAGAAGTTCTCTACGAATGATCTAGTATTGTGGTTGCAAAAGTGGACAGTTATTTAAACTCTGAATGTTAACGCATACATTTCATCACTACATATATGGGATGGACCCATGGGATGTATTTATAAGTGTACAAATGGATAGTTGGTGGACATGACGGCTGAAAGGGATAAGACCAATCAAAGTATCTTGGAAGAGGATTAGAGAGAAAAAAATTCTGATATTCAAGTAGACAGTCTGATACAGGCGATCATGCAACTTGACTCGAGAGAGTGAAAGGCGTGAATGAAATGAGGAAATTGCTTTCCGCTTATGGTTCTGCTGCTGCTGCTGCTACTGGCCTTGGCGATGTTCCCCCATAGGGCTACTCCATCCATCTGTAACACGTTAATAATATTTTTCGATTTACTCCCCTCTTAAATTTCACCACAGTACGATATAGGATCGCATACGTAAAGCAATGACGCAAAATTAATGACTCTATGTTTTCAGAGAAAGGATGAGTCTAGCCACGACCTTTGCTCTACCAGTTGTTAAAACATCTTTTGCTATGTGTCAAGGCATCTTTTAATTTCAAAGTAGACGAATCCAGTCGATTAAAAATAAAGCAAGCCTGGATTCTTATGTGCTTATGTTACGTAAACTTTACTATGCTTTCAAAAACGGTCTCATAAATCCATTTATAAATTGCAATAGCAAACAGCTCAAAACTATATTTTTATGCATAGCCACAACATATTAACGTAAGAATAAGTGTATAGTAAAGTTTTTTTTCAGAAAGCCAGACAAAATGCTTGTATTCGACTCCCACTACACGCGTCATCTATAAAGCTTTCACTCTACTTCTCAGCAAAGTTTTCAACACTGACTATTATCGTTGAATATGTAGAAAATGAATGAATGTTGAATGTTCTGCGTGTGTAAAGATGCAGTTTTGTAATGTACTACTTAAGTGTGATCACAGCAATGAGAAAGTAAAAAAAATATATGTATCTTTGTCGAAATATGTGTCTGTGCCTACAGTTTACTTGCTTAGTGAACCACATAAGGGATATGGATGTTTAAGCATATAGTTTGGTTGAACTGATCGTAGAAAAATTTCTTTGGTATACATTGTCGGATATCTCCGGATGGGATGCGCACTACATCCCGATCCCGACCCACTTCTTCCTGTTTTTTGCCTTGTCTCAAGACTCTTTCACGTCTATTTCATAGCAGCAAGCTTTTGAGAAAGTTTTTGCCATTGCTTCTTTCATTGTATGTGGAAGAGCGAGAGTGAGCGTGCTAGCACATACATGTAGAGCTTTGCTGGCAAAAGGCCGTGATGTGATACTCCTTGTCAGCCAGCTACTACTTCTACCCGTTTTCTTGCTTTCTCCTTTCCAGTCATCAGTTCAAATTCCTTTCAGACCAAGACCAGATTTCCAAAGCTCCCTGTGTGAGTGGTAGTGAGCAGAGTGAACTTTTGCCCAACTTGCTCTTACCAAATACGACGTGTGAAAGCAAATGAACGGGAGAGAGAGAGAGAAAAGGCAACGAATATCATCTGCTATCAAATCTAACCGAAAACCCTGATCCATCTATTTCTTGAAAACCAAGCAGCATGCCGCACGGCCAACGATTCCCAACAACGAGGAATGTTCTATCTTCCTCTCAACTTGTGCATTTGTCCGATTCATGAAAAAAAAACTTATCAAGATCCTATCTATTTCTTGCGATTCCGCCTTGCCAGTTTTAATTGAAGTTATGTAAGTTCGACTTGTCCACAGAAAAGAGGGGATCCTATTATACAGGACAGAATTGTAATCACAGCATCTAGATTACGTGCTCCCTGTATGAAATATTTGTGGTGCGGTGTTTTCCCTACTACTTCACTTTTAAACCAGCAGACACAGTTTTTATACCATCTGCGCACACTATATTATCATTGAGCCAACAGTGCTGTCAATATCACTGCTCCTTGTTAGTGGAAAATTGTAGTTTGTAGGTACAGTAAGTAGCTGCCATCCGAGTTGACTCTTTTCTTAAGACATGGAGTAGTAATCAGGCTGGAGAAGTAAACAGTTGTAAACAGTTTTCAAACGCATCTCCCAGTTCTCAGCTGAGCGACTTGTTCTTCTTCTTCTTCTCAATTCTCTCTCTCTCCTTTCACTCTCTCACTACTTCCTTGCATATATATATCGCTTTCCAAGTGTGGCTGCTGTGTTCGATTTCGTTACTCCATGATGAACAAAAGTAGAAAGGGAAAATAAAAAACTATATAGGAAAAAGCTGATATTCGTCAAGTAGCCAACAACGTCTGGCTGGCTGGCTGCGGCAAGGCTGCTCATTTAATATTGTTAGACAAAAATACGTGCATGGGACATAATATGTTGTAAAGTGTACGTGCGAAAGAGTGAGTGAGAGTGTACGGTGATACGGGGTTCCCGGTTTTGTACTTTCACTCATTCACCAAACATGCTTTCTCCCTTCCACTCTTTTTTCTAACGCGCTTCCTCCGTCGTCTATTGCAGCAAACTACTACTTTGAGACACAAAGAATGCTCGACCTTTGCTACTTCCACTTGCAATGTATATAATATGTTATATTATATCGTCCCTTATCCAAGTGCATATTATTCTTCGCTCACTTCTTCTTCCTTTCGCAACAACAAGCACTTCAAAGCATCATTAATATTACGACAACAGTAGTGCCCTTTTCCCAGAAACAGCAACATCAGACCAGCAGCACCACAAATAACGAGCAGCATATGATTTGAGAGATCTCAGCAGACCTTGTTTCTCTCTCAGTTGCCCTTAAAAGGCATCCTTCCTCCTCTAGCGTTGAGGGAAATAGTAGGTATGTATGCACACTTAGCTATGCGGATTTCACTAGAGTTGACGCGAAAAAATTATTGTAGTCATGCAGTCTCTGTCGGGACGGTTGTAGTAGTAGCAGAACTAGTGTCAGCTTTAGGAATCAAATCTTGACTTACATTTACTCTGTAGCTCTCTAAACCTTATATTATATATATTCTCTCTCTTCTATTTTCCACTTCTCCATCACTGTAGTTTGTAAATTACTTTCGTAATTTGAAAGAATTTTACAATACTGCTGGTGGCTGGTGTGTGACAGTAAAACGTATTGAGTACCGTTCCTTATAGCCAGTCTTTGCAAATGAGATCTAGTGCCGTTCCTTTTAGAAATTGAAATCGTCACTCAATGTGTTGCAGTCTTTTAAAATACATGTATATTCTGCCTGTATTGTTATACTTTCTTCACTTCTAGTTCTAGTATAATAGCGAATGTACGTATGAAAGCTACTTTTACTATTTTCATGTACAGTAACAGCCAGTGTGTTTGGTAGCGTGTGTATGCATATATATAGAACCACGTAAAAGTAGAAATGAGAATGAATGTTACTGGATTGTGTTTTCCTTCCTGCTGACATAAATTGACCCTCTAGTAGCATATATACATATATATTGTATGCTGTTACATATATATATAAAGTATAAGGCAGTGATTTTTGCATGTTGTGAAACATATTGTCGAAACGAGGATTTAGAGGATTAGAGATACAAATTTAATACTATATATACGTACGATTGACTGTGTATGTGCATGCCATGGCGAAGCAGACGGTAGTAAGTACTTCGCTTGATCGTTGGCAGCGTCCTCCACCAGTGGCTGCAAGTGGCTTTTACACCACAGCTCCGTCGTCATCGACCTCGCGAGCCGGTCACAACTCCATTGAACACAACTCCCAACGGCAATTAACGTATCCACCACATCAGTCAAGTAAAAAGCGAGCTCACCACAATCATCGGAGTGACGGCATAATGTCTCCCCCAGGAATCAGTGATGGTGGTGATATGGGTGGAGGTGGGCGAGGGGGAAGTGGAGGAGGCTCATCTGGAGGCACTAACAGCGTTGGGGGTTGTAGTGGTGGGGTTGTTGGCGGCAATCTTGGAACTAGAGGAGGAAATCCAGGTGGTGAAATAAGTACTAGCACGGTAGCACCCCACCACGACTTGGAAAATTTGGAATCCAGCTCTCGTAATCCTTTACTATGCCTCATCTGTAATAACATGTATGACGATCCTCGACTACTGGCCTGTTATCATTCCTTCTGTGCCAAATGCTTGCAAAGTCGGATCGGTGAGACAAAGCTCATCTGTCCTCTGTGTGGGTACGTACACGTCCTCTTTACTCCTCCTCTCGTATTATACTTCCTTGCCCATTACATATGTAGTTGCTTTTTTGTGGAGGAGCATCCCTTCTCCCAGAATATTTATCAAAATCTAGTCTCTGCGGTGAGGGAAACGTTGTCTGCCAGCATGTCCCTGTTATTTTCCCTTTCACTTGTATCTAAGTATATTATATATAGTTTCAGTTGAAAATCTTCCTTTGTCCCTAATTTCTCCGGTGGTCACGGTTTAAGGTTTTAGGCACCTCGGTTGGAATTATTGGGCTACAGAGAGTGAAACGATTGTAAGACGATCCAAAGAACTACTTCCATATATTTGAAGTATGGGGGAAGCAGCCCGACTACAATGCCTGTTAGACGCTACTCTAATATCCTTTCTCTACACTTACTCTAGGATTCATGAATAATTCATAACCTGTTAATACAAGAAAGCGCATCAATGACTCTCATTATATTGTGCATTCACATTCCTTGCGGACTTTTGCAACGTCTATATATATACTTATATGGTTACAGTAACTACTAAAGTGCTAGTTCCTCAACGGCTTAGCATTACAATTTCCTTCTCCCATATACGCAGAAGAAAGCGCAAAAGCTGAATGAAATTGAGCATCCAGCCTTGTCATCTCGCTCTCTAAACCTCACCACAGACTCTTCTGACTAGAAAAGCTACGGCAAACTTTACATGGCACAATTTCACTCATAGCGTTTGTTGATGTTCCAAAGAAAGAGTTTTCAATGCTCCCGTCCTCTCTTACAGCCTTATACATCACTACATTATCTATCCCTCCGAGATAAAAAGAAAACATGATGTTGGGGAAATTACAACTAAATTACAGGTCATATAATTATGCAGGGGATTTCTTAACCAGAACATTTTTGCTTCATTAACGACAATTATTATAGTGCATCCCTTTTCTAATTCGTTTCTTCTTTCCATCATAATCCGGCTATGCTCAATTAAAAGGCTTGTATTCCGCGAATTGTACTTTGGTCTGATCTATTCTACGGTGGTGGTGATGAATTTTATTTTTTGCTGTGATGGGGACCTTTTTCGTCAACCCTAACTTTTGCTGTTAATGCATTTAATGTATTTTATATTTATGTATACTATATGATATGCTCATGTTCACTCTCAATTGTCTTCCTCTCTTGACATTTTTTTTCTTCATTGTAGCATTATTATACAACATTAAAATAGTATACCGTAGGAAAAGTGCCTACAACGAACGAAATGGGGTGGTGAGAGAAAATGTCTCACTGTTACATTTTTTATCTTCTCTGTGGGCGTTCTAATAATGGTCATAGCAGGGGTACTGTAATTAAATACCAAGTAAAAAGTGTTCTTTCCAATTACAACACGAATATGCCTTGGTATATTACTACATTATTGGCTCCCCCCTCTCTACCCATCATCAAAACCTGTGGAATGAACAAGGCCATTCACCTTCGCTTAATTATGTGTCCCCCATTTTATTTTCATTGTGCGTCATTCAAAGCTAAACTAGAGTGTTTTTCCTTTCTATATACCTTTAAGCTGCCAAATCGATCTTGATTCTAATATGTTATATAACACATACAGAGCACTAGCTTAAAAAACAGCAAAAAATCGTTCACATCACAAGTGCATGAGAGAAGACCCTATGACTAGTTGAAAACACAAAGAAACAGAAGCATCAAGAGCTGAGTTATGCGCTTCATCCTTTTCGCTCTGCAAACTCACTCACTCAGCTCACCAAGAAAGACTTACGAATGGTTCAGATGTTATAATTAAATAACTTGATCAACTATCTGTCTTGTACAGACCGTCTTGATGAGTAATTCTGTGAGCGAAGTAAAGGGATAAAAACTTTCTCTGTTCCTTTCTCCAGAAGCGTGGAAGGGGAAGAAGAGAAGACAGTGTAATTGTTCTCTCTGTGTCTATGTCAATATGTAGAGAACGAGGTTTGGCTTAAAATTGAATGCGATTCAAAATAAAATCGGCACTCTGCTGCTGCTCTATGCCGTTAAAAGGCAAAAAATCAATTAGCACTCTAGTCAGTATATGAAAGTTAGTCACAACTCACAAAGTTTTAATTTTAGATAGAGAGAGAGAGAGAGAAAAAAAAATACACACTTGCGGCGGATGCCGATTGCACAGGAAGCGGAAGTAATAATTCATACACTATATGCTTTCTTTTTGTCTCTCTATATGGTCGTCTTAACTTGATTTGCTTCGTGTTCAATTTTTTCCGTTATGCTAACATTTCACAAAACAGTCATTAAAATACAAAACTTTAGACGGTCATAGTTTTGCAATTCATATGACTCCTTCAGACTATGGAATGTTAGTCGGATGTATATGCAAATAAATTTATGCTATGCACTGCGGCATTTTGGTGAGTTTCTTTAATAACTTTTGCCCCAAACTTATCTTTAACATCTTGTGATTTAGATCTTGTAGTAGTATTCATCTTAAATAACTGCAGCGTACATTTATATGTGCCTCTACACTCTTTTACTTCAAAACAATTTTTCTAGTACCTTCATTAAAATTTCATACCTCAGCTCAACGTAGCTTGAAATTGAAAATAATACGAATAATCATTTATTTCTTCCCCAGTAAATAAACCACCAAGAAAGATAAGGATGGTTGCATGTATGCGCATTGAAATGAGTTATTTTAGGACTTATACTTATGCATAGTAATAACACATTCTTTTCAAATCTTGCTCTCCATAGCTTTTGTGCTGTTTACGAAGAATAGAGAATGAAAACTCTCTTGTGAGATTAATCTCATTCATTTTCGCTCTCAAGACCAAGTGAAAAGCTGAGTGTTATTGTTAGTATGCATATATTTTACTTGTATTTGTTTGTATGCACAAGGAGATACTGCATATCTTCAAATCCTTGTCAATTCAAGCTTCGTTGTAGTAGAGGGCAAGCGAGTCGTAGAGCAGCATTGCCTCTTGCCTCACATCCAATCCACTTCATGACTAGCTAGAGCTTCTTAACTTTCAATTTCTTTTAGTGAATAATTCTACACGCACCAAGCCATTAAAATACATTCACATGCAATCAAAAAGAAAATATGAGGAGCTATATTTTATACGTTCTTCATACATTAAATCTTTGTGAGCTATTGTAAAAGTACAGACTAGTGGTGGCAAATCCATTTTGTAGGAACATGGATATTATACATAGTGAGATAGTGACTTGTGACTGCTCATAGGAATGTGTTTGATGATACTCGGTTATAAACTGCTTATAAAAAGGACTTATTTTCGGTAGAATTTCATGCATGGTTTCAGCACACGATGTATATACAGATACACGTGCATGCATGGGAAAGCATGTAATATTTAAAATATAAGGATGAGAATATATATGGTGTACAGTGATGGTAGAGTATTTCGGAACAGTGGTTCTTCCAGGTAGAACAGCTCATCTTCACTAGTGTGCAAAGCCAGGTCCCCGAGGATGACTGCCTCATTTCAAAGGGCATGAGAAACCGTACATATTCATATCTGTAGACGCTGGAACAAAAGTTACGCATCCTATTTCTGAACTACTCAACCATTTCGTGTTGCTGAAGATGATAAACGGAAGCAGAACCCCAGCCTTCAGTTTTCGACTCCGAACAGAACATTGGAGTGAAGCATATAAAACCTTGTTATTGACTGAATGCTTTATTATATCCAACTTAATTTGCATTCAGAAATAAAATGCGTGGAAATTCGAGCTACAAAAGTGCTGATCAAATACATAAAACCAATGAAATAAAAAAATCTACTTTCATTTTTCCTACTAAAATTTTTCTAGAACTATATATATTCCCGTTGAATATCGTTTTTCTCGATCATTCGCATAACCTTTTCCGCCAGACTCAAGCATAAAAAATTTAAAAGTACTTTTCAGTTCATCTCTAAGTATTTATTTTACTTATAATAATAATAATAATATAATAATAACAATAATAATAAAAGAGTCGTGGATTTCGTATCTTTTGATAAGTACAGACTCCAGGTACTGCCTGGCCTAATGCAAGGCATAGATAAGGTAGCGTAGGGAAAGGGTTTATTGGCAGCTACGCCATGAGCCATTTGACAAACAGCGAATGGTTCGTGTATAGTTATTGATAAGTTGAAAATCATCTAGTAAAAAGTCTTAGCTTTTGCTGTTGGGCATATAGGATTCAACATCCTTTTTTGTACAAAGCAAAAGACGGAAGTTAAGGGAGGCGAAAGAGTTACGTTATTGAAAGTTTTACATGTTGCGGTGTTTGAAGTTTTTCCACAGAGAAGAGCATAAATTGAACTGTTGAGTGTCGCTCCCGCTCCACCAAATACACTCGAACGGAGCACAAGAGACAGAAGGAAAATAAGTGTGTTTTCAGGGATATAAAACTTGGTAACTGAACCATCATGACTATCCTCATCTCCATTGTATCATCATGAAACAAAAGGATCGTATCAGGACCACTATCTCCAAGACTCTTCCCTTTTCATATGGCTAGAAAGCAGTCGACAAAGCCGTATGAGCCAAAGCTACTGGTAGGAGTAGTAGTAGTAGTGGTACTAAAGAAAGTTTCACTCTCGGCATACCATTTTCTATTATCCATATTAGAATCTCTTACTCCATCAGTGCTTAGCGTGATGATTGTCGAACGTACATACGAATATAAATAACGTGCGGGTATAAAACTACATCCACACATACATGAACGCACTACTCTCAGTATAGTTTGTAGAGGACATACATTCTCATCTCTAAGTACTCGAGCAAATAATAACTAAAAGATTCATTCCTTCGAAAACGTCTAACCATATATTTTCCTTCCAGAAGAAGCAGATCTACCATGGCAAGTACAAAGGGACTGTGAAAGCTGCTTGATTTCATTTCATGATGACGGTGCTCTATTAGATTGAAACAACCAAGATGTTTATTGTCTGCTATAATATGTATTACTTTCTCCAAATTTATGAAGTGCCTAGCATGTGATGTAATAGGACATTCGTCCATCCCATCAGCATCCTTTTTCCCTGCTATGAAATGATCAAGTCCGTTCATTCATCCGCGATAGCAGTTATATAAGTATGATGTCCATAATAATACATTACGTCTGGAAAAACAGTACGCTCTCCACGCACGTAGAAAACACGTAGGCACTGCTGATACTATTATTAGGAAAGTATGCAGTTAATAGGCAAACCTTCATCCTTCACTTTCATCGTTTACAATCTCCAGTATATTTAGTTCTCCTTTGGGCTTAAGAACTTCAGAGAAAGGATGGGTTAGATCGAGATTTTTTTCCTTTTGAAGCTTTGTTCGGCACATGTTAAAGTATTATCGACTTCGATCCCATATATACCTTACATTATTACTTCACTGAGCACACACATAGCTCAACATCCCTATTTGCTTAGGTCTCTGGAAAAAAAATATGTCTGCTGGCGAGATATGTTTGAGTTTTCCTAACTGTGGAGATGGTGATGATGATAAGCAGCCTATGGATGGAATATGAGTCTGAGTTTCAATATTTTGATGATAAAGAGTAGGGGGCGAGTAAACAACTCGTTTGAAAAAGTTGTCTATTATTCATATCAACTGAACTGATCTCTCAAAGAGGTCAAATGTCTCACACAGAGCCCATATCCAAAGCAATATTGAGCACACATAATCATTACCTCCAAACGTGATATACCTAAATATACACCTAATAACATTAAATTTCTGGTCTGATAACGATTAAATATCACAATGAAATTTTGAAACTGCATTCAACTGTCAAAATGAATTCAATGATATCTCTTCTAATTAATTTTATGTATCGTAAATCATTCTGGCACCACATGAAAAAGTAAGGTATGGTGATCATGATCATTTGTAGAGTCTGATTTCGCCTATTGAACTCTCGTGACTTGTCTTCACCTATAATATCGATTAGTGAAATCCGAATTGAAAAAAAAACTCGAAACGTTTCTCAAAGTATGCAAGGTACCATACCACCAGATTATGAGGGCTATACATACATATTATTAATACATACATACATGTGGGTTGTTAGAAACAATAACGCCAGGCCAGGGTAAAGTGAGTTGATTCTGTATGACTATAATGAGTACGATATCAATTGTCCCTGATCCGGAGTTCTATGATAGCCTATATAGTAGTATGGTTCATGTGCTGAATGAAATGAGGATGAGTTTATAGAGAACTTTTATGGGAGTGATTAGATCATCCTGGATGTATGTATATATGTATGTGTGTACATTGCAGGATATAATACAGAAGATCAACAATATCCTCAACCCGATTTTAATAAGAATGCAGTAATATGTAGACATCAAAATAAAACTTGAAACTTGTGCAATTTTATATAACTACTTAATGTTCCAAAAGTGTTGATAAAACTGTAAGTAGATTAGGTTTATTTGATTCAATTGCTGTCTGTCCGCCGTGTGTGGGTTCAATCGATACACAAGTCGAGTTTGTTTTTAAAACAATTAGCTTTAACGAAAAATATTTTCCTCTCATACAAACACAATTTTGAAATAAGAGTAAGGGAAAGATTTCAAAACACCCTTTAATTTCTCAAATCTTACTTTCTTTAGTCTTATAGCGTACTAAAATGTATTTATTGTACATGAGAACGATTGGAATTGGAGTAAGCCAAAAGAAGCACCTACTGGCATCACTTATGAGACCATCTGATATGGTGCCATAAGTGGTCCCTATAGTGGTGGTGACCTTTGACCTCATTTTGGGTCGATTATCCAACATTAGTAAAAAGGAATGAAATCGTGTCATAAATTACATCAATTTGCTAGTTATCCAAATTCCTTCTTGATAGCTTTATTTCTAGCCTTCAGCAACCAACTGAATACTAGCCATATATATGATCAGTATGATATGATGTAACAACATATATTCATTATGTTTAGAAAACTAGCACGCTTTTTTCCCAGGAGTTGGTCTGGAAATTATAACTTTACTTTTCTCCATCATAAGTGGCTACTGATGCCCAGCCTTGTCTTTTCCTCTTGTCTTTTGGCAGTTTTCATATGATCGTCGTGTCTACACTAGACTAGCTCACATTATCGATAAAAGAACAAGAAAAAATGGTACGTTGCACGCTCTGCCTAGTTCAGTAGGGATGTCCGGAAAGGAAGATTGAAAATGAAATGGGGGATTGTTATGTGAGTGTGCAGAGTTATATATGAAAGGAAAGCAATGCAAAGTCTGTATTATGCATACACTACACTTACAATGAATGAATGTATGTATGTATATATGTAATATAATATGTATATTATGACTCTAGCCAGAATCAGAAACTGCTCCGTTAAGAGAAACTGATGCTTTGCTTCCTACTCTGTTTAAGATGGAGTAGAAAAGAATAAGAATAGAGATGACAGGACTATTAATTTTGATGTAACATGTAGGGAACAGAAACATATTCTTCATTCTTATTCTGAACCACAAAAGAGGTTTTAATAATATTGGAAATCAATACGCCTTTTTTTGTGCACCAGGCATGACAAGATTCTTTAGGACTTAAGAATTTAATGTGCACTGGGCCAGACACGAACGCTCCGTTAATACCTTATAAAATCTATGAAAAGTTATACGACAGTTTTCAACTCGTTTGAATGCCCTAAGTGCTCACACGTATTCTCGTTTTCTCCTAAATACAATCTTACTAAAAAAAAAAGTTCGGTGGCAGGGTAAATCCTACGTAGTCTTGTGCCTTCCTCTTTCGTTCAATTCATTAAAAAAGGTCTATACGGAAATTTCCATTTTATTCTCTAGGGCTACACATGGTATACATAATTGGATCAAAGATGTATGATATGATAACAGTGTGTGGGTTAAAACCGAGGATTAATTGTTATTACGTTTCAAATTTTAAGTAAGATTTACAATAAACGTTTCCAACGGCTGTGCTGTGTCAGCTCCACAAGCTGAGGGAGAACTTTCTTCTCTCTCTCTTTCTTTCTCTTTCTCTCTCTTTCAAAACTTGCAATGATAAAGTAGTCCACAAATATATGTATGCGAAAGCAAAATATTAACAATAAACTTTCCTTAAACCGCCTTCAAACAATAAACCATCTCCATGCATATTGAAACCATCTCCATATTTAAAGGGACATTGACGTTATGATGTGAAATTGTAGCAGCTGCTGCTGCTACTACTACTACTGCTGGTGGTGTGGTGGGTTCTCTCTAGTGTGGTATAATGTAATGTTTACATTTTAGATTTTACATAGGTATATCCCAAGCGAATATGGCATGTGAAGCTGTGCTCGACTTTTTGTACTTGTTTAATCAGAGAAAGCAATTGCAGAAGCAAGTATTGGACGATAAATATTGAACAAACACTTTCAACTGTTTCCTGCTTTCATGTTTTCTAGGTATTCTTATCCTTGTGCCTATCTATGCCGGGGTACTTTCATTTTAGTATGCTTA
The DNA here is from genome assembly GCA_964034955.1 of Orchesella flavescens. Lineage (NCBI taxonomy): Eukaryota > Metazoa > Arthropoda > Collembola > Entomobryomorpha > Orchesellidae > Orchesella > Orchesella flavescens. The sequence goes on along the minus strand of OZ035955.1, from coordinate 16,089,916 downwards.
CTACAACCAAGCAAAATTTTAGAGCAGTACTGGTCTGGTGTATGCAGCAAAACGACTGGGAGTATCACTGCACCACCAAATCTTGCTAAAAAAGAAAGGGAAAGTGACCAGTCGAAGTCATGCTAGAGAGGGAGAACCAGAGTAGTATATGCAATGTGCTTATAAAAGAATATAGCATTGCACAAATAATGCATACTCCATTTGCGTTATGCTCGTTAGCTTTATGATTTCTTATTTCAGTCCAAAATAACCTCAAGAGGCAAAGAGGATAGTCAATTGTACAAGTTACATCTGCAATGTGTCCCGTAGTCCAACTATATGTACTTAGTTGTTTGGTGGCACTGATGTTAGTTTTGAAAAATGTATAGTACTTCAAAGGATAGAGGGTCGCGGAGCTCAACATTTTCCATTGTTATGTTATTACTGCCATGTTCTGTTGCAAGCAATGTGACAACAAAAATACATACCATATCAAATGGGGTTTGAGTTTGAGTTGCAATGCAATGGAGATAGAAAGAGAGAGAGAGAGAGAGGAAAAGTGGCTGGAGACCATGTCGAGAGAGAAAGCAAGGGACTGACTATAACATTGAAAAAATATGCAGAAACAATGGGAAATTTCCTGTCTCATTCTTTCCATTTTATATAGTTAAACTAAACAACTAAATGGTGAAGTTTTTTAGTGAAACACCAAAAATTACTTGGACCTGAAGAATTTTCCCTAACTTTTACTGTGTATTCGCACAAACACCGCTGGGACTTGGGGAGCAAATGAATGAATGTTAAGTGTGCAGAATGGATTCATTCATACATGGGAGCTTTACATGGGTCTTGAATATAGCTATATCTATATAAATGTATGTATACACACATACATACGTTGTTCTAGCCCATTTGAATGAAAGCAGGATCTATAACAAACAAGAAAGTTTTTACGAAGCTCTATATGGTTGAGTATAATATGTAGTTTTATTGTACTTGTGTTTTCTCAATCTGATTCCATTTCCAGGAGGTAACGGAGAGAAGTGTGTAGGTAAAAAGCTGTAGATTAAGGGACGAACGTTAAATTCCGTCCTTTCTAGTCTCGAACCGGGCTCGATGCCGCACTCGTATAGTTTAGTTTTTGTCATTGTAGAATATATACACACATAATATGCAATAGAAAGTGAACTAAAGTCTCAAACATGGAAAGTAACTTTTTCTTCACTCACCACACCACTCATACATATACACAACATGTAATTGCATAGCATATTATGACTTTTTAAGTATGAAGTATTGCCACTAAAAGTAATACTAGAAATAGAAGCAGAAACAGTAAAACGAACAACTTTTTCACAGAGTTAATGAACACGTGAATGTAGAGATGGATAAGTATTTTCAAAGCTTGAAGGCAAACTCAAGTTTAGGCCGTACGTATTTACGTTGGAGCACTATATACAACTAGGTTTAGTTGTAATGCCCGAGGTGGCATGTTGAAAGAGAAAATGTTTTTAAAACTCGGCAATTTGGAACTTTAACATTTGCAGTCATCATTATTCTGAATGTCATACACCACCCCATTCATGCATGATGTCTCCAAGTAAAGGCGAGTCTTTAAAAGTGAAGTGAAGTTTTCTTGATAAGAGCACCACTTCTAACTATTACATTAAGAATATATAGTGGGCTACGATACTGCCAATATAATGCATGAAATGTTTTCATATATGCTCACAATACAATATCTCACAGTCCCATAGCTTTTTCGTCGCTATTTTCGCTCTTTGGCTTAATACGATATGTTTAATCTTGTTTAAGATTATTGGAGTCTTCATACTTTCACTTTTACACTTCTGCCACCCTTTTTTCTTTCATTTTAGGGATATTATCATTACGTGATGTGATTAAGGAACTGTTTTATTGCCTCAAGCAAAAAGGATACTCATTTTCTTTGCCCCATCAGCTCTTGTATGTTTGCAATTGAAAAGATCTAAAACAGTCTCTCAAAATGACCCTGATCACCAGAGATATACTTGAAATGCAGACATTGTATACTGCTTTAAGAGTCGTCTCTATACATCGCAATCAGCAAGTTATGTGCTTTGCTTTGTTTTAGCCGACTTTAATGAATTGATAAGCACAACTTTTGTTTCAAGAGATTTCCCCGCGTTATGTTTATTCTTTATATACTTTCTTCAATTCCCTGTAAACTTTACGAGTGAATACATTTCATATTAAGTAATTACAGAATTTAGCAAAAGAATTTTAACATTTAAAAGTAGGGCAATCTGAGCAGAGACAAGTTCCACTATCAACACCAACAATCTTTCACTGCAGTATTATATGTATATATTATGCTTATAAGAAAGTCACGGGAATTGTAATTAATGGATTAGATTAGATCTTCTGCTTCAACACATCAAATATGCTTTAGTATGTTTGCAAGCAACGACCTCAGACTTAATTATTATGCCGCTCTCTTTTGTACTACTTGTTACATCCTCTTTGTGTGTAAATTCCGAAATGATCTCGTAAATATTTCCGGTTTGGTAATCACATTTCGCAAGAATTTTGTGTCGTAACTTTTTGGAATATCTTATTACGGCTGTGTTTCCAAATATGCTAAATATGGGAGACTCCTTTCAAAACTTTCTTTCCTTTTACAATGCCTTCTGTTGTAAACATATTTGCTCTATTGAAAATCATGAAGTTTGCCCAACCAGTTCAAAAACTGGAAGGAAATGAACTCTTGTGCGGATGAAATGGAAAGTATGATAAATAGATTCCCTGGAGCAGTAACGTGGCTTCATTTCATTTGATACAGATATATTGGCGCGGTGTGTTTGTGTGTGTGTGTGTGTATGTGTGTGCCTGCCTTCGGGTTCTGTAGAGTTATTAGAGTTTCATGGAGAAAGATTGAACATTTTCAGTTGAAAGACGAATGTAAAGAAAGGGCACTTTCATCCTATGAGCAACAATTCTATCATTACCTCTACAACGCATCAGTGACTTTGTTGGGTACTACTACTACTACTTACTACTCCATCACACCACCATATATACCAGCAGCATACACCGCCGCACCATATCGTCATCACATCATAATATCATAATGCACAAAAGTAGACCCTTTTGAAATTCGGAATTTCTCGCAACATACTATGAACATCCATTGGCATAGACAAAACGACATGTGTAACTTTATGTACATAAAAAGAAAGAAGGAAAGGAAAAAGGGAAACGGAGAAAGTAATAAAGAAACTTTCCTTTCGATACCAGACTTATTAACTTGCTATTGTACTTATGGGATACGAACACTTTTTTTTAGATCATAATTCTTCACCGAATCCCCGCTTTTTAACTCCATTTCCAACTTTATTTCTGGTTTCTCCCTTTTAGTCTTTTTTACTACTTCACTCCATAACAAATAAATATTGTCGTCAGTGGAGCTTGCACTATATATACTTATAAATGGAATATTAACTTTTGTAGGTAGCTTTATCTCCCCTTCTCCCGTGCTTGTAAGACGTATATATCCCTTTTACAGAGCTCACAACAAACCCAAGATTTCACTTTTCTTCCCTCCTTTACACTCATTCACAGAATACCCATTTACTCTAAATAAGCTCGTGAAAGTTGACTGGAAATACACAAACACATTTCTTTTCAGTTAGTTTGTGTCTGTGCTCGAATGAGCTGAAATGCGGTCATATATTTTCCAAGCAAACACACCACACATTATATTACCGCATGTTCTCGAAGTGTACTTACGTCCTCAAAACCCATGATGGGAAGACAGAACACAACATTGTACTACATATAAAGAAGGTTTGTATAATGCACATGTGTTTCCAATAGGTACTTCCTTCCTCTGCTGCGAGATGTGTAAACAAAACAAACTGGTTTCTCCGTAAAGTGACAAATGGAGCTCGTCTAATCACTGGATATCCCGTTTCGCTTATCATAATATACAAAATGGTTCCTTCTGTATCAACAATAATTGTTACACTATATATTGAATAACATGTTCAGGAATACTATATATATACATATATGCCCATTTCGAAGGAGATGCTCCACCAGCAACATTACATAAATATAATGAGTCTTTATGGTGAAAATAAATTTGAGGGAATGCTTCCATTGTAATAAAGGAATAACGTTTAATATAATGAGTAAAAACGTTCCATCGTGGTTCACTTTTCTCAGAAAGAATGTGGACTTTTCTTTTTTTGCACATTGTATAAGACTATAATATATACTTATTTCTTGATGTGTGTAAGTTGTCCACAGGGTGCAGAACCTGGTCTTTCCTTTTCATGAAACCGAAAAACATTATGATGAGCAGATATATAAATATGTATATATATAAATGTGGAAATGCGAAAAAATTGAGAAGTTTGGTTTGGTTGTTTTGCTTCTTTCTCAGGAGCAATATTGTAACCACATTATTGGTAGTCTGGCAATTTCAGATAGTTTTCGATGTGGTTGCCAGCAAGCAACTCAACTTTTTGAGCGGAGCAAGTACGGTGAAAGCGTGTGATGATGATGGGAAATGTATAGTACTTGCGGTATAAACGGAGAGACGGGTGAGAAAGTGTTTGAGAAGAAAAGAGTTTTGGCGAGTGTACACAACCTTTTAATAGGAGAGGAGGTAAACATATGTATAGAAAAGGAGCTGAAGAAATTTCTATATAAGCACAGGCTAAGAATGTATTTATCAAATGTGATAGATTTGGAGATAGTAAAAACTTGGAATAACAAGTGCTGTAATAGTCAAAATGGCCCAGTTAGAGTTATGTACCTCCTTATTGCATTCACGTATTATGTATAGAGTTATAAATGAGTGGCAGTGTGGTAGTGGTGGGCGCCAGCTTTTTCGTTGGTAAAAACCGTGAGGTCGCATGCTAGATCCCATTAGTGGTTCCATTCTAAGTAAGCATCTCTCTCTCGCGATTCTGAGCTGCTTTCTCTCCCTTTTGTACGCTAATGTACCTGTTTTGACGTCTGTTTCACCGTGGTGGTGTGGTGGTAATAGTTCGCTGAGTAGTAATAGTAATACAAGTAAAGAACCAAATAGACGAGTACTCGACGTTTATGGAAGTAGTTGTAAAGAGCATCAGCATTGAGGTGGAATGATTTTCAGATTTGTGTGCTTGGGCTTTCTTCTTGTTTTCTGCAGGAAAAGTTGCAACCGATATATATGCTGATAGAAGCAGTTAGCCAGGAACAATATCAAGAAATTTTACAAAGAGAGAGAGCCCAAGTAACATTGCCCCATTGATTCAACGTGTTTTCAACGTTGCAAACTTCATGTAGAAATAACGGCAGATTATGTCCGTCTAGAACACGTTGTTACAACATGTTGATTTCACGTTGAATCAACGTGGCTGAATTAATATGATTAACATTGATTATGCGTTGAATCTACGTTGAAACGATTAATAGTGACAACGTTGTTTATGCGTTGAATCGGCGTAGAAGTGTCAACATGTTTTCAACATAGAATAATCGTAGATGCAATGTGATGCAAATGGAATTTGTTTTCTACATACATTCAACATTAAAAATTATAGATTTATATTTATTGCCCATATAATACTTCACGCAACAGCGTACAATGATGTAAATTTAAATTATCATGCAAATAGATCATCATACATTTATATGCAAGTTTATCCAACGGCACAAAAATTTATTTGTTGAAACCTCTTCTTTGCCACGAAAACCTCGGTCATCAGAATGAAAACCATTTCCCCCACAGTAACTACTAACTATGAGAACAATTTAGAATACTGCTCATAGAACTGACCACCTAATGCATTAACTTCATCACTATCACCACCAACTTGTGTATTGCTTACTATTTTTTCAGTCGTTTCCATATTAAATAAAAAAAATAACACTTTGTGTTGTGAAAAAATCCAACTATCTGAAACAAAACTGGGTTGAAAGGAGATTTTCACCTTTGAACAAAACCGAATGCACAACTAAAACTGCTCCATTCGTTGTGAAATCTTTAACTGCGAAAAGAAGTAATTTCTTTGACATCACTTCAATATGTCCACTTGAAACAGACAGGCCGTGACAAAAGTCACAAGAAGATGTTTTGGATTTTATGAAGTTTCGTATACTGATTAGAGGTAAAGGCAGCTGTGTTATATATGTTGTATGTGACGGATGTCATCTGAGTTCATAAGTGTATGCAAGCAGCAGTTGGCTTGTTGTTTTTCAATAGAATCAACATTGATATCATGTCATTTTCAACAATAGCTGCAATACGTTGAAACTATGTATTTTCAACATTTACAACTACTGTTTTTCAATGCAGAATCAACGTGGTTTATATCATGACATCAAACTAAATTCTACAATTGATCTAATGTTGATTCTACGCAATTTTTGCGTACATAATTATGTTGAGATCCTCACTGAAAACTAACGTTGAAATGATGTTTTATCAACACATGAATTCAACTCAAAATCAATGACTAAATTCTACACGTTGATCTGATGTTGATTCTATGCAATTTTTGCGTACATAATTATGTTGACATCCTCACTGAAAACTAACGTTGAAATGATGTTTTATCAACACATGAATTCAACTCAAAATCAATGACTAAATTCTACACGTTGATCTGATGTTGATTCTATGCAATTTTTGCGTACATAATTATGTTGACATCCTCACTGAAAACTAACGTTGAAATGATGTTTTATCAACACATGAATTCAACTCAAAATCAATGACTAAATTCTACACGTTGATCTGATGTTGATTCTATGCAATTTTTGCGTACATAATTATGTTGACATCCTCACTGAAAACTAACGTTGAAATGATGTTTTATCAACACATGAATTCAACTCAAAATCAATGACTAAATTCTACACGTTGATCTGATGTTGATTCTATGCAATTTTTGCGTACATAATTATGTTGACATCCTCACTGAAAACTAACGTTGAAATGATGTTTTATCAACACATGAATTCAACTCAAAATCAATGACTAAATTCTACACGTTGATCTGATGTTGATTCTATGCAATTTTTGCGTACATAATTATGTTGACATCCTCACTGAAAACTAACGTTGAAATGATGTTTTATCAACACATGAATTCAACTCAAAATCAATGACTAAATTCTACACGTTGATCTGATGTTGATTCTATGCAATTTTTGCGTACATAATTATGTTGACATCCTCACTGAAAACTAACGTTGAAATGATGTTTTATCAACACATGAATTCAACTCAAAATCGATGATAACACAATTTCAACACATGCAACGTAGAAATTGCGTAGAAACTATGAGGCAATGTTACTTGGGAGAGAGTTAGAGAGAGAAAGGAATACACACATTCACTACTTCTTTCTCTCATCGTCGTCGTCCCGAAAATACACACACACAATCCCAAAATAACTCTACTTTTAGTTCTCTCTTTCTCTCTCTCCCGTTTTTTCTCTCTCCAGTTCCATTTGCTCTTTCACTCACTTACATATGTACATGCAGTTTGAAAGTATGCCTTCAAGTTGTTTACTGCTTTTCACGGACTGCCTAGGGTTTCCATCCAGCCTCATCTGCCCAGACACCACTCATGCTCGTCTTTTCTTTCTTTTGGGGTCCTCTCTTTATTCCTTATCTTCTATCTAGTTTTTACTGTGAATGCAAGCTTCCTGTGCGAGGAAACACTTGTCAAAAGACAGTAATTTAGGACACCGTTCATGTTCGACACAGATAAAGCCTATAACTGGCGATCATCTCCGCATACATACATACATATATGCTGTTCTGTAGACAAAATGTAAATATGTACATAAAGTCGAAATTTGGTGAATGCATCCATGAATGCTAGCACCTTGTATCTGCTGGAAATGACTAGCGTACCGGTCAATCTAGCATTTCCCCCAATTCCAATAATTGTGTGTGTCCCTCCCTACACACCCAATTTATACATCAGCGTTTACTCACCACCAATGATAACGAAAAACTGGGCAGACATGGTCCACTTGCTACTGTTTATTTTTCCAAAAAAAAAACCCAAGCTCATTTGAAGGAAAACAGCTTCGAGGTAGGAAAACCAGATAAAACATGTGTAGTGGACTTTATGGGGATTTTGTTCCGGTGTTTCCACGTTTATCTTGTTGTATTGTCAGCTCAAAATGCTATTGTACGTGTCCATTATTTCTTAAACTTGACAGTTGGGCGGATAGGGTTTGGCAAAGAAAAAAGGACCATAAATATGCTTTCCTCTGCTAAGATTTTTGTAGAAAACGTGAGTTTATTCCCTGATTTTTCTTTTCGCCATTGTCTGCAGTTATAAAAACGAAAATTATGTAGTAAATTTTTTGTCGAGTTTTTTGAATTTGCAATGCGACTCAGGCCGGATGTACAAAGACTATACACACATCCCAATATGTTTTTTTACTATTTGAGTTTGGGAATTTGTTTTTACAAGTTTATATCTCGACGAGAGGTTAATCAAGTTCGAGCATGAAAAAAATCGGATGTTGGGCACTTGAGAATGATTGGCTGGGATTCTTTTAGTTGTTGGTCATACCTAAGTGCTTTCTTTATTTTTAGCCACATTTTCTTTGGAACAATACAACCTCAAAGCCTCTTAAAAATTTCAGTGAAAGTTCCCAATGCCCCATACGAATAAAACTTTATGATTGAATTGAGATTTTATAGTAGTAGATAACAGAAGAGAGTGCATGATTTGGTTAGTAACAAAAACCATCTACTTTCTGGTTATGATTGGATTGAAACGGGATTGGTAGCACTCTTTTTTGTGATATGAGTGAATGCGATTGTAATTTAACATGACATAAACAGGACCTATATATAGTCATTGGGGTTGATGAATATTATGGATTACGTGCTTCAAAGCTGAGAGTTGTGGTTTGTGGTCCTATATATTATTTGTACTTATGATGAAAGTCCATAAGCTCTTCTTCAAAGTACTTAGCTTACATTTAGGCTAACAGATCATTTTACTCAATCATTCCATACCGAATTGGAATATCTCTGCTTGCTTTTGACACATGAATGATTTTAATTGACGCTTTTAATGTTGATCTTAATCGCTGAGTCTGAATCCTTTCCTGAACGAATTGTTATCACAAGTCTCCATCAGTTTTACCTTCCATTGCATGAAATCAAGAAGAGGCTTTCGCAATAAAATGCAGAGAGGTCTGGCAGCAAACACAAACAGGATACGGAAATTTGAAGAGATAAGTCCGTCTTTTGCATTTAGGAGGTTCAATTAAAAGAACTACACACATTTCCTGAGCTGACATACTCATCTTCTGTCTTGCTGTGAAGAATCCTCTTCTACATGAGTTTGGATGGTGTTTATTTCTTCTACTACTTTTTTTCTGTTGTGGGATCTGCGGGTGGTGATGGAAAAAGTTTTGCAAAAAGTAATGACACTGCCACTCAAACGTCTTACCCACGATGAGATGAGTAGCACACCAAAACTGAAGTTTTATTTTTACTGTGAGCTCTATAGTTTCGGCTGTAAAAAAGTAAAGCTGGTATGGTATGATATAGGATATTAGTGCTAGAATAGAAATAGGGTCGACATGAATAGCCTCAGTGGAACTAATAAGGCTCTCAATCTCAAGCACAAAGAACTTTTCCTCTGGTTAAGAAATCATCTAAAAGAGAGAGGGGGAAGAGATAGAAAGCATTGTTTATTTGCGAGGACTCCTTCCGCCCTGAATATTTCAAGTTTTTGTCCCTCACACTGATCCAGTGGATCCTGGTAAATGGGAAAAAACTAAATCAGGAAATGAATCATTGTCGTGATCTAAAGGGATGAAAGGTCTTCATGCAATATTCCACGTTCCCCTCAGGTTTCACGCGTATTCGCTCATTAGCTTCGGTGAAAGTTTTGTCAACTGCCTCTTGTGAACTCATGCTCAAATTGTATTATTGATGAAACATCGCCTGCCTGATGCCTGGTCGAGACTAACTTTATACTACTGCATAGAATTTATGCGAAAATAGCGTGTCCTTTCCAAAATATTAATGTCTACAATCTACAAAGACTGGTAAAAGTGTACTCGATGGAAAACATGCAAATCAAGCTAATTAAATGAGGTACTCTGCTGAATAATTGTTTTATAATTGATTTGGATGGCCGGGAGAATGGCAATCAAATTGAAAGTCATGTAGTTGGTTATTGCATAACCTTTAATTACATTTCTTCTTTTTGTGACTATTAGAAAATGAGTTCATTAAAGCCAAAGGTTTGTGAGAAACTGATAAATGACTTAACGTTCCAATTTATTCATCATCATCATGACTAGAGGATGCTATATGTATGCACACTGCACATGGTTCATTATGCAATTGTATCTAATTGTCTTTATCATTCCTTTTCAATTTTGAGTACTATATAAGAGTACCTGCGTGTACTTTCCATACGGTTCGCTCAGCGAAAGCACATATTTCTGTTGATAGGCAGCGTAGTAAAATCATCTTTAAAAAATTGTCATTTATTGGATCTAATTGGGTAAGAGGGAATCCATCCATGCAGAAATGGTGGCAGTTCCTCCAATTTTGCTGATGGTGCATACATTTCCTTCGCAAACTGAGGGAAAACATTGTTAGTCTCTTGAAACCTTATCAATTATGCTAACTCAATATCTTTGTAGGCAAAATCCTCATCTATATTTATGCTCTGTTACATACTGGCGTGGTTCTATTGTCGTCCGTCTGTCTGATTGTCTGAATCTTATGAACTGTGTAACTTACTCAAAATATATTTCAATTGCTCGAACACTTTTAGATTAAGGGGACAATCCTTCCTAATGAAATTAAGGCACATGTAAAGTGTAAATAGGCTTAAATCGAATCAATTACAAAGCTATAGAAGAAATTTCGATGACCCCCTCAATCACACTTTGATTTAAATTTATTGTCAGTTGTGTAAATGCTATAACAGATATCATAACATAACATTTTTTATCTTACCAAAGGCACATTATTACATCTCGAATTGCCCGGTGTATTCTTTGGATGATGTAGTCGTGTTTTCAAACCACATCCTAGTAACATAAAGTACATCATACATGGCATTATATTATAATATCAAATTGACGTGTCTAAAAATACATTCTTTAGAAGTGTTCTAAGGTTCTCCTTCCATAAGTTGTAAGTGTGAGGTATGTAGACATGTACTTCAGGCCTGAGTTTTCATGCACATCTATCAAAAATCTTTCAGTCATGGTAGTAGGCCTTCCAACAACATTACAAAGAATAAGTGCTGACGAAGGGGAATGATGTCTGTTTAATGTGTTTGTGGTGGAAGCGAGGATTCGTACCCATCAGACTTTCTCCACGGTGCAGTGTTTTACATTTGCAGGCACTATTCTCCTTCCAATTTATAATGGTACAGCACCTCTAGCCAAATAATACATTCCATCTCCTCTTTCTCTCCTCACTCTTTCATGATCTTCTTTCTTCGCTTTTACATGCTAGACTCTGTGTAACCCAGTCAGTTGAAATTGATGGTGAAGGAGTAGGTGAGCAAAGTCATGAGATATTCTGTATGAATATTTAATGCGAGAAAATCAGTCTCTGCCAGGTGGCTTGTGATATCGTAATTCGTAATAGAGCAGACTTTGCTTCCTGCATTCTTAACTTCCGTCTCGCTTCATAACCTAGCTTTTATCAACAAAACATTGCATTGCAGGGGTATATTTACATTAAAGCGTAATAGCTATATAAAATGCTTATGACGTCTGCTCCTCTCTAATACTGTGTGGCATTATAAGAAATGTGTGTACATTGTATAATGTACGGGGAGTTTGCTACTTGTTTTTGTAGGAAAGTAATTGGTGAGCTTCAGTGCAAAACATAATATTGCTAAATGATGTCGATTCATTTGCTCACAGCAGTTGTCTAGCAAAGAAAAGCTTGCCGTGAAATTTCACAGGGAGCATAATTCCCACTACACATTAAATTAACTCTTCATGCAAACCAACCATATCATCATCAACTTTGTTAGGACTACACATTACGTCATGGTTAACATAACCTACGGACACAGTTTGAAACGAAGTATATACATATATGCTGCTTGCTTTGGAAGGACTTTTCCTATGTGAATTTCAGAAAGGATTAAGTACGACTGTACATATTCTGTACACATTCACAAATATTTCAGTGCATGTAATTTTGCTTGTAGCCCTTTTTCTGCTTTCGTGGTTGTTCAGACAGAATCCAGTTTTTCTGTGAGACCCCACCACCACTATAGTAAAGAGAAAGTATTGTGTAGTCAGTGCGTTTTCCGTTGTCACTCCATAATTTTCTAACTAGTCGTGAAGTGGACGTTTCTGCTTATATATCTTATGTACGTATAATAATGTACCTAAATTGGACGAAACCCCTTGAAACAGTTGCAGGCCACATGCATACAAGTATATTATTTACAAACAAACGAAGTACTTAACGTATTTCGACTAACGGACACAGCCACAGACATAAATTGTCGTAATTTAACGAGCAGCGTATGTGGTGTCTTACGTTACGTTACACCACTTCATAAATGATCACGTAGACATACATTGATCCCTGGTAAAGCAACATGAAAATATTATGTCTTTCATTAAAACCGAGTTACACATGTACGGATATTATATAGGTGTTATATGTGTATATGTGTATAAGGTGTGGAATAGGTGAAAGCACTTTCTAAAACCTGAATTGAGCTGCTGTATATAGGTATGTACTACTTACGTGCAAAGTTTGAGGGAGTCGTCTTGGTCGTGATGATATTTGATCTGCTGGATCCGGATCCATTTGAGAATCTTAGCTAGTAGTCGCAACGGGCTGAGAAATCTCGTTTCTGTCCCGGGAAAAATCTCATTTAGTAACATTCGGGTAACCCGTTTATTCCCGGGATCCCGATAAGATATTGTGTGTATGCTGGTACATGTTTCATAATTAACTAAACTACTTGTTAGTTACCAAATTTTGGGTTGGTTACGATCTACACATATGTATTTAGTACAGAGACCGGGACCCGGTCGAGATCTCGGGAAATCTCAAAGGGGTACGAAATATCATCGGGTTGCCCATCGAGATCTCATCTGCGACTACTAAGCTTAGCCCTATAAATCCGGATAAGTGTTTCCCTCGTTGTAACTGAACGTCCAGACTCTAGACCAGAGGGTTGACCAAGATGAATGCATATAAGAGTTGTTGTTCTTCTAAACAAATAGCGTGTTATGGATTGCAAGTTTAGGTAACCTCTTTCGACAAAGTCTGAGCTCACCGTTAGTAAAGTGTGATTCTTCTGAAATTTATCACAGAGTACTACTATGCTGTGGCATATGGAATGAAATTATTATGCTCACTAACACCAGCAATACTTTAGACATATAATATGTGGATTGGATAACAACACACGAGAGGTTGATATAGATGAGAAACGCTTTTCGGAACCGACATATTCGAACAATAACGTAGCTTTGTTCGTTTATAAGCATGGTTTATATTGTATATATAAATTAACTTTTATATAATTAAAACAAGAATCTTTAATGTCTTCTAGGCACACGTCTTGTGTATGAATGGACATTTTTATTTCGAGACTAACGGTGCGACTAAGCTTCACCAGTTCGTGAGGCAGTCTCATTCTTTATAATATGTACACTTTATTGCCCTACTAAATTTAAGATTTTCATTGTATTCCATTCCAGTCTCTTCTTTAACAAAATCTCATATAAGTCCTCAGGAAATGCTCATGTCTCTCCAAGCAAGTGTTTTTCCAGCTTACTATCAATTTTTCTTGAGTACTTACTCCGTTATATATATGTCATGATTAGATTGAAGAAAAAGAATGGAACACTGACTTTTTTATTTTCATGAGTATGGACATTTCTCATACTCAACGAACACAAATTAGCTACAAAATGTCTTTTAGATAAAGATATAATGCTCAATCATTAAATGATACTCCAAATGAGCCAGTACTTTACCACATCTTCACTTAGATTACCACAACCCAAATGCATACGTAGCCTGTAGAATTCAATTCATTGTCATTTTATTTTTTTGGTAAATCAGAATTTTAAAAGTAAAGACGCTTCAGCAAAAAAAAACTGGTAATGTATATAGTTTCAATTAAAAGCATATGGACTGAAAACTAAAATGCGTAATCAATCATGAAAATTAATTGTTGTTTTCACGAATCCACACTCATTTATAGTTTTATACAATATCTTTGACCTTATACTTATATTAAAACATTTTAATTAACTAAATTAGTCATTCATTGCTGAGAAAGTTTGCATTAGTTGGTTTGTCATTTTGGGAGGATTTTGTTGAACATTCTGTGACCTGAAGTTAGTTATATCTTCAAACTTGATGTTTTGTTGTAGGCTTAAGTCCTCGGCTGTTCATTCAAAAAAAATAATTGCGTTCCTAAGCAAGCGTTTTTTCTTCTGACGGGAACACTTGTTTTCAGAATCCTGGAATTCCCATGCTTGTAATTCCAGAAAATTTTCCCATAGAGTGTAATATATGCCCCATTTCAGGCCATTTCATAGGCCTACATTTCATACGCTGGCAATGAAAAATTACGTGACTAAATATCGTTATTTTTGATTCTACTATTTCGTGCATAACCCTCGTAAAACTCGAGACAAAATGGGATGCTTCATGGGAAATACGCAACTTTTTGTGCATGACCTAATTCTTGTGTATACATCCATGGACCACCGTAGTTGTTGGAACTGAAGAAACGTTTGTATTTGTAATCATGATCAGAAACAGATGTTTTTCTGCGAACTTGTGGACTACACCAAATGCTGACATAACAATAGTACAATGCTTTGATTAACAAAGTTCATTAAAGTAACAAATGCTGAGAATATAAATATGAAGTAGCAAAAGAAGACACCCAGAAATTAATTACTTTGCTGCCTAGAACGAGCTATCATTATCAACAACATTGGGTGCATATTATGATGATGTAGGTGTTTTTACAAGAACCAATCTCATGAAAAAGATGATATATTTTCGAGTGAACAAAATAAAACAAGATTTAATGAATAACTCATTCATATAGAAATGGGACGAGAGAGCAAAGTCTCATTTCACCAAAATAAAGGAATACGATTACTGTTAAAATACGGAGCAACCTGACATGTTGCATCTTTACAGAAGGTAGTACACAAGATTTATTTAAGGATATGATTCTCACATTATGCTATAACTAGACAGAAATGACATCTGGCCTTTTTAACCGTGATCAACCGACGCTACATATGCTTTACCAATTACTTTCGTGTGCTTGATTCAACTAAAATATAGCATATATTTTTCGACTTGCAGAAATTCGACCCTAAATTAGGACAAGTTAATGCTTATAATACTCTGAGGAAATATATGAATAGGTGATCTTAACTCTCGTGTGGCGCAACCTTCAATTGTTATGCTGCATATAGAGTATATTCCGTACACCATTCTCCTCCATCCAATTTTAAAAACATATGTATTTTAGTGCAAAAGGAGACAATGGCACAAAGTGAAAATGAAGTTATGCGTTGCGTGTTTAATCTATTGTGTTCATTTGCAGTTAAGAAAATTATTTCGAAAGTAGAAGTAGAATGTTTTCTATGTATTGTTATATGTAAACGTTAAAATTAAAACTCAAGCTACACAATAACAGCATAGCAGTATAAAATAAAAGCAAATCCCTCTCTTACTTTACTCCATCTGCATTAAATGTTTTAGCATGTTTTCTCCCTTGTACTCTGAAGAAGAATTACTTTCACCCCAGTAAACATGAAATGGAAAGGAATCTGTGTTTAAAAAAATTAATGTTGTGAATGAAATTGTTTAGGAAGCCAACCCCATTGAAAGATGGGTCAGGTCCACCGGTAGATCATCTAGTTCGGTTCCTTCTGCAAGCATCCGCTGATACTCAACCTTCTTGTGCTAACTGTGATAACAAAAGTCGTGTTCCAATGTACTACTGTAATACTTGTGGTAAGTAGTTTATTATTATTATTATTATTACTATTATCATCATCACCCCCGTATTACCGTTACCACCAGAATGAGTTACTTTTCCAACTCCTTCTCATGTCTCATTACATTCTTTTTGAATTGCTTCTGTTTGAGACTCCGACAAGACATAACCGCCACAATGTAATGTCTTCTGTCTACCAGCAAAACGATTGCACTTTCCATTTAAAAATGGAAGAGAAAGTTGTACTTTTTTGGCCATTTGGAAATGGGAAAATAGGTACAAAATGATAATAGTCCTTCGCATAGTTATAAGTAATACGGAGGTTATGGGTTAGACCTATATATACATATAGTTTTACATTGCATGAGTTGAGCCGTATAACTATTAAATTCAAAGTGCGTACACGGTACTAACCTCAAAAAAGGAAAAGAGAGGAGGCGGCATTCTACAACGCACAAAATGATCTTGTCTGCACCGCAACGAAAAGTGGAAACGGTGAATATTTGTGTTTGTTAGTGTGTAAAAAACCCGGAGAGTGTAACACACATATATATAGCATTTCAACAAGACGAAGGAATAGTAGTAGTAGGACTGGCAATGAAAATGACCGAGGAGATAGAAATTCCCCGTGGTGCTACTATTATAAGACAAAGTGTTTAGGGTCTCACTCAACATCTTATTTGGAAGTCGCCCAATTTTATATTGCTCGTTAGAGTCTGATCTTGCATGTCTCTAACAGTAGTGGTGGAGGAGTTTTTTTTTACAGTGAAATGAGTATCTCATAACTTTCACCCGTGTATTACATCCATATCAAGGGTATTCATGTGTACAATCAAATGTTAGTTATATCACCACTTACTTTTTAAAAATGTACAAAATAACACCGAGGGGATTTGACTCAAATGGGTTTAAAAAATACGATGTTACTCAGACTAGTATTTCAACAAACTGACGAACCCTTGATGAATGTGGTGAAGTAACCAAATAAATCTCCGGAGAAATTGTTGGAATTGTAATGATGTACCTCCAGAGAGACATAATTATCTAATCTATGACCCCTAACCTCTTGAAAACCTGCACTGACACGCACTACTACATGTCATTCCCTTGCCTACATAATTTTTGTGGCAACTAAAATTGAACTTTCACCTTCGCATTTCAGAAAGTTGCGTTGGACTCGTAGCAGCCATAACTTGAGTGTAAAAAATCCATCATTCAAGGCGTTTCCTGGCAGATACATGTAGCATTCATAAAATCTACTCAAAAAGTCCAAAGGAATAATAGGTATATTATGATGAAGGTTGGAAAATCCGATTAAATTGTTTCGTTTATGAGACGAATGTTTACAACATTTAAAATGGCCAGACACAATAATCTGACAGAATAAGCTGCACTTGTTCGTTAGCATAAAAAGTGCATCATCATATTGTATTACATGCTCCTCTTGACATTACAGTCGCCCTTACACTTTCTTTGGTTGTCGTTTCTAAAAGAAAGTTGGGTCTCTTTGTATGGTAATAGTAGCAGTTGGCAAATGATATATTGTGAATCCGAGCATAGCATAAACTTTTTCCTTTACTTACAGGGGGAAATTTCAATAAGTAGAAGAAAAGATGCTTCTGGTTCTGATACCCCGAAAGGTAACCAGGTGTTCAGAATTCGGATCATGTCTAGATGAAAAGACAATGAAATAAAAACCGAGGGAGAACATTTTCACTGTTTTCGCTTCCAAATTTTTTGGCACCTTTCTTATCATACAGACACACGATAGTGGTATAGTCATTCCATTACATTCCGTACATGAAAATTCTTAAACTAGGGCATAAATAAGCGAGAAAGAAGACATACATTTTTCGGGCCATTTTTTCTTCTTTCAAACAGACATAGTATAATAAAATAGACAAAAGGAAAAGTCGGCAGAAGAAGACATAAATACGCTAGATATAGGATAGTCATGTAAGGGAAACAGGAAAACTTTGTTATATTGTACAGAAAACTAACACAACACGATCAGACCGAAGTGAGCTTGAAGATTCTTGAAGATGTTATTTGCTCAGCGTTGAACTACTATTGTTTTAAAAGGCGATGCCTACGTACGTGAGTGTGTTGTATTGCACAGAAAAATGGAAGTTGGTCTGGTCTGGGCCTTGTTGAAATATCATTGTCGCAGTTGCGCAATGTACAATACACTACAACTAACTCTTTTGACAATTTTGTTGAAATGCGTTTTTATTTTAGACAGTTCAAATAAAATGTAAAAATGATATATGTAAGCATACTAATGTAAATGTACCATCTTTTGTTTTTCTCCATTTTTTGTGCTGGATTCCTCCTGTTTACGTCACTTACATATTCAAACACGAACCCATTCCCGAATATGTACTCTTATGAATGTTTCCGAAATAAACGAAATAACTGATGCCATAACTGATCCATGCTAATCTTTGGAATGGTCGGCTGGAATTGGATGATGGGCAACCCCCTTAAAACAGGACAAGCTTTATGTAATGGATGCAGGGAAGAAACTCATCGTGCCAAAATGTTCTCGGCCCATGACATTATCCCTGTGTCCAAGTACGCGAAAGAAGCACCTAAAAGGGTATGAAATTTTCAAAACTATATTCCAACTTTTTTTGTTGAATAATCATGTTGAGTAAAATCGATTTACTTATGTTTTCATGGTTGAACAATCTTTTTTGCTTATGAACGCATGTAAAACAGATTTTCTAAATGCAGTGCAGTGGTAGGCTTAAATGTGAGTACTTACGTGATATGTATATAAATTACACAATGCATGCAATGCTATTATGAGGGCTTATTACCAAAAAACTAGATTTTTTTTCACTCACACACACAAGTGCTGAGCATTACGGGAAACTAGATTTCTCGCATATTACTTAGAACTATCTTTGGAACATCAAGTATCCCATAAATAAGATCAGTTCGTCGGAAACCTATTAAATATTTTTTTGTAAATTATTGCAGATGCTAGCTACTATACGTTAATGTAGTCATTCTGAGAATTGAATACTGAAGAGTAGTCACTCTACTTGTATGTACTCCAGTGAGTAAAATATATTACCTTCAAGATGAAGCGTATCATGGTGGCATCACGAAATGTCATGGTGGTATGCTGTCGCCATCCCACTTGGGTCAACAAAAGCAATATTCTAAGCAATAACAGTAAAGTTGTAAGTGTGTTTCAAAAGCTTCATCAGCACACGAAGGGGGTCAAAACCAGCTGAATCTAGTTAAACAGCTTCTCTCGTTCTCTCTTTCTTTCTTTCTTTCTTTCTTTCTTTACCCTTTAGTGAAATACTTGGAAATTCCAAGGAAAAAAATCGTGTCATATAATATATTGTATGTCTGGTAACTTTGGGTTGTTACGTACTCACTTTATGTACACGTTATTGCTAGCACATTAAGCACACAATACACCGTGAATAAGGAAAGGCAGAGATTGAAGGAGCGTGGAGCGTGATACTTAACTGCTTCCCAGAGGATGTAATTCTCCAATGCTCATCAGTCCACCCATTGTATTCACTCACTCAGTCACTCACTCTCTCTCTCTCTCTCTCTCTCTCTCAAAGTCTTATATGCGACGTCCTCGATCTTTCCTTTCTCTCCCTTTCCCATTCGTTTCCACTATTTAAAGGTAAAATTCCAAAGAGCGAGAAAGAGGAGGGACACATTGAGCAAGCATTAAAAAGTATTGACAGCATCTAGCCAGACATCTCAAAAAGGGAAGGGGCCGGGGTAAAAACAAGAAATATTTTTTTTATTTCTCTCTTTCTCCTCCGTCACTATCTGACTTTTCACACACTACTACTATTTCAGTTTACAATATTAGAAGCAGTACAAACAAGCACTAGGAACAACATCAACAACAATAACAACAGCAGTCAGGCCAATAAAACTGGCGGATGTGAGGGAACAAAAGAAATGTAAAAAAAAGTGAAAGCATACTTTACGTACACAGATATTTAGGTTGTTTCTTGAGCAGAATTCAAAGGACCTTATCACATATGCTTGTTTGAGAAGTCAGTGGTGGCATTCCTTTTACTTTGCTTTCTCATATGTATCACACAACATGCATGCTCAGGCATATGGATCACACTTTCTCCATGTACCTTGCTCACACCACAATTTATAATCATTACTCACATACATTGTATGTAGAACATAAAAAGTTGAAGCGACAGTAGGTGAGCTTTTCCTTCTTTGATGCAGACGTTTCGTTTTAGCACAGTGTGATGCAGCTACTTACTACTGCTGTTCTCTACTTTCAAGTTTTAACTTGGAACTTTTTTTTTACTCAAGTCACACCTAATAGACTATATATGTTTGGTTGGGCTTGGAAATGTTGCTGCCACAATTAAAATGGAGATTACATTGTTTCAATTTAATTATGTATAGACTAACATACGCATGTTAGCAGTTTTTCATAGGTTCTACTACAGTGGCTAGAGAACTTGCCGTTACACTTTATTTTCGCCTTTGTTGTATTTTTTTCCCAATTCCGTCAAAAAGTATATGGGAGTTTTTACATACAAATGTTTTGGCGCCTGTGCTATTACTAACAAATTTTGGTTTTAAAAAGAAAAAGCTTTCCTTTTTCAATATTTTGCAGTCGATTGAATATTTAAAATTTTATGTATCAGGACGCCCGTGCACCAATATTATTCGTTTAAATTTGAGTAGGTACTTACATATATCTAAAATTATCGGTTTCCGAGGACATGTTTAATACACACGTGTTTGACATTCGTCCAGCCTCTTACTTCATCCTAACTTAAAAAGGAGCAAAAGGAGTTATCTCAAAAAAATGTCGGTAATGCATGTTGATGCTTTTTGGAATTCATTTCAGCCTTTGACCGACTATTCGATTTTGAAGAAGAAAAATCATGAACATTGGATTCTATAGAGATTTGCTTTCTATAGACAAGGAAGCCAATATAGCATAGGATCGGATGCGCTGTGTACATGCACACATTTTGTGTGTCGGTCGGTCGTTCATGCGTGCATTTATGTGCTTTTTTAAAGAACGTCATGAAAAGATGCGGACTATATCCCACTACTTTCAGGATCAGTAGCTTTGATTCAATTTTTTGTACGTCTGCATTACGTAAAGTCTACGCATATATGTTAATATCTATGAGACACGAAGAAAATGTGAACATATTATTATTACATATGTCTGTGTATGCTCTCATTGGTTGGAGTAACTAGTTGTGGTAGCACCGTCGTAGCACCCATTCAAACTCGAGCATAAAAATATGTACTATATTATACTTTACCCATTTTTTTCTATTTTACATCTTTCGCCATGAAAAAATTCGTTCAATAACGTTCGTACTAGCAACAAAAAAGAGAAGTGTATCAAAAGGCTAGAATAAGCTTCTGGATGATAAAACTACTAATACCCTAAGTAATCTTTCTTTTTTTTTGTTGGAAAATACACTCATCTTGGAACTATCTTTGCATCCAGCGTATGTACCAATAACATAGATATGTGTAATGTAATATGTAATGAGAGGTTAGGCGTTACTCTTCTTGTGGGAAAGTTTTCATATGGACATTGATTCTGTTCGTGCATTGGTGCAGATTACGAGCTACATATGCATCATAGCGTCATGCTTGTATGCAGTCGGCGTCCTCGCATCCAAGCTTTGCTACGTTTGCTTATTTATTAATCAGGCAAATGTATAAGGTTTAACGTAGACACCTACACACATTAATGAGCTGTTCTGTATTTATAGAAAGTCAAGAATAAAGGGATGAAATGAATCAAAAAGCACGAAATTCTGGAGCCCAAGAATGTTTTACACAAGGCAGCAGTAGTGATGCGGAATGATCATATCGTTTTAAAAAGATAATATGTACAGGACCATAAATTGTAAAACTGTATTTTGCGTCACGGGTTCGATGATGCATTGCATGAAAGTCTTGCTCTCAGTTAGCTTTCCTTTTGCGTTTGATTATAAATTGTGTTTGTATTTATCTTGGTGATTGATACATCTGCTCCGATGTATCTGTGTGTTTGGGTATTCACTTAAATCATATACAAATGTAAACGGAGCAGCTATATATACTGATTTTGAACATTTTACTTTTTTCAGTGTTCCATGCATGGGGAGCAATATATCATGTTCTCTACTGTACAAAAATCAATGCTTTGTATCAACTGCTATCGAGACACTGCCAGGGTAAGTCGGAATTTGAACTCTTTGTAGCAGCAGCACTTAGATACTAAACTTATTTACGAAAATATTCTAGCCGTTAAATCTGAATACAAATTGAAGACAAGATCTTTCTTTTTTGCCTTCAGGATGAGCGTCTTCATTGTGTCGATTTGGATACTGCCTACAGTCAAGGATGCCGAAAACTGGATCGAGCTGTCATTGTAAGTCCTCTAATAAATCCAATCACTTTTACCATCTATTTCTTCCTTCCGTTTTTTATTATGACGGTATTTCCATTTCCATTTACTTTTCTCGTATTCCCCTCTGGCAAAGATGCAAGACGGAGTATAGCAGCGCTTCACAAAAAGAGGTAGTAGTAGTAAAGTCACCCGACGTCCGTGTACCGTGTGTGTGTACCAAATAAGACTGAGTTTGTCTGCTCTTTTACTCCTGCGTATGCATGTGTTACAAAACACAACGAGACAAACATGAAAGCAAAAGGAAAATGAGAATCAGGGGAAATAGGAAGCTTTTCAACTTTCTCCGTATTTTCTTTCTTTTTTTCTCGCTCTCTTTCCTTTCTTTTTCCACTCATTCTTCCCATTTCTGTGTGCTTGGCCCAGATATACGTGTGTGGGCACGTATGCAAGCAAAACATGTATATTGACTGATTTGATACTTTCCTCAATACATTTATCAACTTTCACTCCCTCTCTTTTCCTCTTTCCCGTGCCTTTGTTGGTTTCTCCGATATTATTCTTTTGGTGTTGTTCCCTACTGGTTCCTCTTATATTCTAATACCTCTTTTTTCTCCATCTATTTTTTTGCAATTGCAAAGGCTTTCAAGAAATATTGACAGTATCCAGTCTTTCTCACTCTTCTCTCTCTCCCTTTTTTTCTATCGTGTTCCCTCGGGGAAAATTTGCGTGGCTCCATGAACGCCAGAATAAAAGTCGTTCATCAGTATAAACGCCTCTAGCTGCTGATACAGTACCACCACAATCCAATAATTCCTTCATCGACCTTACGGATACGTGGTGTTTTTTACAGCACACACCAAAAAGTTTCTTCACTAAAGAAAACTGTCATACATAAAATCTGTTGGCCTAAGTTGGAGATCCTTCCATCCATTTTCTACTAGCACGACGGGTTATGGCAATCGGTAGAAATTAAATACATTGCATTGCCCTTTTATTTTATTTTATCTACGGAAAGGATTTTTGCATGATAATGTACCCATTTCAAACAGAGTAATTCGTACGGTAATGTGCAATGCGCTGAGTTTTGTTCATATTTATACGTTGTTGGAATCACAACGTGTTGGAAATCGTGGGATTACGCTAAGCCGCAATCTAAACGAAAAAGATGAAAGGAACTCCTATGCTTATGCTCTACATATTTTACATAAGAGAAAGCAAAACAGAAGAAGGGGATAAGGGAACCGCTTCGCTTGTCATGTAATATAGCCTAATAATTCTCGAATGTGATTCGTATGACTCAACCAGCTCAGTGGGCATATTTTAAAAGATTCTGCCTGTAATGTTTAGTAAGTACAAATGTTAGGCTTACCAAAATGCAAAGAAAGAAACGTTAAGCTGATGTTGTCGCTGTCTGCTAATGATGGAAACTCTTTTTCGTGTGTTAGTGATTAGTAGTAGCTCTTTGATAGCTTATTATTTGGTGCTTTATACACCTTGAAAACATCCATTGACTCACGGAACGGATCTTAACATGATTGTGAAATTAACTTGGTAGCAAACGGACAGAAAATAATTTTGCACGATCCTAAAAAGGATTATATAGTTATAGCCCACCAATCAATTCATTCCATCAACAAATTACTTTGTCACGAATATAATAGCAAAAAGATTTACCAAGTTTCATAGCTGTGGCATCAATAACATGTTTCCCTTGAAGTTCTACCACAGCTTTTATACTAAAAAATATCATTACTCCAATAACAATTAGTACAATTTGCCTATTAAAGTGTTTAATCAATGAACATTGTTAATTCCTGTAACTTGGTATAAATTGTCTTAATTTACACAAAAGAGAGCGATAGAGGTACTTCTACATGACTCATACTTGTAACAAACAGATTTGACTGGGGTATGAAAGACGAAGAATAAGTAATTTACATATTTGTGTATTGGGGAACGCGCGTGTATGTGCAATTCTACTTATCATTTAGCTGGTACATATCAAATTGCTAACAAGCAACCTTTTATCATCGAAGAACAAAAATTGGAAGAAAATACATGTATTTGGATAAAATATGATTTTTATGTTTCATGTGATTTGTTATGGGTCTCCGTTTTTACAACTTTTTACACTTTTTATGTACATAATTTGTTTTTATATAGAGCCTTCAAGACCTTCAACGAGCGGTTCGTGATGGTATTATGATGTTGAAGAATGTCCTGGAGGAGATCCGACGGAACTCGGATTCAGAAAAAAGTGCTGTCAATGCCGTTTGTCAGACGATTTCTGATGCTTTGAGCAAAACTCAGGAAAATCTACTTCGTGATGTTGATTGGTGAGTCTCAACACTAACAACTGATAACGAGGTTAACTATATAGAAGCTTCTTCGCCATGAATGTGCACACGTTCGTGTGCTTACATCCTACCATCATCATTATATTTTTAGAAAGAAGTATAAAAAAAATTGTAGCTTTGCTAGGCATCCATTGGAAATTTCTGATAATGCGACATCATCTTCATATTTCCTGCTGCCGTTTCCCAGTTGACTCTATGTGTTTGGTCGATGAAAGTTTTATGGAGTCAGGAAATCCTTTGCGTATCAAGATTTACCTACTTATCTTGCATATACTACTGGAACTACAAATTTTCATTAAGCAGTCGTTATTCAGTTCGGTTTTCTGCTAAGGGGCATCATATTTTAGTAATGATAGGATCAGCTTGATTTGTGTTCTTTTCTAGTAATCTTGAAACATTTCAATAAAATAATTTGATTTTTAAGCACTACACAATATTTATATATATGCCTAATTATAGCAACACATTACCTTCTTAATCCGCAACGGTTGCAAACAATAAAGGATGTGAAGGATATTCATTCGCACGTAATTTGTATAATCCTTTAAAAAAACTACCAAATTAGCAGAGGCACAAGCCCAGAAAAAACGGCAACGAATAACAAAAAGCAACTTACACTTTACCAACTGTATAATTTTACCTTGTAGTCAAACGAAATCCTGGCGTTCATCGCCGAACTAACTGTTGCTTTTCTCAGGTTGTGGGACGTGTTCCAAAATAATGTATAAGAAATGAAGTGAAAGTTGCTTTTACCAATGAGGCATGACTAATAATACTAAGAAGGGACGGTAATGGAATAATATATACTGTATAACGAGCATTATCATATCACATAAAGGAAAATATATAGTGCTTGCAGAATCAAGTAATGGATATAAAGAATTTTTTGGAACGAAATCGAGCAGAATGTAGTAATATGATGATTGATGAATATGACAGAAAAGAAAGGAGCATATGTAATAGTCAGCATATGGTAGAGATACAGAGATGCCCAATTTCATCGGTATAATCTCTTGATTGCATTAGTATGGCTGAGCGTTACGGAATCCAATTTGCAAAGTTGAGAATGTATTATGAAATCATACGTACGGTGCTCCTGATATGATAAGCACAAAAAAGTTGCTCATCTTTCTTCACCATCTCAATTTAATTGTGATACTTGAATCAAACTTTCTTTCTCAAATTTCTCAGAAAGCACGGGGCTCAGTAATTGGGCGTAGACCTTGAGTTTATGGTAAAACGATTTTTATAAACTTTTTTTCTTCCTCTTGTAAAATGTTAAAGTTTAGAGAGAGAGAGAAAGGGAGAGCATAGTTTTGTCATAGATAGATTGTAGGACTTTTTTTACGGTGGGCGCAATAAATTGCACCGGTGCGGCGGTTACAACATTTCCTTATTCTGCGAAAGATTCGAGTGATTTATGATTATTACAATGTAATCCATAATTTGTTGGATGTGATTGGTAGCCAGATGGACATGAAAGATAAAGTGATCAAGGGTCAGCTGAGTCAGCTTCGAACTGTACTGCCAACAATCAAACTACATCTCACCATGTGTGCCACAATCTCCAACGCTGCTAGTAAATACGATTTTCTCGACTTGGCCTACCCACTAATCGACCGTCTTATAGCGATTACACATATGGGATATCCAATCAGGTTAGTACTATCTCTACCTGTGTGGACATATAGCTGAGCAACCATTTTTCCCCTTTTTTCTCTTGTGTTTTTACTCTCTCTGCATGCATGTCATCACAGTTTTATATCATTTTACTAGTGTTCCCACAAAATAATGTAATCTTCACCATATGTAGTAGACTTGTAAAACATTCAATGCTGTAAGAAACTCAAGATCAACTAATATATATGGGAGCTGTCTGGTATTCACAAGACACTTTGGTTCCAACACCTATTCCATTACAGTGTCATATTTATAACTTGAATAAAAATCTACTTTATGTGTCTCCCCTCCCTATATGCACTACTTGAATATTCATACAGCATTAGATTGTTAATGTTACATACACTAGCACCCGTAACAGCGTCTTCCCGCATCCAAGATTTGACAAGTTATCAGTTAGTTGTGCTATGCATCCTTTTAGTGGCCTTGTAGAGCTTATGAAATCACCGTATATGTCCATTATTATAAGAAATTATTCTTGTTGTCAAGAAGCAGGCTGATTGTGAAGAATTTCACATAAATAGGCTCACATTACCCCTACTTTCGGAAAAAATAGTGTAGACCGAAACAAAATAAAACATTGGAAATCCAAAATGGCACTATATATATCGTAGCGTACATAATTTCATCACATGATCCAAATCATGTGTCCCCTTTTTCTTTTGAGATTTTATGCGTCTTGAGGGAATTGTACTTTTTAAGGGAATCGTGAATCATTTGTCAACATTGGTGTCTGCTGGAAATAAATAAATTTTCTAGATATGAAACAATGGAACAGCTACAGTAGTAGTTGAGTGAGCAAGGACTTGTCATTTTCCACTAGACAAAAATGGAACATGCGAGAAGGTAGATAAGGATTCATGCTCCGGGAAAGCAAATGATATTTGGAAAATACAATAATTTTTTGTAATATGGTGGTAGAAAATATACAGGGTAAATGGAGTTTCCTTTTCGCATGTCTCTATATAGTTAATATATAGTATACATGTGATCTGATCATTATTGTAACGAGTCTGTCACATTCATCATTTCCCCCTCTATTACTCCACTCTTCGTCTGAATAAAAGGGAGATTGTCTGCTGTAGACATAGGTAGAAAGAAGGCATATGTAAATTTTGAGAATGAATTCAAACTTTTAAATACCGTAGTAGGAATAGTAGCAACTGTACTTATACCAGAGATTTATTGATTTTTGTACACCCAAATACCAAATCTAAAACTACTTGGTATATCTGGCAATGACAGAAGCAAGAGGTTTTATGCTATACCTTGCGCTTGGCTGTTAAACTTTTGAGTGTGTAAATTACAAAGAGTTGAAAATGTAGAAACAGATTTGAACTTGTCACTATTTCAAGTTTTCCCCTGCTTCAAAATGCAACCATACTTCATTACGTACGTGTGAGGTCAAACGTGTGAAGCTCCGCAATAAATAGAAAGTGTTTCCCCTTACCAAAACCTTTTTTTGGAATTACCCGCAGCCATAATTTTTATAGGAAGTTCAGGATGTCACTCATGGTTAAAAAACTGTACCTTGCTAAAGGGGCTAGGATAAACGTCGCTGCATACACATGAACAACTACTTCTGACTTACCAACCGCATAAAATTTGTAAATGTCAACTACAACCGGGACAACTCCAGCAATGTATTCATTGCCGGCGGATAAGAGCATAGATATGTATGTATAATATGGCATTTTCACAGGATAGAATGCCGACAAGGAGCAAAAAGTATATAGGAAGGCTACATGTTGTCAACTTTTTATGATAAATGCATGAGATAAGATAGTCATGTGCAAACTTCCATGTTATACATTATTAGCAGTAATGATTTATGACAGAACAAGTTGTTTGACATTTTTAGAGTATCATTATTATTACCATTGTTATATGTATGTGTGAGTTTACTTTCACAGTCAAAGTTATATAAATAAAAAGCTTGTTTTCTTGGCTTTTTCCCTTCACCTTTTTTTTGATCTTTCAGGCCTGGGCAGAGTAGCCATATTAAGTCAGCGTACAAAATGGAAATAGCCAGAACACTGGAGCCTTGGATATCTGGAGCTCAACATCCACCACCGTCTTCAGCCGGGCCGTCAGGCGCAACAAATGCGACGTATCCACCGCCTGCTCCTGGCACTTCATCACAAATTCCGAAAGACTACACCCATCCATCCATCAGTCTTGGATCAGTCGACCCTTCATTCAGTGAGCCTACTTATTCACAATATTATCCCATGTCCAGGTCGACAGTGACTCCGATTATGGGTCACAAAACCCCAATAGCGGGCACCGGAGGAGGTTACGCACAACCTGCTGGTATTGGTGTCGTTCCATCGACAGGAAGAAAAACTCCAACTTCAGGCCTTGGCAAGAGTTCTAAAGGTGATGGAATAGATGATAATTTTGCCGCCCATTGTCGCTCCTTCACAGCTCACTTTAATGTAAGTCATGCATCATTACACTTGTTCTACTTTTACTGCCATTTTTATTGGGGGTACATGCTTTTGTTGGAGAACGTACATGGTTTCCATTATTATTACTATGATAGCACAATATTTTCACACAAACACCAACCCAGAACCCAAGGGGTCCCGGGAACAGATTTTTCTGTACATTTCTCACAGCAGCAATGTAAAAAATCTCAAAAGTAAACACAAATATGCCTCATTTTAGTTTCCTACGAGAGTGAAAGCACGATGATATGCAACGATCCATTCAACTTGAATCCACATAGATATACTCGTAATATGCGTAGAATAGTATATAGTCTCTCACTAACGCAAATAATAATGGTTCTATTAAAATTGGTATTTATGTTGCAAATTCTACCTCAACGATTGGACACATACTCTCCCATATTTTGTATAATTTTCGGTCTTTGGTCCTATATTTTAACGCTGTAGTTTTGGATAGCTAAACTAAAAAAAATATCATGTGAAGAAGCTCAGACTTTTTGATATGAAAACCCTCACACGTGTACTATACTTGTATAAAGCACGACAACTCTGGAGCTTTGTTGTGAATAGTTGTTAACATTAGACGTGCTTTCGTTTTTACATGTATCATCCTTTTGATAGAAAGGTACAAACTTGGGGAGTTGTGTTGTAACGGATACGTGTGGTCTTAACTTGAGAAAATGATTTCGGTTTCACATTTTCAGTTTCTTTGTAGTAATGTTTGGTGGAACGAGATGGTCTGCGCTTCCTTTTTGTCGTGGAAAAAAGGTTCCCATTTTGTTTCCTGTGTTAAATGCAATGGATATTGGAATGAGAGGCAGTTAATGCCTAGAATATGACCCTAGGTTATATGCAAGAATGTGTGCATGGACATGACATTATTATATTGCGACGGATGTAGCACTATGTATGTGTGCAAGATTTGAAGATTTTTTTTTGTACCGCTAGTCTGTTATGAGTGTATATGACAGTAAGTATAAAAGTTTTCGACTCTGTGGCAATAAAACTCCAACTCACCATTATTTTGAGAGGGGGAAACAGATATTTTCATTCCTGTTTTCCCCGTCATTCGAATCTTGATTGCTGTTTTCGCAAAAAAATGCTTACACTCTAATTTTGGTAGTACTCTTGTATATGGTACTTGCTTGTTGGTTTGGTTGTTTGTGATGCCACACCCGAGGGCTTCCGCTGTTTCACCCAGTTTATGCTTTTGCCCTGCTGTCATAATCCCTAATAAAATGCCCGCTAAGGAATGCGTACTCATATCCTTTAATACCATCAGCATCAAACCTCAAATCGCAGCCTTTTTACTTTCCCTATGTACATTTATGTATACCTATTCACTTTTTAGATTTGGTCATGTTGCTACCAAACCAGGTTTCATCCTTCCTCTAACCGCTTAAGCAGGAGATTAGATTCTTGTGCTATAATATGTACACACAGATGAATGAGATTTTCTGAATTCGGGTCTAATTCCTTCATCATGTACGTAATACCATCCTCAGGCAAGGCAGAAAACTTGGCTTGCATGATGGCCATCCACGAATGAATGAAACTAAAAGAAACCACCAAAATCTAGTAGTTCTACATCTAAGTGACGTTGTTTTGTTCAAGTTTGTCTCCTCCTGAAGTTGTGAGTGAGGGAGCACGTGCAAAAATGAACTCGTTCAGAGTTTTGTTAGACAATACAAATATGAATGGCTTTGGCACGCATATATTCACTAATCCATATAATATATAAATAATACAATTTTAAATCTCTTACTATAAACCATTCAATGTGCAATAAGTCTAGTTAGCTATCCCAGTAATATTTTATCCTCATTTTCGGCACAACTCCAGACGTGGAAAAACATTGGGCTAGATTATTTTCAGGGGCCTGTACAACTTCTACTTTTACAAGTAATCATCTACTAATGGCAAGATTATATTACATCAGCCCATTTCCTGGCTGCCTTCTTGAAACCTTACCACTGCCAGCTTACCACCTTGCATAACGGGCTGGGAGAAATGGAGCAGCCCATGGAACATCACATGGTAGAAGACCATGAAAAGTGAAAGCAATGAAAGCCAAGTTTTTTTTTCTCTGCTGACAGAAAATGTTCACCCTAATGTAATCATATTATCTTTGCAGCTACTGCGACAGGGGGATTCCACCTAAAAAGTACCACTGTCTAAATAGCTTGCTACACAGCAACGCTGCAACTAACTAGCAATAAGTAGAGCATATATAGTGCAATAGAATTACCAAATAAAAATTGCTTTTATTATAACTTACAACCAACAATGTGAGACAAGTTTCGAGTTAAAAAGCCATTATTTTGTGGGATGAGAATTTCATTTTTTTCTCTATATTAGCAGTTGACTGCGCTTCAGCTGCACGAGTGCAAAAGTACTTTTTAGATGTTTGTTCAAAAAGAAAAACGGTGCAGTTATTTTGTAAAACCAAACCTTTATTAGCTTTAATACGTTGTGTATAGCCTGTATTCGGCTAAGCATATATTATTTAGCAGATTTAAGGATAAAAAATAAATTCCTACAAGAATGTTGAAGTTTTAGTATGTTGTACAGTGTACACTGTACAGTACGTACAGGATCTTACATACTACAACGATGCGATGGAATTGGCGGATGCACAATGTTTTCGATTTTAATGAAGGGATGCGATACAACCTTCTTCTAACAATAGATGATTAAAAGTAGAAAAAACATATTGAGATCATGAATCACAACATTCATTGGAACTAGAATAATAATGTCTTTTGACTTGGCTTGGTTCGAGGCAAAATTTACTTTTTGTAAATGCACACTTTCTAAAACATTAGCTTGGCTTGAGGTTATGTACGAAAGTTCTGAGCATACGCTGCGTTTGTAGTAACGCGTGTACACGACTAGTTGGATCCCACTATACCGTTCTCTATTAGCCTTAAAAGTACATATATACAGATTGAATTCCTAAGATACGTTTCATACTCATAATGTAATTTGTCCATGAACCCCCTTCTTCTATGAATGTATCTCAATCTCGAAGTATGAAACTCGACAAATGATGTTATTTATTGACAGTCGGAGAATTCACTAATTGGTAATGGAAGACAGTGAGCAACTAATTATTTTTAGTGTAAATCTGGCTTGCGAATTTGCCAGCTTTTGATAACGAGGGGATACGATAATAAGTATCAAATGATGGAGAAAGGTGTAGATTTTGTTTTCAGAACATGAGAAGCAGTAGCTGACTTACGCAACATGCCCACATATACATTCCACTTCATTGGCTTCATTATGCAAGTGGCCCGTTACGTTACTACTACATGTGATTGTAAACTTTTACTAATAGGACTTTGTAAACTGCTAGCAACTTTTATTGATGCATGATTATTCATCACATGACTTTGTGATTGTCACCAATAAACTAATTAAATTAATGATTGAAGTCTCAAATATATAAAAATCCATTTCGTCACAAACATTTGTTAATGCAGATTGATGACAAATTTAAAATGTTGCAATACTATATGCTTGACGCTGGGAAAAGTTAGTTTCAAAATATTTACTTTATTACGTAGCTGATCTGAGTCAGCGTAGTTATAACTTTACTAAGTTTGTCTGTCTGTCTGTCTGTCTGTCTGTCCGTCCGTCCGTCCGTCTGTGAGCACTCTCCTGTCGACATACGTTGACCGATTCCAACCAAATTTGGCACATAGGTAGTACACCTCAAGAGCTTGCCTGGTATTGCTTTTCAGCCAAATCGGTTGAAACCTTTTGAAAGTTATGACGTGAAAATTCAAACATTCGTCGATTTGGCTGAAACCCAGTATTTACAGGTTGTTTGATGTGCTGAATCGATTTCTTATGGTAGTAATGCTCTTTGGACAGTATTTCATGCGATTTTGAATGTTGTTGAGCGAGAAAATTCAAAAATAGTCCCATTCATCACCCAGTATTCCTATTCATCGCCCAGAATTCATATTCATCACCCAGAATTCCCATTCATCGCCCAGAATTCATATTCATCACCCAGAATTCCCATTCATCACCCAGAATTCATATTCATCACTCAGTTCAGCTACGTATCTAGGTCTGCTTACCAGCAGTTTATTTACATATTTTTTTAAAGATTCCAAGCTTACTTCAGAAGACCTAAAACTTGATGATCGTATTCAAATCATGTTACAAAATTAAAGTACATACATTTTGCAATAGTGGAATGATCGTATGGTGGATATTTTTAAAACCAGCATATACCCATTTTCTTTGTTACCGATTGCTTCAGAACTTATTGCGAAATGTTGTTTCATATTTGCCCCCATTTGTGAGTCATACGAGTTGAACTCGCTATATACATATGCTGAATACTTCTATAATAAGGATTTGAAGATTTAAAAATAATATACAAAATTACTTAATTGTATAGGTAAAAGGAAAAGTAAAGTCTTCAGCATGCTACAAATATTGGGGCATATAAATTTCGATATCAATATAATAACACGTTAGCCATATAAGTGTGTGGCATGAGCTCTCAGTGAGTTAACATGGGAGCGGATGACTATCTGTGTTAACGTAAATACAGTACTGACAAGGGGCACCCAACATTACGTTCATACAAAATGCAGACTTTTTAGTAATGTTTTAATTATCATTTAGTAATTGGTGCTACCATAACTACACAAATCATGCATAAAAAAACATTAAATTTTATGTAAAAAAATTATAACGTTGGATATGGATGACATTTTCCATCATCACAGCGCGAACCATTGAATGAATCTCACAAAAGATACTGATCTCAACAAAGACATAACGTTGTCGCCTGTTTTCTTCACAACCCAACCACATTTGTTTACTTTTTTTAAAGATTGCGTGCTCAACAAAAGATCCTTCCGCATTAAAATTTAAGGTTGATTTTTTTGGATGGGAGGTGGAGGGGTATTAAATGTTGAATTTCAGGCAAAATGAAGTGTAAGTTGTTGGATGCTGAAAGGATAATTGAATGAATGAATGAATGAATAAACTTAATTGTTTCTGAGTATCAGTCATCATACAATGTTGATCGTTGTTGTGATTATGAAGTGTGGAGAAGGATAGTGAAATGTTAAATTCTATTTTTTAAACTGCCTGAGTTAGTGGTTTCATAAAATGAATTTTTTTAACTGCATTGATCAGTCTGGCGTAGTATAGGTGTTGCAACTCAATCGATTATTGGAGAAGCGATGATTAACTACGCATTAGATTGAAAGGCGATGAATTAAAATGTTTAAGAGAACATTGATATTCACCAGGTTAGGTAACTGTTAGTTAATGGGTAGGGCGAAGAATTTTACCCACTTTGAAAACGGTGTAGTATGATACGTATCGATTAGTGGAGTTGGAAAGGAGTGCACAGGTGCAATCAATTAATGTTTTTAAGGAAAATAAAGCATCAATTGTTGGAATAGTGATTATGTCAATTGTTGTGACGTACTTTATGTACTTAAATGTTGGTTGTTTTGAAGATACTCAAATTTTGATTGATTGTTGGAGGAAAGTAATTTAATTTGGGAATTGACATCATAAGAAAATCATACGTTCTCAATAAATGTAAATAAATTCTACATTCTAAGAGGCACACCTGTGCCACCTCAAGTGTGCCTGTTCCCTTCCGGATATTCGTCAGGTTAGGTAACTGTTAGTTAATGACAAAAATTCAACAGCCTTTGAAGTCAGGATAAGAGGAATTTAATCACGTTGAACAATGGTGGTAGGGAGAGGAATTTTACCAACTTTGAAAAGCGATTAGTATGCTAGAGGAAGAGAAACTGTAAACTATATTAGTTAGCGGAGTTGGGAGGGAGTTTTTAACTCCAAGGGAGTTAACAGGCTTTTCTTGTGCTATATAATATGTAAGAATCTAGAATACTAGAAATTTGAATTTTGGCTTAGATCAGCAGAGTATTGTGAAATCGTGATAATACAAACTTAGAATGATTTTTATTCATGAGTGAGAACGCAAATGAGGAGTTACATCAAAATCTTGCATCAAAATATGGACAAACAAAAATGATGAGCGATAAGTATGAATTTGCGAGAAGGAGAAAATCAAGACGCTTTCGCTTAAGACGAAATGAGAAGGACAGCACTAATCAGCTTTTTATGCAAAAATAACATTGAAAAACAAGAACCACTTAAACGCGACTCATGTAAGATATTTAACGCAAGGCTAACCATGTTGAAAAACTAACCGAATGCTGAAATTCAAAATCTGAATCACTTCTTGCAAGAAAGAGATTTTGTTATTTCACATTTCTTAAATTATGATAATATTAGTGGCCCTGTTGCATGGTTTTGGGACAATGTACAGGGTTACGAAACTTATCCCGTTCTCAGGATTTTCAGTTCAGTTTTAAAAGTAACCCGATCTTACTTTCTCGTTTAGTTTCAATTCAACAGAGACAACAAACCCTAACCTTCCACGAGACAGCTGAACTGGAGAGAGGAGTAAGGATGGATTCCATTTTCCATTAGCTTCAAACAAAAGGAAAAGCCTTTTTCTGGCTTCAGTACAAAGCGCTGTATATTCCTATGTAAAAGTGAACCTTTCAAACAAAAAGAAGTACCATTGAATCAATCCCATACTAAATGCATTTTTGTGTATATGGGTATACCTAAAATTAGTTTAACGTATGTTAGGCATTTACTCATATCACATCAGTTGCCTGTTGAAACTCATTTATGGTGCACCTGAATCAGTAGCATATAACAAAGGGGAAATACAAAATATATTCTAGCTTTTTTAGCTATACAAGTTCATGTCAACATATACATGAATTTCCCTATGCTTGCTTAGTTCTCTAAAGAAAAAGTAACAGTTCATTGCATTTGGTGGGGGGATAGAATAGGGAAAGATGAGTTTGGAATCTTTTTCTTCTCCTTTTTTAGAATTCTTGTCCACTTACCTCGGTTCAGTGTAGCATAGAAGAATTTCCACAAGCAAGTAAAGTAACTGGAAAAATTTCATGTTATTCTGTTGTTTTTGTCCACTTTGAATGTAGAGAAAGACGCGTAAAATTCGGTTCACTTGGAAAATCAATTGCATTTACTTGACCTATCAAGTAAGAAAAGTTTCTACGATTGTACTGCTTTAGAACATCGAACTAAGTAAATTCAATTCAGTTTTGTACTTTCTTTGAACCGGTATAATAATCTCATCGTGAAACAATAACAAAACTCGATCTAATAATGTGTTTAAAAAGCTGAAAAGAGTAGGGTCACAAATGTTACAATAGGGAGAAACCAAATATCCATACATATATAAGTGTATATAAACATATTATACGTATACACACAATTATAGATGTATGTGCACAAATGCTCTCCCAATGTATCAACCATTTTTGTCAAAACCCTGTCTTGATCTGTCTCATAATCAAGAAGGTTCGCATTGATTCGTTTGGGATTTCCAACACACTTCAGTTTGCCCTCCGTGTTGGTTATTACAAAAGTAGTAGTAAAAAAAGAGGGAGTGTAAGGAGAAGGAGAGACCCTCGGTTTTGTACCCAGTCAGCCCAGATCCAGTTCAGCGCTCAAGAGGAGAAATATGTCGATTCCATTACAGCTTCCTTTTCTCTTTTGTGTACCCTTCATAAGTAAAAAGCTCTGTAAAATTGTGTCACATCAAAAAAAGGCTAGTTTAAAAACTTGTCTCTTTTCTTGAGCCTCTCTTCTTTTTTTTTAGATGGAAAGATTTTTTTTGTAACCGGAGCGTATGTATCATATTCCCTCATGTTGACCTAGCATTATTTGTGGGTATTTCAGTTCACCGGTTTTTCCTATAAGTTGTCGTATCACTACTACTATCACTAGTAGTAGTGGTTAGAGGTATTGCTCTGCGCATAGTAGTAGTCTTTTACAGAAAGTAAAAGTTTGAGCTTGACAAGAATTTGAGAGATATGTGAGAATGCAGTCGAGTGTAAGTGAGTAACGTTATGCGCAAAAATGTATACGATATGATGCTACATAGACTATTCCAGCCAGAGCCTCTACTTTCAGGCTTTTATATATCTATGTATGTATGTTGTATCTTTCCCCCATAATAATTCTCAAGTAAGGTGTGCTTACTTTGCTGGTAAAATACTAAGGACTGAAGAATGTTAAAAGTAAAGACCTTAAAATACCTTGGGACGGGGGGTAGGTGAAGTGACGTTGGGCGAAACACTAGTTATCCCTAGCTGATGTATGTAGGTGTGAGTTCACTCTCTGTTCATAGATTGCTCAACTCAAACAACTTAGCCTTGCAGCTTATCTATGTGGCAGAATAAGATAGATAGCAGGAGGAAAAAGAGAAAGGTATCTGGCTGGAGATGGAGATGAAATTGAGAAGGAGTTTATATTCCATGTTAAAAAGGTGAAGTGCCGAGTCTGCACAATCCTCTTCGGAATAATGTCGACTTTAGCAGGTGAGTTGAGAAGACTTGTCTTGTGAAATCTTGTCGATCCAGCCCACCGTCAATCATCGCATGTGTGAAATCGAATCTTAGGCAATTCTACTAGTTACTTTAGTACATGAGATGAGGTGCATACATCAGCTATATATATGGAGTTCATTTAACAATTGTGTGGTTGATGGCTTGATGTTTCAAAAAGTATGCTAAATTATCGATGGATCAGAATTCATATGATGTTGAGTTCAACGGGGGCGGTGGAGAATTTTACAAAACAGAATTCGGGATTTTTTTTGGGTATTATAAAATGATATTCTAGCGCTGTTACTCACAATCACTACAGGGAGCTTTGCCTGTAAAGGGGATAGAAACTACTTGTGAGGTATTTCTATATATATGTGGGAAGCCTCGTCAGCCTTTTACTGCCATTTTTATTTGGCACCCGCACAATTACTGAAGCACATGAAATAGATAAAATTCCGTCGTAGTATGAGTTATACTACCTGTAATTAATGTGGCACATGGAATGATGAGAGTTTGTAGGTAGGTAGGTAGGAAGATGATTTACTGTAAGAAATGACTCATCTCTTATTCTTGTGAAACATTGCTACAACTTTCGCAATAATAAGCCGTCGAATGAGCTTTGAACTTTTTTGGATGCTTCCCTTTTTCAATTCCAAATTTGAGATTTTCATACCTTTTGTCATGTTCTTGATTTATTTTTAGCCAAGATGTTTGCAAAAGTCCTACAACAAAGTGTCATCATCGTGATAAACGTATAATCATAAAATGTATAGTAAACACATATATACGGGAACGGAGAAAGGTGTAACCAACAGGACAGACATCAGAATTGATGTAGCTTACTTGTAATTTAATGAGGATTTCCATTTCCAGTTGTAAAGTTTGCAATGAAACTCGTACGGAAAGGATTTTTTTTACATTCATGTAATGCGACATGAAATACATAAAGTTTCAGATATAGCCTCTATTATGTGTATACAATACCTGGATCCTATAATATCAAAAATTGATCTATCTTGTAGTTCTTCTGAAATCCTTGTGTCATTGCCGACTTTATAGAAGGTATCGAAACACATTACATACATATTATAACTTGATCAGTCATAAAGAAAAAGTTATTCTTCTCACAAGCTCATGCCGGATCTAGCCTTTGTACAAATAATTTTATACGACTCGATATTTCATGACGCAAAGAAAAGATGTTACAATGGAGAGAGAGAGAAAAAAAAGAAGAATAAAA
Source organism: Orchesella flavescens (assembly GCA_964034955.1). Taxonomy (NCBI): domain Eukaryota; kingdom Metazoa; phylum Arthropoda; class Collembola; order Entomobryomorpha; family Orchesellidae; genus Orchesella; species Orchesella flavescens. Next base: position 16,051,387 of record OZ035955.1, on the reverse strand, counting down.
ATAGTAGAAGAAAAAAGAAATCCCATCACAGGAAAACTTGTTACATTACATTATGCGTCTTTGTATGTCGCTTTTAAATCAAGACTTCTATTCCTCCCCTCTCTATATCCCTTGAATCTTGAGAACTTTTCTCGTTCATATCCAGCAAGCGTTAGTTTTTATACATATGTTACATACAGGACTGTCAGGTGAGATAATAAGAAGCGCGAGAAAGTAATCAGACTTTTCGTTCACGAGTCAGCCATCTGGGAAAGGATCAAGACTGTGGAAAAAGTTGTATATTTACGAATCTCAGAAGAGAACACTCTTCGCATTCTTTTCAACTATTCCCATAGGTAAATTGTAAGAGGGGAAATGGAGAAATGGCTGGTGGATCTGGATATCCAGCCATGTTATATATATTTTGTATATGTCTACCTTACATGGCTTCAATCTCTAGTGATAGTGATACAAGATGTTTGTTCTGACAAAAACTTGCTCTAACTTTGGATGGAATATGGGCACTCCAAAGCAATACGTAGGAACGTCAACGTGGAAATCCAAAAAAAACATTTCGTATAACATTAGAAGAAAAGCTAGCTCCTTAACGAAGCAAAAATGTTAAAAATGTTGCAGCTGATGCTCATATACTAAACTGAAATAGTCGGTATTCATTATATTCCATCGATGCAAAGAAAACTTATGTCGCATGTAGTTCTGTTTAATATTCCGTCTTTTTCTAATATTCATTCATATTACAAATCTCAACCTCAAATACTGATAAATGAATAAACACCTATAAAGAACTCACTTAAAATTGGACAACTCACACTCTGTTTGGTTGGTGAAAGAGAAAACTCATTTGAGCATAGACCCATTCCTCACAATACATCATTTTGTAGTCGGGTACATATAATGTTCACTATATCATACCAAAACATATATATACAGCTTCTACCTATCATTTTACTTTTTCATTTTCTCTGGATGTCTTCCAATGATTCGTTTTTGTTCACGTGTCACATTCTGTTAACTTACTTTTCCCAACTCGTTAATTTAGAAATTTGGAATTGTAAGTTGAAAAGAAGGGAGACTGTTTGGTTTGTGTCGTGTGTATAGAGTTCGGACTTATATGTTATTGAATACATTTTGCTACAGAGTGTATTTGTGTTATAGAGCACATGCCTTTTCATCACAAATTTTTCTTTCTTTCTTTTGAGCTGAGAACAAACTATTTCTTTGAAGATTGAAGATGCGTACCTAAAACTTGATTTTACATTGTTGTTAGTTTATGAAGCTGTCTGATTGTGTTTGCTCATTTAATTCAGTTGCTGAATATAGTTGAAGATGAAGCTAATTACTTTGCTTTCTTATATGTAAATATGTTCGTTTATCGAAACTGATGAAACGTATTTACACATTGTAATTGCATTCCATAAATATGAAACATACACATATTCATAAAATATAGAGACTATAAAATAGGAAACTAATATTCTTTAACAATCATGTGAATCTGTTTTTACCGCACCGGATCACATATTTATTTTCAACACGGTCAAACATATATAGCCCTTTCAAAATGAACTAGGTCCGATTAGATTTACAAAATTTTATAGCTGCATCAGTTTGTTACAAATATGGACTAGAATTAGTATTAGTACATTTTACCGATTTCTAGTGGGGAAAATTTGGTGAAAGTCAAGTACAACCTTCTGTGAATTCTGGACGGAGAATTAGCCTTTTGTAAATCAAATCTCTGCATTCTAGTGGTGTGCTCCAACCAACGACTCCATTCATTACTACCACACAGCTAGCAAAAACGAAGAATGCATAAAGGCAATGAATATGCATAAAAATGAGTGTCTTAAGCTAGAACTTTTAATGATAATACCCGTGATTAACAGGGAAGTTGGGAAAGAAAGGTGTTTGGCTAAAGAAATTTCCAAAATGAATTTCAAATGCTTATTAATTGATTTAATAATGTCCTACGTTTTACATTATAATTTGAAATCCAAAATTCGCCAGTTACTTAATAAAAAAGAAATATTTTTCAACAGTTGAATAGCTCATACGATTACTTTCAGTTGAATGTATTTGATTCTGTTGCAAATGAAGCATGGGATTTCGTTACAGGAAGTTATTTAACACTAACTAAAAAATAGAAAAAACACATATCACATTTATGTAGTAAAATGTGTTTTTTTCTTAGAATATTTGTAATAAATGACAAAACAAGCTAGCTGACAACTTTCATTTAATCCATGCATGCATGTATGTGTACATGAATGAAAATGATTGTACCAAACTCCGATATTCATTATAAATAGTCAATAGTCTCTTTTAACTTTTCCTGCACATTGCTAAACCATGCTCATGATTATAACAAAAAAGTTTTATTATGTGGGTATGAAACATGATGCTGGCGTCTTTTACTTTGCTTGTGAAGTAATTTACCTAATAAATTTAAGATCATAGAGCTTCTACTCACATGCAATTCCTTGAAAAAGCAAACGCAGATTCTTACAGGGAGATACATGGCACATTTCAAAGTGCTAACTTCAATCTAAATTCATACCAACCCCAAGCATAAATTCCTTTTGTCATTATAGTAATCGTCCGAATGGTGCTGAAATCCATGAAGCGTTATAGGTTCCACTATATGTAGTATTTTGGAAACTCACAAAGCAGTCACAGACGGTACATGTATCAAGGGAAAGATATTGCTCCAGACCTGCATTAAATACCATTAATTTCACCTGGGTATGCGGTAGTAAACTGGACAGTAATTCATTCATGTACGGAGCTTTATATGCAAGTGGCAAGTTATATATTATACTACCTCTGTTGTCTCAAAAATAAAGGAACGTGACGTAGTATAATGGTATTACTTTCTAATGGAGGCTCCTATACTTTTTCAAATTACTATAAGGGTATGAGTGAGTATTGCTTGCTGTAAGCAATTTCTTAAACGCTCTACGCCTTTTGTTTTAGTCCCAAAATAATTAACGTGTACTAGAAGTTATCTGAACCTGGTTTATTCCAGCGAGGTAATATTAGAACAGAGGCCCGCATATTCATTTCACCTCACTATGCACAGTTTGCTTTCACTACCCTACAATTCAACCTATCAACATCCCATGTCGCATTGTTGTAGTAGGTTCATGGGTACACTCACGTGTTTTCTTCACGAAAACCACTTATTTTCTCATCCTCGTCTACTGGTAGAACTTATATTTGTATGGTATATGTTGTGAAACGTTAGAGAATGTGTAAGAAAACATGACAAAATGTAGTGAAGGCGGAGGAGAGCCATGTTTTGTTTCTTTATTTATTATATTTGGGAGGGAATTAGTGGAACTGCGTTCGTGAGACCGATACAAGTGTTCCATAATCAGAGTACATATATAAACGACGAATACCTCCACGTTTTTACAGTATTACTCAATCAGCTACTTACACCGTTAAGTATAATGTGTATATATATATTTTCTTCCACACTGTGTACTTGTTCCCCACATTACCACAAAAATTCTTTGTATTTTGTTCTCAGACAGATGCAGGTAGTATAAAGTAGTAGTGGCTTTGGCAGAAAAACAAGTTTTGTGGATGCTTGCTGTATTATACCTGTTATTTATTTATACTTATGGAACAAGTTTTCAGGAAAGGGGAACAAATAAGTATTGTTTGTAGTATGTACAAACATAAACCATTTTGGCCATGATATACATATAGGTTCAATAATAAGCAAGGTGGAAAGAGTACCGGAACTAGAAAGCAGTGTCTGTAACTCAATTCTTGTTACTTTGTTGCACTTTATTTGTGAAAGTTATACATTTTCATAATGTACAACAAGGATGGGAATATAGCTTATTATCTCAAATCAAAATTTCTTGTATAAAAACCCATGTACCTTATGCTCTACAAGCAGCAGCAAAGCAACTCATAGTGAAATTCTTTTCTGTGGAGGTTAGTCATCATCCGCATTACGTAACGTTAGAAAGCTAAAAGTCTCACAACAATATTAGAAGAGAGAGAAGATAGTTTAAGATTTCAAGAAGGTAAAAGCCTCGCGCACATGGGACATGGAGAAAAGAGAGTGAGAAGCTTTTTGGAACAAACGATGAAGCTACTACTATACTTACGCTATTACCATTACTTCTGCTTTTCCTGTTTTTATTGCATGGAAGCAACCAAGTTTATTATGGGATGCTTATGCAGCTCATCCACTTTTCGTGTTCCTCTTTTTACTTATTGCTACACCTTGCCTAACACATTTATTTCGAAAGATATGAAACACCACCAAAATCATCTCATATTCGATGAAAAACCTCATACAATAAAAGTGGTCTTCCTCCTCAAAGCAGTGTACACGGAGAAATGAGTGGAAAAGCCAAGAAAATCATTTCCAAAAAACCGCAGAGCGGAGTCAAGCAGTAATAAATGTAATAGTAAGGACAATATGAAATGAGAGGGAGGAAGAAAGGTAAGGAAAGGGGAATGTCGAAAGGAAAGAGAATCCTGTTTATAGTATATTCCTCTGATCCTTTTCTGAATATATAATACAATTTAATGTTTATGTAGTCATAAGATTTGCTCAAGCAAAGTGGAGGAAAGGAAAGAAACGGAAATTGGGGAAACGATTTGTACATGACAATTTCAATGTCCTCTTTATTTCGCTCCACACGTTTATGTGTAAAAGACATTATGTGAACAAATACATGCATGCTTTCTTATGTGTACGCAAGGAGTACAGGGGTAAATTTTATGTGTAGATCAACTTTACATATGTACGTATATCCAAGTAATAGTGGGTCATATCAGTGCACTGAATATTTTTGTCTCTCTCTCGGAAACATACTTTTATAACCTGAAGGTGTGTAGCCTTTTAAAGGATTCTTTTTTCTTTCTCTTGTGCATAATATAGGAGCTAAGTCATAGGTTGAATCGGTTAAAAGAACAAGTTCAGGAGTTACACCGAGACGTGACTCTCCAACGAGGCACTTCCTACATTTCTCGAGCGGAGAGTGCACTACGAGAAGGACTGTTATTGGAAGAGCAGCTCACTCGACGCTATGCGGAAATGGAGCAACTGAAAAAAGTATTTGAAGCACATTGGAATGAGCAGATGAGACAGGTTCGCGAGAAGCAGGATGTCTTTCAATCTCAGGTAAGTGGCTCAAGACATAAAAAATGGTGTAAAGCAAGTAACAGATAGCAGGAAAGGAAAAGAAGAGAGAGGCAAGGTGAAAAGTGGTTGTTTAAATGTGAAATATCTACGTCTTCAGTCAGTTGGTCTGCTTTCATGATGCTTGATTCTGTGAGTGTCCATATCATAAAGTACGTACAGGGCTTGTGAGGAGAAGAAACTGCCAATAAAAAGTTCTGTCGACCATTTTCTTGTAATACTGAATCTAGACATGACCAATCTCTTGTTTTACATTCCCTGCTAAAAGCATCAAAGATATGGAGAGCGAAGCACAAGAGAAAAGAGAAAATTTTAGGTAGGTCCTATAAGGTTCTACTTATACATGTGTAGTAGTATCTAGTTGTAGTGGTAGCAGTGTGTAGCTAATGCTCATACGACGACCACCTTTTATAAAGTTGGTAAATATAGAATTAGGCAAGAGTCGGCTCAAACTGGATAAATCTTAGTGTAGAGGAACCGAAACGAAAACATACATTTCTAGCTTTTATCAACATTCTCAAAGTGGATAAGAGCAAAATAGGATGAGTGGCAGCGCTATCAGGTCATAGGTATTGATAGTGCAAACAAAGTGCTGTTACCTTACAACTAAATGGATCTTTCATTACGACGAAAAAACAGTGGAGAATATCATTGCCCAAATGCCTATTGTTCTTACTAAAGTGGAGTAGTTTCCATTAAACTTAACATCAAGTTTCATCCTAAAACGCAATGCGTCGCAAGACTTTTTCTTGGACTCTTTCATTTAGCCTCTGCACTCTTAGCAGGCTACACTGCCTTTGTATGACTACAGCACTGAGGTTTTTAGATGAAGATCAATGATCAATTTATTTCTTATTGACGATCCATTTTGCTCGCAGCACCACGTTTTGTCTTGTCAAACTAATGACAAAGAATAAGAAGAGCACCGACTAGACTAAAGCAAAAGAGTCTTGCCTGAAATGGAAGTGAAAGTTGCTACCGTCTTTTATCCCCTCTTGTCCTTAGACGCACGCATGTGAGAATGTCATTATAAGTACAACGAAACCAAGTAGTAGACTGAAGGAGCTAGAGCATCCACACATACTTCTTACCTCTATCTGTCACTTGAGCCCCTCTTCTATATATGCTCTTCTTTTCTATAACACAAACACTTATTTGTTTTCGACATTTCAAAGTATCTTATAGTTTTACTTTTTTATAGTACTGTTTTGAAATATATATATGATACGATGAATATTTCTTTTTTTTAATAAATATCAAGAGAGGGTTAAGTATAATTTTTAGACTTCAAAAGAAAATACTGGAATCTGCCTTTATTAGCAATTAAACCTTACAAAACCTAAAGCAAATTTATTTTTATGAAGAAAAGAGTAATACCTTGTACTTTATGTACGTAAAGCGAGAACTTGACCTGCTATCATAAAACACAAACCATAATAATTTAGTTTGCTTAGTTTACCAAGTCTGAAATGTCCAAAAAATTGTCAAATTATAAACAGAAGAATTCATTTCGTAGCAATGTATAGCAATATGATGCCAATAATTTCATATCTTTATTTCGTCATCAGTAAATGTATACTATTTTTAAAGGAAACCATGACTGATTGCATTATTTTGCAATAAAAGTCAAGGGAAAGGTGTAGTACACAGGCGGCAAGAGTCTTCTCTCTCATGAAGCTAGTGATAAAACCAATCTGCGTCATATATCTCAACTCAAGTCAAGCATTTTTCATTTAACGCTTTTGAAGTTTGTTCACTCCACTCCAATTCTATATATAGTGTACTATCAACAGTTCAAGTTACCCAGCTATGTGGCAAAGCAGACTATATTGTATATAGATGGAAGAAAGTCAAAGTATATTTCTCTGAAAGGAAAGATGGTGGTTATGGAAAGAATCTTGAAAGGTGTAACTATGTATATGTACGGTTTTATCATTCATTCATGCATGCTCCCACAGAATTACCAGGGTGCGATATATATCGGCAACATTCATCATCAGTAGTAAAAGTCGCTTGTGCTCCCATCAACGAGTTACTAAAAAAATGAATGACTAGATGATGATGATATGAACGTGAATGTAAAGACTAAAGACTTTGAGGGAAGTACGTTTATGAAACGGCAGAGAAAAGCTTTATTGACTCGCCTTTTTTTGTGTGCGATATCGCATAAAAAAATATATATTCACTTGACAAGCATATAAAATTCTATTATAATTTCATTTGTACATAATTGGAAACGTTGGAAAAAGTCACTTAGCGTCAGTCATTTAAATATCACATCAGCAGCAGTGTAAATCTACAGCAAGTCGTAGAGCCTGGTGAAGTTCGTTTGAAGCACCACTTTGAAGGTTTACTCTGACTTTTTGTGTGCTTTCAGATGAATGACTTGCTGTCGCTTAGATCTGAAGTGAAGCAGCTCAGCAGCCTCTTGCAACAGCTTCAGACTTTTCTCAAATCTATGGGTGCTCACCACTCGCAACAGCATCAACCAGGTGGAGGAGGACCTCCAGATGGTCCTAGTGGTGGAACTAGTGGAGGTGGGACTGGGGGAGCTGGTGGCAATGCTGGAACAAGTAGCTTTCAAGGACCTCAAACCAACCTACAAGCCGCCACTACTGCAACTCCAGGTCAATCCGCTCGACCTCAACAGCCTCAGCAAATGGGTTACGACAATAAATCATACCATCTGTCTCCTGCATTGGATTCCCATTCTCGGTTTGTGCCTCTGACTTTTTGACAGACCTTTCTTCCCTATACTTTCTCAACTTCACCTTTTTATAGGCTCAGTCATTCTATACATATGTATGGAATCTTATCCTCTCTCTGTGTGTAGCTAAAAAAAACTAACATTTTCTCGAATCCTATCTTTTAGTATGTACGCAACGCATGCATCTTTTTCTGTGTCTTCTTTTCGTTTTTTTTACTGTTCTTATTGTTGGGCCAGATCTACGAGAGAGCTGTCAAATCTCTTTTGATGCTGAATTTCTTCTTTTATCCCTGAGAAAGTGAGAAGGGGATCAGAAAGGGAAAACTGTGTATATGATATCGCATCGCAATAGCTTATCTCTCTACATATAAACCTAATACTAATACTTTCTACATATGCCATGCCGTCATGAATAGCGGATTCCATTCTCAGAAAATACTTATCCAGCATGCATACAAAAATGTTTTTTTTAGAATGACAGTCGACAAATGTGAAAAGTGGAGGAGCTTTTCTGTAAAAAAAAATCTTGAATATATATACTACAGTAGACACCATTACGTCCCGTTTTTTGTCCATCATTTTTGTGTGTATTAACGTGACACGCCTATACGTTCGCATTATTGTTACGACAGGTCGAAAGAGCTAAGCCTCTTGATAACACATGACGAAGATCAAGATATATTATATAGGAAGTAAAAAAAACTACGAATAAAAACTTGTTCCCTTATATATTTGTTGTTTGTATGTATCCCTCCAATTTTTCAAGTGTATATAGGATACTAATTTTCGCTTTCATTTCATCCGCTTGAGTTGTTGGTAATTTCCTAGACACAAGAATCCAATTTAATGTGAAAATAGAGAGATAATTACTTCCTTTGCCCAGAGGATTCATCTATCATCGCGTACCAATGGATATATATATATACTCACTCCTGCTCTCCTGTTTCACAGTTCCATAATTTGTTGTTGGATACAATAGCAATTATACTATTATATGAAAAGTATTAATGTGGATGAGTGGATTCAATATGGACCCTGCTACATTTTATACTATAGACAGCAGGCAGGCACCATACTGTATAAGGGTGTTGTTTCCTTTATCCAGAAAGCTAGGTGATAACAACAAATAAGTGAGGAAATAGAAGAATACTTGGAAAAAGTTAAATTGAAGCTTCTATATAATAATAACATCCTTTTCACTTTGCTTCATATTATATATAGTGCATGCATACTCATATAAACACATTACCCAACAAGAAACTGGGCTAGCTGCATGCATAATGTACCATGATGATGAGGATTGTTTTACGCCACACCACACCAAGAAGTTAAACGTATTATTTGAAGTCGTTACCGTAATTATACCGTGTGCTCACAATGTGTATCCCTTGCAATATATAGGAGTGAAGACCTGGTTTAAAACGTAATATATCATTATTCTTTTTTTTCTAAATCTTTGTGTGCTTCTTTGAATTTTGCTTATTCCCGTTGAGCATCATGTACTTAGTTAATGAGCCAGAACTGAGATTCTAAATCCGTGGTTGTTTTTGTATTTTGTTTGCATTCTTTTTTCAGAGTTGAGAGTAGTGCTCAAGTAACTCCATCATTGGGTGAAATGGCATTCGCATCGAAAGGTAAAGGAGCAGTATGTTTTCACTTTCTTCTCTTTCACTTCCCTTCCTCATGTATTCTGTAATGACCCAAGTTGTTGATGAAAATAATGGTGTACACCCTTCTTAACGATTCCACGTTCCAAGGAAAAGTAGATACAGATAGTTTTTTTTATATGGAAAATGAGCACGATCTGAAAACGAGTATGCGGCTCGGCTGGTGCTATATATTATATAATGTTTTTGGATGGTTGTACAACAGTACTACTACTGTATCGACGATTTATATTACGTAATATATTTTGCTTCATTGTATTGGTACAATTTTAAAAATTCCGTATTCCGTACGTGCAAATGGAAATGGTGCTGTTGGGATATAAAAATTTCCCAGTTAAAACCATTTCTTCTGCTGGTGATGCGGAGCTATAAGATTGGATATGGAATAACACAGGCTAAGAAAATTTCTGTGAGAGAAACCAAAGACATTATATTACGGTCATTATGCAGAGTAGACGGTGGTGTATTGTAAATAATCTTAATCTAATGACACATTCCATCCTTTATCATAAGTCCTTTACCTCTTATACGTTTATGCCTGATACAGGAGGAAAATGTAGGAAATAGGGATTTTGTGGTGGTAGAGACGGGGAAAAGAGAGGCACACAGCCGCCACTCCACATACGTATACTCTCACTACACGCTCAGTACCTTGTTCCCTTCCGGTCTTCATCTTCTTCTTTAGTTCTGCTCTGCCTTTAGTCTCTTGAGTAACTGCATTATTTTGTAGTATATGAGAACATGCATGAAAATGATAAAGTCTATAAGGAAAAAGGCAAGCAATTCACAGTAATAAACAGGAGTAGTTGGCAATAATTTTAACATTGTTACTTATATTCTTATGCAGTGGCACGATCCTGTGTTCCTCAACGTGGTTTAATGGAAACGGGAGGAAAATGAGAGGAGCAAACATACAAGTGTTCATATTTTAGGAACTCAACTTTTCAAACCCCTAGAGTTTATTTGAAGAAATGGCAGCCCTATTCATATAAAAGGAGTAGTAACTGTGTGGTGGTAGCGAGAACAGAAGGAGCACACCAAATTTAGTCAACTCCTAAAGCGACTATACATCATCTAATGGCTCTTTCAGGCGTTAGTTTTATTCCAATTCCAATCTATGCTTCAGTAAACTTAATTTATTGGCATATAAAGCAAGTATGACGATATTTTTCGGAACACCCACCTCACTTTCTTTTATTTTTCATGTTCTTTAGCTTATACTTTTCGAGGGAGATGATTTCACCAGAAATTACAGATATATAAGAAATTCACTGAACAATTTTGTGCTTCAAACTTTTTTTTTCTGCAAGTCTGTACCTACAACAAATACGCTGCTAGTTCTTGTATACCATGCTATATATATTTACTTATTGTCTAATACCTGAGCAGGCAAAAAACGCCAAACTCCAACTTTGTATGTTCCTTGTGGTTAGGTTAAGGATTGAGCTTTTCCCCGGCTATTTCTGCTGAAACTGCTCGTACGTCTTTACCGGTGAATACTTATTTTCCTTTCACGCTTATTGGTCACAGTAGTTATACGGTTTCTACTATTTGCCTTTTTCATGAGAGATGAGAGTCGACACACTATATATACTAGTTTAAATAGGGATGAGTGTGCAAAGTTTAGTTTAGACTTTCACAACGTTCATCCACTTTTTGGTCCCTCATTTTTTTACTTTCCATTTTCAACCCTTGCTTAAAACCGTGACTTTCTCACTTGCAAAGATATTTCTCACTCCAACGATGTACTTTTCATCCATCGGTGCTTCCAGTCCTCTAGGAAAAAGTTGAGACCCCCTAACTGGCATGTTGGCAGTAGTGGTGGTGCTTACAAAATTGACTTTCTCTTCTATCACATTTTGCGAACACTACACAATACGTACATAGCACACATATAGCTTCATGCATACGAATCTGTCTCTTGAGAACAGTGCGTTAGGATCAGTATAAAAAGTCACTTTTCTCCCTCAGTCTGTCTCTCTCTGTTCACTGTTGCCAGTTAGCACTGCTTAGGTTCCATGTTTCAACGAAATATTATATAGGTATCAGCAGAAAAATCGTGTAGAAAACGTAAGAGCAAAAAGAAGGAATGATCGGAAATAGGAAGTGTGTAAAAAGAGGGTTTCTGCATACATTATTTTGTGTGCACATGAGTATGAATATCGTATTATATAGTCCAAGCTTTCTCCAACATTTGACTACTACTCGGTGGTTTCATATAAACTTGCAACTGTGTGAGTAGCAGAGTTATAGCCAACAACAACTTTATAAAAATATGAACAACCCTTACATATGGCGTAAAACTGCACATGTACTACTGGTTATTTTCTCTCCAGGAGTGAAAAAATAGTTTTAGATCCATAAACAGAAGTAATACATTTCCTAAGCAATATGACCACTCTTCGTCACTGTGGCAGTATCAAGTATACCAACAGGATATACAATATAGTAGTTTTAGTACAATTGATTTCAATTTTATTTTGTAAGAGTGGTGCTGACATATTGAAAGCTTGGAATAATATATTTTTTTTAAATACGAGAGTGAAATGTCAGTCCAGACAAGCCCACATGTGCTAAGCATCATCAATATTTTGTTGAGTATGAACCTGGTACTATATATATATATATATAAAGTTTTTTTGTTGTTAAAATGTATACATAGCATCAAGTCATAGTTCAGCAAAAGTAAGTGCGTTGTTGAGGGCTTTTCCAGCTAATAATATGACTTGTAGTATGTACAAAAATATGCATAACAAGCAAATATGGAGTGCTATTGGAAGTCAGTAAAATAATCGGTGAGCAAAAGCAAGAAGAGAAAGGTAATAATAATAGAAAGGTACACCAAGAATAAGCAGGATGAAAAAATATGCATATATTATATCAGTACTTTTACATCCATATCAAATTACAGTACTTGCTCCATCCTCAGAATGTCATGCATATGATACACACGTCCTTGTTATTTGATATACCCTTTTTTCTACTGAAAAAAGTTCTATATTGTTTCAAGTTATAAATATGGTCACAGATGAAATAAAAAATGCACAAACTTTTTTCAACTTGTAATAATCAAACTATTTAACACCAAATGCACTATTGGAAAAATCCAAAAATCGTTCAAAAACATGAGCTTATTTATTAGTTTGAAACACAAATAGCATAGCAAGAAGAGTGTACGTCAAATAGTAAAAGTATAAACGCGAAAGTCATATTCATTGTTAAAGGATGTAACCAATTCCCATTAGCATAATATAGTTTTTCATGTTTTTTTTCTTTTAAGGTTTGAACTGAAGGGGCATAATTTTTTATATTTTTGTAGTAGTAGCGGGACCAAGTGTTCCTCCAAAAGGGAAGAAAGAAGCAGCGGGCTCTGTTGTACAACCTGATGTAAGTCGTGGTGGTACGGTTGCAGGTCGTTTCACGGTAACAAAAGCTGCACTTCCTGCTGGATCTCCTGCTCCAGCATCTGCCACTGCCGTTGGGCAAGCTGTAGTTCAGCAACCTCAGGCACCAACGCCATTCGTGCCATTTGGACAAGCTTATCCAGTGAAACAAACTCAGCATTCGCATTCGCATGCAGGACAACAACAGCAACAACATGGAGGAGGGGGTGGGCATCAGTTTCCCCAGCAAGTTGAAATGGAATATGTGCAAGTGGACACGTCTTACCAGCCTCATAATCAATTGTTGGAACATCAACTTGCTACTGCGGGAAGGATGATACCCATATCAATGATGCCAGAGGCTTCTGCTAAGAAAGGTGTCCTTAGCCAGCTAATTGACAAGGTTAGATCAAAGGATGAGAGAAAGAAGAGTTCAGCAAGTGGAGTAAGCAGTTCATCTTCTGGAGGAACTATTCCTCAGCCACCACAACCTTCACAAGTACCTCCTGCGACCACTGTGATGGGAAGACGAGCTTTATCCATGTATGACGGCCAATGTCAGTATGGGACCTTGACACCAATGGATAGCGCTACCTCAGCCGTGGCAGCATTAGCCCTTGCTAATTCTAGTATTCGACAAAGTGAGCAACGACGTGAGTCTCGGCCTATTTATAGTCGTGCCAAGTCTTTCGTCAAATCCAAGAGTGATGACGAACGACCGCCTAGTAAATTATCTAAAGAGTCCCGTGCTCGTAGTGCTGGACAGTTAGAAACTGAGAGTTTGCTCAGATCATTATCAACAAGCTCAAAGGATGCGTCCAGGATTCTATCGCTTTATCAGGGTCTTCTTGAAAGGGAGAATCAACAATTTTTACAACAAAAACATCAACAGCAACATCAGCACCACCAACAACACCAACTTCAGCAGCAAAGGCAGCAGCAAGCCGTAATACAGCAACAAATACACCTGCTTCATCAACAGCAACAGCAGCAACACCAATCTCTGCATCATTCTCATCATGCCATGCAGCACACACACAGACATCATTATCCTCATCATCAATTCGGAACATCAACGGAAGCCGACAAGCGTATTCCAGTAGTGAGTTCTTCTGCAGAAGCGCCTCCAGCATCAAAACTTCCTGCTGTTGCTGCTACTGCTGCTCCGCAACAGCAACATCATGCCCATCATCAACAGCAGCGTCCACCACCACCAATTCCACAACATTATCAACCCATCAGAAATCATGTTGGCACAACTTCTTCTCGGCCACAACCGCCGGAACCTTCCAAATTTCGAAACCGCAATGGGCACGATGAGCCAGAAGATGATTACCAATTTCTGCCAATGACGAAAACAATCCCTGTGAGTAGGTCACAGTCGGCTCCACCACGTAAGCCACCCCCACCAATCCCAGGAACAAGCAGCACTCAGCAAGTCAGGGTATATGTGCATGAAGAACCGCGGAGTACTCGCTCCTCGCCGTCAGCAACGCTTTCCAAGAGCCTGGAAGAGTCATATTTGTACGGATACTTGACTCAACACCAACAACATGGTGGTGGTTTAACTCCAAGTTCATCTGGAGGCCAGTCCGGCTACGGGAGTGGAAGTGGTCGAGGAGGTCAAAGCGCATTCACTCCAGTATCATCCAAAAAGCCATCTTCGATGGAAAGTTTGGTTTCTTTGAGCACAGAGCAGAACAGTACTGGGCATAGCAGAAAATCCAGCATTGATTTTGACAGGAGATCTGTAGTAACTGTGAGAAGAGCTGGCTCCAAATCCGCCCTAATTACACGTCAACATTCCTGGGAGGTTGGGACAAGTACTCAATTTTCTGGCTCAGGGAAACGAGAACAATCCATTTCTACTCCACAACTTTCACCGGATGACCCTTTTGGAAGTGGGAGTGGTAGCAGTTCACGACACAGTGGTGGACATTCTGGTGGTGGTATTGTTCGCAGTGGCAGTTCATCTGGCATCATGACTCGCTCTTCTCTATTTTATGATGATGACCAAGACTTGGCTGTAGGAAGTTCTTTACACAAAGCTGACAGTTTTGAGGGACATGAAGAGGCTGTCAGATCGATTGTTGCTGCTGTCCAAGAGACTCGATCTCTTCAAAGAAAGCTGCAGTCCAGTTAAATTAAACTACCTACTGAAATGAAACTACTTACATAGATGCATACATGTATACATTACATATACATATTACAATTTTAATATAGATGATATTATATAAGGCTACAAATATTACTATATACTGCAAAATATGCCAATTTTTACGGGAAAATCATGGCGTTTCAATATATTATTGCATTCGTTAAACAATTTTATTTATATCTCCACTTCTATGTAAGGACTGTGTCTGTATGAAACATTTAAAGCATCCTTCTGTTAAAGCTGCCAATAATACACACAAAAAAGAGAACTTAATTGGCTGGATTCTGTGAGCAAAAGTGAAAGTCATCATGTTGTAACATCTTTTGAAGGGTAATAAAAGACCAATAGTCATGCATTTTGGCCTAAACGAAAATTAACTTTTCACAATTTATTCTTCCTTGGTTCACTTACCTTTTGACTTATATAATGTAATAAAATTATACGCGTATTTTGAAAAACCATTAAAAGATTAATGAAACAGGTGGCTAACAATTTAATTGTAAAAATTTTATGAATGATGATTGAGGGAAATAAGAACAGATTAAAGATCTCAAACTCGCATCATATGAAAAATTCTATGTAAAATTATTCATTTTTTGTTTACTCAAATCACTGTCAAAAAATGTATACCAGTATTTAGGTTAATAGAGGAACTTCATAAAAAACACAAATATGATATGTGAGAACATCTTATCTATTCTATAGTTAAGTGGTACAGCATTGAAGAAAATGAAAAAATAGGGTATTTATTCCAATCCGGAAAATACTCCTTGGTTTATTATTAAGAAACTTTTGTTTTCACACACACACTAACATTTTTAATGCAACTCAAATACATCAACTCGTTGATTTTGGTTTATTCTTTTTTAAACAAAAATATGAACAATGTCAAATGATTACCTTGATTGTAAGCTTGATTAAGACGAGTTAAGTTTAAGTAATGTGGGAACGGAAAGGGAACCGTTTGTGAAATATCGATTTTAATGGTACTTCTTGGTGCTTTGTTATGCTTTGTTATACGATTGATCTGCATCTGTATGTTAGCTACTGAATGAAAGCACATTGGAAGCTGTGTAAATAGTTATCTAAGTAAGTACACCTGAATCATGGTCTATGCCAGTCATGGCCGTGTGTCAAATATTATGATATTTGCAAAATTAACTAAGTTTTTATTGTAAAACAGTGATGAATTATACAATGTTACAACACTACGTATTATTTGACAAATGGAAATACAAAAAATGTTAAATCAATATAAAATATAAGTTTCATGCTTTTTTTTAAAAAAAAATCACTTCATCAAAATTCATAACTAATCTGGGCAGTTGGCACGCAAATCGAATCGAAAAGATGGAGAAAGACTTTAATGTGTAAAATGCGGTTTATTTTACTGAGAATTGTGGATGTGAGATGTATACACTTGAGGAATTTCTTCAGTCTGTGTCAGTCAATGATTTGCTACTCGTGTATTAAGACGTACATTCCTACAACTGGAAATCGTTTTTGGAACTCATATTATCTTTGCTTTCACGCTGTTCTTCTGAGGTCACTGAATTGCCTGTTGCAGTAGCTTCGCCAGTAGGCTCTTCTTCAGGTTCGACTTGAAACATAGGAGGAGTCTTACGCTTGAATCTACTCTCCAGAATGAGGAATGTTGTGATTATGCAACTGATGAAAGTAAGTACAGGGATCATGTCTGCTATATATTCTGTAGTCTTTGGGCTGTATTTCGGATTCTTAGGTTTCTTTAAAAGTTTAGGAAAGCGGAAAGTAATTAGTATCAGCATGCCAGTTATAGCTGCTATGCCGGCCAAGTTCAAGATGGCAATTCCTATGGCTTTGTGATACGGTCTTGCGACTATTCGTACCGACCAAGGAGTTTGAGGTAAAAAAAATATCAAAGCTCCTCCAAAGACCTACAGAATAATGATATACATTAGTTATATCACCAACAGTTGGGGTTTAATGTTTTGTTGTCATTGATTTAAGTTACCTGTAAAACGAATAAAATCATAACCGTTAGTCCATACCAACTATGTAATGACTGAAAGTGAGGCCTTTTACTTTTCTCCTTCTCATCAAATTTAAGCCTATAAAAATACTCAAAATGAAGTATTCTACAAAGCTATTTGATTATATAAAAGATTCAGCTATCAGTATCATTATGTCATTACCAAACACCGTATGCTCCTAATACAAAAGCAATAACGTGGATCAAAGCGTGAATATATTTGACAGTTTTCACACGCAAGATTGTTACCAATCGGAAAACACTATTTGCTGCAAACAGAACGGTTTCGATTTTCTACTCTAGAATTTAGTAAATTTATTAAGCAATGTTTTAAGCCATTTTCAAGTGGGGGTGTCCCATATCTTACCTAAGCTGCCGGAAAGAATCAATGCAAGGACCATGAAGATGGAATGTGGTTCTGTTGGACTTGCTGAAATGCCACCATTTGGATCGACCCATGCAAGCACGAAAGCGAATAGTGTTATATTTGTAACACTACTGGCGAAAGAGCCTAATGCAAACAGCTTATAATTTAGTTTTCTATCTTCCTCAGTAGCCATATTTGGTAAGTGAAATTGATATTGAGTGAATAATCAAACAGAACTTTCTTTGAGCTTTTGTTCTTACTCTAAGCGATGAGTAAGAACTCTGCACCCTAGTATTGATAATTTTCGACTGCTATAAAATGTTTCTAGACGACTAATTTCCTGGGGATTCAGCTGACAAATTATTATTTTGATCGTTTGGTACTAACCAAGAGTTTTTAGTTACAAAGTTTTTGTATGCAGTAGCGACCACAAGTGGTAAACTTTATGACAATGTTTCCCGGATTTCTCAGAGGTAGTCGATACAGCCATTTTGGCATGCATGATTTTCGTTGATGCAGGCAAACAAATTATATGGAATATCACTGCCCTGACCAAACCACAGTACTGAGCTGAGCTATCCACCGATAGTCTTGTTTAATTTACAAATAATATGAACCTCTCTGATTCCGTAACGCTATTCAGAAGCCAAATAAAGTTACAAAAATTAATAGGAAATGAACTTTATTGTGATATTAAAATAATTAAAAAAACGCATTTAGTCAACGTTATGCATATGCTAGTGAATTAATACCATGCAAAGAATAATTTAAGGAATGCTGAATGAATAAGCATGCTTTGGTAAGTAAGTAATCATGAAGACAAAAGCATTTTATTTAAGGACTGATATATAACACCAATTATGCTACTGAATGATTACTATTATATGTTAACCACAAAAAGTCTGTAAGCACTATTTGCCATAAGCCTACCCAAAATCTGATACCTATGACTTTGAAACTAGCATCTTGATTAATTGACAAATCACAATCACTCAGTCTCCCACAATATTCTCATTCATTCATTCTGTTTCAGGATATCTATACTGTATACTCACATTATTAACTATTATTAAGTGTACCACCGAAAGCAATATGAGATTAACGATACTATAACATTTATGTTTCCGTCCGTATATATTCATACACCATATCATTAGGTACGTTCAAACTACAACGTTACATGTTACATCTAGATCAAGTATCTTAGTCATAAATAAGTTTCTGGAGAATTCGATGGTATGAAGAATGAACAGGTATGAAGCACGTTATCCCACAATATTTGATACATTTGATATAATAAAAATGGGAAAACAAAACATACATATCATGAGATAAAATAGTTTGTAATATATCCTGAATACAACCTTCACCTTTTTACTTGCTTTGTATTTAGGAAAAATAACTTGTGCGATAGATTGTCGTAACATTCATTTTGTCTTTATACTATTGAAATACATACATTTCATTTCAACATGTTTAATGTCTTATATTTTATAACAAAAAACATTATGCAACATTACTGAAACTTAGAACAATCTCATGATATTAAATAACGTAGTACATGCGCATTTGATTCATAGATGTTTATCATATAGTTCTAAAAGGTCAAAAATAAAAAATAAATTGCAGGTCATAAACTAATGGTATTTACAATGGCAATCACAGTAAGGTTAAGAAATAGGAACGGATGATCAAAAATATTTTAATCATCGCCCTTAATGTAAACGTATAGTAAAACAATGATCTAATACAGAAGCCCAAAAGTAATTAATTGAACTTGCAGTACCGAATGACTTGATGCAAGCTTATAAACACATTTTCAAATGTTTTCGTATGTCAATTCGATTTACTGAGACTGTTGAGATCCACCAGAATCAGATAGTAGCATTTCACCTTCTGGCCGTGGTCTTGGTTTAAATCGGGGTTCCAACACTAGATAAGTTACTGTCAGACAAAAGATCAAGAGGAAGATTGCAGCAAAATTGATGGTTACTCCAGCAGCGCTGCGTTGCTCGTACGTTCCACTGTATAAAAAATATACGCGTTGTATAATGTTACATAATATTTTATATTGATACTCACGAGGCAATTATGAAGGTTTTGTGTAGTTTACCGATAATGCAACTAATTATAAGATAGTTTTGGTATAATACGGTTTACACCTTCAATTATACATATATACATGCATACATTTTGAAGACAATGTACACAACTTTTTTTGCTTTCCAATGTATACCCAACTCATGGGATAAATTATGGATCAGCAAACATTGGTATGGTATGTGGCATATGAAAGAATGTGGAAAAGGTATTTATTGATTTGTGTCATGATACCTTAATGCTCCGAGGGCTTTCATCATCATTCCAGTTAAAGCCGCCATACAAGATGACAAGAAAATGAGAGGACCCATAAACTTGTGGTACGGGATAACGAAATTCCGAACTCGCATTGGAGCATACGGGAGGAGAAATACTAAGAACCCGGCCAAAAACTAGAAGACAAAAAGTTATTGTTAACCCGCCTTGTACTTGCTGTTGATTTATTAGAAAAATCATGGGTGTGCCGTTTACCTGTCCATAGAACAAAACGATTGCAATGATTCCGATCCAGCTGTGTAAAGTGAAGAAATGAGGTTGGCCTTTCATATTATGTGCATTAACTGCACTCCTATTTTTAGAAATATAATAAAAGTACAGTTATACTTCAACAAAGTAACAACTCAACCCGCAAGTTCATGTTCATTTTTTCCGCTACTCAGACTCAATAATAAAACCAAAATCTTTTCATTATTTCGGTATGCAAAATGCAAACTACTGCATTTATATGCATATAGTACATACCATAGTCCAAGAGAAACGGCAATAACTGTGGAAAAGTGGAAGCCAGCGTGAATCAATTTAACTTGAAATTTGGGCCTGCTTGGAAGAGTTCTGAAAATTATTGCCCCTGTTAAAATAAAGTCCAAATTAATAAACGTTATTGAATATATGTATGCATGTATGCTTCACAATCTCTTGTTTGTGAGCTTTTGGTCATGTAAAGTATTGTAAAACTAACCATGTCCCTGAAGGTAGACCATGAAAACAGTCATTAATATGACATGCAAATTGATTTCCGTTTTGCTATCCGTCCCTGGCGGACTAAGTCCACCAGTAAATCCAAATACCCACACGAACATCAACAGCCACATGAGGATTCCAGAAACAGCAGCAACAATAAATCCTGCTTTAAACATTTTGCGACTAAAGTCATAGTCGCGAGGATCTTCCTCACTACCCATGGTGCTGATATTACTCCAAAAGGTAGTCAGTGATTACAATACTGTAACAGAAATAAACCATTGACGTGTCTTGATTAAGATTGTAAGATGAGAGAGAAAAGAGTCATATTATTCTTAATTGCTGCAAAGCGAAAGCACTTGAATATATATTAACCAACGAATTTGTTACCTGTCGGTTTTTGGATGGAATACTGCTTTACAATAGCTGGTTAATGAAAAGAGTCGCAGTCTTCTGAATTAATTTGAAATAGGCTTAGCTGAGCTTATTTTTAAAAGATCATGTCTTCCTGATGCTGTATATGCCGATGTGTTTGGTTGCACTGATACAAGACTGGAATGAGAAATGATTGCTTGATTAAGACATTAGTGTCCCAGACAGAATCCAAAACAAAATCAATTTTAATTAGAAAGCATCTCCAAATTTAATTTTGATCTTGATCTCACAGTCAGTGTATGGAGATTGAAAAGTCGAATTAGTATTCTAAGACTTTCTCATTAATAGCCTGCTCAACAGGAGAATGAAAAGCTGAGGGCTGTTCTGTTTTCCACAATTTGATTACTATCGGTATAGTCAATGGTGGTGATGGCAAATGTCAAATGTCATCCGCAGCCCAATAGTATATTGAAAACCATAGGAGATTCAGCAACACCCCAAAACGAAAACATCCACAGACAAACTGGAAAGTAGAACGAGTCAAGTTAAGAGGTACATTATCATGATGTACGTCAACCTGTATTATTAGAAATATTTTTTCTCCTTTCCCAGTTCCAAACTTCACGTCAAAACTGAAGTCACAAGTATATAGATAGGCAGAGAAAAAATGTTGATGTACATTCTTTGCACATTCCACAAGTACTACCAATTTATGACCAGCTGGAGTAAAAGCAGTCAAATAGGATGCCGTATGCTCTTGATCATAAGTTCGTAATACCTTATGGCATTACTTCATTTCATTGGTATACATACTCTGTGGTTATGCATAGTACGGCTGAGAGCGACCAAGGAAGAACAACATCCTATTCTATTCATTGATGATAATATCCGTAAAGGATGGAGAATAAGTTAGTGGACTGGCGTAATTCGGTCGTATTTTCCACAAATGTGGACTTTTTTACTTCCTTTTTTCAGCACAATGTAGAGAATCTTAATATCTACATATTGATATCCTGAAGAGCCTTCTGAACCCCTTTGGTAGCTGTGGAGCGAACAATTTAGTACAAGAGGGGTCAAAGGTTTTACGCGAAAACTCATGGACAAAATTTGGCTTCTTGACGACGAGACGTACGTCCACCTGGAGCCATCCCCAGTGCCGGGACGAAGATTTTACCAAAGTTTAGACTCTGAAGAAGTGCCCAGTGCTCAAAAGTATTGGTCCCAGACTAATTTTCCCAAAAAATCTCGATATGGAAAACAATGGTCGAATTTGGAAACGCTTCGCAACCCTACTTTTGAGAGGGTACTATGACGGCGGACGTCTATATTCAGGAATTTTTCAAGTGTCGCCTGCTTACCTTTATCAATGCTCATCATGAAATAGAAAACAAAAATGTTTGGTCGGACTTGGTTTTTTCGCAATATGCGAAAAAGACTCAGGAGTACCAAAGTGCAAAAAACATCGAATTTGTACCCATAGGCAAAAACCCCCCAAAATATCTCCTAGGTCGATTAATTGAAAATTTTTGTGTTATTTGTAAGAGCAGGTACTTGCAGGGATAAGATGCACACAAAAGCCTTCAGGAATTCTAGCAGGTTTGGACAAAAATTCCAACGGAAGTTCGAAAACGCCTGGAAAAGCCCTTTTGGAGCATGCTGCGAAAATGGTTCGCTCCACAGCTACAAAAGGGGTTCAGAAGGCTCTTCAGGATATCAATAAGTAGTTTGTAAAATTCTCTACCTTGTGCTGAAAAAATGAAATAAAAAAGTCCACATTTGTGGAAAATACGACCGAATTACGCCAGTCCACTAACTTATTCTCCATCCTTTACTCTACACAAGACCAAACCGAGCAACTTCTTCAGGTAATATATACCAAGAGATATCCACTTCTGTTGTACAATTTGTGATACATATAATGCTGCTGCTTCTCGTATATAATTCCAGCGATCGGACCTTGTATTGTGTTACAAGCCATACTTTCTCTTTTCATCTTGGAGGTAACTTTGTTTTAAGTATATGCTAGCATGAAAAATATGAATTTTGCATGAATTTCATAGAGCACAGGAACAAAGGAAGTAGAAGCATTATGCTCTATAACGAAAACTTTGGATCACTAATAAGTGCAACACCTTATTATTTTACAATAATTTTGATTTTGACATAATTAATTTTAGGTTGAAGCAAACAAAATTTCCTTGTGCTTTCTCACAAGTGAAAGCATTGTGTTTTATTAGTGGGACGTATTATTTTTTTAGTCAACAATACATGTTATAATACGTTAGATTGGAGCTACATAATTATTCATTCGTAGTATTAGATCAGATTGTCATTAAAATAGTCTCATACCTTGAACGGTCAGGTAAAGTAAACCTTAAGATTTCAATGATTTTTTAACAAAGCGTGCGGAACCCGCAACACCCTTAGCCTTGCTTGATTAACATCCTCTATCCAATCCTCTAGACTTTCGTATTGGTCATGAATATCTAGGAATGGTTCCTCTAAGGCTTCTAAGCTTCGGAACACGACAACATCCCTGTATATTAAGTCAAATTAATTGGGAAATATTCATTCGAGGGAATTTATATTAAGTTAGACTAACATAAAGTTCAGTTAAATCACCATTGAGGCTTTGGGCGTCTTCTATAAAGAAAGTCTGTGATTCCAAGTCGCACGAACATACATTGCAACAGAATTAGCAAGCCACACAAGTTTACAAGTAGGCCCGGGATGTTAAATGTTTTATATGCAGGTCTATTGAAAACCGAGCTATTATTTTTATGCAATTTAATCATTAAAGAAGTCTAGTAGATGCTAGCATAAGTTGAGCCTACCCCATTTGAATGAGGGCTCGTATGAAAAGCCCTGAAATGCTGCTAGCTCCACAAAACATGAATGTTAGAATGGAAACTGGAGGATGAAGTCGCCTGATACCATCAGTAGGATGGAACAAAACCAGTAGTCCACTAATCATCTGTAAGCAAAACATTTCAAGATGAGTTCGATACGTATGATACGTATTTGAAATTTTGAACCATAGTCATGTCATTTATAATGAATGTGCTTTCAATTACAGACACCAAATAAAGAAAAAGTACAATGATTCCGATCCAACTGTGCTGTAAAATGTTGTAAAAGGGACGCATGTTAATTAAAATTATTGTAAATTAAAATGCGGAATTTCAATTAAAGTTGTCAATTAAATTCAACTATATACGATGCTGTAAAAATGTTCTTTGTTTCTGGTGAAAATTTCATGGTAAGCTATTGCAAAATAGACGGCCGTGCAGCACACTATAAAAGATAAAGCAAAGGTGAATCCATGAATCAGCAGCACCCTAGTAAGGCTTACATGGGGTAGTAATCGAAACGCCAACATGCCTGGAGAACGCAACAAACCCAAGGATGGGGAAATGAAAAACTAAAACTACGTAGTCGCTAATTATCTTCACCATTATGACTCATAACTTACCAATAACCATTAAAGACATATTTGTCAATTGTCCACACATGTGTATGCTATAATGTATCGACCCTTTTCTGTCCATAATCTCAACATAAGGTGAAGCAGGTGGCTCCGCATACCAATAAACCGCAAACAAAATGTTTATCGCAAGAACTGTCAGACCACAAAGCAAGGCACAAGAGAAAACATACTCAAGGGTCCTCCGGGTTTTATACCACAATTTAATTTCTGAAGTCAAGGTCTCCATTTCATCGGCCGGCAACACGGGGATTGCCGTAAGCTGCTCTACAAGTTTAAAGAGCTAGTATGGGAAATAGATAATTTTTAAATTGCCAAAGTTGAGAAAAAGTTTCGATTTTACAACAACCACCAACCTGTTCCCTTTTCAGATTCGTCGAGACCTTCCTTTAACTTTAAAATATCATCTTCTGACGTTCGTACAATGGCAATTGGTCTTGTACTTAGACGGCGCGACTGCATGAAACTTTTAAAACGTCTTGATGTCACTATCGATTTCCGGTTATTTGTCCCTTCTGGGTCATCATCATCATCCTGCATTAAATTATACTGTCCAATTTTTGCTTCCAGTCTTGCCAAAACAGCGTCTTTTGACATGCGAGAAAAATCTACACGCTGAAGTGTACTGCGAGCGCTTCTTTGGCCACCTGACCTTCTTCCTTCAAATTCAGGCTCAAAAGATATCTTAGTTTTGGGTTGACTGGAATCCTTTTCATCTTGTTTTGAGAACGGCCACATCTTCAAAGTTTATAATGCCCCGGAAGGAAACAAGGCCAAGGTCAATCCAAATCCTTGACTATTACTATTATACGTGATTATATTAATATGGACGTAGCTATTTCTATAAGAATGAGAAAGTCTACAAATCAAGCTATGTATTTGCGAAGAATTCACAATTTCGCAACACTAATGTCATTGTGGTTACCTTCATTGGGGTTCAAAAGCAATCATACATTCAATTAAAAGAATTAAATCACAATGAAACTTTTCCAAAATTATTTTTCAGCTTTTTCGTCTGAGAATGAACCGGAAGGATGGCTTATATATCGCTGTACTTTTAAAGAACTGGTAACCAAGTGCATATACATGCAGTACAAGCATGCAAAAATATGCAATCGGCCGGTAGTAAGTCGAAAACAACTCAATTCTTTTTCTGGAACGGGTTGTCCATTTTCTCCCAAATAAACGCCAAAACCTCCAGAATTTCGCACATATTAAAATCAACCTGTTATTTTAGACTTTTCCCAGCAGGGCTTCTCCTCAATTACTCCATATAAACGCATTTTTTAGGGAAAAAATTGATCATTTCATATAATCACTACATTCAGATTCAGGGCTTCGATATGATGTACAAATTATGTAGACAATACGTATTATAACGTCAGAAGCTAACGTATGCTCATTTACTAACTTGCATACAAATGCGTGTTAGTATGTGTAGGACTTTCACATATGCATAAAGAATAATAATATGCATAATTTTGAGGTGACTCATATCATCTTAATATTTCATCATTGATCATCATGTCCTTTTGCTCCTATAGGCCCTACATATAGTAATATAGTAAGTACTACATAGAGTTTTGCATGCAAACAAGCATGTACCATGTACACATTTTGGAGCAAGGGAAACGCCTTGCATTGCAAATTGCGAGCATGACAAAGGAAAAATGCATTTGGCGCTATTTCGCTAAACTCGGGTGAGTAAGGACCGTGTCTGCTCTTGAACTGGAAAAGGTTGGCAAATACAAGAAAGAAAGAATGATTGAGGTTGAAGTAGTAAGACACTCACAGTTGGAAGGGTCGAAATAATACGCTATAGCCGTGTTAGTTTATGTTCTGTTCAGTTGACCGTTGTAAGTATTGTCAACACATTTCCATTGTGTTTAAATGTGTTTTTCGAGTGTATAAAGTTTAATCAGTGTAAAATCGTTTGTTCCTTTAGCTGCTCACTAAAATATATAGGAAGGAATTAGGTATAACAAATAACGATGGCAAGTGAAGGTTTTGATGACGATGTCGTCTTCCTAACCCCTTTGGATCAGGACCCACGAATCAATAAACTTCCGGAAGCTTTATTTAAAGAATGGAAAACTCGAGACGACCGTTTTCAGACATTTGATGAATTTATGAAGAGGATCATAAGAATGGGGACCCTTGCTGACGTGAGATTTATCTTTCGAGGAAACCAGAGGATTTTTGGTCATAAATCCATCCTGGCATCGAAATCGGATGTGCTTTCAACCATGTTCAGTGAGAGATGGTCGCGCGATGAAATCGATCTAACTCATTCTGAAATTTCCAAAGAGGATTTTGCAGTCTTCATGGATGTAAGTTAATTGATATGGGATTTGTAACACTCAATGTTGAATGCATATGTCCAATCCATTCTATTCTATTACGACTCGTCAAATGTCAAAGCAAAAATTAAAAGATGCACTTAATTTTTTATGTATTCTCTGTTTCAGTTTCTTTATTTGGGGCAAGTAACGGTGGCGTCTCCAAATGTGCTCGCTTTATATCATTTGGCTGATATGTATGGAATCAAGGAGTTGAAGAGGAAATGTGAGTTGTATTTGCGTGAACATATTGACGCGGATAATGTTTTCACTGTTCTGAAAAGCGTGTTAGCTTGTGACTTTGAAAGGAACAGTGAACTCCTCAATGATTTACTTTCATTTATTTCTCGGTGAGTACTACTAATCATTCTTTACATGATAATGGTTATAAATATTATCATTATTTTACAAAAGTTATTAGTTATTATTATTGTATTTTATGTTTATATATCCTTATATATATTTATAAACTAGATCAGGCGAGTCAATGCTAGATAGACGAGAGTTCCAAAACTTTGACCAATCCAACTTGGAGTTGATTTTTTCTCGTGAAAAGTTTGCTTGCGCACCTCTTAAAATTCTCCGATTCTGTATGAGGTAAGTAAAACCACTGGCTCATTCACTGATTGACCATTCTTTCGGTAGCTTGTAATTTTAAGAATATTTGTTGTCATTTTATGCATCCAATATCGAAAATTCTATTACGTGTAGATGGGCTGTGAAGAATCGAGGACGCAGTGTCTATCTTAACTTGGATGAGTTGAATAAATTCATACAAGATACGCTCAAATTAAGGGTACGCCATGATATACCGCGAGCGTGGCACTGGAATTACACTGTGAGTTTATACTAAGTCCTATTTTATACAAGTTTTACTTTGATGATTTAAATTAATTAAGCTGTTCTTCATTTAGCATTGTTGTGTGCAGCCTTTTCATTTTACTCCTGACAAGGAGCACCAGTTCACCAGGTTTAACAGCTGTAGTAATACAAGTGGAAAAATATGGACATACCGACCAAATCACCCCGATCGCGTTAGGTAATGACAATATTATGACAAATATATAGTTTATCTGGCCAGGGTCCTGTGGTAGAAGTGGGTTGAAATATATCGGTGAATTTGTTGTCCACCAGTTTTCGTGTGTCGGAAACTATTATACTTACTGGAATTGGCTTTTATGGGGACGCTAGAGCAACATGTCAATGTCAAAATGGCGAAACTTCGATGCGATTAAGATCTGGAGCCTTAACTGGTCAAAGCTACAATTTGGAGTTTAAGATTTATCCACATGGACAGCCGCACAAACAACTTGCTTATTTCAATTCAAAGGCTGGAACTGACGTAGACAACAGCAGTGATAGAACTTTCAAACTGGGATTGAATTATAGAAAGCCACTCTATATATATCCGAATGAATGGTACACATTACATTCTTCTATGATGGTAAGGTAGTTTCAGTTGAAATAGCTCTTTTTCTTTGGCAACCATCAGTGTTGGTGACTAAACAATATTTATTTTTTATTTTTATAAAGGGTCCACGTAGCTACTATGGTCAAGAAGGAGCCGCTGAAAAGTTAGTGATCTGTGGAGGAATTCCGTTTGTCTTTGAGTTCAAAGAAGCAGAAAGTTCCAAAGATGAAGTCAAAACTTCTAATCCGACCGGGGTAAATTTCTTCTATAACTATCAATTTCCCGAAAATAAATGTATTTTCATAGTAGAAGAAAAGAAACATCTATTCAAAATATTAATTTGAACATATTTTCTGAATTCGAGGTACCCATTGGACAGTTCCCAGCAATTTACTTTAAGATTCCGCAGTCTGTGGACGATGATGACGTTCAACTACTTGATTCTGATCAGGAATAATGTAGAAAGTAGATTATCTTTTATCGTTATATAGTTGTTCATTGTTTAATTTAGTCTAGCTTTAACTCATTAATAATGGTAATCGGGATGTTTGTTGTAGTTTTATTGTACGGACATATTATTAGTAACTTATTTATTCTGTAACTGACATTCATAATAAAATCACAAACTAATGTATGAAGAATAACAAGACAAAGTGCATATATTTAATTAATTAGTATGGCATTCCTTTATTACACCAGATAATCAATCCAATTTAAAATTAAGTCATGGTCATGACTAGGAAAGACATGGATGTTTGAAGTGCAGCTAGTGCAGCATAGCATGTTAATTAGTTTGACAGTAGTGAAATAGGTAACAAAAATACGATACGGTAAAAAATTAGCAATTTTATTTATTTATTGTTTAATATAATTTAATTTCATACACAGCGCAAACTAAATTAGTTCATCATTAATTATTCTATGATTAGTAAGACTAACAGAGAGAAACCTTATCTAATGTTTGGACCGGGTGTTTAATTGTCCGCACCGCTTAATTTTTAAATAACACGATTCACATTCACAGGTCAGCTTTATCTTAAATATTAGAAATTGAACCACATATCATATCTATCTTCTAGTCATTGTAACACAACGCTGGACTGCAAAAGTGATTTTAATAATTTAGTACAGGCAATATTTTCAAGACCACATTGCTTAATAGTTCATATTTTTCTGGTAAAAATCGATTATTAAACATAACTGCTAGTATTGTATTGTATTGTATTGACTTTAGTCTACAATATTACACTCAATTAAACGACTCATCAAGTAGTTGGTCCAATAAAACTTTATCGTTTTCTAAATCCTTACATTCGCTGTATTCATCATCCTCCATTTTTTCTTGAGTTGAAAAAAAATCTTCCAGCTTTGTTTGCTTTTCGGAGCTAGCACCCTGTTGAACCAATGCTGAGACGTCTACGTCACTGAAATTATCTTTACTGAGACCAGCTCGGTTTAACACATTCAATTTGTCCTGAACCATGGTCCACAAAACATCATCTGCTGTCCCTCCTGCTAATAGGTATTCAACTAATACGCTATCGATTTGCCCAATGCGGTGAGCTCTGTCTTCTGCTTGTGTTAATATCTTGAAATAAACCATCAATATTAAGATAAGAAAGGGTTCTCACAAAGAAGGAATTCAACAATTATTTAATAAGAAATTTTCTTACTCCCGGGTTCCAGTATAATTCTGCAAAAATAACTAGCTTGGCAGCTGTAAGTGTAATTCCTGAATTGGCAGCAGTTATAGACAGCACGGCTACCGGAACATCTTCTCGATGTTGGAATACGTCTACGGCCTGTAATTAGGCATAGTATATAAAAATAAGCCGGGTAATCATGCATATAATTAACTTTTTAGTGATAAGGAAAAGTAGACAGAGTTGAGTTTAACCTGCTGACGATCATGAGCAGTTGTTGCGCCATCAATACGAATGTAACTATTTAAAAAATTATGAATTACAAACTACCTATGGATGTACGTAATCCTTATATTTCAACAAATCAGTCATTTTTCAATTAAAAAGGTACGCTTACCGAGTTTTCATTTCCTCCAACATTTCACAAATGCCATCCATCATACTTTTGTGATGAGCGAAGCAAATAAATTTCTTCTCGTCCTCAATCAGTTCTTTGATATATGCACTATGAAACAAAAATACAATCGTTTCCATCTTAAGAATTCAGATGGGAGCAACATTATAATGCTTTGCTTAAGGAATATCTTGCAAAACTTACTTCACAGCGTCCAGTTTTGCACTAGCAGTCTCCGCATAGTATTCCAAAAGTTTTCCTCTCCGTTCGGTATTTTTTGTGGCAGTGGAGCTAAATGCAGCTGCTCTTGCTTTAAGGGATTTATTGTTCTTTGTTCGAACCAACGATGGGTCCAATACCATAACTTTCCTGTAAACCAATTGATTTATATTAAATTTAATTGAATTATATCAAACTGTTGATTACTAAAAACTAAGCTTTTCAGTATTGAAACTTTATGAAATTGAACAAGTAATATGAAACTGTGCGTGCCTAAGTTTTGAAGGTAATTGCTGCAAAACTTCGGATTTCAGCCTTCGAATCATTATTGTTTCTTCCAGTACTAGCTGCAATTCTCCCATATTGGATGATCCAGAAAAATCCCAGCCCCAGTTATTCTTTTTCCCATTACAATATCGCACTCCAAAGTCATTATAGCTACAAGTTAAAAAGTCAGAAAAAATGTTAACAAGAATAGTTAACATTTCAACATCTGGTACTCTTTATTAGGCTTATAATCTGGCAAGTTTACTTACTACGGAAAAAGATTTTTGTCGATTGCAGAAATTTGAGAATAAAGTTCAATTGGACGTGATAAAGCTGGAGTTCCACTTAACAGAAGAAGACGTCGTGCCTTCTGCATCAATGGAACAGCTGCCTTAGTGCGAGCAGTCTTTGGGTTCTTCAGATGATGGGATTCATCCTTAAATATAAAATATAAAAGGATTTAGATGATTAAAATGATTAATGATCCCACATATATTAACCATTTTCCCCAAAAAGTCAATTTGTCGGCTCAGTCTTTGTCAACTAACCATCAATAATACTCCACAATGTGAAAATTCTGTCGATCGTTTCTGGAGCATATCATAGCTTGTGATTAAGATTTCGGCCAAGTCAAACGTATCCCGACTAGATTCAATTATGGATATAGATCCAGGAGACACAGTTGGTAACCATTTCCAAATGGAGTCTCGCCAAGCGTACCTAAAAAGGTTTTAAAAAAGTATTTTACACATATGTTACCTAATAACTCGTAGAAATAAATGAGAATAATGGGCTTTCACTACTAACCTTACTGAAGATGGGCAGACAATCAACAATGGCCACTCCTTACGGTAGTAATGTGCTATACCCAACGCCTGAATAGACTTTCCTAATCCCATGTCATCTCCAATCAAACATCGTCCTTTGCGACTTACTCCAAACATGACCCCTTCCACTTGAAATGGCATTAAAGCATTTAACAAGGTCTTGTCTACTCCATCCAAGTCTACAGTAGGAATCTCTCGTGGCACTCCTGGTCGAACATTGCAAAATGCCTGCAATATTTATTCGTAGTATACACATACACATACAATTTAAGCATTGCTATTGTTTTAAATGATCAATATGTTTAATTAGGCCATACCTTTAACACAAAAGGTGGTAAAGGGCCTATTGAAACCTCTGGACGTAACGGCCCAACTGCTGCGATTAGTTTGGAATGTTCGGATACAGGGAAGGTCCACTTTCTTGATTGGGAGTCTAGATAAATAAATATTAGATTTTAAATACTAACAGCTATTACAAACGAGTACTCAAATGTAAGCATACACTGCTGATCATTGTTGTGATTACAGATTTTAACATACCATATAAATGTCCATTGATGCTCCGAAAAATAGCTAAAAGTTGCTGGTTGTATCCTATTTCGACCACGAATCTTTCTCTCGACACCATGACGCAAGGACCAGAGAGTGTTTTACCCGTAAAAGGTATTTGATGAAACGGCTTCGGCACTTCAGAGTTACTTTTTGAATAATTTGACGCACTCAATGAGTTCACAGGAGGTCTAGCAGCTTGCTGAATTTGCACCTGAGATAAGGTTAGATAAACATGAATTATTGATCATGTAAAAATTAAAAGAAGAGGAACAATCACACATTTAATTCTATCTAAGCTAGGTGACATTTTAGCTCGCTAATGCTTTATAATATTTTTTATCAGAAACATTTAACGTACTGATTTGTTTAAATTTGAAGTGGGATTAACTCCTGGCCTGGCCTGAATAGGACCAGGTTGTTGTGCACCAGCTCTCGCCGCTGCGGCTGCACGCTTTTCCAGAGCTTTTCGGCGATTTTCTTCCATTCGCCGACGCTGATCTTCAGTTATCGTACTCATTTCGATAATTTGTCGCGTGTCCGATGTGTTCCGTCTTCTATGTCCTGGTCGCTAATCTGATACCCTAAAACAAACAAACACAAATAATAGAATCCATGTTTGATTATTGAAGAGAATCAATTGACAACGTCAGTAGATGAATTAAGTACCTTACTCTGTTTCTGAATGATGAATGAGAGTAACACGTCTGTTTAAACTCCTTTAATTTTCAATTAAAATGATACACTTAACACTTCACAATTAGTGAAACATCAGTCTTTATGTTCTGATAGTCTGATAGTAGAGATACCAAATTTAACAGTGTTCTAATCGAAAATCGAACTTAATAAATAAATGTAAGCCCACTAAGCAGTAAAATTCTTTCATGATAAAATGAACTGTCCTTAATCAACTTCAACATTCTTGTTATGTTCAACTTTGTTGAACCCTGACTGAACAAAACTAAATGCAAACCTAACCAAAAAACTAACCTAGAAATGCATGAAAAAAACATTTGTTTTGTAGACGAGACAAAGCAGACACTAAAAGCAGATAGGTAAATACACCTGAAGTGCATTTCCGCATATATTTAGAGTAGAGGTGGGGTAATGTGTTACGTACTTTTCTAGTAAACTTTTCGTGCTTTTCATAACATGCATAACTTGACAGGTACTCACACGGTTCTCCAATACCAAGTAATTTTCGAAGTACCCATCACTTATCATTTAGTTAGTAGTACTGTATGTATGAAGGTCAATCACATTGTGGTCAGAGACAACCTAAAAGACAACCGATCGTGTAGTATACATTGATCTGATGAATTTTGTTGTACAAAAATGTTTAGCGACTCCAGATTTATTTATGCATTGTTCTAAAGGTTTTTGTAGATAATAAATTAGTCGATTTGGTGGATTTAAGTTGAATAAAGTCTGTGATCATTCTATCATTAAACAGTCTTAAATAAATACAATTTATTGGTTCCACAAAAAAATTCACAAACAAGTACATATAAAAGAGTTTATAACCATATTAATATTATGATTTTGAATTTAAGAAAGTTTTCATTTCCTATCTATGGTAGGCTGAACCGTTTGACCACGTCGAATCTGACCCCAACCGATCAATCTATAAAAAGATATTAACAGACAGAATTAATACACTTGCATTCCTGTTTCGGTAATTATGTAAAGTAATAAAATTTAAAATAGAACATTAAAATGTCACTTACCTCCAATGCTTTTCTACACGACGAGACAAGGCAATCTTTTCTCCAATTTCTGTACAAACCGGATTTGTAAGAGCTACCTTTGCTAAATCAGCTTTCACAGCGTTGACACGACCACCAGTGGAGAGTGAGCCGATATTTACCATCAAAACTTCACCTTTCGAAAGTTTTTGTACCTGTAAAACGAATAATGAGATGAATATTTTCTTTAACACACGACAACAAGGGTAACGGGTAAAATGCTAGTTAATATTTCCATACCTTCGCAGCTTTTTTATCGCCTTCTGTGCGGACTCCAAGTAAACGTCTTAGTAAGTAATACGAAATTTCAATTTCCACAAAAATATCCGGTAGAGCATCTACAGATCCAAGAACTTGACCAACCATACGATCTGCACGGCACAGTGTAGGGTCAATCATTGTTCCAACACCTGAAAATTTTAATCCAATTATGCATTATATATATTGACCTGATCCTGTTCTCCAGACCAAGCTATATTATAATGATATCAGTTTTTTGCTAAATGCTCGTATTCTGTAACTACCGATTAATCCTCCCGGTACTGCGAATTGTAGATCATTTTGTTCAGCGTACAAAGAAACGATCCTGGAGAAAATAGGTCTGCAAGTAAGCTTTCCATCGTCATCTTTTGAGACAAGGCCAGGTCTAACTTCAATTTCTTGTCCAACCTTTAACAATTGAAGCACAAGAAAACACACAACATTAATTATGAAACACATTTTTTTAATTTTAATACGTATTTTCTTTTAAGTACATACCTTCAACACTCCCTTCAACAAGGATCCACCAGCAACACCACCTTTCAAATCCTCAACTTCTGATCCGGGTTTGTTAACATCAAATGAACGAATAATAATCAGCCGTGGTTTTGAAGTAAAATCACGGACAGGAATTGGGATTTTGTTAGTTATGTACTCACAAAGTACCTCAATGTTATATTTCAGCTGAGCTGAGATTGGGATTACTGGAGCATTTTCTGCAACAGTTCCTAAGGGTAAATAGAGTCAGCAGTTTAACATATGAACTACGAATATTTGCATAATAAATTACGACTAGTTGAGTAATAAGTGAAGGTTTACCTTGAACAAACTTAATAATCTGATCATACTGTTCCTTGGCTTGACTTTCCTTCACTAAATCTATTTTGTTCTGGAGAATAATGATGTGCTTCAGCTTCATGATTTCAATAGCAGCCAAATGTTCCGATGTTTGTGGTTGGGGACATGATTCATTTCCAGCAACCAAAAGCAAGGCAGCATCCATAACAGCAGCTCCGTTCAACATGGTAGCCATCAAAATGTCGTGACCAGGACAGTCCACAAAAGATACATGACGAATTATTCTAAATCGTCCGCTACAACTGGCGTTGAAACAAGGGAAGGAATCGTCTTTTGAAGAGCCACCAGAAATGTAGCACGTAGGTCGTGGGCACTTTTCATTGTCACATTTATAAATCTTGGCATTTGCATAACCTGAAAAAAAACAGGAATCAAATTTTAATACTACTACTACTAACCAGGTTTATACTAATATATAGAGTTCTGTATGTAAGTATAACAAATTACCAAGCTTGATTGTGATGTTTCTCTCCAGTTCATTTTTAAATCGGACAGTCTGCACACCCGAAATTGCCTTTACTACAGTAGACTTTCCGTGGGCTACATGACCAATGGTACCGATGTTAATTGTGGCTTGTCTACTAATCACTTCCGGGGAAAGTGGATTTAGTTTTGTCACATCCTATAAAAGCACACAGAAGGTCAATTTTTATTTCAAGCCAATAGATTTCAGAACATTTCATAAGCTTTTTTTCAAAGTTGAAGGTAAATATAAAATAATTGATAAGATTGGCGAAAATTATTCATTTTCTAGTTATAAAGTTAGTATCCTCCAATATTTGACATCAGACATTATTCTGGCCCTTTCATTTAATCATCAGGAGTTGACTTATCTCTTTCTGGATCGTGATCATTTTTACATACTATTTTCTAATACCTTTAGTAGAGCAACATAAAATCTTTTAATTTTTACTTAAATATGCATTAAGTTGGAAGGGCATGAAGGATTTTAAATGTTTGATATGTCTTAAATATCAATTACTAATTACTCAAATTTTCATTCATCTGATATTCGATCCAATGCACGTTTCTTTCTTTTTTGGCTGATGCAATCCCATTCTTAAAGCCTTTCTGACATAACACATACACCTCTCACTCCATATGCACAACCAAACCGGCAAAAGTACATTCAACTTTTTTACAAACTTTATGTACAAAAATCACTGAAAAAACGCTTACCAGTGTCGCCAAATCCTGCTTGGCTAAATGGGGTTGACCCATAGGTTGCTTCACTGCTGGAGCCTCCGACATTTTAATGAATTGGGTTGAGATTACTGAAAAAATTAGTTTTCAAAATCACTTGAACACGTACAAACTGCGTAAGGGATTGAAGAACACCACAAGTAATGAGAATGTATGACACTACACTCCACCACTATGTCTCTCTGCCTCAAAACAAGTTTTCCCTTCACCATCTCACTCTATTGCTGTAAAACAAGTCATACATGAAGAGAATGAGAATCCGGAGTGGGATGCAGAGCCAAACTTAAGTCGGCTAAGTAGTGAAATTGTGCTTAGCGTACCCAGAGAAGAAAAATACTTAGCAATTTTCTATATTTTTTCGTTCTTAAGTGAGCGGCTGTGAATTCCAACTTAGCCGACTCATGTTGAATTCACAGTGGCAATTTGAGCGCAACTTGAGCACAAAAACTTAAGCCACCAAAAAGCTGGCCTAAGTATAATATTTATGCATTTCCTACATGAAGTGTTTACACAATTCTGTACATAGTGTTCGCTTGCAAAGATATACATAGCGGTCTTTTGTAGAGATATACATAGTGGGAAGGACATTGTAATTAAATCAGTAACCTTTTCGTTATGCTTTGTGTGAGAGCCAAAAGTAAATGTTGTGCCACTGCCGAAGCAATGGAAGAGTTTTCAGTACAATGGAGATCGTTAGTGCTTTCTGTTTAAATTTTTTTAATCAATTAAATTCCAAGTTAACAACAGTTTGGTTTGGTTACACATCTAGCATAATATTAGAAATCCTTTTAGAGACTGGAAATCAAGATTGTACATCTAGGTAGATGATTATTAATGTCACCTGATTGAATTTATTAAATTGATGTGCTTTTAAAGTAAACTAATCCAGAGCGATTGCTTTTGCATTGAATAATATATTTCAATGAAGTCATCCATGAAATATTTTATAAACATTTTGATCTTTTAACTAGTAAAAACATTTGAAGTAAGTATAAGTATTATTTAAATGCTTGATAAACAAACAAAATATTCTATTTTGAATCCGAAGCATCCTTTTTCTGTTCTCGACCAACCCTCACGTTTATGTTGAACTTGTATTCTTGATCGCATCCAATGTACGCATTACTCATGCAGTTAAGTGTGCAGGTATACTCACCTTTGAAAAAACAAGTTAAAAGACAAACGTTAGCATTTTTAAAGATTAGAATAGAATTCCTAATAAAGTTGACAGATTAAGAGTTGACTTTTACATGGATTAGGAGCTACAAAATCCAATTTGACTTTTGCCTTTTGTTGCAATGTCAAGCGTTAATGGATAACAGAGAGTTTGTCTTTGGGTCCCCGATCACAACCCACCAACCTTCTTCACGTTTCTAAAACAAAGCAAAAACAAAACCTCATAAAATACCCTTGTCTCAACAACCCAATACTAGGAGTACAA
The DNA here is from genome assembly GCA_964034955.1 of Orchesella flavescens. NCBI lineage: Eukaryota > Metazoa > Arthropoda > Collembola > Entomobryomorpha > Orchesellidae > Orchesella > Orchesella flavescens. The sequence goes on along the minus strand of OZ035955.1, from coordinate 16,013,848 downwards.
CTTTAATAGTGAATACTAAACAAACCTGTGGGAAGAATGGCGCAATTACTGGACCTACTATTTCATCTTCTCGCTCAAGCTGCACGCTTACATTCACATTCGAACCTGACCGAATCTTGTCCTTTGATTCAACTTCGTACGTCAATTCAATATTAGGATACCGATTTGCCATCCATTTGAGCTCAAAACATCGACACAAGCTTGGATTAAACGAATTGCCTGAAACCACAAAACAAAAAATTAAACACCTCTGCCTGTGTACATAATAATATGATATTTTCAATTTACATTCAAAACTTCATTTTGGATGATGAATACGTACCTTGCTTAACACATACTCTGTATCCTGTTGCAGCTCAGCACTCAACTGAATGCGACAAAGGTGGGCTTGGAGCAATATATTTGCTTTAACATTTGGATCTGTAAATTTGATTTGCGATGACGCAGACGCTGGTTTATTTGGAAGTTTAGTTGCAAAACTCTGCAATACATTTTCCTCGTGGTGCCGAATCGGCAAGGTAGAATATTCATAAGATGAACTAACAATATCCAACAACCCTCTCAATTTTGTCTTGGCTGTCAGGGACATGCTGAATAATTCAATTGTGGTGTAGTTAATGTAGTAATAGGCTGCAATCATTCCAAGATTAAGAGGACTAGTGTCCATTTCCTCTTCCACAGAAATACACTTGGATTTGCTCAAGATCATTCAAAGTATTTTCAACCAATTCTGACAAGTGATCGGAAAGGTGACGATGGGTAACTCCTTGCAAGTTGTAATAATTTGGATTCTGTGTCATTCTTCTGTAGAGAAGGTAGTCTACTGCATCCTGTTTATTTTCAATGGTCTTTGTTACGATTTCAGCATTGAAATGATCATGTAGACAATGATCCAAATGACTTTCAACAGGAAGTGGATCATTCAAGAATTTTTTGAAGAATTCTTTTTTAGATGTCTGACACATCAGGACGCATTTAGAATCGTCATCTTCAAGAGGTCTATTTGCTACATCCGAAGCACATCGGTAACAGCATAGTCCTCGTAAGCATGAATTTTTCCGTTGTAGTCTTGTGTATCCATAATGATCACCAAATGGGAATGAAATGAAATGCTCCAACACATATTACGTGTGGCAACAACAATCTGAAACAAGTAATAACGTATAATGTTAATCAATTACTCAATTTTAGTTTCAAAATTTAATTATATTACTTGTCATTTTCTAAAGTACCTGAATTGCGCCTGATTTGAACAAAGAAGAGACAATATGACGATCTGTAGGACTGGTGCCATCATGAAGATAAGCAACTCCTTGTGTCAGTAAACCTCTCAAAGTTTCATCCTGAACCTTTTCAAAGACGCCTTGAAGTTCTGACTCATTGAGCAACAGGAACCGTCCGTGCTTGCCTTCGACTTCCGAATAGTTGATTATATCAACCGCAGTTAACCGTGCTTGCTTTCTTGAAGAGACAAATATCATAACGGGTTTATCCGGAGACAACTTTGTAATTGCGTTGTAAATTGGCTTGGACATGGCAGCCATGCGTGATGCATTATGGGAAATATTGTATCCCTGAATGTGAAGTTCCATCGGTAAGGGACGAACAGGTGGATGAAAATTGAATGTATGTGTAGGAGTCTGCGATGCAATGTATCTCATTCGAGAACAAACAATCTCCATGACTGGTCCTTCCTCTCCTCCAATCAGTTGAAGGTCGTCAACGATGAATAGATTAACGTTCTGTACGTTCTTTCTTTGCTTCCATCGCCGAGAGAGAACATCCCATTTTTCAGGTGTACTGATTATAATATTTCCTTTTGCCAAGAGTTTGAGATCTGTTCCAGTTTCTCCTGTAAGCATAATCACTTTTCTGCCAAGTTTCGCGAATTTGGTATTCCATTCAGCGTACAAACTTTCTGCCAGTTCCTAAAACATTGTTAAGAAAAAGAAAGAAAACCCTCAGTTAGCTTAGCCGTGCGTACAGAGAAAGCAAATATAAATTAATGAGGCCCTCAACTAAATAAAATCGTAACTGTACGTGAACTAATAAAGTATACTTACTTCTTTGGGCGTTACATAAACACAATGTTCCTCGCCAGGTCGTTCCCTACCAATAGTGTTAATCATTCGCATTATAGCAAATTCTGCAATCATCGTTTTTCCAGATCCTGGAGGCGCTCCAATAAACGCGTTTTCATCCGAGTTGTAAACAGCATTGAAAACTTTGGTTTGAATAGGGTTAAACTGAATAAATTCCTTGTATAGAACTTCAAAAGCTCCGTTTCTCAATGCAGATATGGGAAGAGGTTGCAAGTCCAACAATTCTGTTGGTGGAGGGTTCTTTTCTGGAAGTATGAGATGTCTGAAGGAAACAGGCAGAACCGTCTCCGAACCAATCCATCTGTCGGAAACGACTCGGATGAAATACTGAGGTGGAAGTGGCTCAAATATTGGAACATAAAATTTCACAATATGTTCGTCATTCTTGAATTTTTGCTGAAGTACAAGTTGCTCATGGTGCAGGACAACCTCGGAATCTACATCTTCAACCATGATCCAAAAGGCAACAGAATTGCCATGCACCTTCTCATCCCATTCAAAGTCCGGCGTTATAACTAATTCCACCTTTAAAGTTGATCGCGTTACGGGTTGAATGGTACAAGAAAGATCAACCTTCGGGAGCTGATGGATAAACTTGTGAATCGATTTTCCTAATTTTGGGTGGCGAATCATTTCCCCAATTTCCAATGGATTCAAGGAGGTGTCGGTCAGCAAACAAATCTTCAACGAGGGTTCTGTCAACTCTTGTCATTCCAGCATGATGGATAGCAAAACCATACGGTAACAAATCTTTCAACTCTGGATTTTTGACATCTTCTGTCTCCTTCTTAGAACTTCCATTGAAGCACAATACAATTACTTGAGTGGCATTGAGTTGATCTCTTGTCAATTGGGTGTCTCCAGTTAACTCCGAAACTATCAATTTGTATGATGCTAAACGCTGTAGAAGGATAAGAAATTAGAAAAGCGAGATTAAATTTTGCACTTGAATTGAATTTTCCAATTACGCTTAATAAAAGAAACGTTGAAAATATATACCTTTGAAAAGCTTCCCACCATCTCTTGTACCAAAGATCGCATTGGAGCAATATAAACCACTTTGAGTTCATCAGCATTAATGGTTCCATCTGGATTTATGTGCTTCCCAACTTCTCTCATAATCTTTAGCAATGCTAGGTTAGTTTTACCACCACCCTATCAAGAAAGAAATTATAATTTAGTTACCCTTGTTCATCTAATCTAATAAGTCATGATATATTAAATAAATGTAATTCAGCAATTAGTATAAGCAGAAACTTACGGTTGGAGCACACACAAGCTTTCATCACTCTCCAAAGCAGCCTTTCTGATGTGAGACTGAATTCGATTTGAACTTTTGATTGAATCCATCAAAAGTTTGCACGTACTTTGGAAGCTTGTCAATGCCAACCAATGATTTTGGTTTTAGGGCTGGAACATGTAACCTTTCTTCTGCTTTCGAAATGAGGCTTCTGGAAGCTGACACTTATCGTTAGCCATAAAGGGAGATCCTTGGGCAAATGACATCAGTTCAAGGTCTACAAACCTTCTAGATCCGGCAACTTGACCAGCACTTGTTGCTCCAGGAGCCGTTTCGTTTTTGCGATGCTCACGAATGACGTGGTTGTCTTCACTGGAAGCTTGTGGTGGAGTGGTTTGATTTGGAGCTTATTCTCATCGACTATTGGATCCAAAGTTTCGTCTCGGGATTCCGCAACGACTCCTTCTCCTGGCTGGGGCACTGTCTCCATTGCAGGCTCGCGCACAGGTTCCGGGATCGGTAAGTAGCATATTGGGCCCCTTACAATCATATCCTTGGTCTGAATCAGCGTGGTTTGCCCGGTTTACAATTCTATCATATATAATGGAAGAATATTCGGTTACAAGATTATGAAAATTCCTTTCTATTATTCACCATCAATAATGGCAATGATTAGTATGGTAATTGAGTTAACTTACAAAATGTGACGTTGCAAAGGTCCTCCCGTCAATTTTCACAGTCAAATTAACAAAATTGTTAAATTATTGACTTTCTCCAGCTTCCACAACACAAAATCACATAACAATAATAAAGAAGATAAGTAGGCGGACAGAAAAATCAATTGTTGATATTTTTAGGATATTCTATGAAATTCGCGGCATTAAAACCCGCATACACAAAATGCATGCATTCATTTTGTTCAACTTACCCCAACTCCCAAAAGCATAGATCGTGCTAAGTATCGAGCTAAGCATCGACTTAGCCAAGCAAAAGTCAAGAAATGCTAAGTGTTATTGTTTGGATAGCACTTAAGACTAGTACCTAGCGTGTCTCAGCCAAGTACAAAACTAAGCACTTGTCTCTGCATCCCACTCCCGTTCTTGTAAAAATTAAGTGATGCCTTTTATATATGCCTTTGCATTGAAACGGGTATACTGTATTATGTATATTTGTAGGTACGCATTTATACTGTGCGGTGGTCATGTACATAATAGACATCGGCTTCAGCCAACTTTCTGTGTTTCAACTTTCCAGTAAGAGATAGCGCATAATGTACGCATCTATTTAGTCAAGAACCTACAAAATGCTTATTAACAGTTTGGGAAATGGCAATTTGACAATAATATTATAAATTACGTGCAGCCGATAAATAAAATGCTGTTATAAATACTGAAATTTGCAGAGGAGAATATTCATTCATTGCTCATTGGAGAGCTCATTTGGTCTTTATTGTCCTCAATGGGACTTTTTTTATTACCACATCTAGTTTCTCTTGTACATAAAAATGATTTTTGCAAATTATTATCATCGTGTCAACTCTAGGCACAAACCATGTAAATCTAAAGTGAAAGCATATTAATATAATATGGGATGACTCCCAAAGTACAACTGAACTGAAGCAGTAAAGCAGTTCATACAATTTGATTCAAGAACAACATTGAATATTTACGTTGTTACTACCTTTAGGAACACAGGCTTTGTAAGATTCCAAAAATGTTCCTTCAGCACAAGAATTTCCTTTCCCAACTGGTAGTTTATGACATCCGGTCCAGCGACAGTTTTTTTGACGAGTGAGCCTGTTCTGTTGTACCAAATCCTGTCGAGGAAACAACAATGGTGCTGACTGCTGGCCAAGTTCATTTTCCGGGTTCAAACTGTCTATCATATTATGAGATTTCCGTTCAGGTTCAAGATATATAAAAATGGATATAAATATGAATATTATGTATCTTTCACGAACCATAAGTTGAAATCAGTTATGAAAATTATGGTATGTATGTATAGTTTGGTCTACCTGGGTAATCTGGATAATTCGAGTTAGGAATGCGTTGAAATGAATCTGGGGAATCTTCACCATCATCTAAATATTGCTGAAAATCAGACAGATTTTGAAGTAGGATGCCTTCAGCAGTCCAGTCATTAAATGATAAGGCGATTAATGATAGCACAAGAACCAATTTTGTTACTGATGACATTTCAAAGTTTACAAAACACTGTGATCTACAGAGATTTTACTGATGATATACTGATAAAACCTTTATAGAAAAGTAATTGACGAGAATCTGAAATCTATTTTCGGAATATGTTATATGGAATAAATGCTATTTCCCATTAGATTTTGCATGCAGCACCCAATCAATGTCCGTAGTAATTAATGCTTAGGTTCGGCTCTTGTAAATATGAAAGTCAAAATCTGATGTGGTTTGATTACCAGCGGATATGATGCGGTTAGATATATATATATTTGGGAAAATACTGGCGAATATGGTAAGAAAATGCTTATTCATTGTGGAATAGGAAAAGCCCTTGAAACTTTGGTCTTCATTTATTATGAGTCACTGAATTCGCATTCATGTATCCAGCATTTCCTTTCAGTGAAGAAAAGAATATATAAGAGGAAGGATTTTGGCCATTCCGCTTCTACTCCCAAATTTCGTTGAACTCTGTTCATTGAAAATTAATCTGTAAAAGTAATAAACGTGGACCATTTTATCTTGTTTGTAATGCTGAAAAGCTTTCAATTTTAATAACATTTTGAGTTTTCACATGATAAATAGCAAATGTCAATTAAGTAATAACAATATAAAATTTATGCTTAAGGATTTCAAATAGCGTAATGAATATTTACAGTTTGCGTTGTCATTTTTCTTCAAGTTTCAAGTAATTGTATTTACCATGTTGCATCTTAAGTTAATATAAATATTGCAGCTTTGTGGGCGATTGATTAAGTACCTTGTCAAGCGTGAAGCTGATTATTGTATTGTAGCCATCATTATATGTTTAAGGTTTCATGCATTTTTTTAGTGTTTAATTGTGCGTGCTCCCAGACGTTTAGGATGGTCTATATTGCATTTCATTGTAATAAAGCCAAAACTTGCCATCCAAACGCTTAGTGAATACCGCATATTTAAAATCGGAACGTTCTGTCTTTCTTTCCTTATAATTGATAGTTCACTAGTTGTATCAGCGTCGATGAATATGCCTATTGCCTGTAAAAATTTCTAATTCTTATTTTGGCAGCATTAGCATTTCAACATTTCATTCCATCGTATTTGTGACTGTTCTCCATTTACATGGAATGAAGGCAAGCTGGTTTACTGGTATCCTCGCCAGTGTGATACCACCATCGTTCTAAATCACTAGCAGATGAACTTAGTTGATAACTTGCGTTTGATGGCGTTTTCCAAAGTTTTTCGCACAAAGAACACCAAGCATCTTCAAAGTAGTACACGTCATGTACTTTGTATGCTTTTCTCCACTCAAAATACTTTAAATATTCTTCCGGATGAGTATGAAGAAATAAAAGATACTCTGCAAGCTTCTTGGGAGTTTCAAAGGATCTAGCGTCAATATAGGAACTCTTTGGGGCTACTCTTGAGTAATCACCATAACCAAGAACGACAGGAATCATTCCGAAACGAAGGGCACTGTAAAACTTTTCCGTGATATAGTCTACACACAATGAATTTTCAAAAGCTAAATAAAACTTATATTTTGGACCAATTGCTTTGTAACATGTCACTGGGTCTTCACAAATTCCATTGTACGATGTGCAATTCAAATTTCCACATTTTCCATAAATATCCACTGGAATATACTTTTGCAACTCATGTGCATATTGTTCACGTCCACTTGGCTGAAACTGACAATTGGAGACTACCCACGCTGCCAATTTCCTTCCATGTCTGAAATCAAGTAAATTGCAAAATGCACCTCCTATTTCTCATGCACTCAACATTATTTTTTGCAATACTCAATTCAAGTCCTCATATATATATATATATATATATGCTTACACGGAATGAGTTAGGTTTAGTTCGGTAGTCCCAGATTTCCCCACTAAATCTTTTCTCGGCTTGAGACGACCATAGGGGATGTACACATCTGAGTCTCGACGGTATGTCATTGTCCAGTTGAATAAACCTTCAAATGGTCTCAGATTTATCCATGTGTGAACTGGAGCCTCCATCATGTGGAAAACCCAAAATTGTCTATGCATTCTGAATTCTGGGATGTCATCATGTTCATCCCAGAACCAATTCCATCTGCCGAAAAAGAAACAGTGAAAGTCATAAATAATGATGTACATTGTAAATCTACTATGAAAATGTATGTTTATCGGATCCGGTTGACGGAAACGTCAAGAATTTCCGCTTGTCTTACATTGTCTTTTTCTTGAGTTTCAGATTTCTGCAGTCGAATACAACCGCATCTGCAATTTCAAAGTAGCTTCTATCTGTGGTAAAATCACATTTATACGGACAATTTTGCAAGTGTTTCGATTTGAAACAAAAGGCACGAAGACCTTCTCCTTCTTCCTTGATTAAAGATGTCCAAAATAATATTTGGCGTGGGTACAAACGCTTAGCATCCTGTGCATCGTCTGTGTCGTAATCCTGATTTGAAATTTTTATAAGTAACATATATAGTCAGTCTATCATATAGTCCTAAATAAAGATATCTTTCTAATTATTACAATAATTATTATTTTAATATAGTTTAACTCACTGCGAGTCTGACAATGGGAAGAATGTTCTTTCTCCTGTAGTAATTTTTCAATCTGGTTCCGGAATTTTCAAGCAATGTGTACGTTGCAAAGAAAATAAGGGTAATAACAAGGCCACATGTAAGCCTACAATGTTGCGTTTTCAGTCTTTTCATTGAGATCCAGCATGATCTACTTTGCAATTGTCTAACCAATCCCATATTCTTTACTTACCTAACCTTCATTAATTAAATTATTATGAGTTTAGTATTATGCTTATTAAAAAGCCACTTGCAAACTTTCGAAAGCTCTAACCTAACCTATTATGACAAGACATATTCTTCTTATAAGCATTAATTTTGTTGGTCATTCGTTTCGAATTATTCTTTACGAATTTGCATTGCGATTACTTATCGTGAATGTTTATAGTGTACAAAATGTATTATTATATATATAGTTAAATTGGATCCGGATTCGTGTTTTGTGAACACTAAAATTCGTGATTTAAGCTCTGTAATCCTAGAAGTTTAAGCCTTTGTGTGTTTTAAAAACTACATTTAATATAATTCTTTATTGGAATGAGTTTCACTAACTTAAAGTTTGCAATAATATAAGTATATTTAGCTTAATAAGCTTCTTGCTTTGTCTCTTCGAGGAACCACTTTGCCCCATTCATGTCAGCATATGAGTATCGGCGACTTTATTGGGAAGTTGCTGAAATGATATGGAATAATTTGATGGAACATGACAGGTGAATTAGTTTCACCAAAATGTGCTCTACTATGTATAATTTCTAGATAAAAGATCTGCAAAAGAAAGTTGTGCTTTAGATCCTAATCTTACGAAACACGATCATCGTATAGTTATTGTATCACTGCCACTTTTTTTATCACTCTATAAGAATAGTTTATACACAAGTTCGAGGGTGAATAAACAGTCCGTCCGTTCCCCATTCCCAGCAGATGCGCACGATAACAAATTTATTGAGAAATCATGCATTTTTATGGATCTCTCATGCGGACAAAAATAACGTCTGTCTGTTCCTACCGACCGATACCCAATGGAGCTCCACAGTTCGTTCTAGTCCTCCGAGAACTCTACTACTTTCTTTTCCTTTCGCTTTCAACATTCTTTGAGTTTGAGAAAAGGAGCAAATACGTATATATATGAACGTACACAAGGCACACTCTGTGTAGACAACGAAAGGCACTCGTGTTTCCACTGTCCTTGTCCATTTATAATATTATCTTGTTAAGTTTGTATCTGTCCGCAAGAGAAAAAAATAGCAACTATGTAAAGATTGCACTCTTGCGCCTGGTACTGACTAGCTGCATTATGCGGATGGACTTACTTTCACTCATTGGCACTGCAGATTTTTTGAGACTCGCCCAATCTGTAACACTTGCATGTTTTCTGATTATGATCACTTTTGACTTTCTCGTGTGAACAACAGACAAATATCCCTGCTAGCATCTCCCGTTGCTTTCTTTGTACTTCCTAGAGGATATAAACGAAGAAAGGAAGTCGTATCAAATATGCTTTTGGTGACCCAGTAGATGATCCTTTGTCAACTGCCATTTTACTTGAAGACAAGCAAAATGTACTCTTACAAAAAATAAACACTGACTTTCAGTTCCGATTCGAATGAGTTGAGAGTGAGAGTGACACAACAGTCGAGTTAAAAATGTTCTATCCAACATCATCCAGTGTAGTGATCCAGTATGATCCTACCACTATGAGTATTTTTTGTATACTGGAAACGATTGTATGAGCTATATCAATAGAGTAGACGTATCTGTTCCAGGATTTCAGTGTTTGTAAAAACGCTGAATTGAAGATGAAAAAGCGGATAGCCAAGATGCACGAATATAGTATGTAGGGGCACGGCCATGAATATAAAGAAGCTATGAAACTTTCGGCTGATTGTCATGCGGAAACTTGGCCAACCATGCATGGCATAATACATTCAATCCGTCATTCTAAACATGTTCCATGCAAAGCTCTAAGCCATAGTTGCTTAGTTTTTTTTGTGAATGTTTTTATGTGGCCATTTCACATTACTAAAAAGTTAAGCACAAAACAAAACAAAAACAGTGTGCATGGTGGTGTTTTAGCTGGAGGCATTAATACAATCCAATCCAATTTCTCCAGCTTGAACTGGTCTCACTTCACGTGTATGCATATGTATGCATGTGTTCCTGATGCCATTGCTTTTTCCTTGGTGCCACTTTACCCTCTTGCTGTATTAAGATACAATTCTTCGTTACAGCAGCATTACTACAATGAAAATTTTGTGTTTCACCCACTCTGTCGGTTAATATCAACCTGGAATATGCATTAATGCCTTGGATTTGGCTTTGCGTGATCTGCATTATGCACTCGTTTGTATGTATACTTACTATTACTAGTAATACCAAAGTCGTGGGCATATATACGCTGCTTTTCATAACATTGTAATTGCCATTTTTCTTGCAAATTTATCGCTCTCACTATATAGTTTCCTTTTGTGATACTATTCAGAACAATTTACAGATATATAGGAACATGGTGCCGTAATGTCGACTAAAAAGGCGTACAAAGGATAAAGGCAATTTGGAAATAAAAATATGTGCATTCTGTTCACATTAAATGTAGGATTTTTGTACAAGTTTGTAGTATATGCCTTCCCGGAGCATCAACCTGGAACTAGTCTGTTTAAATTGCATGTTAAAAAGCCAAGAAAAGAGCTATATACGGGAAACAGGCTAGATAGCAAGTATTAACGATAAGTGCTCTTTCGTGGGTCTTTGGATTAGTATGAGTGTGGTGAGTGGCTAAGAATGTAATACAAATGTTTGTGCATGTTAAGTCGACAGTAAACTGCTGAGTTTTCTTTGACTTTTCTACTATCTCATAAACATTACAGGATGCAATCTTTGCTAACTCTAAGCGCTGGTGCAATTGTTGATTACCTAGTTGACAATAAGATGTAGAGTTGGCTCAGAGGAGCTTCATAATTTCATTTGCTACTTGCTTATGGTTCTATATTTGGAAGGAAGGAAAGAATACTAATTTGTATACCTCATACATTCCAACTCCAGGCAAGCTAAAAGTTATCATTATACACTATCCAGCAAATCACTGAGTATTGGAACAAATGAATGCCTTTTGGCACAGTTCAGTCTCAGAACTAATCATGTAACATTTTATTTGCTTGCTTCCAGAACCTACTAACATTCATGTTGTTTCCTTATTGTTGATATTAATACGAAACTAGAACTGTTGCTTACTCCATGTTTCTACTATAGTAAAGTCTGTAGTCAATAAACTATTAAATTTGCATGCATACTACTCCTTGTAGCCACTGGTGCGTGTACGTTGTAAACACAAATATTGTATGTTTATGAGTAAGTATAAATTTGATTGTTTTATTACGTTAATATATATATAGCATTTAATACTTGGTGTGGGGTTAACATTCATGGTAATCACATTTTTCAGAAACTGTAGTTTCTTTACAGTCGTTCTTATAAATAAATAGGAAATTCCTATAGTAGATGCTAAAGCAAAATAGTAAACTATAATATCATACAACAAATTGCCAATGATTAAATATATATAAGAAAATGAGACCTCTGGTCATTCACATTTCCGTGTAAAAGCACACCAAAAATGAGTATTTCGAACTCAATGATGGCTAACGGAGAGTAATAAATTAATAGAACATGAAGACCAAACAACACCCAGACGATTAATTGCTGTAAATAATACACAAATTACCGACAGTAGTCCTTTGTCCTAAATGACCATTAAAGTAGGGTTAAAATAATAATATTTAACTACGTTACATACATATTAAATAAATGTACAAACATTACCATAAAATTAAATTAAGTGAATATGAAATTGGAATGGCGATGAAGAAACTTGCATAATTCACAATAATTAATTACAATCAGTTTTTAAAACTGAAGAATCCCATTAAGGATTTTATTCTGGGTGATTCTGTCGACAACATAGTTCCATTTTTCCAATCGATTGTTCCAACCGGCTCCAAAAGAAGAATTTCCCTCGCTTCTCTAATTATTTCCAAAGCTTCGACAAAATGCTTTTTGCATGATTTCCTTACAATTTCTTGATCCGTCTTGGCAGCACAATCGTTAACCCTTGATGAGCACAGAGCAATAAGACCCTCATGCAAATAATACAGAAGCCGACCTGGTGAAAGATAATATTAAAATTTCATCATGAATGATATTGATCGAGTAAGCAAGAAGACACGAGTGAGAGAAAAAAAAATCCATATATCATTTAGCCACGTTTCAGGGGGAAAACATACCACGAAAAGTATTGCAGCCCGGATATACAACATCCATCACAGCCAAAGAACTTCGAGACAATTCCACCATTTTCTTAGCCAAAGGTATTCGCTGAGAGCTATCAACTTTGTGGATAAACTTTTCAATCATCTTCAACAGCTCAACTTGCATTTCCACCACGAGATAGTGATTGCGATGGAGAACGGTAGTTCTATACTTTTCCAACATGTCATCAAAAGTTTCCCAGCTGTGGGAACAGGATGCCTGACTTCGTACCTCTTGAATAAGACTAGCAATCCAAGCTTGACTCGTAGACATTTCGCAACAGTTTTTGTTGCAGCGCCATTCAGAATTAGGATCTAGTGGGAATTGCGGCAAGAAAAAACCAGTTTGGCAGTCCAAATTTTTACATTTGATTGCAGAGAAAAATGTGCTGAATTCAGAGGCATCCGAGCACCGCTTGCAGGAGCATGTTATGTAATATCTTTCCCGTAGTATTTCTCTCCTTTCAAATGTTCCAAGAGTCGGATCCACATACGATGTCGTAACCGGCTCACCTTCCGCTATATTTCTTGTTGCAATCACTGAGATGCTGTAGCTAGAATTTTTTCCAGATGAGGCATGAATAGCATAGCGTGTATTTGGGAAGCAGTCGTGAGATAGAAGACTAGCATTGTAAAATAGAAGAGATGCATATCTGGAAAAGAAAAATCCATAGTAAAAGGCAACAGTTCATGCAGTATCATTCCTAGCGACTTTCTTTATTTACGGGACCTCTTGATTTACAACCTTGAATTAGTTTAACTACTATATCAGTACATAATATTTTGCACTACGAGCACTAATATTGGAAAACGGGAAAACTGTTCCTACTTACCGGGCAATTGAGACATGATTGGATGAATCGCTGACGTCAGGGCAATTTGTGGGAAAAGAGTGTATGGAGCTTACTCCGGCAACATGATGCAATTCATCGAAATCAAATTGGGTTAGATGACATTCTTGCTTAATGAATTTGTAAAGCGCTATATCTGTAGTGACGGCACAGAAATTCTGTCTTCTGATCGATTCGCGAGATTCCAAACTTCGTATCAAATCCCATTTCTCTGGAAATTTCTCTTTGAGCAGCAAGATTCGCAAAATCTTTATCTTTTCATACTCTGGAGGATTTACAACGGGGTTGACAGGAGATTCTGCAAATATCTTGCATTCATAATTTGCGTGATCTGACATCTGAAACACAAAGTGATCATAATTAATATTATATTTCACATGAATTTTTTAACGAAGCAGGCATTGGTATATCTTGAGTATTATTGGTTCATGGGATATGACATTCTACATCAAACTATTAAAAATCTATACAAAGGGTTAGATTGACATTTTCATTTTAGGACTTTCTTCAAAAGCTTGAACATACACCATAAAGGTGCAGCTGAATACATGCATGGCAATGTATTCAGTTCATGTATGCAATTAGGATTATACTTAATATTATGTCATCTCTCTAATGCCTTTGTTTTTTCACCTGCTCAAATGTATGATCATGATCATGATGATTAACGCGTGCCATTCTATTTAACACAAATACTTGGATACATATACATTTGGTAACGATTAAAGATGAAGAAGGTTCTCTGGGTTCTCTGTGACTAATTGTCTCATATCTATTTAAAGTATACTTATATATTGAGTCTAGTCTGCTTCGACAGGTTTAAACCCAGGTTGCTGAGCGTGTTGTTGATTGACAAGTAACAAAGCATATCTATACATTTAACGGGAAAACATATTAAGGTTGCTGAAGCTGCATACTCATATATTCACAAGTAATAATAAGAGCTGCTTCAGTATCGTCATCATCACTATCTACGTAGCACAATTTGGTTTTGTTCATGCACACACAAAGTACAAAGATGTCGAAAAGCATCATACACGATGGGGGCAAAGTGCAAAGTCCAGAGACTGACGAGAAACAATACCATTTTTGGTTGTACCTCACAATATGTTTCATGTATTAAGTTGCATAATCCACCAAAATAAAAGCAGTTCGAATTGGTTGGCATTTGGCACGGATGTAGAAGTATAAATTACTAAGCTATTATCGAACTATTTTTCTACTGATTGTGAGCAGTGAGGCATGACGATGATGATAGCATCATATACATACTCTATGTTAACATGTAGACAAGTCAATATGATTTATTTTTCAGGTTTAGTGCTGACACTCACGCCTATCGAAACACCTTTTTATGCAGACACTTACCATCATCGCCATCGGAAAAGCCAAGGACTTATTTGCGACTGCGACGCATGCACATCATGAATTAAATGAACTCTACACATTACATGAAGTATTAGGAGCATATCAAAAACATCATTAAATTGCAGAATTTGGAATGCATGGACAGGGGATGTAAACACTTTTTTGAGCCATTTGCTCATGTTTACATTCGTTGGATGTGTGATAGTGATGTGTGTATGTGGATTTAAGTAGCTCTTTTACTTCTTTTGACTCATGATTTATCACATATCTCCTCTCTACTCTCTACTTAGCAGATTTTGTTTTTGCGTCAACCCACAAAGTGCTAATCATAACCATATATGCATATTATGCAAATTTTGCTGGTGAATGAAACGCATGGTAGACGTAATGGAGTACGATTAGAGTAAATGTAAATATTAGAAAATAAAATCAAAACACGGATATTAAGAGTTGACCTCTTGACCATGTCACACACGATGCATAATGAATGTATTGACTACAAGCTATATATAATGGACGATAAAAAAAAATCAAAACAACCCCTGTTCTCTAATCAAGTGTTGATAAGTAGAAAAAAAAGTAAGAAGGATGGCGTGATGTTGTCCCCAGCCAATACAAAAAATCGTTTAAATCGACCTAGCTTCCGCTATTCCATTAAAATTAGGAAGAGGTAAGTGCTAAACTATGCATTTACTTAGTATTGCTAAAATTGCTGTCAAGATGTCCATGACATGACTCATAGAATAGAAAGTGATAATCTTTTCCTGATCTATTCTCTTCAATACTATATACTGAATAGCATTGAGTTTAATGACAAATGACAGCAATAAATTATTGAGCAATCAATCCACATTCCTATACACTTTCAACTTGGTTTTTGGGGTGTCCTTACAAAATACAAAGAAGGTTAAAGTTCATTCCGTGTATGATGAATTTGATCATGTACGTTCGCTTATGATAATAAAGATAAGTATCCACTTATGGTCATGCAGAGAAATCTTTGCTATCTTAAAGCATTTGGAAGAAAAACTGTGTTTGGTGCACGCACACAAATACCGTAAAAATAGGCATGTATACCACAGGACGATTCATGTCGGGGCTAAAGGTTGATGGGCTGGTTATCGCTGCATAATTAATCAACTGAATATTGTGACAGATTATGATGAGAGTGATGACTATCCTATTTATATTGTTAACTTTGTTAAGAGTTAATTAAAACCGTTGGATCCTACTGGGAAAATGTTTCAACGCAAACCTGTACACATTGCTTTTAAATCATATGCATGTAATTACATGCGTTTTCTTTTAAAATTGCTAAAACTATAAAAGTAGATATTACTAGAAATCATAATAGTTGCTTTTTCTTTAAATAATTGCGTTTTTACAGCCTAATAAAATTGGTTATTTGCACATCTTAACCAGGAGAATAATATCTGACTTACATTTTCACATTGCAATCCACAAACAGGAAATCCACACTTGGAGCATCTGTATAAAGTCTGGATGGTTTTATAGCACCCAAGGCATGTACTAAAAGCTTTAGGCTCACAAAAAGCAACTCCCAACGGGCCAGTTACCAACGGTTTCTCTTGAAAAATCAAGTCTCCTGCTCGTATGGGCCTAGAGGCTATCAAATGTCTCCCATTAGAACTATTTGCTTGTATCACGCAAGGAAGGCGTGTCGTCGCACACTCCATTTTAAATGGCTAAACAAAAAAGTTTCCAAACAAGGAGCTGAAAGTTTTCTCAATCCGTTTCCAGAATAAATTGCTCTTATTAATAAACTCTTCATGCGCACTCCAAAGCTTGTCCAGCAGATACAGTGCCCTTTAGAATATACTCTAAATTTGTCCCAATCCACATCACTTTGATCTGAATCATTGTCAGTTGATTGGTTGACAGTATACCTAATTAGCAGGAACATGTACTTCCTCTCCTCTCTTCTAACTATTACTAATCATTAATAATAAATTACTTCCAGACGGAAAGAGGGGTGACGTGTGTGTGTCACAACGAACTTAATGTCAGTCGGTCTACCAAAGTTCTGAAGATTGGATTGCGTGCATGCATGGAGTTCAGATAAATCTCAAGAGGGCACATGCACTATGTGAATTGACTTTGCTGCACTGATTCACAATTAATAGATAGATTGGCATCCGTACTTGTTATGAGTAATTGAGGTGCATGTAAATATATGCTAGAACTTTGAACGATCGAACAATCACGTGTCGAACAACGCTGCCTGAAAGGTATCTCTGTGCTCATTCACCCACTCTTCAGGTGATCAAACTCATACAGAAAAAGAAACAAAGTTTTTGACAAATGTTACATACAGATAGACATTACAAAATTATTCTACAGGAAAATCCATTTTAAAGTATCTTGCATCTATCATATACACGCATGCATGTAATACTTTTTAAATGTACTAAAAGGAAAGCCTGAAACTGCATTGCAACAACTCTTTCATGTGAGATGCAATGCAATACAAGCTACAATACATCTGTCTAATGTTAATATTTTATATTATGGTGTTTGGTGAAGATTATAGTCGAGTGAAGAAGTGATGCAAAGATTTTACCCAAACGACTTGATTCCTGACTGAATTGAAAAATATTACGTAGTATCGAAAAACATCTTGATACTTGATACTGGCATAGCTAAAACTTATACAATAACAACACAATTAGTCACTTTTAACACCTTCCCTTATGTTAAGTTTAACCAATACAGTATAACATATTTTCATATTCACAATACATGCAATGTAAGAATAAGAATTATTGATTCATAAAAATTGCTACGTTTCACTACTTGTTTGGGTTCCATGAATCGAGTTAGGTTAACCCATGCCTTCACGTATAGCATTGAACGATTCGTTCGTAAAGCCACACCACTGTTGCAAATTGCACTGTTTAAACTTCAAGCACTGTCAACTGTTTTGAAATTGTATCAAATATACCTATATGTACATTGCTTGCATTTTGATCTTGACTCCTTTCTTTCTCCAGACTAATTTTTATTGGTGTAGTTTATTTAAAGTTGACTGATGCTAGAATTCATACCACATTATTATGAATGATGAAACGCAATGAAAGCATAAGATAGAAAGTATGCATCAGTTGGAAAAGACGTTGGAAAGTGTATTTGTATTTAACACTTTGTACAAATATATAGCTCCTTCATGTAATAACTGTAATATTCATGTACATAAATGTAACATTGATGGGTTTTTTAATGTAATTTTATTGTCCTGCTCTCATTTATGAAACGCTTGACTTCCTCCCTTCATTTGTTTTATGTTTGCTGAGACAGCCTCTCTCAGTTTGAGTGTGAGTGATAGCTGAGCAAAGCAAAGGTCAGAGTACAGGTGACAAAGAAGCCAACAAATGTGTCAGGTCTCATGATAAGATCATGTGAATTATCTGTTTGTTTATCCCGTCTCAACGTATTGCACACAGGAATACACATTGAGCTGAACCACTGAAATGAAGTGAAGCCAAATTATATCTAGGTTTGTTAAGTACAAAGGTGATAAACATAAAGCCTTTACCAAACAAGCTGAGTTGCGTTTACTATCCATATTTTAGCTTTATGATTATGATTCTGAAAGCAAAAGATCTGATTTACAAGAACACCCACTCACTAAACGAATAGAATTGCAAGAAAGCAGTAACTATATACCTTTGCAAGATGTGAGATCAAGTTATCAGAGCAAGCTTTCAAGTTTTCATAGCCAAATACATACGTTCGTAAGTACTTATTCGCAGATAGCTGCATAGCATCATGCAAAAACCATGCGTACACTAATTAAAGAAACGTTTGACAATCAAGAGCTTCATGTTTTCACATATACAATACGGGAAAGGAAGTTTTAGGAATAACTAGAAATAGCAATTCTATGCTTTTATGGTATCAGTTGCATTATACCGCATTTAAATTACAATTTGATTTACTTACATCGCACTTGCTCCAAAAATATTGTAAATTTCATGAATCTGGAAATGACTAGACTGAAAAGTAGTTAGAGTAAAATGAGGACCAAAAATCAAATGCTACAATACAAGTCAAAGCCATCCACTTCTGGATAGGAGCAATATTTTGGGGATTTAGAAGCACAAGTAACAAAGCAAGTATTTCTATTTCTCATGCTCTTGAGTAGAATTTAACGAGAAAGAGTAAATAATCAATAATTTATGCTTTTAAAATGTAGAATAAAACCAACGTTTATTTAAACAAGTAAGTGTTGTCTGTGAAAAAATTTAAAGTCTGCAAATATGAACTGAGACGGAGGTGACGTGCATGCGTTTTAAAACGTCTGTAGGACAAAGTTCACTAAAAGAACGTCTTCAGCTTCAGAGACGAATAGGTGGGCGGCTATTAATTGGCATGGCGTATGAAAGCGCACGTCTTCAATTCATGAGTTTGCAAATGCACACGTTATATAACTACCTACAAAAATGTGATTTATGGGACAATACTGATATACGATGTTTGTGGTTTGAAAATATATATCTGTAAAATCAACATAGCAAATCACTATCACCAACTAGCAGAACTGATGTTCTGATATGATGTTATACAAAAGGGTTTGTCCCCCCCTAAAATTATGTATCTTGAAGATCTAGGTTTGTTAGTGTGTTGCTATTACGGTTACTTAAACTCTAGTATCAGTATAGTTGTGTATTTATGAAAAAATGCCTTCATTCTACGCAATTTGCGGTTTATGCACGACGGACGGAGTCGTGCTGATGAACAAGCACTTTTTATGTCCTTGGAGTGGAATGTAGCACATTTCGCAAATGCGGATACAACGCAGAGCTTATTTTGCGAAAGTCAAAGTCCAAAACCAATCAAGTATACATTGTACGTATGTTCGAGTTCAATTTTAAGTACATAACATATATGATAAAGAGTTGATACTAAAATAACTTCCTCTCGTACGCTTTAAATTATAATGAAGATGCATTTTTTCGTGAAAAGGTGAGTTGAAATTAAATATACCAAAACTAATAAAACTTCTATGCAGTACAGTATCATCCGTCATCGTCTAGCTAGTCACACTTACGCAGTTTGATTATAATTTTTTAACACACTACAAACTCAACATGAGAAAAATGGTTGTAAGCAAACTAACCTAGGAAATGAACGTAGCGCATTAAAATTAATATGCCAAAATAGAAAATATATATTTATTTTATTATTTTATAGATAGTGAAATAACAACAAAAAACCTTATTAAATCAATCATTAATGCTAACCTAATCGTAAGTTAAGTTTCAGTCATTTGACTCTTTTCCTATGTGGCGAATCTTCATCGTCAGTTGATGAATCAGATGCTGATGAATCTCGTCTCAGTTTCTTTTTTGATTTGCTTTTCTTCTTCTTCTTTTTCATCTCTTTCTTCAATAGTTTAAGTAGCTTCTCATCAGTTCTAGAAAAAAATGGTGTTCATAAATTACTAATCAGAGAACAAAAACAAGGTTATGGTTCAGGTTATGATTATATTTTGATAACCGACAACAACTTACGATTTATGTTCTTTTTCATCTGACTTTCTTTTTTGGGTTGACTCATGCCCACGTGAATATCTAGGGGGAGATCTACTCCAGTGCTTCCTTGAACCATCATTTGCATGTGCGATCCTAGCATCCCGATCTCTTGATTTCTTTGTTGAATTGTCATGTTCTGCTTTCACTTCGTCACTAGAATGAGATTTTGATGCTGAGGGATCCCTGATCCAAGCAGCTCTTGGTCTTCGCGTTGCAGAATCTGATTTAGACTTGTTATTATTAACCACTTCTACTCCACGACCCTTTCCCTTCCACTTGTATTTCGAAACACTTTGACTGAAATCAACGTGTATTCTTCGGTCATCTATAAGAACATTATCCATCTTAAAGTACGCATCCTCGCACGCTTTTCGATCTTCAAATTCCACGAAAGCATACTGTAAGGATTCTCCGGATTTCTGGTCCTTAATTACTTCACAACTACCAATCATTCAAAGCATTTAAAAATAAATTACGGAATCATTATGACTTGAATACATTTAATATAATATTCTTACTGTAAATTACCTTTTAACTTTTCCAAATCGGCTAAAAATAACCTCTAAATCTTCATCTGAAGTAACAGGATTTAGTTTACAAACGAACAGCACATTTTCTGGGGGTGCAATTTCAGCATCAGGTAAATCACCAACCATTTCTAGAATTGTTGCTCTAGCTTTTGCTTCCTTTTCCTTGATAATTTCCTCAAGCTCTTCCATTGACTTTCCTTTTGTATCATCAATATCTTCGTCTGCTCTAATTCTTCCACTCTATATAAAAGAATGCCTTGATTACTCTTCCATTCATATACATCAACTACAAACGACTAGTATTAAACCATAATAATTTATTCATCATACGTCCAGCATTTCCGGCGTAGGCGATGGAGATCTACTAGGAATGTCTAAACCTCTCGGATTGTCAAATGGATCATCCAGAATCACCGTGTGAGTTATCCGTACATCTTGATACGGTCGATTTTCTACATCGCAAATTGCTTCATTAAATTTTTCAAGAACGTCATGTCCCTCAGTGACTTCCCCAAACACACAGTGTTCCGCATCAAGATATGTCAGCTTTTCTCCAAGGGTTATGAAAAACTGTGACCCTAACATTTGGTCTCCACAATTAACCATTGAAATTAAGCCTGGCTTTACATGTTTAAGTATGGGTATTTTCTCAGCTTCATAATATTTGGCTTGCTGTCCGTACAATAATCTGTTGAAAAAATCAAAAATTGGTTAACTCTCAATAACACAAACACTGTTTATTGCCATCTTTGACATTGTCGATTGGTGAAGATCTACCAAAAGAGATTAGAACAGCATACCCAAACACGGATTCACCTCCACGTCCACTTCCGGAAGGATCTCCAGTCTGAGCAATGAACCCTCTCTGGATAGAATGGAACAAGTTGTAATTGTAATACTTGATCTTGCACAACTTGAGAAAATTTGTACATGCTGTAAACAAACAAATAGTAATAATTTTATGTAAGTCCTTAAAGAAGCTTAACTCCTTAATGATGCTTTAGTATGTTTAAAACTTGAAAAAGCATTTCTGAAACAAAAATGATTACTTTTCGGTCGCTCCTTGACGTACAAGTCAACGGTGATATCACCTAATGTTGTTTCAATTACAACAGACATAGTTAAGGACTACTAACTTCACTTCTTGCCACCTGCAAATTCTTGTCCTTTTTAATGAACGTCACTTTCAAGCCCCTCTTTATTAGTCATCAGTTAGTCCCCCCTCCCATACCAACAAATGGACAGATGATAACAAAAATTTCAATTTGTTTTCAGTTTTGTTTTAGCTGACACGGCATAATAATATGTAGAATTTGTTTGGATACAATCGCTCAGTGATAGGCTGTACTACCAACGTCTACAAATCACGGTTAACAAAATGGTCGGCACAATGAAGTAAAAAAATTAAGCAGTTACGGAAGTTAAAAAGAATGCTTTCTTGTGGGTTGTTTATAAATATGTACGTTTTTTAGTGTTATGTAAAGTATGTATGGAGTGTTCTCAACCAACTCACCGCCTCTTTTGTACACTAAAAATGTACCTTTGGGGAGCAATGAGATTTCAACACTTTTCCATGCAATGAAGCCCTATCATCATCATTTATCATTTGCAGTGGCTTGAATTTTTTGTTGAAAACTATTATATATTATGCTAGCTGATTGTACCATAGCTGGGCAGGCCCCCGGTGGCCGGTGGCCAAGGACACCGGCCACCGACTCATGATTGGGACACCAGGCCCCCAGGACACCGGCCACCGACCAATCATTGGGACACCAGGCCCCCAGGACACCGGCCACCGACCAATCATTGGGACACCAGGCCCCCAGGACACCGGCCACCGATCAATCTTTGGGACACCAGGCCACCGGGACACCGGCCACCGACCAATCATTGGGACACCAGGCCCCCAGGACACCGGCCACCGACCAATCATTGGGACACCAGGCCCCCAGGACACCGGCCACCGACCAATCATTGGGACACCAGGCCCCCAGGACACCGGCCACCGACTCATGATTGGGACACCAGGCCACCGGGACACCGGCCACCGACCAATCTTTGGGACACCAGGCCACCGGGACACCGGCCACCGACTCATGAATGGGACTCCAGGCCACCGGGACACCGGCCACCGATCAATCATTGGGACACCAGGCCCCCAGGACACCGGCAACCTATCAATTATTGGGACCCCGGCCACCGACTCATGAATGGGGCAACCATTAGATAGAAAATTAAATGCATGAATGAAATCGCGAGAAAAAAGAATGCCATCGTTTAAAATAAGTACAAGTACACACACATGTCTTAAAATTCTATTTAATTATCCACATTAAAATTCAACATCCAGCCAATCAACCATATCCCATTAACAATACATTTAGATTATTCATAATTAGCATTAGTTTACGATTCGTGTTTTGACACTCGCGAGTGTCGTATTGAATCACAATTTCTTTGGTTTTAGACTAATTGGTAATAATACTCAGAAAATTAGTAAGGCATGTGGATAATCGCGATTATCAAATATAACGAACTACTGCACCAAACCTTTCCGAAGATATTCCTTATAGCAAATTAGCTTTTCAGTTGTTTCAATTGAAATACTAGCTCTTCTAGCACGTATAATTGATCCAGCCACAGAGAACAACCGTTCAACACATGCTGACGTCGATGGCATAGAAAGATACTTAATTGCCATTTTGGCAAGAATTGGATAGCGCTGTTCATTCAATCCCCAAAAACGAAGCGGGCTTTGCGTTACAGTTTCAGAACCCAGGTATCGATCCACTTCTTCCATAACGTTATCCGAGGGCGACTTGGATGCTTTAAACCGCTGAAAGCGCTCGAATACGCTTTTTCTCTTTGCCGGAGCCTCTCTCACAGTTGGCGGATCAATACGTTGGGCATAATTTTGACTCTCTGTTTCAGGGGTCCCCGAGGAATCCATTATTTCTACTTCCACAGTTTTTTCAGCTTCTAATTTGAACTTAGACTTGAGTAGGTTTATAAGAGCCTCTTTCTTGGGAACACCATTGCGAAAAACAAGTCCGTCGGCGTACCCATCTATAAAATATTAAGTTAAATCTTCAAAAGTAAAAAAAAAACCATGTGAACAGTCGCGACTGTTATTGCAAGTTTTTAATATTTACCTTCAAATGGGCCAGTTTTAATTCTTGGGTCCAACAAAGCTGCTAGAATGAAAAACTCGTCATTCAGTACGTCAACAGTAACAATCTTGAGTTGCTTTCTATCTGCATTTAAAATTTTCTGCCCGGTGTCCCTTTTTGTTCCGAATCTTTGCATGATTGAAGACCTAAGACTTCCCTTGAATTCTATCATTGTTGTGCTGGCGTCGCATGTATCCCCTATCTCAACTTCTTCCAACTCTGAAAAATGAAAGCTGATTAAAATCTCATTGTAGTGTATTGATGTGGGTAAAAATAGAAGCACAATAGAAAGTTACCTTTAAGAGCGTCGATGAGTTTTAGTATAACTAAAGATGAAGTAACGCCATCTCCTTGCAAAAGATCCGTCAATTCCGCAAAAGGTTTGAGTAACGTGCATAACATTCTCATAATTGCCAAATCCTCTTCAGAAAGTAGTGCAGGTACATTTTTCGTTACCTTTTTAGCATCTCGTAAAACTTTGTTGACGCACGTTGCTACTGTTCTAAACTATAGAAAAACAAAAACGATGAACTTAATTAACTGTCGCGACAGTTTTAAAAGAGCCATAAATCATGATATGGCACTTACAGATTCTGGCTCATCCCCATCCTCATCAACATTCACGTCGACTTCTCTGCATAAGCGCTTGAGGGAATGAAACAACGAATTCCATCTAGTATCACACGGCTTGATCAGTCCCAGTTTGGATAGATCACGAAGAGCATTTGACTGCTTGTCCGACTTATGAAACCAAGTGACGATTGAGTTAACCTTTTTAACAATAGCTGCTATATCTTCCATCTTCAATACGTCCTTAATCGCCAACTGCAAAAGATGAGCAAGACATGAATTCCTTCGAATTTGAAATGTTTCCCCAGTACTCCAATGACACAGGACCGCATCGATTGCTGCCTCAATTTCTTCATTTGTTACTAATTCCGCTTCGATTTCAGTTTTATCCTCTGCTTGGAATTTCTGTATGATTTGTGATTCTACTTGTTCATCAGAATTTGAATGCACTGCCTCAATGTTTTCAGTAAGTGAGATCGTTGGGATTTCAATTGGAGACGGTAGGTTTTCTTCTGGAACGTACCTGGGGGGCGCACAATCTTTGAAGGCAGCTAAGACGGCTGAGGCATTATCTGCCGTAACTGTTGAGAACTGCACAATCGCGATTGTGATATTGAAATCATTTCTAACAGCAAATCTTGTAACTTTCTTCGAATGTTGTTGGCGTCATGCGATCCAGGGAACTGCTTGAATCCAATCACATGCTGGAAAATTCTCCAATCTTTTATGTATCTGACTTGAATCCCAATTACTGCATAATTTTGACGGGATGACCAAATGTCAAGAAGGAGATGAGCGTTTCCAGCTTTCATATCTGACATGATTTTCTTTAAATGGCTTCGGATCTACGAATAACATGACATAACGCCTTAGTTCACATTTACTTACTAGACAATATTATCATATTCAACTAGTCATAAATTCTTGCCTCAGCTGATTTTATATCCAAAAGTCTTGACACAGTACGTCGTGAAGGGCATATAAGTTTAGCGTCGACACTTAACATCATTCGTCGGAATCCCTCCCCTCTGATGTACAAAGGGGAAAACAATCCAACACGACATAGTCCAGGACGGCTTTGTTGAATTCCTTTTGTCTAGCGCTGTTATCACCATATTTCTTTACAGCTGAAACATCCGCGGATGTTTTTATTCCAATCACAGATGGGACGATGGTTTCCTCCAGTGCTTCCAGATCACGCTTGCTTTTTAGTTTCTCGGAGTTGTAAACATCTGGATGAAATCTCTAAGAAAGAACCATTCGCGAATGGTACATTACTTATATTTTTAGAAATATAAGTTATAAAGCGGTGACACAATACCTCCAAGTGTCTTTCGAATGCATATGCACCATTTCCAGTAATAAGAGGATCCGGGCTTGTTGAACTTCCACTGTTCTTCCTCTTTCTGGATGGTTGTGAATCTTTCGCTTGATTTACTTTACACAAGCCACAACGAAGAGTATAATAGATCCGATTTCGAGATTTATCCTTTTCTTTAATTACTCGAGCTTTTTCATCCACATATTCGTAATTTGCTAACAGCTTTTTCACCCAATCCGGACGGTCGTTTCCTCCTTGAGGTGGTTGTAACTTCATAGCCTTGGGTTGACTATCACTTTCAGATTCTGTTGTCGCCGTATCGGAAATACAGTCGTTTGAACTCATGTTTTCGTTGTTCCAGTAACCTCCAGCAAACATGAACTGATAAGAAGAACTATCGCGATAGTTTAAGTTATGGTAAACAAATTATCGTAAAAACACAACCACCATTCAATAAATCACTTCCTGTAACAAAATTTTAATTATTTTAACACTTCAACTGTCGCGACAGTTAAACCAAACAAACAAGTTACGGCACATGCCCCGTTGACCTTCTAATAACGGCAAGAAATAAATTGAATGTAGTTTCTTAATCTTTGTATTGTGTAACAAAATGCAAAGCAAAGTACAGTGTGATTGACTCACTGACTGCCGTGACTGCATTGTGGTGATTGCAATGGTTGTGAATAAATAGTGGATACGCATCTCGCCTTGATTTGGGGAATCGGACTTCAAGTTGAGCAAAGGAAAGTGGAAATGATGCATGATGACGGTAGAAACTGTTGAGTAAATAGCCGTAGTCATAAACTGATCTCGTAACAGTTGCAAACAGAATGCTTGTTAAAAAGTTAAATGATAAGCTACATAATATTATAATAAAATAAAATTTATATTGTATGCATCATTGGAAATTTAACATCCCTTTAAAATAGGGAAAATGCCAATCGCGATTGGCCAAATATATTACTCCTACGAATGGAGCAGCATAAACCAGAACTTCATCTACCGACTAATGAGTGGGACACCAGGCTACCGGGATACCGGCCACCGAATCGGGAATGGGACACCAGGCCACCGGCCACCGACCAATCATTGGGACACCAGGCCCCCAGGACACCGGCCACCGACCAATCATTGGGACACCAGGCCCCCAGGACACCGGCCACCGACTCATGATTGGGACACCAGGCCACCGGGACACCGGCCACCGACCAATCTTTGGGACACCAGGCCACCGGGACACCGGCCACCGACTCATGAATGGGACACCAGGCTACCAGGACACCGGCCACCGGGTGGCCACCTGGTGGCCGGTGGCCGGTGCACCAAATTTGGGACACCAAGGTTGGGGGCCTGCCCAGCTATGGATTGTACTATGTAACGGTTATGGCTCTTGTTTAATTAAACCATTAATCGGCAATCAGTATCAGTGGTATTCAATACGGTTACTTTAACAGTATAGCAAGACCGTTTTGAAGAATTTTGTAAGATACGAAATTCATCAATTTGTATGCATGTATTCCTGTGATCTCATAGATGATGGTGATATTGATAACACAGAGATACAGTCATAATACGTAACTTCAATAACCTTGAACCTCTGAGCATCATCATCATTTTTTATATAAAAAGCATCAAAGTAAATTGTAAGTAGGCAGTAGGTAATTTTGGCAATACAATATGATTTGGTATTCATGAAAGTGAGTAATTTAATTGTATTCTTATTACTGAGATCGAATTTTCTTTGTTAACCTCATTTCAAAAATTTATACTATGCTCAGCAGTCCGGTCTCAACAAGCCTCTGGAACAGTATTAAGCTGGATTTTTTATTTGCATCAATTAAAGCTAAATGTTTTGTTAGGAGCATACAATTTTTTGGCGTCTGATCTTGGATGCGTAACAATAATGGTCAGTGATGCATGAATGCTAGCAAAAGCATTAAGTGTAGCGGCTTATGCATACTATGATGATGCTTTAAGTGTTACTGTTTGCAGACACAGTTATTAAGGTACTCCCAAAAATATATAATGTTTAACAAATCTGCGAGTTAATTCATTCATGTTACAGACGAACAGGAACAATCTATTTAGTATTTACAATGTTAAAATGTGGTTTAATTCTCCTTGGAAGGTTATCTGCATACATGATGGAAATAATTCGTAATAGTTTTTTCCAACTATTAACTCTGCTGATGATCAGGTTCAACCTTATCATTTCTTTGTAACCCCATTGAAATGCATCTTACAGTTACAAACAGTAGTATGCCAAATACTGGAATTAAAGATGAAAGCATAAGCAATCGGTACTCGTGCATTTCAATCAGTATTTAACCACATCGTTTGCTTGCGCCATATAGCAGTCAATGTGTCTCTGATTGGAATTTGATTGCATGAATAATGAATAAAGTAGTAACTTTCACTTGTTCCATACTTTTCTTAGTATCAACGACATTGGTCATTGGAAAGAAGTCAGTGAGGAATAAGCGGAATGGCAACCTTACCGAAGTTCAAAACAGATACTTGGAGGAAATTCAGGTGAATATATACAAATTATACTTGACACGTTTAATATCAGGCGGTTAAAGTTACTATTAATTTAATAATAACTTGCAACTGAAATTCAAAGGTTCTTGCACGCAAAGCTGGTTTACCGAAAGCCGAATGGAAATCTATCACGCAATTCGACAAGAAAGTCTGCTATGAACTGGACTGTCTGGAATCAGGTTTAAAATAATACGAATGCACAATAAAAGTTCAGTTAACCTTTGCTCTTAGAAAGCTTGTGTCAAAAATCTATAATATACATTAATATAATGCAGCAATAGAAATCATGACAGCAACAAACTTTACTGTGGACCCTTGTGGTGAATCTAATTTGTGGCTGGAATTCGTATGCGCGAGGCGTGTTAACACATCAGACAACTTGAACCAGCTAGAAAGCTTACTTAACAAAGTAGAGAAACAAACTAAGGGTAATATAAAGCAATATTTTTACTTTGGCTTACATTTAATCGCACACCTCTATAATAGGAAGTGACCCCATTACACAATGAAAAACTGATCCCATGAAACAATTGTACCTTACTCAGGATTTTCATCACACAAACAAATGAAAATGACACTTTTTAAAAGAAACACTGAATCAAATATATTTTATGCTAATGACTAGATTTGAACATAAAGATGTTCTTAATTTTGAGTAATATACATGAAGCAAGAAAGAGCCCTTGCAGCATGTAACTGGGTACTCATTATTGTCATAAACATCTGCCTGTACATTAATGCTACTCCCAATTTCATAAGTGAAGGAGCAGCACCGAATTTTTAATGTCATTAAATTATTTTAATTAACTTTTTAAAAAGTTAGTAGTACACACTATCTGACCGAGTCGATGAACAAAAAATATTTTACTTAATTAAAGCAACCGGAACCTCTAAGCTGAAGGACCTAGACACTGAGAAGTATGTGCAGGGTTATTATTAGACGTGGTAATATTTGATAATGTGAAGGTGTGCTCAGTCTTGCGTTCTGTTGGCTCAGAATGTATTCAGTCAAGTTTAGTTGTTACGCTAGGGCTCTATACGCACGATTGTTCTCTTGTCACAGCTTATTGATCTATAAAGTCGTTATTAGTCATAATCGATCCTGGGCTTATCAATGATTAAGCATGCAGTTAGGTTGTAGATAAGTAGTATCTAACATCTCGTCAAGGCATAACGTTACAAAGTAGTCTCGTATATAAGTCAGACGAGCAACTAGCCGAGATAAAAAAGTTTAACACTTGAGCCTAAATAAAATCGTTTTAAATCACGTCACGGATTTAAAACCATGTAACGTTATGCCTTAACGCGGTGTTAGATACTACTTATCTACAACCTATTCTATGCTTAATCACTGATAAGCCACGAGATCGATTATGTCTAATAACGACTTTATTAACATAAGATACTACAAGAGAACATCATGTGTACAGAGCTCAAGCTTACAATCCTGTATTCCTAATAGGGATTTCCTTTGTATGCCTAGGAAACTATCAGGCTACCTGACATTAAAGCTAGTAGAAGCGATCACGCTGGGGAAGGTGTTAATTTTAGTTAATAATAAACAGTTGTTTTAAAAGCCCATTGTTGTTGACCCTCACGATTCAAACCAAATCGTCGTCCTGCACCTGTTCCGGTTATTAAAAACAATATTTGTATAGGCATGTGTTTTGTATTGCAATAAATAGAAAACTTATTTTCTGTCATTCCAGAGGCTAAAACAATACCAATTCGTGAAAAGTGTATGCGATGAAGGCCCGCTAAGGCCAAGAAAGCTCTGAAACAGTAATTATAGCAATTTAATAAGCTGTTAAAAAGAATTTAGTCAGTTGATTTTTCATATAAAATGTTATTATGCCACGAAATTCAACAAAAAAAGTAAAGTGACGATGTGTAATTTTAAGGTGGAAATTTCTACTAAATTTGTTTATAAATTTTTTAAAAAAGTGTAAAAGTTTCATGGGATCACTTTCTTCTACAATCATGGGGTCACTTACTATTATACAGGCGTTGCGTTATATATAAGTCTTTTTACTTTTTACAGTTACAGCATAGCTGTGACTTCTAATTTTGCTAATAATATAACCAATTTATGTTCTAGAACTACTGGAAGATCAAACTGAGCTTCATGAAAACGATTTCTTGTGGAAAGAAGCTAGAAATCATTTCTACCAATGCAAAAATAAAGGTACATTGGCAATTGGCATAGTCATGCTCAATCATTTATTCAGTAATAAATTTGAATAGTTCGAGAATGCAAAAAATGGTGATTGTTTGTGTATTTTTAGCGAGGGCAGACGACCAAGATCTTGATGACATAATGGGCTATGCAGGACTGCATGGAAAATGGCCAATTTTGACAAATAGAAATCCAGGGGAGCTATTTAACTGGCTTGAAATGGTCGCTGATCTCAATAGATTTGAACGAGCCGGATTTAGCCCATATCTTCTTAAGGTTAATGTCCCAGAATTTATGAAAGAGTTAGGACATATCGAGGTAAGTTGAAAGCGATTCTGAAATCTGAATTAGTATTTAAAGACAAAAGATGTTGCCATTTTAATAAATGTCAATTGTGTACACAGTTGAACGTTGGGCGAGCCGTAATCCATGTCTCCACTAATGATCTACAAAAGATGCTCACGCTAGTTCAGAAGAAAATTGGTCGAAATAAACCCGTTCGTATTGATCAAATTCCTGCAATGGTTACATTCATGGCAAGCGTTTCGGCCTCAACAGTGGTGCAGGAAAAGGCTACATTGATGAGCATTGGCGAATTGCAAAACAAAACGGATGAATACCTGTCCAACCAAAACATAACGATGAATGTGAATTGGCTCAGTTTCTTCAAAAGGGTTTTTCAAGGAGCAGATTCCATCAAAGTTTCTCCAGAATTGAAAATTAATCTTTCATTTACACCAATCATGGGTGTAATTTCGTCCGTCTATTCTTTCCAGCAAAATGAGGACCGAAAGGCTAATTGGGCCGTTGCAAACGTTCTTCATTTTCAGCTGGTTACGTTGCTTCTTCAAGAAACTACAGCGTTTCTTGATGATATGAACAGCTTCAGATGTGTTGAGTTATCAGGGTAAACTGTAGACGGCCAACATTTAATCATCAATATTAATTGTAATGAAGTAAAAAATACATTTTAAAAGTTTATATATATTCGTATTCAGGGACAGGACTCAAATCTGCTTATCAAGAGTGAAAGATGTTTTCGGCTATGCGTTAGGAGTAACTTATGTGAAAACCTATTACGACGACAAGAAAACCACGCCTGCAGTTAGTCACATATAGTCGAAATATTTCCAACATGAGAATATTTTGCTCTTTTTTATTGGTCTTATTTCCTTATTTACAGGTAAAGATACTAATGAATGACATTAAAGAGGGGTACGTGGATGTCATTGATAAAACAAAATGGATGAACAATTCTACCAGAGAGTTTCTAAAAGATAAAATAAGAAGTATTAAAACTGTATTTGGGTATCCAAAATGGATTACGAAACGGAAACAGTTGCAGAATTTTTTTAGAGGGGTAATGTGAGAATTTGGTTTTAAAATACAAACATAATCCATTCGTTTTATTTTACTGATGTTGAATGATGCTCTCATTTGAAGTTGCAAGTGTCATCGATGAAAAACAGTTCTTATCCAAAGAACTATATGGCTTTAAATACATGGAGACTAGCGAGAAAGAGGTCATGGAGCCACAAATACTCTAACATAACAGCTTGGAAAGGGTTTCCTTTGTAAGTGTTTGAATAGTGCTTTCCGTAGAACGGTGCTCATAATAAGATTGAAAACATGTTCATACATATTATAATGTATTTAGGTATGATGTTGAGTGGAATCATTATCCAGCCTCAGTTCAGGCACAATATCATAAGGCAATCAACGAAGCTCGTACGTTACGTTAGAATTTTGACATTCAATTTTTTATGCGTATGTACATTTCTTTATTTATGCTATTACTTTTGATGCTTTATCGAGTTAGGTATTGAAGCGGGTGTAATTCAGAAACCTATTTTTGGTGTTAACCGACCTGGGTAAGAAAACATTTAAACATTTGCACCAAACGCTAACAACGGTTTAAAAAGTGCGTTAATTTTGATAATTGTTGTGGCAGGTTTATGAATTTTGGGGGATTAGGAATGGTTTTGGCACACGAAGTGGGACACAGCTTCGACATTATTGGTAAGTTAACTAGCCAATTTGTTCGCAAAAACATCTGCAGCTTGATGACACTAACTTAATAAGAATTCTGGTTTTAGGTCGAATGTTCAATAAGGATGCAGAAAGCGACAAAGAGTACTGGGATGAAGCAAGTTTACAAAAGTACTATGAATGGGTGAAAGAAATTGCTGAGCAATATGGAAGTGAGCCGTATGGTCTCTCAGAAACATCTGCAGAGACTGTAGACCCATGGAAGACAATTAATGAAGATATTGCTGACATTCTCGCTGTCTACATAAGTTACCATTCTTACCAAACCTATTTAAAGAAACTAGAAGCGAGAGGAGAAAGCGAAAAAGTCCTTCCTGGATTAAAGCGGTTCAATCCGCAGAAATTGTTCTACATGAAATATGCAAATGTATGCAATAAAAACATTATTGTTGGCTACACGCTACACTTATACTTACAGCTAGTGGTGAATAATATGAGATACAAAACTGAACTTTTATTCTACATTTTTAGATGTGGTGTGACAACAAAGATGTACAGGATAAGTTCAAAGATTTGCTCAGCGATCACAGGTTACACCACATATAAGTTTCATTTATTCATTAAGATAAATCGTAAATAGTAGTTAAATTAATAATTATATGTCCTTCTTCATGTAGTTCGGGCAATACTCGTGCAACCTTACCGCTGAAGTATTCAAAACAATTTGCTCGAGCTTTTGAGTGCAAGTTTCTGGAGAGTTAGGAGCAAATACTTTGTACATGTATAAGTTTGTAATTTATTCCAGCGAATAAAATAATGCGTCGTAATTTTCAAAACTAATACGTATAAGCATTAGATTTTTGTGCCTTGCATGCATTAGTAATCTATCAATGAAACTCATCGTCAGGTTGTTAGTTGATCCAGCACAGTTTTAATTATAATATTTTCACTTCTTTCCATAGAGAGGAACCGTAGAAGTTAGAACATTAATAAAAAAATAGTGGGACCTTGTGCAATTAGGAATTTATTGTAGCTGTAGCCTTCATTAACCTTGTGAGCACATGTACCATAAATCATACAAGACATCCTGGCATATACTGTGTGTACCTTATAAAATGCTACATATGAATACCTAATACGTGTATTCACTAGCATTAGTTAGCATTGTTGTATGTCTGTGTGTGAGCGGTAGGATTATGTTGTAATTATAAACATAATATGTAAAGTAATACTCAATTAGTGTTGGCACAAGGGGTACCTCAAACTTTTTGTCTCCGTTTACGCTGAAAATTTGCAGGAATATAGACTTTAATGCGCAGATTACGAATCTGAAATCAGAAAAGAATTTTAATAATTTTTAAAAATTGTTTAATGGCAAAAACCGTGGCGGGAAAAATTTCCCGCCGTTTTCTCCCTCTGGGGGGCCCAACTTTTAAAAAAATTCTTTTCGGATTTCAGATTCGTAATCTACGCATTAAAGTCTATATTCTTGCAAATTTTCAGCGTAATCGGAGACAAGAAGTTTGAGGTACCCCTTGTGCCAACACTAATTGAGTATTACTTTACCTTTTACTAATTCTCAACATAACATGCTTATGGAGGAATCCAAATTCATGCCTCGTTGCCGTCATTTGTAGTCAAGAAGGCGGAGCAGCTAAAATCTAAAATGAATAGCAACCCGGAGAACTCTTCCGTAAAAGAATACCTTATTAAATGCTTTACATATTTACACTGCCAGTCCATATTTTTGGATGATATGATGGTTTGATGATAATGATAAAGATGAAGAATCTGATATGCGAATAAGTGTGATTGAAGTGTAAGCAAAACTAATAGCATATGAAATTTAAAACGGAGAATACGATATGGATGAAAAATTGGGAGCACATTGGGATCGAGTTAACGTACTCGGGATCGGGAAAGGCGACTGAATCCATTAATTCAAGAAAGACAGTCAATCAAGTTGTTTTTATGAAATATTCAAATGTGTGAATTTAACACATGGTCAAATATATATATTTAATATGATTCTGTTGGCTGCGGTCATTTTCTATTTTATTTTCTCTCGTCTGGTATAGGTGTGGTCTTATAATAAGACATGCTGTCAGATCACTCGCCTGGAAACCAGTTCATTGAAAGTGGTTGAGCAATTTGTCGAAACCAACTTCCCTCATTACTTTCGCTTTTGATTTGGTAAATATTATAAATAAATATTTTATCATGCAAGTACGGTAATATGAAGAATAATGTGCACGTAGAAAAATAATTTCAATCAGTTGACTATCACAATAATATGTGATTTATTATCACGATGGAATGAACGCATATTATGCAGTTACACGTTGTATGATTTTAATAGTTAGGATTGGCTCCCTTAATAGGAAGTGGATGGCATTCTGTGTTAAACACCCTAAAAAAATGGGAAGCATGAAAAAAATTTAAAAAATTAAATATTGATTTATATATAAGTAAATTAATCCATATCTAGACACTAAGAAAATTAAAGAAATAAAAATTAAAGCTATTCTCACCATTGGTCTAGACTGATCAAGTCGTTTGTACTGAACAAAAGGTAGAGATACTGGAAACAAAAAAAATATTAACTAATCAGTCAAACTTATACTTCATACCTTCATATTTTTTTGGCAACATATTTGCATTGACCCATGCCATACATAAAAGCAAAAATGTAACGTTTTATAATCAATCCTAATTTGCTAACCTTCAATGTTTCTGCAAGGAAGAAAGTTTGCTGAACATCATCCTTGGTGGGATTGGTAGAATCGACATTTCGAATTCCAGAGTAACCACGTCCAGGTCCTGCTTTGGTGTAACGTTCAATAGCCTGAGCAGCCTCCCAACCCCAGTCGCGATATTTGGTATCGTTGGTGAAACGGTACAAAACCAAGTATGACTCAACAACCTCAGGACGCAGAATATACCCTAAAAATTAGAATACACTTATTTAATAACTATTGTTGATGCATTTAGGAATACTTAATACTCGTTTATCTTTTACGTACCTTTGTCACTATCATATTGACCTTCAGCTTCTACTTCATCATTGAAACGGAACACTTCAGGACCTAAATATGATAATTTAAAGAAAGCACATTCACTTTTAGCATAAATAAAACTAAATAGCATTCATTTTAATTTGACAAAGCAGACAAATTTATGTTACCGATTTTTGTGTTGGTCCTAATGTAAGATTCGTGGCAAGTATTGGTAAAATTGCGTCCAATTTCGGCATCTCGTACGGCATTTTTATTTGAAGGATCAACATGAGCTCCCAAAGCGAACATACCACCTATAAGAATTTTTTTTAAATAAAAAGATAAAATATCCCATTAGTTTCAATCCCATTTTCTCTGTGAGTCCATAAAAGTTATTGAATTTGATGCATTTTCATACCAGCAAAACATGCAAGATGGCCAACAATATCATCTACTCGATCGTCACGCGATTCCGCAATATACAGTAGATTACTGGGCTTTGAGATCTTGACAAGACTATTGTTAACAAAGCCATCCATAGCATCATCATACAGTTGCCTTGCTTCAGTATCTGCCAACTGGATGGAAGCCTTCAGCAAGTATTCGTAGTAAGAGTCGGCCAGAGCTCCAATTGAAACGTGATCTGTAAATTAAACTCAAAATGTTCGTATCAGGCTATTCATCCAATGTATCACATCATCGTTTTGATTATATTTTCCTACGCACTTCTGGTAAATCTGCCAGTATTAACGTCAACGAAATTCCAATACAATCCCTTTGGTTTTTCTATATTTTTCATGACTTCACGAACTTTCAAAGCCTTTTCTCTGAAAATTGGATTTCCTGACACTTCAGACAAATACATGAATTCCAAATGCAAAGTTCCGAATTCAGCAAGAACAGCTTCGGAGCTAGAAGTAGGTTGCTGTTTCAAGAAACAATAAATAAATAACATTATTTTACAATGCAAAATTGTACTCTAGTGAATGATTTGTTGCTAAAGCATGTTATGAGTAAGTAATATTAAACAAACCCCAGACTTAATGTTGAGGTAGCTGTATGGAAGGCCGGATGGTGTGTCAAAAGCAGGAAGAAGAAGGGTGGCCATTTCCACAGCTTTGTCTACGTACATGCGATCTTGAGTCAAAGCGTAAGCAGTGAGAAATCCTCCAACAATGCGAATATTGGTTTCAAATACAGAGACTGCTGCATCCTGTAAATAAAATATACAAATAAATTACTCTTATGAGTAAATGCAAGTTCATCTTGATGAAATGAATATATTTTTTGAAAAATCTTGAAATCCAAATCAATCTTACAATTCCAGTAAATGTAAGGTTAGAGACAAGTCCTCTAGCTCTTTGGTAATCGTCCATCATTTCCATAATGAAGAGTGTGTCAAGTGAGTCAATTGCAGTGGCAGCGATCTCTGCATTACCAAAGATTCCACCATTTTGTCCAGTTTGGCTGATTGGTTTCAGCTCATTTTGTCCCCAAGCAAATCGAGAGTAATCTTCCCAGGCATCTTTCATCATCTACAACCAAAATTGTAATGGTTTTGTTCAGCAAATCAGTTTTCCAATATATTCGGGGCAACGTGATTACAACATATTTTTTGCAAGTATATTTTACCTGTTTAATAAAGTCTCTTCTTAGGCGAATTGCTGGATCGGGATCCTCTCCACCTTGTGTAATAAGAGGCTTGGCATGAGGCTTCCCAGCAAGAGGCGATGCCCCTGTCATGCTGAAGACCACACATGTCGCCACCAAAAGTATCACAGCAACCTTCATGACGAGACAATAAAAGATCCGTTGTTTACGTGAGATCTTTCCCGGCCGGCCTGACTCTTGAACAGATAGTGAATCTCTCTAGCTGTACATAATGAAAAACAATTGATGCTTCTTAAATCTGTAAGCCTTTCGTTTGCTCCCCTTACCAATATCTATCTCCTTCTTCCGCTTCATGATTTCACGACTAGATGAATTTGAAACTTTTCAACTTCCTCAATTATACTAAATGCAGTTTACGTTCACATATATATAATATCTATTGATGCTAACACTATTGTCATACTAGTAATCCCTCTCTACCACCCACCCTTCTCTAACACAATCACAGATATTACATATTCTTTTTGTATGGTAAATCGAATGTCAGCTACTCACAATGAAATTACTTCGTCGCAACTTTGACTGGAACGTCACATTTAGGATGTTTGTGTCTTTTGAAATGCTAATGAAATGACTGTTTCACGATGCACTCTGAGTGTTAATGAATGAATTTTAAGAGAAAAGTGGCAGAGTTCACATCACAGTATTGAGCGAGTAATCTCTCCACTTTAGTGCTTTGCATGATGGAAGGCAGGGTAACTGGATATTTTAATGAATATCATTTTACTTATGGAATGGAATTACAGGGGGCAAATGTGTGCGACATCAAGTGCAAAAATCTTATGAATACACTTGGCAATACTTAGAATCACTGTCAATTGCAGAAAAAAATCTGGTATCTTTTAGATAAACATGCATATTTAAGCATGCACGCATGAGTATTGATGATGATGATGTCACTACCACACATCATACATTACAACAGACTTCATTTGATGAACTAAAAGTTTAAGATCACTTGCGTGCGTGCACTACTTATTTGTACTGAATGATAATTTATTATATAAGTCATATTAAAGCTGTCACGCAGTAAAAAAAAAAAAGATAGGCAGAATACAAAAATACAAATGATTTTAAAGAAATAAAAAATCACAGATTGTGAAGGTTGGTAAAAATGAATTGCTCTATACATACATACTTGCACAGATCTAAAGGCATTAAATAGACATTTATAAAAGTATCTGTTGCAGAACATAACACGAACACAAATTACTAACTGTGTAAGTAAGTAGGCACCACCAACTGACTTACAATGAGATTAAGAGAAAGGAAAGTAACGCAAACTGTAACGAACTATATACTACAACACAAACTTGATAGATTGTGCATTGCGCTCATTCCCTATTACCAGCCAATAAATAAAGATGCAAGTATACAGACATCGGGTTGGGATTCCGTTAGAGTCATTCCTAGCGTAATTGCTCTAATGCTATGAAAGTCAATAAGTTATATTAGATTATGTAGAAAAAATAAGTTAGTGAGACTCATTACTCGTTATACTATCAAGTCTCAAGTCAAGGATATGGTGTCTGCGATCTACCCCATGCTAATTGAATTCAATTTTTGGTAACATGACCAATCGCAGTAAACATTTAAAAAAATATTTATTGATGTAGTACAATATTGTTTGATCATGGATCTTTTATACTATATTGATTAGGTACATCATGTATTTTGTATTCAGCCGTAATAATACGCCTTCATAAACAAACTTATATGTACTTGCAGATTGCATTGCAAAAACCTACATGCAAGCTGTTTTTTTTATCTCAACAAAGAAGCCGATGCTGAGCACGCTAAACTATAAACATGCATGCATTCAAGCAAAGCTCTATAGCTGCAAAGATGGAATACCACAAGGCTAGAAATGATTTACCACCACTAATCGTAAGATGCTATTAAGTGACACATTATTTGTACATTTCTTCTCCTGTATACAACATAAGTAATTACATTTTATAACAAATGATACCGCTTGGATTTGTTTATGTAACATGAGTACGTATATAGGGTATAGGAAGTTTTTCCTGTATATAAGTAGTGAACATTGCACATAGGATTTCTTTTATGTGCTTAATATTTTTTGGGCGTACTTGATTAATGCACATGCAGCAACTACAATCAGTTTAGCATTATTTTTCAAAAAACTGATAGGAATTAAGTACATAATATTGTTATCTGTTTATAAAATTTTGTGATAGTGTAATGTGCTCAAGTACATTTAGATGAAGCTAATTGCGAGAGGTGGAAACATTTTTTATTCGAGTAGAATTTATTATTTTTGTGGTGTTTTACCACTGATACAAAGTGAGGAAGTTGGGCCAAGAGTAGACCTCGTAAATAGCAACAATGCATGAATTTATCAGTCGTGAATCAGGAATCTGCACATTTTTAAAAACGGAATCTCATACCTCTTTAATTATATTGGAGATCTTGCTGTTTACACATTGTTGTGTTTCTATTCCATCCTTTTGTCTAGGAATGCATGAGAGCCACGTGGAAGAATATCACACGGTTGTGATTTACATTTATAGGAAGCCCTTGCTTTACTTCATAGATTCTCAAATTGCTGGTGACTTCTCCCACCTTCACAATTTTTCGATCGTACTATATGGCTGAACCAACTTTACATAAAAACAAGCAGCTAGAGATTCTCACTCACACTTGGTTAATTTATTAAATTTACACATGTATAAGAGGTCAGCAATAAGGTACTTTTTACATACAAAGAAAGATGAATGCTTGATAGACAATAGCTACTACAACTTTTAAAGTGCACTACTCGCCCAAATAAACAAAGAATATGATCAATTCATAGAAATACAAATTTCTAAAATGCTAAGGTTATCAAGTTAAATTGTAATCATTTGTACCGACTAACTCTCAACACGTCACTCTTACTGAAGCTACATTCTTCTGCAAACTGAACTGATGGTTTTCTCTCAGTTTCTTAGATTTGCTACGAAATGCATTCTTAGTATGAAATGTACCTCACCCCAGCATTCAAGTAAAAGAGGACCTTTTGTAACACGATGAAACCCCTGCTTTTACAACGTTGATATAAGATAGACATATGCACTTATGCACAAAAAGGAACAAGCAAATGAGCAATGGTTACATGGCTATTATTACATGATCTGCAGCTTTGGGATGATAATATTTTGAGTCTTTACTCGTAATAATGTACACGATACGTGCGATAGAAGGAATCGTCAGCAAACAACTTCACTAACTTTTACTACTACAGCTCATTTCTACAATCAGTGGACATGCATAAAAATAAAGTAGTAGAAATGTAAGTAGCATATACGAAAAATGCATTTGTGCAGACCCCGGAGCAGGTTGACTTGATCAAACAGGCTGGTACTCAGGCCTAGCCTTCAGCTGCAATGATGGAATATTTTTAAAGTATTCAATCCTTTTCTAAATACACCACCATGACTTCTAGGACACAAGGAAAGGGCGAGCATCCCATGATAGGGTTAAGAAAGAACAAAAAAGGATGCCCCATTGTCACCGCTGTGTTTGTCCAAAATGATAAATATTTGTAAAATGATAGCATGCATGCATGCATTGTATGCATTTTAGCTCTCTCTGACTCTCTCTATCTCTCTCTCTCTCTCTTTGAAAAAGACTGGAACAAGTTCGTTAGAAATATGAAAGACATAATAATATACGAGTATGACAATGATGATGATAATACACAACCTCAGAGACACTTTCCGTCTTCAGTGCTAAATCCTACAAGGTCTAAAATAGTTTAGTGCTACTCTTTTTATTACAATTACAACTCCTTATTTCGACTAGTTAAGCCAGTTTCTTTGTCGTTGCTCCTGCAGTTTCAGCCGATTGAATATGACA
Source organism: Orchesella flavescens (assembly GCA_964034955.1). NCBI lineage: Eukaryota > Metazoa > Arthropoda > Collembola > Entomobryomorpha > Orchesellidae > Orchesella > Orchesella flavescens. The sequence continues at coordinate 15,972,860 of OZ035955.1, read as the reverse complement.
TTTGCTCTAGCCGTTTGAAACGAAAAAGTGAATTATTTTCTCGTGTCATATCTCTCTCACTGAAAATAGTGAGTAACATTTTGTCGTAAGACTTCCCATAAATTATCTACGTAATCAAGATTAATATCGAATGGGTTGTATACAGACGAATGAGCCTTTTGGGAAGCAAGTGTCGCCGATGATGCATTTGGTTACAAACGAGTTGTAGATATATGCATATACTACAAACAACAGAAGGTCTTCTCTATTGTCAAGTTGGAAGCAGAAGAGGAGTTTTTCCATTCATGCAGCAAACAGAATAATATACGATACGATGAGGGAATTACTACTACTACTACTACTACTACTCTTACATATGTATATATAAGTCATACGCTGTGTCACTCAATTTATTACAGTGGCACAAACATATGCATAAAATTTCATGATTCATAACCCAACGTATTTTACAACAATGATGTGATGTGATGCAGTGCTTTACAAAAATAAACGAAAACCTGTCTGAGGTGCTGGTACTGTGAAAATAAAAATATATTCCTTACACAGAGTACACCAACTCGCCAAAGGCTAAATGCTTTTCTTCGTCTTGTCATACAACAACTCAAATCCTTCCATGTTCGCATCCTTGAGGTTAAATTACATTGGCCAGTTTTGTAAAAATATATATATTTTGTTGGCCAAACCGATGGGTAAAAATGGAAAGTAAAATTTAAATCACACTTTCAACAAATATAGCGTTGCTCTTCTTCTTTTTTAAAAAAAAAAAAGTAGTTGAAGTTGGAACAAATACACAAACTAAATACACGTCACATAACTGTAAGCAGCCATTTCTTCACACTGATAAAATTTCGATAATGAACAATAAATGATCGAACCACAAAAAACTCTACCCATTAAATTAATTACCAATTAAATTTATGTGCAAGACCACATTGCAAAATCCTATTTTGTGGTTACGGAATATTATTTTTTATGTATTTTAATGGGGTTTATAAATAAATCATGCTTGGTTTGGATTACCAAACACTACTGTAAATACTCGTACTAAATAGCATACTTAAGAGGTGAAATATCATTATGCAGCTTGCTGGAACCAGCTTAAAAGCATTTTGCATACAAAATGCAGCTTTATCGGACCCTTTCTGAGTATGTTATTCAATATTATGTATTTAGAATATGGCAAAACATGCCGTGCCACAAAAGAATGCTCACGGCATACATAAGGCACGGAGAATTTTTGTTTTTTCGTAAATTTTAGTATATTAGAATATAAAATGTATTATTGACTTTGGCTTACGTGATTTAGTGGAGCTTGATCCTTCGCGTGAATTCTCTGGTTGGTTTACTCCCTTACTTTCTGCTTCAACAGTACAGAGAAATGTGGCAAATGCCTGATCTTACGTGACTGCTATTGGAAATATCTTAACTATGACATTGCAAATAACGTAACTGATCTTATCTCTGTGTTGATAATAATGGCTTACCATATGAATATGATGGTTATATCTTGAAACGTGATTAACACTTAGATAAAAGTGCATATCGAAAGTATTAAAGTTTATTTGGTTTGACGGGTCTGACTTTGCAGCCGATGAATGTTGCGTTATCCGCTGCTACTACACTACGAAGGTTAGATAAAAAAAAAGTATTGGGTACAATTTATATGATATGTAGCACCATCATGATGTTTTTTGGCTCTTTGAGGCACTTCAATCAAGCTTCAATCTCGTATCTAGATTAACTTGATTGATTTTAAAAGGTATGAATGACTTTGATTGACAAAAGTGCTTACAATTATTGGATTGATAGGCAAAGAGCTGTCTTTGTCATATGAATGCGCACATCGTTGGAATTGAAATGCTGACACCCATGATCCAAAGTGTGTGGTAATGGAAATGAAGTAAGAATTATATAGCATTCAGCTTTTAACAATCTGTTCCGTACACTAAATCATAAAATATAGCTTTTAAATTAAAAGTAATTGCTTGTTCGAGAGGGCCCATTTCAGAAAGATTCAACTTACACCGACTAAAATTGTTTATACAGTCGATTCGCATGTGGTAAATTAAGTTATTATGCATAATACGAAGTTAAAATCTACTTTATAAATAACTTACAACTTTAGCAACCTTATGGAAAAATATGAAACTGGCCTGTCCATGCATGATTTATGAGTATTGGTCCATGAATGAAAGAACGAAAGCTCTCAAATAAATTTCGTTTCGTTTCGTTTTATTTTAGATATTTATTTACAGATTTATTTACAAGTTTAGTGTAATTGAATTGTTTGTGTTTTTTGAATATTACAATCAGAATTCTAACAGTCTTGACAATCATTCACATCATATAAGAGTGAATGAGCCTGACTTCAAATCTGCAGCCGGATCCTTTTCCAGCTTGAACTCCCTTGATTCAGAAGGGTAAACAATGACCATCCAAAATTCAAAATCTGTACTTTTGCAATTCGTTAGTCAATGCCCCTTTCATGATTCTCGTCAATCTCATTAATTGGAAAGAGTGAGGATGAAAGACTCTTATATTTCCTGAGGTTGTCCAGTGCTATTTTTCTTTCTTTCATGCTCCTGCATCTCAAAAGTGTTTGCACTTGGGGTGGTTTCTTTTTGGATGGATGCATTTTCTTTTTTCTTACCGTCATTGGTGAATCAAATAGCTTTTTTGAGTTGCTGGAACGACCCAAAGAGCCAACATTTTGTGAAGAGACGCATGTTTTTGCACTTTGTTTACCCAGTCCCCATTCATCACACACTAATTTCGCAGCCAGGAAACCCTGCAGAAGAAATGATAAGGCCCATGTAAATATGAAGAAGTGTGCCAAATAATGCTCAAAGTTCAAAAAACTAAACGCGTACTTAACGTTATCTTTGTGGACTGAATCATGATGCAACCTCATAAGCTGATAAAAAAGAATGAGAAATTACCGAAGCTGAAGATGTTGGTGGTGACTGCTCACATGGTTTTTTTGTAATCTTTGAGTTTCCGGAGTTTACATTGGAATTTGATATGGCATTACCCAAGGGTTGTTTCGCACATGTCTTCTGATCCTAAAAAACCAAACATCTAAATAAGACACTACAGCAGGACTTAGTCATGAAAGCAATGATCAGTAACTACTGATAAGGATTGTCTCACTTGGCAAGAATGTAGCTCTTCTATTAGCTGACTGTTTTTTGAATTGTTGCACTTATCCTTCTTTGATGAGGCAGCGCCCTGAATAAAATACAATTGCATAAATGTAGGACGACGTAAATGACAAATACGAGTAATACGAGTAAAATAGATAAGTTTGGTGAAGGTACAAGCCAACATCCGGTACTTACCATCTTTACGGCGAGTTTTCGAAGAAAAGATATTTTCTTGATGTAAAGCATTTAAACTTAGAAACTTTGGCTTTGATATAGATGCAAAAATTGAAAATACAGTTTTGCTGCAATGTTAAGAAACGGTTATTAGTTTCCTTTCTTCAGAGCCATCAAATGTGGGACTAGGTGTTATGATCAAGGTGGACTGATTAATGGATTGACGTTGTTTTTTACTTAAATAGAAAAGCTTCGTTTTGCTTTAAAACAATGTCAGAACCAAATTTACTTATTATGATGGCATGCAAACCGGCAATTATCGTAGTCGTTATAGTACAATGCGTCTTAATTAGTCTGAAACCCTACTGCTTACATGTTAAAAGCTGTTGGTTTGATCTTACTTGGAACTAAATTTAGTAATGAGTTGAGTCCTATACATATACATAAGTTCAGTCAGGGTTGACTACGTATATTTTTATACCAAAACCGTAATTTTTCTATTTTTAGCACCAAGATGCTATTGTTGTCACATCATTAGAATAGAAATGGGTTTGTTTTCCTTTCAGATGGATAAGTTAAGTCACAAGTCTAAAAAAACAGTCAAAAAATAAAATACAATCATGTGACTACGTACGATATGACATGACATCATCATGAACTATAATTGAGGGAAGATAATTTTGTTTCCTGGAAAATTACTAGTGCTCATGTAGCAGCTCTTATTTAATTTTCGCTAATGTTATCATTGTCAACTGTGGGATTTGAGGAGCTCGAGAGTTTTATCACCTTCTATATCAGGCATGTCTGCACGTGAAGTCTTTGAAGCAGGTCGCATAAGAAGGTTTCCCCCTAAATAGGATATGAAATGCTTCTTATACTTTATGTGTTTATATCTATTTTTTATAAAATACTTAATAGTATGCTTTAACATCGTGTATTGGTATGCATGATTAAATTTGTTGAAATTTCGGCTGTCGGTATACACAAAAGAGTGTACATACATATAAACAGCATAATATATATTCAGCTGAATTTACTTTACTCCACAGAGCAGAGAGGAAAAGCTGCGAAATTGATTGTAAATAACCACTTTATCTAGTAATGCATAAAAACAAGCTTATTGTACATCACAAAGACGAGGAGCGGATGAGGAAAATATAATTATGCGAAAATCAATGGCTATCACCTAAAGCTTGTCAATCCACGCAACGACAACGAATAGTACTTGTAACTTGTACAGTGAATATTTGTATAATTTTAATATGATGAATAAATTTCAACTTGATGCATACATAACTAGGCATGTTCATGAGCATTTTTACTTTTGTTAGGATGAAGTTTTAAAAGCTCGATATGGGCTATTATTATGACCTTAGGAGTTTAGAAGTTAAAATCAATCGAACACCTAAACCGACTATTCCGAAAAGTCGAACTTTTAAAAGAATTTTCGACCTAATAATGATGACCTACAAATAATCTTCTCAGTTCAATAATTATGAAATGCACTCTCATCCTGAGCAAAAACTTGTAGTGTATGATTGATGAAACCCTACTATATATTTAAGTATGTGCTTAAAAGTTTTGCTGATATGCATTTAACGTTATTGTCCATCAGCCAGTACATTCATAAATGTGAATGCCCAATAAATGTATATCTCCAGTAAAACATGACAACTTCACATCATAATTGTGAGTATGTAACTGGATATTCTTGCATGCATGATCAATTTAGCATAAACTCTTGATCAATAAAAAGTAGCATTACAACCATATTCAATCATCTGCTCTCCTGGATTTAACTCAAACTCAAGTGGCACTTTGTAAAGCGGTGTGTTGAAGGTGTTGCTCGTGTAATAGAAAGTTTTGTAGCTTATATTTTTAAAATTCTAGCACTCATGGCTCCATTAATAAGCAGTTCTATTGATAAACGTAGTAGTAAGAATTATGATGGTAATATCACAAACTCTAGCACTTTAAGATCTAGCTTTGCGGGGATTTCTCGTTATACTGGAGAACGTGGGCTATTTCATCCTAGCATATTTGATTGGCTAGAAGGTGAGCGTTTCAATTAAATGTAATACATATACAAAGTATATATGTGCACCAGGATATTTTACTTATTTGTATCGACTTAAATAGTCAAAAGACGAGATGATAACGTTGGAAAGTACTGGAGAGTTCATGACAAGCTTTACAATCTTGAAGAATTCATCCAAAGGCATCCCGGAGGACAAGACTGGATCAAATTTTCACGAGGCACGGATATCACTGAAGCATTTGAATCCTCACATTTTGTTAATGTGAAAAATGTCCACCAAACCTTGGCAAGATACTACGTTGCGGATGCTACTTCCCCCAGAAACTCTCCCTACGTATTTAAAGAAAATGGTTTCTATCAAACCCTTAAACGAAAAGCTGAACCTATTCTTAAGGTACTTTCGATTCTATATAAGAGTTTTTCATTCAGTGTAATATAAGATCACATCGTTTTTGTAAGTAATACATGATAAAATTATGTGAATGTATAGGAGGTGGGAATGGAACCATCCAAGGAAGCAATATTGATACAAGACTTGCTATTTGTTGCTTACACAATACTAGCAGTTTTAGGGGTTATGTTAGATTCCATGATTCTGCAAATAGCTGCCGGAACGGCTTTGGGTATGTTTCCATCATAGGTAATTAATTTTGATCCTCATAATCGTTTAAACAGTCAAGGTCAAGAGTGTTTTAAACCCGCTTCAGGTATGCTAACGGTGGGGACTCATAACTTTTTCCATAAAAAGGACAGTTGGAGAATATACTATTATGATTTGAGTACTCTTTCATCATACGAATGGAGAATCAGTCACTCTTTCAGTCATCATCTGTACCCTAATACAGTTCTGGTAACTCCCAATAAAATAATAATTTTGTACTATGCATATGACTAAAATACTAGACAGCTAAAGTTTGGATTGCAATTATAGGATTACGAGATTTTACTTGGAGAGCCGATGGTTGAAATGTTGCCAATTAGACCGAAAACCTTAGCTCACAAATATATAATGCCATTCGTCATCGACTCCCTTTACTGCATATATGGGCTGGTACAAATTCCTATGAGAATATTTTCTATTCTAAAAGGAAAACAGCAGTTAAGACCGGAAAACCTGTTAGTATTATTAGAGCTCTTGATCTTCATGAATTTAGCTCCAGCGTCTTTGGTAAAACGCTTATGGAAACGCAAATATTTAATCTTAACTTACGTTGTGAATCTGTTGGATGCATTTATAAATCTGTTTAGGGAGGATTACAAGCGTGGGCAATAATAATCTCTTCAGCTTCCTTTTGGTTTGCATTTGTGTCAAACAATTCGTCTCATCATCATCCGCTTTGTTTTCATGATGGGGATGGCCCTAGACCGGATCCAGATTTTGGGTATCTTTATTGTTTTTAGAAATTCTTGTATATAGAATTTCAAACCAATCTGGAACTAAACTTTAGTAACATAACATATTGTTGAATAGATTATGTCAATTGGACGCAACATCCAATAAAACAGACTGGTACCATAGATCTCTATTTTCAGGTAAGAAGAAAGTTGCTTAAACCTTAAAACATTTGGAAAAGTTGCAAAAACATGAAAAGTAATAAGAATTACCAATTGGGTGCGATTAAATAGTTTTGACAACATTTGGAGAACATCCCATGCACCACTTATTCCCAACCGTGTGTCATGGAAAACTAAAGTACCTAAAAGGAGTTTTGGATGAAACATTGCAGGAATTTTCTGAAGAACTATTGCAGTTTACACAGTGGCAATTATTTGTCGGCACACATCAGCAGTTAAGACGGTCAGTGCCCAATAAATTTAGAAAGAGTCAATAATGTAAATTTCATTCTTGTAACATCTGAACAACGAAATAATTTTGAAATACACATTTATTCACATGAATTAAATAATAATCGAAATCAAATGATTTGCAATTGCAACCAACATTTTCATTTTTATGTTTTTAAGTTAATAGTTGTAAACAATGAAAGCTTATCTAATAAAATGGAATTATAAATTTATAAGTAATTAATTAATTATATATGAAATCAGGTTATAATGGGCATAGAGAGATTGTAAACGCTACTGAAATGTTATTTTATGAATATAAACAATCCTGCAAAATATTTCAGTCTTTTTATATTTTCATGGGTTTAAAATCACAAAAAGTTATCACCAAAAATATCATAACTCTTAATTATAAAAATTATAACTTATAAATAATCAGTATCATAAAACTCAGTAGAAATATTGAGTAATGAACAATGGATGACGGAACACAAAATGTTAAATTCACCATCGAGATCTTAAATAAGGAAACGTAAGTACAATATATATTAGCAGGGCTTAAAGAACTGTCCTGCACTCTGTCGAAATACTAAAAAATCATAATGTTTTGACACAATTTGTGTTGATAATAACTTGGATTGTCTAATAAACGCATGCACCTTGATTATTACATCTTTTGTTGCGCTACCCGTGGCACACCTCAGATTATGAAAGGTGGACAACAAATCTAGAGAAATTTGCGGAGAAAGTTTGGAAGTCTACTCTTCAAGTTAGAACTTTCACTTCCACCTTGTTCTTGCTCAGGTACCTGGACATCATCTGGGTGTGTTGCAAAACTGTTTGAACTACTAAAGCGAAGTCGACGATGAGAACAAGAGCGTCGTGGTTGAGTGAACTCAAGATCTCCTGTCTCTCCATGGCTCAAATCCGTTCCAACTTCCACCGGTTGTTTGACCGGACTCAGAATGCCTTGTCGTGGGGCCTGAACAACAGTTGCCCGTTTCTCCTGCTTCCTTTGAAAATACTTGGAGAAGCCGTATGTGGCAGGGCAAGTCTGACTTTTTGTGACTTCATCTTTGCTCACTTCTTTCCATTTAGGATATTGATGATAGTGACCACACTTGCAAAGTTCGACTTTACATGCACTGTCTTCTTTGCCGTTAATGATGGCAATGACATCTAAAGCGTCAAGTGGTTTAATATGACAAATTCGCCTTTTTCCACCTACTGCCATGGATTTCTCAATGTCACGCTCTTCGTCATCGAATCCTGAGTCTGCAGATGTCTTCCTCTTTTTTGGTGGCAAGTAATAGCCATGCCAGTCACCCAAAGATGCTTCATATCCCATGAAATGACCATAGCTGTATCCACGGCTGAAATAAATATAATAAAAGGTTATTTTAATTAGAGATGTTACATACAATGTTCAGTATATTGCAAATAAATGTATACTCAAACTGAAAAGCGTGAAGCATGCAACATTTTGGCTTAAATAAGCATCTCAAATTAAATCTAGTCTATAGTCTTGAGTAATAATAAGTTAATCCAAGTACAAGTTAGTATAGATACATAAATTGTAATACGCACTCATCAATATCTTCCACGAGCAGTTCCAGCTGGGCTTCAATTACATTAGCAATCTCATGATTTCCAGTTTGATGACAACAGTTGAGGAACTGGGTCAGTCCAGTTGCCTCTTTTTTCAGCATGATGATGTAAAGGGAAGCTGCCCTCAAATCATCGTCAGATTGGTGTAACTAGTACAAACATAAAACAAAACTTATGAAACACTTTTGTTTGAACATTTATATCCTACTCACACATCACACTCATACAATTCATTAAATTGTGACTGTTTTGTGGATAGATTATATGCATAAGCATATGGGTATAGTGTACATAGGATTTATGTATACTTTTCATTGCTTTGTGTATGTATGTATAACATTGTAGATAATATCATTATGAAAGTGCATGAGTCACGAAGAGTAATTACTTACAATGTGCCGCTTTTCAGCAAAATTAAGAAGTCCAACCCATGTAAGTTGAGAGAGAAGAAGACCAAAATTTTTTGTCTTTCTGATCATGAATCGAATGTTATTCCTTAATATTGTTCCCTGATCAGGCTCAACTTTTTTCTGATTCCGTGACCAAAGTCTTCGGGTATCAGATTTCTCTGTATATGGCTCAAATGGTACAAAGAAAACTTCATTGTGAATGAGTATATCTTTTGGATATACTAAAGTTAGGGATTCATCCAGTAGCATCTCCGGGCTCACAGTTTCATACGGAGGAAACTAGATAAATATAATCATGTACCATTCTTAATAAGAAAACCCTTGCTGAGTAATTATGTTAAATTGAAGCACAATCATTGTTTAGTTCATACTAAATTAGTAAAACGTAGCAAAATTAAAAATGCCTCATACCTCAATAAAATATCTTTCACACATGGTGATTCCTTTAGAGAATAATTTCGCCTATGTCCAAATGCAACGCACAATCAATTGAGGTCACCAAAACAAAATTGAAATCAACAACGATGTAGTAAATAGTTTGATCCCTGATTTAAAATACAGTCAGCTATATAAGTATTTCACACTACGCATGAAACAAAATGCTGTGGATTTTTTTTCTCGATTTCAGTTGTTCTTCTCGTCACAGTTGGATAGAAAGTGATACATTTTTTCAACTTCATGAGCGACAAAATACCAGCGATCGGAACGGTTGATATTGAACAGGAGACTGAAAGAATGACTCAATCATTTGGATAAATTGCTATAACACATATGCACACACAAAGCATTCACAGTTGCCTTCTATGCATACATAAACTGAACACCCATGCATCCAAAGCCTGGTTTTATATACAACGTTGGTTTTAGTGAGGTTAGAGTGGGTATATGCGGCTCCAACATTTCTTCGTTTTCGTGCCATGCATAAGTCACTTCATGTTCACTCGTATCATCATCATCATCATCATATCTACATACAATTTATATCGTGTCATGTTACAAACCGATGCTATTAAGTATGGAATAGAAAGAACGCCAGACGCATTGAAGCTTCGTTCTATATTTTTAAAGACATATTATTGATATGGTAAAGACGAATTTCATGTAAAAAGGAAAAAAAAGATAATATTGTGCATTGTGTTTAGTTCACATTTTGCTTATAGCCTGTTGTGATAACATAAATGTTTCTAAATAATCTTCCAAAAGGCACAACTGTTGACTGATTTTGTGAGTGGAAGGTTACTCACGTGGAGTATTACTCACTTTTTTTCATAATATTTTTTCATGTATGCATATGTACCCTGCATATAGTAGAATGGGCTCAATGTGTATTTACGTTTCGTAAAAAGATTAGGATCGTCTCCTGTTCGATCAGGAACGCTCTTCTTTTGGTAATAAGTATTAAGTATGAGTATTATATGCTATAACCAAAGGTCATAAACTCCATTTTTAAAATAGCAACAAACTTAAATCCTCATTCAGTTAAGTTATTCAGGATCAGGCTGGCTGTCTGTAAATGAAATGCACAGACTGTTGATATACAACGAACCGTATAGAATATATAATACACATATTACCAGCTTTTCCCAAAGTCAGGATTCATTCAAAGACAATCTTTGTTTAAAGACGTACTAGTATTGGTACACATTATCACAGCTCAAAAGGAATATCTGTCTGATGCTTTGGGGAATAGTTTGTATTTTAAAAATATATATTCAAATACGATATATAACGTATCGTCACACATCTATCTAGTCAATTCCATTCAAGTACCGGCAATACTAAAATGTGTACACCATGATTCATTTGATGTATGTTATGAACATGAAGATAGCTAGAGCTCTAGATAGAACAATATATCCATGTTATGATGCGACCTCCTCTCATGTTATTTGCATAAGGAAGTCAAGGCAAAATGACATTCTTTGACTTGACTGTATGTGTACACGAGTCGATAGTTTTGTAGATCATGAATGTTGTAATTGAAGAGACGCTGTGACACAGAAGCTGGTAAGTTTTTCTTACAAAAGAAATCCAGTTAGTTAGATGAAAGATGAATGCAGCCTGGAATGTTTCGAGCTCATTATCAATGGAGTAAATAACAAACATTTATGAACTCTTATGTTATGTTATAGTCCGCTAATAACCGAACATTATACGGAAAAGATACAAATGTCTTATGTTCTTATCTAATACGTAGTTTACAGTTGGTTTACCCAATAATCCAAGCTTATAATTATTATGAAGAAAAGTCAAGAAATTAAGGCCAACGCCAAGTTTCATGAGAAATAGATAGACATTATAAACGAAACAAAACGTTTCCTTGCTTTATTTTCATCAAAATGTCGACTTCTGAGCCCCAACAAGTTATAGATAAGTGAATGCTTTAATTTTATATCAGATACCTATTACATTAGTACCTGTATATATATGGTTCATATTTCATTACGGCTCAAACCCAAAGTAAATGCTTACAAAATCCTTTTGCAGCCGTTTCTCAGAAAAACCTATTCTTATGAACTGTCTGAATTTTTGGACCTCAAGTACATGGAGTGGAATTATTTGCCGATATGAAAGAGAATATCAAGAGTATAGTACATTGCATCACTGCAATTCTCGCTGGGTTTCCACTTTCACTCATTATGTTTACGCTGCTTGAGTACAGTTTTTCCAAAGACCTCACTCACAGAATGTCACCACCTGTCATGCTTTAACTCAATGAAAACAACTGAAACGTACATGTATTTCCGATATTTTTCGGCTGCATCATATTTATTGAATCAAACAAAGTGTGTACAAACATATACGTACATACACACGCTAATGGGAAAAATTCCGAATTGTGCACGATAACGATAAGCAAACATTTATTAGCCTCATGCACAATCATAACATTTTTTCTCGTTTCTATTTTAAAAACATTTTATACATGGATACGATAATGGATAAGTTATATACTTTCTTATAGTAGATAATTTTAGTTGTGTTATACTTATAAATGATGTCAGAAATGTTGACAGAAAGAATGATTTCAATTTCAATACATAAATAAAATTTATGCCATGTAGCTCATAGCTTATGTGCTTGAATAAAAATAGTTTGTTTTTAATAAGTTATTTGAGAACTAAGCAAAAGGTACAATAAGCGTAGTCTCATCGTCTGACGTTTTGCTTGCAGCAGCGTACTGTATTGTACACATGATAGGACGGGGATTGATTTCATCACTCACAACCAGCAGTCGTGCCGTTACATGGCTTACACACCACACCAGATGAAATGAAATACATAAAATGATGAAATATACTTCTAAAAATAATGATGAATTGCAACCCGTTATTTTAGGTTACTTATTTTAGGAAGTCAAATATCAAAAGCAAACTCACTACTTAATGTAATTGCATATTAGTAGAAATAGTGTAGTTAGGATTAAAATAACATAAATTCACTTTTTTCTTGCTCCAGCTGAACTAGATTGTAATTTCATACCATGTAAAAACTCTTTTCTTTGTTCTTCCAACAACTCCTCTAAATGGCTAATTTGGTATGAACTTTTTTCAAACTGCTTCTGAAGCTCTGCAATAGTTTCATCTTTTCTTGCTAGAGCTTGCTTTACTCTCAACCCAATTTTCTCTATTTCTGCATCTTTCTCGGCAATCACTTTTTCAATTTCCAATTGCTTCTGCTCTAAATGTAGTTTTGTGTTTGACTGGATCTCCACAATTGAAGATTTCAAGGACCGACATTCTTCTTCTATAGCTTGTATTTGATCCATAAACTCCCGACGGATTACTGAAGTCAAGTTAACACGTTCCTCTTGCATTTTCATATTGATTTCTTGCAAGTCCGTCATCTGCTTGTCTTTCATGGATAATGAGGTTTTCATGCCAAATATTTCTTCTTCCCTGGCGATTAAATCGGATTTAGCTTGGGAGAACTTTGATTTAAGATCTCTTTCAGATTTCTCCATTTCTTCCAGCTCGGACTGAAGCTTGTCTTGCATTCTCCTATATAAATTTATGTTAATAAGACTTATTTAAGAATATAAACAAGGAAGCAACGAGTTTGTATCTACATATTTTCATTTGCATACCTAAACCGTGCTTCTGTAGCATGTTCATCATCTCTTCGAAATTTTTCAAATTCCTCCTTTAACTTTTTCTCCTTTTCTCGCCACTCTTTTTCTTTTTCATTCTGAAATATCTCTCGAAGTTTGGTTTCCTGATCAGACAAAGAATGTTCAAGCTTTCTAGTGTGATTGGATGTCCAATTTTGTTTTTCTGCTTCATACACATCCTTCAAGCTTTTTAGCTCACTTTCATGTTTACGCTCTAAATTGGCCAATTTCGTCGTATGTTCCTGTTTAAGGTTTTCCAACTCAACTTCTCCTTTGATCTGAGCCTTTCTAATGGCCTCTTGCATTGTATCTTTGAGCCTCACTTCCTCAGAAACGGCTCTTTCCCTTTCTTCAAAAATTTCGTTAGTAAGCCTTCGTTTGAGATTTTCAATCTCATCATCTTTTTGTTTTAATTCTGCATCTAGTCTTCTATTTGCTAATTCTCTTTCCCGAATAATAATATCCTCTTTTTCCTTTGCGAATTTTTCACGCATATCTTCAAGCTGCATGTGCAGTTTTCTTTGATAGCGATCTTCTGTCTCTCGAATTTCATCTGTATGCCATGCTCGCATTTCGGACATTTCCTGCTGATGACGCTGGATTATTCGCTGAACCTCCGGCTCAAGGCCCTTCACTGTCATTTCCTGAAAAAAAAATACGTTCTTCGTAATGCAATTTATGTGCACATATACATATTTGGTAAATACATTCATTTTGATTGACCATAATACCCTTATTTCGTGAACTTGTGCTTTATTCCCAGCCAGTTTTTGCTTTAAGGAGCTTTCGGCAGTTTGCTGCATTTTTCTCAGCCTACGTATTTCATCCAAGTGCTTCTGTTGCATAGACTTTATCTGCTCCTTGTGTTTCTCATCCATTTCTTCAAAGTTCTTAATTATTTTGTCCAGCTTCTCTTGTAAGACACGCTTTTCTGCAACCATTTCATTTATCAAAGCTTCATTCCTTGAAAAGGCCACGTCAAATTCCTCTTTTTGCATCCTTATTCGTTTCTTAAAATCCCGTTCAGAATTCCTGCCATCGAAATGAAATCACAATTAAAAAGAGCGACTTAATTTACAGATTATTATTACCTACCTCAAGTTACGAATGTTAAGTTCACGTTGATTAAGCAATGACTCTTCTAGTAGCTTGACAGCATGATGTGCTTCATCCAATTTTCTTTCTAGTAGCAATATTTCGCGTGAGAGCTCAACTGATCCTTTTCGGATCAAGCAATCCATGCTATAGATATTGTAAAACAAAAATTAAAAGTTTTCATGACTAGCATAAATTAGAAACACTCATCTTCCCTATGGCTTGTTTGTATCTTGCTTTAAAGTACATTAAAATTACGTTCTGAACTGGTTTTCTTCGCCAGCAGGCGTTCTTGACGTTGTATTGAGTCCGGAAGACTTTAAATCCTTGTTAATTCCAGAAACTGTGGCATTGCTGGTTCTTGGTCGACCGAGCCCGTCAGAATCAAACCGTAGCCCAAATAGAATTTCCTGGTCTGACTTTTCAACTTCATCTAAAAATGAAAATATTTGCCTGAAAAAAAAATAACGTTTTGTTTAATACTTTAAGCATGTAGTATTACACATTTATAAATGTTTACAGTATTTTGCACTGCGTTAGATTACTTTGTTTTGTTATCTGTTGTATTCCACATCTCGTCTCCCCCAGAATCAGGACGATGGTGTCGGGATGGTGGATTGATGATGGAGGGGCCACTAATGTGTCCCACTGTGGTTTTGGAGCTCCTTGCTGAATTCAAAGATTCATTCGACTTATGATCTGCAATGCAAGAACATGATCGTGCAGAGCGAGATCCAGAGTTTAAAGCATGTACATTAAGAGCATTTTCTTGATCTTGAGATTGGGAAGTAAAAGCTCCTCCATCAAAGGCTCCCTTAGAGACTGGGCGATTGTGATACAAATGGCATCTTTCCTCTGACCGTAATCTTGGAGAAGATTTACAACTTTGCACTTGAGATTCCGGTCTGGAATCTGGAAGAGACACGGACACAAGTGGTGACTGAGATCTGGCACCTGATCGTGAGGAACTGTTTCTCATTCTGCCATTTATTTTTTCTTCCTCTTCTTCCAAAAGTCTCAACGCAGAGCATATTTTTCTTTGTATATCTTCCTGATTTACATCAAATGAAGAATTGGTGATTGATGGAGATGCTCTAGCACTAACTTGCTGTATGGTCGCTAAAGCGTCTGATGATGAGGAGAAGAGATCATTAGATTCACCAAAATCATCCTTCTGATTACTTTCGTCTTCCATAAAACTGTTAAAATTGTTTGGAATGTTTTCAATACCAGTTTTACCTAGAACTACGGCACTAAATGATCTTTCAAGTCTTGAACTGTTTGGCACACTTTGTTCCATAACGTTTATGGGGCACGTTATATCGGAAAGCTCAATCCCAGATAGCTCCAAACTGCTAAATCGTCCCTCAAAGGACGAGTCTAACTTCTCTTGAATAGAGTTATTTTCAGAACGAATCGAAGAGTCTGCATCATTCATTCGAATTTTGTTGACTTTCTTTGACTCGTCAATAATACTATCAGTACTTTTTAAGTTCTTTCTGCTTGGTTTATTATTTGTGTCAGAAGATTTAATTTCATTAATGAGCTCTGACACATCTTGCAAAATGTTGTCACTCTGCCTCAATAACATTCTATCAAAGTCATTTGATTTTTTTATTAAAACATTTTCTCCTTGGCTAATTTCAATAAATTCGTCGTCTTTTTCTTTAGTAAATGATCTGTTTGATTTTTCACTTGTGACGGATTGCTCATGTTGTGAGCTACTCCTACTATTCACTTCCTTCAGTGTTTCTTCAGGCTGCTCAGCTATTTTCATTTGGATCATTTGCGTGTGAAAATCATGCTGAAAAAAGTTATCAGTTTGTTCAGCTTCAAAAGTCGCTGTATCCATTGAGTAAGATCGCTTACTAAGTCGAGGATGGGGTCTTACGTTAGTGTTAAAAGTGTTAGTAGCACTAGTATTATTGTTTTCACAGTCACCACTCCAGTTATGGGATGGAGCATCTCCAGAGCTCAATTCGATTTCATGCTGTGAAATCATGTCACTTTCATCCACGCACATATTTGAATCAGTTGAAGCAATAGAGTCACTTCTACTCCTGTCTGAAGAAAAGGAAAATGGTCTTCGTCGCTGACTACTTTGGAAAGAGGTAGGACCACGATCTCTGAGCACTTGGGCTGAAGTAACAACTCTAGTTTTTGGTGACGAAGTAGAAACGCCTGTCTCAGTGTCTATTCTTACATGCTTGTTTTTATTCATTTTTTGAGGTTCGCTTTCTTTCTGCTTGACACTACCAGTGTTTATTCCACGTTTGGTTTGAATCTGTGCCTCTGAATTTTTTCTAAAGAGTTCAGATGCCTGTAAATATTGAGTGAAGTGGATCATATTATTATTAAGTAAATGAAATGATAGAGAATGAATATCTAATTAATATTAATTCCAAACCTTAATATTTGGACCTAAGGAACTTCGTTGTCTAAAAGTAGCTGCAGATTGCACTCGTCGAGTGGGTGTAGCAATTCCACTTGTTAAGCTTGAAGCATAAGGACTTGGACCTCGTAATAACCGTTCAGGTCTTTGGCCAATGCTGGAAGAAGCCCCAGTTTGATTAACATTACCACTGCTGGGGTTAGCCATATTTGACCCACTTGCCGACTTTGAAAAGGGTGCACGAGGACCTGGTTTGGCCTACATATGAGCATAAGCGTCTTGAGATTCTTAATAATGCTAAGAAGAAATGTAGCATACACAATATAGACTCGCAATTTCCATATTGATATTCAATTCACCAAACTTACACTTTGTCCTTGAAGTCGAAGCATTTTCCAAAGTACTAGGAGTCGCCGTTTCCTTCAGCAAGAATGAAATAAATATATTTTTCTAGTCTACCACTTATATAAAGTAAATACATGCCGATAGAACTGTCAAAAACTATTCCATTTTAGTCTAGCATAGTAGTATGTCATAAAAATAACTATATGTCTACACTGACTGGGCGAGGAAAGTGATTTGACTTGGTGTATAGTTGCGTAAAAGCATTTTCTCTACAAAAATTATGACAAAATCAACGATAAATGCTTTTGCTATAGAGTACAAGAAATCCATGCATGTCTATATAGTATGCAGCCCGTGTTGGATCGGAGCAGCGCAAAGCACTGATGACACATTCGGTTGCTACGGGAATACCCAGTAAACAAACGTACCGAACACAACTGCAACGCATTCTGACCACCCATAAATAATCAAATGCATCATCATCAGCCGATCACGCTCCCCCTTTTCATACAAAAGTTTCCTTTGTTTTCCAAGATTACATTTTTCTAAACCTATTGAGTGGATCCGCTTCTGAAATTCAGCAACATCATACAACGCAGGGACTCCAGCCGTAAAATACATACGTAAGTAAGAACTGGAATCATCGATATCATTGATATCAATCGTATGCATGATATCTAAATGAGTAGTGTTTTCAACGATGTGTGCTAAGGTACGTTTGCTTTCTATTTTCAGAGTGTCCGTAAGGCCAAACCTTCCATCATGAGTTGTGACGACAGTAAGCCAAAATGCTGCCCTCCTCCCGGTGGTAGTCCAAAGTGTCCTCCTGTTCCTCCATCCTGTTCTAATGTTCCTGAAACTGCTACATTCACGTGCCCAGCGGATAACTGTGAACCTAAGGCAAAGTCCGCATGCCCGGAGAAAAAAGTAAAACCTACTAACTTACCTAACTTTTACTAATTTTCCCCTTAATATTGTCTTGTTTTGACTTTTTTAAATATTTTTTGTATTTTTCCAACTATTTAAAATAGGAGGACAAGTGCGTTTGTGTTGGTCCGTGTTCTGACGGTGGAAGTGGCGGAGCATCTAAGCAGAAGAAATGTTAAAAGTCACTTTGTTCAAACGGTCTCAATACCTGTGCCCTGCTCCAGGCTGACAACTCCATGAAAGCAGAAGTGGATCCATACTTTCAATGTCTTTAAAATTAAAAATGATTCTTATTTGATTCATCACCGTAAATTGAAACAAAATTCGCAAGTGCCAATAAATGTAGAAAATTCATGAAACGTATATATATTCAATTAATGTGGTTTTTATTTTACGCTATCAATTAACTTTAGAAAATGAACTATAAGGCTAAATATATTATATATTATAACCATAACTGTAGGAAAGGTTGCAATATAATAATAGCTTATCGATAATAGCGATGGAGAGAACTTGAAAACTTTTAGTAACATTTTCTATGAACAACACCACATCCAGATTCATCATATTCGGCTCTAGATATCCAATTGTCCTGGAATGATGGAAGGGCACATAGAATAGAACCTCCCATCCAAACCGAGTACCTTCTTTCTGGTGGTGCCACAACCTTAGCTATTACCTGGTCGTTGCATACTTCCGTCATATCTTTCTGAACTCTTTCATGCAGACCTGCAAGCATTGTTGTTCCACCACTCAAAATTATATTTGAGAATAAGTCCTGAAAAGAAATGGATTTACAGATTTATAATGTGTATAGAACGAGTACCTAACAATAACGATACGATAAGTATAGAGTCTCTAGCGCACTTTACCTTGCGAACATCCAGGTCACACTTGTTTATTGTATCGCACGCTAACTCAGATAATCCGGGCATTTCCCAACCCAGTAGAGAAGGCTTGAATAAAGCCTCAGTACAGACAAACCTTTCACTTCCAACCGTGACTTCTTGCCCGTCTGGCAGTACATACAGTTTATCAACAGATTTACCACCACCACCTTTGGAATTTTCACATTCTTGTTGATAATCAAGGGCAACATAGCATAACTTTTCCTTCATATCTCGTACTACTTCCTTCTCTGCTGTACTTATAAAGTAATATCCTTTCTCATCCAGCAAACGGATCAAGTAATCAGTCAAATCTCTACCAGCTAGATTCAATCTCCCAATCGCATGCGGTAGAGTGTAACCTTGTAAAAATGAAAATAAAATAGATGCTCATTTGTGTACTTGAAATATAAATGAGTAAATTCTCTCAGGAGTATATGTATATTATCAATTTATTACCATCATAAATGGGAACAGTATGTGTGACACCGTCTCCAGAATCCAAGACCATACCGGTTGTTCTCCCCGAGGAGTAAAGTGTCAATGTAGCTTGAATTGCAACAGCCATGGCAGGTACTTTAAAATTCTCGAACATGACCTTAACGATTGAAAAATAATGAAATTCCATTGAAGAACGATGAACGAAGGATCTTGAAGTTTTAGCATCAATACAGCATTTTAATTGCATAATATACCTCTGCAAGTTTTTCTCTATTAGCTTTAGGATTTAATGGCGCCTCTGTCAGCAAAACAGGATGTTCCTCTGGTTTTGCTCGAAGTTCATTGTAGAAGCAATGATGCCAAATCTTTTCCATATCTTCCCAATTCTTAATGACGCCATGCTATAAAAAAATATAACTATGTCGCAGCAATGATAATGGATTGGAACGAGTGTGGATTGTGAAGTCAAAAAAAATGATTGCGTCCACCCCATACTCATTGATTTAAGGGATAAATAAATATAGATTTTCGTTTTTTACCTCGATGGGGTATTTTAAATTGAGTAGCCCACGTTTGAGCTGTGCTATTTCTCCAACAAAGGCATCAATTAAAGTGTTGCTTCGTAATGATTTCTGTTTAAGTATCACACAAACGAATTATTATGATGGATATATACATACGACTATCAAAATTTGAAGTGATAGCCACCAATCATCTAACTAAATGTTTAATTCAAAGTAGATGCATTTAAAGCCTTACTGACCTTGTGCTTTAAACGTCCCACAATTGCCGAGAAAATCGCTGAGGGAAATTCCTCGCCGGCATAACCAGCCTTACACATTCCTGAACCATTATCAATAACAATAGGAACTCCAGCTTCGTGACTACTTGAACTCGACATTTCTAGAAATTACTTGAACCTTTTATGTCAAGAAGAACGAAAAACGTGTACATTGGTGAAAGCACTTTGTTAATTAGCAAAACGTAGAGAAATCATTAAATTTGGAACTAAAGTGGAGAAATATATATTATCAAAAAGCCACTAACACATTTGAGCAATTTCTAGTACTTCCTTTTCTGAAAAATGCCAAGAGTAAAGGATTCAATGATACTCCTGGTCAGTTTACCAGTCTGAATTAAGCCAATTTCCTATATTTCATCATAGCCTTGGATGTTACTACAGCCTAGCCAACCTCTATGTATTTTCATGCTTCATCAATGCCATAATTGGATTGTTTTTTTATTATCTGCATTTTCCAGCTCGCTATGCGCTATATATGCACTACACAGGTTTGCTAATCTAGTCGAGTACTGATAAGAGTTTAGGTTGGATATTGAATCCAAATATGCATATATACGACGAAATGTCACCGTGAGTCGTGAGTGATGTATGTGTTTTGATAGCAGATTGCACATTGTCAAAAAAAAACAGCGGTCCATTTTGGAATATTACAGAGAAGCTGTATTTTTGGGGTTTCATCGTGGTTATTCTAAAATGAATAAATAATAATTGTAACAATGATGCATATGATTAATAATTGTAAGTCAACGTCCATAGAAAAAGGTTGATACTGTAGTAGAGACCTTTTTTCTATGGTCAACGTCTAATAAACGAGGGTCATATGTACTTTATTTTTTATTTTGACAAAACTCAAGTCATCATAGTAGTGATAACGAAAATATATAAACTCAGTCAATCACGAGTTAAACGATAACACGGCTTATTCGAAACTATTACTAAAAGACAACAAAATAAAAATATAATACAAAAATTAGAGAGATGAGACAATATGCTCTTTTTACACTATGACATTTTATATAAAGAAAACACTTCATAGGATTTATTGTCAAACAAAATTGAATTCCGGAATAATAACTCTATTGCCACCTCATAGTACACCGTAATCTATCGGAGGATTGTCATCGTCGCTGCCATCGCCTAAAAATTCATTAAATTTATACCAGCATACGATGCATTCAGTGACGCCAGCCTGATTCACGAATGTGCATCGCGGACAAAACATTTCACAAATATTATCCTTAGGATCGGAATTATCAGTTTTGGCACATATTTCACAAATATTTATTTCAGAATTATTCAGAAATGTACAAAATCTACAAGTCCATCCTTCTTTTTGATTAGGAATAAAGTTCTGAGTTACAGGCGTTACAGCGGATGATGTCGTTTTTACTTCATTTTTACATCCTTCTTCTGTTTCGTCATTCGCCATCATTACTGCATGGGCTCCATCAGGATGTTCGTTATCAATACTCGGTTCATACGCATTAATATTGTCGACACTATGAAAAAGTATGTTAGAAAAATCAATAAGATATTCAAAAACTGGTTTGATTCATTTATGTATACAATTGCATGCTCGTTTCCAACATACTTGTCAGGGTTCTCATCATCCAAAAAGCTTTCGAGGAGTGCAACCACGCACTCATTATTGCCCTGCTTCAAGGCAGTAATAACTCCTGCTATAATCCTGTTATCCGGGTCCTCTTTCTCAACAAGATAGGTAAACATTTTTACACAACGAAGCTTATTGGTTGGCAGATTCCGCTTTACATAAAAAAGAGCATGTTCATGTGAATTCTTAAATGTATAAAATAGCCGTTATTCAAAATTCAATGACTTCAACCTTACAATTTCATTGCACTCCTCTTCAGTAAGAATGGCACTAGCTAAGAGTTGATCTACCACGGCATCAGATACACTTTCTGTCAAGGTCGCCATATAATAAACATTCTTCATCAAAACTTCATTAGCCCCTGGAAATTCATGATCTTCGGGTGCTCTGTGGAGTATAGTGTCCCGATACAGTGGTTCACTGAATACAATTGGATTCAGTTTCAAGTTTTCTATCTTCAGTGTCCGAATGATTCGGAATGCTGCTAAAATTTCTGCGTAGCTTGTTATTACATCATTTCGTGATGACGTAGAAGCGTCTTGGTCAGACATCATTGACTAGTGATGAGACAAGAAAGAACAAAGACCACTGCACTAAATCAATATCAGCACAATTGTTTGGCGTGTTCTAGCTCTTACCAGGGAACGATAAGTAAAAAGAAGGGAGAGCACTTGTAGGATATGAACCCTTGTACCTTTTCGTTAACTCTATTTTACTCAATCAGAAATCATACACTTGGCTTTGTAAGTTCACCTACCACGAAGAATAAGCTACTTTTGAACCACCCATAACAAAATGCAAAACCATGAAAACCTTTGTATTTGCAAGCATCTGCTGCGACAAAGATGATACATTTAAATCTGTCTTGGACAACAAACTAAAACACACATTGCAAGAAATTAAATTGCTTATTCAAATGCCCTAGTTAGTTTGTACAAGTAACGTGAATTATAAATTTATGCAAAATATCATCCAGTTCAATCAACACTGTGAATAGTGAATGTAAATATTATGGACACGACTGTAGACTATAAACAAGACTTTTCCACACTTGTTTGTATTGTGTACTGCAACTGCAAGATTCAGTACATCATTCTGATCATTCATAAACACTTCAATGCATACTTTTTATTTGTAACCTGAATAGGATATCATGAATATGCAGACACACACACATGGTAGAGGAGGAACTGTGCGTCTTCTCAACTGGTAACGTACATAGATGTATGATGTCGTGTAACTTTAATTTTTTTAGTGGATTAGATTTACGATTACAGGACAGTTAAGGGAAAGATGTATATATGTATCTGATTTGACTTGTAGTGGTATATGCTCAAGTAAGTCAAGATCATAAAACTACAAGGTACTATTTTGGAGATTTTATAGAATTGTTCAGATGCATCCTGCTTCGTGGTCGCATGCATGATATGATGAATAATGAAATTTGTTAGTTATGTACTTACTTTGTACTTATATGTGTGTAATAGTATAGTATGTATACTTGTTATGTGCTAAATTTCTGGCACATATATAAAGATAGCAATAGCAAAAGAGTAAAGAAGCAATGTTGAATGTCGGTATCGGTTCATCGTTTGTTTGTACATATTATTTAAAAAGTAAGCATCATTATGACCTTAAAATTTACGAGCACCCGCACCTATAGAGCTATAAGCCATCGTAAGATGTTTGATTCGGCTGACTGAGATTGGTCATGAGTTTATTAATAAAATTAATTCTGGATGGTAGAACAAGCAAATACATTTTAAAGGCAAAGAATTATATTCAGCGTATGGAAATCATTATCATGGTTTGTGGTTTTCATGGGGCATCAAAAATTTAGGATGCTGACAACTTGATCGCAAAATAAGACTGAATTGCTGAAATATTGCTATTCAAAGAACATCATAATTGGAATTAATTTTATGTGGACGACATGACGCGTGCATATGCATGTATATACATTTAAAAGGCTTGAAAGATATATTGATGACTTTTTTGCATTCAACAAATCAACGACATTAGCACCTCTTGATGGTGATATTTGGAAAGGGGAGAAATATTCAGTTAGTTTACTACCATTGACCGTGTGAGATATAATAGTAATTCGAAAATATGTCTGTACGAGTACACGCGTATGCTGCATAATGCTATATAGATTGATATGACATGACGTGCTGATGTGCATTCTATTGAAATGTAAACTTACCCAATGACACTGGCATAGGACTATAATTCATACTTGAAAAGTAAATTGAGGCTGAGGCTAAAGGCTAATAGTTCACGGTAAAAAATCACCTCTAGTTCGACTAATAAACATTTGACTTTCAGTGAAGGATACAACTACAGAACTTATCTATTCAGGCACATTGGTTAACTTGAAGCTTACCGCATGGTTTATTTGAATTAAAATATTCGTTTTTTGTGAGACTACTGAACAATTACGCCGCATTCAGAGCCAAGTCGAAAATGACACGAATGGCTTATTTTTTTAACAAATGGTATTTGTTAATCATTTTGGTGTGTCCATCCTATTCTATCCGAAATCGGGAAAACTTTCAAGTAGTTCATTTTCTTGATCCTGGTAGGTTACGTGAAACAAAATTAGAACTTTCTGATTTATAATTTAACGAGTATTTAGGATGACTGAAATTTTCCTTTGCAGGAGATTCGGAGACTATATACTACGGAAGCTGGAATTCAGATCAATGGATAGACTGGTTGCGAAAAAAATACAACCTAGAAGCGGAAGAAAGGCGTCAATCAAACAATGAAATGTCCAGCAATACAGCAAACATGCTGCAAGGATCTTGGGTCAACATAATCATGATTTCATCCTTTGAAGACTTCAAAATTGCATATGCATCTGATTCCATGCAAGCATATTCGGATCCACAACGTTCTGACTATTTTTGGAGTGACTATGCATATCCTCTATACGTCATCATAAGATCTCCCAATGCAACAATCAACATTACTCAAGAGGAAGCAACAACCACTGAAGAACAGCAAACAGGTCAACGAACCATTTACGGATACAATGTTTATAATTGTGCTGAAAAGAAAATGTTCGTGAATGCAAAAATTGATCCAGAAACTGAGGATCCAGTTCACTTTCAAACATTTTTCCCCAAGAGAGTAAAAAATCCAAAAGATAAATTGAGAATTCCATTAAGCACTTGTACTAAAGTTTCACAAAAGAGAGGGCTGCTCGATGAAATACGATTTCAGCTTGGATCCAACATTATGTAATAATAAATTTCGGTTTTTTAGTGAAGTGAAAACATATGAAGATTGTTTGACACAGTACATGCAACATGCATGCTTGTACTTACATTTATTTAATCCGATCATTTTGCATGAACACAAACGAGAAATGCTTGAATGAAAACCCATTGTTTGTATACTTCATTATTCTAATGTTTGGAAAAAAATAAAAATCCATCATGCCCTGATGATAAATGTTATATTTATGTATTCATAGTCATGTGTCTATTGCAAAGTGCAAATCAACCGCAAACAATTGGCATTCCGACGAATGCACAAACTTCCTGCTTTCTGAGTTACCTAGAACTGCACTACGCATACATATTTGGACGATTGTGATTATTACTGCAAACATAATGAATTTAAATATTCTCATATAGCATGTGTATGTCACACAAACAAAGAAACTATGAAGTAACGGGATTTAGTGTTTAAAACTGAAAATGTCTGATATTCTTCAATTTCATATCAACATTTGCTACTTCAACGTACATTACCAGACAGGGTGATAATTAGCCTAACATTATTAGGCGTCAGCGGTGTGCACGATTTCTCTTTATTCTCCTCCTCTTCCCAAACCTGCCTGAAAACAAATTGATTGAAAATGTTTTCTAATAGAGGAAAGGAAATTAGCGTGGAAGTAATTAGCAACGATTCTGAAACCGATTCAAAAGCTTACAACTATATCCAGAATGGGTCCTTAGTATTTTTGATAATAATATTTTTAACATTGTTCGCATTTGTTTTTGCAGCAGTTTTCACGGTTTGGTCATATAACAGTGACAAAGAGCAATGGAGGAACTTAGGTATTGTTATAGTGCCGTTAAATTGGTTTGAGAAAACGGTAAATTGCAGCAATTATCATCTGTAGAAAGTTCCTCTTACAGAAGCAGCGATTAAAACTTAAGATATGCCGCAGGTGTGGTTAACTATCGTTGTAGTTAAAATTCAATTTCATTGACCAGTTAAGTTTGTGTGCATCAGTGATATCAAAATGAACTACATCTTATACCATAGTTTATACAAGTTTCATTTTTGTTGATGCCTTTGATTGTCAGCGATTGCCAATTGCTACTAAGGTCGACCACGGACCATTGCCCTCGAAGCCTAACATGCCACAATGACAATAAGTAAGTATAAGTATCATGACATAGTGCATTTGTTCTCGTAATTATGATGCGAAACGAAAGTGAAACATGAAAATGTTTAGTCAAAGCACAAAATGAATACTTTTGCATGTGAAATTAGAGTAGCTGCTATAACTGCTTTTGCTAGATGCTGTCGTTTTGTTCAATACTTGAATTTGATGTCCAAAATATTACAGCAGCAGGGAAATCGAGTCATCAAGGTCTACCCAAAAATGTTTGTATGATTCCAAAAGAAAAATCCACGGGTAACCTCAATTGTAGACTTTATCCAACAACGGAGTATTCTTTCATTTTGGAGGTTAGAATGTTTACATGTCATGAAAATGTTATCATTTCAAATCATCATCATACCATCTATCCTTAAAACCATTAGGTGCTGCAGCTCTCGCAAGCAAGCCAGTGAAGACAAATATATAGAGGTGATCAGTATTCAATTATTTTGTCCTAGAGCAGAACGCTTTGCCTAAAAACTGGAAGATAAAAAATCAAGACTGAATTTTATATTTATAATTTATATTTTATTTTATATTCACCACTTTATGTATGGTAGTCATCAATCATTTTTATAAGTAAATCTGATGAGTGTACGCATTATTATTTAATATGTATAAATGTTTAATAAAATCTTACTTTGAACTGCAAATTTATATTATTCGAGAAGTATATGTACTTTATTACTAAAATGGTTAGTCATGCATGACTGCAATTTTTTACGTACTCCATTTTTACTCTATGAATGTAGAATAAAAATTAAGAACCAGATCATCCGTATATTGCATTAAACTTGTTATTATATATACTTTGCTCCACCCTTACATTTACATCATTGCAAAGTGACATTTACGAGCTATTTTATGTGTACAACAACGAAATAAATTCCCAAAAAAAATAAATTAAGTGCTTCGCTTCATAGGTCATTTCAATCAATTGCACGCGATATCACCGTAAATTCACGAAATTCACAATCAACTTTCCTAGAAATCTTTGGGTTTAACAATGACCAGGTCGCCTCAGCCTCAGACAAAAACTCTCACTTCCATGATGCATATCTAGTAAACTGACATCCAATTCACTAGCTTCCGCTTAATGCCTAGGTTCAGCTATGGCTGCTATACATTCATGATTGTATCTGTTCGTCACCATCTGTCACAGCATCTAATTAAATGACTGACTGAAAATAAACATAAAGTGGAAAATGTAAGGACAACTTTGCACGCAATCGTATTTGCTGGAAATGCGTTGGATGGAAAATGTTTTAGAAAACTCAAATAGAGTTGACATATCTAGATGTGATTCGAGCATTGAGCATTACGCTGTTTTTTAACTTTAGAAACTTGCTATTTTGTTCGTTTGGTTTCATTGGTGCAAGGTGCAATTGCAGTTCAGTGCTCCTACTTTAGAACTTTTCTAACCATTCCGTTTCTAGTATCCGTGCTTCCACGGACTTTGCTTGAAGTACGTCTCTGCAACAAATTTAAAACCAAAATGGCCATAACATTTCAGAACCAGTTCCTTACATACTTTAGCTACTTTGTTTTCCAGTGTGTTCTACTTCAAACATATTCGAATGGATATATTTCTGGACCAAGTAATCCACATGTTTTTAATTGATACATATTATTCCATTATATAATTGGAGCTAAAAGTGAGCGACTTAAGATTTAACTTATATCCTGTTTTTAAAGCTGCATCGAAACAATGGTCAGTAACAGAGTCCACAAATGGGCGAGCCCGTCCAGGTGAACTTATCTTTAAGGAGGAGTTTAACAACTTGGATTTGAGTGTTTGGAGTCATGAAATCACAATGGCAGGAGGAGGGGTAGACATAATTACTTGAAATTAAAGTCAATAGTGATAGTAAACTATGCAATGGTTTCATGCAAAACCTTATTTTTGTACTGTTTTGAATCTTCCTTCTAGAACGGAGAATTTCAGATATATGCAAATAATCGATCAAACAGTTATGTGAAATATGGGAAATTATACATAAAGCCAACTTTAACATCAGATATTTTTGGAGAAAAATTTCTAAGTGAAGGCACTGTGCACTTAGGCGGCTCGGCATCTGCAGACCAGTAAAATCAGTTTTTTTTCACCAATTCAGCTATCTAATTATGTTGAATGTTGTAAATTCATGAGATCATCTTTGTGATTAACTATAGGTGCACTAATAGCCTCTGGGATGGCTGCATGAAAGAAGGAACTCGGTCTAACATTGTAAATCCAGTTGTATCTGCAAGACTACGAACTGCTGGTGCTTTTGCATTCAAATATGGAAAGGTAGAGGTGAAAGCCAAATTACCAACAGGAGACTGGTTGTGGCCAGGTAGGCTTTCGCACAATATTGTAAGTCTTCCATCTTAAAATAGTAACCAATTACCTGAATTACCCCATATTTAAAATTATGTTTTCAAGCAATCTGGCTACTTCCCGAGAAAAACTTTTACGGGTAAGTTTAAAGTTTAAAAGATTTTTCCTTTCGTAACTGAAACTTCTTCTTTTCCACAAACCTAACTTAAATATAATTTCATTAACGCAGATCATGGCCTGCGTCAGGGGAAATTGACATACTTGAATCACGAGGCAATGCAGAATTGTATGACGCCGATAAAGTACACATTGGTGTTGAGCAAGTAGCTCAGACTCTACACTTTGGTCCATTTCATGCAATGAATGGATGGGAGAAAACTCATTTTGAACAGAATTCTAGAAGAGGGGAAGGTTATAACAAAGCTTTCCATTTGTACCAACTGGAGTGGACTCCTGGTATAGTCGATTTTAAACTTTTATGCCTATTAATTGTTTCTGGTCTTCATCTTCAAATCTTAAAATGTTTTTATAAAAATATTTTAATAAACATTTGCTTTCAGATCGTATCAAATTTAGTGTAGATAATGAGCCCGTAGCTGAGGTTCTTCCCTCCAATGGAGGGTTTTGGGAGTTGGCTGGATTCCCCTCCAACATGGAAAATCCATGGCGTTTTGCAGAAAACGCAAAAATGGCCCCTTTCGATCAAAAAGTACTATCACAAATTCGAAATCACAATGCAGCAGTACTAATGAATTTAATCTATAACAATCTGTGATGTTTCACAAACATCAACTTTCCAGTTCTATCTTGTCGCTGGACTTGCTGTTGGAGGAACAAACTCATACTTTCCCGACGGCTCCACTAGTCCCAATCATAGAAAGCCATGGAACAATGAGTCCCCAACAGTAATTTAACTTTCAAATAATATCATTCCAAATCTTAGTTAGCGTACCACAACGTTTTATGGTATTGGACTAAAATGCTATTTTCTAATGCAGGCCAAACGTGACTTTTGGAACGGACGGGAAGAATGGTTGCAAACTTGGCAAGGGGAAGATGCTGCGTTGATTATTGATTACATTAGAGTATGGGCCATTTAAAGCAGGGAGTCAGGTGTCAGACATGTAGACATAGAATATTTTGTCGTGCTACAAATCAGTCGCTAATTAAGATATTATGTCATGAGTCAAGGTTTATCAGCACGTTTATATACGAATCTTGTGACAAATAAAGTTTGTTTGATCCCTTCACGAATTGTTCTAGCTGTTTTTCAAGCATCTTTACATGGACTTGTACCAAAACCTGTGCATAGTCAGTTGCATTATTTACTTGAATAGCGTGGGGATACTTGAGACTCTTAAGGCTACTTGTTTCATCACTCTTTTAACGATTGTTTAATTATATAATGTTTTATAAACTGCCATTATAGTTATTGTTTGAAGCTAATAAAGCTTTGATCCTGGCTGTCCGTATGACATATATCAGAAGGAATAAAAACAATTTTTACAAACACTTAGCATTAATACAAAATATTAATAAATTGATCAGTTGATGTTGATATAATATTTACATGTACAGGTTATTCATATGGTGAAATGATCTGATTTTTTACTGCAAGGGAAAATGACCATTTCATGTGTTGTGGTTACAATTCATTTTTTCAAAATTACATGGACATCTGTTTATTCTTAACTATTAAACCATTTTCAGTGTCAACATTTCTAGCTCTATATAATATTTGGTTTACAATGATTACTAGTCTTCATTAAGTATTCGTAAACTAATAGCATAAATGACCAATTCCCAATTGCTTGCAAAGTAAAAGTGACATAAGAATACGAATGAGTTCTCAGACTCGAGCCGAGTCTGTATATTTAAGTAAAATGGAAAGCGGTTACAATTTTATCACACATTTATCATTAGAAAAGGGTGTTAATAATGTAAGGATTACGGAAAGTATTGGAGATTGATATTATTATTGCAGCATAAAAAAGATTCCACGCAACATCAAAAATTCAGAACAGAGCATCACTATAATCAAACAAGTAAAGTAGTGGGTTTCTACTGCCACCGTACATGAGAATTTGCAACAGCTCATGAGGAAGACATCCTTCCTAGACAGGAGAATTTAGAACAAAATCAATTTGAATTTAGCGGAGGGTGAATAGGAGACCAAAGCTAAACCTGGAAGGCCGTCCCACCTCCACCTCCAACACTAACAACAAACACAACTAAAGGCTTGTAATAAAAATGTACATTTGTCTTTAGCATAACGTAGATCATGTACATATACACAACAGGATCCCTCTGAAGCCTCCAAGGAAAAGGCGCTCTACTCCTCGTAACTCTCTCTTGCGCTACCGGTGATGAGGTGCTCTGAACTAGAAGGAGATTTTTACATGTGCCTAAATGCACTGACAAGAAAGAGGTACGCTTTACCTCATGCCTTTTAGCGTCATTTGGTTTGGTATAGCCCAGCCGGTTTATTGAGTCTTCGAGTCATACTCCACCACATGCATGCAGTATATTAAACCTGTGCATAAAAAGGCAGAAGGTATGATGAAAATGATGCGATGTCCTCCTATGCTTCTGTTGGATAGATAGAGAACATTATACAAGTGGACGATTTGGTATTGAAGTCGTCTCAACTATTATAACTCATCGTTTATACATTTACATCCACCAACCAAACCACCACCTACCAAACTTAGGTATATGATACATATTAAGAATGTCGATCCAGCAAAACCTATATGAGGTTTTGGGTATTCGACAAGTGCATTTATGGATATTTCGTGTTCTTGGTCGCTTCGCCCTGGCCTGTGCGGCTTTTATGGGTAGTATTATACGTATACGCTTCATTTTAAATGAGAATGAAGCGAAAGAGAGAGAGAAAAATGAACAAGAAAAGTAAGAGATTGTCGGTATTGTCATTGATGAGCGGGCTATATTGATGCAGTATAAATGTGAAGAATAAAATTTCTTGTAACCTCTCATGAAGCATATTAACTTCATAATATTAGGTCATCATCAAGCTTTATTAATTGATATTGACGGAATAAAAGAGTTTATATAACCAACGAGAATCCTCGTTTGACTCGAAGCCTTGAAGGTATTGGTATAACGGATATATGTACATACATTTATTCACCAAGCCAAGCCAAGTTTAGGTTTCATCCATGAAAATCAGGAGGAAGCGTTGCCTCATCATCAGATGCTGTCGTAGAGTAGATAGATAGATGGTTTAGACATATGTATAACACGTATCTCTTCTTCTTGTTGGAAATGCAGATGATGATGCTCTCTGGGTACGTTCGTTTACTTTTGAAGTGATGGCTTGTCTTTTTTCCAACAGTATTCTGCATCTGAATTGAGGACTCTGTAACGTGTTCGTATTGCATGATAAGTACGTGAGTGAATGAGTATTATGAGTACGTACTAACGTACGTACGTACGGCATCATCTCACGTTAGCCTGCTAAAAAATGCATGTCCTCTTGTACACGAATAGAAATGGTATATCCATTCCTCTCCTCCAAAGCATTCGGTAAAACAGATACATACAGTAATGCCAAAGCTGAAAGCGTGTGTGTAAAAGCGAGCTTTTTTGGTAGCCTCGTTTCGTTCCTCTTCTCTATATTTCTGGTGGTTCTTCAGATCTCATTCTCATTTGTCCTATAAGCAAGCTGCTTGCTCTTGCTACAATCCTCGATTCGATTCCCCAACACACACACATACATCCAGTACACACAGAGGAGAACACGGTAGAGATACACACAGTAGTGCTTGTGTACCCTACTGCCACCACATCAAATACGATCTGATCAGACATAGTAGTACTCGAAAACTGCGTTGCGAATTAAAATTTTATTTTATTTTCAGTGACTCTACTAAAATGTCGGACTCAAAAATGGAAACTAATTCGGAAACTGCAGCGCAGGTAATAATTGAAATACAAAATAATCTAATTGACGCTTTAGTTTAAAGGTTCCAAATAGTACAGGGCCTGCATACATAAAATATACCGAGTTTTCAAATACGCTCCAAAGATGTGAATATCTTTCCAGAAGTGTGGTTATACATAACGAAGATTACAAAAAGGAAGCTTTGGGGGTCGGCTTATGTTTGCTTCTGTATATATTGTGTGAGTGAGGAACTACACGCTCAACATGCACACTTCACATCTACTCAATGTTAAGAGTTTATCTCTCTGCCTACTACTACTACCACTGCCACTATCTACATTTTCCGACCTGTATACCGCTCAAAATCTTTCACATTTTTTTAGTAAAACAATATCACTATCAAATTTGAAACTTTTTGAAACTTATCCAAACTTTGCTTCCTCACTTGAATTTGAGAAGAAAGAAAATGAATACTTCTTGGCATTTTATAGCTACATAATTCCAAAAGGTGGTTGGCTATAACTCTCTCCAATTTGGAAGCGCAAGAGGTCAAACCCAAATGCACTATTTAGCGGCGTCCTTTTTTTCAATTTTTTTAGTCAAAGTCACAAGGAAAAGAGTGCATGTATATTCATCACGTCACTCTTTAAAAATCGACAAGTGACATATTTTTTACTGTAGGAAAACAAAATTTAATTTAGTTTTCCCGGTAAGTGCAATTTGCACATTGTTGCTGGCAAGCGTTGACCTCAACCTGTTACTTTTTGTCACTAACAGATCGGAAAACGAAGATTTTTACGACAAGTCTCTTCAATTTTTTTTAATTTGGTTGAGCAAAGTTGAAAAGTGTTCAATTTCTTGTGTGAAGCTTGGCGCATCATTTACACGCAGGCAATCCAAAAGTTGTTATGTTTTGACAAAAGTACATTATTAATAGTTTGTTTTGTGTTGTGGGTAGCTGATGAATTTGTCAAATATTATTGTTGTTTTTTTAAATGCTTCATACTAAGTGATCTTCATCATCTTCAGCTGATTTAAATTGTGTATTTTGCACAGCCTTATAAGTCAATAGTGAAGTATATAGTGTATTGATTGGATATGATTTAATAGCATCCTTAATTAGTACGAAATCCTAAAACACATACGAAAAGCAGACTATTATTTTTGTGAAGTATTTGTTTTATTTTACCAAAATGGAGAAGGTACAATGTGTTGATATTATTGTGTATGAGAGATCGAAATATTTTTGCAACGTGTAAGATTTGAATTGTTTCATTTTGATTGTTCTTATTACAGGATGGAGTATCAGATGCCGGATCGGCTCAAAACTCAACGAAAGGGCGACGTGGAAGTGGCGGGCGACCAAAAATGAGTCGTATAATGAAAGACGTACAAGAGGGCGAAGCCCTACTAAAGGTATGTTGTAATACGTACTTACTTGATGTCTTGATCTGATTAATTAAACGTAAAAAGTTTTGTTAAATCTAATACAAAAAGGTTTTTTTTGCAGGAAATGGGCCATAAAGAAGATGGGCCTGAATTGGAGGGTCGTAGGAGAACACGTAGCTCTATGAGAGGTGCGCCACCACCACCAAGCACGCCTCCGCCAGTAAAACGGGAACGTAGGTCAGGATCCTCGGCAAATGCTACTCCCAACTCTGCTGAGAAGAAAAAGCCAACTCCTACTCCACCAGCTAAAGGAAGAGGTCGAGGAAGGCCTAAGAAATCAGATGACGTTGCGGAAAATAACGTCAATGATGAAGAAGAAGCAGCAGCAAATGACAAAGATGCGGCAGATGAAAGTAGTGAAGAGAAAGCACAAACCCCCGAGAAGATGGAAGTAGACAGCAAGGATGATGAGAAGAAAAACGAGTCACCCAAGAAGGAAGCAGCACCGGAGTCATCCACTCCAAAGAAAGAGGAGAAGAGCAAGGATTCCACTACGCCAGTAAAGGAAAAGGTTAAGGATTCCAGTACATCAGCAAAGGAAAAGGTTAAGGATTCCAGTACCACCCCAGCAAAGGAAAAGGTTAAGGATTCCAGTACCACCCCAGCAAAGGAAAAGGTTAAGGATTCCAGTACCCCAGTAAAGGAAAAGGTTAAGGATTCCACTACGCCAGTAAAGGAAAAAGCTGTAAGTTTTTCTATAGCAGCTCAGTGCTTGTGTTAACATAAGATACGATAGATAGTCGCACCTACATTAATTGCAATTTACTTTTTTTAACTCACGTATTTTTTTTTGATTTAGTGTACAGTTTGTACTCATAATGCTATTATATAAATTCATTTTAGGAGGATGTAAAGGAAGTTAATAACAAAGAGGAGGAAAAGAAGGTGCCGGAAGAGAAGGAAAGTAAGCCGGCACCAAAGGAGGCTACTCCTAGCCCAGCCAAGTCACCTGCAAAAGAACCCACTGTTGCAGCCAAGCCTACTCCTAAGAAAGAGTCTACACCCACACCTGAGAAGAAAGAAGTAACTCCCGTGGTGAAGACTCCGGCTCCGGAGCCGAAGAAAGAAGAAACAAAAGAGAAAGAGGAGCCCGCTAAGCCTAAAGAATCAGTACCGAGTTCTCCATCAAAACCTGCAGCTCCTCAGCCTACCCCAGCTACTCCAGAACAAAAACCTCCATCGACAGAACCCGTCAAAGTGCAAACACCAAATGCTAATGCGACCCCAGTGTCAAATAACACCAATAGTTCTCCTTCGTTATCGAAGGAAACAAGCAATGCTAATGGTAATTCCACTTCTACTACTTCAGCCCCTGTCTCTTCTAACCAAACCTCAAGCCCTGCATCCACGGTGCCACCAGCAAAGTCAGAGTGAAGTGTACTGATGATTGGTTTAATATTCAGGTAATCCAAAGTAGGAAATACTGTATAAATTTTATTGGTGTTGTAGATTAATACTTATTAGAAGGTTGATGTGATGTGTCTCCCTTCTACAATTAATCAGTAAGTAGTAAGGGATTTTTATTTACATCATCAAACTAGAGTAATGGAAACAAGACATTTTGCATCAACAGCCAGCGAAATAAAAACAACTTTATAAAACTCTCGTTTTACAAGAACGTTAAAATAAATGTAATAAATAATAATCTGAATAATTTCTAAGTGTATGATAACTTATATGCGAGGTAATGTTTACTGTCAATAAAGAAGCCTATAAAGTTAATTTTGTGTCGGCTGTATGCATTTTAATAAGTGCTAGCTAAATTTTATAGGTGTGTAATGTTGATAAATACTTACATTGCTGTTCTACAAGTTGAATGAAACGTATTTCTTATTGTTTGTACTCTCTGTTTTTGAAAGCAAAGTGTGAACTACTTCGCAATTTTTGACCAATCACATTATACCAAAATATTTCTTCGTTAGTGCATCTCAGAAAACTATATCAATTTGTTTACTGTAACAATTAAATTTCTAGCTTATTGTTAGTGGAGTCAGTTACTCTGTTACGTTACGAATCTGTTTATCATTAAGTAGTGTTACAAAGTCCTGTTGTAGTATATATGTAATGCTTAAATTACACTCAATATATTTAAAAAAAATTAAACGTGAAGGATGTTAATATGGTGTGAGGTCGCGCTAATGTATTTTATTTCATCTGCGGGTGGAGATCATCCTGATTGTAAAAAAATTCTATAGACACCTTTATTTATCTAATAAGATATAGCTTTTAGTAGTGTGTGTTTGCTCTTCTTTCTGTATGTTGAAGTGAATGTTTTCTTGTTTGGTTGAACTTGACTAGTGATGTAGTTAATACTAGGTAATGATCGTATTATTGTTACAGAAATTAGATATCAATAAAATTCAAAAACCAAGTTCAAACTATAAAATATATCAGTGCTGTTCAATTAGAGAGGTAGAGTTTCTCCTTTAATAATATTATTTTGGTGATCTAAACAGTATATATGATTGACGGTTCGAATTGTATATCTAGTTTGCTTTACTGACGCTACTGATAAGAATTTCTCTGATTCTTCTGTAACTTAATTTCATATGAAACATTGTTGTAGGGTAGCCAGCATTTACATAGCGCCTTTAGAAAGGGGTTTGTGTTAATTTTAGGTTTGGAATTGATATGATAATTGACTGTCTTTGTACGTATCGAAGTCCTTCAGGTATCTCAGAAGGAACACAAAGATTTATAATGTTTCTAGATTAATAGAAAATAAATGGTTTAATTATTTTGAAGAATGTAATTGCATCTAACATGTGTATATATTTTTATTACTATCGATTTGCTTAAAGGTTGAGATTGAGAGCTCTGACCTGCTATCAGTTTGCGTTTGCACACATCTTTGTCATTTAATAAAACATATTGAAGGATAAGAATGAAAATCGGATTTATAAAAAAGGAAAACAACTCGGGAGGAAGCTGTGAACTGGCTCTACTTTTGCATCTTGTCTCCAATCTTTATTTTACATGGATTGTGGTTATAATGTAAATTACTTGATTACGCGAAGTCATTCAGCTATCTGAACTTTTTAAACACGAAGAATCAAATACCCGTTTGCCAGTAACATATGCCTCCATCCAGATTCATTAGTGAAGAGATCCCTTGCACCTAATTAAACTGCTTAAGCGACAGCATGTTCTATAGGAAATTAGTGAAGCGATAAAGCAAGAGCTCGTGTGAATAATAATGTTAATTGTCATTTCACATTCCTCATTAATTAGCACTTTCGCAAAACAAAAATATCCGACAACAGATAAGTGCGTGGGCGTAAGAGTAATAAATGCAATGTTCTGTGTGCCTTATATTCTCGTACATTGGAACTCCATTTGATGTCACACGTTTCTTTTCTCTAGTACTGTTGCAAACTAACATTGCGAATTCAAATTCAATGACGCCACATCACATGAACTAGATCATCCAGCTAAAGTTACAATTGGCAGTCAACTCGCCTATTCACAAAATCAATTAATTTCGATGTTCAAGTTCGCGTTTGTAGCCATGATTTGCATAATTTACTGGTGTGATGACTTTAAAAAGCTTGCATTCCTTGTCTTATCGACGTACTCGTACAGTTTACCTTAAAAACATTTTCTATGATATTCCCATAATATACATTTTCCTTTGCTGCTTGCAATAACGTCCATTTTTCATAGGAAATTCGAAAGCATTCCTTGTTTGTTAAAGCGTGCTCAACATACAATTTAGTTTACTATAAAACAGTTGCAATCTAATTGGATTATGAGAAAATGAGAAAGTAGTATAATGGAGAATGTCAGAAATATAATTGAAAATGGTATCCAAGTTTTCATGGTCAAATTTACATAGAACTAATCCACATTGTTTCTCTTCAGCCTATATTATCTTTCATAATATCTACTTCTACCTAATTAAAGCACATCAGTTACCACCAAAGAAAATCGAAACATTATACACATAGTTGAAATCTAGAAGTGTATATTAGCATTATATAACCTAATTTTAGAACCGTCTTAAATTATCGGGGCATCATAAGACAGCCATGTTTATCTTTGAAAAATGGTATTTTGCAATTGCACTCAGCCCACACGGCACACAATACCATACAATGGATTATTAGCCCGGCCCACTTAATAAATTTATCATTGTGAATTTGCAGCAATTTTTTACTTTTCAAATACCATTTCTATTCCATTAGCATCACCTTCCCGAATTTTGTGAGTACACAAATATGTGTTGATGGGGGGAAACAACAAAGTACATTACCAGCTATTAATTGAATGTATGTACATAAATGTACAGTTGTTTATTTGATAATCATTAATATAACCGTCAGTTGGGAAGGTTAAAGAAATTCAACATTTTATTAGTATGAAAGGTTTGTATTTAATTGTACAAAAATGGGAAATGCATTGACCAAGCCAGCAACAGCACACATGATGTTGAGAACCAAGGGTAGCTTTGTCATAATAAGCAGTCGCTTCAGTTGTGCTCTAGAAGCCAAAGAGAAAGCATTCCTATATCTGAGCTACGGAACAAGTTCCAGTTACTCCTTTCATTTTCGTATTACATTCCTGGTTTTACTAGTGTGACGTGATAATCATTTTTTTTTTCTGAATTATGCATCTGGTAGTTACGACTATCAATTTGCAGTATAAACTATCATAGTCTGTAAACGCTTGCTTGGTGCAAACTACTTTCAACTCGAAGAGTCTCCCTTTGTTTGAAACCGCATTAATTTTGTTCAACTCGAGATGTAATTTCAGCAGTTCACGAAAATCAACTAATTCTGTAAATAACTCAAACTTAAATACTCGATTCTCTTATTTTTGAGTAAAATCATCAATGGTTTCCGAATTGGCAAACTTCACATTCATTAATAATGCAATCAGTCAATACTTAACACGGCTTGACCCGAAACCTGTTTTAAGAAAATTGACTTTTTTGAAAGAAATACAGAGTGAGCGTGGGAGCGAACGTACTTTTAGTTCTATTTGAATCGAGCCAAAGGTTATGCGTAAAGATGTAACATCACATCGTTTACTCAATCTTAATACAATCGGGTATCGTGCAACACGTTGGAGTTGTGAGAGCTGTCATTTAAAATTACATCTAAATTTCTTTTTGCCTTGAATGCTTCTTACAACTCGTAAAATCGGCATTTGCTGAAGTATTCGTGCGTAACAATATATATTCCTACCGACTTAAAATAGCAAGGTAAGCCTAAGACATTTATTTGTGGCAGTACTTTATTCCATTATCTGTAATTCGATAAAACTCATATTTCACATAAAAATGTTACTCGATAAAACTTATATTTCTCCTAAAAGTAGTTTTAACTTAATAAGAATCAAGTATAGGACAAATAATCGATATTATGTTTTTGTGATATCGGATTTTGTCAAAAAGGTGGACACTTCTGCTTTCTGTACGTACTTACATTATGCATTTGAGTATTGATTATGTCTTATGTCCAATTACTAACACTCTTAGCAATCCACTTCTTTCCATGCTGTTTTCTTTGTTCCATTTCTGAATGAAGAAAGCACCACCGTTGCACTTGGTGCAGAAAACAGTTAAGAAACACAACAACAATACATACATGCATACTTACTTTGCCAGGAGCAGTAAAGTTTTATTAGTTGGTATTCTATCCACTTCAGCTGAAACCAAACC
Source organism: Orchesella flavescens (assembly GCA_964034955.1). NCBI lineage: Eukaryota > Metazoa > Arthropoda > Collembola > Entomobryomorpha > Orchesellidae > Orchesella > Orchesella flavescens. Next base: position 15,933,353 of record OZ035955.1, on the reverse strand, counting down.
TTTATAATGTCTCTATATATTCTTGCGCTAAAGCAAACTGAAAACAAAAAAAGTTCTTCAGCTCTGCCCGATAAAATCTAGAGCACATATTGAGTATTGGTGAAAGCATTATAAAGGCTGACGTGAAATTAACTGTGGATTGCGGATCTTTGCTGTTAGGAAAAATTAAAGTGTTTGGTACCATTATCCACATCTAATCATACTTATGCACTGGCCCTGGATCGGATCGTTTCCGGGATGAGTAGCTAGTTAGTCGTCAGCATAGCACAGTACACGGAGTACGGGGTAGTTTCAAAAGCAAAGAGGATGTAGGGAATGCCGATTGCAAACTTAATTAATTTTGGTCAGCTTCCCATCTTTCTCTAGCATTTTCCCTTTCCTGTGTGAAATAAATACATACTTGTTGTATTGGCACTGGAATTTAAAATACCTATATATGTTTACACCTTGAAAATCCTATACATTCAACCTTTGATGAATTTTGGCAAGGCACTAGGAAAAGCAGTATTATTGTATACTGCGACTCCACTATACTGATGGAGCAAATGAATGTGTGCAAAGAGGATGAAAATGTTAATTACAAAAGTTGAAACAATATTCGTATCCTTAACCATTAGATTAGAAATGAGTTCAGAAATGTTGTCATCGGAGTGTAATAAAAGTATACATGGTAAAAACACGGAATTGGCCATCCTAGTTCGTCCCTATTCCCCATCCATTCGTAGAATAGTCCGTAGGTCCTATATTTGTACATACTTCATACATTATACATAAGCACACAGATGCATTTTCGTTTATACTTAAGCATTTGGGGGCTGACTGAATTTTTCTCATTGTAAAAACTCGCCAGATAAAACCAGCTGCATAACATAACCAATTTACCATAAGATAACAAGATTTGACATTAACACAACAACTACTTCTTGGGGCACCGTGGTATCAGATCAAAATCATTCTCTTGAGTATGCTATTATTATTTATTAGTGTTACAGGCTACAGGCCAAATTACAAAAATAGTTGAGAAGTGCTTGTAGTTATTATAGCAAATAAGGCAGAACATATAACTTTGTAACTCATTGACTCTACAACAATTTGCAAAGTTACAAGGACAAACACGCTTGTAACAACATCATTTTGCTACAAATACAAGTATTATAGTCACTGTGCATGCAAGGACAATTTTAAAAAATTGACAAAGTCACTTGGAGATATCTATTTATTGCATGAGCTGACAAAAACAGGTCTTGAGTTAAAGCATATATATTTTTATTATTATTCTACAGAACCATTGTTACCCCAGGAAAGGACAAAAGCATGGACAACTGGTACCTGGCACACGTTCATCCTATTCAGGAAAACTCATCGGCTGATGAGATGGAAATGCTTACGGAAGATGGGATGCTTTCATTGGCTGTAGTTCTTGGCAGTAGTCTATCTCTTGTCGGGCTTGTTTTTGCATTCATCACATACAGGTAAGCGACAACGACATTTCGTATGACATGAAATAAACATCGACCATATACGTAATCGTAAAATAGTTATATGGCTTAGATATGTTGTTAGATATGATGTGGAAGTAACTTAACGGTGCGTACCGGTGTTTTTATACTTGCCTATAGGAAAGCAAACAGCAAGTATCACATCAAACATGTTTGAACAACTTTTGATGCAAAAAACATACATATATATAGATGTATGTATTTATGTATCTGAAGTTGTTGGTACTCTTGCTTGCACCACTTTATGAATGGGCAAAAGTTTCTCAGTATTAAAGACTTTGATGAAACGGTGAAAGTTGTGCCCTCCAACTTGTTATATATACAAAATTACATATGTCTTTGGATTTCCTTCTGCCAATAAGTTCAGTGGAAGAACAGTTGAGTTGAAAGTAGGAAGGGAAAGGTATGTATTACTTAGTTACTCACAACTTTTGTTGTGTGCAAAAAGTAGTTACTAAATCTGATATGATGACACCAAAAAGAGAGTAGGCCTTTGATATGCTAATGTAAACAAAATCTCAAAAAGTATGACACCACGAATATGAGAAATTTTGTACAGTACCTACACACCCACCCACCCGCACAACACGAAAAACCCGCACTGAAAATCTTTTTTTTAAAACGGTGTCTACACATTTTCTTATCTCTAAAGTAATCTTGTGAAAATACGAAGAAAGTATATTGAAGTCATGAATACGATGAATTTCATAGCACAAATAACCGCTTTAGTTTGTAGTAGAAATGCGCTGCTTTTACAGCATGTACATAAACCTTACTCGATGTACCATGTAATGTAATCTGCCTTGAGGTTTCATTATTTAATATTCTGAATACATATACATACATAATATGCTTAGATAATACGCATATATGTTTGTAAGTATGTAATAATTATAGCTTCCGGCTAAACCTATGATAGGTACTTTGTAACATTACGATTACGTAATGTTTTGTTTCGCGAATTCTAAAAACGAAAAAATCTTTAAAAAACGAATTATATTATAATAAATTTCATTTCACTGCAATATGTTGGTCTAAAGAATCACTCATAATAATATTGAAGCATAATATGTGATTTATACTGCAAAATTATCCGATTTAATATAAACCCTTTTGTGCAGAATACATTTAGCGGGTAAAAAGGTTTTATGGAAATTTCGTGGCGATTGGAAAGCACGGCAGAGCTTTCACAAATTCAACTTTCGTCAATGTACGCCTTCTAAAGTCAATAGAAACGATCCCATAATTTTTTTTATTGCAACGGAGTAGCTTTTTGATGTAAAACGAAATAAGTTATAGCGAGGGAATGGAAATAGAATACAAGATTAGCAAGACCTTTGTTTCATGATTTGAACCTCAATACACAGAAAAAGCAAACGTTCATGTATGCATACACAGAACCGAGATTTGATTTTCTGTTAAAAAAAATATGCTGTTAACACCGTTATCAGAATATACCATACACAGTTATGAAAGCGAGAACCAAATAGTATGAAAGAGAAACAAAAAACGAGCCAATGTTATTTTATTGCTAAATTTTATGAAGTAAAAATACAAATCCATTGCAGTATCGTTTCTCTGTATATATACTTATAGCTTGCTATTGATTTCTTGTATGTTATGCCACTCAGAAATTGGCCTTCAGCTGTCAGGCATGATAGGTGCAATCAGAGGGAATCCATATATACTACATTTTTGGTTTGGGTTCATCGAATTGTAAAAGGTTTGCGAATCTGTATTGTAAAAATGGTGGGATAAATTCCAGTTGACAATGTGAGAAGAATGATAATAAAAACAACAAAGCAGGTGTTCAGCAGTTCAAAGTTCCCAACATTCACTCACATAACCTCATATAAAATAATAATATGCAGTTCAAGGGAGGAAGAAAATGAGGGACTTTTCAGACGGAAACTAGGATCAAAACTGAAACTCTAAATCATTCTCCCTAGTGTTTAACTGATAATGTGAGAGAAAAGTAGCAAGGAGAGAGGAGACTCGTCCTAGTCATCTCTCTCACTCGTTCCTTTCTACTTTATTTAATATCTAGTCTACAAAGTTGCAAATCAATTCATCATTCTTTGTATGCAAGATTTAATATCTTATATGGTTCAAATAATAGAAGACTAAACACTATACATGCATAATGATATTCTGTAACAATAGGTTGGACACCAAGATATCAAGAATAGGAGGGAGCTGATTAAAAAGATGCATGGCTGACACGACTCTCTGTCATTCAATTTTATTATCGAAATTAGACTGGAGATATGTCTATAGCAATATCAAATTAACCATTCATTCCTTTCCATCAACGCTTGCCTATACATGCTCAACATCCCGAAGATGCTTGTGTTGTAAGGCTAAAATTGGCAGGAAAAGGAAGCAAATAGAAAAAAAATGACAATGCCTACTTGAACTTGTATACACATAAAACTTTATTCAAAAGCACGGGAAAGTAGAGGCAGCAGTGAAAGGGCACAAAAAAAAACAATCTTTGTTACTGCTACAAAATCTGGAGTTCCAATCATGATGTTACTTGATATCCCATTGTGTTCACTTTAAACTTTTTCTGTTGATACACCTCTTATGCTCAGCGAAGTAGATTTAGTTTAGTGACATCCCTTTATAATCTGTTGTATTATATAGTCATGCATTTGATAGAAAGTACACGTTATGCTTTTCTTGGTGGGAAATCTATATGTAAGTTTTCCCTGCAGCATTTTCAATCTGATACAGATGTTGTAATACTGTTTTTGATAATGCAAACTCGTTCTAAAGGCAACACGAAGGGTTTAATTTTACTCGTAAACTAAAAGTTCGTCAGCAACGGGCATTGGTGGCAGGCATATCAAAATGTACCTCGTTAGTCGGTTTTACATTTTATGAAACCTCACTTCGGCATTACGCGGAGTACAGTTTTTACTCATGCTTTACAGAAACCACAAGCCAAAGCAAGGTTTCACGTTCAACATACTAGATAGTATATTCCCAACTTATAGGCTTGGCTTCATATGAACGAACGTGTGTAGGGGAAAGGAGTTGCTTGAGCTTGTGTTGCCTTCCTGTTTGATGATGCAAGATGCAAAGGAAAAGTATATGTTGGTATGGATGGGGCTATGTGAAACTGCACAAGGGAAACTGATTACGGATTTGGAAAGAACCAAAAGTGCTGAGCGTAGTTATATGTTCCTTGGTCAGCGGAATCTGCATCCGTGTAGAATAAAAGATGAAATACAACTGGGATGATGAAACATGTTTTTCGGAACCTATGCTGACCTTATCATTTTATGCCAACTTCGTTATATAATATGGCTTTCAATGAAGAAAGTAATGTGATGTCAAACACTTCGTTAACCGCTAGTCACTAAACGTGCATAGTATATATGATCGTTAATGCATGTATGTATCATATTATGGAGGAGGATTTTGATTTCACGTTAACTTTTTGTAGCTTAGTTTGCCCTGATTTTTGTGCAACCCGAAACAAAATTTGCTGAGCAAGACTATGAAACCTTAGGGTTTCTGCTGCTTTTGAGAACATCTTTATTTTCTCTCATCTGAGTTATCAACAAAACCTACATATCTTCAAATCAGGATTATTACGTGAACGTTACAAACTATACCTGAAATGACTTTTTAAAAGGCAATAGCAAAAGAAAATACATTCAATTATTGACGCTTTGGTACATTAAGGGCTCTCCCGTTATAAATTTTGTTCCCATTGTTGAGTTGCTGATAATATTTAAAGGACTTGACCAAAACAACCCAATTAACCAAAACTTTTAATAATAAAAGTAGCTATAACAAGTAGCGTTCATGGCCAGACAGCTATAAGAGAAATTACTAACGAATGCATTTCATACACAGCACTATTAATTCAGGTCAGAAACAACAGTTCGTCCATGACTTTAATTTATTATTTCCGAAATACTAAATGAGCAGCTGAATAAAGTCTAGAGAGCTATAGCATTATAGCCATAAAATGTTTGATGGAGCCATCACAAAAATGCTCAGTCTGTTAACGAGTAGAGTTTTGCGTGAACGAGGCTGTTGAAGGACAAGCGATGAGTTAGTTGGAGGGTAAATAAAAATGCATCTTTTAAGCTGACCGAACCAGCTTTTGACTAAAAGACTATATCTCTGGCTGAGCAATAAAATGTTTTTGTATTTAAGCGAACGTATGAACACTGGCTAAATAATTGAATGTATGAACAACGCTGTCAAGCAAGTATCGCTGTCTGGTCGAGTCTGTTATTGTGAAAGTATAATCTGAAGTATCTGTAATATATTCCTCCTCTTACACTCAATCAGTATAATAATACATGTAAATCGTCAGTAAGTTGTTATAATGACTACAGCTAAGATTAGGGTTTCCTCCTCATCTTTTGACTTTCAAATTTTGTTCTCAAGCTGTTTGCAAAACTGCGTCATGTTTTCTCCCCCATAATGTTGTAAATCCAAAATGCCCCAACTTTCACAAAAGCAAGCCAACCATACACACAGCTAAACGCTTGCTAGTGTTTAATGATCGGTTTTGTAATCATCATAAAAGGGAATAACGAGTGTTTGGCATGTATCCACAAGCTAAAAGTCATCACTGAAATGCCGTTAAATGACACTCCGTAAAGTTTTACGAGTCTTTGTCGCCCATTTTCTCAAGAAGGTCGTTAGTCAGTCATGCCCGATGAAGAACCCTCCACAGCTAGGCTCAAACACAATCTACTCTTTCAACAATATAATCTAAATAACCTCTTGTCTTTTAAGCTACCACTCTAGCATGTTTGGTTAAAATTCAACGAAAGAAAACTTTAAAACCCAAAAATATAGCTAGTATAGAGCGAAAAACAAGACAGCGAGCGAGGATAGGATTTTATTAGGTTTTGGCTTACTTATCCAAGCGTTTTACTAGGACTAGTCGAAAACCGCTCTAATCTGATACCGCTGGCATACGTGACATGTCACTCCTATTTATTTGCAAGAAATTCTAAATTTCCAATTTTCCAAGCACATAAACAGTAATGGACAAAAGCTTTGTTAAAAGTTACTTTAGGAGCAAGGTCTTCCATCTCCAGTATTGATATTTGGCAGATTATGATCGCATGAACATAAATTTCATGTATGAAATCGCATTAAATTTTCTCATTACACATGGCTTTCTTGTAGTATGTAAAATTGATGGGACCTAGAAGATTATCAGCTTGTTCTAATAATAACAACCCTTCTTTATTTCTTGATACATTGATTCGTTGTATTATGTGAAACTGAAAGCTCTATATTTCGTCTTTACATAAAACATGCGAAGAATAGCATTCCAAAAATACATGCTTTAGCAAATACTTTTGACTTTTACATATCAAACCTTGTGAGGATAATTTTTCAGCCAGGTATTGTTCTAATTTTTACGTCATTCCATTATCAGCACAGCATAGAAAAAGTAGACTCATTAGTAATGAAAAATAGTTGTTAGTTGAACAAACTTTTCAAAGTTTAATGAGAGTTGGATAAGAACTGTTTCTTTGAAGTGATTAAGACTAGTAGAACGGTAGTTTTTCATCCCCTTTCAGGACTACTAACACAATTGACAAGCAAGAAAATTCCTATTAATTGAGCTGAAAGGTAAAATGTTGGCACCAGTGAAATACATGTGATTCATGAAAACTTATTCATGAAATTTTGGTTTAGTTATTGTTCAGGTATGATACACTTTTTTGTTTGCACACACCGTGAGTAAAAAATAGCTTTGATACATGATATGAAGTGGACAAATTGTACGCATTCAGTACGACAAAACTATGCGGTGGCTGCCCACAACGATAGATACATGGAAGCTGATTCATACGTAAATGTCAGAAAGAATTTCAACTATTTATTTCAACACTACAAGTACTCGTGGCTTCACAAATTTAATTTGTGAATTTTTATTAGTGACCGAAATTTGATGGTAAAATCTGTATGTATCTCTCTGATTGCTCATGCCATTTGTTTACATAAAAAGAGAAAGCTTTATAGCACTTGACATCTTCTCATGAAATTATTCAATCCAAATTTTATAGACCTAGTGGTAGCTTGAAATTAATAATGTAAATTGTACCTTCATTTTTATTTATTTTCATCATAGCATAGCTCGTCACATTTCCATATACATTTACATGAACACTTTTTCGCGAAACAACAACCTATACTTACACACTAAAATTAAGCGACTATGTACACTTTTATGTGTTTCTGCCAAATCCAAAACATAACATGTTTTTCTCCAAATTAAATATCTCTTAATATCAGTGGTCTGGTTCTCGTATTAGATAATTTGCCAATTTCATATGCAAAAAAGGAAAGCATACACTACATATATAGCTTTGCAAAACAGGCGTCTACATTTGCGAAATGTTTATTAATTTGACTCCCCAATCACGATCAGTTACTACTCTACCTATGTTTACAAACAACGTTAGCACACAAGGACACTTTTGTTGAAAATGCTTTATTTTTCGTTCTTTAATGAAGTTTCCACATTACAATTTGTAATGACTGAGGTTAATTTATTGTGATGTACAACGAAATCAGCAGTGCACATTAGAACAACGCAAGTCTTTTAGTTATTTCATTTAATTTGAAGAACTGAATGAAAGTTTCCTTCTTCCGTAGTTTGGAGTTAGAAAGTCATATCATAACGTTGATATCTTTGCCGTTTCTAATTGTCATTGTATGACTATTCAGAGTAAAAAGGTCAAAAAATAAATCAAATTGTTCCGTACTAAAGTCTTGTCTTTGTCTCATTGCTTGTAAATGTCAAATATCATTGGGTTCCAAGTATCAAAAGATTTAACAAAAAAGTGCTGTTCTTCTCTATTCAGAAAAGTGAAATCTTTTGAAGAATTACATTTAGATTACTTATCCCCACTCAAGCTAACTCAGCTACTAAAGTGAAATCGTACACATGAAATGGAGATGTTTGGAAGAAAAGGGAATTCAAGTCGATTTAACGCTTGAACTCTTGCTAGAGAGCAAAATCATGTCAGCGAGTAAATCAAAAGTATTTAAAATTCTCTATACATTTAGTCAATTTAAAAAGAAGTCTATATTGTGAATGCGAGAACTGACTTGCCTTTTTAAGATTAGTTTGTATCCTTGAGTTACTACTACTGTTCCAAGTATTGTGACTATACGTACATGCATACGACGTAGGAAATAATACATTGTATAAATACATGCATACACCAACAATTTCTATTCGTATTATATACATACATTTCTATTCAATTAGATTTTTCTTCACGGATTACTTTTTTCAGCTACTTTCTACTTTCTTCCAACTTGCCTTTGCACAAATGTGATGTTGATCAAGTATTGAGTTCACAGTAACAGCGGACTTTAAAGAAGCTATTGATTTGGCGAACTGTTCGAGTTTTCAAATGCAAAGACCAAGGATGCAAGAGTTGCAGTCTTTGTAATAGTATATTGATTGTGTCTGCCCATTCAAAGGCAAAATATTTTAGGAACGGCTTAATTCTTAAAATTATTTTAACCAATCGATATTTGCATGTATCAAATGTAACTTACAGTTAATTGAAATAGCCTTCTAATAAAAGGATAACAATTAATCACACTTTGCATATGTACATGAAGTAAAAGCTTGTAACCAAATTGAGATTTACGTATCATTATCATAAGCATATCCAAAAAGTTTGGTAAATCTCATTTTTAAAGATCAGAAACACCAAAAAATAGCCAACAATTAGTTCCAATGTAACGCACATTTGTTGGTGAAAGTTGTAGGTTATTAGTGCACAAATACGAAAGATTTGACACAGGTTTTTCCACCGTTGATTTAATTGAATCTACGGGGGAATAGACGATTCAAACTCATTTTGAGGAATTTTAAATGCATTTATTTTTCCATAAAATTATAGTAGAAAATCCTAACTTTAACGTTTCAAATTCGTCTCGAGAGCGATACCAAGGACTTTTAACCCAAATCGAATCAAATATTACGATAATATGGTTTACTTGTAATAATTACTGATCCTTACAAGTAGATAATGTCTAGTGGAACAAGGAAGTAAATGGCGATCAATTTCAGTCCTTTTCTTTCTCTCTTGATCGATTTTTGTTACGATGCTATGAGTTGTTTTTTATCGGCCCACTCAATTTCCCCTCTCGACAACATTGAGAAACTTGTGGTTTCTTATCTGTTGACTTTAAATTTTATCGTTCTGTATAATTTACTTGGAAAGTTATATCCTGCAAAAATTGGTCACCTATTGCACTCGATTGCCATCAGGTTTGGTATGAAATTCTGCAGAATCTTAAGAAACATTTTTTTCCAAATGCTGTCTCAAAATGTACCAACAGTCTATATAGCTGATTCAGCGGATACTTTAACAAACACAGAACTAAACTCTAAAAGGTTCATGCTGGTACAGTACGAATGATTTTTAAATTCTCAGATTTTCTCATGATTCTCAGCATATATACACATATATGTTCTTAGAATAAATGTGTGAAAGTTCAGCTCGCTTATGGGTGCAATCCATCACGTGGGAAAGAAAGTTGGTGATACAATAGTAATATTGCAATGTAGTGACTAGCACCATATGCAGCTGACGTTATTATATGATGTTACCCGTCTTTTTAGGACACGTTTACATTAAGATATTAACAGAAAGTCTCCGTATAGCTCCCTACATATATAATACACATATTGACAATGGTAAGATATTCTGACATGACGCACACACAGCTCCTGGTGCTGATAACAATGGACAAGTTAAAGTGGTATTAGGTTTCATGACATTGATACTGTATGTAAGCACAAGCACGTAAGAATTTTACCTTGGGATTTTAACATTTCTTATAATAGCGAGAAACTCGTAATACCCCTCAGCTTTACAGAGATTTTTGGAGCTTTTTAAGTACATTTGCGACCATACCTAGCCCCGACAATGTCAGTCAATACTTAAAGTGCCTTTTAAGTCATCCTCTTTTGTAATGGGTATGACAGAGCTATATTATTGAAATGTGAGACATTATTACGAATGTGTATCTCTCACTCACTCCTCCACTCATGCACTGTCAGAATAAACTCGGCAGTTTGCCACAGCCAGTTTTACACATGATGTGAAAGAATTTCACTTTAATACCAAACTATAGATGCATGCTATGTATTTTAGACTTTCGCTTTTTAATATATACAGTAATGGATAGTTTGTGGTTATACGAAGACTTAAAGCAGCATGTTCAAATGACAACTACGGTTTATTCATTTTATGCTTCTGGTATCACGCAGCCACTTGTGAACTCCTTCATACACTAGATATATAAGTACACATAGCTTCATCCGTGTGCATGTTTGTACTTTTACACATCTCATTCTCATTATATCTTTATTGTCTGGTGTACTTTCATGAATTGAAAGCAGAAATGAAACATAAGTGCTTTCTCAACTTGTGGATAGCTTGTGGTGGAATCAAATTCAACCACACTCGAGGGGCTATCATTTAAAACTTACTCTTCCTCTTTCTTTCTTTCTTCTCTTCCATTTCTTTCCCATGCAAGCATACAATTCAAAGACTCCATGTTTCTTTTCCTGAAAATTTAATGGTCCAATTCTTGCTACTCTGCAAATATACAAGAAACTATACTCATTTCAACAATGAACAAAGGTCAAGAAGATTGTATTAATAATCTGCCTTTATTTGGTTAGAAACTTGCAAACGTACTTGATTAATACAACGACCCTTGACTAATTTTAAGTTTGTAAAAGACTAAACCTAGTAGAGCGTTCATGGAGATATAACTTTTCAAATAGCTCCTTGAGAAGGAACAAGAAGCAGGGCAGTGATGCGATCCTTTCCTATCCTTCGATTCTTTCGTTTTCCCTACTACACATACACATAATGATTTCCAGCAGGTTAAATAATGTTCCAGTCTTGTTGGCAGCTATTCTGCCCAACCAGCTCTTTATATATTGCTTGAGTATCTTCTCCAGATCCTGATCCTCCAAAAGATTCATTACCAATGATTAATGGACTACCTAGAGACCTTTAATTTTACTTTCACCTACATGTTACATACGTCCTCCTACGTCGTTCAAATACCTGACTCAAGATCACCTTCAAGCCACGAGCTAATCCTGACAGACTTATTCTCATTTAGGTCCCATGGGTTGACAGCTTCAGCTTTTGAGCCAATAGAATACCACCTGGAACACAAGCCAGGGTACATATAAAATATTATGCAGATCTTTCTTCAGTGGAAAAGGTTTAATCATTTCATATACTGCTGCCAGCACCGTGTCTGAAATGCATGTCTGTATTCTTACGTCTTGAAAATGATTGAAGACTGGAGGTCAGACAGGCATGATTTTTGATGGTTAATGATGATGAACTGGCGTAAAATATCAATCTATATTGTAGGTGAGAGAACCTTTTTCTCCATTTTTACCTCGTTTAGTGATGAGAACTACACTAGTCACTAGAGTAAGATCCAAGCAAATTAAAAATCATGTTGGGAAGCCAAGTCTCAGCTGACCTTAATTTTATCACGACGATGTAACCCAATTTTTGCCCTCCTGTTCAAAGCTATTTTGACAGGATTCTTCCAAGAAAAGAAAGCACATGAGATGGGAGGGGAAAAGCTTCGTCGAATAAGGGATTTTTTGAGTTCCTTAGCCAGAACATGACTGAAAGGAGAAGAAAAGTGTAGAGGAAAGCACAAAATGTGCAGCAGAATGGAAACTATAATAACAGCGTTTTTCAGTTGAATGGGGCTTTTCATTATATTATATTTTTTATCCATTCTTTTGTTACTTTGTACTTATCTTATGTATATGGATCTGTGATCTATGTATATATGTACAGGAGATTTATTCACAGTTTTTTTACGTTACAAGACATACAGTTGTTAGTAACGGTTTACTTGCTATGTGAACTCTCATTCTCAGCGTCAACACGACATGAGTGACAAAATAAAATGCAGTGTAATCTTTAAAAACTGTGTACAATAAGATGAGTGACAGATACGAATGAAAGTTCACATTAAGTGTGCAGGCAAAGGATACGTATTATATATGCTCATCAGATAGTTGGACTGAAAAGATGTACTCTTGCATGAGTGCATGCATGCATAACACACATTATCCGAAGAAGACACGCAATTCTATCTAAAAACTCACAAATGGATATAGTCACAAAACACGGCGACTCTTTACTGTGAAACGGTATGAATTTGTATTATCATTTTCTCAATACAAACTAATGTTGTATAAATTTACAACTGAAAAAATGTACTTTCTCACTTGTCAGCTCTGGAAAGATGGAAGTTTTGGATAGAAAAATGTAGATTACCAGGATGCGTATCATATACATGCATTTCAAAATTGGAAGATGTATTGAATACGGACGGACCATGTGGGAAATTTACTTCGACTTCTCTTATTCAACTCAGAATACCAGAGAGTGTTCAGTGTGCAAGATAATATGAAGAATCCATCGAATCAAAATCCACTTGAGTATACCTACTCTAGTAGATTCCTTTTCTAATAATCTAGTGAATTTCCCCCTTTTCACTCCATAATTTTATGTATGGATCCATTCTCGCTTGTGTAGGAAACATTCCCATGCGTGGAATTTAGCTTTTCTGCTGCTATATGTAGGAATTACAAAAAAAAACGAAGAGTATACAGAAGTACGATGTGTAATCTACTGATTGTGAAATCGTAACCAATAAATATACATCATGTAAAGAAAGCGTGTGTCTATAGATGCTTACTTCAGATATTGGTAAACTTTGAATTCAAGAACAGAGGAAAACGAGAAAAAGAGACAGCTCTCATTTTTTTCCTTTCAGAAAAGGGATTATCTATAAATGATCATGTGAAATGTATGTAGCGAAGGGGCAAAAGTAGCATTATTATTCTCATGTATGTACGACACATTTCAACTTCGATACTTGATGCCTTCTAATACAAAGCTTTCTTTTTTCCTACTATTTTATTCTGAAGTCTTTCGATAAATATAAACTTTCATCGTCTTCCACAAGTTCTGTGGTGTGGTGTAGTGTAATAAAGCATATATTACTATGTGTTTGGAAGGATCCAGTAAAGGATAAAAAAGCTGCACTCTGTTTTCGTTGACATACCGCAGCATATTGCACGTCCCACTCTCCTTTGAGAATTGTTGTATCAGGGATTCATATACGTGAAAAGGTAGTAGAGAAATGGGCACTTGTGCAAAAAAAGGCCTTGGGAAATGCACTTGAGCATGGAAGCAATAGTCAAGCTTTTGCAAGCAAGGGCATTTTCTGCAACACATTTTTTGGTTGTTTTTATTTCTCATTCTGTCACAAGTTCCCTCTTGTTTCGCTCTGCATTGAGTTGAGTATAAATTAGTAAGAGTGAAGTTTGCAGGAATAAAAGGAACTAAAGCAAAGGCAGTCAGCATATGCTACGAGAGCTTCATTCATGTGTAGTGCACTGCTGCACACATCATACAAAAATTGAAGGTTCGCTTGTACGTTTTTTTGTGTCGTATGTATATGGTATGATTGTGATTTCGGACATTAATCAAGAAATATTGGTTTCAATACGTAAACCTTTCTCAAATGATTTTCAGCAACAACATGCCGGCCACTCATTCCTTGTTAGCAATAACTGCCTTCGTTACTTCTATTAGCCCTTGAATGTGAGAGTGAGACAGTCACACTTTGGTTTACATTCGGAAGAAAAAAACATACGTATTTATTGTATATAGCCTATAAAAATACTATTTGAGTATGAGTTTGTATGTGTAGAATTCTTTTGTGTGTTTATCAAGGTATGTATGTATGTACGTATAATATGTCGAGTAAAAACTGAAAAAACAGAAGGAAAGAAAAAAAGAGAGAGCGTGGAACAGGTTTGGTTGGCAAGAGGAGGAAGGCTGCTCTTTTCTCTATGCACATCGGATTGCATGCTTGAGTTGAACTCAATTTTTTAAGAGTGACTCTTTCCATTTATCTTCGGAATTTTTGATCCCACGATCCTCATTTCCATTCTTTTTTACTAGACCAGTCTATGTCTACTTTGCCTTTCTTCTTGCTGCCAGTTTTCTCGTTTTTTATTTTATTTTCAGCAATGTACGCAGTATAGAAGTAGGCGTATGTAATGTGACAAGCCTCGCAAATAAAATGCCAGTAGTGTGCATATTTTTTTGATAAGGTAGTACAAGTATTTATGTATTGTTGGTGAGTTCGATAAATATAAGGGTAGGTGTAAAATTACATTTAGAACGAACTTAATACCGAAGAAAGAACCTGTACGGCTTTATCCATGCTACTCTACTTTCATTCTTCTACCTCTAGTCTCTTTGCTGACGGAGCGACTGACTAGATTATGTTATTATGCATATGACAAGGCAACTGTACAACTCTGGATAGATGTGAGTTGTGAGAGAGCATCCCATGATCCATGCTAACAACGTGAGAAAAAGAATTGTTTAGTGAACAGCCTATTGCACATTCATTACCCCATTTATCCTCCCCTACAAGGTGATGTTCATGTTTTAACTTGAAACCATTCAACTTTGAACATTTACATTTTGACAACACCCTTCCTAAATGATAGAACGAATGAAAGACCAAGAGAAAATGTCTTTCACTCATGTGGGCTACTAAACTTCATACAAAAAGTTACCAATGATAAATGCTAATAATATGCTTGGAGAGGTGGCAAACGCTGTAGTCATTGTGGTGACAATGGAAAAACTTTTAAATATTTTTGACTATTTGATTAAGCCAAGGTTATTGCATATTCCCCTCGTATGCATGCTGTTTTAGTTTTGCTTCAGTAGCTCTCCTATATAAATGACTAGCTTCATTTTGTGCCTGTTAAAGTACTTATATAATACTTCTAAAAGGGTTTTCCGGATGTCAATATAATATAGGACCTTTAAATCATATAAACCTTTATTTGGTAGGAATGAACATGAATAGAATGAGGCTATGGTCACAGCCTTTCATTATACATTTATATTACGTGGCTGAATTTTAGTCAGTAAGTTTTTGGCTTTGCTAAGTTTGTCCGTCTGTCCACACTCAACAAGCGTGAACCGATTTCCACAAAATTTGGTACATACTAGGTTCTACAGAAAAATGTGTTTTCTTTCTTTTCAGAAAAATCGGGAAAACGGTTTAAAAGTTTTTTTTTAAAAAGATGACCCATTTGGTTTTAATGGTCTTTCAATAGTAACATAGTCCTAAAAATGTATTGTCCTTTCAAGTAGTTAATAGTAGTTTATACCATCCAGCTACGTTTATAGGCCTGCTCAGTTTATGTTACCAATATGTGCCATGCCATGAACTTGAATAAAATGCTGGATGAGAGAACCGAAAAAGTCCACCTTTTTTATTGCATACGAGGGTTCCGCGCATTATACGATGTTTAATGGCCATTATATCCCTGAATGCCATGGACCTGAACCACAATTGAAGTGAAGCAACAGCGGTAGGTAGGAAAAATGGTATTGGTTAAATTCTAGGGCAGTCTACCGGTTAAGGATGATCGACATAATATGTACGTATCTTACGTACAATGCACTGCCATGTAATTTTCTTTAGCTTTCCTTCTCCATACAAGCATATTTTTGTATCAACAAAGCAGATATATGTATAGGCATAGCATATTTTAACTCTCTGTATAGTAATATTATAAAGGTTTGAAATATTCTATCAAGCGTAATATTCTGCCGATGGTCTATTACCAACAAAAAATCGAACAAGCAGACAGAGAGGCAAGAAAGTAGTAGTCAAGCAAGAGAGTGAGTGGAGAAAGTATGTACTGTCCAGTGGGAATGACGTTTCAATGTTTTGGCTCTACATCGTCAAAGAAAGGTTAGGAGCCGTCTGTACGTGTGGTTAGATCGTCATATCATTATCCAGAATTGGAATTGAGATTGAATTGCATCGACAAGAAAAAGAAAGTCTGATTGGAAGTTTACATGTGATGTGAATGTTATCCTTTCAAATGTATCAACAGCATGAAATCTATTTCGACATGGCCTCGACCAGTACATGAAACCATCTTGGTGAAACGGAAACTAGCAATTGCTTTCAGCCTTTTTTCTTTCTCAAACATTAGCAATGCCCTGCTTCTTATTATCAGGCCACCATAATCATAAACTCATTTTATACATTTACATGACGGAAAAATTCTTTTTCACGCTGACTACATTATATAGTATGACGGTGGGAACTAATAACAGTATGATATCAGAAATGTTTGACTGACTCGTATTCTCCAAGTATTTCACACTGAACGTTGGCGTAGGACTTTTTCTTCACGGCATTTGAAATATGTGTGTTTTCTTTCTTCCAGTTTCAATTACAGGGAATTGTAATAAAAATGGAGGAGGTAATACAATTACGCATTCATAGAAAGAAGAAATGATATGATAGTCAATTCCTGGAAGGTACAGTGAAGAAAAAGAACATGAAAATATGAAAGTCCCAAGAAGGGAAATAATAATATTATAATAATATAAAGGAGGTTGGTTATATTGCCTTAAAAATTTCGGTTGCGCTGTAAAGTGTAACCACTGTTTTTGTCACATGCAAGTTTTATGCATCGTCAACACCCAGTGGAAACGACTGGGAGGAGAGGGTATAAAGTAAAAGTGAAAGTCAGTCTTTTAAAAGTTGACGTTGTCCTCGTATGGCTTCTTTTTAGTACAAAGTAATAACCATAATACATCACAGCATGTGCATTAGGATCGTACACACAGCATGAATGTCGTAATATGAGAAACGAGCGTGCGGTGAGTGAGTTCGTTTCTTCGTCCTAGTAAAGTGATGCGCTGATAATATTACGGTCTTATTTATTGTCAACTTTTACTTTCCATCTGAAAAGAGTCCATATTTTATTTTATTGTTCCCGTGTTAGCCTTTTCCTTAATATTAATGCAGATCATAGGGAGTGAGTGAACCAACCAACCAGTATGTGCATAGTATTGCTTAGGCAAGTTCTATGTATATGTTCCTGTTATCATCTTACGAGGTTTGTTTTGTTTAGCATTATTCGAATGTGACTACCCAAGTTGCAGGATAAAATATATGCTTTGCTGTGGAAGCTGGGACTACAAATTGTCACGATTTATTGAAACACGAAGCAGATTTTGGTTTGATGAAGGATTAAAGGTGAATCATATTGGGTAACGTAGGCTTAGGCTTTCACAGTAGAAGGAATGAAATTGTAATGAAAAGAAACCTTACGTGGTTACTTCCTACGTCAGTCAGCCAGATTCATTGTACGAAAAAAAGATGAGCAATGTGTGTCATATCATCACATCTAACGATATGATATGCATATGATATACATAAGAATATAATCATAATATGATTTTGATTAGTTCTCAAGTTATTTTTAGCAAGACGACAGAGAAACTTGCTTAGGGCTTTTCACTCAACTGAATTTTTTAAAGAAAAAAACATGATAATATGAACTTTGTATGAAAAGGAAGAGTAGATATATTGTTATTTCCAATTTTTACGGTTGCACAACGTTCCCCATTTGAAGCAAATCTACAGATGGGGAAAAGTCATAGCCTTCTTTTTCGTTTTGAATTCATCATGCATTACATTTTTTTATTACGATGAGAGCTTCATTGGGTTTGTATAGCCTCGAGATTTACAAAGAACGGAAGATGTAATCGGAAAACATATATGAAAAGGGAATTTTCCGTGTCGAGTGTGAGGTAAATAAAACTTTCTAATAAATATAGTTCTGTAAAAATCCAATCACTACGTAAAAATAATATTACTGGTAAATGCTATCACTTTCTTTCCCATTCAAGATTACTTATTCAATGCAGTGAAAGTTTCAAGTTTCTATACTCTACTTAATAAGTTGAAATCACTTGCATACAACTACTTTATATGATATGACGGGTGGATCCAATCAGCTAAAGCACAAGTTTTCGACAAGTTTCTCAAATGAAAATTTTTGGTATTGATGCACAATGGTTTTGACACTGCTACTACTACTACTGCGAGTTTCGTGAATAGACTAAATGTGTGGGCTGAACAAAAATGAACTTATTGTAGTGGTGGTTTCATTTCGTTTCAAATTTTCAAATATCTTTTTCCAAACAAAAATAGCAAAACCATCTCGGGTTCTGACTGCCGAGTTCAAACCAGACATCCCAATTTTCCTGCCACAATCCGGTTCCAGTTATTTTGTTAGTTCATTATTCACAGGATGTTGACAACAGCACTTTTGTGTTAGTAGATTCAGGTCAAGAAAGGTTAAATTTAAATATGGACCAATTCTAGAGAAAGATCGATCAGGTCAGGCTTTAAAGTTATCAAGATCATTATTTTTTCTTGTAAAGGGTTTTAAAGAAGAAAGTATCAAGGTTAGGTTATAAATACGTCACGATAATCAAATCTAATGCACAATACCTAAGGTCTATAACCTTTACGTAATGATTGGGTTCCGAAAATGAAGGTAAGCTTGATAATTGCACGATCCGATGCGATATAAGGAATTTTGAGGTTGTTTTGTATTGTTTAATTACGCTTGACTAAGTAGTTTTAAATATGATCACTAATAAAAAGTAAGTAGTTTTTTTGTGACATCTTCTTGCAGGTACTAATATAGCACGAAGTCAAATAAAACTTGTATTATACAGCCATTGCGACCAAGAAATAAAAAAATGTTCGAACGTCTTTTATATATGCCTATAAAAATGTGGATAAAAGAAGAGGACATTTATTGAAGCAAACATGATATGCTTTTTATGTCATAATGTCGTATACCATTCGTAAAAGTATTCTGTATAAAACTAGCATTTATTTTAGATTGAAACCATGTTTGAAGCTGGTCAATAAGGCGGTTCCGTTATTCAGTGACAAATTTGGTTGGTCAAAGCTTATACACATTCTTCCAGAATGGACTTTTGAAGTGGCGATGTTGAGAGAAAAAGAGAGTAGACAACTCAAGATGAGAGCTTAAATGTTTTTTCCGTGTCTAGAGTCCATTTCCTTTATTAAAGTTGATACGCCATTTTTATGGATTCTGCAGTCCATTTAAAGGTTTGTGTGTGTAGCGGTAATAATAGTGGTTAACTCGGTTAACTTGTCCTTAAAATGAATTGCTTCCACTTCCAAAACTTTACAACAGCTCACAATTTAGTGGAAAAAATCCACGCTTGAAAGAGCCAATGTGTAAGTGAAGCATCTACTTGAATGTGTGTCTGAACTGAATCCACTAATATACTATATAAGCTGGGAGAAAGCATGTGATTGTTACCAATAATCCACGCTAACATACAGCTAGCTGCCCCATATACATAGAACACATACACACATATTATATGCATATGAGTTAAACAAGTGAGGGGATGCTCAACATACCATGAATTCGAAAATGCTAGTCTAGCATGAAAACATTTTGCTTGATGGAGTGAAACGTATTGAAAGTATTTTTGGTGGGGTGTGTGGAATTCTATGATGTAAACGTGGCATACTTTTCAAGAAGCATCGTAGTTTTTTAGTCTACCTGCCTATCTCCGTCTACAAGATTGGATTTGACATGGACGAATGTCAATTGCTACCAGGTTAATGGGGAAACTTGAGGAAATCAGTGAAGCAAAATGATTGCATAAATTTTACATCCATCTATTCCTCGTTGATGAAATTGCCTGTAGGTAGAGTTTATAGATAATGCACACACTGAAAGAACATGCTCCTACATTTATTAGACCATGTCTCAAGACTCTAGCTGGCTGAAGGAAAGTTTAGGCACGTTTTGTTGACGATGATTGCAGTGATGGTTCAAGGAAAGCGGAATGGCGAAGGGTATGACAGGACTATTAATTATGTCAAACTTTTCATTGCGATATTTTGGTTTGTCTAAAAAGAGACGGCTGCTACAGGAACTTTTTAAGAAATGTCAATTTTCATCATGTTATTCAACAATTCCTTTATAGGGAAGAGACGGACGCAGAACATCATAACTACACGTACACACTCAATAGGAGTACGAAGTGAATGGAAGGAAAAGTTGCATAAACTTCATCTTAATAAATTTCATAATCATGTCTATTCCAACATGAATGCATGATTGCTTGACTGGTTTAAACTTGGGAGAAGTAGTTCTTTTTCTCATTATGGACTGCTTTTATTCAAATCATCCTCAGGGCACCCAATGATAGACGCTTAGAAGACATACTTTTGCTATGAAATGAATTTTGAGTAATTTGAGGAAAGCAGGGCCATTTCCGTTAATCAATTTAATATAACCTCTTCTAAAGCGTATTGACATCAACAACATCCTGAGTATGACGCATTGCCAAAGTTTTCCAATAAACAAGTTATTTTAAATCATTAACATAATTCACATTGCTTTCTAAAGAGAAAAACTTTCCTCTTCAAATAGACATTCATGTACTTTAAATGGTATTCCCGTATCCCTTATATGTTAAACATGTATGTAGGAAGATAGATAGATATACACATACGTATTTCTAAATTGTCGAGCACATTGCAAGTCTACGAGAAAATGAATTTCATAGTAGTACCACAGGAAGTAGCTAGCTTGTCTTTTCGCCCAAACCAGCAGCCCTCTCTCTCTTCTCTCGTTCTAGTTTAATTTTTCGCATTTCTTTAAGATTTGTTGAGATCCGTAGTCACAGAGAGAAATCGACAAAGTGTTCAACCATACTCAAAGGAAAAGTAAAAAAAATCACCTACATTCGAAATCTTATGAGAATTCATGATTGGAGTTAGACAGTAAGCCATTGCACAATGTGCTCCGATCTTTCAATGCTAAATTTCAAGTAGAAGAAAAATTATACTTCGTAAGTACTTATAGAATCTGATAAAAATTCAATTTATCATGACTTCTAAGAAGATCGTCTTGTCCTCTTCAGAGAAGACACTCACAGCACAGCTTTCCGACGGAATATATTTTGAGTGTGCATATGTATGCACGCTACTCACTACTACTGCAAATCAAACCCTTCCGGAGTACGTTCTTCGAAAACAAAATAAGAAAAGTTACTTTTTTTACCTTAATCTGTAGGATAAAGTAGAGGAGCGATGGCAGTCTCGCCTCAGATCTAATGCAATCTCTGTACGAGGGAACAAGTCCCAAAAGTAAATATGACAAGTGAGATTTTGAATTATATGTCTCTTCCAAAGTAGCGTTATCATGCAGGCGATTTGATTCTTCTTCATTTAAAGCAGAAGTAAAAAGTATCTTGTGCCTATTCTTTTAACCTTGGTTTCTCATGTTTTTATATGGATATATGTATGTGCTACTAACTGAGATTGCTCAAACAATAACGGAATGTAAAGAAGAAGCACTGAAATTGGATTGATGATGAATCGGATGAAAAACATACGAACATTATTTGAATGGCTTACCATATCAAACAAATAACTTGACACAGTTACACAATGCATAATTCATTATCTGTCCTCAGCATTCTGATATAATGCCGTTGAAACCTATTGATATTGATCCCTCAAACCAATCTCATCGAAATGACGGACGGTAAAATGACTAATGTATTGATGTAATCTGAAAGCTTTTACTAGCCATCGGTAGCGGTATTGCCAAAATTCTATAGCTTGAAAAGTTTACCCACAGATTTTGGCTTTGTAATCGTTTCTTGCTTCACAAAATATCCTTACAAGACAGATGTAGCAGCGTTACAACGAAGATTTTTTTTAAATATATGATACATACAAACACACTAGGATGTCTCAAGTCAAGATTTATTCTTAACGTGAATACGAACCGTATTAGGTCAGACAATTGTGAAGGGAATGGGAAGACATTATTATTTTTTCCCCTAGAAGGATGAAGTAACGACTAAAATAGTTAGTAGGATAGCCTATGAACAAAGGGAGAATCCGTGAGACTTGGAAATTTAAACTAGGATGAAATTCTACCTAACTTCTCCCAAAAGAACTGTGAGTATTTCAAAAAAAAAAGAGAAAGAAAAGAGAAAACGAGTTAGGAATGCATGATTTAAGGTGGCCTTTGAAAGCAACCTCACATGGTATTTTCGCATTTTTATGCAAGGAAGTTGTAGCTACAAAATGTATTTACAGATAGACAACGTTAAAGGAAACTATACAGAATAGAGAGAGAGCGCAGTTATGTACGGTTACGATCAAGAGTGTTCGTTTCAAATTCTGGTGATCACTTGTTTCATGTGTGGCGACGTGACAGTTGGGTCATCAAGAGGTTCTTGCAAATGCCGAGAAAGTTACTGTTTTCCCTTTGGAAGTGAGCACAATGTATGTACGTCTGTCAGTCCTCAATCTAAACGAAAAGTAGCAAGAGGAAACGCTTGTGAGCGAACATGCATGAAATTTTAGCCAGTTCATTCACGTTCTTGGCAGGAAATCGCCAACAGATCACCAGACCAATCAAATACAGCTTTTTCTTCCATATCTTATTTGGTTTTGGGAAAAAAGTACAGCATTAGGTTTTAATAGGAAAAGAGTCCACTGTCCCCTGGGAATTTGTACACACAGCAGCAGCACAATAAGTTATTGGGAATAACATGAGATCATCAAAGTATTTAAAAGACGCACAATGAAAAGGAAAAGCCGTCACTTTTCCTTTGGGTAGTTGAATGCTTTCCAGTCACGGATACGCTTGGGATTTAAATACCGAAACTTGATGAGAACTGCAAGAAAGTGACATGCTCTAGAGCATGACAGCTAGAGAATAGAAAGCATAAGCACTTTTATTGCTCTCCGTTGTCACTATTCAGGCTGCGCCACTCATAGACTTTTGGATGTATATTAAGTCAGAGCCTTGGCGAATGCGGCAACAATTTTATTCTATATTTATATGATCAAAGATTACTAAAATTTGCTTACGCATTGCAAACCTACCCTGTGACACCCTTCAGTATAAACTTAAAATATAGTATACAGTTTACAAGTCAACATAAAGTTATTATATGACTATATATGATGAATTATGAGGCTGAACAAAGATCATATGTAGTATTTTTATCTAAATTTTTAACTTGGCCATCCACGCAAAAAAAGAAAGTTGGATTGGATGGAATGGAGAAAGCGTAAAAGAATTTGTGACAAGATGACAGATCGCAAACGACAATGTTTCAAGGGAGTCAAACTTTTCAGCATTATTTGTTACACCTCCGAATTGTAACGTTTTTTCTGAGGCCCACACAAAATTAAGCCCCGGAATAAAAATGTAATCATGTATTTTTTGTGCAGATTGTATGTAAGGTTAACGATTGAAATGTATTTTGAAAATTTGTCTCACCTTCAAAATTTATATCGTTTGCGATCTAATAAAATATCAAATACTTTCATGATTTGGTACACACACATTCTACACAAGCTTAGTGTAGATAATCAGTCAAATTACAAGCCATTCTTGAGACGTTGTTTAAAAGACGTAATACTGTCCATTCCTATTATGCATCTAAAGTTACATTTACATAAGAACACAACTACACAAGATTGTCTCCCTCCGGTTTTCTTAGATTGTGTCTCTTTCTTTATATAGTGTCGGTTATTTTTGAGTGTGGTCCTGTCTCCCGACTTCTCTTTAGTTTTCAGTGTCACTTACAATTGCGTGTTCTGATATTGTTTGCATGCATTGCTTTATCTCTTGTTCCATGAGGTGACGTTTGTTCCCAGTTCACTTTCCAATATTCTTGCTTCTTTTCGTGTTAGCACGGTTTGTCTATATATTGTCTGCAAGTCTATATATAAAATATAAACCAAAAGTCGACTACAAAGTAAAAAGTTATAGTTTGTTTGTTGGTTAGTATGGTTAGTTTTTTGCTTACTTCCTTTGCTTTCATAGTTTCCACTATCATGGGACTAGCATAATGGCTCCTAGCCACCCTTTTGTATGAAATTTGAATAACAACCTTATCTTATTCTTTCCTTACCTTCCTCATTATTATGTTTTACGTTCCTTTCAAAAGCATATGAGGAAAGGCATGTAAGAATGTATGTGTCATCTGTCTGTTCAGCGACATGATACTTGTAAAGTGGTTTGGGGTTTTCACATATCTGATCTCACTAATTGATAGTGTAAATCAAAGCAATCCAAGCGAAACCCTAATAAAGTTTAAAGATGGTGGTGGTTTAAGAGCATAGATTGTGGTTTTTCAAGTTGAAGGAAATCTGATGTTATGGTGACCTATGCCATAACCGATGTCAACGGTCACAGACAAGAAATATGTCCCTAAAAACATTCATTATTGTCCCATTTATTGCTTAATGTTACTTTAGATTTTTAATAAACTGTTGCTAGAAAATTAAAACAGTCTGAAGATTTCAAAAGGGTAAATTTAGTTAGATAAGCCAGATTCGCAAACAAAGTACCAATCAAGTAAATTTTAGCTGCAGAAATAAACACGATTTTGGACCAAATAATGTAAAACATTATAGGATTTGCTTCGCATAAGCCTGACAATTATCTTTCCAACTATATAGTCTAACATATGACTGCAAATCTAGACAAGGGTACACGCACGTTACAGGCATGCAAAATACAAGCAAATAGCAAATGAATGTATTTTTCAATTTGGAAAAGCTTACTTTACCTATACTGGTTACACATCTGTAGTCTTCGGTTAGACGATCATATTCTGAGTGATAGAAGGGTTTTGCTAGCTACCATGTGACTTCTTACACCTAACGAGCATTTCTGATGGTAGTAGTCCTCCTACTTAGAATTTCGTTAGCTACTGGCACACTTGCTACCTCATCCTATTCTCACAACTTCCTGCTTATTTTAGCGATGATAGTGATACAATTCATTTACTTTAGGATGGGTAAAATTTCTCTCAACTAACACACACGCATGCCATTTCCAGCTTTAAACAAACATCGAGGAGCTCTATCTACTCGGCTGACGAACTCAAAATGATTATTAGTATGCAGTGTTGGTGCAGCCACATAATACCTATTGAAACAGTCATTTTCATTAATGCTTGCTTTCTTTCACAGGAGTGATGTCATGTGGAAAACGGTAGACCATCCTTTCGTTTTATTGTGGGCTAGGGCTTTGTGTGAAATTAATCCAAAAGTTTCAATACAAGTTTTTTAATATACGGGCCACACACAATGTAATATACAATGTATAAACTATAAAATAGAAGTATATACGCAATAAACTTTGTAATATGAATGTCACCCACCAGCATCTTTATTCTTCTCATATCCCATCATACCAAAAGAACCAGCGTATTGTAGTTTTGGGTAAACCCTTGGAGGTACTAAAGTTATGCTGCAGCCATTCGTAATTAGTTGACTCATATGCGTACCTTCGTTCATACCAACCGCTTTTGTGCACCTTTACTCTCGTAGAGTTCAACTTTCACCTGTTTTACAATAGTGATTCCATAAATGTAGATGAACATCTGCATTCTGCAGAGACTTTTCATTCATTTCATTTCATTTTAGGCTTGCTTTCTTCATTAAACTCAAGGACCATACATACTTTATGCTATTGAGTTGAGTCAAGAAGGCCCCTGAGGTATCCATCTGCATAATATGCTTGCATTCAGAAATTCTTGGTGATTTTGAAAATTACTTGAGCTGAAGCATTGCAAAAGTGTAGTAAACTTACTAATTAGTAGCTCCCACAACAGTGGTGGCTGAAAAGAAAATCTCAAACTGAAGGAGTACGAAAGAGTATTCATACAATGGTAGATCTGAATCTGACCAAAAAGAGTGAGTTGGTGACTATAAGCTATTTGGACAGATAACTCTGGGGAGTCTCGAATCGCGGTCCCTAAAACAGAGAGAGAATTTAAACAAAATAATCGTGGAACTACATTTCTGCGTGATCCCAGATTGGTGCTAGAACTTGATTCCGTTGCAACACGAATCTTAATAGGTTGACATTGACACGCTGACATCATATCAGACTATTCAGGCTGAGCTGTCATAAGTTGCTCATTGTGATGACGGGCTTAAGAAATTAGTATGTATGTTCAATAAACTGAAACAATTTTACCCACGATTTTTTAACAGAACTGAGCCGCGTTTCTTTGTCGTATAGATAAATACCTTGTAACATGATAAGTATGAATAGTACAAATCTCATTCATAATGAGTACAAAATGCATGAAATACGCAATTTTATACGTCTCACGTACGTCCATAACAATCATGTTATTTTAAATTTCAACATATATGAATATGGTCTTGAATTGCAATTACCAAAATGTTGATTTCTTAACAGTGATAGTAATAAAATGCCTTTACTTGTTACTAATCAAGTTTTACCTTTATATACCCACCAAAGAACGTGCAGCGTTGGTTTGGTGTTTTGCTTGCTCTGTGGAGAAGAAGTCCCAATTCATCGTTTTATATGCATTTTCAAAAATCCTATCTTTGGGACGGCAAAAGTAGAAATAAAAAATATTTCCCTTAAATACTTGATAAGTTATGGCATGATCATGGAAACGTATCATCCATTCACAATGCACAAATTATTTTCAAAGCCTAAGACCCCTTCCACCGGTTTTATAGAGAATGAATTCTAATAACGAATGAATCAATTAGCTCCGAATTTTTATCGTAAATTATCAAAAATACGACTACAACAGAACAAAGCATAAACCAGAAACTTTTGAACCAGAAACAAAGTTCAATACGCACGCTTATACCGTAGCGATATATACCAGTGGTGTCGGATGAGTTTCATTTTGGATTGAAAGATCGGCATCTACTCATGTTTGTCACTATGGGCATTTGCTTGCGTATCAGTTTTTATTTTTTATAGCAATTTCAGTCCCAAAGTTTGGATTTGCATTTTAAGGCAATTGGGATTTCTTCTCCACAGAGCAAGCAAAACACCAACCCAACGATATATGTTCTTTGATACCCACTTATTAAATGCAATGATAGAGATATGGTAAAGATTTATTTGACAATATCAAATAATGCACTAACAATAATAATAAAAGTCAGCACGATCGTGATTTGTTTGCTACGTGTTTGCTGGAAATTTAGTAGTTCCACGAGTTGTTGCAACAAATGGCCACGGAAAGCTCTTAAACTATTTCATCTAGGATAAGTTAGAAATTAGATCAAATCAGTTTCAGCTAACATTAATTAGGTGGCTTAATGCTCATATTAAATATAGCGGGATAGGTAAAACCATGCATGAGGAAACGATGTTGAGTCTACTAGATTTCCATGCCACAAGTCCTGTTTTGCGATTTCCATGCGTATTGTATGCCATATGAACTTAACGGCTTTTCTCTGATTTCATGGTTTTGATGTGGTCTTGACGTTTCGTATATCTGCCCTTTCATTTGATGTTTATTGTGCACAAATGGTAAACCACTGATTCTATTCCAAAAAACCCATTTCAGTGTGTTGCACACTTAATAAAGGTATGTTGGCTTCTGAGCATGAGAGTTAAAACGAATTTAAAGTCTCGGTGAACCTCTTCTTTCATTTGAAATAAGACCTGCTTTCAAACATTAATGCAGAAGTTGGAAGCGAAATTATGCCGAGTATATTAGAAACTTACTCAATGCACATAATTTTTATGTGTGCAAATAGCCATGCACTACGTATTATAGATAATAATATGTAACTGTAACAAGTAAAAAATTACATAAGGACTTAAAAAAGTGATTCCCAAGTTTAATTCACGTTTGTGGATCATTAAAAGGATTACCTAAAAATCCTTAGTAGTAAACATAAAATTTTGCTCCTTGTAGAACCTACAGTGTATGCAGGTGTGTTTGGTGTACTTAATATTTTTAAGGTAATAGCTATATCTAACAATGTACTACCTTTTACACAGCGCAGCAGTGGGAATGGTACGATGAAAACTTTGCAGCGAATAACGCTTTCTTAGACCATACGAAATAAATGGAAGCATGCTATATTATACATATCCTTGTTTTAGAAAGCTAGAAGTCGCGACACCATTTATGTATCTTCTTATCGAGTTCTAGTTTCAGTATTCAATTATTAAAATACATATACACAGCGTGCAGACAGATGACAAAGTTCAGAATACCATTTAAAATTAAAACTATTACAGGTAGTAATATCGTTTGAAGTTTTATGTACATAGAATGTTAATTTCACGCTCCCCACCTTCAATCTTCTACTACTATATGGCATTATGATGAACAACTTTTTACATTTTTACTATCATTTCGACTTGGTGTCGTAGTTCAGAAGGTCACTCAGAAACCTTTATACTTACAAAGTGTGCCTAAACGCATGAGGTTGGATTTTTTTCGCAATTTGTTTTGAGATAAAATAAGCGCAGTGCCTATAATGAACACAGTGACATAAAAAAAACGACAGCTCAGCAGAAACAAAAGATAGCAGACAGCATTTTCCTCCTATATTAGCACTATTTTAAACTAAATTGTAGATACATACATTCATGTGATGTGGTGGGGGAAACGCCAGCAGCTGTTCCTTACCCCTTTTCCTCTCAATTACATTACTTCTTGATTCTCTGCTTTCTCCCATGTAATATATCTCCTCGATGCACCCCAGAAGCACATGGTACCCAACTCTTATGAATAAGCGTGGGAATATTACTGGCAGTAAGTAATAGGCTCTAGCATTCCAGCAGTCAAGTCTGCTCTTTGAGTATACATACACACACTTGCGATAGATAGAGCGTAACAATTTATAAGCTACTTTCCTTGTTTCTCCACTTATTTCCCATTCTTTTGTAGACTAGATTTTCGAAACTAATAATGCTGTTTAGCAGCAGCAGGGATGTACGCTGTCTTTCTCACGCGGACATACTTTCATGCACAATGTCATTCTGACGTATGGCTTTCTTCATTGTCACAGGGTATGGTGGACACATTTTTTTTACTTCGCTTAAGTTTAAACAACTGTAGGTATTTCTATAGATTTTAAGTGAAGTAGTAGATAATATTCTCTGAGAGGCTTGGGAATTTTGAAACTATATCTTGCAATGTAGCTCGCGTCTGGTGATGTGACTACATGAGTTTTTGATGAGCTACAACATTTCGAATTCCAAAGTGCATGCATTGCTAAGTTTGGAGTATTATGTAGGTACTAGGTACCTATCACTTTCATCGTTCCAAGCTTATGCAAACCCCCTCTAATTTAAACGGACTGGAGGGCGTGTTGTTATTACATGTGCACACTCTTGTCACTGTAGTGCACGTGTGTGAAAATTTGTGGAGTACAAAAAGAAAGGAAACCGCAAGGGACCTTCTTTTAATATCATGAAGTGGTAAGAGACAGCCGACTCTATATATTCTTTCTCTTATTCAAATTGGTTCTGCATAAATTAAATCCTTTGATAAAATCCAGAGTACTGCTTACTGTGTACATGCTTACCACATTTATTCATGAATTAGGCTCTAACAGAAATATGTATCCATAATAAATGTTCTTTGGGTAATAACTATAACTTTATCGTTTATTTCAATGGGTTGATCTGAAAGGGAGCTGCTTTAGGCGTCACCGCACCACCAGAATAGCATAATATTTGCATATATCATCGCGTGCTCTGCTCTTTCCGTTTTACAACACTATAATGACATCGACAATCTAGTCATGTCACTAAAGGAAAAAAGTTTTCAAAAATTCTGGTCTCGTGTAAAACAAGGAGACAAAGGTGAAGCTCAACCACTCTCATGTACTGTAGACGGAGTGGAGGGTGAGAGTGATATCTGTGAACACTGGGGAGGAGTTTACAAAAAATTATTCAGCGAAGTTAAAAGTAATGATAATCTAGCTCACGTGAACAACTACATTCAAATGAATAAATTAAATACTGAAGTTCGGTTCAGTCCGAGTGATATATTTGAGTCAATTAAAATTCTCAAATGTAACAAAGCAGTTGGTTCGGATCTGCTCCAAGCTGAACACCTCAAGTATGCTGGACAATCCCTTCTCACACCGTTGTGCGATTTAATAAATGCAATGATTTCTCATTCATTTATACCGGATTCGGTTATGCGTGTCGTTATAATTCCCATTCTGAAAAAGAAGGGACTTGACCCTCGAAAAAGTGCACATTATAGGCCAATTGCTTTGGCCAGTGTCATTTCAAAAATTGTAGAGCTTGTTTTACTTCAACGATTTGGTGATAATTTAGCTACAAGCGATAATCAATTCGGATACAAGAGGGGAATAGGTACTGAATTGGCTATCTACACTGTAAAGCAGATATCACATCACTACATGCGTAATAGCACTCCAGTATTTTTATGCTACTTGGATGCCTCCAAAGCGTTTGATAGAGTGAACCACTTCACCCTACTTAAAAAGTTATGCGACAGAGAGTTTCCTGAAATTATCGTGTCACTGCTCCTCTATTGGTTTAGAATGCAGCGATTCACTGTAAGATGGGGGGAAGTGATCTCAACTCCGTTTCCAGTGCTTAATTCTGTCAGACAGGGGGGGATCCTCTCTGCATACTTCTTCTCGGTTTATTTAGATGACCTAAGCAAACTTCTGTCGGCAACAAATGTTGGGTGCAGAATCGGAAGTGTGATATGTAACCATATATGCTACGCGGATGATATTTGCCTGATGACAACCAGCATAAAAGCTCTACGCATCCTTCTCAAAGTGTGCGAAAAATACGCTGTATCGCATGATCTTGTTTTCAATCCTTTAAAATCTGTGTGCCAATCCTTCACAGATTATTCATATGGAGAGAATCGTGCGGTAATCAGTCTCAACGGCGAAGTGTTACAATGGCAGGATACTGTGAGGTATCTTGGATTTGATATTAACTGTAAGGATCGAGACCGGGAGGAAATACAACGCAGAAGAAGAGAGCTTTATGCATGTGCTAATTTACTAAAGAGTAGATTTGGCATGTGTAGTGTAAATGTAAAACTCTACCTGTTCCAAACATATTTCTCCGCTATTTATTGCAGCAGCCTGTGGGTACCCGTCTCAACGAAAATCATTAACTCGATCAGGGTAGCTTATAATGATAGCTTCCGCTTAATTTTTAACTATAAAAGGCGTAGTAGTGCTTCGAAAATGTTTGCAGACTACCGTACAAATGACTTCCATGCAATGCTGAGAGTAGCAGCCTTTTCAATGCTTAACCGCCTGGCCAACAGTGATAACAGCATAATAAGTTCTATAGTTAATTCTAAAGTGTTCACACAATCATCAATATCCAAGTCGTGGAAGAAGATTCTATTTAATACATAAAATTACTTTCATAAGCTTCTGAACCAGCACTAACCACCTTTCCTTTTAAAAAAACCAAGAATATCTAAAGTTTTTGCAACTTGGGGTCAGATTTGTCTCTCTTCTCGAATCCGTCTTGCAAGTAGATGGTCTAGTAAAGTGTTGAACACCCTTTAGTTCTGACGGGGGAAATGGTGCAACTTCGGTTTGCCATAATAGTAACCACCATCTGCCTGTAAAGTCCCCTTCTCAAGAGCTTCAATCTGAACCCCAAAGAGCCTTTCTGAATTAAATGGTGAAAAAAATCGAGTTTTTTCGCACAATAATGGTTTCAATGCTGGAGAAAGAAGTGAACTTGTTTCTGTCAAATATATTATCTTTTCGAATTAATGTCTGGATTATTATGTGTGAATATTGTAATTTATGAAACATTTAATGACCTGTTTAACTAAATCATTTTTCACCCCTCAACGTTCAAATTTTTCAAAAGTAGCTAGTACCAACATATGGATTTTATGTAACCTTTTTGTGAAACCTCTAAAATCTGCAATAAACACAATAATAATAATAATAATAATATAATACTGGCTATATAAGGAGCCTTGTTTTCAGGTTCCGTAAAATTAATATTCGACGGTCCTTATCATCATCAATATTATGAGGTTTGGTAATAATAATGCCTATTCACATCACATACATATACATACTTTATAGCTTACTTCCGTCGCGGCATCTTCTAATTAAAATTACCAGATGTATTAGCTGCGTTGTATGAAAAAAAAGATGGCTGGAGTAATTTTGAGTGCGCGTGTGGTTTCATTATAAAGAATTTGATGCATGCAAATAAAAAAAAAAGTTGCTCCGCTCGAATATGATCTTGTGTGTGTGTGATAATAATAATTAACATGACGAGTGGTTCGAACGTGAGAGGGGGAGGCAATAATGCAGTAATTCTTCCACTCTTTCTCCGTCCCTGGTGAGACGTGAGAATGAAGTTTGGAACGACGTAGACAAGCTGTGGACGAACTTGAAATTCTTTTTGAAGTTTGATTAAGTCCCAGTCAATGTGTTCTTCAAAGTAATGGGAACACGTAAAAAATAATTTGTTTTGCGGGTTGTTGAGATTGTGATTTCTTGTTAAATCAAAGCTTTGCAATGAAACTCTGGGATTTCAAATTTATTCCGTATTACATTTCCAAATTGAACGGGGGACGATGTATCATTCACCAAGAGAAGCCCACGCGTCATTCATTCCAAAGCGTTTCATACAGTGTCGTGTTCACCTTTGAAATAAAATTCATCAAGTTGCAAGTAGCAGTGTACAGAAGCAAAGACATTAGCTTTGGGGGCGTAGTGGTATATATGATGCTGGAAAAGACCATAGACTTTTAGAAATCGCTTTGCCTCCTTTGCTTACCAACATGTTGGCCTTTAAGGATTTACAATTTAGTTTTCAGAAGTTTCCTAAAACGTATGGTCGACAGATATCATCATGGAGTTAAAATGTGATATGAAATTTCAACAGCATGCACATGTAACACGTACTGGATTCGTACAGATGCATCTTATTCTCTTCCCAACAGAAATGTTCATAGTGTGAAATTTGCTTAAAAAAATAATGGCATGACATGAATTTTGCACATTTAAATTAGAAAAGAAATATGAGGTTTTTCAAATCAAACAAATATACCAATCTCTCTTCTGTACAATGTTACTTATAAGGAAGTAAATTAATTGCGGAAAGACGACAAGTGTAAGCTTGTCATTGGCATTCCGTATAATTCTAGTCGATTATCTTATCTGGTGCAAACTGGGAGCATGGGAAAACTATAGTCCAAGGAAAGATAAGTAATAGGAAAACATACTGCGCCAATTGTGTGAATGAATATCACTGTCTGTGCCTGTCACATTTGCTTTCAGACAATTAAAGGAACAAGGCCCGGAACATGTTTTCTGTTATCTGTCTATCGCCAAAATATCAGAATGCGCTTTTCGCTATTTCCTTTCAGATGTGGCATATGCATGCTTGCAAATTTTCTTCATAGTGAAACACCAACCAAAAGACGGGATTGACCCAGTGTTATTCCTTGCATGAAATGCTATTATCACAGTCCTGGAATACCCATTGAAGTGAAAGTACATATATGGGCGTAGTAAGATTAGTTTGAGCATCATCTTCATGACCATCAAAAGCCGTAACGCGGACGGAGTAAATTTACATGTTCATGGTTTCGTCTTTCATTTATAATGCATGATTCATGCCATCAGGCCATGATGTGATTACAATTCAAGGGAAGTAGTAGTTTTACTCGAAGAGGCGTGCAAAGACCACCCCATAAATGTTTGTGAGGATTTTTAGCGGTCCGAGCAAAGTAATGCTTTTCATGTATAAAGATAAACTACACAAATAGTGGAAACACTGATATGTAGTTTGGCGTTCCAAGCAATATGTATTGCATTTATGCATGAGTCTTTTCAAATAAACTAGAGCAAATCACCATACGAGTCTCGTTAACCGTTCACAACAATAATATTAGGCAAAGCTTTAAAATGGGCATTTGCATATTACATATATGTGCTCTTGGTAATATATTTAGTCGTAGTCGTATGACTATGACCTCAACAATTACACACTTACAAGCCTGAACGAGATGTATGAATGGCACACAGAATATTGTGTTCGTCCACGTGAACGTTTCTACAGTGTACGGTGCGGTGGGCTATAAATACATATGTAGCATGCACATGCTTTTAAAACACTCGGGACGAAAAAAATATGGGACAAGAACTAGGTACCTTTGTACCTCCGCATTCGACTTAAAAACAATGGGTAGCACAAAGGTTATCATATAAGGCTAAAAATTTGTGTGTCATGTTCCTTGTGTGCCCCAACTGCGGGGAATGGATGATAGTTTAGCAGTTGTACTCCTGGTTATTTATGGAGGTTGAGGAGAAAGTGCATAAAAGAGATGAGAAGCAGAAAATTGCTAATGTCCTAGGCAGGAATCGGATAAACGGCTCCCTTGAGACTTAAAGAGACTGGAGCACGATATAAAAGTGAGTCACACAAACCCGTTGGAAGTAGCGAGGGCAATTCATAGTTATAGTTTAAAATGTATGAACGTTTTGCTAGTTTTGCTGGGTGGTAGTCTATAGTTTATACATATAACTCAAACAAGAAGTCCTTAAGATTAGATACAAGTTATCTTAGAAACTTTTCAGGGGGGAACCGCTTTTATTGAGTGAACTTATATAGATTCAAACTCGTCGCAATAATTATTTGTGTGTTCAAAATTTACAGGTTTAACCGAGCTACTCCAAGACTTTTCACGTTTTCAAATTGTCATGTTGGGTCATCGTCAAGAAATCTTTATTTTTTCAAAGTCTAAGTAACTCACTAGACTTCAGAAAATTGTTCGCATTCATTATAGTAAGTACAAGCCAACTTAAGAGGAAATAATAAGTTGAATATATACAGGATATACGAGAAAGTTGAAAAAACCTCTCCCAACTCATTATATTCTTTTGTTTTTAGCACAAACTGTTGCAATAAATGTAAATGCGAATCTATCATCATGTATTACTTCTTCTTACGACTCTTGATGCAACTGGTCTTGTCAAGTCCACTTGTAGTGTAATTCCTTCATCTAACCAATTTATGTCAAGAAATTGAATGTTGGGTTTTAGATTGATGATGTTATACTACGGATTTTAACCAGTAACACGAGGATGTATTTCAAGCGTTTCGAGTTCCTCTTCATGTAACACAACTTGTGTTACACAAGTTCATTACGAGCTGAACAAGCAAAAGCAAACTATTTTTTTGGAAGTTACTATATACTAGACTGATTCCTTTCTCCTGATAAAATATTTACAAATTCGTAAAATGTCTTGAAAACTCGGTATGGTATTCATGATGCGGATGGAGAATGCAACCCCAGAGAAACGTTCATTCTACTAAGTATTTTCTCTGGCTTAAAGTCTATCCTATTTGTATCAAGTGGATCAGTCAAATGCACGTTGATTAAATCAATTGTGACTATCTTGAGATTCAGAAACAAGAACCAACCAGTAGTAAAATTTCAATTTCACCCAGATATATATGCTGTAAAACCTACCCACATTTGATATAGTCTGAAAGAAGCATGCATTATTTGCAACCTAGGATGACATCTTCGGTTACCTCAAAGAAGTTATGACTGGAACAAATCTTTTCTTCCTTGTCAAAGCTCTGGGGTGCTATAGCACAATCCAAAATGTAATAACCTTTTTCTACATTTTTTTCCCCTCAAATGTTTTGTATAGTACTACACAGAACAGAATAGAAGATGAATTCTAGGAAGCATACTGTTTCCTTTGAAATATGAAACAGCATGGGAAAATTGACAGTTCTGAAACTTGTTCGATTAAAAATTGATTTAAGGGTTTCAATAATAGTGACTATTTCCGATGGCATTGGTGAAACTGCCTTATCACAATCAAGTTTATTTAATATTCTAACGAAATAAAGGTCCACTTCCATCCACCAACGGCACAATATGCTATATACTCCTCCACTACAGGAAAATAACCGACAAGGAACAGGACAAGTAGAATTTATGACTATGACTTCAGTTTTGTAGCGAACCATAAAGTAGATGGTTGTCTGCAAAAACCTACACGGGAAAGATGATGGGAGCGGAGATATTACATTGTCCTACAACAGGTGTGGTTTCATGTGGTTTCTTTTTTCAATATAGATCCCTACAAATCTTGTAAATCGAACAAGAGACTAGGTTTGAAAATTGAATTTTACTTTAACTAGATGTGATGCGTTTGTGCTGCTACCGTTTTTCTTTGTACCCTTTTTACATGCTACATGCTACAACTTAGCAATGGAAGACTTGACATCATTTGCGTCAGCCCTCGTGGCTGTCTATGTACTATATTCTGTATTTATGCACTTTGTATTTTGCGTACTTGCATATACCTACTGCAAAGCCACACAACTATATACATAGGTGCTATACTTAGAATGACAGAGTTAAACATTTTCGTATTTTTTTCGTGAATCGGAACTACAATAATAGGTTGCCTCAGGTGCATACCAATCCAACTGTAATAAATCACTTTGAGTTTTCAAAATTGAAATTTCCTCACGTTATGCAGCACTACACTTGTTCCTTTCCAATTTGCCCATTGTTTTATTTTCATCTCCAATCTCGGTCCTGCTCTGACGGTTATTTTCTCCAATTTTCAATTTCGGCAGCACATTACTCTAAGCAAACTTGTACTGGCTGTGAACCTCATATGCTCCAAACACATTGTTGGAATTGGACTTGACTAGTTATATATATACTATCCTTTATAGCTTGCAATTTTCTTTTCCCACAAGGTTATCACCACACTACCTTTAAATATAAGAAGCATCTTTAATCATACACTACATAATATGTTTAAGTTTGAGGATAGGGGATTTCCTCCTTGGGAATGTAAAGAGTGTTGTACAAAAGTTATTTTCTGAATTGAGGCAGCTACTACATATACTCTGAGTAACAAATGGGTTCTGAATAATGATAAGAAGAACTTTTAAAACAAAATCTAAATTCATAATTCTCTATAAGATGTAGATCCGTCAATCATTTTGGCATTGAAATTCAAACTCTCGGACTTCCTCGTCCTTTAGAGTTCTTCTCTCATCCATCTGTTTTTGTACGTTGGATAAGATAAGAATCAGATAATAGGTACTTAAACACAGACTCAGTTATTCAGTGTTGGAAAAACTACGGTTCTAATTAACCACAAGGTTGAACTACTCTAAGGAATTATCAGGAAAAAGCAATGGAGACTTGGCTTCCTGCTGCTTTCCCCTCTTTCTCTTCTTCAACCGCTTTTACCTTCAGTTGTTTGAGTTTCGCTTGTTTCTTCAACCTACCTTCCCAGAGAATTCAAAAGAAAACCCAAAACCCCCAGCCCAGATAATAGTAATGATGAACGACATGCAATCCAGAAGGATCGTGTGTGTGTTAGGCATGTTGTGTGAGCATACATGCCGAAGAAAGAAAAGGAGAAAGTAGAAACGACGTTGTTGTAATGTTCACTTAATGACGATGATGATGGCGAATCTCTAATAACATGGATTAAGGTCCTTTGAAGAGGATTTGCTTTCATTCTTCGCTGACTTAGATACCAAAGATGCAGACATCCTGAAAGAACCAGCAACTCTACCAAGAGTTTATATTATGGACTCAGCTCGTATATATTATTGCCTCCTTCCTTGTACTACATTGCATCAACAAGAAGGATATAAGATATGTTTTTGGAACCCAAATATCCCGTTTCTTCGTTCCTGCTACCGTTATTATAACTATCACTTCAAGTTCCGACGAGAGCTCCAACTTTTGGCGGGTAGCGCAGTGTGCTTATTAGCAATGAAAGGTAGCATATAGCATGTAATGGCATATAGGGGCTAGGCCCGGGCGCGTAAAAATTAGCAGGATGTTTCGTGTGTTGCACCTTGGTGTACACTCCGGCCCACACAATACACACGTAATGTACGAATGGACAGTCAAAACGCTTATAAACGGGTATATATGGATATTTTCTAAAAGAATGTGTCCTTGAATTAAACATCATGCAAGAAATTGGTTCTTTTGTATTCCAAACCTGACTCTGTGAAGTAGCTCCTTCAATCGTACTTTCTTTCCTACCATGCTGTATACAATATCCCCTTCGGTTGGCCCTTTCTCTGCTATTTTCCAATGATATTTCTGAATGGGCTCCTTGTCATTCTTGCCATTATCCACGTCTCCTTGTACAGGTTTCTTGGTAAAAAGTCATCAAGACGGAGGAAATGAAGTAAAGTTATCATCAACCCATTCATGGGTACGAGCACTCACGAATTTAATTTAGTGAAGCAGCATTTACTGTCCTACCTGCACTACTGGCCAAAAAACTTTTGTGATTATGCTCTTACTAAAGCAAAAAGAACCTTGTTGGACATTTACTTTACTTTAAACCTTCTTGAAAAAAAATTTTCTCGTCGAAGTTTCCTTCATGTTTAGTTGGGTTGATATTGGTTGTTACTGCTAGTATTTATTTGAAATATTAGCTTGTTATGCATATGGAAAACGCAACAAATCGTTAAAACGCTACTTTGAGCTCGAATGGAACGTAATTAGCATTGTACTTGGACTTGGAATGAACTTGATGAACGGCCATTTGGATGACTCATATCGTCATTGTTGCAGTACTGTTACAGGAAAAAGAATTATGAGCAGATAAATTAGGAGCAAGTCAAAGTTTTTAAGACTTACATATCTACATAAATTAACACCTAATTTTGTATCTTGCAACGTTCTAATAACAAGTTCACATTCTACTATTCATCATCCTGTTTTTAACAAATTCTTAGAATAAGATCCTCACATTGCGAATATATCAGTCCTTTTTGCCCGTACGTAACGTAATCGTAACTTAAGATTCTGCCAGGCTTTCTCCAAAAATTGTTGACTCTGAGAAGGAAATATACTTTCTACGAATCTCTTGTATAATTTCAGCTTACGCTAAAAAGCTTAAACTCTTGATGTTTATTTACTAACTCATTGTAAATATGTTACGGTTACAAATAAAAAGGTTGCTAGAGTTTATCCTCATATCTTTGGGAGAAACAACTAAAACTAATTGCAAGTGCACCCAAACCGTCCATATATGTATGTGTTCAGTGTTCTAAGACTTTTTTGTGTGTGCTATTTTCAGGCGTATAATCTCCATATCCCCCTATTTCGTGTCTTTGAGCATTAGATCATGAAATGTTTGTTGGAAACGAATGAAGTTTCAAAAAAGAAAGTTGTAGCTAAGAAAAATCTTGCAATATTTAATAATGTGCCCTTCGTGTGTATTACTACATTTGCTAAAGGTAGGGAGTAAGAGAAATGAAATGGCGCAAGAAAAAAGGAAAAGTGCCTTGTGTATGTAGTATGTATACACTCAGTCCATATAGTAAGTCATATTTAGCAACATCTATATATACAGTATATACATGAGTGTATTCATATAAGTTGGGCGGATATCAATACTGTATTAAAGTTATAGCATTCCTTCTGTACAACAATAGGATGTTCTTGGAATCATGTATATGACCTAAGCCTTAGCTGTGCAAAATCCTTATTATTTCCCTGAATAAAAAAAGTGCTTCAAGTCACTATAGAAAGAAGTTGACTATACGGCGTGTCTTAACTTAACTACTCTCGCTTCCAGCAATGAAAACGATTTTGTACAACCTTTATTATAAATTATATACCACTTACAAAGTATGCTTTCTTCCATCATTATTCCGGGCAGCTTTCTCCCCACCTTTTTTGTGCGGATCAGCCAGAAAGTTTTAAGGAAAACTTTTTTTTTCAGAACTGCTTTCATTATTCTGTCCGCATTAATTTGTTTTCTCCTCGATGTCTATCAGGTAGAAATGGCAGTTGCCACAAACGCGACCTGAATGCTGACAACGTTTAAGAAAGTCACTATTATATGGAACATTTTTTACCTCTTTTTCAAGCCTCATTATCATATTGCTTTATTACAATGCAGCCTAGTAGCAAGGATATCTCAAGTTTTTTTTTCAGAAAAAAGTGAGATGAGAGGAAAGACGACAGGAAATAAACGTATGCAAATGAACATTATTTGTTGTTTTCTCTAAAAGGAAAGCCAAGATGACGCATAATTTTGTTTTCGTCTGCCATCATCACTGAGTTAAGGTGTTTTCCTCATTTTTACACAGAAAAGTTTTTAAAAAGTAGCTGAAAGGACAATTCTCAGCCCTTACCATGTAACATTTGCTTTGTCATAATCAAATGAGTCAAAGCCAGGGAAGAAATTCAAATTGTTTACTTATACAATGCTCAGGTAAGAGTAATTCAACATTTAGAAAAACCAAGTGACGCTTATCACAAGTTTATGATTACATGTCCAATGTCAAAATCCTTACATTTCTTCATCAGGAAAGTTTTCCCTCTGCAAAGAAATGAAGGGGGGATGAGAAGGAAATATAAGGGTTTGAAGATGCAAGAGCGTTCTTCATGTTCAGCAATGCCGCTTAAAAAAACTTTCTTATGTTTGAATCCTACCTGAATTTTTTACTCCATACCCTTTTTGTTGACAAAAGAACTGGCTTCCAAAAAAACACAAATATGGATTGTAACATTGTCATGAACTAACTACACTCGTTTTGTTCAACATCAGAAGTATAAAATTCAAATTTATGTGTGCAAACTTCGATCAGCTCCTAGTCAATTTCGAAAGCCAATAAGTAAACTATGCACAGCCTCACAAAGGGGCAACGTAAAATTCGTATTGGTAGTTCACAATGTGCACAGATTTAATTTTATTATTATGTAATTTAATATTCCCCACTTTACTCAATTTAGTTATGCTTGCGCATTTCTTCCGATATGGACGGATCTAAGAGTTCCGGAATTCAAAAGTGCAATTTAAAGATAGCTAAATGTTATTGGTACACTATTTCTTCCTGTGCGCCGTTGTAAATCCAAAAGTTCCTTCCTTTCCTATTCTGAAAAAGTCAAAGGCTTTGCCTGAAGAAGACAGATCTAATCAAACTCCTTCCTCCAGCTTTGAACTTTTCTACTGACGAGGGAAGGACCAAGCAAGATTTTTTTTGATTTGGCTGAAACTTGGCGTAGGAGTACCTTATACTAAACATTATTTGGTGCCAAATGCGAGGTCTCCATGGCAAAGTGTTTCTGAGTTAACGAGCCTTCAATTTGTCAAATTCGAGTTTTCAATACAAGCATGGGTACATGCATAGGAATGCTAATAGCTGTTGTTTGTCTAAATTGAATCGTTTGACGATATTTCATGGTTTGCCTTACTTTTACTTCGAAATATTGGGTTTTTAGGCATTTTTTGAATTTTTGGCAATTTTGAATTGATTGGGAAGGCTGAACCCGTGAAAGCTGGTTTTCTCCATGTTAAACTCCATAAGAAAAACGGAAAATTTCAAAAACTGACCCCGATAAAATTAAAATGCTCATAACTCGGAAATTCGTGGCCATGGAGTCAAAACACGTTATATGGTTTAGTTTATCACCAAAAGGTACTACTACAACCGCGTCCCAGCCAATTCCAAGAAAATCATACCTGGTCCTTCCCTCGTGAGTATTCACTTACAGATATGTATACAATGGGAGCAGCGTGTGCTTTCTAAGTTTCAACTTATCTATGTATAATACATCTATACTTACGTGAGGCACCAGCTTAAAGTGCATACTTTATACTAACAATAATTCTGAAGAATACCGTGTTTCTTATCTAGGTACCGGTGAAAAAAGAAAACATTGCCCATACATATAAGTACATAATATACATATTTGCAACTACTCAGCTAGGAATGTGTGAACCTTATTACGAGTAGTTGACAGTGAAAAATCTGAGCGGTTAATAGCTTAATGGTTTTATTAAATCATCAGTGACTACGGTTAATAACGAATGAAAGTAGCGTGTAATAAGTTTTTGGTATGATGATGACGTGTTTCAGTTTTGCCGACTTTATTATACCGTTAGTGATGCAAAATTTGACATATGACGTAACAAAATTTAAGATTTTTGAGTCTATCTTGAGTAGCTCTTTAAGTAATAGTAGGGCTACTTCATGAATGATTTATAACCGGTCACAAGGTCATCGCTGCTTACATCCACCGCACATTTCTGTATAAATACTCTACATTTGATAACAACTTGAAAATAAGTAAATCCAGCTGAATCATGGCATACATATTTATGGTTTCAGGCTATGCCAATTTTTCGCACAGTGCCCCATAGACTCATAAATGGGATTTGCATTTTTAAAAGACCGTGTTATGTATAAATTTGAACTGCCACTGGAACTTTACTTATGGTTGTTCTATAGTAGTTTCAGTCGTTTCACGTCACCCCTTGCACCAGTTCCTTAAAATCCTATATTTTTGCCTGTATATTTCTAAATGGGCTAACCGACATCATTTACTATCTCCTAATGTACACTCTCATCACTATTAATGTGTTCTACATTGTTAAAAATGAATGTTTTGTAGTTTAAGGTAGTTGAGGTAGAGGATATTGTCATACTCATTTTTCTTACATTAGACCTCCCAATGCATAACACTCCAGAAAATCACACACAATTACAAAAATATTTCTCAAAACCATAGCACAACTATCTCCACTCGTTATTACATAGCTACAAGCTATAACCATATAATAATAAAAACAAGCTGCTGGAGTGATTACATGCACTGCAGGACGACGATGACAGGATCATAACAATATATCATTAAGTTACTTCCATCCTGAATACACAAACTCAAAAAAAAGTCCTTTCGCAATACTTACCCAGCAGAAACTTATCTTTCCTTCAGATACTATGCAGGCATTACAGAATGAGGGAATAGGAACTCTAATCTGATATTCATTTCATATGACCAGCCCCAGCACATAATATGTAACAAGGAAGGACTACTACATAGTACTCCAGTGCGCAATGTTGCTGTAAAAAGAAAATTTAATCTGCATCTTTGGATGGAAGAGAGAAAAAGGATTTTTCTCAGCGCTCTCATCCTTTACTGTTTAAAAACATCACTTTCTCTATGTTGACTTGTTATGCAACAGGATAAGAAATGAGGGTCTGTTCTGTACAACTACATTAAAAATTTCCCATCACGGAGGAAAGCATATTTTTCATCTCTTCTTATTTTGCAAAGTAAAGTAGCGTAACTCAAAAGTTGTGTGATATATGATTTCAGGAAGGATATTCACATATCCGTTCCTCTGAGATATCTTTCCTAATGAGATTTTCATTTTACTTAACAAGGCAGAATGAAATGTAACTGCAGCTGTAATTGCATGAGTCTGTTAAATTCAAAAGGAAGTTACTTGAAATGC
This sequence comes from Orchesella flavescens, assembly GCA_964034955.1. NCBI lineage: Eukaryota > Metazoa > Arthropoda > Collembola > Entomobryomorpha > Orchesellidae > Orchesella > Orchesella flavescens. Next base: position 15,889,782 of record OZ035955.1, on the reverse strand, counting down.
TACTTCCAGATTATCATTAGATGAAATTATTTTTTGCAAAAAAAAGTTTAATATAAACTCATATAAACAAAGGTTTCAACTTTTAGAAGCCAAAGTTGTTATTGTGGACACTGATAACCTAATCTCAGTCCTTGACATCAGTAGTCCATTTTCCATTTCAGTGTTTCCGAGAGGCTACATGTGTAGATAAGCTAAGCGGTAATTACTAACAAAGAATACAATCTACGTTGGCATAATCACACTAACATTTTGGTTGAATGCTGAATCGTCATGTCTTAACACTTCCTCGTCATTAAGATGGGATGGCGACTCCAAAGTGTTGGCAAAACGAAGTTTTTTGAAAGGAGAGAAAGTTGTAGCAAAGGCAAGTGAATCAAATTTTCTTGACACTTTCACACAGTGCCTCTCTTGATATTCTTTCCAACAAATGGAAAAGAGGACCTCCAGGTGGTTATTATATTTATAACTTATACTGTAGAAGCGGGCCCCTATTGTTAAATGAATAAGTAAGTATGTATGTAGAATATATGTGCGTTCCACTTCCACCCTTAAATTTTCTGCTAAGCGTTCTTGGGAATGGCTAAGTTCTGTTTATCATATTAATAAATACAGACAGCTACGTAATGGTCCTTAGGCTGGATATTTCTATTTGACATCCCATGATACTCATGATAGTCAAGTCAGATTGCGTACAAGATGGGCATAAATCTGTCAACAAAAGCTGGTTAAACAGATAAATGAGTATGAGAAAGCTCTACAAGTACAATAATGCTGTAATATTGAGCAAATTATGCTATGCGTTTCTCACTTCACCACGCGTCCTCGTATTACTGCTTATAGTAGCTATATATAGTGACAGCTCTTGGGTAAACATTTATTATAATAACGACGACAATCAAGGTGTGATTATGTGCCTTTAGGGTACTATAGTACGGAGGAAGCCTTTTACTAGAAGCAAAGATGACCAATCAATAAAAATTTCTCTGTATGCTTACTCTTAATACTTTTTCGTTTTAAAAACAAATTAACTCAAATTAATGTATTACGCGTATATTGTAAATAATTATTACAGGAGTATTTAAAAGCTGTCGACATGTAAATGTTCAGATAAATTTGTTTGCGAATTGGAAATTTACTCACGGTAAAGTACTCATATATAACTGGCGACACCAGTAAGTAGTTTTTCTATCACCTTCACTCCTGTCGTGCCAATCCCGAAGCCATCATTATTGGAATTTAAACAAGGGAGGACATTCAGGCAAATGTGAATATTCGTATGTAGCCCAACGATACATAATAAATAATATGTACAATATGGCACAGAAATAAAAGCCAATTTCTCCAACTGTCGTTGTTACATAATCGTTTGCAGAAATCATTTGTTTCGCTGAAGCACGTACACATGATGTAAACTGATGAATTTATGGATGTGCACAATCTGCTGAAAGAATTAATCTTGCTTCACAAGCTACTTCTCGGGCGTACAACACATCAGTGCACGTTTGGTCAAATTGGTGCTTTTGGAACACGCTGCGAAACAAGAAACCTAGCGAGAAAGCTAATGAGAAGGAAAACAAATTATTATGACTATGACTTCTGTTGAATTGGATATTTTGGAATCGGATCACGGGTTTCTTCCGTTGCCGTTATCCACTTAGGTTTAAGTCATGTTTATGACAAAAGGTACATTCATAAATATTTTTAACTCAAAATGAAGGCTATATAATACCAGGTCTCCTCTTTACTCTTCATGGTCACATTTTTTACTCAAAATAACCGATGAAATTTAGAAAACATCCGGGTTTGGAGGTTTCCTTACAAATGTGTTTGCTCCAGTAGCACAAATAACTATATAGTTAGTGCTATGGGTTTTGACAGATTGTAAAATATATAGACGGGCAAGGCTAGATAGATTAGACAAAGAAAGTCTACACTAATATTTATTTATAAATACCTGCTATTTACTTTCATTATTAGACTTGGTATATTATTATAACAATAATATATTTTTTGTTCTTTTCAGCTTGTTCTCGGATCTACGGAGCGTGGCTGGGACAACTTTAATGAATTTATTGGCATCTCTATTCTTAACTCAACTGTTGTACGTGGTTGGAGCTGGTGGAGTTCAGGTTTGTTGCTTGAATATATATTCCATAAGAAATTGTCCTATAAATTTTCAGGGTTTGTCCGTCCGTTCCCAAAATTTGCTTATTTTGATTAATTTTATCAAGATTTGTACATTTTACAATAATTGACCATTTTATCGCAATTCATCGCAACTCTCTATCATTTAATAATCTATCAAATTATTTTTACTTTAAACAATAAAATATTTAATATATTCAGCTACCCTTACAATCAGTTTTGCTAGCCAAAGGTATATAGGAAAGAAGATTTATGCACTAATGCCTGATGGCACAAGGTTTACTAACTTTTTCCCACTACGTTTAGACTGTAATGTCAAATGTAGATATGGAAGGTAAAAAAAATCTCTTACCAGTAGGATGTGGCATAAAGATTTCTCTCTACTTTTGATAATTTAGGTTCTGCAACTTTTTTTGTATCTCCATAAAAGTTTTAGTACGTGCCAATTTTTTGCTTAAAGCGTAGTTCCTGTCATCCATCATTTAGTTGGAGAAAAGATTGTAAAAGTATAAAGACTTCGTGCATTGTTTTTAAATTTTACATTTACTTCCTTAAGTTTTTTCTAGGAAACTAAAAGTAAGTACATTCATTCATCATCTTGATCATTTGAGATGGTGGCTAAATATACACTCAGTGGGGTTTGTGCATTCATCCATAAATCATTGAATTGAATAAAGCAATATTTCCTCCAATATAAAATCCAACAAGTCACGAGTGAAAGGTAAATACTGAATTGGGGAAAAACGGAAGGAAACTTTTCTCAATTCACATGGAGAAAGCGAGAAATATACAATGTGAAAGCAGGCATATCTAAAAATAAAAAAGGGTACAAAAGAATACATACAATCACAATACCTTCCACCTATTCAAATATAACTTGGTAAAGTGCTCATAGATGAAAGTATTGTAGATTGTAAAAAACGACTTTATATTAAAATAATAATATCCTTATTCTTATTGCCTTATACGCATCTTTCCATTTTAAACATCAGAAACAGAACCCGAAGTATATACATTCAATTTTTTGCATATAAGTAACAATACTGAGAAAACTCATATTCAATATTTAATGTTATATACAGGGACTGTAGCAAAAATTCCATTACAAATACTAACTGCTATAGTGTAGTGTAAAAACTGTTATTGATGGTAATAGTGGTTAAGAGCTAATGATACCGAAGGCGAAGGGTGAACTGAACAAAAAGAATGTAAATTTTTTTTTACTGGAAGGAACGTCAAATACGTAAATGTTCTGAAGGCAAGTTGATTGTATTAATGTAGAAAAAAACTTACAGCGTTTATCGCTCACCGTCAGTTTTTGTTAGCACTGTTACTTACAAGTCGTAAGAAAACGATTTCAAGTGCTTTTACGTGAGCTCATCCATTTATTCATTGGTTACCTACTTTTCCACTATTGAATGGGCCTTATGAAAGGACTTGTAAATTGTATACCTGTAAAAATGGGGAATTCGCCAAGTGGTTCACAACGTTATTGAATTAGCTTTTGGTTTTGTGAGTTCAGAATTTTTTTTGTCTTCGATGATGTGATTATTACAAAGTAATGGAGAAGTTTAAGTTTTGATATTCTATCACATAAAAGCTCTCCAATCTTTCCCTTTTCCTCCCGCTAAATCCCTTTTTTACTTTATCACTATATTGCTGCGGGAATACAGACATAAGTGTCAACCACCAAGACCAACAAAACCACCTTCACTTTCGTTGCACAGAACTTGTTTTACTTAACTCAAAAAATAGAGACGAAAAAGGCTTGTTCAAGTGTAGCGTTGAAAGTACAGGAAGTCCCTAGGCTGTTTTCTTACTTTCTTTAATGGATTCAAATTAACATTCAGCGAGGCTTTGTGCTCAAATGTGATCATGATGTTGATGACAACAACATTATCATCCTTGCCCGAAAGCATATATGCCAATCTTACTTCCTTGTTGATGAGGATTTTTCCCGTGTGATATAGGCCGTATTGTATCCCACCGATCTACCTTCATTACATTATTCCGGAGTCAGGAAGTTGGGCTTCGTGGATGTGACCCTCTTTCCACAAAATTCTGACAAAATGAGCTCATAATGACAAAGGCAAACGTAAACCTGTCAGGAACAAGAGTGCCTGTAGTAGGACCGGTAGTGTTTTGAAATCAGTATTATATACGTATGTATGTATATGCTGTGAAAGCTGGCAAATGTAAAAAGATGAGCTAGGAAGTACAGTGATGAAATTGGCTACATACAAGTGCATATATTTTGTACCTTATAACAATATGATGTTGATAAAATTGAATTGTAACTAATGTATTTCAGCTACGATTTCATTTATCGTTCAGTAGGTTCAGTTCACAAACTGTTGTTTTATTAGTTTGTTTTACAAGCACAGATGCAAAACTTTACTTAATAACCATGACCTACCTTGACTATGGCTGATAGTGAAAGTTTCCGGTAATCGGAGTTAGTAGTATACTATCATACTAGATTTACAAATATTTCTCCACAAATTTTCAAAGTTATTGATTTGGGAATGTTTACATTTATGAATCTTTTTATGACGCCACTGTTACTATTTTTTACTTCGTTTGGATATGGCTGCCACACTAGTATCGTTTAAAAGTTTAGGAAACCAAGCTAGCGAGTAGATACGCTGCAGGTATACATCCAGAAATAAAATTGATGCATTAACACTACTAATAAGAATTTTTCAAGCTAAAACACTATGAAATTTACACTTTAGTCCTGTGCGTCCATCGAGTTCATCTGCAGGTCACATTTGGTGTTTGTGTCTCCTCATTCATTTTCATTTTGATGTCAGTGAAAGTAATTCACTGCTGGTGAGTGTGGCACAACATCCGGTAAGCCAAGTCTTGTACTCATACAACGGCTGAGATTTCAGCTTTTCAGCAGAGCTTATAATTCAAGACTCCCAACGTTATATTCCGGAGGATGTATAGCTCTTTAGTCAACAAGTAAACCAAAGCAAAAGATCGTTTTCTTTTTGGTTTTTATCTAGAGATAGGGAGAGAGAGAGAGGAAGTGCTTAATCCTAGCTGGGGTAATACAAAACATTTGATGCCGTGAAGTAGCTCTCCTTCCTACTTCGGTGTAATGTCAATAATGACGCTTCATGTTCTCCAACAAACTTACAAACACAAGGAATATCCATTAACCAGGGGAAAATATCAGCAGGCAGTTATTTTATTATTATGGTAGTTTTGTTGGCAAATAGTACACGGAATGTATTAAATGAAAGTCGACTTTCTTATCGAAATTTCCTCTTCTTTCCAAATCCAACACGGGAGCAAAAGTCTTGTTTCAATACTGGGAGTGTTTGCCACATGTTCGGAGGCAGCTTATCGTTAGTAATGCAGTGAGTTGGGTTTTAGGTAGTAATGAAAATATTCCTTGGGGCGAAAGTTCCTCCGCTGCTCTGTATACTTTAGAAAACTGACTGGAGGAAGATTGAGGACATGGATGGTTGTCAGAGAATGATCGGTGCATAGAATAAAATACTCTGCTTGCTATTGCCTACAAAGAACAGGATATCTACTTCTTTGGACTACTTCAGGCGCCATGATAGTAGTACAATACTACCAACTTCCTCGTTTTAAGTAACAGCATGTAGTGTTGTACAGAAGCGCTTTTCATTCCCTATTACTACTACAACGGCTGAAGGTTCTCTTGTTGAAGGATACAAAATAAATGTTCCGAGTAATAAAACTGAAATGTAGAGTTAAAAATCATTCAGCTAGTCTATACTTATCCATACAAATACTTTACCTCATTTTCAAAATAGTGAATTTGGGTTCCCTTGTGTTTGTTACGTAACAAAAAGAAAAAAATCGATTTCATATAAATGAGTAGTAGGATTATGATGTGAAAAACAGCGTGTTTTTAACACAATCTGACTCGGCCACTTCTGTTACCAAAATAATAATTTGTTCTAATGCACAGATTGAATCTGAATTGATACTTGAATAATTTGTAATAATACAGTATAAGTACAGTCTCCCCTTTTTACAATCAAAATCGCCCATTTTTTAAATTCCAAACTCTCAAGTTCAAACTGATGCCAAACGTTTCGATTCAAGTTCAACATCAAAGTGTTTTAAATCAGAATGTGGAAGTGGATTACTAATGTAGAGAAGGATATAATAATCTTAGGAAATTATGATTAGGAATTAGGCAACTAAATTCGTATCGACCATAACTTGCAATGTAGCATCTCCATATATGGATATTTTTTTAATTAATTGTTCGAGTAGTATACTTGGAATAGAAGTTGTTGCATTGGGTTTTCAATGCGCAGATAAACTTGTGTTCCACACATGTAGCATGAAAAAATACAATGTGACATACATATGGTGCGCTATAACATTACTTTGCTCCTTTAGATGCAGTCACTTTAATCACAAAATAGTTGTCTGCAGAGGGGCTGAACCAGTAAAGCCTCATCATTACTGCCAGTAGCAAACACTTTTCCGAATTCCAAAAACTGGGAAATAAACAAAATTGCAAAACAATGGTGCTTGCTACAGGCTTTGCTGTCTGCTTTCCTTATATATTTTTTCGTTATAGGAGTGAACACGTAATACATTCCTTGTGTATAGTAAATTACAATTACGTATTCTGAAAAAAAATATATTGTTCATGGTGGAGCGAAATGCTACTCTTTTAGTATGTTCAGATGTTCACTTTTCTCTGGTTGGTTATGTGGCCAACTTGAAGTGGCATGCTCGGTTTTTATTGACATAGTATGAGATTTCCGTCAGCAAAGAGATTGTTTTCACTTTCATATTGCTTCGCAGTACTAGACAAGTAAATATAAAAAATACATACCACAATCTATATATGTTACAGAACATGAATGAACTAACTACACATATTCTTCCAGGAACACTATCCATAGCATTAATAGTATTATTGTTGTCTTCGCTTACGCCTGTATCGTTGAGGAAAAATCGTGACAATTTTCGCATGAAAATCCCGCGACTCTACTTTTTTGCTGCGTATCTAAATAAAACTAACTTATGCCATATTGAGTAAAATGCTAAAAGCATTAAAGTAATGAAAGTGCTTCGAAATGTTTTTAACAAACAAAACTCTTAACTTGAAATTCAAACAAATTTCTTTCCTCTTTTTGGTTTTATCACGGCCGAAGCAATAAATGAAGCAATGATTTGGATTTGTCTTGAACGAAGGAATTCCCAATCCAATTGTGGTATTGTAGCATTTCCCTTTTGTCTGCTGCCGCGTGAGAAAAGTATATCGCAGCAACAGGAGCGCGAATAAAAGAAAAGTGGGGTCGAGATCCCTTCGTCGTAATACAATGCCAGAAGGGTAGATTTACGGTTAGCAAAATGCGATGAAATGGTGTAGCAGTTGAGTATTATATGTTACGACCATTTACTTGGTTTACACATCACAAACTTTTGCTACAGAAGACCTTATAGTTTCTTTTACATTTGAGCAAAATTGCTCCAATAAAAGCTCTAAGCACAGATGCAGCACAAGAAAAACTATGAAATAGGCTGGAGATCTAACGATGAAACTAACGATAAGTTTACCAAAACGGAACAGTAGTCACTAGTTATCTACCAATAAGATGCAAAAACGTAAAGCGAAGGTACAACATTGAGTGTGAAGGATATAAGGGAAACCATCATAATATGCTTAGAGAAAGTCTTTTCGGTTTTGGTTGAGTAATGTTTTTTCATTCTTTCTTTTTGCTTTTATATTAAAAACATTAAAACATGAAGGAGATGAAAGAATTTTCGTTGCCTTCAACCACTCATTCATGCTGACCGAGATTCAGTGTACTGCACACTTTAAAAAGAAACAAAAAAGAAAGCAGGGATGAAACTTTTTAGATTTTTCTGCAAAAGTCTAACCGAATACACTTTAGAAGTTGTGCACAGCAAGAAAAATAAAAGTGAATTTTATATATATGTATGTAAGCATCAAAGCGTCATCCAAAAAAGGAAAAGAGATACATGTGTTTCTTCACTTTTCTTTTTATGACAAAAGTTAACATATTTTTTTCGATTCCAGTTTTTTTAGGAATTTTCTTTACACTCTCAAGAAGCATTGCTTAAGTTTTTATTCATTTTCACCTCCACAGTTGAGAAGTTACAGGTGCTTTCTAGCTATTTGCTAAGTAAAAAAACCATATAATGCCTAACTTATCGTTATAGTATATTGTTTTGAAATTTACATTTGTAGCTCATATCTATGAATTCCAAACTGGTTAAATTACTCATTTTTCATTCATTCGTTTCAGATTCGTGGCTCAAGCTTAAACTAAACATGATGCGCTTAATAGTTGATTTTTTCCAACTCTTTCGCTAAAGTAATACCTTTAAATGTTGTACTTGGTTAGCTAGAAGCTGTACTTGAATTCTTTAGCGTGAGAAAGCTTTTATTGCAACAAACCGAGCTGGTATGAATCTTCTTGAGAATTGAAACATGTGTTATGTGTTCCTACGGGTTGTTTTGTTTTATATTCAAACCTTTATAGCTTCATATAGTATGCGAGTAGTGTATCAAAAACTTTTAAACCGGATAAATTTGAAATCCATGTCAAAACTTGGAATTAAATTTTCCTTCGAAATGTGTGGCTACATTGTGTATTTTCTTGAGAATGGAACAGGTTTTCGTAAAGTAGATAGTTTAATTTTTTGCACAAAAAGAACTCGCTCATTTATACCCCCAAGTAGTTTGTGAAGTGTCTTTGTAGTGCTCCAGCTTTCAACGAATACTATGTGTGAAAAACCATGTCTTTGTCACAAGAAATTTCATTTGCTGAAAAACAGGGGGAATGCTCCAGGGCTACAAGGGTAAAAAGAAAGATGTTAAAGGAAAAACTGCCTATGGGAAATGACCGCACCATGGTGGCTTCAAACAAACTTTTAATATCAGTGTTTAATGGTACGGTAAATCACACAGAAAAGAAATTCCATGATTTCTTGTATCACATTGTCTAAGATACATATATGATAGGCTGACGAAACGTGCCACACAATACGTTATAGTACGTTATATACTGAGCGTGGCAAATATTTTTTTATGTCAATTCTGTCATTCATTCTAAGAGTCAGAGTGAAAGTTGAGTCCTTCAATCTTGGTTAAAGCCAAAAGATGTTGAATTAGTTTGTTTGCGAATTGTGGATCTAGAGAAGCAACCAAGTAAATTATTATTGGAATGTCCCTCGTGGTTACTGAGATATATGGCACAATCATGGAATTCAAGAGTATCTTTATAGTTAAAGATCTATAGTTATTGTGCATACACACACGTACACATACATACTTATTTGTTCCATTCCAAGAACTTAGCACTTCACCGCGCTGTTTCATTGCGGAAAATAATGAGCGTGCCCGGCAGATGAGAGATGAAAGTGTTAGATTGAAATGGTCTGTGCTGAAGAGCCAAAGTGTTATTTTGCCCTGAAGAGTTCAGACATTTTAAAAGCAGGTACATAACATCAAGTATGTTTGATATATAATGTTCGTGCCACTCCTTACATATACTTCATAGTAAAGAAAGTGTTTGTATTGCACAAAGAAAAAATCTATGGATTAGTTTTGGCAAACCCAAACTTGGTTGTCTGTGCTTTATCATTTCACTGTTTCCAGTCATCGCCATCTTATCGTTAGTGGTACCACTGGAGCAGCCTCTCAAACTCAAAGCAACAACAACTTTTCACATCTCATTTAATAAAAAAAAATTCCGCCCTTTGAAGTGTAATGATGTGCATGGCGTCTCATTTCGCTGAGCTGCTGCTCATATTTCCAGATTTCTCTGTACAAATGTATCTACTCACTAAATATATATTACACTTGAGCTATATGTAAGAATCTATTCTCCCCTCTCTCACTGTGTTGCTGTAAAGTAAATGGCCCATTCGGTGTGACTTAATGGAGCCTATCATGGTACATTACTGTTTTATTTCGTCGGTATCTTCACATTCCTCAGTTTATAGGCCTTAGCCTTACTCCACTTATTATGACTCTTCCCTAAACCAGATTTTTGGTGTGATGATGGTGAACTGAATCTTCATCTTGTATGTTATTGTATGTCGATTTCAACAGTCTTTGCCTGGCTTTTTACTGATTCTCCCATTATCATGATACGTGTGTGGTGTCAACTACACTCCGGTACCTTTCCTCTATATACATTCCAGAAACAGTTACGTACGTAAATCACCACCACCACATCACCCTACAAGAAGTAGAGAAATGAAATGAAGTGAAAACAGTCATCATTTGTTTGTATAGCTACTATATAGAAAAGGTAACGGTTGATTTTTTTTCTTGATGTGTTTGCAGGCAGCGGACCTTTGCGTGAGCCTTGCGTTAGCCCTACATTACTCACGTTTGTCGGTTGTCTGCTGGCTTCTTGCAGCTACTCATGATCTCTACTACAGTGTGAAAAATCAGATTGGATTAATTGACTGCCCACCACCATCCTTATTGTCCAGTTTTCTGAAGTACTCAGCATTGGGATGGGCTCTGCCAGCTGGTTTACTTAGTGGAGCTATATTTGTGCAGGTAATATATTATTAGTTTACGCCTCAGTACCTTTTGATGGAATTGTTTGGTATATACAGGAATCCCAGCACAACAATCACAATATAATAATATGTAACTCGTTTAGAGAGGACAAGGGAATTTAATTTAAGATTTCCCTTAACAAGTAAAACGAATTATACCACCGTGTCAGTTGGGAGTAAACCAGAAATTTTGAAGTTGATATATATAGAAAATACGGTTTGAACGTTGGCACGTTGCTATTTCATGTCATGTCAGTCAGCACAAAAACCAAAACATCATTAACCATTCCACATTAAGTCAGTAGCTGTAAGTAGAAATATACGTACATACATAAGCGTTGGTAAATGAATGACACCCAACAAAGAATTCCTTAAAAGCATGTTTCTACCACGGAACAGACATAAAGTACTTTTTCTGACACCCAAGCACCCACTCATTCATTCAACATCACCTCACGAGTCAATTTCAGAAACACATTTTCAGCTTCTCTGAGTTTGATAGTACACCGGAAATCACGGACTTGTCATCCAAAATAACACTTGGCACGATGGTAATGGATTGAAAACTTAAATGTGCAATGTAACAAACACGCTGCTGGGTGCAGCTTTGCCTCAATCCTGTTAAAAATGTTGAACTCAAAGGGGCGTAAAATGTGGGGTTTATATATTAAAAGAATTTTCTTCCAATGTGCTATCAAACATGCTATAATACAACATGTTATCAGTAATCAAGAATGCTACAAGTGTCCGTCGTCGGTACAGAGACAAAATAATATACCTCTCGAAACCGTTGTATTTTTTTAAACCCTGATTTATTTGCCATTGATAATATTTTTAGTGAAAGTCTGAAAGATGAATTTACTCGAACCAAACCGAACTGTGATCAGAATGAAGGGCGAAAGTATATGATGAATAAAACACTAATATTTTATTTCAGATTCTTGACAGATTCAGTTTAAGAAACGGTTTAAATCGTAAAAAGTTTAAATTATATATGAAAACCGAAGGTCACACAGAGGTTCAGATTACACAATCCCATCTCCGCCTGTGTAACCTAGATAGCTTCATCTCGGAAAACCATTTAACGTTAGACTGGAATGAAAACGTATTTTTAAGTGTCAATTGTAAAATTTGGGTCTACTGCAAACTAACGCGATTTGACTGACAAACTGTTTGAATATTAATAGAGCGAAAGCTACTGTCGTAAATCAATACTATAACACACAAAACTTGGCATATTTTGTTGCAAGTATTCTTTCACTTGAGCTCGATCTAAAGTTAAGAGACGCCATTTCTCACAACTTCCATGCATAGTACTGAAGATATATTTATACCTTGCCTGATAAATTACAACATTCAGTTTTCATTAAAGCAATCACTTATACAGTTGGCATTTGATACAATGATTCAGGGAAAGACAAGATTTACAAATCATGAACCTCACTACTATAGTATTCCTGAGACCATCGCCATTACCTGCTAAATAACGGATTATGTATTAAAATTTAGTAATCTTGATTCAAACTTGATTGGCAGTAGTGAAATGTCAGTGAAAGCACCCGACGTGAAATCCATATTTTTATCATGTGTATACCTCTAACATGTATGTAACGTTTTTTTTTAGAGTCACAATGGTGGAATACAAGAAACAACAGCCAGTCAACTGAAACCCCACAATTGCTGGTTTCCTTCAGATCAAACTTTCTTTCTCACATTTTTAATACCATACTGGATTCTATTGGGAATAACTATATATTATGTCGTGAAAGGAGCAATTGCTATTCGAGTGGCTGCCGCTTTTGCCCCTTCAAGAAAGGTATTCAATTTTTAAAAATAATATTTGATTAGCCATAACCCATTATTACTAAATTATATCTTAATTGAAAATAATCCTGGGGCCATACACCATAAAAACTCAAATAAAAAGTATAACATTTACAACAATCAAACTATGACTTTTTTTAACATTCTCATAACAAAAAACAAGACGTGAAGAAATGATTGGATTAATATACACTAGACAAACCGATACTTATTATGGGGTCTTACAATTAGACGCGGCGAAAATTGCAGACGAGGAGAAGAAGATTGCGTTTTGTATTAACGAATTCCAGACTCGTAACGCAACGTACCAATTTTAATGAAACACAAATATTTTGATTGTATACCTATATAGCTTTACCCCAAAATGGACCGCAGTAAAGAAACAAATCAAATTATTCCCTTGCCATTCTTAGTGTTAGGAACAGTGTAGAAAGTAATGAAGTGTAGATACATACAACTTTGACGAGAGAATAGTGTCAAGTGAAGGAGGCTAACTAGCTTCATTATCGAATCTATGAAGTGCGTATAGGTCCTTTCACAAAATGCTACACCAAAAAAATCTTCAATATAGTATACTAACACAATAAATGTAACATAAAACAATATTTGACGATTGTTGTATTATGTTCTTTCCTATATGTTAGGACTAGGGAAAAGAAACAAGGTTTTGCACAGAATATTATTGTTTGTCAAGCTAAAGTGTATCGAATCCACTCTATTGTACAATAAATAATGAGCTTCCCATACAACATGAGAAACAAAATCAGCCAAGAAGTTGTCAATGAAAGAGCCACTTCACTTGTACAACCTTGTGCATACGACATTTTGATATGACTTTTGTAATAAAGAAACGCATTCTACTTTCTTTGTAACGGTTTTGTTCAACCATTGCAATAATCGAAAGTGTATACTACGTGGCTTTGTTTTACAAAGTTACAAAGTTTTCATCTTCATAGGTTGTGAATAGGTGTCTATATATTGTCAAGTTAAATGTGCCACCAGCATTACCCTTATTTGTGGAACAAAAACTAAAACAGGAATAACATTGAAAGTAAATCTGATTTTTCAAAGATAGCTCGTCCCCGCAACGCGATTCGGATGGATGTGCAAGACAGGTTTAGTTAGAGCTAAACTAAATAAAACTTCACGACTTTTACTAAAGTCTTAGCATCATCATCACCATCCTTTATTCTTGGATATGTATGTGTTAAGCTGAAAAGTGGCTATGCTATCCTAGAACAAATTGCAAGTTGCAAAAGTGGTGGTTGAGGCGGGTGGTTTCGGCATTTAGGCATACACAATAAAGCTACTGCTTCTTTAGAAAGGAAAAGCCTTTTATTTGTGCTTCACTCATATCACGATGTAAGTTCGGAGGGGTTTCTTGTGTGCAGAGAGGACAAAATAGTAGTAAAAACGAAGAGAAAAGGTAGAAAATGGAGAAGGAAAGAAGAGAAAAAGGAAGACATAACTGGAAGCTCAGGCCATTTCCTCCCTCACTCCTTTTCTCTTTCTGGCATTTTCCCATTTCATTAGAGACCCATCATTCGTTTGTTTACACTCTTTCTCGCTCATCTGACCAAATAATGGAGTTTTCATTTGATATAATATCAGGGCTTAAGGGCTATAGTTTTTCCCCATCAAAAAAATAATGCTGGGAGGTCTTCAAGAGAGCAAGAAAAACCTATTAGGTAGAACATATACTAATAAAAGTATCATACAAAATATCCTACTCCCCGCAAATTCATTTCATGTTGTCTGATTTCTTTTTTTTCTGGAGCAAAAAAAAATATGAAAGTAAAAAATAGGAGAACATAAATATGTATGAAAGATATATGACGAAAAACAAACATAAAAATGATAATGATGAAACCAAGCTGTTTCCATTTTTCATATGCATGCTATCATGCTATGTTACGAAGTGGATTCATTCTTTGTCAATCCTTAAGGCATGGTCCGAAAAATAAACTGCGGAAGGATTAAAGAGGAAAAGTCATTTGTAACGAGGAAAAGCATTCATTTGCAGTGAAAGAGAAACAAACAACAATAAATGTGAGATTCACATATAAATATGGATTTTTATAAAGAAACGGTGGGATTGGTGGGAACGCAAATGGAGGAATAAAGTAGTGGTGGTACTTTTAATGCAAAACATTTGCTTAGGTTGAAACATGGTGGAAACAGTGTGTGTATAAAATCTGGAGCTACCTTCAGAGAAAGCTTAATGGAAATGAGTAAGAGTGCATTTTAAGATGAGTTCTGGTGGCTTACGTTTGATACAAAGTCTACAAACATGCAACTTTAACTTTGAGTAGTATATAGTACAAAATCTTACGGGTACGTATAAGCTCGTCTCTACCCCGCTCTTTATTATTTGCCATAAGTAATGTATATTTCAAGATGGATACTTTTAAAAGGTACGTATATCTATACAAGTCGTGGGATTTAAAAAAAATATCGAATACAAGCATTAATAGCGGAGCTTGATACAAAGAAAGCTATTTCTAGTCATATGAAATTGAGCCTACAACTCTGACACGCCGTTGTGTGTGTATTATACTGATATCCTCGTCGACCAAACTTTCTTATTTTAGGAACACAGTTGAAGTAATAGATATTAGAGTTTATTGTGAAACAACGATTGTGTAAGAGCTGTAGCAGTTTCCCTTTTCTCCAATTGCTTGAGCTGGTCATGCTAAATAATGCGAATAAACACACGGCAGAGAAGGGATTCGGTTGTTGGGTCTAAAATAAATACTTCACTCCGTGCCACTTGCTTCAAGTTGTGGGCTTTAAGAAAGTAGCGTATGAGAAAATGAGGGGGAAAGTATGATCTATTACATTTTCTGTTTTCAGGCCCAAGAGAAGGCTACCAGAAGAAGACGCCTGCAGCTTTTGCTATTTGTGCGTATCATGTTGTACATTTTATTGGTAGTGATGTCTGGAGCTGCTGCTGTTTTTCTTGGTTGGAAGCTGGCTTGGGTCATCTATGCTTGTGGTTCTGCACTTCAGGGTATTTTCATTGCACTATCAGTGACTTGCAATTGCCAAGTTTTGAAGTTGTACACAAGGTCACTACGATCTGCACGAGATGTTGCAAATTCAACTTTGAACAGCTATGGATCCGCCGGAGGCATGGAGCTGGCTAAATCAGCGAGTCTCCAATTACTCACATGGGAGCCAACTCCTGATAACGTTTAGTGTACGTGCTAGTGTCCAAACCATAACATTATTTATATAATAAAAAATGGGGCATTGTGAACTTAAGTAGACTTCGTTGCGTTAGTACTTGCATTTGCTGACTGCTCTATAAATTTACAGCTGGGTAAATATCACGCTACTAGTAAACCATTTAAGTGCTGCTATTGTGTCAATCTTAAAAAGTACAATCTATATGTTCCATAGTATATTTAATTAAATAAAGCAATATATAAATCATTCGAGCGGCTGTAAATGTAATAATACTTGTGAAAATTTGTTGCAGAAGCATATCTTTATGCCTGTTAACCTGTATCGTATCACCGATTGTCACTCTTTCATATCAAATTAAATATCGAAACTGATGCTGCTGCGTAATTTATTAAATGATCATCAGCCGTGTGTATGATAAAGTAATATGTGATGATAATATGTAGTCATATCATTTAAGTAGATGCATGCTTCTGGCTTATTGCAATGATGATTGTAATAACTCTTACTTGTTGTTTGTTGGGTTAGCAAGTGGTATAATATTTTAATAAAAAGATAAACCTTGCTATACTTATGTTGCTGCAGCTGAGTACGATTAACTACACCATACAGGATATATAACTCTGTCTTCCGATGTTACAGTAAATTTTCGACGTGTGACTTCAACACGGGGTCGAAAGCAAAACACACATCATAAATCAGAGTACTCTAACATTGCACGCATAAATATAATATACGATTGCTTGCAAAAGTTGGTTGAATGTAGACTTTCCACTGTAACTGTATGCAATTCAAACGGTAAGTCAAAATTTTAAAGCGTATAAAGTTTACAAAATAAAATAAAAACACGATTAAATAGCGTACTGTCACTAAAACTACGTATATATATAAGCTATGTTAATGGTAGTTATTTTAAAACAGTAGTTAGGAATTGCCCTTAGTTAGGGACTGTACCTGAACAACATTGGGGGTAACATGAAATGCATACATACATCTGCCTCTGCGACTGGGCGAATGAAAGCGAAGAATGTAAACTATAGCCTATTGCCTAATACAAAGGGTGTAAGCAAGGAGGAAGGAGCATATTATCTACAAAAGTCCTCTTGATGCGTATATAATATTTAATCAGTAAAAAATTATTGTTCTGTGTGTTAGTGTATACGATTTTGAATGAATTCGTAAGCCTTGTGTTCTCATCTTATGTCTTAAACAACTCACAAATAGTATTATTGAAGATATTATACAGAAGTTACTTTGAAGCTAGAAAATAAAAAAAGTAGGTGTAAATACAACAGACTGTTGACTGTTGACCATACCACTAATACTAATGTAAAAGGAGTTGTTGTAACTCCTTGTATGATATCATAAAAAAATACAAAAATAAATTAAATGCTGCTTTTGATGTTGGCGAATTTTCTGCACAGCTACATATACTTACATAATAAAATTATTTCTCCAAATCATATAAAACTAATCAAACATCAAATGTTAAGCACATATAATAACTTAATAACACAAGAACGAACATAAATCCATCTGACATAATTAACTGCGGCTTTTCTTTTCTTTCTTCGGCCACACAACTACGGATAATACCATATATATATAAGTATCTCCAGCTTTTCTTGGACCTCAAGGTACTTAAGCGACGGATGCCTAAAATACATAACCGTGTTAATAAGTTTAATGCCGATCCCTACCCTCGATTGGAGAATGTAATGAATTGACACAAAGCGATAGGGGTGAAATGCTACATCAACTTTTATGAAGCAGTTAGAAAAAACTGCTGAACCTACACTACTCTTCTCTGTAATCTAAGATATAATGACTATAATAGTGAGCTTATCAATAACTACATAGCAATTACAACAAATTTTTTGACTGCCGCCAGCTTACATGCTACCAAGATCTTTGGTGGTGACATGATGATGACTATAATGAAGTATGTCAAACAAAGGAAAACGATCATATCAATTCTTTCATTCCCTCTGCCAAGCCAATATTGTAAATTTAATGTGAATACTCTCATTTATGTAATTCGAAAGGTACATATTGTAATAAATGTCAAATCTTCAGTCGTCATAATTTGCTAAAGGAAGTAATCTGTCCTATATATACCGGAAAACTCAAACAGTTCACATTTACAGGGAGTCTATCCTTGCTCAGCACAACAGACTATAAAATGAGCCAACGAAGTGCGAATAAATAATAATGATATTCACTAAAAGTCATGCAGGCAATTAATTCTATTTGATTCAATTACATGGCATTCATATCAAATAAAAGCTCTATACATTCATTTATGCATATGCACAGACCATCGTGGAAAAAGGGGCGAGTGTGAGGAGAGGAAGCTTAATAGTTATGCTGATATTGTGCACATACTACCCAGAGCTAAAATACTTAGAAAATACGAAGAAATGACTTTCACTTGCTTCACTAAGGTTGACATGTTGAATGACTACCAAAGGAGCCAAAGAGTCAAGAAGAAACCTTTATGAATATTCTACTTGCATAATTTGCCATTTGCTTTCAACTTATCTTTTCATTCGTTAGAAACTAAAATGACATCAAAGAATGTAGGGAATTTCCGTAAAGAATTCTGTAACAAGCTATGAATATTGTTTAATATTTGGAATATAAACTTTTATAACTACATTAAAAGTTAAAATACATTGTGAGGACAGTAGAAGAGTAAGACAGACTATGAGGAAGAAAATGGCTAATAGAAAAATGAGAAAATGCTTCTCAGTATTTTGAAACAACTGTTGCATACTTGTCCATGAACATACTTAAAGTACAATTTTAATGAAATTAAGTTGCAACAAGGAGTCAGTATACTTTATTCATATATGTAATCAATCGATTCGTGAATTTCATGATATTGGCAATTACGGAAGGAGGCAGTTTCCGTGACATGGACTTATGGGTGTTGTACATAGTTAAGCCATTTTATTTATGCTCTGGATCTCTTCAGTGAACCCTACTTATTCTGGGACTGTCACGAAATGTGAAATAACTTACAAGGAGTCATTAGTTTTCTGTGAGTCATTGCTTTTCTTTATTTTTCTGTTGGCTTTCTCATTGCACTCAACATATTCCCATCATTAATTTTCTTTTCAATTATCGTTTACAGTGAATCTTGTCAAATATATTTGGATATATTATATATTATACTTCAAGTCAACCCCAAAGGTTAAGACACCCATCTTTGTTGATGCTGTTTCTACAAGTAAAAACTATGGACAGGATATAACGCTAATTTTTGACTACTACATCATGATTTTTACTGGATGTATTAAATACTATCAATACAAGAACAATTTTCATCTTTTGAAACAACAATAATGATAATTGATATACAGGAGGGAAGGCCCGAAGAGCTCTTCTCCCTGTGCATAAAGATTTTACTAACTACACCTGCTCACTGCTGTAACGAGTTAACTTTAGTTCAATAACATTGGATACAATACCTTGCTCAATATACATTACAAGAAGGAGAACAATTAAAACCTTATAGTAGTATCATATGTATATATACCATTGTATGCCTGCTTAACTATGTCTTCTCGACATTTTAGACAAAGAGAATTTACAATATGCATATGTGTATCAGTATCGTATTTCTACGTGTAATGTATGTGCTATTTAAAGATTGAACATCAAGAATACACATTTTTAACAAAGTATCATTAAATATTAAGAGTATAAAGTCTTTCTTGTTTAACGCACTTTTGAATCTTAAAAATGCATGTGATATAATCCAATGGGAAGCAAACAATAAGTCAATTTTAACACAGAAGAGTGATACCCAATTTAAAATCCCATTTTTCAACAAACCGTAACATTTTCTGTCAAGTCTACTTAATATGTAGTAACACTAACAATCAAGCATAATTAATGGTTTGATGTGAAGTGAGAACATTGAAAAGCGAATGTATGCGCCAGATGCTGAAATGCACTAAAGCCATGCAAGTCAAAAACAAAAGCATCCAGTATTCAGCAAATTAAAAAAAAATCATACAAAATGATCAGTCTAAGGACAAGATAGCTACTACTATTATTATTATTAATAATATACGGGAAAGTCCTACTACTTTCTATTTCATTGCCATTTAAACTGATTTCGAAACTAAGATTTGGTCCGAAAGGAATGTTGAATGTTTTTTTTCTTCAGTTAAGTATCTTATTGAATAAATTTGATGAACACAGCTACATACATTTCCTGTTTTAAATATCTAACGTATTATAATGAACTGGTTAAAGTCGTACTTTATTGAGATATTTGGGTTGAGATATGCATAAGATTTTGGCGAATTAAGCAAACTTATTCCCTGAAGCACCCGAGGACTTGAACTTGAGCCCCTGCCTTGTTTGCTGACCTCACATATCGCAGAGTAATATTTTTAAAACCTGATTAATTTTGTCGTCTACCATTTTTGACAAATGTATTACCTGTGATATTGTATGCAGATATAATTATTAGGATCGTCATCATTATTTTAATTGCCTTTTAGCAAAACTTAGTAATGTGTACATTTACAACAAGTACGACTCTGACCATTCCACTACTGCCAACCCCCTATAAAGAGCTACTTCTTTCCTAATAATATGATTGATTGTTTATTTTATATCACATTTAAGGACAATCTACACAAATATGCAAAGAGTTACTTCACTAGACTTACATTATAATATATGCAATTTAAAACATACTACGTAATCGTAAGTTAAAATAATCATAAAAATGATGTGATGTGTGGTTCTTGCAGACATTATTGTTCGGTTTTTGTTGAGAAATACAGTTTAAGCTTCTCGTTTTACTATTTATAAATATCTCCAACTGGTGTGTTTTCAAACGGATTTAATTGCAGTTGTTAATCATTTTCGGTAGCGGAATGTTAGACAACAGGAACTGGATACGAACTTGAAGGTAGCAGTTTAAATGGATACCTCAAACACAAATGAACCCATACGCTTTCACGCTAAATTAGGATCTAGTTGTCACACATGTTAATACTACATAAATTGTCGCACCATAAATTTCTTTCAAATGTCACCTTTTGAAGTCTTTTATTGACCATCCTGATTTTATATCATCTCAACTACTACGGAATGACATATATCTGTAGGCTTTTAATATTTTAATCACATAAACTTTTAAATAACATGAACATATTTATTTAGGCCGACATTTAAATAATATGTATTTACAAAGCTGGAGCCCCACCTTCTGGTTTTAATGACGAAAACACCAGCCTACAAGAAGTGTGTGTGTGTGGAACTAAACCATTTATCATTGTTTAAAATCACAGACATGAACTTAGCTGATATTAGCAATTTTTGTTTTTACACTTCCTTATGCTACACAGAAAACAACGTTTGTTTTTAATAAAAAGGAAGACTTAGCAAAATATTAATCTTTGACAATTACGTGACCGCTTACTCTACTACAAATCGATCCATATTGATTCAAATGATAAAAAATTATATTAGTTGATATCTCCCATCACGGAAATACTGTATTTTGTTGCTGGCTTTCATTGAGTAACCAATAAACCAAACTGATAGATCAATTTCAACACACAATGATAGTCTACACACCCAGAGGCATTCACAAAATTAATCACTTGGCGAGAGAAGTATTTTAACGGAACTAGCTGTAGATTAGGAATCAAAATGAATGTAGCTAGTTATTTTAGCTCAGTAGCTGTACTTATTATTTGAAAACTGTACGTTCTATCGGTTTCATATTTTCTTTTGAAAACCCAGTATTGAATATAAACTTAATCAAACAGACTTCATTTGCGCGTATTGAGACTGGTTGTCCGTATACCTCCAACAGCTTCCGTAGTAGTGGGACTTCTAGAAACGGTTAATTCTACAGCAGGATCTTCATGAATCTCGAGTGTACTGTTTTTGATCCCGTATTTAAAATACATTATGAGGCCTGTAATTAATTAAGAAAATGCACAAGTTATGATTAGACAATGAGAGTACTAGTGAACGTCTTATGTGGCAATGTTTTCTCATGTAATAACTTTTAGTTTGTGTACCTAATGTCATCCAAATGGTGAACCTGACAAGTGTCAGAATCGACAATTTGAGGATGAGGTAGAAGTTAACCATCACAGCAATGGCTGGAACAAATGGTAGCCCGGGTGTCATGAAAAGTAACTTCTTGCTGTAATAATAAATAAATAAAAAACATTTAGAACAAAAAATATTTTTATTCTTAGCATGAACCAAAAATCATTAAATAAAGCGGCATGTGCACTTAATATTACTGAAACCCCTTGTGCATAAAAATCCATTTGTTGCATACATTTCTATATAGTGGAGAAACAGACGACTTTCACCGGATACAAAAAACAGATATACAGGAAGGGTTTGCAAAGTAATTTTATTATTCCGTGTGTGAATTTATTATGAGTCAAATTTGTTAGGGATTGGACAAAGCATTCATTTTTTAGGTTGTGGTGGTGCATCGCAGAAGATGAAAGGATTAATATACATACATACTTTCTCTACTTTGTACATTAGCTGCTGGTTTTAGGGAATAGGTTCGATAAAATGTACTAACTTGTTCTGTGGCTTCCGAGATATCAACAGGAGGCATAATACTATCCCAACAAAGAGGACGAGAATAAGGAAATATCCTAAACTGGCAAAGAATCCAGTACTTCCAACTGTAGCCACAAGAAGCAAGTCAAATACTATTATTTGAAGGAAAAGAATGCCAACAAGTTTGGTCACTAGTCTTCCAGTGTCCTCTGTGCATGGTCCTGGTTCCTTCCACGGTAGTAATTTTGGGCACAAATACTGGAACACTCTATATTAGCGTTATTAAAAGAGCCTTTTCATTAAACTTGTGTGTACTACATATTGTTCCCCACAAAAAAGGATAATTCATTATTAAGATGAAATTGAAATTTTAATTAAGTGGTACGCCAAGGAGCGAGGATTTTCTACCTCATTTGGGTCTCCCATCGACTCATTCTCGGAGCGGATGAAGAATGTACGGAGCCGTAGTATCTGGATTCGTTTCTGTCTGCCATGAGAAATGCATCATCAGCCTCTGTATCTCCTAGTGTGTCTGTATCATCTGAATCTGGAGAAGTGCGCGTCACTTTCCGGACAAGAACCGGACCACCAACAGTTGGTGGTTGGTTTGTGCCAAGCAAGTTCGTTCCAATGCCGAGAGATAGACTGAGACGTTGAGCCGCCGCTTGAGGTCCATTAGGATATGTTGAGCTACGAAAGGCATCGGAAGATTGTTGGGGTTGTCCGCCTGTTGGAGTCTGAGGAAACATAGAAGAGCCGTAGTCTTTCGTTGGTGTGGTCCCTCCTAATGGTGAGCCTGCCATGGGAGTTCCCCTCATTGGACTTCTCATTGACTCTGGGAGCAGGTCAATCAAAGTTGTTGAGGTTGGCTGGTACCGTAACAGTAGCACACATGTTGACACAAGAGTGTAAGCCAACAAAGTCCCTGTAATCACAAATTATTACTGTGAAAAATAAAAAGCACTCATTTCATAACAAAAGGAGTCGCACTTAAGATCGCAAAAGAGTTCCATACAATGAAATACTTTAATCCTCAAGTGTCAATGACATTAAAATTATTAGTCTCATACTACAGCATATATTATAGCTTCATTAATGCTATAATATTATTAGTCTTCGATCATGATTTTCAGCGGCATTTGCTCATTGGCATTTGACGAAATTGCCTATTAGAATAAATTATGTGAGGTTTCAAAATGTTTTTTTCCTCGAGGTCATGCAAGAATACCAGACACCTAAATATAATATGGTTTAGCCATGTATGGGAATGAATACCTATTGACATCATTTCAACCAATACTTCCAGCTGAATAATGAGCGAAGCCAAAGCTGCCATTAGTCCTAAAACAAAGGTAGCAATCGCTGGTGTTCCTGTCACGTTCCAAACTTCGGCAAGCCATCTAGAAAATCAAAGAGGAAGAAAGTTTGAAGAGAAAGAAGGGTGAAGGGAGCTTTAATGCTTGCCGACAAAATGAAAGAGTATACACAGAGTAATTTTGAAAGATAGGATGATGCTTCATCATGATGAAATGATTTATGCATGCAAAGAGGAAGAGAAAGAGAAAGTAGTAATTAAAACTCACTGGAAAATGAGTCCATCTTTTGCCATAGCATACACAATTCTTGGCGCTGGAAACATAGACCCAAACATTGAAACAGTCAGACCAGCCAACGCTCCAATGGCTACTACGTATTGACAACGTGGCGCACCTACTTGCCCAAACATTTCTACTAAGCCAGAGTCTTTCACAATCTCATCATAGGGAACTGTAAAATCACAAAAAGTAAGCAATATTTACAATAGCATGATGCATGATGTGAGCCACTTTCACCAGCTCAGTTCTTTCCATATAGTCTAGTTGGCACATGTTGCAGCAGAAGAGCAGCTTTTTTTTACTGCAGTGTACCTGTGTGGTACGTATGTGATCACGCCTTCTGCTTTCAGTCACTCTATGATTTGATTTGATTTGTGTCTCTTGTCAAATTTAACATGCTCTCAACTTACCAACTAGCGTGAGAATGGCTGACGACGAAACATAGGCTACCAAAACGATGACAAGACTTCCAACAATAGCAAATGGAATAGATTTCTTGGGATTCGTTGCCTCTTCCCCTGTTGTTGCTATTATATCAAAGCCAATAAAAGCATAGAAGCATGTGGCAGAACCCTTCATAACCTGCAATAAAAACAACCCACCAGAAATAATGATCTCTGTAAATCTGTTCGTACATTGCTACTCCATGCTACTGCTAACAGTAAAAAATAAACAACGTTCATAAAAAAACGTTCACCACCCCACACACGAAAACTACAAGCTTTCTCAAAATTTGTGTTAGGAAAGTTGTGTTGTATATAAATAAACCAAAATTTTTTTTTACCCCGGACCAACCCATCGGTAGGAAACCACCGTAGTCATTCCAATTGGATAAGTCAACGTAAAACAAGCCGGCTACCATGATGAATATCCATACTGAAAAATTGATCGCGTTTAGGACATTGTTGAATATTACGGACTTTTGCACACCAGCAACTAGCACAGTCATCATTATCAGTGTAATAAAGAAAGCTAGCACGTCAGGCGGGTGACCTGTGTAATATATAAACAAAATATATATATTTTTTTGCTAAACTGTGGTAAAGAGCTGGTGGAACAAAGTTACAAGCCAATTTTATTTTTGTTTACGATAAATTTCAACCGTTTTCTGTTTCAATGCGGAGTACATTTTTGCATGTTGTTTTGCTTTCAGAGGTTCATAATAATGATAACATTGAAAAAAGGGAAAGTATGAAGAAAAAAAAACATTGGCATACCCCAATAAGATCCGATCGAATCCGTTAGTTTCTTTGTGACTGCTCCGTCACTGATTGCATCAAAGCATGCACTCAGAGCACATGCACAGGCTGAGGTACCGATCAAGTACTCCAGCACCATATTCCACCCTATTACGAATGCGATAAATTCTCCCACTGTAACGTAACTGTACATATACGCGGAGCCCGTAGTATGCGGCACACGCACACCAAACTCGGCATAACAGGCACCTGAAACCAATTCATTATAAGTTGTAGAACTTTTTAGCCTAAAAATGCCATTTTCATGTCATTCTATGTATTTAGTGAGCTACATTGATTTACTTGTCAGTTGTCTTTGTCATTTGCTACGGACAGCTTTCAATCATATATTGTTACGAAAACATTATCAAAGTTTATATCAGAGATACTATTTATAAATAGTTTAAACTACTATACGCTTCCCTAATCCAAATTTTTGCAAGATAATGAAATATTTTACTAACATGCAAAAAATACATACACAATTCATGACCATGCTAGTGGCCTTTCTAAATTCCAAGTTCTTTTCCACCATGCCCCATGAAAACAATTATGTTTTCTCGCAAAACAGAAAACCTTTTCTTTCTTTGGATGGAGATAGAGATAACTAAAATTCTTGAAAGTTTGTTTCCACCATTGAATGAACGCGGTAGTATAAGTACAACATTAAAGGATATAAGCTCCCAGTTTTGAGCATTCACATGTTTGTTGCATAAAGTATATAAAGTCCGATTTTGATGTTGCATGGAATTTTTTTTATACTTTTACTCAAAGTAGATTTCACATAGAGTAGTAGTACTGCTGTTTATGGTTTCCAAAATTCCTTCACTGTAGTAAAATTACCCGTGACAATCTTCATGGTATTACAACTAGAGCATCTGTCTACATACTTATTTCTGGTTCGTAAACCCCATCAAAGTAGTTGGAGAAAAGTAAAGAAAAGTCTCTTGTTTGTATACGCTGATGTGAAGAAATATCTTGTATGAAATATTCTTGTTTGCAAGCAGGATTTTGTTAAAAAGAGTGTTTTGTATTAATAAAGGCATTAATAAGCTATGCAGAATGGGGGGGAGAGCCAATCCATCTCAAGAAGTATTTAAGTAGCGTTTGCTCATCAAAATTCACTGATCATTGTACTCAAGTAATCCCTTCACTCTGACAAAACCCAAACTTCCATTTATCCATTCAGCTACTTGTTCTTGTTATAAAGTGTCTGTTCAGTACTGAAAATGGCTTTTGGCAGGCAAAGCCATCACGTTCACGAATTACATAGCATGAACTAGCTTCATTTACATTGTGTTTGAAAGTCTTTTGAAATACACAAAACAAACGGGGGAGCTCCCTTATTCCTTGAGTAACTAGCTATTCGAAAGTGTTTACCTACCCATGACTTGTTTCTTTTTTTATGCTACAAGTTTAAACGAAAAACAAAATATATTTTACATACGAAAAACCCATTTGATTTGTATACCTGAACCTGAAAGATACAACTTCTTGAAAAATATAATGGAACAAATGTATATTTTTTATTATGCGTTATCAAATCCAAACTGATCAGGAGCTGATGAGCTTCATGCAAATCTTCGTGAAGACCCATAAGAAATAATATAATATTGTCCGGCTCACCAGAGAAAATCGATGCAACTGCTGCGATGATAAAGGAAAAGATGACACCGGGACCAGCCACAGTTCTAGCTACCATACCCGAAACAAGGTACATTCCTGTGCCAACGCAGCTTCCTACGCCAAGTGAGGTCAAATCCAACGTGGTTAGGCATTTCTGTAACAAAGAAACATTTTTACGTGACTTATGACATTATTATATTACACCCCAAAATAACATGTCATTAGTATTTCACTTCTATGGGATGATATATTCTCAACAGTCTTTTTCGTGTAGCCATTATTATCCGCATAAAATTGTATGTATATTGGAAACTGAAAACCTATATATAGCTTTGTAAGTAAACCTAAGGCGTCTATACATTCTTCTCAATCTGCTACTCAATGCACGACAATATATTGCATGTACAGTGACGGAGTGACGTTAAGTGTAATGTAGACCACCGTTGGCTAGTGAAGTGCACTGAATAGCGTTAAATAAACCGTATAAATGCATACAACGTGATTCTATGCATGGTTCTCCTTCGTTTTATACAAATGGACTACAATCAAGTTGAGTTGGATAATATGCAGGATTAGAATGAAACTAGATTGTTTGTCCCAATAATACTTCTGACATCACATGAAACTTGATTACACAGTTCATTCATCTCCGTCGTCGTATGCAAATCTATCTATAGTTTCGGCTGGGCAAACTAAATCTTTATTCCAATCATGGTTCATTCCTAGTTTATACCAAGAAACTGCTGCTTTTAATAAAAGATACTGACGATGAGTAATAAAGTCAGACATACACGAACCCCACAGCGTTAAATTATTTTTTAAATACAAAATTGTTATCGATGTATGTAAATCGTGAAGTACATAAAAATAATATTCGGATAATGAAATATTAAGTGCGATTGTAAATTCTAACTTTTTCGTTCAATCATCAATATGTAAGACGTGGAGGCAGTTATTATATAATATATAATGGGACTACATGATAGCATTGTGATAATGTAATTTATTGATGACTTATTTTTATTAATTCTTGACTGTTATGTACTTATTTATTTTTGTACCATGTACCAATGACACATTGGAAGCTGGCCAAATGGGACAGAAAGTTTCTGTTGAGTGTGAGTTTTTTTTATTTTCTTCCTCTTCTTCACCTTATCAAACTTCGTTTTTTTTTCCCTAACAGGTTTTTTTTTTTTTTTTCGCTTAAAGTTTTTGTTTTTCCTCTGCTCACAGCTTCCATGTAAACCTATTTTTTTATAATGAACTGGTGGTGCTACGGATATGGATTAGTGTCTCATGTATTTGAAAACACAGATCTGCAATAAAGAGATAATAATAATAAATAATAATAATAATAATTAAACGTGTCAGGTTTTCTGAATATATTGCTTGCGTGTTACGTTAAAAGTTTTGATATTTTTTAAAATCCATATTGTTTTAGATTTTTGCTTTATTTTTGGTAGTAGCAGCAAAATAAGCATTTTCTCTCCAGAGCTAAGCTTATTCCTTGTACACCGACAAAACCGACATGCATGCATGACTACGTATATTACTTTTATTTTATTGTCATTTATGTTTTCTCCCATGTAAAACAGCTAGAAGATTTGAATATTTTATTTCCGTTTACACAATACACATAAATTACAGGCTTTCTCCATTTCTTTTAAATAAAAAAACCTGTGCTTCAACTCAAATGTGAACTAATAATAGAGAAAAAGATTTTCAAGCTACATCCGTTCAACCTGACTCTGATTCAAGCCCAAAAGTTTGGAGCAAATTTGATGACGCAGTAAAACAACTTGTCACTGCTCTACTCACGATTAATCTCTGTCCCTTACAATGCTACATCGTACTTTTCCAGTGTTCACCAAAGTGGAAAGTCAGAAAGTGAAAGCTGTGAAGCTATAATTGTGAGGAACTCGTCTAAGCATCAAAATATGCTGGTGACTACTTCCCGTCACCAAAAGTTGGCAAACAGGAAAGAGTCAGGTAGCAGAAAAAATCTGTTGACATCGACACTGCAGTACTACATTCTTGACAAGACATTTTCAGGAAAAGCCATTTACTTTCCCACCTACGTCAGTAAACTCAACTCTTTCTACCAGATTCCTGGCAGAGAAAAGCATTTAGTAGGTGTGTAGATAGCTGCTTTAGCTTTCAT
The DNA here is from genome assembly GCA_964034955.1 of Orchesella flavescens. Taxonomy (NCBI): domain Eukaryota; kingdom Metazoa; phylum Arthropoda; class Collembola; order Entomobryomorpha; family Orchesellidae; genus Orchesella; species Orchesella flavescens. The sequence continues at coordinate 15,860,893 of OZ035955.1, read as the reverse complement.
TCGTATGTATACACTCTATAGGGAATCGAAAATAAAATGTCCTATTTAGATTCTTCAATGGAAAGGAAAACATGTCTCTCACTCTGTATCACAACGTATTTAAAATGAAAATTTGATTACATATAACTGAAATGGAGTAATGCTGAATTCAGCTATTTTAACTATATATTCATATAAGTATTATTATGCGCATACTGAATGTACTTTACTTAAGAAAAATGAAAGCCATTAACATAAGCGAATCCACACAGGTCATACCATTTATAATTGACGATCTAAATGGAAAAAAAAGTTTTGTCGATTTTGTGACTAACCTGAACTTTCATTAGTGCCTACATTCAAGTTCATTTTTGAAAGAAAGCTTTCGTGAACAGGTGTACGAACTGAGATAGTCTAGAAGTTTTTTTTGCAATAAGCATTTATTATTTTTGTGTTAATTTCTGTTTTCTTGTGCCCTATTAGATGTTAGTTTTGAAGTTTTATCAATTAATTCATTATGATAGTTGTGAGAAGGTATTTATATAGAGTAATAAAGTTTTAACTGGTTTCACATAATTTTTTGGTGTTTGCATATAATTTGACAGCTGCATGAAACGAGATTTCGTCTGCCTTCGTATATATTTTAATCTACAATATCAAACGTCGAATACTCATGTAATATATATTATGCATGATGTATATGTACAACCACAACAGTTAACAAGACTCTTGTTACAACATAGTGCCTAACAAGTGGTTCGATCGATTTCCAGATCGATGATTTCTCATTTTAAGAAACTCGCCCTTTTTTTGTATTTCTTACATTCTATTCTATCTAATATGTATGTATCGCTACATGCAACACATATATATTACTTATACTTTTTTACACAATAGGCTTAATTAAGAACAGAATTCGAATGGATGAATTCCAGCACATGTTTCCATTTCCTTTAACAATACGGTCCGAGTAGTGGTAGGTCTTTAAACACTATGAGCAGAAACTATATTTATTATTATACGAGTAAGTAATTTATATGTGACGCAATTTATGGCAATAATTCACTCAATGGTGTCCGTAATACATATATATAGTGTGATACACACCCAAAAAATGAATCTCTGCAATATTGGATTGAACCAAACCAACGCGTACTTAGACCATCACAGTGAAGAGACCATTCACAAAAGATTGCTTAAAAGCTTCTTCCAAAACTTATAGGTATAGAAAGATGATATACAACATTTTAATCACCAAACGCAGTTTTTCATAAAGCTGTTATGGTGAGTAAAACTTTTACTTTGATTTCTCTTAAGCTACACATCATAGGAAAGAATCATCGTAAGGAAAGGGAATTTTGTGGTAAGTTGCTTTTTGACTTACTTGAAGACCTGCTTGCTCTTTTCCACCACCATGAATTGGATCTTCTTGTAGTGAGGCAGGGTTCTTCGTCCGTATCAATTTATTGAAGAGGATCAAACTTTTTTGTTTTAAGACCTCTCGATTCGATGGAAGGTACTCCTGCAACTTCTCTGGCAGCTTCATTTTCTCCTTATCTGTCAACCGTCCTGTGTGAAACCCTGTTCACGCTGTAACCTACTCTTATTTCAGTCAGCACGATCTATAGAAATTGCTTTCTACTTCGTCAGCCACAGAGCTAGTGCGATAAAGATTAAGAAAGAAGAAGAAGCACAAGAAACCATTCGACCAAAATCATTTCGTTGCACTGTTTTAAGAGGCTTGAAGACTTGTGTTGAAGACGATGATGATTTCTCCTGTTGTTGATATGTACTATTCGTTGGAACAGTGTATTTTTCAAATGGTACTAATTCTTCTATACAGACGTTGTTTTTCTCAAGTTGTGGGTAGGAAAGTTTTGAGTTTTATATAAGTACAATACGTATTCCTGCTTCACAGATTCTGAAATAAATATAAATTACAAAGAACATGATAAGGATAAGGTCGTCAGTTTTTACATGAACAAACAAAAGTTCACAATAAAGTCAATCTACTTTCACCATCCAACTTTTCATTTACATTGCATTCTACTTTTAACGGGTACAACCGATAGCAAGTAGAAAGCTTTCGTTCACAACGTCGTATAGTATTGAGCATTTTATTTAATCATTCATGCATTCGTTCCCCCCAAAAAATATTTTTATATACCACTATATAAATACTATTTAAAAAAACTAGGTTTATGCTTTCAGTCAGATCATTAATTCATAATGACAGCCACCAAAAATGGAAACAATTTCAATAATTGTCTTTGCGATTCTGAGACCGTGCCGTTCCCTGCTAGAACAATGCATCACATCACGCTCAGCTATATAAAAGTAATACTAATAAATGCGTTCAACATTCTGATTGAAATCCATCGAAGCTTTATAACAATTCTTTTGCAGGAAATCATTTTGGAAGGCATAAAAATGGGAATGTGCTGCTGGGCAAACAATATCCTGATTACCCTAGTGTATAAATTATAAAGTCTTGGTTTTCCATTCTCTCTTAATACTGTAACAAAACAGAAAGCAATGGATTGGTTGGCCGATGGTGAATGCTAACCACACCAACAATATAGGCAATTCCTGTCTATTACACTGAGTAATGCTGGAGAATATACCAAAGTCTGAACTTTTACTTTTCTTGTCTCTCTCTCTCCAGCAATAACCTGTAGCGGAGTTTCAATAGTTGTTTGTTTCCAAGTCTTTGTTTCGTCTCCAGCAGGATTCGTAGTATTTTTGGGGTAGTAGATTTTGTCTCAATTTCCACTTGCGATTAGCGATTAAAATAGGAAATTTCAAGGTATCGAAAACTGGAAATAAACCCCAGGCACATTTTGCTGTAGCCTGCCTGGATGGATATTTAACTCGTTTAATAAAGCCGGAATTCCGGAAAACATAATGAACATACCATATTACCACTGGTTATCATAATAAACCGGATACAAATAATTCCTTTAGTTAGTCGTAGATCCGCAGGGAATGTAACATTCATTTATAGCATACACTTATTTAGAAAATATGGGAAAAGAGATCTCGTTTAGTCATCTACATCCCCGTCAACAGTAAGAGCCAATCAGGTCAATGTGCTTTTATGATTCTCATGCATGCAGTGAAACCAGCATTAAACTCTAATATTATAACAAGCTAAGTCTTGGTTTAACGCGTGGCGTTGGTTGGGTCCGTTGTAAGTTTGAGTATAAAATTTTTACGTTGGTATTGAAGAGAAGATTGAGCGAGTGGGTATAGAAATGATACTTGCTATCTATCCGCATCAACTTACTTTCAATCTATTTTGCAACATACTCCCAAAGCATATATGTATATGTTGGTTTTCACATAGCAGCTAGTCTGTACAGGAGTTAAAAAATAAATGGATGAAGGCAAAGTCTCTAAGCGTACCTATATAGGACTGGGGCATGTCTGCCTTTGAAAAAGGATCAATAAAGTAGAGTGAGTGAATAGAAAGGAAAAGCGGAGAGCAGTGAGTTACTGTGTAAGGGGAAATCAGCAGGACACTACTGTGGGATCTCTTTGGGTTCGTTTTTTTTCTTTTCATTCCATTCCTGTATTCACAGCGCTCCAATGTCAGTAGTATTCGTTGGTTTTCCATACACCTACACCAAAAAGAATTTCGTCAGCAATCTTAATATAAAAGAACGACTCCTTCATTTCCTTTATTACTACTGCATCATTTCTTCATCGCACACTGTTGCGGAGTACATGACTATCCTACTTTTCGCTCTCTTCAAGTCAAATTGAAAATTGACATCTAGGCACACTCTTCTCAATTTTGGTGTGTAATGTAGTGTATACAGTTCACTCTTTGAAAGTAGATTGATTAAATCTCCTGCGTTCACGAGTACTATTAGAATGCTTGATGAATGAAAGTTGGAACTTGGTGGCTTCAGATTTGTAAACTTTAATAATAATAATATTTAATCAAAGCTACTGAAAGAACAAATACCTATAAATAGGAAGATGTCGTCACTGGTAAGATGAATTTGTTTTGTCCAGTGCTATATATTTTATTTCTGTAATGGGATCGTGGTAAGTAATTTGTACTCGCAGTCACTAATCCATGTAGAGCTGCTAATTATAAATTGTACACTTTTATCTGTGTCAATCTTTCTCCCGGGTTGTATCAATCCTATATCTGATGGTTTTCAAAAGGAAAAATTTCGGAAAAAGCATGTCACGCCCACATTAATTCTAACATTACAACACACTTTCACAACAACGATTGCACTAGAGTTGTCTACAGTTGTTGAGTTCCCCCGGTTAATGATAATGTGTGGACAGCTCAATATATTCCGAGAAATGAGCTAGTCACGGAATTGTGGAGAAAATGTATATATACAGCGTCGGGTACCACATAGTAGTTTTCAATAAAATAGATATTTGGCTTCCAGCTAAAAGGCAAAAAATCCATTATCAAAGCATGTTCTCGTCTTCAGGCAGTTATTTTCCATCTCATCGAACTAAAACCTCTTGAAAAATTAATCACTTTTTCTGAGAACAAGACAGCACATAGAGCATCATAATATGATGGTACATACACTATACACACATATTTCCATCCGGGTTTAGAACGAGAACAAATATATGAACTTTTTTTGGAGGCAGCACAGCAAGTATCCCGCTGAAGTGTTAAGAAGCCTACTGCTGACTTGAAAAGAGCAGAAGATTGATTTGATCCTACGAATATGGACTTGAGGAAGAGTGATTGGTATGCAAAATATCCGGATAGTTCACCGACTCACACACAATGGATTTACTATGGACTTAGATGTATGTATGTAACCCTCTGTTATTCTAAGCTGGCCATGCTTAAACATGTATATATATGATCAAAGAACTCGAGCCACATGTGGGTGTGAAAGGTAGAGTCAAATAATAACTGTTGCTTCCAACCATCCTTTCATTGAGGACGATTAATGTGAAAGTAGTAATGTTTATATTTACGTAAATGTGACATGTTGTTGCACTATTCACTCAAAAACCCTTGCAGCACTACTCTACTGCTTTCACCAAACAATATTTAATATATAACAACGGTCCTAAACCCGTTGTATCTCTGTCCTGAATATTTACAACATAAAATGATAGAACTGTTTCTATTCGAATCCAAGATCACTATACTCTCTTTGGCTTTAAGGTTTCTTTATTTTATACAAACTTGCAACCATTTAAAAAGATTTTTGGCATGGACCAGAAGAAACGGAAAATGAAGCAACGTGTGTGGTAACGATGATGATGCGGATGTAAGTGGCTAAATGAAATTTATTCACTCTCTCCATAAGCAAATCAAGTTAGTCTATATGGAAATTATGTACTCTATTTTTCCCCAGCATTTCATTTAGACCTAGTAGCAGTAAATGAAGTGGCGACGTAGAAAATTTATGACAGCAGGGAAACTCCTGAAAGTGTGTAGCCGACTCTGAGAATCGCCTGTTTTCATCTGAGGGAAATCGAATGTGCTCACCGAGTATAGATAGAATGAAGGAGAGCGTTGTAAACGCTGAAAAGAGAAAGGCCCAGCATGAGGAAAGGGAGTAGAAGAAGAAGCAGCAGAGCTATAGTGTTAGCGCGCTCGTTTACTTGTCTTTTTCGCTTTTCCCAATTTTATTTTTTGCACGTATTCACAAGCAAGCATAATCATGCCATGCTATGCCACCATCGCATCGCAAGCAAGTTCACAATACACACTTTCTCTACCTCATATTTGCACCAGTTAAAGGGGGAAGCATGCATGTATATTTTTTGACCAAGCCCGTAGCATGCTCAAGTATCAAGCTTGCATGCTTCCACTTCTGCTCGGTGTGTGTGGGTGAAAGTTGAAATAGGACAGACCAGAATTTGGTGGTGCTGTTTCTGATCCTACTGTTCCTCAGTTCTCCTACTGTGTACACACATAAACACACACATTTGTCCTAGCCTAGTTTCTTTTGATATCTTCAAAATATGTGGCAATGCATACACAGTGTGTTCCATTCCATCCAACCAGTCTGCACAACGGGTAAATGTCAGCTTGAACGACGGCAGTGGTGGCTGTGTGATGCTTTCTACTTTCCATTGTTGGCGAATATTTAACAACCGAGAGCTGAACTGATCAAAGAATACGATGCATATACACTCATTCTATATACGTAATATGTAGCGTATTACCATAATATCCCAGTTTGTTAACCGGCATATTCATCATGTTTTATAATGATAATCATATTGCACAAATTTAATAATAAAATACCAGTTTTCTTTTTCAAGCCATTTCACGGCCAATAAGTTGAGCGTACTTTGTGCTTAAGTAAGCAGTTAAGCCACTATCTAAACTTTCTGCAAAATGGATTTGAAATGCTATTTAAATCCCAAACAAGGAAAAATTTTATGCATAGAATAAATAAGTATTCTGCGTTTCTAAAAACCTCCTAATGATATACAACTTCGACCCACTGATGTTATGTATGTAAAGTATATTGAAATATTATAATCGTACTATTGTTAACATGCACAGATGTACTTCACTCAAAAAGGCAAGTTTTACTTTCCACAACTGAGTAGTATAATGGCAGTCATGGAACAGGAAAAAGTTTGGTTACGATCGTCATCATCACAGTATTCATATCGCTTTAGGGGGAATTGAAATGGTTAGACCAATTCTTATCTTGGTCATATCATCACGTTTATTAAGAATTTCATTCACTTCGGTACGGCAAACAGTGAAACGGCACAACTTTTCGTTGTGATGAAATCAATGATATGTGCATGCATATATATACTTTTTCATACAATACTCAACTTTATGAATGGGCTATTTTTGTTACCTCACCGAGTTGTGTAGCGTAACATTGCCAAATACTTACGTGTTTACGATGAGTACTATAGTTACATTGAACATTTTCTATGCTAACCATACCATACGGCTGTTTCAAGATTTTCTAACCTCCCAATGTTTACAAGTGTGTGAATTTGAGTGCTCAAAGTTGGTAATACTTTCACCATGAACTGGTAAACGAATGGGCGAAGCATGAAGAAACATAAAATTTATTTCATAGAGTTCTTGTTTTTGTATAAAAATGTTTTCCTGAGGTCATACCTGATTTGCCTTGACTCTCTCAATCTTATATCTCGCATTTCTTTGATTTAATGTAATAAAATTCCTTCCTTTATGTATATATTGCTATAAAATACTGTTGCGGAAGGGGGAGGGAACGTGATTGCTGTCATGTTTATTGTTTATTTCTGAGAAAACGCAAATGCAAGCTTATCTAGCTCATACCGACACAAACTAACTTATACAAGAGAGACCCAAACTGGATGTTCACAGTGAACATGATTTACCATGCTTGATAAATTGACGTGTATAAAGCATTCAAATCTGTATGGTGATACTCTCACACAAAAAAGAAAGGAAACTTCAATTCTTGATGTTTCTGACACGGAAGTTGCTGGGAGGAAAGTGGAATGAAATTCCTCCTTCCTGAAATACAGCAACGAACTTTTACAAAGTGCACTGCTTGTTTTGTCTTGTCCTTCGGTCTAAAACTACCTCCTGAAAATTTTAGTACAAAGATTTCAGGGCTTAGCAAATAACCCTATATATAGTTTAGATAAAAGCAGAGATGAAGTTCTAAAAGCAAAATCAAAGTCAAACGACCATGACTCTAGCATTTTTATATATTAAGTTTGACAGATCAAATGAAAGTTAGGGACAGGCAGGATTCAAATTTACCATGGTCGAACAACTTACAAACGAGCCTTGATGTATTTTCAAGCTTAATTTGTCAACTTTCAGATGGCAACTTATGGTTAGTTACATGAAAAGGACATTAGAAAGTCTTACAATTTCCTGCAGTGATCTAGATATCACTCAATATATATTTACCTTAAGCTACAGCTGCTACTTTTCTATGTTCTATTTATTTAGTCATACATATGAGCACGAAATGCTCAAACAATATATATTACAAGTAAAAACAGCAGCGCGAGATTGTTTCTTGGAGAGAAAATGGCACACGCGACAGAAAGATTGTGAGGATTTCAAACGATAAAGTAACAAGACGGAAATTCTGCGAAAAAAATCATCTATATAAGGAATCGTAACATCTCCCTATATATAAAAAAAAGTCGCTTCTGGGGATTTCGCTCGTAGCTTTTTTTTCGTTCTTTCATTTTTCTACTGAAAGTTGGTTCCATGAGAATACCGAACCATGTTGTATGTGCTGTACTCAAGGTGCTTTCTCCCGCAAGTGAGTATAGGAAAATAAAAGCGGTGCTTACATCCATTGAATGATTTGAGATAAGTGGTGAGTAAAATATTACACATATGGTTGCAATGAAAGTGGAGATGTATCCTTTTCCGCCACTTTTGTATTACTGTAAAACATTGTCAAGATGTTCTAGCTACCTCATGTTTTATATTACTCATTTTAGCTACTTGCCAGATTTAAAATGCATAGAAGTATAAAATTTTGCATAGAGTTTGAACTCATAATGATATGCAAAAATTGTTGGGTGGGGAAAGTTTGGGTTCGGTTAGAGGGTTGTTTGTAGCAGCCAGATTTAACTTTTTGGCTGAAAATCCAATGTGAGAAGTTGAGAATTTCCGTGAGAGCACGCATATCTATTACAATAAATAATAATATGCGCATATATATTTAAAGTAAAGTTTAGGTGCATTTAAATAATAGTACGACTCAAGTTTACAGAGCTATACAAAAGAGAGAGAAACTAGAGGCCGAAATAAACACACTTCGTAAGCTTCAGTTTAAACTCCAGATCAGTATGGGAAAGTAGATTTAGTGTAGTAGTATTCTTTGCAAAAGCTGAAAAGTGGAGCACCATTTCTAAAGAAATACATCAAACTCTTTTGTGCTCTTTTATGCATACGTATGTATGCATAGTTTATGACGGCTTACTAACCATCTTTTTGTTTCCACTTTTCGATCTTCTGTCTCTACAAGTAAAAAGCACTTGTCTACATGGAGAAAGCTAACATACAAATTCTACGTGAAACAAACTGAATGATGTAATTTCCAATGCTGAAACGGCATTATCCTTCCTATACTTATATCTAACTCAAGTTTTATGGATTTGTATAGATAATAATAAAATGCATGAAAGTTTGTAATTAGATATGATATATAAGCCAAGGGATACTCGAAAAGTATTTGTATTATAAATACATATGCTTGCAAAGTCTTACACAATTCCTTTTAAGTATGTATTTAGATAAACAAAGGGTTGTACCTATAAAGAGAAATGAACTTTCAGGCTAGACCTCGATAAACATACTGAAACTTTGGATGAGGGTATTCACTGTATAAAACATTACAGCACAAAAAAACTACTTCCATTAGACATCCATTCATTTTGTTTTGTTTCACGCTAGGGCATGTCTATTACTGAAGACATTTTCAGTAGGGCGTTGGGCAGGTCTTTTACATCCCTCCCTATATCAATTAATGCAACTTGTTAAATGAAATAATTCTTTTTTAAATGAGTTTTAAAGTGTAGTGGTGATCATAAAAAGGCTCTCATCAGTTGCTTATTCCATGTTTCGCATTGCCCCTTCATCTAAATTCATTCCTATTTTGTTTACTTACTCCACTCTCTCTTTTATAAATTTGTATTATTTTATTTCATTTCATTTCCAGAAGGTTGTTTACCAATGGTTATAATGCGAGGATACAAACTTGTGATGTTTTAGTATCCTATAGAGTTATCAAGGAAAGGAATTTGGTCTAACAATTAGTTAGTTAAAAGAGAAAGTAGTTGGACTGGCGTGTAGTTTCATTATGATTTTAGATATAAGCTGCGTTCAACTCTTCATGCTTCAAGAAATCATAATCAACCAAACAAGATGAAAGTGAGAAAAGCATACCTTCCAAGATTGGTTCGAAAGGTTTATACAACGGGTTAGAAAGTAGTTATAGCAGTAAGTAGAAAATCGGATTGGATGTGTTGAAGAGGAAATATGCTAAGCTTTTACATTTCTGAAAATAATAAAACAATGTAAAAATGAAACACAAAATTCTTTAACAAAACCTTGTTATCAAAGGTTGGTAAAACAAGCTTTGCGAGTACACATTCCTCCAGAAAAAATTAATCTATAAATAGGATGTGTATTGAAGTAGCAACCGTAGCATCAGACAACATCAGATCCAACTATTCAGGGTAGTTCCGTTCGCAGGCAAGATAACTTAAGAATGATTAAACCCTTTCAAATTCAGTTTCCATCGATCGATAGTTTAGATCAAAACTTTGACCGATTTCAATTATGGAGCAAATCGAAGTGACCCTTTAGGTTCAAAGGTCATCAGGTTCCCTACATTTCTATTACAACTTTCATTTGAAAAATGTATTACTGTGTATGAAAAAATTCAAACCTTTAATGTTGTTTGTACTTGAACAACGAAAAAGAAAATTACCTTTGAGATTACAAATATTACGTGGTGCCCACACTTATCTGGGTGAATATAATATACAAAATTTGAACACGTCTAATGGTTCTCAAGATGCAAATAACTTGTTAGCTCAGACAGAAACAGAACTACAGCAGTACGGAAACAACGAAACGAGAATCGCCTCTACTGTTGCTAGTTAAAAGCAGGAAAGATACGAAGGAAATGAGCAAATGCAACAGAAAGCATAACATGTTGCTTAAAGAAAGTGGTTAGAAAGCTACAGAGAACGACGTTAAGAAGAAATGGTGCACATCGAGTTTACGCAGGAATTAGCTCACGGCTTCAGCAAAAGAAGTTTTGCTCCACCACGCTACTCTCGAAAAAGCACAAGAAGTGTTGCCACTGCGTTTTGCTACATCTTCAATTTGCTATGCATTACGCAACGCAGAGAATGAACAAGACAGATGTGTTGGTAAGGCATGAGGCACACTGTATAAATAGAGTGCTTTCTCTATCTTAGGCATTTGGCCTGTACAAAATAGTAGGGTTGGCATTACCTTACCACATACGTTATATGTGTGAGACAATCTCGGTAAGAACGTAATATCCAGTTCCTCTATAAATGTATGCTACTACCCTGAGAAACTATATGTGGATGCAAACGGTTAACTCCCTTTCGTTTTTATATAGGAACAGAAACCTCTATTGTATTTATATTCGACAGTATTATGTGCATGCTCTATATCCATAGTCATTGTAGAACCCACGGAATTCAGCAGAATGTGAGCTGTATGAAAAGAAGAGATGAAAGTAGGTAGGTAGCAAGAGCTATTTCGAGAGAAAGAAAGCGCATGGCATGGGTTCGCAATGTTGAAGTTTTACTACAACCAACCCAAGCTACGGTGTAGAAATTTTGTTTGCATTTTATAAGAGTTATAGGGGTTTAAGTAGCAGGAACGGATACCTAATTAATTTATGTTGTGAGTGTATGGAAATTTGATTCGAATGAATAGAACTAGTGTTTACATTTTCTTGTTTCAACTAACCAAACGATGATTCTAAAATGCTTTGAGATTTTTTATTTTGTGATGTACAGTCACTGGCTGCATGCAAGTACGCATGGAATGCCATAATGGTGACAATCTTTTTAAAAGCATCATATTTGATGAATGGAAATTTCTCGATTATAGTCCAGGTAATTAAAATCACTTGTATTGTATTTGTACTACGATTAGAGACCAAGATCAAATAACCAATTCATCAGTGGTGCCAATTTTTATGTCCGAAGCATGCAAATATATGTATGTACTATAAGTCCATGAGCCACGCATACATGCAAACTGTACTGGAAGCACCATTTGAATCACACAAAATATGAGATATTGCAGGATTTTACTTTAAAGGTTATATGCCTCAGTAATGTGCGAAGCGAAAGATAACACAATAGAAGATGATGGTGGCTTTTATGTATCATGTTTGCGAAACCTCTAAAGTCTGCAATAAACAAAATAATAATAAAATAAATCATTATTTATTATCCTACTCTGGATTGTATTGAAATTGAGTGCCAATTAATGTCTGGCTTGAATTTGAAAGTTTTAGTTTTAATCTTTCTACTCTAGTATAGAGACTGGAAATTCTAAATACGATTAGATTGGAAACTTCACACCGCTGCGTACCGTACTTATCGTATCATTGAGTACACATGGAGTAAATAAAAAACAAATATTGAGCAGTTAAAGAATGACCAAGTATTAACATTTACCAAGAAATGGTACGGTTTGGAAACCATCTTGATCAACACAAAATTACTTAAAATTACCATTAAGTATGAGCACAGTCTCACAGATTGTAACAACAAAGACTGTAAGACAAGTAAAAATGTTCATTTAAGACGCAAAAAACCGGTTACCGTAGACCGGTAAACGATAAGGTGTAAATCATAATAAGCATATATATGCTTTTTCTCCTATTCGTGGATACCAAAACAGCAAGTTATGTGCATTATGACAAAAATTTCTAGTCTTCATCGGTGGGAAGCAGCCTGTTTCGTACCATACAACTATGCGTCGTCAGAAGGAGGCCATTTCACTTTAAGCTGTTACGAAGCAAACAGAAGATGTATGTTATGCTCCCTAGTGCTTTCACCAGATTAATTTGCCAAGAACCGGATGTTTGTCTTTTCCTTTATGTGTTTTCTGATGACTGTGAACGAGTTTTGTCAAACCATTTCTCTCATCATGTGTACATTTCGTGATATTACATTCACACTATTTCCACCACCTCTTAGTTAATATGGGCAAAAAATTGAACATCATTATTACACATAGAACAACTTGTAATAGGTCAAAAATGTATTAGTCAAAGGAAAATCTTTTCCTTTGCTACGATTACAAAACGAGCTCTTTTAGAATTCGCCCGTTTGTATGCAATACTTATTGCTAGTACAACGTTTACTGATAGCTGCACATTGTAGCCACATTTATGACGGAAGAAAACCTCATTTATATGAAACAAAGTCTTTTCTAAATTCATGCTTTGAAAAAACGATTTATCCAAACACACGGACTTATATATACAAACCAGAATCCATACATAGACGCAGCTTGTATACAAACTAACATTTCTTTAAAGACTAAGAAGGAATGTTTAAATAAAAGAGCTGAGTGAAAAAGGCGCATAATATTATGTGTATTTTGTAAGCGTCAACGTAAATTTCCAAGCTTCAAAATGCAGCTGGAGCCAAAATAAAATGTATGCTTGATGCTGTTGTTGTGTAGCTCCGTGTAAATGCAATTTTTGGTATACGCTTGTTGAATCTTTATGTATAGTACAAAAAACACGGAGTAAGTAAAAGTAAACTTTTTTTCTGTGCTGAAAAACATTTTGCTGTCTCAGGATGCTTATTTTCAATTGAAAAACTCGTTGTTTTCTGAAGTGTAATGCTGAAAGTGAAAGTCCAACAGCAAATCTCGAAATATATATCCTTTCAAGTAAATTGTATAAAGTTTAAAAAACGAAAAAGTTGGATAGCAGGTTCCGGCTGCAAAGTACATGTGCATGCATGAGGAGATGCTTATTTGTGTACTACTACACACTACAAATTTTTCGCTTCCACTTAAAGAGTAGCTTTTGTGTTTGCAATACAATTCGGATGTATTTTTGTTGTAAGTTTTGTATGCGAGCACTTTAATTGTTATAATAGCCGGGTACGAAAACCTGAAATTAAACTTTGAACATGTATGGTGTGAGTATGTTTAGGGGATTTTCTATCGTGATAGTTTAGTATTTAAGGATGTTGTATGAGTTGGGGTTTGATGATGATGATGATGAACTATTCCCCAATTTTGATGATAATTATGAAAGAAAAGAACACATTTTCCTACTCAATAAATGATATGAATAGGCACAAGAAATATTAGGTTTAGTTAGTAAATGAATTCCAATATGTTCACTTTAATTTTTAGGAAACGTAGAAGCTGGAAGTTAGAAGTATTTATATTTTAAATTTAGATTATAGACAGCCAATTGGAAATTTACAACCACGCACGAAGACAAACGGAGAACGACTCTTTGCCCTTCTTCTCTTTCTCATGTTGAAGGACTCACATTATGGGTATTATACCTTCCCATATAGAAAACAGATTATACACTTTAACTCCTCCTCCCAATCACATACTTTTACACGCAGAGAAATGCTAACACAAGAATAGCACCTACAAACGCATTTGTCATAAAATCTTTACACATGAACATGGTTATACGTTCTGAAGGAACAAACACTCCCCCCGTAAAACCTTGCTTTTACTCTACACAAAAAGACTTTCACCTTTCATCACAGTTGAGTTAGGGGATGGGGAACTGTTTAAGGTTTTTAGCCCTCGCGCCCCCTTTTGGGTACGGGAAACTGTGACTTCTGGCTACAGCCATGCTACGATTACGGTTAATGTCTGAAATGACAACCAAAAATTATTCACACAAAATTTACGTTAAAACTTTAAATAAAAATTTTCTCATCAACAAATAGAATGGGGGTGAGCTTAACGATAGGGCGTTTGTAAATACCATTCGATGTCTTAACAGTAACTACTCTAACTCTACCGTCGGCACCACCATGAACATCAATCACTTTAGCCAATTTCCACTTCATTGGAGGAACGTTTTCCTCATGAATCACCACCAAATCTCCAACTTGAATGTTGTCACACTTCCTCTTCCACTTGAACCTCTGTTGTAGGCTGCTAAGATACTCCATTCTCCACTGCTTCCAGAATTGTTGTAGAACTTGCTGGGTGAATTGCCAGCGAGACAATCGATTCGTCTTGGTACACGTCACGTCAGGATGTGGGATTGCAGCAAGAGATTGTCCGGTCAAGAAATGCCCTGGAGTGAGCACTTCCACGTCGTCTGGATCTGTAGTCATTGCACATAAGGGCCGGGAGTTGAGGCAGGCTTCCACTTGACACAGGATCGTTGAGAACTCCTCAAATGTCAGCGTGTGGTTCCCAACCACTCGCTTCAGATGATACTTCACAGATTTCACCCCAGCCTCCCAAAGTCCCCCATGATGAGGAGATGAGGGTGGGTTGAAGTGCCACTCGATTCCACGTCCACTTAAGTCATCGGTTATAGCACGGTTGTGCTCGTCGTCCTTCAGAAGCCGTTGTAGCTCCTTGTCAGCACCAGTAAAATTTGTACCACAATCAGAGTACAAGACTGCTGGCACCCCTCTTCTTGACACGAATCTCCTCAAGGCCGCTAAGAACGCCTCGGTCGTCATATCACTCACTGCCTCCAGATGTACAGCCTTGGTGGCCATGCACACAAAGATCGAAAAATATCCCTTAAATAGTTTGTTACTCCTCCCCTTCATCACACGCAAGTTAAATGGCCCTGCATAATCGACACCAGAATGAAAAAAGGCATGGGTTATATTAACACGAGAGCTTGGCAATGAACCCATCAATTGTTCCATCTTGTCGGCACGGTTCCGTCTACACACCACACATTTTCTAACAAGGAATCGAATAGAGTTTTTGCCATTAATAATCCAATAGTTTAATTTCAAATGACACCACACGAGTTTGACTCCACCATGCAGTAGAGACAAATGGACATCTTCAATCAGTAATTTAGTCAAATGGGAAGAACTGGGAAGCACCATGGGATGCTTTTGATTGTAAGGAATATCTGCATTTGATAAACGTCCAGTCACCCGAAGCACACCATCATTGTCCAGGAATGGAGTCAGCGTGTTGAGCTTACTGGAGGGTTGAACTGGTTTCTTTTGTTGTAGCAATTTTACTTCCACAGCGAAGTATTCACGTTGGACCATTCTTGCAATCACCGTCATTGCACGATTCAATTCACTCGGTAGAATTGATCCTGTTTTAATTGGTAGCTTCTTGAGATAATGGTCACTAAATCGAAGCACATAAACCATTACTCGTTTTAATTTCTGCAAGGATGAAAAGCGATCGATTATTCCTTCCATTGTTTGGACGTGTGAGACAGTGACTGGTTTCTTTCTCTCTTCTAAAGTTGTTGAGATCACGATGTTTGGTTTGGTTGGAAGATTTACAGTTGAGAGCCATGATGGCCCATTCCACCACTGATTGTTGTTGAGTAGTTCAGCAGGCGTCGCACCACGGGATAAAATATCAGCTGGGTTGTCCTCGGATCTGACATGATTCCACTGCTCAGTCGGAATGAGCTCCTGAACAATTGAAACCCTGTTGGCTACAAATGTTGTCCACTTTCCTGGATAGGCGGATAACCACTGGAGGGTTATCATGGAATCACTCCAAGCGAAAACATCACACTGCAATTTTAGTCCCTTCCTCACTGCTGTTATTAGTTGAGCGACAAGAACAGCAGCACACAACTCCAGTCGTGGTAACGATATCGTTTGGAGTGGTGCAACTTTCGATTTTGCTGCTAACATTCTGCAAGTAAAGGAGCCGTCTGCTTGTTCACATCTTAAATACACTACTGCTCCATACGCCTTTAAAGATGCATCTCCAAAGCCATGGATTTGAACAGCAACTGTAGACTCTGTCTTTACCCACCTTGGAATTTCAATGTTTTCAATCTCCTTCAAACTGTCTCTATAAGATAACCATCTTTTGCACATATCATCAGTCAACCTGTCATCCCACGAAAGTTCACTTTTCCACAGTTCTTGTAAAAATAGTTTTGCATTAATTGTTATTGGTGAGATAAGACCCAGAGGATCGAATACCTTTGCAAGTTGAGAGAGCACCACACGTTTAGTAATTTTACTAACTTGCTCGTAATCCACATCACGAAATCCAAAGTTGTCAGTGCTTGGATTCCACTGCACACCAAGCGCCTTCATTTTTGAATCCTTTTCAAATGTCAATGGCAGCTTTGTTTCACACAAGTCATCTGGAATGGTAGCTAGTACTTCTTCCTTATTTGATGACCATTTCCGTAGCGATAATCCTGCGGATGCAGTTATCTTATTCAAATCCTTGACAATTGATATGGCTTCTTCAGTGGAGTCCGCTCCACTCATCACGTCGTCCATATACACATCCTCTTCAAGTTTGGACGCTGCTACTGGAAATTCAATTTTGTTTTCTTCTGCCAGCTGCAGAAGACATCTCACTGCTGTAAATGCAGCATACGCTGTGCCATAAGTTACCGTTGTCAGGATGTAATCCTCAATTTCGAGTTCTGGGGATTCACGCCACACAATTCGCTGCAAATCGGCATGCTCATCACACACAATGAATTGTCTAAACATCATTCCAATGTCACCTTTTATAACCACCATAAAAATCCGAAATCTCAATAGCAAAGTAAAAATGTCATCCTGATGGGATTTACCAATACGCAGGCAATCATTTAATGATAATCCACTCGACGTCTTGGCGGATGCGTCGAAAACCACACGAAATTTTGTTGTTGTTGAATCAGTTTTGAGGACAAAATGATGGGGTAGATAGTAAGTCTTTCCCAGCTGCTCAGTCACCTCCCCCCTTGGGATACGTTGCATGTGTCCCAACTGAAGATAATCTTGCATAAATTTGTTGTATTCCACACGATATTCAGGCTGCCTCTGGAGCCTCTTTTCCACTTGCTTCAATCTGGTAATCGCCTGTTGTCGAGAATATCCCAGTTTAGAAATATTTGGCTTCAATGGAAGCTCCACATGAAATCTTCCTGTCTCATCCCTCGAATGGGTGATAAGGAAGTGTTCCTCACATATTTTCTCCTCCTCCGTGTAATGTTTTCGATCTGGAATCTGCTCGATCTCCCAAAATCTCCTCATTACAGCTTCGGTTTCACATTGCACATGATGAATTCGAATTTGTTTTGATTCTTGAAGCGTGACACGTCCAGCTAGAACCCACCCAAACACTGTATTTTGAGCTGTTGGGCTGTGGATTTCACCTTCAATCCTCCCATCACGTTGTATTGCTGTTGTATATTCTGCTCCGAGCAGAATGTCCACTGGTCCCGGCTGATAGTAACTTGGATCTGCAAGGTTTACTCCAGATAGATGAGTCCAGTCCTTTTTAGTAGGATAATTGGGCATGTCACTTGTCACTTTGGTCATCACTAATGCCTCGATATCTACTGTTTCACTGCAGGAGGTAGAAAATAAAGTTATGTTTACTTTTCCTCTAGTATGTCCTGCTTCTCCCATTCCAATGCCTGTGGTAATGGTTTTGTCCCATTTACGCTTCAGGCCCAATGCATTAGCACATCTTTCAGTGATCAGGGAAGCCTGTGACCCAGAGTCGAGCATAATGCGACATTGCTGGAGGTCACCACTGCTGTCCTTAACCTTTACTATTGCTGTAGCAAGTAATACATCAGTATTACTCCTTTCGCCTCTAGTGTGAAGAGATGTGGAGTTGGTAGGTGGGGTATCTTCCTTCTTTTCTTCCTTCCTCTCGTTCTCCCTTGGCTTGAAATGCAAGAGCGAATGGTGTGCCTTGTTACACACACGGCACGTTGAAGAAGAAGTACAGTCTGTAGTCTTATGGTTTGGCCGTAAACAGTTGTAGCACAAACCATGCCGTCTCACTGTTTGGCTGCGGTCGTACGCAGTTAACGCTAAAAATTTTGTACACCTTGAGATAGGATGTACCGAATTACACATAACACAGATGGTCGCTCCGTGATTGCTGCCGTGATGTGATGTAGCTTTCCTTGTAGTATTGATGCTATTGCTTGTTGCTGGTTGTGGTTTTGAGCTCATAGCCCCTGCATTCAGTCCACGTATGTGCTGCTCAAGAAACACGCATAACTCCTTGTAGGTAGGTAGAGTGCTGGATTTCAGCTGCAAAGCCCACTGCTTTCTCGCCTCATAATCCAGCTTCTCTGTAGTAATGTACACAAGCACGGAATCCCACTTGTCAACCGGTTGCTTGAGTACACTCAGAGCACGCACACTCTCATTTGTCAAGTCAAGAACTTGTTGAACTGCTGCTGCTGTTCCTTGTTTCACTGGCTGGATGCTGAATAGCCGACGAAGTTGAGAGTACACAATTTCACGCTCGTTGTCGTACCTGCCCTTAAGAAGCGTCCAAGCTTCGGCGTAGTTACTTGCTGTCACTTGCAAGTTTTTGATGAGGGATGCTGCGTCGCCTTGCACCGCCGATTTGAGGTACTGGAAACGCTGTACATCTCCCAAGCTTGGGTTGTGATGTATTGTAGCCTCAAACAAATCCATAAAAGAGGTCCATTCCTCGTACTTCCCTGAAAAAGTGGGTAGTGCGATGGGTGGTAGCTTCACTGCTGGCACCGCCGAATGCGTGCTTGATGCTGATGAACATGTTGATGACGTGGCGTTGGTTGCTGATGCTGCCGCTTGGGTCTTTTCGTCGATGATGCCATCCAGAATTGACACCACCTCCAAATACTTGTTCTCGAACTCCTGTCTTTCTGGAAGCTGTAGAGCAAGCTCAGCGTCATCCACACACAATTCCTCAATCTTCAACTGACATTCCTCGAACTTATTGAAGTACCCCTCTATGATTTGACGCTTGTTCCTCAGGTAGGGCACTGTCACTGTAGCTTTGTCGATGGAATATGCCCAGGTAATACCTTTCGTCACATTACCCTTCTCGACACCACGCTTTCTTTTGAGAGCATCCATATTGATGCAGAGTTGATCACTACACAATGCTGGCAATAGCACAAAAATTCACAAAAAAACAATTACGATGAAAATCCACAAAAAACACCGTCACTATAAAGTTTCACAAAGGTTCATGGGTCAAAGGTCAACCCTGTATCGGAGATCGAAGGACCAAATGGTGTGAGTATGTTTAGGGGATTTTCTATCGTGATAGTTTAGTATTTAAGGATGTTGTATGAGTTGGGGTTTGATGATGATGATGATGAACTATTCCCCAATTTTGATGATAATTATGAAAGAAAAGAACACATTTTCCTACTCAATAAATGATATGAATAGGCACAAGAAATATTAGGTTTAGTTAGTAAATGAATTCCAATATGTTCACTTTAATTTTTAGGAAACGTAGAAGCTGGAAGTTAGAAGTATTTATATTTTAAATTTAGTATAGACAGCCAATTGGAAATTTACAACCACAAAGACAACCACGAAGACAAACGGAGAACGACTCTTTGCCCTTCTTCTCTTTCTCATGTTGAAGGACTCACATTATGGGTATTATACCTTCCCATATAGAAAACAGATTATACACTTTAACTCCTCCTCCCAATCACATACTTTTACACGCAGAGAAATGCTAACACAAGAATAGCACCTACAAACGCATTTGTCATAAAATCTTTACACATGAACATGGTTATACGTTCTAAAGGAACAAACATGTATAATAATTGAAACTCATAAACGCAAAGAAAAGTTTACTGAACTGAAATTTATTTTGATTTATTTTGTGCTTTGCTGTGTGCGTAAATCACAATACGGAAATTGTATCGCTGCACCAACCTTTTCAGATTCAGCTGAATTCCTGAACTGAATTTTTTGTATTTATACAGTGGCCCGGCATTTTATAGCTGCAGTATGGAAACTGAGGCTAACGTAACCTACCCGAAGCACGACGTCCAAAAATATGGTTTTTTTTCTGTTATATATGCATTGAGAAATAGGTTTTGAATGGGAATGAAATCTCAGAAAATATGCATGTATATTTGTGTAAGTATATATTAACGGGTGAAGAAAAGGGAGACGTTGCAATTATATTCTATTTCGGAAAAGTTGGTTACTTTGTAACCGCCTTCGTCACCAACTAACGGTGTAATGTCAAATTTTCTTTTGCAAATTTCAATGACACATTATAGTTATTATTTTAATCAAAGTTTACATTTGAATTATTTTAAAATTGGTTGGTGAAAAATGTTCTGTTGATAACACTTATTTTAATAAAATATTTAATGTTTAATAGATTAGTCAATGATACATTAACAATGAACAGGCATAAAGGCAGATTTGTAATACTGCAAAAGAAGTATTGAAAGGTGGTACTTGACTGTTCAATCAACGCGGATTGATTTTGACCTTCTTTACTGATCGTGAGAAAGTCAAAGCATAATAATGAGAATTGGAATGAAATCCGTTGAGTAGTTCATTGAGATACGGCATAGATGAACATCTCATCAGAATGACATTTTGCTAGTCCAAATTTCTTCAAAGTCATGGACTACTACTAACAATACTGGGCTCCGAACAAAATATATACTTCAGTGTGTTAGCTCTATTTCAGCCTGGCTGCTAATATTTCAGTCTTTCTAGTTCTCTGGTTATGTGATAACGTGATCCACAACGAACTGGATGACCAAACAATAACCCTTACAGTGGAAGTAGCTATCAATATTACCATGCCCCATGAAATGACCCAATATTCGTTTGTGTATGTTTTCTGATTACGTAGACCAAAATAACAGTTATTGGATTGGGTTGGGCATCTTACGCCTGTAAAAAGCAAAAACACAATCCTATGTAGACTATTCAGATCTTTTTTGTACCTTTTTCCATCCTAAATATATTGGTGGGTGACGCAACCTCATTTTGCTCTTGGAGACATTTATGGTTCGTGACTAACGGAAAATAAGGGTCTACTACTTCTTCTTATGTGTACCTTTATTACCAAGGCTTCTGCTTTCCATTCCTTACAACCTTTCGAATGGGCAAACGTCTAAAGCTGACACAGGTGGAAAAGTTGTTATTGTTCATCACGTAGCTTTTGCTCTTATGTCATTGCATGTCTCGTATCATATCATATCATTCGTATCTTTGTGTCCATGCACTTGGCTTTGGATCATGTAAAAGGAGCATGTCACTTTCGTTATTGCGTATAAAGTTTCTACTGTATCTTTTTGACTGTGCTCAGCCTTACACTTCCACTTGGTTGTTGCTTAACCAAAGCATGTATGGACCGACAAGAGAACATTATTAGTAACTTCCACCACACACATCCACATCCTAACATAATCATTCAATGACATTACATTTCTTGCCTTTGTGAGCTCGTGGAAATGTACACAAGTTCATAATAGAAGACTGCATTCCTTTGTACAAGCAAGTCAATGAGCGTTAGCGAGGGGGAGATACCATTAACAACACTACCTGCCATTCCAATGTTATCTACCTTTACCTTTTCCTTGTATTCATGCCTAGTATAGCATAGCAAAGCATATTGCTCTGCAGTTTTATCAAGTGAATAGCACTTCGTTAGTATCCCATTTTACACGGATGCATGAACTCACCAAGGTACTGAACAAAGACCAACAAGGCAACAACCCAGCCTCACTTACTGTATTGGCAATGTTCCTAGTAGATAGGAAGATTATGGCTTTAGCTTATAAGCTACAATACAATACGTGGTATTAGTAACATGGGGATTTTAATATTTCTGCCATTACAACTTCCCATAGTTGTGATATCACCGCGGGTGGATCATAATAAAATAATAACATAATACAGCATCATCCGCATTATTACTATCAGAGTATATATAACACACATAGACACCAGACCGTGCATATTCAGGATACCAATTCAAATGTAACGTAATCCTGTAGCAAAAAGCAAGTAGATACACATAATTATTAAAAAAGGGAGAAGCAACTGATGAGACTGATAAAGTACGTTTTTCGTTTAATACCCTCACTACATAACATTTATACATTTTTCTGCTTGCTAGGGAATTCATTATTACCATTATATTAGTGGCAGAGCTTTGAATTATTATGGATAAAGTAAAGAGAGCACAAGTATATGAATGTATTTTTTTAGTTGAAATCGTGCGTTGAACAGCTTGCTTCGCATGCATGTAGCAAACATAATTTAGTTACATTTACATTCTTTTGGCTTTTTACCTGGCATTCTGCTATTCTTCAGAAGTTTTATAGTAGAAGCAGCAGCAGAAACAAGCTAGCAATATTCGAGAGGAGACGAATTTTTGTCCATCTACAGGATTAAGAGGAGTAGTGGAGTGATTCCTGTTTCAGATAATTTGTCGGGAAGTAGACAGAAAAAAAAAGCATGTTCACTGGTGCACATTATCATTGTTGCTTTTTTTTTGTGTTTTGACTTTACTACATGGAGTGACTATGTTTGTTAGATGAGTGAACGGCATCAAGCCACTTGCACTAGGAGAGGGATCTTGTAGTCAACATTGAGTTGACTAAAACATATACATACATATTTTGTACGTGGTTCTTAGGTGGTGTATAGTGTATGCATCATGCATGCTTGCACTCAGTTTGCTTGCGGTACCAGCAGTCAGGCACACACAACTCCAGATGAAGCGACATAAAACGTCGCTCGTTTCGTGCTCTTACTCTACAAAATATACTTCGGGTCTCTCTCACTCTTCTTCATTCCTGGTTCGCATTACGAATACCTACCTACTCGAAAGGTCGTTGTGATGTTTGTGAGAGAAAATATATATGAGCACTTGACTGTGCCCAAAAAGCAGGAGTATCATTATTAGCTCAAGTGTCTTCTTGCATACCTTTGTGTTGGTTTTCATGAATATTATGCACTTGCCCAATTACATGAAATCCGTGTATGGACTAGATACTGTTCTATTTAAATGCCACTGTGTCTCAGTGACTTCATTGACGGCCTTCGTTTCACGTTCTGAAAAATGTACTTCCCTCAAACTTATTAATTAAAAACCAAGCACATAAGAAACATACATGTGTGTGATGTGCGTATTGGACTGTCTCACATTGCCTTTCTCCAGACGCTTGTGGAGAATCAGCAAATGAAAACGATCAGCCTGTATAGAGCGAACGAAGACATTTCTTAACATTCGCAGTTGCTTACAGTTTACCAAATGTTGTAAGCAAAGTGTTTTTTGGTCAAAGTGTTTCGAGTCTCTTGCAGCCCAACACTACAACAACAAACATTGCCAATTAGGAGAAAGAAGTATGGACGATATGCAATCCTTGACTCAAGAAAGACACCGGTGTGGTGAATGAAAACCCAAAAGGAGTTGTATTGTTGTATATCTGGCTGGCAAGAGTTGCACGGCAACTTACTCTTGGATCTTGAGCGAGGAAAGAGCAAAACTTTACGTAAGCACATGTCTCCTTTACTTAAAATTCATTGTAAACAACAAATGGGAAAAAGGAAACTGGGTAGAGTCATAATGAATTCAGAAGCCTTGGGACTTCAAAAATGAATCACATGAAGGACTCAGTACTCACAGCATCTTTCAAACGACCCAGAACGTATTGGTTGTAAATTTGATTGCCTTTACATCAAATTAAACTCTTTTTTTTTATTTGATTGTATCTTATCCTGAATGACCTTACAAACCTACATAATCCTCGCAACAAGACGGGCACATTTGTGACCTATATAGCTATACACCAGAGCCCGTAATTTCTCTCTAACGAAGATGCAGTTTTTATCAATTCAATGTAAGATGTGATTTATTACGTAGCTTGGGCTGCTGGTTACAAAAGGGGTATATAACAATTACGTAAGTATGGCATCAAAAATAGTTAGAAAGAGTATAGTTTGGTATGATTTTATCTCAGATTTTGAATCCTGGCCAATCAATGCTGATTGATATAAATTGAACCAGAAAATGATATAAGCAAGCATGCATTCAAACCTTTTGGTTGAATGGTACGCTGCTCTTCTTCGTTTCTTCTTTCGTCTCATTCAACAATTCTGAATAGGGGAAAATAAGGAGAGCGAACCTCTGCACTTAATTAAGACATTGAGATGTCGAGCGCAGTAAGAAAGGCGAACTCAAGAAAAGAAACTTCATACAACGTACAAACGCCATATAAGTATGAGCAGTTTTTTCTTCCTCCTTTCGGTTGGTCGGTTGAGTGCAAAATAGCAGTCTTAATTTACTAATCGGCTTGGCATGATGTTGGGGCCATTATAACCATGTTTCATTATTACACTATGAAAGCATCTTCACATTGTTCAAGAAAAAAAGAGTTGATGAGATGTGATGGTGATGAAAACAGCACGAGGCTAATGTTCAATAATAAAAAACTTAAAAAAGAGTGTGACAAAGTATGAAAACCAGATGAGTTGATGAGTATGGAGGAAGTAGAGATGCACACTATATCTGCAATATTGGATGCCAAATTGTACACATGTGTGTAATTCATAGTATTAGTTTTAATATCCACACTGTAATATAAACGTATGGCAATGGAGCCAAGCCATGAAAGACCATAATATCAAGACTAAGGAGTTGATTTATTGAATGAACAGTAATAGCAGGAGACTTAGTGAGAAGAAAAGAAAATAAGGGTTCGTGATCTCTTTCGTAGACAGAAATTTGCTCATGCTGCTCATCACAAGTTATATACATACATACACAATATATATAATACTCTCATCAACTCTCATCCTGTCATGAGAGACTATGTCAAGTAAAGCATGGAATTAGAGGGCTTTTGGAAAGCATTCGAGAGAGTGCAAATATACAGAGAATAGCTGCATTTCGCGAGTCCCTATTACTTTGCCTTGTGCCTTTACGATTATACTCACTGTGGAGATGTTCGTTTTGCTTCATGATGATGATGGTGGTTACGGCTTAATTGCTCTTTGATTAGATTATAGGGATTAAGCAGGCCCATTTATCCTTCAGTCAGACTTAAGAATTTGCTAGTTAAAAGGGCATGCTCGTTCAAAGCCTATTGAGTGTTGTGCACGTACATATTTATATTATAATATGTATTCATATCCCATTTAGATGCAGTTGCAGTAGTGTAAGAAGCATCAATTATAAAGGGCTGGGGTGCGATGAGAACACTATATGATGCAATTTGATGAAGTGGTTTTCCAACAGGTAACCAAATAGAAGATCTGAGATAAAATCAAAAGTTTTTTTATTTATTCAAAAATTATCAGTTTACATGAGTCGTCCGTTTCTCTAAGGACCAGTTTCCATTGGTTGAAATGACAAGAGGAAGAAACATGAGTTTAGATGAATGTTATTATTGTTGTTACAACTCCAGTCTACTACAATTTCACATGCAAGAAAGGAGTGATATAAATGTTTCCTGGAAGAAGATCCATATATAGCTTCATTTATACATCATTGCAGATCTAGCCAACACTATTTTTATATCAGTAGTAGACGTCATCAGTCATGAGCAAGTTTTGCTCTCGAAAGTTATGCGATGATAAAATAATAAGGCAACTTCCCATCCCAAAAAAAAACTCTCACCTGTGAGTATCATGTATCAAGGAAAATTCATTATTTAGTGGGAGATTCAAGGCTGAGCGTTGCGAAACCATGTGCATATTTAAATATTTCTGGTGTCACGGCACAGCTTCGGCATACTGATGATGCCTGACTGAGATACTTCAGTTAATCCAAGTACTATAAAGCATTGAAGCACAGATGTAATTTAACTCCTCAGCGTTGACACGTATTTCAGAGTCATCATAATTTTCTAGTTTTACTAACCAAACCGTGTCTGTAAATCATCTGTAAGTGTATAAAAACATTAAACCGTGGACACATGTCGAATATTAACCTGCAAAAATTAAAAACTATTAAATTTTGTAGTATTCAGAAGGTTTTATCAACTGTCATTTGTGACAACTCTAGAATTAAATGGAATGGGATTCAGCAATCATAAAAACTCCATTGTGATTTGTGAAGTATTATTTTGAAGCTGGAGTAATAATAATTGTGAACTTACGCAATTTCAGTCGTCATATATTATTTTTGTTCGTACTGACAATATCATTGTAGTCTGTTGCCAAAAATCGACAGATCAATTCATATAAAATCATTACAGTTGCTGTCTGTTATTTGCGAAGGTCGTCATTACTATTCATCGGCATGAACCACCAATGACTTGAAAAATGCAACTAATTGCTGCTGTAAGCCATTTCACAAGGCACACCAATTTTTCCATTAATTCATATGTAATAAGTCCTCATCATATCATTATAATCTTCAGACTAACAATCCCGACGGTGGTTAGATTATCATGCTGTAAATCTGAATCTATAATATAACCTATGAGCCACATATTTTAAGCAATGGCATCATCAGTGTTTATGTAGCGCTTCGTCATTTACGTACATTTTTTATATGGTTTGATGCAATGCCACCTGTGTCATATACGCATACGCATTTATTGCTAGTTGTTCGATGAATTCCTAAATGTAAAAGTAGAATCGTTATCTATAGTCAAGCAAAGCCCAGCCCAACATAATATGTCAAAAGTGTATGCGTATATACTACTGAGCACTTGCAATACAAGGTGTCTTTTTGGCTTTGATTTGATAGCTTAAAGGCTACCTGCAGATTCTCATTTTGGCACATTTATTTTATGGAAGTCGTGACCTTTCATCGTCTCTACTTTGGTATAGACAATCATTTTTTTTATAGCCAACACAGAAGACATAGATGCGCTGATAAACATTGGCTCACAGTTACAGTTACGAAATAGGGACAACAGAGCAATTTTCTATGAGGATCTGATTTTGATTTTCAAATTACTAGTAACTCCATTTCATTTTTGAATAGATTTCGTAATGTTAAAAGATTGCACGCATTTAAGCATGCATAGTAATTTGTGCTTCTTTGTATGGCCTATAGGAGGGCGCACAGTTTTAAACTTTAAATGTGATATCAATTTATTCGAGCAGATTTCAGCTAAAAAGAACTGAAAAATTAACATTGTCATACTACACATTTATCAAAGTTGAACGGCTGCTATAAGAGGACGTTCTCTATGTGCACATTCATCATTAACTAAAGTTTAACATCTATAATTGGAGAAAGCACGATCGCCTTCGCAATATATTTTCAGGGTTAGTAGTTACTTCCCCAACTGTAGTAATGACATTCTGTGCATGTAGAAATATTAACATTTTCAAAGAGAAAAAAGGGTACAGTTATTTCACAAAAAAATGTATCAAAATTATCTGTGATACATATTTTAACTTTAGGTTCTAAACCCTGAAGTGATGAAATTTTCTAGGAAGATCAATAAGGAGTCGACACGGCTCCCGATAATGCTTTTACCAAATATGTCCTTACGGTTTTTTAAAGTTTG
The DNA here is from genome assembly GCA_964034955.1 of Orchesella flavescens. Lineage (NCBI taxonomy): Eukaryota > Metazoa > Arthropoda > Collembola > Entomobryomorpha > Orchesellidae > Orchesella > Orchesella flavescens. Next base: position 15,832,976 of record OZ035955.1, on the reverse strand, counting down.
TGTTAGTGAATCTTACACACACTATCTTCAATTCAGTGCCTGACTTTAAAACCCATTTAAACAGGTGTAAAATATAATAACTAGGAAAAATTTGAATTTTAGCTCACCGTTTCAAAACATTTTCTTTGAACGTGACGATTTACATGTTATATTTAATGTTCGGTACAGCCAAAGGGAACTGTATATGGTTTGGTAAGAAAACATTAAATAAGGAGGATCAAAATGTAAATCAGCTTATAATATCGTCATCATTTCTATACCTAGCGCTTACTCATGAAATGATACATAAACATACTGCAGGAGGATGCTAGTTGTTTTTTCGATGATACTTGAATTTTTTTATACTCCTTGAATGTCATGTTCATGCCCTAGACAATAATAGTTCGTCATAAAGGGCACATTTGTTTCTCATTTTCACACTACTTAGAATTTATCAAGAACCAATGCCAAATGTGGACCACGTCAAGACTACTACATACATACATAATATATAGTGTCTTATGCTTTCTGTTTAACAGTACTTACAGTCTTACATGCCCCAAAAAACTTAAATCGTGCATTTGTGACTGATGCCAATAATCCAATTTCCTCAAAATCGCATATCATTGACTATATCATCCTACATAAATACGTACGGCTGTATTCATATGTAGCTTTAAAGGAAGATGTTTTTGTAGTAAGCCATTAAATTTTACTATAGCTCGTGACCACACATTTGACCATTTCCTTACACTTTCCCGACAGTCTAAGCTTTTGGACTTATAGGGTTTTATTTCTATATATGAGAGTAATAATAATAATGATGTTGCTTGCACGGATATTTTAGATTGCATTATAGTAATCTTAAATGGCAACTTTGGTATTTGGCAGCTATATGGTGTCTGTGTACTTGCATGTGTTACCAATATAATCGCCTATCAACCCGAAAGGCAAGTAGTTTTGCAATTTTTCGAGCGTAAAATTGGACACATGTGACTGAACATCCTAAAGTGAGCATTTGGCTGTGTGATGTGCAAAAAGAAAAACACATAAAAAGTGAAAAATAAAAAGACAACCACACGATGAAACTCATCGGTTGAAGAGTGCTCTGAGAGAGCACTTTGTGCAGAGTAAAAGTTATGAGTTCTCATGAATGACCTCTCCGAATCCAATTTGAAGGAAGTAAAAGGCGGAAATAAACGACAGTTTTATAGAAAAAAAACTCTTCCGCCAGTACTATATGGAAGGCTAGATTATTTTCAAAGAGAACGTTCAGTTAAGCTTTTCATTAGTTTACTCTTGTCTTACGCTTTTCAACAAATATCGTTCCTCGTGAATAAAACACAAGTGAAAAAATGACTAAAAGGCTATAAATATGCTATGGTCTTCAATGGAAACATAATATGCATGCTGTTTTATTAGATGACAAGAAAAGTTTCGTAAGGTTATATTTTGTGAGATATCCGTCATGGGAAAGTAAAGATTTCAAAGAGGTTCAAAACACCTGTACAAACTTGTATTACATGAGGATTATGGTCCAAAAATGTGCAGGTGTTACACCACTTCGTTTAGCATGTCTGATAGTGACTCACTGCGTGGAACTTTTCACTTGAAACCATGTATTTCCATAATATATACAATTTTTCATCTGCTTAGTTGGCAATAGTGAAATATATATAAGTACATTATATGTATAGGAATCCAGAAAGAGCTCACGTTGCTCTGACCGCAACGGTTGTTGTAAAGCTTCCGGCAAATATTCACAAACATAAAGGAATCAGTAGATACTAGCAAGGAGAAATTTCACGGATTATTTCCCTTGTCTTCTTATATTCGAATGAAGACGAGTACTGCTTCGTAATTTCATTTGCCAGTGACAGCTAGATACTTTACTCATGCTACATAAGTTTACATGCGTAAAAGGTAGTATGGCTGTCATTTATATGGCTTCTAAATTTCAAAAGAAAAGACAGTGGTTCTCTTGATTATACACTACTGAATTTATTTCTTGTGTTGAAGGTGCCATTTTAGGACTTTGTTTTTGGTTACCTAATGTTTAACATTTTTTCCAGATATTAAACGTGTTAAATTCTTTTAAATCGTGCTTCTATTCTTTGTAACAAAACAATCCATAAATAATCGCGATAGCCACTACTGTTACCCAACATAAGAATTTATAACATCTGAATCAAAGTGTAATACGAGCATGGCAGTCTATTAAGCAATCAAATCATCAAAGGTAATTTTCCTCCATCAATAATAAATAATTCAAATAGCTATAACCTTGAGTTTCCATTGTTTTCACAAAATGTTTTCGTTACGAATGAGTTCATTTCGTAGTTTAAGCACGGAAGCTTCTAACATTTATTATCTCTTTTTATAAACACGCGGATACGTTCTTGCTGACATCCCATTCATTTTTCTGCTCGTTACTTTTAGGTTTAATGAGATGGAACTTCATGGCTTTTCGTCGACTCGAAATATTTATTTTATACTTGCTATATTTATAAGGTTGCTCTTCTGACATAAGTGTATGTGCTTTTTAAGCATGCAGCAAGCATGTGCCATCACTGTCATTAACATCGAAAATTCGTATTGATTATCGTTAACAAACGAATCAAATGTTTTCCGTTCTTTTACCTTTGTATAATTTGATGTTGTTAGTTGTTTGGTACAGAAATTTTGAATAGTGTTTTAAATTTAACAAGACATTTATAACATATTAGCTTATAGACCGATAAGGCAGTGTGAGAGTATATCAGACAAACGGTTTCATTTTAAACACGTTTACATACAAAATCCTGCTATGTACCCCTAAAAATTGTACTTTGCTATTTTCAACGAGGTTTTTCTCTCTTTGACTCTCTCTCGAAGTTTGTTTATAACTTTTTTTTACATCGTCTGCCCCTTTATAATAACTAGGTTGTTTTTTAATGTTGAAAGTTGCCTGCTACATGGACCACAATGACGGGTACATATATTTGATAGGATAAAAGCAGGCTGCAATTTCGTTCTTAAGACACTGCTTGTCGCTACTCAGGCGTTGCTAATAATAGCGAATCGAAAAGAAACCTATATACAAACATGTGTTTATAATATTACAGGAGCTTGAAGGTATAAGCGTGTGCATTGGTCGATGACAAAATTAATTGAACGTGTGCGTGTACAATAATGATTGTCTCATCTCATACTCATGGCATGTCAACTAAAGATGAAACTTGAGATCTGATCAGATACCGTCTCATCAGTATCAGTTCTCTGTTGTGAAAAGAGATTGCAAAATCGAAATACTGCGACTAAACTCTCTCTTCATTGTACACAAAACTAACTATTGCCGTCAACTTATTTTGCCATCTTGAATACATAATTACATATATGTGCTTTTGTCAATTCTTTGAATCGAAACTCAGTTTTGATACCGTGATTGTAACGGTTTATTTCACGTTAGAAAAATATTTTACGCCATGGATTCTGTGGTACTAGAATGGTTGCGGGGGTTGGCGTTTGTCAATGTAAACTTTGCATAAATACCGCTGCAATTATGTGTACTTTGTATAGTGGATCGAATGATACATATAACCATCTAAAAATATATGCAAACTTTAATCAACAGCAATTGTTGCCGTCTAACAAAGAAGTAAAAACCATGTTAATGAACGTTAGTTATGATCTTTATAAATGTATTTGGTACCGTAGCCAATTTTCAAAACTTTGAGTTAAAGTGTTTGCAACTTTGCATCTGGGTGAGTAATAGTAGTGTGGTGCAGCTATCTTACAAGTGGAGATGCAAACAAGAAGAGTGTTCGCTCGCCTCGTACTTTACACATATGTAGCAAATAACCACAACTTAGGACAGAACTACGAATTCCATCACCCTTATAATAATAAAAATATTGCAGCAACAACAACAATAATAATAACAATGTGTAACGCGCAACAATAAAGCGGTTTCGGCTTCGGCAGAATGTAGGATGATATAGTTAGACTTAGATGCGACTGCATTACACCCATCACATTAAAGCTGTCATAAGTATGGGAAATTCGCTTGTGATGGTTTTTAACGGGTGCCAACTTTTGAGAACGTACTAAAAAGGCGTGCTTTAGTTCAACATAAAGTCAAGTATTTCTCCTTCCTTGTTAGTAAGGAAAATGCATTTTCACATGTACGCACTTTCATGCACACTAATAATCTGACAAATAAAATACCAAAAGGGACTTTCAGGTTGCAAGTTTAGGAAAATATTATAAGCGTGTTGATTGGTACTATATATATAATGACGTCCAATTCATTTGTCCATAGACTTACATTATGAATTCAAGAAATATCCAATTGATTCGCTAAACAATGGAATTTGAAAAATAGTTATTTATGTTGGAATCATTACTAAACATTAAACTATAACACCTTTATACATTTACCTACACAAATGTCTAGACTTGATATTGGTAGATTTCACGTTGAATCCATTTTTTACAGGTGTACCTACCTACCTACCTATCCAACTCATTTATGCATACTCATGCCAAAAATCTGACAATGAATGTTGGAAGATGTCTGTTTGAGTGATCAGGCATAGTCTCAAAGAAGACTAAACCGATTTTTAATTATTTCTATCATCATGAATTTTACCTACAGAAATGGTCTTAAAAGTAAAATGCTTTCCTCATATTCGCATTCTCAATAATTTCGAATTTAGGGTTTTCAGCATAAAAAGTCAAAGTTGAACAAATTACTTTACATACAGTCAAGTATAGATATCGATGTATTCTAGAAATACACAAGCATGTCAAACTCCACACGAAGAGTTGATTTTATTAGAAATCCCCGTTTAAAGTCAATATATAGGATTTTCTAATATTTGCACCGCCATGATACGACCTCATTTTGTCATATATACTTATGTTCAACGTTCCTCTTTAGCTGCTTTCCAATTATTCAATATGTTGGCCTATCATGTTGCATGTCATGAAAAACAAAGGCTTCACTAAATACTTCATCTGAAACCACCAAAAAGCTAATCTGAGATACGTACACAGCACTCCTTATAGATTCTACAGTCAAAAAATCCCATGAAAACTCCTCAATATTAGATTAATTTGTAAGCTATAATCATAACACTTTGGGTAGTTGGTATTATAATTAATATTATAATACGTGTTCAAAGCAGAAACTCGTTTCTTCACGGTTGCAGAAAACATTTTCAGCATAACTACAGCCGCACTTCTTCCACGCTACGTGTGAATGAGTTGAGTCCATAGTATAACTACGGCAGTAGGCGTGCATGCATTGTAATAAAAAGTTATATAACAAGTACTAAACCTATTGCGTTCTCATACCATTAACGATTGATGCGTTTCGTTCCTGACACATAAAATTTTTATTTTGTGCTCAACAGATAGAACTAAAACGGAAACTGTCTTAGATGGCAAGAATTCAGTTCCTTTTTCGCCATGAATGAATGATGAAGACGGATCCAGTGATTCCCACTTTTGCGAAACGCGTTTAGTGATTTTCGTCCTTCATGATACGTCTTGATGTCAACATCGCAGCTTTAATAAAGCAGGCTTACTAAAGCTTTAAACAATTACTGTCTTCGTTGTTTGCAGTCGTTCATCAATGAAGACAAGGTTAAATTCGGATGTGACAGTGAATAAATGAAAGGAACCGTGTTGTTGTTGATGATGATGATGTTCCAAATTCCTGGTCATCTCGTAATCAAGTGAAAACGTGTACATCCATCGCTAGCTTCATTAGTTTTTCTAAAAGTGCTGGAATTGGAAGAATGATGGTAGTGGTTTGTTTAAAATTGGAACTATATGAAAGTAAAAAGGATTTAATGTAAGCCTCCGTCCCAGTCCTTTAAATAAAGTTCCATTCAAACATTCAACATTTGTGACAACAAATCGTTGCCTTTTACAATTGTTAGACAGAAAAAAGGTAATAATTTAATCTTTTGCCGAATTTGAGGCAGACTTTTTTATTAGGCCTACAATTCTGAACTAGTATTATCATACAATGTATTAAATGTGTAGTAGTGGAAGTAAACAACGTTTGAAATAAATATTAAGTGAGAGGTCGTGCAGGTAAATGCCAAAGTGAAATAAAGATGAAAAATGTCACCTCCAAATCCTCAAACTGATACTAGGCACTTACGAAAGAAAAATGTACCGTTCCACGATACCAGGCCATTCAGATGCGGTCCTTGAGTACATGATGCTGTAACTTGTTATTATTACATTCAATATAAATATATGGTTCTTCTGCATCCACCTTACAACGCTTTGTGTGTAACAGACCCGAAATATTTTTCTTTGTCTGTGCATCAAACTTGCTCTTCACAAGAATGAGCTTATACGAAAGGAAGGGTCTCAACTCAGCATGCTTGTATTAACGGTGAATTGAAATAAATGATCCTAAGCGACCAAGGGAGCCTCAATCCCAGGAAGAACTTGACCGTCGATTTTGTATCTAAAATGTGTGGGTAGTGTGTATATGGTGTGGGAAGGGAAAATATGCGAAGAATATGCATCTCTTACGCACTAAATAAAGCATTGATTTCGATGCTTCCCACAATCGGATTTCTGGAAAAATTCGGTGCATATTATGTGGGGGAAATGCGTGGGTTTGTTGCATAATAACTTTCATACAATTATAAGCGGTCTTCTTATGCTGATAATGCATGGGAAACGCGTGTAAAACTCTCCGATACCGACAACACGGCTACGCATTCAATCTCTAAGTAGACATTATCATTACCATTGAGTGAATGTGAAGCTTCTTATAAGCCCGGCTGTATACAAGTGACATGCATTTGTTACATTTTTTGTACATTGCATGAACGGCTGGCATTGATCTAAACTCCGTAAACAAATTTCATCACACAAGTCCAACTTTAACTTCAACTACTATTCGCAAGTGCTTCGGGGACTATGTTTGTAATTGTAGAATTCCCCGATGAAGGAGCAGTGCAGTTGATACCAGTTAAATGTTTACTAAAGGACAAACGGCATTGTTTTTGGCCACCAACACCACCTGGGAATCGCATTCGGGATCAAGCAAAACCGAAAAAGGATTGGATCAAGTGCCCTGTCAGTGTAATATCACAGAAACCAATTAGTAAGTTACGTATGTAGTCTATTGATTATTTATTGATAAACTGCATGTAAAACAAAACTGTAATGGGGAAATGTAGGCTGGTGTATTGAAATCATGTATGTGAATTGTTGTTAATTTCTAATTTTAGGTGACTATTCGAAAGCGAGAGCTCATGAGGCACTGAGCCACCTCTCACACACTTAGCCGAGGTTAAAGTTGAAAGTAGCAATGACTGTTCCAGTGACGACTCCCCATCAAATAAAATAAATTTGCCGGATTATGAGCCTGTGGAAAATCTTTCCGATCCTGATTTTGACCGGAGCTTCAATGATCAAGAAGTATTGAGTTTGCTTCAACAAACCCGTAAGTAAAACTGCACGTATTATATCGAATATCGTTCAATACACATAACTAGTCTGCTTACTTAATAGTCACATTATTAACAGACTCCCAGGAAGTTGGATCTGACCATTTACGTCCAGTTCTTCCTGCCCCGTTCCATCAAGAGCCTTCATCGACATTGAATAAAACACCCCATCAGCAACCAATTTCGAAGAGCAGTGACAGACCACCATCTGAGCCTCAACCTATTGATTTCCGTGAAGCAACCGATGCCCTTATGCACTTTCCAATGCAATTATGAAGTGTATAGAAATGACCTTTGTAAATTGTAAAACAATAAAATGTATTGTATAAAGACATTTCCAATTTTTGATTTATGCATAACGTCAATCATATATAAAGCGCATTTTTGATGCATAAAATGTTAGTATAAGTGGTGGGTACGTATAAAAAATACGTGTATAAAGTGTGTGTATCCGGAGTGGGAAATGCATGTTTTATTCACCGGGTTTATGCGTATTTTACGCACACTTTACATGCGTAATAGATGACACGCGTTTTATGCGCATAACCCGCTGCCAACTCCCACACGATTTAGAAATCACAATCCCACGCATTTCCTACGCATATTCGACACCTTTGATCTTCCTGGGATCTTGCTGGGTCAACCAACAATGGTATTCAACCTTTCGAAGACAAACAATGCCAATGTTGATCAAAGACCAGCAGAAAATAATCAATGGTTACATGCGTATTGCATCAGTCAGGGTATCGTGTTTGTGTGCCTTACTTTGATGTGAAATTAGGGACATCAAATAATATTTGAAGTTGACTTGTGAAAGAATATATAGAGTAACTATGTTGTGCCTGAAGAAAAAGAAATTTTGGGGCTCATCCTCGTCCTATGGCCCACAAAACCAAACACGGAGTTATGGTTTGGATCAAGGTGGTGGTGGAACTTCCTCTGAAGAAACAAGCAGGTATGTCTAAACTTATTTTATGTTCCATGCACGAAGCACTAAGCACATGAAGACATTAAAAGGCAATAAGCTATATTCTTTCTAGTTCAAAGAACTGCACAATATTTCTTGCTTCAAAATCTTCACCCTATTGGCAGGTAGTATCTAGTAGTTTCCTGGCAGATGAGCCCCGGATTCCGCTTTCATAAAAATAGCTTAAAAACAATAATAAAATGTTCCTGTTGGAAATAAAATTGTCCACTTGAAATGCTTTCAACAAAGTATTCCACACCAAAATTCTGTTATCATTTCTTTAGAACAGGTGCGGCCCGCCTGTTACGCCATCAAACAATAATGCACTAAAAGAATTACGCATCGATTTGCTAAAAATGACATAATCAAGTATGGGTAAACCTTAAGTCGAATAGATATAAAAACATGCATATTTCATAAGGTATATGTATTAATAAGCTGCCTTGTAAAAACATTGTGATTCTGACTTATTAAACTTAAAATCGTGCATGTGTATAATCTGTTATACAGTCATCAACAAATATGCTTCATCACTTTGCACGTAAATACATTTATAATATACGATTAGCTCATCATCGACTTTTGGCGTCTTATTGCATTGCATTATCAAAAGAATTTTAAAAAAAGTAAGAAAAAGTCCATTTAATCCACCTTAAAAATTATACTTGTTCATATATCAAGAATGATATTGTATGCATGTAAATACAATTTATTCCAGCACAATAAAAGTTGCTCGTTTTGCATTCAGTGAAGGTAAAAAAGGCATGACTTTCTGGATCTCACAAGGTCATTGAGAATAAGCCACACTGAATTACAACATTCAGAAGAGGCAATATTTTCTGGCAGCTTTAATGCAAAATACATTTTAGCTTGTCTTCTCGTTATCCCTTTAAAGTATCGTGGGATAATAACATCTCCTGGTTCTTACCTTCACGTTCCTGAGAATTTATGTGCGATGAAGGTGTATATCAAATTGATGAGCAAATGGAGGAATATAAAGTATGCATTAGTTAACTTATCGTCATATATTGTAGCGAGACATGGAAGGTTTTACACAATGCTCCAAATGCTCAACTGCGGCAATGCATGCACAAGTGATCTTGTTGGTCTTGATCAAGGTAAATTCTCCTTTACGCGTCATTCGTTCTGCATAAAAATGAATGATCAATGCAAAGCTGTAGGAATACTAAAATTTCTTGGCAGTCAGCATAGTCCTCTCTTTAGTTTTTGCTCACTAAAAACGTATTTCCATGAGATGTTATTGTGTTAGTATTGCAAAACTAGTTTTGTGAAATCAGGAAAAAAGTTCGTTTTGAGCAAAATGTATGTTTTCCCATGCATTAATAATAATGATATAAAAAAGAAAGAGTATCATCATTGATGGAAACCACAGATTACTACTACTATTCTACTCTATATCGTTTTAGTGTGAGAACTTTATTTTATCACCAGAACTAGGGTTCTGCTTTAAGTTTGCATAGCATTGTAATATGATTAGGCTTTAAATTAAAAAGACTCGAATGAAATCGGCAGCAGTGTTTTTCAAACGCTGGATGAGCGTGTTGGTTGTACCAGCAGCCGATTACAACATTGAAATAAAATAAAGCAGATCCTAAAGTTACTTTACTATAGCGAATCCTTTAATATATATTTGGCTTGATTAATCAAATTCTTCAATGACACGACTTTTGCCCTTTCCACTACTTTACTAGCTGTCAGTTTGGAATAAAAATTTGCTAGAACTCATGCGTTTTTAGAATTGAGTGGCATAAGTAGACTTTAACAATTTTCATGCAGGGATGTGTACAGCCAATTTTTATATATATATATTGAACCAGGACTACAGACTACATCACGCCATTAACATCCTTTAAAATTTTCTCACGGGTATAAAGCAGATAGCAACCCTCAAACTCCAGCGATGAGAAAACAGACCAAAGATATTAATTTATTTTACTCTTAATTTTGCAACAGAATATGCAGAGGCTAAGAAAAGTAACCAAATGAAGTAAGACGTTTTATAGTTTGAAGGCGTACCAACGAAGTTCAGTAGTATCTTTCTCTTACATAGATCAGACATGTTAAAAAATGTTCCTTTGCTGTGAAAATTTTATTATTACCCAGCAAGATATTTTATCAAATTTACACATTCGTCCATCTAAGACTTTGAACTTTTAATATGCTGGGAACTCCAAACTTCAAGTGGGAAGGGTTTGCAGTATTTTAAAGGTCACCAACCACAGAAGCCACAAGAAAAGAAGAAGCTCTGCCGATTGCTGCTACAAGAGAAACATGTTCCTTTTATCGGTCCATAAACTCGTGATGTACGACTTTTATGTGATTATATAGTTACACACAGGATTAATAAACTATACAAGTCTTAGCTAATTAAATCTACTATTTAATTCAAGTTGATCCATATAAATATAGATAATTTATTTATTTAGTCCAGATACTATGTTGTACATGGTTTGCTTTTATGAGGTTGTGCAAAGCCGGTACGCAGAGAAAAAATGTACCTCGGCTTAATTTCGTTAGAATATTCGCTAATGCTGCTACCTCTGTGGTCAAATGGTATTCTTGCTATAAAAACTATAAACATTTATGCATGTAAAGGACTAAAAACTTAGGCAAGTAACATAAAACATTAATAGTGGTGTCTGTTTTTAGGACATATGGCAGATGATTTTTCGATGAGTCAACCACAGAAATATTGAGACATTGATGTGATGCAGTTAGTGTAAAATCCTGGCATAAAAGAGATGAAAGTTTTGTTTTCTTCTACTCACATACTAACAAGATGAATAATGAGCTTGAGCATTATACGGAAAATCCGTTAATGATCTCTCATTGTATTGTGATAGGATGATGGGAAGAGGTAATGAATGAAAAACATACATTCTTTGGATTTACTACGTTTGAGACATTCGTTCACAGGGAACCATTTATTAGCACTCATAATGTCGTAATTTAGTGATGCAAAAATCCATCATTTTGATCATAAAACGAGTAAGGTATCATCAAAAAGACGTGAAGTAAGTAGTTTGTCCGTAAAGTAAAATGTTGCTGCTATAAAATGCTTCCTTGCACGTTCTCATAAAAAGCATAAAAACTAATTCATCAAATTTGAGTTAAAAACAGTTTATTCTGACATCTAAGCGTTTTGCTTAACGTTTGTTACAAAAACTGCAGATGAGTACACGAAAGTACAAGTAATTAATTTGAATTTGAAACCAATCTCCAAGTTTAACAGCAATCCTGCGTTGCCTACATATATTTATCTTTTGACAATAAAATCGAAGGAATTGCCAAGACTGCGTGTTTTCTAAACCTGGCCGTGATCACAAATCAGGAACAGGAAAACCCACAAGTATAAAGATTTGACGATATATGGGTCGTATGTGTGGTATGAATAGGCATGTATCTGACAGTATCTGGTTGGTGTGGTTGGAATTTCATGTTTATGTAATTAATACTACGCGATGAGATGAAAAACTCTGATATACCTAATGTAATGTCTACAACACAGTTTCATACATTATATATATATTCATGAGCATAAATCTAGTGTATACGAGAGCGACCTCAATAGATCAAACAAAATAAATTATAATAACTTTTTATATGGGATGCTGAATGGCGTGATTAATTAGGCCGTCTATGGTTCTGTATGCATCACTCAATTATGAATACAGATGTTTGCACACTTTCTTGTGACACAACTAGAAAGTTTTACTTTTCTTTCAATTTCAGCTGCTTTCCCAAGATTCTATAAAAACAAAACTTTTCCGTTGGCTATTATACACACGTAGCTAGATGGGTAGTTAATTTAACCTTTTTCTGTACAACTTATTTTCTCTTATAAAGTCGACTACTGGTACCATCCTACTTCAAACATCCTCTAGTTCAGATCAAAGCATTTGATAATACGAACGTAATAATCAGATGTAATGTGTGTACGAGTTTAATGTATGCTTGCTTATATGCTTATCAAATAACATGCGGGTAAGTCAAACGAAGAAAACGCCTACAAGATATAAAGTATGTTGTTCCAACATACCAACATTGCATTGCTTTCATCATAAAGTCACATTATTCACATGCGTACTTCCTTGACAATTATTTACTTCAAACTGCAAAAGAGTTTTTGCTCATAGTATATGTGTATATACATGTGTTATGCACGTACACATACTTAAATTGTGCAATATTTATAATCTAATAATATATTATCATCCCTGTATACTACTTAATTTGTATTTGAGTTTCTTTTTTTTCAGCGATAATAATAATGAAGTTCAAATACATTATTTATATTTGAGTATTTTATTTCAAGGAGGGATGAAAAAGCATTGGTTATAGCGTGCAAACAACTGACAACAGTTGAAGTTTGGTTGTAAAAGTTGCTACAAAATGGAGCACATTTACACGTATAAATGATAATGACTTGTACAATATTACCCTTTCGTCCATTTTTACGTTTTGTGGAACATTCTGGTCTTAACTTTACTATTTTCCAGGGATAAAATATATATAGTCATTAGCTGATAACACAGACTGAGTCTGTGTAGTTATATAGTACCCTTTACATCCGCTGATGCGCTTCACTGAAAATGTATTATTATATAACATTATGAATTTAGCTATAGTCAATAGTACCCACCTACCCACGCGTTCACATACAAACTAACATTACATTTACTATAAAGACAATTCGCTAAAAATGTAAGTTTGGTTGCTTCTTTTTTAGACTTCGCTCAGATGGAACAAAGATAGGCTATCATTACATCCTTCTCACGACACATTCTTGTGTCCACGTTGCAACCATACTATGTAGTAAACCCACTACGTGACCCCGATAGTAACAAGGTTCATCCAGGCTTTAAAGTTCATATAACCCATTTGCTAGATGTTCATAACTTTCCCACAAATGCAAAGTGAAGCATCACACAAAGCTTAGGTCAGTTTGGTGTGGGATCACACAAAAACAGGTTGATGTTTGTACATACTACGGGGAAATCCCAGTTGAATCAAATTTCCAAAAGGCGACGAGTCTACTGTCTACTTTTTACTCTGAAAACTGATGGGCTTACGGTCAGGTTATAAATGAAAATCCATCTAAACCCGTGAGATGAGATTGGTTTAAGGTATAATATAGCGATAGAATTACATATAAACTGAGATCTCCGATGAGTATGTGGTACACTCGACTATATATGATGATGGTGGTGACACTTGTGTGGTTTTAATAGCGACGGTGGTTTCATGGGATTGTGTAGCCGTAGAAAATGTCTAGCAGTGCTTTCACCAGGTTGGCAGCTGCTGTCTTTTAACATAACATAACTTTAATCCTACAAGCGATAAACAGTAAGCCACATATTAGTATTAGTTTATAGCATAGAATTATTAGTCCCTTTATTTTCAGGATTACCTTTTATTTGAAGTTTATTATTTGCTCCCACATTGTTGATTGTATTATATCTCTTGGTCATTAACATGTATAATAACTTATTAAGCGTGTTTTACTGCCATCTTACATCTTAATGCCTTTATGTCATGAATTTCATACTTTGCCAATGAACCAGAGAGGTAATAATGTATTAAAGCGATGAACTTACTTTCATCTTCATCTCGTGTTTAGGCTAAAATTACCGAAGCAAATAAAAGATGATGCAAAAGTAACATAATATTCACCAAAGAAAGAAAACTGTGAAATTGAACTGTTTACTAGCTATATGCAATATATGTAAGCCTTCCAACAAATACTTAAATTTCATATACGACAAGCTGACAACAAAGATATCTTCACATTCCCCACACAATACGAAGGCATCGTAAGTATATCACGTTATTTTACAACCTATACCCACAATTTCATATGAACATCTGCAAGGGCAATTTGAGTACCTTTCTCTTGCTATGGTTGAAATAGAATCTCATCTTGGGTTTGCTTTCCATCCTTTTCTCCTGCATCTCTCTCGCGTTTTAATTCTCACTCAAGATAATGAATAAAATGGGAAAGTCAGACCATTTTCTTTTCTATGAAGTCATTCATGTGAAAGCTGATGAAACTGCCATAATGATATCTCCAAGCTAGTATGGTTTCTTGTATACTTTCTCATTTCAACTCCTTTTGTTCATGACACGGAGAATGATTCCATTCACACTTCACTCATCGTCAGAGTGGAACCACTCCATGGAGAATGGAGTGTTGCTTTCTTTTTTACGAGTTGGTGAAATGCTAAGCTGAAGATCGAGCGCACAATACTTATAGAAGTCGAGCACATGTTTACTGACGCAATTTCTTCTACAAGATTCATGTCAGGACGAGTATGCACGTTCCATGTCAAAATGTCGGTCCAGCTAACCTTCAAGTTCGGGAGCTTACAGATCCAGCTTTTCATTTATGTTATAAAAAATCTGTTTATTCTTTGATAAAACAATGATTGTAGTTCATTCCTTTTTAGTATTAACCTCATAAACTAAGGTACATAGAAATTCCATCAAGAAAACCTCATAAAATGACCTTGAAGAATGAAAACCAAGCACCAGATCGTTTAGAAAGTTCTAGCAAATAATGTTTTATGAGCTGGTGTTACGTTTCAGAATGGTGTGGCTAATGTTCATAAATAGGATTCAAGATATAAAACAAGTGGAGATGTGTAAGGAGGATCCAAATAATAGTTCAGTCAGATTATCAGATATCTATGCATTCTCCTTTTTGCTGGTTAGCTAAAAACTATACAGGAAATTGTTGCGAGAAACTTATTTTACGCATGGGTGTGTGCATCTCCTCGTTCTCGGCTTGGAAATCAAAAGCATACAGTGACTCAAGATCAACATAGAATTTTAAATAATACATGAACCTCTGTTATGTATTTTCGAACATTCTTTTGTATTTCAATTTTCTATATTATGTCATTTCGGGGTTTAATGACGTATCCTGAAGGATAGAAATTTCTAGATAGAAGTCTCAAGTTATGATAACATACGTCGAAATTGTATCGCATATTTATTATGATTTGCAATTCTACAACTCATAAGATCCTCGAAATCACAATAATTATATTTGGGAAATGGAAGGTAATCAAGGTCTGAGTCAGCCATACACCTATTACACTTGAGAAATAGTACAATGTTTACTTATAAATCAAATGTATACAGACACACAGTTGGCTTCTTTTGTTACTTTCTTTCCTCGGTGGTGGTTTCATTCGAAAAGTGTTGTACCACTTCTTTCAGAAACTGTCAAACTCAAGAATATAGTAAATAAACGAAGCTGCCAGATTGGAGTACTATATTGAATCTCAATAGCGCACCAGGAGAAATTCTTGGTATGCATTTTGTGCTGACAGGGGAAAAAATATACCTCTTGGCCATGCATAAAATTATGGCTTTGTCTCAGAAAATGGCTCCATTTTTATTCCTTAAAGCAAGTTGACACAGTAGTACAGTGGCTCCCAATTTGATACAATGAATTCAGCTTACATGTATATTTGAATTGAAGACTCATTTCAATATTCTGTATGATCATCATAATTTCTTTTTAATTCAATGATAGTCATCATCTTTACAGTAACGATGATTTTCGCTTAATAATTTAAGAGTAGCTCAGTTCTTTCGTGCCCCGGGCGAGTTTTCGAGAATTCTTGAAGGATGATGCCATGCAAATATATATTTTTGTCCCCCTTTGTTGCCTTCAGTCTTTTGAATTTAGTTCAAGCAATGCAAAATTGCAAAATGATAACGATGACAGTGGTGCTGAAGCGAATTCAACATTCTTACTGTCAACGTAGCGAGGCATCCCGTTAAATTCATTGCAAATCCTTCTAATTGCTTTCGTCAAAAACGTACAGTGGTATCAAGTATGATTATTGTAGTGACTGGGTGGTCTGTTATTTTTGTTTCAGTTCAGTTGTGCATACAAATCTTTATTGATTTCAATAGAAGCATTCTCAAATGATTCTTGAATAATCGGGCACAGAGTAAAAGCTTAAAAAAAGTAAAAATCCTTCGAAATAATATTGAAGTTCATATACGCACAGTGGAAATTGGTTTTAGATGTATTAAGGAACGTATTTATATCTGTAGGAATTTGGGATTATTTACAACTTCTACTTGATTGAAAATTTCGACTCATTCACTTTTAGCTGATGTGATGTGTTCCTACACGTTTGTATAAAAATTCACTCCTCATGTTTCAAAAATTTAATTAAATACAGAGAGCTCGTGTTGTCGTGTTTGAGTTTTTAACGCATGAAGTCTAAGGATTAGCTGTAACGTTAACCAAATTGAAGTTACGTTATACCGTCTTACAAGTTTGCTCTAGTCTGAGCTACTGATTGGTAAAAATCGTTACTTAAGCTATTGATCAAATGCTTGTAGAAATTACAAAGCAATAAACTCAAAGCAAGTTGCTAGTTCATGAAAGTAACGCAATGCTTTCTGTAATCTGTTGAATACAGCGCTTGATAAGGCATTCAGAACTCAACTACACTTCCGGTGGTGGTTTATGTGGTTGCTTTATGGATTGAAAAACGAGTCACTACTCAAAATCGCTGAGTATTTTTTTGGGGGAATTACTTTGCTGTAAACTAGCACTCTCATTATTGCGTCATTATAAATGACAGGTGGTTTAATGTGAAAAATAGGAATTGTCAACAAAAGAACAACAAACGCATTAGCACTCTCTTCATACACACGCTGTTTAGCAAAGAATCATCGTATCACTTTCTCCTTTCTAGTTTCGTATTTAGGTTGAAATTTTGTGTGTGGTTTCCTTTAGCAGTAGTTTGCAGGAGCCATAAAAGGGCATAAAGAGATCTTGATTTAGCTCAAGGAAACCACATCCTCTCCTTGCAATGTACTTACTTTGTTGGTGTTTATTCAGGATGAGATGCATGACGTAAAACTGGTTTTACCTTTGCAAGTAAGGAATATGATGCTACTCCTATTTTTATATTGATTACTGCTTGTACTGTTGTTGATGTGTTTGGTGTGGTACAATGTGTCCCTTTTGTCAATTCATCTCAACAAGAATATTTATGTTCTTTTGCCATCACCAAGAAATGCAAGTTAAAAAGTATGCCTCATCCAAAAGCACAGACAAAAAGTTCAAATTTACTTCCCAGTCTTGTAGGTAAAGGAGGAACTGATGCAACTGCAGATATCAAAGTATTCTGTGTGAACTTATATGAAGTATGAAAATGTCTAGACATTATTCCTGTTGTTGTTATTCGTAAAGAATATTAATTAGAAACTTTTCCGTATTGCATTGTTAATCTTCAAGTCAAAAAATGTTGTCTGTTTTTCGACCTGGGAACTCGGGTTTAACTTTCTCCGAGTCCAGTTTTAGACCGCATGAATTGGGAAAGAAAGAAAATAATTATTTTGGACCAAATTTCCAGTGTAAATTATGGAGAAGAAAAAGTAGTAACTTGGTACACACTTGTATACATGGTATATGACGTTTGTTACATTGTGTTAATAATTTGCCATATGTCATTTCGAATAGGCAACCTTTCGTAAACTAGTTTATTTGACAAATTATAGACCCAAGCATTTTATACAGCTGTAAGTTTAGTAGCAATTTGTTCGAGCTGAATAAGTGGCTGCTACAATTTCACTTATCCGTATTAGCATTAGCAAACTTTGACTGCTTCTCTGCATTCCTATCCATAATCTAATTGTTTCACAAATTAAGATTCCATATATAATGCTCTGGGGACAACAGCCCAAAATTTTGCAAAATCTTCTATCTATATCCATATCCATATGCAACTTATCTTAACAACTAACTTTTCTTTGGATGCTGAAGCTATTGGGGTCAAAAGTGTTTAGTGGTTTTCTGATGAAAAGAAAAGCTACGAAGAAAGAATTTGATAATTTATGAAGCATTAAAATATTAGATTGTCTTCTGACATGTAATTTAGTGGGATGCCTATATGTATATCTATATTAATATAAAATGAATACAGAACAGATCTATCACCGTTTTTTGTATATGTGGTCGCGTCACGTTTCGTACATCTTTAATTATCATAATAAAATTCAGCTTGAAGCAACACTGCAAGTTGTGATTACAAACATGATTTCAATTTCAACCGCTATATGAAGTGAACTATACGACTATATAAATGGTATTCTTTAAGCTACATGTCTTGTCAATCCACTATTTCGAAACATGAGTAAATGGAAAAAGTCATCATCATCATTATTGTAATCTTTTGTATAGGTCATGCCTAAACAATCTTTCAGAAGCACTATGATTCCTTTCCGTGTACTGACACATACATTGCGTGGCTTGTATCGGGTTTTGCAACAATAAAGCAGTTATTGACTCACAGTAGTACTCTCATAATTTTTGGAGAAGAATTTTTTTAACTATGCAAGAAGACTAACTGTTCAGTCAGCATAGTTTCAAAAATTCTATAGACGATTCACGCAAATGAAATAGAAATGTCTGACTTGCTCTTCATTCTGACAGCGCAAGGTTAAAGATCAATCGAGCGAGCCATGAGCATCATGAAAAGTACAAGTTGCATATTTCAGCATATATCTTGTGTACAGCTTTTTCGAATAAGGAAAAACATTCCAATACAAGCAGAAGATAAAGGAAAACTTAGTTTTTCCCTCAGGTTGCCAAAGGCCAGATCAATTTATAAGCATTTATGACCATATAGGCAATTGCAGTTGTTTATTAGAGAGAAATATACGAAAGCATTGCAAGTTTTTAAAAAATGGCAGAGTTTTGTAGATTCTGGTTTTTTAATCAGCGTCATTGAGTCGACCGACTAAATATGAATCAACACACAAATCAAAATGTTGAATGTACATACAATTGTATTTAATGCGTGTACCCTCAGTTTGTGTGGTATGAATGAAGCACGTTTGTAATAAAATGCGATGCAATGTGGCTTACTGTTTATTACATTCTTGAAAAGCGGTGGCACGGCGGTGGTATTGATGTTGGGACTTGCCCGTCAGCTACAGAAACAACAGAATCATCATCGTTTTACTCATCTAGTTTTATCATCATCAGCCCCTACTAGTACTACTACAACCTACTACAAATGCCGTTATATGCTGTTAGCACTGTTTACATTCGCACTTGGTAAGTCTGTACTCATGGATTTACCTTCACCTGTCTTAGCACAACAGCGGCTTCAAACAAGTCGGTTGGCCCACTAATCTGAATCAGAAGCAAGAATTCTGGCTTGTGTGTATTTTAATAATCTCCCCATCTCACAACACAATCAGTCCATTCCATTCACATAACATTGAGGAATTTGTACATTTCACATCTTTAACGCTCCGTTGAAGCTCATTTACCTTATTGCTGTATCACTAGAAGAGTTGTTTTTACTTAATAGTAGTAGTTATATTGCATGTCTACTGTTTCATTTGAAAACTAGTTCACTTTTACATTCCCATTCAATCTGCAGCCGAATATGTGAATTTAAATTTAAATGCTAGAGCTTGATGGGATTATGATATAAAAGGCTAAACATTATCCCATCTTTTTAGTGATTGAAAATCTATTTCATGCGCTAAACCTTGGTAAGACAGTATACAATTTGATGCTAAGGCTAAAGACTTAATTATTGCTTGAATCACTTTAATTGCATCGTTCCATTTACACTGCAATTTCTCAAAATTTGACTACCCTGCTTGTCTCTTTTTAATCTTCCATCCTTTTTTTAATACCACATGAAGTCACTTTGATCAACTACGCCTCCAACGTTTACTCCAACCTTACAATAGGTCTTTATTACTTTACATTGCATGTGTGTAAAAAGGGGCTGTTGTAACGAAAAGAAGACGAAATGTTTCTGAAAACCATCACTCACATCCACATTAATTCAGGGCGGTAGGTGATCTTAGTTCAGGACATGGAACATCGATAAATGATTTACCCTAAAATGATATTATAAAGCCAAATCCAAACATTTTGTAAAAACATCGAGAAAAATCAAACACAATATTAGTTGCTGTGTCCATTTTGCAAATATAAGCTGCTTTAGTTTTCCCAATACTCTCCCCAAAATTAACAGGTATACAACATGAATGCAGCGTTCAATTAATGGCTACTGCCTCATCTATTGACGAATGTGTTCTTATCACTTATGGCTATTCATTCAAATCAAATTCACGAATTCAAAAAGCTTATAAGCTGCATTCATTTTCGATCTTTCGCTCGTGATCATTAATACAACACATACGCCAAAATATGAGTCAACTGAACCGGCTTCTTTTTTTGTAGTTATAAGTCTACACTTCTAACTATATTCTATACAAATTCCACACTCGACCATGTGTATGAAGATTTTCGTTTGTCTTGCCGTGCAAGCAAGAAAATTTTAGAAATTGAAATTAAAGTGTGTCACAATCTCTTGACGTTTGTTTATGCATCAGTGTGTCATAATTCGATAAAAAGGCGTGTTATTCTTTGAAACTATGATGTGATAGTAAAATTGCAATGACAATATTATTGTAACTACTTTGCTCATCGTCGGTTTAAGCACCCCTTTACTATATCCAGCCTGCAAAACTTGGTGTTAAACTCTTGTTTGATATTTACTCATAGTACATAATATATAGGTTTGCCAAGAAAACCCCCATGCTTTTGAATTATAAAGTTGACACGGTCAGAATGGAAATTATTCTCTAGGATAGTATAGTGTAGTGCCAAATTGATTGACGTGGGGCTGCAAATTAGTTATTCCTACGCGATTTCATTTTTCCATTATTAGTTTCAACATAATCGTGCACTCGGGGAAGGAAAAAAGAAAATGAAGATGAATTATTTTTAGTCTTTAATCTTCAATTATTATTATTTATGCTTTGCCCATAAGACAGCTTTATTATATTATTATTGTGCATTGTCGCTCTTCAAACGACCACGTATTATTACCTTCATTTCAATCTACTTTAAGCTCTTGTATATACTTTTTTTGGCTGTTGCAATGCCGTCGACTGTCGCTGTGTTGTGTACTGAAGAACTGAAGTACTCAATCATTTTGGTTATACCGTAATATTTCCCTTGTCAGCCTTTAAGGTTTGCTGCAATTGTTTGCTGTGAGGAGAGAGACGATTGCATGTCGTACGGTACAAAATGTACACGGTTGGTACATGGTTTCATATGGAATGTACATACACAATCAAATATTTTATGAACGAAATCTTTTTAAATTAAAAGAAGTGCTAAGAGTTGGATCTTTACTCTTTATTGTCATTATTGAATAAATTTTCTGTGATGGTTGAATATGACTTGTACTCATTTGTATGTCGTCTGTCATCTGCCTTAACCACTGTGATCTCATGTTGATCAGTTAAAAAAATGATGAAAATTCAAGCAATGGAAAAGCAGATGCATGGATTCCCAAGCAAAAATACTTTCCGCTTTTGGCATTCAGCCCAAAGCAGTGCTTTTATTTACACTTGCCACACGTTGAAGTGGTTCTAACGAGAGTTCGGAACATACCTTTTTGGTAGGTCGTGAACATGCTACCAGACTAGAGATATGTTCAGAGAACAAATCATAAAAATACAAAAAAATACAACTTTCATTGCATGTACTGCAACTACTTAAAAAAGTAAAATGATGACAATAGAATTTCGTCGCCTTTAGCATAACGTTGAGCCGATCGTCCACATTTCTATTGACGCACGTACTTTCAATTTCAGCTTCAGATTCAATTGGTTGAAACTTTGTTTTTCTTTCTTTTGCTTCATCAAACTATTGTAGAAATGAGAGTGAATCTGCACATGCACATGTTGTATAAAAGGTGTAGACATGCTGTTTCTTGTAAAAAAGCAGATGACAGGTTCTTTCTTTGAAGTCACAACATACATGTGTACCGCATCTGTGCTATTACAGCCTCTCTTTCTTGAGCAAAAGTTATGTTTACATGCTTCCAACTATATAGGTATAATATTTG
Organism: Orchesella flavescens; assembly: GCA_964034955.1. Lineage (NCBI taxonomy): Eukaryota > Metazoa > Arthropoda > Collembola > Entomobryomorpha > Orchesellidae > Orchesella > Orchesella flavescens. The sequence goes on along the minus strand of OZ035955.1, from coordinate 15,810,627 downwards.
TATTCTTCGTGGTCGATGTAGCTAGCTCTTTTGAGGTCACTGGGTGAATTGTAAAATTTATTTGAAGTGGGAGTGTGAGATGATAGATTCAAAGAGGAAAGTGAGAGCAAGAACTATAAGAACGACCTGCATGATGGGACAAGTCTTGAAGTCCGTTGGTACTAATTTACAGCATAACGCACTCACCTCGCCTTGTCTGGTAGGTTGAGGGCTGAGGTTGAGTTGAACTTTACCAGTTTCTCTCCAACAACACTCAAGTTGATGGCTGCATGATCATTTTAAGTTTACTTACGAAAAAGTGAGCAAGGTTCACTTTCCCGTTTACATTAAAATTTAACGTCATTTCGTTTCTTCTCGTGTACACAGCACGCTCACTAGTACTATAACTAACAAAACTTGCATTTATGTATATGCAAGATTTATGACGATAATACCTCTGCGCCATTGGGAGACGCATGAACCCTCCACAATATATATATCCCCTTTCCCCTTCGTCTATCGGCTTTAATCATATGAATCATGAACCTTTAGCATTTAGATCAGATGCCAACATGCATATTTATGTATATATATAACTTGGACATTATGTAAAAACACAAAGGAATACTGCTACCGAGGAATTTGAAGAGTGAGTACAATTCATGGAAATTTGAGAATGAGAAGAGAGCTTTTCTCAAACAAGGGATAGGCAAAAGTTGAGAAAAAAACTTGTAGTGCACACAACCAACCAACAACACATGCATTTGTTAGGGAGTCATATCAATCTCATCTTGTAATTCATCGCGTTTCTAGTGTTTTTCACATGATAATCTTTTGCCTTGTCTTTTTGTTGTCTTCATATATGTAATAGAATATCACTCTTTCTCTCTCTTCTTTCATCCTTTTGGGAAGTTTTCGATACATAAAACACAGAAAGGAAAGTGTTTGTAATTCATTACAACAAATTCCCATCTTTATCTTTGAGTCAGTTAGGTAATGTTGGTGTTGAAGGTGGCTGTAAAAATTTGTGCATGAATGATAATTTGCAGGGTATGCTTTGAGGAGAAGACAATAAAGTTAGCCATGTTTGACAATGACACTAGACACTATATAGTGAAAGAAATTTAGTAGTTGAAAGGGGACTGAAAGTCACAATTTGTTGTGTTGTCTGGTTTTATATTTCGTTTATTATTTTACAAGTTCAAAAGTATCGTAAATATTGGATAAGATAGGATCCGTTAAATTCTACATTGGTCATTTGCCGTGTCGGCTTTGGTTCACACATTCTACAGAATTTGATGGCATTCTATATTAACCAGTATAATAATACAAATATGACCAAATTCATTTTCATGTATTTTGTGGTTTCAATAACTGCAGTGATGTCTCCCGATAATTATTGAACATAGTGAAAGCCATATCTTAAAGATCCTGAGATTGCATTTTTGATGCCCTACACACACACACGATAACAGAATATGAAATAATCATCATTTACAGGAAATGCGTGAAGCGTAAATGTAATATATACTACATTACGATAGATTCTGACGTATAATGACTTGCGACTACAAGAAAGGATGAAATAATAACATAATACCTAACAAGTCCATTGAACTATGCCAGCAAGCCAAAGGTTTGACTTAGTCAGTATGCCAATTCTTCTGCAGAAAGGCAACTCATATGTGCAGAGAGGGATGCTGACTCAATTATTTTTCTTTCGCCTCTTCCTCAGATCAACCATTACTACTATTAATTTAGTAATGACGATGATGTTAGGGAGGATGATGATGCGACAACGATGTCGGTGGAACAATGCCCATTCCTTAAGACAATAGAAATCTATTATTTTTGTTACGCTACAACAGGGTACCATTATATTGCAATGCCGAAGGCATCCGAAGAAGCAGCCTTATACCTATTCGATATATTGCCGCATTATCACGTGCACGTACGTTTTTACAGCTTTTATAAGTTGACTGCAGTTGTTGTAATACTCTATTTTTGTTTAAGAAATAGAAAGGTAAACAGGCGGATTCCTTGTTTTCTACAAATCGTTCCCGTTAATATTTTTGATGACTGGCGGCTGGCTGACTTCTATTACTAGCATAAAAAGTTTGGTCATCAGGCATTAATTGTGAAAACATAACTAAAGAACATGACTTCTATGCTTTCTAGAATTGTATAGTAGGCAATCATGGTTCATTCTGTATTCTGTACTCTACATGGAATCTATGTAGCCATGAGCAAGTATCATATGCATATACCTATATCCTATTATCTTGTGTGAATCTGTCCGTATAGGTACTTAAGGACGCCGCACCCATCATAATCTTTCAAACTCTGACAATGAACTAACGAGCAGTTCACAACAGTGGTGTTTAACCGTGTGTGTGTGTGTGTTGCGATGCAATATGTGTGTGTAAGGTGTAACTTTGGCTCATCATCATTTTCATTTCATCTTTTAATGTAGGAATATTGCTTAAAGATTTTCTTTCAACATGAGAGAATCGAAAGATACGGTTTGGGTTTTCATTTTGCAGTTGAATGCATATCATATTCCATTGTAGAATGCATATATTCTGTAATGAATAGTTGTAAACGAACAACAATGATTATAAACAGCAATAGATAAATGCCTTTGGTCACTTTTTACATGCCTTGATTGTTGGTTTGAATTGAGGCAATATAACGCTGTGATAAAGTGACGATTGAAGAAGCAAGGTAATAATTTTATATTCATTGCATATATTTTAACGGCAAAATATGCATTGCATCGTTCATCTGTTTGACGTATGTATATGTATGCATCATCTGTATAGATCAAAATATTCATTTCGTCGCAGACATGGTGAATCAAAATATATCTACTGGGTCGCTCCTATATGAATACAGTTGGTTTTGGTTGCGTTGAACTGCATTTATGTTGTTGGGGAGTTTTATTGGTTACAATGAGGCTCCTACTATAACTCTTGTTCTGCTCAAGATGACAATGCTGTATACTAGGCAGGAGATCATTTTGTTAGCTTGGTCGAGTCAAAACGTATGCATGCATCTTATTACCAGGTTAAAAAAACGTCTAACTTCATTCAGAGATCTAAGCCCGTTTTCATCTCGTGAACAAAATTAGAGGCGTAGGCACATGCAGCTACAGCAAAACCAAGTTTCTTACATGTATACATTCCGAAGCACCTATAAGACTGAACAAACAGGACTCACGAGAATGTTGAATGTATAAAAGGGACTTATTTAAGAAAATGTCACTCTTCAATAAACATAATTTTGGTCCACATATATCGAAACACTACAACTAATCGAATGATGTTACCTTTTTTCCCAAGGTGGCTTTATGAAAGATTAGCAAAATATTTTAGTATCAATTATTATTACTATTTATTCTCAGACTGTTCTAGTTCAGTATCAGATGATCTCTGCACTTAAACTGGAGCCTATAACTTTATAAGATGTATGCAACTTACTTTGTATAGAGCTGGGGCAGGGCAACTGCTGTAAATGATAATAAGTTAATGAAAGTTATAAAGATTCTACATTTTGTACCATCGCACTTGTTATTTCAACATGTGAATTCAGTGAATTGCAATGACCGATAGCAGGAAAGTAGAAAAAAGGTAAGTCAAATGAAAGGGTCTCATTATTATATTGGGGGAGGTAGTAAAGTGCTCTTGCTACCTTCATAAAAACACCTTACGAGTACATGCAGGGTCATACAGTAATAATAATATATTTGTACTTATAGTTGAAACAGAAAATGCATGCATATTAAATGACTGCGTGATCGATACTTACATTTGCATTTGTTTGGTCTACAAATGTAAGCAAATGCTGTTTCCCCAAGGTTTCCCCTAGGTATGTTAGCAGTATCACAACAACCCACAACCTACTGAGCTGTAGCTTCTTCTTACTCATGAATCAACACCACGATTGCTACTATACTTACTTACCTTACGATTACTTTACTACAACATATTTCTATGATTGTATTCACTCCACCTGAAGATTTTTTTTGCCTGGCAGCCTCAATCTACATGCTGCATACTCAAACACATGCAAGGTTATAGTAGGTATCATTACATCTCCTCTGACGAGTAGCATTCTTACTTGAGCAGCAACAACAAGAAGGTGTTTTGCCGTGGTTGAGCTCACTAACTAGTATTATCGCTGAAGAAGAAGAAGATACATAGTACATTTCTGCCAGCAATTTTACTTCTTTTGACAAGTGAGTAGTAACGTGGCTGTGTATAGGCAAGCCTTAGAATTAAATTCGTGCATTCTAAACCAGGAGAGCTTTTTTTGTACAAAAGCAGCGGTTTTGTTGTTGCTGCTGCTGCAGTGTTGTTTAGTGGTTGGCGATTATGTTGACGATGGCGATATACTGATGTTGATGATGGCGGTTGGAAACTCACATATTCCCACGAAGTTAGCTCATAATATTAGTATCCCTCCGTAGTACTTACCGTCTACATCTTGCTACTTTCATAATAAAAACTGTTCACGAGTTTATGAGTGTCTTGAATCTTGACGATTCTTATCATTACTTTGTGCACATTACTTACGTACATATTACTTAAGGCTCATGCACTTGTGTACTCACACAACAAGACAAAAATTCTAGAGTAAGACAAGAGCCAGAGAGAGAGAGAGAGAGAGGAAGTGAGTTTTTCATTATATCAGCAACAAGAGTTGACAGAAAACGCTATGTGAAAGGTATGAGTTAAAAAAACGAAGGGGTGGAAAACTCATTTTATATGTCTACACAACGACGACAAATTTACCTGGCTCATTTTGTGCTTTGTTTGGACTTGTCCGCTTCAACGAAATTCTAACAGAAAGTCCTATCTACAAGTGAAACCAAGTGTTTTGTAGATACATGGACTACTACATCATCAATATCATCATCATACTTCCAGGCCTATAACAAATGAGAACCCTTCAAGTTACAATTTGTGCCTTCAACTTGTTTTTGTTAATGGTGGAAGCGTAGTTGTTTTTCTTTGCTGAGGTAATCACAAAGAGGAAATTAATGTCCTTAATATATGCGGGATTGAGCATTGTTCATGGTATCTTTCAGCTTACTTACCCTAATTGTTTGCTTATAGACTGCTGGTATGCAGTGTGTAACATTATCAAGTAATTGATACAAGTACCTTATTTTGACACGTTGACAGAAAGCAGGCGTTAAGTATAATGCCATATGAGTGCTGATATTTTGAAGAAAAAAAATTGTAATGTTGCCACATTAAGGAAGAAAACGAACAAGATGAAAGAATGATAGTGTGATATGAAATGTGAACTCCTTTAAGTGGTGAAACTACGACAGACTGTCATTGTTGAAATATGGTTGAGTTGGAGTTGGAGTAGTAATAGTAAATGAGTTATTTTGAATGTCGGAACTAGTAGTGAAATCAAGTAATCATGTACATTTTCATTTTTATTAGCAACAATTGGTCAGTACACTATATGTTATGATTAAGAATGCTATTTGGAAATGACGGTGTTAACATTAAGGCTGTTAAGTGGTTTCGTATGTAGCAAGTGAAAGGGGAAAACAAAGGAGCGGAGAGGCTTATTTACAAAGCGAGACGGATCTAAAGTTTCTTCTGGTTAGTCATCATCATTGATTTGAATATTACTCGTTCGCTTAAAGCACTACATATCTCTGCTATAATTTCCTTATTAACAAAGTAGATTATATTTCGGCTAGTATTCGGCTCATTATATTTTAACCCTATATGTATCTCTATGATGCATTGTCATCGTCGCATCGTGATCGTTAAAATCTCATTTTGACGAACAAGCAAAGAAATCAATATATATATATGAGGGCATATGTAAGCCTGTTTTCGTAGTAAAAATGTACTACTTGTATTGCATTGCCTACGTGAATGAGATGGGATGAGGTTTATCGTGACGTACAGAGCCAAGAAAATGATTGAACGCTTCCAATATCTTTATTTGGAACCAATTAGGTTCTTGTATGCAGTTAGTACGTGTGCACTCTGCCATTGTAGAGCAATGAAAACTTGAGCCACTGAAAATCAGACGCCCATTGTAGGTTACCAAAGAGTTTGCTACAGATCTCGCCATTTGGTCTAAAAAAATGTGCGAACAACTAACAATGTACTAATTCATTGTACCATCCTCTAAAAATTTGACAAGAGTGCTTCATAGGAGAAGACTCAAAGACTCATGAAAAGCATAAAGAGATTGCAATGAAGATACCGGTTCGCGAGAAGGCTCATTAATATTTAACAGGGTGATTCTATTACCGTTTTAGGATCAATGACCAACACATATGAGACCATGTGTATTCGGACCGTGTGTGTGTGTAGTAGTGTAATCAAAATGGAATTTCGTTTGCAATAACATAATACTGGTACATATACTTATACAGACAGATGCAGGTACATTCTACAAAACATGCACCTATTTTGAATTGGTCAATGATGCTCAGCATACCGGAACGAAAGAGTCTTTTTGTCATGAACAGAGGAAAGTCAGCGTTGCAACGTAATGGCGAAAAGAACCAAAATATTATTATATCTTGCATATCATGTAAAATACATACTCCCTCAGCATTTTTACATGCAGATTTAATGATGATTTATTTTTCTTCCTTCTTTTGTACCAATTTTACTTGTGTCAAAACGTGACAAAGCAGTTGTAAAAGTCAGTAATTCGGTTAATGTTACTTGAGAGTACTAGCTGCTTCTGATTTTGAATTTGGTATAAGCTTCTTTCTAGTTGATGCGTTTTGAATCATCATTTAAATTGTATATTTGACAACCAAAACATGTCTTACACATTGTAAAATTTTGTATGCAGCACCGTTTTAATTTAACTTTAGTTGTAGCGTATGTAACTATTTTATTAGTAGTACAGAATTTTTTGACAAAACTTCCAACCTCAGAAATCCAAACACACTTTTCCCAAATAAACTATCACAAAGGACATAATAAAATGTTGTTCAAAATAAAGTACATGTATGTAGTTTGTAGTGAACTCGTTAGTTGCCTAATTATAGCTAAAATGAAGGGGTAGTACATTCTACTCATTCAGTATTGTGGCCTTCACCTTGGTTGCCTTTAAAGCAATAATTGTAGGCACTGATTTCAACAGAATAAAGGTCAACTGGATACATAAGGCTTGCAAAGACAATTTTGTCAAACGATTTCAATATTTTCAATAATAATGATATTCCACACTTGACGATGATGAGTGTATACAAAAAAATTGCGTGTAAATATCTACTAGCGGTCACGTTTTCTTTTGTTTAGCAAACCTTAAAAATGGTTGGAAAGTGAGTGAGTCGAAATTAAGCTGGTAAATCAGGTACATGTCCTTCCAACAATATTCTTGATAAACTTGTTTCACTGTGAATGAGCTTTGACTGCACATCCATTAAATGATTCATAATGAAATTAACTTAATGTGCTTAAACTGCAAATAATGCAGGAAATGAAATTATTTGGTGACGAGCCAAAAAATATTAAGTTGCAAAGGACAAGAAGATCTCACTCAATGTTCTTACTCTTCAAGTAGATCTATTGCTTTCAAACATCTATAGCAGCTCTTCATACATAAATGTAAACCGAGTCTCATCTAATAAACTTTGTTTGAAGACCTATTTAATATGCATTGGGTTACGTTTTTTACAGTTGAAGTTTTAAGACGTGATGACAATTATTGGTAGCGTCAAAAGAGATATTTCGTTTTAGTTTTGTCTGCCGAGATTGTGAACGTTTGCTATTTTTGCAAACGAAAGGATGATCAGGATTTTTAATGCGACATGCAAATGAAGTTTGTGGCAACGGCGACTTTGTTTTGTACTAACTTTATCACAATTGTTTAAACCATAATTACTGAGAGCCTCAAAAGTGATTTACAAGCCAACAATATTGCAAACAAGTTCTTTGCTTGTATTTTAATAATGCGGTTACTGGTCTAGTGGTGAATTAGTATTCTGGGGATATGAGCAGTGGAAATGACAAGAGACAAGAGAGGGGAGAAAGCTTTACCAAAACTGCAATATATTATGCCAGCCATAAAATAAATTTTAAAAATATTCCAAACCAACTGTAAGAGAAAATAACTGGCTATACTATTGTATTTATCTCACAATGATTTTCAACTCATAGCTGTAATTTGCATACGTAACCTTGTATAAAAAAAATATAACGTTTTTAGGTGATGCACATATATAAATACATTTCTCAGGTGAAATTCATTACCTGAAATATCTAAACTGTTTAAGCTAACAAATAAACCACATTAAAGAATGCCGAATGCAATTTACTACGAAGTAGGTAACCGGGTTTGAAGCGAAAAGTTTGTACGTAGTTTGCTGCTTTTTTACAGACTAGCTGATAAAAACATTCAGTAAAATTCAAGCTATAGTTTATAGATATTTTTGGATCAAGTCTTGACTAATTATAAATTAATATCCAATCCACATGTTCTACATTCAAATCATTACAAAGACATGCTTCGACTACGATGATCGTTTGCTGGTTTGATACTATACGCCATGCTCATCATCATAGTTCCTGGAACAATTTAAAATGAGAACAGAGTTTTACTCATGCTTTGTGCTTCGACCTCCATTTGAAGGAAGGGAAAAGCATTCAGCTGGATAAAATGAGAATTCGATGGGAACCAGCAAGCGTTGTTCTGTTCCTATTCTCATTTCTCATTCTTCCCAAAATGTCTTTTATTATTCAAGAGAATCGTATACTCGACTCTGGCGAGGACGAGAGTTGTGTCAATATACGGTATAACTGAATTGCTGCAGCCACTCCTCCAAACACTACCATCATCCTTTTTCAGGATCACCACTTACTGCTTACTACACATAGCAATACAGTACTGCTCTCTCTCTAAAAACAAGATAAAGATCTCGTTTTTTCTATATTTCTCTTTTCTCATCTTTTGTGAACGTGAGTGCGGAATATGCACGTTTGGCATGTCATCTTGTCGTACTGCATTAGTTGAGTGCAAAAAAAAGAACTTGACTTTGGATTCATTTGTAGAACGTTCATCTCATCCTCGTCGTATTCCTTGAGACTTCACAATATTATTATTTTATTATATGGTTGAATGAAAAGTTCGACGACCTTCCTCCTCCGTACATCCTTTGCAGTTTCAAGAACTAAAAGACATAACTCTTAATGCATCATTTTCCATCGTCATCCCCATTTTTCGCTTTTATCGAACAAGAAAACATTTTTCACAAGTTTTGTCTCGTCAAATTTGACGAGAATTCATCGTCATCGTCAAATATATCAACTCATCCCTTGTTCCTTACTGAACACCAGACGACTCACCAGAGAAGAGTCAGCAACCATAATTTTTTGTCTTGAAGTTCATCGAGTATGAAATAAGCGAAGAAAAATCTGGGCGAGCGTTCAGTCACTTACATGGTTCAACCAGTTGCAAACAATAATAATAACAATAACAATGAAGTAGTTGTGAACAATGATATGGGATATGGGAGATGTATGTTCTTAGACATTATGAGCCAAAATGAGCGTATCATATCATCATCATCTTCGTTATCATTCTTGTATGAAAAAACACTTGCTCGGGTGACTTAAGTATGCGATTATCTGTAGCCACCCAGCATTACATAATATTTATACCGTAGTAATACTTCATTACATGCTTCCGTCTTCCATTCTCCATTATTTGTACAATTACTCAAAGTCTACCATTCCAATCAGCAAAAACTATCTGTAATGGAAATATGAAACATGCAAATTGGATGCTGTGTATGCAGAGTTAAAACAATGAAGTGGGAGTGTCCAGGTTGAGGAAACAAATTACATATGTAATCATTGTTACTGTAAGAAATTCGGAACATAATAAATTGCCTTCTCTGAATCATTCTTCAATCATGAGTTGTTTCGTCAAGAGCACTTTGCAATTCATTATACATACACGAGGATACACAGCTTAATTCATAATATATGGACAACTCCTAAATAAAACGAATGAAGTGGAATATCCAATCCTCACAAATTATTATAGGCTAACTGTGCACATAGCTGCATGTTTTTCAAAAATTCAAATAATGATTAAACCTCAGAACTAACGAAACACAAGATTACCGTTTGTTCAATTTTCAATCACTTGAATTCTATGTCACGTACACAGTTGGGTTTTGAAAAGTGCCAGCATAATACGGTAGCAGAGTTAGGTGTAGCCGGTACTACTGTGCGAATCAAATTTCGGATTATAGCAAGTATTTTATGTAGCGGTCGTTTTGTATGTATTGTTGTCGTGAGACTTGTTAGCTGATTGTAATAGGGACAAGTACAGGAACACTAGAAGTAAGAGGAACACCGTAAGAAGATGAAATATTTGGTCAAATTATGCTGTAGACCGGGTTGGGTTACGGGAATTAGGTACTATTTCCCACTATTGGTTTTAGTTGGTTCTTGTTCAGATATGCATAGAAATTGCCGCTGGGGTTAAATACAAAATGCTGCACCCTGTGTGTACCCATTGCTTTGAATCAGATTTGAAAAATTCAATACAAAATTAATTCTCTATCTTGTCCTTGTCACATCTCTTGGGATTGCATTGTATTAATTAGTAGTACCTGATTTTAAGGCATTATAGTTTACTGAAAATAAAGCATGTACTACTTATACGTGAATTTTTTGGAAAATATTGAAGGTGTTGCATTTCAAAGGTGAAAATTTTACGTCTAACGCTACATGGTTAATTGGCGATATGTATGTGTGTATTTCCTTCTTTTGCACAAATGGTATATTTCATCTTTCTAAAGCCTAAAACAAATAATTATTATTACTTTACCATTTTTTACTTGAAAGTACAAAGCGTTTTGACAGCTGGATGGTAAACGGATTTTTTTTACATAACTGCAATCACGAAAGAATGTCCGTATACGTGTCCATCTACTACAATCAGAACTTTATGACGATGAGCCGTGACGGTGACTGACTTCATGCTGTATGGTTATGATTATATCTTAAAACAGTAGATACACCTGTACTTCATACAAAAATGATACAACAAGTACTTATCCCTCTGGTATGCCTACGATGCTACTGTTGATTTTGAGATGTTTTTTTCACTTTCTTGTTTTCGCAAGTACCCACAAACTTTAATGTTATATGTTTGTCATTTACCTCGTGTAAACTCATGCTTTAGACGAACCCATATATGTTTTGACAATGAAACGTTGTGCAACTAACTACTCATGTTTTCCAAATATTCGTGAGTGTTAGCTTTCTTTTTGTAGGTAGTCAAGTAATACCTCAAAACACCTACTATTATATCTTATATTCAACTCAATTAACAACAATGGGGTAAAGAAAATGCGGAAATGTTTTTCTGGTTTTATCTAGTAGGAAGAAACGAGGAATTGTAATTCGGTACCCGAATTCACTAAATTACGGAACGGAATTTTTTAATTTATTCAGTTGATGTATGGATGCCTGCAATTTACAAACTACGAAGGCATAATAATACTAACAAGAGGATGCTATCTGCAATTGAGCACTAAATTGTCGTAAGTGTGAAGTGTAATGCAAAGTAGAGAGATATATTGTGGCTGATGTAGAAAATTTAAATCCAACTGAAATGTTTTAAATATCGTCGATGGCAAAGATGTACGTTTTATGAATGGAAATTTGACAAAATCAAAAGATTTAACTGGGAAGGACAGTGACAGTAAGGGGATGCAAATTCAAACTTTCTATGAAAGATAAAAAAGAGGGTAATGAAGTGTTGTATTGAACAATAGTCGCCCCTTGATTATTTCCCTTTCAGCCCTGAATCATTAAATAAGAAGAGTTGCAATAATGCCAATCAATCTTTGTGTATTATTAGTATTTTTGTCCTCAGAGAAAGTGCATCGCAAAAATGAAACAGAAAAGATCAAGCTGTTCTTGTTCTACATTAGTTCAAGTTGGATGAAGCTCTTCGTGTGTCTTGTTGTTGTTGTCCACTGAACCGTTTTTGGGGAAATGTATCTTAATATCTCAGTTTGGGATTAACAGACAAGCAAACAAAAAATACAAATGTTTGATTGGTTTGCAAGCATTCGATAGCTAATTTTTTTTTTGCATTTTTCAGATATATAGAAAATCATATAGGAATCTATAGAAAATCCACTACCCTTTGTACAAATATGATTGTATATATTGAATTTGAATTGAAGTTATTTCTAAACGCACATATTAGGTAGTTCCCAAAAATATAGTCCATTCCTTAATATATATATATACATATATTAGCATATCAATTTCTAATGCACGAAATAATTTCTATACGGATATTACATGTAAAAATTATTTATTGTTATTATCTCCTCTGTAATTAACATTACTTTCTTGTCAAAGATAAAAGGGAATGAGCGCACATGTCTTGTCTAACCCTTCCTCCACTCTTAATGTAATTTTTTGTATGCTCCTTACAGCCACGAATGACGAATGCAATTAGGCTGCAAAAAGCCATTTCCGAAATCAGTTTGGATGAACTACACAGATTTCTGACAGTTCATAAATCATAACAGTGTATAGTTCCACATATAAACTGCGGTGCATATTCTATGTTAAGGATCGCAATAAATACACATACTGGGTATATATATATAATATACATATAAATGCTGGAATATGTTTAATCTGCTGCCTATTTACAATCAGTGGCTATTCGCTAATAACAAAGCTATTGGACTAATAATGCAGCAAGATTACTATCTGACATTTCTTAATTACAAAATCAAGTTCAACTGTAGTGAACTCTCAGTACTTAATTGTTGATTTACTTATAGTAAGTATGTATGTAAATATGTAATCTGCAAAACATTTCAGTTCAAAGAGTTAACTCAGCTTGTTTAGATACGTTGTTTAAATCTCGGCCTGATTTTAACAGTTCAGTTTATTTTGTAGTTTGAAGAAAATCTTGATTCTGGTAGACCCAAGAAAGATAGCAAAACAATAATTGCAATTAACTTTGAAGTACTAGGTAAATGACAGTCAACCTCACTGTTGGCTATATTTATGCACATTATTGGCTGGTGTTAAGCTTAACTTATCCCAGGTGATCACTTTCATTTTTCGCTTTTAATTATAGCATGTTATTTACTAACAGGCTTCTCGTATTTGACTTTTTATAACAACAAATAAACAAATTAAAATTTATTCTCTCGGAACTAAAACTGCATTTAGTCATCCAACTAGTTCTCGCTTCTATTCTTACACCTCATAATCTCAACCCAAGGTGAATGAAATCATGCTATCAATATTTAAGCGCCCCACGTGTATTGCAAAGTATTATTTTATTTTTAAATGTTTATATGCACGTGTTCATTTTTATCTCAACTTTTTTTTTGGTTAACTAGAGTATTAGTAAAGCAGTTTTGACGACTTTAAATTCATCAGCATCACGTAGTTAATTGAATCTATTTTTTCAGCAAGCTATGTGAAACAGCAATAAGCTGAAAAGATGCATAAATATATTTTTTAGATGATAGAACTTGTGTCTTTAGAAACTGAAGCAGAAAGCCAATAGGCTTAAATGCTTTTTGGGTGGAGTTTCTTTTGTGTTTTACTTTTCATTGTATTTAGCCAAAAGTTTTTATGCATTAAGGCTATTACAATGATATCATCAGTCCTTGGAAAATATATGTTGCTCTTATACTAAAAGCTCTATTACTATTCATTTTTCTCATTTGTAGATTTTTGATTGTAGTGCCTCACAAAGTCACAAGCCTTAAGTACAGCTATCAAGCTTGTAGATGAATATATACGCTATGGCCAGATACAATATCTTCCAATAAAACTGTAGTTGGTGTTTGTGGGCACAGAGGTTGAGAGTCATATAAAAATATGAATCAAAGCACCATAATAAACATGATTCCTGTAACAGTATCCCATTGTTGTTGCCTCATTCCCATTCTTTGTACATGATTTGGGCTGTGCCACGTACACTCGTACGTATCAATTTGTATCTAATAATTGATACCTTTAAGCAACGACGAATTCGACGAGATGATGATCACTGATAGTTCGGGTTAAAAATTATCTTATGGTTGCGTCACTTTTTTTTAAAACAAAAAAGAACATATATATATATATACATTTTACATCCGTTCGTTATGAAATTAGTGGTAATCCATCGTGCATGAGTTGTGTAACTTTGGGAAAAGAATAGCTTTACTATTTTCTATCGAAATCTTTAAGACTATTGTCAATGTTTGCGGCTGAATGTAAGAGTTGTCAGCCCATTTCGTGTCAGTTACAATTCGCCTTCAAAACAGCAAAATACTAATAATTCGACGAAATGCAGACAGCACAAACTTTGAGGTGTTTGTCATTTTTGTCCTCTCATTGTATTATTATTGGGTACGTGTATGATCTTCATGCTTCACAAACTGATATTATGGGAAGTTATGTGTGCCGTAGGTTTGGTACAGTATTGAAACTAAAATCATTTCAGTGTTCTTTGTCTATAGCTAAGATAATAATTATGTTGTATGTGTGTGAAAAATCTTCTGACAAAGAAGCACTGTTGTTTGACAATTATAATTATAATATTGACTCTCACATACCATATTATATTAACTGAAAAACATGAAAAGAATACAAGACCTTGTCCTTGCATCTGCAGAAAAATACAGTACTGGCATAGATTTTCCTCCTTAAAGGTCACAAAATAGTTCTCCAGGGAAAGTCCTGAAATCATGTATTCGTGATAAATGATATCATTAATTAAATGCATGTGCTTAAAAACGTACAAAAGCATAAGGAAAATCAAATTTATTGTAGTTTATAGGAATTTCAAATGTGAACATCACAAGACCATTGAAAGTATAAAAACCACAAGGGTCGTAACTATTTTACGTCAGGACATGTGATTTGATGATGCCTGAAATTTTAATGGAAACTATAGTTAAGTTTACTAGAAAGGTTATAGCTAACTACATGTTTGCACAACTGTAGTAGCCTGCAAGTTCTAGATATGCAAACTTTTGGCTACTCAAGTGAAACTGAGACATTGAGGCTTTTCAGCTGCTGCAGAATTTTCCTTGATGATGATGATGATTTTATCATCCGCATCATCAGTATAGCTTTACACATTGGATGACGGAAAGTCACGGTGTCTTGCACAGTATCATATTACATAACAAATATTTTTTTTGGGAAGAAAATACACATTTATATGAAACTTAGAGCCAACAACAGTCCTCTTCTTTTGTTACATTTTGACATTAAAATCGTTGTAAGACAACGGATACATGGAAAAATGTTTCCTCTATTAACATGATCAGCCAACCCTGACTGCACTTGAACTTGAGAGAGAAAAAAACTACTTCAAGTTTAAGTTTGCTTTCTGTCGTTGCAATGAATTATTCACCATAGCCAATGGCTTATGTTACTGCAAGTGGAGCCATAAAAACTTATTATAGCATCGCATCCCCAATATAATATCATGATGCATAATGTAACAAAAGTGACTTATGCTATGTATATTATAGGATATATGGCATCATAATGTATGTTATGGTTATTTTTTATGCATTTTTGATTGCATTTCTGGATTCTCAAGCAAATATGGTTCATGCACATTACATTTATCCTCCTACTTAAAAATGTACATCAAAGGTAACCAGTAAAAATGACAGCAGCAGTTCCTGCTTACGGACCGTAAAGAGGTTCGATGGTTGCTTCTTTGCAAAGTTAAAGCAACACTTGGTTTACAGATGCGACAATTTTGCGTGGCAATTCAATTCGCAGTGCTCTAACATGCTTACGATTTCGGACTTGCCTTTTCCTTACTACATGAGGAATACAATGAGAAGACCTGCAAACAAGTGCAATAGTTAAGCTAAAAACAGGGTGGGGAGGAGGTTGCATAATAATGTGCATGCTTCCTTAATTTAAAGGAGCATACAAATGCAAATCAGTGTAGAGATGGGCACGTACAACTCATCGCGTGCCTTTTACAATGGTTTTAACAAATGCATGTAACTGAAAAAGAAAGAGGCAGCGTTTGATGTCATGAATATATGGCTCATTACAAGATCTCGTCAACGTTAATAAGATCATTAAAGTTTGGAGAATTTTCAACTTTTTGGGAGTAGGCATATAATGTTAAACTAGTTCTATTTCAGTCAAACTTAGACTAATAATGTTAAATGGGTAATATGCAACCGACGAAACTTAATACATGCATTGCATTATAATATTTTGCAAGAAAGCATAGCATACATATACATATGTATATATATTTACGACTCTTTTGGAAATACGCATCTGTCTCCTTTGTCGGAATAGTAGGAATTCATACGCATTCCATATAATTATGATCTGCTCATACATATTTATCATCACGGTAATTATTATTTTAAGCGATTCGGGATTAGATTTATCATTTTTACGATTTAGGACAGCATGGTGAGAGATAATGGAATGCAAAGCTGTTGACACATCTCACGCTTACAACGACTACTATTTACGCATTGTGAGAGAAATATTCATTTGGCATGACTAAATCTTCATATTGATTCAAGTACATTTATACAAAAAAAATCATCCCATTACTTCTTGTGTTTATTATCATGTTAAAAAACAATTCAAGTGCTGTAAACTGTCTTTGTCTTCAAAATCCTTTCATTTAACTTTTTCTCAAGCGTGTTGGTGAGTTATTATTGAAAGTTTTATTTTTTTATTGTAATAGATGCGGTAACCGAGATCCGTCAAGAACGAGAGATATGGCTCCTCCACCATCCTCAGCACCGGCCATTCACCCGGTTGTCCGTGAGGTAACAGAGGATACACCTCCTGATCTTTTAGAAGGAACCATGGACCTAAAGGTGATCTTACCTTCAGGAGCATCGGTACAATCTACAGTAGACAGAAAGTAAGTAGTGTAATATATATAAGTTCTTAAGTAAGCTATGCTTAAAAACTTTTAATTATGCAAATTAACGTAGGGGTAAGCTCACTAATGGAATATTACATGATTTATGCATTTTATTTGTCACATTTTAGGACTCCAATGATGGATTTGCTTATCCACATTACTACAGCAAACAAAATCAATCCAGCCGGTCATATTGTCCAAGTTAGAAACGAGAGGGGAATTGAAATGCCGTACAAACCCAGCACACCCATAGGTACGCGTAGTTCATTTGCGTGTTAAATATTGGTGGATGATGTTCATTATTATGTTTGGATTTTCGAAGCTGCAAATTAACGGGCACCATGTCATTACAAACAATTGAAGGTTGACGTGTGTGTGTGAACGACTTTTGTTGATTGTAATTATGCCCTGTTGAAGTAGTTGGCTTCACATTGTTTAATTTGACACGCAAACACACCACCACTAATGAATTGGTGATTGCATGATTCGTTTAGGTTTTCTTTCATTTCGTGCAATCATTCCACAGTTTTTCATATTCATAAAGCATCCTTCAATGATGATGATGATGATGATGATAAATGACCTTGAGAAGGATACTTGAAGAATGCAATTTCTTAAATATTTCATATATGTTCTCCAAGATTAGTTGCTAGAAACTTTCGCAAATACAGACTATTTTTTACACGTCAACCCCAACAATGAAAAACAATGCAAGAAATAAATTAATGACTATTTAACAAAGCGGTATGTAATGTAGGTCCGTTTCGTTGTTGGTGTTGGTAAAAAAAAAATTGGCCACTACCAAATCCTCAAATCACACACAACATTCCATTATAATTTTTTTAAACCTTAAATAGTGTGTATCAATGTTAATTACAACCGTAAGGATTTTAGCTTACTGATAAAAAATTAATTTTCGTCTATGCTAATGAGCCAGAACATTATTTATTTTTTATACATTTTCAAACTTACTTATTTTTCGTCCATTTTAAAAATATGCAACTTTTACATATTTTGATTGAGATATGACGTAATAATGTGTGGTTAATGTAAATTATAAGTTTACCAACCCAACTGAATAGTCAAATCTATCTATATTTGAAGTTGGCTGGTTTGATATCAGTTATGTAGAATTTTTCTTTAGGCGAGTTATCATGCTGTACGTGAGATGTAAGTGTGTTGTTTCAAATTTTGATTGTTTTTTTTTATTGTGAATGTTCATAGGAGCGCTGGACACCACAACAATCGAAATAGTGCCAAAAAATCGAGTCAACGAGTACATCATAGTCAAGAAACCTGCTAAAGTGGCCAATCAACCTTTCGAAACGACATTCCGTTTGCAAGTAAGTCTGTTTCAGTATCACATTCAGCGAATCAAGATTAGGCGTGTGTAGCAATAATAATAATAATTTGAGAAAAAAAATCAGTACTAGATCATAATTAATTAAACAGGTATAGTGCATATGCACATCGTCTTGTATTTTTAGAAGTTGAAACGTAGTAATCTTACTTGACGTTCATTAATATAATATTAAGGCGTGTTAATGCAATAATGCTACGAGTGCAAGTACTGCACGCTGCTGCTGGCTTGCATCAATTTTTGCAACATCTAACATACATAGTGTTTCGATTTTGTATTTAATTTGTTGATTTCTGGTAGTATCTTATGTAATTTGTACTGAGAAATTCAGGTGAAATTACGCAACAACAGGTGCAGCAAAAATGCATTTCGATCCTTATCTAGTCATCAAGCATTGTACTGTAGAGTGATTACGAGTCTAATAAGCACTATTTTTTCGTTACCCCACACATGATCTTCATCTTATATATTGCATTGCACGTTACATTCGACTTTTTCTACATTGCTGAACATTATTTGTTGAAATTATTTCATTTCTTTATTAGATAAACGTGTCTACACCAAATATTCAATCTCTAATCACATTTTTTTCAACGCTTGCATGTGCATGTAACATTTAAAATTAAAATTTCAAAACATGCATATCACTATATATATATGCAAAAATATATCCACTACTATCCTTAAGTTTAATCATGATGTACTTATAAAGAACCGTTAAACTTTTGATGGTCAAAATGATATTAAACTTAAACAACGCCAAATATATGTACTCAATTGCTAAAATTAAATTCGTGTACAACTATAGTAAGGACTGTAGGACGGTGCGTTTGAATCAAGCCTTGAACCTCGTATATCCTTTTCCCTTATCAATTTTCAATCACTATCTCAATGGGTGGTGCGTTTTAATAAAATGGTTTCCTTATTGAGCTGATACAATATGCATAGAGGAGTTGAGTGTGTAGTCCTGAGATATACACACATAGTTCGCCTTCTGAATGAGAACTTAAAATCCATTAAGATTCCAATTAAGATGAACAAGTTATAAGAATGTACTTGTGTTCCTCTTTGTCATTTGAAATGATCGGATCGGATAAGTTATGACAGACGAAAGACTGAGGATACTCCTCAAACATCCTTTTATATTACTATAGGTTCAATCAATATATACCTTGCATTGAAAAACATTCCCCAGCGTGTTCCTTATGTCAAAAGTATATAAAATCCAACATATATACGGAATAGTGACTTTACTTGGTGGCGTGGTGAATCTATTTGAACTGAAATGAGACACACGAAGTCCCTTCCAATAAAAATATGTTGGTTCATCTGAAAAAGTGTATTGATTTCATGCAATACGTAAATAGCGGAGAATCATTAAATATTAGTAAGATAACTTGAGAACTATAGAGCCTTCCATGAGATCTTGTTGACATTGATAAGAAATCTGCAACTCATACATTGTAATCTTTATCCTCATAGGTTCATCTACCCCGTAATCAGTTATATGTGATGAGAATAAGTCCAAAAACGCAATTGGATGAAATATTACGTGAAGTATGCCAAGAAAAGAATTTAGATATCTCCAAGTATGAAATCCGGCATCCAGGTAAAAAACACTACAGCTAAAACAGTATTTCTTAGATTACAAGTATATGAAATATGCTTATTATAATCAGTAAAACGCCCTAAAATTTGAGAATGTAAATTTTTTTTTTAAACTTTAGTGAATCTCGACCAGAAACTTTCACTTTCATTAAGCGTAGGGGAAACTGGCCTCCAGGAATTAACAGTAGTTTCAAAGAATTCCAAGATCAACAGTTCTGTGTCGGCGGCAGATATTATAGCCCTGCAGCAAAGTGATGAAAGAGGAAAAGGATGTCTAGACGGCAGTTTCAAACATTCTAGATCGGTAAGGTATACTTTGTTTTTGCAATACAAAAACATTCTAAACATACATGTGGTTAAGTAATGAATTTAATAAAGTAAACAGTTGCGTAGTTTATAAAATCTTATTTCTTTAGGTATTCTTAATTCAAGTAATTTAAATTATAGCGTTGCGTTGTGTGTATACCAGTTGTTTCTATAAGCGGATGATAACATGTTAGAAATATTATTGCTAAAGTTTTATACTCTTTTAACATTACAGAGTGTTGGTGACAGCAGTGTGAGCAGTGAAAGTACTGGAAGCGGTAGAGGAATTTCCCCTTGTCGATCTGAAGACTCACGTTCCATCTCACCACTTCCTCTCCTTCGACCTAAAACATTGATGCATAGTCGACCAAGCTACATTTCAACTTGCTCCAGCACAGGAAATAGTTCTAGCTTGCTCAAGTCTAACTCAATGGATAGCTCTGCATTAAGCCCACTTTCCCATCAACCAGCTACGATGCAAGCTCCTCCAAGAACAAAAAAGCGAGCGGCTCCCCAACCTCCATCAACCCCAGGAGCAAAAGTCAACACATCAAATTGTTGCACACCCTCCAATTCCACTGTTTGCTCTCCTCTTACGGAACAGTATCCATCTTGTAGCACTCCCATTAACAGAAGTAACAGTAACTTAAAAAGTGGTGGTGGTGGTGGTGATTCTATGGAGAGAGTTACTCCAAGAAAGAAGGAGGCTCCTCGAGAGCCTCCCAAATATCATGCACCTTTATCCCATCATCAATCCCTACCACTAAATCATAGGCGACACAATTCAGGAAGTAATACGACTACTACAGACTGTCAACAAGACTTGTGTCAAGATCATCATGAACCCAGCCATGCAGACAGGTAATTTTCCATAAACCTACTTTTGATCGTCTAGTAAGTATGTTTGATGAATCTCATCTCTGACTCATAATGATGTATAAACAACAACATGTACATTCATTTGGTAGGTAGCTCGAAAGAATTTACTTTATTTCATTACCCTTGATAAAGTTATACGGAATAGTTTGATTCGCCATTTTCGTCTGTGCTCGTGAATCCGTCATGTGCAGCATGAACGGAAAGCTTTGTAGATAGTGGTGAAACCAATGTTGGAACTTTTATGCATACCAGACGAACAATCTTATCTCTCGGTTTCAGCATTATATTGTTTTGCGGTGTCACTATCCTATCTTGGTGTGGTGTGAGAAGGAGAGGAAAAGATATGATATTTGATAGTTACGGATGATGTAGATGATATAGATAAACCACTCCGGAATTTCATGATATACGTAAGTATATTCATGCAATACAACAAAAAAGTGGGCGAATGTGAATAAAGCCCAAGGCTGACACTGAATCGTTGGAAATAATCGTCAATGATAACATTTAATACATAAACTTTGCGTGTACTTATTGGTTTGTAAAACTATTCCAGCAGAGTACCCGATCTTCAGATATTTAAGAATTTGATTTACGCATCAACTTATATATACCTACAAAATATTGGTCAAACTGATTTAAAAAAATATTCTTATTGTTCTCCTTTTAACAGAGCAAATCATTCAGTTATCGCCAAAATGTCAAGCAGACATTCCATATCATCCAGTATGACTAATCTAACAAGCGTCTCCAGTGTTTCATCAACATCCTTGGCATCGTCTACCGGAGGATCTAAAAAGCGAAGAGCTCCAAAACCACCAGTTTTAGCTGCTGTACATCCACCCACGCAAATAGACGAGGAGACAACAGCAACAGATGGTGAAACTTCTTCTCGTGCTGGATCAGATTACAATAGTCAACAACCGCTAGCAGAACAAGATCAAGTGGAAGAAGTTGCTCATCGTCTCCAGCAGCAGCAGCAGTCAACCCCAGAATCTATGCCAGTAGCTCGAGTACCTGAGATAAAGAAAATCGAAGTATTGAGTGCAAGTCCCGTGTCTAGCTTAAGCAGCCCGAGTAATTCAGCATCGGAGTCAACTTCTTCATCTCCAGTTCCACCAACTTCCACTGAATTTTTAGCAAAGTCAAATAGCTCGGTCATGAGAGAACCGGAACGCTCTTTGAATACAAACTATAATGGAGATGGAAATGGGAGAGGGAATCCTTCGAATGTTCAAGAATATGTTGAAAGTGGAGGCAATATCATCAATTTCAGTAGATCTAGCAGTTCTCCTTCCTCTAGTAATAATAATAATCCCATTGCTGCAGCTAGTGCTCCTAGTCCTGACTCTGTACGTAGCCGTAAACTTCTATCCTCCTCTATTGCTGTTGATGATGCTCAGTCTGTTGTAGAAGACACTTCTTCCTGTAGACCACCTTCCAGTAATACTCAAGGTAAGCCCTCTAAACGTCTTACACATTTCCAAGCTGGATGTAGTCAGGATGAAGAGAAATGGGAGAATTTCTTGCAAAATCTTGAGAATATCTTACAAAAGAGAGCAGAGTATGTGTAGGGCCGTATTATTACCATTTCATTCCAACAACAACCAACCTTCTCTCATTCCTGTGTACGATAATACGTTACACCACCGCACCGATACACCTACACAAACCCATTTCATTATATGCTTGCCAACATTATTATAGGAAAACTTTGTGATTACCCAGTTTTGTTATTTAATACCAAGAAAAGTTTTCTGTTCCCCCTACGCCTACTTTTACAATCGTCCTCTCATTCACAAATAAAATTAAGAAATTCTTCCATACATTCATTATATGAACACTGCAATTTTCATGAAACCCCTTCTTTCCTCATTGTCTTTGTTGTTCCAAGTCAGTAGTTTATAGGTAAAACTTATTATTTGCTGTCAAATGTTCAACCATTAGTGAACAACACCCTTTCACACTAAAAACTCGACAAGAAGGTTAGACCAAGTACTGGTGTCTACCTTATATAATCTACACACACACACAACAGCAGTAATTACAATCTGCAACGTTGAATGTAAATGGGTTCCGGTGGTTGCTTACAAAAAAACCTTGAATAATTTATTGCCCTTTTTAATTAACTATGATACATATGGAACACTACTACTCCTGTGTATTAAATGCAACTCTCTTTTCAACCGTCACACGTTGATTTCCAAGTGGAAGTAATAACTTCCTTTTCCACAAGTAGTAAACCTTTTTCTATCTGTGCTAGTTACTTTACATAATTATTATTCTCACTCACCTACATTAACATACAATAATAATAATATTACACTTGTGTAATATGTCTATATACGTAAAATAATAAAAAGTTTGTGAGCAGATTTTAGTTGTAAGCTCTTCCGCTACTATATATATATTTACTCTTCTTAGATATATCCACTAACGTTTTCGCTTTTGCTTGTACATTGCACGATAATGTAGTAACTTCATCGTCACCAGCGTCACGAACGATGCCTCTGCCGCTTCCAAGAAGAAGGGCTCCTACAGCTCCTGATGAGAATGTTTCCAAAAAAGTTCTTGACAAGCAAACTGAGGAAACAGAGCACGTACTAGTGGTAGTGCCAGAGTCACAACAGCCAACAACAGCACAAGCTCATCATCCTAAACCTAAGCCAAAACCAAGGTCAGATCGGATAAGTGTAGAGTCAATGATTGCGAAAACATCAGTGATCATTAAACCTCAGCAAACGAGGTCTGATTTGAGCACACGGAAATCAACTGAAAGCTCGGATGGCTCTATTGAAAGCGAAACTGCTAGACCTCCTCCAACGCTCTCTGGCCAGCTTAAAAATCCACTAGCAAAGTACGGAGTAAAGGTTCTTCCTGACAATGTAGTAAAGGAAAGGGAAAACAGACTACGATTCGATGCACAGTCCGATGATGCTTTAGAGGGTGCACTAAACCAAACTATTTCTCACAATAAGGTGTCTATGCAAGCTTCAAAATCTTCATCATCTGACACCACAGAAAACTTTTCAGATTCTGGCTCTGTTACTAGCTTTTCAAGTCAGACCCCTAAAAACCCTTTAATTAAATCAAGTCTTCCTTCTAAACCTGCACCAACACTTTCAAAATCCGATTACACAAGTCAAGGTAGCATTCGGAGTATTAAGCAGTTAGTATCTGCTTCTAGTAAATCCGTAGAAGCTGCTGACGATGAAAGTCACTATGAGTCGGACAATTTGGAAGAAAATCTAGATTTCTTTGAACCAGCTAACGATGATGATGATGGTGGTAGGTCGTTAACAAAATCTGTTTCTTCTCAAAGAGCGGTTCAGAGCGGCAAAGAAAATGTGGGAGTGAAGCCTAATAAAAGAGATGAAACTCCAAAGGCTCGTGTCAGTTCAAGCGTATCCGCATATGAAGATATAGAGAAAGAAAGTGGCAGCCTTTCTCCTGGAACAGCACCCGAGTCTGGTTTTACCAGAACAACATCTCAACGTGAATTCAAGAAAGATAAGAAAGTTGAGGATGCTTCAAAACTGAATCGTTGGCAAAACATGGTTTCTCTCAATGAAATTGAGAAGACTAACGATGCTGGAAGCAACATGCCGTCTAGTAGGAGTAGGAATACTAACAAACCAATTGTTGCTTCTGCTCAAGTTTCGATTGGGTCTGCTGGGGGTTCATCCAAACAAAACACAAAGTTACTT
This sequence comes from Orchesella flavescens, assembly GCA_964034955.1. Taxonomy (NCBI): domain Eukaryota; kingdom Metazoa; phylum Arthropoda; class Collembola; order Entomobryomorpha; family Orchesellidae; genus Orchesella; species Orchesella flavescens. The sequence continues at coordinate 15,785,874 of OZ035955.1, read as the reverse complement.
CACGATGGCTTTCAACACAATAAAAATCGTCTTACAGGTGCCTGTAACAACTCTTTGTATTCCTATCAAATTTCTTGTTCTTTCTTAACAAATTGCATAAAAATAAATTTTTACTTGTTTCATCTTCCAATGAAACTGACTGCCATATTATGATTGTTGCTTGCTTCCGTTTTGTACTAACTATCTCTATAATATTTACCTACTTTCCCGATATACATAAAAAATACGCCTACTATTGACTATTACTGTATATTTGCATAATGCATGACATTTCTCTAAAATGACGCCAAGCTTCTGTTTGAGTAATAATGGCAGTTTATTAAACATAAAACACTTTTACAATAATTTCTATTACAGTCTACCTGCTTGCTTAAAGTTAACATTTGTTAGAACGTATTCAAAGAGTGTATATTGTATATATAGGTTCTTCTATTTATGATTTATATTTTATTTTTACTCTCAAATGAAAAATTATTCATTTTTGGACTTTGCGACAACTATATATGTACATATGTGATTGGCAATGCATGAGTTAATTGCAGAACACACACTTTTAATGCTTCGATTCTTTATATTTATTCATTATGTCAGTAGTCATGTTTTTTGTTACTGTTCGAGTATCCTCGTTAATACATTGCTTGCACCTATTTGGTAGGAATCGTTGGTAGTTGTTAAACGAAAGTGTTCTTTTTGGCTTTTTCAATTCATAAAGGGAATGTTACGTTAACTATTAGTACTATAGATGTTATATGTTGTGTCTTGTTGGATTATGTTATTTACACTTGTGAAGTGAGCTCCAGTGTTTTGAAATGTAACACGGTGTTATAGCGTATGGCTTATACTATATGTTTGTGTGTAGCCTTCTCGTAATTACACTGGGATTGCTGTAGGTTCCTTAATGACAATGTTCGATTTTATTGCATGAGACTTATATTTGTTAGCTTTTACGCGTACATTTTGTTTGCAGTTTTGAGGATATGTTTGCCTGCTGCAAACAAGTTTACGAAACTTTTCACAAAGAACACGTAATTATCTGATATTCTATACTTTCAGTGGAAGAAAATCAAACTGATGCAATGTGCCATTCTTCAGAAAGTGAGGCATCATACACGGACTCGGGAGTACCAGCCACTGAGACAGTAACTCCGTCCCCAGTCAATTTGGATGATGTCATCCAAGACCATGAATATCATGCTGGGACTCATCAAGAAAAGTTCGGTTCAGAAGTAAGTACATTAACGTGTGCACCCAGACTTGGAGTTTTCCACGATATGCAAAACTATCATATAAAAATCTACTGTGTGTGTGTGTATCACATTGACTTTACTTTTTGTTGTACACGACTATTTCACTCGACTCTTACTATGAACTTATGCATAGTAAAATCCTTTGAGAATTCTTCTTGAGAATCCGCATTTCAAAGTAGCTTTCACTGACGCAAAAGAGATTATAGTTTATTTGCATATATGTATGTACTATATTGTATGATTCACGTTTTTGGAACTTATTCTATTCTATTTAAGGATGCTGAAGAATTACGAAATTCCTCCCGTCGGTCCTCCCTTCATTCGGATCACAGTGAGGAATGGATGAACATTCTTGAAGCAAAAATGAACAAAGATGAAGAGGTATACTAAATACATACAGATATTTTACTTTAGCCAAGCCTTACATAAGATATAAGTTGGTGAGATAAAGTCTAGAAGTATAGGAGTGCCTCCTATCAACCATATTTACTTTCACACTCAATTACCTATATAGTATATAGTATGTATGTGTATTTCGAATGCAAATTATTTTTTTTCTTCCGTCAGGCCATAGAAAAAATGTTTGAAGCTGTTCTTCCCCACACTGGAGAAGATATAAATGGTTTCGCTTCCCCAACTTTGGTTGGTGATGTGGCTAAAAAAGTGACTGAGACATCTTCTGATGAACACGAGATTCTCCATGAGAATAATCACGTTGCGAAAGAGGAGACTCATAGTAATGCGGCTAAGGAAATAGAAACAACAGTAGAACTTCACCATTCTCCTGCTTCCATTCCAAACGAGATTGAAAATAGTCAGTTGGATTCTCAGGATGCGTCCATATCCGCAGTGCCAGTCAGGAAATTATCAAAGTCTGAATCTTTCTCACACAATTCGGAATACGATGAAGCAAAGCAAAGGAGGAAAAACTTTTACTCTGCAAGAAGCAATGCAGTGCTTGGAACTAGCCAAAGTAGCGGCTCAGTGGCGGATCTTAGGCAGTCGTTGTCTAGTTCGGAGGAAGAGGGTGAACTTAGTCCAATTCATTCATTAGCAAAAAATGCAGCTTTTCTTAATAGAACATCCAACAAAACAGCCAATTCAGTACACCAGCATAATCATGTACGAGATGACCGGGCAGTTTCAATGAGTGACTTGTCTACAGAAAATTACATTGGTCAGACTACGGGTAAAATTGCTGACACAACTAAATCCAGCTCGACTGACCAAAAGCCAAAGTGTGTACAGAAATCATCAAGCTTACAAAAACTTAACTCTGGAGATAACTTGGATGAAGCTGTGGCGATGAATATGTTCCGCAAACAGCTCGAAATGCAGTTTGAGCAGTGGAAGGAGGAATTTTTAAAGAAGCATGTGAAATCTGATGAGAATGACGAAGACATTAATTTGGAAAGCCAGTTTCAGGTCAGTTTTTCAAATCTTATGAATCGCCAAAATATAAAATTTAATCGCATTCGACCTGCGTATAAACCTGTTCAGAGGAAAAACTACTTTAAAAAACACTTTTCTGATGGTACACATAATAAAACCATGGCATAGGTGATGGATACAAATTCGAACCCACACCCCGGTATTCTCATAAAACATAGTCAGCACTCTACGTAAACACTGCATTCCTGCATCATGGGGCAAGCAGATTCCGAACATGTTCGCTCTTATCTTTACTATAGTGAAGACACGAAAGCATCCAGCATTTTTGATAAGATACACTCAGAGTAATCCTTTGAATAATATATAGTGGATAATCGAAATAAATCCATTGCATAGTTTGCTTTAAAGCATGCTTAAAGTTATGTGCATTCTTTTATTTATCTAGCTAATTATAAATTATATTTGTTACGAAGGACAAAATATAAAATACTTTAGATTAGAGTCACATTTGAATTTGAAATGGGTACAACTGTCCTAATTTGATATGCATACTTATTGTAAATAACATTTTGCATTTAAATATTTGGCGTATGTTGAATGTGTTGTGACGATGCTTTCAATGAGGTGTGAGGACACTTTTATTTGTATTAAGCTCTGATTTAATCTCACAAATAATGTTAGGATATCATGATGTTCGCCGAATAATATAGATACAACGCATGTGTGTAATTGGGCTCAAGGTACTTAAATCCGCAAATCATTAGCACGAACGATGGTTGAAAAAAATTTATGGCAGATGTGAACTGCTTTCGTTCGTGGATGAAAAAGAAAGATTTTGAGGTTTTGTTGGAAATGAGGATAAAGTATACACAATAATCCCTTGATTCATTGATATTGAAATTTTGGTTACGATTGTGACGGACGTGACGGATAACCTTGTAAGATATATGCATATACATCTGGCAAGGTTCTTAATATGCTGTTACTGTACGATTTTTTTTATAAATTCCAAAGGCTTTAAAGGGCTTTAAATATATAGTGCCATCTTAGTTATCTACAATTACAAGTATCAACTTTTTTGGTTAGGTTGGACAATCCGTTGTCTCAACTTATTTTATTAACCGATGCGCGATGTGAAGGGACGGTTTCAATTGGCGTGTATATGAAGTATATTATGTGCGTCAATACGTTTTAGTAGTAGTCTATAAAAGTGTTTGGTGCTTGGTCGAGCAAATCGATTTTCTGAATTAAAGCGCTTCTACACTTATTATATCATATGTACGTATTATAATAATTATTATGAACTTTACTATTCTTAGCACTGTGAGGCGTGTACGTTGTATCAAAACAAGGATTTCTAATAACTTCCAATCAAATCTAGAGATAAAGATAAAAATGGTTAAGCAACCTACCATGATGTGCAACTGTGTACGCAAGTATTATATGAAAGGAATTTATGTTGATTTATGCTACACACATAATGATTCTAAGCCACATCATACATGTACGTGTGTCTAATTAGATAAGGTGCTTGATCATATATTTATTTCTCCCGTAATGTAAGTATGTTCTCATTTTTCATGTACATACGTATATATTTCCTCTGATTTTTTGCCTTCATATATTAGTACTGTTTTCGTTCATTAGCAGCAGTGACATGAGCAAAAGTTCTGTTCTGATAATAGCAAAAAATTCAGTTTATCAGCACTTCTTTCCATGAATCATATCATGAATTTATCCATCAAAGGTAACACCGTCATTAGAATTTCATCATTTTGTTGCATACTCATAAAACTGCAAAATATGGATTCCTGGCTTGAATTATAAGTTTTTTTTATTTATCCAACAATACATTCTAAACGAGATAATTTCTGTATTCTGCATGATCTGCGCTCGTATGCATGTACGACTATATGGTATGCAGTAATCATAAAGTTAACTTAATCGACAGGTGTCTTCTTCTTTATCAAGCGCATTCCAGATGCATGCGACAATCAAATTGATATTTTCCTCGAGTGCTTCACGTTTATCAATATATGGATTTACAAAAATTGTGTTGATTGGTGAATGATTGATTGTTTTTGTGACAATAGGTGGAACAAGCTTCTGATTTTGAAGTGTCCAAGTCTGAATTAGAAAAGACCAAGCTAAATGTTAACGAAGAGGAAGAGTCTAAACAAAGCTTAACATTGCCCCAAATCATTCTCACAACGGGGAGAGTTAACGATACATTCATTGATTCAACTCCTATCGAAAAGTTGGAAGTTGTTCAAGATCCCTCAAGGGACGAAAGCTTGACAGACAAAGTGACTGACTTGACTACTTCATCAATAATAAAGGAAGAATCAGAAGAACCTCAAATGTAAGCATTCGATAAGACGCCTGTGATATTCATTTCCTATAGTTGCCTCCAGCCGTTAATTTTCCATGTGTTTTATTTGTAGGAAAGACATTGAGGAATTTCAGAAAGTTGAATTACGTAAGAAGAAGGAGAGTCCTCAAGTGATCTACCAATACTCGGGTCCCCCCACAATCAAAATGGCATCTTGGAATGAGCGTCCAAGGATGGCCGTGTCTGTGAAGAAGGATGAGGACTACATCATGGGCTTTGGTCAGCAGGATCCGAACGCCAAATCTGCAAATCCTGCCCGAGTCCACTCATTTCATGGTGGTCCAGTGGTGCCAATGGCGCAATTAAAATCAGATAACGAGATTTTAGTAAAAAACAACCGTGAATCTAGTCCTACTCCGTCTATTTCTGTAAAAGGATGGTCTGCAGCCCTAAATGCGTCGAATGGAACACCAAATTCAACCGGTGCAGTTAAGAACGTAGTATCAGCGTGGAAGCAAAAAATGGATGAAACAGAAAAGGAGAAAAGTAAACCAAAAGATGGTCATCCAGCCGAGATAGACATTTACGGAACTGAAACTACAGAGCAGGACCAGCCCAAGCCCTTGCCACAGATTGCCATCAATTCTGACTCAGCTAACACAATAATAACTGTTCAGAGAGTTAATGAGTTGCTTACTGAAAAACAAGTAAAACCAATCGTTGTTGAGGTGAAACCAGCAGTAAAGCCCGAGCCTAAAGTTGTTGAAAAGTCCAAAACAATAGGTTCTTCATTTAGAAGTGAGAAACCTATGGTTTTTAGCATGTCTTCCATGGACTCCAATTCAAATACATTGCCAAAATCTAGGCCGGTAACTATCCATAATCCTTCTGATGTGGTGGATTACAAACCCAGTCCTGTGACATCCACCGTTGAGATTACCAGTGGGAGCTCATTGCAAGAGAGAAAAAAGTTTTTCCAGGGAATCAAGCCCGTCCAAAACGGGAAGGAGGCTCCAATCCCTGCTGCAAATTTGAAGAGTAATATTGCAGCAATTCAAAAAGTTTTTGAAAAGCAACGAACAACGAAAATGCAACAAATGGGTGGTTCCCAGCAGTCACTGTACTCCGAGGGAACTGTTAGTCCCGTTTCCAGCTTACAACGAAATGATTCCATTGAATCACGAAAATCTAACAACAACAATAATAATTTTCAACGCCAAAATTCTATCGAATCACATTCAAGCGACTCTTCATCCGTTGTTCTAAGAGTATCACAAAATATATCTGGGAAAGCATCACCACAACTTTCATCTACAGAAATGGTACAAAAACTGTTTGGCAGACCAAACAGCTTCAATTTGGATACATCAAGGAGGACTCCATCACCAATTTCATCCACTACTTCCACGCTATCCTCATCCACGTCATACGAGCGTTTTACTCCATCACCTACGGTTGTGGATGGTCCAAACAACTCTGTGAGAATCACAACTGGTGGCTATAAACCTTCAAAAATTCAATCTTCCGCAGCAACCCCCTCCATTCGCAGTGTTGGAAACAAGGCAATTATAATTGTAAACGGGAGTGATGGAGGAAGTAAGACTGTCAACAAAGATGAAAATAAGTCTTCATCAAATAACATAATTTTAAATGACAATAGCAGCAGTCCCAGAAAGGCTTCAGTAACTTCAACATACATGTCAGCAATCGGTCAACAACAAGCCGCCAATCGTATATCTGCTCCTCCAGCAAAGCAAGTTTCGGTAGCCACAAAGAAAATGTCAATTGAATCATTAAGCTCACAGAGACCTGCTAGTATTGGCATCCCTCCTCCACCTCCACCACCATCGGATGGTCCTATCATGCCCAGTTTAAGTTTAGAAAAGCAGAAGCCAACAACTCTTGCCACGAATAATTCTCGCAATGCTAAGCCAATGACGCCAACAACCCCAACGTCACCCAACCCGAGGGATGAAATTTTTAATGCTATTAAGAACTCCAATGGGAATTTCGGCCTGAAAAAGGTAAATACGAATCCAAGTATTGAATAAAATTTTATTTTGCAAACTTTAATTCTGTGTCAAAAGTTTTACTATGAATTTCGTCTTTGTTCTGGTAGACCGGGTCCACCATTCTGCTGAAGTAGACGGAACTGCCAAAAGTGCCTGCAGAAACAAGTGCGCTTTAGTGTCTTAATATCACAAGCGGTCTTATAAATTACGATACCTTATTGCGTCCTCGCTGTAAGCTGGTGGCGTTATTTATACAGAACCCCAATATATAAGAAAAAGTGTAGTAACACTTTGATTGAATAGGTTAACGTACTTGTATATTAAAAGCCCAATTGTAAGAAATAAGGCTGCTGGATAGTCATAATATTGTTTAAGTTTGTAAAAATTACGATTGATTGAACCTCCTTGGACATATTGTGTTTATGTGAATGTACTTGATTGTAATGATTGTATGATAATATATAATAATTCGAATTCGAAAGTTCGCTAGCGCATGGAACCTTTAAAAGTAAAAAGACTATTTTCAATAATAATTGTTTGTTAATAGTTATTATGAAGTGCACTGAGCCTATGAATGGTGCACCCAATTGTAACATTATTTTCATTAGTACACGCTATAATAATTATTATTTACTCCTGATTTAGTTTATTCATTCGTCAATTTTGTTTCTTGTACCATATATCATTATTTGACTGTTAATATAATTATTATTCTGTAAATCAATTCATACTTGTAAATTCGGTTTTTCGGAAATAGTCATTCGCAAATGAAACTGAAGTGCTGAGTATAAATAATCGATTTAGGAATTCGTTTAAAACTATAACTAGGTAGTATATGTGAAATGCATCTAGTTGTAGCAAACTTATGTTATCTTGTTAAGGCTATTGTTTAAATTCATGTTCATTCTTGTAGTTATTTAATGGTGATACGAAAATAATATTATGAAAAACATTGCAAAATTACAAAGTGATAATATTATGACTATTTAAGAGATGAAGGTAGTCAAATAAAATTGGTAAACCAACAAAAATTTCTTTCGAACGTTTCTTTCTTTCTTAATTCCTGATGCATTGACAAGCACTCCAAATGAAATCTATACAACATTTTGGCATTCGGCATTACCTGAACCATCCCGAACTGAACCCGAAGGAAACGGAAGATGTATAAATAGTCAGTCATAGTCAGTGTCCTTCTTCTGATAAGTCTCTGAAGTAAGAATTGGGGTTCCCAAGGAAATTTTGACCCCTCTGTTTTAACTGTGGGTGCACTTAAATCCTTAAATTGTGCATGCAGAGGTCCAATTGTTCGAAAGAGCATTGAGCAGGTCGAATATTCATATATATCATATTTGCAAATAACGCACATACAGGCACCTGACCCATCCTAAACTTCACCACATCAGTTACATCCATACCCAGATTATTCTGACTAAAACCAAAATGTCAACCTTGGAAATCGGAAACCATCCCAGAGTAGCTTTAAAACCAACAACGTTACCACATGGAATAGTTGAAGATGGAGCTGGAGAACGAATTACTGGCCCGAGGAACACAAAGGTTGTACCATCTACTCCAACAGCGGAAGTGGAGCTTGTTAGTACGGCATCAGGCACTGATCATGCTCTTCAGAGAAATGACAATGCTTGTCCCGCAGTGATGTTCATGTAAATATTTATATACTTTGAACCCTGGAGCATGCATTTTAAACTACAAAGTTCATATGGCCCTATTTATTTAATAGTTCAATCCGCATTTCCTTTTATATCATCGTTCTCCTCATGACCATTGGTTTGACACTGGCTGCTTGCAAGTTCACTAATATTTGGGATCCATGTGAGCATCTGTACATTAACAAAACGGAATGCACAACGACCAGTTACATGAAAGGTAAAATGACTAGTGGTCAATATATTTCGAGAAGGAAACTGCTTCTCCTATTTATTATTAAAACATTTTCTAATGGCGACTTTCTCTATTAGGAATGATATATCATACTGACTGTATCGAGGAGCACTATTGTGTTTTGCCAGGATTTGAAAGTAACATGAAACGACAAGGTACATTATATTGAATATATGTTCTAAAGTATGACCTAAATATATATGTCGTTATGTAATTGAAACGCTTATATAATTATTATTTTAAAAATCAATTGCCATTTTAGGGTGGAGTTTTCACAGACCCAACAAAACAACTTCAGATACTACGAAATCAGCAGATATCGCTTCATGAATATTCGAATGACATCCAAAAAGATCCAAAAGATTTCAATTTGGACCCTTATCAACTTACATATTAACTTCTCATGCCAAAATTGATTTTAACTATTTGAAAAATATGTCACACTTGTACATTGTATGCAACTAAAAATAATACAAATTGGAAGGCATCACTTTGATAATGAATCAGACACCTAACTACATTTTGTCCTGACTCGCATGATTTATTATTTGGACTTCATTTGGGACTACGACTATATCATTTTTAATTTTCATTGGCAGTTGTCAGAATTCGTACCTCATCTCTAATAACCAAATAAATAATTCTCATAACATCACAAAACTGCTAATGACTAATTATTATTTTTTACAACTATTATTGCCGAAGGTGAAACCACTTGAATGCGTCTTAGATCCTAGTAGTACCGTTTTCCATTACCCATTTTTCGTACCGTGTACACTATCGGCCAGCTGCACAGTCTTATCAACATCCACAGCCCTTTTGTCATTGTCATTGGCAAAAAAATAGTACAAAAATAAGCATAATATTTATGCTTAGGTGGGCGTGTGTGTAGACTATAGCTCTTTGAAACGAAAAGGTTGTGAAAGCGCAAAGCGCTGTTGCTTACTTATTAGGTCAACATACAAAAAAAATATCAGAAAGTGTGAATGCAAATTCAACGAGTGCCACTTAGATGTAGTAGGAAAGGAACTATTGCTTTCAAACATTTCATTGGACAAGGGTAATAAAAAGTGGTAGAAATGCTTCATAATTTGTTTAACATTTAAAAATTCTCTCAACTTAATAAACAAGAAGGGAAGGGTAAATATCATCCCTTTGTATTTTGCAAAATAGAATCTTTTCTTTATTACTCTTCCTCGTATTGGTATGGTCCTTTTATTTTCAAGTTTGCAGGAAAAAACAAAAGCTGACATTGGATGGAAATAACTCTCATGAAAGGATATTTAAGGAAACACTAATGTAGAAAGCATAAGAGATTGTTTTTCAAACACGTAATAAATACATAAAGAAATAGTATACAAACAAAGTAGAGGAAGTTTACTTGGGGGATATAAGTCTTTTTCTGCTATGTTTGTACGAAGAGATGATGAGATGATGAATGATGATGAGGATGACGCTGTCTAAAGAGTCAAGAGATGTAACATACCTTTTTGCATACGGAATAAATCTAATTAGCACCCAAACAGTCGATAAAACACTTTCGCCTTCCGTTCCTTTTTTTAAAGCTTCACTCTGTCGATTTCCTTTTCCTCTCTCTGCGTGCAGTCTATTTACGAACAAAATTACATTGGTATTTTAGACTGCGCTCTTAGTTTTAGTTTGATTTTAGAAAGGGAACAGTGCACAAGTCTCTGCTGAAGCTATTCAACATTATCTTTAAAAAGTTATTGATAAGTTTAGAATTTATAGAAATATGGGAACGAAACTTTTTCTCCAATTCTTTTCGGGAATCCTCCTTGTTAATTTAGTTAATTCGTTTGATGGAAGGTACCCATTAGAACCAACGCAATGTACAGACCGTTCAGATATCCCTGTTATCAAGTTAAAAAGTTATACTACAGTGGTCCCTCTAGAAGACTCGAACAATAATGTCATTTTCAGTCAGTTCAGCATGGCAAGGAGATTGCTTAGAAAACAAAGCCGACCGACAAAGAATGAAACGGTGGAGCCCATGGACATTTGTCTTGGGGAAGGAGGAGAAAAGGTACCTAAAAATGTTATTGTTTTAATGGAATATTTGTTACACTTGATAAATATTATCGGTGAATTGGCACAATCTTATATAATGATTGTGTTGTATGGTGTTATGGTAGGGAGACCAATCGCTGTAAGGGTGACTGATATCAATTAACACTTAAATAAAGACTCTATATTCTATTCTAGGAATGGATGCTGCCTGTTTCAAATAAAACATCATTCATTTCCGAAGTTGTGATTGAATGTTTTGACCAAGGGATTGGCCCTGTTGAATTCGAGTATCAAGGTCTTGGTGTAAGTAAAACAATTATATGGTAGATTGGATAATAATAATAGTCCTATGTAGTCACATTATATCGAAATCATTTAAACCAAATTTAAATAGGATTTTGGAGTCTCGAATCAAGAAGATAATCAAATTGTTGGTTCTGGACATAATACATCCAAGTACCAAGTGTCAATGCCTGCTAGTCACAAAATGGTGTTCACCAATTTTACAGACCAGATAACTGGTAATTATTATTTATTGCAATTTTAAATAAAATTTTATGGATAAATGTGGACTTTTCTAAGAAAAAATATTATCCTTGATAACCTCAGGTACTTACAGTTGTAGAAGTGTAGAATTCCCAGATAAGAGCAACAGCTTTCATTTATATGCACCAAGTCCAAGTAAGTCCAAAAGTTATACATATAATATGTTATGTATGGAAAATCTTGCTTAGGAATTACACGAAGCAAGTTACATTCGATTTACATTTTACATCGTCATAGGTGGTGGTCGCCCGTATTTAGTTCAACGTGGTAAGACTGTCAACGTCACGGCGGAACATGGAAGCTCAGTTGTAACTTTGCCTTGCATTGCAAACAACCCAAAGGCCAAAATTTTCTTGTTTAAAAAGTTCATCATATTTAGAATGGGAATCGTTGTGGTTAAATATCAACATCAGCCATTCCACATTTATGATCCTAAATCTGGTTTCCAAATCGATGTTAGCGATAGGGGCGTGGATCCATACGGCACTTATGTTTGTAGTAGTAGCGCTGACATTCGAGATCCAACAGATAGGATCAGGATAAATCTTATGCCACCACACGGTATGATTAGTACTTATTATTCTTGATTAATGCATTTAAATTTAGTTTTATTAAGTATTGGGTTTTGTACAAAGATTATAGAAAGCACATTTTTGCCTTTATACACATGTAAGGGCAAAAATATTCATTAATCCATGGGTTTTGTAGCCTATTATTTTTATTATTATTATTAATTTTTTTATATTTTTAGGGGTTTCCCGAAAATCCGACCAATCAATGACGTTTTTAGACTTTGGACATCAACTTGTCAGGAATTCTTACAAACGCCTTCACGATCTCGTTAATTCGTTTTTCATCTAAAATCCCAGATGAACTTGCATTGAAGTTGCAAGAATCTTTTAATGAAAATGAATGTTCCACAGTATGCTTCAGAATACTTAATTTATGCCATTTTGTGCCAGTTTTCAAAAAGGGTCCAATACAAGACTGGTATTAGGGATTCCTGTTTGTTATAACTTTATAATTGTTGCTTGTTTTTGTTGAATTTATTTTTATACATATAAGAATAAACATTGATTTAAAAATACGGAAAGTCGAATGTGGATCTTGTCACCTTTCAAAAGCTTTCTAAATAGACATGCCCGGTATGACATTATATTTTTGGACTAATATTATCCGGCAAAACTTTATATGGATTTAAGATTCCCTTTGGGTCAAGTAGTTTCTTGATATTCTTCATTAGACCAATCGCTTCATTTGATTTTGAATAATGGAGATAATCTCTTTTTTTAAACCCAACACCATGCTCTGCACTTATGCTTCCATTATACTTTGCTACCCATTCATACACAAACGGTTCTATTTTGTTGTGCAAAGACTTGTCGAATGCTTGAGAAGTGATATTCAGATGAATATTACTGTCTCCCAAGTGCCCGTACCCGCATACCCTTTTAGCTGCCGGTCCAAGTTGCACTCGCATGTCTTGAACAAGCTCATCAAAAACAGTCAATGGGATTGATAAATCATATTTATAACAGTATCCATCTTTCAGCAATGCCTCTGCCATTCTCTCACGTAGTGCCCATAACTCCTTTAGAAATTGAATTCGTTAAATACATATTACACACATTTTATATTACAAATGATGCACTATCATAGTATCTTACCTTCGCTTGATTTGAACCAGTTGCAACAGTTCCATCGGTTACGATCTTTTCAGCCATGATCTCTTCAAGAAAGTTGTTTAGCTTTTCTTCGTCGTGTTCCCCAAACGAGCCGGATGTCTCTATTACCATGTAGAATGATGACTCAGCAATAGGTAATTTTAGATTTAAGTTTCCTGTCACACATTCTATGGAGGAAGCATCAATATACTCGCCTATAAAAGTTGATAAATGAGTCCTAGGGAATCTAATCAACTATAATAGTTCAGAATTAAAACAAACGTGTTTAATTAACTCACACGAGGAAAGAATTTCTCCTAGATCCCTCTTTGCTCTTTTGAAAGTCGTCAACACCTTATCAAAGCCGTTCATTCCTGCAGTTAGTTGAATATCACAAGTAGTGAGAGAAATTATTTTAAACCTAGAGATAATAATTGTTTATGTATTACCAATGAACGCTAGATTGATGGCGTTTGGTTTTGCGGGACACTGGATTGCTAGTTTCGTAACAATTCCTAAAGTTCCTTCGGCACCAATGAATAAATGTTTGAGATCGTATCCAGTATTGTCCTTCTTCATTGTACTCATTAAATCAAGTACCGTTCCATCTGCTAAAACCTTTAAAATAACAAATTATAATTTAACTAAAATCCTGTAATCTTCAATTTTATTACGCGTGCTGTAAGCGCATTGTTGCATTACCACTTCACAGCCTAGAACAGTTGAATGTAAACTTCCATATCGTAAAAGTCGGAGTCCCCCTTAAAAAGTAGTACATTACAAAGGCCAAAGTTTTTAAACACGCTATATATGTAGATAAGCTAAATCAATGAAAATTTCCATGTCGAACCTGCATTTGTTGAAACATTTCCTCCAATTTGACACGAACCTGTGGAAAATAAGAAAATGATTTGTATGAAATTATTGATTTTATTATGGAGCATTTGTGTGGCTATATACGGATAGTTTTTAGTGATATTTCTAGCAAACCCTTTGCTCCTAAATCCAAAGGCATAATGAAATCTCTTTCCAGCAAGTAATCGTTCAATTTTTCCAATATACAGCCAGGCTCACAAACCAGTACACCTTTGAATATCATTTGCAAGACAATATTTTGATAAAAACTTTTCCTTTCGCAGTAAAACTTTGATAAAAATGATTACCAATAATCTATAATCTTTACATTTAAAGTAATTAATTTTTATATACCTGACCATTCATCAAAACTGATTACAGAATCCATGAGAGATGTACTCATTATAATTTCATCGTAAACTGGCACACTTCCTCCAACAAGGCTCGTGTTGCCTGCTTGTGGACATACTGCAAGATTTCTGTCATTGCAATACTTCAATATGACACTTATTTCTTCAGTGGTTTTTGGTTTTAAAACAATCTTTCCAGAACCTACAACGTTTATTAAATTTTTATATATACTAATTAATTAACTTTTGCGAAAATTTGCAGATGCACCGTGGCATTTGCATGAAATGAAATGAAGATGCAAACCTCGGACAATGCGAAGCCAGTCTACGTTGTAACCCTCAAGATCGGATTGTTCCGTAATTACCCGATGCTTTCCTAGCTTTTCTCGGAAGAAAGACACATCATCCGGTTGCAATTTGGCAAAATCTGCTCTTTGAACATGGTTTTTATAACGAACACTTGTTAGTTCTACATCAACTGAAGATGTCGATGAGTAATCACGTGAGACATTTTTTGATCTAATCAGGTTGACTAAAGAACTTAACGTTCTACAAGATTTTCTTACAGAAGAAAACTGCAGTAAGGTAATTCCACCTCTAGATAAAAGTAGTCTTCCCGAAGACATGCTTTCTAGTTTTAATGGTTGAATTCAAATTGACGAAAAATATTGCGATGGACTGCTTTTGTTGAAAAATCTACCTTTTAGTTTTACCAAAGGATATCGCATATATAGGGAACAAAAAGATAACCTACACATACATGTGTCGTGTAATAAAGTATTATGTATATAAATGCAAATTTACAGGTGTGCAACTTTAGGTGTGTGAAATTAGTGACGCTTTAATACTCGTGAAATCACAACATATAAATATTTCTTTATATCATGATTTTTATCTATCCAATCCAATAGTATCAATCAGCTATATCGAATCAAGTATAACAGAACAATAATATTGTTGGAATAGCCTTTATCAACTCAGTTGAATTTATTACATGTATTTCACTTTCACTCCTACTGTTTGCGCGTAACAAACTTCGTGTCACATATGCGCACGTAAAACACAAACTCAAGTTCACTTCATTGCTCAGACACAGATATTGCCGTTTCCCATCCAAAGAGTTAACTTACGTCGTGTCATTTGCTACAATTTAATAATTAAATTTAAGACTTATGCTTTTGTAATAAATATGATTAATGAAACTTTGAGCTTTTAATTCAGAGACTTACTACATCCATACACAACATAAAATTTCTCCATTCAGTTACTCTCATGTATTAAACTATCAACAAAAGATCCACATGGAGCGGACTCGTGTTGTGTAATCCTTACTTGCTTAATGTATAGTAAGCCAACACACTTGTTCTACTGGCTGTGTGTATTCATTCATTCCATCCTAAGCTTGATGACCTTCAGCAATACACTGTACTGTACTCCAAAATGATACTTGAACTTCAATACATATGGGCAGAGGCTTAGTGAATAGATTTAGTTTTCATGATTGGAAAAAGTCCAAACAAATACCAATGAATGTAGCGGACCGGTATATCTGTACTATTCTGTACGAATGCCAACAACGTTCTTGTGTTAAAACATGCAAACAAATCTCTTATATGTAGAACAAGTTCAGAAAGAATGAGAAGCTGAACAGGGGGTCAAAGAAAGTAATTATTCTTATGTAACATAATGTCACGTTACTGATGTATATGATGCTGATGCTGATTAATTTGGAGACACCAAATCCAATGAATGCTTCACAATTAGTTTAAGCTGATTTACAATAATTATCTCAATAATAATATCCTAGCAAGGCTATGAGCCATCAGTAAGAAAATATTAATCATCATTCATAAAATTATATAAAATGCGTCCCATGCAATACATGACTGTAAAAAATCAAGGAACGTATCGGAAGGTTGAAGATTATTACATTGCCCCAAATTTTACATTTTAAGTCGTCGATACTTCCATGTCCAGTGAAGTCAACATTCGTCCTTCATGGGCTTAACAATGGGAAAATAACCACTGGTTATTGGTCTGGTGCTATAATTATCCACTTTAATATTTATGAATGATTCTACTACGATGCCAGGGAATATATTAAGACCTTATAATCAGGTGTTGTACTAATGTCGGGGACCGACCACAAATTTTATCTTAAATATGCAAAACAAATGCCATGCAGGCTTTATATATACGGGAATATCTTCGTTCGTCTCAATACTAAGAACACACTTAAGAAGGCTGTCGTTTTAGTACTAACTTAAGTAACAAGATAAGCCATTTTGCACTCAAGCTTCAACTACTGGATTAGGTTTAAGGTAAATTCTATTTGTCTTTATTCATTCATTTTCGTTGTTGTCTACTCATCGTTCCGTTTCCGTTCTTCCAGCAACGTAAAAGAGCAAACAATTGTAAATTTGATACCTGTTATCGGTTGGGTTTTAATTTGCATACTTGTAATAAATTAGGTAAAATATTGAATTTTAAGATAATTTCTCATTTGTTAGCGAAACATTAAGGAGAGCTTAACCCAACGCAACGCAAAAAAGGTAGGTTGTTTGGGTTTGTATTTTGCATATTATTATATGTTTGTCAAATTTGTGCTTTGGTAGTTATATTACGGCAGAACAGAATCCCACGCCGATCGTTTGTTTTGTACGCTTTTATGGGCCGTACGCAAAGTGACTGTGTGTAGGAAACAAATACAATGATTTACATGATTTTCAGATTGAATTTGAACTTTATCATGGTGTTTATCATCACGTTAATCCACATTTAAATATTTAGTGTTCTATTGGGAAAAACTGTCTCATTGAGCTGTTGAGAGGTATTGGAATTGCATTTTCCTAATAAGTTAGTTAGCTCGTTAGAAATAAGTATGCTTAAATGTTAACAGTTTTAGTTACTAGCCCGTTTTTCATTGATGAAATTCAAATGAAGTGAGATAAGAGTAATTTAAAAAAAATTGTATTCATTACTACTCATTACACTTACTTATTAGGAAGGGATAGGAAATAAGTCAAATTGTAAGTTATAATCTAAAATATAAATCTTAGATCATAGATATTTTAGGTAGGACTGGTAGGAGTTATCACTTTAGGGTGAGTGGTTTTATATGCGACAGCGTTCAAATTTCATATTATATTTAGTAGATATATCGCAATCGCTTCTAATGAAGCTAAGTCTTATGTAGCCTACGCTAACCCGTCATAACCCTAACTAAGTATTCCAATTTCTTAAACCTTACGTTACGATTCGGAAAAAGGGGCTTGTTTATGTTGTTATTCATATAATATCAAATCTTTCACCTTAAATGTATACCTCCTACCGATTTGTAATTAGCTGGTGTGTAAAATAGGTCAGTTAGACTTATTTGGGTGTTGAGTTACGTTACAAGTAAGCTGCTACTTTTGAATAACCAGGAATAAAGGAAGTGCTGACCCTACCTAATAATCATGATGTCCAGCAGTCGGGTTTCAATGAATACATCTAGTGCAAGTCGTCCTTATGGTGATTCTTGGCATTGGAGCTCAGGAAAAAACCGTTACTACTCAACAGATCTTCCATCCGTCGAGGAGGGTGTTGATAACTATAATTATAGTCTTGGCGGAGGTGGATATCGTAACGCGCCAGATAGTATCCCTGTATACAAGGAAGACTGGGAGGCTGATTCCAAAAGCCAGCGATCTAGGTCGCCAATTCAGAAAATTGTACGGGCATTTGTTGAAGAGGACAAGCCCTCACGAAATTTCGGGGATTATGATCCAGTACGAGGTCCACGCACACCACCATCTTCAGATAGAATCAGGTCCATCAGGAGTTATATGGAACCTCCTAAATTTGAGAATCGAAGGGTCTTGTACGTCGGAATTCCAGAAAGGAAAAGCGGCTCGTGGAACCAAGTTTCTAAAGCAGAGGATGAGGAAAGTGAGGAAGAAGAACAAGATTATGGTTACACGGACCCTGTAGAGGTGGATTGCAAAGTTTTTACTAAACCTGAGAATAATGACGCATCCAAGTTCTATAACTATTATGAAAGTAAGTCTTAATTGGTGTTAAATCAAAATGCTAGAGATGCCAGTATGATATATTATTTGTTGATTTGGTGTTTGGCGAGTTCAAGCTTTCGTGCGATGCAAATTGTTGGTTTAGTTGTTTACGCAAATTAAACGTCCGTTGTCCTTACGACTCTATATAGAATGCATGCCAAACGTTTTTACTTTACATTTGTTATATCCTCGTCATTTGCGTAATTATGCACTGTTTTCGCATTCTATTGAAAGTATGTCTGCGAACACACATTATTTGTTGTACTAGATCGCAACAGGTACAGGCAACATGGATTTGTGGAAAATTTGTCCAATTTTTTATTCACAATTATATTTTGACGTATAATTGACCGTGTAATATTATTATAGTTTAAGAATATAAAGCTGATTATTGTTAATTGTTGTTAATTTGCAGGTCAAAAAGCGACAACATTATTCCCAAGTACAAGGAGCGATTGTCAGGCGCCAAAAGTGTATACAAGTGACTCACGTAGTCACCAGCTTCCCACATCTTCACGAAACATCATAACTTCGGAAAGAATTGGGCCCTCTGGATCATCAAAAAATTATTCGTATATGAACAACGGTTCGGCATTCCAATTCAGCAACTATAAAGACGATAAAAACAACTATTCATCTCTCGTCCGAAAACGTAAATCAAATCACACTCGTATTGTCGTTGTCACAAAGTAATATGTTATTGATAGAAATAATTATTATTTAAAATGGAAATGGATTTGGTGTTTTTTATCTAGCGACGCAGACACAACCACAGTCATCTTGGATGGCGTACACCAAGGGGACAGGGTTCTACCAACAACAGCCATTTGCAAATATGGATGCCAATGTGAGATATCAAATTTCTGCTAAGGTCGAAAGAGAGGACGAACATTTGCCAACTGAGGAGTCAAAACTATCGTTCAAGTATGGATACTACACTCGCCAGAGCCATGAAACCGATCCAGAAGACGAAGAGCATGGAAAATATGAAACATTTTTCTGTGAAAAAGTGAAAGCTCTAAAGTTGTTTTATCGACTTAAAGGATTGCCAAACTGTCAAATTTATGGCACAATTTACTATAGTTTTCAGATCGAGGTTAGCGTTTAGTAAAATTTGCATCGGTTGTGTTCAATCATTTTTATCCAATTAATGTTTTGGGCACGTGTTCAATCATTATTGTGCTTTGATTTAGTTTTGGCCATTTCCTAACCACGCCTTTAAAGAATCCGTTACCGGGCACCAAATTGCAAACAAAAAGGCGGCACGTGATAGTGTTTTTTCTGCGGCGTTGAAGAAGTTGGAATCTGTCAGGCTGGAAACAGCCGCACCTAGATCCAACCAATTGTTCGTTTCAGAAACTAGACCGGTCAAAGCACAGACTCCCATTTCAGTAGAAGGTATCGATATCTATTATGAAAGTCATCAGCTTCTTTCTTGTTTAAATGTATTTTGCCTAAAGTAAATTTTAATAATAATTACATTGACGAGTTTTTTTTTCTTTCTAGAGCTAGATTGGAAGCGGGCGGCTCCACACTCGGCAGCTAGGAATCAGTTGACTTTCCAAGATCCAAGTACAGCACGTGAGACTCGACAAGAATCATATATGACAAGAACAGTTGTACAAGAGCCAGCTAGAACACGAGCAGTTGTACAGGAGCCACCTAGAACACGAGCAGTTGTACAGGAGCCACCTAGAACACGAGCAGTCGTACAGGAGCCACCTAGAACACGTGAGAATCCAGCAATGCAAAAATCAGGCTCCCAAGAAATACATGAAGGCGCGGACTCTGGCTTTCGAATCGCCATTCAACGTGGACCATCAATTATATGGGGCAATAGAGGATACAACTATACGAATCGTGCCACTAGAAATTTTCGACGGTGATTAGCATCTATTACAACAAGGCAAGGACATAAAAAGTTGTAATACGGCAGAATATTGGGGATTTAAATGTTATGGATTTTAGATTGCTGTTTAGTTTTATCATAATTTGTTGTAATTGTTATTTTTTTGTTAAGTAATTCATGGTGTAAGAATGCTAGTTTTAGTAATTATTGTAAACTTGGCCTTATAAATTATATTAGTTTAGCCCTATTATCTAATCTAGTATCGATTCCGGTGTTTAAGAAGTTCAAAGTAGTAAGAATGAGTATGGAGTTCTTTGTGAAACATTCTATTGCAGTAAAAATCAAATAAATTAAAAGTATATAAGTATATTATACAACACGAGTGTTTTTTTGCAACATCGCTTCGCTTTTTGGGACTCGACATGTAATTTCATCTCATTCTCACCTTTTGCCTCGGTTTCGTTTTCAGTAGTTTGAATATATATGCGAGATCTTTATGAACCAAAGCTACTATCAATCTTCGACAGGTACAAGGTACAATTCTCTTCGTGGAGTTGGGGCATACACATCCATTGATACTTTGACCACAATAAACATTGGTCTCGTGAGAATTGATTAGAAAATTCCATCTTGGAATCTTGGTATATGGTTTTGCATGAAAAGAACTACATGGGTAATATGCGTATTTATTTTATGATGAATATGTGCCACACGCAGTAAGTTTTGAAATGCGGATTTAAAAGGAGACACTCATCACGTCACTTAACACACGAAATCGTTTCCACACGTTCTCACTGTTCCATCAACACACTCGAAAATTATTCAATGAATAAAATCATACAATACAAAGAAGAGAGCGTTAGCCACACATCTAGTATTTACAAACAAGCCGCAATCCGTGAAATTTCAATTCCGTTTTGACATGACGGGAAGCATCTTGTGCTGTAGCATACGTTTGGTCGTGTGTCCTTGAATTGTATATTCATCCCTCAAATACAACGAGAGCTAGTAAGCTGAAGGAAGAAGAGCATGTCGTGTGCAGCATGAGCCAGCTTTCAAAAAGATCTGATTCAGTGGTTTCACATCATCCCTTTGCTTTTCTCCAACTCCAGCACTCGACAGTACAGACTGGTTGTTGATTGCACGCGCAAGAGACGAATGTTTCCAACAGTTATCGTCTCACGGTGTATTTATGTATGTATTCTGTCTGTTGCACCCTACACTTCACCCCTAAGCTGTGTGTATATTGAGGGTTGGTTGGTTTCATGCTTGAACGGTTGTGGATAAATTGCACACATAAAAGAATGAGGGAACGGTGGTCGAATGGGTGAGTATTCTTTCCATTCACATCACCCAAGTCAAATCTATTATCAAGCGGATCGGTCATATTATATTCACAAAACTCAACTCATGGGAGAGTTTAAAATAATGACTGGGTGCAAGTGAAAGTCCTCTCTTTTAAGTGGCAGAGACCGGTATGAAATCATCATCGCCCTAATCTTGTCACATTTGTTGTATAATAGCTATTATACATTGTAACTTATTGTCACTGACATTGTATCGGTGTGTGTGCCCGGTCTCTAAAATACATACCGTAAACAGACAAATAGAGTGATAAACGTTGGTGATTATGTATTTTTCGGGTTGATGATCGGAAGCAAATTACATGCGTTTAATGGCAAACAAATTCTGGAAAAGTCATGGGAAATCGGGTTCTCATTTTTTAAGAGAATGTTATATGTACACTCGTAATATTTTAAAATCCGTTTGCTGAACACATCAATGTGGTTTAAAAGTGGCCTTTGCTGATAAACCTTTCCGTTTAAACTTGAAATGTCATTTCACTCATTGCCGTTTGTTCATATATTGCTGTCGGATTAATAAAAGTTGAGTAGTATATCTGAGCTGTGCACTGTGCTTTGGTTAATACTTGCTTGTAGCTTTCCGTTTAAATAGAATGTGTACTGCTTCCCTTTCCCTACTAAAAACTAATACTGAAGTATAGCTGAAACTCTCCATAGATTAAATGAAGCTTTTGGAAAAATTTCTTCAAAATATTGGGTGAAAGGAAGTGAGAACAAGCCAAGATAGAGATGAAGGGGGAGGGGGGCGAAGTATCTGGTAATTATTGATTTCATCCTAAACGGGAAACTTCTCTCGTTTCCCCATTGCGCGTGAGTACTATACAGCACACACACAGAGTTTTAACTTGTTTTCGGAAACCATCTCAAAAATGCCTTAGATTCTCATGAAGTGAAAGTCGGATTGTGACTGCTTTCGTTTAGCTAGAAGCTTTTAACATACGGCATGGTTTCTAAAGTGGCTGAACAAACCCATTCTACATTTAATGTCAAGCACAGAAACAGTAATTTACAATACTCTGGTAATAATATTATCATTTTTTGAGTAGAAGCATTTTTCATGTTTATTATTATGTGCCTGCGTGTGTGCCCATTCTCTGTAAAAAACAATCTATGTTTATGCAAGTCTAAATGGAAAGCTCAAAGGAAGGTTTGTGTAGCTGATGATAAATATTAGTAAATAATAGCCACACCATTACTATTACTTACTTCAATCTTGCTGTATTATGTATTATTTGAGAAAAGCTGCACACGAAAGATATTAATTGCACAAACTTAAAAGTATGATTAAAACCACTAGTCAGAAAAAATACGTATAGTTTATAGGTTTACGTTGCCTATCTTTTTCAGTCATCAAGAAGCTGTAAGAGAACGAGACACTTATAAAGTATGGTACTTCAGAAATTATCATTAAAGCTGTATATATAGTTGATCTGGAACGGAACTCAAGAAGTAAATACAATCGGGAATCTAGAGGATGTGGATGAATGATGTTATTGTGATCGTGTTTGTTGCATAAGGGCTCTTGTGTTCATATAAACCCAGAATACAATTCAATTGCAAGAGATCTACTATCTGTCTACTACATATATAAGAATCGTGGGATACAGAAAGGAGACGGGGACTGAAATAAATAATGCAGTATTTGAAGGGGGCATTTTGGTCGTGTGAAAATATGCCTCCGCCCATCCACCAAGGATAAAAGATGAGGATTGGTTCAAAATGCAAGCAGGAGGTCTACAAACGGGGACTGAAAGCCTTACGAAATTTGTGATCTAACTTTTCTCTTGAAGGACGATTGAATATACTCGAGTAAGAGCAAAAGTAAAAGCTCACCAAGTCAGAGTAGTAACACAGAAATACAATGTTTCTCTGTAAGGTATCATCTAGTAGGGAACATGTACATATTTTATATATGCCGAATTGTTAAAAAGAACACTGCTCCAATGCTGTATGAAATGAAGTAATACAATGCGAAATATATTTTTTCTACAGTTTTTCTCGTTATTTACCATGCATGTCGTTCTTTTAATACTTGGAAAGCAATTTTGAAAAGAAAGTGTATAACATGCTGTATGTATTTTCATTTCTACCGTACCGATCTATCTATTCCATAGTTCTATAAAGGGCTTCGCGAAGCAATCGCAATCCCTGGTAAAGTATTTCCTTGTGGTACGAGATACTTCAATTCGACAATCGAGATACCATGTCGTATTCAGCATTGCTCTATAAAAGTAGTAGTCTTGAAGTATAAACTTGGTGAACCTCATCTCACTGCACAATATCTACAGAACAGAGTATCTTTTTTTGGTGAAGAACACTTTTTACCTCTGCTAGAAAATAAGCAGTTATTTTTTGTTCCGGTCATGTTCCCCTTTTATTCTCCCTTCACTTTCCTCATTTTCGGTTGTCAAGTCCATACGATGAGTGGTGTCAGTTGCACACAGTCTCAGATCTCATTTAGAGCTCAGTGATATCAAACCATTAAGTTAGGACGTCAAGTGACATTATATATATTACATATAGATAAAAAGTACAGGAAGGGACACTTTACGTAACATTCATTACACAAGTATTCTCACTGAAAACATAACTGCGTTTATAAATATTTTAAGGCAATATAGGCAGGGGTTTATGTTTAAAACTAGAGTACTGTGGATAAGATAGTAATAGAGTTTCATATTAATCCATGCGAGAAGGAAGTTGAGTATTATTAATTATTAATAGATATAAAGTTTAATAAATTTAAATGGTTTTGTATGCATGATATCACGTAAATCATGATTTTAAATATGGGTTATTCAAACATAAGTCATTAAGTTGAGTAGATATTTCGCATCCGTCAAAGGGACTCTGTATTAGAAAAACTCATAGGAGTCAGTCAACACAAACTCAAATTCCAAAGCAAGCACTCACTATATAAGCATAAATCTTTCTCCTCAAAAGTGTTTTCATAATGGATATTCCATACAATTGCGATCATTTTCGACTTTCACCAGACACGGTGACTAGTAATTCCAGGATCTCTCCACACTCACATTCCCATCCCTCAGTTTCTTCATCGACGACAAGTTCTCTGCATAAAGCTGGTGGTTCACTCGATATCCATTCGGAATACGATTTGAGTCTAACCCATCATCATCATCATCATCATCTTCCGCATATTCAAAGCAATAGCAACCATCAGAACAGGCTCACTCATCGATCTAATCTCGGCAGCAATACACCAGACGAGTTTTGCGAGAGTGTCCATGTAATTAGTGATTTTAGTTGTGAGCAAAACGAGAGATCACATAACATCATGCATCACCAATACGCGTCTCAACAGCAGCAGATGTCCACCCAAGTGGGGATGACACCCGTAGAAATGGAGGATCTGGAGCAAGATGATCTTCCAGCTTGTGCTTTTGCGAATATGAATCAAGGGCCCTCTAGAATGGAGTTAGCAGGTGGCAATGTTGCTTCCACATCTGGACAAGGTGGAAATCACCATTTTGGAGTGACAGGTAATATCATGTTACACAGTAAGAGTTCCATTTCTGTTTTAAAATTTATCCTTACACTAGGTTCACGCCACATGCAGTGACAAGAGATATTTTTTTCAGTTTTGATTCACCTCTTTTCATATTTCCAAGTAAGTAAAATGCCATAATCACAGCAGCGTAGTGCAATGAAAAGTATAAACAAAAGTGTCCTTAAAATAACCGAGAGCTTTAAACTTAACTAATTGCTTAAATCATACAACGCTTTTTAGTTAGAAGAAAATGTTCTTGTACACATGTTAGTTAGAGACGTTAACCTTTACAAATCACCGGAAAAGAACTAGATCTGAAGAGCTATTTTAGATTACATTCTAACGCTGGGGTATTTTGAGACATTGATTACATTCGATCACACGCATACTTGACACTTCCAAACTCACACAATATGTACCAAAAGTGAAATCATTAAGTACTGATTGTGATTTATTTCGTACCTAAATAAATCTCCTTTTTTTGTCCTTCATCAGAAGAAAGTGGAAGAATCGAAGGGCCTGAGAGTAATTATTATCCACCAGGAGGGCCGTACAAAATACAAAGGCATACTGCAAACATGAGGGAGAGAAAGCGAATGCTGAGGTCCGTTCCCAGGTTAGAATCCTTGCGTTTTAATAAATCATCTCATTATAATATGTAATTTACTACTAACGCCATTTAAGCGCAGTTTTATCAATAATACTAAATATTGCATTTCTTTGCAAGTTACTGTTAACCGCAAATGGAAAATGTTCATTATTTTGGATTGTTTTTCAGCATTAATTCAGCTTTTGACGAATTACGAGTTCATGTCCCTACTTTTCCATACGAGAAACGATTATCAAAAATTGATACGCTTCGATTAGCGATTGCATACATTGCATTGTTGAGAGAAGTTCTTGTATCCAAGTATGATCCACTGACGTACGTGGAGAAGTGTTTGAAAGGGGAAATTAAATGCGATCAGTCGTCGGCTTGGAACACGAGTGGTACGTTTAAAGTTTTAATGTGAGTTTAACCTTCAGAAATGTATGTTATCAAGTTCTTGAAGTAATGTGATTTGGGGCATTATGATTCAGATTTGACGGCCAGACTGTCCTGGATCAATTGGGAAAATCTTGGAGTTAGTCCAAATCGACGAAGCAGCTTAACATCTTTGACACTCTCTTCTGATTCAATGAACTAAAATAAAAATTCGCTATAGACTGGAATATCACTTCTCCATCAAGGTAATACAATCAAGGAAGCAAGAGTTTTAGTGTCTCACACCAACATCTAACGATTGAACGATCTACATTGATTTTAATTTAGTTGAAAGTGCACATTCACCTTTCTATCAAGTTTCAACTGCCGTAGAACTTTATTGCATTCATTTAGTGTATTCGAAAATGCTTGTAAATTTACATTCAAATAATGTTATGATTACTAACTTAAAATGTGTAGTTGGTTAAAATATTATGTACATTCTCAACCAAATGCCCGTATGGTGTAGCCCATATAGCCCTTTTGTAGTATTAATATATTACGTTTCCTCTCAGATGCATGAAAAAAAATTGAATGTTAAGAAAAAATAAAGATTAATTATTCAACTTTATTTTATTGTGTGATTTTACGTATTGTTGATGAATTTTGTTTATTGCTGTAGTAAATACTCCTTGTCGAGTGAGTTGATTTACAGAATTCTTACAATGCCCCATCTCCTCTTTCATTCAAAAAAGGTTCGCTGGATAAGACTAAACAACCAATTTCACAGCAAGTTACCCAATCACAAAAATCACAAATGATAAGGTGACACATACAAGTAGAAAAATAAGCGTTTTTAAAATCGGTATAATTGAAAAATGGTTGGGATAAACCCATATTCGCCTTCGTTTTCTTTTAATGTAAAATAGATCAGTGTGGTTTCGCTTTCTCAACCAAGTGTACCTAATTAGAATAAAGTACGGAAAATACAATACCCATCCGTGTGAGATAAAAATATAAACTACACGTAAACATGTTGTTAGTTCATGGATTGACTGGATTTTGTAAATGACCTGCAAAGTAAATTAGATAGTAAAACGGACCTGGAACAACAAGAGTACCAAGTATGTTCAAAATGGGGCGACGTGAAAAATTACATTTACCTTACCCTTTTCCATGTTTGCACGTGTATCCATATAGTAAAAACAGCAACCCCGAAACCAAACATATGCCACCTAGGCTCACTGTATAAATCCCCTGGAACATGTTTTGCTGTCCAAAAATTGTTGGAGCTGTCAACACAACTCCTTTCTTTCCTTGAAAAGATGTTACTTCGTACGCTGTCAAGAATTGTAAAATATTCAAAATGATTTTAGTTTAAAATCAAACGTGTGTTCATTACAAAATGTTCTATGAGTTTATCTTACTGTAATTAATTTTTAAATGATATTTTCCTGCAGGTAACCCTGTGTCTAAAATATCTTGAGATGGTGTGTTGATAATTCTATACATTTTCCTGAACTTTGAAAACGCTGCGGTTCTCATCCATACCATGAAATCTTCATTTTCAACACCATTGTTCTCTGGGTCATTTGGATCTAACTCCCATACTGTTCTTTTCCAATCTAAAAACCACACACAAGACGGCATACAAAATGACAGTTTTACTTGACTAGTGCTAAGGAAAATCAAATAGAATTATTACGCAATAATATACCTTTTGGCTTGGTGAAACTATCCCAAATTTTGTGACTTTGATTGTAAATTGGATTCTTGAATTTATAGCCTATATCAGTTGACCACGCAATACCCCGTCTTGTTTGAACAATTGCTACTTCCCCTTGTAATTCGTGTTCATAGTACAGCTGAATTGAGTCATTAAACATTGAGTTTGCAACAGCACCACATGGATAAATTATTTTCCCGTTGTCTGCAATCCAATAAAAATAGAATTCAATTATTGACAGGTTTGCTTCATTGAGCCTTAAAAAATGACATAATCCTGTTCTGTGTGTATGTGTATTTGATAGTTCCGGCAGACCCTTCTCTAATGCATACTCCAATTCATACTACATAAAATTAAAAGTACCTCTATCAAAGGGTTCACATTCCTTCACTGGGTCAGCGGGCTGATCAACACTCCCAATAACTCCAAGTAATTGATTATCGTCTTTTGACCTCACATACCGACGCAAATTTTGATGAAAATTCTCAAGTGCATAGTACATATAAATTTTTTCACCCTATGGAGTACAAAAGTTACAAGCAGTACCATCATTATTGTAGCATCATCAGTACAAAAAGTTACAATGAATAAAAATTTGGTTGGAAAATAATAACCCCTTATACCTTCATAGGTTTTGTAAGTTCAAATGGTACTTTGCATTGACAAATTTCTGCTTCCAAGGGCCAACTTTGAGGTGATTGAACATACTCAGCGCATGTGACAGAAGCATTGGCGACACTAGCGCAAAATGTGTAGTCAACTTTAAATTCTTTAGTATCCGATGAGGTGTCTGAAGAAACAATGAGGACCGAAATGCCTAAAGCTAGTAATAAGACTCCAAAACCAAGAAAAGCAGGAGAAATGGAAGCTGCAGTATATCTGGGCTTCCATGCACTTATCCTTTGCTGCTTTAAATCATAAAAAAATCCTAAAAGTCGTAAGAATAATAAATTACAAAAACCGTTTCTAATTCCAAAAAGAACGATTCAATTTATTTTAAAAATTCTACGTAAATAGCGTTACCAGATTTCTTCTTAGAAGCAGCTCCTTTTTGGTCGTTATCCATTTTTTGTACGCGTTTCTCGAATCTAAAATGTCACTTGTGCAATCATCCTATTATATCCGCAATCTCTCATGTATCATGAATCATGTAGGTGTTACATATTTAGTCGTCTGTTATTAATACCTCAATCGAGTGTTTTCGGAAACGATTTATTTCTCTGTGCGAATTATCAATCCCCAACAAATGTATATATGCAGCGTAAGGATGAATGGGTGGGTGAGGTTAATTTTACGGAAGATTAGTGAAACTCATTGCATTATTAACACACAATTTATCGGCTCAAACTTTTTTTCAGCAGCATTCTGCCGTATACAAGGTTAGCATACATGTCTACAGCTTTTTAAAACCATTTCTGGAAAATAGTCTGCTCTACGTTAACCAAATAGCGTCATACGCACTTTACGAGCTAAGTAAAAATTAAACTTTTCAGTTGAAGTTGACCTGCTCTACTAGACGAAAATAAATGATTGCTTGTGCGATGGTGAATAATAATATGATTATGATTTATACGGACAGACGGACAAAATATTCGTCCTTAATATTCATATCATATTATTGAATGTTGACACCATGAGCTTGCATGATATGAATCGAGGCAATTCTCTACGCTTAGCAGAAGATAAGATAATGATGATAACTCTGTTTCTTACGGCCTAATGGAAATGCTGCAAAATGTGGATGTGGTTAATGTATAGTTGGTATGCGCATATATTTTCTACGACTCATTGTTGATATCAGCGATTCCCGTATTTACACACAGGAGTGTGATTTATGCTTTATTTGTCTTATCTACAAATAATTCCAAACTATGATTATTGTTAGGTGTGTGTGTGTATATGCCCATATGTCTGCGTGATGTACGTAATATGATTACGATTTCGCAAATCATGCATGTTTTATATTACCTCATTATTACTAATAAATATTTAGATGTAGTAATATATGACAATTTGGTAATTTCTCTTTGATTAATATCATTCAACTCTTTATTATTATTCAAGCATTTTTGATTCTGGTTGCAGAAAAGCTTCACATGTAGAAGTAATATAAAAGTGTCTGATGTAGACAAAATGTAACATTAAGCTGTAACCTAAACTCACTCAACATATATTATACGTTTGCTATGAAGGTAATCTTCTATCACAGAGAAAGGTGGTATAATATGTATGTATCGATAGATGAATGTTTGTATATTTGTATTCTATAAGCTTATAAGCCTTTCAAAACTACTTAGATTCACATATCCATAAAAACATTTGTTTGAACTTACAACATGAATTATTTTCTTGACTCACACATGATGTATGTATATATATTCATTTTCGACCGTGCACATTGTAGTATTATGTATATAAAACAATAACCTGACATTGTGAAGGCACATTGATGTATTCTTTACGAACATTAAAAAGATAAACGGTCCACATACATAATATATAAATAAGCTCAAACAAAACCCAAAATTTTTTGCTAATGAGAAATGCGAAATATTATTATGAGTAAAGCCAACTTTGTACCGTCAAGTCGTATTCTATACATATTAAAAACATGGAATGCTTTATCAAGGCGAAGCATTAAAAGTATATATTTTTGAAAACGAATGCTCAGCAATCGTATTAAAAGACCTTTTTTTTCCAAATCGCAAAGGTATTAAGGGCACCGGAACGGGACTGTTGTTCAAAAATAAAATCATAATAAATAGCGTAGATCCTATCCTATTCTATAAATTACGTTGACTTCTTCTTTCTGGAACCCCGCGGCGATAAGTGAGCCATTGTCACTGATGTACCAGGGTTCAATTTAGAGTTGGGAACAATATATGGCCGATTTTTACCTACGCGGTTGGATCGGTAATGAAGGCGTTGAATAATACTGACAAGTGGCTTGTCTGGAAATAATGTCTTCAGTATTCCTTCAAAAAGTACCAACGTAAGCCTTCGGTTAAGAACTCGATTTTGCAAAAGGTCAAATACACACAGCACTCCACGTCTAGTTGTGTCACTTCCAAGAAGTCGCTTTAATTCATCTGCATAATAGTAATAATCCTTTCATTGAAATCCATTACATTAAATAATGTGACTAGAGTTGATACTCACTGGAAGAATATATTAAACAATATGGTATGTAGTCGTGTACAAATAGTACCTGATATGCATGACAGAAGTGCGGCTTTAGCAGCTACTCTAGTTCTCATCTTGGTTGGAGCATCCCGGCTACTACTTTGTCCCATTCTTTGTCCATTTGGCCAAAGTGTTCGTCTGAATGATACATAAATTTGTCCCATCATATCAATAACGAATACAAGCAATAAGACGATAAATTTTATTTATTATAGCTATTGAAACTAAACTTACTGTAGATTTCTTAGATAACCTGAGACTCTGTCTGGAGATGTGAGATAAGCTACATAATCAACAATCCGTCGATTGATAGTATCACCAAGCATTGCCTAAAAAATATGGGATACTAGTTATTTAATCAATCTTCAAAATAAAAAAAAATAAAAATATTAAACTAGTTAAAATACCTTCAGGATTTCACGAATAAAAGCAACAATTCTTCGTCTAAGCCACTGATTTCGTGATTTCAGATCGAAAACTTCATCCATCATTAGGAGTATAATTCTAAGTGGAATGTTATCATCAACCTGACACGGAAGAAATATTTTAATGTTTAAATTATTCAATTACTTGAACAAAGTAATACGAACAGAACTGGATTTGTTTAACCCCAATTATTACCTCCGTATCAATTGATGAGCCAACTTTAAGAGTGTTGAACTGATCTGACTCTGGAGACTTGGAAGAAAATATTTTTGTAAAGCCATCAAATGTATTGATGAATGAATCTGGTGCACTTTTAACAGCATGTGTAACTGTTTTAACTGATTGCTTTAAAGGATTCACAAAGTTGTCCAGTTTCTCACTCAACTGTTTTTTCTTGACTTGATAATTGCCAGGTTCGAAGAAATGTAAAAGTGCATCTTGCAGGGATTCGCCAAAACACTGTTTAAACACAAAACAGTACAACAAATATTAATTTAAACAATTATTATGTACTTATTTTTGTTTTTGTTGCAATGTATGCAATGCTTTTTGCGTTTTACTTCACCTGCTCAGATGTAAATGCAAATATAATTGATAGATATTTATTTAATGCAGCCATCCTTTTCTCCAAGAAAGCTCTGTCGGTCGTTCCAAAAGCTTGCTTTCCTGGAAACTCAATTTTGTTCATTCGCATCCATTTTGATTTTATCCACTGATGAAAGTCGTAAAAATCAGAGTATCGTCTGTAAATGTGCCACTTCTTCTCAATTCCATCTCCTATTCCTTTTCTTGTGACTGCAACTGCATAAACTCCAAACTGTTTTCCTTTTTCAGAAGTAAGACCTGTATTTAAAAGTAATTTAACGTATCAGTATATGACTAGATTGCACAAATTATCTTTACATAAATGAAATATATCCAATTTGTTGCACAAAAAATTCACCTGCTTCTATGATTTCAGCAAATAATCGGTACTTCTTATCCAAATACGACTTTTCCCAACTCAGCAACTCGTCAGAACGTAATCCAAGGGACTGCATTCTGACTTTTAAGCAATCACGGCATGTTTGGTACTCATCTATGTCTCTATCTTGTTGGTCCATAATATCTTCTTCTAAAGAGCATAAATCTTCATCGTCTTCGTCAGATCCACTATTTGCAGACATACTATCACCCTTGAGAAGATCTAACTCCATCAGACATTTAACATACAGCTTGTTACGAATAAAGGAAGGGTAAAACTTTTCAGTGTTCTGCATGACATCCACCAATGTTTCTTGGATATCGTCAAAAAGTGACAGTCTGATGGATTCAGTTCGGAGTTGTATGTGAAACCGTTTAATTACGTTCTCAGGCAGCTTTACTTTGTGAACGGCCTATGAATCATTAAAATTAAATTTTTACTCTTCAAAACCTCTACATTCATCATCACATATATACAAAGTTATTGCATTAAGTATTTACCGTTTCAGCTAGGAATTCGTCATATACATTGGAAGCTGAATCCCGAAGACATTCCAACATTGCTTGATTATTTTCACTTTCATCCCTCCCGAATTGAACACCTTTGCTGCTATTTTCAATTGCCAGCAATTGATTATTCGCAGAATTTTTCCATGCTGTTCAATTGATGATTCATTTACATTTAATTTAAAATAATAATGACTCAGTTTAAAACAGTAATTAGTAAAATTAGTTGTATAAGAATTAATTGATTATACCATGGGTATTAAGAAAAAGAAGAAGGTGGTTTGTTCCTCCAACAGAATTCATGTAATCCAGGAAATATGACATTGCAACACTGTCCTTCAGAATTTCATTCAATGACAAGTTATGTAGCTTCACACCAGGGCTCATTAAATAATTTTGCCACTCTTCATTCCAATCATCTTCACCACCCTCTTTAAGAGAACTAATCCGCTGCTCCACAGCTTTACGAATCAGGGCAAGATATTTCGCTTGTTGTTTCATTGAACTATCTTCACCCAATTCATTCTGCAAGCGTTTCTGTAAATGAAGATAGAGTATGCCATTCACACTACAATCATATTTCCAAATGAATGATTATATTAGTAAGTTTTACCAATTCTTGGTGTTGCTCTTGAAAGAATGTGTCCACTGCAGTCATTTCTTCCTGACTGTCGCTAGTTCTGATCACAGTAAGAAAGGCTTCTCCTGATATGGGAAATCCTTGACACTAATCAAGGAAAGGAAAATGCAAGTATTTTAGTGCCCCCTAAAAAAATTATGGAACGTATAGTAGTAACCGTTTACAAAAGTACACACTAACCAACCACACAACATACTGATTTACGAAGTCTGGGTCACTAATCAAATTCAATACGGGCATTAACACATACTGCACCACCAAATCTTGTGCCAAAACTCCAATCGGACTACAGCTATATATGTCTGGTGAAAGAAGTAAGTACATTATACTTTCCATGATTCCATTTAGATAATCTAAAAGAAAATTAAGTAAATAGAATAGATCATCAGCACCAATTAAAGTGCATTAATGGAACGTATAAGAAGAATAATGAAAAAATAAATTTAAATGCCTCACCTTGCAAATGAGAGTCATCAATGCATACCATATCTCTACACAAGTTTTTTTCCATGCTTGCTTCTAGATCAAAAAATTCTGACAATAAGTCACGGTTTGAATTTTCTTTTACTTTGTTCAGTGCAGTTCGATACAGACGTAAATGGGAGGCTGCATCATCTACCAGACTTGTGGTTAGGAACGGAATCCAATCAATTTCTTTTACTCTAAAAATAAATTTATGTATAAAGTAAAAATTTGTAATTTTTTTCGTTAAAAAATGTAACTGATATTATGATTGAAAGACTCAACAGAAGGAGCCCGATCATACCTAGAAGAGAGGTTTACAACTATTTCCTGCAATGCCTTTCTCAGCTCATGAATGAACTCGTCGTCTTCACTAACATAATCATACCATGAATGAATATAGTCCCTCAAAACAAAGTCAATCATTTCATGCAGGGTTTCGTCAATGATTGCAGATCCGCTCAATCTCATGTCAAGTTTTAGTCTTGGATATCGACTAGGAGATGAAGTGGTGTAAGATCTAGATGATACAGTCAACTTTCCCCGAGTTTTATCATCTGCATTATTAGCTGAATAAAGATACACTTTGAAACAAATCCTGCAACACAATTACACAAAACATTATGCTTATGAAATGAATGACTCCTTGACCCTTTTTTTCTTGCATAACGTAACTAAAATACTTACCCGGCAATGACAGCCAGCGCCGCTGTCACTAAACCGACGACAATTTGAATTCCAAATATAACATACACCCCGACGCAGAGCCCTGCGAAGTAAAGCCAACGAGGCTGCATTAGGATTACTCGGTCCATCCTTGCTAATTAGTTTTCAATTTACTCGCCACTAGTTCCCCTACTTGTTCCTGCACGTACATTATAAATTAATCAATCAAGAATCATGGCTGATGGAGATTATCTAATGATTACAATTACAAGTTGACAAAAAGGAAGAAACTTTTGTTTGCGGAAATACCTCAAAGAACCGGAGCTTCAAGGGATGTCGAAACATCATCATCTTTGTAAAGCTGGCATATTATTGCACGCTTGTCCATGATAAATTTCATATAAGGAAATTCGAATGAAGTACAATCACTGGTTACTGTCCGAACTCGACAGCAGCAGCAAACATTGAGGAATGCTTTCACTCTTTACGCAGCCTTCCATAACTTACATTCCTCTACAATAAACAATACATAGCTTCCAGCAAAATCCCGACATCTGCTCCGAAATATGGTGGCTCTCAAAAAACTGTCAACTGTTCTCGTCCCGACACCCGTGATCCCTTTTGCGACAACTGATAATACTGCGTGAAAAGTAAGATTAGAGAGTAAGACTAGAAACAAGGCCTCATCAAAGTGGCAGTTAAAATCACGGACACACGGGAAAATACGTTGATATGAGAAAAGTGCCTTTATGCAAAAGCATTAAAGCGCTGTCGCTGTAATGAGATGGACTTTTTGTCTGAAGGGAAAAATTGGGCGTGCAATAATAATAGATGGTCATCTGTGTGAACTAGTTGGTATCTACTACCCCTTAATAAGAAGAACAACATGAGTTGTAATCTGCGCCAAAACAGATACTTTTGCAGCTGACTGTGACTACTAGTGCATAAGCCTTTATATTTTATATGCATATAAAATCTTGGTCGATAAGACGCAGATGGGGTGGTGCAACACGGTTCTTTACGTTTTACATGATCCAACAATGTCTAATCAATAAATCAACTGTACCCTATATGCGCTTCACTAACCGTATACAACATTAATATTACGCATTCTTGTGCAAAGAAGGGTAGAATAAAACTTGTTCATTGGTTCTCGTTCCTGTGTTATTTGGTCAGGTAGATGAGGTAGCAGATAAACAATACAAAACATACACATCGGATAGTATTCGACCGAGAAGATGCCTAGCATATCCTTTGCAATGCATTTAAATGGGAAGCCGTGAACAGATGAAGCTTGTTGTTCTTTCACTATTTGACGACGATTTAGTCTTGGGTACGGTCACGGTCATGATGGTCTGTTTGGAAAAGCAGTGAGCAGCGTGAAGTGAAGTTGGAAGTGACTTAATATTTTATCAAGTTTAATACTGTGGCTGGTCACTGCTACTCCTTTTCTGTAATTATTCTTCTTCTTTATTTATGTATGGCAGTTTCTTGTGCGAGATTCAGTTTGGAAAGGATAATTTAGAACCCTTCTGTTTGGTTATTAAACTACAATTATTAGAATTTTATGGAATCAGCAATGGGATGGAAGCAGTAGTCCAGTCATCTTATTTGATGTTTGAACTTTGAAGTTGTCTGATCCCTGATTGATACTGATCATGCTTGGAGTTCAACGAGGTTCCTTTTGGGGTAGTCATTATTAAAATTTTTGACAGGCTTATATAGGCTTATATAGGCTTTCTCATCTGTTGCGGTTACAAGTACTAACGTTTGTTAATATGGTGTCAATAAAATTATTATCTGTACTCTAAACACTTTTCAGATTTTGAATCAGATCTCAGAAGGATGTGGATATTCGTTTGAGTTATTGCTTCAATGACTTCAGTAAATTTGAGTTGGCATTAATTTCGTATGTTCAAAGTATTTACACTTCAAGAAATTGGGCCCTGCTCATAAGATAAGTGGTAAGTAAGATGTCAACACAGCTTCGTACTCCTATGTAATGGTTTTTTTAGTTGGATTTGTTTCTTCTTTATTGTTGTTTTAACAGGCGTTTACCTCACTTTGGCTTACTGATATTTCTTGATGGTTTTCAAATCGAGATGAATGACATTGGTGGGATGAACGGTTCCTCTGCAAGTAGTAATGGAGGAGCTAGCTCTGACTCCTCCCTAACATCGGGTTCAGACTCCAAATTGTGTCGAGATTTTATAAGAAATGTCTGCAACAGAGGGAAGAATTGCAAGTTTATACATCCGGAGAATATTAAAATCAGAACAGAACCCATCTTTTGCCATGATTTCCAGCAAGGCAGATGTCGCAGGTCGACCTGTAAATTTGTACACTGTAGTCGTGAAATCGAAGAGCATTTTAAAAAGACCGGTGAACTACCAGATAACGTTTATGATGGGGAAAGTGACAGTGGTCACGGAGATGCAAGGACTTCTAGACGAAGTGTAGATACGAGCAACACCTCAAATGGGAGAAGCAAATCCCACCGTTCCAACGGAAATGGGACGGATGGATCTTCAGACATACCAATCTGTAAAGATTATCTTAAAGGAGTGTGCAATAGACCTATGGGTTCGTGCAAATATCGTCACGTTAGTTCCCACAATGACTTTGGACGAAGCCGTGGGGGGAGAAGTGTTAATAATGGAAGTGGAACATCAGGAGGAGCTAGAAGACGAGGAAGTGATGGATTTTATGACTCGGGACCGGAATCCAAAAAAAGTCGAACTGGCGAGAATGCTGGTTATGATTTCAGAGATGAATTTAATGAAGATTTTTATGTGGGCAACGGTGTTAATCGTGGTGGTTATATAGCTCTGTCTGCAACCAATCACAATGAATCCCGTTCTCATTCACTTCAGAATGTTGCAACTATTGGTCATCATCATCACCATGGTCCTCCAGCATCAACTGCAGATAATCATGGATTTTCACAATTTCATAATCCCGCAACTTCCAGCTACGTTGTTGCAGGAACAAATAGAAACGGTTACAACGTGGGTGGTCCTGGAGATTCTTCTGTTGCCGCATTCATACATTCACAAGTTTCTGCAGATACTATCAAGGCACTTGAGGATGAAAATTTCATGCTTAAAAGACGAATAGAAGAATTGAAGACTTCCAATGAATTTTTGCTTAGTCAAAATGCTCAGCTAAGGTTGAACTCATCGTTGAGTGTGAGTAGAAACAGCGTTGGTGTTGAAAACGTCCAAGTCCAGCCAACCGTTGGAGTTACCAGTGGGGTTGTTCAGACAATGGTATCTATGGCTCAGCCAATGCTTACGCCCTCCCTCAGCGTTGCTGCAACGCAATCATTATCTACGATCTCAACTTTACCTACAGTGTCTATGCCTCCAGTTTCCATAAGCCAGGCTCTTCCTGTTGTGTCGATTGCCCAACATCAACCACAGCCTCAAACAGTGTACCCAATGGTCACGACACAAGCTATATAAAGTGACGACACGATAGTGGTGGTAGTTGCGTTGTTGTGACCCGTCGTGTGGATAATATCACTCCACTTATTCAAATGTTCTCGTTCTTTAGATGTTTTAATTTTTTTTTATAATATTTACTAATAAGTAGCTTTCTGTCGTTCAGTACAGTTAATGGGGTCAAAACATTAATCATACGCATGTTTTAGTACACACATTCGGTTCATAACCAATGTACCTTAAAAATACGAATTGATGGCAAGTGCGAAATCTAAGAAAATAAAGCGAAAAAAAGTGTTCTTTGTCTGTGAAAATGAAATCTGCAACTGAAATTTTCAACATGAAATCTTCAGTGTATTCTGCAGCAAATCTACTAACAGTTTTGTAAAACCTTCATTATTGTTAATTTTTTATTTTGTCTATTTAATGTGGTATCGGCTGTATCCATTGTATCTATATTTAGTTTGTTGTTTATAACTCACATTCACAGCTCCCATATTTTTGTAAGTTAGAGTACTTCTGATTATCAAAGACATGCAGTAGGTATTACTATCGTGAAACGTAAGGGCGGCTTAAGGCAAACATAGTTAGACTTTTATGTATAACTTTTTATAAAGATGTTTTGCTAGTGTACTAAAAACATAAATTATTTAACGAAAATTAAAAGCATAGGGGGAAGATAAGTATAAGCGAAGTACTAAAATACAAACAAGCCTCTTTTGAGTTTTTTTACCATATACTAGTTACTATTTACTATTTAGAATGATCGAATCCGCATAATTTGGTTATTGTTACGTAATGGCATTTTTTCAGTTTCGTATGGGTCAAAGTACTCTTATTATTAATTTAAATTGTTACTAATGTGTTACTGTATGATGTAATTATTGTTTATCAAATATTGTGAAACCTAATAATATTGTTATTGTTTTATGAAAACTCGTACATAACTGCAATAATTAACATAAGTACAAGAGATCCATCAAGTTAATGGAAGGAAATCATATATATTAATATGTACATAAATTTTTACATGTAGATTTAGGATCATAACATAAGGATTCAATTCTTTTGCTAGATTTTTTCAGTTTATCAAGCTGTAGTAGGTCTTGTTTCGGACATTGAAAAATTGATATCGCTATTCGGAAACTACGTTTTTATCTATATTATGTCTATGTTTCGTACAACAAGTTTTTTTTAGCAACAATAGTTCGTTAGGTTGCACCGTGGAATAGCCTTCATGTAAAAACATTAATGTGTGTATAGCATGGGATAAGCATTATAATTTTACTCGTAATGTTATTAGTATTATTATTCGTTTTTATAATGCAATATTACTAATTAAGTTAAAATTAATAAAACTTACACGAATTTAAATGATAAGAATTCAAAGTACGATTAAATAAAAAATATCATAAAAACTGTAAGTCTTGCAAACTTCCTCGAGACTGTTTTTCTGTCACGATTATATTATTACAACACAATACAATCGGTAAAGCATGCAATGTACACCAACATTCTATTCATCATCTAAAAATTAAAATAGCTCATAAAAATTGACAACCGTCCTGCCTCTATCTTATAATAGCTATACATTACTCAACAGCCAAGCAACTACAAGTGATACTCCTCCTGCGAGTAAGGTAAATCCAACTATTGCTGGGATTCTGACAGTTAGATACGCTTTACTGCTGTCGAGTTGATTAAAAATCTCCATAACCTGACGCTTGGTATCTTCTACTGTTCCAGAATTGTCAATAACATAATCTGCCCTTGCACGCTTCTCCGACAGCGGCATTTGAGCTTTAATTCTTGCAACCGCATCCACTTCTGACAGTTGATTCCTTTGAATTAAGCGTTGTAGCTGTAAATCTTCTTCACTAAATTGATGGAAATTACAATTTATTTTTACATTCTATGGTATGTAACCATTATAAATATGTATATTAATTTTAAAACACGTACCATGAAACTACAATTGTGCATTTTAAAAACTTCACCCAAGTACCAGATTCAAATAGTAGTGGCGAATCCATTATCACAAATTTATGACCTGCATATTTAAAACAATGTAAAGTAAACTACGAGCCTCCGTTTATACACGCCCCTATCACTATCACCCTTCAATTTCATAAAAAATTACAGAATGTATGCGAGAAATTATCTTTTTTACCTTTCGTAAAGTAAATCAAAATTTCCCAGCACATTTCACGGAATATTTCTGGATGAGTGATGGAGTTCAGTTGCTGCCGTTTCGCCGTGTCGTTAAATATTATGTTTCCGAGCACTTCCCTGTTCAAATTACCATCTGCTTGAAATACATTATCTCCAAACTTTTTGCGTATTAGCCTACTTGCACGTCTTCCAGGCTGGACAACTATAAGAAAGAGATATATTTGCAAACATAGATTACAGATTATGATGAACCTACTTTTTTATGAAGGGGTGCAAATGGGGGCCTAGTTTATCATGACAAAACCAAAAAAAACAAACATTACATACAGACCTCGTCTAGCGATGATGTCTGCGTCTATTATCGGCACGTTTAAGGCAGCAAACAGCTTTGACACAGTGCTCTTTCCAGTAGAAATACCTCCTGAAAAGTGAAAAGCAAGGCGATAACACACGTGTTATGTGTCTGTGTTTTCATGGCTTTATAAACATAATATTGTGAATGACTTTTGATACCTGTCAAACCAACTAAAAACATTTTCGGTTGCGGTCTAATTTACACCGGACTTTCACTTCTATTTGATGCACTTCAACAATCTAGTTTGGTTGGATACATAACTTGCAAACAAAAAGTATGACCCATTACTTCATTATAACAAGAAAAAACATAAATAATATTACAGAACAAGTAGAATCATGGGCGTAGCAACGACATTTTCCCAGGGAGGACAAGGAACAAAATTTTATTTAAAAAAATTATTATCTTATTATTTGTTAACCGATCCTTAAACTATATCTTTTAAAGAGAACAGAGAACCAGGTGAAACCTTTCACTAGTTGATTACCACACCAAATTATCACACAAACAGAGGTCTCGGGGCGGGTATGGAAATTCTTTTTGCGCGTGGGGCCAAAATTCTGAGATTTTTAGCATCTGAGAGCCCGTTTTTTAAATGGAGGCTTATAATTTTTTGTCTGACGAAATTGTAAATATATTTCCTGATGGCATAAAAGGGTAAACTAAGTTGTGTCTACTGATTTATACTATAAAAACTAACAAGAAAATACGGATTCACTAATTCCTGGTTGTTTTTGGAAATGGGTAAAAATCACGCACCCGGTCTCGGAAAAATAATTTCCATGTCCACGAAAAGTATTCAAATATTAAAATCTGTGTTTAATGTGCAATGAACCAGAATGAAGGTTTACTGAGGCATTTTAACTAGTCGCTTTGACATGTTTAACATGCAAAAATTTCAAATCAAAACAATTTATTAACGTAAGTTCTGTTGGTTCATTGTTAGCTATGGATCTTGGGCTAAATCACACAACTGTCGTATTTTGGTATATTCGATTCCTTTGCCTTTTATGTCATCTCACTTTTTAGGTTGAGAGTCATTAGCTGTTTGGCTCCATTGAACTCTATGCATTGCCCATACAAGACATAATATGGATACATATACTTTGTCATTTACATTCGATTGATATTGGTGGCCATGTGTTTTTATTCCCTTTGGTGTATCGGTATATTTTTCAGGGAGGACAAGACATTTTCTAGAGAGGACATGAAAGTTTTTGGGGGGACATTGTCCTCCCTGTCCTATAGGATGCTACGCCTATGAGTAGAATATTGACAGATAACCAAGCTTCAAGGGTTTTGGGAATGAATCTGATCGGAAAGGGGAGAAAGCGACGCACATGGCCTTACAGCTATGAGCAAACATCAGCTGTAAAAACAGTAAACACTTACAGCTTTTCTCATCGCAGCCGAGTTGTTTCGTGAAGTTTGCTCAACAAAAAAATTTGATACCAATAATTGTGGATGTGAGTAGAAAAAGCCGACATCTCCGTATGTTTCTATGCGACATTTAAAATTATGCACCTTTATAGCAACAATTGGTCATTTAGTTGCTTGTGTCTGTCTGTCTGACAATAAGTGCGTCAGTGAGGGATCAGTTCGCAAATTTGCACTTCACGAAAGAGTGAAAATTTGCACTCCACTTAAATTAGGCATGCAAATATTATTATTATTATTATTATTATTATTGTGTTTATTGCAGATTTTAGAGGTTTCACAAAAAGGTTACATAAAATCCATATGTTGGTACTAGCTACTTTTGAAAAATTTGAACGTTGAGGGGTGAAAAATGATTTAGTTAAACAGGTCATTAAATGTTTCATAAATTACAATATTCACACATAATAATCCAGACATTAATTCGAAAAGATAATATATTTGACAGAAACAAGTTCACTTCTTTCTCCAGCATTGAAACCATTATTGTGCGAAAAACTCGATTTTTTTTCACCATTTAATTCAGAAGGGCTCCTTGGGGTTCAGATTGAAGCTCTTGAGAAGGGGACTTTACAGGCAGATGGTGGTTACTATTATGGCAAACCGAAGTTGCACCATTTCCCCCGTCAGAACTAAAGGGTGTTCAACACTTTACTAGACCATCTAATATGTACTCCAGGAGTTCAAATCTCAACTCCATTAAATTTTGATGCAAATTCGCATTCTAAAATGGCAAAAAGGGGTCCTAAATTATTGCAAAGCATAAGTAAAACAGCTCATGGAACTTCATATTGAGCTGGTTAGTTAGAAGTTGGATTACAAAATTTTACTTAAAATTCACGTAAGTTGTACGTTTTATTCACTATTCCCACTTTGCTAGTTGTAAAACATCATTTGCAACATAGCACAGAAGATTTACAACACTACAAACTGATATTTATAATGCACACAGAAAAATA
This sequence comes from Orchesella flavescens, assembly GCA_964034955.1. Lineage (NCBI taxonomy): Eukaryota > Metazoa > Arthropoda > Collembola > Entomobryomorpha > Orchesellidae > Orchesella > Orchesella flavescens. The sequence goes on along the minus strand of OZ035955.1, from coordinate 15,742,867 downwards.
TTGTAGGCCAATTTTCCCTTCTGGAGTTCAAATTTGCACCCCTATTTAAAATGCATTGCTAAATAGCCCAGTTTCAAATTTTAGGAGAAGGAAAATATTGGGAATATTTCTTTGCTATATTAGGGTGTTTTTAAAGAAAGTTTCTTGAATTTACATTTCAATACTCCGTTTTAGATTTTTGAAGAAAAATAATGAGTAAAAATCAAAATCCGCACGGTGAAAAGTTTCTAAAAATCATCTAGATTCATATTTTTAATTGCCCGACCACTTAAGTATATGTTCGACCAAAATTTATAAAGTTTTTATTTGAAAAAGGAGTGCAACTAAGCACTCCAGGAGGACAAAAACAGTGCATTTTATCTAATGTATTACTATTGCGTGCATATTTGCACTCCAGTAGTGCAGATTTGCACGCTGATCCCTGACTGTGCGTTGTATTTCATCGTTACTATTATGTTTAGTATGTTGCTAGTTTTTTAAATTTTCCACTTTTAAATTAAAAATTCAAAAATTAAATGGAGATGTCGGCTTTTTCTACTCACATCCACAATTATCATCACTAACTGTGTTTTAGAGTGACATTGTTGTATGCAATACATTTCATTGAGTGCCAGGTCAAATCTAATACCATGAATATCATTCCTTGTGCCCATCACGTGCAGAATGAATTTTGTACAACCCGTGCAAAATATAGACAGGGAAAGGAGCTCAAAGCCGTGAAGGTGTGAATGCATTTTTTCAATTTGATTAGAATACAGAATACCTTAACATTGCATAGAAAATTAATGATTATTTTGTATAATCTACCCTCAGGTGTACACAATTAATGATGAATCTCAGCATCTTTTAATTCACAATGTTCCATCGATTGGACTTTTAAATGAAATTACGCGACTGACTGCGAAGTTTGGGAGAACGGAAGTAGTCTGGATGATCTCAGATTACCCTGACACACCCGAATTTACTAACGTGTTTTATGTCAAGTATTATCATCTGAGGGAAGCAAGGTATGAAATTATGTCATTCACTTGATTGTCGCTAAAATAAGCGCATTCGAACAAAGTCCAATAATTGACTCATTGATAACATTTTAAATAGACAAGCAAAGAAAAGACTGGACAATCGATCATTCTTTGGAAACCTGCTTCATGTTTGCTATGCCCCGGAACTGGAGAGCACTGAGGAATGTCGCAAAAAATTGAATGAAAGATTTGATTTTCTACAAAAGTCTACTAGGGAAAAGCCACGATTTAAAGCAGCGAGAAACGAGAAAAAAACTTTCGAAATAAATGCTCCTACTAGCATTCCTGATGTAGGAACTGGTACTTGGTCAAATCTTGTTCCATTACCATCATACCAAACTGCACCTGCTAGACCAAATAAACTTCCAGCTAGTGTAGCTGTAGCTTCAGTTTCCGATGACAATGACCCTGACCAACTACCGGTGACGGGTTAGCTTTAAAGGTGTTTGAAATGGAAACTGTCAATGATCTCGCTCGATGTTACTGCTCGCTTGTTTAATTCTATTGTGGTTTCTTGAAAATTAAAACATCATTTTTCTCATCCTTATCTCTTCACTGAAATTTTATTCATTTGGTCTTTTAAAGTTTAATGGGCCGACCTTATATAGTCATCGAGTAAATACAAGTACCTAACGGTACAAGTACTTTTCGTGAGTTTTAGACAATTGATTTTTTCTTGAAAAATGAATGATGGTTCATGTATTAATTATTGATAGTTTGCATTTTATATATATTGGGGTTATGAGACAATTGTTGATAACACAATACAAAACATATAAATATAAATTGATTAACGAATCGAGTTTAAACAAGCATAGAGAAATCCAGTATACGTTTGTTACATGTTCATAAAAGATTCAATTCTCTTAATATTTAAATCCAAGCAAATCATAATCATGTACCGTACCCTCATCACTTTCATAGCTTAAGTTGATGGATGCACTATCAACTTATGTTGTTTGTATTACCATTACTCAAATACTCCTGACTCTTGATCATGTACTACTGTACACCACGAGATACCCATCTCTTATACTCTGCCATATCCTTTTCCGTTAACTGCTCGCACTTTATATGCCATACGCATCAACACATCCGTTGAGTCAATAATCATACTGAAGTTTGCGTAACGTAACAATTAATAGGTACACTTTTTGAAGTTATTCACTGATTTATCAGCAAACTTCGCTTCACTTCAGGCGGATTCCTCTTCATCCCATCCAACTTGACGCATGCCAACTCCTACAAAAAGTATTAACTATAAAAATGAAATTAACATGTTTGTATTATTATATGACTATAGATCGTCGTTGCGATTAATTTAATTTGACTGAGCTGCGCTGTTACATTACATTACCAAATTGGAATCACTTGCAGACTTCAAGTTTCAGTAGGCCTGTAAACTTTTGTAATATCAGAAACCCGCATTATTAGACTTTTCCAATTTGATAGTAGTACTACTCTCTCATGGATCCAGATTAACCATTTACTTTATATTTCGTGTGTACGTAATGTATGATTTGATATTTGATTTAGTTTAGTCATTATCAGAGACAATAAGTTATAAAACGTTAAACCACTTGTTTACTCTGGGCCTTTATGTAGCTTTTTAGCAGTATTATTATCAAGATGCAATTAAATTAATGAACTGATTTACGTTGGGCTGCTCTTGCAACTTCGCATCATTATTATCTTCACTTTACCATCTCAACTTTGACAGTATGGTTAAATGCCTGCGCAACAGACTAGAACTGGAAAAATCTGAATGCATTCCTAGCGTAGGTAAGGATGATCATAAATGCTAGGCAATTAGACATCAGCAAATGGCACACCATATTAACTGTATGATGCATGTTTCAGGGCAGGACTACTCTCAGCGGAAGGAAGCTTGGGTGTACTTATAACAAAAAAGGTTCCCTCACGTGTCATCGGAAATCTCATACTTCATACTCCCTATCTATCGATCGATCTATATTATGAATGGAAGCTCTCTGGAAACTGGCCTTTATCAGTATTGTCTATTAAAAACTGCTTTAGACCAATGGAAACACCTAAACCTTGAATTGAATTCATTCTTTATTGGTAGCATCGTTGCATTGAATACAGTATGTTATGAATAAAGAGCTAATAAACCATAAAGAATTTTTTTCTAGTGCTATTCTCACAATGTAATGATGGATTCTGACGTAATTTTTGGGCTTACTATATGCTATTCAATTATAATTCTGCTTCAAGTAATCGAGTTGGATGAGAGTTTTTCATTTGTGAAATTGTATAATCATCCACACGCATGATTTTAATAAATTGTACACAAAAAGGGATTTATATAAACCAAGAAGGTTAAATATAGTGTGCTAGCGTTTCGTTTTATGGGATCGAAGCAGTTTATTACTGGAAATATTTGTACAGATTTAAAGATACTCCGACTCGTTGAATATGTTTGAGTCTATTAGTATTTGAAAACAATCTTTTAATAAATTTAATTGTACGTAAGTGATTAGGGATTGCAGGAAGAGTTATTATACTTTGATTCTTCAACTTTTGAAAAAAAATCATAACAAACACTATTTTAATTGTACAGTCAGTCCAATCTGCAAACTTCAAATAAAATTAATATAGTAGGAAATGCATGGAAAGAAAAATTAATATATATGACATATGTACGTAACCCAACCGTTGACCGTGACTAATTGGGAAACTTAACGTGTAGTTCTGGTGTTATACTATTTTTATTCTTCGTTAATAATAATATTTTTGTTTACGATTTATACTCTTGTGCCTTATCTTATCAAAAAAACCTATGCATATCCACCAAAAGTATGTACGCGTAGCTTCAAAACTCTTACAGCATCTATCACCACCTATCTACCATCACCTATAATTGGTAAATTGCACGCTAGCTTAATTAATAGTAACAAAACTTGGAGAAAATTAAAATTATGTAAGAGGAAAAAACCAGAAAACACCGAAGGAAAGAGTAAAAATAAAAATTTCCATAACATACTTAATGTTGACCATAAAATCTTAATACTAACGATTATAAGCACTACCATATAATATTATGTAAAATTGGGTATAAATCTGGAGACCGTGACATACATTGCGTTAGGAATTCCTTAAACCTTGAAGCGTCGCTTGGTTTAAGTGTAGATAACCTCCGCCTATAAATGTTATCCATTTCCTTAAATCATCTCTTAAGAAAAAACACGAAATGGTATCGGTAAACATTGGATATGTTCCTATCTAATACAAACAAGATTATGATGAACAATGGAAGGCAGATACGTTCAAGTTATTTACTAAAGTATGCATCACGTAATAATTACATATATGAATTGACATTTACACGAAATTTTTCTACAAAAATCTCATAAACTGACTCCTCTTTTGGTAATTGAATAATAAAAATATTCTTTCATCTTTAGGAATTGGATGCATGAATGATCTCCATGCATGTACTAAAGTCAGAACAAAGCACGGAAGCGAGACCACTTACTTTTTGCCTGACATCATCCAACCAACACATCATAGCAGCTTGGAAAACATTATATAGTAGCATGATTTTTACTAGCTTATGATCACTTAGACGTTGCTGTGCTGTGTAGGAACAGTTCCAAAATGGAGGAACGAAATATTTGTTTTTGCATTGCTTTGGTACTTTTGGGAGCCTTGGACATTCTGACGGCTATCCACCCTCCCTATGGCTCAAGTAAGTCTTCTCTTCTGAAATTGAATAAACTGTCACATTTTTTCAAACTCAAGATTAAATTTTATTGTGCATGCCGGGGAAAAAAAGTGTAGTTTTTTAAACTTAAGTATTTTGTGACTTTCAGCAACGTTGAGGCTTCGTCGGTATGAGCCTAGTTTTGAAGGGAATGACGGAGGTAAAAAGGGAAACGCCATCCCTAAATAATAATATTTGCTATATTTATGTATTATTATTTCACGAAAGATGAGGGTAAAGAGTACCGAATGTGTAATTAGTAATTGTGGTACCAAATACTTGTGCATAATTTATAAGCCTTTTGACATCAATTAAAGCAATAGTGCAGTTTGGAAGATGACACACCATTTTTTCCATTGTAAAAAATCGATTGATTATACATGGAGATCAACGAGTTATACAATTCGAAGAATGAACAATGAGTTATAGCATAATGGAAGCATACTATACACAACCTCATAACACATTTTTAGCAGATGCTTATCAAGGTAGTGTTTATTCAGCGGACCAAGACAGATACCTTCAAATGACAGATACATAAGGCTTAATGTAATTATTATATTATGTTGCTGTCATTACTCACCTGTGAAGTATGTATCGGTTGTAATTATAGTGTTCTTTAATCCAAGGACCTAATGACTTTATTTACCGCATCATAAATAATTTGGGGTAGATGAGCAAAGCTTACTTGTTCTGCCATTAGTATTTATATGGCTTAACCTATTCAACTTTTGTATAGCTAATATGAAGCATACCATTTCATCAAATGACAAAAATAATCACATTGAAATAAGATAAGGTTTGCACACTTTTTTTTGGCAAATCGATCTATTGTGGTTTTCTACACCTTTAGGAAAACCTGACCAATTCTATTTTTTCCTACCTGAGAAGGCAAATATTAACCTTGTGCTGGAGTATAAATAACTGCCCAGCGAGCAGAGAAATAAGAATTTAACATTTACGTTTCTAACTGAAGCTGTTTTCGGAATGGTTTTCAAGTCAAAATCTTTGTAGCACTTTGCCCCACTATTCACAATCTAAGATCTTGTCACCGTTAACAGTTGAAGTATCAGCAAAATGTTTCGAATATTTTGCATTCTAGTGCTTCTGGTAAAGTTTCAGTCAATCGTAAGCAGTCACATAGATAATAATTTTGAAGCCAATTTTGAAAAATTAGAAGCAGAGAAGGGTACGTCCGTATTAACAAAAATTAATATAACGCCTTCATGAAAAATGCATAAACTATTCTACAATAAAGGAAATTCTGATAAAATAATATGCATCTACTAACTAGGGATAATAGACGATATATTTGGCAGTTTATTTCCTGCCTTTGGCTCTGGTAGCAAAAATAATGGAAGCAACGCTACCAGTAGGGGTACGAAAACATTCGTAGTAAATTAATATAGTCACGAGTCTTATTTTACAATGAATTCACCGAAAATGTATTGTATTAATTTTATTGTTGCCTTAACTTGTTAACTTGTTTTTTATCGTATTATAGATACTCGACATCCACTCGATCCATTAACCGAAGCTGAGATAAATGCTACATCAGCCTTGATAAAAAATTATCGACGAGGCAATTGGATATTTAACTACATAACTTTGAAAGAGCCGGAGAAATCTCTTCTTCTACCTTACTTTCTCAATGACACAGTTCCTCGAAGCACATCTATCCCACGAAAATCATTTACTGTCCTGCTTGACCGATCCAGTAACCAAGCTTTTGAGGTAGTTGTAAACTTGGATAGAAGACAGGTGGAAAGTTTCAATCCTGCTCCTGAAGGTGTATCGCCCTCCCTTACTCCAGAAGAGCTAATAGATTCGGAGAGAATTGCTCGAGAAAATGCCACCGTACAAGAACGCTGTCGCAGGCTTGGATATTCCAACATGAGCTTAGTTAATGCTGATCCCTGGTAAGATTGAGCATATTTTTATTTATTAGGTTTATATAATAATAAATGGGTTTTAAGGGCACGATTTATTATCATCCCAGGTCTATGGGATACATTGGGGATAGACAGGAGTATCAAGGGAAAAGGTTAATTCAGTTATACTTGTATGGAAAGAATTTTGAGAATGACAACCAGTATGGTAAGTGAAAATCCAAGTTCTAATGTACAAAGATTCCAAGTGTCTTGTTTCACAATTAATATTTTTATGTTTTTAAAAAGCACATCCGTTCGACTTTCTCGTGGTTGTTGACATCAACAGAAACAGAGTCATAAATATTGAAGAGTTACCAACGCATGATGATTTTGATGCGAATAATAAGCAAGGAAATGGAGTACCCCGTGAGACGACTAATTACGACCCTACATTACGATCTACAAACTCTTTTAGGAAAGATCTGAAACCAGTGAGAGTTACACAAAGTAGTGGCGCAAGTTATACTATAACTGGAAATCAAATAAGCTGGCAAAAGTATAAAATGCGTATCGGGTATGTATAACTCAACTTCAAATTTAGCTATCCTTTATAACCATATTTTTTTGCTAATGACTGAAAAAAATCAAAGCTAACTATTAACTGCGCAATACTACGCATACTTTCTAAGCACGTATCCTGAGTAAAAAAAAGTCATTATTAATCTTAGTTATGCAACATGGTCTGAAACTATTTAAATATGACTTCAAGGTTTATTGGAGATTCATTCGTGAAACTAGGCCAATAAGCATGTCAGTTTATGGTGAATTTATGGTACCCTATGTGTGTATTAATAGTTTTAATGGTCGTGAGGGACTGGTTATACACAATGTTAACTACAACGATCAGGGCAAAGTAAGACCACTATTCTACCGGATGTCACTTGCCGAAATGTTCATTCCATACGGGTAAGATTGAGATTTTATAAACTACGCAGAATTGCAGATGCACGTGCTCAAACAACTAAAATATTATAAACTTATTTGCAGGGATCCGAGACCACCTTACCACAGGAAACACGTATGTAAAAAATTTGTTCATGATCTGTATTATGATTTTTTTGGTAAGCATTTAGTCAGTTCATATTATCATATTTTAATTAGGTTTTCGATTCAGGACAATATGGACTAGGCTTTAATACAAATACTCTTAAGCCACAGCTGGATTGTATTGGTGAAGTTTATTATTTCAATACTGTACTACACAATCAGAAAGGTGAATCTCAGAAAGTAGAGCGGGTTATCTGCGTGCATGAAGAAGACGCCGGAATCTTGTGGAAACACACCGACTACAGAACTGGAAAATCGTCTATTACAAGATCCCAAAGATTGGCAGTAACATTCATTGCTACCGTCGGAAATTATGATTACATTTTTGCCTGGAACTTTTATCAAGATGGAACTATTGAATTCAACGTAAAACTAACAGGCATATTGAGTGTCCACTTACTGGCTGTTAATGCAACTCCTGCAGGTCATGGATCTATTGTATTCCCTCAAATTAATGCTCCATACCACCAACATTTCTTTTCATTGAGACTTGACGCAGAAATTGATGGAAATCAAAACAGTGTCGCAGTTTCTGATGTTGTTTCAGGACCAGGTAATAGATAATAGGCATTTCCTGAAGGTTTTTTTCTCACGATGCCCTCATACGTTAATATTATGAAATGCTGAATTTCAGGCACAACTGGAACAACATTAAATCCTTATGGACAAGGGTTTACTAACCGTAGAACTCCCCTCAGGACGGCTGGATCAGCAAGAACCAATATATCCCCTGAAACGAGTCGTACATGGCTTATCAGTAATCCAAAATCTATAAATCCCTACACTAATCAACCAGTTGCTTGGAAGCTAATGCCATGGCCAAGTCCACCAATGCTACTGAGAAAGGACAGTCCTATCCACCCTCAAGCTGCTTGGAATGAATTCAACACTTGGGTCATACCATACAAAGAGAACCAAATGTTTCCGGGTGGATTTTACCTTAATAATTCTGGACTTCCTGAGTGGGTTGCTCAGAATGAAAATGCAAACATTGAAAACACTGATGTAGTTATTTTCCATCAGTTTGGTATAACGCACGTGCCACGGGGTAAGTGTGAAGTTACTAAAATTAAATTAATAAATCCTTAATTTAGATAAATAATTTAATAAATAATTCTCGAAAATCCCACAAAAAGCTGAAGATTTTCCAGTCATGCCCGTGGAGTAAGTTAATTTTTAATCCAACATTGTTATAACTTTGACTGTGAGAGTACAGAAAATTATATATTTCTTTTATTCTTATTAGACAATGCTCAATCGTGCTAAAACCATACAACTTCTTCAAGGAGAACCCAGCTTTAGATGTTCCTGCACCCACACGCCGTGCTAGAACAGAACTTTAACTGTGACTTTGTTTCTCTACCTTTGCTTTGGACAAAAAATACTTGACGGGGAAAATAACGGTTGCAGGTTATTCATTCAAGACGTAAAATAACCTCTTAATTGACTTCATCATGCAAAGATAATTTGAGCCAATACTTCTAATATGCATTTTCTTAACCAAAAATATATCATAATATGTAAAATTTAATAAAATGCACCATATGTCATTCAGATTCCAGCGCCCAGTCGATCGTATTTTGAGTCGTACAGCAAAAAATACTTAGTTAGGCAATTAAATGCGCATTCATATCTTAATAAAAATATGACATAACAGGATGAAAGTATTTAATAAATTGTAAACATAAATTTAAAATGAGTACTACTTTGAAATACCTGACAAGTTTAAGTTTTTGGGTAAAGATCAATAATAGCACAGTGAGTTAGAGCATAATACAATGTGCCAAAGTGCATACATATCTACTTCCGTCATTCATAACACAAGTTCTTATTTTCCATGTCACATTGTATTCATCGTATTGCCATAATACTGCATGCATGCAGATAATCTTCAACATCCAACACATGTGTTGTGTCTTATTACGTAATTTTGTTTATATTGTGTGTAAAGAAAAAGTAGAAAATTCTCACAGGAAAGTGATCAATTGAGCTCTGGGTTGTGTCGTGTCGTGGGAAGCTTCCTTTTCCTTTCTGTATTACATTGTTACATATGCCTTATAAAGAGTTTATTATGCAGATTGCCCATCAGATAAAGGTTTCCGTGTAATTGAAATCAAAGAGACGTACAATGTACTATGAAGATTTAAATATTTGCTCAATCCAGTTTAATATATGTTGTCGCTGTTACAAATGCTACAGGCAGAATTAGTCCTTAATAAGGACTAATTCTGCCTGTGACTAACATCGATAAGGACTCCTTATCGATGTTAGTCGTCGTTTATACCATGATAATTTATGCGCTAATTTGCAAAATTATATAACTCGTTTAATTATTCAAGAAATAAGTTAGGAATAGTCAAAAACGATTAGCTACGCAAAGATTTGACTTTCAGAATATATTCAAAAATAGCTTTAACGAAGTATTTCAAACCATGAAGTTAGTGCTTTGAATTTCCATTGGTGGAAAAATGTAATAGGAATGGTTAGAAAGCATACTAGGGGTGTTGTATTCGAGTAAGTTAAATATTGGTAGGATTTTGTATAAAGAAGAGCGAGTCTATTTTGCTCTACATACTTAATATTCTTAAACTAGCGTCACGCAGCTGTGTCTCAAAATGAGATTGAATTTAAGTAATCATTAATTCGTATAAGCTATTAAACTATTGGCAATGTTGAATGGTGCGACGAGGAGGCACACGAACAGTCACAAACAAATGAATTTTTGTTTCACACCTGCAAACATATTGCCGAGAGTAACTTGTAGACCTACTTAAGCTAAGAAGAACCCTTAGGCACTATTGAATTGAAGTGCATATTTTTCCTTACTTTCTTGCATCACATCACGTTGCGTTGTTAAATTCTTTCTCAGGAACTAATCGTTTCTGTTCTGAGAAAGGAAGGTCCACAATGTTCCTTTAGGTATTTTGCATCTGTATATTAATGAGGTCTCCGATTTACAAATGAATGACACATGAATTACACACATATATCTACATAAATAAACAAGAAATGGAATTGTTGCAAATTGAAGAAATCTGGGAGTCGTACTTGACTGCGTATGAAGCTATATAGCCGATTTCACACATTGCAACATGTAATGCAAAGTAAAAAATAAAAAGCACTCAGATATACATACGTACATGTACTTTGTAAAACGGAGTACACCTTGCGTGCTTTCTCTTTAAATTCCTGCCGAATACCGGTAACAGATCCACCCCTCAAGAACCCCTAAGTTTAGCTAGTCAGAATTAAAAATCATCTGAACTGCAGATCTCTTACTATAAAAAGCTTAATCTAGTTTATAGCTGAAAGTAATTTGTCTATATTTTTTTACACATTATATAGATCTTCAAGAATTTACAGTAGTAGTGGCATAAGAAGTAAAATACTATAGCATTGCGGCATTGTCTCATACACTCTTTCCATTATCTTAGAATACTAGCTGCTTAATGAACTTACTTGGTACTTCAAAAAGTGGAAGGAGTATTCGCTACATTTTAATTCGATTCTAGAATGATTAAAATGAGTTGTAACGCAAAAGGCAAAAGCCGGAACGTTCGAACGGTGAAATTCATTTCATCAGATTTGAACATCACCCTCTGACCATGCATGCATGCCAACTACTAACTACCAACATTTTCTAATGATTTCTGGTAGTGTGTTAGTTCTTATATTTACTAAAATACACAAAACATTTATCCATCTAAATAAAATGTTTATCTAGAGAGAGAGAGAGACAAGAGTTGATGCTGCTGAAAGTGCATATATAGTGTACATTGTAAATTGCAAAAGGTTTGAAAGGATTTTTTTTCTATAAAAAATATAGGATTGAAATTAATCATAATCAGCATCAACTAGCTGAATGAAATTCAACATTTGACTTGATGTCACAACAGCATTTCCATCATTTTGTGGTAAGTCAAAGAAGACGTTTAAATAAAAAAAAATATATCCCACTCAACATACAGCGATTGCTAGTTACTATAATATGCAGTCCTATCAAATCAGAGTATCACAATGAATAATAAAATTATAGTTGCATCTCTAGTATTTGCATGTAAAATTGCATGATTATTATTGCAACTGTCTGCTCCTGGCACACAAATAAAAAAATCAATGAATTTTTGGTCTCAGAAATCCTAAATTCTTCCTTTACCACACTAACAACTAGCAAAAAGATAAAAGCGATGATTACTGCGATGAAAGACAGCTTTCTACCTTTCTCAAACCTTAACCATGAGGCAGGTCTGGTTGAGTGGCCTAAAATTTTTTTCAAAAAATGAAGATTGGTTAGCGAAACTTTCGTCATGCGACAATTCTAAGTCTAACTAACTAATGTTAAGCTTTTTATGAGTAATAACGGGGATTGGTAGATTGACCTACAGCAGACAAGCAAAGACAAATGTAGGTGACCCAACGAGCTCTAGCCTGACCTGAAATTCGCTTTTCTCAATCACAATGCTACAAGATTTTTTGCTATAGTAGAGCGAATTGTGTGTGCAATGTAGTAGAGTGGATTGGCTGCGTCACCGTCTCCGATTCATAAGGCTTCAGGCTCTCTCTCTCTCGTAGGCTCTCAATTTTATTCTCGCTTCATTCATAAAAAATGTTGTTGTCGGTGGTGGTTGTTGCTGCTGCTTTGTTAACTCTGATTGTAGTGGGGACTAGAACAACTGCACACTAATGTGGTAATAATGCTACAGTATACATATGTATATATACTTTCATAGCTAATCTACAAGAATAAGCTAAAGGAATAAATAAAGTGACTACGTAAAACAGGACGATGATTTGATCATTGATGATGATAGAATTATTGTGTTCCTTCGTATATAGGATGATGTGTACATATTGAAAAAGATTTAAACCCGAGGAGTTGTTCACCGTTCTGCTTCCATACAGCCACAACCAATATACCAAATACTTAAAAGTATCTCGTTTTTGTAGCGTGAGAAGTTACTCTTCAATTTGAATTCTGGTGATATTGCTTACATACAATACAGTATAGTAAGTTTAATGATATTGTGGCTAGAACCATAACAAGGATTAGAGGAGGCCTCTATCAACTTGCTTGCAATTTTAGAAGCCAAGAAAGTGCGGAGTGGAGAATAGAGGAGATAGATCCATTACTAGATTCCTTCACGGTGATGATGATGATGCTTCTAAGAAACAGCAAAATATTTCTCTCATTTTTGAAGCTACAAATACAATCGTTAGCATTTCTTTCAGAATATTCTTCCGGTTTAGTTTACTTAAACTAGAAAACAATGTAGAAATATTCATACACATTAATATCCTAGACTTTGGCCTAACTTTGGCAAAAATAGGACCGACATCGGACCAATAGAGCCGGTATTAAAGTGTGAAAGCAGTTAATACAGTAGCATGATTAAAATTTTGCAGAAAAAAAGCTGGTAGGGGATGAATAACGATAGGGTGTGCATCAATTCTGTACAAGTAAAAATGTTTCTTCTTTGCTATGGATAGAGCAACATTTTTCATTAAATTTTGAATGATTTCATACAATACTTAATCCATAGAAATAAAGTTAGCAAGCTTGTCTGTAACATTCTTTAGCAAGGAATGGTTGTTGGTCAGCCAGCCGGTTGCATGACTGTAAAATACGTAGCTCTATTACAGATATACACTGAAAGTTCATCGTCATTAAGCCATCGTCTCGGAATTACTTGCCTAGATTTGCAGGTATTACACGGTAATGGCTGTTTGCTGCGTATCAGCATCAACGGAGAAGTAGAAGCGAAATGTAAATCAACTGGTTATATCGTAATAGTAGGTATTACCTACCCATATTATATAGTAGCCTTTCACAACACACAGGTGGTTGAATGAGCTAAGCAGTAATTGAATGCGGTCTTACAAGCGGTCTTAGACTAAAAAGTTACTTGCCGTATCGAATACAAAATTCTAACTTCCATAAAACCGAAAAATCGAAATGTAATTATGTACCTTTAGAGAGGAATGTTATTATGAAATCTAGGACCTTTTTTGTGTCGTAAAACAATTCAAAGATAAGCCAAACAAAAGTACCTTTGATCTACCAAATTGTAAAAAAAGGGCTGTTACGTTCTTTTCCTGTCTATAATTCCATGCAATAGCTTTCAAGCCAACTACCACGCCATATCTTTGTCTCATGCTGAAACTTTACATTTGATTTCAGAAATTGTTCTATCGATTAGAGGAATAATAATCGATCGAACCGCAAGTTTCCAACGCATAGCGTGCTGATGGATAAGATATGTAGAATTTTTAGCATGCATATTTATTAAAAAGCACCTACAAAATCCTTAGGTTTCTTCATTCATTGTTTTACAATCATACGAATTGAAACCTACATATGTTTTGATTTGATAGAAATAAGAATGTCAATACGATATTATTTATTTGGAAGGCTTCTGAACGCCCGAACGCACGTAGATTATTGTTGATATTTTGTAAACGAATCAGGATTTCATTTTTGACCTTGGAATGTACTATTTGGAACTATATTGAAATGTTCTTCGAATGCACGATCTTAAATGATGTGTTATGTTAGAGTATGAAAACCAGACATGTATGATGACTGATACTCAGAAACAATAAAGTTTATTCATTCATTCATTCATTCATTCACGCAGAATATATTCTGCTATCATACCTACTGGTGGGCAGAATTCATTCTGCTGAAAGCTGCAAGTAAGCAGAATCTCATATTCTGCTCAAAGACCTACAAGTGACCAGAACGGAATATTTTTTATGTAGAATGATATCCGTTCTGGTTGAAACACCTACAAGTAAGCAGAACGCACTATATTTTTTGCAGAATGATATCCATTCTGCTGGAAAAATGTACAAGTGACCCAAAATGGCTATATAGAAAGTGGTTGCAAGCCAACGAAATAGATGGATTTTGTATTTTTCTCAAGTGAACTACAAAATAGATCCTTGACTACAAAAGTCATAGTTTAATGCATGAAAGATATATATGATATATATAGATATATTTAGATATATGTATATATCTGTAGAAAAATGGTCGATGCAAACCCACGGTGTTAGACGTCCCCCACCATGAACTCGCGTTACCCTCCGAAAAAAACGTAACGAAACAAAATCAAACCTTTTCGACCAAAATGCTTTGTTAAAATGTTCGTGGCATAATATTATAGGTTTCGACTATCATTTAGTAATCAATATTCAGATTGTTTACTCAATTTAACATCATCGATTTCCTCCATCATAAAATCTTCCTGTGGGTAGCGTTTTTTTTCGGTAGGTAACGTTGCGCGTTGGTGGGTGACATGTTTGCATGTTTAGTTTTTGTGGATAACCTAACGCTTAAATGGGTGACGTATCACTCCGGCGGAGACCCCTAACACCGTGGGTTTACATCGACCGAAAAATTGGAGGTAAAATCCATTGGCTACCTCCAATTTTTTGAAAATGCATACAACGTAAAATTATCAAGTCTGGCATTAACCCCTAGTAACGTTGACAAATCCTGCAAGTGACCAGAACGGAACATTTTTTATGCAGTAAATGCCCGTTCTGGTTGAAACACCTACAAGTAAGCAGAACGCACTATATTTTTTGCAGAATGATATCCATTCTGCTGGAAAAATGTACAAGTGACCAGAACGGAACATTTTTTATGCAGTAAATGCCCGTTCTGGTTGAAACACCTACAAGTAAGCAGAACGCACTATATTTTTTGCAGAATGATATCCATTCTGCTGGAAAAATGTACAAGTGACCAGAACGGAACATTTTTTATGCAAAATGTAATGCGTTCTGGTCGAAGCAAGTACAAGTAAGCAGAATGGAAAATATTTTCTGAGGGGTTTTAAATTTAATGGAGACTTCGAATTTAAACTTGACAAGGACCACCCACGAACAAAATGTCCCTAAAAATCTCAAAATTGTTGGAAAGGGTTTTGAGAAGTGGGACTTTCTCTAAAGGGGTTTCAAATTTAATGGAGACTTCGAATTTAAACTTGACAAGGACCACCCACGAACAAAATGTCCCTAAAAATCTCAAAATTGTTGGAAAGGGTTTTAAGAGGTGGGACTTTCTCTAAAGGGGTTTCAGATTGTTTGGAGACTTCGAATTTAAACTTGACAAGGACCACCCACGAACAAAATGTCCCTAAAAATCTCAAAATTGTTGGGAAGGGTTTTAAGAGGTGGGACTTTCTCTAAAGGGGTTTCAAATTTAATGGAGACTTCGAATTTAAACTTGACAAGGACCACCCACGAACAAAATGTCCCTAAAAATCTCAAAATTGTTGGAAAGGGTTTTAAGAGGTGGGACTTTCTCTAAAGGGGTTTCAAATTTAATGGAGACTTCGAATTTAAACTTGACAAGGACCACCCATGAAGAAAATGTCCCTAAAAATCTCAAAATTGTTGGGAAGGGTTTTAAGTGGTGGGACTTTCTCTAAAGGGGTTTCAAATTTAATGGAGACTTCGAATTTAAACTTGACAAGGACCACCCACGAACAAAATGTCCCTAAAAATCTCAAAATTGTTGGGAAGTGTTTTGAGAAGTGGGACTTTCTCTAAAGGGGTTTCAGATTGTTTGGAGACTTCGAATTTAAACTTGACAAGGACCACCCATGAAGAAAATGTCCCTAAAAAAGGGAGAGAAGAGTGGAATCAGCCAGTCTGAAACTCACTTCATCCATCCATGCTATCTCTTATAAAACTATCATATCCATATCCATACTCTCGCTGGGTTCGTAGTAATAAGATTGTGACTCTTTAATGTGCATGCTTTTAAGCTGGTATGGTTTGCAGACCTGAAAAGTTGTACAAGTGTATTCAATTCCACAATCTATATGGAAGCATGGGCACACAACTACAACTCATGAAGGATGTCGTAGGGCGTCTTAGGCATATACATATAGTAGGATTCAGAGTAAAATGTATGAATGTATATACTAGGTTCTAAACATATGAGCAAATAAGCCCATAGCTGAGACGTTAGAAGGAGAGAAACAAAGGAGGAATAACATATTTATGTACATATTAGAGAATCTATTACTTCCCAATCAAAACCCTTCCCAACAATTTTGAGATTTTTAGGGACATTTACTTCATGGGTGGTCCTTGTCAAGTTTAAATTCGAAGTCTCCATTAAATTTGAAACCCCTTTAGAGAAAGTCCCACCTCTTAAAACCCTTCCCAACAATTTTGAGATTTTTAGGGACATTTTGTTCGTGGGTGGTCTTTGTCAAGTTTAAATTCGAAGTCTCCAAACAATCTGAAACCCCTTTCGAGAAAGTCCCACTTCTCAAAACCCTTTCCAACAATTTTGAGATTTTTAGGGACATTTTCTTCATGGGTGGTCCTTGTCAAGTTTAAATTCGAAGTCTCCAAACAATCTGAAACCCCTTTAGAGAAAGTCCCACTTCTCAAAACACTTCCCAACAATTTTGAGATTTTTAGGGACATTTTGTTCGTGGGTGGTCCTTGTCAAGTTTAAATTCGAAGTCTCCATTAAATTTGAAACCCCTTTAGAGAAAGTCCCACCTCTTAAAACCCTTCCCAACAATTTTGAGATTTTTAGGGACATTTTGTTCGTGGGTGGTCCTTGTCAAGTTTAAATTCGAAGTCTCCCAACAATCTGAAACCCCTTTAGAGAAAGTCCCACTTCTCAAAACCTTCTCCAACAATTTTGAGATTTTTAGGTACATTTACCTCATGGGTGGTCCTTGTCAAGTTTAAATTCGAAACCCCTCAGAAACAATTTGAAACCCCTCAGAAAATAATGCATTACCAGAACGGATATCATTCTACATAAAAAATATTCCGTTCTGGTCACTTGTACATTTTTCAAGCAGAATGCGAAGCATTCTGCCAAAAAAATAATGCATTCTGCTTACTTGTAGGTGCTTCAACCAGAACGGGCATTTACTGCATAAAAAATGTTCCGTTCTGGTCACTTGTACATTTTTCCAGCAGAATGGATATCATTCTGCAAAAAATATAGTGCGTTCTGCTTACTTGTAGGTGTTTCAACCAGAACGGGCATTTACTGCATAAAAAATGTTCCGTTCTGGTCACTTGTACATTTTTCCAGCAGAATGCAACGCATTCTGCCAAAAAAATTATGCATTCTGCTTACTTGTAGGTGCTTCAACCAGAACGGATATCATTCTACATAAAAAATATTCCGTTCTGGTCACTTGTAGGTCTTTGAGCAGAATATGAGATTCTGCTTACTTGCAGCTTTCAGCAGAATGAATTCTGCCCACCAGTAGGTAGAATAGCAGAATATATTGCGGTTTCTGTTCTGGTTACTTGAAGAATATTCTGCCGTTCTGCCTACTTGGAGCAGATTCGTTCTGCTTACTTGTAGAATATTCTGCTAACTTGTACCAGAACACGTTCTGCGTTCTGGTCACCTGTAGACTCCATTTATTTGTATGTAGTATACGTTCTAATATTGAGCAATGAGCAAATGTATATTTTATCGCTGTAATTTTAAAAGCAGTATCCGAGAGCAATTTTAATGTATTGTCAAAATAGTTCTCCAATTTCCAGTTAATATTTGTTGTACAAAAGTAATTATAAGATTTGTACATTGGGACTTGAAGTATTTCTTGTAATACAAACTGTTTTAGAGGCAAAAAAATATTATATTCAGCACTAGAGATGTAATAAAACGGGCGATGCATGTATTATATGTAAAGATCTAAAATTATGCGAAAGTGCAGCTGAGATATTGTACATTTTACGACACAATAGGCTTTCATTGTTACTTTCATGAGGAATTCTCTCTGTGGAGAAGATAATCAAAAATATAGGAAAAGCTGGTGATGAAACTATTGTGTTGTGGCCGTAGGTCTTACCACCCTCTGTCTATGTATGTGATGCATTGTGAAGGGTGTAATATACATACTCTATCACGGTTTAGATATACAAATGTATTTTATGTTTTATGGGCTTCACCTCACCACCAGCTATCCTACCATCCTTTTGGCTGGTTTCGTTTCAAGTTGGCAAAAACACTACCTGATGCTGCAAATCATCGTTACCTTTTTACTACTATTGAACAGGTAGATTGGTAGATGAACGAAGAAACTCATCATAATATTCAATGTTTTATTCTCAACAATTGGAGTTTGCATCTTGTGAGTGAAGGCAAATGTGTTCCTTCTTTTGCATTCCTAAATATTGAGTTATTCAGTATAAAGTGGGATGAATAGAGTAGAAAAGCATTTTGTTGTACGTAAGATCATGATGATGAGATGATGCTTTTATACTATAGTCTACTTTATAGTTATGTATAGTAAAACTACCTGCTACGGGCTGGGACTATGTACTATCTGTGGGAAGCACTTAAAATTTACTTTCAGTCCGTCTGCTTACTATAGTTTCGTTTTTCATTTCATTCCACATTCCACTGTGTATGAGTTGATGTTGTTCGTTGTTGACTTGCAACATGTTGGCATTATTATTCATTTATGAGAATCGTTTTTTTGTATTGCTCCTCAATAGAAATATAATATACATTCATACTTACCTGTACACATCTACAACTCTTAACTCTTTACCTTGCATGCTGCTTCAACCTTTTCTTATGTTGCTATCAGCCAACACCACAATTATTACCATGCAAGTATAAGACATTACCTAGAGGTTGGTTTTAGATAGATGCAGGCAAGACAAATCTTCTTATTCTGCAAATGAATCCCTTACGGCTTACGCACTCAGTGCACATATAGCTGAAAGTAGTTTTATGAACTACGTTATATTGTAAGCATATACACATGTATGAGCATACGTTTACTAAAAATTTAAATATTATGTAGCTAGGTACAAAAATCTCAATTTGGGCATCAATCCTACAGGTAGCCGAGATGAGAATGCAGGAAGAAACGTACGTCCAGAGTTTTGTACATGCTTAAGATACATTGCAAGCCAAAGAAAAATCATCATCTCATCATCATATCATCAGACTCAACCAGCAGGAAAAGTACAATGAAACTTTGAAATAATACTTTTCTACCATCATGTACAAAGTTAGATTAGTTAGTTACGGAATATACGTATATATGATACATTCATATGTAAGAGCGTAAAGATGAGGAGAGTAATGAAAGACATCATTGACTTTGTATGCCTTTTACCCCATGCATTGCACTTTATTAGGGATGTAGTAAAAATATACACACGCCTATGCTATGCTCAAATAAATGTAATTTAGCATTAAAATAATTTTCTATTACAGCAAATAGCTCTACAAAGCCACTTCTCTGATTTCGACTAGAAGACAGGTTGTAGGTAGAGAGCATAAGTAAAGAGAAGAGTTGAGTGAATAAAAGTAGTGTAGAGAAGGAAATGAGAAGTTATACAATAGTAACTAGTTTGTAGATAGAGTAAAGGCCTGCTGCTGTAACACAGCATCTTCCATGCAAAAATTCCGGTTAAAGACATGCATCACTGTCAGAAGCAGCCATTTTGGCCATTCTTTTGGTCATTTAGTTAAAGGGAAACAACTTTAGGGAGCCACCATGGAGCTGGTGTCGTCTATGTCTTCTAACATCTAATGGAATATTGTAAAGCCAAAAAAAACTAAGAATTGAACAGACTGAGTGAGTACTTACTCCTTTTTCATACCTTCACATCGATGCGTATACTCACTGTATATTAAAGTGGTATGCATTAATACTGAATTTTAGCGTGCAGCAAAATCGTATGTTCATAAGCTTTTGGTGATGTGGTGATGGGATGATGATGTTATGCTGATGATACTGGTGTTGCCCACCTGTACAATTTACAGACCGTGTTCTACAGGTTGGTTATTAGTACATCAGTATCAACTCTGACTTGTCTACAAAAACATACGTACGTAAATTTAACTACCATCTCAATAAGCGTCCCTCCTCTTGTCCCTCTAACTCTATCCGACCAGTTAACTTTATTTTCAAAAATAATAATTTTTGATACATCAATAGTTTCTTTGACTTGTTGGACCAATAACAAACATGACTAAGAATTTGTTTTTACTGGTTTTGACTTGACTTTAGAACACCTAAAATACTATTGAGTAGGATGACGTAACTTCAACGAATCGAAAACAGCGATCTATCTGCTCGTATTCTGACAGTTCAACGGTTAGTTACCTCTGTGTGTGAATTCACCAGGAGAAAAAAAATCATTCATAAGTTGAGTGTTGGCAATTTTTTTACGAAATGAGCTCAGTAAAATAATTTGTCATGTAATGTATGTTTCCGTATCATGTGAGTTGAAAGGAGATGAAGTGAACATTGTGTGTAAAATATTACATATTATTATTATATTCTACAATATCACAAGTATTGTGCAGTAAAGGAGTCATAGCCGGAGTCGTAGCAAAGATAATAATCATCATCATAAATCCATTTGCAGTCTATATATCGACTATCACTAACTATCAAGTAGGTTGGTCTGGTTGCAGTTGTTGCAAGTTGCAACAGCATCCTCGTTTACAACCATACACACAAAACTTACCGTTTTCTGTCAAACAAAATGCAACTGTGAGAGGGTACGCATTACTTTATCGTATCACATCACAATTGTACATTGCATACTCTCCTTATATCTATATAGACTTAAGTGTTTGTCTACATCGCTTCAAGCTGGCGTGTTCCTTATGTTCATGCACGAAATTCAGTGAAAGTGTTCCAATTCCTTTCCTTTTTGGCTTTGTGCTATGATCATTGCAAGTATATTGTACATTACAAAATATAAAGGATGCCTTCCATAGGTATGTGATAAATTTTTTAAGAATGACGAATTTAACAACATTCACTTTTGTAGTGCTTCGAATTGCCAGTTGTAGATTTATTTCAAGAAACTACAATTACACTACTGAATAATAATTTTTTCCATGAAATAACAAATGGTTAGTTTAAGAGTGTGGAGCAGTCTGTCAATGTTGAATTTGAATTAAATGTGTGCAAATGTGATTTAGTCATTAATAGTTATCATCAAATGGTGAACGGGACAATTAATTGTACAATTGTGGGACGGTGAATTGAGGGGTGGTGGCTGAATAATTGAACATTATGATAGAAAACGCATGTGCGCGATTACATTGTAACGATTGTGACTTGTGACGGTACTTCTAGAAGTGAATAATATAAGGAAAACACGCATGAATCGCTTCTGCATAATATTGTATTGCTTTAGAAAATACGAAACGGAAGGCCAATGACTGCATGACTAATCATGACACACGCAATCATCATGCTATATTAACTACCCAGATAATTAACGACAATTGATACTACCCATACTTTTAGCTTAAGTATCATCCATGCCAAACTTAAAAGATAAAATGGACAAATATGCACCAACCAAATGATATGCGTTAGTTGGGTTCTACAGTTTTGGAGGTAAAGATTTCTGACTGGAAGAGTAAGAAAACTATATGGAAATGAGAATGAAAAACGGAGATACTTAAAAATATTATTCTGGAAATGAAGAACACTAAAGATGTGTACAGATAAAAGCCAGATTTTATGAAGAACATTACACGCACCCAGAAGGCTAATTTATGGTAAATTTACCTGTTCTGTATTTTAAGCATTTAAATTGATCCTTTCATTTCAATCATGCAATAACAAAAGAAGGAATCTCAAGTGTTAATCTCTGGATGTGTTGGAAATGTCAAAACTAATCAAATATCGGTTTTGCCCGAATGTTACTTAAACAGTTTTTAGTTAACGGTTTACTGCAAAATAAAATCCGAAATTAACTAAATTGAAAAGTAGTTTCCTTCGAGCAAATCATGTAGAATCGAAACTGAATACATTTCCAGTAGTATCTTAATAAATTTTACATTTCTGTACATTATCCAAGCGATACAAATTATAGTAAGCCTTAAAAGTAAGCTTTTTAATTTAGCTATAGCTGTTTCACTAGTTTTAAAAAATTTAATCACTTTTAGCGACCCCGTATTATTGTTTGCGATTAAAATTAGCTATTTTATCAAATCCTGTGACCTCGTGACCTGAGTTTGAGTTATGCAAGAGAATAATTTTATAGAATAAGCACAAGCCACGAAAGGTAGAATTCTTTACGCTTATTAGAACAAACCCTACCAGCCATTGAAATGAATATTGTGTCTATATTTATGTGACTCAAGAAAGGTGGTTGCGATAATATCAACATCCTATTTATTAGAACCAATGTACTAGTACGTAGTAGCAGAAGCAATAATCTTTGTACCAATATGCATTACTTACGTTCAACTTTGGAACAAAACCTCTCCACATTCATACAATTTATGGTACACACTACACCATTTTATTTCCTCTTTTTATTGAGTAATTCATTCCATAAGATAAATATCTCCATTCATTCGGATTTATCAGGGGTTGCACGGCTCGTGTGAAATTGAGTTTTTTGCTTTTTGTTGAGACTGAGCCTGAGAGTAATAATTTTCCGGCTATCAGATTTCTGTGTTATCAAAAAAACAAGGAGTTGGAGCTGATGGGACTCTTTCAAAGCTTGACTTGACAGTTAAGACAAGAGCAAAACAAGTCGTAATGTAACCTAAAAATGTTGAATGTAAAGGAGAGTGAGAAAGCTAATGATGTGAAAAAATATACTACACAACAATAGCTAAAAGCAAGCGTGTGTCAGCGAGTCGCTTGTTGCTCCTTTTGTTGCATATATATATTGCATCTTCCTTGTGTTCATTTGGGTCAAGTCAATGCATATTATCATACATACAGGAGGAAGGAGGGAGTGCATAATATTGAATGTAGTAAATACCTTTGCTCTGCTAGATCAGTATATAGGATACAGCTGTAAAGCTGTAATAATAAACAAATCAAGACAATATTATTATTATCCCAAAATATCAGTGAAACGAGACAGGATGAGTTCCTTTTTCACAAGTTGCACATTACAATGTTCGGGTCACTCCGGGAGTGCCCGTCTTTTTAATCCCAACCATGTTACTTAAGACTATTTTCGCAAGAAGAGTAGAAAACATTTTATATCAGTTTGGTTGGATTATTCCCCTTTTTGTGATGTCCACAAAAACAATGTTGAAATCTGAAATCATCAGCACTATGAAAAGAAGAAAGCTTCCTTGAAATAGATCCATTGCATACATATATCTTGTCTCAAGAAATAGTAGAATCGGGAAAGTGATTCGGACACTGACACCTTGTACCAATGATAATATCCTAATCCTAGTAGTAGCAGCATAGTTTTTTACGATATGTGTATAATATTATGTGTTTAGTGATAGAAACAAACCCTCTGTACGCCTCGTTAAAAGCTTCTACTTACTTTACTAATTATTTGTATGATAAATTACTACGACTCAAACATATAAAATAAGGCATTCATTTGGTCTGTTTATGTGCTCCTGATTTTTAGGACCGTTGGTACTAACTAATTAGACAACTTAACTCAAAATATACTATTACTGTGACTCTGGCTCACCTGGATTATTTGGATGTCAAAGCAGCGGAAACTGTTGTGGAATAATGTTGTTGGATCACCATCTGTTTTGAAATGTGATGAACATTAATTAATCAGTACAATTACTTAATGGCAACAGTATATTTTTGTGAAATTGTATACAACTCATCAACATAACAGTGATTAAATATCCAATCTTTCAAACTCAAAGTTAGTTTCTACATTTACATACATACTGAAATACGCTTAAGCAAAAGTGTTGTGTTTTCTTAAAAAGAAATTTTACGAACAAAGGAAAGGGCAGAATTATATTTTTCGTAAAGAGTTTTATAACGTCAAGCGTCAAAGTGGCTTCGATTTTGGCACTTCGTCATCCCTCACCGTCAGGAAATCAGATTATGTATGATAGACAACAAACAAAGATGGCTGATAATAAACGAAGATATTTTGAACGGGATTCCCGAGAAAAGGAGGCTGCAAACAGTGCTAGTAATTCAGAAACTAGTCGTCATTCAAAGGATCAAAATTATGATGATCCTCCAAACTCGAGGCTTTTTATCCTTTGTGGACGGAACGTGACCGAAGATGATCTTCGTGCAGCATTTGAAAAATTTGGAACCATAAAGGAGCTTTGGATTGTGAAGGATAAAAATTCTGGAGAATCTAAAGGTTAGTTATCTGCACATAGTGAAGCATCTTTGTTTTTCCTATGTGTACTGTCATGGGTCATCATCATAACGCATCATCGATCGATTTTATTGATTGATAACATAATGTCATGTCTATGCATACTTTGTTTAAAATTCATCAATCATCTACTGGCAGTTGGTTTGTAATTTGCATAATATATTATCCTCAAGCCTCAAGCCAAGGCTTCGCCCTAGAGTCACCCTTTTTTTGCAGATATCGAAAATCCCAGTGGGTTTACGTAGGTGCATTAGGAATAACCTGCAAATGTAGAACTTTGGAACCAAAGTATATAATTATTATTATTATATTTGATAGAAAGTGAAGAAATCTCATGATAATTGATTCATGTCCCGGAAGTCATTTCCCTCATGAATTGTAAGTTGTAAACTTCTTTAGTTGTACTTAAACCAAAAGAAATCATGAAAAGACACTCAATTCTGTAACAAATAATTGAAAAAATGGTAGATTAACTTTAAAATTATTGATCTCGTGCTTGATATAATTTTATATGTAGATGCTTGAGATAATCAAGCTTTCCTTGATCTAAAATCAATAATTTAGAACGTGTACTCTGATCTGACGACGGTGTGAAGTCTAACTTAAAAACATTTGATGATGCTTCTTTTAAAAAAAAGATTTGTTCCGTTCCTCAACTCTGTGACACAAACAATACATGTATGTGGTGCGTGTCAAGTTTGTTTCAATTGATCGTTAGTTTAGCATTTTGTAACGTATGAAGTTTACTTGAAGATAACTTTAACATCTCATTTATATAAACTTAAAATTCCATTTTAACTTGAAAATTTGTGCAATTCCTTCGTACAAAGCCAACTTTTAACGTAGTTTTAATTTAATTGCTTTCGTTTTAGTTTTGGTTGTTTCAAAATCAGAAATTGACATTCAATCGAGCAAGCTCATGCGTCTCTCACTTGCTTCACCTTTGTTACTTTTGTTTGTAACTTATTTCCCTTCATTTTTTAAACAATCTACACAAAAAAGCATGCGGTTTTTGCAAGCACATACATGTACTGTACTTAAGAAACATTAGAAAGCAATGGTTTTGTCAATTTTGTCATTAATGGTAAGGCACAATAAATTTATTTATCATCCATTCATTCACAGTTTCACAGAATGAAATGTTGTTCTCCTGTCTATCTGTTAAGAATGAGTTCAAATTTTGGGTTTATGCATAACTGCCAAACTGCATTGCAGGAGCGAGTGAGTATATAACAATCGGTTAACTTAAAGAAAAGGTTACAGTTAAACGTCTGTTTCAAGGTCTCCTTCTCAAAACTTGTTATGTTTTGTTGCATAATAATTCTCGGTTGTCAATGTTGTCATCAAAGAATATCAAATCTGTTAAGGCGCATAAACATCCAAAATGTTAACGCTGAAACAAAGATGATACGAAAGTAGCAGATCTTATGATATGGCAGTTTTGTTTGCATGTTGTTGTGATTTTTTATGTAAAGGAAATCGGTATAAGCTCATTTACATGACTTTCATGCATATATATGCATAAAACACATACATTACACCAAAGATATATGCTAACGCACCTAATTTAAGTGCTAAATACATAGTGATTTCATTTTCACCTGCCCGACCAGAGACAGTCTGGTCTTGTAAGGAAACCGGTGTAACAGTAATACAAAAAGAACATTACTCGAATATTTTTTATTAATCTGATTCATATATATATACAAGAAGAAACCTTCTACTTAACAACTAATGCATAGTGCTTTGATGACTCATTAGTAATAGACATAATCGAGGTTGTAATTATTACGAATCACGTTTGTTTCGGGAATTTTGAGGACCTAGCCACAGAGCGTCTGAGCGTCCTATTTATTCAAATTTTCTTATTTTTAGAAAATCATGAATTTGAGATTTGTTACAAGTTATTATTAGCCCTAGCATACACTAAACAGAAAAGGATTTAATAAGCTAAGTTCGGTTCTTATTTAATTTTAACAATTTGTGAAGGGTTGATACGCACGCACACGCATCACAATCACAGTGGTTCACTGATGTTTTATGGGTGCACATGGCATAAAAATATAAGAAAACAAGTACCCGTTACAGCTCATTCTATTTTGGAAAATGTCTGATTGATTGTCACCACTTTTGATTTATTATGCGTATAGGTGTAGCATACATCAAGTATGCCAAAACTTCAGAAGCTGCGGTAGCGATGGAAGAAATGAATGGAAAATTTATTGGAAACAATGCCAAATCTCTGAAGGTGTTGATAGCTAATAGTCGAGACCAAGGATCCAAGCGAGAGATGAATGAAGAAGAGCGTCTTCTCAGGCTATTCATCATTGTTCCGAAATCGATGTCAGAAACGGAACTAAAGGAACATTTCGCTCAGTTCGGTGATGTGGAACATTGTAATGTTGTAAGAGACAGGAATACCAAAGAAAGCAAAGGATATGCATACGTGAAATTCCACAGGTGGGTCGTTTGAAAGATTGTTATTGCTCTTTTACTTTTATTTTTGCCGAAACAGAAGACAGTTGGGGGGAAAGGAGGAACGTCACTCATTTATGTTTTAGACAATGTATGTACAATATACAACTTCCGGTTACACCATTTTTACCAGAAAGTGAAATTTACTTTTTATAACTCAATACATAGAAAGTTAGTATTTCCCCATTTTTAGAAGAAAATAAATTTTAAAGCAGTTTACAGGTAGCTGGAAGTAAATTTATGATTTAGCGGACACGTTGATTTAGACTAACTGCTAAACTAAAAAAAATAATAACTCATGTTTCTCCTCAGAAAGAACCAATATAGTGGAATAGGAATAATATTTTTTGAAAGAGTTACAAGCGTGTGTTTTTGATTTGAGGTCATTAGCAGTTTACCTGTTGTATAAATTAGTTTTTGTAGCTGGTACTAGTTTGTAAGGAAAGCTCTGTTGGCTCATGGTCATAAATGCCTCTTGGACTTCTTCCTCTTCTAGAATATCTCATGCAGCGAAAGCATTTGAAGGTTGTGATCGGAGTTTTAAGCCGGTTTTTGCTGAACCACGTCCGCAGAAGCAGTTAGCAGCAGAGGATCGTTACAGTAGTGCCCATGGTTCAACTACAGGTCCATGTAAGTCTGTTGCACCTACCCTCTTATATGTACTATGTATTCCGTTTAACATGGCTGCTACTTTACACACTATAAACATGAAATTGTAAATTACGAATAGTGTGCTACATAGTAGCAATATTCGAGGTATTCTTTAAAGAAAAATATGGCTGATATTTTGTTTTGTATGATTTTCGTTAAGATGCTATTATTCATATCATGAAATCTAAAATCTTAATCTAGTATTTTTTTTCAACCGAGCCAAAAGGAAATAATATCTTCTAAGATTCGTTAGCCCTAACCCTTACGCATTCAATTTTTTTTGGATGTACTAATAAAATTACTACGTATACAAATACATCCTTTAAGTAATATGAATTTTTCATTTGTACATGTATAAATATTTGAATTATCTAAAAATGTTTCTTATATTTTTCGTTTGTGTTATGAGCTTGGTTTTTACGTACATAAATATTCATGTACATTACACAATAATTCTTATCATGTTTCATTTTTGTCTAAGTTAGGAGTGATTCAAAGGCTGATAACCAACATAACTAAATAGACAGTATTATGCAGTACTTTTTCAGAAAGGCCTAGGCATTAGGGGTGTAGGCCTAGTACACTATTATTAGCTTTGTTTCCTGAGTACGCGTACGTACTTAAGTACGTTGATATTGATGGTGGAGCAGATAATGCTGTGCTTGGATGACTTCACGAACATGAGCAGCTATTCTGCTTAAAAGGATTTATTTGCTCACTATTTTTGTATTTTGCAACGACTAAGAATTTTTTGTAAAGCAATGATTAATGGGTTTTTAGGAATTTACCTTATTAGTATTTCTGAAATGTCAACATCAGCGAAGAATTACATATGCACAAATCGTCTGAAAATAAAGTCAAAGCGGAATTTAATGGCGGTTGTAGCTATATGCTAATACGCTGTTTGATTAGGGTGTCGTAAGTAAAGTAAAGAATTTAATCGCAAAAATTGTATGTTGTTAATTGTATAGATGATTTGCACGATTTTTCGGTGGACACGGCGTTTCAACCTCTTGTGAATCATGGACATCAGCATGCCCATCAGCATTCGCATACATCACATCACGATGTTCCTGCCAGATTAAATATTATCGCACATGGTAGTGTAAATCAAGACCAGTTGTGGAGACTTTGTGACTTTTTTCCAGGTTTAGATTATTGCAATGTACGGCATGATCAAAAGACTCGACAGTGTTATGCCACCGTTGTTTACAATTCTTCACAAGCAGCAGCATATGCCAAGGAAAAGCTTCACGGATTTGAATATCCGCCGGGCCATAGACTTATTGTCAAATTTGAAGCTGTTCCCGATAATAACATACGTTCCGGTAAGCCATCTTTAAGTTCAAAGCTTATCCGAAAATTCTTGAAACATGCCATCATATCAATACTACCAATTTGATTTTTTGTTTGAAAAAATGTTAAGGTACTGGACTGTTAGGACCTCCAAACCCATCATCAAGATATCCCTTACCCCAGTCAAATATTATACACAATGGAACTAGCAATTCGCCTTCAGGTGGTCCTCCTTCACAGATTGCATCCATGCCTAGATCAGGCCAAGCTATTGGGCCTGACCTAGCTACGTTAGCAGAGACTATAGTGCAAGCAACGTCCATCATTCAAGCAGCGGGGCTCAGTGCTGCTACCCATCATCCCCACAGTCAAGCTGGAGAATCTTATGATCCTTCATATTGTTCTGTTAAACTTCCTGCTCCGCAGCCACTCGCTCCTATTGACTCTCCTGTTATGGAAAGGTATGTTATGTGTGGTTTTAAGATTCGTTTTTAAGTCTTTCTAGTCACGCCGTGGTAATTCTTACTAAATATAAAAATGTTCTAATAATAAATTACAGGTTATTTGTCGTGTGCCATCCAAGTCCACCTCCATTGTATGCCTTAAAGGATACTTTTGGTCGTTTCGGTAATCTGATTGATATTTTCATGCTCAACGGCAAGAATTTCGGCTATGCTAAATATGCTAACAAAAACTCTGCTGATGAAGCAAGAAATGTAAGTTATAAGTTATTATTGGTAAAGTTTTCTTGTAAAAAGCCATAAAATTACTAATCATTCATAACCTCAGTTTCTAATCAGTATATGTTTAATGGAAACAAAATTGATTGGGTGGATAATATGTAGACATTGCACGGCCAGGAAATCTGCGGAATGCGATTGAAAGTATTTCCAGCAGAACCTCAGGACCAAAGGGGAAATGCAAATCCGAATTCAACTGTAAACTCTGGAGGAGGAAGCAGTGGTGATCAGAAATGTAAGCGTCCAAAAATGGAATGTGATGAGGATAACTGAGTCTTTATTTTCATTTTTGAAACTCACCCGTCCAGAAAATGAATTGCAGGTTAGTAACAAAGTTGGCATTGAGTTTTTAATGCTTTAATTCTGTGATATTATCAGGATATTTGCATGTATTTAACATGCCATTGAGATGATCACGGACTGCCATCCCCTGCTGAAACTTTAAGAATCGCAACATAGAGAATGAGTCAAGTCCCCTTTGGTAGTCATTGGGAAAAGGCGTTTAGAGTTGGTCACAAAGACGCTGCCATTACCAACTGCTGGGTGGCATTAATAATAATTTACGTGATTCGTTTGCGTACTAAGATAATTTTGCCAAGCATATACCTTCGTAATAAGTGCAATAAGAAGTACCAAATGTAAAGTGCAATTAAATTAGTTTTTTATGAATAGAGATTTTAATACATACTCTACATATATATAAATGTGAGTCTTTGGTAAGCCCTGCATACCTTCTTAAGAATGCTCCTGCGTGTACTATTTTTGTACGTCATTGTTATAATGGCCGTTGTAAAGTGAGTCCGCTGCTGATTTCTCTAAAAAAAATGAGAGATATAAATATTGTTATAAAAACTTAGATTTAAAAAAAACGTCTAAATTCTTTTACCAAAATTATGGACAGTGACATTTCCTAGCCCTGCTGTGCAACACACGGCGCAGCAATCAATATTTAGAGTGACCTACGTGATGATGTTGAGGATTATTTAACAAAATTTATGTGTTCCTTTCAAAACAGTAATTCCAAATTAAAATGCCAATTTGTTGGCAGATTGTATTTTCATAATAACGTGATATTACTTATCAGGTACAATAAGCGGTAAATAGTGTCTTATTTTCTTTATGTGATGCGAGTATGGTGCTTTTCGAAATCAAGACATTTCTGGATTTAGAGGTGCTGGGCTGTTACATTGTTGGTGTTCAAAGATCGTAAATAATATAAATGCTGGAGATTTGTGAATACAAAAATGCTTTAAATGTACACGAGGATTTTGAGATGATTCACTATAGATTAAAATATCCAGAGATATTTCTTTTGTCAGAGAAAATATTTGCTCATAAAGTCGTAAACTAAATAGACTTTAAGTATACCGATAGCAGATGAGAGAGCTACCTCACTTGTTATAGAACTATTGCTACTATTTTGTTTATTAGAATATTAGTTGGTATATAGTTATAGTTAAATAGGATCTACAGTGGTACGCCCTACTCACTGATGTCTGAGGAAAAAAAGGTGAATGTTTTCTTATTAGTGCTTCCATCATATATGCATTCCCAGAATGTAAAATAAGAGCTTGTCGATTCTTATTTTAACTACAGGATCTGAGATTTTCGTACTCTTTTCTATATAAATTTAAAAGTAATTTTTATAGTTTTACACATGCAATACACAGTTTGTTCAGGTTAATACTTTAAAGTGAGATGTGTTTTTAGTAATGGGGATAGTTGTTAGGCCACTACAACAGCAGCCGCGCATCTACAGTGTCTTTCAGACCCACATAACATAAAAAATTACAATTTTAAGCTATTGTCCATTATTCCGCAATTTTGTATTACGTGTAAATGGCAGGTTGATTACAAATATGGTCAGTGCTAGCATAAGTTCAAACAAGGTACATTTTCGTCCTCAGATAGTTACGTACGTTTTAGTTATGAAGTAAACAAATCTAAAGATCTTTTGAGTCCATTTGTCTACTTTCATCATTCAATGCAACTTTACTCAAAGTATATTCGTATTCATTCATATGGTTTCTTTTCTTGTATATCTAGATGACGAACTGGAATTCATTGACATGAGTCCATTCAGTTATTTTATCAACCCATTCCTGTTCAATCCTTTTTCCACCAAAAGTTCCTTTCAACCAACAACCTTCTTTCAAGCCTTGCTTTTTTTCAAGACAAGTTTCCTCCTCTTTCCAAATACTTTCCCCTCCTGTGAGAAACTCCCGATTCCCAATTCCAACGATGAAACAACAAGAAACATTAGACGGGACATCGATCAATCCCAAACGGACCGAGCACATACGGAAAACTGAAATGACGTGGACTCGAAACGTGAAACATACAAAATTACTACTAAGTACATCCACAATTAAACAATTTAGAACTTTAAGAGAACTTTAAACATTGAACGCATTCACTGCTAGATCCTAAGCTTTTTACATTACGTTGGAAAAATTTTTTCAATACAAGACTCATTGAACTTTTACAAAATCCAACTTAACACACTTTTTTTATACTTTTTTTTAAAAAAAATTGATTAAAGTATTCTTTGTTAGTATTGTAAACTATGTTATACAAACTGTGTCCAATGAGGCACATGGAACGAGACGTACCTTTGTGCTTATGTTTTTAAAATCAACAGCACAATGAATGACAGTCTGCGTATAGATGCCGTATAGGCCTGTTAAATCTTACTGCAAGAACTACAACTAACCTGTACAACGAGATATAATGAACGACTAACTTTAAATGCAATTTAGCCGTGAAAAATTGATTATATATATGCACTTTTTACTTTGTGTATGAACTGTAGATATGAAAACGTTAGGATGACACCTTATTACTGTAATGATGCATTTACCAGTTACGATTAACGTGATAAGTGTCACAAACTTTCCAGCAGGAACTACATACAACAAAAAACACAGAATCATATTGAACATTTTTACCTTTACATTGTTTGTATTTAATTTGTTTATGTACTCGCATTAGTTAAAGTAGCCACACTTTTCAAGTATACATCGAAATGCAGGCATAAAAAATTCGTTACCCTGTACTATTATATGGCTAGTAGTGTACACTGAGAAAAGGGGTTGTGAACAATATCGTTCACTTTTAAAAACATTAATGGTAGTTTCTTTTAAATACATAAACATACGCATACGTGAGTATTTTAAAATGTGGACAAAGGGACGTAACTAACTTGTTATTGATGAAAATAGATTTACTATTAGTTTACTGTGGTACAGTACTAAAAATAGATTATTTAAAAATCTTTACATAATTACTATTTAGAGATATAGATTTGCCTTTTGCTGTAAGATGAATAAAATTTAGAAAAAAACATAATAAATCTGCTCATATTATATAAACACAAGCAGGGCAGAGTAACAAACTTATTCTAGCTACAACCCGCTACAACCTACTATAAAAAAAAACAAAGTATTCCCTTATACGGGCAACTTCAACTGAGATTTTCAGACCACGTTTTCAATCAAAATGACTTAAACCGTCGTAACGGTAGCTATATTTTTGCTTGAGCTAGCTGTGAAACTTGTGAAACGTAAAATAGTGACGATGCGATGGTGGAATTTAGAATTAGTAGCAAAATGTACAATATGTAATAAAAAAAAATCTTCGCTTGTAGTTTTTATTGGATTGGACAAGGGTACGGTACTTTTTACGATATACTGTATTTACAATTTAGGTTATCAAACAGCTTTACACAACACTGTTACAACTGAAGTTCCGATCTGACTGATTCGGTTTTTAGTACACCGTTCGACGAACTAATAATGCATTCGGTAGTACCAACTGCTTTGAACGTCATTGATCAAACCATATAAAAGAATTAGTTGTGAATGATCAATTTATGAAGAATGATGATGATAAAGGGTTTTAATCAACTTTATGCTAAATTTCAATGGAGCTTCCGTTTGTCTACGGTGTTTTTATGTTTAAAAAGGGATATTTCAAGGAACACATGAATGAAGGAAATGGACACTTATTAGCAATACTTCTACTGGTATGATTTGCATGTTAGTTATAAACTCTGTACTTATTACTTTTTATTTCTTTCTTTCTGTAGTAATAGAATCAATATTGTTATATGTACACAGATATTCAGAAAAATACTATATGATATAATAAAAATACAAATTTAATACAATCTGCTGTAAACGAGATTTTTGTCATCGGAATTTTCTACTTAATATATCATACATACCATTACAAATTCTTTCACAATTTAGATTATTTGAACCATTTATCACCACCAAGTCAGTCTACTGATTTCGTCAGGCTTTGATTTGGATCGCTTAATAAATCCCATATGTTGCAACTCCCCAATAGCTCGACGGAAACGAATTCTGAAAAAAATGAGATGACATTTAAAATCCAATTATAACAAAATGAACACAAAATACCCAATCATTTGATTACTCACAGGTATGAAGAAGTGGTTGAAGCCGAAGCCTTCTTAGAAGCAGCCTTTCCACGTTTCTCTGTTATTTGAACGATAGATACAAATACCTGTAAAGTCATGATAAAATGCATACATTATATTATGTTGTGATACGGCCTAGGCCAAATTATTAGAAGACACACACTTTCATCGCTCAGAGTCTTGTAGTACTCATGGCTCAGGTTGTAATTAGATCAGTTTGTATTACGATAAACTTACATGATAAATAAGGTTCAAATCCAATTTTTTTGTGGTGTGCTCTGAAATCAGTTTATGCATAATTGAAACATCTGGAAGACTGCCAGTAATAGATAACGATTCCAACTTGGAACAACAGGAGCACTAAAGAGAATAATTAAAGGATACAAATTGCTTGCAAGTAAGTAAAACTAATGCCTAAATTTGCTTTCGAAAGTCTTTTGTAAATAGTTGTAACGCATACTTGAAGAAAATAGCCAGGGTTTACTAAGTCTTCACTAAGTTGCAAAAAATTTGCAGGAAAAAGACTCGACACAAGATCACTTAAATCTCCAAACACGAATATCTGTGAAAGGTTTAATTAAAAGCATAATCGATACTCAACACAATAGATTATTGCATAATAATTTAACAGACACAACAGGAACTAAATAAATACCTCTGAAAATGAAAGCGATGACATCGGTGGTAAATTTTGCTTCAGTAAGTTTCGAATGAAATCTATCAGATCCGTTTTAATAGTATGTATCGACGTTGTTCCTTCCTTTTGTCGCTTGAACTCCATCAGTTCCTGTAATAACCAATAAGTATATATGCATAACAATTGCTTATTCAGAGTGGCAAATATAATAGTAATATAAAACACCTTTTGTAACTGCTTTAAATCATGAGTCCTCTTTTTCAACTTAATACGTTTTTCTTTACTACCGGCATCGCCTAAACTTTCATCCATGGGATGTTTTTTGTCTTCGGCAATTTTTTGCAGTAGCCTTTCTAATTTTATTTGTGTATTTGACCATATTTCACTTACTGGCTGATTTCTAACTGTACCAGTAGAAACAAGTAATTAAAACGTTGTTTAACTTTATACCATAAAAAATAAATACTTGCATAATAATATTAAAAGTTACCAAAAAAATCAACACAATCTTCCAGCAACTCTTGTACGTCTGATTTTGATAAATTCTCTAGCGCTCGCATAAACCTATGGAACGTGCTATTTTCATCCTTTTCAAACGAAGGGCTGTACCCATCGTAGCAAGAGATGTATATTTGTGTGTACTGAAATAGAAATCTAACATGATTAGCATAATAATATTTACGAAATTAGAGGCATAATTTTTATGAGTAAAACTTTTTTTTAGTTCTTACAGTGTTCCCCAATGGCTGGTCTGGAAGCCTGCCGCTCACAAAGCATAAAAATCTTAGAGTGAAATACCAATTTTGAATTCCATCTGTGAAGGATGTTAAGTCTTTTGTTTTTAGGCTAGTTTTGGTTCTCTGTCGTTTATTTGGAGCATCGCCAGATACGTGACTAAATTCGTCAAACCATTGATCCAATTCAGATTGCTCTATGTCGTCCTCTGGTTTTTCAAATGCACAGAACGTGGACTTGGCAGCAAGAAAGTGTGAGCGAAGGCAAAACTGCAAACAAGAAATATTTTATATCTTATATAGAAATATCACAGTTTTAAACTAGTCACAACTTTCACCCTGGCTGTCGGTGCCCTGTTGTTTTTTATATACCTTTACTGCATTAAAAATATATTCCAATGAAAAATTTTCTTCCTTGTATTGACTTTCCAAATAGGCAACAATGGGTCCAGAAAGTCTGAACGGGTTGTTACAATCAAATAAAACCTATGCAAAGTATGCAAACAATAAATTTTACAATTACACATCCTATCATACTAATCCACTAAAGTATCTTAATGTAGTTAATCAGCTTACCCGTCTCATAAACTCGTTTAACCTTTTTGTCGCAGAAATAGAATAAAATCTATCGACAATAACATTTGCAGAACATTGGGTTGGAATTAAATTGCTGATAAAATGGCCATGGCTAGCTCCAAATATAAAAATTGTAGGCAACTTAGAGCATCTAAAAAAGAATTAACAGAGATAATAATGTGACACACGACTGCTAATTATAATACAATTAGTATACACGCTGAATGCCAGTTACTTTAAATAGGCTGCATAATATTCAGCCAATTTTTTTAACAAATCAGTGGCTTACCCCATTAAAGTAAGTATTTGAGAAATGATAGTATTGGGAAAGTAATCCACGTCTTCCACCAAAATCAAGATTTTGTATGCCAGTTTGTCTGATGGCAAAAATGACTTGACATCGTGCAAACTGAAATGTTGCTCTTTTTTTGCAGTCAAATATTCCTCGTCGTCCACAGTTTCTCGCTGCTGAAAATAATGAAATATGTAACTTTAATGACTATACCTACGTAGAACTGATCGAGTTCAAGCAATCCCTACGATATAAATTTTATTCATACCTCGTTTACAATTTGTCTACATATTCTTTGAAACACAGCTTTAGTGGACGGACTCGTCCCAGACTGCACACGACAAATGTAAACTTTCTGGTTGGTTTCTTCAGTTATACTTGTAATTTTATGCTCAATAAAATCAAATAAAGTAGAATTTTCTCCAACTGACAAACCTAGTATGATCATACAAAATACTGACAATGAAAGAAACAGTCCATTTGGTGTTTAAAAATTATAAATTCTTTAAAGTTATAGTCCACAACAAAGGTTGAAATTCAACCGTACCTGACTCAAGAACCCCTATAGGTAGTACATTACTATCTTTCTCCACCAACTGGAAGCTCGTATTAACAAACTTATCCAGCTTTTCACTCAATTCCGTGTTACATTTTTCCTGTGAATTCTATTCAACAAAGAGCAACGTTCAATTTCATGATCATCGTTACGTTAATATCAGTAAATAATAACACAATAAAATGAAAAACCTTGAAATTGTGCTTCAGCAATTCCAAATTTTTCTTGTATAATTCTATCCTTCGTGGAATAGTTTGGGAAGGCTCCTCAAATGTCCGTAGTATATCAAGGTTAATATCGGTAGTTGTGGAGGTTGAGGTAGAATCAAGTTTTCGTTTTCCTGATCCACCTAGCTTGGTTTCATGTGATGGTTTCTTGAACGTCAATCCCTGGTACATTCAACAAGAATTGACAATATTATTAGGAAGCTAAAGTAGATTGAAATATTTCCCTACGTCAACCGCATGCAATGCAATACAAAATATGAAAGAACATTTGACAAAAACACGGTCAGAATGAAGTTGAAACTGAAAGTCAAAAGCAGTCACCAACTGACTGATCAACCGCATTAATTAGCAAGTAACAAGTAAGCCGAAATCAGAACCTTACCTCGGAGTTTAACGATCCCATTTTGCTCTCTTCACTCTAAAAATCCAAACCAAATACCGGCTCGCTCACAAGTCGACTAAAATGCTAAAGAGCTCGAAATCCACGAACTACCAACTCAGTTGTCAATACTCAATTATAGTCAACAATTTCCTTTGAAAAGTAAACTTCTCTCACGTAAACTTTAAGAAAAAAATAATATTTCAGTAAAGACACTTGCGAAAGTCTGTAGCTCAAAAATTTGATGAATGCATTATTATGCATGAATTATTATAACTTTTACCTAAAAACTGAATGGCAAACTATTTGAAAACACTGATTGACTGATATTCAATATTATGAATGTTTTTTTTTCCATTCATCATGCTCCTCATGCATATGACAAATACTAACAAAGTAAATAGTAAGTACACAAGGAAAGATTGCCCGGTACAAAGCTTAAAATTTGTTACAATCCCTATGCTCCAATCACGAAACCAATGGTACTTGTCTTTGTTCAGCATAGTTCAACCTACCCCAACTCTTCAACAAAATGTGCGATGCAACTGCCATACCTAACCCATCGGAACTCGGCAGACAGAATTTACATTATACAATCAATAATTTTTTAACTAATTCGTATTATATAAAAATAAATTATGTAGCACGAGTTAACTAACTCCCAGTCGCCAGTACAAGATTAAACCCCAGCTTTTCCCAAATTCAAAATCCAAATAAAAGTAATCATTGAAGTAAACCTTATGGGCATATCTCATTTCATCAATTTATTTAATCAATTGGTTTGCATTCTGTAAACTTAATGATATCTGTACTCCAAGTTTTGTTAACTTTGGCAATTCTCATAGAATTGACTTGATGTAAACTAAAGAAATATTGGCACACATACATTTGCCCAGATAACTTTAGTCTATAATATCTAGAAACTAATGGCTAATTATTCTATTAGTCTTGTATTTCAGCATACCTAGAAAAACACCTTTTCGGCTTTATTCTTCATTCATTGGTGGGTGTTCATACAGGGCGAAGAAACTACAGATCATTTTTGAATTCGTCGATTATAATAATTTGAAATATGATGCTTTAAAACAACTTAAACATTAAAATGGATAATATTTTCCCCTCTCCTGAATCCAATGCAAATGCAATGCCTAGCAAGTGTTATTGTATGGTTTTTTTCTCAACAACTTAAGATATATATTCATGAGCTCTGCATTTTGTCATTAAAGGTGCCTTGCCTGCCTCCATAAGCAAAGTTCATTAAATACGTTTTTGCTATCCACTACTCAGCGTCGTCATCCTCTTTTCAGTTTCAATATTAGTTCTGTATGGGCATTTTTAAAAATGTTGAGGTTTATTAAGAATTCAATTTATTCAGCCAGGTAAAACTGGCCTTTCAGCTACTCTCCTCTTCTGTGAGAAACACCAGAGGCAATTTGATATGTGCATAAGACATTGGTAGACAGAGTTGAGAGCAGTAGAGTGCGAGATAGATACACACACCACACACACTTTTGCGTTGTGTATATAAAAGTTTACGATAGTTACATGTTGCATTCGCATTCATTCGATTCCTTGGGAATGGGCCTACTACTACGGCCTACATTTTAGACATGATAGTGATATGGAAATGTGTGATAGTCAGTAGTATATAGATAAATAGATGATGACACGCAACCTGACATTGTGTAGAGCAAGTAGTAATACCACGTAGAGAGATCTAGATAGCATGAACCAAGTATGTAATACTATATTATTTTTTTTAAAGCATCACAATAGCATTCTTTTCCGTCTTTACGAAACTTTAATGTATAGACGGTAGAAGAATCCTAAACAAACCAGATTTTCAACTTGCTTTAATGGACAAATACATAGACCACTTTTAGATCAGCATAGATCCTTTTTGCTCGCTTGCGTTCATTTTTTTTTTGGTTTTATACCAATCTTACTTAAAAAACGCTTTCATGTGTACGGAGGGAAGGGAGAAATAACATCAGCTGCATTAATTTCAGACAAACTTCAGTTTCCCATTCCCATACCATAACACAACATTCGTTCTTGGTGTCATCCCACCCATACTCATGTAGCAATACGTATGCTCATGTGTTCACATGGGAGAACACTGAAACAGTATATATAGCCTCTTCGAAGGAGGGTCTCTTTCCCCCAAGTCCGGATAGTTATTGCATTACTTTACCACATGCACCATCACGGTCGTTGGTTGTCCTCTACTCTAATATTGCCCGTACAAAACCGTACTCAAGCTATAACCTTGTGAAAACTCTCTGGCTTCATCTTCAGCTTTGCCTGATGTACAGTCCAGCTGCAATGCTGCATATTACGTAAGTTAAAAGTTAGCATTCCGGATGAGCCCGTTCTCCTTATGTATGTTTAATATCATACAGAAGCAACACACTGAACGACAACATAATAACATACATATACACAGGGATGAACAATTACTTGACTTTCAATTACAAATTACAATTATCCAAATACTTCAAATGTTGCAATTACATTTAAATTCAATTACATGTTTCTGTGTAAAGCCGTAATTACCAATTACAAAATACAGTAATTAATTACATTTATAAATACAAAATACAGTTGGTTATTAAAATCCCAGTTACCGCATAGCCAAAAATTGGAAATCAATTGTAATAACAATAAAAAAGAGGCTTATAAAAGAGGCTATAGGTCGCTCACTACCACCACAGTAGCAATTTTGAAATTTTCAATTGCCGTGTCCAGTTTTTAATGTTGATTTTTCATTTTTAGTTCTATTTTGAGTATAATGTTGCCCAAAAATGTCAAAAATGTAATTGAATTACTTTAATGTATTTAAATACATTTCCAAGATTCTCCTTAAAATAAATACTGTATTTAATTACTTTTTGGATTTTTGTACTCAATTATCAATTACAAATTACAAAAATGTAATTAATTACGTAATTGAATTACATGTAATTGAAATACATGTAATTGTGTTCATCCCTGCATATACATATCACACACACACATATATATATATGGATTTAAATGATGATCGTGCATCATGTGTATAAAATCTAAATCCATGATAATTTTCAAATATATAGCCAGCAGTTGCTCACTTTTTCTATAAGTTTTGTAACCTGATGATT
This sequence comes from Orchesella flavescens, assembly GCA_964034955.1. Classification (NCBI taxonomy): domain Eukaryota; kingdom Metazoa; phylum Arthropoda; class Collembola; order Entomobryomorpha; family Orchesellidae; genus Orchesella; species Orchesella flavescens. The sequence continues at coordinate 15,701,884 of OZ035955.1, read as the reverse complement.
GTATGCTATAGCAAAGATGCATAATTATATAGAAATGTGATGCCACGCAAACAGGGTAAGTTTGGGCTATAACACATTCGCATTATGTATATAAATGGGTATTCAAAGTATTCATGCATAATACATCATTATATACCTATATGGTATGTATACATGTTTCTAACTTTTTTAGCCCAAGCTCTTACTTCACAGAACATCATCATCATCAGTGAAATGAAATATGCGTATATCTAGTTTGAGCTGTCATGTATGTATTTTCTCAGGTTAGTTCTTTAGGTGTACATTTCAAATTAAAAAAAAATGTATGTGTATGTATTTAGAGCTCTTTTATTTGCCATTATAGCGTTTAAATAGCCTGACGATAAAGTAAAATGGGAAATGATGTTATGTATAAGCATTTTTTTAAGAGTTGATGTGGGAATGAGATGTACGTAACGTATCGTAAGTGATATAACATAACCTCAACATGTAACACTGTTTCTTTTCTGAGTTGGATGTGGAGTTGTGTGGATCGGATGAGTGAGATGAAAAGCTTCGCTCGTCTTGTGCCCCTGCTTTTGCAAAAGCTTTTATATAGCTGCTCTTTCGCGATGATGATGAGGTTGAACTGAAAGTATATCTCTGTGTTGCTGTGTATATGTTGTGTGTCTGTGAGAGTTGTAAGGTTCAAGTCCACTAGTGAACGTGATGTTTTGATTGATTGAAGTTGTGCGAGAGCGAGAGATAAATAATTTTTTCTGTAATTTTACTCCTTTGTCTGCTTGTGTAATTTTATTAAAAATAAATAAATTAAGGAATGTATAGTTAAGAAATCTTTGTAGACTATTTCAAAGTAAAAAGTATGTACGAAATTCGGATATAAGAGTAATTTTTATGAAGATTGATACATGATACACTCGCTCCTCATCTCTTCCATCACCATCATTTTATTCACACTGACACCAGAATTTATGTCACGTATATATGTGGTTTAGTGCTTCGGGTTTGATTGATTGACACTTTTTCCACACTGTCCTCCTCTTACAGCTCTACCTATTTATACTGATGTTTCAAAAACTTGTCTATTGACCATATTGCTTCAAACTTTGGTATTTACATTTCTAAAACAGTGCTTCATTGTTGATTTCTAAAGGGAATGTTTATGATCTAGAAAGTTGTAGCTGGTTACGTTTCATCTGAATAAACCATCCCGTCCCATTCTGTTTGGAACTGGGGCGATAAAAAACTTTCTCGGAAAATTACACTGGTCATCATCATCCATTAAGGAACTTTCCAGTCCACATAATATTCTGATATTCACAAATTAATAAATGTATGCTGATAACTTTATCCACTATATACCAAAGCTACAAATTACCTTCTAGTATACCCACTTTCTCTGATCCGTCATTGTTCGAGTTAAGTTTATGTGAATTGTCAACTTTTGGGGCGTTCTGTTTCAGTTCAACCCAACCTACCTTTAACGTACTCCAAATAATGCCAACAAGTTTTAAAGTTTTGAAACAACCTTATTTGATGAACCTAAGGTGACCTGCTCTGGTTGGGATAAGATTTCAAAAATGATAATTGACTTTCAAACTGCTGCCATTAAATTAGGGAAAGTGAACAAAGTTAAGTCATAAGCATTTTTTACGCAAAACATTGTTTGTGTTCATCTAGCTGGAAGAGGCTATTGGGAGCTCTTAATTACTACGTTAAATATACTAAAAGTAACGTGAAACAATAAGTAAATTCTTACATTAGAGTAAAGAAAGATATAAGGAACAATTCAGTCGAGAATCATCATCAAACATCATCATATATTTATGTACAAGCTGAACATGATCATGTAGATATATATATATAGATATTTATTATTATTATGATTAAGAATTAGGAAGCGAATATCATAGGAGGTTGTGTGAGTGTGTGCTGTCTTAATTGGAATTATTTTTGCCTATGCTCCGCTGTTGCTGCTCTGATATTGGAATACATATGATATGATGATGATAGTATAGTACTACTACCATAATATTGAACAATATACATTTTATTTTGGAACGAATGGATTGAGTGCGTATTGTAAATATGTATGTACAGTTACATATGCTGTATCATCTGTGAAAGTGAGCAACTCCCTTTAGCCTACTTCATGAAATAACACACAAATTGTGTACCTTGCGAGTTGTTGTGAGTGAGTGAAAAGGGGGAAAAGTATGTACGGAATCTGAACGTATTATATACCTACCTAAATATCAATACGTGCCACTTGCAACAACACACAGTCCAGAGGAGCAGCAGAACAACTTTTTACCAGGACAGAACCAACGAAGAAAGTAAAAAAAAAAGCTCCGGGTTTTTATCTGTATTTACATGCTCTACAATACAACAACCACTGAACCACAGCAGTTTGCTCCCGAGAAAAGCAAATTCCCTTGCAATATTTAGCTCATCCCCTATTCTGCTCACGAATTGTCAATCTCAGTTTTAAAAAAAAGTTATTTGGAAAGGACGAAAGAATGTGAATGTAGTTCATCATCAGAAAGCGTTTGGCAACTAACGCTAGCGACAAGAAGGGTTGATTCCACCAAAGCCCTAGGTATGTTAGATCAAGTTATAACATGAGTATTGTTTTAACAAATTCTATTTTGTGTACTTAATTACTGACCAAACGTGTTTTTAATTGTTCCCCAGTTGGAAGAAACGGCTGACTGTAAAAGGGGAACGGCATTCACTGCAAGAATCTTGAAGGCGATTGGCAATCATTAATTTGCGAAACTGGACCCCTCTCACATACTTATCACTTTCTGTCATCATTGTCGTTTTGCAAACGTTCGTTGTTCCCTTCAGCGCCTGGTTGTAAATGTGCCGCTTCGGTGGAATGTGGAAATTAAATACTATGAAATCTTATGTAATTAATACAAATGATAGGTAATAATAATAATAATAATAGTAAACATGTTATTGAATGCTGCTGTTTTTATGTAAGATAATAATAATAAATTATGTAAATACAGCAAAGGTGGTGTGAGGTGGTACAACAATGCATTGTAGTATGAACGGTGGATGATTGTTGTGGTGCGTGTCCTAGTGTGAGTGAGGTACTTTTGAAAGCGTGTAATTACTTAAAATTTTTACGATTGAATGTGTCCCGCATTGTTGTCTTGTAAGTTTGTTGCTCCGTTTTAATATTATTATAATATATCATCAAACATTGTTATGTTATGGAATATTAATGTTATAGAAGAGCAAGCTGTTGCTTTTTGGCTATTATTATTATTATAATAATTATTAACAGTATAAGGATTAAACTGTGTTCTGTAACTGCCCAATGTAAACCAAATGTTCACGTAAAATGTTTAGGTAGAACTTGTTCTTAAATTTGTTAATTCAAATAGACCTAAATCTTTCACTTATCTGTTGTCTGCGGAAATCCGTAAACTTGTAAAATTGTATCGAGAGTTCCTCTAACCGAAATTTTAATATTTTTTTTTGTTTCTCTGTTCCTTTTATAAATTACTTCAATAAGCCAATCATCTCAATTATCCAGATATTTTGGGGTATCGAAAAGTGTTTGTAAAGACGAATTAGGCGTATGAAAGTATCAACGTTTAAACTTAGATGAATTTTTTGAGCTTAGACTTGGTAAAATTCAAAGAAAGAAAGCTTGTATCTGTTACGATCGAAGGATAAAACTACATTGGAGGACCAATATCGAGGTCGAGGTCTTGACTAGGAAGCAGATTTGGAATTATAGGAAAGGCGTAGAAAGTTTGTGACAATGTCCACGTATTTACAAGTGGCTGAGGATGACGGGGAGGAGCCAATTGAGGTGCCTACAGAAGAAGATGGCACATTGTTACTATCGACACTTCAAGCCCAGTTTCCCGGAGCATCTGGGTTAAAGTTCAGAAACCCAGACTCTGGTAGTCTTCGAGGTGTACGTCTAGTTGATGGCAGGTTTCATCCTCCAGATAATGGATGGGGTAACACTGTGTATTATTGCGTCTTCCCTAAAGGTATGTACCCTGCAATTGCAACCTTTAGTATACGTTTTAGTAGTTTTTTTAAAAAATTTATTTGTAGACCATCTACGCAAATATGACGTAATTAATAATAAAAATATTTTTCTAATTTATTTCAAAGTGGAAAATAAGAGAAAATCGGATGACTATTTAGAAAATACAACTGCTAAATCCAAACGTTTTGAAACGTCTAAAAATAAATGTTCGGATTTGATTGTGTTGGGTCTGCCATGGAAAACAACTGAACAGCAATTGCGAGAGTACTTTGAACCGTTTGGGGAAGTTTTAATGGCACAAGTGAAGAAAGATAGTAAAACAGGACAGTCCAAAGGATTTGGTTTTATTAGGTTCGCCAATTACGAATCTCAAATTCGAGTTTTGTCTCAACGGCACCTCATTGAAGGTCGATGGTGTGATGTTAAGATTCCTAACTCAAAGGTAGCTTAATACAATGCTTGTAATTATTATGTATTATATTATTCATGTTTGATGTACATTCTACTAACTAATTAAGCTCGTTTTTCGTTGAATCAGGAGTCACAACAGGCTCATGTACCCGCCAAAGTGTTTGTTGGTCGATGTACTGAAGATATTGCTGCTGAAGATTTACGTGAATATTTTGCCAAGTTTGGTGAAGTTACAGATGTATTTATCCCAAAACCCTTTCGAGCATTTGCTTTCGTAACATTTTTGGAGGCAGAGGTGGCTCAGAGTTTATGTGGGGAAGACCATATAGTGAAAGGTGTGTCCGTCCATGTCTCGAATGCTGCCCCAAAATCTGATCCATCTAGAAATCAGGGAACTCATCAGTATCCTTATCGAGGTAGGATGTTTTTTTTTAATTTAAATTTTTAATTGAATTGAGGAATTTATTAAAATGAAATAGAATAATAACATGTGTTAGGATACACTTTGTTTTTCATTATCAAGTAGCTAAAGTTCACTAGTTTCATATTTGCCATATGGTGATGTATATAAACTTGAGCTATAATTTTATTTTTATATTATAATTTGACCTTTCAGGAGTACCCCCTAGAGATGGTGGGAAAATGGCTGGTGGATATGGCCAACATTATGGTCAAGGTGGTGCTGGTTGGAGTGCAGTTGGTGGTGGAGTGGGTGGCAGAGGAGGCTTGGACATGCCGAATTTGCAAACACTTGGTCTTGGTGGGGGTGCTGGTGGAACTGGGCAAGGGCAGGGTTTAAATAATCCTATGGGATTAGGTGCTCTAAATTTAGGTATGCCTGTGAACCCTGCGATTGTTGCTGCTGCATTGAACCAGGTATGAAATGTATTGAATTGAAGGACACTAAAATGACGATTAACTTGAAACCACAAACCATCATTTCAATTTCTAAATGATTTTTTTTAATAGGCTGGATGGGGACTGGTAGGAAATATCCAAGGAGGTCAGCAAGGTAGCGAAGGGCCCCAGAGCTTTAACCATCCTTCAGGATTCGGCCATGCTAATGCACCGACTCCACAAGGAGCCACATCACAACAACCTGGTCCTGATAGTTCTGGATTTATGGCATGGGGTGGTGCTGACGGACCTGGTCCTGGACACCAAGGCCCTCCTAACCCTGGTCCTGCTCAACCTCAAGCAGCATGGTCAAGGGAGACGAAAGGCTTCATGAAGTACAACATGTAATTGCATAGTTTATCAACAAATTCGAATAATTCGGGTTTGAACTATCTTTGTGCATCCTCTAAGTTGTTCAATGTTCAGCTATTATCCAGCGTAAAGAACGTAATACTAGCCGTCGTAAATTAATGATTACATCTATTAGTTATATAACGTAAAAAGTCATAAACCTGGTAGTTTTAGCATATATATCTTTAAATTATTATGGTCAGTAATTTGATTTACGGTTAGGGGAACTTATATAGCTAGGGCCTTAATGTGTAGGTGATTATTTGTTGCTATTGCTAAAAAAAATTATTAATATTAATTATTAGTTGGGTATGGTCATCATGATACGTATAATGGTTTACTAAGTGAGCCATTGTCAGTTCATTCTAAAAAAAAATAATTGTTTCATGTTATATAACTGCTTGTTTTCGCTTCGTTTTCACTTGACGTTACGGGTTGTGTTACGGCAGTAGCATTGTTGAGTACCTTTTTCCGTAATAGTCAGTCGCGGTGCGCATATATACCAACAAACGTTGTTAGCTATAAATCGTGTCATCATCATGTGAGCACATAATATTATAATAATAATAATACAATCCTAGAACTTGAAAGCATCAGGATTTTCGTTTTCCAGTTTTCCTTTTTATTGAACGGAGAAACTATATGCCCAAGGCAAACTAGACCAAAAAGAAAATGATATGAAAAAGTATATAGAATTATTAACGTGAACTGAAATAGATACAATCTGAACTTAATACAAATAAGATTGCACGTCTAAACCTATATAATTTGTTTTTAATGATTTTGAGTGATTGACAAAGAAAAGATTTACGTATATCGAAACGAAATGAATGAATGTTTCAGAAACTATATAAATATACATATATAGACGTATACAGATAGATTCTGATTGTTTTCGTACGACACGGGCTACCCGTGGGCTGTGTTGTTAAAGCTGTAATATTATATGCGATAAACAAATTGTTCATTTAGTAAGATGCGTTTAAACCGAAAAAAGTATATTTTCTATTACAACTGCGACGAGTGGAAATGATGGAACGAAAGTTAGATAATGAAGCTGTTAATTTCATCATTGTACATAATGTATGTATGATATCCCCCTTACATTTAGTACGTTTAACTTATTGTTTTGTTTTAGGTTTCGAAATTCGATTGCTGTTAGAAAGAAACTAAGCAAGAATGGTCAAGCTTCAAGCATGGCTTGAACTGGGTATCAAGGACTGAGCAGATTTTAAGAAGAAATGACTTTCTAAGGAAATGATGATGGATTCGGAAAAAAATCACTTTTAATTTATTTTTTAAAAACTTTGACTCCTACTTCAGTTCTAATAATTATAAAATTACTTATGTTTCTTAAATGAACTTTTTGTGGAAGGAATGTGTCATGCATGTCAGTGTGTGGTTGAGAACAGAATGAAGTAAAAAACAAAACAAAAATATCAAGCAAGTATTGATCTCAGGGAAAGATGCATGATTGAAAGAAACTTGCCTGTGTGAAGTAATCGTGTGACAGTTTGACATCAATGTGTTGACTTAATTTTAAACGGTGTCTAGTACACATATATTTAGGTATCTGATAACAAGTAACGTAATTTGACTGAAATTTAACCCATGTGACAGGCGGCATAAGGTTTCTGTGAAAAATAAGTGATCAAAACTGCCTACGGACGGGGGATACATTTTATTCAATGTATTACATGCTACTATGAATTTCGTACATTATTGCTGAGTTTCTCTCTATTTCTCTTCGGGGTATGAGTTCTATATGTACAATGAGGTCTCTGTTGTATGGGGAAAAGGTGAATGCTGCATTTTTGTAAGGCTAATTTTAAAGTAGACGTGTAAAAGATCTTCGAGTGTTAGATTTTAGAAACGGTTAAATGCGATGATGTATGGAAATACTTATAATATTATACTGGCAATGGCATATATTCATAACATATTCTAAATTATAACGTAGTACATACTTACATATTATACATATATATATAGTCTATATACATATAAACCTACACTATCATAAATGTGCAATTCTCGCTGTCTTCTCGACTCAACAACAAACTTTAAAAAATATATTTAGTAGTTGCATACATAACAATCATCAGTCATTTAAGGATATAAAAATATTGTTAAAAAGAAGTTAATGTCACGATGTCACTTGCAGTCAAATAATAATATATGCTAATGATGACTGTGTTTGTTATGACGTACACATATAGTACATATAACATCACGGGTTCTTCTGCAAGCCCATTGTGTTTGTCTCTTTTTGACTTTGAGTACGTACGGAAAAAATGACAACACTTTTTCGTAGTACGTAAAAAATGTATCGGGGTTCACAAAAAGCTTTAATCTTTTATTTGTAACAAGCTGTCAATATTCAATATTAGCAGAAATACGACTCAATTTTTTTTGTGCAAAAGATGGAAAACTCAGAAAATCATATTTTCTAAAAAAAAATCTCTATATCACGTCCGACAAGCTTCGTAACTAAATTATTAGCTGAGCATGAAGATCATCGATGGCTTGTGCGAATGCATGCATTCAGTTATATCTTCTTAAATCCAAAATATGGGGTAAATGAATGTTTTATCACAATCATGGCATTATTATTATTGTAACAAGTGAAATGATTGATTTTTTGTGACGAATGGAGATGACATTGGACTACTGGTGTGTATCGGTTTATAGAGAGTTGAGTGATGTAAAACATTATATAAAGTTGCTGGGCAATTAGAGATTTTAAAAGTATATTAAGCGAACAATTACAGATAGAAAGAACCAGTTATTTATCACAACAAATGATGATAATAAGAATAATAATCATAATAAAATCTCTTAAAAGATCATACTGAAAACAATCACCAAATCTTTGACTTTTAAATTTTTTTTATTTCAATTTCTCATTGCCATTATTTTTGCATATTTGCTATTGTAATTTCATGAACTAATTTCAGCTACAATAATTATTATTATTATTCCGTAAAAATAAGGAGGAGGTAACTAAATTCTTTAGTGAATGATGATGATGAATCATACTGGTTATTCATATAAACACTGAAGACTAATAATTATTGGAAGCACAAATCATTTTATATGTAGCTTGTAAAATATGGATGTACATGTACAGATGATACCAGACAGAAAAATTATTATTAATTAATTTAAAAGTGCCTTTTTGGCGAACTGAGGAAGTATAAAAGATGCACGGTGTATGTCGGTATTGTAATAACGGAGATTCATAGTTTCGATATCCTGATCACTTAATTGCTTCAAGGGTTCTTCAAACACAGTTTCCTTGAATATTGCAAACAAAAATCAATATCATACCTCCACAAATTCCAATGACGTTAAGTAAGGTAAGGTAAGGTAAGGTAAGTGAAAGTAGCAGTGACTTACAGCATTCTTACTACACAAGAGAAATCCAATTTGTCCACCTGGATAGGTTGGAATGCATGTGTAACCGTAGCTTACTTTAGGAAACATTGTATTGCAGAAATCCAGCATGGTCCTGATAATTTGGGAATGATACCACATATTTTCACCTTGCGAGCAAATGATTCCTCCTGGCTTCAATGCTTCTTCGCACATTCGATAATATTTCTCTCCAAATAGACTTTCGGCAGGGCCTACGATATTGTAAATCACCCAAGGACATTGGTAGAAGTTCAAATTATGAACAAAAGCAAGATCTCAAATTTTAGGCATAATACAAAATGCATAATTTTTATGCAAAATACATTATGCATCATTAGGTATTAATCTGTTATGTAAATTATTATTGTGAAATACCTATTGGGTCTGAGGAATCAGTGATTATAACGTCAAATTCATTTTTATGCTTGCTAACAAATTCCAATCCATCTCCAATATTAAGTGTTAGTTTTGGGCTGCTGAATCCACTGGCCATGAACGGCAAGAATTTCTTTGATACTTCAACAACTTTAGCATCGATTTCACATTGAACAACTTTCTCAACTGTTGGGTATTTCACAACTTCTCGTGCGACTCCACCGTCTCCACCCCCGATAATCAAAACTGACTTTGGATTTGGGTGGCATGTTAGTGGTACAAACGTCATCATTTCTTGATAAGAAAATTCATCTTTCTCTGTGCACTGTATGCAACCGTCCAGTACCAATACGCGGCCGTACGTCTTCCTGTTTGTGGTAAGATGAAAGATAATGCAATGATCATGCCCCTTTAAACAACCGAAACAGTGAGTACTGACTGAAAGTTAAATGAATATTGAATTGGGTGATGTCAAATAAATTGTCTGGTGAAAATGCACATTACGTATATTGTACATTTATCTTAACCTATTTCATACATTTTTCAATTATTTACGCTTTTCTTTGAATTTGTTGACTAGTGAAAAAGTATTTTTTTTCAAATCTTGAATGGCGTGACTTATTCTATCTCGAATATTTGACCTTCAAACGGTTGTAGTGTATAATATAAAATAACATCGCGGATTTTGTCTCAGCAAATGGCATCATTTTGATGTATCACAACCTATACTTTTTGGTATGGACGTGACCTCAGATGTATTATATTAGCAAAAAGAATTTTTGAAATTCTTCAACCGTATGTTAACCAACACGAATGAGTATATAGAGACAGACAGACGCTAACCCCGAAATCAGAAACCAACCCCCTTCTATTTCTATGAGTCGGTTAATATTGTAGAAAACAATAATCAATAATAAGTTAGCGGACTTACGTATCCATTACGAGAACATCTTGAAAGTCTGACTTTTCCTGAAACAGGACTTGTTTCACTTCCATTGAAAAGGACTGGCCTTCCCATAATGCACTTTTTTCGGTAAACCAATTTTCTTGAATTGAATTCATTTTGTTTTTAAACCCGTGAATTGAACTCTTAGACTGGAATTTATGGAAACTCTTCAACTTGCACAAACAGCTTTGTTGTAGCTTTAATGGAAGAATGACCTAGTAATACCAGATTACATTTAGTTTGATGTCACTTTAGACTATAAATACGAGTTTTAGATAATCTGAAGTTTGAGTTTTGAGTAAAATTCCTCTCATGTATATTCTCTGTACATGTGGCATGTGGTTTTGATTATCTACTGACTATGAACTATATATACCAGTGTCATTAAATTTCTTCACGTGTATGTAAAGAAAAGTCAAAGACTGGAATTCATGGGCAGGATAAAGTTGCACGTTGCACATAACATAATAAATTATGGTACAGCATGTTAGCATATGTATGTATGCAATGTAAATTTGATTCGGCTTCTCTGTATATTAATAATACATATACGATATACATGTACAGAAGCTTCTTAACCAACCAAAAACTTACTTTGCGGTACTTCTTTGGTTTGATAAATATTCCAGTTTCATCTACATGCTCCTTCTGATAATATTAAAAGACCAGTTTCATTGATATATAGCTAATATCCAGCAAGCGTCATTAACTAGATTAGGGTATAGATTCATATTTATCATGAAAACGCGTGTACCTTAGCTCAAAAAGCGAGCATAACATCAAGATCCACAGCTGCAATTACTGAAAAACATCCGTACATACAGATTGGAATTTAGAATTGTCTTCACAAAAAAGAACTTCTTACATTCATTAGGTTAGGAAATTGTATAATATAACTTCCTATTATGTCACTAGTGTCACATAGATATAAAGCTTAGTAACTCTTTGACATGTCGCTCGACTATTTATTCCCATGCTTTTCTTGCGTTACATTTTTGAAACCACGATTCATAACCAGTTCATTTAAAGACAGTTATATAACTGTTGTGTCTTGAATGGCAGGATGACATTTATATAGATGGATTATAGAAATTAACTTATGCCTTAACTAACACCTATATGGCGTCCAAATTTTTTGTGCATCAAAAGTAAAGTTTGAAAAGTCAGAAATTAGAATTTAGTTAAAACTAGGATGCACATAATTTAAGTTCATGGTACGTTTAATTACAAAGCAAAAGCAAATTTCGTTGCTGTACAGTTAACTACCAAATAAACCATTAATCAGACAGAAAAGTCATGGTCAGGTCCCTTTAAGGTTAAAATGTAATGGCATGAACATGAAATCACGAAAATTTAATCGGGTTTATCCATTATATAGTATTCCATAAATTCAGGACATTTAATACTTTTATCCATGCATGGAATTGGGTTTACTTAATTTAACTTTTATGCTTTTAACTTAAGATATTCAGTTATAACCCAATTGGCATTGTATATTCAGAATAGAATGGTTAATGACTAACTTGTCCCCTTACACTAAATGCTAACATCCAGTACAATTATTAATTTGTTCTAACAGCGTTGGACTTTCATTCATAGAAAACCTTTTAAATATTTCGTTACATATTACAACTTAAATGAACATCACAAACTTCTTTCAATAGTTTTTATGTGCCAAAGAAATGGTTCCATAAATAAAATATAAAACTTAAAGCTGCTTTAGAGTTACAGATTGATGCGATTTTCTTTTGCCCATTTTTTCATTACAGACAGTATTTTCTCTGCATTTTGCTTTGGGGAGTTTCGTAAAAGTGTTATGATGTCATGCAAGGATTCCCTGGAATTAAGATGACATCAATCAAAATTACAATACATTACGCCAAAAGAACGTCTCCTTAAAACACCTTCGAAATATTTTGACATACTTGGGTTCATGTCCAGCAATTATCAATTGAAAAACACCGATGCAAGCTCCTCGTTTTCCTTCCCAGTTTTCTTGTGACGCTTCAAATTTCTCCAAAATATCAAATGCTTTAGCTGCATAGTAAAACTGACCCATTCGGTAGCACTCGTTTGCTATCAACTGTAATGTGTTATATACGTCAATTTTTAGTTTCAAGCCATATTGGTTTACTTAAATAATATATGTATGGAATTATTTTCACATGTCAAAATTATTTCATGAGTTACTTGGTACATTAAATATTGATAAATACGGCAAATATTTATTTTGTAATATTCATATTATATGAACCTGTAAGAGTTGAAATGACTCTGGACTGGTTTCCATTCGTTCATAAAGCTCCCAAGCCAGTCGAGGTTTTTTGTTCATAATGTCTGCAATGAAATTTTATTACCGTATAGTGATTATGCCTCTTTATGCATCCAGCCAAAATCAGCTATATTCATAATTTGTTTGTTGCGTTACTAACAACATCGTGCGAGCCATTGAATGTAGGTAAAGTCATTTCGTATCTTATCATTCTGAATCATTACAAGTAGTTCCTCAGCTTCTTGGAATTGGTTGAGCATTCCTTTTGCCTAATCATTTAAAACGGATAGTAGAACATAGTTCAACAACTCATAATAAGTATGTATAACTGGATGGGTATGTTAAGCTAGTTGAAAAACTTGCTGCAATACCTGAGCAAAGTTGAAATTGAACGTATCATCATTGAAGTAGTGCGTTCTTACAGAGTTTAGATAAAGTGCACAATGATCATAGTTTCCAGAAAGAAAATGAGCCGATGCCATGCACAGCCTTCCAAAAATGGAATCATGCTCCGACTCACTTGATCCAACACGATTGAAATAGTTCTGAGCAGCTGCAATATATTCTCTCTATAAATTAGAGTAAGTAAATCATAGCATCAGTTTCGGAATGCAATCTAACATTTGATTGAGCAAAGTTGTTTTAGCTTATTAAACATCATTTCTTGGATGTAATGCAATGTTACATTTCCATTTTGGTATGACAGCAAAACGTTCACAATAGCAAACAAAATGTACTCAGGTACGGACTTTGGCTTGACATCTTTCAGGAGGTTAGATGCGTTGGTTATATCATCCTAAAATGAGAATTAGTTAATATATCGTATATGAGAAAAATCAATAAGTTTTGAATTTTTATTTTATTTTTCGTGTAATCAAAAAAGGGAACCTGCTGCAGGTAATAAATTATGAGATTCAATCTAGCCTCTGGAATCACATCTAACAATTTAGGCAAAACTTGTAAAGCACCTTCTCCTCCTCTGAATACTACCAGGTTGTGTCGAATAAGGTCATAAGCATTAGAATACACATTATGTTTAGTTTGTTCATGTTGATGCTGGAGAAAGAGAATGGTATAACGCAATTTAGTTTTTTCGTTTCCAATAATTGAATAACCAACTGTATTCAAATATATTTTACATGTACCATAATGTTTAGTAACGGCTTCAGTTCTTTTTCCGCCGAAGATCCATTATACAGTCGGAATGTGTTACAAGCTCGTAAATTCAATGCGATTGCAGAACCCTGAAAAGCTTGTAAATAGACAGCTAAGACTTCCTGGGACACATCAAAATATTCCAGACGATGGTAGCAAAGAGCAACGTAGACATTCAATGCTAAGTAATCGCTGCAACAATGTTTTACATAAATTTCTCAAAATTATAGTCAAATAGTAATTAGTGCTAAATACGAATCATGACATAACATATCTATGCGAGGGAATAGTTCTTGCTAGGAATGCTTTTGTGAGTTGGCAACTAAATGCTAACAAGCAGTGAATGATAGTTTTATTCCAGCAACCTTTCCATATTGATCAACTTCTCAACTAAGTTAAGCTCTTTCTGACAGCGTGAGACTATCAAGTCAATTAGGTGAGGTGAGAGGGCAGTAATCATAAAGCTTAAACTTTTATCTTCAAACAGGCCAAGTCTAAGAATACATGCAACAGAAGCGTACATCATTCCAGTTACGAATACCATGGAGTGCTTTTAATTTACACTGTGCTAAGAAATGTAAAAGGTTATACGCACCGGTTATCTAATAAAATCCGTTTGTAAATGTCGATCGAGCTCTGAAAGTCATGTCTTAGATAATGAATTGATGCTAAAGAAAGTTGATTCTCCAGATTCTCTTCAAGTTTACGATGGTAAAGCATCAATGCATCTTCATTACTCAATTTATGGGCTAAATGAAATAGCAGTCTTGTTCTAAGGCTGCAGTCAGAACCTTTCTCAGCAGCGTCTTTAGCTTCGGTATACATTCCCATTGCGAAATATGTGCATCCGATATTTAACCAAAGATTTGACTCATCCAATGCCGGATCAACAGATGAATCTGTTTTCCCATTTTGTCTGGCGTGCACTAAAGATTGGAGTTCTTCCAGTGCTCTGGGATAATCACCCAGATGAAAACAACAGTAAGCAATCAATCCCGGATTCTTCAACTCGTTGGTTGATCGTTGGAACTAATAGAACCAATTAAATATTTCATATCTCATAATGCCCCAGTCATTCATAATAACAGTAATAATTAAGTCCATAACATTCAAAACTGTTGATATAATAAAATGTCACCTCCAGTAATGTTAATGCGCCTAAAAAGTCCCTTTTCTCAAGAAAATCTTGCAATTTTGGGAGCTTGTTCTGAGATGACTCCACAGTAGACGGTGACGCAGAGTCCACTGCGGGTCGAGTCCTTGATAGAAGCTAGTAAACGCAAATTCTTTAACATATTATCAAAGAATATTATTATTTCTGCGATTTACATTTATTTATCATTACCATTCTCTGTATAAACTGAAAAATCTGACAAATGAAGTTGAATTGGCAGCAGTAATTCACTATCTCGTTCGTTTAAAAACTGGTCAAAACTAATTAGCACTTTAAATTACTGCCAGGACATATAATAATATTATTATAAATCTTGCTACTACTGTTGCATCTATACACTTTGATAAAATGGTTGGCTGACAGACATTGGTGGACAAGTAGCAAAGCTGAAGCATTGATTTTACTCGGACTGTTTGTCACAAGAAGTCTCCTGGCAACTACTAAAGAGGTGGTCTTACGCGTCCTATTATCCATTCTTATTCTTATGCGCACTTTCATCCAAGTTATATAAACGGAATAAACTTCAACCTTTATACAATGACCGTGATAACCAACAATTTAATAATAATTTCATTTTACGAGTCAAAAGTTTTTTGTTTAATGAACATAATAATAGTTTTGGTTTTTAATATTCCTGATTTCTGGATTATACAATACATGCAAATGAAGTTTATCTGACTAAAGACTAGTATACAATAATAAATGAATAAAAAAAATTCATGCTTTGAGCCGGAAACCTTAATTATGACACGATGACAATGCTCCGAATCGCCAATCGCATTTACATTAAAGCAATACGTAAATATCTTGGTGTGTTCATCTCGAAACTTCAAGCTTTCAAATTAATCAAGTTGATAGACAAACAACGCTATAGCTCCTCCATTTTCAACATCAGCAATTCCCACTTCACTCACTCTACACGGCTCAAAACAATCTTGCAGGCCCATGTGTGAGTCGCCGTTCTGTCGCCAAACTCCTCGTTCTTTGTACAATACGCGACAATTCTATTAGTAGAAAGACTCGCCCACCCTCTGCTATGTTCGATGTGATGCTTTGTTTGTCTTATAGAATGAACCGGAACAGTCCATGAAATCTTCATTATCTAATAATAGTGCAATACAAAACCAAATAGATTATAGCAATTATTATCATTGAGTTAAACAATATTGGCCCGTCTCAATCAATTATTGTTTCACTAATTAGACCCATATACCTTTTTACTTGGACTACTTAGCGAAATTTTCGCTTGATATTTATCTGCATCGCCATCATGACCAATTACTTGAATCCAATATGAGACAGTTCTATTTTTAATAGTAGCACAACGAAGAAACGTTTTTCCATCATACTGCAAGTAGTAGGGGGGCCAAGTAACACCTAGGCATTCGAAGTTTTAAAATAATTAAAATCCAATTCATTGCAATTTGCATAGACTTTAAGCATACTATTGCCGAGTCTTCTTGAATAGCGCTTACTTATATTCCAATCTGTGAAGAGACGATCTACTTTAGTAAACATTCCAGACTCCTCGGAAAGTCCCCGGATTTGATGGTGATCCTTGAGATGTTGCAAATATTTGGAGAACTTCAAATTCGGCTTGGGCGAACACTGGCTAGAACTTTCCACAATGCACTTAACGGGTCTATTATTTCAGAACACAATATAAGGATGTTTATTAAGGATGTCAAGAAAAAAAGGCGAACAAAAGTTGGAACATGTACAATAAGTTTATTATGAACATGTACATTTATTTCAAATCTAAGTTTTGAATCAAAGAAATGATTACTGTTTTACCTGAAATCGCATTCAACTTCATGCCCTTCAAGCTCCGAGGGAAGAAGCAGCTTATCACACCCATCGTCCTTATAAAGGCACTCCACACGCATGAGACTGGGATCCAGTGATGGTTTATTTTTATTCGATTTCGCCAAATAGGATATCACGGATTCCATCATAAAGTTTCGTGCCTGAGTGTATTGGCAGCCACAAAGTACGCACATAGTAAGCTTTTTTTTGCATTGTCCGCAAATGCTATGACCCTTTTCACAATTGAAAATTTCGGCATCCGGTATCGCAAAACACACAGGACATTCCAAGATGCTTGCCAAGTCTGAATCTTTAGTTTCTGAAAATGAAAACGATTCTGATCCATCTTCCAAGTCCACGAGAATTGATTCCCATTTTGGTTGTGATTGGGCGGTATAATCATACTGCACATGAATCGGCATCATGAATCGTTAAACTTTACGACCTTTATTTCCTACTTCCTGTCACTAACCAGTCACCCGTGCCCGATATCCGAAGGATAAACTGCAAACACCCTAATAACAAACAACAACAACAAAGGAGTTATAAATGAAATTCCTGGAAATTAGTTTGTATCGTGACGGCTCAAAAACAGAAAAATATAATTCATTATGACGCCAGTAGTCACCAGTAAAAACGTCACGCTAAAAGACAAGGCAATTGTGAAGGGTATTTTAAGACTACTGATGTCACAAACTTTAATACTCACACGGATTAGTATCACGACAGACAGACAGACAAGATTGATTTATTGATTATTTAAAAATTAAAGCTTGCAATTGTATCAGAAAAGTTAATTCTGCCCATTTGCTAAAATGCAACTAAAACAGTATTAGTATACTTACTTAGTATGTAATGTTGGGCCTTGGTCGGATTAAGCATGGAGTAAACAGGAGGAGGAAAGATGCAGATCAAATCTAGATTTGTACCTGAAAAGAAAAAAAGTCTAAAATTATGCAGATCACAAACCAAACCAGAGCAAAGCGGAAAGCTAACTAGAGTCGTCAACGTGGTCCAGCAGCCAGCACCACCAACAAAGCTTTTGATGATAAATTTTTGTCAAAAAACCAACACACACCGTCGTCGAAAGACCGTGAAGTGAATGCACATCCTGCATTCTGCTGGGGCTAGCTGATACATCACCGCCGGCTTTTTGCGGTTGCTTGAAATTCTCTATTAGCATCCAACTCTTTACCATACTAAAAGCAAGAGGGGTGTTTCGTACAAATTATTTGATTGAGCTAATCAATTTTTGATCGGATTGATTTAATTTGATTTAGAAGAAGAAGATTGAGTGTGACAAAAAGTGTGTTTTTGGGAAGCTGTACTGTATTTGTATTCCAAGTGTCAGGTCATTTAGCGATTGAGTGAAGACAAATTATTTTCCTTTCTACTTACCTTTGTACATTTTAGTCAACCAATTTCTAACCTTGACCTTTCAAATGTCGGGTGATTGAATACATTCAACACAGTTATTTATTAGTTTTAGAGTTTACTTTAGGTTATTAGAGCACTCATCTTTCGTTAGGCGTGAAAGATCGCACAAAGCTGAATCCTGGTTAAAGTTAGGTAAAGAAGTTTTGAAGTATATTCAATATTATGTGCTTTTATTATCAATTTTGTTAGCAGTTTCAAGTATTGTATGTATGCATGTCATGTATCTGACGTTGAATGTATGCTGAGGGGGAACAGTGAGACGGAAATGTAATTAGTGTGTAGGTGTGTAGTTTATTGGTGATGGAAATATATAATATATATGTATGTATGTATCACTTTTGTTTAATTTATAACTTTACCATTTACAGTTCTACTCCTGGGGTCGAATAAAAATGGCAAGTAATTATTCAAATTGGGTGGATGCAGCTGATGAGCAAGAAAAGGCACTAGCAAATCAGGTATGGCACTTCTGCTTACTATCTGAGTGTACTATGAAGTCTAAAATTAATATTTCAAAACTAATTATTACTGTTTCATATGATCTCTCTGTAGGTTGAGAATATTGCGATTGTGGCTAAGAAGAATGGCTCCGAAGAAGCGGCAGCTGAAACACCTACTAGTACTGCTCAGACTCAGGATGATTCCGGAGCAGAGACTAGTAGTACTGATGATAAAGATCTACCCGCAAGTGAGAAATCACTATTGCAAAAGCTCTTGCGCACAAAGCTTGTCCAGTCATCTAAACAATTAGAAATTATCCAAAAAGACCCAACGTCACCGTTATTCTCAGCAACTTCGTTCGAAGATTTGCCTTTGTAAGTCAAGTGTTCATAAATGTTGACTATGATAGATCAATAACGATATTTCTTGACTTTGACTACGCCAATCCCTGGTGATAGAAATAATGGCCCAAAATTAGGTTCTAGGTAGAAACTGCTACCAAAATAACGTCTACCGCACAAACTGCTACGAATAAACGTCTACCAAAATTAATGTCTACCAACAAAAACTGCTACCCACAAAAACTTCTACTATACAAAATTTGATTTTAATTTGATTGATTTTAATTTTCATTATATCATTGTCAAAGGTTATATAATTTTGCTTTTTTCTACTTAAATCTTACGTCTAACGTTAAAACTATAACAATATTGAATATATCACAATTCAACAAACGGATTCTACTAAACATTTACTCATCTAGTGTTCACATTTGCTGGTGTTGGTTCTTCGTTTTCCTCATTATCATTGTCCGTATTAGGTTCAGAATTCGCTAACAAGACACGTTTGCTTTTATACTTGGTGATAACATAACTGTGCGTTTTAATTGCTATACCTTCAAGAAATCTGACAGTTCTTTACTTCCTGATATATACACATTAACTAATGATTCTATATTTCCATTTATCTTTCTATATTTTAACTTTGAAGGAGTTGAAGGTTGTCTCTTTTTTAATTCTAATTTTTAATCAGTACGCTCCTGCTCTTTGGCCATAATTCTCAAAAATCTAAAAAAAAAAAATAAGGATGAGAACAACCGGTCACACAATTGATTTTATTGTTCCAACCTTCTACCACGTTATTAGATTTCGGCAAGCTTTCCAAAACTCGATTATAAAAACCATAAAACAAAAAAATATTATAAATAAATTGCTTTATGGATTTTTAAAAAAAAATCATGAGTAGAAGTTTTTGTGGTAGAAGTTTTTTTGTGGTAGAAGTTTTTGTCGGTAGAAGTTATTTTAGTAGCAGTTATTGTAGTAGCAATTTGTTTGTAGCAGTTTCTACCGGATGCCCAAAATTAAGCTCGAGCTGTTTCAATCGAAACTGTCATTGTCATTTCTATCAACAGGCTTGGTCTCGATTATTTAGTGCTAATTATAAGTTTTATAACTAACCGTACTTCATATTACAGACGACCGGAGCTGAAGAAAGGCGTCTACGCTATGGGGTTTAACGCTCCTTCAAGAATTCAGGAATCTGCCTTACCAATCCTTCTAAGCGAACCGTAAGTTTTGCAGTTGTATACAACGTGACTGAGCGCGTTCCGTTCCGAGTTATGAGGAATCTTATTTATAACAACAAATATAAAGTTGTTGTCTTTTTATGAATGTAGCCCTCAGAATCTAATCGCACAATCCCAATCTGGAACTGGAAAAACTGCTGCATTCGTCTTAGCAATGTTAAGCCGTGTAAATCCGGCCTTAAACCATCCACAAGTGTTGTGTTTGTCCCCAACTTACGAACTAGCCATTCAAACAGGCAAAGTTGTTGAGCAGATGGGAAAATTTTGTCCTGAAATCAAAGTCCGATTTGCAATTCGACAAGAGACAGGTAAGCATATCTCCTCCTGTACTTCTTTTAATCCATGCAATAATTATACTCAATTCGTATGTAATTTTATTTTAATCGAATCGTAAAATCCTAGTTCCACAAGGAACGACATTGACAGAGCACGTCATTATTGGAACACCTGGAAAAGTAACGGATTGGGCCTTTCGAACTCGTTGTTTTGACCTTGGTAAGATTGCTGTATTTTGCTTGGACGAGGCTGATGTTATGATAGCAACTCAAGGATACCACGACCAAAGTATCAAAATTCATAGGTGATTATTTTGTATTTTGTTTAATCTGCGAAACTAGCGGTTGCATATTAGTTTGTACTTTTTGTGGTTAATTAAGATATTTTGATTTTAAATAGGAGCTTAAAAAATTGTCAGAAAATGTTGTTTTCTGCTACCTATGATATTGATGTAATGCGCTTTGCCGAGAAACTGATTCCAGATGCTACAGTTATGAGACTTAAGAGAGAAGAAGAAAGTTTAGACAATATAAAGCAGTACTACATTGAATGTAACACTCCTGAGGATAAATACCAAGCCATTGCAACTATTTATGGTTTCATTACAGTTGGTGGCGCCATGATTTTTTGTCAGGTACTGTTGTAGGAGCTGAGTGAATTTTATGCAAAGTTTTTTATGTTTCATTCTTAAATGCTGAAGATGGATGACAATTTTTTATGTGATAGACTCGGCGAACTGCTACATGGTTAGCTACAAAGTTGATTAAAGATGGACATTCTGTAGCACTTTTACATGGAGAACTTGATGTCAGTCAACGAATAGACGTCTTAAATCGCTTTCGTGGAAGTCATGAAAAAATTTTGATTACAACCAACGTAATGGCTAGAGGTGTGTGCTAATAAACATAATGGTCCTTACCAAGACCTTATCAGATAATATAAGCATGTACCTAAACATGTTTACGAGTGTTTTTTCTAATTATGTTTCAAGGAATTGATGTGGAGCAAGTTACGCTGGTTGTTAACTATGATCTACCGACGGATGTGAATCATCAAGCTGACTGTGAAACTTACCTACATCGTATTGGGCGTACTGGAAGATTTGGGAAAATGGGAATCGCTATCAATCTTGTGGATGGCTCGAGGTCTACGGAAGTACTTAGTAGAATTCGTGACCATTTCGGAAAACCGATACACAAATTAAATATTGACGATGTTACAGAACTGGAGCAACTTGAGTCGTGAGCATTGTATGTTGTTAGAAAACGCAATTCCATATAATGCGAATCAAGTGTAATTGTCTTCGCAAACGATACGCATTTGCTTGTGAATGCCAAACTTGTGACTTGTTTGTTATTTGTTATTTCTACATATTTCCGGATGACAGATATACTATATAATATACTCTTAAGGTTAATGGTTACGTTCAAACTAAAATTGATTGTGTTACAGAAACTTTAAAAAAAAACATTTGGTTGCAATTGTTCTACTACTGACATTTCATGAAAATAAAATATTAATGGTTTGTCTAAAAGGTACTTTTCGACATTATTTTAAACTACTGTTTATGATAATAATCAGAGAGGAAGTTTCTTTGTCAGGTACACGCGCCATGATGTGCTTAGAAGTAGTAAAAGAGTTGTTGGTGAATAACATTTAACGTAGTGGGATTCATGTAAAACTGGTACTCTGAATTTTGTATCACAACACTTCTCAGCATATTGAATTTTTATTGAGATCCAAACTTGTACGTTGACTTGACGTTGACATATTATACTGCATTTGGCACATGCACATTTAGTCGACGGTAAATGAGGTAACGAACATTAATAGTTTCTTTACCCTCTTTCCGGTTAATAGATTGTCATAAGTCATTTCTAATTAACAGCTAATGATCTACTAACAAGTTACAGATTACAGATACAGATATCACATGAATTTTCATTATTCACTAAAAGTAAGGATTACTCACGAGCTACGAACACACACACACAACTTCAGAGAAGCTGCAATTGGGGTTGGTAAGGAGGTTGATAAATACCCTAATACTCGACAACGGCAATCCTGTTAATACATATGTGGTTGGATTTAACGAATGGCTGAATTATAATGATTGTCGATAATAACATTGAATCTGGAACACCTAGTATATATATTTTTTAAGCTAAAATAATTACATGCACATGGCATGCCAGTCCGCTTGTACTTAACAAGGAGATATGTCAGTGTCAAGTCAATTATAATCAAAATCGACATTTATAACTCAGCGATATTTAAAAGAATGTTTTAAAAATTAATTCATATTGAACTTTGATTCTGTTAGCATAAAATGCTTACAATTTTGATGTGTTTAAAATCTCCATTAGTTCTTCCCACACAGCATAATTTTACAGAAAGACGACTTATGGTATAGGATTATGATTGCTCCTTCCATAATTATCGCGTCAAGGGCTGAGCATTTTTCGAACCTGTTTCGATAAACACTTATAGATATGCATAATATTGATTGAAATACTATTTAAAGGTACGTCTTTTAAACGCAAGATCCATAGTAAAAAACTGAGCATACAGGGCTAGGAAGGGGGTCAGATCAGAACTAAAGATTCTAGGTTCTTACTCGAGGGAATCCGCTCAGGTTTCAATTTTTACTGAAAATCTCAAAGTCAATTTGTTGTAAGAGGCAATTACCTTACCTTAACTACACTAATGCTTAATTAGCTTATAAATCTGGTAAAATTACGAATACCATACAAACAAGTTCAAAATCAATTATATGCTTAAAAGGACAGGAAACACATACACATGTACATATACGGGGTAAGTAGAACTGTCCTTAATTTGATACTTTTACCTTGATTTTAAACCCCCTGACCTGAAACGTGGCAAATATATGAAACTCTATTCATTAAAAAAATGAAGAAGTTAAATGGCAATACGTTGAGTCAGTTTTAAAAAAATCTCATGCTTCGAAATCGAGATCCGTGTCCTCAATAGGCCTTCTTAGATCCGTAACGAAGTGTTGTTGAATTGGGTACGTTTTCAGTTTACAAGTACAGAGATTCACGGTGATGCTTATGCCGAAATGAGTACGCATAATGCGGAGGGCGACTAACTGGTTGTTTTGTTATATTGGCAACTGTGGCACCCATCACAATCTCCACAAGTCGACAACAAGTTTGCAACGCAAACCATGGCCATGGGGCTGGAGGTGTGGTTGTAGATGCAAATATTCCATATGGGCTGATGATTCTAATTAGTTCCATGATGCAAAGTAATACTCCGAGAGCAGCCGTCAATGACGTGTATTTGATGACTCTGTGAACCTAAAAAGCACAAGGAAAGAAGGATGGTACCGGTTGCATAAAAACCAATTAGGGCACAGCATGCTCCATCAGCCAATTTGAGTTCAATTTCATACCTGATTCTTTCTTGAAAGCTTCCTGCTAAGGCGATAATCCAACGCAGTTTGATTAACATATGCAATGTGTGATAAAATAGACTGGAGTGTGTAGTCTGGGCCACCTCCAGTCAACAGCGTTTCTGCTCTGATGGATGCTCTTCATTATTTATAAAGAGAATTTGGTGACATGTTCATATTAAAACAAAACCGGTGCATGTTGTAAGCAAGCACTCCAAAAAGTTTTTACTATATACTAACCTGTCAGAATCTGAAGTAGATGGGTTTTGGGAATTTGCATCAAATGACTTTCTCGAAGCTCGACGTTTCTCAAAGACGGACTTTTCGCTTTCAGCTTTACTAAAGTCTCCTTCTTTCTCTGGCTCTACCCAAGTGAGAGACTTTTTTCTGATTTCTTTCTCAGCTGAAGAGTCGGAGCCCGGTCCACTATCTTTTCTGTTCAGACCGAGTTTAGTTCGTGGATTGAATTCAATGCCTCTGGAAACTCCTGATCCACTGCTCTTTCTTCTCGGAAGAACAGGACTTGGCGGTCGAGCATAATTTCCAGATCCACTTGCTGATGCAGAATTGGAGCATTGCTCAATCTCCGTATCTGTTTCACAAATTTCAATTTGACGTGAGTTGGACGGTCCTGCAACTGGAACTGTGGAAGGACGGACCAGTGGCTGGGTTGCTCCATCTCCATCTAAAAAAAACATGCATTTAACTCGGTCAATAATTCAAAACCGCCTTACTTTATATTACTATTTATTACATGACCTCATAGTCATAATATGCATCTTAAGAAAAACTTCTTCCTTTTTTTACTATGAAACCATTATACTTGATATAATGGCAATGGACAATGAGTCATAAATGACGGTTTGGGTAATCATTTCGTTTTAGAAGCTGTATAGTACTTTTAAGCTCAGAGTGAAAGTTTTTTGCTTTTCAACTTTAAGAGACTCAAACTATATACAACTAAATAAATGAAAAGTTTCGGTTATTAGCAATATTTTATAAAGGTGATTTCCAAAACGTAGGTAAGTATAATGAGACGATCCTGTTACATACGGTAGCCTGTCTGTTGCTCATATAAGCAACTGCTTATGGCAATATTCTGTTACTCGAGTGGGGCAACGTGAAACAGTTTTTCATGGGAAGAACCTTCTGCCTTCAACTGACTGAGGGATTTTCTAGTGAATTTTTTTTCCGAGAAACCACACTGACATCTAATTGATTATCTAGGTCCAGATAACTAAAAATCACTAATTCCAAATGCATATTTTTCAAATAAGAGAACGAAGGCTTTACCATTATCATTGATCCTTGAAGAGTCGGAGGCGACAGACACAGTCCTATCATTTTCGTCTGTAATTTTTATTTTGGGTGTGCTGCTGGATGCAGTTGTAGAACCAGACGATTGTAACAATGTGGGTGCTAAAGCAGCTGTAAGTGAGGACGCCAAGTTTTGGCCAGGACCTAGCATTCCCATTCCAAACAAATTCGCAACTCCTGGAAAAAACAAAACCGGGAGGTCCATTAGCACCTGAATAAATTTGTGATATTTAGTTTACATACCGCTTGCATCGACTCCTGCATAGAAAGACCGACCATAGAAAAATCGTTCCACTAATTCAATTATTTTGATAATTTAAACTACTCATGTAACCAATTCAAACCTAACCAAACGTTGACATCATTACGTCTTAACGAAGTATTTACATTGTCGACAAAACAAAAAGTACTAATTTAGTTTCTACATTCTAATAAAACAATACCCCCGCACATCTTCTTCATTTTTTGATAATGTCGTGTTATGTTTTAGTGAGGAAGGAAGAATAATATATTGATTACTATTACACCAATGCACTATGATGTAAAATTGACCATTGCATGACAAAAGTCGTTTTGGATGCAAATTCGAAACTTTATGTGTTGTACATGAATTTGATTACTTTCTAGTAATTCAAATATGGAGAATCTGATAAAACTACTTTCAGCTTGATTTAAAGCACAGATTTTCAGTAATTCTTGTTAAAAAGAAAAAAACCAGCATATTTTCTAGTTTTTTGGCATAAAGTTTTCATAACAATTCCCAAACCAAAACTTCCGGGCAACGGTTAGATTTAGGTTAATAAGTAACTTATTGCGATCATTTTGATACCAAGATCGTGCAAAATGAGGTGCGCAAACTCTGGGAATCATTCCGTGAAAAGCGTTACTTTCAGTTAACCGAAAAGTTCAAGTCCTGAAATAATGTATTATATAACAAGAGTTCAGCTTGAAAGTCCCATTCTAGGAAAAAAATACACAATTTGAGCTGTTTTTGTTTAATTTTACGAAGGAAATATGATAATATCCCATTTTAGAATTTTTCATATTTTCAATTTCAAACATTGATATTAACATTTCTAGAGTTTGCGCACCTCATTTTGCACGATCTTGGTATCAAAATGATCGAAATAAGTTACTTATTAACCTAAATCTAACCGTTGCCCGGAAGTTTTGGTTTGGGAATTGTTATGAAAACTTGATGCCAAAAAACTAGAAAATATGCTGGTGTTTTTCTTTTTAACAAGAATTACTGAAAATCTGTGCTTTAAATCAAGCTGAAAGTAGTTTTATCAGATTCTCCATATTTAAATTACTAGAAAGTAATCAAATTCATGTACAACACATAAAGTTTCAAATTTGCATCCAAAACGACTTTTGTCATGCAATGGTCAATTTTACATCATAGTGCAATGCTCTAATAAATAGTGTTAGAAGCATGTGTGTCCTCCCTTTTTTCAAGTAAACGTAAATGAGCTCCTTGCTGTCATTGCAATGCAGACATTCAAAGCAGAGAAACTTTTTTGTTTCTAGACTCGATACTTGGTAGTCCTCTACATACACCTATACTACATTCTTATATTATATAATTGTAATGAACATGAGATAAACCTCAGCCATCCCACGTACTAGAAAACGAAAACTTTAGTATATCAAATATGTGCGAGAAGAAGTGAAAGGAAAGAGTACAAACAAAGGTAGATGTAAAAGGGATTTATGGAGTGTTCTGTGCAGATACATTTGCACACAAAACGGCAAATATTTGTGATACAGTCCTGTAGCCTAATTGTACGACAGTGCAGTGGAAAGAGAATGTAATAAAGTGATCCTATGAAAATCAGGCAAGGCTGAGCTGAACGCGAACATGTTCAATGGTGCAAGCGTGTTTCCTATAACTATACATCGTCAATTTTTATCGAGCCCTTAGGGCCTACTCAAATTTATGTATTACGCTCTCATCTTTATCGTAAAATTATTCTACCATTCGCCGCATGCCGCTATTCGTGGTTTGCAAAGTTCTTTACAACTACTACTGCATAGATTGTGTATTCGATGAATGTATATAGCTTTCTAGGGATATTCAATCATCATTGCATGATGCGGATCCGGACCTATCAAATATAGACATGATGGATCACCGATATAACGTATTAGACGTTGTGTTCTCGTTAGTCATTACTCTTCCAGTTTGGTTGAGTAAAAATATTACAATAATCCATGTACATAACCTAACGTATGCTAGTTTATCATAGTAAATACTAGCAATTAATATAATATGTGATGCATGTAATTTCTAACACGACTGAATTAATATTCAAGGATGCATTCTGTAAGTTAGAAGAGTATGAACAGCTCTTGTATAGTTGGCTGAGATGCCTTCACCTTATCTACTAAGCCAACTACACAAGCCTAGGTAGCTCATTATTATATAGATTTTTTTTTTAAACTTTAACATTATGAAAGAATCAGACTCAAATTTTCTCAAAGCTTCCCTAATCTTTATTACAATCTGTGGTAGTAAGTAATCATATTATAGTAAAAAATTATTTAGATAAAAAAGATAAAAATTGATTCAGTATAATGAATCTTACACTAATGTATACAGAATCTTATGGCTGCTAAAAACTAACGACAATTTATAAGATCATCATTGAATATCACCTTAACCCCTTTCTTTCCTTGTATGTAACAATATAACATGTAAATAAGTTGGCCAAATGCCGTATTTGTACAAACTCTCTCTGTCTGTCCTTCTGTAAAAATCAGACTTTTTCGAATTCCTAGTTTCTATTTATGGCATTTATGGTTTATATGGATGGCGAATCCTATCTAGTTATAAAAAGTGTATTGCACCTTTTATAGGCTCTGGCATGTCATTTAAGTACGTTTGAAATGAACCCAGCATCAATTTCCGACTGTCAGGAAGCAGTGCAAAAAATGATTTGTTGATGTACTTCGTTAAAATATCCATAGTTGAACCTGGTACATACCGTTTTCTATAGAGTTATAATAATTAGCTATTAGAATTCTCCAGTTATCCAACATTTTTCACTGCTCTTTTCAATAATTGTTTCTTCTTCTCGTGTTTAATCAACTGATAAATGTTCCTGTTCCTTCAGTCATTCAACTCCACAACGTAACTCGTCGCTTCGAGAGTAGAACTAATTTATGGCCTTGCTTGAGAAAAGTGAAAACATTTTTTGCTTTCTCCCTTTACAGCTGCAACTATAATATTTGTGTAGTAACCAAGAACGTGGTTTAACATTGTATCGTGTGTATACTGCTTACTGCGTACGCTATCAAATGAAATATGTGAAGGGGGAAAGCACAGAGCGAGTGCTTGTGTACATAACTTTGGCACTAAACGAGCAGAGAAAGTGTGTGAAAGTAGAAAACAGACAGTAGGAGATGCACGAATGCACTTCTTACCCTTGTCGTTATGGCTGGTGAGTGAGGAGCCTTCGTTGGATGAGCCACTGCTACCCATTACTCCCAATACACGTTTTCCAGCGTAAAGAAACGAGCCAAAGAGGAATAAACCCCATATTGTGAAAATAAGTTGTGTCATTAGCTTTAGCATCTGCAACATTTGGAGAAACAAAATTTGCACATCATATTAAGTTTGAATCAGAATTCACACTTTAAAAATATTATGGTAGCCAAGTATGTGTTCAGAGGAATTTTTTTTGTGAAAATTCATTTTGTATTGTTAACAAAGCGATTTTGTTGAATGTTCAATTCAGCTTTACTTTCGTATTTATCAATATAGAATTATTCAAAAATTCAGTGCAGGAATTTCTATCCCAAAAAAACACGGAACAGTGTCATATTTAAAGAAAATGTCTTCCCCCTCAAAATCTTTAAAGTATGTTGATCGGAATGTGAGTGCTTTCGGTTAATTTATGGTATATCAAGGAAGAGAAATAGTAACAATGAACTTACAGCTAGGTCAACGTTGATATTGGTATAAATGGCGGAGGCAATAACGGAAACAAAATGAACCGTGATGACAACAGAGAGGCATGTTTTTTTCCGTAACCTTTCAGGTCCCAAATCAAGCTGCTTGGTGGAAAGGCATGAGATGAAAGACAAAATATAATAGAATCAATTTTAGCTGTCGGCCGACGGAAGTTTTCGGAAAAGGTAAAGTTCGTTCATGTTTATACGTACATAAATATGTCCATCTTAATTTTAAATTTTAACTTTTAATAAAAGTATAAAGCAATATCATTTAAAATGACTTTTGCATACACATATAATTCACACACGAGCATAAACATAATACAATTAGCCATAATACCTCACACCCCAACCGATTCCGGTTTTATTACTACAGATTCCTTAAACAATATATATTCGATAATAACGTGCAGAAACTATCTGCATCATCTGCATGTTTTTCTTATATCAAAGCCTTTTCTATAAATAAAACAAAAGAGCATATGGGATGCGGTCACTCATTTTGTTTTCCGAGATGCTTCTTTCTAATCAATTTACTATTGCACCCACGATACAAACACAAATAGCTCTAGAAACTATAGACAGATTATTTAATACACATACAAAAAAAGGTCTGTTAGCTTCAACTTAGCTATAGAGTGAAAGTGTACCATAAATATAAAAACACGCAACGTTTTGCGTAGAAGGGGAAAAGAAGAAAATAATAAAACTACGACATATATTTGTCAATTTTCATATAAGTCGGAGTTTTAAACCTTGCATGATCATTATGCCTGAGGTCTAGCCGGTTGACATTTCCCCTTATAGGGAGTGTTATCGTCAATGGATAGCATAGATAGTCAAGAGCATATCATGAAATTAATCTAAACCATACTTAATATGCATAAACTACACACAAAAACTACAAAGGACAGGTTAGAGAAAAATGAAAATTGCAGATTGCAAGAAATACCAGATAGGGTTTCTCGTACTTCCATTGCGAAATAACGAAGACAGAAGAAGAGTCAGGTGACAATTGGCACAGTTTATGCTGCTGTACGGGCTAATCACGACACGACACATAAATCACAAACAATCATACAAAAACGTCAAAAAGATTTTACTTCAAGAGTACAACGTATTTCAACACGCATCATTCAATCAAGTATTATTGTTGTAGAGGAACAACGGAAAGGTAAAACAACAAAGTGTGAAAGTGCGAAAAGAAGGTTGCAGACAACAGAGAAAGAGAGGCATCAAGTATGGAAAGTATATGGATGAGAAAAATGTTATAGTTTACAATGTTACACATTTCTACTAACTACATACATTCACTGTTGGTGGACAGTTTGGTACAAAAACTCTCCCTCAATTTTTACCCTCAATATCAATATTATGTACATCAAGTTATATAGGGTGGCAGTCCAATTTAAACATGCATAATAAACGATTCACATTTTATAGTCTGATTCTGATCTTAATCGTATCATGTTTTTCTTTGCCTCCATAAACCCTATGATCAAAAGCCCTTCTCATTAACGCGACATTTTCATTGTATAACAAAATGGGAATTTGTTTTATCATAATACATACATACATCTTCACCTTTTCCACTGCTCGTTTACTTTCTTACCTGTGTCAGCTGAAGGAATGCAATTTGGATAAGACTGAAAGATGATATAAGACAGGGATAACCTAGTTCCCAGAGAAGTGAACCAAGAAGTGCTGGTAGAGTCTGTGGGAAAAATCAGAAAGTAGCAGACTAAAGCAACAAAACATGAACACGTAAATGAAAACTTTCACTGTTGGCTTAGTGGTAGTATTTCATTGTTATTTCTGTGTTGGTGTGTAGGTCTCAAATTTTCAGTTCTGGAACTTAAACTGAAGTTCATCACGCTGACACTTAACAGAAACCTCTTAAAAAATTCTAATGCCGGAAAAAGTACTTGCATATATATCATTCTTTTGAAGGCCAAATCTCATTATTAAATTTATTTGTTATCCTCAGGTTATCCTCCATTGCTGTGAAAAAACTTGATGTAATAATGACATGTCTGGAATGGATTTGATTTATCTGATCATTTTTATACCGAAAGTATCTGAATACCGCAACTAAAAGCCAAATTGTATCTGCTTTAAGACGTTCTTCTGAGGTGGGTATTATACGTCTGTGTGTATGTATTAAGCGGAGCGGTGCGTAAAAGTAAAAGCAACGGATCTTAGAATACGGTTGTATTCTACTGCTTACAATAACTTGAACTTTTTGCGTGACAACTTGAAAAGTGCTATAGTTTCTCTGTCCCGTGATTATTATTCCATATACCAAACGAAGAGGTGAACGCTAATGTTACAGTGTTAGTGAACTAAACAACAAAACTTTGAGCTAAAAATATTATCACATTACCTTTTGTAGGCCATAAGGATCGATGAATAGGATTCCAGATCGACAAATGCCAAGTAGACATAGGAAGCTGTTTATCGTTGACATATATGGTCGGGTGGACAATTGGGATCTATGAGAACAAACACATAGACGACATCAAAATTTCCATAAAGTTTTCAGTGGGAAGCAATGACCCACGTTATTGAAGAGACACGTATAGGTATGTAAAATAGTCATGTCTCTCGGCTGGTCGAGAGACATCACAAACGGCCATATACGACATGTCTAGGCATGCCTCCGACATTTATGTTTATCATGAGGAGTGCCAATCTGGAAAAAGTCATGACTATTATTGTCTTGTCGAGGCATATCCCCAATAGACATGCGGTTGTACTACATGCGTTATATGGGCATCTTAATACTCGGCGGGAGAATGAATTTGGCTCTACAATGCTGAATGAAAAACCAAAACAATGTACTTTATTTGATTATAATAATATCCTTACAATTTCAGAATTTTTCATAGTGTTTAACAATGTTTAAATATAAATTATAATATTTGTTTAAGTGGCAAAACTAACAACAAACTAACTAACACAACTAAATTATGTTTAATCGACCCTCTGACAATTACAAATATAACTAACGATCCCTGAACTAGTATTAATCTTAGTGAATAAAATAATGCACATCACGTGTATAACAGTATCATAATTAACCTATACATTCAGCATGAAAACAGTTCCAGAAGCAGCCTGCCAAATTGATTAACGTGGTGAAATTCTTTTATACATCAGTATAGATCAGTCAAATCACAACATCGGAAACAAGTTCGGACACTGGAGCCAATATCAATCCATACCTGGAGAAATTAGACATACTATTACTAATGATTCATAAACTCGACCTAATAAATAATTAAACTAGTGTGCATCACTGTTATAACAGCAGTATGATTTACCTTAATAAACAATTTCAACACGGAAGAGGGTTCCCTGAAGTATACATGCCAATTTGACTGACGTGGTCAACTAGTTGATCACGTCACCAAAAGTTTCCAATTTTATAATCCTTTTATCGTCATGTCACAATAAAAATCAGCCATCAAGCGAGTCAAGCTAACCATGAAACATTCTGGATAATAGAGTCCTCATTAATCAACGTCTGAAAAAGTCAGACCCGCTTTAGTAACGATTCATTTACTTTTTAACTTTGAGGAAAGAAACAGTGTACATCACAACATTAAAACATTGATTGACATTTACATACGTTATCATCAGGGAGGTTTTCCAGTATATCATTCATCCATTGACAGGGTCAACTAGTTGTTCACGTCAATATAGCTATCCCATTTGATGATCATCTATTGTCGAATTCCAAACCAGTTCGGACACTGGGGCGAACATCAATCCATACCTGAAGAAATTTGACAAACTATTACCAGCGATTCATAAACTCGATCTAATCAATAACTAGTGTGCATCACCATCATCAATAACTAGTTTAACAGTAGTATGATTTACCTTAATATACTTTTCAACACGGAGGAGGGTTTACAGAAGTATGTCAATTAAATTGATGACTGAAGTAGTTGATCACTTCATCAAAGGTTTTCAAGTTCCAATAAAAATCAGCCATCAAGCGAGTCAAGTTCCAATAAAAATCAGCCATCAAGCGAGTCAAGTTCCAAAAAAAATCAGCTATTAAGCCACTTATGTTAACCACGAAATAGTCCTGATATTAGAGGCATCATCAATCACCACCTGAAAAGTCAGAGTCGATATTATTAGCTTCATTCATTAGTAGCTTAATTTACTTTTTATACTGGTTTAAGAAACTACAATCACAAATTGCATCACATCACAAATTTATACCACTGATTTACCTTTACATTCTTTATCACCAATGAGGTTTTCCGGTAGTATACAAGTCAAGCCAATTTAAGGGTCAACTAGTTGTCATCCATTAAACGAGTCGAGTAATCCTTCAATAAGTTTGGAAACTGAAACCAACATCAATTATTGCACGATAAATTACATAAAAGTTTTTAACAGCTGTGACTACATAAACGAACTACAATTCACAATAGACCTTACCTTTCCTTATTATGTTCCAAATCAATCGGATGTTGCGGGGAGGCCTTGAATGAATCCATCCTATTTTAGCAATTTCTCGAACCCCGTCCTTCTTTAATTTTCAGTAGTACGGTGAGTCCAGCTGATATATTTAAGTCGGCACGTGTGGTGTAACCTAAAGATGTTTAACAATATGTTTATCAAATAACTTATTTGAACTTCCATTCAAGTTCCATTTGGTGTAATGAAAAACTAGTGACGTGATCAACTAGTTGACCACGTCATTAACTTTAAGTTAACGAAAGAAATAGTCATTTGTGGATGACTAAATCTATTAACACCACACTTCACATCAACAAGTTAAAAAATAGTTTGATTGTAATTATTAAATGTGTTATTGCCATAACTTACCATGAATAAGTCTTGCATGTATAAAATCGATCAAATTGTCAGCTTGCGTATTTTTGTCGGTTAAAACATTGTGGCTTGCGTATTATACAGACACCTCATCACTTCCCTAACGTATATTTTTTAAGAAAAAGGATGTAATCTTAAAAGATGTGTGTTTGTTATGCTTAATCATAACTTTTGGTAGCACGATATGCCTTTGGTGCTCTTCGGGAGTACCAAATGGTACCAAATACCTCATTTTAAGAGATATGATCGAAATGAACACCTAAAGTTACCAAAAAAATGCGGTCACGTGGTATAGTCACGTGACTAGAGATATCTAAGAACATACCTTTACGTGCCTCCACGTGTCTCTTCAATATTGTGGGGAGTTAAATGATATCGTGAGACGTAGTACATAAAAGTAAACGATACAATCCATGACTCTAATATTTGGTTTTTCAAGCTGTTTACTGACTCACCTCAAGTTGAGTATGGAAAAGAAGGCATAAAATGCCAGAAAGAAAAACATGCATGCAAAGCCATAAGAATGAAGCATGAATCCCCAGCGGATTTCTTCCTTCACGTCAGACAGTTCTGGAGTATAGTAAGCTGCATGTGGGCTTAAATCCTCTGAGCAGTTGAACGAATCCCGTGTCTCAAAGTAGTCCGAAGAAGAAGCAGGAGCACTTGTATTATCTACGATACAATCCATGAAACAGATTTTTTCATATGTCCACTACAAATCAATTGCTAAACTTAATAATGTCGGAGTAGTGGGGTGAAGAGATTTATCTAAATGTCTCAGAAAGATTTATATTGGAATTCAATATAAAGTTGTTGTAATTTTTGTTCAAAGGAAAGCACATCAAAACATTTCATGTACGCACAAGTAGCAACCAGTAGTAGTAAACATTCGTCAAACAAACACAGTTCCCTCCTGCTAACCCAGCCATCACTAATCTAACCTTTAACCTACCTTTTGGGAACCTTCTCGTATAACTGCAGGTCCATCGCCATTTTGGAGTTTAAACAGGTAAAATTTAATCACTTAAAATGCAAATGGATCAAATCAAAAGTCGAAACGTCGTTGCTACTGTGTTGGCAGCCGCAGCCACTTTCATATATTTATACAAACAGTTGGATGCATAGAAAGAACAAACAGTGAGAGTAATAAATACATACATACATAAGTTTATGTCAGGCATTTCAGCATACCGAGCGATTGAGGTTTAAAAAGACATCCTAGAAAACACCCACATTAAAAGTATCCAATTTAAACTACGATGTATGAAGAAAAAGTACAAAATGTGTTTTTGTCATACATACGTAAGTATGTCGTACATTTCAGCAGAGAGATGTAATCAACAGTAAAATAAACTCGGGAAACGGGAACAGCATTTTAAACGAGTTTACTCACGATCAGTTGAAAATAGAAAGGAATTTTAAGCTTCCAATCTCCTACCTGCGTTCATTCTAGCATGAAGCGTTCTCTCTCCAGGAGAATGAACTGAATTAAATTTGTACACAATGTCCAACCAGTATCTTCTAAATGCATCTAACAAACCACTTGTATTTTAAATGTAAAATTTGTCTATTGAATGCAATGTTTTGTGTGGCGTATCTTCTTCCACTTATAATTTTGTAGAAATTAAAGAATTGACTGAGTTCAGGATTTTTTATCTAGTGAAGCCCACTTGGACTGAGCCTATTAGCATATATATTTCCTATTAGAAAAATGCGTCTACAATTTGAGAAAAACAAATGAAGTACCTCCGAAACAATGATAATTGACCCTTATCGAGTCAAGTTTTTATTCTTCAAATTATTTTATCAATATGTCTTTGTTCCTTTTTAATGAGTGTTTTTATTTGAATAAGAATAGGACAGATAGAGAGCAGCATAGTGGAATTGGAAAACATGGATGTTTACTTTCACGGTGAGGCAAAATTCGTGTTTCTGAATCCGAAATCTACATTATAGTATCAAAGTTACATTGACATGAATGCTGTTGTACAATATTGTACTCATTTCTCGGTGGTTGGATGCTACACAAGAGGATTTGCAAAATCTTATTAGTTTATCCTGAAGGCATTCTTGATGAGATTGACCGTTTGCTTGAAAAGAAATAAAACGAGCTCTGAGGTCTAAACAAGATTACTCCATATCTTGCTCCGTTATCCTTACAAAATGTTCATTCAGTATCTACCATTTTTGTACGTTGTCTAAATACAAAGAAAGACAAATTGAAAATTTGGAACTCCATTCCCTTTCTCTTCAAAGGGTTCTTTCACTAGAAGTCTGCAAACATCATGATAAAAATGAGCTTCTTAAGACTACAAAGAGGCAGCTCGCTCAATAATATAATCAGAAAACGTGTAATATAATATACATCTCTCTGCTGTGCTGTACTGATGTTGCATGCTTTCTAAAACTTTAGTGCTTATAAATGATGATGTCAAATGTAAATCCCAGAGGAATAGAAAATTTTCATTTCCTAAATGGGTTGCTTTGTTAAACTGCATATGTTGTAGTCAGCAATATAAATTACGCCGTAAGGAATCAAATCGACACTGATACCCTTGTTCCATATACACATCTTGTGAGTCACCATTATTCAAGCTATAGAATTAGTAATGAGAATATGGTTTTCACGGTTTTCATCATATTACAATCCTGCCCTGTGTGGGTACTAGGTACGTTTAAAAAGCATCAACCTGATGCAACTAGACACATCTCATTTGTTTTACTCCATTCAAAATATAAAGTTTTTCGACTAGATAGAAAATTATGTATCTAATTCAAATCTTATCCTAATTTGTACATCCCTTGCTTGCTAGACCACCCTGCATGAATTTTTTCTGAATCTAAATTTCAGTTGAATATTTGTTCATATTGAACATATTGTTCTTGGAGGACAAGGTGTAAAAATATAAATAAGAACATTCCTTACAGAATACTATGTATCGTGTTGAAATAAGTCGAACACTAAATTTAGGGTCCAAGTGAATAAATTTAATTTCACGTTAATAAAACCAGAAATTTACGGCACCAGTAAAAAATAGTTGTCCTTAATTAATATTTCCTCCAGTTGTAGTCAGTAAATACTTCGATATGGATGATATAAATAAGCTAAATAAAAAGACTCATTTTTTGGACTAAAGAGAAAATGGTCAATCATATGTATGTAACACTAACTAAGACTGCGTTTCAAGAATTCAATTAATTCACATGATGGAAAATTTTAATAATTCTAAAGGTCAATTTTAATGTTTGTTACACCTCAGCAGTTTTTGTTACTCTTCTTTTGAAGTTAAAAATGTATTTTTGGACCCAACATTTAGGATGACTATATGAAGGTATGATGGGTTTCCCCTTGGTTTACGTGCAAAGTATAT
Source organism: Orchesella flavescens (assembly GCA_964034955.1). NCBI lineage: Eukaryota > Metazoa > Arthropoda > Collembola > Entomobryomorpha > Orchesellidae > Orchesella > Orchesella flavescens. The sequence continues at coordinate 15,664,424 of OZ035955.1, read as the reverse complement.
AAGACCGTATCTGATTAATACTGTCAATTATGTAAAAATGCGTACCTACCTACAACACTCGTTTCGGCTTCAATTTACTTAAAGTTCAAAACTTTTGTATAAAAATAAGAATAATCACTAATTACGAGTGGTGGTTTCCCTAGTCAAGCTAAAATGATGTATTTTTTATACTTTAAATGTACACATGTAAAAAGCATTGCTCATTCATTCTGAGAAAAGTTTATGTTGTTTTTGCGCTGCAATGTGCAAAGTGCAAACACATTTCAGCATTATTATCTTAATGAAAAGAGAGCTGAAGCTTCATTTTCACTATTTTGCCCCCCTTGAACATACTATACACATATACATACTATATTGTCTATATATGTAGTTAACGTGCAATTGCCAACAAAACTTCAAATTAGTTTTTCCTACTCATCTGGTTTTTAAGCGCAAAGAACTTTCTGATATGTTTAGAGAAAGCTGAACAAGTTTCTTAAAACACAGGAGGACTCTTTTCAATTCCATACAGTTTACTTCTAGTATGTACTTCTGAATAATATTATGTCCATGTCTCCATCCCCCTTTAATCCTACTACTGAAAGAAAAAAAGCGTCTCTTCTCATTTCATTTTGGTTTCTGTCTACCACGCCACAGCACCATCATGGCTACCGTGCTGGAAGATGGTAGAGTTGAGTTGGTTGAGGATTCAGTCTTATAGTTAAAGCCTATAAATATAAGGCGCTATAATGAGAACTCCAATGAATTCCCTGGAGAGCAACATTTTCTAGACTCATAGTAGAATACATACTCAACGCTAAAAAAATTTATCTATAGTGTACAACTAGCAACACTCAATCTTTAAGTCAGGCTCTCTTTCAAAGTCAGAGAATACGAACTACATATATATATTATCTATACTTTTTGTAGTTGTTCACTTGATGAAGAAGTAGTAGTAGCGCTACATGAAATAGGACTTGACTTGACCGACGAACAAGAAGGAAATTGAATTACACTGAAGATAATAGCAGCAGCTCGCAGAGTTGTGAGTGGCGCTTCTACCTTCCTTTCTAAAGGAAATCGACTGAAGATATATACTTTTTGATGCCATTGCTAAAATTATATATATAGTCATCATCACCATATTGTGTATGCATGTTCATACACCTAAAGAGTTTCTACAAAGAAACGTAAAACGTAGTCATATAAAATAAATGATTGTGCAGATTCACCTTTTCTGTGCATAGAGTGCGTATATCTCATCAAGATTAATAGCCTTGTATTGCATCCTCATGGATTTCATATTACCTTTATACGTAATATTATATTCAATTCATTGTGTCTAGATAGTTTGCCGAACTGCATATAATATACTTTGGGTTAAAGACAATACAAACACAGTCCTGCCCTATCTATCACCATTCTCTTTGGCCCACGGATAATATATGGCTAGGATAATAATATGATCCAATATGGATTTAGCTGATAGCAATTCAGATGAACTTGCCTCACTTCAATTTTTTTTTGTAGATCGTATGTCAATTTGATGCAACGTGAAATGTTTCGCAGTTTTTGTCAAGTTTGTCCTCTGCTGGAAATTGTAACTTTTTAAATTGAAAATAAAGGCTTGTCATTTGGGAAAAACAGATTAAATGCGCAGAGTTCGAATGTTCGAACTTGAAACTCAGCCAAAAAGTCTTAATATTAAATGGTTTTCTGTAGAGGCAAAAGAGGTAAGGTTGGTAATAACAAATTACGACAAAAGTATAGATTAACGAAAAGATATAAACTTGGGAAAAAAGCAGCGGAGAAAGTAGAAACTATATGTATGTATGCATGTAAATATTTCACAACTAAGCACGTTGTATTTATTGCCCCTCTTGTTTCGTGTTGATTTTTGTGTATTAATAGGAAAAGGTGAAAGGGAATGATTTTTACATAGAGCGTGGTATCAGCTATGTGATGTTGAAAAGAGAAATAAAAACTCTTACCTTGAGTAGAGCACATATTTCCAGAGTATGCTTGCCTTCACCACTTGTTGCAGTACTCGAGTTGTTAGCGTCAAGTCAGAGCTGATTTACTAAATGGTGTGTAAGCATTAAAATGAAGAAATAAATTGGACTGACGTTAGAAGAACTTTTTCACTCTAGTAAAATGCCACACTAGTCTATTATTTACGATAAATACAGTAACAGAAATGATGATTCGTAGAAAAGCAACGTACTAGCAGTACTCTATATATCTATATAGAAACAATGATTCAACAGTTGGACATCATCATTTACCAGCAATAACTTAAGTCTAAAACGTTTATGCTGTAGACATGATAACGGTTACGAATGCGTTGATTATTATTTATTGACATCTATTATCGCAGTTCAAGAGGAATGAAAACTGACGGGAAGGGAGTTAGTAGGCATTGGTTACGTACTAAGAATAAAAAACTGTTTATCATTTATAGAATCTACAGTGCCAACGAGGCAATGATTGGCGCAGTTCCAGAAAGTTCACTCAAACTGCTTGTTCAAACCAGCTTTCATCCAGGGAGCAATTTTGTAAATCTACTAAAGTAGATTTGGATGGCCACTTGAAATTCAGGTAACAGAAAGTTCTTGGTGGCTTGTGCTCTGCTACTACTGGTGCTTTCGCTGAACGTGGTAATAATAGCAAGATGTAGTGGTGGTCCTCCTCGTTGTTGTGATGGTTTTGATGTTACTTTTCTACTATATGAGTGGGTTGTACATTCAGATAAACCAAATTTAACGTGTTTGCTTTTGTTGATGGTGGTGTAACGAAAAGAATGTGGAACGTATTTGCACTTGGTTCTTGAGAAATCATCTCTTAGTAACTTTCAGTACATACAACATGGTTATATTTGTATGTGATGTATAAAGCCCAACAGCAACAGCACTAAGCCTGCTTGCAGTTCACATTTTTGTTTGCTTTCTTTTCAGCTCAGTATACATTGAGTAAGCAATATAACATGGTTGACGGGATTCTTAAAACGAATCTTTTTATTGTTCACACAATTTCTTTCCCCCTCATATTCTCACGTTTTTTTGCGAATCCTATTCAAGTTTCATTTTTACGTGTACCATTATTTCCGGTGGAGAAATACGTGCAGTATAGTAAACTGAGGAGTGAGCGTGACATTTTTCCATCCTTCGTAATAATGAGCTCCCATTCTAAATGCAAAAGAAAGTTGTGAGTTCACATATAAGGCTTTAAGGACATGTGTACCAAAAAGGTATGGGGAACTTCATAAAGGGAACAATGCATTACGTTCACGCCACCCATGTATACTACAACCCGGCAGCGCGTTAGCTCCAAATCCAAAATCCAAGATTGTGTAACTTGATTTATACAGCAAATTTCGTAGTGATATTGGCTTTCAGTAAAACAGTGATAGTTTAAATTATAAGGTGAATTTTGGAAAACACCAACGGTCATTGATTCAAAATCGCTTTTTCTACCAATATCATCCAAAATTAGCTTTCTAAACACTGTTTTTGTGGTAGATAGGTCCCTTTGAAAATCCTAGAAATCAGTCATCTTTAAAGGGACCTATCTACCACAAAAACAGTGTTTAGAAAGCTAATTTTGGATGATATTGGTAGAAAAAGCGATTTTGAATCAATGACCGTTGGTGTTTTCCAAAATTCACCTTATAATTTAAACTATCACTGTTTTACTGAAAGCCAATATCACTACTAAACTTGCTGTATAAATCAAGTTACACAATCTTGGATTTTGGATTTGGAGCTAACGCGCTGCCGGGTTGTAGTATACATGGGTGGCGTGAACGTAATGCATTGTTCCCTTTATGAAGTTCCCCATACCTTTTTGGTACACATGTCCTTAATGCTATGCTATATATGGTGTGGTGAAATTTTTTGATCAAAAGTCACGTTCATTCCACGTGAGTATGAAAGTGTAACAAAATTTCCAAATAAATACATTGTATGACAATGATAAAACTGGTGCTTAATGCATAAAATTTTCGAATGTGTTATGGTTTCATTTCATACTTCCTGAATACTAAACACATTTGTGTGTGTAAGGGTACGTCTCGGTAACTTTATTGAAGCCTATCTGTGGTTTGATTTAGCTAGTAGTAATTAAAATATTATGGACATTACAGCCCTAAATGGCAGTGTGATCCATGATGTTAATTACTAAACAATTATAGTAAGCCCAGTTGAGCAGTCAAGCGTACAATAGAATGAATACTAAATGATCATTTAGGCCTCATCATTTATGATGTACATTTTTCGGTAGTAATGAAGGAAATTTTTTTATTCCGATTGAGAATTCGGGTACCGCTTTTCCATTTATTTTTTTACATTTCTGCTGCTGATGCTGTTACTATCAGTTTAGAGTAGACACACATCATGGTTGTTTTAACTTTGTTATTAAAATTGCACTTATAATCAATACTGAAAAGTATCTGCCAAATCCACTCAGAGCCTTGAAACACAAAAGGTTCCTGTTTTAGAGATAGAGTAAATGTGTAGTCATACATAACATTGTACATTAATGACGAAGAACAGTAAATGTACACATCTGATGTGGTTATGCTATGTTACTCTAGTTTGACAGCTTGTCCTCTGGAATAAAGTGAAAAGTAGAACACGTATGCTCCTTTAGCAACTATTACGCCATAGTAAGTTCAGTCAGACCAAAGAAAAATTCACAGGCTGGGAGAAAATACCACTTTCACGTCTTTTCTCATCAGAGTAAGCGTATGCAACTCTCATTTAAGTTATTCTTTACCTCTCTCAACTTTACCATATACTACCCTATATGCAACTACCAACTACCTCACCGTTGACCGTTGTATTTCAACTTTTACATTCACTTCTTACACAATCACAAACAAGCTATACATAGGTATAAGACAAAAGTACTCATCATCAGGAATGTAGATACTTTTCTCCCAGTCCAACACTCCTATGCGTACGTTTGAAGTAATTTATGAAGTTGTGAGATATAAATTATGAACTTCTTATATAATATAAAATGTAATTCCCATTTCACTGTTTTTTGCAAGCCTAGCAGTACACTTTGAAACTACAGACCTACCGCTTTTACGTAATACTTAAACAGAACTCGGGAGAAAGTGTTTTAGAAGACGGGGAAGCTAAGAAAAACTATTACTGAAATAATTAAAGTTTGTTTTCTGCTAGAAACTGGGTAAATTATAATAAATATCTTCTGCTTGTAAGAAGTTATAATATTAAGAAAACAGGAGAACCTCAAACAGTTAACTTTACTTGCTGCGTTCATTCATTCACCCCTCGCAATCATTTTTCTTATCGTCAACGCAGGATTTCTTATAACGTCACAGAATAAGATTTGAGGCAATAAGTTTTTCTTTATGTAATAATAAGTAAATGATTTGAAGTAATGAATGTTGAGTTACATTTTTGTACAGTACTGTTTTTATAACCAGTTTGTTTAATATTCTAAATAATCTTTATTCGTTTGATTCAATTTTACGTTGCTTCAATCGTTCGTACAGTTTTCCAAACAGGAAAAGTTAACCCTTTACAAACTACCTCATAATAATCATAACAGTAGATGTCAAATTAACTGGACTTGTTCTTATACTAAAAGACAAACTGGATTTTTGTAAGGACCTGTACTATAAGGTAGTGGGTTCGTTACAGATACCAATGATTCATAATAAATTCCAAGTTCCGTACATATAATGTCCAAGTGACATCCTGAAGCAAATATTTAAAACTTTAATGCAAAGGTAGTTAGAACCAGCAACCGCATTAGTAAGATCAGACCATTAATTCATTAAGAAATATGAAAACAACCCGACTAGAACCGATGAACAACATTAGAAGATAGGTTACAGAGACCGCTGTCGCTATTAATTCGTGCAGCTGGCTTAATTATTATATGGAAACGGGCCCAAATCATTTCAGGAAAACATTTTTTGATCGTCTGTAGCAGTTTGGTCACAACTCTCTGACATTATAGCTATATTCTAGTGCTAACAATATAACTCAGTATTATGGTACAACTTTGATTTTTTGATACTTATACTGTTACCGTTAGGAGAGCAGTGCATGAGCATAGTACATTCTATATTGAAATGGCTAGACACGTAAATGTGTATAATCGAATCTAAGTCTTTCAATTTTATGCATCCTAGAGTTAATGAAATATTTACTACTATACGGTTACCTTTTCTTCCTATAACAAGTCTAAAATATATTTTCATCCTAAACTTTTGGTAATTCATAATCCAATAAATTAACTAGCACTTGACAAAATGAAACTGGAAATAGGGCGAAAATAACTACTATATTATACTATCAATTATGAAAAAACTTGCTACACGTTATTCACAAAGGAAATGTCCCAAAATTTGATTAGTTTTTGGAAATAGAAGGAGTGAAATCCTAGCATGAGTTTTTAATCTACTGCACTGCAAACTCTGTGAAGTTTTGGTAAAAGGCTTCAAAAACATTTAATCAATTATGATTCATAATTCATATTATGAATGATTTTGCAACAAAATAATCTTTAAGGAAAATCTCTTCTAGTACAGCCTTAATTGAATTTAATTTGGTCAATTTGACAATATATAGCTATATAGTTGTAGATTTATATCCAATAATTCTCCAATACGTAAGCTGAAGAAATGCCAATGTTACCTTAGCCTTACCAGTCAAGTAGATACATATTGACGTGAGTGTGCAATAAGAACTAAGCTTATAATCTATGTGGAACCTTGCCTGCGCTGCGTGATGTCATAAATGTATTTGACTAGGAGAACTACTACACACATTTGTGCAACACAAAAAATTAACTGCCAAATATACAGTTTACTTACGTTTTTGGGGGCAGCCAGTCTTTTTCTGATGTTCCTGTACGTACTCAAACGTGTCCGTTTTCGTGCAATTGCAGTAGAAAGTATTTATATGAATTGATTCATTACGCCGACAATAAATTGAAAGGTAACTTTACACTGGACTAGCATTTTTCAACCGTTTAAAGCTACCTTAATTTGGTACACACACGTGCTAATTTAGTTCAGAAATATTCTAAGGAGTCACATACGGCCCCTCATTTTTTTTTCATTTCTCCTTAATTATTTATTTTTAGTATTGGGTTTTATTTGCAGACTTTGGTTACTGAACAAAACAATACAGCCCACTGTCCATAGGCTACATACATATAGTAATAAGTAGTAGTAAGTAATAGCTAGTAAGAAGCGCATTTCTTAGTCAGGATATTCAGGATACATAATATTCTACATCCGTCATCCCTAATCCCTACCATGATCCACCAAAGAAGGGAATAATGACAGGATATTTGAGATGTTGAAGTAATAGTTCAGTCAGATTGGTATTATACATAGCTGATGCGCAACAGGAAGGAGCTTGTAAACTCAGCATTGTGAAGTGATATTGCAAAGAGTAAGATTGCATCATTTCATTACGACGAGAAAGGAAGCTTTGATGACGGGTACGCGGAAGATCAGTGGATCAAATAATTTATACACATTTTATGATGAAAGGAAGTACAAGGATTCGCATTTGCACTATATAGCAGATGTGATGATGGTGGAAATTGGGTGGGACTTTTTGTATTCTTTATTCACGGAACAGAATGCAGAAACTCTAGCGAGAAATATACATCTCTGCTTCACGGAGAGTTTTCGTTACAATGCAATAATAATTTTTCTTACTCATACCACCACCACCTAGCTACTTTGCTAATGCTTAAAATCTTACGGTTGCTTTTACTTGTCCGACTTCCGAGGATGCGTTATGACACGACACAGTTTGAAAACTAGTTGTACCAAGCTGGGTACTTACTACCGATAAATAAGATATATTTGTGTGGAAAAAGTTCTTGCACATATGCTGTATATCGTTGGATGACGGCAACCTGTGCATGCGTGTGAGATCATGGTCAAATGACCAGAATCATAAAATAAGACTTGAACGGACTAGCACCCTGTAAAGAGGGGAAACCATCTGACAGCTCAATGTCGACCCCAATCGTGGTGGTTGGGACGACGTTAATCCTTGGTCTAAACCATTGACGATGCTTACATTTGGTGCACTATTCCTAACCTACATTAATATTAACTATTATAGAGGTAATACTGTAATACGGATCCAACTCATCAACTCGAATACCTTGCACCTAGTATTTTTATAACGGTATGTAAATTTTCAATATAGTTAAAATAAAATCCTGTGGTCACATTGAACAAATGTCCGTACGCGCTTCACCGGATGAATTAAATCTCACAAAATTGTATAATATGAAGTATGTTGTAATGATATACTAGATGAGATGCACCTCGATTCTCGGTATATGATATTACAAGATTATGGTAAGCTTTTTTTATGTACGCTATAGATTGTGATTGTACAAGTGAACTAACTTATGAACATTTGCAAACTAGAAACGAGAGTTCTTTGCTTTCACAGCACAAAAATTCACTCTGACGGACGTGGTCTGCTCTGCCCTGTTGATGCTTCATGACTGGTACTGCTGTTCAACTCGAGATGAAATACTTTCACCGAACACAGCAAACGGTGGATTGGAAACAGCAGTGTTGCAAAGACTATAGAGTTTCAGTTATGGAAAATATGAGCACTCCGTTTCGATGGTACCGTGTGTATATTTGAACGAACAAACTCAGTAAAAGTCATGGTTTCTCCTTCGATTTCCTCGGTATGTTAGTTTTAGCAGAAATAGCTTGGAATTTCTGTTCGATTCCCAACATCAAGCATCTCCGTCAGCTTGCTTACTCTGTTTCTGTCTACATGCCTTGTTTGGTATATAAAATCCTAATGCTCCAAATGCTTAAAGATTTTGATGGATTTTACATATAGAGGTAGTCTCCATATTCTACCAGGAAAAGCATACATAAGTATAGCTATCAAATTCACTAGTGACAATTTGTTCATTTTCTTCCGGGCCTTGCAAATTATGGGATACTATGTCGTGGTGTACCAGGAATGTATGCATGTTTGAAATTATTCAAAAAATTCTGTTTCGGAAATTTGGGGTATTTTGCATGCAGTTCTGAATTTTTCTTAGTCCATGTAGTACAAAATGCCTCGACTAATATCTAGGGCCCCACGTGTAGTATATAGAAACGTAGAATCTAATGCCAAAATATCAAACAACTAGTAGACAACTTACTTCTATGAACATTAAACAGTAACCGAAATAAAGGTTAGGTAAAATCCACATATGACACCTCGCTTTTTGAAGATGTTCAAATTCAAATAGTAATCAGCAATATGACAATATGCGTACAAACAAATTGGTGGAAGTTGGATATTAATAATAACAATAATAATAATAACGCAACGCCGCAAGCATCCTAGGGACCATTCCACAGACGGTCTCCTTTCTTATTATTTAATTTATTCCAAGAAAATTTTTAATTATTATTATATTATTACTTCTTTAATATAATACTATTGTATTAAAAGTGATTTAAAAATAATAATACATACTTGAATACATCATTTTCAGAAAACATGGCAAAGTATTAATATACGTAATACCACTAATATCATAATTGCAAATTGAAAAGTTACTTCTAAAGAATGAAACCCTTCCTAACTTGTGAAAGTAAAGTTGGGATATAGAAATGAAAGGTTTCATCCACCAGACTGGAAGAATTTGAGTAATTTATTCAGATGAATTGAGGTGCTTCAATATTTTTGGAAGGTTAAAAATGAAAAGATATACTGACAATGAGATATGATATAGTAAACCTAAGACTGGAGAAGAATGAATTTAAGGACATTCCAGTCTTAGCTCGCTTTTGCCATGCTTCAGCATGTTATACATAGATTAAACTAGTAGGATTGCTTCAAAATTTGCATTTTTGGAATACATATATATAATATGTAACCTAAGGTTCCATAGACAAATAGGAATGAAACGAATTAATCTTTAAGTAACAGGTACAGGTTTGGTTCATCATTTTGTGTAAAGAAAATAATAAGTGGAACGAAAATATAAAACAAAAAACAGTCTCGAAGGATGACATGGAAGAAAATAAGGACAACACAACACGTTGGAACAAAAACTACATACAAGCACCAACGCAGTGACAAACAACATCAGCAATAGAGTAAAATAATTTGGGAATTAAAGTGGTGTTAAAAAATGATATAATTTATTGAGGCGAATTAAACATCAGCAATAGTTAAGCCACGTAATGTCAAAAGCGGACTGAAATCCAGCTCTTGTTCCTTGAATATAATGTACTTTCTTTTCTGTTTATCCTATCTTCTCCCGTCCCCTTGGGTGTAGATGGTGAGAAGTCGGTGAAAGTGTGGTACATAAATTTTGTGTTTCACACACATGTACATACATACGAGCATAGGAAAGTATGATATTTTAGCGGCGTGTCTCCACGACTTTTCTCCAAGCTTTTTGGTTAGCTTACCTAGCAAGACTATACCTGCCGTTAAGGTAGTCATTCAGATATGGAGCAACCATTGTCATAATGGCTTGCTCTATAAAAATAAGTTTTCTACACACTCATCTTACCTTCTATTTATTTTTGGAGAAATGTTAAGAAACGGGTTTCTTCCCTGCCTCCATTTCACGCTTAAGAGATTATATACTTATGCATCTCTTCTTGTTCAAGAATAAACAATTGTAAGAACTGGGTATTCTGAGTGCACAAGTCGTTGTTTATGTATGTACATTTTGTACACGGTATGTTTACCGTGAAACTCATATACACATATACGTATGTCTGTATACATCTTATCTGTACAGCTCAAAAGACGTCAATTTGACAATACTTATTGATGGAAAATTGGAAGATTGTAAGGAGAAGACGAGACTGTCCATCTTTTATATAATATAGTATATATAGTAATAATATAGTCTACAATAAGTTCATGTTCAAATGCACAGTTTAGTAAGAGAAAACATATCCTCTACTTTCAATGGAAGTCATGGCCCTGTTGCAGAAATGAGAGAGTCCTTCTTGTTCTTCAATGATGGTCTAGAAATATCTGAAAGAAAGGGAATATTAGAAATGATCTTACATATGGTACATGATGGCACAACGAGCAAAAGCCTTCCATGAGAACAGAAATATATTGAACGCTTGCGCTTCTCCTACTTTTTCATCAACCACTCGAATATTTTCTTCCAGCTTTTTCACCAGCAGGTACGCTTGAGCTGACGCTACACCATTTTTTGAGTCAAGAATGCTCTCCCTTACTTGTTCCTGTAGAACTAACTGATGGAAACAACCACAGCACACACAGTAGTAGTGAGAAGCGAGAATAAGCCCAAAAGGGATTTTTCCTTACATGATTGCATACATACATATATGACACAATCTATGTACATGCAGTGAAAGATTTGCCATATAGTACTTTGAGGAGTAGCTATATATTTGTGTAACTTTGCGAGCTTCGTATTTCTGTAGAAATGAAACAGCTTCTGTAGAACCACACAGAGACTCTTGAAAAATCATATTTATCATCGTCATAAGGCTACATCCGCAAATGTATGATATGATAGAACACTCTGGTATTCTTCATGTACATTTTAGCGAACTTTTTAGGTACATAGCATTTCCAGTCTCTAAACTATACTTTATTGGTACACTATGCAATCCCATCTTCCATCATAGCAATTTGAATAAAATTACATGGAGGAATACAAATATATAGATATGAAGTCAAAATGAGACTTTTTACGGAACCGGAATGCTTTGCTGTCGGACTTATTGAATCAGTGCAGTCGTTCCTGCCCCAAATTTTTAATGAAACAGTTTACGTTCAAAACGCTTACAATTCGTACAAAAAAAAGATAATTTAGTACATTTTTGGCTAAAGAGCTCACCAGTTGACAGCATATTGATGTAAATATGTTTTTTAGGTTCATTTTTTTTAAAAAACTCGGGATATCGTCCATTTGTCAACGGGAACCATAACTTTAAAACGGCTTGACTTTTTCGATTTTTTTCTAATCGGTATCTTAAATCAAAGAGGAGATCAAGTTCTAAGATGGACATCAATATTCGGATTCAAATTGCCGAATTCCTCGCTCACCCCAGCATGACCTTTGACCTTATAAGTTTTGAAAAGCGTATATTTCCCGTCATTAATGCTGGTAATAACGTAATACTAACGATTCAAATCAATTTTTTTTAATCGCTACTTTGGATCAATTCAACTAGGCTTGAAAATTGCCGAAATCTTTTAACGGCCGGATACAGGTCAAGATCAAAACAACTAATTTAGTTTCAGCAGCAAAGTATGTAGAAGCTACGAGTATTCGTGTGAGTAGCTCATTTATGCTACTCCCAAAGTTTTATGACGACCGCATCGTAGACAAAAAATAATAATAATAAGAAATCTGTGTTGCTGGTTCTTTATATCGTGTTGTCAGGTTTATTAAGTACACTTTTATTAGACGTAAATTTATTTACACGCTTCACTCTCTATTATAAGTATAATGTACACATAATCGGTGTAATATATATATAAGAGGTAGCTTGTTAATAGTTTGGTAGTGCATGCATATCGAACGAAGCACAGTTTCAAGGATTTGTCCAAACTTGGCACATCGACAACTGCATCAACACCCAGTTGTTCCATCAGTCATTTTTGCATTTATATGTAACAAAGAATCTCATATACATTTTGATGTCTCACCAACAAGGATTACACAAGGAAAATGCATTCAATATTGTATGCGAACAACAAGAATTTATACTAAGATATTGTGAAAAGCGAAAATATTATTTTGTTTTGACAGTGGCAGAGATAGCATTTTGAAGAAACCATGTGCTCGTCACAACGAAGTCATTGCCATGTCTATAAAATATATGCAAATTACTTTTCCACGAATTACTAATTTAAATATGGGCTCAGAATATAAAACTTGGTTTAATAAACCGGAAAACCCATTTAAATTTTAAAATAAATTCGAAATTTTTCAGTTGGACGAAGTAATTGATGTTTATAATAACATTTATTTATGTCAGTCAAACAGTCACTCTCGTACTTATTTTTGATACGGTGTTAGAATAAAAATCTATTATCGTGATGGCGTAAATTTAATGTGACTATCTAGTGAAAATAGGAAACTTGAGTAGGCTAGGTAGAAATTAGGTATTAGGTAGACATGCGCGCACTTATTTCCAATCATAAGTCGATCATTCCATACAAACTCGTGTCTCGTAACTTCACTATTACCTAAAGATTATCGAAAGCGTATGACTACAGAACAAAACGTTATCCATAGCATAGTAATCTTAATTAAGACATACATAAGTACCAAAGAACACTATAAACTAGGAAAAGAAGATCTCGTCGTTGTTGCGATCTGTTTTCGTTATCCAAGCAACTTTGAAAATTCTGGAACAAAAACAAATCATTCATATCAATAATGCTTCTGAGTTGACAAAGGAACAAAATGTATTACACTATGATATTTGATCAAAAGTATCAAACATAATTGATGATCATAAAACAAATGATTGATAATCCTGTGGTTACTGCAATCGTTTGCCAAACGAGCGACTTCTTACAAGCACAGTTATTTTGTTCCATACTAAATTTAGTTTGAAAATCTTTGGAATTAAGCTTAAGGTTCAATATTACAATATTAGTTTGATTGGTTGATTTTTGCAAACTAGAGTCCCTTAAGTTTGCTTAAGGTTACGTAGTGGTTGAGTAGCTCGATCTCATGCACGTTATATTAAACAAATGTCATAAAAAAAATTCCAAGCAATAAAGCACTGAACGCGTTTGGAGAGTAGGAAATAAAAATACATACTGAGGACATGAAGGTAATGGTAATGTTATAGATTTTACTAGTTATCCACTTTTGAAGTTTTAAGTGTTAAAAAGTTTACAGTAAGTTAATCAGCGTATTTTGGAAATAGCTGTAAAACAAAACTGTAAAAAAAAATTGTACCTTCGTAATCAATTTTCCCATCTTTATTTAAGTCGGCCATTGTAATCATATTATCTATATCTTCATCAGTGACGGGCTCTCCTATCATTTCCATAGCCTCTTTGAGCTCATCCTACGGAACCATTTAAATTTATGTTGACATTAAATTTATTAAAGTAAATTGTCCTTTTCTGGGCATAGAAAAATGATTGAGGGAGTGTATTTAAATATCCTTCCTGTAGTATGAAAATTTTAAATCTGAAATATTTACAGCAACGTCGTGGGATGGAAAGGATTCAACTTACTCTGGTAATGAATCCGTTTCCGTCCTTATCAAATACTCTAAAAGCAGCCATTAGGTCTTTGCTGGCATCGTCAGGAATTGCAGCTACAGAGCTTCCCACCCACCCTATAAAATCATTTTCCGTAAGGGAGCCTGCTCCTTTACGAGAAACGAGCAATTTAAAATATAGGGAAAAAATTGCATACATGTGAGTTAATTGCAAAATAAATGGATATATGGATAGTACGTTGAATGCAAATTAAATAAAACTTTTGTATATATAATATAATTTTACCGCTTCGACTTTTGGAGTTAATAAATTCTTGAACCATTTCATCGGGGACAGTTATTCCAAAGTTTTTAAGCATCAGTTGGAATTCTGACACAGATATCCTTCCATCCTTATTCCTATCTAACAGTCTGAATGCCATTCTCAACTCTGCAATATAGAGAATTGTGGATGAAGGTTGACTGTTTTCGCCCGCAAGGGAACCTTTTACATACGTTAAAGGATCTTATAATTATAACATACCCAACCTTATTTTTATTATACGATTCAACCTTGATTCTTTATTGAATAACCGTATGCTTTGCCTAGTCATTCGAATGATTATGATTCTCGTGAGCATTTGATCCACGTTTAAACTAAACAGTATTCTAGCTAATAATTTAGTTTAGTGTGTCTGCCCAGTTACAAAAAGGCAATGATATTCTTTATTCACTTTTGAAGAATCGATAGGATGTACAAATACTATATTTTATTGTCGGGGACACCTTATTCATGACATTATGACGATTGTCCTTAGTTTTAGTTTTTCTGGAGTAAGATATAAAATGGCATGCATAAATCAAAAGGAAAGCTTATGACAGTCTTATTGTATTCGTATTGAACATTACGAATATGTACGATTGAATCGAGTCGGTTAAGATGTGCTTGCTTATCTGCGAATTGAAACAGCACGACACTTCAATAAAAACAACCAGTCAATCAATCTGTGAAAAGGGTCATGCATGCATTCCTTTTTCTTATTTTAATTGCTACTTGCTGGGTTCATATTTTGTTGCATGCTAAGGTGTCAATTTAATATACCCATGTATTGTTTTGGAATTAGATTCATGGAGTGATAGAACTACTATAGCGCACCCTTATCACAGGTTAGTAGCACCATCACAAGATACGGATTTGTTTTGAGTGATCTACGTGATGAAAGGATGTCTCTTTTGCTTGGGATCTAAAAATAAGTTTCTGTACTAAAATTTCAAGCTTAAGCATAAGATCACACGGGGATATAACTATATATAAATTGCTATTTGTAATAGCAAACTGATTTACTCATAGCCTTCGTTTTGATGATGCATACACGAAACCACGCACGTTGTGTGTCTTATGTAATACCAAAAACTATTTCTCCATACGACAGTCCTTGGTTTTAGTTACATATAAAATGACAACGACCATGAATATTTGACATGGTGTAACAAATTGGTTGGTTAAGGAAATTAATTCAGCTTCTACTTTTCTACCTCCACCAAACTTTTCTTCACATATAATATAACATACACATGTGTGTAAATCAGTGTTCAAGAATTTTATGATTTCTAAAAAAAGAATGCCGATAAGCTAAACAAAGAATTTATGTCATTTTTTTCTATTCTTTAAAACAAATGCATATTGATCTAATCAAAGCCTATCAGCGAGTCTCATGATCGAAACAGATAGCGGTGATAAATTAGGTTTGATGAGATAGGTATAGGATAGAGGCTTATAAAAACAATGATCGAAACGTAGCATAGTAGTCGACTAACCTTACTATGTGGAAGTAAGAAACATAATAATATGAAACTCAGAAACATGAGCTGTGAATAAAAACATAGGATGTAAAACTGATTGGTATTATTTTTTTTGTAAAACATCTGCAATAGGATAACCTAGTTTTGATATTTGTGTTGTATGTTGTAACACACACCGTCACCATCATGAGATAAAAAAATTTCCGTTTTGGCAATCGGTTAAGCACAGTGTTGTTGAAGTCAAGTCAAAAATGAATACATATTACTTATATTTACTACTCCTTCGCAAATGGAAAGAAAGTACATACATTTACACATACAGAAATGCTTCCTCTTCTTTTACATTAGGGGTCCATAATAGTAGCTACCTTACTTAACGTTTAGATGCAAGGTTCGCTTCAGCAAAGATGAACGGTGTTAATGTTGGTGTTACGTAGATTAGACTGGAGATGTGTGCCAAAACCTGCACGCGGTTGAAATTAAGTTGAACAATTTCAATATGATCAGTCAATATAGAATAATCAGAAGTTATATTGAATATGCATTTAAATTTTTAAATGCCTAACTAAGCTGAAAACAGTATTCTTAACAGGGCCAAATAACTAAGTATTATCAACTCTGCTAAATATTTCAAATTTAGAGTTCTTTCAGCCATGTCTTCATCCAACCAATCTTGGACTGTGACTATGTCTCATTGTCAGTTTTGTCATCAAATTTCTTGGTATTACATCATTTTGCGCTTGACTGGTATGCATGCAAAGACCTTTTAAAATGAAATTGTTGTTGAACTAAACTGAGTAGGGAAACAATTTCTTGAACTCATTGACACTCTTCAAATTAAGTAGTTACGAAGAAAAAATCCAGGGTACTATTAACGTGTTCTAACAGCCGTTACCCAACCTATACTATTTTAAAATTTCCCTTTGACCTTAATTACTGTTGTAGTAACTTGATAGGTATAAAAAATAATGGTCACCATCTTCGAAAGATTAACACGTAAAAAATAGTGTCACAAAACAATCTCGAATGGCACTTTTTTGTTGTAAAAATTTAGTATTATTTCTATTTAATGGTTTTCTCTTATTGAAAGAAATGCGTAACATTTTTTTCCAGATGCGCCGATTTCGTATACTTTTTATACTGCAGGATACCTTTAACCATGAAATAGCAAAAATCCTTCCTTGAAGTTGAGTTTATTTTCAATGACTCAAGGTTAAATTTGGTTGTAGGATCTTACGATGATGCAATAATTTTTTTAAACCTTGTAATTCGTCATCCGTGATAGGCGCTTTAGGTGTTTCTCGTCGAGGTGGGACTGGGGGTGGTGGTTGCTTTTCCTTTGGTCTTGATTTAGAAGACATTTTTTGTACTTTGTACGATTAGTACAACCAACAAGAAAGTTTTTGTTAAACTTTGACACAAATCACTCAACTGCCTTGTTGGTATTACACCTCCCTTGAAGCCTGTAGTCTACAATCAACAATGTGAAACTAGAAGCATTGACTAACAACTATTTAAACCGGACGAAATTGTATAGGTTAAGCAAAGCACAAAATCTTCATTCCAAAAACTGACCACTGATACTGATACACCACGTTCAGAGTTCAGAAAGTAAACTAGTGTAGTAACCTTGTTGTACCAAAAGAGACAAGTGCTTTTTTGCGCACCACATGTATTACTTGAAGCAAACGAAAAACGGCTTGATATTCCTAACACTTTTCCTAAATATATGTACGTGTGTGTCACTTTTTGTATTCCACTTTAGATTCAGATGCCTTTCTTTGTCTGACTAGTCAACGTGTATTTTGAAAAGGAGTAGATTAAAATAAATGTGAGAGGTTGAATTTCCTCCTTCCATTACACACGTTGTTTTTTCTTTACCAAAGATATGTTATGCATTATGAGAAATTCTAGCTGATCTTTCTTCCTTGTCTTTTACTCTCCTGAACTTTTTTGCGGGCTCAATTCCAAAATACTGCTCACTAATCGGTGCCAACTGCCAGTCACAGGTTTGGTTTGCTTATGAACATGGTATATATATTATATATTACTATAATAGTATTACATTTATGCCCACATGTATGTACTTGCGTGTCGTATATACGTACTAGGGAGTTTTTTGTGGACATGAATCTGACCTAAAGAAAATCTTTTGAAACATTAGAAAGCCAAGCTCCAAGATGTACTTCATGGTAGGATACTTCTTTTTACGGTTTATGCTTTACAGCAGCTTTCATACTTGACATACGTAGGTGATAGGTAAAAGCTGCAATACGTGACAACTATCAACGACTTTTACAACATGACGCGGCTTCTTCCTTATCAACTCAGAATGTATGAGTATTATCTGTGTATGTATGGTATATATACTAACACGTTCACATACTCCTACAATTATTCTAAGCAACACTATGAAAATACTTCGAAATACTGTTTTATATCTGAGTGCATCCTTCATTCAATATCGAATCATTTTCAGCAACAAGCTATCTGAATGTGACTGAACTGAAATAAAGTTGATAAATAATCCAATTCCACCAGGTAGAACCGTTAGAGGTTAGGTTAGACAAATAAAATTAAGCGCATTATGGAGGGTCAAAATATTGCTGCTAATGAAGCATATAGAAATACCCATTCTATTTTAGTTCCAGTTCTCGGAGTCGAATGTACATTTTCTTATCTGATGCTTTAACAGGCGTTACTGAAATGCCAAACTCGCCCTCCAGAAATCTTTTTGTATATTATATGTAATGAACCTACGTGTGATCAAGTTGTGACGGACTGAATAATTATATTATTTATTATTCAACCGTCGTTATTGAAATCTTACTGTAACTTAACCGAATATTCCTCCGTTTTCATTTCAAACATTTTCACAGTTTGTTGAAATTCATTTCATTCCGGATAATTTCTGCAAGTAAATAGGCTTAAGTCAGTGTGATAAGGGCTGAAATATTCATTAAAGGAGGAATCTCAACACTTAATCTGTAACTTATGCGGTTTTTTTTTCGTTTTTTTACAATTAAATAGCGTTGTGGGGAAACATCAAAATCATGTTATAATAAAATATATCCCTTTCACTCAAATGAAAATCATTAATGATGCATTGAACATTGCTACATAATTTTGTTTTGTTACAAAAATTATGATGATATTGTATATATACTTATTATGCATTATGCCCATTTACAAGATAGATGCAGCAGCAGTATGTTAATGACGTGACGTTTGTGGCAGTTTCGACTCGCTCTTCATTGACGAGGAAAGAACCAATATTTGTCGTCCTGAATGAAGTTACTGTAAAATTCCTACTTGTATATAGCATATATCATATTATATAAGTATGAAAATAATCATTGCTAGAACACTAAAAGATATCACCTTCTCAAACGTCATCCACAAAACAATTTCCACAAAACATTAGTTTAAAGTTACATTTTTCTACGTGTCGGGAATTACGATTTGTTAATTTTCCTGGTAAAGTTCTCATGTTGTTGTAAACATTCAGTTGTTGCAGACTGAATATTAATCACAGTTGATACATGTACGTCGCAATTGTAAAACACGGCAAACTGTTTTGAATATAAAATGGAGCATGTATTTACGATTAGTATTATTGCTCCGAATATGAAAGTAAAGGAAAAATAGGAACAGTGATGTTGAGAGTACTGAAGACTGGCTAGTCCTTCACAATGCATAAATTTTTAAGCAACAACGGCACAAACAACAACTGTACGTGGTTGTCTTCACGTTAAAAATTAAATTTGAATTTTGTTACTACCTATTAAATGATTTAGTAGTGTGACAAGAGATTTCTACCTTGAATATCTAACAATAATACAAACTGGCGGCGACAGATCTTGGTAATTAATGCACGAAACTTTTTTTGTCTGGCTGTCTGCGACCATCGTGTAATGATACTGACAGCATGATTTTGGAAGCAACAAAGCATGTTTTTATATGCATACCTGATGGGTACAATTCGATTGTTGTTTATGCCACCTTACCAATCACATTAGGTTAAACACGATCATTTAGCAAGCAAAGTATAACAACCGGCTGACACCGTTCTTCTTCACCTATCTTGCTTGTCGTCAGAAACAAAATAAGTGATTCGATTAGCATATAACCTATCAATCAATCTTATGTCTAGCTGAAGAAGCATAATGTGCGTTTCTCTTGTTTTTCAAAACGTTGTTAGAGATATTGCGACTCGGTATTTCTGAGAATAGGCAAAGAAAATGCAACGTTTCTGATTAGTGCTAGTGCTGTTGCTCCATATTTCAGTTGACAGGTTATTCCCATCAAGGATTTTTGTTTTCCGATAAATGCGCAATCTCAGAAAAATATGCTTACTATTTATGAAGAGTACGAACAGACTAAAGACTCATGCTTTGTCAAAGACCTCCATTTTTATGAATTGTAATTCCTATAGTTAGATAATTTCTTAATGGAATTTGTAGAGTCAAGAGTGGAGAAGGTCCTGGGAGAAGCCGATTATTATTAACGGTCGATTAAAACCGTTCTTGAAGCCGAAAAACGTACTATTTCACTACAGTTGAAGCATTATAAGCATATCAAAGCCCAATAATTTTAGAAAATTTTAAATTTCCATGTAATTGAATAGAGTTTTTCAACTTCAACTAACTTCATCAGTGACCTGCTTTCCACCTTATAAACTATCTATTTATTTATCCCTTGATCTTACTACGGCCTACGGCTCTGTAAGGTAATCTAAAAAATCAAAGTAGTAACAATTTTGTACTGATATTGATAGATATAATGCTATGTTAAGCTGGCATGAGAGTAAAATGCAATCTTCCATTGATGAGTTTTGCATGGGTTTGAAATAAGGGTCATGACACGAATTCCTGTACACAACCAGATAGGTTGTAGATTTCAGTAGACAATGCCGTTTTTTTGATAAATGTATATGCTGCATTATTAGCATAATTTGCAGAGACAGACCATGGGTTTTAACTTTTATTGAAAGTTTGTTTGTGCAGACATGCAAATTCCCATATGAATCATACGCACTTTTTACAGGACAATGGCTGAAACCTGATGGAATAATTGTACAATGCAAAAATACTTGATTTAATTGAACTCTCTCGTATGCGCAAGCATATCATATCCAAATTGTAGCGGGCGGTGATTGTAATTTCAACGCAATATTAAATATCCAACGCATCCTAGTACATTAGAGCAAAATCTGAAGTCAAAAGTGATATGATGTAATATAAGGTAAAATCTTTGTGATCAAGATCTATCAATGATCACAGAAATCTAGAGGATTAGAACAGTACAGTTATCTATGAGTCCCCATCTCAAAACGAAGCAAATGCTCAGCTAGCGCATTTATTGAGCCAATGGGCGACACCACACACAAGTGGTATGCATGTCATATAATGTTTGCCGTTGTGATCTTGAAGCCCTAATCGAACATATTATCCCATGATGGGTAAACACGTTCATTTTCCTGCCATTACATTCAACATTTCTCTTTTCCCCTTGCATTCTTGAGCGTGCTTCTCGGTTGATTATGCAGGCAACAAAAAGCTAAAGCTGATTTTTCACGCACTGCTCTGTTATCAATTACCAGGTCAGCCTTTCAACGCATTCAAGTGTGGGTGCACCGAATAAAGCTACCAGTGTTACGCTTACGATCATACTTTGTTGTCTGACAACTGTTTCCACGTTTTCATTGTTGCCTCTGCTTGCACGAAAACCGTCCCTTCTTTATTGCGATGTGCAATGCGCAATCGTGTGCATGTTTTAATATGAAAGCAAGCTCATTACTCCTTAATAAACGGCGCCAGCGACAAGGGAGTCAGCAGACTTATTGACCTTTCGAAAAGATTTTGTAGTGTCTCTCTACACCTTATATCATTATTGCTAGAATGTAATCCACAAAAATTATTAAAATCATTGAAAGAGAACACAGAGTCTTCGCTGTTTTGCTGTTATAATCCTATTCGTCGTCGCACCACAAATGTATCGCGTAAGTTGAATTGATGTCGACCGAGTTGAGGATTTAATGGCTTTTAATGCTTAGAATAGTGCACTATCAATGTCAATCTATATACTACCACCAATACCAAATTCAGTGTTTGTTTTCACCTTACCCGAGGTGAAATGAACTTTTAATGACATGTTTGTGAGTATAAGCATACTACATAGTATTTCATTTTTTAAATCATTGTACTAATTGTAGTTGAAGCTCAGGCTGAGCAATAACCTTCGTGTTGTTTACGTTTAAACTTGTTATCATTTTTTGTATTCATTCAGTAAATTCATATTGGGTTGTAGTACAATAACTTAGCGGTGAAGCAAAATCCTCAAACCCAACATCTTATCGCTAGTAACATTTCAAGGTTTTACAGACACTCGTTTCTTTGAAGCTTTAACAACTTATTGTCATTCCTTTTACTCTTTTTCTAGAAGCGATCAACACTAACCTAAATATGACTTCCATTAAACATGGATAAATATTATCACTCCATACATAACTAATTGATGAACGGCAAGCATTTTTGTGATTGAAAAATTTGGGCAGGTGTTTTTTAAATTTAATTTACTTATGAAAGAAAATGAAAACCGACAACTTGCTTTTAATGTGCTTAAAAGGTTATTATGGGTATAGTTCTAAAGTTTCTATTAATAGGTAGATTCATTTTAATACGTATGGTCCAGGGTCGTATTATATCATTAAAAAAACTTTCTTGTGATGCCCCATAAGCCATTCCTAATGAACAAATATTAGACTCCACCCTCAGAAGATTTGTTTAGTTTGCCCCTAACACATTTTCATCCGTAAACTCACCTAACTCAAGTTAATCCGTTTTGAGAGTTATCGGCAACGCGAACAGGAACAAACTCGATAATGATTTTATCGTAAAAAATTTGGAACTTTACTTGGCTCGGATTACGTGTGAGATACTTACGGCATTGATAGAACTAGTCGTAAGTGTGTTGAATGATTATTTTATACCTCTGCATCAACCCATAAATATAGTTTAAAAACGTATTATTATTGCATTTGGCTTGCTCTTGTGACTGATTCAATAATAATGCTTATAATTTTGACATGCGAAACTTTTTTGATATGAATTCACAAAACACGAGTTGTTGCGAAAGACCCTGAATTTACGCATAACATCCCAATAAATAAACTTATTTGTCTCCAGAATGCGTAGTTTAGATACTAAATCTCACAACAATACGTTCAAAGTTCAAAGAAAACAATCTGTACGCACGTTTGTTTCCCAATTATTGGTTCCTTGTCTACCCATAAGCGAAGAGATAATAACAAAATGTATTTGGAATAATTTTATTATGTATTTTATAAATTTGTTATCTTGTGATATATCAATATGATCGTTGCGCTTAATTTTGTGTCATTTCGAAAGGTATAAAATATGTTTAATATTTGGTAAAAATATTTATAGCAATCTGTCCCCCAATACCCAGATAATATTCGATAGTTTAAATTCAATGCATATACAATTTTTTAAAATGTGCAAAAAAATAGAAATACGATATTTACTCAAAGTGCGCCCGTCCAGTGGATAGTGGAAATTTCCACCCCGGATGAAACGGAAATTTCCACCAAAATTGGGGCGGATAAAATGGACGGAATGAACGAAACGGACAAAATTCAATAAATAAGCTATTTTAGGTTATAAACCAATTGAAATATTATAGAAAGTATTCTATCATCAAAAGCATGAAGTTTTGTCACTAAAACTATATTGTTTAGGGTCTATATTTTACTTTCTATATCAAGCAATCAACCCTCTCTAATGGGATACGTACTATGATGTACGTACACACATCTTCACAGTCTTCACTCATGAACCATAATGATATTATGGTACACGTTATTTAATTTCTTTAAAGAGATAGTTAAATTGAAAATTGAATGTAGTATAGCTTTTCAATTCAATTACAACTCGTTCTAATTTAATGTGTGATTAGTTATCAACTCTTCAGTGTGGAATACCCGTCACACGGTTTACATTAGAAGCTTATGGGGGATTCAAATTTGGCTCCTCTGGCACGTGATACTGTCCATTTCGTCCGTTTTAACCACTTTTTTCCGTTTCGTCCATTTCGTACTGTCCACCCAAAAAGGGGTGGAAAATGGACAAAGGGCGCACTTTGTATTTACTCTATCTCTTCCCCAACTTCTACCAAGTACAAGTGATGAGACGTGCCGATAAGAAACCTCTTGCACGCAGGGAATAACACATTTGAGATAATGAATGCAGTCAACATTAAGCCACTACATATTTTGCAATAATATTTAAGCAAATCGGTAACAGCATCGTCAAGAATTCGATGCGGTGTTTCCCTTAAAGTATTTACATAAAGTCATGGGTAAATAATACGACAGATAATTTTACACGACGATGGTTAGCATTTAAAGGGATGCTTGGGTATGAGAAAAAATCAGAAGTTGTGTATTGGAGTACCTACCTATACCTACTGACAAATTTTAAATTCAGTATATTTTTTTCAAGTTAAAAAATTCGTATATATACGTATGTATGCATCATTACTTTTTCTTTCTATACTGTTGATCTTTTACTTTTGTAATATATTGTATTTCAAATCAACAACTAATGTTGGATGTGTCAAGAACATAGATTTCGCATTCCGTATTTTCCTTGAATCGCACTTATTAGAATATTTATATATATTATTTTCAGTATATCATCAGGATCAACAAGCCAACTTTTGAAGCCAATAACTCTAACTAAGGACATCGAACACTGCAAAAATTATTTTTATATAGGACGATTTCGCAAAACGTGGTAGGTTTATACCTATGCAAAATACTTTAAAATTCCAGACACTGATACTATTAGAGATAAGAGTTGGGATAGTATGCTAAATATTTCAGAGACAAGATCCAACTAGCGTGTGCTAATGTTTTAACCTAGACTTTTCAATTTATATTGTACCAACGTTTTCTGTTCCTTTGGGTTCAGAGAAAGGAAAATTGAAGTTGTGAAATAATCTCCAACTGCCTTGCCCTCTCCCCTATACCTCTCAAACACGGTGGATTGACTTGAAATTCTATAACTTTTGATTTCAGTAGCCGATTTATAAAAATTGAAGGAATAGTGGTTTGTCGAACTTGCATATATTGTGTCCAGAATAATTATGTTAGACAAGGTTGAACATTACCCAACTATGTTTCAAGCATGTGTCTCTTACTATTAACCTAAGATTTAGAAACGCAGTTTAAGAGAATTATGACTTTTTTGGTTGAAGCAAAGTAGGAAAGAAATTACAAAATGTAATGTACGCAAATACATACATTTATGCAGTTAAAGTATCTTAATATATGAAAACGAGGAAATTTTTGTTTGATCTACAAGCGACAAGAAGATTGACTGTACCTTGGTCGGTAGTGTTAAAAACACGAATTGCAAAAAAAAATACATATTTTTTTTGACAGAATACTAGAATTGACATTTTCGTTTAGCTTGAGGCAAACTTATAAAAGATCACTATCTTGACATTTTTCATGGCCTTTTCCCAAAGTACTCTCATTCCAAATTCAATTATTTTTCAAAATTCGCTTGACCTAAATATCTGGAATAATCCAACTTATCAACCAAAAGGGGAAAATTTTATCCATAATATTAAGAACATTACCGTAATATTTTTCAGTGCTCTAATCGTGCAGACAAACTTGCATGAGATGAAAAATTGCGCTCAAAATCTTTACAAATCATGCATCAACTCACACCATCATTGTTCACTAATTTGATAACAAATTAGTGTCACGCCAGATATCCGCTTTCACCTCTAGCCTTTGATCATTCTCTATACGGAATAGATCAAGTTTTCATTGAATGTTCTCATAAAAGTTATAATGCCAATAAGATACATATGTATGCGTTCTGATGTTCAAAAGTTGGAATTTAAGAAAAACGGCACATGTCAAGCGCTGGAGACGATAAATCACTTATAAAATGTTACGACGACGTAAACTGGTATTTAGCATAAAATATACACACTTTATTTGGTGTCATATAAGTTAAATTTGCTTAAACTTTAGGCTCAAGAAGTTCTCAAAAGTCATGGAATTAAAAAATAAAGGATAATTTAAAATTCAAAAAACTGTCTAGTTTCATCCAACGTGAATCCATAATAACTGTGCTGATTTGGTATACGTCTGAAGATTCTTATCGCATTTCATTTGAAATCATAACGAGGAGATAGGTACATGCATAATAATAGGTCGCATGAGGGCTGGTAGAAAAACGCTTATGAAATCATTTATATATATATGATGTTTTTCACAGTGTTTTGGGTTCGCTACAAGCACCATTTTATGACTTATTTTACACTTACTCTATAGTAGTAGAATTGTAAAAGATGAGCATCTTTTTCTCCTTTGCCACCCAACATCACACATAAGCGCAGTCACATACCAATATTACAAGAGTGGTTTCTGCTGTTTACTTACAATATATATCTATATATGTGTATATACATACATTCATACATATTATATACACATATTTACACTTGTGGATGCTAGTACTTGAAATCCCATCGTATGTATGTACCTCACTTATTCACACTTCATACAATCTTCTTCAGCTCCATTACTCTTGTTTACTCGCCAACCTTTAGGGAGAAAAGATCGCACTTATAAAAGCCGGAGACATGGTTCATTACTAATTCAGTTGTTCATCAGCTTCCATGATAAACTATTATCTCCGAGAAAGCCTTTCAATGTATTAACAATACATATACACATCACTCCTTATATATTTAAATTCCTCAAGTGTTTTCTCTCCGTAAACAGGAAAGCCCTTTT
Source organism: Orchesella flavescens (assembly GCA_964034955.1). NCBI lineage: Eukaryota > Metazoa > Arthropoda > Collembola > Entomobryomorpha > Orchesellidae > Orchesella > Orchesella flavescens. The sequence goes on along the minus strand of OZ035955.1, from coordinate 15,637,602 downwards.
CAGTCTCAAACGTTTAGACAAAGAACTCTATCAGCAACAACGAGTCTAGCTTTCATGTAATATAAAGAAAATGAAACTCCTCACAATGGGTCAAATCAGTTTCCCCATATTATCTGTATTTGTGATTGTCATAATTTTCGAGGCAGTCCTCTCCGTCCCAGTCTCAATTCCTGCAAATGGACGGACATTACGTTCTGTAACTTTACATCGCCACAGCTCTCGGGACGAGAACCCAAGCACCAACTTGTTGCTGTCCCAAGTAAAAAGAGTGAATACTACCCTTCCCATTTTTGCCCAACGGGAAAAGTAAGATTTTTTTTCAAAGATAATCTGCTTAAATTGAACTATATTATCGCTGTAATGGATATTGCTTTTTCCATAAAAACGTGATATTAGTAGAGCTATATTACTACTGCTTTGGGAATATTCGCTTTTAAATATAAGTAACATATTGTATTTGGCAATCCATTAGCAAATTACAAGTGTTATCAGGTAGGTCATTATTTTATGCATAGCTTTTGTAAGCAGAGTTTTCTGTTACTTTCTCAGTTTGCTTACATGCATTTTTTTCTGTTCTTTCTCTATATAATCCGTAGTAATACTGGAAATGGTGATGGTACAACTCTTATCGCTGGTGGTGATGGGTCTAACGATACCGTAGCTGGTAGAAGTGTTGGAGGTGATGGGACAGCTGCTGGTAGAGGTGTTGATGGTGATGGGACAATTAGTAATGACACCCAAGTGGGTTCAAGGCTTAGGCAAAATGAGACAGAGGCAGTGCCATGTAGTCTAGAACCGCCTGTCCTCTGCTCCATGGATTCTAGCAGGTAAGAAACCTTTGGCTTGTGGTCAAAAAATGGCAGTTTTGGTTGCAGAACATGTAATATTTTTAGCACATGCTTTCGCTTTTAAACTTTTAAGTCTGTTTGTGTATGTTATATTATTGGCATAAAGAAACCGATCTGTCTGTAGAATATAATACAAATCCATACAAATTTTAGCTACCATCAGCATACTGTATATTGCTTAATAATATGATGCATATTTCACGTTAGAAGACTCTCCAGCATTTTCATTCTCATGATCACACTCATGATCAGATGCAGATTCACTTCATAGATATAATAACCCAACTGTTCATATATTCCTCTGCAATTACAAAAAATTCTGACAAAACAATTTTCACATTCGATTAGGTATAAAAATTAGGTATATGGTTAAAGTGTAAAATAAAAACAAAACAGTGGACGACAGGAGGCTGCATGTCGACTCTGCATGTCATAATTTATCACAAACTATTATTAAATTTGTTTTTATGTAGGCCTACTCATGGATAAGGTTCAAAGAAAGTCCGATTTCAAGTATATATAAACATTTGTGACGAATTAATTAATTTCTCATGTACATTCGTCTGAAGTAGAAGGAACTAGTTCTCAGCAATCAGTTTCATTGCATGTCCAGTTTCATTTTGTGTCAGGGTTTATGATTTTCGCATGCAATTCGTGGATTTGTTACGAAAGTCAGTTATAAAGAAAACGCCAGTACCTATTGATAACAAAGCCGTCTTTTATAATATATGAGCAGCCATGAGCTCATCCTTAAATTTAAAGCTGTCGTGGTTGACGAATTCCGACACTGCAATTGACTGCGTATGTTTAATGTTTCTGTGTGTGCAGGATCAATGCATCCCAAACATTTTTAGTATCAATGAACGGAATGAAAAATGATTCAGATTTAGGCACATTTTTATTTAAAAACATGATTAATCCCAATTCATCTTATGGAGCAACGAGGTTGTTGATGAGTGAAAACACATTTCATTTGACGATCACATGTTATGTTGGTTAATCTAGTCTTCAGAAACTGGATTTACATGTAGACAACGTCATAAGATATATATCATAGTTCGGTGGTTACTTCCAAGAAAAATGTAAAGAGTCCGAGATGACTAGTACGAGTCTGTGAATAATGTCATCGAGTATGGCCAATGGGTCGAGTAAGAGATGTAACAAAGAACCATAACTCTTTCACATATTATTTTTGAAAGACTGGTAAACAAATACACAAAAAACATACTTACGAAAACGTATCGCGCATATCTTATCGTGGCTACGATTGTCTGTTTCTAGTCTAGCTGAGTGTCAGTCATACATATATATCTGGTGTAGTATATGCATAACATATATATCTAAACATATTTTGAATATTATCTTTATTCCACGTGAACTAAAGTTACTTAGGTCACGTCAAATAATTTGGGTACAAAAACATCCTCAATCCAATATAAACAAGGCTTCACTGTCAACTGTGGACTTGTTCTGTTGCATTACATAATACATGAAGATATTTGACAGTACAAAGCTCACAGACGTATGTATAACTCAGGGGTATTCATTTTTAGCCCATTGAGAAGTTCAAGAATTTTTATGAGGTTTCTGTTAATGAAAGTATGAATGAAGAGGGAAAAGGAAGACACCCAACCAAAGTAATGAGAGGACCTTAACTTATTGCGTAAACGTCTTCGGAATGATAAGTGCTTTGAACTCTAATTGGGTCGTCAATACATTTTAAATTTATGTGGTAGACATAATGTTTATGTGTAACAATAACTGTACAAATTGTTTACAATGTGTTCTGAGCATAGTTTAGGTGAAAATTTGGAAGGTAGAGAAAACATACATATTCTCCGGTAAGAAGTAAGTTACATTTTTTTCTTGTAAATTGATGACATTTACACGTATTACGTTTATAGGTCATGTCACATGCAAACATATTTATATTTCATAGTTATATGTATTACATGCTTTTAATCACTCAACCCGCTCACTTTTGCAACCTCGCCGTTCTCACGGGTTTGAGAACGTAGCTATATAATATTCCACTCTGGAAAAAAATAAGCATTTAAGCATGATCAACCGAGACTAGTTTTTTATGACAACATTCCTACACATCGTTAGTAGTTCATGGTTGATTTGATGTAGATAAATGTAGATAGGCCATGTTATACTTGACTGTATTACTGAGTGTCAAAGCTCAGTTCGGTTTCATTTCATATACGTAGTCTTTATCCAGGGACTGACTATGGAAATTATTGAAGAGTTTCTTGAACCGGAAAAATGCCTCGAAAGGATGAGGCATACACAATGTGTACATTGTATGAGTTGTTAGGAAATCGGAGCAGGATTATCTTACGTTTACCTTTCAGCATACATTTCTTTACAAATTTTCACCGAAACAAGCAATATGTATGATGTTTACAATGTCTAATTCAGTAGGGATGAAAATGAATGAATGCTGTTGGTACTCACAGGGATTATGTTCTCGTAGATCTAAAAGAGAAATAATGGTTAATGACGAGTAGATAACGGACGCTAGTCGTGTTATATGTACTTCTTGGGAAGTGGTGGATTTGGTGGTGTTGCGTAACAGATGGGAAAATAGAAAAGGGTCTTGCATTTTTTCAACTTTGAAAATGACTGAAATAAACCCATGGAGAAACACTAGACAATAAAAAATTCCAGACGGTCAACAAATGTTTATGTACGCTTGTACGCGTAGACTTAGTCATGCATGCAGGAACATGTGGGTTGAATCATTAGGATTTTTCTACTTACAACCAACCACTCACCCACAATATAAAATAGAACGCATTTGCAGCATAACCGGCAAGAAAATGCCGCTCACTCCTTGCATGCATCGTTTCAATCGCTGCCATTGCCAGTACACGTACACACTCATGTTTATTTCCATGCTTGACTAGCTATATCGTCATTTTCAATAGAACAAAACAGAGATCAGATCAGGATTTTAAGAAGCTTGTATGTAGTTTGTAGGCAGTATATTTGTACTTGATAGGGGGAAAATTGAGGTATGCAGTAATATATTATTGATACGCAAGTACTGAAAACTGGAGAAGGGGGAAAACTTGTGAATGACTCTGTCTAGATGTTGGTTCAGAGTTCAGAGAATGTGTGCGTGTGTATTTAAGTATTTCATTCCACATAAGTTCATCATACGCCATACTACACTACTTAAAACATACGAAGATGATACGCACTTGCTTCTGGCTCTTTCGTATACAGTCTACCTATATAAACATACTAATCGTATCGTAAGAGAATATTTACTACAGGGCAAAAAAAGGAGACGCAATAAACAGCTCAACAAGTGGGTTGTCTGATTTTCTTGACTTGAAGAATAATTATTATAAGACAAGACATGTAGTAATAGATCTGAAATTTTTGGGATCATTGAGCTAGGGGACTTGTTCAGTACATGTATATTGGCCATGCGGCACACTGTTATGATTATGTAAGGGACCTCTGATTTGTGGCTCACCCACGTTTCAAGATACGTTTACTGAGGTGGATACAGATACAACATCCCATTAACACCAGTATCATCGCATCAATTTAAGAGTAATTGTTGTATAGTAAACATAAAGAAAATAAAAATGTCTCTCTCGATGTATATGTACCTAGCTTATACATTGATACACAGACATACTATAGTAACTAGTATTGACCGTGCTCATTCTCTGCTAAATTGGATGACAAAATCTGGTCGTGAGTTTTTATCCATCATAATGGTGTGCATCCAAAAACACATCACATCACAAGAGCAGATCGGTTAAGTACAACATAATCTCGTCTGGGACTTGTCTTGGACCAAACCTTGTTTGCTTTTATTTTATATTCACTGCTTGGCTATGATAACATATTATGGTTTTAAACAAATCAAGTGTCATTAAAACATCTGGAAACCTAGTCAAGTTCTTGAATCGCCAGACACAACAGTGTTAATGCTCTTTCTCTCAATAGTTCCGACAGTGTTAAATAAACTGTAATGATATTATTGTATATTCAAAATGTAGCATCTGTTTATGGGACTACGCATATACATATAAAGCAAAATGAGACAGTCTATTTCTCTGAAATATACGTACATACAATCTCTCTGAAATGTGACAACGGGACAGGCTACGTGAACATTGTTGCTCATTCTTTTAAGTTCAAGTTCACTTTTTTCTTGACCAACCCATCAAATGAGTGTTCACTTGGTAATGTCATCAATACAACATTATTGCGTGACTATATCTTCGAGCACAAACTGTCTTCTAGTTGAATGACGAACCGAAAGTTGTAAGCACATCTTCACAACGAGATGATAGGGATTTGCTTCATTCATGAATTTGGTAGATGGTTACTATTGCATTACCATTTTGAGCAGCTCGTATCAAATATCAACACTCCTGTATAGAAACGACTGAAAAGAAACTTGCAGAGTTTCTTTGCTGTTTGCACTTATACTAAACTTATTAAACAGCATATAGACATGTGTGCTCTAGTGTGCGGTCCTGTCTTTTTCTTGGAATTATTTTCTTCAAATTTTGAACACCCAACAATGTTGTCGTTTTTATCATGAATTGAAGCTAAATGAATTTTTTGTGCAAATATGTTCCTAAGAATTTCTAAACAAGTAAACTTGACGAAAATATGAACTTGTGAACTGAATATGCAAAACATATTACGTCTTTTTAGCTAGAAACCCAAAGTTGGATAACGCTTTAGAGACTCTTATTGGTAGGTTTAAAAATATATGTGCAGACATGTCACATGTGACAGGTTTCAATTGGAAGCGTTCCTAGAAAACTAATCTCAGCGCTTACCTTTTGGAGATTCGTGGCGAATTTTTAATTCTAGTTAGCGCCCGTGTATTCATTCTTGAATAAAATAAGCACAAAAACTGGAAAAGCTACATTGTAAAAATTTATGTACGTACCTCAGGTACAATATTATGCAATAATATCTAACATTGTTTGGCGTTTCTCTACATTGCCAACTTAGGATTAGTTTCCAGAAAATACAAATAAGGGAATATAATCTATCAGGAGGTAAAGTTTAGGTGATCTTCTTGCATTGACACTGAGTGTAAGCCAAAAAAATGAGATATACTGTATATGCATATCTAGATCTATAATGCACTTGGTTGAGGTAAGGGGCACCGTGCGACTCTACCTTGTAATTGCTTTAAAATGATTTGTTATTTGGCATCAAATAAGTTTTTGCCTCTTGACACTTATGAATTCTTTGTAGATCTTGACCTAAGTTATAACAAACTACGTACGAAAACGATATAAAAACGCCCAACTCTTCATAAAATATATCACCCTCACAGTTAGCAAGACGGACAGACAAGTCGAAAAGATAACTTATAAATATGTTGCCAGTTAATAAAATAAATTAATGATTGAAGACTTTTATCGTATTAACCTTATAGTTTGGTGGAGGATGAGCATCAGTTGAGCTTATATTGAACAGTTAAGGATTATACATAAATGCTATGCGTAACATGGAGTTCAAATAACATCATAAAGGTTTTTTGTTCATTTGAAAATAGTGGTGTCACTAGCTGTAATGCAATGCTTTGTGGTCAAATCATGTTTCAATCGTCTTATGGAATGCTTTTTTTTTTTAAATTATAGGGATAAACAACGCCGAATCGCTCACATTTTACAATACGTGTGGAATAATCTCGTTGGGAATCAAACTCGTCCCTCAAACCCGGTAAAATATACATTCACTCTCTCATTCTTATATCAGTTCTCAAATATTATGCAAATCATATTTTATAAGCGAGCTAGACTTTTAACTCCCAACAACTTTATTACCCAGTGTGGAACGTGTTTATTACATTATAATTATTGAATGAATGTACTCATTATACTCCAAGTTAATAGATGTATCAAGATACACCGTTGTAGGAATAACATCTTATCATTAGTACAGATAGTTGACCTTAAAGCTTATAATTTATACGATGAACAGTGAGTAAGCTCAGACTTCTTTTTGGGGTGTTGTTTTCACTTCATTTGCTGGTACTAATGCCCTGACAAGCATCAATGAAACAACTTTATGAGTCAAGTCAATGATAATATATATGCGGGAGTACATCGTACTCCTTTTTTAATCCACTCATCTATTCCTTTTTGTCCATATAGATTTTTATAATTTGATACAAACAATCCAGAAATTGCGAACATGAATACTAAGCTATACATTAAAAATTATTTACAGATTAACAACGAAACAGTGAGGGAACGTTTCACCCCAGTGAACCCCAGCACCAGTTCATTTTATGGAGGAATTCAGTCAATTGCTGCATCATGTAAGTCATTGATGAACATTTATATTATTATATAACGCAAATTAAGTCATTCCTCTTTTTGTCGGACTGTGAGAACATATATGTATGCACTATCATTTTCAATGTGCTGTAAAGACAAATCATCATCAAAACATTTCTCTGTTGATCATTCCGCACCCATCGTCTAAAGTGCATGGTAATTGCATCCGCAGTTAATTTATTTACATTATCAATGGTAGAAATTACAGTAGAATGACTGATTGCATAATCATACCATCCAATTGCTTCTCTTTGATTTTACCTATATTTCCTATAAACATAGAAATAAAATGTATATGATTATTATTATTATTACGATATGCAACTATCATCATTTTAATATTCCAGTTCATGGCTTGAAAAAGTAATTCTACAGATGCTGTTTGGACGGTATGAATAAAATTGTCTTTTGAGAGTTCACTTTAATAAAATGGGTTTGAACGAAACCCCCATTCTCAGCAGGTTTTTGTATGTAATAACTGCTGAAATGAGGTGATTTGTATTTTTGATGACTCTCGTTTTGATATCTCATCATTTACTCGATTTATTTTTTTCAAATCAAACCTCTCTATTCAAAGTGGCTGCATGTAAAAATGATTATGCAAGCATATACGCATTGTCAAATTTTATACAATGTCTGAAAATGTCTCGCTGGCTAACTGAAGTATATGACACGTTGGGAATCCTTCGATAGCAGTTTCCGAATATGAACTTTTGTTAAAGCTAATAAATGGTTTAAGTTTTCCAAACACTGTACTTTTAAAAATTACAATTATTTTGATATTTTTGTTTGTAAAAATATAGGTGACATGCCCCCAGCAGTGGAAAGTGAAGCTTGGTCAGTCCAGAACTCCTTCAACTTGTATTTCAATCTGACAGCCCAATATCCAGACATTTTCAGGTCGGTTGAAACGGCTGAAGTTTTCTCGTCTGAGCAATCTATTGAATCTGGTCAGTCTCATGAATATTTGCCAAATGTTGGAACACGGCCACTTTTCTCCCCTTTTACCATCACACCTAAGAAATCTGTCAACATCGTGTCTGCAAAATTGCGTCTTTACAAAGTAGGCTCCCCTGAAAATTCTGATGTGAGTAGAAAAATTTTGTTTTCCATTTTATGCAAGCTCAGAAACAATTAGTCTGAGTTTCTATATGCATTGAATATATACATACATGACTTTGGGTTGATGTTTAACATTTTCATTTGTAGGTGTCTACGATTTTAAGCATTGAGCCATCAGAACCGTGCAATGACACTGAAACAACGTCAAACTCAGATGAAGTTGGGCCAAATGTGTTTCCTACCAGAATAGCAGTTCCAGAGTTCTCGCCAAGTGCGGATGAAAAAATTCGCGTGTCTGTCTCTTGGTATACTCAGCCAGCGACAAAAAATCATTGTAAGTACAAATTGTTATATTATCAGCTCATGTACGGAAATATCAGACAGAATTAGCATTAAATTTGCATAGAATAATTTGAACCAAGTGTGAACTCTTAAGAGGCGACTGGTTGAATTGGCTTTTAGCATAGGTTATAATGTAAAAGTAGTCCTTACCAAGAACTCCTTCGTTTAAGTAGTTTTGCTGATGCGGAATAATAAAATAATTGAGATCATCTAAAAATCTTTGCAGATAAAAAGAAGCTTGTGGACGCAAAAATGATTTCGTTGAGAGAAAGCAGCTGGGTTGAGTTTGACATAAAAAATGCTGTAAAGGCCTGGTTGAATGATCGGCGACCCAACTATGGTTTGGTTGTTGAGGTAGAAAATGAGTATCAGGATGCTTTGGATCCCAGCAAATATTTTCGTAGTGCCCCATGTGTCAAGCCATCGTCAGGTTAGTGTCTATCACACCAAATACCTTATATATAATAGTATATTCTTGCTGAGCTGACATAGTAAGGATTTTTGTGAATATTTTGGCTCAGCACACTAGATTTTCTTTTCCTATTTGGAAAGACATGACTGAGCAACATTAGTTATTTTTTGTTGACAGAAGCAGCTTTCGTGAGTGGAGATGCACAAGAGCAAGAAAGCAGCGACGTCAAGACTGGAGGAGATATTAACTCTGCATCATCATCGTTGCCAGTGATTGAAATCTGTACTCTGAATGTACCCGAAGCCAGCACAAGCTACGAGCAAACAAAATTTTTCCCATTGTCCATGAATATCAACTCTCTTAATCATCTACAACGGGTCGCTGAGAGTCATGCCAAGTCCAGCAATAATGCAACTCAAAACCAGAGTACCAGATACCCTTGGCAGACCATTAACCTTCGAGCTCTTTCCCCAGAGATTTTCGACAGTGGGATTGAGAGAAGCAGTGAGACACCGAAGCCGATTGATGTGAGTAGCCACAGGCACAGACATCATCATGGTAGCAATTCCCAGAACGGCACCAACAATAACACCAATAACCTCATCCGACACACATTGTATACTCCTCAGAACAGATCGAGAGTTAGTCATCCAAGAGAATTCCTCGATGAAGACCACCCGCTAAGGAAAATTTTAGCCACAGTCAATGGAAACTCAAAAGAGTCGAATAAACGGGGTTCGGCTACTGGTACTCAACAGTTCCCCGAATCAATTGGCAATGGTTTTCCATTAGATTTAATTTCAGAAATGCCTGCTGATGAAAGTAGCAAAGACTCTGGAGAGAATGACAATGACAAGGACGTGTTTATCACAAAAATTGTTATAACTCCTGCACAAATGAAAGACAATTCTTTGCATAGGCTTGGGGCTACAAGAGGTCTCTTTCCCTTTGGATCCTTAGCATCAATCTATCCAACAAATCCAACCAGTTCCGGCTCTACGGAAAGATAGAACTTTGAATCAAACAATGTCTTTGATTTAAATAAGAATTTGCTTACTTATCAGTCCCACCTTGTTGTACAGTATCTTGTTTAGTACTTATACTTACTTGAACATAGGTATTATAGTTTAGTAGCTAAAGTACTCGCTCGCAATTCTTGTACGCAAGTTTAACTCTGTCCGAGCAGCAATTTTTTATACTAGTTTTCAATAAGCATACCCTCTCTCTACTTTACTCAAGTGAGTTACCGGTCATCTTCAATAAGGAACATTTCAGATTATTGTACCTAAGGTTAAGGTAATCATCTTTCTTGACACTTTGTAAGTATTGGAATATATATGACATGTTATTAGAAGCTAAACTATTTGTACATGCAATGATAATTTTGTTTAAATCAGCATCACTATTTTATTATCTACCTCAGGTATCAAATGGCTTTTTACACGACAAGCCCATGTTGATACTGATTTAGTCCACAAGTTCCCCATTTTTGATGACAGCTTATGTTTATATATACTAACATTGACCACTAATTTGCTTGAAATATATATACAGCCATCAACAATCACTGCCATAATGCATTTGGACGTAGAAATTTCATTCAGTTATTGCAAACATGAAGTTTCACGTCGCATCAGGCAGTGACGTTATATACTATTATACTGTGTATGCCGTCTCGTTTTGGAAAATATTCAAATTTTCATCAGAATTTTTGTAAAGTTTCATCCAATAAACAATATTTTTGTATTCTGGTTTCAGGTATCTATTTTGTATTTATATTGTTGAAATCTACGGGTCTAGGAAATTAAGAATTCGTCTTTGTATAAGGTATATCTCTTTAAATCATCACTCTTATTAATTAGTTATGCGTTTGTGGAAGCATTACTTAACTCTGATCTAGACTCGCGGAAATTTTTTTCTGTTGTTTTAACTATTATCCAGATTATGAATGTATCTCCTGTCCAGTACATACGATTAGGAGAACATTGTTTGTATATCCGAAACGAGAGCTGCTAATATTACTTAAAAAACGTTTATGTGTCATGTTCAAGGAGGATAATTGTTTAGAAAGATTTCACCAACTTACCAAGTATTACTAATTTTTAGATCTAAGATTATGTTGCCAATTATTGTTATAATTAATATGGTAAATGAAATTAATTGTAGAAAATTTTATTGTATTTTTTTGAGTTACTAATGTAAATGCATGCACACACACACGATCTAAAAGTAACAAGCCATTTGTACCGGGCCGTGACTGACGTTGAGACAACCACGTAGTCGGAACCACTCTGGTTGTAAGTAGGCAACGGGTGCAGGACACAAGATGCGTAGATGATAAATAGTAGGAATATATTATTATCATTTAATCAATGAATGACGACTTCAGCTCTATAGAGGCACCGTAATAAGTGCAATATTTCTGTCACCCACAAATGCCAAGAACTATACCACATGGTTACTTCTTATTGTTCTCAGTTGCGTTTGAAATATTTACTTTTTTTTATGTATTAAAGGTTTTAGGTATAGACTTATGCTGCTTTACGTTTTCAGAATGCCATAAAATGCAAAGCGAAAGTTTAAGCTTTAAATTCAAATTTTAACTGAATCATTTACATTAGACTATATAGGTCTGTCAACAAAAGTTAAGTATTAAATTTATAAAAGCCAAGAATCACATTCGATAAAAAAATACGATTGCTTTTCAAATTTATACTGTATTTACCGGTCGGTATAATATTCAGCCTGTAAAATGTAAATGAACGACTCAGCAAATTCAACGATCGTTTCACGTAATTGTGACTGTTAAGTGTATCATTACAAGGTTGATTTGTCACAAACCAGGGATTTTTGTACGAAAAAAGTGTGCAACTCTAATCATTATTAAAAATGTAGTCATCAAAGTCTAAACTAAACGTGTTATTTTTCTTATTGCATTTTAACAATTCATTATTCTAGTAGGACATCGGAAATCAAACTATTCACATCATATTTTCATCCAAATTATTATTACATATTCACGCAACATGCATACTCATCAGTGCGGTTAGAAACAGAGTCAGCAGCCTTAAGTTAACATGGCTTGAGATAAGGCGATGATAATTTTTAAAAACTTTTTTTAGAGGATCCCATAATTTTGAACTAGTATCTTAATACAATGGATGTTTTGCGTAGAATATTTTTTACTCCTCGTTTCGTTGCACCAAGGACAGATAATAACTCGAAAAGTGTTATGTACATATATTCTCGTACATTGTATGCCGGATTGAATGATAAAAAAAATTAATGCCCACATATATATTTAATTACAATAAGCTGAATATCTTTCTAAGAATTCATTTATTTCCTTGTTCCTCTAGTTTATCCTAAAACACAATAATACTGGCACATCGTTATTATTTTAATGCGTTGAGTCGGCTCACAGAAAGTATAAAGCCAATATATCCTAAAACTCCAGAACAAAATTTCATGACCTCCATGAAACAAACTTATTAGCCTCGTTCACTTGGGTTTCAGAAACAAGCAAGTGTTAGTGCAGACCTTATAAACTTTTAGTTATGCTCTATCATGCAGTACTTTGCTTGAGTTTATGAACGAATTGATTGACTATCCTTCACCCCCTGGATAGGCTGATTCCTCACGCAGGAGCAACATATCACTTCTACAATTTGACGAGCAAACATAACAAGGAAATTCATTTTAAAATTCAACAGCACAGCCCCCATTAAAGAACGTAATAATATCTAATAGGAACGCAGAATAGCTAATTCTAAAAACTTTGTAACATTTTCATTCTATATGCACGCAGTCGTTGCATACACACGCATTGACGTACATGTAATTTTTATTGAGCTTTTTAGTAGTTTCACCTGTACCATCAACAGAATCATATATGTACGATTTTCGTGAAACTAATCACCTATTAATGAAACCCCACAAATACGCACCTGAATGGTATGTTACGCTCACTCTCTACACATTGTTACTACAGTTGACAGTGTTTTCTTGTACCCAATGGTACTTTAACGTGATATGTATCAATACAGTTCATCAACAATCAGATAAATGTTACTAGGTATCTGATAATGATGATGTACTTATATTATGTTATCGCTTTTTGTAGCCTAGCCAAACACTAAAAAATTCTACTCGTCAAAGCCATCATTGTCGATGTTTTATTGCATATGTAAAATATCACGTATTCATGTATTAGCACACAATGAAGGTAATTTTTATAGAAGCTAGAGCAACAGCCCAACAGCCGTCATGATTGTAAACGAGATGACTGCGTTCTGTTTTTCTTTAGCGCATTAAATATACAGTGTATTGAATACTTACTTTCCTATCACTTATAATAGGATAGGCATTCTATATTTGTTGTTTTGATAGTATATATGATGACAATACTACTCAACCACAATTGTTTGACGCTCCTTCAATTAGTTTGTAATTGTAATTGCATGCTTTGCCACCCGAATTTCAGCTCCATTCTTCTGTTTCTCCATTGTTTCTGCGTTTCCGTTTTACATGATAGTTAGTAGCTACGTTAAGAGTGATTTGGCATGCAATTGCTCAATGCAGTGGAAATTTTAAAATTAGCAACTGATTGTAATTTTATTTCTAAAAGGATTTTAAAGCTTGGAATCAGTATTAAATACGCACCAACATCGTTTACCTATTTAAATTATCTAAATAATAACAGTGAAGGCTAGAAAACACTTAACAAGCCATGCTGTCGAATTACGGGGCATTTATACCCAATCATCCTCGTTCAATTTATTGTGCATTATGTTATTTCCCGTGAACGTGCTTCTGGCAGAAAGAAAAGATCCAACAAAATCAAGTAGTTCCGTTTATATCTAGAGTAAGTAGTGTGGGATGATCATGTTAATTTTGTGCAGATTATATGCTAGTTCGTAGGATACATATGCCCACACATACTATAGCTTTGATGAGGCATAACTGCCCAAAGACTTTGTTTTACAAAAATGGGTCTTGAAAACAATTTGGGGCTGCTTTAAATTATAAAATTAAAATTGGATTACTATGTTGTTAGAAAGCCTTCATTTAAGGAAAAATTGTATTCAAACAAATATATAGATCTTAATTTCAGGATTTGGCATCTCTTTAAAAATCCATGCAGAAGCTCTCGAAATATGATCCCTGGTCTTCTCAATATTGTCACATACAAAATAACTTTTAAGCGCTGTTTTATACTGTGACAGTTTTGGATGTGCCTTTCAAGAGCTTTAATCGTACGTTTGTTTCTGCGCTAGCAAATGGTTTTATTTGGAAGTTTTTGCGCTTTGATAAGTCACAGGTTTCTTGCACCTTGGGTTAGCGTCATTTACTGATGATTAAATTTTTCCGATCTTCATTGGTATTGTTCGAATCATAAGTTTTGTATAACAGTTGGCAACAAGTATAATTATAAAAATATATGAATGCTATACTGATAACATTGTATTTGCATATATAATATTGCAGAAAACATAACTCATCTTTTGGTTATGGACAGTCGTAGGAGCTTGCTGATGTGCTTGCTTACAAACACACATCAATAAAAGCCATACAAGCACATCCATAGTTGATAATTAAGAAATTAGCTCACACATTTCATCGAAATGGAGAATTCGAAGCCAAACAAAAATCCAGTATTAATCGAAAACGGGGGAGCTGAAAATGAAGGCTTTGAAATGAATGAAAGGGAAGTGGTAAGAGATACAAAGTTGTATGAAATTTAATTTCATTAAACTACCATTTTGACCAGCACAAAATATTACAATTTCAGAGGTCAGAAGCATCATCAATTACAAAAGCGAAAAGGAGTCCTATTCCTGAGAATAACTGCTCAATACAAAGGAAAAAGGTGTCTCTTAGCATTCCAGACCATGGTGACGCAGCAGTACCAAACAATACATTAGAGTTCAAGGACCTAGACTTTGATCCGAATTCTGTGAACATTGTAGCTCGAATTATTGATGGAGTTCGTTGTAGCATCTTTAATGCAGTAGTAAAGAACAAGAAGACTGCGAAAATTACAGCAACGGCTTTAATTTTTCTTCTGTACAATGTTTATTTTGCCATAGCCATAAATTACAATCGCAGTAATAGTTTGGAATGGGAGTGGTGCGATGGACATGGAATGCTCATAATTCTAACATGCCTGACCTACTGGTGCCTATTTTATTATTATGCGCTGAAACAATTCCTGGGCAAAATATTCAACGATACTGTAATCAAACCTATAAGGAGGTTTTGTACGAAATTATTCTCTAGATGGTTAAGTGCTTAAATTGTTTTAACTAAACCAGTTACTATTAATTTGTACGTTCATATATAATGCTAATATATGATTCGACCAGTTCAATGTTTTTCTTTATTAACAACAAACAGGTGCTTCAGAATGCTAGGGTTCCTATTGATCATTGGAGGCATTGTCGCCTTCATTGTTGTGGATGCTTGGGAAACACCAAGAAGAATGATTTCGGCTTCAGGGGTAGTTGTAATGGTTTTGATAGGGCTTGTATTTTCAAAACATCCTGGACGTGTTCAATGGAGACAAGTGTTTGGGGGCATGGCTGTCCAGTTTGTTTTTGGCCTTCTTATTTTGCGTTGGGAAGGTGGAAGAAATTTCTTGGAGTGTGTTAGTAGAAAGGTGACAAGTATTGCTTAACCATATATCCTACTACAACAATCAAATAATATAGTTACAATGATTATTTGATAACATAAGTTACTAATCTTTTACAATAATTTTAACAGGTAACTACATTTCTGGCGTTTTCCCACAAAGGTTCTAATTTTCTATACGGTTATCTGTCCTCTGGGAGTTATGTAGTGACAAACTCTTCGTATATAGAATTGGTCGGTCAGACAGTAGAATTCAATCCATTGTTTGTTTTCGGGGTAAGTTGAAATACCTATTCTCAAAACATAGGAAACTAAATAATATATACCTTTGTGTCACTGATTATTACTAAATATAACATATTATGTTTTTTTGTTTCTCCCAGTCCCTATCTGTAATTTATTTCTTCAGTTTCATTGTTGGGTTACTGTACCACATTGGTATAATGACTTGGATTGTGATGAAGGTAGGATGGGTATTACAAGTACTTTTGGGCACTACTGCTGCAGAATCTATGAACGCTGCTGCGAATATCTTTTTAGGACAGGTAACTAAATTTTAGTAAATAAAATAGTTGTAAAAATGGAAATCATAATATTATAATAATAAGATGAAATCTTTACTATTTACAGACTGAGGCTCCAATCCTCATTAAACCATTTTTAAATGACATGACAAAATCGGAAATACATGCAGTGATGACTGGAGGTTTCGCAACAATTGCAGGCAATAAAAGTTTACTACACGAGTCATTTGGTTCTTGAATCTTGACAATGTATATTAAACCCTGATGGTCCCTTCAATACCTACAATTTAGGTAGTGTAATGGCCGCATACATTAGCTTTGGGGTGGATGCAAGCTCCCTTTTGACGGCTAGCGTGTTGGCTGCTCCGGCTGCACTTTCCATTTCAAAACTGTTGTATCCGGAAACACAAGTCACTAAAACATCGGCAACGGATATAAAAGCAATGAAAACTAACGATAAGTAAACGAATCAATTTACCTTTTGAGTTGTATTATTATCTGTGTGGTGAGTGTAACAAAAATGGAAATTAAAATAGGTCTGAAGGAAATGCTCTTGACGCAGCAGCGCAAGGTGCTGCACAGGGTTTCATTCTTATCGGTAACATCATTGCAAATCTTATTGCGGTTATTTCTTTTGTGGCATTTCTTAACTCAATCATTGGATGGTTTGGAATGCTGGTTGGTCAAGACCAGTTGTCCTTTGAGGTGCTTAAATTCCCTATACTATTTTACAGTTTGAATTCTCGTGTATATGAGCATTTAATTAATTGATTTTTTCCTCCGACAGTGGTTACTGAGTAAAATATTTCTCCCGTTTGCTTATATTCTGGGGGTTGATTTTGATGATATACAAGATGTGGCCTTACTCCTTGGATTAAAGTTAGTTGTTAACGAATTTGTGGCGTACCAGCGACTTCTGACTATGAGTTTAACGGTACATTATTTCTTGTGTTTGTTTTCAATTAGCCATTTCATATAACATAGGCTTGCTTTGACTCTATCAAATCAAGTTATTTTTCTTAGCATGTTGCCTTTGCTTAATAAGTTTATTTTTTTACAGCCTCGCAGTAAAAAAATCGCCGAGTATGCTCTCTGCAGTTTTAGTAATTTTAGCTCTGTCGGAATTCAGTTGGGGGGACTCGGCACGTTAGCTCCAAAGCGTAGGGCTGACTTTTCAAACGTTGTGTGGAGTGCTCTTCTTGCAGGAACATTGGCAAGCCTATTAAATGCTTGCGTTGCAGGAACACTACTATCCATATAAATTTACAGAACAAAAATATTGTGTCAAAAAATATTTATATAAATTCCATGTTAACTAATTATTTATTTCTGCCAGCAATAATTTATGGTATATAGTAAAACACTTGTTGATTACATGATGGCATTCAGTTTGAGCCGACGAGTTTTAGTTTACTTCTAGACACTGTCACATACATGCCCAGGATTGATGCACATATAAATATGATAGACATACTTAACGTTCAAAACTTTAGATTATATATATGCATCTTACCTACCTACAATATGAGACATATTGGGAAAGAACAACAAGGCGACACAATGTGGGCAAGGAAGCAGTTAATATTTAATTACATTGCCAATGTGTAAACTTCATGCTGTTTGACGTCTTATCAAGCTGCGTTTAAAATTAAACAACTTAGTATTCGTTCATACACAATCAAACGTGACTACCTTGAAAACTTGATGAAGTACAATATAAATTACTATTTTGTTTATTAATATATTAACCTAGCAAGTAGCACTACTAGCACCTGCATCCTTAAAATTTTCAAGGCTAACACAACGTCAAACTCGACTACTATGTAATATAATGAAATAGCGTGTTAAAACACGTAATATTCTATATTTAAATACTTAGTATGCACTGGGTCTGGCAATATAACCTTTACAACCTGCCGCCTTAAATTTTAGGACATGGAAAACTATTATTCACTTATCGTTAATGCGCATTTGCTAAATGTCCTCCTCTGGTAATGTGCCTATATGCTTTACCTTCACTAGTACATTCGCTTTCTTGTCGCCATTTTAGGTACATTGTATGAATATTTAAAGAACCAAACAAACCATTGTCAAGTGACGACTGGCTCTCAGGGGCCACACCATTTTGGATTGATTAAACATTTGCTAATAGTATTCATTTGTAAGTTGTACTGCCAACTGTTGCTTGATAGAGAGGCCCGTCAATGTTGTAGTACACTCAGAATTTGTAAACTTGCATTTACCAACAAAAGTGCGGAGCGTTTTCTATTAAAAAATATCCCTGTTATAACATTGTACAGCAAGTATCTTTAAAGGACATATAATGTTTTCAACGAGAATGAGAGAAACAATGGGGGAGAGCTTTTAGCACTTTAATTACTTGAAGAATTATATATTCAAAACTGAAACTCCTATACATAATGCATAGTGTGCCTTTAGTGTACGTACGCAAATGATACTGATCATGAATAAGTTCTAACACATTTGGCATGCAAAAGGACGACTGTTTTCATATAACCATGTTTCTCGTATGCAAATTGTAAAGGGATTGTATATTTGCTTTACTTCTACAGATAAAAAATGTGAATCTTTTTCTACAATAAATACTACACATTAAGTGCGTGCTTTATCCCTTTCCTTATGAGACTACTAGCCAAATATATTATCTGTACTTTAATCAATGTTTTTTTTTTATTAACATTGAAAATTATAACTCTAAATTTTCATCATCATCATGAGTGAGTGAAAAGTTTATGGGTGATGGGATGTGCATTGTAATGTATTGATGAAGTAATTTTTCACCGAGAGCCTTTTTACATAACGTTGGGTGTGTTGTATGAAGATGACTGAATGTAAGAAATGTAGGAAAACAACTGATAAGAGAACCCGCTGTTGTGTTTATTGCAATTTGCCGACACATAGTTCAATTCATTTCTGTCCGTTGCAAGAGATATGAGCAGTTTGTTTTGAGAGTGATAGTTTGTCAGACAGACATACCGTGCTACAAACCTATGCGTTTCAACATTTGCTAATTTTTCATGATCACATTCTACATACAGTATGGATCTATGTGTTCTTAGTATTTGAGTACATACATTATACTACTATCACTACGCAAGTTAAATATAACATAATGAAAGTAAATGAAAAATACTTCAAATCACAAATGCATCGCTCATTATTTCAGGTTAAGGTCAGCAAAGAAATGTTCTGAAACCAATATTTAGCCGCTTAACGAGGAAAAAAGAAACCAGTCATCACACATCCTAGATTGTAGATATTACGCATAGACATACTGATTGTTTTAACTATATTATATATAGCTATTTAATAAGTGGAATGAAAAAAAACACACGTTATAAGTAATGTATAATATTCCTTGATTTCCTTTTAAATATTTTATGTTTGTGTAACATAAACAATAAATGTATGAGTAGGGTAACCAGTCAGTTTGTATCTTTATTTCTGCATACAATCTGTGCATTACTTTTATGTATCTGTCTGCCACAAATATGATGAGTCAATAATAAACAGATGTGAATATCAACTGATTGTATTGTAAGCTACTATAAAGCTCACACGATGCGATAACGTTCTTGAATTTAATGGGCTGCTTTTAGCTACTATCTGATCTCATCTTTCATCCCAATTACATTAATAACATGATTGAGTATGAATGTGTTCTTCATCACTTCACTCATCCTAATGAAAAAGTATTATTTAACAAATGAGTGCCGGGACAAATGTGAAGTCAAGCTTATAATTATAGTTATTGAAAATTAGAACTTTTCATGATGTGCATATTTTAGAAATTCCATCATTATAATTTAGCACGCCTTATTACAGCACCAAGTTTTATAATGTTCCTTTAATACGTCATTATGGGATGGAGTTATCCGTCTTATCCCGTCCCTTTGGCCCGCTGATGTGAAAAGATTAAATGTTCATGAAATCAATCTGTCCTTCCACATCGTATACTTTAGCAGGACTTAACTTGTCTCCACAAAAGGAATTAAAATTAATCCATTAATATTCCATTCAAAGTGAATGGCAAATGCCTTGCAACAAAATCAGCAAAGAAATCTCTTTAAACGCAGCCGCATGACTGTTGTGTATATTATACCAATATCACCTTTTTGATTACGTTAAAAATGCTGAAATAGTTAGTTAATCATATGGGAATTAGAATTGATAGCCTTCTTGCCAGAAGCAGCGAGTACGATTTCATCTTATCAGGTATCTTTATGGAAAAAAATGCTAGATTTGGTATGCATTCCTATACTCTGCAACAAATCTTTAATCAAAGAGTGCCAGTGAATGGGCAAATATATTATATACGTTTGTGTTTGTAGTATTGTAAATGGTGAATGGTGAAGCATGAACCTAATGCATGCAAGATACAAACATATTTAGATTACAAGTGCTATCATTTCCATCATATCAGAATAACGCTAACTGCAATAAAGGTTCCACAACCGTTTGCGCCAGATCTCGTCCATCTTCACACCTTACCATCCACATTCTATTTATAATAATTTTTGTGCTGTAGCATTTAAAACACGATTTGACAAAAGTTTTGCGCTGGTAGCTTTCTTCCGATTATATAAGTAAAAAAACTATGGAATTCTATGAAATGCATGCAGAACTTTGGTGCATGCTTAAGTGAAGTAAACATCTTAGAGTCTACGGACAATCTATATAGTAGGTCCAAATTCTCAGTGCTTGTTGCATAAATTCAGTTGTGCTTCATTTATTTGGAATAACACTTACCGGTTACTCCAATGAACGTTAATAGTATGCTTGGTATGGATAATGCTGTATTGTACAGCGAGCAAGTGTTCTGCGCTCGAACTTACTGTGTCGTCTTGAGTGACGCTTTAGGTTGTCACAGTAGTTGGAATGGAACAACAAGCAGCATGGGTAACACATCGGAGTCCTGATTACTCCTCTTGGCTTAATATATCTCTTCACTCCTAACTCAAGCTTTGTTCGTACTCGGTCGTAGCCAAACTATACAAGAAAGCACGTGGGGAAAGCTGAAATGGAAATTCGTGATTCTGTGATCTCATTCATTCGGACTGTTGTAGCTGACAAAAGAATTAACTTTCCCTTCCCTGAGTTCTAGCATTTGGAAAAGTCACAAACAAGCTAGTTACCTGAAAGTTGATGATTAATAAATTACTTTAAGAGTGAGTCTTCTGAGTTGGTGCTTTCGATGACTGTAACGTTTTTTAATGGTTAGTGCTGTAAGAGTTAACTCGTGTTCTTTAATTGGAGAATATGGCCGATATAATTTGTCCAAGTCCACTGCTGGACTGCAAAACTGGAGCTATGAATAATGAAAAACTCAATCGAGTTTTAAAAGCCAACGGGATTCTTTCTGAAGTTAATGAAGTAAAAGTAGAAATGGAGCCGGAGCTACCTGCACATTTTACAAGTGTTTGTCAATTTGTCACTGTTCAATTCTCCAACAAATCACGGCCTAGCGTTCTTGAACTTTTTGTGAAGAAGTTGAAAGAGAATGCGGAAATTAAGGAGGATGAAGAATACAGCCTATTTGAGAAAGAGTCAAATGTTTTTACTCAGGTTATGCCGGCTTTAAAGGAGTTTTGTCAATCTAGAATGGGGTAAGCAAAGTATCAAGTATCAAAGGGTTTGCAGAATAGAATTTTTACATTCAACATATATAAGCTATAATATTCATTCACATGCACAGTTGAGGCAGGTGATTTAGGTTCATGGCTCACAATAACACATTTATTTCCTTCCATCATTTTTTTTTCTGCTTATTTCATATCTTCATTTTATGACTTCATCGTCTAATAAGTTGATAATTAAGCCATTAAATGATTGTCAGAGTCTTTATGAGTTTATTACTCTCGTTCTTGGCCTTTGGTTTTGAAGTTGAATGAGTTTAATCACCCAAATTCTGCATTGTCCTTGTGAATAATGGTTTTGGAAAAAGAGCAACGATCGTGTTTTGTGGATACCTTCAAGTTCCTAGTAATGTTTTTCCTTCTTTATTAGAACAACCAAACTATTGGACATGTTTCCAACGGTTTTCTATGTGGGAGAACAGGAAATAATTATGGAGAACCTTATGAAGCAAAATTATATTATGCTTGACAGAACGAAGCGTCATTCTTTCCACGAGGCAAGGTAAGACATTCATTTTTACTTTTCACCTGAGTTGTTTTAATCAATAATATAGCTATTACACGTTCAACATTACCATAATGCTCAGAGCATGTTAAAATGTTATCGTATTTGCACTCATACAATAAATAGTGATACATGGAGTTTTGAAGTGTGGTTGTTAATGAAAAAGATGCGTATGCGAGAGACGACAACAACTTCTCTTTGTTAGTAAAAGCGTACAAGATGCCACACATACCATATCTATCTGGGTCAATATAAATATGTCATCATGTCACAGTCATGTATTTTAACTTACATCAAGTGTATACATACCTACGTTGTGTAAATGATCGTGTCGCGTGGGGCAGTGCGCATACGCACACACTTGCACTTGTTTGAGAATAGAAGATTGTAATGTTTATTAAAATGTAAATAAAATGTCTCTTTTTGTTTAAAATCTACTAGACTGGTAGTATCTCACTTGGCTCGCTTCCACTCTACTTCCTATGCCTTAATCCAAGACATTGGGTTGGATGTGTTCAAGAAGAAGTTCCCTCATACGCGTGAAAGGATGATGAAGCGTAATGGTATTGGAGCCAACATTAACACTTTAATGATCGATTCCATCCTCACCAAGCTCTGCTGTCTGCTCAAAGTATATTACTTGTTGCCGTTTTACTAAATTTTTCAGTTTTACTACATAATATGCTACTTGCATGTCTACGCTAAATGAGATGTGATGAACAAAATGCATTAGTTTTTAAATGTGTCCCAATGAAAGCTTTTCATGAGGTATGGACTTGAATATTCCATTAACTTTAATGTCAACTCTTTTCTATTCCTTCAGAATAGCAACATAAGAGGAAGTACTGCAGCTTACAAAAGACTGGCAAAGTATACTACCAAAGCGTTTTCTACAATGTGTGACGTGGTAGAAGAGACTCATCTACTGTATGTACTTAATCATGGGGATTTATGGAACAATAACATTCTTTTCTATCAAGACTCAAATTCCAATTTGACGCATCTCAAGTTTGTAGATTTACAGGTGAGTTATTGACATTTTCCGATCCAACCTGTTTCATATTCTGTTTAAGTTTATTCAGAAAAGGGTGAGTGCTTATGAGAATAAAACGGGTGTAAAATGATTATTTTTCTTCAGCTGTGAGAATGGAAGTACTGTTTTAAGAAATTTTCACTGATACTTAATGAAGTTTTACGGGCAATGCATTCTGATAAAGCAAAGAAATTGGAACTAGCCTATTCCGTGGTTTTGTATTTCAATTGGCTAAATTACATCACTACATCGGTCTTTCTACATTACTGCACGTTTCAAATTTTGGAAGCGTTAATGGTAGTGTAGTATAAGAATGATTGCTGCGTATTAATTAAATTGGAACACAGGAAACTATTTAACACATATTCTACAAATATTTTTGGCTTCAAAGCATGAATATGTTTTTCAAGGTCAGCCAAACAAGAGTATTTCAATTTTCATGCTAAAATAATTATGAGGACAATTCATCATTAGGTGCAATTTTGAAATATTCTGCTTGTATGTATGCATGTACGTTCAAGAATAGAAGCAGGCTTTTAATTGATGTTTTAAACACAGCCGTTGTATTTACATATTCACAAGCATGAATATCTGTGAACATTTAGTATTAACCTAATAGTAGCTCTAAAGTATATACTAGGAAGGGATCTTTTAAAAATTTACAAATCCTTACTTATTGTATTGCAGATGAATCGTGTTGGCTCTCCCAACCTAGATGTTGGTTATTACTTCTACAACAGCTTAAGACCTCAAGTACGACGGCAACACATCACATCACTACTCCGACTTTACTACGAAGAATTCAAGCTCAGGGCTAAAGAATTGAAAACTGCAGTTGATTTTACTTTCCAGGTTAATTAATATTCTTTTTTTAATAAACTAGCTGAAAGAGTGATCTAATTTGCCCGTGTAAATACTTATATACAGTTATCGATTAATTATTGAGAGCAACGTAGTGATTCTATTGTAGTTGCTTCTCATTCAAAACTCAGGGAATTTTAATTAATGAACTTTACCTCCAGGAATTCCAGCAGGATTATGGAAGAATATCGAAACTGGGATTCATATTTGGAGTATACATTGCAGCAGCTAGCCCGTTGATTGGGAAGGTGGATTTAGAGAATTCAAAGAATTGGATAGAGGACTTTGTCTCAGCAATTTCCCATTGGCTAGATAACAACCCAAGAGAACGTGACGGAGTTCTTCAAGAGGTTATAGCCATGACTCAAGACTTTATACAACTTGGAGATCTCTAAAAACACCGGACTTGTCATAAAAACTATCACTATATTATCTGAATTTGAGAGGTTTTAGTGGACAACACCAACAATTGATTAACAATAAAATTTGATTTCATGTGTTGATTACTTGACACATAATAATAGAATGACTTGACATCTGACCTTTATCACCGTTGATAAAAAATACACGAATAGAAGTAGAGAAGGATCTTTAAGGGCAGACCGATGCCAGAGTCAAAATTTGGCCATTAGAATGGTTTTCTAAGTTATAGTATTCAAGTAATCTACCAACTAACTATAGTATTGAACGGCAGTAAATAAAATATATTTTTGGGGTAATGTAGGATTTAACCTTGAAATTGTAAATTGTGTTGAATTTAGTGAATTGGTTCATTTGATTGTGTTCTAAACCTGTCTGTCTGTCCACCTGTTTTCTAATATGCATTCCAATAGGTATGATATTCTTTGTAATAATTGTTATCTCATAGCCATTAGCACCATGTAACCATGTATTTGATAAGTTAAAGTTGGTTAATTTCCAATCTACTGACAACTGAAATTGTTTGTTTATTTGAAATACTTACTTGGATCGGGCTTTCGAAATATAAGAACTTTATGTACGCATGCTTGTGACTAGCATGTACTAATATGGCATATATTTATACTTTTTGCGATTAAAATAATAAAAAGAGAGTACAAGTTTGAGAAGTAATGTCAATGTCATTCCCCTTGCCTGTGATTTTTGTGGACGTGATGTACATTTTCCAAGCTTCCATAACGAAACCACTATTATTCTTCGAATGCCATTATACCAAGAATATTTAGTTCTCTCAAATCAAATATCCTTGCATTTAATACGAATACCGTGCCTTTAAGTGGCAATTGCAGTTAATAATAATATTATACCTGTTGAATGATAAGTGCAGTTTCAATTATTAGCCAAACCATTGATAACTACTATACACTTTCAATCTTAGCTATACCTGCGTCCGTTCGTTCGATCATTGCCTTTACTCATCCAATCAAATGGCTCCAGCAGTGTAATGCATGGGATATTTGTATATTGTATCTTTTGATTTGCGTCTGATGATACGGGCTTTGACTTTCAGTAAGGTTTATAGGGTTTCTGTGTATAAGCCCATATCCAAGTTGGATGATTCAACCAAACCATTGCAATGGCCAAAGTGTTTTTGTACGATAGCATATATGCATGCGTGGCAAATGGATAAGAATACCATATTATTACAACCTAAGCTGGATGTCAATGAAAGCTGTTCCATTCCTCACCGCATTGCATTTCATGTGTGAACATTTGTGCAATTGAATTGTATTATTACGTGTAACAGTTGCTCTTGAAAACATTTTGACTGCTAAAATATTAACACTTGAAGTGATACAGGATTGTCACGTTTGTCACTACTCCGTAAGGAGCCCAATTTACCAATGCTCAACTGTTGCATTCTTAAGCTTGAGCTGCAACTTTAGATTTAAAAGTGTGGTTTTTTTACAAACTTTTTGCCTTTGATTGAAAGTTGAGCTACAATTCGGTAAGTTAAAAACATTTAGCAAATTTCTGGAGTCGGCTGAAACAGCAGAGTGTGTGACTATATTAGATTTTAAACCCTTGTTAGTTTGTATCCACTATGAGTTTTCCTATATTGTATTATGCATAAACTATTCTCGATTCTCTTCTCAATACAGTTTTCACTTGACGTATAGTGCTAATTAATACGTTCAACAATATGCTCAACATGACAATGGAGATAAGGAGTCCTCGTAGTATTTGCTCTCTGAAAATGTATCTATTCGTGGTGACAGTTTTACATTTAATCTGCGTCGGGGTGCTTGCTGACCAGTGCTACTCATTTGCAGGTATCCGGTAAAAAAATGCTACTGCTACTGAAAAGGCTACTACCTATAAAAACTTGAACTAAAATAAAATATAATTTGTAGGTGGATCGGTTTATCCTCAGGAAACATCCAAGTCCTCTGGACACACGTTACAATGGACGAAAGCAATGAGTAAGTAATTAATGTTGAATGTATTTCATGAATCTCTTTATGGCATGCATTGTATTATTCCATTAATAATGAGTACTTTTGTATTTTCCTTGTAGTTTCGAAGCCAGCTCCAGCTTTCGAAGGAACAGCGGTGATAAATGGTTCCTTTCAGCCGTTGAAGTTGTCGGATTTTAAAGGAAAATATGTCGTCTTCTTTTTCTATCCCCTGGACTTCACGTTTGTCTGCCCTACTGAAATATTGGCTTTTAATGATCGAATTGAGGAATTTAAGAAAATTAATGCTGAAGTAAGCAACTGTCAAGTGTTTACGTATGCTCTGCTTGTGATAAAAGATTTAAGGCAATGTAAAGGAGGTTTAATATTATTTAACGTTATTAGGTGATTGCCTGCTCCGTGGATTCTCATTATACTCATTTAGCTTGGATTAGCACTCCAAGAAAGGAAGGAGGTCTAGGACCACTGCAAATTCCCCTGCTTTCAGATCTGACGCACACGATCTCAAAGGATTATGGTGTTTACTTGGAGGATCTTGGCCATACACTGAGGTAGTGTTACTTCACTGGACATTTATGGATATGAAATCTAGTTAATGTTTCTCCTCTGCTATGTTGTATTATTATTGGCATTTCAGAGGACTTTTTATTATCGACGGACGAGGCATCTTACGTCAGATGACAATGAATGATCTTCCAGTTGGAAGAAGTGTGGACGAAACTCTGAGATTGGTTCAGGCTTTTCAATACACCGATACACACGGGGAAGTGTGCCCTGCTGGCTGGAAACCAGGTGCTGACTCATGTTATCCACTTATACATCATTATACTATCCTTATTAACTGGAATGTCTAACTAATCTACATCATTGTCCATAATTGATTATTTACAGGTGCTGACACCATAATTCCTGATCCTACAGCTAAGAAACAATATTTTGAAAAACAAAAGAGCGCACAGACTGAATTGTAATCGATGTACCAAACACGCGGAGACAACTTTAATTTCGTTCGAATATTTAATATATCTTTAAACTTCAGTTAACATTCCCGGTTATTTGTCCCCGTTGATGAATAGTTTGTTCCAGGACTATTAATTATAAATCCTGGTTTGTTCTTTTTGAAAATGTAATGAGTTGTCAAGAATGTCAAAGATATGAAAGTAAGAAAAGAATGTGAACAAATGTTAATACCACGAAATGTGATTTCAGAAGTATTATATTTATTTAATTGGCTAATAAACAAAAAAAACATCATTCATACAAACGTACCGCATAATTTTTATACTGAAAATATACTAAAAGCCGTATTTATTTTTCGTCGCCATTTTGTTAGCACGGTTTTGCGCCCATTGATTCTTAAGTTCCTGTTCTCTTGCCTTGGCTTCAAATGCCAAGTAAGTGATTTGATGTTTTCGTTTAACCATACCACCTAGCCCTTTTCCTCTTCTTGGGGGTGCAGCAGACTGTTGAGTGACAAGATGGATTTAATTAATATTAGTCAAGTATTTAGATGATAAACTAAAACATTGATAAATAAAACAATATTGTACCTCATCAGTTATATTCCTCAACCATTCGGTATTGTCAGGCCTTAAGTCGTCTGCACTGACATCAATTATTTGTACATCCTCTTTTTTACCCTTTCTAGTTTGCATGAACTTTATCTACATAACAAGAGACAAGAAGTAAATGTAAAGGCATTCTTAATTTCTGAATAATAAACCAGAAAATCTTTATGGGTGAAACAACAAAACTCACCAAATCATCTGAACGAGAAGAGCTTGGAATAGCTTCGTGGTGGTATCCTTGATTATAACTTTCCTCAACCTCCATTTCTTCCGCTGTTGTAACATTCTGTGGTTTGGTAAAGTCAGGCATGGGTAGTTTTAATTTTTCAAGAGCTTCCGGATCTGCAGTTTCGGCTGAATCCAAGGAAAAGAAATCTCCAGCGCTCTCATCGTCTGACCCATCACTGTCTTTCTTGGACGAAACGGATGCTGATGCCGACCTTTTACTGTATTTTGCCCGTACATCATCAGACATTGCTGCAGCAGGTCTTTTTAATTTATTTTTGACAGAATCGGGGATAAGTTTATTAATTTTAAGCGGTTGTGGTGTATCTTGGTTCATGCTATCGTCGCATGTCTTGTTAACTGCTTGTGTTTTATTTCTTGTCGCGTCTTTATTCTCAAACATTTTCGAAACATCCAACATTGAGTTTTTAGGCTTTGGAAGCAAGGCGAACAGACCAGATCCTTTCTAAAGTAGGAGTGAAAACGTAAATGATTTTAGACTTCGACTTCTTGATTCTTTAAAACATAAATGAAGACATAAAACTTTCAATATACTAAAAATTACCTTGGGTTGGTGGAACAAAGTTTTCTTTTCTGTCCCCTCTGCCGAATCATCTTCATCGAGCTGAATATGAAGCAAATTAAAAAATAGTGATTAGTATTACTGGTGACTAGCTGTGATAAATTTACTTTCATCCGAACCAATGTAAATTTATATATGCCATACCGAGTTCAAAAATGGGATAGAAATGCGGACTTTCCCTTGGACTTTGGTAGTTGTTAATGAAGGAATTGATGACTGTTTGGGGGGTGGAAGTTCTTCATCTCCATATGTTTTCTTCGGTGGAATGGGTCCTATATCCTGGATATCTTTCGCTCCTTCAGTGGTAGACGCATTTTTCGGCTGGGGTAAAAACTTGGACCAAACAGGATTAGCATCAGTGATTAATTCATCAGCATCATTTACATCGTCATCATCATCATCAAGGAATTTCGAAAATATCACAGTTGACTTTGCTAGAGGAGCCGAGCTTGAGGATGCTCCACTAATGATTCGATTGTCTTTGTGATCAGTGACAGTAACAACAGTCTCTGACATAGGCTCATCGTCCTCTTCACTACTACTACCACTACCGTCATAAGCAACCAACCCCAACGACGACATTACAGTTATCTTTTGGCACTACCACTTACAATATTTATACGAATCAATTACACCACTGGCTAGTTTGTGGCTGGCGATCGGGCGATAACCAAACAAACACTGACACTTTACTAAGGTTGAAGGTTAGCTTTTAAAGTTTTATAGAGTCAAGATAATAACAACGTACAAGGAAAATACTTCACCAGACACTTTCTTAAAGTAGTAATTAACACAAAAGACCTTTGACCTTTATAAAAATTGAATGCAAAGTCACACAAACATATGAAAGTGTTTTGAATTATAAAACTGCTAACTGTAACTACAAAAGCAGGTTCCTGTTATTGTATTTTTATGATGGATATATCAACACAAAATAACATTTTCTCAAAGGTCCCTCTGTTTTCATACAATCATATGCAGCTGCTTTTGAGCCGGTGAATCTAATTTTCCCATGCGCTTATGCATAAAAAATGTACCCAAAAAAGATGCATTGAGCACATTGCATTGAACAACATGATATAGTCCATCAGTCGATCAGTTCATATTCCATTGTGTAGTAATCTATAAGGTTTTGTTTTGATGTTTAGTTGTTACTTACCGAATAATAGGTTATCAGTGTTATTGTTATTACAACATCAGTTCAGTTCAACTCTAATTTAACATTAGAGCTCATTTTAGCCAAGTGACAAATTACGATGAAGAAAACTGCAACAACGAAGCTGTCCCCGTCTGAGAAAGGTTCGGAGGATGCAAATAAGAAACTGAAGAAGAAATCACGTCCAAACAAACCAACACCGAAAATATTAACAATGAAGGCGAAAAAGAAGAAAATTGACCGAGGAATAATGGAGGAGGATACGGAAGTTAACAATGTTTGTGATAATGGAAAGGAAACACAAACAAATGCTGTCAATAAAAAAAGGAAGTTAGTATACACGTCACATTTTCATATCTATTTTGAAACTTATATGCTATACGTTGACAAAATTTAACCCCATTTTCCTTTACGTTTTAGAGTTTTGAGTATGGAAGATTATGAAGAGTTTGTTGGGAGTCCAGGAGGCGAATCTGAAGAGATTGCTGCTGAACTTGGGGACAACTCCATGTTAATCGAATCAATCCAAGACATTTCATCGACGAAAAGGTATGCAACGATTACCTCAAGGGTGGCGTTTAGTTTACAACATTTATCAAGGCCATAAAATGTGCAATTCGGGCATTGGTTAAGCTCAAGTTATCTTATATCTACAACCAGCTATATAAGTAGGTTACAGAATGTAAAATTTCTGTCAAACATTTTCAGAAGACAAGTAAAACGTAAGGAAGCTTCAAAGACTGTTGAAGAATTTGTTACCGTTAAAAGACGCGTTAATGTTGGTGATGGTGGGGTTAACAAGTTTCTCGAGTCCGTTAAAGAAGCCGGCGAGACGAAAACTGCAGAAAAAGTTGCAAAACTGATTTCAGTGGCAGAAAATTCGAAAAGTTCTAAACCAAAGAGCATTAAAACTTTGGATGCTCCTGCTGAAAAAGTTACTTCAGAAAAGGTATTTACTATATCTTTCTTTCTTCATCCTTGTCTTATTTTGCACATGCAAACAAAGATGTATTTAATTTTTTTTATTTTATCTACTTAAATAGGTAAAACGAACTGTGTTGTACGACAACGCAAAAGAAGAGGTTAGCAAATGGAATTCAGTGGTTTACCATAACAGGGTTGCGGAACAATTAGTTTTTCCCATGAGTGATGATACAAAGGGATTTAAGAAATCAAAGAAAGATAATGCAGAATTTATGGTATAAAAATTTAGTGCTTTTTTAATTGAAAAATAATTATCAAAATCAAATTCACATTAATTGCTAACTTATGATTTTTATGTTATATGTAACAGCCAGTAACACCTTTGGAAGAAGAGATAGCGAAAGTTCTTTACGGCGAAGGTTACGTTCAGCGAAAGAAAGCAGAAATGACAAAAGACCCTGAGAAAACTGATATTGAGTCGTATATGTTATCTGTGGAAGAAGCAATGGCGACGCATAGTGAGATGGCTAAATTAAGAGCCTTACAGTCTTACGCAATGGCAAAGGCGAAACGGCAGAATAAAATTAAAAGCAAAAAATATCATCGGCTTTTGAGAAAATCAAAAATTAAGCAGCAGATGAAGGAATTTGAAGAACTACAGACGAAGGATCCCGAAGGAGCTATGTTGAAGCTAGAGGAGCTAGAGAAATCGCGTGTTCAGGAGCGAATGAGTCTAAAACACAGAAATACAAGCAAATGGGCCAAAATGCAGGCAGCACGAGCAAAATATAATAAGGACAGTAGGATTGCTCTATCAGAGCAATTGAAACTAAGCAGAGATTTGACTCAAAAAGTGCAGGTACTTGATCATTGCATTTTTTCATGATAACATTTTCGTGTCCCTGTCATCTGTAAGTATGTAAGTGAAAAATGTTTTGGTTTCAAGGAATCGAGTGAAGATGAGGAAGATATGGAGCTTCCTCAACTGGTCAAATCAACAGTAGAAAATCCCTGGATGCTGAAGCCTTCACTTCAAGAAAACGAAAAGTTGCAAATGTATTACACTGGCTACAAGAAGTTTTGGGATGAATACAATCTCCAAAGACAGATGAAACAACAAGCTGCAAATTCTGATACTGATGAAAAACTAAAGGAGAAAACTGCAAAAAAAGCCATGAAATCCACAAAGAAATCTGTTACTAATGTAATTGCTGAATTTAAAGACGGCGACGCGGGTGAGATTAGGGAAATTGATATTAATGATGAAGAAATTAACACTGAGAGTACCACACATGTTGTTGACGATCTTGGAAAGCACTCGTCAAGGTCAAAAACAAAGACTGTGGATAAAAATGCAATGTCGAAAGAAAAGTCACTTCAAGTTAACCCAGAGAATTTTCTGAAAATATCAAAATCCGGCTCTTCAATACATCCTCAGTTTAATGCCAAAAATTCGAAAGCAGTAGATTTACTGGATGACTCTGATGAATCTGATGATGAGAGTGAAAGCCATCAGCGCAATTTGATAGCAGAAGCATTTGAAGACGATGATGTAGTAAACGAGTTTCATAAACAAAAGAGAGACGTTATAGATGCATCCAAGCCTCAAAATATTGATAATTCTCTTCCTGGCTGGGGTACTTGGACGGGAAAAGATGTTATTCCGCAACCAAACAGGCGAAAGCGGTTTATTAAAAAAACTAAAAAGGGACCTCCCCGTAAAGATGCTCGAATTTCACACGTCATAATTAACGAGGAAGTGGATGAAAAAGTCAGGCTGCATCAGGTAATTTGTAACTGATACTTATTAAACGCTTACAACAGGATGCCTTTGCATTTTGTTTTATTATTAAGCAGTGTTTAGATATTTTAATTCAATACTGCAGGCATATATAATTAAATAGAAAACTTCCAACACAAGATCAAAAATTATTAATACTTTTTGTTTTTTTAGGTTAAGGACGTTCCATTCCCATTTACCAGAGTCAAAGATTTCGAAAAAACATTGAGGGCCCCCATTGGTAGAACTTGGATGCCCGAACATGCCGTGAAGTCATTGACAGCACCTAAAGTTATTACTAGACTAGGGGCTACTATAAAGCCAATATCCGACAATGTCCTTGTTAAAGCGAAACAGAAAAAGTTTCATGTGCCGAATACTATAGTACGGATGGCCAAAGTAACAGCTAGCAAAATATGCACTGCATAACCGTAACTTCTACTTCTAGTATACAAATAGGTACAATTTCTTAAAACATAAATACCGGCTTAATAATTTGGTGGGGCATTGTTTGATTGTTGTTATTTAAACTAATCATTTGTTTGTTGTAGTAAAACCAGAAATAAAGTTTTTACATTTCATTGTATTGTATTATTTTATAAATATGTATGATTTATGATTTATTCGTAGTATTTACGCAAGGTGCCACTGGAGGATTAGGCTGTTTTGTCACGAAATGTAGGAGGCTATAACTTGACAGGTTTTCTGGATACTATTCATATGTATGGTGGATACAATCAAGTTTACTTGTCATTGCTTGTCATTAACATTAAAAAATATCGATGAGATGAATATTCTATGCTAAAAGCTAAAATAGAAGTGGAAAGCCTTAATAATGTAATGTAACCAATAATTAAAAACATGTTGCGTCAGATACTTCGGTTCTGCCCTGCCTATAACGTCGCAAAAGTCAAGTTCTTCTCCACCACTAAAGAAATAATCATAAATAAATTCCTATAAAGGTACAAATATTTTCAAACCCTCGTGCTGCCGCAGCGTTGTACCAGAAATGTTGAATGATAGACATTATGCATGTAAAAGTTTTATACTACAGACAACTGAACAAGGCAACATGATTAGTGGTTACGATTGGAATATTATAATATGGTTGTGACAGGAATATTTTATCAGGTTAAATCATATCGGCCTTCAGAGATTTAGTAAGGAAACGCGCCCAACCCTAGAGATTCCACGATGGCTTAAAATAAAACTACATCATTAATTACTTTGCATCATCGATTCGATTTTATATCTCCATATAAAGATTCGTCGCACGCATTTCATAGGAAAGTGCAATTGCTTGACCTTTGCGAGTCCTTTGGTTTATTTACAACATTCTGCAATGAGATTTATTTACAATTACAATAATACTGCTCCAAAGAGTATACGACTTTCGACTTGCAACCAAGAGATCTGTAGTATTCTTAAACTTAATGCGCATCTTTAAGTAAGTATCTCATGATCAGACCATACCATACAGAAAAATTAAATGTGTGATGTGTGTAGGTGTATAAAATTGATCTCATTTGTAATGGTCTATGAGTAATATGAGTTTGCATGGATATGGACATATAGATTAAACACATCCTGTATTTTCTGGATTGATGTTGAATTGTTAGCAAAGAAAACTTTTCAGAACCAGTCACTAGTTGAAGTATCAACAACCATATAGCAAAATACCAATAATATCACATACATGGTCGCCTTCCTAGTTCCCCCGATGAATATGATGATCTCAAAAATGCAAATGATATTTATAACCATCAAAACTAATTGACTTATACTCAAGTGTGCAGGAATGAAATGCATGAAGGAAAATAACACATTACATTGAATAAAAATCGTAAATCGTAATATTAGTCATGTCATATAAGATTACTTTATGTTATGGAGTAGTATTCATTCCATGAGAAGAAATTTTTTGTGCTTCCGTCATTCAGCGGTGATCGGATCTGTAACTTTCCTTATATCCTTCGATTTGGTTAGATATGTTGGCTGTTTTCTTCCTGAAAAACAATGATAACACATGATTTTTCTTATTTATATGCATTGAAATTTTTGTTTTTTCATGTCAAGCTGACGCATAAGGATTATGAAAAAAGACACAAACGTTGCACCTCTTGACTACTCCTGCTTAGCTAACGATTAATCGTAAGTCCCATTTTTAACGATTCCTTTTTTTATTACTTCATGTATGCTTGTTTTTGATCTTCCTACTAAACTAATACAAGTCAACAATAAATACACGCAAACAGAATCGTGTCATGTCAGATTTGTAAGGACGGGAACGAGCGTAAACGAAGTTCATTAAGTTCCGCAACTTAGACTCTCCTCTGACAGATCAAAGTAACCTAATAACATCACTATATTATACGAGTAATTAAGTTCTTGTAATGGTAATGTTTGATTTGGATTACCATAGGGCATAAGAGTTAGAGGCTTGGTTGCTTGATTCAAAGCAGGAAAAGCAAAAATAAGTACGTAGAGGTCACAGCCACAAATCATGGTTATCCTTAAAATACGTCCACGTGAATCATCCCATTGATATTATTCTAAGTAATTCAACTGAAATATGGGTGGTGGCTGAGAATTAAATGGTATAAATACGATCGACGAAATAGTCGCAAGCTTTTTCTACATTTTGCTCTCGAATTAACATTACAATTTAAATTGTAAACTACTATTAAGTGTTCTTAACAATATATTCTAGCTTTCGATTACATATAATCGAACAGAAACAGTTTTTCAGGTTTAAATCTTGGGCGAAGGGAATAATAGTTTATACATTCTTCTAAAGCTATTTGTTAATATTCTACTTTAAACGGTACACACGTAAACTATGCCCCACTACTACTACTTGTGCGACTACTAAAATGCATGCATTTTTATGTAGAAATGCTTCTAATAAGCGAGCGTATGGAATAGATTAACTTGAGCACATTACGAAATCTAATAATGAAAAAATTAATCATAGAAAGAAATGATTTTGATGTACTTTTTAATAACTTACAAAACAAGGGCTTCCCATGGCTCGGGCCTCGCCCATTTAATTGTTATTATTGCATGGTATTAATACACATAAAAAGGCCATGAAACTTAGTAATGAAGAATGTTCCACGTTCGAAGTAGTTTCCCATTTTTTCTTTAAACTTGATGTATTACATAAATAGTTAGGTTTAAAACCGTCAATTTTCTACTATATTGTGACATGATTAAAAAATGTAACCTGCTTCATGTTGTTATACTTTTTCCAGATGAACAACAACGAGCTCGATTCGGGCGGCTTTGTTGAGAAATGGAGAGGATCATGGATGCTGACTGTTCTAGGTGCAATATATTTGGTAGGAGAACTAGGACACTACCTAATTGGAGTTATAAGTCGTGATGTAGCTGAAGACATTCATTTTGGAGATTTAGGCTGCTTCGAAAAGCCGGACGTACCTGACATTCACTTCGGTATCTGTGAGAATGCGAATACTTCAGACATGTATGATAAGTTATATGCAATCATCATGGACTACTTTAAGTACTTATGCTAAATTTTGTGAACTTGAAAGATTAAGATTATGAATCCTACTCCGTGTTCTAGTGGTCTGTGAGTACAAATATTCAGCAAGAGAAAGTTTTTGGGGCATAATGAAACGTACAATAAGGAAAACAGTTTTTTCTTTCATATTATAATAGATTCATTTACCCCAACTTATATGCATACTAAAATTAAATATTCTTCCTTCCGTTTCGAAGTTTTTTGAATAGAGTACTCTACATAGTTCTAGTTCAAAAAATATATCAGTGACAAAAGTGATATCATTATTATCCGAATAATGGTTATTGCTTAAAATTATCCCATTATTGTGTTCAGTCGGAAGAGCATTACACAAATTGGCATTTTTAAAAAAACTAAATGTCTATTATTTAATAGGGTAATACATAATAATTTTCAGATGCACCAACATCACGAACGAGCATGGTACTCTGGCTTGTGAGTGGCAGTACACCGGCCTAGGTTTGGATTATCAATTACTTGCAGGACCTAGTTTCATGGCGGTGTTTACTGTAGCGGGTATCTTCTGGGGTATAGCTGCCGATAAGACAAATCGAGTCTACTTGCTATTTGCTGCAACCCTACTTTTTAGTATTTCAACAGCTTGCACTGGACTTTGTCAAAAGTTTTGGCATGTCATACTTTGTCGTGTTTTGCAAGGAATTGGGTAAAATAGAAATAATTATAAACTATCATGCATTTGAGTTCTTACATGTTATATGCAACTGTAGTAAACTATGTAACTTTTCTAGTGTTGCAGGATGTAGTCCTCTTGCAGCCGGTATGATATGTGATGTTTTTGGACAAAAACGGAGAGGCACAGCGATGAGTTTATACAACTGTGGGATGTATATCGGTGAGTTGTCTTAGGTGAACGCAATCATTATACATTTCGCTACGTTTTAAAACACGGGCAATTTGTGAGTTACAAATATTTAGTCAAAGTTTGGTTTTATATCTTTTTAACCTCCAGGCTATGGACTTTCCTACGCTGTGGGAACGTACGTTACGCAGGCAAACCTTTTCAATGAGGTAAATAGCATTGATCATTTTTTATCCTGCTTCACTACGAATACACCTCTTTCTCAAGTATATATAGGAATATGGACTAATTTTAGCACAAATTTGATAGGGTTGGAGAGCTACTTTTTTCATATCAGGAGTTCCTGGCATAGTTCTTGCCTTTTTATTGTTGATAACAGTTAAGGATCCTGAGCCAAAACCTACTGAAAATCCTGTGGAAGAAAAGGGTGCCAAAGAGGCTAGCTATAGTGCATACGAAGCAGTTCATTCATACTCTGCACATCCGGATGGAGGCGACGACACCGAATCCTTGATTAGTAATCATCGAGAGCAAATAGAAAGTCACAGTCACGCTGGGAGAATGGAATCAGATTGGGGACAGTGTTTCCGTTTTGTTACACTTTATCTCATTTTAGCAGCTTGCCTCAGAAGATCGGGTAAACCTTTCATTCCAATGATTTCGCTGTGGCTTTAACAATAATAACTTAAAAGCGATTGTTAAAACTTGATTAAATCAAGTAACTAAATCAAATCAAATTTAAAATGTGCTTGGTGGTAACCAATTGAATTCGAATTTTGCTTCTGATCTTTCAGCGGGCTATACCTTGAGATATAACTCTGCACTTTACTTCCAAGTGTACTACCCTGGATTAGACGTAATTTTTTTAAATTTGGTTGCGGTTTTAGCGTTATTTATTTATTATTTATTTTAAAGAGAAAGTTCATTGATTTCGCAGGTTGGTTGGTGGTTAACTGCAATTTATTGCATTGGGGGTGTGCTGGGTTCAGTCCTAGGTGGGGTAACATCGGATATGCTAGTTAATAAACTCGGAGTTCAATCCAGGGCAGTTGTTTTGGCAGTCGGTCAGGTATGTGTTGATACATGCTACCGTTTATTAGGACACTGCAACCAACATACTCTTACAAGTGATGATATATGGTTTTTATAGTTGGTGGCAACCCCATTTTCAGTTTTGATGTTTTACATGGACCCTCCGTACGTCTTCATTCCACAGACAGTTGGCTATCTATTCGGTAAGACTGATCAGTTTTGATGCAACCATAAAACATGGTTTCACCATTACCAATATATTTTATGTCATGACCATGGTCGTAAATATGATGCTGTTATAACCACCTGTATATATTTAGGTGCTATGTGGTTTGGAGCAATGTTTACAATTTTAGTGGAGGTAATGATTAATTTTATTTAACAAGTATTCCATGTTATTTAGTGCATTCAAATACTTAAAAATCAAATTGTTTGTATTTCAATCAGATTATCCCGAGTTCCATTCGTTCAACAGCCTTCGGTGTAGCATTTTTCATAATGGAAAATTTTGGTGGTAATTTCCCCGTCATTG
Organism: Orchesella flavescens; assembly: GCA_964034955.1. NCBI lineage: Eukaryota > Metazoa > Arthropoda > Collembola > Entomobryomorpha > Orchesellidae > Orchesella > Orchesella flavescens. Next base: position 15,598,824 of record OZ035955.1, on the reverse strand, counting down.
TGCATCACTTATCTGACGTTCTGGGGTATAGATTAGCTCTTGTAATCATGTACCCAGGAGAACTTATACTGAGTAAGATAAGCATGTATTTTCCTTATTTATACCATATATTTTTAAAATAAACAGGCCCATACGATGCCACAAGAAATGATAATTATATGAAATGTTACAAAGTTACCTTTATTTATGTGGTTCTTTGCAGGTGCTTTCTTCTTCTTTTTGACGTGTGTATTACTCCGTAAATAATAATATTTTTTATAATTTAATTACAACAGAGTTGTTTAATAATGTTTTTACGCGAAAACTGACGTTATTGGGAGAAACTTATTTTATCTACAACATCCTATCACTTATTGTAATTGCTACGGTTGAATGTATTAAAAACTATATGATTTTCTAATGTATGATCGTATGATGTTACTTTCCTTTGAGCTTTCCTATGCATTTGCATTTCAATAAGTATCAAATTAATCATGCAGCTAGTGTACACGTTAAATGAATTTTTTACCTGAGCCATATTGTATTCTGCGTATTATTACTCATTAATAGTGAGTAATCAAAAAATCAATAAAGAGTCATTATGCATAATCTATATGGTCACTGTTGATAATGCAAGTAAAAGTGTGAGTTGTTATGAATTTTGTATCAATCTTTACATACGTTTGTGGACCAGGTAGTTTAAGTATATCATTTTTTCTGCTTTTGACTGTCCTAGTTAGATAATACAAGTAAGTAATCACTTTATTTTTTCCGTTTTAATCATCAAATCATTATCATTAATAATCAATTTGACAAAACAACATTCATATTATTATTCTGCATCGTATCATATCCAACGACATTCTACTTTCTTACATTCGATTATGTGATGTAAAGTCGAACACAGCACAATAATTGTTTTTCATTGAAATATTCTTTCCATACCTTTGGTGACAACATATATTACTCGGAATATTTTTGTTAAATGTGTTTATAACAAAGCAATAAGCAACAGTCATTCATTATAGTTAACACTCTAGAACATTACTTTTACAGACGAGCTAGGATTTTTTTTCTCAAGTACATTTGTGTAAATCCCATTTAATATAGTCTTTTAGTAGTAATTAATATCAGAAAACTATGATCCCTAAAAGGGAAAACGTTCTAACGGGTACGGCTTTACTATGCGGGCTAATGTTATTCATATGCTTGGAATGTACGATTGCTAACAGCAATATTGCTTTCAAGCTATCGGCCACGTAAGTAATCTTCATGGATTTAATTCACAAATCTTATATATATATTGTTTGCATATGAATAATTATTAATTTGTCCAAATTAAAAAAAATATAATCTTTTTTGTTTTGACAATCTGTAAGGAATCTGCCAGCTTACGACCCGTTTGGAGGTACAAATAATTCTATTTTATGAATGAATACTCAATCAATTACAACTTTGCAAGCATGTTCATTGAACATTAACCATGGCTTTGTATTTAGGTTATCCAGACCCGTATGTTGTACTTACATATGAAAATCCTCCAAACCCACCATTAGATTTTGGAGAAACTGCTAAACTTGTTGACGAGCCTAACCCTGATTGGCCTGATCTATTTAATGTCATTTACACAAATGGATCAACCCAGGTATTACGATTTCTTAAAAAAATCTTTGTATTCTGTCATAATGTCAAAAAATATAATCTTGCATGTTTTGGTAACAGAGGTTAATACTGGATGTTTATGACGAAGACGTAGATTCTGATGATGTAAGCATGTGTTTATAACTGTTCATTCGAGAATACAAATAATTATAATCCTTTCAATTTCGTGCTAAAGCTGATTTCATACTTTTCAAAGCTGATGGGATCAGTGACCATCTACTTGGAAGAAATTATCACAACATTTGGAGGGATTATAGAGAAAGATATATTACAGAACAACAGTACACAGATGGGGCAAATAAGGATTGTTGCCAATATAACAAGTGACAGGAGTTAAAAATAAAACCCGTTCATAGTTGATCAATGTTAGATTTGGTTTGTAAGTAAATAGTAGCTGAGAAAATAAAACCTAAAGTGAAAGCAATTCTTGAACAAATGAAGGGCCATGCAGTACTCTTTCACAATAGTTTATTCGTATGAAATATGTATAATGCTGCTATTACCGTATTATTTATCAATCCTGTAGCCATATTTTAGCCAAAAATGAATTTTGCCATGTCTCTAGCCGTTTTTGTAGTGAAAGTTTGTAAATATGGTATCTATTTAAGTACATTCTCATCCACATTCACCTATATCATTATCACAATCTCCAATTTTAAGTGCAGGAAGATTGTTGAGTAACTGATCGTAAAGTGAATAATATAAACATTTATGTGTAGTGTAAATTCATATCACAATAATACATGCTAGCTAAAATTATCTAGCATGCATATTTTTTATTAATATATGTAGTTATGAGCTGGAGAACGTAAAGTTTATGCTAGCTTATATAACTCAAGAGTGGAATAGGAAAGAATGCGAACAAAGATTAGGTAGCATACAACACCAATCAGGGACAAGCTATAACTTGCAAAATTGCAAAGCTCAATGATACCTACCATCCATTTTACGATAGTTCTAATATGCTAAATTTTACGCATTTATCAACCAAGCACCATTTACTCATAAGGATTTGTACCATACATACATATATTGCTAGCGTAATTACTACAGACAAGTCTATCCTATATACATACGTTCCATCGGCAACTAAAGGCGTCAAATAGGAGATATTAGAAAATACGCACTAATTCTGACAGTGCAAAAATGCAAAGCAGCTTTTGCTTGTATTGTCAGGTGGTCGTACAATTTTATGTAAAAGAAAAGTCTTACACCATTGCGGCAATGAAACTCAAATTTTCAGTAGTAATAGCTGCAAAAATTAAAATTGTGAAGAGGTTGATTTGATTTGTAACTTAAGTCAAGTTTCTAATCATTTCAGGTGTTAGGAATTACTACATTGCCAGTCATTATTTAAGCATCTGGGTACACAAAGCACATTCTCCGAGAGAGAAAAATGCATGTTTCTTGCGAGGGGAGGAAGTACGCATTCGTACGGTCACGAAAGAAGATACCAACTTAAACTCTCATAGGGCGAGGTTGTGTGCTACAAAACAAGCAATATATACACAATGCTGCTCAGTTGCTGATATCTGCTACAATAATGTTCGTTTCGGAAGCAAAAAGAACGAGTAAGAGTCTCCTGCATGTACGTGTATGTGACCATTCTTCAATTGCATATTGCTTTGCTCCCACTGATTCCCTACTTATCTCCTTCTCCTACACACACTATGCCATTGTTGATATTGCTTATATTGGAAGACTGACTAACATTAATAAACACAGGACTCTTTCCCCTTTGTCTCCATTTCAAATTATTTAATTTTACTGATTTACAGCAGTCATCAAATAAATTTTAAGGTTCCCAACCGATGTTGTAAAAAATTAAAATTCCTAGCTCAACTTTTCTATCCAAACTCAAACACTTGCTCTACAATCGCTACTCAATCTTGTATTTACCACACGGGTTGTGGTACTTATGGACAGTAGTTGATATCTTTTCCCTTTCCCACATATTCATTTTTGTTGTTCATTTTAACAGTATTATAGGGTTGCGTTGCATGTGAAAGCATTATAAATCTTTCTGGTATTTAAGTATCGTATCGATCAGAAGATTTTTTAAAAAATCCTTTAATTATCATTTACTAGCTGCGTGAATTAAATCAAGTGTGGACCAACAGCATAAAGAAAGCTTATCATTGATTTAATGTGACAACAATAAACTTTTAGGACAAGCCTATGAAATGCTATTCCTAAAGCATAGCTCATGCTATTGTTGGTTCATGCAATATTGCTAAATGCGTAAGTAATGATTAACTTGTAAACGCTAGTTTAAAAAGTGTTAGGAATTTATCGGACAAGGAGGATTATGCAGGTAGCAGATTCGCATATTATAAATTCGTATAACAAATTCACTGCAACAATCTGTAAAGGCAAATAAATGATAATTTTATAAAAAATCGAATACATATACATAGATCATGGGGACCACATATAGTTTGCAATATTTAAACACGTTGCTTAAAGAGGGTCAAGACAGACAAACATGATATCATCCTAAACATAAACCAGCCATATTATCTACATTTTAAACATACTGTAGTATACAATGGTAAATTATAAAACAAGTAAACAATACAATACAAAGGCAGGCACGTTCAGCATGGACTAAAGTTGTTCCATACTCTCAGTCCCATGCAAGCAAGCAATAAGACAAAAACAAAGTTATCATCATCAGATGATGTATAGCGTATAAGCATGACCAGATCTACATGTGACATGAATATTTATGCAATAGCTTAACAGAGCGTTTTAGGCCTTTTCCTCTCTCTCTCTCTCTGTGTTAGTGTTATGTCGTTACATTTCTAGCAAATGAATTAGCAGGAACATATAGTATAGGAACAAGGCACCAAACTGTGTGTATATACACAATGCTGAAAAGTGGTGCGAATAATATCCCTAAATATATATATATATATATATTTTTTTTATTATAATATTTGTATAAAGCATTCCATCTATTCCAAGCAAAGGGAACCAAGCTTTTGGTTCAAATGTGAATAATGGTGAATATCATCACATTGCCTTCGTATGCGTTTATGTTGCTTCTAGTCATATCATATCACTACTACTATTCGTGGTGTTACTTCAAAGGATATCGTGTCCAAAAAAAATTGTAGTTAAAAGCATGCAATCTGCAATGTTGTTGGGGTCTATGTAGAGCAAGAAGTAAATGCACTGTAGTGGCAACCAACCCTACAAGTAAAGGGACGTAAACACAATCGGGTGCAGAGGAAGACGAGTCTTCAAATAAGGCAGAGGGCAAGCGAAGCTGAGCTCAGGCACAGCACCACAGAACAAGAACAGAAGTGAAGAGGAAAGCATCTACATCGCACATGCATGTGGAGAGTCGCATGGGATAAAATACCCAAAAACCTTTTACAAAAAGCCACTAAAAATACACAAGCTAAAAGCTGTAAAGTAAGAAAGAGTAAGCTGAAAGAGTGAGAGATATTATAGGGAAAACGTAATACACACAATATAGCTGGTGCTGCTGAAGAGATCAAAAAGCAATAGGAAAACGGCTTTATATATAGCAGCGTCTTCTGCATAGAGTATACCTAAGTGGGGCTCGGTGCGGTGTATATATATACCGATGAAAACCCCTATCTGCTTAAAAATGGGGACTAAGCAGCACCACTCAAACTACGCTGCAGTGTTTTATACCAGCATTCACAAAGTTAACTTTAAAGACTTTTAAAGAAAGTGAGCGAAACCTGGAAAGGTTGTCGACTGCCATACAAGGTCACTGGAGACCAAAATAGTGCTGGAAAAGGGTCCGAGGGTGTGACCTAGGTCAATTATTACAAGCAAGTGGGTGGTTTCCCCCTACAAAAGAGGGTCCGTTCAGCTGGTCATGAGCCAAGTGCGGGAGGCTTTGAACCCCGGTCTACTGGAGGGAGACCTCCAAAGTGTGCATCACGAACCACACGTGCAGATACAAGAAACGTTCTCTGAGAATGATGTGTTTGCTCAGAGAGACAGGATTCGTAATCGGGGTGATCAAAATAAAGATGACAGTACTGAAGGTCGGGATGATGAGGAGGAGGGGCCAACTGGAGGAGGTGGACATGACTCGGATCCCCCAATAGAAAATCAGAACCCCGAAGATGGTAACGATTTATTCATAACATATTTTTTTTTACATTTACAAAACTTTTACATGCCTACCTTCTTTAAGGATTCTCTCTGTGCAAGTGCAATGCATTAGCAAATAAGCTTTTATTTTATCGGACATCAACTATACTTTTTTATCACCATCATACTTCACTTGGAATGTGATGCATTGCATATGCATGCGGATCTTCAAGTTTAACTATTGATTTTGTATGATTTGTGTATATAATGTCCGTATTATCTCTAATGTGAAAATAACATACACAATTTTTTTTCTCATTGTAGGTGACGAGTCATTTGAAGAAGCCAAGCATTTTACAGAAGAAGATGATGAGAGCCCTGAAGGAGAAAACGGAAATGACGGGAACAAACGAAAGGCTCAGTTACATCAAAGAAAACGAAAGAAATCCATTCATAGTACTGATGTTTCATATGTACCTCCGTACAAGAAAAACAGATTCAGACGCCAAGTGTCCGTGCTTCCATCAAAATTCCTATTAGGAGGAAATATTCGTGATCCACTTAACCTGGCTAGTCTAGCTGACGCAAAGGTCAATGCAGAGGTTAATAAATCAACCCCAAAATCGTCATCCTCTGGCTTGGTACCTACTACTACCCGTGTTGGCCAAGTTCCAGTGTTCATCCCCAAGAATCCGGATGACCCACTTGGACTTGGAGTCTCTACTAACGATGCAGGTGATATAATAGCTGGAGTGCGTACTGGAAAGAATAAGAAGCATCGCTCAAGAAAGCGCCACGGAAGAAAGCGAACGGAAAGCGAATGCAGTGTCAGTACAGATATATTTGATGATGAAAATGATGAGGATAATGGAACAACTCTTGGAGTCAAACCAGGCCCAAATAGAAAGCGGTCAATATCGGAACTTGCACTCTCATTTGGTACCAGTGAGGATGAAGACATGGAAGATGGCAAAGGTAGCGCGCCGAGTCAAAATGATGGAGCTAGTAGTGTTCCCAAAATTTATGAGGACAAAAAGTCTGTCCAGCATATTATGAAGGAACCGGTGATTGAAGTAGAAGAGAAGGAGAAAGTCAAAGCAAAACAAAGTGAACCTACTACTACACAAGACTGCAAAGTCTCCACACCTGTAGAGGTGGTTAAACCTGATTTAAAGGCAAATGAAGAAACTAACGTGAGCAAGATAAAGGATACCTTTGTGACAAGTGAAGAGAAGCTCCCAATTATTGTAGCAGCCGTTGGTGACGGACCTACCGATAAAGATAAAATGGTTGAGGTAAAGGAGATTGTGAAAACGGTCGAGATTGTAAAAGACAGCAGCGAGGAACAGCAACAACAGTCGTCGACAGTTGGAGTATACCCTTGTAAATCAAGCGAATATGTTCCGTTAAGCAGTAGCTATGCCCCATCTCCTTACATTTTTGACACGTTGAATCCAGAAGACACATTTGAAGTAAAGCCGTTCGAGTCACCATCGTTAACAAACTACTGTTGTAATGCGATGACACCAAGTCATTTGATGGAACCATTTTCTCCCCCACCAAGACCTGAGATTCCTCATTTTCAACGAAGAATGCAAACGGTGGGCAGCCACCATCATAGACACCCACAAATGTCTCTCCGACGTGCAGTATTTCAAAAGCCGTTTCATCGTCGACGGTTTCGCCACAAGTCAGATCCCATTGTAAGTCCTGTGATTCCTCAACCCGGTTGTGGTGGTCGACGCAATCATCATCACCACCATCATAATCATCGTCACAATAAAAAGAATGGTGAAAAACAGGGAACGCTGAACACTTCCAGCTGCTCATCTGCCTCAAATCAAAGCGTACCTAAAAAGGGGAATAATAATAATAATAAACTGAATAGTACGCGTAATAAAAATGAGATTACAAATTTTCGGCCAAAAGATGAAATCTATCAGTTTGGAAATTATAAGCAATACTATGGCTATAGAACTACACCAGATGGAGAGGATCCACGTTTATGGATTTTGAAAAAAGAATGGTTTCGTGAAAAGGACGTGTTGGACATTGGTTGTAATATTGGACATGTCACTCTTTCCATTGCAAGGGATTTCGAAGCTCGTCGAGTGCATGGAATTGACATTGATAATAATTTGATTACAACGGCTAGGAAAAACATTAAACATTACATGATTCATGATCCGAGTGATAAAAACGTAGTCTTCCCACATAGCTTGCCTTTGATTTATGGAGCCATGCAGCCACCATCAAGAGTTGGAACTGCACCACAACAGTTCCCGTTCAATGTTACATTTTCACAGGTGAGATAATGGCTTGACTTATTTTTTAATAGGCTATTAAGTGTAATTAAGAGTAAAAGTAAAACTATTCATGACAGATTCTAACATGTTTGAAACTGATGTATGGCTTCTTAGGAAAACTATGTGTTGAGCAATGACACTCATCTTGAAGCTGTGAAACCTGAATATGATGTCATCATTTGCCTTAGCGTTACAAAGTGGATTCATTTAAATTTTGGAGATGAGGGCCTCAAGCGCGTCTTCCGCCGCATGTTTAGTCACTTACGTAAAGGAGGAAAGTTGATTCTGGAACCACAGGAATGGAGTTCATATTACAAAAAGCGGAAACTGACAGTAAGCTACGTATGAGTATAACCGCATGAGTCTTAATTCGTATTTTATGAAAACTGGTAATTGGATTTTAATATTGAGTGTTGATTTTTATTATTAAACAGGAAAAGATAAACGATAACTTTAGAAGCATTAAGTTTACTCCGGAGCAGTTTCAGGATTTCCTGGTTAATGAAGTAGGATTTACGTTTGTTCAAAGACTGGGAACTCCTCATCATTCAAAAGGATTTCAGAGACCAATCCTTGTCTTTTGTAAGGAATCAATTGGAGACACCGCCATGTGAAAATAATCATCGAAGGAGTAGTGAGATCAAACTTTCCACGACGCAGCATTAATTTTATACTAACATATTGAAATTTTTAAGGTTCAAGTTATACCGAAGAGCAATACGCGCAAGCCCGCTTTCTTCCTTGTATCTCAATTAAGTACAGAATTATTAATAACTTAACGTTTTATGTAACATTATGACGTTACTTGTTTGACATTTTCCAGTTAAATCGTTGCATAATAAGTAAAAGTGGTACTCGTGTGTAAGCATTTATTAGGCTAGGGTTGGAGAAGTGCTACAAGTATTTTATGCGATGTTTTTGTGTGCTATACTTTTAGGATAGTTATGAATTTATTATACTATACGAAATAAACATACTTTTCTCGCAGAAATAATTCCGTTTGCATGCTAACTTTGTCATTCACATTATTTTTACGCAAAAACAAACAAAAAACTAGTTCATTCATTGGTATCAAACCCATATAATACAGTGACAATGATACAAACGTCTTGCTCGCGTAACGGGCGCTATCTTGGCCTCCATGTAGCAAAGTTTGTGAAAATGCTGACAAACAATTGGAAACTTCTAACAGACAATATTAGTAACATATAGGCTTTTAATCATTTTAATCATTCATTTCAAACAACCAGTGTGTTGGACAATCATCATATTTAGGTACAATTGGGTTTGTTAGATTTAGTCAAAGGATACAAGCATTTAACGTAATAACAATTCGTAATAATCTATAAACACTTTTAGCATTCTAAACCTTAATCCAAAAACCTATAATCTATTTACTCAATAGTATTTCGAATAATTTCGTTTGGATGTAGTAGTGTTAAGAGAATGATGTTTGTCATTAAATTGTTTTAGTCATATGGGGAATATGAGTTAGAAAACCTATATGGGTTTGGTGGAGAATGAGATCTGCGACGAGTTTGTGACTTTTTGCTGCGTTCTTTCTGCCTTTTGTCTGTTATATGGGAAAGATCTGAAGAAGAGTTTGAATCCATTTTTCCAAGCATTAATTTCACCACTGGCTTGTGACCCAAGTTCTTCCTGTATGAGCCATTCCCCATTGCGAGTTGATTTCCATTGATTCGCCTTTGATGATTTACATAATTAGGAACTGGTTGGTTGTAGGTTACTGCTAGTTGACCAGTTTTATCATCCGGATACACATAAAAAGCCCTTTGACCGGCTCTGAGTTCACTCCTTAGCTGAGAGTAACTTTGGATCTATATAAAATCATAATTATTCAGAGATATTTTCAAGGTTTCTTAAAATAAAATTAAATAAACGTCTACTAAAGTGATATTCCCAGTGTGCCCCTTAACAAAAGAAAACTTACATGTCTTCCTACAAGAGTTTCCAATCTATTTCCTAAAGGCTGTTTTGGTATTCTCACAGATACTGCCAGATCCCTGACAAGATCATCAAATGGTTGTGATGTGCTTGTGTTCAGAAGCACTTGCGACTGAAAATTAGGTCTACCTCCGTTAATAACCCGAATTGGTTGCCGTGCTAATGGACTAGAGGAGGTGCTAGCTTCGGTTATAACATGTGCAACAACATCGGAAACTGAGTTACTGTTTACTGAAAGCACTGACTTCTTGCCTCCCACCACGCCTATAGGGTTTCGAGCTAGGTTGTGGCTATTCAGATTTCCATCACTCACAGATAGCCGTCTATTAAGGCGTTGATGAGCATCACGATTTGATCTCTTGCTGTTCTTATGATTTGACCGTGTAGCTTTACTTCCTCCAGGATAGTTTTGTTGCTCAGAATTCACTTTCACTTCATGCATTCCATCAGTGTCGCTGCTTCCACTTCCATATTTCAACGCCTGGAAAAAGGCAGATAACGAGTTAACAATTCTTTTAAGACGAGCCATCATATAGAATGCAGTCTTGCTCGAAAAACCAAAAATGTGTTTGTCTCGCGAGTGATTTTAAATCACTAAAGCAAAGTAAAAGTATAAGTGAACGCAGTATATTTTCATGCTGCAAGACTCAACAGAGCGAGAGATGTTTGCCTTCACTTAAGTCTAATTCACCAATGCAAAATATGAGTCATTATCAAAGCGTTTTATATAATGGCAAAGTCCCAGTCACGAAATCAATTTTATGCTTAAGATTCAGATATCGTCAATCGTCATCAATGGGAGGACATATACTGGACTCGCTTGGCAAAGTACGCATATGAACACATGGCATAGTTGGTATTCGTAGTAAGATGAAAATAGACGTTTATTGAAGGTACAAACAATGAGATAGAAAACTGTACAAGGTAGCGAATGCACGTAAATACAACAAAAAAATTACCATTTCATATGGATAAAAATGCAGATTCTATATCCTAGTAGAGTTTGATGGACTGACATGACTGAAGCAATTTTCAATTCTCCTCATTCATACTATTTGAACACTGTAGTAGTGATCGTGCTAAGCGATTCAATCTTTTGTGTATACAAGATTTTTTTTCTGTTTCTCATGTATTAGTGATTATAATAGTAAGCTGTGATTATGTACGAAATGTACAACCCCACAACCTGTTGTGCGACTTTTTGCTACGTTCTGATTTCTATAAATCATTCATTAGTACCAGGACCTTTGGTAGGAGAACTGTGAAGTGAGGGATGAGGGAGATCTTCATCTTACTAACGAGGGAAGGACCAGATATGATTTTTTTGGAATTGGCTGGGACGCGGTTGTAGTAGTACCTTTTGGTGAGAAACTAAGCCATATAATGTGTTTTGACTCCATGGCCACGAATTTCCGAGTTATGGACATTTTAATTTTGTCGGCGTCAGTTTTTGAAATTTCCCGTTTTTCTTATGGAGTTTAACATGGAGAAAACCAGCTGTCACGGGTACCCCCCTTTACAATCAATTCAAAATTCCCAAAAGTTCAAAAAATGCCTAAAACTCCAATATTTTGATATAAAAGTGTCGCAAACCATAAAATATCGTCAAGCGATTCAATTTAGACAAAAAAACAGCTATTAGCGTTCCTATGCATGCGCCCACGCTTGTACTGAAAAGTCGAGTTTGACAAATTGAAGGCTCGTTAACTCAGAAACACTTTGCCATGGAAACCTCGCACTTGGCACAAAATAATGTTTTAATATAAGGTACCTCTGCGCCAAGTTTCAGCCAAATCAAAAAAAATCTTGCTTGGTCCTTCCCTCGTAAGTAGGAATATGCTATATATGGATATTTTATGAGATACGCAGAAAATCAATACGCAAGCAACATTTATGGATTTCTACGCACAGTATAGTGTCCAATTTGTCATTCAAATGAATACTTCAAATCTATTTTCGTGAATCTTTCATGTTTCGAATGTAAATGACGAATAAATTTCAATTCTCTCAACTTTTAATTATTAAAGTGTTTATGCCAGCATCTTTTACTCTACCTTCAAAAATTGTTTAGTTTTGGGCTTGTTCATTTGTTGTGTAGTACTAAAATGCTTTCATTAATCATTCATGTCTTCTATAAATACAACATAACCAGCGTGTTATCGAAAGCTCAATAATTCTTTAAATCTACATGCTACTTCATACTTTGTATATGTGATTTATACGCAACAGAAGGACAAGTAAGTTTCATCGATAGCGGATAGACAACAAAAGTTGTGCAGTACCTTCAACCTTGTCTATGCTATATATATATTACGTTACAACCATTTTCTTCCTGTAATACGCTTTATTTGATACTTGTATCTTTATGTGAGACCCATGGGATTAGATATTAGATGTAATACTATCAGTTTTCCTTAAAAGTTATGTAAACTAGTCACGCGAAATAAAAGCAGCCACTGTTATGCTCTCTTCAACTCTTTAGAACTTTTGGCCAAACTACGTGAGTCAATCCGTGAACTATTATCGCATAGGATAGAGAGATGCAGCACTATTGGGCATTTAAATACTTATAGTTGATTGGTGATATTGTGCGTGTACGTGTAATGTATGTGAAAATTCTTTTTATCAAATTTTAATATGAAATGCTCATCATCGATTGAAGTTCATTCAGAACTGAGCATAATAAAAATATTTAATACACCTTTAACGATTAAATCTCCATATTACAACTGTTGATCATGACCCAGGCCTTGGAAACATGCTCGGTGAAGTTAAAAAAAGGATTAAAAATATTTGTCCGAATATACTTACCTTACCTTGAATTTTCTTGTGGAAGACACTACGTAGGATTGGTCATTTAAAATTTCTTCAAGATCGTTGATCAAATATCCATCCATTGTGAAAATGTATCTTGCTCCAGTGGGCAGAGTTGGTAGCCTCTTTGTCAAGATATCCAACAGTTGGTCTAGATCACGAATGTCCTTGCCTTGGCGGAAGCGGTACTCAAACCTTGGGAAATGTTCGTCTCCATTGATATAAAACCATACCTTTTTTACCACCCATTGGTTCACATGCAGTCTTGTGTAGAGTCCAGGAACAACTTTCTTCCTGTCTGGCTTTCCCCGCATGGCTGCTCCCCTTTGCCCATTTATTGTTGTTGGTTGAACCATTATTCTGACCTGTTCATTATTACTATTATTTGTTTCACGTTTTTTATGTCTGTCAGGAGGAGGAGGTTTGGTTGAGAGACTTGAGGTAGAGTAATTTAAATTTTCTGGGCGTGATACTGAGTTAAACTTGTAGGAATTTGGCACAGCTACTACTACGGCGTTAGTACGATTATGAGTCTGAGCTACGTTCGGAAGGGATAACGACAAGGGGATCAAATTATCAGGACTATTATAACCAAAACTAAATGGACGTCTCTTTCCCAGAGAGCCTAGAGAATCCGTGTCATATCTACCTAAATACTTTGCATGCAAGTATTGAGAAGTAGATGCTGTAAGTCCTGGGATAATTTCAGTCTTGTCAACAACAGTCTCAATAATGTTCGTGTTGCTAGTATCAGTGTTTTTACTAAAGGTTTTGGTGGGATTTGAGTTGGCGTCATTAGTTGCGAAAGAGTTGATAGGCTGGAACTTGGTTTTGTAATGATGCTTAGTTCTTTGCATGTATGCAGAAGCGGTCTCAACATCAGACTCTGTGTATGAACCTTCTGTCGTGTCACTCCCTTTACGCTTTTTTATTGCCTTTCGATGGTGCAAAGTTGGCTTTTGGCCTTTTCCTTGTTCGTTCCACACTGATTGATGGTACAAGGACGAGTTTCCATTTTTTGCAGTTGGTGGTCTTTCTTTATCCTCCTCCGGACCATGAACACGCGAAGCCTCTGATGATTCCTTTACCCATCGATCAACCCGACTTAAACCAGCATCGGTTGAGGGGATTGTCGTTGCTGCTTCATCAGCAGCTACTTGTCGATTTCCCAAAACTCTTAAAATTTCTCCCTCGGGTGATCCCGCATTGTGCCTTACTTTTCCAGTGTACAAATCTTCAAAATATGTGGCTCTGCTGATGGCTCGAATGTTATTAAGTAGCTCGTGCCTGAGGGCAATTTGATCTACAGCAGGGAGAGGTTCATGCGGGTCATAGTCTACTTTAGAATCAGAGCCTGTGTGGAGCGTCTCATCCGCAGAGGGATTATCATAGTCATGCCCATGCCTTATTGTCGAATACAAAATATTTGCCACAGAGTCCGTTTTTCTTGTTAACGCATTGTTATTAATACTTCCATGCACTACTCCACTAGCTGTTGATCTACGTCTTCTGTTCCCGTTATTATTAGTACTTAGTAATCTCTCATTCTCTACTCTACTACCACCACCATCACCATCACCACCACCATTACGAGCATTATCAGTGTCAAGAATAGGAAGACTGGATGCTTTTTGCAATAATTGTAACTTCAATGCATTACTTTCATGCGGAGAAAAAATATTTGAAAACTTTACTTCATTGTCGGATATTGGCAGCAGAGGATGATGTTGGAGACGTGAATCAACTCGCTTGGCCCCACCACTGTCAAAGCTATCTGGAGCATCTTCAAGGGTTCTTAGATACTCCGTATACTTAGTACTGGCTTGGTCTGTCTGTTGGATTTCACGGTTGTAACTCGTATACATGACTGGGTTTTTGCACTCTTCACTATGATATTTGTCAACAATGTAAGCCTAATCCTTTGTGCTGAAATTAAGGTGTTCAATATAAGATAATGTTTGACATCGCAACTGTATGTATAATCAAGGTTTCCGTATTAATTTCTCATTGTTAACTTGCTTAACACACTATTACTTAAAACTCTTCAATCACACCAACCGAATGCCAAAATGTTGTATACTTGAGTTCGATGCTTAAACCCATTTGAGTCTGGTAAGAGCATAATTTGGAAAAGCCAGCTAGAACCAGTGATATTCGGACAACTTTCTTTTTGTGTGATAGGTGCAGAAGTTGACTCGTGTGAAGCATCTAACAAAATTGACAAGTTGATGTTGAGAATGCTGGAATCGTTTGGACACGCAAGCTGAGTTGCCGTTCCAATTTCTATTAGAAAATGCTCTGTTATTTGGGCTGTACGAAAACTTTTGCTGCGTTCAAAAGTTATTATTAGGATAATGCAGTATAGCAAACTCCATTAAAGGTATCCATAATAATGTCATGGACTTTGATTTAAAACCACAAACTTTTTCAAGTACAATTTCTACAAACAACGAGGAGGGTAATAATAATTGATGGGTCACTATAGGCATAATCACATTAAAATACTAGGTTCTGCCTGGTTATAGGTCGATTTTTAGAGAAACTAATGTGTGCTTACATTTGGTTCGCTTCACTTTGTGAGGGAATATAATTTTAAGCTGTAATACTTGTATTACTGATTTTACTTCAGTATATTCTACTTATTACTGACATAGCAAGCTTCTGTAAAAGCGGGTGAGTGAAAGAAGCTCATGTCGTATGGGAAAAACTGGCTGAAGGCCATAATTGTCCATTATCCTGTCTGATTTGACTTGCCCACTAACTGCACAGTGACAATAGAGTGCAGAAGTTGTAGTTACAATGGCATGCTTGCAGAAGAATATATAAGTTGGTGTCTTCGTCAAGTAAACATTTTAGTAACAGCCCATCTGAATCTACAGCCTGAATACGCAGCATAATAGAACCAAGTAAATGCATAGAGAAAGGTATGTACATACACATATACACAGTTGGAATGAAAACTACAACCTGATCCAAACATGATTCGATGAGAAAAAGTTTTGTACGGTCTACACCGTGAGGGAAAGGAATGACCTTTTATGTTATAGATAAAATGGATGAAATATTTTCTTCATTTTCATTTTAAAGCAATGTCCAATTCTTTTTCTCCTTGTATCAAAATACAAGCTTTTTATACCTTCACCAGTGAGTTATCCTATTATGGTCTTACTATCAGACTATATAGTATGCATACAACATTCTAGTACAATTTAGATAAAAATCTTGTAAATATTTTACATCTAATAATGTAGTACATACGACGACTATAATACGTAGTACCTATAATTCAGCAAATACCCTTGTAATATTTTTCATTGCTATGAACGAGAGATACTTTATGCACATCTATACTTATATACAACTATGAGTGCTTCCGTGTGCAAATGTTTGTAGATTAGATTAATGGTTTTTTTCCTGCTACTTCATTTATTGTGGGTTTACCTGGTAAAATTGGGCACGAGTGTCTGAAGTAGCACTCGACTCACTATATCCTAATCATAGAAAGCAAGTTTCGTGAAACATTGTACTCAGCAAAGAACTGTTCACTATTCTTCAGCGAGCACAGTAAATAAACTTCTAATGTGACAAAACAAAATATAGTAGTATAACGAAGAGGCATTCAAACCTCATGGAAAGCTGTATACGTATTGGAGCACAAGTGAAGCAAACTGTAGTCGAATATGTATTATGGTACTACTGTTCGTACGGGCTGTTCAAAACTCATTTTGCAATTCAATTTGGTTTCCGAAAAAAAAACCACAAAAATTGGATTCGCTGTTAGTTAAGATAATTAGGTGAATTGATATCGGCAAATTATTTTGTGAATTCAAAGTTGAAATGGGATTTGACGAAAAGCTTATTTGGAATAGTTTGATATGTAAAAATAAATGAAAAGCGACACTAGCAATCCCACTGATTTGTTGCAACTATATACTCTTGTCTATGAACTCTTGATAAATGTAATGGGGAAATGTAGTTTTGTTTTGAGCTAATCTACGTAGTCTTAGTAGTTGTATCTTTATTCTGCTTAGTTTTACTTTAATTGCTTAACTCTTCAGCTGAAAACCCAATCACAACACTCGAAAATTTGCATGACTTCTAAGAAGAGTTTTACGTACAGATTGCATAGTAAAATTAAAGACCTTGCTGTATTCGTCCAAGATAGAAGAGAGTTGCAAGAAAACTAAAATGTGACTGACTAAATAAATCAGATTTCTGGTTCTCCAGGATGAAGCAGTAAATAATTTAGTCAATATTGCTTTCTTTCGCATAAAGATTGTGCTACTTTTGATGTTTCATGTAAATTGTTATGCATTTGTTTGTAAATCGCTCTACTTTCTCTGTTGTGTCTATCTATACAGAAGACGTTAAGAAAGAAGAGCTCGCATGTCATTGTGTCGAGCAGTTTCTTATTAGATTTTCCTTATGAGGTTTGTAGTTTTGTTTATGCATCTATATAATATGATTTCTTTCATCAGTCGACAGATATTAATTGTACCTTTTGATAATATGAAAGGCTGATGAAAAGCAAGTTGAAGCCAATATGTTCATGTACACACCTTCATTGTCTGACAAAAACTGAGACTTCATCCTCTTTCATTTATAATAAACCCATTTTATTACTTTTGTTTGTACCATGATGATAGTAGTTTCTTTGAAAAGTCATTTTAATAATCACCGCCAAATATCCAAATTGTGTGCTTTACTGTAGCTGTACCTAAACCAAACCCACCACTACATTAACCATATTACGCCTCCAATCAATTGAATTATTTATTACTGCTTTCTCTAGTTAATGACATAAACAAGGACGTGAAAAGTCTAAAGTATTATTGTTGGTAGCAAATGATTCTGTTTCATTAATGGGCAGATTTGCATTCAGCAAATTTCAGAACCATTTTCTTTTCTATCGCATAATATAATTTGAAACATTTTGGGTTAAAATTTTGGACCATGACTGGATTGAAATAAAGCTGTTGGAAAATCAACGAACTTAAAGGAACCCTTTTGAATTTAATTCCTTTTGAACAGGCCTTTGTATATATATTGCTGGTACAGTAAAAGGGCGACTAATGCCAATTAACAATTTAAAAAACACCCTGAAGAGTTCACTTAGTATGAAGTGAAAGTTCTACATGCTGACATTTGATTCTCTACAGATTTATGACTTTTGCGTATCTCCAGATCGAAAAACACGAGTCATGTAGCATAACATTTTGTATTTTCTTTGGGGCAAAAGAAGTCAAGTATGGTAACAGGTATCATCTGATTAAAACAATGGCGAGATAGTTACAAAAATGGACCTAAAATCATCCTCACCATAATATGTCAAATTTTTTAACTTTTGAATCCATAATCTGTTGATAAAATTTTGTTGGAATGTAGAAATATTGAAATGAATATGAAACGCTTAAAATTGTTCCTCGAGAAATTGCCAATCGACCGATGGTACAGAGTCTGTACTACAGACAGTGCTTTAGGATGTGCCACATGGTGTAAACTGCAATTTCAATGCAATTTTTGCGCCAGCTTGATAATTCATTCATAAAATCGCTCATATGTGCTCATAATGCTTTATTAAATGTGTTATTATGTAGTCATTAATAGTTGAAAGCAAAGTGGATCTACAATGATAAACTATCATTGTGGATTCACTTTGGTTGACAGCAATAAAATGGAAGATTCTTTGTTAAGATATATGAAAAGTTCGTTAGCCTAATTAATCCTTCCTGCAACAGCTTTTAGTGAACTCTAATATAATTTCAAAAATTGTAGAGCTTGTTTTACTTCAACGATTTGGTGATAACTTAGCTACAAGCGATAATCAATTCGGATACAAGAGGGGAATAGGTACTGAATTGGCTATCTACACTGTAAAGCAGATATCACATCACTACATGCGTAATAGCACTCCAGTATTTTTATGCTACTTGGATGCCTCCAAAGCGTTTGATAGAGTGAACCACTTCACCCTACTTAAAAAGTTATGCGACAGAGAGTTTCCTGAAATTATCGTGTCACTGCTCCTCTATTGGTTTAGAATGCAGCGATTCACTGTAAGATGGGGGGAAGTGATCTCAACTCCGTTTCCAGTGCTTAATTCTGTCAGACAGGGGGGGATCCTCTCTGCATACTTCTTCTCGGCTTATTTAGATGACCTAAGCAAACTTCTGTCGGCAACAAATGTTGGGTGCAGAATCGGAAGTGTGATATGTAACCATATATGCTACGCGGATGATATTTGTTTGATGACAACCAGCATAAAAGCTCTACGCATCCTTCTCAAAGTGTGCGAAAAATACGCTGTATCGCATGATCTTGTTTTCAATCCTTTAAAATCTGTGTGCCAATCCTTCACAGATTATTCATATGGAGAGAATCGTGCGGTAATCAGTCTCAACGGCGAAGTGTTACAATGGCAGGATACTGTGAGGTATCTTGGATTTGATATTAACTGTAAGGATCGAGACCGGGAGGAAATACAACGCAGAAGAAGAGAGCTTTATGCATGTGCTAATTTACTAAAGAGTAGATTTGGCATGTGTAGTGTAAATGTAAAACTCTACCTGTTCCAAACATATTTCTCCGCTATTTATTGCAGCAGCCTGTGGGTACCCGTCTCAACGAAAACCATTAACTCGATCAGGGTAGCTTATAATGATAGCTTCCGCTTAATTTTTAACTATAAAAGGCGTAGTAGTGCTTCGAAAATGTTTGCAGACTACCGTACAAATGACTTCCATGCAATGCTGAGAGTAGCAGCCTTTTCAATGCTTAACCGACTGGCCAACAGTGATAACAGCATAATAAGTTCTATAGTTAATTCTAAAGTGTTCACACAATCATCAATATCCAAGTCGTGGAAGAAGATTCTATTTAATACATAAAATTACTTTCATAAGCTTCTGAACCAGCACTAACCACCTTTCCTTTTAAAAAACCAAGAATATCTAAAGTTTTTGCAACTTGGGGTCAGATTTGTCTCTCTTCTCGAATCCGTCTTGCAAGTAGATGGTCTAGTAAAGTGTTGAACACCCTTTAGTTCTGACGGGGGAAATGGTGCAACTTCGGTTTGCCATAATAGTAACCACCATCTGCCTGTAAAGTCCCCTTCTCAAGAGCTTCAATCTGAACCCCAAGGAGCCTTTCTGAATTAAATGGTGAAAAAAATCGAGTTTTTCGCACAATAATGGTTTCAATGCTGGAGAAAGAAGTGAACTTGTTTCTGTCAAATATATTATCTTTTCGAATTAATGTCTGGATTATTATGTATTGTAATTTATGAAACATTTAATGACCTGTTTAACTAAATCATTTTTCACCCCTCAACGTTCAAATTTTTCAAAAGTAGCTAGTACCAACATATGGATTTTATGTAACCTTTTTGTGAAACCTCTAAAATCTGCAATAAACACAATAATAATAATAATAATAATAATTAATGTGCTTGAAAAATGCTTTATATTTGTTAAGTGTCAAAACCTTAATATCACTTCAATTAAATATTTATTTCAGTGACAGAAAATCATAACGTGTAGCGATACATGTTGTTTATTTACACTTAAATGAATGTAATTTGTGTATACATTTATTCATTATAGTTTTCCGGATTTTGGTTTGGGCTATTTGCGTGTCAAACTTTTTACAAACAGAGACAGTGAAGACTACTACTGAGCCACCACATGCATACTTTCACCCCGGACCTACTAACAACATCGTTGCGCTCTGATGTGTACATTGTACGCAAACTTTGTTTGAACAACGTTACGGGTTATGCCACAAGCATAATGGTACTGATTGCAACGTATCTGTCATCTATCACCGGACATTCCAGCATAACATAACATGCATGTAAAATATAGGCATTCAGCCGGCAGCCTATCATAACATTTTCTTAGAAAGTGACGCTTAGCTATGTAAAAAGAATCCCTGTTGATCAATACATAGCGACATCGCGACTTTCTCCTTGTCATGAAACCAACTACTATCAATATAACAGGGCAGGGATGCCTGAAGGTAAGTGATATGGAAGCTATATAGAAAGACTTTAACAAACAGATTCATTTCATATTCAACATTTCCAGCAGCATACATTCTAATTGAGTTGTGGTTTAACAAGTTTTGTTGTGAGTCAAGCAATATGCTTAAGACTTTAAGCTATTTCGTTATTATTAGAATATAATATTTAGTTTTACGTACTTAGAAAATATGTTAAGAATTTCACATTAATAACGGTGAACACAATAGCCTGGAACACACGGCTGGCAAGTTGTCATTCCAGCAGGAAATCACAGCTGCAGTTGGTAGAAAGCAATTTTCCTAATTGATTCCATGGACAGCAATGGATTCTGACATGGCCAGGAAACAAGTAGAGAGTTATAGACAACGTTTGTCATCTCTAACAACACACATGAGAAAATTTGAAAAACCAACAATACATGGCTATGACGCTTTTGCCACTACATATATTAGTGGTGACATTCCCTGGAATACAATCGTTTCAGATGAAACAGGCTCTTACACAGCAGAGTCATTGCCATTTCATAAACAGTTCGAGGTTGAACAACTCACTTGCCAAGAAAAAGAAAGAAAGTTTAGAGGGAAAAGTGAGCGAAGTAAAGACCTGCTTCCGTCTTTGGGTGACATTCTTCAAAATTTGAAAGCAGCTGCCCGAGTCTCCAAAAATTTCGACAAGGATCTTCACTTTGCGCATTTGTATCTGAAAGCCATGCAGTATTCCGAAGTGAATAAAGCATTAGCCTTGGATGGAAAGTACCCAAAGCCTGATTCTCAAGTAATACGATCAACATTCTCAATAGAGCATCAGGCTGCTGCTGCGGCTATTCGGAAAAACAAAGAAGATAGGTATAGGGAAACATACAAAACAAAGGATGTTGAAGCTGAACCCCTCTTGCAGCAGAGTGAAAGACCACTCGTAACAATTCCGCAAGTGCTTTATGCCTCACATGCAAGCCGTGGGATGGCAACTGTGGGGGATGTAGAAACTCTTCCCGGATTACATGCGATGATAGCAGAAACGTTGGGTGTGAAAATAATCCATATATGTATCACTTTATGATTGTAGAAATAAGTACATTCAAAGTTCAATGACATGTTATAGGATAGGAGACGAAGCATTTAATAATACACTTCTTTTAATTTTACAGGTAAGCCTTCAACACCAAAGGAGCTCCAGCTAATAAAAGAACCTTGGCAATTCAAAGCCGGATTAGAAAAGCCGAGGGTACAGGTTTCATTACAACGAAAACTCCCTTGGAAAAAGAACATTTATCCACCTAAATCAATGGAAGAGAGAATCGCTGATTTGCGAAAGCTTGCACCCCCTCTTAGATCTGAGCATTTACAAACAGACCAACTTCCAGGCTTATGGGAACCTGAGCTTATGTGTGAATCATTTCAAACCTTCTGTTTAGAGATGCAAGAAATGGGTAAAGATATGATAAGAGCCGAAGAAGATTGGTGGAAGTTGTTTTATTCAAAAATGAAGTGCTTAGCTTGGCTTGAAACCATTCCTGAATCTCTGTAACTAATATCATGGACAAGCTTGCTAGACATAATGAAAGGCAAATAACATCCAATGCTGAGTTTACTCTACTTAATTCATTCTGACATTGCTCGACTTGCTTTCTTTAATTATTTTTTTTTATATAAAGACCAGTTTTAACTAGTCTTTTAATAGCATTGGACAATTCAGTTCATTTTCTGGACAAAAGAGTGTCAATGTAAATTTTTTTTTAAATTATCGGCCGTGTGAAAATTGGTAATATATAGGAAGTATGGTCTCGCCTACGAGATTAGATGATGGTGAATTATTCATATATGGAGAGTTGATTTCCAAAGTTGCCTTAAACTGTGAATAACTCGTACTCGATAATATAATCGATTAATAATAATAATTATTCGTGTCAAAAAGATAATGCTGCCCTTTTGTCTTATGTGAATTATGCTTAGTTTAGCACTGCTTGGCAGCTACAAATCCAGACTTTTGTCCTTCTAAGGCAATTGTGTCGTGAGAAAGTTTCCAGCTGTGATTATCAAGTACATTATCACATAACCTAAGCGAAAAGCACTCTCTTATGACTTCTTCAGTGTTTGGTTTATGACTGATGACAAAGTTGGTCCATATGAAAATCCTATATACTAGATACACACATGTATAAAAAGACACAATCCATTATAATACTCTATTGTGTTCACAGGGATTAAGGGATTTAGGTAATCAATCGATATTTTGATCATGAAAATATTGGCAGCTTTATGACAGGAAGAAGTCTCAAAAACAATGTTACATCTTCATGCTGCAGAGTGGACAGTATGCATATAATATTATTATTTGTTGCAATTTATAACAGTACTTTATGTTTTATATAGTAATGATGTTTGTACTAAATGGGTTAATATCTGTATGATTATACTGACTGTGGTGGCTGTCCATGCCTATGATGGGTCCTTCCTTGGTATTTAAACTATGTAAACATGCAACACTATTACGCACATTAGGGTACAGTAAAATTACTGAGATATATGTTCCTCTTCCTACAGATCCCACGTATAAGCATTTACCTCTTGAAAACCAATATTTCTGTTGCTCCTTGATCCTAAAACTCCATTAGGGATTGTCAATGAACTTGACCTTTGACAATATTTCTACTACTTCACTAGAAACGAATGTAGTGTATTTAGAAGCTGTAAGTAATTCCACAAGACGAAGATGCTTTTAATAGTACTTCAATACATTTGTTAGGTTATCATTACGATCGTGATTCATTTCAACGGTTCAACATGTACGCAACGCATGAAATTTATAAAGTCAGTAAATGTTAAGTTGGATTAGTTAGTGGTTAAATATTTTAGAATAGTATGTAAATCGAAATTACAATGACAATAATAAAATAAAATGAAGAAAAGTTTGAAATAATTTTGGTAGTTGTCTCGGTTCAAACAACCATGCTTAGTTTTGTCCAAGGGTCCGCATTTGCCTGTAATCCTCCCTTGCCAAGGAGAATTATTTTACTTTTCCATACAAGCAATGAAGTTTTTGGACAAAAGGAAGGGTGAAAGTACGTGTACCCGTGTACGTACGTACACCTATTGAACTCTGAAAAGCATTCGACCCTGCTAATTTCATACATAGATACATGCATGCGTTTGTATGGCATGAAACATGCTTCTGATTTGCGTTCACATGCTCCGTTGTCTGTGTGAATCGGAGTTAGTCGGACGATGGCTTTCGTAGCAGCAAGTACATTTGCAGAGGTGACTTACAAAGCAGTAATTTTCTGAATACGTATAGTAGAAAGCATCCCTGGAGTGTATAAAACTTAAATTTAATGCATTTCCTGGTGAATTTAATTTTTCACAACTTTGTTTTATCAGCAGACGTTTCTAGTGTCTTTCAAGAATTACTTTTTTTTGAATTATTCAATGCACATTTTGCATGCATAATATTCAGTGCCGACAAGTGTCCACCAAAATTACAGCAAAAATTCATAATTATTTACTGTCTTATCAAGCGTGCTGTGAACTTGTGTCAAACACGTGCTACACGTGATGAACCTTATGCATAATTTGCTCTTAATTTGTTGCTAACAAGTGGTGTAAAATCTAAATGAACTTAAACTGATCTACATCTGCATTCATTGATTTATCAATAACAGCTTTCTGTTAGTTGTTCAAAACTGAATAATATTTTGTTTGTATTGTGATACATCTCATTCAATTTAAATGCCGACCATGTACAGCAATATGGAAAACATGGACCTGGATTCAATGAATCGGCAGTTTTTTGAATCGTCTCATTTTGAACTCATGTCGGAATCATTTTACAGTAGTCACAATGATGAGAGTTCCAACGATGTTGAGGATTGTGATCTTTTAGACGATTCCCCCTTATCCGGATTAAGTGACCAAGAAAATAGCGTCCGAACAAGGAGGAGAAGAAAACGGTGCCCGCAACAGCAAATTCAACAAAGACAAGCTGCAAACATGCGAGAACGAAAGCGAATGCAAAGCATTAATGATGCTTTTGAAGGTCTACGGGCACACATTCCGACTTTACCTTATGAAAAAAGATTGTCGAAAGTGGATACCCTTAGATTGGCAATTGGCTACATAAATTTTCTCTCTGAAGTAGTCAAAACTGACCGTGGAGCTGAATCCAGAGGACCTGCTCCAGAACCACCAAAGAAAATTGTTATCCAAAGTCATAGAGGTTCGTTGACTATCCCATAATTGCATTTTCAATCTTATCTGTTAATGTATATAAAGTAGGATATGCAGATCCAGCAATATCTTAGCTACTTGGTTACACCAATCAGAAAGCGAACTTTAAAAATGACAACATTTAGTTGCCAGTAAATAAGCTTCTGTTGTAGAATCTGCCATCATTAAATGACTTTACTTCATTGTGAATTATAAATCGTTTTGTGTAGTTTTAAATTAACAGTTAAATTAACAATGCATAATCATTTCTGTTGTTGTATTTTGTATTACAGGGGAGTTTGGTCCAATTGGAGGTCATTCACTATCGTGGTCAACTGAGAAAGTTGGGCATTACAATGGATCAGTTATGGTAGCTAAGACATGGACGCCTGAAAACACATCAACAAATGGAAGGTCAACATCATCAATGTTTTGTGACACGTGAGATTATTACATAGGTTGCAAATTCTATTGAACAAAATATTTTGTATGTCGTGAATCGAAGTACTCAAATGACTTGTTGTTAAAATGCTTTAATTCAAGTTCCTTGCACTTTTGGCAAGACCACAGTGATAAAAATATTCTTGTGTTTGTGATTTTTTTAGTCAATTAAAATTTTTGAGCATTAATACAAATGTTTAATTTACATAGAGCTACTGATTCCGTTACCGTTAGACTGTTGGTTACTTTAGCAGGGTGTGTCAATAATAAAATGCATCTTTGTGTGTGCAATTTCGCAATGAAATTATTTTGAGATGAATTAAAGGATAACTTTTGATGACACATATAATGCACATTATATTTTTTTAAAATAAATATTCATCTTTTCTGCTTGCTTTTGCTTCGTTTATACATACGTCATTCTTTCGGGGTAATAAAAGACTGAAATTAGGGTCTACTTAAGCCTTTCCCTGTAATATAGCGTTTTGAATTTACATGAAATATATATTTGATGTTGTAAACATACATTATATCTTGTATTACAACTGCAACATTTCCAGGGATTTTTCCTTCACTGTCCGGAGATCAACATCATCATCAATCGATGTTTTTTTAAAGAATAAATTGGAAGGGTCGCAGGCAGGCAAGGTAGAATAAAGACTAATAATACGATGAAACAGAAATATACTTTTCTATATATCTAATAATACCGCCAGCCATGCAAACTTTATCCGAGCAACTCAAGTTGTGAAGTAATGAAAACAATCCCATTGGCTATATATACCGTTGTCGAACTCCTGTTTCACTACATGCTTTCAATTCAACTATGGATTTAACAGAGAGTATTACTATACTGTCATATGTACTGTGAGTGTTAGTTCTGGTTCTGGAAAGCGAAGCGGTTCGGGTGATAATAGTTCTTCTGTATCTGTGGGAAAGCAACGAGAAAAGGACAGGTGTCAACTTTCCCAGAGCATGCTTTGAAGAAAACTAAATTCTGGAAAAAAATTCTCGTCTCGCTTTTGAATAGCAGACGCAAGGAGAATAGACTGAAATAACTTCAAGCACGTACGGTATCTTATGGTCATATCCTAAATATTGGAAAGCTTTTTATTCTGTCACATTATTGCTTGCCGTACAAATCTAATGTGTGGTAAAACAGTTTTAACACATATAATATAACGCCACCGATAAACCAAAAATTCTTACTTTTGAAATCTAGTAGATAAATCTTCATAAAACAAAATAGTTTATTTATTTACCAAAAGGTAATAAATAATAAGGTAAGGTACATTAGATGGTAAGATGTTTAGGGCCTTGTGATGACGGATGTCAGTCATCGTCTCAATTTAAAGTTATCAAGGATATTTCGAATTCAAATAGCTGCAAATCCCATTTCAATAAGCAAAATCGCTATAACTTTGAAAGTTTATATGTACGTTCCTTGAAACAAATCTAACAAATAAATCGGTTAAAGCATACCACACGTTACTAGAACCCCAATGAAAATGTATTCAAAGCGAAAGATCAGGTGCATAAAATCATGATGTGTTTCAGCCTCCGTTTACGTTAACGAACTTACTTCAAAATTGTATTCAATCACGATGCTTTACATGTCTTACACTGCACGCAACCTTTCATGAATCGTGCGGTCCACACGTGTTTGTTGCGATAAGAACAATTGATGTAAAGTCAATGGGAGCAGCTGGAAATCAATGAAACCCTAAATCAACCCCTTTGTATTTTATCAAAAATTAAGTATGATGTTAACAAAATTGCCAAAGAATGATTTATAAATGTAATAAATCATCATGTATCAAAGAATGGTGCAGCATTCCACTATAAAATGGAATGGACAAATGCTGGAAACTACTTTAAAAATTATTCCTCATGAATTGAAAATGCCGATGCTTAAAATTTCATTCATGTCATTTTGGTAATGATTCTAAATCTTAGATACTAAAAGTTGCTGTACATGTTACAGAGTCGCAACCAGCTTTATGATTGGTTTCATGGCGACACATTTTTTCACCATGGCGAAAAGTGCTCATGGCGAATTTGCGTATTGTTATATATTTATTTGGTATACCACAATTTGAATTTAAATCGAACACGTTTCAATCATCACATTGTTATTCTACTTTGTAGCTGGTTTTTAATAATGTGTCATTTGGATAGCTATCCAGTTATCGAGAATTTTGTTGTTGATAAAATGATAACCAAGCTCAATTCAAAGAATACTGAATGACAACGAGCTTGAAAATATTTTACACGTAGCGAAATGGAACCGTACTCGCACAAATTGTATTGCTAAACGAATCATGTTATTACTGTCTTTTATCGAACAAGAAAGATGGAATCTTTTCTCTGCTCGAATTCAATAACTTGTTCGGGTACTGCCGTGAAATCCCAGCTCCAACATTTTCACTTCACCCTATTGAACTGCAAGGTTTTATCTGCCTTTAAGAAGCATATAATAGTGTGATACATTGCTCACTCATGGTACGGTATATTATGTATTCTTTACGACCACTTTCTCGTGCAACACATTGAACATGTGGAATCGCTCCCACTACATATAATGTAACTCACAGAAAAAAACGTAGCTTCGAAAAGCATTAATTTGCAGCTGCACAACATCACACAAAATGAGCATAAAACATCATGAACACAAGCTAATTCAAACACACGAAAATTTTCATTAAACGGATGAATGTGCTTGCTTAAAAAAGCTCTGGCTGCCTTCCCTCGAGAAACAATAATATTTGTTTTGGAAACAAGTGCGCAAATTGGATATTCAGAGAGACTTCACAACCTACACCGTAATCATAAGGGCTATATAATGGGGACCTATAAGGCTATTATTGTGATTTCAGCATTTGCTGACCAACTCAGTTGCATACTTAAAGTTTCAGTCATGAAACGAAAACCAGTAATTAGCTGAGTTTAAATATTCCATGTGACGTATATGCCGCCAGCATACTATATGCAAGACACAACTTAAATCATGGAGCTTTTCAATTCAATTCAATGGTCAATTTTATGAATTGGTCCAATACTTTTAGTTTTTTTCAAGGACACTAACTTTTTCTAGAATCTCAAATTTGAATCTAAGGTTGTCTCATGTGGCACAATTAAATACCCTTGAACCTAAATCCTGTGTTACAGATAGCAATTTTTAGAAAAAATTACAAGTTCATAAAATATATATTACTTTCAAACCACTTGATTATCGAAAGCTGTTCCAATATCATGAAGATACAAAAGATTTTCTCAAGGGTGGTGGAAAAAATGGATTAGCAACTGAGGGTTTATGAGAAGAGCAACACTCTGCTCTGAGCCTGAGTGATTTAAAAAAGGTTGTGTTGTGAATGGGGAGCGGAGGAGAGAGCAACCTGAAATCCAGCTGCGCATAGTTTACAAATTATCGACTAATGCCTCTATCTGAACTCATCCCTCATTTCATTTCCCTTTCCCCATTGTATTCTCTATAGAGAAGCTCATCTATTTCTAATAATATCACACTTGTGTACTTTTCTTTGTCCAACATTTTTTATTCCTAATATTCCTATTCCCCTTTTTGCGGCAAGCCTTCAGAATGAATTTACCCACTTATTCTACAAGGCTCATTCGTTTTTCATTGAATTCCCATTTCCTGCAACACCTTCATGCTGAGTTTACAGCGATTCTTTTTATTTCCCCTTCTGGGCTCGGCTGGATGGATGTATCATATATTATGTACCAATGCCAATGTTCATCTGTATTTGTTGTTGGATTTGCATATGTTTTGTGAAGAATTCAATTCGGTTGAATAAGGGATTTACGAACGGCATGATTACTTTTTAGATTTAAAAGCACAATTTGAGGATTTAAAAATGAAAAGTGATATACACGAACCCGCATGCTATGATTTAAATATCAATAATGCCCACACACGTGTATTTAATTTAACAAGCAAATGTGACTGTTTCACTTGTATGTGTTTCAGTCGGCTGGCAGTTATGTAGCTCTTGAGTACTGAATTTATTGCCGACATTTATTGGTTGGAAAGTGACCTTAAAGAGTAATGTTGATGCTCAAGAAAAATGTCGCCGGCCCGTGCGCGTAGGTTGTGGTGCTATGCTCTGATTAACATATAGGATATGATCGAGGCAGGAAATAAAACACGAATAACCTTTGCTTTTAGATGTGAACAATAAACAGTTTGACTTTGACTGCACATTCAACCTTTTCTAGTTGGAAGGGGTTCGATAATTTTTACAACAAAACATAAGGACATTCATTATCATTAGATGATATTATTATGTTGTTATGGAACAGTGGGTGGCGTACACCCAACAATCATAGCACGCGACAACTGCACGACTTCAGATGTAATAACTTTCGTGGTTCCCTTTGTTAGCAACAACCACAATAATGAGAAAAGGTAACAATCAACTTTTTGTTTTCTCTCCATGCAGCTGCGCTGGATAATTTTTTGGATGAAAAAGAGATTTTTGTGTAAAGTGGACGAAACGATATACTATTTACACATTTTTGAGGCACGATGAAACAAGATAACGCTTGTACAAGCACTTTACTTTGTGGTTGGTGATTCATCATAGTATATTTACATCATGAAACATAGAATTCATTGTCTTCCATTGTCAAACAGAATTGAATGATTGAATGCATGCAGCCTGCAGATGCCATAAATTGAACTAAACTAAAAACAGCTAGTATTTGTAAATAATTTTAAACACACTATCAATTATTGTATGATATACGCATTTCTGAGCATGACTGCATTAGCAATTGATGTAATGATTGAATCGTCATTATTGTCGATCTATACACTGTACGAAGGAGATCAATTTTTAGCATCTACAGTGATAAGAAATGCCAAAGGCCCTTAAAGCAAAAGTTATGCAAATATATGTCAGGGGTAATTAAAAAAAATTTAAACTGTGTCAATGAAATCTATTCGGACTAAATCTTACCTTCCACTCATGGCGCATTAATTTCTCCTTATTATTTACAGGTGGTCTAAAATTCTAAAATCACTCTTGAGACTAAAGACGGTTTTGATATCCTTGCCTTGTTGTAAAGTATGAGACCATAATTTTCATCTCATGTCAGCATTGCCAGTTACATCTGAAAACTTTTTGTAAATATAACTACAGCATTTCATGGCAAGCTTTCAACTCCGCACACGCAACGAAAGAGAAAACACGTCCCCTACATCCTACGTACTTTCAATCTTGCATGTAGCATGACATAAAATCTATTATAACGCTTTTCACGGTGACACCTGGAATCGGAAAACTCGAATCCCCCATGCTACCTTTGTCTCTCTGTAAACCTGCAACGGAGATGGAATTATAAGCCACCATGTTTGAAGTACATAATCTGCAAACTGTGTTTACAGCTTTAAACTTTTACCACAAAGTTCATCAGAATATAGTCTGTTCATTCAGCTATTTACTTTTTTATTACCCCCTGCACCTTTTGCAAAAGGGCGAGGGTTTTTTATTAAGGGCATGATGTTTGTCCGTATGTGAGTGGCCACACGGTTGAAAAATTACATGATTTGTCAAATATTTTTAATTTCAAATTATATAGGTTGTAATACATTTATTCAAATGGTGCCATTTGCCGAGACAAATTCAGTCATCCTATTCATGAAGTTCTACGATGACTCCATAAACAGGTCAAAGTATGGATGGAAGATATCGAAATGAAGCTACTTATGAAAGAGGTTCATTCATACCGTCTTAAAGTTTTAGGACGACCCGCAACCTTTTACATGACCTCTTAACCAAGTAATCTTACTTAGCCCCAGGTGCCGGTTCTTTACTCCTGTTCTCAGGGTTTTTTTCACAGAAACTACTGAAAATTAAAAAGCAAATTCGGGATACTGCAAGCGACAATTTATGAACTCATAGACAATATGGTTATTTCCTTCTGTCCTTGAGTTTTAAAAAGAATGGCAAGCTTTCGATAGTTGACGAAATCATCCCAATAGAGAATAATGACTTTCCCTTTATATGCGTGTTTAATTTCTAAAGTAATGAAAATAATGGGAAAACTTTTAAATATCTACGTTTACATGTTTGCATCAAGTTACTGATTTATATATGTGTTATGGTTTATGGTGTTGTCAATATTCATTTCCAGAAAGTTTGGGACCGGATGATGGAACTACACATTAACATGTACCCTATATTGGAATATAGATGCTGAATAATAACAAGCATGTATAACAAATCTGATTTGTCACGGCTTAGCCACGTGTGATAATGTAGTATAGCATTTGAAAGCAACCCTTCATAAAACTGTGGACGTGAATGCAGAATAAAAACATTCGTAATCTAAAAAATCTCCACATGCGTACACCTTTGTTCAGCATTATATAAATCTTTTCTCCTACGATACAAATGCCCTAACTCGAGTAAAACAAAACGCACGGGCTGAAAAGAGTTAAAGTTAAATACGAGACTTTGTACATGACCTGCATTATTGTTGGATGTCCACGTTGAAACTACTTGAGAATTTGTCACGCAAAAGTCGCAAATCTTAAGTTTTTCATTCTTATAAACATTTTTTAAATCCAGCCTTTCTCTCCATATTTTACTCATATTAGTTAACTCCATTTGGAATTGTTCGTAGGAGAAAGGAAGATACGACACACAATCGGGCTATGTTACTTTGTATAGATATATTACGCTGGGAAATATGAGGTAGCGTGACCTTCACATAGAAATAAATATTCCCTGAGTTAGGATAGCCTATGAATTAATGCAGGGAAGACTCCGAGATTCTGTTTTTCAATTCCTAGTAGTAAGACTTGTATTTCATCAATTCACCATGACCTAGATTGCCGAATTGATATTAGATGAGATATGAATACCATGAAAATACTGCAAATTTCGCAGTATTAAGAATCCAGCATGCATATATGGCTTGTTAATTTTTTTCATTTGGCAATTTGATTTATTGTGTGATCTATTTTTCTATTACAATATTACACATGGGTTAACAGTAGATAGTACTTACTTATATGACACCGAGCCAGTAATATTGATCAGCACAAACATTGCGATAAGAAACATAAAATAGAGTGTGCATCATTATGTATAACAATATAACCTATATATATATAACAATACTATAATAATTATAATAATATAATAGTGACAATAATTTTACCTAACAGATATTGGCCCACGCTCGCTTTTTGGACTATTAAAAGAAGATGTAGACTGTAAACGTTAAAAGTTTGTAGGGTTCTCAGTACCTATACAACAGTGTTTTACTTTACTAGCATTAATGTCAATTATAATGCAAGACACATTGACATAGTTTTGATCCTTTTCAATGACACAGTGAAGGCCGCATTAAACTTACCAAATAATTTAAAAACATCATACAAAATCCATGTTGCATTCCATATATTATTCAGTTATAATGTTCATGTTCAGTATTATTGTTTAACTTTCGCATAATGTTTTTTTCTCAAAGAACGATTTACTTTACCAATAAACTAACTAACTATTTACTCAGACTGAAAATAAGTTTCCAAACACTTACTTAATATAATATGTTTAATATATATAGTCCTTTCAGTCAGCATATTTTAGTATAAAGCACATTTAATATTTTTTTATTGTATTGCAGCGTATTTGGTTAGTCGTATTTAAAAATTTAACCCCCAATGTTGACAATGTTGTCCTATATGAAATGTCACTTCATGTTGTTGATTTATTGAAATCATTTCTGACCTACGTACAAACTACAGCAGTTGCACCACCATAAGGAATGGTCTTCGGAAGTGCCGAAATACATAGGCTTGATGGTTTGACGTACGAATAGATTAAGTAGTCTAACATATAACATAATGTATTGCATAAATATACATTTTACACCATATTAGAGCATTTGATTTCATTCTAGTAATCTAATTTGCAAGATTAAAAAACGAGAAATTCAATAAACATTATGCACAATCTGGGAAACTTTAGTAGGCAATTTTGTAGCAATTAACAATTATTACGCTATAACTATAAAATTTCAGTATCTCAACTCTACAGAAAAACGTCCTGACTTTGCAGATTAATTTTTACAATTGAAGCACAGCACAAACGGCATATTGATCTATATATTTCGAAGGATGATGACTGGGCCTGTATCGCCCAAAACAAAATGTACAATTTTGCTGCAGATATTTTCTGCAAATTTCATAACTCTGTCTGCTTAATATTTTAGCCACGAACTGTGGTTAGGACTTTTAGGATTATCAACTCTGACGATTCTACTTGTTTTAAGCCGAACAATTTAAAATTTCATAGTTTTCTTTACGCGATGATCTGTCGAGCCTTTGTCGAGAATGAAGGAAAGTTATATAATATGGACATACTATGTGTATATGCACAGGAATACTTAAGCACCAGAGGACAATACCCATGTTTATATTATAATTGAAATGTAACCTGCTACAACTGTTTGGCTTATCTTTTAAGCTACAAATCAGGTCGTTGCCTACAAAAGTTGCTTCATTGACGAAGAAGGTTTGTTAAATATTTGACATATGATATTTTTAAAAACCTTCCTCAAGGTTGCTCAATGAAGGTTGCTCAAGTGTTTCAATTGAACACAATATGAGCAGACAAATGAGTTGATTCTGCTCTCTTAGGAACAGGTGGAGGTGGTCTCTTTTGTCTCAACTCAACCCCAGGATACTGTTTAGAATTGGTCGACTTTCGTCCTTCAAAGTTTTCATAAATGACTACGCTATTAGAACTGGAATTATGTGACAATGGAATATTGTTTACTTGCTGGTAAATGGTATTAGAAGATGATGTACTTGAGTAAGAGTTGGCTCTTTGTGGAGGAGCAGGTTTTTGACCTACTGGGGGCGGACTGGGTCTATTATTTGGTTGTTGGGACATTTTGCCCATATTCCCCATGATTGTTCCGTAGTGTTGACTAACCCATGCTTCAACATTATTCAAGTTGGAGTTTATGACAGGAGCTGGAACTGCTGACTGAGATGATTGGGTATGGTAGTTGGGAATTGTTGCTGGAACTGCAGGTTGTAATTGTTTCACGTTCAGTTCTTCCATCACATCCATTGGTGGAGGAAGAACTTCACTTTCTTGACCATTCACAGGCTCTATTCTAAACCCAAGTATTTCGTGTGGCGTAGTATTTCTATCAGTGCTGCATTTTTGTGCAACCTGCCACTTTTTCTGCATGACTCTTTGCAAATCATGTAAAAAATGTTCTGGAGGATCTTCCAGCTTTTTTGGACTAGACGATGATTGTGTAGAACTGCTATCGCGTATATTAAAACCTACCCTCTTTTGGCCACTAGCTCTGTTCCCTCCAACCACACCATACAAAACCTCACCTAAATCCTCTTTTCTAGAGGGTATCTGACTTGTGTTATCTTCTGATCTACTTTTCAGTCTTTCGGATAGTTCACTTGAAAATGATACTCCTCGTTTGGCTGTGTAATTGTTGGTGCTTGTGCTGGACTTGATACAACTACTTGCAATTGTAGGGGTGTGTGGTTTGAACGCTAGTAAACTACTGTCAAGGGGAGGAGGTGGAGGTGGAAATGGGATAGGAACTGAATTAGTAAAGTTTGATGATGATGATGATTCTGGTTCCGAGTTTAAAAGTTCTGGAGGTGGTGGAGGCAAATCTTCTAAATCAAGAGAATCCATAGTTTCTTCAGCGAGTGGTTCTGGTGCATTGTGTTGAGATCTCGTTAATGTCATTCCTGTTGAAGGTTTTTGGACTTGGACAGACTGTCCAATCTGAGTTTGCGTTCGTTGATATGAGACAGAATCTTTAGCTGATACATGGATCTGAGATACTAAAGATGAACTAGATGATCCGGAGCTGGTTCCACTTAAACTTCGCTTCCTCTGTAAAGTGACGGTACCTACTTCTCCAGGCGCTGAACTTACATTGATAAATTCTCCAACAATGGACCTGGTGTTCATTGTCAGTGGGATTTTAGGAGTGAGACCTGTTGATGGCTTTCGTTTTATTGTTCCACCCATTGGGCAGTCACTTTCAAATCCTTCTTCTTTTGGCAACGGAGGTGGTAAAGGCATCTGAATACAAAATAAATACGTGGTTAATTGGTGTTTCTGTCGATTATCTTTACATATAACTTGCATTAAAATTATTCGTCAATATATCTTACTTCATTATTATTGGCAACTGAATAAGGCTGAAGCGTTGATTGATGGCTGTCTTGAGAAAATCGACGAACGGATGCCTTATTATTAATAGAATTGCTGTCTGCAGTAGTGACTAAAACAGGATTGTTTGTTTGCTGTGGCATTGAGGCAAGTGAAACACTTCGACCAAATCTATCAAGATCTTCATGAGCCATGTCTTCCATGAGACTCCTGTAGTTATCCCAAAGTTGTTTCCCATGCTGTATACAAAATACAAAAATGTTTACCAAACAGGGTCTTTATATAAAGATTCACACTGAGATATAGCATAAAAACATCCGAGTATTTTTACCTTTGCTATTCTAATTCCTGCCATCCACAATCGTACCGTGTCAGCATCTTCAGCACAAAGATACTTCATGTGTCTGTGAGACTTGACTTGAAGTCTAGCAGGCTTCAAAGCAAATCCGAATTCAGTTGGGGATTTGAACTTTTTCTTCCACCCCACACCTTGATAACCCTAGAGAGTAAGCAACAAGTTATACTTTATTCTACTTATTTTTCTTCATTAAATTAATTCTAACGTTGAGGGAAGTTTTCCCTTCTACTACCATATACCTGAATGTTATGATCGATGGTTGCTAAACAAATAAGATCCTTGGATGCATTGGCATGTGTTCGTCCCTTGGGACAATAGTAAATTCCGGATGCTCGCAAGACAAAAGGGAATTTCTTCCAAGCTTTCTTCCCTTCCGCTTTGAGATACAAGAAACTTTCAACTTCCGGAACACCAACACCATGAGTGAAAAACTCCTCAATAAGTCCATTCTTCGTATGTTCATCCATGCAACCACCAGAATGTGAAACTCTTGTTTCCAAAAAGTACTTTTGAGGATTCACAAACATATCATATTTCTCATCTTTTTCAACAAAGAGAATCTTGTTCTTTGAGTCTCTAGTCCACATGAGTAAGTTTTCCACCATATTTTCATGATCCTCGTATATCCGCTCTGAAAAAATAAGAAGCAGTTGCACACATGTGCGTTTTAGTGTCATCGCAGTAAAATTCAAGATTTTTGTAATTTCAAAAA
This sequence comes from Orchesella flavescens, assembly GCA_964034955.1. Taxonomy (NCBI): domain Eukaryota; kingdom Metazoa; phylum Arthropoda; class Collembola; order Entomobryomorpha; family Orchesellidae; genus Orchesella; species Orchesella flavescens. The sequence goes on along the minus strand of OZ035955.1, from coordinate 15,562,095 downwards.
CTTGGTAATCTGCTTCACATCATCATAAATTCATTGCATCGCCACAACGTATATTATCTTCATGTGTTCTGTCGCATCACCTACCCATATGGAGATGTGGAAGATGTTCTACCAATGTCCATTTTTGGGACAGCTGAACATGGTTCTTGTCAGCTAAGAGCGCAAGTACACGCCCGCAAGTCATCGACTCCTCCACCATTAATGCTTTGCTACTACCATCTTGAGTAAACGCCTTTACATAAAGTCTTGTCACACTTGCAGCTCGCATTTTCTCCAAAGCCACTCTTATTTTCTCCGCCTTTTCATCCTGTTGGTAATTAAAAAACATTCTCCTTACTAAATTCGAGTCCATTATGAGTGTAATTAAGCAACAATAAAGCATTCACAACAAGAATAAAGTGGTTGATATTGATACAACAATGAACAAAACATTCAACATTTGCCTATTTGCATAGAAAATTATTTGAATCCATTAATGCAAGCCCAACAAAACTTTGCAGGTGTGGCTCAAGAAGCGCTGCTAACGGCAATTGAAGTCAATCAAGATTGACTGTTTGAAAGACGTACATAGTAAAGACATATTTTGGCAAACGAACATGGATAACGTTTATTAACTCAACTTGCAATCCGTTTTACTTACAAGAACCATTGTTTCGAATTTTTGCAGTTTTGCACTGACTAAATCAGCCAACTACTCTCAAGTCACGAGTCCAAAGCATTTCAAACAATATTTTTAATGAAGCATGTAGGCCCAGATTCCACGTGTTTATAATTATATTTGAAAATCATAATCAATAAGCGATCAAGTAGTTGTAATCCATCAATTGTCAAGGCGTATCATTTGTCATAGACATCATCCCAGGAAAAAATTACCAAAAATTACAATACATAAAGAAATGGCAAAATATTAGTAATTTTGATAGCACGTCAAAAGTATTTCAAAATATATTGTGAAGCAATGTGAATTCTGAAGATACTACATATGCAGAGATAAAGTGAAAGTATAACTTTAAGGAAATACACCCAATATTTATTGTCCCAAAGTTCTACATACCTCAGTGGCGTGAAGAACATTGGAATGAGACAAACTGCCAGCGGTTTTAACTCCACAGCTTGTTGTACTGCTTCCACTGCTAGAACCGCTTGCGGATAGGGAACTGCCACTGGATAGCATGGACGCGTTGTCTGAAAATCCTGAGTCATTGTCTGGACTCTCTGTCCTAACTCCTATAAAAATTAATGGTGAAATAAATAATTGATTCTTTAGTAAAATCGTCATACTTGATGTAGTTGTTCAGTATCTTTAGGATTGAAATCCTACTCGTGCATAAAAAACCACTTACCATTATCGCATTGTGTTGCATTTACAGGTTTATTATGATTTTCTGTACCAGGTACTTGTAACAGTCCTGGTTGATGACTTATCTCCCTGTCAAGACTCAATTGAAGGGCAGACAATTCCCCAAGGATTGCATTCAACTCATCCTCCTGAGTGTCTTCCAGGGTTGCCTGTGAGAATCGAAATGGATCTGCCGGCTTCATAGTCCCCATATCCTATAATAATTACAGAATGAATTTGCAATGTAGTCAATAATGTATGTGTGATATGGGCAATTTCCTTAAACCGCAGCTTAAATTAATTGTATTATAAATTATAGTTAATCATGGCATGGTATAAAAGTTTTAAGTTCGAAACATAACGGAATACAAAAAATATTACCATTCCCTAAAATTCCCCCATTCTATTCCCTTAAAACCTGACTTAATTGGATACCAAATATCATCATCATATGTCAAGAATATGGCATATTATATATATTTTTTTTATCGTAACTCTTATGGATAACAAAGTCATAATTGCTAACATTTCCATTTTCAGCCCTCCATTCAAATCCAGTGTGCGCATGAAACTAAAACTAAAGTTCAGCAATCGATGCTCTAAATACAGTCAGCTTTTTGTTAAACTTGGATCGAAAACCGCAAAACACCTTGACATTTCAGCAGCGAAAGAATAGCGAGTCTTGTAAAAGTGGTAGTTGGCAATATGACAAAAGACGTATGTATAATGTATACAATCCTTACGAAAATTTATACCCAAATGAGTTAGCGATTCACCTACTAATGGTATCATATTTCAGGTAAAATGCATTCATATAATAGATATAGGATATGATATATATGACTTAAATGATTACCAAACCATCTGCATAACAGATTCGCTAGAATTTAGAGACATTTGCTCTTTGAATATTACTGCGTGTTAGTTTATTAAGCAGGTGATGCACATCTGGTTCAAATGCTTAACGTTTGCAGCTTTTGGGTAAAAGCAGACATGACGAATATTGCATGTCGTGCTTCATCATAAGATGTTCGGTTATTGAATGCCAATTCTTGCTGTCATTATGACACATAGATAAGAGTCATCACCGTTGATTTTGACTGATGAACCAAAAAACAATGCACCATAAAAAATAGATATTATTTCAAATATAATGCAAAAGAATGAACGTTTAGATGCAATGCATGCTTCCAAAATGGAACACAATATTGATGCAGTTGGTAAATTTATTGCTAAATGACGGATGAAATCGAGATACTACAGTACAAAAACTATGAATGTAGAGATTAAAATAGAAGGTAACAAACTCAACAGTTGTGCAGGGTAAATCAGAATTTTTGTTGTCTTGAAGCATTAAATTTCTCTGTACTATGTTTGTTATCATGCAACATGCAAGTTTTAAACTTTCCAAGGTGCTCCGAAAGAAAAAAAGATCATGCTAACCTTACTTACTTTGCACCTGCACCAGTAGATAGACGAGCATGCTAATATTTCTAATCAAATCTAATGGACAACCAAAACTTTTTTCCCTTTTAGACAACAGTTAATTTGATGGGTAAATTCACACTTAATATCTTTCACTTTCATCCATCTTTCACCTAATATCTGATATGACTGCATATTTTCGTTGTTTTAGCTAATATTCTTACATTTTATGCAAAGTTGCTTCATTATGTGACGACATTACCCTTATCCTTATAGACGCGAAAGTTTGCATTGTAGCATTCACTATCAATTTATTCTCCATATCACATTATATATGCCTTTTTCTCACCAGCCTTCAAATTGGATTTCTGAGCACAAACTCTCAGAAAACTCACAAAGAGCATCGCATGACTAAAATTTGTCTTATGCTAAAGCCTAGCGAACCTCAATTTGATTCATTTTAATGTATTTTTCACAATTCATACACAAGGAGTAAGTAATAATCAAGGAGTGGAAGTGTGTGTGCATGTTACATTGCATTTAAATTGATATCCATTTCGTTCTGTTCCAGTACTGAATCGAACGTCAATAGTCTTAGCTAATGTTGTAATGCATTATGATAACTAGTAAAGTCATTACGTATGTTATGTCTGTTAAAACGTGGGGTAAAAGGTGTCAAAAGTTGATTACACTATTTAGGACGATTCCAGAGATAAATATCTTAAATGACTTGAAAATTTAGAGATTACACGTACCGCGCTAGGAAACACATCATCATCAGAATCGTCTGAGTCTATCATATTCACTTCAGGTGACAACTTCATTGTTATCACTACTACAGTTACTACTTGTTTGTGATTATGTCAATCATAAATGCATAAAATGTACTTTGACAATATTGAATATGTGAAATATAGCTGAATATTTGATCTTTTGTCCTTGAAAGAAATTTGGTTGTAATTTTTCAACTCAACAACGTCTTAGCATAAACTATACACTTATACTCTTTCGCAAATCCATTTCAATTTCCATTATATCCCACACGTGCAAAGATGAAAACATCATGTGCTGAAACAGGACAAGGACTTTAGGTATAGAAAGCATACCAATTCACACACCATTAACGTAGTAGAACAAAGTGCATAAACCCATTTACTGTAGATTTTTATCCCAGTATTTCATATACACTCATTTTCTAGTTGACGGAATCTTTTCCGGAGGTCATAAAACTATGAAGTAGTTCTGCAAAGTCTGGTTTGTGTATCTGTATGTCATCAATCTGTACTCTCACTCAAAGAGCACCTATCAGATTTGAATTTGGCATTAATGTTAATCCAGCTCTTTTTAACTGCATTAATAAGAGAGAACACTTGCGGTAAGTGTAAGATTTAATAAAAATAACGATGTTGAAGGAGGTGAATGGATTGGTTTACTATATGTCTTCTGAATTTAATAACTTTATGAGTGACATCAAGACATGATGGACTTTTTATTTGCAAAAGTACCATTTACATAAGATTATGTGATAATGCACTTTCAACTTTTGGCAACTGGTATTCGAGGTCTTTGGCCATATAATCTTTCTTCAAAACTGCTCTCAACAAGCTGTCAGAAAAAATAAAATTTGTCGAAATGAATGCCTACACAGCACAGTTAATGAGTAATAACCAACAAAGCAATTGAAGATTTTTTACTGCTTTCACGTTCACAAAGCCACACAAAAACGAAGGTCGGGTGCTGTATAAGATAGGTTGTATGATGTCTTTGCAAACGATCTGAGAACACCATACTGTTCTATGTTAGATGTTTTCTTACTACTGATCACAATAATCTGACTAAACCGGGAGAACAAAGTGGCAATCGACAAGCCTGTTTGCAGAAGACAATCACAATCCACTGACATCCACCAAATTATATCACATCCAGCCCAGCCAGCCAAAGTTGTCGAGGAATAATACACATTGAGATATTTACAACTGAGAACCATACAGAACATAAAACCATCAAAAATACACTGAAGAGCTGCTTTTGCATAAAACACATACATATAATATGATACTGCAGCTGTATGTTATTAACTTCACTTTTTTAGTGACTCAACCCTTAGCCAAAAATCAAGTAGTACATACCAACGTACTATTATTACGTGACAAGGAATATTTCACATTTCACAAAGATCTGCATAGTTGTTGAATACGTAAAAAGTTAGAGAGACATCCTGCCACTTTTGAACAATGTACACATGCCTCTTTCAAGGAGAGTAGTACAACCAAAAAGCAAAAGTCTTACGCGTCCTTTACTTCTCTACTTGTTTTTATTGAGTTACTTGCGGTCGGATATATTTTCCTATAAAGGAAGTACGTTTTGCGATCCCAAAATCTTTATAATATTTGCAGCATATCTCAAACAAGACAGATTATATTATAATTTTTTGCTAGCCTATTTCAGTATCCCATCTAAAAAATGATTACGACGAACTTGCTATTAAAGATGGTTTTTGTTATTACAAAAAACGCAACCCCCACTCCACTCTGACTTTTGTATTTCGACGTACATCTGTACAATAACTGCTTACATACTTATTTGATCCTTAAGTTTTTGCCAAACCTGGCAAAGCAAACAAAACTTTACCAAGGTACCCTTTCACTTGTTATTTTACCCGGTCACACAACACAATATCAAACGTATTGTTTAACTTCATGCACCTCCTACAATTTTCTACTCTATATTCACATTGGTTCCCTATCGTTCTCATAATTTACTACCCTTCTCAGAGCTGTTTTCATGGTTGATTTTGGTTTCCTGGCTCCCACCACCACAATGCAGTGAAGTAGATGACTCATGACAAAGTATCCAAAAGTTCCAAAACCGTAGACACGTTTTGTATCTTACACAATCATTATCAACCTTTTCGTGTATTATATGTCTATTAAATTATACTCATAACAAGAAAGTCGAATGAGAACAAAAGAAAGGCCCAAATGTTATTTTGTACTCATTTTTTTCAGCCGTCTCAAATTTTTCGACGATTCTCATGTTTTCTTGGATTTCATTCTTTTAAGTATATATCATGGTGCGAACGTTGCGTTGGTTGATGATTTCGCAGAAAAGTCAACCGTTGAATAAAGCATGGGGCAAAAAACAATTTCATTGTGTATAATGAAAGCAATCACGACATACTCCCACGCTTTTTTCTTCTTGCTGCAAAGGTTTTACCTTCTTTTGTGGCAATTGTAATAATTGGTAATGGTGTTACTAGTACTGATGAACACGCCATGTATTTGTTGGCTCTCAGTTCTATTGGATCCAGTGGATATATATAGGTTTACAAAGACCCAAGAATCTTGCACGATAAACTTGATTACAGAAAACTACAAGCGTTAAATGTATGAATTTCGGTAAACAAAAGTGACAGTGTTGATGCAGCAAATTTGTTTATTGCGTTCCAATGGGTGATGGGCTAGCATCTACTCATGCTCGTATGCTACACCCAAATGATACACTAAATATAGATATATATATACACTAATCCGATACACTTAAAAAGTTGAATGAATAAAATGTATTAATGAAACAACAGGATGAGTGAACCAAATTTTTGTAATCCACACATTCTTTCCTCACTCTTTCAATACATTCAACATTACACAACTTTCAAAAGATCAACTTCCTGCCGGTGAGTAAACAGAGAAGAAACGATACGGAAGTCATGTAAGCGGTTCTGCTGTTTTTCTGCTCAAGTAACTTTGCAGAGTGAGTAGGGAAAAACGGAGGGCGAGAGAGCGAGTGTTTGAGTAAGCACACCCAATATATACGGAACACTTTTATTGTATAGTCACATCTTTTGGCTTCTTAGTTCCGTTACCAACTGAAAAAGTTTACACATGCATAGGGAGCTCAGTCAGTCTAAAATCCTTTTATTTCCAGACAGTGCATCCACATCCGTGTTCTATATGAAATCTCAACAACAACAAGTTAGGATAAGTAACTGACATTATGACTCAACTCTTGAAAATGCCCGGACACGGTTCCTAAAAAAACTTGACGGGAAAACCAGAAATGTTGCAACAGCAGCAAGCAAGCAGAAGACGAAGAGACTATATAGCAGCCCCATTTCTACCACACCACTGTTATGTGTACAACTCATGATATGAGTTTCAGTAGATGCAAATATATTATCTGCAAGTATCCGTTCTGTATGTGCCACTGTTGACAATACTTTTAATTTCCATAAGTTTATACGCGATGGTTCTTTAAAGCACCTGAAATCTCTATAAAATTTAACCCGGTAGTTATAGACCGATACTTATATGAGCTATCATCCTTGGTTATCAGTTGGATAAGGATAAGAAGGTGGATAAGAAATTTTGAAAAGTTAGGACTTGACTGAATCCAAATTGAAGTTTGTTAATGTGTAATATGGACGTTTGTAGTTTGTTCATGAAATAAGTCAAGTTGACGTTTTACACTTTCTCGTTTTTACTTACATAATTATGTAAAAAAAATTCGGTTAGCTACCATATAGCACATACATGAGCTGTTTCATTTTGTTTGAGACGCGTACATTGTGACAAAGGTACAAGCTTGCAGTAACATCCTTCTAAACGGCAGGTATACCGAAAACTGACAATGATCTATATCTATCTACCTATAAGCTTCTAACTGCATCTCCTTTTATAGCGTAACAAGTTTTTGTCAAAAGCAGAGTACCCTAAACCAAAAGATGCTCCCAGAAGTAAAGCACAGAAGACATTGGCTGATATTCTCATTCTCCCTCCGACAACTATCCACTATGGTGTTGGAGCGTTGTATTTCGAAATGAAATTGTTTCGTACATCTACGCATGCCATACTTTCCAAAACTCAAGTATCCAAACTGGGAAATACTACACAAACGCAATGCATATTATTATGCCTGTGACTCTCTGTCACAGTTCCTTGTTTAACTGATTAATTTCGTGTTAGGAAATCCCTTTCAACAAAATCATATTATATTACTCCAAAAATAACATTCCTAACGATTTTCCATTTCAAATTCAAAAACGAACCGAGTTTCATAAACGTATTTGGGCATTCTTCTTATTTTTGCGTTTATGTTTTGCTCGCTCAGCTCGCTTTGAAAACCCTTCTTCCATGTAGACAAGTGGAAGGCAATTATGAACACAGACGAGCATATCTCTAGTCTCATTATGGCACCGTTTACGAGCTAGCTTGACACATGGTAAATTCAAATGGAACAAAAATGATTAGATGAAACAATGAATTAGAAAACTCTTAAAGTTTCTCATAGCTGGTAATTGTTGTTAAATAATAGAGCATTGAATTAAATCAAATACATATATACTAGAACAAGAGCCTATATAGTATTTTACCGTTTCTCCAAATAAGTACATGTTTTGTTCAAATGCATGCATGCATCAAATGTTTATCCGACTACCTACTGTACTTTTGTCATGTATTTTCATCATTCCGAATGCAAGATGTAATACGCAACGCAGTAGATACAGCGTAAGTATTACATTATGCATCATCACACAAAAGCGATTCTGAAAGGAAACGTGCGTGCGTGCTGAGTCAGACTCAGAGTCCAAGAAGAGTGAAAAAATGAGGGGAGAAACAAGTGTATGCTTATATATTGCTTATCTAGTGACTAAGCCAGGACCATAAAGCAGCCTACCTACCTTATTGTACTTGCTCTCTCTCTCTCTCTCTCTCTACGCTACAAACTCACTAAAAGTCTGAAAACATGTTCAGTACAGACGTTGGGTTACAGACGACAGAAACTGATGAGATTTTGAAGAAAAAAATCCTCGATGATCATTCAGTTACAAACTCCGCATATCTCCGAAACTAGTCGAATTGAAAACGAACAATCAGCTACAATGTTTAAAAGTTTGTTTTTTTTCAATTCATGATCACAAGTCATCAATTACCCAATTCTATATGTCCCTAAAATCGTAACGTACATATGTAGTACCATTCCGTACCTTTCTGTTGTCAGGAGTTTTATATTCTGCAGTAACACACATCTGCAAATTTACAAAAGCGTCTTAATTTGTGACATGGAATAATGTCAACGATACCCATGTTCATTCCTTGAATTTACCACAACTTCCCGTCAACTATACAGTCTGGTCAACACTACCATTTATTTGTAATTGGTATTATAAGATTTCAGTTTCAATTTATTATGCTGTTCGATAAATAAAGAGATATGTGTGGTATAATATGGGATAAATTGGTTTTAAGAATTTGCTGAAGGTTGGAGAGAAAAAAAGACATACTGTGGATGGCACTCCATAACCGACAACTCTTAAAAATTTGGTGTGTAATGCTTGCTTGTATGCAAGAGTCATTCTTTTATATCGTGAAATAAACGGAAGCCACATATGACATCTGGGTATCAATTATAACGTAGACTTTTCGACCTTGGTTTATCCTGCAAATACTGTAAAATAATATTGAATAGAATGTGGTTTACGCATTGATGCTGTTCAACTAATGCTCTTGTATCACTATCTCTCATGCATTATTTTCGTCGAAAACCACAAACATAGCCCTGGGAAATAAGTGGAAACGTCACTTTACAGAAATAAATAATATATTTGTTCTTGATCAAAGAATTCTAACTAATAGAAGGTCGGTCGGGGCAAGAATAATTTGAGATGGTTTTGGATGATATTGGTGCACGAAAGTTTCCTTACTGATAACCATGTAGTAGTGCAAAGTATGATCAAATCAATAGTAAGGGGCAATACTTGGCAAAGGCAAAACTAGGGCTTTGGAGCAAACTGATCGAACCGAGGTTAATGTTTTTATGTATTTTCATAAACTACAGTGCTCGTTGGTAACAATGTGGCAATGAACGGATGAACTACAAACAGATTTGAAGATGGTTATATGCATTTCCGAAAAATATCTTGGCTTAACGGTATAACGATAGCCTATTTCCTTAAACCATTCAAAAATTACAATTCTACATTATCAACACGACAGGTTTATTTTCTAAGTATGCTTTGTGACATCGTGGTCATAAAACCAAACCTTTTGCAGCAGTCATACATAAACCAACAATACTATTTCATCTAAATATCTCAGTCCTAGATATTTCATTTTTAACATTGCTCGGGTATAAACCTAATGCCGAACGACTGCACGAAAACTCTCTTCCTTGCACAGTTGGCGTCTTTCTTCCAGATTCCAAGCTTCATTAAAAAAAAAAAAAATCCGACTCACCAAATTTGGTTCTGTAGTCAATGCATTAACTGTCTAAATGGAATATAGGTTTTCATCAACAACTGAAGCTGAAAGGATATAATGTTTATCACTAGAAAGGATAACATATTAAATGGGACTTTGTTATCCGACGTGTAGTCCTTTAGCCGGACCAAACATGTAATGTACCAACAACGTACGATAATATTCAATATTGCAATATACATTCAAAAAAGGAGATGAAAAGTTCCCAGTTAGCCTCTCTTAAACCAGGTATGCACATTGTTTTCACCAATGTATACATAGCTGACACGCAAAGTCATACCATATAAGAAGTATAAGCTATATGGCTTTATTTATGTGAAATGTGAACACATAACAACAACATTGTATAATGCAATGCTATATCATTCGAACGTGAACCATATTTACTGAATGCAGACAATTGTTGATTGCTTTGCATGGTGGCTCTTGAACTTGAGCTAGCATTAGTTTCAAAATTTCCATCAAGTCAGCCTTGGTTGTACAGTAGCAAGAGGAAAGAGAATATACTGAACTTAGAAGGAGTATGCCTCAGCAGAACCAACTTTTCAAAGTTAGTACAACAATGTGCGTTTGTGCTTCCTCAAAGTTGTAGGTTTTGCTCACACATCTGCTGCTATTTACAAACTTGAAGTTTTAGTTTGTTGTGTGCAAAATATCCAATTCTACTAAAGAGGTAAAAATATGACGATGGATGATTTTGCTATTCAATCGATTGATAAGAGAACTGTTGATGATGATAATACCAAGGATGTTAGAATCCCGAATGTTTTCAACCCGTTTGCCACTTTGCTTCAACTTGTCAGCATAATATGCAAAACAATTGCGTTGCAAATCACCATCCTTTTCCCTGAAGCGTTATACATGTACTGCATCAAACATTAAATTCAACATTCTACAAGTTTTTCACAGCAATGCAAATAGGTTTTAAGTTGAAACCTGAGCGAGATGCAAACATATATGTAGCTATTATATCTTTGTCCCATGAACATTAAAAACCAACACAAAGCAGTACATCTTGTACAAAACTAACTCTTTTCTAATATTCCAATAACCACACTAAAACTATCGAGTAAGACTTTAGGAAACTTGTAACATGGTTATACCACGTTATAAGTAATTTCTTTTAACGTATAAAAAGATTTAAAATTCCTTAATATCCTGCTTAAATATGTTTATTACAATTGAGACGAGACTATATTTATTCCAATGTATTGACGATATAGATAATTAAAGCTTAAACCATTAAAAATAAATAATTACGTTGCAGATGATACCAAAAAAAGTCGGTTTAACATAAATAATATCCATCCATATTTCTTTTCTAAACCATTTTCAAAACTTATACTACCCTCCTGTAAATCAACCCTCCTGACTAGTGACACCAGTGTCTTTCGGTACAGTAAAAAATTCACATCATAGTGATTGATCTTGATTTTAAAAGACTGGCTAAGATTTACAAGTTCATCACCCTTTCCTGTACAAAAAGTTACACAATGAAAAAGCAGTATGAACATTTTTTTGCGGTTACTTGTTCCTCGACGAGGAAGATGTGACTTGTAGAAAAACGCTACAATCATAAAAAACGTCCATTCTACACTACATACATGCTGAAATGAACAAAGCTGTGTCAATTTTCACATATGCAAGATGGAGATATTTGTACGCGATGACGATAAATCGTTTCAGTTGTTTCCTACTAATCTTTTCATTGAAAAGTTAAACCAAGTTATCATTTAAAGAAAGGGTTTAAAACTACGTACACGTGTAGCACACTAAATTTAAATACTTATCTTCAGAATCTATACCTCAGTTATTTTATAACCAAAATTGAAAAAAAAAAAATATTTTAAAAGAAAAGTGTTTGAATGAAGATTGAGCATTTGAAAAGAATATATGCAATTAAAATGTCTATGATAAACAATTTTAATTTAGGTTCTATAAACACAAATGAACAGTGAGGAAAGGCAAAGAGGATACAACAAGTAAAATGGAAATTTATACGCACATTGAATTGTATGTAGTTGTGCGTATGTTTGTGTATATATGATATTGATCCCACACACGCTGCAACAAAAACAATTTTAAACTCACCCTAAAAAGAAGTGAATACTCATATCCTAATTCAAAAAGGTCGGCATATAAGCTGCTACTTCTGCTTTCACTGCTACTACTTCCAGAACTTGTAGCATTTGAATTGAAGGAAGTTGCGCTTGATGTGGTGACACAAGATGCAGGAATCGAAATAGTAGACCCCAAAGATGTAGCAGATATGTTTTGGGAAGGTTTAGAAGGTGACCCGTTAATATTGTTGAAAATGTTTGAATGATGATGATTGATAACCTCATTTCCACAAGATCCATCCTTTGGAATATAACGATTTTCACTATTACTGCTTTTAGGGTGTTTCAGTTCTTGTTGTTGCAACAACCCCTTTGGTTGTGAAGATAATGGTTTTGCTAAAACTGGGGGCTCAATTAAATTGAGATAGTCACTGGCAAAATGGTGTGGATGGTAAGACCAATTTTTGAAGTACCGGTGAGGATCCATTCCATCTTCACGCTCTTTCTCGGTACGACTTCGACAACTGAAGCTACTGCGAAGTTTGGAGCTTCCCTTTCGATCAAAACGTAAACTCATTTTGTATTATGAAATTGATTGTTTTAGTACGGTAGGATGCTCTTCAGTTATTTGTAAGTTTACTGTTTCCTTGTTTGGTTTTGCACTAGCTGTTGTTCTCCAATCGGTTTTTCATTCAATCATATAGTAATTTAGTTGAAGCAGAAACTGCACAACAAAAAGCGGAGCCAGTATGCACAACTACACATACTAATATCAACTCCCATAGACAATAATTTACCAATGAAATGCGATTTCAAGAATCTTGTTTTATAGTTGCCAAAGGTATGTCTCGCGTGTATAATGAGAGAACATGTATTGACTTGAATGCAGAGTTATATACGTAGCAACTAGAAGTATTAGAAGTACAAGGCAAACGTGAAATTCTTAAATCATGGCCGTGTGGCTCATGCGAAAAAATGGAGAAGTAAAAGAGCAAAACAATTTTGTAAACTTATTGTATGCTTTAGCTTTCAGCGTAGCACCAAAGTAATCATCATCTATGTGTTATCATGGATTTACCCCTACCAAAGTTGTATTTCACACTTGAGCTTCTTAAAACACTTAAGAGTTAGCCTCGTGAGACGACGAAAAACAATTTGATTCCTGCCTAAAGTATGTATGTAAAAGATCCTTTTAAACTGAACTAAAATCTTTGTAAATATTCAGTTTCCAAAGGGTTTTCAATAAAATGTATTTAATTTTGACAGTGTGAGATTACTATCATTATTGCTTCAAGTGTTCAAGTTAGCATTACTTTACAAAATCCGATTGCAACTGCAGTGATCATATCACTGTCAATGTCTTGCATAACCAAACGGCATTATTTGGCTTCAATGGTGCTAGCATGACATTACCTAGACCATAGGCAAGATACAGCTTAGTTAGTATATTCAGAACATAACCCAAAGTTCATTAACTGCAACATAGCTTTCAACGTCTCGACTTATTGTGTGCAGTACGCAATGCATATATATTCTGCTTCACACGGTTTAAAACAATGTTGACGTAAATTTTGTCTACATTCCTCTTCCTCCCAATCTCCGTCTAGCAGCAGACATGTTCACCCATAAAAATTCACCGATTATCACATAATGGTTTGATTAGTAATTCACTTTTAAATGTAGAATGCAACACCACGTGCAGCTGGAAGTGTTTGGGGATCACTGACGATGAGTGCACTGGAGTAAAAAAGCACAAATCTTTTCTTTTATTCAAACCGTCCTCAAATTTATTACAATTGTTACCGGCTTTCTTTCATTAAAATTGAGAAACTGTACACATTTCAAAACCAGAACCACTAAAATGTGTAATAAATATAAACGTTATTCTACCAGCTAATGTGTATTTAATAACTGATACCTTTTAACACGTTAATAAAGTTTATTCAATTCAATTATTACTTGAATTAATAATAAAACTGATCACTAAAACTGTACCACGTTTTCCCTACCATCCAATGGGTATAAAAATTAAAAGCGCTCAACAATTCAGAATGCCACTTGGAAGATTGGTCAAATACCACTTATAAAAGTACACAAAAACCATATTCTCTGTATGCATTCAATTTCATTTCCGACAAGCCAAAAAAGATTCTTCTTGATTATATCCAGCTTACGGCTTTTGGAAGGGAATACGTCATTCAAAGAATGACAAAAAGATCCATGAGGACATACAAATTAGCCCTGACGATATCAATGACTTTTTTGTCAATATCTCCACTAGCTACAAAAATGTTGACTCGAAAAAAGTACCTACGCGCCCTAGCTCTCTTAACACTGTCGGTAACAACTTCGATTTTGTTATGCTCAACATGAGTGATATTGACAATGCCTGGAGGAAAACCAAAAAGAAAAACTCAGCAACGGTTGATACAATGGGCTTATCTCCAAAAATACTTGACGTATGTATGAGTTCGTTTAAATTCAAGCTTAGTCTGCTAACACTGTATAACTCAATAATAATAAGTAAGTACGTACCTAAAAAACTCAAATGTTCTCGTGTTGTACCAATAGCTAAAAAACCTAGACCTGTGAGTCCAAACGACCTACGACCAATAACACTACAGACAAATCCATTAAAGCTATTCGAGAAATGCCTAAGTAGCCAGATGTCTCCGTTTTTAGACGAAAATGATATAATAGCTAAAACACAATTTGGGTTCAGGAAGAACCATTCAACTACGCACGCACTTCTTTGCATAACTGAATTCATCAGAGATGCATTAGGCAACAATGAATTCTGCATTGTAATTGCTGTTGACTTTAGAAAAGCGTATGACACAGTCCCTATACCTGTAATAGGTGAGAAACTACCGTGGTATAATATAAACTCCGAACTTATAAATGCTCTCCTTACTGAGAGGTCCCAATTTGTAGATGTAAATGGTGTTCATTCTGAAACTAAGTACCCCAAACTAGGTTTGCCACAAGGTTCTTCTATCTCTAATCTCTTATTTTCCTTGATGATAAATGACCTTCCACTAATCTTCAAACATTGTAAGGACGTAATATTTGCTGACGATACCACCATGGCTATCAAAGGTAAAATGACTGAGTTCCATGATGTTATAAGAAATGTAAATGAAGATCTATCAAATCTTTCTAGATGGCTTCGCGTAAACAATATGGAAGCGAATGCTGATAAGACTGAGTATATGTTATGTTTTAAAAACCCGAGAGGTAGAATAACCATCCCACCATTTGATTTGATGTTAGGCAATAAAGTTATTAAAATAGTTGATAAGCTGAAAATATTGGGTATCTATCTTGATAATAAATTAAACTGGGACTATCATTACAATAATATATCAAAGAGAGTAATGTGCAGGCTGTCCACGATATGGAATCTGAGATTGTGTATTTCTCAAAATGAAAAGAACCTGCTTGTAAATGCTTGTATTCTCCCGATAATTAACTATGGCTGCCCAGTGTGGTTTGCAGGAAACAACATTCATGTGAAAAGAATAAATAAACTGTACCGCAGAGTTGCACGTTATGTACTTACTATGAATAAATTTGATGAAGTGTATGATGAAATGTGTAATAAACTAAAATGGCTTGACTGTAAGTTTAAGTATATGCTGGAGTGTTCTAAAATAGCTTATAATATAAATTGTGGTAAATGTCCAAATGAAATTAGTAAGTTATTAATAAAAGACGACCCATGTAGCAGAATGACGCGAAACAAAAAGTATATAATACCTACCAAAGTATACAGTGTAATGAATGATGAAAAATCTTTCACATATCAAACAAATAAAGTATGGTTCTCGTTACCTGACGAAGTTAAAATGTTTAGATATAAGAATTTTGTACATAAAACAATTGAATACTTACTAAAATTACAAAGTGAAGAAAAACCTACTGCTAGTGACTTAAACGTCTGTAATCTTTCTGCTATTCTTTCTTGTATTGACCATGTATGTAATAACTATGATTCCTGAGGAGTAACTTGCCTTGTTTAAGGGTTCCTCTTGTACCGAATAAATTAAATTAAATTAAATTACTAGTGTAGCTACAGAATTAAGATTCCTCCAGCTAAAATCTTTAAAACGTGCTATCTGCGTGGACTGTTGGAAGAACTTGTATTTTTCAATCGTGTACAATGAGAGTTGTACTAGTACTGAATATGTGGTGTTTGAAAGGACAAGAACTGAGGTCCACCAAAAGAACTCAGTTCATAATGCTGATGAATAATGCATAATAGAATATAAAAGGCAGCTGGAAAATAAATGCAGGTCCATATAAAGGGGCATAACATGTTTGGAAAAATGGATCCGAAAGATTACCATTAAGTAACAGAACAAGCAACCCCTTGTTTGACTTGAATCTTCAATAACTATTACGTGTACCTAAGCTGCATTTGTCTATAGAGCTTCGCTATAACGAAACATTCATATAAATGCGGAAGGCCAGTTGAGTCTTGTCTATTGGTGTCCATTCATGGCATTCATTATATCAACTATATGCTGGGTTCTTAACATCCACCAAACGTGTTTGGTGATGTTGAATATTTTTCTTTTGGTGGAAGCTAATGCAATAATGCTTGCATGCTCTCATTCACATCATGTATTTATTCTATCATCCTATTTCTATTGCACTGGCATATGGCATCAAGCCATCGCGCATACTTACTGCTAGATGATACAGATGCAGATGCTTTACTTACGCATGCACATATTATTTCATCTCAATCTTATGGATTAGAAACACACAACTCCAGCCACATTCAGACAATTTGAACACGCACAAAAATACTCACTGCAGTGCAGAGCACAGACAACTCATCAGTACGTAATGTAATGTTTACACAATTGAAAATACACACAAAGATGTATACTGAGCTGAGTTTGACTACACATTCAACATTGCATATGCTGCACGAGTTCTGCATTTTACAACGAAGGGTAAACTTAACCGCAGTTCAAGTGAGCGGCCACGTTATGATCTTCTAAACCTACTGTAACATTCGGCATGCAAACCAAATTTTTTGTTACACAACAATATTGCTTGGTATCACTGACTGAACTATTAGTCGGTGTAATCCGAAGGATTGGAAGAAATCTTAGTATCATTTTTGATACCGTAGGATTTATGCTGTTGTGAGACTCAAACCCGATTTCATTTTAGTTACTTCATTTGGCTATGGGATGCACAAGATTGACATGTAATGTAAAAAGAAGAACAAAGCAGAAGAAATACTGAGTAAAGGTACCGATCCAAAACAAATTGTGAAGCAACCAAATGATTGTTACGAAGAATCTCAAGCCAGGTGGGGCTAAATTTGAAAGTAAGTGACAAGTAAAACTCAATAGTGTATGTATGTATGTTCTATGGAAGATTATGTTATGTTTGCTGCCGCGCCTGCATCTATTTAAAACGGATTACAGGGGGCATAAATTTTCCTAAGCAATCGTCAGAATACCTCGAGGGCTCGTGCTATATGTATATGATATGTCTGTAGACACCAAAGTGTTTAGTTGGAGTGGTAATGCCTATGCTATTGTTATTGCGATTGTTTGTCATCATATTCATTAAATTGATTGGCCATTTGGGGGAAAGAATATTTAATTCTTTTACGGAGAAAATTACATTGTCTTTGGGAAGTTGAATTTTATTTCTCCTAAAATAAAATGCACCGAGTTTAATTACACTAAAACATGGATAATCTAATAAAATTTAAGAATGATTTTAAAATGATGCGCAAATTTGACAAAATGTACATTAAGAACGCAATGGAATGCCTCTTCGAATGGATTATATTTCGGTTGCAGCTTTTCCGTATTTATTTCACAATTAATTGTTGAAAATCATGAAAACCCCGACTTTTCCCAACTTCCGGTCCCAATCAAATCAGGCCCAAAATAATCGATCCTGCTGAAGTTTGTCAAGTATGCACATCATTTTATGTATACAGTCAGTACTTCTGATATCAATAGCATTAGTACGGTTCTTGGGTTGTTTTGCCTTTAAGTAGGCCAGTAAAAGTGTTATTAAAATCTGTGGACGTTTCACATAGTGTTCTTAAACAAAATTTTACATTTTAAAGGCTTCTACAAGGGCATAGCAGTTTTTTATACCAACTTTAATGCTCAAGTTGACCTTTTTTATAGCTAAAATTGTGACCACATCTCTATCTCAATAAATAATAATTATTATTATAAATAATAATTAGAGCAAAAAGATGTAGTGTGAAATGTAGATAAAAATGTGTCAGCCGTGTAGCCGAACACAACAAAATGAGAACTTAATACAAATACCGAAATGTGATAATATATTTCCTTTTTAAAACAGATGTGATAGTCCAAACCTTGGGTTTATTTTAAAAAGGGTCATACAAATATATTCAATGTCATATAAGTATTTGTAAGTGCTCCGAACTTGTTTACCCATCTGTCGTTCCTGCAAGTTAAAAATGCGTGTAAAAGCATTCTCATTTTCCCATCTACTCCGGCCGTGAAACTTCCAGCAGCGCAGAGTTGCTGGGTGAACGACTTCTATAGTTGCTTCTTGTATTGTCAGAACGTGCGCTCATATCCAGACAATCATGCAACTTGATGCAACCTTCAGCTTTGGGATATGGACGTATATGCTATTATCGTATTCATCCTTATAACTATAGCCAATGAAATGGATAAGATAAGAATAAGGACGCTAAGCAAACTTTATTGGCCTCCTTCACGCCCTCAACCTTCATTGTGCAACAGAAGTGCACCTGGCATTTCTGAACCCGAATCCAAAGAAAGCCATCATAAGAAATTTCTAGACCGTACCCCATTCAAAGATGCTATGTTTCCTGCACTAGCATAGTACAATTCCAGATTGAAACTGCCTCAACTTCAACCAACACCTGGATATCTCGCGGAGGTGTTAATACGTTAATAGAATTATTTGTGATATTGGTATGCTGAGTGCTGGGAATCAAAGTGTCATTTGTAACTTTGCTGCACGAATAAAATTACTTTCTACCCAAATAACTCGAAATTGACAAAATCTGACGCATACAATATGACGTATTAGAGAAGGAGTAACCGATGAATTATTAGTAGAACGAGACGTTAATATTAACTTTTTTATTGTACATATTATATAAATTACTTTAATTTAATTTGAGGTTTAAAATTGTATTCCATGTGAAACCACAGAAAATTCAATTTTTGTTCATTAAAAGGGTTTAGTTTTTTCACACTTAAAGCTAGGTATTCAATATCAACGGAGAAAACGCAATTGTGGAATGTTTTCACAATTTTCCTCCAATTCGGTATTCAGTTCCCGATGATTTAGCAACCTTTTTTCATGGGAGTGAAATTTATCACAAGTTTTTATGTTCCACGGTTATTATATGCGGAACTTTTCCCGTAAAAAATTACCTGTATTTAGGGCTTAATATGACAACTGAATACCATGCTTAACTTGGAATGATTTTTTTTTAAAAATGGGCCACAAAATAACCATTTTACCTCAACCACCGAAGCGAAGCAAGAAGTTAAAATAAATGTTAGCCTAGCTTATGACATGCGGCAGCTGCTTCTAGAAGGTGCCGGGTAAACAACAATGCCAAAGGGGCCAAACTATATCTGAAAACACCATCGTGGCATGCAGAGAAAGGAAAGCAGGCTTGTTGTAGGTTACGCAGGTGGTCATAATGAACATGAACACATTGCTCATTGTTGTTATTTTACTATGGAAAAATACTGCTTCGAAGCACCATGTAGAAGAATCTGTCACAAGTTAACACTTGAATAAAGAAAATTAATCAGACAATCAACTTCAATCTATTCCTTCCCATAACATACGAGAAAACAACCAATGTATATACACTATTTTTACTTTAAATCCATCCAAAGTCGGAACGCAACTATTTGAGCAATATGATGCATAATCAGTGCTAAATACTAAACAAAGTAGTTAGTATATTGGAAGTAGCCAGTTTATACGTTAAAATCAGGTTTAGGTAAGGGCATGGGATCTATTGGTTACATTGACACCTCTCTATGCGGAGCGGATTCATTTGGCATATCACAAATGTGACGTGTTTTAATTAAAACTTACCGTTGTCAAGCTGTCTAGCTCCGCAAGCCATGTATCCAACAACGCGTTTGAATCTCTACGACCGGCTTTATTAGGATATCCATCCTCTGTATCCGATTCATCGGATTCACTTTCTGGTTGAATGTCATGGGATTCTTCCTCCATTTTTGATTGTTTGCTACTCATTACAGTTATCTTGAAAGTGGCTGCTCGGCACTTCTGGAATTCAAAGAAATTAGAAGTTATTGAAAAATATTTGAGAAGAATATCACTAGAGTGTAGGGCAAGTTTTTGAAGTCCAAGTTTACAAATGCAAAATTATCCCAACCAAGTTATTGACGACTTCCTTATACCCGGTACCCCTTGACTATTTCTACGTTTAAAAGTTCATACATGCCGATGCCGAAAAACGGATTTGGATTTACTTCCAAAAGCGTGTGTATATGTAATAGAATGTATGCTTAAATGTAATTTTAGGGGTGCAAATAGTAATATGACTAGAAAAAGGTGCTCTGGAGAGATCAGTATATTTATATATTAAAATGAGTTTGATAAATTTTAGTCCACGGTTGCATGAAACATTCAAATTATGAAAATATTCGTGACAAATTTCTTCCGTGTCCAGTGTACGTACAGAGAAACTAAAACTTAACACTTTGAACAAAGAATTGATTGTGGAATCACAAAATTTATACGATGTTCTTTCTCTCTAGGCTCATTGTTTAGAGCTGACTGAATTAAATTATATTTGACTTTGACCCAACGTACAGTACAGTATATGTCATATACAGGATAAGCTTGTAAAATCTCTGAATTTTTCTCTTTGTCCTGAAGATGAAGGCCGTATTTTCCTTCGAAAGCTTGACGCATTAAAATATCTTAAAAATGTCAACCACTGTAACCGAGAACTCATTTCCTCTTCAGTATATGTCATACTCATGCTTATCTATGCTGCTCATTGATAATGTACAACATTTGTCATTTATTTTATGGCTGATCAGGAATAACACTAATACATTTTATTATTCTCATTTTGTATTCCCGTTCCTTTCCCAGTAATAAGAGATTACAGATAACGACGAAAAACCAACGGAGCTACAAAAGGCAGCAGAACGACGGTTTTGCAAACCACATTTATGATGGACCTTTAGATTCTTATGTAGACTTGTCCAAAAATAAACCATCAAAATTTGTATAATGGTATATTATGTGCTTAAAAAAGACAAAATATGAGGTAAAAATTGAAGAAAATTGTACTAAACACGCTATAAAATCCAATTTTATCCAACGATGGGTTACTTTCTATTTAAAAGTTTTATTTTTGCCATTTTAGAGTAAAAATAAAAAATATGTGAACTAAAAGACATAAGAAGATCTGAATTTGCGCCAACTCTATCTAGATTACTTTCTATTTCAAATTTTGCTTTTTACCATTTTTTGTAATATCCTGACGTAAAATCAATCATCTATTTAGACATTTAACTTTAAAACAATGAATTCCAGTTACTTTTAACACCTTTTGAAAGTGAAGAGATGATTCATTACATATTAGAACCTTGTATTTCAAATGCTGAACGGGAAGGCATTCCAAGATATTTTGACAAGGCAACGGGTAACAAATGGAGTATACACGCATAGTCTAATGCTAACACTCCATTTATAACCAGTTACCCTGTTTACCGATTTTGAAGGCATTCATAATGTATACATAGAAATCGGTTCTTCAGGTCGGGGTATGCTAATACGTGGAAAATAGGGGCATTATAAAAAACTTCGACAAAAGGACGAGTTTTTCTCGAAGACTGTATGACCATTTGACCTGAACTTTTGTAAAAAGCTTCTTCTCAACAGGCTCCTGAGGGGTTTTCAAATTGGAGTCGAGATTCGAAATAGAACACGGGAAAGTTCAAACATTAAAAATTTTCCATTTTTTGGGGCCTATTTGTGAATTTAAGAATGAATTTGAATTTTTGCGAGTTATGCCCCTCCCTTTCTAGTTTTAGTCCCTGGGACTGAAATAAAGGTATCATTCGACAGGTAATCAATAGAGAAGACCAATCATGATGTATGCCATTCAGTCAAATGTCATCCGTTTTCTTTTATTAGCCGTAAATTGCTAGTTCGTTACACTCCTTTGTTACCAGGTTTTTTTGCTTCTGTCCGTCATTCCGTTCGGGACACGATAACTCTTGAATGTTTTGACTTTTATAAATTCTGTTTTCAACAGTCCCAAAACTTAAATCTAGTTTAATTATGGGCCAAATATGAAAGATCATAATCTTCATTTTTAAATTTTTTTTTAAAAAGACTAATTAAATTCTTATTCCATAAACTAGGTTACAGTTTACAAGAAAAGCACTGACTATAAAGTTTCCCACCATATATACTCCACAGCATATCAAATATCTCAAGAATCTCTTATTCTTGTTAGCTAACTTATAACTTACATGTGGCATTGGAGATCAAGATCGCATACTACAACCAGTTATTTGATTTGATAGGCATTATATTACTCACAATCGTGAGGCAACAAAAGCCGTTGGAACGGTATACTTTCACTAACAATATCAAAGTAGAATTTTACCATACCACCTTAGGTTTGGATACATTATTATGTACGCTCATGATGACTCACCCCTGTCTACCAAATTCTGGGAGGGGATGTATAAAGCTCAAGAAAGTGAGAAAGTCACCTTAGGGCATCCTTAGGGATAGGTACTATATTATATGTTTAGGTGGGGGATAGAAGAACAGGACATATCAATAAGAGTCAAACATGTTAAGCACGGTCCATCGTGCACCACACTACTTACTATAATATTATGTGCAATAGAGAATTGAATGGAGAACGGCAAATGAAGCACTGCTACTGATGCTGATGTTCACCAAATCATGAGTCATAGGGATTCTGCATAGATGAAAGACCTAGTAACATGGGTGTTTTCGAATCATTGTAATTTTCAGTCTTTGATTTGGGGAGTTTACCAAGTTTAACTCTGAACATATAGTTGTAGTAGTCGTTTAAATAGTGTTTTGTAAGGTAACATTATGAACCTTAGGTATTCATGGAACAAGTTTTAAAGGTTGAAGAATGATACATATATATAATGATGTAACCATATAAGAATGCGCTGAAAGTTCTCATTATATGGCATTTGAATAATGACAATATGACATGACTCAACATTAATTCTAAGTTATTCTCGTAAACAGTTATCTGCGAAACCTATACCGGGGACTACGGAAATATAATACATCATTGCAATTTGCATGTTTGAACAACAGTACAATATAAAATGTTACATAATAATACTCAAAATAGCGTACCAGGCAGAGATGTGAGAATGGATTTATGACTATACCTTTAATCGCTTTGTCCTTGAAAAGAACTAAAAAAAATCTCATTTTTCTAAACCAAAAACCTACGATTCTGAAAAACTGTTAGCTACAATTGCATAAGGCTCGCGTTTTTTACACTTATATCGAACATTATTCGCTACCTTTGTATTATGCTTGTCATTTGTATACCATAAAGATAATTAAAGTCATAAGGAAGGGAAATCAATAATCTTACCTGAAAAAAGGCAATCTGCAAAATTTTAGCAGCTCCATTCAACTTGCCCTATACATATATAATAGCGATATTTTGGAACTACATGTGAGTTTCAACCAGAAAAAACTCAAATACAGCAATAAATTGCACTTCTCAAAGCTCAAATCACATTTAACACGATTTCATTCACCATCCCCAATAAATCTTCACAGTTCACAATAGAATTTAATAAAAAAATCCTTAGCAATTTGTAAAAATTTCTGACGTCTTTACTAAGAACTAGTATTCCATATTCCACAATTAAAACTTTAAATGGAGATTAGAATATGGTGGTCGCAATAAAACGTTGCATACTGTATAAAATGTAGGGAACCACAGTGAAGTTGACGAACTGCTACTGGTCTGGTTTGGTCAGTTTTACGATACAAGATGCTTTAACTTGTGTTCGTTGCTTTGCAAATATTGGTACTTCTTTCGCTTGGTTAAGGAAGAACAAGATAATTAATACAGTCGATGACGATCACTTTTATTTTTGACTATGCAATGTAATGTGGTTGAAGATGACAAATTCATAATAGTACAAATTGTAGCAAGCACATATAGTACTATACTTGGTTAAATGCTTTCATGTATTCATTGGATTGTAAAAGATTGTAAATGCTGCTTCGCTCTTGTCAATCACTGTGAACGAAGTCATAAGTATGTATCAAGCAGATGTTTTCCTAAAAGATTACTATGTCCACAGAAATGTTAGTAGAGTGGAGTAGTGGACGGACGGATCAAGAGACAAGGCCTAAAGCAGGAGTTACATTACAGTTGAACTATAACTATATAAGTATGCTATGGTGCATATGACTGATGCATGTTAGTATCACTACACTTATATGAAAACCGATAGGCTTCTCCATTGAATGATGTTAATGAGTTATTACTACATCCTGCTAAGCTCAAGACCCCTTTTGTAGCAGAAAATCTCAAATCTTTCAGGCACCATGAACCGAGCTTGCATTGCCTCGACTGGCTCGACTGCGAATGAGTTCCTGGCACTGGCACCATCGCATCAGTGAAACAACATGAAAGGGAAATCAGCAACTACAACAACTCCAGCAAGAAGTGCAGTACATATAGTATAGTACAGATGTACATACATACTTAGTTCTGTACCTAAGAACATTAAAATATGACATGCATATGCATATTGGAACTAGAAGTTGGACAAAACGAGAAGCAGGCGCATCCGTCTGAGTGTGCATGTTGTGTTGGACTTCTCTTGTATCTATCTTACTTTGCTTAGTTTGCTTGCTTCGATCACACACACTACCTAAATGCACGCAGTGGGTGGGTATCCGGGTTTTTAATAGAAATGGTAAGAAAAAATCTTGTGATCTGCACTACTGTACCATAAAGATAAGATGCCAGAACCATGAGAATTGGATAACTTTTATATTATAAAGAATACTTATATCATGAGCCAATGCCCTTTGACCCATTCAGTCAGACTAATAATATGAGTGTAGTACTTATTTTCGATGCTGAAGTGTTGTAAAATACATTACAAATAGAACTCTGGCCCTGTGGGCAGCCTACTTTTGCAGTTCTACGTCTACAGAACTATAAGGCAGGGTCAATGTTTTAATGTGCAGCTTGAAATGAAATGCCCTTCACCAAATAATCAATGAATACATAATATATAGGTGCAACAGTTTAAGTACTATGAGTCAAAGTCATGAAATATTTTATTACTTTTCATTTTGTGTAAGTAAATCCGAGAACTACGTCCCGTTGCAACGATGTATGTATGTTTGAAACACTTTACAAGACAGGAGACAGGACAACAACAACAACATTTGCATTTACTTTCATTCAGTCCGATTTCATGTCTGGTTTATGGTATTGTAGTGCATCATACAATTCATAAAGTGTATGGAGAACGTAGAATAAAAATCCCCATGTATTCTTTATTTTCTACCACTGTGTTCAAGTACATAAAAACTTTGTTTATTTTTGTAGACACAATCAAACTTTTATAATAATAATAGTATTATATATAATATAAATGTACTTTAAATCTGAACAGAAAAGAATATAAATGAAACTATGAAAAACAACAGCGTATTTTTTTGTCATATACGGCAAGAAATTAAGACATCAGTCATGTATTACATTTACACAAGAATAGAAGGATTGAATAACGTTTCAAATTCTTTGCCCTTAAAATTTTTCCTTCTGCTTGCTAGCTGGTCGTCCCATATCCCTAAGTCATCATGTCATCAAAATGTGATGGTCAAAATTTGTGCAACATGAATGAATATATAACTCTATAAAAGTATTCGCTTCAATTTCTACCATTGACATGTTGAACATATAGTTAATACACTTTAATGCCTGTCTACTGTTTTACTGCATATATAAGCCATAACTTTGTAACAAACTAATTTACTAAATTATCTTTATATAAAGATTTTAAAGGGAAATACACGTATCATATACATAAACACAAACAATAAAACATCCAAAATACTCGACGCTGTACTTAATCATCTCCAACATCATCCTTCTCCGGAGATCTATCTGGCGACCGATCTCCATTCTTGTCAGGGCTTTTGGAACGACTTCGGGAGTCTCTGTCTCGGCGTTCTTTACTCACACTTCTGGAACGGCTTTTATCCCTAAGAAATGAAAATTAAAGTTGTTTGTATGTAAATATAAAGCTTGACATTTGAATTAAAATTAATCTAAAAACATATAATCTATTGTCGCATGAGGGTTTACCTGGACTTTGATCGAGAACGGGATCGTGACCTGGACTTGGAGTCCTTCTTTTTACTTGGCGAACGAGACTTGGACTTATCTCGAGAGTCGTGGCTCCTACAAAATGAAACAACATTTAACACATGTACACAACATCTAAACTTAAGCTATTGGGTAGGGGGTGAAAACAATTTTTTACGAAAACTTAAAAAAAACTATTTGCTATTATGTTCAGTACGTTGGGATGTCTATCATTATATTCAGACCCGAAAGATGAATAATCATCATTACTTAGCAAATTTACTGAAAATGTGCTTTTAACCCAGCCGATTGTGATTACTTACTTGGATCTTGAACGGGATTTTGATCGAGATTTGGAACGACTTTTGCTGCGACTCTTGCTCTTGGACTTGCTCTTTGATCTATAAAAATTTAATAGGTATTTATTATTATTATTAAGAAACAAATCTGTACATGATGTACGATGATATTCAACTTGAACTTCATGAATTATATAGTTTACCTGCTGCGAGATCTAGAATCACGCCTACGTGATCGACTTCTTGAGCGGGATCGGGACCTAGAAGAGCTTCGGGATCGTCTACCACGGCGCCCACGATCCTCCACCAAACGCACACGACGGCCATTAAGTTCCGTGTCATCCAACTTGTCCAAAGCAGCTTTCATATCAGAGTAAGTAGCAAACTCTACGACACTAAAATTTCAACATCAACAAATTAATCTTCTATAAATGCTTGATCCATAATCATATTATGTTTAAAATACAAATAGTACAAAAACACACTTACCCTTCATTTCTCCGTTGCTTATGTGCATCGGCGTATGTAACTTCACCAGCTTGTCGCATATAGTCTTTCAAATCCTTGTGAAATAAATAAATATGGTTTCAAGTTACATCTAATACATTGTTCGATATCATTCTAAACTATATAAGCTCCGGTTCACATGCATATTATATTATCTTCACGCTTTAGAACCGTCTCGTTGGGATAATGTTTGTAAGAAAGGAAAAAGGATTAATGTAGGAAAGGAAAAGGATTTGCAGTAAATTCAGGAGTTGGTGTTTAGACTGACTGGGATGAATCATGTCATAAGGATGAGGCTGGCGTCACAACTCGCAACCAATTCTTCTGGAAGTAATGGCTGGCATATGCTTGCTTCATGATTATGATGCCAACTGTTTTCACCGCCAAACGCTTTCTCAACCGAGCAGGAGGAGTATGGAGTACGGCGTTTACTCAACCAATGCTCAACTTGAATCGGTCTTGTCAAATATCCCCCTTGGACCTCGCCAACTTAACTATCATCTTAGCTTTGATTCTGTGAGAATTAAACCGTCCAGTCCCACTCTATGCTGTCCATCTCATTTGACCATGTATCAGATAGGTTGAAGTTGAAAGGTATAAAGGAAGAAAGGATGGGAAACGCACATCATTTTCTATATTTAAAACGAAAAATATGACTCTTGATTGAATCACATTTGAGAAGTAATGATGTGCGGTGTCATATGACAATTGAGGAAAGGGATTATCTCATGATAATGGTCCGAAAAATAGTTTTTATTACATTAGAGGACAATATTTTACCTTCCCCCAAAATCTAGGCACACTATTATCGTACGAACAAAGGGAACCATGGATGGACACAGGTCAGGAGAACCCTGACCGAAATTCACTCAGTGGCCGGACAATTTCATCAAATATGTTATCGGTCGCTCCTCTGACCCTCAACTGTTTCTGTGATTCAATGGTAAGTCGGGAAGAAATGCATTTGTTCCCACTGCAAGTCATCTGCTTAAGTCAATTTCAGCCGACCACAATCGTCCTCAAAACGAGTCGTCACCACGAAAGAGGTGTATACACCCCCAATTACCCCCTCTTATGTTTAATAGACGATTTTCTCCCAAATCAAATCCTTATAAATACTATTTTCAGTTTCCCCCAGATAGTGCGCATATCTTCCCTCAAGCCCTTGTCCACAAATTTTATGCCATTTGAGATGATATGCAGCACTGGGCAGCTCAAAACCACGGCTGGAAAGCCAGAGGTCAACTCCACCAACGACATTGCTCTTTCAAATTGGGACGTTCTGTTCTATACCATTTAGCGATTTAGCCCCACCAGGCTGTCCCTATCTGACGTCTTATCATGGCCAGGTACATTTCATGATTCATGGAGTCACGTCCTACGCCTTTCGTGAAACCCGAAACGAAGCATGGAGGGTAGGGACCCATCTTTCCATTCGTCATCATGGGCATGGGGCTTTAGGCATATAAAAACATTATCCCATTATTAAATACGAAAAAGAAAAGTTACCAAAATTCGTTCTCATACTATCATCAAAATCTACACAAATTAATTCTGATGTACGCTCATCTCCAGAAAACTACTTTCCACTTGTTTGGTTTGTTGAGTGAATAATTTGGGTTTGGGCTTTTTGTATTTTTTTTCATGATTTATAAAAAAGATTTGGATGTAAAAAAAAATTAAAAATGTACTAATTAATAATGATGCTCTACTTTCTCGCATCCCATAATGAGCAATTCAAACAAGTGAGAATTGAGAGAATTCAGTTTGCTCTTTCATTTATAATTTTAAATCAAAATGTATTTAATGTATTTTTAATTTAAACATGACTATTCTTTGGTCAATAGTCTTTCATTAGATCCCACAAAACTCAGCTCACAGTGGTTCACACAGCCTAAACTTTTGCATTTCTAGTCTCCGAACGCTATCGAGATTTCGAGAATGCAAATTAATGATATCCTTGCGTGTTAATTTATTAAAATGAGTATGAAATGATGTCAGTACTACAATGTGTCTAACGCAATCTTATACAGTATTGTCGTATTAAACTAAATACGTCCATTTACATGCTTCCGATTCCAGACTCAGTCCTCCTCGTACTCAATCATGCTAATGTTTTCTTGAAGTCTCATAATACCTAGTAATAGTGATTACCATTAATTTGAGTAAGTTAAAATCTATGTTATTCCTTTCCGATTGCTAATAGTTCCTCCTGTAGTAGTATGTATCAATCAAAGTATCAATCAATTGTATAAAAACCTTTCTCAGCAAATTATGATTTGTTGTAGCTGCGAAAATCTACTTTCCGTGAGTTATGCGAATAGCCAAATCCAAGGACATTATTATTATATGTCAGATAAATTATGCATTTAAATGTTAACGTCTAGATCCGAGAAGAGAAGGGATTTACATTTTACATACACTAAATCCATATCTATGCAATGCATGAATGAATAACGTCGGTGATTGATTAAAGGTGTTGTGTTACAAGAATATGACACTAGAAAACTTTATGAATTAAATGCTAGACTTCTAGTGTGGAATAGAAGACTCACCTGCCAAGATACTCTGCTGGACAAGTTCTCCACAATGAGCCGATATTCCGTCCTTGTGGGTGGTCCATACCTGTGCCAGAAATACAAATTTTTAATAGGACAAATGCTCTTCAAGTTTCAAAGTTATATGTCAACTGCTCCTCTTCGCATTTTGATAATTGAGCTGCCTGACACTGATACTATTAAATTTTAGAATAGCAAATCCAAAGCAGTACCCGTTTCTAAATCAACAAACAGGTAAGGAAAATGATTACTTTGAGAAGTGTTCACACATGTTAATACTGAAGCTAAGACACCGGAAACACCATGTTGTGCAACTTACTTATCAGAGCCACGAGGTGGTCCACGGCGTCCACCGCCTCCTCCACCACCACCCCCAGACCTTCCACGCCCATCCCTTGGAACTCCGCGTGCTCGTTCAACAATGACCCTAGAAAACAAAATTAAAATGTTTCGATAAGTAAACACTCAATGAAAATTTAAGCACGACGAATAAAACGTCGCAAAGTCTTCTTTTCATAGCGAAAAAAAATAAACACTAAGGAAATGTTTGGCATATTTACCTTTCACCCAATAGATCTTTTCCATTCAACTCATAAACTGCATCATCAGCATCCCTGTAGTCATCGAATTCCTGCACACAAAATATGGTACCCATGAAAATTGTATTTTAGTTATTAGTATGCCACACAAAAAGTAGTCTGATACAAAGAGATCTAACATCCCTAGTTCCTAGTAGTGTTCTGATTAGTTGACTAATCAAGTATTTTTGGTAAAAATACTTTTGTCACTTGTCTATAGCATGTTTTGAATGTTTTTCAGCATTGTCAAGGTCTGCAAAACCTTAGCATTCATCATATTTGACAATAACTTGCGGCTTGACACTTGATGCAAAAAAGTAAATAAATCAGCCTGACCTGACTTTCATCATTTTTAAATTACAAATACTGCAATAACCTAGCATCAACATTACAACAACTTACAACAAGCAAACATATACCAAAAGACTACTGAAATTGACTTGAAAAAAAATAGCCTTCAACTAGTAAATTTTTTTACTTACCACAAATCCGTATCCATTTTTGATGAGAATATCTCGAATTCTTCCATATCCCTTAAAAAATCTTTCTAAATCTTTTTCCCGAACTCCGTACGGCAGCCCCCCTATATATACCCGAGTTCCTCCCATGTTTATATGTGTACTTATTTAGTACAAATTTATGTTAACCGGTGATTTTAATGCACGTTAACTGAACATATAATAAAGTAGTAAGTGCGCAATTATCAATCAACTGTTTAAGCTTAATACTAAAAAAATTGACACTGTAAATTTCAAATACTATTGACTATATTATATTTTTTATTTATTTCTGTGCATCGCGTCTGACACTCTGTAAGAAGGATGAGTATCGACTATGCATCCAGAGTCCAGTCTCACCTTTAATGCTCAAATATAGCGACCGAGTCAACGGAAAAAGAGCCACCCACAGCCAAAGGCAACAACAAGGTAAAGTTGAACGGCATGGCATAAGAAGCCGTACTCTGTGTATAAAAGCTATGATAGATTTCAATCCCAAAAAAGCCACGCTCAGCAGCAAAGCAAGGTGAGTTAGCGGACATCAAATATGGCTGAAATGGGCGTAGTGGCTTCTTTGTATAACATTGAGCTCATTGGCTGCTACGCAAACTAAGCTCCCCATTCCCTAAAACAACTTGGCATTCTGTAAACGAAATATAAACTAACACTACTCTCAGGATTTAGTTCCATGTAAGCGGTAAACTCAGCATCTGCCTGAGACCCGGAATTTACTTTGTTGTGCTGTAGATTACGAATGATTGTTGAATGTAAAATTGAGGCTTCGCTTCATGCTTCTACTAAAAAGGATCATTATTACGTTTGTACCAATAATGGTAATTTACTATGGAACTTCAACTATCATACTGATACCAAAATAACTAAATATATAGTTTACTTTTTATCATGCTGATACTTTAAACTAATGGTAACAAACTAAATGAAAGCCAATAATTTTATTATATTATTACTTAGCTCGCTTGAATGGCCACTGCTGACTAACATTCATCATTTGGGGATTCGACATGTGCATTGAACATACAAAGGACCTACGTAAGGCCCTAATAATGTATCATCGTACATTTCTACCTTTATCACGAAGCCTAATCGCATTCAGCGAAATAATGTTTCTACTTAAACTGTCTACCTGTTCGCTTTCATTTGGTAGATTTGGAGGGTATCACAGAGATGGTTTTTGAGGGTATCATCATGATACTATCATGGAGGTGGAATTGCTGAGGGTATCGTACTAATGCATTCAAGCGTTTGCTCTTATCGTTAGTAGACGTCTCTGGGCCTGCTTACTAGCAGGATATGTACCCTTCACGACTTTCCCTTCACATATTTTCCATTTAGCTTTTGACAATGAAAATGTTTTAGCTCCAAGAGTTCTGAATCAGAACTTCTGACTGATAGAACAAAGTTTGTTTAGCATGGCACGGTACGTCTGACTGTACTTGCCTGAGAAGTACTCATATACTGTATGAATATATAACATATATAACAGTAACAGCTCAACATGCATGAATGGTATGGTATGATAGAGGATGTAGTATATAGTTTCGTTTGATACTGCACGCAGATGCATAACGTAGACTGACGTAGAGGATGTGAATAATACTGAAACACCATTGTATACCATACCAATACCACCAATAATGAAATGTGTTCATGTTGAATGTTGATTTTCTGGGACTTGCTTTTTACTTTTACAGTCCGTATCAAATATACGTAAGGCATAATATGAATCTAAAACCAATATAAAAATTAACTTTGTGACAATTTTTTTTGAACATTCAAAAAAGGTTTGAGTGTGAGTAGGATTTATAATAACAACATTTTTGTGTCTTATTGAATAATATGAGAGTAAATAGTATATTCAATATTGAATTTGTCAGTAATAAGTGGTACCAAATAAAAAGAAAAGTAATTTTAAATCTTTGTTAAAATACCTTAATAAAAGGGATCTTGAACGATTTAAGTTAGATTAAAAATTCTAAATGTTACTGATCATTTTATTTGAATGTATGTATTTTCTAGCATAATATAACTAGCATGTGCACTTTCATTATATATGTAAGTATGTACACATACTTACCTTAATCTAAACAGTTTATTATTATTTACTAATTGCAGGACAAGTTCAACACGTACTCATCGGAAATCGTTGTATAAACCAATTGAAAATTAAAGGGATAGCCTCACCGAAATTTAGCTAGGATGGCTCTGGAAGTGGTTCCAAAGGATCTTCGAAACCTTCGAGCTTGCCTAGTATGCTCCTTAATCAAAACATTTGATCAGTTTGAATTTGATGGTTGTGAAAACTGTGATGAATTTCTGAGAATGAGAAACAACAGGGAGAATGTATACGCCTGTACGAGCTCAAACTTTGATGGGATGATTGCAGTTATGAGCCCTCAAGACAGTTGGGTGTGTAAATGGCAGCGGATTGGAAACTTTGTTAAAGGAATTTATGCTATATCTGTATCAGGAAAACTACCACCTGGTATCGTCAGAGAGATGAAAAGTCGTGGAATCCGATATAGATCTCGTGACGTTAGTCGCACATAAAATGAGCACATACGTACAGCAGTGGTTAGGACCATCAAAAAGGAATCGCTTACGCATTTGAGTAGTGTAAAATTTAACTATGAAATTCTATGCAGTGAAAAGAGAATTTGGAATTCAAGAGTAACCTTTTCACGTTTGCCGTATCTACCTACATGACTGACGAATGCATTTAGAATGTAAGAAAAGAAGTAAGCTAATATTCTACGGGATGAGGATAATCCTCATCATTTCGTTAATAACTACGTTATTTGTATTTTTTGTCTATGTATATCATCTTTGAAACAAGCAATTATTGTAAAAACACATATGTCATACTTAACTTTTATCCTATAACTTAATAAACACAACTATTTCTTAAAATTTTCCTGTTGGATACTCATTCTTAACAATAATACCTAATACGCATTACGAATATATCAGGTTGGGGAAAGATTAAACAGGTTTATATAATAGAAGGTATATATATATTATATATTGATTGAAATGAATATTGAACCCCGCCGGGGTGCTTTTATCATACGAGTACTATTATTTTCACAGCGTAGATAAGGTTTAGGTTAATTTGGTTTTTATTGCGTTATAAAGTATCCCACCCACAATTTATGCAACTATTTACGTAGATAAGGGAACACAATCCACTTTCAAGCAATGCAAAAATTATTATTAAATTATTATTAAATTATTATTAAATTATAGATTAAAAAAGCAAAAATTATTATTTTGGTTTGCACTACAGCGCTCGGGAATGGGTTAGTGCCTGACCCACCGAGTGTTTTATGGCATGTACATATGCAAAAATTGAAATTTCATATAGTAGCACAGTTGTGTAACTATTAAATCATAATCATGAGTAAACTAACAATTAAATTCAAGCGACCAACCTGTTGTGTCAGGGAGACGAACAACCAGCCCGTGCAAACGATGGAAAGTCAAAACCAAACGGCGAAAACAAATGTACTCGCTTGGTATAAGCACCAGAAGGCTTGGAAAGAAGTTATTGCAGCACAGGAGCATTCAAAAGCTCACATGAATTATGTAACTTTATATCGTATATTTATGAATAAACATACCTACTTTGCAATATGTGAATTCACAAAAATGCTGAATACATGTCAATTCTAATATTCACATCACCCTTACAACAGATACTAGAAGAAATAGAAAATGTAAAACTTGAGGGAGAAACTATTCGAAAGACCATCAAGGAGTTCGAAAACAACATCTTTAAAAGCCTCTGTAAAACAAAGCATCCTAAGAAACTTTCGGAGCTTTGCAAAGCAAAATCTTGTTGTAAAATAGATTTGTCGAACTCAATACGTTTACTAAAGAGCTTAAATAGACAGCTTCAAGAGGCTCGGTAATGACTCTGCAGCTCCATTTCACTTGCGTGGAACTCTGTAAAGCCTATATTTTAAGCTTTCCTCTCATTTAAATTACATTTTCAACAGAATTGGCTATCGAAATGCTAAAATTGAGGAGCATATTCTGACGGAAGATGTAAAAACGTTGGATACTTCATACTGGCAACAACGTCAGAACATCTCGTACTCGGCAGAAAAATCACGACTTGAAAGAGAAACGACGTCCAGAAAAAACGCTTTGAAAGTTCGTGAAGAAACTATATCGTCGGTTGCTCACTCAATCACAACCCACGTTTTACAGCTTCCCGATCGCTATGCTTCGATGAGACAAATTCGTGAGGCTAAAAACGCAAGACGAAGTGTTGATAAGTATTTCGTCAAGACTATTCGGAAAGCAAGGGAAACCAAGGCTATAGTAGTAACAGAAATTCAATTACGCCAGCGACGGCAAGCGGAGAATTTAGCCAAATTAAAAAATGATCTTGGGGACATCAAACAAAATTTAGTAACTAAGAACAAAATGAAGCGCATTCATGATGAAGAAATTGCTCTTGAAAAAGAAGAAGTAAAAAAGTTGCTGCTTTCACAAGGAGCTAACCCATACATTACGGAGTATCTACTTGCAATTGAGGAGAAACAACGAGAAATACAGCGAAAGATGCTGGTGGAAGAGCAAAAGCGCCTGTTGGATATGCAAAGGGAATACGCTATCATAGAGGCAGCCAAAGCAAAAGAGGAGTCTGAAAGACGAAAATGGAATGATTACTGGTCCAGCAAGGTGAAAGATAAGGTGAAACAGGAGAGGGACAGCAACATGGAACTATACTACGATGTTCAAAGTCCTGACGGAGATGTTAAAGGAGAGGTTCCGCAAGAAAATGGAAAAATTGTAGAGGAATTTCAGGAAGCTGATGAAGGTACTATTTAAGGGAGCTATGTACATGCATGCATGCATATATAGTAAAAAAATATATAATGAATACTACTCTTTTAACCCAATTTTTGAAACCGTTTGAAGAACTGGCATATGAAACTGTGCCTGAGCAAAATAGAATGTCGAATAACTCAAGTAACAAAAAGAAAAGTACCTTGGTTTCCGAATCACGTGGTAGTAGGGATAGCAAGAAAACAGATAACTCTGATGAAACTAAGCTGTCATTTGGACACGTTCGTTTGTCCTCTACAAGGAAACCAATGCAGCTGGACTACATAAGAAAGCAGTCCCTGTTAATTAATGCAGGAATTAGTTCGGGTGATGTGAGGTATTAAATATATCACAAGTAGTTAAAATAATAATAATTTTTTTCTCATATTGGTAAATTCATTGATTTATATATTGATTAACTCTTTAATCCAAGATTAACTGGTTTTTTTTTATTACTAGGGTTGTTTTAATGGATAGCACGGATGTCTTTGACTTTGGTTATGTGCCCATTGGAGAGCGAAATTATGTTATCGTCAACATTGCCAACATAAGCGTTGATTTGGTCAAGCTGAAAATGAGTGTTCCGAATCCTTACGGACCCTTTACTCTTTGCAATGCTATCAAAGACATTCCTTCTGAACATTTTTACACCCTAAAGTTTAGGTATCAACCCAAGGAGCGTGCGGATGTAAGAGAACCAACATAAAATGTCATAATCCACTGATAACGAAATTTTATATTCAAATATGTTTATGCCATGTGTGATATAAAAAAAATGATTTAAACTGGTTGCAGGATTGCGAAACTTTAAAAATTGAAGATGCTGAGAAACCAGAAAGTTTCATAATAATTAACCTTAAAGGTCAAGGAATGCTATACAGTGCATGAATGAGTGACATTGAATTTTTGGAATTCACAAATGACTAAATTCATTTTCACCATATTCATTTGTAAATCAATCTTTCTCGATACCATTATTATATTATTTGTATTTAAGGATGCACTTGATTTGATGTGACAATAAATTTGCTGAAATGGTCATATTGTAGGATTTTATTTTTGAATTCATAATTATGTAGCACAAATATAACAGATTTTATAGTCTTAAATTGTCATCGTAAACCAATATTTAAATATAGTATATGTTTTGGTTTACCGTATATTAATGATCGTTTTTACTTTTAACTGTTCACAAACGATAATGTAGTATAAATGGAATCTAACAGCTGTATAATCCTTGTAACGTTCCATTCTATTCATAATCTTTCATATTGTATTTTTAGTAGTCAATGTGTAATATGTATTTTACTCGATTACCACCAGTAGTTCAACCAAAACCATGTCAGACATGAAAATATTTTCCCCAAACTCTTTAAGAATTAATAATAATAATTTGATTCGGTAGCTTGCAGTGTGACTTGCGTACGATACCAGGTTGTAGAAAACTTTATTTATGCATTTTAAACATTGTAAATTTATAGTAAATATATTATATTACAACCAACCTTAATATAAATAAAACCAACCTTTGACCCTAAATTGAGGTAAGCAAATCGTGGTCGACCAAAATTCCACTGACTGACAACCGATTTATGTACGTCAATTTGGAATTCTACTACTTTAAAAACTTATCATTAAAGCTGCTCCTGCAACGAAAGTTTTTGATAAAAGTATCCATACCTATGATTCGCTTCTTTTGTTACAGCATAGTTAAATAGGTAAGATACTGTAACATAAGAAGCCAACCATGATATAAGGTTTTCTCCAATATCATATTTCTGTAATAATAACAAAGAGTTTACGATGGCTTTTCTATTTATATATAATATAGTCCATACATATTGATTGCTGTGTACCCCCGAATAGATAATAATAATTTAATACCTACTCCTCAATGCTTTTGTTTGAAGTTGCATTGAATAGGAAAACAAAGTAGAAGTTCATAATGATTAGACTGTAGCTTTCACCCGTTTAGTCGTGCACCTGATGATAATACATGTCCATGAGTCCATGCGTCACCTTGTTGTGTAGGTAGGTAGGTAGGTGTCTGCATTCTTGATCTTCATACTCGACGCAGTGCAATCCTTAATTATTATTATTACATTTTGATGCACTAGCACTTTGTTTCCCAAACAGTGTATAGAAAAGATTTCTGTGAAAATTCTTGTTTCTCTGCTACTACTGTAACGTTGAACGTAACGGATAATAAAAAGTAAGTGGTATATATTATCTGTCCTTATGCTTCTTGCTTCTTCTAAGTCTACTCCTATAATTGTAGCTAGTGAAAGGCTACATAGTTTAAAAGTTGAGGCTATATCCCTAAATATAATAATATGTGCACAGTGCACGTGTTTCACTCAACTACTATTTAATTTAATAATATGCATATTTATTGTTGTTTTCAAGTTGAATGTCTTATATATTACATGATTTCAAGATTTTAGATTTGATGTGTATACACAGCGTATAGGTTGCCTATGACTATGACCTAATACCCATTCAGGAGAAACGATTAAAATTATTATTTACCAGCCTCGATCATTATTAAAATTGCACGGCTTAAATTGAATAATAACAATAATAATTATAAAATATAATGTATTGTAATACAGCCTACTACTTATTTTACTTGCCCCTATTACGAGTAGGCGTTTGATAGAAATTTCAAAGGCTACCCATTCGAATACTTAATGTAAAGTACAAACTTGATATTGGAATATCTTGTGGTATCATCATCGCAGCCAGTCATTGCAATTAGCTATTCTTTTCCTCATTGCAGTTTAATTCATTCATATACATAGCTACTATATAATAGTAAACCCACCAATAATAATAAGATTTTTATTAAAATTTAAAAGTGAACAAAAGTAATGACAGCTTTCTTCTTCACGTGGATTGTAATGAATATTACTGTTCCAGGAGTTTTTTAATTACTAAATGGCCAATACGAATTTCATGATTTTCCATTTGATTGGTACAGTTCGATTTTATATACA
Source organism: Orchesella flavescens (assembly GCA_964034955.1). NCBI lineage: Eukaryota > Metazoa > Arthropoda > Collembola > Entomobryomorpha > Orchesellidae > Orchesella > Orchesella flavescens. The sequence goes on along the minus strand of OZ035955.1, from coordinate 15,523,310 downwards.
CATATAACTTATATAGTTCGTATCGGCTGCCGACGAATTCCTTTCCTATCTCATTGTAATGAAATTCTTCGACATGATAATGTAAAAAGTATATTTCCATCGTGCTATTTTGTATCAACTTATTTGTATGATTGCTAAATTTAATACTTAGTTATTTAATTCCAGCTAATAAGTTGTTTAATAGAAGTTCTACTAGTGAAGACGATTAGTAAATGTTCATCAGAAATTAAAAAACCGTGGCGGTGCTGACGCCAGCAATATTTAGGTCGTTCAATATATAAAAGAATACAAAAAACGTTATAAGTTTTGTTTAACAAAATCGCAAAACTAACTAATATAGTATAAAAGCAAAACAGTTTTTTCTCTGTTCAAATCAAATAGAAATTAATAAAACTCATCGTATTTAGACATATATTTATAATCAACCCCGTCATCGAGTGTGGAAGCTAAAATTGGATTTTCTCGACAGCTGGTAAATATATAATGATTGACATATACATAAGTGATACTTGGATACTCCTCCATTCCTTCCCACCATGTTTTTAGCTTATCCTTCCCTATATTCTGTATCATTGTCAATTTTCTGTTTGTGGAAGATTTGCCTAAGTACATATTTTCATGCAAACACGATATATCAATAATAATGGATTTTCAGACATTTGCCTGCTTTTGATGATGTCTTTCGTGCCTTCAAAAGTTTGTATTCTTGTCGCTAAACAAACTGACTTCTTTGTAAATCAGTGGAAGGATATTGTTGATTGTTGTGAAAGAAGACGTGATATCGATGTTAAATAGTCAAGTAAAAGTATTTCACAGTACGTATATGAGATTACAAGATGAAAGGAGCTGGAGTTGTGAAAGCCGCTTACACTTTTTATTTGAAATCCGAAGTACATTAAGTGAATTATTAGACACCCACCCCAAGTTTTCTTGGTCCCAAAGTCCAGTTAGTTGGACCCCCTGCTCCACTACTTAGCATATCATAGAGATATTTTTTTTAAATGATTAAATTGTTAAGATTTATTACAACAGATACCGTTACACACATTGACTATACGCCCTTTCTTTCCATTTCCAGTGCATTATAGTAATCTTTAAGACCTATTTCTTTGATCTTTTTTCTTCCTTTTTAATTGTCTGCTAGATATTATGTATATATATTTATGTAACTGCCTAATTTCCAAAGAAGAGACGTTTGTATTCGTAAAATTGTAATCGACTCATATGTTTCCAATTGCCACTATTTTATTTCGTTATGTATACACAATCAATCAATTTTTACGATACACGCTCAAACTGCGTTACAAAAGACTCACATATGATGAGGTCTATGAAGACATACAATCTTTGATGACTTATTATATGCTTTGCGCCTTAAAACAAGTCTGATATTAAATGATGAAGACTTCACATTGAATTTGAATATTATTATTATCTGGAGTCACATAAGTTCATCTTAAGAATAATTGGATCGAAAGAATGAAAATATATACTTAACTTGCGCATGAGTATAACGTAACCAAACAAGCAAATAGTTACAGTTATCAGTTAACATATACATTTATGTATCCGTTGCAGAACGAAACAATTTGAGCACAGCTGTATAAGCTATGTGTAATATGTGTATCTTTAAGATGCGAATTTACTCTAATTCATTGATAAACATTATTATGTATATTATATATTGTGTAATTGTATATTGATTATCGTGGTAGTTTACTCTTATAATAATAATACAATCATCATTTAATTTAGTATTATATGAGTAGTGTATTTTCATTTAATTTATTTTACAACACTTTCGTATGTAGCCAAGTTCCAAATGTATATAAACGCTATGTTCTATCATGTTGTTAATAAGGTCTCCATGAAATTTTGTTTCTTATAAAATAATCTTAACTTTTGTACAACAAAAGAGGACCTACAGACAGATCAACTGCACTAGCTTCTATCCATAGATGTATAATAATTGCCCCTCATCTACCAAAGTCGGATTATCAGAAGAGTAAAGATTGTTCTGTCACTTGTACGATCACGTGACAAAGACTAAGTTTACAACAGTGGATGATGTAATAAGGAAAACAAACAATTATTGTTTGAGAAAGAGATAGGAAGAGCAACACACAATAGTTTGTGCCCAAAAGAGTGCAATTTATCAACAATTAGGAAGCAGTTCTTCATCACGGAAATCACAGAAACTCATGACTTTTCCTTCATCTCCATTCCATTAACAGGATTGGGCACTCCCACTGAAAATTTCACAAAAAAAACACAATAAACTCTTTTTATTGTTAACAATATGTCCGTTATTTTATGCTATATTTGTATTCAGCCACTATAGTATATGTATGGTGCATACATAACTCATGCCAAATAATATTTACTTGTCACAAATAAACAAGAAATACGAACGAGTATAGTAGTCACAATTAGTTTTTAGTGAAAAGTTAGTCTACAAGTCTACAAAAAATACTTTTTTTTTACAATATAATTATTAATTCCAATACGCGACGATAACCGTTACGCGATACATATAAAATAACTAACACACTGACATACATACATATTACATACACAAGCAGTATTTTTTAACATGTAGCTGGGGCGTAACACATTCCAATTTTTATTGAAACAAAGGTTTTACATTTCTCCATAAGCATGACTGACGCATGAAAATGGTTGTCACGTACCCTTCATATATAAACCCCACAACCCCCACCCACTTTCTCCAAGCCAATGTATTTAAGGAACAGTTTAAAGCCTAAGCTGCCAAATGAGGTTACGCCCCTGCTGTTATAAAACAACCAACACATAACATAAACATACATTTCGCACGTACACAAATAATGTTAAGGATTTGCATTTCCAATCTGTCATCATCATGGTTTGAATATGATAAATTTGTCAACACCCGTCATATCACCTTCATAAGATTTAAGAGAAAGTCACACAGTGTATATGTCCAGTCAGTTTTAGTATAATGAATGCGTTAAACGTTAAATCGAAAAAGGGACTTTCGATGATGACCAATAATGTAATGAATATCCAACACCCTATAAATATGCATATCACATTTTATTTCGCAACAAAAATAAGAAAAGCATGAAACAATATAACAATTATTTTGCCCGACCGAAGGAATTTTTCTATTTGCGAACGCCAAATATTCTTATCATTGACCTGAGGTTTTTTTCTCTAAAATGTTGCTGGTTTGATTAGTAATTCTCATTTTGTGAAGAAAAAAAATCTGCTAAAAAACGAAACCCTACGTATCATTTACGTAACTCAATGTGGAAGTAGAAATTGGGCTTTAATTGAATCTATAAAGTGAAATTTATCACAAGAGTGCTAACAGAAAATGTATAGAATACGCAGGTCTACGTAGTATCATACCGTTTCATCTAGCATAAAATGACATGGCACTTAAATAAATAACGTGGAGATAACGATCATATTATGTATTATTACGTACTGACGAATAGGAAGGGGTAACATACATTTCATCAACAAACTAGACAGACGTGTAATAAGTTATAATAAACTATATTTAAGATCACAGTAACGAATGAACGTAATACGGATCACGAAACGCTAAAGAGACGGGACGACACGAAAATGAGAACAACATTGATCATAAAGGAAGGATGAATACCTTTGCCCGCAAAGAAATATTATACAACGGAAAAAATCTATTGCTGCGAAACGGGGTTCTTTAGGTGTTGTTCTGTCCACCCTGACGATCCTGAGCTCGATTCCACGCCTTTTTCATTGCTTCAAAGTCATTCATTGTCAAAAAACATGGTTTAGTTAAGTTACAAAAATTTGGCAGTAATAATAGTAATCAAATAATAGTCTCGTTAAAAATCATCGCAATTTTAATATACAAAACGTAGTGTGATGTGCCACTCTCAAGTTGCCACAAAAGTATACATGTTTATATATTCCTTTCGAAAATACTAAATTAGAAAATTATGGTTTTATTAGCAGGTGATAATTTAACTGTCCTGTCCAGTACGAATCAATTTTACTAGTGTCTCTAGCCCACGCTGCGATAATTAATTTTCCATTTGACATAAAGGAAATTGACGGAATAAAGTTTGCCCCCTCTCATTCTTATCATTCAAACCCGATTGCCCGTCATAATATTCATCTTCATCTTACTTATATACCACTTTATCACTAATTTTCGTATATTATTATGGTTGTTATTATTAGCTATTTTCAAGGAAGCAATACAGTATTTTACATTTGAAGCTTCTTGTTAGTCTGTTTGCTCGAAGCACAGTCTTAATGCCAAATACATTCTGAAAAAATGATAACATAAGTTGATTGTTGTCATTGCTTGTAACTTTGGACAAATATAAAAATTATTTTAGAAACTGTCGTGGTGTGTCCCACCCACATAACCTATAGGAAGGAATATATTACTAATAATAATATTTTCGTCATTTATATTTTTGCATTATTGACGCATTCTTACTTTCCTGACCTTTACTTTACACCTTAGGCTCATTGAAAAGTAGGCATATAACTTAACCTAATATTATATCAATTCTGAACAAAATCCAAATTGAACATGTGAATGTTCAGAATCCAGAAACTGACAAGCGTTTTCCTGTTTCCAGTCTGAAGACGAACAAAAATTATGAAATAATAAAGGGAATTTTTGTCAAAACGGAATTTGTCATTAAGACTGCCCACGGCTTGCTCAGTCCACGTGTAGAAAAACGGTTTTGACAAGCGAAAGTTTAGCCTGTTGAAGTACATAGAGCAGCAGAACTTTATGTTACGGGGTAAGTTAGAGGCGATGGCGATGGTAGTTAAAATAAATGATTTTATTGTGAAAATAGTGGCACATGGACCTATGGCAGCAGCATATGAATCATTAATATAGAAAAGAAACAATTCACTGCACTGTATGCGTTCACCAGATGTGAATCCCTTTCCGAAAGGATATGTCCTATACTTATATATTTTGATTTTATCAAAATTTTATGCAAGTTTTGTCAGTACATACCCATTTTAGGAGTTGATAAAATATCTTTAGTTGGATTATTTTGCTTTATAGCATTCATTCTACGTGCAGGGGGGAGCCCCGCACCTGGTCCACCACCCGGGTGGCTGGGTGGCACGCCGGGATGATGTGGAGGCCTAACTGTTTCCACCGGAAGTACACGCCGTCTCTTCTTTGGAAGTTTTGCTCTCGCCTAGAAAATGAAGAATAAGTTTCAGAATCAAAGTTTCCTTTTTCCATACATAGTATTGCTAGGACTTGTAGCATCACGAAGATACACACGTTCTGGGATAAGAATGATACGAAACACAATGACTAATTGACTCATGCAAAAGCCAATGACAAATCTTACTCATTTATTATTCATCTCAAAACATAATAATTTATCTCGTGCTGATTTCAAAGGTTTATACAATACATTTGGGCCATGGAATCATTAAAAACTAACGAATGGTGGGTATGTATTGTTTCTCTTTATATATACCATGGTAATTTTCATAGAAACAGGTAATCTCAGTATGGATAATGAAGTATGAGAATGGGATTTTATCCCAAAACGGGCATGAAAATCATTGCCGAATCGAGGGTATTTCAATTCAAGGAATAGTTGCGAAAATTGGGTAGGTAGGGTCCGATAAGCTTGGATTGGATAAGACAATTAAGTTGCAATGCAAATTTGTTGTAATAGCTACTTTTTTTAAATTGGTAATTTTTGAAATAACAATATACATTGAGCTGCGAGTTCAGGCACTGCTCTACTTCTACCTTCGTACAACTAACGACACCGAGATATATGACTTTATCAAAAATTATAAAGTAATGAATTCGAATTATTGCAATTTAAGGTAGTAAGGGCTGGAATTATTTGACTAATGAGATAGGTTGATACTCTGTTCAACTACTCCTGACTGAAAGGATCTCAATAAAAGATCATATAAATGTAACTCGACAGTGCAACCCAGTTTAACGTTTCATTTAGTATTTCCAGGTTTCTTTAGGAGCTTACATATCGTTATACGGACTTGTATGTCGAAGTAAATGATAACATATTTCTTGTTTATATTGAGATACATTTTCTAGTTAACCCACTTACGCGGAACTATTCCTTAAATTAATATACATTCGACGTGGTAATAATTTTCATGATAAAATCGCAATCCTATATTTCATTATGCATTCTGACATTACCTGTTACTATGAAAATTACCTTGATATATACTATCTTTAAAAGCCAATTAAAGTGGTATAACACAGTTACGTTTTTCCACAGGGTAAGTTCAGCGTGAAAAATCCGTGGAACATGAAAGGTTGTGAAAAAGTTCCCTCGCGTGAAAATATGGTAAAATTGCCATGGAAATTCCCCAAAAATTATCATTAACTGAATATTGAATTGAGGAAGAATTGGGTAGGGTAAGGGTCGTCATGGACAAGTTGGGCAGTACTTCACCACACTCCATCAATTGGCCACTATTGCCTTTCGGCATCATTTAATTTCGTAGAGTCCATGTTCAAAAGCTAGGATGCTATATCTACAAAATTAGCCTAAACACTTAAAAATTAATGCGAAACGGATGTCCATCGAATTCAAACTGCAACTGTATCAGCTAGGTCACCTAGTAACCTCATTGGACATATTTGTGTTGAACTAATTTCTATTAGAAAATGGATTTTTACCCCGGAAACAAAATACGTGAAGTGAAAGCATATTTGTACCTGCGTGTGTGAGTAGTACATGGCAAAGTTCGAGACGATGACGGGAACAGGAAGGGCGATGGTCAGCACACCAGCCAGAGCACATAGAGCACCGACGAACATGCCGATATAGGTTTTGGGGGTCATATCTCCATATCCTACGGTGGTCATTGTTACTAGCGCCCACCAAAGACCTAATGGAATGCTATTGAAATCGTTATCTGGATTTGCTTGAAGTCTCTCGGCGTAGTATACTAAACTTGCAAAAATGACGATGCCCAGCACCAGGAAAAAAACGAGTAAGGTCAACTCCTTGGCTGAAGCTCTAAAGGTCTATAAAGTAAAAGAGTTTCATCAATTGCATAACATTGAATAACGGATAAACGTGGAATGGTTGATTTTGTATAAGATAACTGGAAATGGTAAGGTTTAGTTGGTTAGGCAGAATGAAGGAAGATAAAGATGTAAAAGTATTTCATCTCTACGTTTCTTTCCATTAAAACGGGTCTACGCGTTAGAGGAAAGTACGTGGTTGGCATTTGGCAAAAATAGTAAAGCAGAAATTAAGTACGCAATTTGTTTATACACCTTTGCCTCATCTAAGATGGAGTCTTTATTAATCCTCAATATGAAAGCTTTTATGTTTGTATGGAAAGTTGTTGAAAGCCAGAAATTTATATGTTAGCTACTACAATAAAAACTTCATCCAAACCATCTGGTTAAACATACATTATAGTTAATGTACGCAGATTTGATGTAGATTAATAATATTGCATAAACACCAGGTGAAACCATCACTGTACTAGATTTCTGTAAAGGTTTTCAGCGTTAATGTGATAACATACTATATAAAAATATAAACCCATGCAGTAATGTGATGTAAACACTAACTTTAGCTTATGCAATTGCGGCGGTGACTGATACGATACTTTATATGCACGTTAATTTTTACTCAAAGGCTTAAATCATTCAAGTGAAGCTAAATAAAGCACTAGCGTTGAAGTGCAAAGGTTAAAATACTTCAACGCTAGACTCGTGAGATCCCGTGTCGCATTCCCCCTAACCCGGACTGGGGCAATGCGACACGGGATCTCGTATGCTTCTTCATGAGTTTTTCCCTGTTAAATCCTTAACATGCAGTTAGTTATCTTTACAGTAACCTGCATTATATTGAGAACATTAGAATACAATGAATTCTTACTTAGAGCATCGTGTATAGGAATCTAATGTTTACCCCAATAAGATGACTTCATCATGAACATTTAAACGTCCACATGACACGTTTTCAATACTAGATACAGCTAGTATTAAATGTAATTTAATATGATGTAGGCGTAGACATATTGCTTTTTGTTATACACAACACAACTTTTTCATTGCGTTTTAAATACATCGACGCATATAGCAATGTAGGAACTAATACTTGTGAAGGGAGGAGGAAATGAGGAAGTGATTCATGTCGTGAGTTTTCCTTTGAGAGTAGACATGAAAGAGGTCTTAGTGTCAGGAATATAAACTTTAAATGATTTAGTGTTCTTACCTGCATAAGTATCTTTAGACCAGAGGAGTGTCTTGTTAACTTGAAGAGTCGCATAATACGTATGATTGAAAAGAACTCAAGAATATCGGCGTTCTCCAGATGGGAAGCGAATCTTTGAAGAATCAGGTCGATGTAAAAGGAAAGTGTGGCGACGTAATCGATAATATTAACAGAGGCGCGAATAAAATCACACTTATTCGGTGAACATATAAAACGAATGAGGATCTCTAGGGTAAACCAAGCGTTGCAAACACATTCGATGTAGAAAAAGGCTTCGTGTGCGTTCGTGCCCTTTTTATCTAAAGTCCATGCAGTCTCATTACTAGATGTATTCACAGTGATATTCCTGATCAAGGGCACCCGCATGTCCGGGTGCGTTTTCAGGCAAAACGACAAAATTGAAATACAGATGAAGAAGACGCTCACAATCCCTATAATCTGTGTAAAGCAAGAAAAATTGTAATATTCAAGCAGCAAAGATAATTTGGTAACATAAAACAGAGAGACAAATTATGATTGTTTAATGAAATCATACGTACTTTGGCAGAATTAGATGAGTAAGGCTCGTCAAATAGAGACCACAGCTTAGGCTTGACCCTTTGCCACCAAGATACATTTCCTGACATGTAATCATCTTCGAATCCGAATTTTCTGGCCAATTCCTCGTCTGAAGGCTTGTCTGTATCCAAATCTAATCGATCTAAAACTGCCAGTGTTTCCTGAGTGTCTCGATGCTGTCAAATAAATGTGTATGTACCAATCAATATCAAATAGATCTGGAACCATTATTGTTATCGAAGAGGATGTCAAATCGGATAAGCTATGGTACATACAATCTTGCAAATGTATTTAATGTACCGCCAACTGACTGGCATACGAATTATTACATATTAACAATAAACCTGACAACAGAATATAAAGGAACCTGTGAATAAAAACTTAATCGATAAATGAAATTCCTTATATCTTGATTGATATTTATTTACTAGCAATTTATTGCTAGTTTATAGCTTTGTCTAGGCTGTCCGTCGGTCCGTTCCGGGACGACACGATAACTCGAGAACGGTTTGACTTTTTTAAATTTTGGTTTCGCCAATCGATAGTCAAACCAGGAATCAGGTTCAATTTTTTTCTCAAGCGTATAGTATACCAGGTAGCATATGATTCGATCGTTTAAAATCCGACACAAGGGCTTTCTACTTGCATTTAGGTTTAGAAAATAAATAATCCTGGTAACACAGGAGTGTAACGAACTAGCTATTTATTGTTTACAAAAGGAAACATTTGAACCTTAAGATAACATCCAAGGTAAGTAAGTGCCCATATCATGGTTGTTGATCTTCTCTAGTATTGTGCTGAAATGGCGTATTTGAAATGTACAGAAAGAGATTCCCTATTCGAAATGCATACGGTATACCATATGCTTGAGAAAGAAAAGGTTATCGAGACATTTGACCCTGAAGATAACATTAGAGATAAGCGTGCATAGTACCGTTGATCTTCTCTTGTGATTACCTATCGAATGATATGCTACACGGTACACCTTACGCTTGAAAAATTGAGGGGTATGACCTTTCCCCCCAACTCCGATTTGGCCCAAAATTGAACTTGATTCCTCGTATTGCCTAAGCTATCGATTGGCGAAAATAGAATTAAAAAAAGTCAAAGCGTTCTCGAACGTCTGACAGAAACGACAATGCTAGTTAATAAACCTTGAACCTGATAACAAGTGTAAAGAACCGCCACCTGGCGCAAATTAAACTCTTGAATGGAGTAGTTGCTATCTCAAAAAAGATTAAGAAAATTTGACCTTTAAACGGTCGTAGGTTATGCTTGGGTTACCTTAGAACTTTTAAAATAGCATGACTGAATTTATCTCAGCAAATGGTGCCATTTTGATATATCACACATTATGCGTTGCTATTAAAAATATTTGACCTTTGACTTGGTTATCGTTAACTGTTGACACCCATCTTGTATCTCAAGAAGGGTCTTCTTGACCTAAGATATCGCGTAGCAAAAATATTTTTTTAAATTCTTCAACTGTTTGGCCGCGATCGTGGTCACAGACAGACAGACACCATCAGTGAAATCAGAAACCTACCCCCTTTTGCAAAGGGTGCCGGTTAATAAGTCGAATGAATGACGAAATGATGGCAACAGTATTGACATCCACATATTTTCAATTTAATTTATGTCATTTATAGTTATATTTACAAGAGATCTATTTTAGATAATTTTTTAAACATTCATTTTCATATCGTTGCTATAATTTGTTCCGTGCTGTTGAATATAAAAAAATCATCAAGTCTTTTCAATATAATACCTGTGTATATGTCATCCAGCAGCAAGGCTCTACTTGGTTAGAATCAAGACCCCAAAATTCCAACTCTTCCTCAAATAGAGGGCCGCACACATCTGTGGGATAGTGCAGCTTTCCCGTTCGGTAGTAATTCAGCACCTGTTTGGAGTTTATAAATTAGATTTATTATCGTCGTACAATGATCGTGATAAGGCTACAAAACCCTTAATGATGCTACTCATCTATATATTATAAAGACAAAATTTGTGACCACAAGTACAACTTGGGGATTAGAGATTCATTGACATTTTGAAGACCATGAACGTTTCTAACATTTGAACTAACCATTAACCATGCCATAAGCCCTTTGATCATTCTCATGTGTTATCTTACAAATTCAAAGTATTTCGATCGAGCTGACATGTTAGTTCCTTTGGCCATTTTTCGAACAGATCAGTTTACCATTTGGAGAAGACAGAATTTGAAATTCGAACCATTTTCAATATATCGTGAATACACACGAAGCCATATTCTCAGCTTCCTATAAACTAGCTACGCTGAGTCAAAAAATCCTAAACGAAGGTCACATAAATTTCTGGTTATACAACCTCATAAAAAGTCACGTCATAGCAGTAACTGTTAAGTGTTAAGGTTTTAAAGCTTCCATAAAATAAACCCGAGAACAGGCGTAAAGAACCGGCCCCCTCATGCAAATTAAGCTTAAATTGTTGAACATTGTGAATGATTAAAAATTAAGACATTTCGACCTTTGCGGAATTACTCGTAACAAATAGCGTCATTTTGATGTATTACACTCTATACTTTGCTATTTAACAATATTTCACCTTGACATTGACCTGGTTGCCGATAATCAATTTCATGTATTTCTCAAACCACTTGAAGCTATGTCCTCAAATTGTTGACTTGTAAAAAAGAATTTGAAAATTTTGAATGGTTCGGCTGCTATCTCGAAAATTACGAAATTTCGACATTTAAACGTTCGTAGGTCACGCAGAGGTCATCTTAGAACTTTTAAAATATCATGGCTGAATTTCTCTCCGCAAATGGCATTATTATGATGCAGCACGCTTTATACTGTGCTATTCAAATGTTTGACCTTTGACCCGGTTATCGATACCCGATAACACCCATCTCGCTTCCCAAGAAAGCTTGACCTAAGATGTCTTTTAGCATTAAGAATTTTTGAAAATCTTCAACCGTGTTCCCACTATCGTGCTCACAGACGGACAGACAGACATCATCAGTGAAATCAAGAACCTACTCCCTTTTGCAAAGGGTGCCGGTTAATAAGTAAGAGGCATAATATCGATTTAACAAAGTAAAAGCGCGTGCTTATGGTAAGAAAGCTTTTGTATATGGATAGTTGACAGACGACAAAGATGTTTTGTGATTGGAAAATCCTTTTAAAGTTATTACATATTCTAAATGAGGATCCCTCTAAATTCACCGAAAATTTTCTTTTTTAAGGTTTGCAACACCATCTTTATTTTATACATGTACACACTTGATCACAAAAAAATTGATAGAATAATGCTAGGCGAATTTTTTCAGGCGAAGGGAAATATTTCAGTATTTGTCTGTTTGTGCTAAGTGTGTTTCATTTTTTATTGGAAAATTAAGATGCAAACGGTTAAAGTTTAAACGGATATTTTTCATGCTCTAGATCACGTCGATTTTTTTCGTGCTCCAAATTACAGATTAAAGATAAAGCTATTTAAATTTCTCGCTCCAGTTTAAGGACTAACCTCGAGAACCTTGATTAAATGTTAGAATTCTAGATTATAGTCTAATTTAGGTTAGGTCCAATCTTTGAAGTAGGAGCATGAGCAGTAACAACATTGCATTGTTTAAAAGGCAGTATCAAAGGAATCATTCGGTGTCAGTGAGATTGATTACCACGAAAAACATACTAAATCGTAAATCCAATAACAGGAGTAAAGAACCGGCACCTGGCGCAAATTAAATTTAAAAGAATTTGAAAATCTTGAATGCTATAGTTGCTAACTCAAAAATCAATAAAATTTGACCTTTAAACGGTCGTAGGTCACGCTGCGGTTATCGTACTCACAGATAGACGGACAGACACCATAAGTAAAAATAGAAACCAACCTCCTTTTGGTGCCGGTTAAAAACTTATGCAGAACTGTATGAATGATGATGATTAGATAATGATTGTATGCATTATCATGAGTTGGGTGAGTGTGCGGCTAACAATTTGGCGAGAACTCAATCTGATTATATAGATTAATAGCTTTTGGAATAGAGCATGCTTTCAAGATTACGCTCTAGCAAATTCCTCTTCTAGATTACATATTACCCTCGCCAGTAGTTCTATAATTCGAGATTACAATCTAATCTGATTAATAATTTCAAACCATAGGTACACCAATAGATAGGCTGTGCTCAAAGCTTTACATTAGGTTTTTTGTCCATATAAAAATTCATACGAACGTTGTTTCCTGAACTACTACAGTTATTAATTACATAACAATTCAACTTATCACACCGGAACCCCGCTCTTTCAAAAGAAAATTTCTTGAATCACTCTACATACATAAATATGGAAAATTCTTCCCTCTAATAAACCGTGAAGAAGGTATGACTTTGGACCCTATATGGCCTTCATTTTTAATGAACTTCGTGGATATCAAGTAGCTGCCTACCCTTACGTTATCACACCTAAACTTCACCATAGTTCCTTTGTTTATAGAAATTTACTTCAATTGTCATTCTTTCTCTAATTTTCGATAATTTATGAAATTCGTTAAGCTTGTTGAAATCATATTTTTCTAATTATCCTGATGATGAAGAAAGTCAAAATCTTCGAAAGCTCGATAGTAAAATCCAAGTTAAAAATGACATCATCCGCTGTAACTCAGAACTCAATTCCTAATAATACTACAGTTATGTTATGAAAATCACATAAAAATATTCTTTGGACAGTAGAGCAGTTTTTTTGAAACTACACAAAAATCATAGTAGTCAGGGATATATGGTCCGTGGATAATTTTTTATGGATTCAAAATAAAGTCTGCATGTCCAATCTAATTAGGTTTATATCTATGTTTCAAACCAATCAATCTAGTTTAGTTCAAATCCCTGGTTTCAACACAGTAATGTAATCGGGCAGGGCTTCAACAGTTTTATGAAGCAGCCAAACTAGGCAGGGGTGTTCACGTCAACCAACTAAGTTTTTAGATGCAGTTTCGTGAGTTAGGAATTTACTGCTAGATCGGATAATGAAATAATCTATGAAGCCAATACTTGTCACGGAATTAATTCTACAGTAACTAATTATTCAAAAAAGTTCTAACGATACTAACGAATAAACAAACCTGAGCAAAAACTCCTGGGTGTCGGTCGAAGAAATATTCATTAAGAATCGGATCGTAATTAGCAAGAGCCTCGGTGAGACGCGACAACCTTGTTGCTGGAATCTTTTTGAGGGTTGCCTTGTAAGTCTCATGACGGATTCCTCCGACGTTTAGAACAACTCGGTTCTCCGCGTCCATGTTCACATTCATCCTTACCAGTTGTCATAAACCTGGAAAACAACAAAAATCATTATGAGTTTTAAGGCGGTAGAGTAAACATTTGCTCATTTTGCATTCGTCCACTCGCTGTAAATATAGTACATTGCATACATTGGATGCAAGTACATCCCCTCTGATAATGAACGAATGATAATGCTCATAAGTTGAATCAACCATAGTTTGATGTTACCCTATTTTACGGTTGCTAGTTTGCACTCATGGAGTGCAAAATCCTAATTTTGTTGGAGTGCTAAAGATTTACTAAGATTCCAAAATAGTAGAGTTCTAATTAGCATCCGTTGTTCGCATTAAAATTTGACAACTTTTGGTCGCGCACATACTTAAGTGGTTGAGACATTAAAATTTGGTTTCTAAATGTAGTCGGTTTTTCGGATTTTTACACCGTGTGAAATATATTTTCCTCTTGGACAACAAAATAAATACATAAACTTCGGCAAGTTTTTTCCCTTTGAAATTATCAAATCTTTATCCCATTTCAATGGAGCAGAATCCAGAGATGGGCAGGCACTCTGTACTGGATAAATATTCAATAAAAATTTTCAAGTTGCCCACGACCAAAAATAGTCAAATTTTAATTCGAACAACGGATGCTAATTAGCACTCTGGGAGTATCAATCTGACTGGAAGTATCAGGTGCGTTTAATAATGTGTTTATAGGTACAATTGTACTTCTAATACATTTACTTCTAATTTCAAAATCTTTTAAATATTTATTTTTAACTGCAGAAATTTCTAATGGCATAAACTTCTAATACAAATTTATCGAATTTATTTTTCGTTGTATTGTCTGTTTAGTAACTAAATTTTTCCCCCTAGTTAATAGGTTTGTTGTTTTTGTTCATTCAGGGACACAATAACTGGAAAACGGTTTGACATTCTTAAATTCTGTTTTTGCCAATCCATAGAGTAACTTAAAAAATATCCTATATACACAAGAGATATGATATAATGGAAAAAAAATATGTGAATGAGCGAGAGTATCAACGAATCAGAGTGAGTCAGCTGCAAGCCACCAGCCAATAATTGCAAATTCCATTCTATATTATTGGCTGGTGGCTTGCAGCTGACTCACTCTGATTCGTTGATACTCTCGCTCATTCACATATTTTTTTTCCATTATATCATATCTCTTGTGTATATAGGATATTTTTTAAGTTACTCTATGTTGCCAATCGATAGCTAAAGTCCTAACTTGGATCAGATTAATTGTGGACCAAATTGGAGCAACCCTTCATTTTATAACTTTTTATTTTTTAAGCCCTAAATTGCTAGTTCTTTACGTTACCACTAATTGAACCACTAGGTTTATTACGTAGCTGAAGCGAGAGCATTCAGTGAAGTAATGGTTTTACTAAAACTGTCTGTCTGTCCGTCTGTCCGTTATGGTTCTCCTGGTCACATGCATTGACCGATTTAGACCAAATTTGGTACACACGTAGCACTACTCAAGAGAACCTCTGGGAATACTTTTCAGCCAAATCGGTCAAACGGTTCGAAAGTTATAGATTCGAAAGTTCAAAAACTCATCGATTTTGCTGAAACCTATACGTATACGTAAGAATTGCATAGCATCCGTGTCGATGAGCTTGTGCATACATCCGGAATCATGTGCTTGTGCATAAATGCAGAATCCGGAATGGTATTATGTGTTTACTACGTTGGGAGAGGATCGCAGAGGTGTGTTAAGAGAGAGAGGTGGTGGAGGAGATTTGGTGGGCATGGGAGGAGGGGGTTTGGAGGTGATCACTCAACGCCTTCTTCAGCTACGTCTCTGGCCTGCTTACTAGCAGTTTATTCAGTGTCACAACTGTGTTATAGCATTTTGATTTTAACTTATACCCTTAATTCAAATTTTCTTACTACCTATAGCACAAATAATTTGGTTTTCGTTTTTCTTATTTTCGTGTGACCTTATCACTAATATACCTAGTATGTAAATTAGTAAAATGCGAAGCAAAATATTTGAGCTCTATGATAATGACAATTGTAAGTATTGAGTTTTTATATACTTTGTTATATAAAAGGTTATGAAAAAAATGAAAACCTAAAATTATTTGTGATGTAGTTATGTAGTATGAAAATTTCATAATTTCTGGATCTGTTACGAATTTTGTAGTCTGGTCTGTCTAATAAAGAAATAATAATAATAAAATAATAACGAACTTGTGACATTCAAGAAGCAGTTAATGAAAAATAAATTCGATGCTTTTTTATAGTTGTAAGTACACGTTAAAAGTTTTGTAATTAATTCGCAGTCATAAAGTCATTGCTAAAAGTATGTAAGCAAACCTGATAGAGTATTGTAGTTTCAACTTTAGACGTACGCAGAGAAACAAAAATTATATAACCTTTGACATTGACAGAATGAAAAACACAAGCAAAATTAAATTATGTACAATAGAAGTTTTAGGGGTAGCAGTTTCTTCCTATCGGTTAGCAAAGGAGCGGACAGACATGGCAAAGACATAAAATAGCTTTCGCTCCGTAATAAATGTATGATTATGCTTGAATAATGAATAATCGGATAATAACAGTAATAAACGTTGAATAAACGGATTTAATACTTCAAAACTAGTCCGGAGGTGAGTATTTGGATTTAGTCTAATTTGTGGAGTATTTCCTATCATTCTCGTAAAAATACATGTTTCGGTGTATATAAACAGTAACAGTAGTAGTTAGAATTCTATAAACCTAACGTGAATATTTTTACACGAACAACAAAGGTTTGGTTGGTTTTGTAAAGCCAGACGTGTCCTAGTTAAATGATGGTGGCATGCTGCATGTAACAGACTAACAAATATGACTACATTATGTATTAGATCGATGTCAGATGAGCCTCCTTGTCATGAAAATAAATGATATTATTGGGACAACGCCTTTCCAAATTTGAAAGTGTTGTATACACGTTGGTGAAGTTAAATGCTTTATTGCGTTTGGGTTCTTCATCAATAGTAGGATAAAGGTTCTGGCTATATTTATTACGTAGCTGAAGCGAGAGCATTCAGCGAAGTAATGGTTTTACTCAAACTGTCCGTCTGTCAGTGTGCACTCTCCTGGTCACATACATTGACCGATTTGGCTCAAATTTGGTACACAGGTAGTACTACTCAAGAGGACCTCTGGGAATACTTTTCAGACAAATCGGTCAAACGGTTCGAAAGTTATAGGCGCTAGAGTTCAGAAACTCATCGATTTGACTGAAAAGTATACGTATACGAAAGCATAGCAAAGCATCCTTGTGCATGTGCTTGTGCATAAATTCAGAATCCGTAATGGTATTGTAAAAGTAATGCTTTCACTATACGTTGGGAGAGGATCACGAAGGTGGGTTTAGAGGGCGAAGGTGGTGGAGGGGATTTAGTGGACATGGGGGAGGGGGTTTGGAGGGGATCACTCAACGCCTTCTTCAGCTACGTCTCTGGCCTGCTTACTAGCAGTTTATTTGCTTGCGTAATATAGTTGTAGAACATTTATGTAAAGGCTTGAAAGGAAATCGTAGGATCTATAATTTTTGGACAATATTAAGAGCACGAGGTTGATACATGCCTTGCATGGTGGTAATGTTTGATAAAACACGCACAGGCAATGCTTAGGTTTTACTTCCTTTCCTATTCATATAGAATAGAATAGATAGAGTCTTTATTTATGAAAATGAAAATTATTTATCAATGATGTATCCGCTTCCACAACAAAATATTTTTGAGCTTATCATTATGCAGTTAAATGCATGATCATCCGAACAAATGTCCGATGTCATTAAATTAACAAAGTACAGAATGATCTATCTCATTAAAAGAATGCTCTTTCTTAACCAGGTTTATTTGATATTGGGGATTTCGGATATAGAGACACTTTCAGAAGGCTCCGTTTTTTTATTCCAGTTGAGTCACTTGTCCAGTATAGCTAATAAAGTTAACTAAATGAATGCATTTTAACTATCTGGATATATTGACCACGGACGACTTCTCCAATTAATCCTACATCATGTTCTTTCTTCTAGACTACCTCGCTAATAGTCGCTGGACAAATTACAGTGTCCCAATCGGTAACGTTGTATCCGCCACTTTTCGGCTAATACGTGCAGCTTGCGACCGCTGAGGTCTCAAATAAAAATACTTTGAGAGTAGGTTTATTTGAAACTTTCGCGGTGCCTGCTCCCTATCCACTTGACAAACATTCTGCGACTTAAAAACGCCAGAAGAAATCCACCTAGACTTCATAAATTTCTAAAATTCATGAAGTTATGAACCACAAATGGGGTTGAATTAAGAATTTAATTACAGGAAAAATCTGGCGCAATGTGGGTGGATACGTTCGGCGATGACTTGAAACAGGAAGTAGAACACATGGCCTACGTTGTGTTTACTGTCAAAAGTGCAATAATTTACGAAGATGGATTAGAGGAAACGACTTTTATGAGCCTTACAAATATGTATATAATGCATACAGTAATGGACGCTCTGATGCATATTTACACACATTAACCGATTCTACTTTATAACTTTATACCCAATCCTGACCTAAAATTACCAGTTAAGATTTTTGAGTTTAGTTTCCACTTACAAGGGAATGGTTACGTAAGTAACATTAGAATTGGGCTGAAACAGTAGCTATTAAATAATTTTATACCAAATATGAAGTTGGAATGGCAAAGTGTCTGTTAGTTACACTACTTTCCAACGAACGGACTCATACGTACTTCGAGAATAACTAATTAGACGATATTGTGAGGTTTACATTTCCACATTCAAAAATTTGAGACATTTTGAATTAAACGAACAAGAGGAACCCTGCTAAACCTAAATGTCTCACTGTTAAATTTCATAAGAAAAACTGAATCCTAAAAAATTAAATCTGCCATAAATTGGAAATGTGGACCCATTCTGGAGAAAGTGTTTGGGGTGACTTAATTAAGCGTCAAAAGGTACTCACACACTGCCTATCAGCCAAATCCAAGTGTTACGGGTATGACCATTCCCTCGTTAGCCCTATTTAAAATAACGTAAGTTGTGATTATATCTGAATCGGTTGGCATCTCACATTTCCTGCTTCACCAACATCCCTATTATTAACTAGCAATTTTTGGTAGTTAATCGTTTTATTCATTCTGTCTGTTCGTTCAGAATGGTTTGACTTTGACCAAGGTACGTCTGAAGAAGAATCTTGGGACAAACAAGCTTGGCTCACATGCTTTCATGGAGAGTTAGACTTTAGTTTGATCATTACTTGCTTCACCCCGCGTATAATTGCGTGTGTCATACAAATTCAATATGGAAGTGAAAGTATACGAATGCACAGTTGACGGTACCACTACTTCCAACAATAAGCCAACAATCAGATGAAATATTAGTTTGGGATATTGATGGTTCTAATCAGAATCAGAGGCTTTACAAAGCGAATTCGGGTTGTAGGCCATTGAAATTATTGATAATGTCATACTTTAAGGCGTGCATTAAGATCTAACAAGGCAAAGTTTGTCTAATAAAACCTATTGTAAAAGTAATTCTGTTTAATTTCATTTGAAGGGAAACCTGTATAATACAGGCTGTATTGTTTACTAACTCCACAATAAACCAGTACATCGCCACCAACGCGGTCCTTGACTTGTTGAGAAGAGGACAGGACGACACACAAGTTTCTACGTTGAAGTCTTAAGTTTAAAATTGCTGTGCTCACGCCAACCAATTAGGTTTGTTAAAACGCTATTTTGTAACTTGAGAACATTGTGTAGATTAATTCTGTGACAGCTGGCTGCAAGGATTTTTGCGTCTTCCAAGGATTGTACTACTGCAAAATCCTTATTAATTAGCAATTTATTCCTAGTTTATAGGTTTGTTGTTCGTTTCCGTCGTTCCGGTCCGTCGGGCACAATAACTTGAGAACGGTTTGACTTTTTTAAGTTTTGTTTTCGCCAATCGATAGCTTAGGTCAAACTATAGAAATCAAGTTCAATTATGGACCAATTCGGAGTGATCCTTGAGTGTCAAATGACTTTTTATACCTTTCCATTTTTTAAGCATCATGCATACTGTGTAGCATATTATTCGACAGCTAATAATGGTTAGAGAAGACCAGTCATGATATCTTTGATGTGACCTGCAGTGTCAAATGGCATCAGGTTTATTTTTTAATCCTAAATTGCTAGTTGGTTAAATTTCTGTATTACCATAGTCAATTCTACAGTACTTTCTTAACTCACGAAACAGCGCTAATAAACTTTATTGTGTTGGCGTGAGCACGGTCAATGTCAGAAAGAGATTTTGTGCTGCTTAAAAGTACTTATTACCACCAATTTATGAACCATCAGTTATGGAAGAGCGTTATCTACATAATAGAAACTAGCTACGGAGGTAAACTACAGAGGGTGGCGCGTCCTTTTTGATAACGCTTTATTTTATTGAGTATCTCTGCTCGTGGTTATCGTAGGTGATTTATCAATACAGCAAACGAAAGGTAGAGCGATTTTGCATGGAATTACAAAAGGTTTCACCTGAAAATCTTAAATCCCGAAGAATTGTGGTCAAAAGAAATGGGCAATGTCCAACAGGAAGTTTCCAAATCGCATCAAAAATTGATTCTTCATTTCTGAAATAGTCATTATTTTAGAAACTCAAAGCCAAAATAAAGCCTTGGGACTGGTATCACAGGATTTAATAGGCATTTTTTTTATTAATAATAATAAGGAACATCTGGCCGTGTTCGAAAAAAAGTTGTAAATTGAGCATTGAATGTCCATTTTTGGTAATTCTTTTGGCCTAAATCCTCGTGAATGATGCTTCTTACGGTTGCCAGGGATGTTTTTAATCGTTTGGATAACGAAAGTTGGGATAATGGTTCTTCCTTAGAATTCCACGGGCTAATTTTCGCCGGCAACCGGAAGTCCTCACTTCCGGTGGTTGCTCTTAATGGAGGTGCCACTCTGCTGGCTTAACATATTTCACTGATTTCTTCGATGTTATGAAGAGTACGTAAGATAACTATATTAGAAACATCATTACTAAGATAAAACAACAAATTTTTCACAGCTTTTAGTGACTTTCTTTGCTTGGAAACTGTTTTAAGGACACTATCCACCTCTTCTGCCCGCAATTCTTCGGGATTTAATATTTTCACATGAAACCTGTTTTAATTACATGTAAAAACGCTTTATCTTTCGTTTACTGTATTGATAACTTACCTACGATTAGCACGAGCAGAGATATCGCTATTTAAAAGCGTTCTCAAAAAGAACGCGCCACCCTCTGTATTAATGTTCACTCGATCAAAAAATATTTTTTTTCGTTAAATCGGTTGACTTTAATTTTTGGGCCCATAACCCAATGGATTTCCCTATAGTTGTTTCAGTCCGTTCATTGTTCTTAATGAGATAATTTGAGAGCGGCTAAATGTTTTATTATTATGTTTTCACCTATCGATAACTTTTAGGTCAAGACAAAGATTGGGTTTAAAAATAAATGTGAGTGATGAGAGTAGGTATACTGTACATACATTGTACAATCATTCGAAGGTTTATCATCGTTGATCAACATCAAGCCTGATTTTCATAGGGTCAAAAGTGGCTTTTGGGTTTTAACGCGTTATTTGTACTATGGAATATTAATCGGTAGATAGATTAAATAAGTTGTAGGTACGACTGTTCTAGCCATAGATATAAATATATATTCTTACAAACCCTAGATTTCATTTGTAGAAACAGTCCCATTTACGTCCATATTAAATCTTTAGTCACACTTTTCTCCATACATCTCTTATGGACATGACCATGCTAGTTGTATATAATTTCCTTTATTCTAGCATACCCTCACATGTTCCATAGAAGTTCCTTACATGCTATTAGGAAATTCCTGTTTGAAAATCCCCCATGTTAAAATGGTTGACACGTAAATAAATGATTCTAACATACTAACAAGGTTTATCAATGCAATGTAATATAGTTTTTATCGCCTTGTTTGGTCGTAAGAAAGTAGTTTGACAAAATTTTGATAACAATAATGGACAATACAATAGTAATTATTATTCTTGTTGTAACCAAATAAGTGCATTTTTATCTTCAATGTGGAATAAAATATTATGAAACTTTTAATAATATTATATTATTGTTAATCAACTCACTTTCTCCATACTCTGAAGAGATGCTTAAGTGTCACGGATTTTTATCTTACAATACACCAAGCACTTGAGTTGTTTGTTCTATTTCACATGACATAAACAACGTAGGAAGAAATCATCATGAAATGACTTTTCCCAAAGTTCTAGTTACGTTTCACCCAACAACGTTTCATCCTGATGTGATGACAAACGTACCAATTTCAAACGATGAACAATAATAACTCCATATATTATTGTTATATTTTTAAATATCATTCCTTGTGATTGCATTCAAAGGACATAGAAACACTAGACCATACACCATAGGCACAGAAAAAAATCAGAACAGAATAATTTTTATTAATATTTTCACAAAACTGGACACAGTATAATAGATGCATACACGTTGGAATCTTTATTAGATGAAGGCGACAATGCCACATGTGACAAAAGGGGCATTATTAGAGTTGGTTTATTCATTCACTTTCATACATTTTTGGTAGTTATCATATAGCTTGCTCACTAATAAAAAACGTAATGTAAAGTGCGTGTATTATGTTTTCATTGTGTATCGTATTCTGTCGCATGGTCACGCAAATACTTCATGAATTATTGGAAAATCATTTTTCAAACTTTAAACATGAATTTGTTGGATCTAAATATCACGCTAAATCTACACAAGCAACTATCGCAGATGAATAATAATAACTATTCAGAAGTATGAAGTGGAGTCACGTTTTGTTTCTTTTAATCACATATTCCTGCCTGATAACGCTTTTTCATAGTTGATCATTTTATTAGCGTTCGTCCATTTTTTTAAAAAAAACTGTTATTCTGCTTGACGGCTACATTGTGGATTTTTCGTTGATCCCTTTGTAGAAAATGGGCAAATGTGATGATGATATTATTAGCAATGAGACTGGACTACCACATGAGCACTCGTTATATAGTTATTAGCTACACAGTTTCATCAACCACTTTCACTTTGCTGAACAAATTTCCAACTGCATTTTAATTAGAGTAGCCAATAACAGCAAGCTTGAAGAAATGGTTTTGATTTCCACAAGTGTTGTTGATCTGTAAAAAGCCCAATAATCCCCCCTTTTTTATTATTACTATCTAGTTAAAACATTCTTCAAACGTACCACTGTTATAATTGTGCTTCTGTTCAAATGCATTTTCTTTTCATAGGAAACAATGAAGAGATTACTGTTATGCATGCTGACACAAGTGGAGTACTTTTTTTTAACAGAAATAAAGTGTAATAAGAATGATCTTAAAGAGGACCAAACTTTGTAATAATTCATCCAAAAATTTCACTGTTTGTTAAGATTGAAAACATTGTCGACAGTGCATCTGCTGTTCTACTTGTTTCGTTTCATTATTTCAAGGCGACCAGAAAGGAAGATTACGAATACATGTCTTTTTTTTGTATGTGAAATACAGATTGAGTAACAAACTGATTTATATGATATATATATAATCAGGAGAAATAAAGAAGCAATGTAGATAATGTAGATTGTTTGAGATAGACACGACAAGAGAGATGGGAAGATTGATAGGCCCAGATAGACAAGAGGTAGACTAAATACAGCACACACAATAACACAACACCCCGTTCAACCGTTCAACACAATAGAATGTAAGTTGTTGTGTAGTTGAAGCCGCTAGACTGTAGAAAATAATCTACACATTAGCTGGTGGTGCTGGTATTCTTATTTCAACAACTTTTTTTTTCGATTACTCCTGTTGTTATTATGTGTACGGAGTAAGTACTGGAAATGTGTTGTGCGCGAGTAAAAGAAAGAGGCATCTCCCTAGAAAGCTATAACGCTCTCTGAGTTCATAAACTAATATATTATGTGACCCTCTGTATTTCTTCGTTCCAAACAGCAAGTACACACGCTCCTTTTCTGTTCTCTTTTTTTCTCTCTCTCTCTCTCTCTCTGTTGTGGTTCAATGTTTTGCAAGAATGGGAATATGAGAATGTACATAAGAATGTGCGACTCTCTCTTCCGGATGACAAGAAGAGGAAGAGGGGAGTGGAACGTCAAAAAATTCCAAGCTCAAAATACAGATTATAAGTCTATATAATGTATACTTGAATCCATGTACACCTACTTTACACATTCTTTCTTTCTTTCTCTCTCTCTCTCTCTCTATCTCTCTTCCCTTTCTTTGGGCTGGCCTTCGATGTTAGTGTGGGATCGGAAGTGAAGAAATTCCAGAAGAAATAGCCGTTTTATTTAGAAAACAAACTTACCTCAAAGTGGACCCAATTGTGCAGTATAAGGAGTGAGCAAATCGATTTACACTGCAGGTGAATTAGAATGGCGAAGACATCGATGGGGCAAGACTTGCGCTCCCGTGACCCACTCTCAGGTCGCAGGCGCTTGACGAACTTGAGGCTTTCACCAAAGAGAGTCCCTTTCTTAAGCACTCGCGAGTAGTACAAGCAGCACAACTGGTAGTAGTAGTAGTGGTGTGTCTGTTGCTGCTGCTGCTTAGCACTTACCACTTTTCTAAAGCTTCACACAGGGTTGCTGATAGCATTACAGCTTGTACTTTCACTGCCTTCTCCACGTTGTGCTGTATGTGCTTCATGTACATGCAGTAGTAAGATATATATTCGCATCAATTTATATTATACTCAATCTGCTTGCATCTTACTTTCCTACCATTCGTCGAATCAAGCCACCACCAATACCACCACCACTTCTCGGTTTACTGGGGAAACCCGACGGAATAAAGCTTTGCTGGACTGAAAGAACCTTTTATATATACGAGCACGGGATGTGTTGAGCCAACTAGTCTACGATCGAATTCTATCCAGAAAATTACACTCTGGAATACTTTTGCTCGTTAAAATTCCCTCTGCCCGTCTGCTCTCTCTCTCTCTATCTTGCTACTCCTCCATTCCGTTTCCACTACACTTTCTTTGGCTTGCGTTCTCTGTTCCTTCCGGCACCCATCACATCATCCATCATCATATATATGAAAATTGGGCATCACAACAGCACACTTTTCAATGTACATATTGCAACTACATACTGATAGGCACGTAAACGTGGTAGTAGTGAACTGACTAACCGAATCGTAAGTGAGGCCTTATACACATCATAACCCGAAGAACGGGGAAGCGTTTACTGAAAATGTGTACCACCACACAAAAGCTCATATTACATCTGTACATGCATGGATTGCCAACTGTAACTACCAATAAATGACACAACAACTTTCATGTATCTGATACAACCATTACGCAAAAAAAAAGACTTCAAAAGAATCCCGTTGTATACATGTATTATACGTCACTAGTCACAAACACGTATTTCACCAACATTATTGCCGCCAATCCTTAGTATCTTCATACCCTGTACTTGCACTCCAATGCTTCCGTGTTATGTTTATAGAAACTATAAAAAAAGGAATATGTATCTGGCATATTTTTAAACATGCTTATTTATTTCTCGAATGTTTATAGCTTGCTACGGCATTCCGTCATATGTAATATGTGACGAACTAGCAAATTTGCATTTTCCACAAGCCTATATATATATGTTGGTTTTTTCAGTCAATGACTCTTCATTTTTCCTTGTACATATATATGAAGCCAGCGAATTCAAGTCTTTATCCATCCCCCTTTTTTTTTTTAAAAAAAAAAAAAAGTTATGTTGCCCATTTCATCTTGCATATTCATACGAATAGCATTTACTATGACGGGAAACTAAAGGAAAGTAACAATTATTTTCATGATGAGAAAGTACAAAGCAATAGTTGTATATGTTTGTGCGTTTGGAAACTATATATTATTATTATTGACTTTATTTGCAGACATTCGATACACGTTAATAACAGGTAGGAAGTCCATAATCTACTCCACTACACACAAAAAAAACCCATTGGGATAAAAAAATGTGAAATAAATAAAAAATAAAAAATTGACATCCGTCATTAGTCACTAATCACATAACTTTCAGAGAAGTACATAAAATTACAAACAGTGGATTAAGTTAGATTATTAAAAAGTAGACGCTTCCATTCTTTCGTTATTGAGGATTGTAAAAAACAGTCAGAGTTAATTATGGCTATGAGGATTTTATTGTTGTTGTTCGCCAATCGGGATAGGAGGGAATAAGCGGCAGCTCTTCTAACGCCATCAAAATCATGGATCCTATTTTCACAGAACATCAGCGATGCACTGCTTCGTCTGCTGTAGCCAAAAATGATCCTAAATGCATCATTATATGCAACTCGCATTTTGTCCAAAATCGCTCTTCTGACAGGAACCCAGAGACTACTACAATAAATATTAGAGAAGAAAGTTTTAAATAAATACATTTTAACATCATGACTACATTTATGAAATCGCGTGTGTATCAGATTGGCTTTGGCGTAGGTTTCTCTTCTTCGTCGATTTATCTCCTCGTAATCACGATCATGGCAGTTGATGTCAAAGCCTAGATACCTAACAGTATCTTGCCACTGCAATATCTTGCCACAAAATCTGATCAGAGGACTCATATCTCTAAATACCGCATCGCAGAAACACTGACACACTGATTTTTTTGGGTTAAACACTAAGTCATGCTCATTGGCATAAGTTTCGCAGATATTTAACATGATTTTAAGGGCACTAATGCTTGATGTAAGTAGACAAATGTCATCTGCATAAAAAATGTTGTTGATTAGAGTACTTCCAATTCTGCAACCCACACCGCAGCTCGTCAGCATTTTGCTCAACTCGTCCATGTAAACTGCAAAAAAATACGCAGATAAGATTCCACCTTGTCTCACAGAATTTAGGACGGAAAACGGCGTTGAGAGAGAATCCTTCCACCTAACTTGAAAATGTTGATTTCGAAACCAGAAAAGGAGGAGTCGAATAACGTCTGCTGGAAACTTGCGATTGCATAATTTTTTATAGCTTTTATAGCATAAATATAGCTCGACAGTGATTTGACTTTAAATTCTGTTTGTATTGATCAATAGAGCTTGGGTAAAATCAGGAAAAATATAAAATCTCGTGAAAGTACACAAACTAATCAAGATGGAGTAGTAAGACACGAAACATTGTTTCATCACACTGATATGATGAGATGGGGAAATTTTTATCTTTTTAGGCGTATTTTGTGAGAAAAAAAATCAGAACATTCTGTCTTTTAAAAAAATCAATTAAATGACTACAATGGGACAAATCGTTTTTCTTAGCCAGGCGAAATCATCTATTTGATGTTGCCCATCGAATATTTGTATGCAGCATCCTCATCTTGTTGGTTTTATGCACCGAGCCAATTGACAATTTACTTCCTGACTTTTGTCAATTGTGTTAGTATTATCATATTAGTAGTGTAAAAAATTCTCGTAGAATTACAAATAAACCTGGTAACACAGGAATGTAGATGACATTTGAACCTAAAGGTCACTTCTGAAATAAACGTGCATATCATTGGTTGATGTTCTCTAATAATTATTATAGCTGTCGAATGATGCTACACGGTATGTGTTACAATTGAAAAACTCATGACGCATGACGCTTTGAACCTTAATAAGGGTTATTCCGATTTACTCCATAATTGACCTTGATTTCTAGTTTCGCCTAGGCTATCGATTGGTAAAAACAGAATTTAAAAAATTCCAACCGTTCTCCCAAACGGAACGACAGGAAGTACAAAGCTTTGACAAAGAACATGAATTAATTTAGAGTAAAATAATTTGGGAATTAAAGTGGTGTTAAAAAATGATATAATTTATTGAGGCGAGCTTTCGGAAAATTCTTCTTCCTTCTTCAGGCCGTAAAAAAATGAATTAATTTTTTTAACCAGCTCTTATATTCTGGCTATGTTGCTTTAGCTATGAGTAACCTTGGGGTTCGGGTAGCGCCCCACAGTTTTGTTTTCGAACCAAAATTTATGGCGAGTTAAATATGGTACCACTTTTAGCCCCTGCAGATTGTCCGTTTTTTGAGTTGTTATGGGCACACAGCTTAAACCGGCCTTAAACTTGGGGCAAGTTGTGACGCCCTTTCGGCTCCTTTGGCAAATCGGGATTTTAATTATTTTGGTTTTCCGTGCCTGGTGGTTTGAGTGTAGAAGGTTTTAATGTTTGTGTTTTCATGAGAATTATGAGAAAATTCAAGATTTGGAATTTGGATGGATTTTAGTGTTATTTTGATAGTAAATGAATGCAATTGAGAAGATAGTGGAATTGAATTATTTAGGTTAGGTTATAATAGGTTATTGGATGTGATGAAAGCGTGTATTGAAAAGAGAGATTTTAGTTTGGTTCATTATTTAAACATTACACAGTCCATGGCTTTAGATACCCCAATTATACGTCGCCAAACCTGGTGCTCTAACGGTTTTTACTCGAATGATGTCGCAAGGTGCCCCGGAAACGAAGCAAAAAAGAAAAACGATAAATACATTTTCGGGCCGTTTTAAACATGTGCTTACAGCTATGCCGGGGCTAACAGTGTGGTACCAATAGAACTACTAAACTCATAGAATGAACCAACCGTTTTTGACCAAGAACTGTTGGTTTCGATCTACAGGTCAATTTATATCCTCGACAACGGACTACGTCTTTTTTCAAGATTATTTTGTATGAAATCAATCTTTTCCAACCACTGAACTGTTGTTAGCCCAGTCGAAATTGTTAGGTACAAAAATTTGTACCGCTTCTTTGATGGAATCTTCATTGCAAGTATGCAAAGTTTAGTTTCATCAAAACCACGAACATGAGCATAGAAAAGTCAATTCTGTCTTTGCAATGTGCTCCGGATAGTCTGGACTGGAGCACATTGTTGAGGTATTTACAGTTTTCAACACTATTAATCCGGGGTCTTATCATGATACAGTTTTTCGAAACGGAAATTGAAGAATACGTTTAATAATGCTTCTACTGAACTCATACAATTTAAATTGCTACTATTTACTTTCATTATGTTTTACTTTTAACCCAAATCCCACTTGCCATATAAAAATCGGAAAACCAAACTTTGGGGCAGAAAAAAAGAAAATGTGTCAAATAACAGCATGAAATTAAAATAATTTATTCTTCATGGTGACAATGAGTGGAAATGCTGCTTGGAAATAATAATAATATTAATAATGCCAATCCAAATAGTGTATAAAAATTAAGGCCTTATCCACTACTCTTAGTCTCAAGAAGCTTTTGAATAAAAAAATACAGCCATGAGGTAACGGAAGTCATGAAGTCAGAAGCATTTACATTTATTCAGAAGCTTCTTGTCTTAGTCTATTTGTACGTCAATAATATTGATATCATTCATTAGATTTAGATATATTGTATTTGGTCAAAAAATACTTTTATTATTCAGTACATAACCAATGAGTATGTAGGTATAGGTAAATATATATTCCAGGAAGGTTTTAGTAATTATTATTATTATATATGCTAAATGTAAATTATATAAAATGTTTTTGTTTTATATTTAAGACTAGATTTTTGAGTTTATAATTAAATTCCTGGCATTATATAGCCAACATTGTTTAAAATTCGTTTCATTTGAATTTCAGGAATACAATCAAGTTCGGGTACTTTTTGTGTCAAACAAAGCAACGGTCCAACTGAGCACAAGAGGGAATCAAGTAGTACTGAAAGACTTGTGTTGTCTGGCTCTTCCTAAAGAAAAAGTGCAGAAACGTTGTTATTATATAATTTGCATACTAAAATGGGAAAATGGGAAAAGGAATAAAAATAATGGTGATGAAAAGGTTGCCTCTACATTACATTTCTTTGTTGGAGTTCTTGTCCCATTTTCTTTAATGATTCACCAAGAAGACTTAAATGAGCTGCTACATCCAAAGGATCTGTTTTAGTAACTTTAAATTTGTACTGGTCCAATCTATAAAGAAGCATCAGCTATAATAATAATATGCTTGATCATAGATTTTATTAAAATTTTTGAATTCATGGACTTGCATTTCTGGTAGTAAACAAGAACTGGAACTGGGAGCATTATTCAATATCGTCGATTTGCTTGAAATTGGCTTATTAGTAGATAAATTGGGTGTCGTTTTTGAGTTACTATTGTGGTTGTTGTGAGATTTCGTATTAGATACTCTAGAATCCATCCCTGCTTCAACAGCAGGAGTTGATAATAATAATAATTCAATATTTTTCTTGGAAGGTCTTCCTGGAGGTCGTTTAGGAACATTAATCTCCTCTGGAGTGGTATTTTTCATACCCTTCCTCAAAGGCCCTGATGATGATAATGATGATGATGATGCGATTGATGCTGATGATTTTCTGAATAAAACTGAGCTAGTAGTACTAGTAGAAGATGCTCCTGAATTTTTAATGTTTTCTGCTCCAGTTGCACTTTTACGCATAATTTTTGCCGCTTTAGTTTTCCACATTCTCTTTTGGTTTTGTGGAACTGTTGCCCAAAGATCGCTAAGTTTTTTAGATAGAGATGAGAAATCCATGTGAGGAAATTTTTTAGTAAAGTTTGCTCTTTGTTCTTTCGCCCATAGCATATATGCTGTGACTCTTGGACTCTATATGTCAGATAATATTGTAAATTATTATTGCATCATTCATATATGTTGAATATAAACCAGACTATTATACTTAATTACCTACCCCTTTGTCTTTCCTTGTGGCTTTTGTCTTGTTAGCTGATGCTGATGATGATGATGTTGTGGGATACCCTGTAACTTTACGATTCTTTTCGAATGACTTTTCTAACATGTATGTGGACTGTGCTTGAGACTTTAGCCGAATGTTTCCAGCATCAATAAGTTCTGACCCTCCGCCGTCATCTATAATTTCTTCACCAGCAATATCTGGAACCTCGTATGGTTCAATTGTCGAACCGTAATCCTCAGTTGTTGTGTGGTAAATGTTTTTTGCTAGACTAGTATGATGATTATGTAAATCATTATTAAATGATGTTACATAAGTATTATTAGCTTTCTTTTCTTCTTTGGTGCGGTGTGGTTTCTTTTGGTGTGATTTGCTCTGTGGACTGCTGTCGTCATCCTGCTAAAAAGTCGAACAAAACTATATCATAATAATAACATGTAAAATGTACAAAATAATAATTTATTATCCTTATCAAATGCATCACGCTCTTACATGTTTAACACTTGTTGTATTAGATTTTCTACGCCTTTTTTCAATAACGTCTGGGGATTCATACACTGCCAACAATGAATTTTTCTTTCGAATTCTACCTGATCGGGAAACACTTTCTGGAGCAGAACTGCCTTCATCTCCTTAAAACATATAAAAAAATGTTGTTGTACAAGTATTCTTGGGAGCAAGTTATCGTTATAAGCGTAAAGTCTGATCTTTGAAATGGCAGTATTGGACATTTTTAATCATTACATTCCGAGTCAATTTGCACTTTTGAACATTGCTCGGGTTAACATGTTAACTTTCTTTTTATGCCACTATGCCTTTCTACTAATAATAAGTATTATTGTTGTTGTGGTTTAG
Organism: Orchesella flavescens; assembly: GCA_964034955.1. NCBI lineage: Eukaryota > Metazoa > Arthropoda > Collembola > Entomobryomorpha > Orchesellidae > Orchesella > Orchesella flavescens. The sequence goes on along the minus strand of OZ035955.1, from coordinate 15,491,631 downwards.
TCAGATTTTAGATCTTTAAAGCATAAACAGTTGAATGTAAACACTCGAGTGATATATATGGTTTTCACCATACATAAGTCATTGAAAATATATTCAATAACGTAAACTTTTACCCAAATGGTAATCGCCCATGGAATTCAAGGAACTCATTTCTCAGGTTTTGTATGAAAACAGCAAGTTGCGTCTCTGAATTTAAGTGGCGCATTTACTTTCACAAGTAACGTCTGCCCATTCTTCTCAGACGTATATTATATACTACTCTGTACTACTATACACCCAAAAATATTGTCAACAAAAACAACAATATTTTTTATATACCCTTTCACCATCACTGCACTACTACTGGGCTTTTTAGATCATGTATATATATAATATTATATCTGTATATATATGTTTCTCTTGGCATATTTTCTTTTGCCAAGAAGCTTTTACCTGAGAGAAGACCAGATCAAAGTTTCGAGCAAAAGTTCTGAGAGTTCCCTACAATGGCAATGGCTGTCGCCAAACACTCTACTTTAAGGTTTGTACCGGCCGAGATATGAATGGTATGGTATATATGGTGAGTTCTGAGGAGACTTTTGAGTTCATTTCATCCCTGTGTAAATTACACAGTAATGCATGATGCATGATGCATGACTCATTTTTAGCGTATAGTCATAGTAAATGACTAATACATTTAAATAAGAACTTATTATGCTTCATAGAATTAATTATTAAATCACATCATGTCAACATTGCAATTTTTCTTTTTATACTTTCCAAAATTGGATAATTTTTGCATGCATTTTACACATATTATTGGCGATATTGGCGATGGACGATACTTGTCAGAATTTGGGCATTTTGAGACAGTTTTTCTCTTTTAATTTTCGAACAAAATTCGTCATAATAATACTATGTGTAAATGTTAACTTTTACTTTTAATGATTTTAATAATAATTTAATGAATTAAATGCCATTGTAATGACTGTCAAAGTTGAATTTCCACACGTGCTGAACGGATATAAAAATTGGTCGAAAGTCCAAAATGAATTAAATTGTTGTCTTTTAGATCTTTTACACAAAATAAGACAAATGCTTTTTTAAAGTCAAATTTTCCATTAAAGGCATGTTATACCTTATTAGGTCTTGATGATGTTGTATGTATTGTTATTGTTAGTCTTCATCAGTAGTATTCCAACATACTGCATATATTAGTGCATTAGCATATTTTTATATACAATATATTTAATCATATTATTCCACATTGATTTTTAGAATGTGTTTGTGTCGCCATATGAGTTTAGAAAAACCTACATAGGTGATACGGTTTAGTTTCTCCTTTCAAGGAGGTGTTTTGCGAATCTATATTATAATATTATTTGCAAGTTTATATATGGAGTGCTGGTAAGTTTCATTTGCAGGCATTTCCTTCCTTGGCTAAGGCCATGTTACCATAGTCAAAAAGTTGAAACTTTTTATTATTCTTTGAGATCTTTGCTTTATTATTATTATTCCTAGGAGAAGAATGACATGTTAATGAATAGAAATATGTTGTCAAACAAAAATGCAAAAAAAAATCATAGAAAGGTCATCATCATTATAGATTGAAGCCGTTTCTTCCAGTATTAACTGATTGAATTTTTTTTGGTGAAATAACAATTTTGTAATGCCCCCCCATTTCTATTGTAACGTCCTGACGCTGACACTGATAACGTTAAAAATATTTTCCTTAACGATACTAATCAAGTCAAACTAAGACGGAAAACTTTTTATTAAATAAAAACCGCAAGCATATTATTTTGTTTATAAACCCACAAAACCTTTTCCTGTGACTTTAGCTATTATGAAACGCATAGTATTATATCGTAATAAGTAATAAGTATCATCTTGATTATAATATTCTGGATGTTAATTAATTCAAGGCACTCCAAAAGTCGTGAATAAAGTCGTACTTATTATTATGAAATTTTTGCATTGCATTAGCATCCAGATTTTTTGATTGCGTTGAATTTATCAAGCAAGCCGATTACAACAGAAGAGGAAAACTATATTATATTTATTATATATGCCCATACGTTGTTTTTTTTATTGTTTTTGAATGTGGTTTATATTCCAAGTTTCGATTCAATCTACCACACTTTTAATTATTTCATGCTTGATCCTCATTCAATAATATTATAATATAAAGTAATGCTCAACTTTCTTCTTGAACAACAGTTTTAATAATACTAATAATTTTATTGTAAGCATTATGAGGAGTACTATTGACTATCATCAAGTAGCATTGCCTTTTAGAATATGAGTGATTATGATGATGGTTGGTATAGAGTTATTAGAAATAATATTGCCTATAGGAATCATTCAACCTAATTTAAGTAAAATTTATACAAAATTTTTGATTCTTTACCGCACATCCTACTATGGTTAAGAATTCTAGGAATACTAATAATATTATATTGTTCATGTGTGACAATTCTCTGGTATCCAGAACTATATAAATGGGATGATGTGTGCAATTGCAAGAATAAGTCACCATTCACCATTATCGAATGATGCGGATTATACTATTAAGGAAAGTAGTCTGAATGATGACAGCAAGCGATATAATAATAATACCTATGCTAAAATAAAGTCTATATACAGAGGAAGGTATCAAGAGCAAATACAAATATGCACATAAAATACTAGGTATTGTTTTTTGTATGTGTCTGTGTATAATCATTTTTGAGCTACTACAAAAAAAAAGTTTCTGATACTTGCAGTTTGTCTACTACTACTACTACTACTAGGATGAGAGCTTCTATGATGATGATATGTATAGTAAAGTTTTGTGGTTTAAAATACAACAAGAGATAAAACTCGTAGTAGCGTATTGTTGTTGTACATATTATATTATGAAGACGATGAGTATGTATATGCAATAAGGTGGTCGTGCTTCCAAAGGGCAACGAATGCCAATGCCAAAAGAGGGAGAACATGTACTTGTAGTAGTAGTAGTATAAATTGTAAACCTTTTTCAGACGAGAGAGTACCCAATAATTTTACCATGTACCCATATTACTGTGTAAAAGCATACTACTATGTATGTGTGCCGTCGGGGGAAATGAGAGACCAGATGGAAACGAATGACCATATATGGTCAAGAAAAATGAAGAGATGGGGGATTGGTTCTACTGCTGCGTTGTAGGCAGTCTTTATGATGCTGACTCAACAAGGATTTATAAAATCACTTGTGTCCCTTCTCTCCTCATTCATTTCACTTGACACTCTCCGTCATTTCACACTCAAATTGCATACACCGGCTCATATTTTTTTTCGTCTTCTGTGGCGTCTGTTGGTATTCGTTTACTCACCAAGTCTCAACCGAATTTTGTTCGTTGAAAGTGAAACAACCACCCCTCTCTCTCTACTATAATAAGTGGATCCTTTTCATTTTCAAGTTTCAAATTTTGAATATAAAAGGTAAGAAGATGACATTTTATTTTTGTGTTTTTTTTCTCTGTGCGTCTTTTATAAATATATATGTGTGTGCGTTTGTAAATGTGAAAAAAATTATATTATATAGATTGTGTGCAGAATGTGTAATTTTATTTGAATGTCAATATTCTCTGGAGATTTATTTGGTTGAAGCAAAAAGTGAATTTTGTGAGGAGTATTATAGGTGACAAACAAATATAGGTGAAATTTTTAACGGCCCCCTTTCTTATAATATGTATAGTGGTTGTGGCCGTTAGAATTCAGAAGAATTCTGCATGCATCACATCCTTTGATTAGCTCAAGAGGGTGGATATTATCTAGTTTCTTTTTTTTAATTCATTAATTTTGGCGGATCCTCCTCATATACTCATATTTAGTCTAATAGACATTAATAGTAATAATAATAATTTTTGGTAAGATTTCTTGAAATTTTTTTCTTCTAAACTTGAACCAAAATGGTGATTTTAGAGTAGTAGTACTACTACTACTACTACTAATAATAATAATAATAATAATGCTTTATATATGTATGATGATGTATCATAAATTATTAGCATAGGCAAGATGGAGTCGACGAGTCAGGGAATGTACGCTCATATCATGCTAACGAATAATGCTACCTTAACAGGAGCTATAGTAGGGAAGAATAAAAAGAATTCTCTCTGCTGCAAAGACAGCTACTTACTACTACTACTATACCGGTTGTTCACCTAGCTGATGACTTTGAGACTGTTGTACACGTCAGTGAACTGAGAGAGAGAGAGAGCCTTTCTTTACTATATATACAGACAGAGATGATAATAATGAATGAGCATTTTTTTATTATGTTGATTATCTGGTAATGACATCCTTGAATGCTCATCTCGTATTTAGCACGCATCGAACAAGTTTGTATCGTTTTCCTTCTCTATATTTGTATATATTTTCCCTGTAGTAGTAGAAAGCATGCAAGTGAATCGAATAATGAATGAATTTCCAAGAGAACTAACTCTGTACATAGTTCAGTCATTTTCTTCTTCTATTAAACTAAAACTATACAGTATTGGTGGGAATGAGATGAATAAGAAAAAAAAATATTATCTTTATCATCATGGTGATGATGATGATGATCCTCAAATCAAGTTAAATATATATATGTTCATTTGGTAAATAAACAAAACAGTATAGAAGCAGTAGTAGCAGTTGTTAATTGTTGGTACGTTAAAAAAGGGACACTATTGCCTGCAATATGCAGTTTTTTCATAATGATTAACCATTTAACCGTCAAAAATTGATTGCTAACCAGAACTCTTATTTTTCACTTTTTTTGTGTGCAGATAACCATACTTTTACTTCAAAATGTGTGACGACGAAGTTGCCGCATTGGTTGTTGACAATGGATCTGGTATGTGCAAGGCTGGGTTTGCTGGTGATGATGCACCACGAGCAGTCTTCCCATCCATTGTGGGTCGTCCCAGGCATCAGGTAATTATAAATAAAAATATTATTATTTTTTTGATTTCCAATTTGCTATAGTTTTTTATTACATCAATATTGAATTTTGTGTTTTTTTTTGTTTAGGGTGTCATGGTAGGCATGGGACAAAAGGATTCCTATGTTGGAGATGAAGCTCAGTCAAAGAGAGGAATTCTCACTTTGAAGTACCCCATTGAACACGGTAATTTGAAAACTTAAAAATAATTAAAAGTGTTTAAAAACTATTCTCTTACTCTTGACTTTATACTATCCGCCTTCTTTCCAATTCATCTCTTGCTATATTATGAAAGTCTTGCCCTTGACATAAAGGAAATGCTCATTAAAAATTATTGCAAAAAATAGACGGTCATGGTGAACATGCATGAGCTGGAGTCGGTTTTTTATGCATATTTTATGCTTATACGGATGGGTAGAAATGAGCATGTATGGACATTACAACTCTTCTTTGTCTGCGCTCTTTTCTCATTGTTTTGATGCTTATCATGTATTATCTGGAGCCATGATAATGAAGATCTTAATGCATATGTATGAGCTATAGGGACTTTTAAATTCTTTTTTTCTCCTATTTTTTCTACATTTTTTGTCATATCTTTGCCATTTTCCCAAAGTTTTTGGTACTTATCATGGCTTATCTGGTAGATTATACTCTTCTCAAATGCGTAGGGAAGATCTGGTTGAGTTAGGAGCTTTCAAACTCTATATTTTTCATTTTTTCCCAATGTTACCTTTTTTGTCATATCTTTGTCATTTTTTGACCAATTTGGGTGCTTATCATGGCTTATCTGATGCTTATCTTGACAAATTATGCCTCCTAATGAAGTTCTTAGTGCGTATGTATTAGATAGGCGCTTCAAAACTGTGCATTTTTCTCTTTTCCGCTTTTTTCTCTATTTTTTCCATATCTTTGCCATTTCTTGGCCAATTTTCGAAATTTTTGAAGAGTTTAATTGATGATTAACACCCTCCACCCTCCAAACTGGTAGATTATACTCTTCTCTAATGTCTACAGAAGATCTAGTTGAGCTAGTAGGCATCAATCTCTTTTTTTCGCCTTTTTTCCATTTTTCTTTGTATTTTCTTTATTTGTGAACCGATTTTTGAAAGTTTAATGATGATTATGATTATTAATTAATGATGATGATTATTATTATTATTTTCCAGGGATAGGTATGTTTGGCGCCACTCAGCGGAGCGGTTCCTTTATTGACTATTTTCTTTCTTTAAATATTAAGTCTTATTTATTAACTTTTTTTATTTTATTTTTATTTATACTTATATATACTTATTTTAGTGACGAATTGGGATGATATGGAGAAGATCTGGCATCACACCTTCTATAATGAGTTGCGTGTGGCACCAGAGGAGCATCCAGTTCTTCTTACTGAGGCTCCATTGAATCCAAAGGCAAATAGGGAGAAGATGACACAGATCATGTTCGAGACATTTAATACTCCGGCAATGTATGTGGGTATTCAGGCTGTTCTTAGTTTGTATGCTTCTGGACGTACAACTGGTATTGTTTTGGATTCTGGAGATGGTGTATCTCATACTGTACCAATTTATGAGGGATATGCTTTGCCACATGCAATTCTTCGTTTGGATTTGGCTGGGCGAGATTTGACTGATTATTTGATGAAGATTCTAACAGAGAGGGGCTACTCCTTTACTACTACTGCTGAGCGTGAAATTGTTCGTGACATCAAGGAGAAATTGTGTTATGTTGCTCTTGACTTTGAGCAAGAAATGGCCACTGCTGCCTCATCTTCAAGTCTTGAAAAGTCTTACGAGTTACCCGACGGACAGGTCATTACCATTGGAAATGAAAGATTCCGTTGTCCTGAAGCCTTGTTCCAGCCCTCATTCTTGGGAATGGAATCTTGCGGTATCCATGAGACTACATACAACTCCATCATGAAATGTGATGTCGACATCAGGAAGGTTAGCATGATGCCTCATAATAAAAATATGTATGTATGAGACACAAAACAAACAAATGCTAATCATAATGATATTATTTATTAATAGGATCTGTATGCCAATACTGTATTGTCTGGAGGAACCACCATGTATCCAGGAATCGCTGACCGTATGCAAAAGGAAATCACAGCCCTTGCCCCATCCACAATGAAAATCAAAATCATTGCTCCTCCAGAAAGAAAGTACTCTGTCTGGATCGGAGGATCAATCTTGGCTTCACTTTCTACATTCCAACAAATGTGGATTTCCAAACAAGAGTATGATGAGTCTGGCCCATCCATTGTGCACAGAAAATGCTTCTAAACTACACTACAAAAAAAGAAAGAATAACTTATACACTCCACAATATAATGATGTTTGTACCAGCATAGCAGCAGCAACAACAACAACAGCAAAACCACCCCCTCCCCCCCTATTTCTCAAGCAATTTTTCCAAAGATTAAAAGAAAAAAAGACCTATTAACTCGCAATAATAATAAAAAAAATAATAATTTTCTTATTAGCAGTTATCATTAAATTAAAAAAGGTACTTTTGTTATAGTTTAATCTATTATTATTATTGTACACGTCTTTCAATGCTTATCAACATTCCTATACTACCACCACCAACAACAACAACACCACCACCACCACCGGTAGAAAGGTATTTTTGTTTTAAAAAATAGCAAAAAAGTCTCAAACTATATTATTAATATACGCGTAGTCATCATCATCAGTATATTATGCATAATAAATATTATTAATATTATTATTATTATGTTCACTTTATAAATGCGTGTATTGTTTAAAAGATGAAAAAATCCTTATTATTATTATTATATACCGATGCCGTGTGTGCTTTACTATGACTGTAATCATATTTTCTCAAAAATCAAATAATACTTTTTTTTTCTCTCCACAATGCGTATTCGAATATTAATTTATTTGTGCCTTTGTAACATAATAAACTCTATTTTGTAAACATAATTTTTAAAATATGCCTATAATAGTATATATAAATTGGTCATAAACCGGCTTTTAAAACTACTACACACATCAACTATACATCTATATATTGTTGATTTTTTCCATCTTATATTTTTAGCCATGCGCATACTATATATTTTATTAGGATTATTACATTTCAGAAGGAATGAAATGAATGAAGGAATAATTGTTATTATTTCTAGCAATGCTTTAACAAGTTTCTTTACATGCGATACACACGCACAAGCCACAGAGCCTTATTCAATCTAGATATTTTTTTTTATAGATAAATGTCCAAAAAGCTGGATAGCATGATAACGTTTACTTCGGCAACGGCGCCACTACTCTGAGTTGGATAGACGGACGTGGAACACCAAAACACCATACATACGGATAAAAGCAAAACCATATAAAGTAGTTTCATTCCTCTACTTTCATTTTTGTTTAATTTATTGCTTTAAAACAAGATAGGCTGATAATAAATAATATGTGGATATTATTTTACCATGCGAAAGAGCAGACAAAATTACATATATATGTTCACTAAGCAAAAATTTAGTTGCGGCAAAACATTTTTTTTCGAGAAATGACCCGATTGGGTTTTGAAAAATTCGATAAATTTCCCTTTGCACTACATGAATTTACAACAGTAAAATGGTACCTAAACCTTTCCTTACAAAACCCTATACACACTTCCAAATATGCAATAATCTAATGACCTAACCTAACCTGAATAATTCAATCTCAATACCAAGAAATGTCCATCTTCAGTCAAAAAAATTGGCTATAAGGAATTTAGCTGATGGTAAAACAAAAATTATCTAAAGATATCTCAAGTTGCCCAAAATTGGTGCAAAGTGGGAAATGATATCATTAAGATCGGCCCAGAAAACATATTTTTGGACCCCACAGTGGGGCCGCTCTATAGCTAGGACCGGCTATAACAAAAATCTTAAGCTAGAGCATTGATTGGGGTGTCATTCGAACCGTAGTGGCCTAAGGAATTCATTGCTGGGCGTTGTTTGAAATTTTGACCTGTGACCTTGACCTCAGTTGACATTATTTGACCTTTTATGTTTCTTAACATCAAATCAAAAAACAAATTTTATAGGAAGAAAGCCCTTAAAAAGTTGTGTATACTTACACAGTTTCAGCCTGATCGGTCAATAGGGGCCAGTACTCAGGCCCCTATTGACCGATCAGGCTGAAACTGTGTAAGTATACACAACTTTTTAAGGGCTTTCTTCCTATAAAATTTGTTTTTTGATTTGATGTTAAGAAACATAAAAGGTCAAATAATGTCAACTGAGGTCAAGGTCACAGGTCAAAATTTCAAACAACGCCCAGCAATGAATTCCTTAGGCCACTACGGTTCGAATGATGCCCTAATCAATGCTGTACGTTAAAATAGCCGTTTTTTCAATCTTTTGGCCCCACTGTGGACCCATAACTCCAAAACGACCAATATGCTGGAGCCAAACTGAAATTCTAGTACTACGGTTATCTATACCCGTACTCGAAAATGTTCAGCTGACTTGGAGCAAAAACACAAAATATTTTCGGCATCCTGCCAACTTGCACGATCCAACTAAAGGAACTCTTTCTAGCATACAGTTGACAGTAAATCGAAAATAAAAAAATATGGTTTGCATGTTAATATCTCACAAACAAAATGCATGTACTCCAATTTTATAGTTCATTTAGACATGGAAATTCTGGAGTCGAGCTTGAAGAATTCGTATTGATAGCCTGCCATCAATTACAAAGGTAACAAACAAAAAATTGCGGAATCGCTAAACATGCTCATATGGCCAATTTATTTGCGTAAAAATAGTTAAATTTCCCCATTTAACCTCGTCATATAATTCACACAGAAGAACTTGTTATAGAGTTTAGCTGGGATGAGACGTGCTTGCATTCTCAGAAACAATTCAAGTCAGTACTGAAATTGGTAAAACGTAACTGTTCAGGGCAAGATTTAAGACCACGGTCGAAAACGCATTTAGCCTCCCAAGTACAGTTATTCTGGAAACATTACCGATACCAAGGAAGCCTATTATGTTAGTGCTTAAAGAAGCCTGTCAAATGCAAAGCTGTTGATTAAGTTGATTATTCTGCGCAGTAAGTTAGCCTAACTCCAAACATCTAACCTAACTTAACTCCAAAGGTTTAACCTAACCACCTCCAAAGATTTAACCTAACCTAAGTTAACTCCAATATTTATTTTAACCTAACTCCAAATATTTAACCTAACTTAACTCCAATATTTATTTTAACCTAACTCCAAATATTTAACCTAACTTAACTCCAATATTTAACCTAACCTATTTTTATTAAGAAATACTAACATTTATTCATCGTTATATACACCCGAGTCATATATAGAGAGCTATTAGGTACCCGATCTGGCATTTTCTCGGAAAGAAACAGATATGCACAACGAAATCTAATATGTGTCACTTGTGCTCAGTAAAATTTCCTTTCAAATGAACTATCATAAACATAGCTCAACTCGAACAGTCACTTTCGTCGTAATAACATAATCAGAGTCAGGACAGCGTAAATAAGCAAGTGAAAATGCAAGGTGAAAGTCATTGGGTACTTATTTACACTTTTTGCTCATCTGTATTTGTTTGTTGTGAATTGTAAAGTTAAAAACATTAAAAGTAGAAATAATATATATTCTTATGTATGTATAATATATGGAAAATGAATTCTAGTCTTCAATTTAGTTCACTCTCTTGAAAATCAAGATACGCTGGATTCTTAAATTGTGTGGTTGTAGGCTGGTACAATGGGTTTTGCTATTATGAAAAAAAAGAGAAAAATATACGTAAATTCGTTTCATTCGAAATAATTTTTTTTTAAATAATGCAGTAAATTTTAACAACTACATAATATATCCTACCATCGTGTCCCATGATGCTTCATTTATAGATTTCTCAAATCGTTCATACTCTCGTTTATCTTGCAAATGTGTGACAATTTTCCACAATAGTAACAGCATTACTCCGATTAGTACCATTGCACCACCTATTCCAACAATTACTTCAAAAAGAGGTGGTGGCGTGGGGCATTTATCTGGAAGAACAAAACTTTCCGCTTCTAGAATAATTTTGCCAGTTATTAAGTTTTTCCCTCGGATTATAAAATCAATTCTACAGCCTTTCGAATCGTCTTTTGGAATTTTACAAACGTGTTCTCTTTCTTCAACGGCTATTTGGCCTTCAAACACACAAAAAAACAGGATAATGCTCAAGCCTCAATCAAGCGTAAAACAAAAGTGCTTAACAGGCAACAGAAATAATAATTAATGTTTTACATAAATGTGTACATAATATATTATTGAACTTACTGATCCGTTCAACAAAAATAATGTTAACATTCTCACAGGATTTTTTACAGTGTTTTTCTTTTCCTTCCGTTGTTTCTGTGATATCATTTGCATAGACGAGGCAATTAATACATTCTTCGATAAGTTTCGGAGAATTTTTACACGATCCACTCTACAACGAAAAAGCACAAACAAAGGCAACGATTTCTATAATAATATTATGATAGTAAATAAAATCCCAAATGAGGTTCGTCGAGTCATCCATTCAATATGCATGTCGAATATTTTAAAAATATAGGCATTTACAATATGATGGTCTTGAGATCTTATGCAAAATATTTACATGTACTACTAACCAAGCTCGCATACTCGATTTCACAAAAGTCTCCTTTGTATGTAGCGTCACATGCACAATTTCCGCATACACAATTCCCCTTCCCATTACAAATCTTGTTCGGAATTTCAGGATGTTGACAAGTTTTCTGTTAGTATAAGAGTGAAAGCGGGTACTAAAGCGTATTCTGAATATATCACACTTGTATTCATAATTATTATTAATATCTTACATTGCTTAAGGAACACTGGCATGCTGGACCACCAAATCCTGAAAAGCATTCACATCGTCTGCAAACACAACGACCCTGTCCGTTACACAGACCATTTTCCGTGTTTTCACAAGCTGTATTGTCACATTCACAATATTTCCCTCCTATTGCCTGTGTGAGCAAATAAAAACTTTTTTTTAGATGTTAATCATGAAATTAAATGTGATCAATTGAATTCAAATTGAGTTAATGAATAATTTGAACATTCATGACTTATTGCCAAGTTGTGCTTGCGCTTGTGCAGAAAAATAAAGCTATATATACAATGCAAAATGCAATCAAGACAGTAACGATTTTTAAGTAGCAAAAGGACAAGCATATCTTTTACAACTCATTGTTAGTCTCATATCATATCATAATTGAATGAGTATCGTATTCGTGTTTTGACGAAAAGGTATTTTATATAGTACTTCTTCAACGTTATTGAAAATGCTGTTACGTAAAAGTATGTTTCTATTTAATTAATAGTGATTCCAACTACATTTTCAATCATTCATTCCTAAGCTTTCCGCTATAATATGATCGCTTCGAATTCTCATTTTCAAGTCGCTACAAACAAACGCTACAAGCTTACATAATACAGATTATGCCTTAAATAATACATAGCTGCAATTTGCTGACATGTGCATCAACTTTTACAAATAATACACAGAGAGGTGGTGTCTTATTACATCAGTGGGATTTCCGTTTACATCTTTGCATTTACATTGTCCACAACCGTCACAATCTCCCCTGTAAGAAAAAGAATTTTGTTTTTCGGTCAAATAAACCAGCATATTATATGTACGGTAGTTTGTTGATCAAAAGTTTAATAGTTAAATCTACATGTTGATCAAATGATATTATTACTTGTTATTGCAAACCAAGCCAGATTTCGGGTCAACGCATGGGTTCCTGTCAATGTAACCGCTTTCACCAATCGAACAGTTGCAAGACGGCCCTCCCCATTTGTTGTCGCACTCACAAATACCACATTGTAAGTAGCCATTTGATGAACATATGCCCGATTTTGTAGAAGCCTATTTTGTCACAATTAATAACGACTAAACATACTATTCATTTTAGTTTTCTACTTCAAGTAACGTTGTAAACTTACATTACGTTGTAATGAATTATTATTAGCTAGCTCGCATTCACAACCACACAGCATCTTCAAATTTATTGTCATTGAATCTGTAGCAGATTGTGGATAGATTGTTATGTTAGAGTTCCATAACTTTTGGATTGAGGGGCAGGCCTTCAGGCTAACTTCAAGTCTGAAACTGTTCATTCAAAAAAACAATAATAATAATTATTATTATTATTATTAGCTCATAAACTACTACACTTTTGTAAATTTTAAGAATAAAGCAAATCCCTCCACTTAAATCTCCTCCAAGAACATTATTACCTGACATTTACTCCAGGGCCAACGTCATTACATTGATTACCTTCCACATATGCCTTTTTACCAGGACATTGGACATAGAATTTAATGTCCACATACTCCTTCAGTTTGTATTCGCTCAACATCGTAACGGTGTTTACCAGTTTCTATTTTCCGCATTATAAAAGCAATGGAACATGCATTATATCTTTGAATGCAACTTTATGCACATTTTGGAGCATGTACTTACGTAGTCTCACTGTCACCGGCTAAAATAATAGTAGTTGTTGTTGTATCGTGAAATATGAAAATATATTATGTAAGAGTGGATTTACCCGGTATTGATCTTCGATTACGCTTACGATTGAATTGTCATCATTATCAATTCCCTGTGTTACTGCAAATGGATGAAGGTACCGGGAAAGTTGAGAATAGGTTGACTCTTGATCTTTTGTAACAGCAAAAATTACGAAAAAATCATTTTCCCGTACAAGTCTCTGTCGTATTAGAGAAACGGACGGATAATCCAGAATAGTGTCATGAGTATACGTTCCAAAATCATCAACATAGCAAACTCCGTCGTGTGGCTGAACTACTCCCACGAGCTTAAATAATTGAGAATTGTATATTCGATCAATATAAACTAATCTTAAAAGCTATGCAACTACTCCAAACAACATTTTATTATGTAACAAAGAGAAAACCTTTCCATCTCCTGCTAAATGAAAGGGCCCATCCGTCGAAATAACAACCAACTTTCGGTTACCCTTCTCATCCCGCCAACCTTTTTTTTAATGTAAAATGCAAAATTACATCCTTGTCAAAAAGTACAAAACATGAGAGTTGACCTTGGTAAAAGTTTTTATTACCAATTTGTGACCTGCACACAATGCTTTGTAACAACCCATCAAGAGTTCCTTCCGGAGAGTCTACATTGCTACTAATCCCAGTTGCATTGACTTGTTGCTAATCCCAAGAAAATATAAATAGATAATTCATAAATTACGTGTAACGTTTCAGTACCAAAAAAAAGTTGCATAATATAAATATTATTATGCCCACAATGAAATGATGAATGTCGTCTGTGAGTTTCAAATGATTCTTGAATCCATAAGGTAAGTATTCAATGGATTTGTTTTCGCACGTGTTGCGATGTTTCTCAGAGTCTGGTGGTGCCAAAAAGCCAAATGGTGCAAGAGGTTTATCGACAAATGATCCAAATCCTATTCTCAGTTTACTCGTCAAGTTTCTCAAATTGTCTGCTAGCGTTACTGTTAAATTTGCAACAGTGTCCTATAAGAATTTAAAAAAAGTAAACATATTACAAACTTTATTGTTAGAGCAGTGTAAATTAATTTTTTTTTACTGTATACAACAATTCCATATTATGTACCTTATGTTTTGTCATTGAACATGACAAATCCATTACAATGTACATGTCCAAAGGTCTATTTTTCTCGTTCGTATACTGCATAGTAATATTCATCTTCTCGCCTGGTCGCAACTGTAACTGAACCAACTGAGGTTGCAATTTTAAATTATTGTCTTGGATTTTGCTGCTATCCGTAAGTCTTTTGAAATAATGGTTAAACAGAGTAATGTATTATTACATATATATGCCTATTTGCATTGCGTTGGGGAAAGCATACCAATAACATATATTTCAATTAAACATTGTTTCGATGATGCGCAATGACTCTTACTCTTTCTGTGTTGCAAAGGGATTCTCTACGTTGGAGCATAGTGTGGACAGAGAACTGTTTGCATAGCATCTTGTTGCATTCAAAGTTAGGTTCTATAAAGAATAATATAATAATGATAAAATGATGATGAAAAATTGCGTCAATTCTATATAGGATCTTTTCAACACATTAATTAGTAGTATTGTTTTAAAATAATATTTTATATAATGTTTTGTGACAATCACAACTGGTGACACACAAAAAAACTTACCACATCTTTACACCATCCGCAACCTAGTGCTTGAATGCACTGGTAACACTTTTTATACGTATTACATTCTTCATCACTTGCTGAAACCTTATTATCACGCAGCATGCTGCCTTCAAGGACAAAAAAGTAATGTAACAGTTCAAAAATTATTATAAATTTCACCCTCATTGTTGACTATGATTAAACCTAAAAGTACTCTAAACAAATCCAATTCAGAGCATCACCCGTCTTTCTGTATCCTATTTAGTTCAAATTACATACAAATGAACAGATTCGCCTAGCTTAAGTTTCCATTATAATATAGAGGAACTGATAGCGTCTAAATGTTAAATTATTAGTAATATGTGGTGGTGGTGGTGTGTGGTAACACTTCCTCCGGACTTCGGTTTCAAGTTTTACATTAGTTACAACCAGAATGAAAAATGACACAGCATTGAAGTAGTTTTGAGCAAGCTCCTGGAACGAATATGACGTTAATCAGATAGACACAAAGAAATGATATCAATGCTAGAATTCCTTTGGATAGACACGTATTTCTAACATCTTAAAAGTATCTAATAATAATAATGTTACTAGTCTCTTTTAATTACACATAAAAAATCTACGCTGCTGATGAACTGTGCAAAAACATTGTCAGAATGAATTTGCAATTTAAAAAAAATAAACAAATGGGATGATGTGAATAACTTATATATGTGTGAGTTACATTTTCTCAAGAAATGATATGAACATCCGCTCATTTTACAATTGATTATAATTGCAAAAATTGTGGTTTGTGTATGCATACGGCATATCGTTATGTATTAATGAGACAATAATGTATGGTCATGGTCATGGTTGAGTATGATCACATTTCATACATATTATATTCTACCATAATGCCTGCGTACTTACCCTGAACGCATAAATACACATAATTCAATACAAACATTAATCATGTTTTCGCATGTTAAATACAAAACATACATTGCAACAATTATGCTTTGACTTTCGAATGTATGAATTACAGGTAAAATTTTAAAAATACTCTAATTAATACTCTGATCGTGAGTAGTAGTAGTACTGTCATCTTTACCTGGGTCACTCATACTTTGTCGTTGAAATAAGTCGACCACACGTCCCCTCATTCTCGTTGCCCGTCCCCCGAAAAAAAAAGTTTCCCCAAATTCGTACAAATGGTTAATATTTGATCTTTGCCCAACTTGAGACAATAAGTCAACTTCATTCATAAAAGTCCATTGCTGTAAGGTACCCAAAGGCAAAGGTATCCAAACAATTTTAAAGTTCTTAACGTGCTGGTTTCTGTTTCTCATGCTATTGCCAAAGTTTTGTGATGACCCGACCCCTGTCCTGGCCACTGACCATTCATTTAGCAAATAATCCTTTAAAAAATCCTAGGTTCTTTAAATATTGGGAGGAAATTCGGTTGTTTGACGCGATATTATATTCAATGCTAACCGACCCACACTTACATTGGTATTTATATGCACAGTACTGGCAAATGACGAGGGACGGAGAGGGTCAGGTTATTTAACCATATACCGTATTTTGTCTCCATAATTGAATTCAATTAACTTTATTCACGTGTTTCGGGGTACCCTAACACATATAACAATTTAAAGTTGCTAACAACCATTTCATAATACGATCCATATGCACGCTTATCTCCAATGTGACCTTTAGTGTCAAGGGACATCAGGTTTATTTTTTAGCCCTAAACCCTTCGTTTAATTCGTTACACTCCTGCTGTGTTACCAGGTTCATATATGCAAACATTCGAAGCAAAAAAGTAGCTGACAAACTGGCTCAAAATATGAGAAAATACCTTCTTTTAAACATAAAGATTTATTACTAATCACAAATATGAAATACTTGGAAATTGCCCTAGAAAAAGCTCCATGTTCGTGTTGGATAATTGCAAAAAAAAAATTAATAGCCGCAATAATACATCAAAAATCTATTATTTAAAGCATAGTATGTATTCGTCACTAGCAGCAGTTGCATTTAGTTAGTATACAGCTATTTATTTAATTCCATGATGATATGGAATATGGATTGCTAAAAAAGTAGTTTAACTAAAGGAGAACATTTGGAGTAAAACTGATCGAGGTACAGCTAAAAAAAAGCATGCTCACGGTTCAATGACTTTATCCTTTGCTCAAGCTTTCTTTATCATTTGTATTAATTATTATTATTGTCACAACCTCAGAATACCATCAACATTTGCAGACTTTATGCTTCATTATGCAGTTTAGCCATAACATTCGTAGCTTAGATTATCCAGGTAAATGACATACATCATTTCATTTGATAGCGAGGAAAGGTACAAGTCACATATACCTAGTACCGCATCTTTCTCTTTCCAGAAACTATATATTGAATGAACGATGATTTGGTTCCGTAAAACCGAATACATTTCGCTAGCATTATTCATTTCAACTTTAGAAACTGTATATGGTGATGGACCCATTAAACATGGAGCAACGTACAGGATTAGAAGTGGCTTCGATGGTGGAGTAAGTTGCATTTTACCGGCCAGCAAAGTTATTACATATTAACGTCCTTTGATTTAACTAATCGTTGAAAAACATTTTTTTTACTGATTGTTCAAGTTTTTAACTGCAAAATATCCTACATTTTCGGAAGATTTAACTATTAAGCTTGGAAAAGCAGTCACCGAAGAGTGGGAAGGGGACCCAGGACAAATTTGGGATGCTATTGTTTGGTCCAACCACACAACCATAACCGGCAATGATTCTGTAGCAGCGGCTGGATTTGTAAAAGGTAAGTACACATATAACCAACTTCTTCGCGTTGAATAAATCCATATACAAATCTGTATGTAGTTATATACATGTAGTTATCGAGTCATTTCGAGCAGCATCTAGACGAGTTTCATTTCTGAAACAGAAAATCTAATAATTTATTTGTAATCTAATTTTTTTTAATTTAGAAAAGATATTCTGGTTGCATCCTAAAGGAGCAGCTCTAAATGAGCTTACTGGGTTCAGGACTAATGCATCAAATTTGCTGAAATTTATCGAGATCGTGGATAGTTCTGGAACTTATCTAATTAAGAATGTCGGCAATGGAAAATGCTTACAAAGTCAAGGGTAATAATATAATATGAATACTAAATTCCTAAAACTATTTGCTTTACCATTCCTTACTTACTACTGACCATCTTTCCATTCTAATCTATGTAGAACCGAAAAAGAAGTCATTTTTGAACCGTGTGATGAATTAAAGACAGTGCAACAGTGGGATTTGGAAGAGTTTTTTGAAGATCGTTCAGCAGTTGACAAAACATTTATGTTCAATTATGCATCAAAGCCTAGACAGCAGGAGATCAAGCATGTCTGCAAAAAGGTATGTAATCTTGCTATAATCAAGGCATAAAAACCCTCACCTATTCAAAATATGAAATTAAAAGATGATAAATATATATAATTAGCTGTAATTACTATTCATTACATAATAATACATGTATTTATAATAAAGTTTCAATTTTTAGCATTTTTAGATTGAGTGATAAAAATTTATTACTTGTGTAATCTTGTATCAGCAAAAATCGGAGCTCAAGCTCATATGTAATACAAATAAATACAACTCCTTTTTTCTAACAGATAAGCCTTAATACTATCCACATGTTGATTGGTTGAGTTTAGTAATGTATGTGTT
The DNA here is from genome assembly GCA_964034955.1 of Orchesella flavescens. Classification (NCBI taxonomy): domain Eukaryota; kingdom Metazoa; phylum Arthropoda; class Collembola; order Entomobryomorpha; family Orchesellidae; genus Orchesella; species Orchesella flavescens. Next base: position 15,472,814 of record OZ035955.1, on the reverse strand, counting down.
AATAAGTATTATCAGCTAAAATAGCTGGTCTCCCTACAGACATAAGGTTATTCCATAGAGACATTATATATTTGTACAGACAATATTTTTTTTAAATTATTCCATTCCATTGTTGTTACAGATTACTCTTTAATCGTTTAATCAAACTATTGTTGTTCCGGGGGCAAGATCTTGTCTGAAGGACCAATCCCATTTTCCATCACCGTAGCCTTCTTTCACATGGTCGATCAAGACTTTACGCCTTTGTTTGCAAAAATTGGTTAAATTCAGAACCTTGAGCTTGTTTTCTCCCAGATCTTTCCCAGACTGGTCTTCTTCCAAGTAGTGAGACAAATTTTCCACAGCTTCATGAAGGTTGATCATGTTGGTTTCGAAAATTTCTACTTGAGAGTTGCGTTCCAGATAGAATACAAAAGCAAAGGAGTACTGCAGTAGCTTTCGGCAAGTCAAAAGTCCTTTTATAGCATCCTCATAATATGAGGCATCCAATAATCGTTCCATTTGGCATGCCGTCCTGATTTCCTCCATACGACTCAGTGAGCCTTCTAGGAGATTTTTCTCAAAATCATAGCTCTGACCGTGTCCCAGGAATCTTTCGTTTGCAAAAAGGAATCTTTGGAGATGATTTCGCGCTGCAGCTTGGGCTTCATTTGTCGAGTTGGCAGGGTTGCGGTTGCAGTTATAAGAGCCACGGTGCTGTGACCAAGCGGTTAAGCAAATCCAGCAAAATTGATGATGACACTTTCTGCAAGTCATGTGATTACACCCTCCATTCTTCTGTATGTTTGAAAAGCACTTAGGACACGGTTTGGTATGTGCTATAATCCAACTAGAGTTTTCCGACTCATCCGACATCCTCTTCTTCCAATACTCATGTAATTTGCAGTTTAACGGGAAATGCCATTCATTATTACAAGTGAAACAATAGCTTTCTCTACAATCGCAAGCAACCTCCTGCAAATGCCATGGGACACCATCTACGTCCAGTTTCCAAACAACGTCACAACGCTTTCCTGGGCAATATTTTAGAAAGTTATTTTTGCTGACATAGTCCTTTATAAGTAAAAGATTGTAACGTTTGACAGATTCCGAATCAGATTTGAGCACATTCTTGATGTAATCTGCCTTCAACAGAATGTTACATTTCGAATCAGGACATTGAATAGTGCTCTGTAATCCATTCTCAGTAATTCTTGTCTTGATATATTCCTTTGAGCAATCTAAGCAGAAAGAGTGTCCACATTGCGGATACTCCAAGGACTCGTCGACTGCATATGGGGTAAAACAAATTCCACACTCAATTTCAGGATTCGGACGTCCGGCACCAAGTTTAGCATCTCCACTTCCATCTTCTACTTCTAAAGTTTTCAGTGGTAGACCATGCGTTTTGAAGTACTCGTCCCGGCTTTCATCATAATATTTATCACACAGCTTGTGAAAATCCCAACTGAAATGAGTGAGCAAAATCAATGCTGTGGAGGGTGACACTTGCAATTTTTGTTCAACCTGCCGAACAGCATTCTTCATTTGATTTTGTAACTCTTCAGACTTCAAAATCTGTATTTCTGCCGACGCGATAGGAACGTCATTCTGGGATGAATGGTCCGATTGCATGTCATAGTAATCATCAGATTCAGAGTAGTCATCGGAGTCATTGCCCTGATCGCCCGAAAGGTACTCCTCGTCTCTTTCAGAACCATGAACGTCTCCTTCGGGGGATTGGAGCTCCTTGTTGTTATTGAGCGAATCCATTTTCTGTTTCTTCACCACCTCGTCACCATCCAAGTCCTCTGGGGCTTCTCGTTTGTCTGCCATAATTGTGTGGTACCGTGAGACTATTAATAGTTCTTTTCCAACAACTACTACAGTTCAACTCCTCAGTCAGACAAAGGTCAATAACGGGAAATTGAGTACTTTCCTGAAATCAAGATGAAATGATTCAATAATGTGTTTACAATATGTCGTCAATTAGTCGCCAATGTTTTTAAAACATGATATTGTTAATGTGAATATCAAATTCAGTACATCGACTTACAAAATAATACTACTGATTAGTTCACAGTCAGTCTTCAGATATCACAACTCCAACCAACATCCCCTGCATGCAAATTCACCGGACGGACGGACTGGAACTGGAGATAAAAGCTGCAAGATTTTGATAAGTATTGATTAAAGATGAATGATGAAGGAAGCTGCTTCAGGTCACAGGTCAAGGAACTTGATAAGTATAGCCTGCTCTTGTCGAATAACAACTGTTAACAACTTCTTTAAAACGAGGAGATTTTTACAACTGTAGTGCTAATAATACTAATAGATTGAAGATGCAAGTAGAGGTCAAGTGTGCATTTGTGAGCTACTTCTAAACTTGTGTTGCAATTAGTTTTTTTTGCCTTCCTTTTCTTTGAGTCAAACAAAATACAGAAAAGTCCATTTCGCATTTCTTGCTCAAAACGTTTTTCCATGGTATGGTAACCATACCAACCAACCTTCACCTGGCCACGCACAAATACATAATATGATCTGATGATAATGCTTATTAATTAAAAGTACCTACTCTCTTTCACCTTCCCAAAGTGAAAGCATTGTCATCGATAAGATGATTCGTTCATCACGTTTATGTAGATAATACACACATACAGGGACTGAAACAAAATGACATGCGGCAACAGCACTCCATCCACTGTTTTTGGGGTGGTATGAGAGTAATAAATGTTAGCGCACATTATGAGCATAAAATCGACAAACTGTGTCAAATATTCGAAAAGGAACTTTCAAAATTTGCTGATATGACAACTTCCAAATGACCTTTCGGCTTTGTTTTTTTTTTAAACGGAAAAACAAATCGTGGAAACAATCATATCCATCCGTACATTGTGCAGCCACACTCCCTTGACTCACCACTCACTCAACAAGTTCCCACAACGTCAACAACTTGAAACTGTCACAAGGACCCTATTCCAGCAGCTTGTATTATTTCCTCAAGTCTTCTTCCTATTTATTCTCATTTTGTAAGGTAAGTAAAATACATTTTCAGTTAGCGTCTTGTCTTGCTGCCAGATGTGTACAGTTAACAGTGTCCAACTTATTCAAACTATATCAACAATAATAATAATACACACGACACAACTGGACTGTTTGTGTTCACAGGTTTGTTTGTAAAGGGGAGTCCGATACACAAAAATGACAGGAGGAAATACACTAGCTTCCAGGCGAGGCCTGAGTGCACGCACTTCTGATTATGATATGGTTGGTAATCTTGGCCCAAGTCTTCAAAGGATTTCTCGATATGCTTCACGATTTCCACCTCCAGGATTCTCCAGTCTTTCCGGTACTCGTTTGCGTCCTAGGAGCGCTTTCTCTTCTCGTAGCTTTGATATCGTAGATGATTTGGATGACAGTTTCCTTTCCAGCCAGGTAAGCGTATATGACTAAATGAAAAGAATTTTGGATGATATAAATAGAAAGCAAACTATTATGCATCGTTTCTGTAGTTGTATGAGCCTTCCTCTCCGGACTGGAATGAAAACGCACATAGCCCATATTTGGGGAGCATGTCTAGTCAAATGAATGACCCACTCGAGCCTACTTTATCATCCATGTATTTAAATGATGAGGTAATGATGAAATGTCTTTTTTCTCTCTATTATTTACCTGTTACTAGAAAAGCTTTAACTGTCTTATATCATATAGGGAGTTGGAAGTTGGCGTGGTGAGTGTGTCGAAGAAACTGCAATGGGTGCATTAGTTACCAACTATGGAATTATGAGTGTCCGTCTACATGATGGCGTCCGTGTTGACTTGACTGTGGATAAAGCTATCCGCATTTTGAACTACCAGGTATAATACTGGGCCAGCTTGAAACATGCTCTCGAACTATTAGATTTTGATCATGTATCATTTTCACTTTTACAGAGCAATATCATTCTAGCACTGGGGTCCAACGGAGCATCCGCTGCTTTGATTCATCCTAGTGGCTCTGTCTATCAGTACGGAAGCCGTGTAGAAATAACCACTCCAGATCCTATTGGAAATACAAAGTGAGTTTATAGCTAACATTTAACAATTGCTAATATAGCCCAAATATCCCTCTTCGTTTTGTATGCAACAAATCATAATAATAATCATTATTATTATTTATAGGTTTGCAAAGATGTGGTTCAAGGGCGTCAGCTTCACGAGTGAGAAATGCGCTCTGGTCTATTTAGTGGATCAAGCTGGAACTCGGACGACAACTGACACGTTTTCCGATATGGGTGGCGACTTTTCAATGCCAGTATTTCTTTCCGATTCCTACTTTGGACCAAGTGCCATTGAAGAGTGCATTCAAATACTGAGAGGAACCCAGTATTGGCTAACTGAGGAAGGAGTAGAAAATTGGATAATTAATGGAATTCGAATTTCTCAAACCGCAGATGGACTCGTAAGGTGAGCAAACATAAAGTTTACTACAATCTTTTGTGAATCTAAGCCCGAAAAAGTTATATTTAAAACATCATATACTATGGAGAAAGTTGTAAACAAACATCTAACACAAAATTGTGTTTTGTATGATTTGATATAGGGTTGGCCGTGGAACTAGCAAGTATCAATTACGAACATCTCCTACCAATGGAACTGCTAGCTTAACTACACCGTTTGTGCATGCTACAGCAAGTATTGGAGTTCCAACTCCAAACAATGCGGGTGCACCCCATCTGTTTGTGAAACGAGGTGATTGATGAAGATGAATCACCGTTTAGACGACTCACTCTCATCTACATATTATTATCATTATTATTAATATAAATCTGAAAACACCGGGATGGTCTTGTACTCAAGGAAAAAATTGTTTACACATTTTATCTTATTAATTAATATAGGTGAACGAAGGATGCACTGTGATGGGAAAACTTTCATTGTTCGAAACGCAGGTCATTCGGCTGGGTTTGATGAATTGAACCAGCTTAAAGTGTACTAGGAGCATTCATTAAGTTGGAACTAATCAGCAGGATTACAATCTGCAAAAAAGATATCATTAATTAATTTATACAGAAAAATGCCTATCAAGTACAATGTGTCACGTTTGTCATATATGTCATTTATTTTGTTCATGAAAGAACAAGATGGAAGTTGAATAAAACCAAACCTGAGTATGTAAATGTAAAGTAACATGAAAGGGTGAGTCTTTTGAATTAATTTCATTCTAATATAATTTACTATCGTATAGGCATTGCGTAAACACATATTTTTAGATTCTTTCATCTTTATAATGGTATTAGTTTAGAAAATTTTTCAATTAAGATAGTACGAGAAAGTATGTGTAATGAATTTACATTGACAGTTTGAGAGTGAGTGGTGCACCAAGTTTTTGCCATAAATTGGTAACGCTAGGGCTCGCTGGTATTCTATTTTGGAATCATTGGTACTGCATGCCAGGAGGAGGGGAAACCAGAACCTATATTAAACTAGAAGTAGGGGAAACCTGGGATAGAAGCATTGCTCATGCTGGAAGAGCTATACTTCTACTCACTCTGAATCCGTCTTATTTCCTCTGAAAAACAAACTCGTTGTAAACATGGGATACTTGCTCAGGTTTAAATTACTACCACTTGTCGTTAGTGAGGAAGGTATTCGAATACTTTATATTTGTATTTAGTACATGTCAATATGTACGAGGACCGAGCTATCACTAATCATAATTATCATAAATACAATTATGGAAAAAGTCAATAGACATAGTAGAACAAAAAAAACTGTTTAACTATTTCATTTGAAAAAGTATAGGTTGATTGTACTAGGACTGTTTTTTCTAACGTCCTAAATTAATATAGTTACCAATTTTTTCGTCTCCAAATCCAGAGGACTGAACTGATAGAAAACGCAAGGGGTGTAGCAAGTATCAACCTAAAGCATATAATATACAAACTCTTCTCGTTTTACTTATTGTGTTTTGGATAACTAACTAAACTGATGAAAAGTCAGTTCAATCGAATTCCTCAAGACAGGGTTTATAACTTATTGTCTGCGGTAGTGGAAGTGGATTCTTGAATAAAATATTAACGACTCCAAGAGCAAAAGAGAAAAGAAACTGTAGGAAGTGCGATATGTAGCAATGCAATGCGATGTAGTCTTAATGACTTTCCATTTATGTTGGCAATAGTGTTTGACGGAACATTCTTCATTCTTTACAGTTTATAGTACAGCACGCGCTGGTAATTCCTGAAGAACGCTTTTGTTTCTTCTTCATGCATTATAAACCTATAGCATCTTTACGGTTTCACAACCAGAGTATGACTGTAACAACGAGGATTATTATATGGTTGAGAGAAAAGGTTACTGTGAAGAGGAGGATGTTTTCGAATACGAACATTATTACTGTTTTACTATTCGCATGCAGCATGGACCACAAGTCAGGAAAAGACATGAATGTACATATATTTATGCACATACAAATGTAATATGTATTAGAAAGAATAGACGTTGAGTTAAGTATGAACGATACATGACGATTACATTGACTGGCCAGAATAGCTGATGATGTGATGACTTTTTCTTGAATCATGAGAACCAACGATTCACAAAAAGGGTAGGGGGAGAAATACAGGACGTCATGAAGATGAAATTCATGAGGAAAAGAGTATATAGTGGTATTTGTTTAAATCGATTCCAATGTATCTGAACTGTACACGAGAGTTTCTTGTCATGAGAGCTACAATTTACAAGGATGGCCTGAAGAGACAATATTATTCTCCAAAAAAAAGATCATTCGTTTACTCTGTCTTTAATATATTATTCCAATGGATCCCTTATTGTCTAGTTTATTTTCTCCTCCTTAGATGTTTTTGGACAGACAATACGTAAATGGTTATGTGATCGTGAGTAGTTCGTCTTCAGCCTCTATATTTTTTCGTCCATCGCACAATATTCCTTAAGTGAATGCAGCCATCAAAAGAAAAATTGCGATCGTGCTAAGAAGAGGAAAGGTATTTCCCCCTTTAATAGTACATTGATTCGGTGTTGCAGAATAATACAGAAACAGAGGTAGATCTGTACAACAAGGAGATTTGCTGCAACTGTCGTGAAAAAGCATGCATGTATTAGTGTCATGTATAAGAAATCAAGAAGCTATAACTATATAGGAGTAGTTCGCTATAGTTGGTTGAGTTAAAAAGGCAACAGAAAACAAAACAAAACAAAAAAAACGTCATAAACTTAACAAGACACATCACATCAGCGTAATTGGGAATTTTATTGTTTCTTGTCTTCAGTCACATTACACACAGTACTTTATTATAGAATTCGAAATAGTTTTTTTATTTCCTATTATGCGCATAGCTTTGCAGACTTACTTTCTTCTAGATGAAAAGTTGTTGGTCATTATTAATTCTGCGACAAAAGGTTGCACAAGCACCTACAGAACAACAATATTACTGCTGTTACTTATTACATTCTATTTTTGTATACCTGATCCTATATCCTGGACTTTATATTCAGTACGTAATGTATTAAATAATAGTACAAAATTTACGTAATAAAATACATTAAGTTGTTTGAATTAAAGTGAAAACAAACTTACGATTAGTCTTTTTACATGCACACAATAAATTTTCAACTCGACAGTTTCTTTATGTATACATAAATTGATACTTGTTCCATTTTTTTTAAATATACACATATTACCATTGTATAGCGAAATGTGTATTTACTTATATCTGCGACTTGAACAACACTCCTTTTCATTTTTTTGATTTTAGTATCAGTCCTAAATCGTGAAATGTCTAAACGTTAATTTGCTCCGCTTATATAAGCAACATATTGTAATAATATTATTAGTATTAACATGATTTATATACTACTTTGATCGAAACATTCGTAACCACCAATAAACGAAATGCTATATACTACACATACACACACAGTATGAATAATTTTCAAAGTTATTCTTTGCATTAAGTTTCAATAAAAATTCAAAACCCTCCCATTTTAGTCAAGTAAACTATAAAAAAAATCCCCACAATCTTAATATTTGCTCTACATTTCCATACCACATATCAACATGGAAAACGATCATGTTTATTGAAGAGTAGTTTCCTGGCATGGCACGGTTCTACAAGCCTTATCAAATAACTTGCAGATTACCATGCATGTATAGTAAAAAAAACCTATTGAATAATAGAGTTGGGAAACGGTTAAAAAGTTTAAATTTTCATCAAGAATCTTCTTCTTTTTGTATTCACTTATGGTAAAATATAAACTACAATACGGCCATTCAAAAGAGGATATTACTTGTATATTTATGTGTGGTGATCTCTTTCTTGTCCGACGACTACGCATATCTACATCCCTGTATTTTCCATGTAGAGACAAAAAAAGTTATATAGGGAAGGAGAAATGGGTGCCTAAAATTATGGGCCGCATAATCGTCAATGTCATTAAAGTTTACACATGCTCTCAAACAAAAAAGAGTTTGGTGAAGTCGATTGGAATATTTATTAGCAATTTGCTGATAGAATATCATGACCATTTTGAGCCTCTTACTTCCTCATGACTGTAAATGTACACTTTTTTTGTGCCATCCTTCCTTTCCTTACCCAAGATTGGATATCTAGAAAATATACATTCTTTTAACCTATATGCTACATGTAAAGTATTACTTTTACTCGATTTTCCCATTATTGCTCAAAAGCCAGTGGAGCCTGAGTAATGCCAAGGGATATGGATGGATGGCACGATATTATTCAGTGGATATTAGGGCAAAATCCGAAATTGAAGAGTTGTAGAGAGTAGAGGAGAGACACTATTGAATGTTATGTAGTGTGGAGAAAGTGAAATGGAAAAAATAAACGGGTTCATATACATAAATACATAAAGTAGTAGTAGTAGTAGACATATCAGCAACACAAGAAACAGGGAAAATTGGAAGGGCTACTTCCAAGCTATTACAAAAACCAGTCAACGACCACTACATATTACCCATATGTGCGATTTAGGAGTGAACACTTTTCTCCAGCTGCTTATCTGTATCATATTATGGAACTAGGGGATGCACATTGAAATTCATGGAAAACCAAGCTGCTCGTTTTTTTCAATCGAATAACTTGAGCAGGCTATTACGATACGATAGGGCTCTCCTAGTGTCCGGCCTTTCCTTTCTCCATTGCACTTTAAATTTCTTACCAATGAATTTATCTGGTGGTGCATATAAATGTTTAAGGAATTACGTTGAGTAACTGAAGGCAGAATCCACTATAGCCAGTCAAAAAAAAATCAACCATCATGGAACTCAATGATCACATTTACCATATTTATACAAAATGATGAACTTTTATGAATTCAATGCCCAACAAGAACAAAAAACATCGTTCGTCACAAACAACAGGAGATGAAAAATGTAATTACGTCCTTTTCCTGCTATTAAAGCCACAACAATTTTTGTTAACAAAGATCATGCAGGTTGTGGTGTTGGTGCTACGTCTTCAAGAATTTAACAGAGATACACGAATACATAAAAAATAATAATTTATTTTAAAATAGCTATATTTTTGTCTTCGCCATAGAACAGTTCCTCTTACACTAACTACTCCAATGGGCATCTACTTCAAAAATTTGCCTTGAGAACTCTAACTTGATTCACTGAACGGTAGAATGTGTATAGAGAGAGCTCTCGCTTTCACTTCGACGCTTTTATAATACACTCGTACGTTTAATTCAAAAAGCCAATCAGTTTGCTTACGATCAAGCTGCCAGCACCACCATAGAAGGGCCGCCATATATAGCTCTCCCAAGCTGCCCCCCAATAATTTGAAATATGTAAATAGATATATAGGGGAAAGTAAAACGACAAAATAAAGAGACAGCAGAGATGATCTCATGAATAGTATATAAATATATATATATATATGTTCTTTTAAGCAGTTGTGTGACTGAACATAATATGTGTGGTCCATTTCTCATGCATGAATCAAATGGACCATGTGAGGTATGTGATGTTCTCCTAATGCAAACCCATCTCCTAACCATTTTCTATTGAAATAAGGCCTTTTCCTACTCCAATTTTTAATACTTTCCTTTTGACTAAGGGGTGACCTGCCAGCCACTGCTACTACTACTACAACTAACATGTTCGGCACATGTCGTATAAAGCAAATTGGAAAACACACAACCTTCCCTCTTGCCATCATCATCTTTGTGGGAGCAAGTATAGACCCATTATGGTACAATACAAGAATACACAATAATATTGTTTAACATACTCCTCTGCCGAAGTATATATATTCATGTGTGAAAGCTGTGACTTTTTCTCATTTTTTTTACACCACAATAAAACAGTGAGGAGCCGTCGTCTTGAAACACCAAATGCAATCGTATCTACATAATATTTTGTCATGAGTTGTTTTTTTCTTTCTTTTACTGAGCTCTAGCCATTATAATGTTGGACTTCTTCTGAAGTATGCATTATGTCCACTTGATACACATGTTTGGCTAGTGCTTTAAGTGTTGGTTCAGCATACAAGTACCTTTCTCTTCTATACTTTTTTTTCATGTCTCAGTGTCAGGATTGTGGAGCATTTTTGGGGCCACTTGGAATCTTTTCTTTTCCCTCCATTGCCTACTTGGAAACACCAATTTATCTCCTGCTGTTACTTTAACCAGCAGGACCATAGTCCATATAATGTCCTGAAGATGCGAAATAAAAAAAATTGAATGTACAGGACAACAAGGGGATGGATGGGCAAGAGCAGCAAGCATGGGTATGTAAAGTATATGAATTTCATTTTACAGTAAAATTCTAGTTTGCTTTACGTGCTATGCTGTAGGACCATATATTTAGTGTAGAACCTCTTATATACCACGATGCAATATTATCATCCTCATGAAGTATATAGCCCTCGTTACTTCTCTTTGGTGGTGGCTGAAATCAGAGGGTCGCTCCTTCAGCAGTCTCGTTGAAAAAATTGAAACGCCAACATTCTTCAATTTAAATCCGAATCAATAATGGCCAGTTCTTGGACAGTACTTGCTTGGCTAGTTCACTCTCCTCTCCACATTTCAACCGATTTCACATGCATTGATAGATAGTGAATTACAAAGTTATTTCCCGATTCCATTTCACCATCAAATATGTTCGTGCATACAAATTGTCGGGGAAGCATCGCATTTTAAAAAAAAGTCGAATGATTTCATGCAAATCGTAATCCCCAGCGGCTACCTCTCGTCATATATATACTTGACAAAATCCACACTCGAGAACGAAATAAATGTCGTGAACTGAGCCGGACACACAAAACCTGATATAAAGCAATGCAAGGAAAGAGGGTACGCCAAGCCATCATATGAAGGGTGACAAGATTTTTTCTAGCTGAATGAGTGACCAATCTCCAATCCTGATCTCATCTTCTGCTTATTTTCTCACGTCTTTCACTGTTGATGCGATAGGAGTGGTAATCGAATTCAGCTTCTGGAAAATATTTTCAACTACCTTTTCTGTATTTCTACCTTACATATTATGTATATATACGTACATATTATGTATCATTATAAGAGGACCTCACGTACGGGACAGTCGATAATCTGTAATCCAGACCGGAATGATTGGTTTATAATTGGATACAGACAGATACTATATATGCATTAAATTTAACTTTGAATCGCTATTACATATAAAAAAAAATATTTGCATATTTTGGTTTGGTTGACTTTCACAGTTCAATAAAGTCTTGTGGGAGGTTGTTTAAATGCTTTGTAGTAATGTTAGAAGTGTGGGCATGTTTGAGTTTTCAAAAAGGATTTTCCATGTTCTTTTTTTTAAATTGTGAATTCAGTAGTATTGGGCTTATGCCGATTCAGGTTACAACAGTGTACTTTCAAGATTAATTCTTGTAAGTTTGAGACTACTACTACTGGAACAACTTATTATCTCTATTTTAATGTAATAAAGCATATTTCAGGCAACCATCTATAGTGACAGAAATTGCATTAGTTTACTCATATCAATGTACTTTGTAATATATTATTCGTATAGTAGTTTATATATATCCAAAAATAAAACCACATATTGTACGTTTGGAGTAGTCGAGACATGAAGAAGAGACTGATGTCGATTTGTTACTTCACAGTCGGAGTGGGTTTATGAGTGTTCACTAACGACGCACTGTTATTATCTCTTCAGAATGTTAAATGTACAAATACATCTACTTGAAAACCAGCATCAGCGTTAACTAGCTATAATTTAAGCTCCTTGAATTACAACTGACAATGATCATCATAAGACACCAAGAAAATAAAAAGCATTCATAATGTACTGCACAACAACACTCGAACAAAGATGGTATGATGATAGCATGACCAAAATTGCGCACATTTAGTAATATTTGGATCAACTAATGAAGTGTAATGGATATGATTAAGTGTAATTTAATAATGTGAATGAAGTTAATCCGGAGTGACTTGGGAGTTTTATATTAAGTAGGACTTCATTAAATTACAATCAGTATAAATTACTTTAACTCATTGACCGTATAATTTTTTAACATTCCTTCAGTCATAAATATCCTACTATATAGACATGATATCCTTGTGTAAGTACGCCATATTTTCTAATACGTTGTTTTCCACAACAGTATACATAATAGCTTACAACTCGGAATTTAGAGTGTGTACGGTGAAAGCCGTAACGTTCATATGTGAATAAAAACCAAAGGAATGTGCTATGCTGCTTGTTGGTGGTCTTTTGACTGTTAACCAATCTATAGAACGCTACTTAAGTACGTAAACAAGTATTTTTAGATAAAAGTCAATTCTTATGTGTTCTCCTTAAGAACTATAAAGAACGATCGGGTTCATTTCTTGAGTCAAGTTTTTTTTTTGGCTCTCAGTTTTTTTTCGTTTCCTCAAAATATATGTGTATAATAGCAATTATGATACCGGCAGTTGATAAAAAAACATTAATAAAGATAAGAAACAAAATTACACACACTAAAAGAGTTAGTAGCTTTAATCATGTGTATGTACACCACAAATTTTAAATTGAACCTTCTTTCTGTTGGTAAATTATTGCGACTCTTTCGTAACACAATAAAACGCCATCATTACCAGCAGTCTTTCCTAAAACCATGTTAAATTTTGGAAAGGATTAAATTTTTCCGTGGTACGGAAAGAAATAATCAATGCTTTATCTCTCCACATTTCTCGGAAATGACTGAAATAAATGAAGATTGATGATATATGACTGCTTAATATTATTAACATACTGTAGCAGCATTTGCAAGTATAAAATGTTTTTAGTGACATATATATATATACATATCTACAATACATTGGTACACATATATGTATACTACCTTTGTAATGTACTAGTTATTTATCCGTATCCTTATATATTAGAACAAAATGAATGGCAGGACGTAAACTTTGGAAATGATTTGTATAAAGAGAAAAACATAGGCGCGACATTAATTATGAAGACCACAACAGCCCAAGCACAAAACATGAATTTCTATTGTGCTTGTGAAAGTTCAGTGGAGTAAGTGCCACGAAAGGAATAAACAGTATTTCATGCATTTGAATGAACAACTACTACTTGCTACTACTTGCTATTACTTGGTTTCATCAGTTAAGCCAAACAATAAATAAGGTTGAAAAGAAGAAGAAATACGGAAGCGCATGAAACATTTTATTCATTGTGTAATCTTGTTTGGTGAATTAATCACCAAATAAGCTTTGTGGTCTGATAGGATTCCTCATTAAGACATATAATAGAGCATATACTTAGACGCTTATTTCATCATAATGTATCTATAAGCACAAACTGTCCATGCCCATTGAAATTGTCGTAATACACCTGGTTTTTAAAGGGAAAGAAAAGAGAAAACGACACGATAAGATTGCCAATAATAGATTGGAGGAAACACTGAGAATTCAACATAATAATGCTATGTGTGCAACTGAGTAGACTCTGAAAATGTCGTTCGAGGAATCTATATAAGTGGAATAACAAATGAGCAACTAACCGCTTACTCTCATTAAATGAAAACAGCCAAAAAGAGCTCTTCAAATAAAATTACCGACAACAAGCATCCACTCTTACTGATGTATTTATGCCACAATACATATGGTTTGTTCAATCAAACTATGTAAAAATTCTAGTCTGCAAAAAAAAATTGCTGTAAGGATATAGATACGTGGTTAATTTTAATGATCCTCAAATTGGGAATCAAAGAGCACTGCTATGTTCATTCATACGGGGCATAAAAATATGATTTGGATAATTGGAAAGTTGATTTGTAGTTTTTTTGGTTACAATATGTAACTGTGTCTTGCTTACAAAAAAAGAGAGAATTATATATGGCAATGCTAGCAGAATTTCTCTGATCTATAATAACCTGTATCTTGTATCCTTATAAAATTAGTTATCATCGCTGAAAGATCATCGAAGCATCGAAAGTTCTTCTTTGAAACACATGCACCTATCTATCTAAACTTATGAATACTATCAATACATATATATATGGTGTTTTTTCACAAAAGCAAACTTAACTAACAAAAGTTGTCAAAATAAGGAATTGAAGTGGAAATTGTGGAATCCACCGCAATTACAGTCTGAACAATAATAATTGTTTTTGTAAATTGGTTACATTTAATAATGAATTCAGTCATTGTCTGATAATATTTTTATTGAATGAGTGTAAATACACATATATATGATCAGTCAGCATATTATCTGCAATCTTCATATTAAACCATCCTACTCGGGGCTACTTGGGAATGAAACAAAGTTAAAAGGCATTTTAAAAGACCCGCATGATCTATACCACAAACGTTGTTCCTTATGTCCAAAACATAAACTATCCGCAAAATAATTGATTAGTAATACGGATTGTAAAAATAGTGCTGAATATTTGCAACGTTGTTTGAACAAAATGTAGAATGTTTATTGATTCCTAAAAATAATGTCATACTTAGCAGAGGCCGCAAATTAGTGGCGTTTGCATCAACATTCTTTACAGTTTCACACCTACTTAATTATATATAGACGTCGTTTAATTGGCAATGCATTTACCGTTATTAGCATGCCATGCTTATAAGCAGTTTGTGCTCGCCCATGATTTAAATAAATACATTTTTTTATACTCGCCTTCACATGGTTAAAAGTCGACATTCGGAGTAGTAGTAGGTATGCGCTTGGTGTTAATGCTACATGAAAGGATCATCAACGTAACGTAATGTGTAGAGTAATAAAAAGAAAGTTGGAAGAAGGACAACTACGAGGAGAAAGAAATTGTTATGGAAGATGAGGATGATATGCGATGCACCCCTTGCTTCCTTGTCGCATATGTATTCAGCTGAATACAAAAAATACTGTAGTTTCAAGAGAACAACGGCAGCAGCAGCAGTTTCACTTTTAGTTAAGTCGTTGTCGTTGAAGTCAGAGACAGCAACGACACAAGAAGAACATGTAGAGATGATAGCAGAGTTTCGCATCAAAGTGGCTGAAAATTACTGCTTAATTACGTCCTGGAATTATTCAAAAGAACTCCATTTGCATAATGAGTTTTCATTTTCCCCCAAGTCCATGCAAGGGAAAATCCCTATCTATAATTTTTGGTTCTTCCTTAATTAGCATTTTATATCATTAAACTATCTTTATACTCCCGTAATAAAGTCACTCTATATATGTATGCATACAGCAGAGAACAGAGTCTCATCATACTCATCAACATAAACTTATTTTACATTTATATAATATAATAATAATACCATCATCATACATATATATATATAAAAAACATTTTCGTCTTAAACTTTGCAGTATATAAATATACATACATACATACATATACATATATATGCACGTATTGGATATGAATTGTAGTTATGTATGTAGTGAATATAGAGAGCATTGTGAAGAAATGCACAACTCTTCTCCTACTACTAGTTTTCTCATTTATTCCTTCATTTAGTTTCTTAAGTAGTTATAGGACGAGGATGATGATGTAACAGAAATACAAATACAGTTATATATGTATGCGTATATATTCACCAAAGATGATATGGAAGATGCGACTTAAAGCAAGAAGCCATTCTCATCAAGATCACTTTTCGCATTAACTTTGCTTGTGTTATATGCACTTCCTTTCTTCTACTCACTCATCATTTGAAATTACTACACCACACCACCAGCACAGGCAAGGAATACTTTCGTCTTATTCTTAAGAAAATGCAAAGCATTCGTGGTAATTCCCCCATCCACACTTTCCCCCCTATTTTACGAGAACTATCAATTGACGTTTGGTTTAGTTTTCTGAGATGAAAATACATAAACTTATATAATATTTTTATCGAAAGCTGACGCCAACAAGCTGCTTGTTTGACTGCTTGCGAATAAAGTTTACATAATATATCCCAATTTGCACACTATTTGAATTTGTAGTAAACTACCAACCACATATTACTTAACGGTTGGGTTCTTCTTATTATGAATTCATAGGTGGCCATTTTCAGAAATCTAGACTAAATTAAAAGTCTTGTTCGAATTGCTTAGAGATACCCGGTACTTGATATAATATATATATATATAAGCATATAACAAAGCGAGGGAGCATGTTCGATCCGTTCCATTTTGTTGAATAGGGAAATGCTAATAAGCATAATATTAGTGGAGTATTGCTTACAGTCTATTCTGCATAATGCATACTAGGCACTATATACTTACAATTAAGAGTCTCATTTAGGGGAGATCGGCGTTTATATGTCGTACGTAGTTTACGTATTATGGAGAAGCGTCTCCTCCTGTACTCCAAACAAGTGGACGGAAAGAATGCTATGTTAATGATGATAATGATACGAAACGAAGACTGCATTCATGCATCCTCATTTCTTACTTTTCCATCTCATCATCATCTCAAAATGAAGAAGCCTATGCTCCCTTTTAATGATAATGGCTTTTGAATAAAATTGAATCTTCTTGGGAAGAATATAAGTTGGTGAGGGCTGACGTTGGCAGTTCAATTCATACGACATGTAAATTGAGGTTCATTTTGACTCTTCCCTTCTTTCTGTCCTCTAATAAAATCATTGCTCATGTTCATCATTAGTTTGTTCAGTTAACTTGAGTTGAGACACGATGTAAAAGAATAGCATCTCTGGGTAATGTGCTACAAGTCCAAGTTCTCCCATTTCCTTTCACATCAATAAGTGAACTAGAGTCAAGCTTCATCTTATTATGCTCCATTTTATTAGCTATTATCATTATCATTATTGCGTCTACTTCTTCAATTTTCCGCAGGACACTACTGCTCGTAATTATTACCTTCATTTTTTAAAGAAATTCTAGGATTTCTTGATAAATATAAATACTAGTTTTTCTGTTTTTGAATTGCTGCCAAAAAAGAAAATTAATAACTTTTAAATGCAATTTTCATTTATTTATTCAAATATATATATAGTTGTATGTATGAGTTTAGAGGAATTCTCAATTAGTTGACCTACATTTCCATTTTAATTAACCAGTTCCAACTGATATTAATTCATGCGATTTTTATAAATTGTAAATTGGAATCAGCATGCAACGTGTGCATTGAAGTTTGAAATAAAAATTCTACTATTTAAACTGTTGGCTGTATAATAATTTCGCCGAGACCAGCCATTAGTAGTCATATCTATCCGTCATCACAGTCAACAGTTATATTATTTCAGTTTCATTAATATCATCCTATTCTGCAACTACTCTACAACGGAGAAGTTGTTAAGACATGCTTAAACGGCTGTTCATCTTAACTATGCGCTACTTTTATGATCATATCTTTATCCATTGATTAAACTAATAATATTTATGTGCATAAAGCATAGGCAAGAATATATGTACTAGAGAATTTCTATATGATTTTGATAGATGCCTTATTTATGGAGTGTGAGCTTCACCAATCATATTTATGTAATTTACATAATTATGGCCTGCTCTCCAACGGACAGGACCTAATTTGGCAAGTAATCATTTCTCAAATTAAGTTTAGGAATGCCTACCTTCACTAGATCGTAAAGTATATATAGTTACTTGATTCTCCCAAGTATGTCTGAAAATTACAGAGAAAAAAAAAGTTTTAACTAGTGAACTCATTTCAACTTCTGGTTTTATACCGATTTTATAACTACGCTTATGTATGTGTGCAAGAACATGCATATACCTTGAACTGTACGTAAATTGTATTACAATCTGCAGAGTCAGATTTGTCGCTAAATACAAATATACGGACCGACTTCCTTCCTAGTAGATCCGGATAATTGAACTATTCACTTTCTACTTGTATGACCTAACCTCGCTACGGCCTACACACAAGTTCAAATGCACTTCTCTGGTCTATTTTCCTACTTAATCCGCTTGTCGCTATTCTACACTTATCAAGACGCTTATCAGTACAATAATAGTCTCACGGTAACAATTAAGAATAGTTTATTTACTTCAACAAATAAGCAAACAATTGACAATTTAGAAGATAGAGCAAAAAAATAGATAGATACTAAAAACGTTTAAAATGCACTTTCAATACAAATATACAAAGACAATAATTTTACGAACTTTCTCGAATAATCAGACAACTTTACGATAAAATGAGACAACTGTCGATCACAGCAGATTTCAGGAGGTATATCAACTCGAGCGTGCGTCCAACATCCAGTAAACGCAAATATCAGCATAACAACTTGTTGTTACGACGACGTCCATAGTTACATTCTTCATAGGTAGGGTTGTCGGGTCACTGGTAGTGGTGGTAGTTCTTAGGGAATTCATGGAATTATAGTTCTACATGGTTTAACGTTTTGAAAAGTTTACAGGACACGTAACTAACGATTCTACATCGAATGAGCTAATAAAATATTTTCTACACCCAGTCGTTTCTAATTTATCCACTATTCCTAGTACCCAAATATGAGACTTATTTACAAACATACAGATACGGAAAACTAATGTATTTAATATCTGCTAGACACAGCACGCAGGAACATTCCCCTCCCAGTGATAGAATCGGATCTATCACTCCAAAGATTAATCCACTTCAATCCGATACAGCTTCACGACTGGTCGACGAAGAACTCCGCTCGCTGTCTTGACATCTACGACTCGTACTTGTCCATCCTTTCCGGGAAATGTTGCAATCACAAGTCCTTTCGGCCAGTTGTTCCGGGGTAGGTTCGAGTCAGCTACAAATACTAGATCTCCAATTTTCAAATCCGCTGATTTGGCGTGCCACTTCTTCCGGAGCGAAAGGGTCGGTAAATACTCCTTCATCCACCGTTTCCAGAAATGATCTGCCAAGCACTCGGCGATTCTCCATTTCTTTCTTAAGGAAAGATCCTCATCGGAAAAGGTCCCTGGTGGTTGCTTAACGCTTGTAGTTCCCATAAGGAAGCAATTAGGAGTCAGAGCTTCAGGATCATCCTTGTCTGAAGACACAAATGTTAGGGGTCGACTGTTCACTGTAGCTTCAGCCTCAGCCAAAACTGTGAGCAAAACTTCGTCTGATAGGCGCTGGGTCTTCATCACAGCGTTCAGGGATACTTTCACGCATCTTATCAATCGTTCCCAGGCTCCTCCCATATGAGGCGCTGACGGTGGAATAAACTTCCCCTGACGAGTCATCTTATCCACGATCATCTCCTGGTCCATACCCTTCAGTGACAGTCTCAGTTCTTTTTCTGCTCCCTTGAAGTTGGTACCGTTATCACTCCACATAATCTCAGGTTCCCCTCTTCTACTAATAAAGCGTTCTAAGGCCATGATGAAAGAGTCTGTGTTCAAGGAATGAGACACTTCCAGATGGATTGCACGTGTAGACAAACAAGTAAAAATTACTCCCCATCTTTTCATAGTACGACGCAAGGAAACAACTTCAATTGGTCCAAAGTAGTCCACTCCTACGTTTGTAAAGGGTCTCGAAACACGGGTGACTCTTACTTCAGGTAATGGTGCCATTTGAGGGATCATGGGCTTTGCATTATCGACTCGGCAACGCTGACATCTTTTCCACGCACTTCGAATCGCTGTTCGCATATCCAAAATCCAATAGCGTTGTCGCAACTCATTGAACACCATTTCCATTCCTCGATGTCCGGCAGCATTATGATAAAAATCAATCAATAGTTTTGTCCACTCATGTTTAGGATCCAACAAGACTGGTTCCTTCGTGCTAGTAGCTACATCAGGGGACTTTTGGATTCGACTATCCACTCTGATGGTTCCATCCACTAACACAGGTGACAGCTTGTAGAGACGACTACATTTATCCACATTCTTCTTCGACAAAAGAGCACTCATCTCCGATCCGAACGAATCTCTCTGAACTTGCTGTATCCACATCAACTCTGCACGCTTGATCTCTGAGCACTCCAATGGTCCAACTCTTGAGTTCCAATCTGGTTTCTTTCCAAACTTGGCAACAAAGTTATGTGCAAATCTTATGCACCAACCAGTCACTCTTAGCATCTTCATCATATCACTAAATCTTGATATGTCAGGCAGGTATTTTGGGCAAGGAATAGTAACTCCACACAAGCGTCGAACTTCCAATATTTCATCAGTTGGTTGTTCAGTGGAAGATCTTTCTTGTGGCCAATCCTGCTCAGGTAGTCGCAAAAAAGCAGGTCCCACAAACCAGCGTGAGTCCGGAGCAAATTCCAAAGAAATCACGTCACGAGTTCCTTCGTCAGCAACATTCTCCTTAGTAGGTACCCATTTCCACATACTTGCTTCCGTATGTTCTTGAATCTCCCCAATCCTATGACTAACATAAGGTTTGAAACTTCTTGGATCTCTTGCACGAATCCAACACAGTGCTGTCTTCGAGTCAGTCCACATATAAGTTGATCCAATCTTAAGCTCATGTGACTTCTTGACTTGGGCGACCAGACGACTTCCTATGAGTGCCGCTTGAAGCTCCAAACGAGATATTGAGGTGGGACGTAAGGGCGTAACTCGTGTCTTGGCAATCACAATGTTAGTGAAAACATGCTGTGGATCTGCACCCCTCCCGTCAGACGATACTCTCAGATAAGCAACCGCACAGTACGCTTGCTCACTAGCGTCACAGAACACATGCAGCTGAATGTCCGATGCATTTGAGATAAAGGGAGCATAACATCTTGGAATGGATACGTTTGTAATCCCCCGCAACTGATCCAGAAACTTCATCCACTTCTGGTCGACAGACGCTGGAATCTCATCATCCCAGCCTAATCCAATTCTCCAAATATCCTGCATGAGTATTTTTGCTCGAACTGTGAGGTGAGACAGAAATCCTAGAGGGTCGAATAAGCACATTACCAACTTCAAGATTTCTCGCTTGGTTGGAGTTTTCTCTCCGCTAACAATCCGATCCTCTACAGTCCTAAATCTCATCTTAAAATGGAAGGTGTCCTCCTTTGGGTTCCAATAGAGTCCCAAAACGCGTTCTAGCTTATCCTCGCCACTGAGTTCCAGCTCACTCTGCTGTTGAACTTCTTCTGGTGCCACAGTCTGAAGAACATTTTCCGACGAACATAGCCAGTTCCTAATTTCAAATCCACCTTTCTGATGTATATCCTTAATCGCAGCTATCTTGACACAAGCATCGTCTTCCGTAGATTCACTGTCCAAGAAATCATCAACATAGTGGTTGTCAACAATCGCGTCCACAGTGCTACCATACTCTTTACGAAAATCTTCACCGTTCCGGTTTTTCACCCATTGCGCTTGATATGGGGAAGTTACCGACCCGAAAACCATAACATCCATAGTCCATACTCTAGGAGGTCGACTCCTATCCTTCCCCCTCCACAAGAAACGTAGCGATGGCAAGTCTTCTTGTCTCATACGGACCATATGGAACATGTCACGTATGTCTCCACTAAACCCAACTTCTTTCTGTCTAAATCGGCCAAGTACGTCAATCAGGGGTGTCATCAGGTCAGGACCTTGCAACAAAGCGTCATTCAGCGAAATCCCGTTCACTTTAGCAGCACAGTCAAATACAAGCCTTAGCTTTCCAGGCTTGTTCGGATTGGTTGTTCCAAAATGTGGGAGATACCAAGCCTTTCCATTGTCCTCAGCGAGCTCCGATGATGAAAGTTCATGGCAGAATCCTTTTTCCACGTATTCGTCAATTTTCTTGCAGTATAGGTCAGCAAACACAGGATCCTTGTCCATCTGCTTCTCTAAGATCTTCAATCTTCTTAGTGCTGATCCTTTACTGTCTGGCATGTTCACAACACCTTCTTTCCACAAGAGACCCGTTTCCCAATGATCTCCAACTCGCTTCGTACAATCTTCCATCATCTTTTCTGCCCGTTCGTCCTCCTTAGATCTTGGCAACTTCTGGTCACTTATTACACCCAATGCATCAAGTCGAAATTGTTCCTTTACAATTTCGTGGAGCTCATCATCTTTGGAGTGTTGGAATGCTGCGAATGACACATGTCCGGTTTCTCCATCTTCAGATTTCACCGTTTTCCCGTGCACTATCCATCCCAATTTGGTGAGTGTAGCCATTGGAGCGTTCTCTCGTCCTTCAACAACTTTTCGGGGCACAGTGAGGTGGATGTTATCCTGACCCAGCAATATCTTCGGTCGATCTGGTCCGATGTTGAGAAACGGCACATTCATCAAGTGACTCCAAGCTTTCCGCATCTTGTAGGTTTCTAATGGCTGGGCTGGCAGGTAGAGATTCTTCACAGTTCGTACATTCGTAATCCGGTACTTCTCATCTGAGCTGGAAATCCCAGCTATCTTCATGGATACACTCATTGAATCCGAGTCGGCATTGCTGTTTCCGTTTATCCAAGATAAATTTAGAGGCTTCTTCTTTCCTTGTAATCCCAAACGAGCAGCAAGATCTCCGTCTATCATCGATACTGAGGAGCCCTCATCCAAAAAAGCGTTCACTACAAGTGATCCGCCTGGTCCGGATAGCCTTACTGGAAGAACTCGCATCAACACGTCATCATACGGGTATCTCTGTACATTTCCCGAAAATCCTGCCGGTGGATCTTTGGGAAACTTTTCATGCCTTTCCTTTGGCTCATAATGCAGTGTTGGGTGATGGAACTTGTCGCATCCGTCTTTTCCACATTCCTTTTTCAACGGGCAGGCTGTGCTTCTATGACCGGTCTTCAGGCACACGAAACAAACCCTACTCGATTTCACTAGATCCCATCTGTCTCGGTTGCTCATTCCCTTGAACTTTTCACATGCAGCCAGGTCGTGTTTTTTCCTGCAGCCACAAATGGATTCCACTTTTTCTTCCTTGGCAACGTATGCAGTCTCCGAGTTCTTTTTCCTTTTCTTGTTGCTGTGAGAGCTTGAATCGGTGACAGCAGCGTTTGTCGGGACACTTGACACGATAGTCATCTTTGTCGGAACGGCTGCTATGACTCCTGCCACTTCTGCTTCATCATCCAGGAATTTTGCAAGGTCCTTTAGCGTCACATTTTCCTCCCCTAATCTCACAACGACTCGTCCCCAGTTCATCCGAGTATGTGGTGGAAGCTTCAGCACTAACTCTTCCATCAATTGCGGATTGCACAGGTACTGAGCCTGTTTGAGACTTTCCGCAGATGCACAAAGGTTCTTCACGATAAGGGAGAAATCCATCAGCGATTCAGGGTTGTCTTCGGATGGAGCTACTGCTTTCCTTGCCTTTTCCACCAGAGACTTGATGATAACCTGGGGTCTTCCAAACCGTTTCTTCAGGGTTTCCACTATTTCGCTGAAAGAGCAGGATGAGACCAGCATTGCCTGCACTGCTTCCTTAGCCTTTCCTCTCAAGCATTTCTGCAAACGGGCAATGTTTTCATCTTCCGAAAATCCACACATTTTAGATGTTCGGGTCAAGGTTGCGTAAAAAAATTGCCATTCTTCGGGTTCACCAGAAAATGTTGGCAGCTCCTTTCCAGTTGACTGGCGGGCAAGGAATTGTTTCATATCTGGGGATGGTGTTTCAGCAACATGAACGACTGGAGTGCTGGGTTTTTGCAAGTCGGTAGTCGGGACATGAGGCAGTGCATCTAAAGGTGATGAATCCACATTGGTCCCTTGGACCCACTTTTCAACAGCTACGCTTGGTGGTCTTATGTATCCTGGGGGCAGTAGAGGGTTGACGTCTGGTTCCTTCCTCCGTATAATATCTTCGAATTGTTCATCATCAGAATTCCCCAAACATTCCTCCTCGTCAACTCTATGCTGTTTCAACGCTATTTCCTGTTCTTTCATGACATCTAGCATTTCCAATCGCAGCTTCGCTTGCTCCATCTCTATTTCTTTCCTCTGAATCTCGTTGATTCGTTTTTGGAAAGCTGCCTGATCCTCATCTTGTTTCAATTCCCGGCGGAGTTGACTTGATCTGGAACTCCGTACTGATGATGCATAGGAACCAGTTCGTCCCACACTGCGTCGAGACTCAACATCAAATTGTCGTCTGTTGTCATGAGGAATATCCTCATTTCCTGGTGCTTGACGTCCGCCCCTAAACGTGCTCTCGGCTAGGACCTCGTCCCCTGGAACATCGCATTCGACAGGGCGTCTTGTCATCGTCACTGATCCACTTCTTGCACTGGCCATCGAGCTGGTACTGTCTTCGCTCCAACGTTCACCACTAGGCGAGCTCTCGGCTGGGACTACGTCCCCTGGAACACCGCTTTCTACATGGCCGGAACGTCTTCGCTGGACAGCAGGCATCTCTAAGTCAGCACCAGTGCGTCGGATCATATCTCGTGTAATCATTGGCATGATGAACAACAGAAACTTCACAGACAGATGATCAGGAACTTGACAAAAAATTGGCAGGACAGGACTATATTTTCACAGGACTGTTCTTTGTGTTCGAAGGACCACAATATACGGACCGACTTCCTTCCTAGTAGATCCGGATAATTGAACTATTCACTTTCTACTTGTATGACCTAACCTCGCTACGGCCTACACACAAGTTCAAATGCACTTCTCTGGTCTATTTTCCTACTTAATCCGCTTGTCGCTATTCTACACTTATCAAGACGCTTATCAGTACAATAATAGTCTCACGGTAACAATTAAGAATAGTTTATTTACTTCAACAAATAAGCAAACAATTGACAATTTAGAAGATAGAGCAAAAAAATAGATAGATACTAAAAACGTTTAAAATGCACTTTCAATACAAATATACAAAGACAATAATTTTACGAACTTTCTCGAATAATCAGACAACTTTACGATAAAATGAGACAACTGTCGATCACAGCAGATTTCAGGAGGTATATCAACTCGAGCGTGCGTCCAACATCCAGTAAACGCAAATATCAGCATAACAACTTGTTGTTACGACGACGTCCATAGTTACATTCTTCATAGGTAGGGTTGTCGGGTCACTGGTAGTGGTGGTAGTTCTTAGGGAATTCATGGAATTATAGTTCTACATGGTTTAACGTTTTGAAAAGTTTACAGGACACGTAACTAACGATTCTACATCGAATGAGCTAATAAAATATTTTCTACACCCAGTCGTTTCTAATTTATCCACTATTCCTAGTACCCAAATATGAGACTTATTTACAAACATACAGATACGGAAAACTAATGTATTTAATATCTGCTAGACACAGCACGCAGGAACAACAAGTAAAAAACGGTTAAATAGGATGAGCGAAAATTTATTATCATAATATCATTATACATTTTGTAAATACATTGAATGAGTTAATGAAAATAACTTACAAAACTTTGTGTAGTATTATGTAAAGATTAAAATGCGAGGGAAGTATTTTTTGGGCATGGTATGTGTTCGTATGTATATTATGTTCATACATAGTACATTTTATGTAAGAAACTTTGGCAGTACTCTGTACAAATGCTATATAAGAAGGGTTAATGTAATAGCAGTAGTCAGCAATATTAGCCACTTTAACACTACTTATTGTTCATTCATTGCTGCTGACGGTAGCAAGAGTAAATTTTAATTCAAAAAGATTGAAGTTGCAATCAATGAAAAATTCAAATCTCCGGTCTGGAATCCTCTGTATCAAAATACAACAACTATATATATGTCAGTCATGTGATATTTTGAGTCAGTTGTATTGAATTATTTTGAGCATAAAGGTTGAGGTATTAAAGTATTTTTCTTTTGGATTTATGTCTTATTATGCAGCTAAATGCATCAGGGCAGTTTAATATTTAAATCGGATGCAATTTTTATGATAAAAATTAAAATTAAAAAACGGATGAATCTATATATTATATAGTGTGTGTGTGATTCGAGGTAAAAAATAATACGTGAAGCTCGCTTCTAGATCTAGATCTGTGGTTGGAGAGTTAGCGGAGACTGGCAAGGGACGCTCATTTTCTTAGCTCTCATTTTGTTCCTCATTCAGTATTCATTTATGCTAACTGGCATCTCGAGCTTATCCTTTATCTCTAATTATAATATGAAATTCTTAGCAAGTTGTGTACGTACATAATATAGCATCTATAGGATACCAGTATTATAAAACTGTATAATTACCTCAGACAGCAGATAACTACTTGCACAGTTAATAGATGAGACGAGAGACATATAAAGCATACATTGAGTCTTTGTACATTCATATTATTAAAAAGGCAAGCAAGTAGGGGGGCTTGAGATTTTCTACCCTAGTAATGTTCCAGCTTGAGGTGGTGCACCGGAAAGAACAGTAAAATTACGCAAAGGTACTACAAACTACAATCCATCAAAAATATCTATTACAATACATCGTAATAAGATGATAAGTTATAAATTGCAACACTCCGTCAGCAATCTCTTTTTTGCCAATTGTTTATTTACATCATCATGATGATATACGATGCAAACAGATATGCTGAAGAAAGAAAATTTCCATCTGCGAGTAATTCTCTTCGGACCACTTGTGCATGAGGCCCCAGAGCAACTAACAGCGTGGATTTATTGGAGTAGGTAGACCAGAAGAGGTAGAAAGAAAGTTGCGTTTATCTAGAATAACTGTCATTTCATCCTAAAACATGTCATTATGACAGCGAAATTCTACAACTAAACTCTACCAACTTTGTTAAACCTTTTGTCATTTTAAAAATCCATATTTTTTTTAACAAATTCATTATTACCGATTAATTTTCATGACATTTATTGACTACAAAATCGATGTAAGTAAACTTTGTTTCATTAACTGAAAAGCAATTTACGATACAAATTACTGGATATCAGTTTAACTTTATAAACTTAATTATTCGACTTAACGATTGCGATTTAGTCTTAGCTCAAGAAAATTGAAATTGTAAATATGCATTTAGCTTATTGTATACACATCTAATCAACAACTTACGAAACTATATTTCATCAATATACAGCACTGAATTATCGAACTTCAATCTCTAACGAATTAGTAAAAATATCTAAAAAAAAAAAAACAATAGCAGTGGCTCAAATCAGAGTAAATGGTTAAGGCGAGGCATATTATGTAAACATATTCATACTAAACTAAATTCAACAAATTGGTGAATTTGTAACCTGAATTTGAATTGAAAATTAAACAAAAAGTAATATCATATGGGTATGACTCCGATTAGTTTCAAGAAACTTCTTGCTATACTTTACCAACCCAATAATGAAGGACTCCAAATTATTTGTTTGCGAATTCGGTATAGGGCTCCAAATCATTTGTTTTTGCGAATGTATAACAGATTAATATAAATCAAACTGATAGAGTTTGACATTTACATTAGTACATGGAAATCATGCGTTCTTATTTTTCAATCGTTCTCCACAATCAAAACAATTAAATGTATAAGCAGTTTTGATAGGATATAAGTTCGTATTTCACCACAATGTCATGTTAAAATTTAAATTTAATTCAACAATTAATATTTATGGTAATCTACTTATAGTCAGTTTATCTTAGCTCGGAAAGAGAGCCATATAGTTTTACTTAATATCCCGTTGTTAGAATAAGGACGTTCATATGACTTACATACATATATCAGAAAATCTTTCTAGAGAATATAAGTCTACAGAACTTAGAGATAAAAACAATAAATATTTTAACTTTATCACTATTAATTCGTATCAATATGAAAAGTTTCTATTTCAGGTAATTTCTTCCGGCTTCAAAGATTCAAACAGACAAAAATCTGTTGGTATACAAATATGAAGCAAATGTTTTCTTATCGAAAATATTGAATGTGATAAATGTTGTGTACACTAAAAAACACTACGACTTCTGAAGATGATGACGTTCAGAAGCTCAGCTAGATATGCTGACAAGCAAACACATACGACATTAATGAAAGTTTTGGTGCGTAAAAAGATGATAGTCAATAGTTTTTGGGCTAAGTAGCACTCACACTACTTTTGTCCTAAATAGTAAGTAACTCTATGTATTTATCGCTATAGTTTTAGAAATGGCATCTCATCAAACAAAATACATCTAGCGAGTAGCTTTTGTAGTGTTCTTTTATGCACAAGTCTTGTTTCTTTATGCTCATGTTTATTGAATATGACCTGACTTTTGCATTATTATTATGGATTTCTTGTTTTTGCTTTCACTTTAGATTGTGACAGTGGCTTAATCTTGTAATGCCCCATGTGTACTGTGTATAAGTAGCAGGGAAGGAAAGTACATTGCAATCGCTTTTGATAGGTGTTGGCAGACAACATGCGAAGCATTTAGTAATAAGCAAATAAGCATAAAATAATCTTACTTTGTTTACTTTAATGAAGTAGGACTATATCACAATCTGGGTTATTGGAAAAAAATCAAATATAGGGAAACTATCTTGATCTCACTTGAATTGCCTTCCACAATTGAATAAGACTGCCTATCAATTTCAGATTTCCTTTTAGCCAATTGCATGATATGCAATGAGTTGGTGATTATGGATTTGATTGTCACATTGCATGTCATTTCAAAGTACAGGTATATATTTATTTTCAAGTATGGTTACTCAAGCTTGTTATTTACTGTAATGGTAATTCTTCTCTTTCATTCAGGCATATATAGACAACATACATAAATACATACATATATATATACCAGCCACGGGAATTAATTCATGTCTTCTTGCTCTACGCTAACTCCAGGAATATTAGAATTTTGAATGCTTTTCACAAACTACACATACTTTGTGGAAGTCTACTGTACATTCTTACTAAGATACTAAGAGGAATTGTCTAATAACTATTAGCTAGCTTGATTATTTACATTCATAGAATAATACATCAACTAAAGCATTATTTAGCACCTATTTAAAGAAGAATTTTGGATCATTTTTCACTTTAACAGTCAAATACCTATTTAGCTAACCGTCTGCGAGGCTGAACGCTTCCATAATCATAATAAAACAAGAACTTCATTGCAATAATTTTTTCACTTTTCTTGGGCATCACTATAACTATGTATGTATATGGTAGAAGCCAACTAGAATGGCGCCGTGCTATTTTAAGAATTAAAACTAATTGTACATCTGTCACCAGAATTTAATTGACCTCAAAGTATCTCACGAAGCTGTCATAGTTTACTCTTTAGTCCAGTAGTTTTAGTTGAATGACAAAAAGTATCATAAAATAACCGGATTTGCCGGCACAAAATATTAAGTAGTAGTTGTCGTATGCATATATAGTTTTTCATTACATACGTATACATGTATGTCTTAACTCAACCTAAACTGCCAAGTATGTATGAGTTTTCGTTGTAATGAAGGTCTCAATTACTAATCAGTAACATCTCCTCACCATCTTTCAACGTGACATCTTGGGCTACCTCATTAATTATGATTATTATGGATATCATACACAATAGTTACTTTTGTAAATCATGTATGTAGCTTCTATTCTGCTAGGAGTAGATTGACAGCACAACCAAAGCAGCGCCGTTATTGTCTCTCTTCTTTGCAATCATTAATACAAGCTCATTTATTAAGAAGCATCACCAGTTTCGGAAAAAGATAATTACAGAGTTGTCAAGATAAATTTCGTGGTCATTATCTGCACCCACCTATAGTGCTTCAATGTCACTTTATGTCGCCGATGAAATCTAGGGTTTTATATTCAAAACCGAGTTGGCAAATAACCTGAAATTTCGAGTTGGCACGCCAATTACAGTCTCATATATTTTCGGATAGTGTCCCCGTTTATTCCTCAGAAATATTTAATTTAGAGTCATAATCATAACAATCTTGACTGATAAAAAGGATAAAAAAAAGTATGGGAGTATTTAATGACTTTTTGAGGGGTGCATTATTAACATAAAGGGTTTTTGGAAGAATCAAGAATATTTCTTCCATTCTCCTAGGACGAAATTGGTTACTACGTTGTATATGTAAGTAAGTAGTACTTTGCTATTTACTATAAGGTATAGGTGTATTATTTCATTGCTGTAATTTTACATGTTA
The DNA here is from genome assembly GCA_964034955.1 of Orchesella flavescens. Classification (NCBI taxonomy): domain Eukaryota; kingdom Metazoa; phylum Arthropoda; class Collembola; order Entomobryomorpha; family Orchesellidae; genus Orchesella; species Orchesella flavescens. The sequence continues at coordinate 15,442,453 of OZ035955.1, read as the reverse complement.
GCAAAGTATGCCTGCAGGTGGGCAACTTAATTAAAGCAAAGAATACACACTTGTGGTAATATCTTATGCTTTAAGTATACCTCATAATGTTTCATGTCAACGGCAGCAAAGTCTCATGTTCCCCGAAACCAAAATTTTGCTCTTTTGCTTGCTCTCGTCTCGTATCCATCAATTCTTGCTGAAGCATTATTTCCATTTACCTTTTCCATCCTATTATATAGTAGTGCGATTTTCTTATTCCAATTCAAAGATAACAAAAACCAACGGTGATAAGCTGGACTTTTAAAGGGGTGAGTTTGATTGATACCAATATAGTACGAGATGTACCTGAGCTGTTCAGAGTGTGTCCACCACTAAACGCAGTACGTACTACTCCTGTTTGCCTGGTGTACTTCATTATGCCCTTATCCAGAAGGGAGTTAGTTGTTGAGGGAGAAAAAACGAGCATTCAACATTGAAACATGAATGCATGCTAGTTGAGCACCGCTCACGTTTGGCCGTTCTATAAAACCAGTAGAGGTTATTTCGTTATTCGAAGCTCTTTTTTTTCTGGATGGAAAATCGAGGTAGCAAAGAAGAATCAAATCGGAGCTCTAGAGCTCCTGCCTGTGTCGAGGCACGACGATGGGATGAGGAAATGCTTTGTCGCTTCGTCTGGCTTGTGAAAACTATGAATCAGTATAATATATAAGCATGTATGAAAGGGAAGGCAAATAAAAACGGCAAAGTGAACTAAAGTGGGAAGACAACTCTGGGGAAACAGAAAGCCGAGCAAGCGACCACACCAAGCTCTTGTGCCAGTTGCTGCCGAACCATTGTGCCGGTCGCATGTACGATTGAACACCGCTCCATCCTACACAATTTTAGCTTTGAGGAAAAAATTGCGTGGTGGAAGATAGGAGCGATACAAAACTAAAATATCAGCTTAGCTCACATATATCATTTTCTCTTATTCACCCTGTTTTTCATGTGGTTGTTGTGTAAGTAAGAAAAACTGGTCTTGTTTAACTGATGTGTGGATGGACACACGCATATTACTCATCTAAATATCTCACCTTTCACCTATTTGACACTCTCTACTGATAAACTGTCTTATTCATAATTTCCCTTCGTTTGATTAATTATATTGTGCTCCAAGTAGGAAGCTGTACTTTGATTGTGTTTACATTTTACACGTCACTCGAAATCCCTGGACTAGATTAATCAAGTTTATTATTATTATATATACCTTGATTGAACAGTTAGTTGAGCGGTTGCAGAAAAGATTATTTTAAACCATTTACCATCGCATCAACAACTATATAACATGCACTCTCTGTGAACTTGTAGTTTTATCTTTACCACTACCACGCTCATGGTTCGTGACCACTTTATTCTTATTTATACAGTTTAATGATAATTACGTAGATAAACTACGGAACAATTGCTCAATGCTTAACTAAAAGAAACTGGACAACTCGTGGTTTTAACTTTGTTGCATTGATATTGAAATAATCATAATGTTTCTGCTGATAGTATAATATCAGATAATCTTTTGTCTGTCCGTGTGTAAACTGACGACTAATGACAGTTTGCAGTTTGTGAATGAATGAAAATCCATACTCTGATACATATACACCAAGTAAACGTAACGATCGGGGATGCCAGTGCAGTCGAGTACAAATGACTAATATACAAAACATTTCACAAGAAAAGGAAAGTGCCCAGTCACATTTGCTTAGCCTCGGCAGCAGTAATAGTAGAGTCAATCACTCGGTCAGTTAGTGATGACACTTATGCTATTTGAGATTCGCAAATGATTGTACCAACTACCGGCTGACTGATAAAGAGGATACTTGTACGTGTCTGAGGTACATACAACGCTTATTAATGCCCATGATTAATTAATACAGATTTATTGAACATTTACAGTGTCTGCTAAATATACAAGTTAGCACTTGCTGCCTAGTTGTCAGTAGTGCTATAAGTAGCTGCTTTTGTAAATACATGCGTACTGTTGCTAATTTGACGTTTCACTAATTCATAATAATACAATATGCATTTTTATTCAGGTAAACAATGCTGCCACAGATCAGCACGTGTACATGAACAACTCTCGTAGTAACGTAACTTAAAATCAGGGGGAAAAAGTCAACAAAAGTTATTGCATCGACTGCTAAAATAAAAGTCAAAGAATGCAATATGTCTGAGTCAATTTACTTGCTCGATGAAAGTGTTTCTTCCCCTGCCAACACATCCAACATGTGCACCAAAGGACTAAATTTATCAAAAGACTTCATAAGTAACGATCACGTCGCAGATATTTATAAAAACAACAACAACAACATTGAGGATGCCCCTGGCTCTCCCTCTACAATACATGATAATATAGTTATCTACGGTGACAATTTGGGTGAAGAAAAGGTGTTCAAAAGACGCGAATCTTTAAGTGAGGAGTGCAAAATGAATACCACTCCAAACGAAAGAGAACGTGCATCTATAGAGGATGAAAACAATGGGGACTTCTCTTCACTACAGAGAATAAATAGTAGTTTAGAAGAAACTTGTGATGATAACGGAGGGAAGCTAGTTGCAGAACAAGAACCATCATACCCTGCATCGTCGGATCTGCAGAAACGGTCAATTTTTAATTCAAACCCTTCAGAGAGAGATCACAGTCGTAATCCTTCTCCGGAATATAGCCACGTCAACCCATCTTCAGATGGGCATCTGAGTCAACGAGATATGGAGCACCCAGCTTTACCCCCTAATTTTCTGGGAGCAGAAGGAGACAACAATGAAGAAATGTCGGAAAATGAAATGATTTGTGACGATTATGAGTCTGATTCAGAATCAAATGAACCGAGGATAACTGTTAGAGAGGCACTTATGAATCGGGCTTTAGCTGCTGCCGCTGCTGCCAGCTCATCATCTTCACAACCAAATTTTTCAGCCTGTATCGACAGGAGTGGTGAAGCGCTTGTCGTTTCTGAGCCGGTAAGCTGATTTCAATTTCTATTAAGAGCGCTTTTGTAAAATGCTTGAGGCTTGAGGTGGCTGTAATTTATCGGCTTTTGTATTTATCTTACAATTTGCAATTAACAAATAATTCATGACAAGTTCACACATGCTACTAAAGCTACCAACGTGAACAAACAGTTTAAAAAAAACATTAACTATATTCCCCGATTCCCCCACAATTAAACTTATTACCAATTATAGTCTGTTTTCATAACAAATAATAGTTTCTTATGTATACTTGGCTCGTCTGTTTTGGGGTTGATCTCAAAGGATGTGTCTCAATTCTCAATCTACCAAACTGTCTAACCTGTCCTGAGTTTTTGTGTGTTAGTCTTGGGGATGATAGACTAGCTTCAGTGAATCTCAGAGTGAGTGACTACGACGGTAACTTCTCCTGGTATTGCCACTCGAAGAAGAAAAACTTGAGGATCAACGTAACGCTAGGTTGATGCGTCTAGAAAGTTCTCTAAAAGTTCATAAACGGGAAACGGTTGAAACTTCACACATGGGATAAGACAGAGCTGTCATGCTATGCCTAAGAGAATGAGAAACTGTCGTTTTTAAAAATGTCAGAAAAGAACGCATTTTGTTTCTTGTAAAAGAATTTATTCCCAATGTAGTAATAGTAGTAGTAGTAGTAGTAGTAACCCGGTTAATATTCTTAACCACTGAATTAAAACCTTCATTAGGATGAAGAATAGATGCAAATAACTGCTTAGACTACCTAATACATAGAAATAATATTTCTTTGTAAGAGTAAGAGTCAAATTATTTGATTTTGAAGGAAGATTGCAAAGGTGAATCCCGATGGCAAATGTTAGTTTTGGGTAGACGACAGGACAAAAGATTCGTTCTCAACTCTCCCGTCTCAATTTCAGCTTTATTTGTCGGTGCCTGACAAGGTGTGAAATTACATTTCTTTCATTGAAAGAACAAAAGTCTAAAATGCTTAGTCATATGTGTGTGTGCATAAAAAGGTATTTTCACAATTTTCATTGTAAGAAAGTGGATATATATTGTATGATTCTTTTTGCTTGAAAATACCAATTGTGCCGAATGATTTTCCTGGATGGTAGAAGATCAGCATTTTGTCACACTGATTTTTCCGTTTTTTTAGTGGGAAAGGTGTGTGCTCACATAAACGCATTTATGTAATACTGCAGGAAAAAGTTGCAGTGGGGCATTGTGCGAATGATTTCCCCATACCGTAATTGCAGCAGCTTTTGCCGGATTTCGCCTTTTGATAGAAGGTATACTTATCTTATGTTAGTATACGTACGTCATTAATATACGTATTAAGATCGTTTAGGAAAAAACTATTCGAACTGAAAACTAAAATTTTAAACCAAAACTTTAATGTTATGCTCCTATTTTCCTGATAAAAAACAATGTTAAAAATGACATCATGTTATTTTGGATGAGGGAGCTTGTTTCCCGAAGCTAGTATTTTGTGGTGAATTCAATGCATGCCTGTATTCTTTTGATATCACGAGCGGTCAAAATATTCCCCATTTGTATTCATGTATCTGGGGCAATGTAGACCTTAGCAAAGTAGATTTATGTAACATATTATCTGTAGTATTTTCTCGTGGAACTACATAGCCTATGTGGAAGATCAAAGGAGGCGATCTTCATGATCTTGCTTTGCCACACACATTAGGTAGTTGTGTTGACGATGCGTTGATGATGTTGATGACCAGTGAAAGTAAACTGAGCTGATGTGTCTGCTTGTTCATCATGTGCATTATTACGACATGGCTAAGCATAAGCAATGCCTGAAGGGGAAAAGGGGAAATTCTAATTTCCACTGGATTACTCATTGCCTTGATGACTGGGCTTTTATTTTCCATTCTGTTTTCATATTTCTCCGTCTCTTCTTCGTAACTTAGAACATGTTTTATGTACCCCGATCTGGAAATATATTTTATCGTCGGTGCATATTATTTCATTAAAAAACGCATTTTCTCCCAGCTCTCTTTTGTCAACTGTAAATTCAACATTACTATTTGACGAATAAATTATTTTGTTACACCATATATATATTTCCAAACAAGTTTTATATATTCCCATTCTTCATTGATACTAGTATACTTAACTAACTTACTAGAAACATGGGTTAATTATATAAAATACAAAATGCAATCACATAAACAAACATGATTTTAAGCAAAAAAATTGTTGTATGCAAAGGACTCTTAACAACGGGTCTAAGTTGTCTAAATCTCTGCAATATCGGTTTGCCCCATACATTGCCTATAGAGAGAACCATTGACATTCACTGACATAATAATGGACTTGAAATTTTTACACCACACTTTTTATTGACAAATTGACATTACTTGTACACTGCTGTATTATATATTATCCCACTAAGTGTTAGCGGTATTGCCTACCCAGGAAGAACTTGACCGTCGATTTTGTATCTAAAATGTGTGGGTAGTGTGTATATGGTGTGGGAAGGGAAAATATGCGAAGAATATGCATCTCTTACGCACTAAATAAAGCATTGATTTCGATGCTTCCCACAATCGGATTTCTGGAAAAATTCGGTGCATATTATGTGGGGGAAATGCGTGGGTTTGTTGCATAATAACTTTCATACAATTATAAGCGGTCTTCTTATGCTGATAATGCATGGGAAACGCGTGTAAAACTCTCCGATACCGACAACACGGCTACGCATTCAATCTCTAAGTAGACATTATCATTACCATTGAGTGAATGTGAAGCTTCTTATAAGCCCGGCTGTATACAAGTGACATGCATTTGTTACATTTTTTGTACATTGCATGAACGGCTGGCATTGATCTAAACTCCGTAAACAAATTTCATCACACAAGTCCAACTTTAACTTCAACTACTATTCGCAAGTGCTTCGGGGACTATGTTTGTAATTGTAGAATTCCCCGATGAAGGAGCAGTGCAGTTGATACCAGTTAAATGTTTACTAAAGGACAAACGGCATTGTTTTTGGCCACCAACACCACCTGGGAATCGCATTCGGGATCAAGCAAAACCGAAAAAGGATTGGATCAAGTGCCCTGTCAGTGTAATATCACAGAAACCAATTAGTAAGTTACGTATGTAGTCTATTGATTATTTATTGATAAACTGCATGTAAAACAAAACTGTAATGGGGAAATGTAGGCTGGTGTATTGAAATCATGTATGTGAATTGTTGTTAATTTCTAATTTTAGGTGACTATTCGAAAGCGAGAGCTCATGAGGCACTGAGCCACCTCTCACACACTTAGCCGAGGTTAAAGTTGAAAGTAGCAATGACTGTTCCAGTGACGACTCCCCATCAAATAAAATAAATTTGCCGGATTATGAGCCTGTGGAAAATCTTTCCGATCCTGATTTTGACCGGAGCTTCAATGATCAAGAAGTATTGAGTTTGCTTCAACAAACCCGTAAGTAAAACTGCACGTATTATATCGAATATCGTTCAATACACATAACTAGTCTGCTTACTTAATAGTCACATTATTAACAGACTCCCAGGAAGTTGGATCTGACCATTTACGTCCAGTTCTTCCTGCCCCGTTCCATCAAGAGCCTTCATCGACATTGAATAAAACACCCCATCAGCAACCAATTTCGAAGAGCAGTGACAGACCACCATCTGAGCCTCAACCTATTGATTTCCGTGAAGCAACCGATGCCCTTATGCACTTTCCAATGCAATTATGAAGTGTATAGAAATGACCTTTGTAAATTGTAAAACAATAAAATGTATTGTATAAAGACATTTCCAATTTTTGATTTATGCATAACGTCAATCATATATAAAGCGCATTTTTGATGCATAAAATGTTAGTATAAGTGGTGGGTACGTATAAAAAATACGTGTATAAAGTGTGTGTATCCGGAGTGGGAAATGCATGTTTTATTCACCGGGTTTATGCGTATTTTACGCACACTTTACATGCGTAATAGATGACACGCGTTTTATGCGCATAACCCGCTGCCAACTCCCACACGATTTAGAAATCACAATCCCACGCATTTCCTACGCATATTCGACACCTTTGATCTTCCTGGGTATAAGTTGGCAAAATTACGTTAATTTACACATATTATAAGGTCAGTTTTAGGTTTGTGAATTTTTCAACGCAGCTCACTTCAGCAAAAGCAAGCATTACTATTTTACTATTATGTTATGATGTGCACTTTTGACCCTCCGTACCATTACAGACAAAGGTGGATGTCAGCCAACATTTCTTTTCCTCGTTAATCCGAAGGTGTGTGTTGTTGCTCCCTCCTATTGACTCCTGTCTCTAATTTAAAATTTATATCAGAATATTAAAATAATTTGAGTTCATCTTTTGTTAACGATATAAAGCTAAAATGTCAAAAGTGTGAGTCATTTTTCAATCCGGGGAGTGATCAATAGAACACCTTAAAAGAATACTTTAACAACAACGTCATCTGATGTTCCATTGTTTTAGTTCTAAAGTATAAAAGCTATTTTCACTGGACACTTGCTTATTTACAATGGGGACCCCACCACAACCCTCCGTCAAAAGAGAAAATTCATTCAATGTTGGCAAGCATAAGGAAACAGAAGCCGACAAATTCTTGCATGAATTATAATAAGCGTTCTGGATTTCATGTAACTTGCCACGTCACGTCACACGAAAAAGGCTTTTCTAAAAGGGTTGACTTTGCTCAATGTAGCACTAGGTATGTGTTTATATCCCGGAAGCTTTACTCCGATGACTACGTTGCGTTATGTATGAATTCAATGCTTGCTTCCTTCTTCATTCATGTAATAAGCAGTGATTTTGGTACACGTGCATGTGCTGCTCGTCGTTCATTCCCACAACACAAAATGTTCCCTTTGTGCAGCAACTGCTTAAGCTCAAATCTCCGCCTACTCTTCCCTCTTTGTCAGAATTTAGAGATATTACTATACGCAAATGTATACTGTTCGTGTGCATTAATTATCTAAATTACAGCCGAAATAAATCACTAATTTTATGACGCTTCCTAGAAAGGCTTAGGTTAAAGCAGAACGGAGTATTATGAAGCTTCAGTCGTCTCTTACTTTTGTTCATATAGTTTTGGAAGACACAAGAGGAGAGCAGTGAAAGTAAGAATAAAATGAAGTTTTACTCCAAGCTAAGATGAAGACATAGGATGTCAGTTCAGCAGCCAACATTATAAAAATATCTGAACTATTTAACATATTAAAGTGCAGATATCATCCTGTATAATATAGTCACTCAGTGTTATATGGCATTATGCATATCTATACATAAATACCTAAACGTCCGACCCTCATGCATTATCATTATCATAATTAAAAATTTGCACAAACTACAGGTATTTTTATATGGATATGACCAAGGTATTTGACAAAAGGTCATCATGATATGATCAATGACTTTATAATAAAAAAAAACTTTCATGATTTTCAAACTCCAGTTCCATGCGTAAAAGTCACTACTACGATGTTCACAATATCTTAGTATTATTAGCATGCAAATGCGATCCATCAACCTGGTCTTGTCTTGATAAAGAAAAGAGCATGATAATATGTGAGGTTGGAGGTAGTTACATAAGAAAACTGGAATTGCTAACTCATGATAGAAACAAGAATGCCCAGTGGCTTAATAATTATCTCATACTAATTTCACAGCTGGACATATTAACGCTAGGTAGAACGGTAGTTCCACATCAGTTTTCTTAGTTAGCTACTTACAACAAACCAAAGGTCGATTTTGGGGGTAATTTTATGCGCTAAAAACATTCCTGAATTCATTTTCCTGTAAAATTGGACTTTTGAATTTACATGTTACCTTATATAACGGAGCAATATTAGAATTCCATAAATAATATTTCCGAGCAGCAGGCTGTAGTTTTTTTAAATTTCTTTGACAATTTTTGTAATATAATTTTATTTTAACACTATTTTGAGTGATAAAATTAAGCTTGAAGTAGCTTTGACCAAACTTCATTTACCCGTGTATTTTAGTCTACCAACTACCACTTGCACTTGTATAAATTCAAATAAATTAGAATCCAAAATCGTTTTCAACGCATAAAACCCCATAATCGACATTTGGTTTGCCTTAACACAGACGTGAGTTGAAAACCCTCCTTTGTAGTAAGTAAAACCGTAGCTTTCTCTAGAATTAATTTTTCATTTAAGTTTAATCTTAACTTCAATAGTAACTTCTTTAATCAGTCCTAAAATTAAAAAATCATGTTAAAAGGCATTTTATGAAGATTTTGTATACTTTGAAAAGCAATATATATAGTTTGTGGATTAGTTGTTGGTTAATTTTTTGATGAATTTAAACTACTGTGGCTGTAGTGCTATTTATTTTTAACATGAATTATGAAAAGTTTTTGTCATGTTTCCTGCGCTGTGTGTATAAATATTGATCCTATTATATAAAATTGCACGAGGAACTAAATCTAAGGTTTAAGTTCAATCAGCCACTGCCAACTGCTCCTATATTCTTGCTTATACTATGCTGTCAAAACATTATACAGGTAGCAATGAAAAGACGGCAACCATATACACGCGTATAATATTAACATTCTAATTATAATGCAAGTAATGCTGAAGTTGAATATAGGAATGAATTTACCCAGGAAGAAGATGTGTATCAGAATTCCACATAAAATTATGACTCTTCTTCTTCTTCTTCTTTCTGTACATCCCAATTTCCAATGTATCAAAGGGGAAAACAATGTCTGCCCATTAAAGTAGGTAATCTACGCGGCAAGATCTTCAAAGAATGATGATGCATGCCTTTAACAAAACTTGTCAGTTATCTTATTTCAGAGGTAATTATAATAACTGAAAACAGGGATTCCTACAAAGGATTTAATGGCCACTATTGCAGGAAAATGAAGGTGCTTATCATGATGGTTCTGGCTAAGTTCCAATGAATCTTTATTATTCCATCGTATCACAAAACTTATCCTTCTATATATACAACTAAATCTGTAGCACGGAGTCAATGGTAGCACACACACTATCATGAATCAACCAAAAAGTTTATAACACCACATTTTAAACTTAAGATATCCTTCCAACTATTCATCTATCCCATCCTGTGCCAATTCTACATTTATAATGCAACATCATTCACTCAGTATAAGAGAAAGAGCAAAAGAGAGGGAGAGAGAGGAGAGTATTATAAGTGCACAGTGCACATTATATAACTTATGTTAAGTGGAAAGAAGGGAAGGAGGTAGACATGTGAAAACATAATGCGTGCATCAGTCTGAAACAGACAAGAATTTTTTTATGTTATAAAATGGTCCTTTTTATATGCCATAAAACTAACATCGAGACAATCAACATGAAGCAACCACTCTGCAGGGTCATAAATGCAGGCGAGTAAATGAATAATTCTAATGAAAGAAAACAATTTTAATAACCTTGTTCCCTCTAAAATGTAATCTGGAACTACATTATAGACACATAAACTAAAGTATAGTATCTGTGTAGATATCTGAAATCGTCATCTGCACTTGTGGTAATGCCCGTTAACTCATGTAGAAAGCTGGCATTAATGAGCAATACCTACAAAACAACGTACGAAAAGGGGTAATATAAATTGAGAGTACTTAAATCTTAAGCATATGCACAGAATGGTGAATGGATTATTATTTTGTACCATTATTATTATTATTACTACTATACCACATTGTTTCTCTACCGTCAGACCAGTTTAGGTCTGTAGCAAATATATAGGTATCTTTTTGCCATTATTATAATAAAGGTGTAGTACAAAAGGTTGTGATATAATAACAATCATTTTCAATGTATATACGCTTAGGTTTTTACGAACTTGTATTAAAAATGGTCAAAGAAAGTTTTAATGTTTCGGGCCAACCAACAATGATAATGAATAATGGTATTAATAACCGGTGCATTTCATTTTGAAAAGATTTGATGACTGAAATGTCGACCCACAAGAAATTAGAGTAGATTCACTATTACTAGAGTTGTACAAAATATTTGGGATAAAGGGGGTACGTGTCTTTAAATACTTTGTTAAAAATGGCATCATATATAGACACGGATCTCACGAGATGTTTCGCAAGCGCAAGCATGGTAAGTTCGTATCGTAAATGGAAAACTCCATAAGGGTTGCAAAGATATCATACAATAAAAACCTACGAAGCATTCTCGTGAGGTTCACTTTAGTTACTTTCTTCTTCAAAATGTGATTACAATAATTATTACAACTTGTCATATAACAGTACAAACATACATGCCATGAGCACCTCTTATATATATAAGGGTATATTATCTTACTATGAAGTGTCTGCTTTTCACAAATGTGGTAATTCATAATGACAAACAGTCTATTCTTCATACATACGTGATTTCTTGATTGAGAGATTATTGCATTATTGACCAAATTACTGATTGGTGAAAACAGCAAATAAAAAATTCATTAACATGAGATTTGTATTTCTGTACAAAACACTGATGATGGTCAAACATAACATTCAACAAAAATATTTTATGCAAAAAGTAACAATGTTTCATTTTTCATGTATTTAAACAAAGTATCAAATATACAGTAAGTAACTAGAAAAGTAATGACTCATCATCATCACTTTCTGATTACTGATGAGAAAGCAGAGGTCTACTGGCATACCCATCAGTTTTAAATAAATAGCTAAATACATAAATATATGAGGACTAAGACTTTGGTAGCTTTCATAGCATAACTTGAAATATATAACTATATTATGTCGTAATGCAGTGTACACGTTAGGTTACACCAATTTTTTAATGGATTATATAATGTTTATAGCTAGAACGATGGCAGGTCGGTCGATCTTATTCATTCAGGTATATCAGGTCAATAACCATATCATTATAGCCATCCGTCCATCTACCTTTTGTCCCTCATGCATAATGTTTCATACTTCTCATCATAAATGCCTCACCTATCATCTAATTACCTCTTAAAAGCTGTACTTTCGGGTGCTAATAATAATAATAATTGTCTTTATTTACGTGTTTTCTTGTATCAACCGAAAGGCTGTTCTCCCTACAATAACACGGAGATGGGTCATTCCAATAACAATAGATAAATTCCATAAAAAATAGCCGAGTCATTACCGTGTTTACAATTGAAGTGTCATTTATAGTATACATAAATTGAACTTCTAGATTCTAACAGATAATTTTTTACATTAGTAACAAACATATCTAGAGTCAATTCTTCATCGAAAAGAATACAATTTTTGCTGTAAATGAGTCGTCGACAGTCGGAGACTCATCATGAACATTGCCACTTGAAAGGTAAAAAGCACATTATACAGCTGCTACTGCCTCATCTTTGCTGCTCATAATCTTTCATTTGCGTCTCTCACACAAGCAAAGCAAGTTAGTATTGCTTCCTATTATACTCGTTATTAGCTTAGCTCCCTGCTAGTTTACTTATTATTCTAAAAATGTGTATTGCTAATCAAAATAAAATATTTTAGGAATAAACTTTTAGATTATCTTTAAGGTTATTTATAATTCCATGTAATTGCTATCGATGCAATGGTATCCTACTTATAGTTAATTTAATGATTCAATGTTATTCGACAACAAAATGTTGATATGCTTCATAGTTTAAAAATCTTTTACAATTGCCAGATATTCAATTTATCTAAATATATTATTATGTAATGCCTTACAATTCTTAAATGGTGTTATTTGAGGTGATTAGAATTGGCTCGGAGAAATATTTTGGATAGTGATAAGTTTTTATTTCCGTTGTAATTATGGGTGACTTGTTAAACACTAACGATAAGACTACCTACTATACCGGCCCTTCATTAAAATTTCGTAGACTTCCTACTTACCATATTTAAAATATTATACTTATGATGGCAAATTAACCAATGGGCTGATTATGAGTGAACAGAATTCATACAAGAATACCTTTATCTTATTAGATACCCTTCTGGGGGTACTCCGTTTCCACATGAATTTGGGATTGCAGCACACATACTCTAAAGCATATATATATATATATATAAGGATAAACACAAGATACAAAAACAGAATCGTTAAGCTTACTGCATCAAAAATGATGTGCTCTGATTTAGAGAATCAAAAAGCGACTCAGCAAATATCATCAGATCTGGTCCGTCATATATATTACTTTAAATTGTTGGGCCCTATTATAATTAATAATTACCAACATCTGCAAATCGATAAGTAGGCAGGTATACACAGCAATAAAATAAGTAAAACCTTATTCGTATGTTGTTTGTCCTGGTAAAGCTGCTCTGATGGTAATAATAAGTGGTAAGGGCGATATTATAATTATTGTGTTATTCTTATGATTATTATTTTTCAATACACTTTAAGCATACTAAGTACCAAGATGAAGAACGTCAGTCAGTAGCGGCTTCGGTTTTAAGTATAGGTTAGTTTTATTCATTTTACGATACAACATCAAACATGCAAAAGAAAGGAGCAGCATGTAGCTCGTCGTCCTGTAGACCTTGAATCTTGGCGAAGAGCCCTAGATTGTAAATGCATTCCTTGTATCTTGGTGTTTTAGTTACGTTTTAGGCATCACAACTAATCAAAGTATGTAATTAAATTTATGATAATTACCTCATACCAGTAATAATGAATAAGCCATAATATGTACCCCTAGCCCGAAAAGAAGCGTAATATTATGTTTCCTTTCCTTACACTTGCACTGCATCCAAGTGAGTGGACCAAAAGAAATGATGTTGAAACAAGTTTAGCAGCAGAGGTTTATAACATATAGCCTCAGTGCTATTCTGCATTCTAATTCAGTGAATAAATTGGAGCTTGTAACTAATGAATTCATGATGAGATGCATGTTTTTCGCCACTAGTATGACTCGTCTCATTTCTTTCCATCTCCTTCACTCCATAATAATAAGGTGCTATAATATTTTCATTGCTTGGTTGGCAGCAAACCTGAATATCAGTTGACTTGGAATGGAAAGAAAATAGTGTAGATTTGCAGCTCTAACTTACGATTGCATAAAAATAATGATTGAAATAAGATGAATGACTTGTGTATGGGAAAGTAATATTCTTATTCTTTATTATTAGGGGCATCTTGTCTTTTACTTTTTGGTATGTTAATGCTATGTTATTGGATCGGAGAAAATAAAAAAAAATACGAAGGAACTCTCACGCAAACAAAAAAACAAGTTAAGTTAATTTTTAGGAGTGTTTTTTTCTTGATCGTATACATGCTTACAATGACTGCTATACTAATCCAAATGATGCAATATCAATATAAAATGCAAATAAAATACTATTTTCTTTCAGATTTATTTATTATTATGTTTTTAATTTAAATAGAAAAATACAATTTACATTCGATTAGCTATTGGGTTCGCCACGCCAAAGAAAGGGGATATTAAAAAAATATGAAAAAACATAATGCATAAGCATGTTACTTAAATGATAAGTACTTGATTCTCAACCAAACTGGCCAATACATTCAGTTTTCCATTATATCATACATTTCATAATTGTGTGAACTGGACTTAAGCCATAATTTTGAACTCACGAGAACCAACAATTTATACAATTTACGATCCCTAGCACAAATTTTTCGTAATCCAATGAAATGAACTGAATTTATTTGAAGAATGATGCTCAATATGTATTAAGCCCCAAGAAGTTCATGTAAGTGAAAACCAAGCGTCATTCTAGCAGTCAGTCCAATTATTTTGTGACATACAGAGTATATAGTTACTTAAACATGACATCTAAACATTTAGAAAACGTTAGACGTTTTCCAAAAGTTTACTCTGAGAAATCAGAATTTTGCACAAAGAAAATCCAAAATTTACTTCCATAGGACAAAAAAATTTTCTCCCAGCAAATCAGCATGGGTGGCCGTTGCATTTCAGAACTCAAACACTGTCGTTTACTCTCTGGAGCTAAGTTCTCAGGACAACAGAAATTTGGCAAAATTACTGATTATTTTTAGGGAGCTTTTGGCAAATTCTACTGACATTAATAGTGATATTCCTAATATGTTTATTACACTGTAGTTAATATGCAAAATAAATAAAAGATTATTGATGAGAAAGATTCATGAACATATTTATATGTATATATGTATGTGTATATATATTAAAGCAAACGAGAGTAGCAATTACGGTTTAAGTAATGCTAGAAATTATCCCTGTCGAAGAAGATTTGTTTAAAGAATGCTTGATGCTCGTACTCAATAATTAAATCAATTATCATTAAACGAGTATTAAATGTTAAAACCATTGTGTAAGAAGAATATATTTAATTACAATTGGCTGTATTTTATTTTTTTCTTTGTATCCCGAACTCTCATTATTCTTATTACGTTGAAACAGGAGGATAAATATTAATAATTTGTGGTTCGTTTTTTTCCAAGCCAGGTACAAATGCACACATATACTTACTATACTGGCGGTTCCGCACTGTATTTGCCAATGCAACATTTATAATTTTTTGCTATTCTCACTTCAAACTCCTAATTATTTATTGCTTCATAAGAAACTTACTAAACACACTTCTGTATACCTGCAACATGGAATGACAATACAAGTTCTTTAGAATGGCTAGGCCGTCTGTCGGTCTGCCACCAGGATTGGGCCTAGTATAATGGGCCAGTGTCATTTTTCTTGGCCTACAGGACTCGCGTGTTCAGTGAGCCATTGAATTTGGGGTTTCCGGTGAGCCAGTGTCCAAGTGGGCGGGTTACCGGACACTACTGTAATACATTAAAGGAAGAAGCAAACTAAAGGGATACACTAAAGAAGGGCAAACCAGCATTTTTTCCCGCTAATGTAATGTATATAGTAATGAGGTCTGAAGTCTGCGCATGGTGACAAATGCCTTGTCCAGTTTACGAATGATATTTGGGAGTAATCCCAGGAAGAACTTGACCGTCGATTTTGTATCTAAAATGTGTGGGTAGTGTGTATATGGTGTGGGAAGGGAAAATATGCGAAGAATATGCATCTCTTACGCACTAAATAAAGCATTGATTTCGATGCTTCCCACAATCGGATTTCTGGAAAAATTCGGTGCATATTATGTGGGGGAAATGCGTGGGTTTGTTGCATAATAACTTTCATACAATTATAAGCGGTCTTCTTATGCTGATAATGCATGGGAAACGCGTGTAAAACTCTCCGATACCGACAACACGGCTACGCATTCAATCTCTAAGTAGACATTATCATTACCATTGAGTGAATGTGAAGCTTCTTATAAGCCCGGCTGTATACAAGTGACATGCATTTGTTACATTTTTTGTACATTGCATGAACGGCTGGCATTGATCTAAACTCCGTAAACAAATTTCATCACACAAGTCCAACTTTAACTTCAACTACTATTCGCAAGTGCTTCGGGGACTATGTTTGTAATTGTAGAATTCCCCGATGAAGGAGCAGTGCAGTTGATACCAGTTAAATGTTTACTAAAGGACAAACGGCATTGTTTTTGGCCACCAACACCACCTGGGAATCGCATTCGGGATCAAGCAAAACCGAAAAAGGATTGGATCAAGTGCCCTGTCAGTGTAATATCACAGAAACCAATTAGTAAGTTACGTATGTAGTCTATTGATTATTTATTGATAAACTGCATGTAAAACAAAACTGTAATGGGGAAATGTAGGCTGGTGTATTGAAATCATGTATGTGAATTGTTGTTAATTTCTAATTTTAGGTGACTATTCGAAAGCGAGAGCTCATGAGGCACTGAGCCACCTCTCACACACTTAGCCGAGGTTAAAGTTGAAAGTAGCAATGACTGTTCCAGTGACGACTCCCCATCAAATAAAATAAATTTGCCGGATTATGAGCCTGTGGAAAATCTTTCCGATCCTGATTTTGACCGGAGCTTCAATGATCAAGAAGTATTGAGTTTGCTTCAACAAACCCGTAAGTAAAACTGCACGTATTATATCGAATATCGTTCAATACACATAACTAGTCTGCTTACTTAATAGTCACATTATTAACAGACTCCCAGGAAGTTGGATCTGACCATTTACGTCCAGTTCTTCCTGCCCCGTTCCATCAAGAGCCTTCATCGACATTGAATAAAACACCCCATCAGCAACCAATTTCGAAGAGCAGTGACAGACCACCATCTGAGCCTCAACCTATTGATTTCCGTGAAGCAACCGATGCCCTTATGCACTTTCCAATGCAATTATGAAGTGTATAGAAATGACCTTTGTAAATTGTAAAACAATAAAATGTATTGTATAAAGACATTTCCAATTTTTGATTTATGCATAACGTCAATCATATATAAAGCGCATTTTTGATGCATAAAATGTTAGTATAAGTGGTGGGTACGTATAAAAAATACGTGTATAAAGTGTGTGTATCCGGAGTGGGAAATGCATGTTTTATTCACCGGGTTTATGCGTATTTTACGCACACTTTACATGCGTAATAGATGACACGCGTTTTATGCGCATAACCCGCTGCCAACTCCCACACGATTTAGAAATCACAATCCCACGCATTTCCTACGCATATTCGACACCTTTGATCTTCCTGGGATATGTGGGAAGAGCCAGTAGGGTCTTATTATTTTTCAGCAAAAAATTATGGTCTGAGATATCAAAATAATGTTGACGAAAAGAGTAGCTCATTTATGCTAAAACTTTTCGGTGACCCTTGCATGACCTATGAACGGATTTAGGGTTAAAACAACAACCATCTATCGTAGCAGGTTCCTTATTACTGTTTACAGGATTTATTTTTCCTCCTTCAAAACTATAGAAAAGTGCATATTATACTTTCTCAAATAGTCATAGTATATACATAGCCTCCTCTAAATCCTTCCACGTACTCACATTATACTTCCTACCTTAATCTGTATTGGCAATCAGCATTGCAAGTGTACCAGTACATGCAAATATGTGTGTGTGGCACATCTTTCTAAAATTATACATTTTCAAATAGTGAAGGATAATTTTCTAGCTTCTTTTTGTTTTCCTTTGTATAAATATGGCTCAACGTTGTTGCTTCTTTTCGTTACGCTGCAGTGGTGTATGTGTGTAATTATTTCTTGCTTTCATTAATCCGCTTCACATCATGATTAACATATATATCCAAAAAGAACAAAAAGTAAAGCGAAAAGAGAATATATTTATTCACACGAATTTTTATCTCAGCTTATAATTAATGGTGTTTGATAATGATGACTGACTATAGAAATCCAGCAAAGAAGGCCTTAATTATACGCTAATTTCATCCATCAATTTCCCGGTAATGCAAACTTTGGTGGGTAAAATTAATTTAAATCGCATTTTAATATCTCATTAATTATTATTGTTACACACCTCGTTTCTCTCATGAAAGCCAATTTAAACTCGATCCAACAGGAAATACCACAAGCAAATATAGATAATTAGCTACAATATCCAAGCATACAAATATACAGATAGTTTAGCACGAGTGTGTGTTACTAGTAAGGTAAGTATACAGTAAATGGGAAAGGCCAACTCAGGCTTGTTATTAAGTTTCCACGTTCCGCATTTTAAGTGTAAGTGTAAAGATATTTTTCTCAGATGCATCAGCATTTTTCCTCATATAGCAGCTATTGAATTTTCCTTCCACTTTATACTAATATTCACCAACTCGTTTAACTCATCCTCTAATAAGAAGCTCAATAGCGTAATACTTGCAAAGCATTAATTTAACAGTAGGTAAATATAAAATTATAGCTGAAGGTGAAATGATGTATTATGTGATAAACAGTCATAATGCCTGTCTTGAATTTTGATACATCATAAATTATAAATACGATGTTATGCCCATGATAAGAAAAACTTGCATTTTTTTGCGTCCGGCAATAAGTGAGTATGATCAAAATAAAACTGGTATTATCAAGGTAAAATAATTTACACAAAGAAAGGTCTGTTCTCTGCTTAAAATACTTATTGTTTCAGACAAGACGTTGAGTGTTTCATTTAGTAACTTAAAAGATTTCTGCATTTAAAAGTCCTTTGTTCAATAAGAAAAGTGTCATTCAGAACCAATAGTGACTTTGTGACGAAAAACCGTCGACTCGATCGACCATTCGCCATGATTTTAATACTTTGCATTTTGCATTAAATAATTTATACCCGCAGTATGATTTTAACTTCTTGCAGGCCATACAATTTTCAGTTAATTTATGGGAAAATTTAAAAAGTTCTATCGCATATTTTTTGCTGGGTACTCATTTTCCTGGCAACGGAAACTTCCTTTAGTCATTTGGTTTATATAGCAGCACGAAACGAATAGGAATTGCCTTTAAAAAAAAGTGGCAGGTTGATAAAATATTGTGATATAAGATTAGTTGGGTTGATAGAAAAAGGGACAGTCTGGTTTCATATTTTACGGCCACTTTTTTCAGCATAATTAGGTTATGTATTCCATATTCATTCACCTCTATACAATCACATATTATAATGATTCTAAATAACTTGTAATGATTAGCTTTTGAAAAATAAAATACAGAATAAAGATTTGGTTCGCCCTTTTCTAGACTAACAGGGTTAGCAGCATGTAGCATTATATCAACATTATAAACTGAATTATCAAGCCTGATATGTTGTACGCATAGACATGCATACACTACACGGTATGACATTAAATTACCTCTTTTACGAATTTCTGCTTTATTGCTTTTAGCCAACGTAAACCAAACTTACGCCATGTGAAGATCTTTTTAACTTTACTATCATTTCAATGTTAGACACCATAAACCTCAATGCGTTCGCTGTTTTACCTAGTCTGCTTAGTTTATTTCCAATCACTAAATGTAATATGTCGTTTGAGATTTGGGACTGCCTCGGCAATCTTCATTTTTGATTGACGTCAGTGTCAGTGTTTTGAATTACTCGGGCCTGAATTCCGCCTATGTTACTCAGACAAACATCGAAAAAATCATTTCTACTTAATACACTACCCTGCCCCGATTATTTTTTTTATATAGCATACATAAGTACAGAAGCTGACTGAGCACCGTTGTCCGTACCACGATTGCTTACAGGTTACGTTAACACCGCTACTCTCAACTTCAGTACTTCTTCGATTCTACAACCACACAGTGTTACTCACAAAATATATGAAGGGGAAACTTCATCACGTAATCAGCTCTTTTCCAAGGGTATTATTATTATGATTGAACTGCCATAATATGTATATCTAACTTGAAAATATGAACAAGAGATGTGCTTCAGTATCAATGGATCAAAACTGAGTTTAAAGTTTTTCTAATAACACACGTAGTACATAAATCCATATTTTATGACTTACATACATCGACCAGTACATTCATATACGTCTTCTACGATCAGTAAATATATAAGTTAACCAAACGATTATGCCAACATGGCATGCATTGATGTATGCATGTTCGAGTACACAATCTCAAGTAAACGATTGGATTGTTTTTATATTATTACTGAAAGAATCCTTCAGCCTTGTTTTGTTTCTGTAAATAGACTGTCAAAATCGAATGTTTATTACCTAGCGTACGCTAAGTATTGATATTGTGGATTTGTTCATTAAATGTCCATTCACGAATAGCTTAACAAAATTGAAGCACTACGACCAAAACTTGATAACCCGTAGCATCAACGTTAGTATTAGTTGTAGCCTTTAGCATCAGCACCACTCATTTACACATTAGACAAAAAAACATTTCAAAGTGTTGTATGCATATGTCCATAAATTAACAAATTCTTTACTAATTCACAGTAACCTATCTTCAATTTTTAAAATATCATTCCACACAACGTTGCGGCGTGCGCTAGGTTATTAAAGCCTGTTTAAGCAAAATACCTTATTGCAAATTCAGCTTACTTTTAAATGCACAGAAGATGAGGATTGGAAATTTTAGCTTTGATATTTTTACAGTCATGATTGTGTAGACGTATGGTACCGACGAAAGTTCCATATTATGTATTTGCAAAACACATCATAATCACTGTAACATTTACAAAGTGGCTATATATACATATGTATGCTACCGTGCTGGAGACGATCTCTTTGAAATCTATAAAATGACTCATTACAAATTAAATGAATCATTAGTATCCGTCTATTGTGCAGTTAGTGGTTTCACCTTGTTACTTTAGAGTTGATCAAACTGAGCCCCCGCTTTTATCGTCGAATAGGAGAGTTTAAATGAGCTGTGTTGTATTCAGGAATGTTCACAAAGGCTAGGGTAAATTGTTTTGCAGATTTTCATGATAATTCATGGAATTTGAGGGTTCTTATTCTTTAACATGGTTTGCAAAATCCGTTGCATGCATGCCACCTGGAAACTGGATGGAACCAGGGAAAAATACTACATGACGGGATACATTTTTCCTTATCCCATAAGCCAGCCGTTGTTAAATTGGGTTTATAAGAATGCTAGTATGATGTTTCGTAGAAGTGTATACGAATTGAACTGGATGGTACACGGCATGTTATATAAAACTCACAAGGTACTAGGTACAACAAAACATTTGCCTACTCCCGTAGATATACTTACACATATACATACATACCATGAACAATCTACCATTCATTACAACGGCTGAGGGAGCAAAGGTTTATAAGCCATCACTTTAAGCGTATCCGAAGCCGACGGTAAGGCTTTCTTTGTTTTCTACATTACTGTGTGTGTATAGTATTTGCTTTTGAACTTGCCATGCTGCTGCCAAGAATGGGAAGGGAAAGTACATCAACGAGCTTATCCCACATTGGATGCTAAAGCTTAGGCAAATGAGTGAACAATGATAATTATTCTCATTATTATAATGACATGCTTTTCGGGACTTGGATTGACGTGACTGGAAAGTTGGAAATGGTGCTCACTGCCACCATTAAACCAGTCACCGTCGGGTATATCATTCTTTCGTTCAATAAACCCATCAAGAATTGTACTTTAATCATTCCAAGTAGCTTTGCTCCATGTATGTCATTGGTAGATAATATAACGTAAAGCATAGAGATATCCATGCTTATTCTGTTTTAATTCATGGACAGATGTAAAAGTGGAAGAACGAAAACAGTTTGTTGATGTAATGAAAGAGTTGACCAGTTCTGCCTGCATTTTAAAATCGCTTCCTCTCCTTATCATTTCTATACTGTATCTAGTAACTTGGGCTCAACCTGATTAAGTTGTTGTTGCATGCATCCTCCATTTATAGACCATAATTTCAAATGTAAGAAAATAGACAAATAAGAGATTTCATTCTTTCTTTCTGTGTCCTGTACATTTGCATTTTCTGTACGCCAAAAATTCAAAGCTTGAAGATCCAGTAAGTTGGAAATTAGTTCGATTCGATCAATCTCACACAGAAATCTTGGTACAGACCAGTATACCACCTTCGCTGCTTAAAAATAGCTGCTGCTTATTGTTAGTATTAGTATTATTATTAGTTTGACGATGGTAAAGATACAACACAGACACTGTACTCTAGAAAATACCATAAAGCCTGCTTATATAGAGAAAGAAGGACCAGTATTACGCTAACAAGCTATACATAAGGAAAAGCAGTGTGGGTGAAACTAGTCAGGAAACCATCTAACATCCAAAAACACTTGCTGAATTGAGAATTATGTGTATATGATGAAAGGGTGAGGGCAAAATGAACGAACTCTAAGAGATATTAAAGTTTATGTAGGAGCTGTATCTAGTTGAGTTGTATACAATGACCATGAGCTAATGCTATGGCACGGAGATAAATTAGTAGATCGAACCCTTGTTTTTCCTTATCTTTCTCATTTAAACTATGTGCTCATATCTAGTGCTAATTTGATTTAGTTCTGATAGATTGGGGAGAGGGATAAAACCATTCTCTGAATACATGCCTGTGACTGTGCTGTTTCAACTCTTGCTAACTTTTCCCAAGGACCAAAGACCTTGTGTACACCAGACTGATTTAATGAGTATTTTATGCGTAATCAAAGTGGCAGTAGAGTGGTACTGTGCTATATAATAACAAGTAGAAGAAATGAAGATAAATATTTGAGGGCACCTTCCTTTTAAATACTAAAATCTTGCAAACAAACTCAGATTATGTTTTGTCTATGCAAGAGCGACTGTGTATAATCTATAATATCTACTTTCATCACAATCACTTCACTCATTCAGCTCTTTTACTCTCGGATATGCCTGGGAGCACATAATATAACTGGAATCTATTGAGAATGATCAACTAACAACTCATATGTATACGCTCTGTGTGGCTCGGAAAAGAAATGCGGTTGAGTCAACAAAGCAAGTCCGGGCCTACAAGGGCCAAGTCCAGCACCGTTATTATTACCGTACCGTATCTCTCTCTATCAGTGTTGCATAAATTACATCTTCTTCACTGACTTTTGCATCCTTTTCTGAGAGTTTTCCTATATTGAGAGATAGTGGCACCTGGATTGCCCATCACATCCAAAATGAATTCAGCATTAAGCATGCTTATTTATGTAATCCTTAAGAGGACGTGAACATAACATAAACCAATACATAATATATACAATACTTGGTGAAGTTTGTATTGACTTTATATTCGTCGGTTGATAGTATAGTGCTGAAAAAGGAGTCAAATACAGGAGAAAAGTAGTATTTTATGCATATTATTAACTACCAACTAGTTTCTACTTTATCGTGTTGTTATTTCTGGCCGTCCGTTGCTTCGTTTGTTCGGGGACGAGATAACTCGAGAACGGTTGGATTTTTTGGAATTCTGTTTTCACCAATCGATAGCCCAGGTCAAAAATTTTATCAAATTTAATTATGGGTAAAATCGGAGTGCCCCTTCAGGGTAAGGTTTCCTCAATCCCTTTCCTTTTTGCAAGCGACGGACATACTGTATATTATTTGAAAGCTATAATCTCTAGAGTGGATCAATCATGATATGTACGCTTATCTTTGATGCAACCTTCAGAGTCAAAGGTCAGCAGGTTCCCTTTTTACCCAAAGTTGTTGCTAGTTCGTTACACTCTTGTGTTACCAGGTTTATTGAAGTTTCTGATGCCAGTGAAGTAATGATAATGCTACAATGATATTATGAGGGGTTGTTGTTAGTTCACTACAATCACTTTGTGCTGGTATTTACTTCCACGTATAGATTATCTGACTATTATACATCTAGAAGATAAGTGGATTTTATGATTACTCCACTGGTAATAATAATAAGGCATAAGAAGTAATAAATAAATGTTGATAGCATTGTTCTAGGGGTTAACGTGCATTCTCATACATACGTACATGATGGTCATATATATATATATATATATATTATATATGAGGGTTTTGAAGCAGCAAACTTTCGCTCTTATTTTACTAAAGTATAAAATAATTTTGTTTATGAACGAGCGTCAAACACAGCTAAAAAAAATAAAGTTTATGCATTGAATACAATTGAATGAATGCTTCTATGTGTTGGTAGCTTACCACAAGACACCGGAGCAAAAAGTTTAGTGAGGCTGATTGCTGGTATCTGGCAAGAAAGCGATGTGTAGCAGGGAGAAAAGAAAATGCTGTAAGCCTTTTTGGATAATTTTTTTGTGCCCAATGTCAGGCATGGTCTCAATGTGACGTTCGAGTATGGTGCAATGTAAATTGGACTTAAGGTAATGTATGCGAGGAAGCCGTCATTCTTGTCCCGTGTGTTTGAGCATAATTCATGGGATAGCCTATAATTTAGACTCATAAAATAAATCATTATTAAATTGGGACTCGGGAAATCGACTATAAATAGTTAGCTATGTTGACATAATCTATTTTATTGAGAAGTACCATTGGCCCTTGGGCTCTTCTTGTATGTGTATGCATTAACTCGCTGGAAAGAGAATCATATGCTTTGATGATAAACATTCCACACAGTTACCCAAAATGAGTTAGTAATGCTTACCAACACCGACATCGCTTCTAGCGACATTAAGTTAGTGCTCGTTTCTAATAAACGTCGAAATAATATGATGATTCTTATAATATAATATTATACTGGCAGTCTATATAGTTTGTACTACTCTTGTCTTGTCATTCTATAGTTTTGTACATTATTATTAGCCTTAATAAGCACTAAAAGTACGACACATTTTAAGCTGCTCCCTACGAGTCTCGGATACTTGACTTGGCTTGAGGAAATGAGATGGTGACATGCCGATTTTGCCTGCTTATACTTCAAAATTATGCATCTCATAATTTCTATACAGTCTATGGTAAAGGCAGATCGTCGGCCTTTTACTTCCACATATCCTCATAGTCGTTCCTATAGCTTTACGATATCATTAAACTGTGTTTAAGTACATGTATAATGGAGCACTTTGTGCCTTTTGTAATATTATGCTGCGTCGTGTTCTCAAATTAGAATCTTCTTCCTCATATGTTATATACTCTTTTATTGTAATGGAATAGTAAGAAATTATAGCATCAGTATTTTGAAAATAAATGGATTTGATAAGAGGAGTGTATGTTGCTGTACTAACCCTTTATCGGGATTTAGAATACTTTAGTTTTATAATAATCATGTTCCAACCCTAATGTTAACAAAAACTGGTGATGTTAAACACATTCAATTATGGTGATTCACGCCAACTTATTGAATTCCTCTTTCTCAGAAAACTTGTGGTTTTCCATGGGAGAACTGCGTAAAGAATCAAGAATTGTTACAGCAGTTTTACCCCAAAACGAATATATTATGCGGCCCACATCATTCCATTAATTTTTGCAATAAAATCGAGATCTTCCAAAATAACCCCAACAACGGCAGACCCATTTATTTATAGTTCAATATTCCACCACTTGAAATTCTTGATTCTCGTTCTTCCCTAATTATATGTGAACGTAAACCACACGCAAAGTGGATGCTTTTTTTGTGTTGCCAAACACACGTGTATCTTAACTTACTATAATATTACTAGGATAAAGAATGATAACGATATAAATGATCACTTCGTTTATAGCATTTCATGTGTTGTTTACAATTTACAGCTTAAATTCTTAGGAGAACAAAACGCAAAAAATCGGCTCTTACTTTATTCTCGACTCTACAAGATCATAGCTCAGTCATTTTTACAGTTTATAGAGTTGATGCTCCATTCTATCGCATTATGTATTAAGTAAGTGTCGTGGGATGGGAACTGAATTACTACTTGCTACAAACAGACACTGCAATAAGACGATGCAATGGATGAATTTGAGCAGAGAAACATTAACTGTTTGTGTTTTCTTGTTTTTACAATTCTTCTTCATCGAGATATCTCTTTTTTTGCTGTAAATGTAAATAAATAAAAGCTTAGGGTTACTACTTTAAGTTATTATTAGTGGGCACTGTGGCACAAATGCATTTAATAGACTTGACGTTTTAGATGTTAGATTTACAATGTCTTATGTGTGTTGCGCATTTTGGGGCACATTACAGTGTACATTAGGAACAAAAACGACGACAAAAGAAAAAGAATCTTGGGAATCGAATTGACTTTTGTTGAGAATTGAGAAGCTAATAAATGCTACTTTACAACGCATAGAGACACAATCTGATGCCACAGTCACTAATAACATTCGACTGCGGTAAAGACATCATTAAAGCTGGGTATGCATGCATAAAAACAGAATTCCTGTGCAATACACTTACGGTTAAAATATAAAAGTAAATTTAGTACTGGTTTAAACTAGGTATATATGTATACAAAGTATAGTACAGTGCGTATTCTCACACCTACTTTTCCCTGATATTGTACACATTCGTACAACTTGTGTTCTCTAAAGATAACCAAAGTATTTTCAATTCTCTCTGTCTCAATGAAGTTCCTCATTATTCATGTATATTAAATTAAATTCTGGATTTGAAATCGAATCTGTTGTTTCGTTTATATGAGATGTTTTTAGCAAAATTTAAAGTACTATTTATGCTGTTTTATTACACTACAATACGGGTTGAGCGAAGGAAATACAACTTTTAAATTATTGCAGTTACAAGTATTATAAATTTGAAGGAACAATAACTTCCAACATATACAAGTGTACTAAAAAAAAGTTCACAAAAGCAGTAACAGAAGATCTCATGTTTATAGCTGACTGACTGACAAAACTTGTATGTGAAGAAGCAAATAATATTCCAAATAGTATACCAAACCAAACGACTGGCTACACACAGGCATTCATTCATGGCTAGTTCTCAGAAAGGAACGTAGAGTAAAACTGCTAATTATAGGCTGGATGAATTCCAACATTCAATCTATTGTGTGCTAAGCATGCAATATAATTATTCCAACGAGCATATTTTGCATAATAAGTTCAGCCAGCCAAGTAAAAAGACCAACTGAGGTTGCTACAAAGCAAAGATGGGTAGTTATTTTCATTCTTTTCTCCAAACGTATTCCCTACGCTTTGTTCCACACAGTATATTTGGTTTGGCTTCTTCAAGTTCTTTTACTCTTGTACCCTTACATTTAGTGGAGAATGTCGTTTGCTTCAACTCGCTTCCACTAGCATTACTTGAATTAAAAAGAATGCCCGTCTTCCTTCAAATACGAAACACATTTTAGTAGTAGTCTCAGCGCGTTATTTGCATTTGTTTGTTTGAAATATATTAGCGTTGGTCTTTAAAACTGATACACATAAACAAAGAGACGCGAGTCAACCAGAAAGAAGAAGGCCAGCAATTTCTAGCAACTTGAATATAATGAAGTATGTGTTTATTTTGTGAGTTCGAGTAAACATATATATCCCGACGGGTTGTCGTGAAGTATATTAGTTGCAGTTAGCATTTTTCGAGCTCTTGATCAATCACCAACAAAATGATAATATTAATAATAATGACCATAATCTTATGCATAGTGTAAGTTTTCTCATACAATGTGAAAATTCTAGGTTAAATCTGGTAACGAAAGAGTGTAACAAACTAGCACTTCAGGGTTAAAAAATAAACCTGATGACATTTGACACTGTAGGTCACATCCAAAATAATAAGCGTGCATATCATGGTTGATCTTCTCTAGTGATATAAGTTGTCAAGCCTGAAAACTCATGACCTCTGACCCTGAAGATTCTGATTTAGCCCGTTCTCGAGCTATCGTGCCCATGAGGCATGAACGGAACGACCGACAGAAAAACAAAACAATTAACTATAAAAAATTGCTAGCTGATAATTGAGTCAAGAATAGACAACCAAACTGCAAATTTTTGTGTGCAGAATGGTTCGTTTATGCTTCTTCTTTTTTGCATGCGCCGATTCTGTAAACTTAAATATCCAACATTCAAATATCTGAGTTATGTATGTATGATTTAACTGATTGGCATTTAATTATTGTAAACGATGCCATCCCATCACTTAGAACAGTTTCTAAAATTGACTTTTTGTCAATTGCAGTGGTTGTCGGTCGTACATACTTCGTAACTAGTGAACTTTAGCTGGCTGTGTTTATTTTTCTTGGGTCTGAATGGGAACCTTTTGGATTTTATTTTTCTTAACTTTGCTCGACTTGATAATGGATAACACTAAATGAAGTAAAACTAAACAATAAACGAATCACACATCTTGCTAATGAATAATTCGTATCTTTCGAATTATAAAAATAGCGTGCTATAAATAGTGGATAACGATAATTAAATTATTGGGGATAAATGAGAAAGTATGAAAGTCTACCGTAACGCAGCGACAAACCTGACAAAGTAATAAAGGCACGTTAGATTCAAATGTAAATATCACCGATCTACTGCATAATTTTTTTCCTTGCACTGTTTGAGGAATGGTATGTGAGTTATCCATGGATGACAAACTGAAGATTTTCTAGTATACTGGAAAAGTAGTGTACTAGTAAGGATGAAGAATGCGATGAAAGGAAGGGGTGGTTTGGTTGAGGAATGTATTTAGGGAGAAAATGAAGAGGATTATTTTCGTTGTAGCATAATATTGGATTTCAGCATAATTTCGGGGCGGACGCGTAAATAAATTAAGCTCTTAATTTTAATTTCTAACGAGCAGTGCCCAATTATTGGATTAATGCAAATTACCTACGGGCTGTAATCAGAATTCGTTGATTAATATGTAAATTAATAAGATTACATGATGCAAAGCAATGCTAATTTATATCCAACTTTGCTCTGACTTCGCTCTCTCTTCTCTTTCTCCTTTTCCCCTACTACAGTTTTCTCTCTCTCTCTCTCTCTCTCTCTCTCTCTATGTGTGTGTGTGTAAGAGAGAACAGGGCTCAGACTCAACAATAATACTTCTACCTACATGGTAGAAATGGAAGACAGGAGCAACATCAGCGGTTGTGTCTGAGCAAGATGAGGATAGAGACTGAACTTAAGTTTGTCAGAACTCTTGGAGAGTTTCTGTCTCATTCTACATTGGTCCTACAGTTAGAAAACAGCTAGGAAAAAGGAAATTCTACTTAAACTTGCATACGTTTAACTAAAATACAGATATGTATACAGTCAAGTGTGCAGACATAAGAGATGTTGCATTTGTTGGTATTAGCGAAAGTGTGCTACTTGAGCTAACTACTTGACCCTCCGTCATTCCACCCTGGTTCTCACATAGCCTTCTCCGTGCCTTTGTATTACATATGAAGAGCAGATTTTCTAAGAAATACATGCACTCGCAGGCCTTTCATCTTAAGTTTAATTTGTCTATATCTTCTATGGCAGTACCAGTAGCTATGTACGAAGTTACAATTCAGTCATGTACGGCTTATAGACGTTCAGAATCTTGCTTGGCATCACCGAACCAACACCTCGTGCCATGCCTTTCTTTAACTTAAACTCAGATTTTCTCTGCTTCTCCGTTTTCTCTATCTTTTTCGATTGTCTTCTTTCCCTTTGCATAATATCTTTCCTCTCGTGCATATAATGATCATCAAGACAATTTTACAAGCTTCCTCTCTGTGGCAGGAATCTTCTAACTAGCTTGCTAACTTCTCCGCATTTCTTAAACTTATTATTATTGGCTATTCTAATCTTAAACCATATCTCGGTTCAAAATGGATAAAGAATGCGTGTGCTTGTAAGTAGACGGTACCTGCAAAATACTATATACTATATATCTCTGCATACTTAATCTAACCGAATGCTTATTACTGTCGTCATCACTTCTTCTTCTCCATTCGTTTTCTCCTACTACATATTTCTTGTATATACCCGACTTTACTTCTTACTCTACCACTTTTCTCAATCTGTTTCCTAGTTTCTGTTTACGCCATTGTGGGTTTGTACCAGTTAGGATCCAGTATTTGGTAGATTAAAATCTACATCTCATTTCATCATCTATTCAGTTAAAGCAACAAATCATAGCGTTCTTGAATAAATATATTTAAACCATACTACTTCTTTTTCACAACTTCAGCATTATCTTTGCTTCCTGAATTTTGTTAGGGCTTCCTTCCGTCTTACCTTGGGGGCAATATTCGCAATATAAAGGAAAATTATTTATTTAATCATTTTCAATATATGATACCTTGAAATAATATGTAAATGCAATGAACAAGTGCAGCTTAAGAAATACGAGTTAGGTGATAACCAAATGACTACTGGTAAACAGGAAATTGACGCTCAATTGACAAGGGATGACCAGTGCTGATTGATTTACAATATACAAGTTATTTACAAATTGTTAGTTAGCATGATAACATTGATGCAGCAATCCAACTCTTCGGAAAGAC
This sequence comes from Orchesella flavescens, assembly GCA_964034955.1. Taxonomy (NCBI): domain Eukaryota; kingdom Metazoa; phylum Arthropoda; class Collembola; order Entomobryomorpha; family Orchesellidae; genus Orchesella; species Orchesella flavescens. Next base: position 15,411,821 of record OZ035955.1, on the reverse strand, counting down.
TAGACGGTTACTGAATTAGTACATATATTTATCATGTTATGCGTGATATTAGTATCGCAGAATGTAATTTAGTATTTAGTCAAGGGCTTTAGTAAAAAATAAAAATGCCAAGTTATTTATATGTGATATATTATACAATTTAGTCAAGCATTTTTAGGTTTAATTGAAAATAGAGTATAATTAATTGACACTAACACAAAAAATAAATTATTTATTTTGCACATTATTACTTTCGAGTTATTGGTCCTGAACTTTAGGTCAAATAACAAAAAGGTCATGAAACAGTTCAAAATGAATCTAATGGACAAGTTACTAACTCAATTGTTGTCGAAGATTCTTTACATCCTGTTAGTCAAATACATTACGACTCTTCAATAATGTTTACAAATTTTCATTTTCTAATTCTTACTACTGACATGTTTTGACGTTATGCTAGTAGGGTATAGCTTAATGATTCATATGATATTACTTCAAGAAACCCATTAAACATAGAACTTTTCCATCAAAGACGCTCAATCTGTCGGCATTTGTTTTAGACGTTCCAACCTAGATAACGAGTATAGAGCGTTTAGGTAAAGACAATGAATTACTGCAGTCCAAGTTTTTCTACTTCCTTAGAGCGTAAAAGTCTGTATGTATAACATTATTAGATTTTTATTGCAATAATTTTTAACGAATTCGGTTTGCTTATACTTGATAATGGAAATGTATCTTTGGAATTACCTTAAACGATTTTCGTTCGCAAACTTGGTCATTGAGCCATGCTTTGTTCGTATGTTAGAGTATGAAAACCAGACGTTGTAAAATGACTGATACTCAGAAACAATAAAGTCTATTCTATTCTATTCTATTCTACTTCGGTTCGGTACGACCATGGAAATCTACAAAAAAATTGACGACACGTCACATATTTCCAATAGAAAAATTGTGGGATGCATAGAAAGTTAAGAAGCAGCTTATCCGTGGTAACGGTATTGATACTATTATGTAATTCCGCAGGCTAAACAAATTGAGCGAAATACCAGTAACCAGTCAGTTAAATAATAAGTCTCAGATTAACAAACCTGACTACTAACTACAAACTTATCAATAAAAGGTAAAACTCAACAATGGAACGTTAAATTCAGTGTATTAATACCATGAAATGGAGCCTATCGTATCTTAATTTTGATTATTGTATGTATGTTTTTTGTGCACGGTATACCACATGATATTTAAAATCATTAATAAAAAGTTCATGAAATACAATTTGTTCAACCATAAATATATAGATCTATAAGCATTGATGCAGTAAATTTCGATTCGGGTTGCTGACAACTGAAGTAGCTGGAAAAAATGAAGCATTATATTCACTCCCCAATGGTTTCATGCACAAATGAGCTTTGTATTGAGTCATTGAGTACTTCTGGTTTCAATAAAAAAAATAACCGTAATTCATGTAAATAAAAACATATACCTTTAACTACAATATTAAGCTTACACATATGTATGTAAAAGGTATTTGCTCTAGGGACTGGCAATGTTTAATGTGTGATTGTGATAAATTATCTGAGATGTATTTTCTCAACCATGCAGTAGCTTAGTTTCGATTAATTTTTGTTGTTGTGTATATTTACAGACTCAAACTGCTACAAGCTATTCAAAACGACGCGTACAAAACCAAGTGTATGAAAATACCAAACTTGCAATCAGTATCATGAAAATCTCTCTTGTGGTACAAATGTGCTTGTTCGCTCACAGTAGAGTTCGCTCACTACCGAGCTTAATTTTTCGTTATTACAGGAGAATCTAAAAGTGTGCCTAACAATACAAAGCAACACATTTAATCGATCACATGTATATTAGAAAATCACACATATTGCATATTATGAGAAATATCCTTAAGAATCATACCCATTCTATTAAATTACATTAAATTCTATACATCCCATATACTTGAATCAATTCTAATGCTTCTTTTTCAAATTCTTTATTTCTTTCAAATCTATTAACCCATAACTACTATAACCTACACGGCAGAAATTTAATGGGGTTGCCAAATGTGTATTAAATACAGTAGAAGGAAAAAGTCTTTAAAATTAAAATTTATTAATTGGCACGATAAGATGTAGATTATTACACGACTGGAAATTTAAAAAACTAATCATTTGAAGTAGAGTTGATTGTAATGATTTGGGCTTTATAACATCGATACACTGACTTAATGTATCGCTATAATCGCTATATTTCGATAAATCGAACCGAATTCATTAGTAAAAATCTGCGGTGGGGTATTTTTTTCTCAATTTCACAGGGAGTAAAATGCATTTTATGCTAGAGACTATAAATAATTAAAAGGGTAGATACACAGCTGAAGAGGGACTATGTTGTAGTTATATGACTGAACTGTTAAAGGTGTAAATCAAATGAGGTGTAGAAAATGAGAAGAGCCGTTCCTTGCGGTTCATTTGCATTGAAATATGAAATGCGTTGAGTTACATGTAAATAAGGTGGTTTAAGATGCATGGGAATTAACTTTGAATCTCTGAATCCATCACTGAAAGATTTTTGCCACTTTCAAATTTGACAAGTAGTGCACCTTCATCTTTTTTGACGATTCCAGTGTGAAAAAATCTTACAATTCTGTGCTATACATTTCTCTGACTCTGTATAAGAATTTTTGTGTGCATACTATGTGTGTGAAGTAATTATCGTCTTATTATTATATACGTATTAAATGATTTTCCTCCTATTCATAAAAATGTCGGAGTTCAGAAAATTTAAAGCCCACAAAGCTGATCTAATTTGACAACACCCACACCACCCCCAGTTACTTTTGCTAGGGGGCATGCAGTAACTAAAATGAACAAATATGTTTTGTTCGTGTCAGGAATTTTGACTTTGAAAGAGAAAAAACTGTAGATGAAATGATTTACTAGACTTGCTATTCCTGAACGAACGTATTTAATAGACTAAATTTTCAGGTAATCGGTATGCCACTTCTGTATGTCTATGTTTGTGGTGTGTTTGTGCGGGGGATCACGTGTGAGAACGGTTGACCAATCAATAGCTTAGACATAGATCGAGTTATCGAGTATGAATATGGTTTGATTCGGATGGTAACCTTAAGGTACAAGGATTCACCCTTCCATTTTTCGAGCGTTAGACATGTGTAATGAATAATATGAAAGTATCTCACTAGAGAAGATTGAAGACGCCTGTGTCTATGCTGTGAGCTTGGAGGTAAAAGTGACTGGACCTGTAGTCCTGCGACCATCGCCATTAGCTAATATAAATCGGACTGTGTATTTAGATTTAGTACACTTGGCCTACTGTACGTTTAAGTCTGTTGAAAACCGTAAGATACAAATCTATATACAGGTTATATCTGGTCGATAATAGCTATTTATATCTTTGGTTGATGCTGGGAATCGGACCCAGTTACATCATATTAGCACTAGAACAACCGTGTACATAATGTGAGAAGTATAATATCTGTATTTGCTACACCTACTGCTACCAAGTTGCTAGTTCTCTACACTCCTTCTTAAAAGGTATACTTGCTTTCCATACCATTTTTTGCAAATAACACTCCATTATCTTTACCAACCTATAATGGCTCTAGAATTTTATCATTGTTTTTTGTTGTAATTTAAAGCGTAATTTCCGATATTGATACTCTAGTCCTGCGTATGAATGACCTTTACCCAATAATGCAATTGCTTCAATGACGGACAGGGGAAGTAATTATCGCTTATTTATTTTTATGTTAGTTACATTCATCAATGCTTGCATATCTACTGTGAATAATGAGGGACTTGTATGTAAATGAAATCTGAAGCCACAATAGTAAATTCTCAAGAAATCACAATTATTAGCTAATAATTAAGGCAAAATTTTTTTCATTAAATGTTACTCGCTGAGACTTATTGGTAACTTTCAAAACGATTAAGAAAGTGTAAGATTTTATTATGAACACCCCAGTTCCAGTACATTCAAAATCCGCCCGCATAAGAGATCCGCCCGTCGGACTCTACGAAACCAATTAAAGTAATATCAATCTTATGCCTAAAAAGTGTGACACGTCCTTCTTTCACATAATAGTATTATCAAGAAAAGGAAACAATCTGTACGAAATTTTTTGGTAGTGCAGCTGCATGGAATATTCCAGGCTGTAGAGAGTTGAAGGAAAAATGAGAAGCTTATTCATTTTAAAAACTGTAGAACAAAAATGCATACTTTGGTCGCAACAACAGGAAAACTAGTGTGCAGAAAGTGAGAATCGAATCTGAAAGAGCAGAGCAATTAACGTGAGTTGAGTGCAATAATCAGTATATATACACCTTGGTTTTGTAGGCGTGCGATGTGGCAGTAATAATGTGATTGTCGGTTGGATTTTCTTCTTGTACTTAAAAATAGTACCCTTCTATTTATTTTTTTTGCCTCTCATGCATCGTCTTTTCGTTCGTGTCAAACTCGTAAGCAACCATTTTTATATGTAATGTACACTACGAGTAATATATAGAGAAGCGTGTAGTGCATAATTTTCGTTCTTGCTCAGTATTAGAGAGTAAACAAATTAAATGGATTGAACTAATGCATTCATTCGCGTTCTGATTGCAGGAATTACATATAAAAATGTGTATAAAATGTGCATATCATTTTGATCAGTGAATTTTTTCCAGCTTTTTCGTAATAATGTAGCAAGTAAGTAATACTTAGGTTTGATTTTTAGATGGATAACATGTTGAGAGCTACACTTATCTTGCCATTATTTTGTGACTGACTGATGCAAACCACATTACAGAAAAGGTTTACTAGTTCTTGTGAAGGAGAACTGTGTTAATGTTGATACTATATAGCAAGGAGCAATCCATATTATTATTTTTTTTTCACATACGTGCCCGGGTACTACTCTTTGTAAGTAATTCAATACATACACTAAAGTAAAAAAAAAAGTACGCCCGCATTTCATTTCATATTGGTCTAGAACGTGATATAAGTATGTTGAAAAAGATCGCGTCATTATTCATTTCATTGGTCTGGGTTTAACCGATACACCACTAACAGTTGCTGGTGCTGAATATGAGTGGAACGGCTTTTGGAACTGGATCACGCTAGAGTCAAATTCAAGAGTAAATTAGCTTGAAATCATTGTGAATGCTGATAAAGGATAAAAATACTGAGTGACTTTCTGGGAAAAAATTCATATTAGGGTTAATTACAATTGCCCTATTACATTAAACTGCTTCAAGCAGTTCAAATAACCCAAAAAAAGGTAGTGTGGCGGAGAAAAGTATGACTTCTTTCTCCACTACTCAACATAAATGTTGTTTATTGTAGCGGTTTACTTTATTATTTTTTCCTCTTAAGTTTGAGACAAATAACTAATATAATATTTCCCTACACACATGCTCACGTGCTTGCTTATGGTTTCTTACCAATGATAATGACCAGTTCACCGCATGCTGAAAACGTATGCACACTATTTCGTGACATGAAAAAAATTTAAATGTTTTTCCCCATTTGGATGTATAATATTTCATATCCATGTCTTATTATGAATATGGATGTACCCACCCCTTTTCATATTATTGGCCATGTAGCCCTTTAAACTGAAGTAAAGTATATACGGAAAAGGAGGCAAACAGTAGAAAAAAAACGATTGCATGTGAAAGGTTTGCCGAATTTCATTCCTTTCTCATTTTATTTTTTTCTGTAAGCTCACAAATATAAAATTTACATTAATCAATCGACCTTTATAGCTGGAGTAAAACAAAAACCAAAATCTAATTCTTTGTTTCTAAGCTTTCCTAGCACGTGACAAGATACGTCAGCAGGTTTGCTAACTTCATAACTTTCACCTCTGTGCAAACCACATCAACTATTACTAAAGGAACAAAATTAAAAACACCAAAAATGGTGCCAAGAAAGATATTATGCAAAGCTAGATAGGATTGGGCCAGGAGGGAATGATATTTAGAAAGAACAACAAATTCGAAACCAATTTTTATAGTACATATATGCAACTATTGACATATGCATACTTTCTCTTCCACATGTATACACATTTAGCTTATGAAAGCAATATTATTTGTGATAACTGCAAACCAATTCGTTCAAATGATATTGGTATATTATATGCATGACTGCTCAAATCAAAGTACTATCCAGGTATAAGTTACCTATTACATAAGATAAGACTTTATTTTTAGGTTATCATGTTTGAGTCACATTTCAGCAATAATAATACTAATTATTGTTCTCCCTTTGTAATGACTGATACCCCTTACGCTAATAAAGTTAATTTAATTCTTTCACAAGGCAAAAATTTTTGCTCACTCAACGCTGGAAAAACATTTATATGAATTTCCATACTACCTTTCAATCCTTGAACGAAATTCCAGCCCATTTTACAGAGCGATTGTACATTTTCGAATTTGAGCTAGGCACTGCAAGCCTCTTTACTATCTGATCTGGATCCCCTCCACTAGCGTTACTAAAGGTCGTCTCTTCAAATAAAGAGCATGTCACTATTTTTTGCAGGTAAATTTAGCAGGGATAGATTCTTAAAATAAATTAATAATTTTCAGCTCCACAATATAAAAAAATCACCAATCATAAATTCCCCAGAGATACACTGGCAGCTTATCCAGATTCGTGTGATGTTATGTGATGTTATGTGACCAACTGTGGACTAAATGAGAAAGAATAAAATGTTAGAAATGGGGTTGGCTTCTAAAGTAGGACTACATTTCAAGTACCTGCTACGGGAAGGAAGGAAACAGTGATTCTATATCTCATTTTTGTCGCTTCAGCGAAATTTAATGAGTCAGGTCTTTTCTTTTTCGACCCTTTTGTATGGAACTTTCTGTTTAAAAAAAACTTCAGGGCGGCTTTGAAATCTTTCAAATTAAGCATTGGACTCTGATTTGAATGTGAATGAGCCCGTAATGAACTTTTTCTACGTGGCTTTGAGAGAAAATGGTAGAAAAACATTTGTGAGTTACGTTGGGATAAATGAGACTGATGTGGATGAGGAACTTATTATTTTATTTTAACCCCCGTCTTACGGAACGGTATTCTTCCTAGACATTCTAGTGTACAGAACAGGCACAGTCACCCACCCCAAGCGTATTACATATAACCGTCTTTTTGAAAGTAAAAAATATATGAGTAAGAATTTTTAGTGTAGCACTCATTTACAAACGATAGCAGTGGAAGACGTACATACACATTGAGAACTAAGCAAATAAATTTAAATGAGAGTAGGAGCAATATGATGAATCTTTTTTTTACGAAAGTTTTACGTATCATACATGATGTGACATATAGTAAAGACGGAACACGCGTGATAATTTATGCATAAAAAATAATCAGATGGTGTGCGCACATTATGCAAAGTAGTTCTTTTGTGTTTGTGTAGATTCGATTCGATGAGTTGTATAATGAAAAAGTCTGTTCTATCATCGTCATCATCAGTAAATAGATTTTTAAAGGATTTTACTAGCGAATTTTAGAAAACTTTACTTGTATTTTCTGCTGTACAAGGGAGATTCGGAGCAGACGAGTGAGTCATGTCATATTCATATGCCTAGCTAGAGTACGACGAGTATAAAAGGCATACATTTCCAGGGGTAAGAATGGCATAAATTAAGCAAGGTGATAGTGATGAGTGGATGAGAACTTTGCCTTTTGTTTGCAGCATGGATGTGTGGTCTATATGTGTAGTACATTATTACCTAGCATACGCTAGGTTTTGGTTTCGTTTCAGATGGATTTGTGAAATTTACTGTCCACATTCGAATGTATTAAATTACCTTATGTTTTTGAGTTTCATAATCAACCCCTATTAACATTGCATTAGTGTGGGAAGGCTGTGTAGTTTTGAAAAAAACTAAGAGTTTTCTTAGCATATTTAATTACTAAAAATCAAGTAGCTCAACTGACGCTTATTTTGAAGATATGGAGTTCATAACCCACCTTGGTCACTTAATTTTCTCTAAATTTCCTTACAAGCATATAGATTGGTACTCTACCTACCCACTATCACACAGTTGAAGCCTATTGCCTCAGTGACAATGATCATGAATCATGAATGAGCATCATTGGTCATTTAAATACTAGCGGATTAATAATTCCTATTTCCAAACTACAGCTTCAAGTGGTTTGTTGATTTTGAAAAATTCTTTCAGCGATAGTTGTGATTGCTATAGCGATTGCTATAGCAATAGCTATAATTGAGTTCGTCATAAGTGTACCAAAAACCGATATGCTGCGAAACGAATGCATAAAGTTATAATTTTTTTCGTAATGTGTCCTTATATCCAAACTCACTACACGCCGCATTTATAAGTAGCGAGTATACAGCAAACCGATTCTGTATTCTGTCAGATGGCTTTCGTAGAAGAAGAAGTTCAGAAGGACATTAATGCACAAATCTACCTAACACGATCCCAACACCAGCATAAAGCTAGCCTTAGCTAACAATAAATTTAATTTATCCGATGTCATTGCTTATGCTAGGTTTATACAGCCTGTTTTACGCATGGTATTTATTATACATACTGAGATTAGTGATGTGTTGTGTTTTTGGGAGATGTGTCAAGTAAGGCAAGTTAAACTTGAATGGCATTTTATATATTAAACGCAAGCGCATTGAATGCATACAACGCGAATATTTTATATGTATACTAATGTATGAGGAAAAGGTATCAGCAAGCTTAAAAAATTGTCCGACATTGGATACTTGATATTTTGTTTCACATTTTAATATCTTTTAAAGGGTTTTCTTTTTTACTTCTCATCAGTTATTAGTTTTTGCTGAGTAGATTCTCAAAAAATGTAGGAAAAAACTGTTGATTTGCATGTGAAAAAGGTCTCAGAATATTTACATATTAAAAACCATAATATTTCAGTATAAATGCATGCCCCGTCTTCCCTGACGACAACATAATGAAATAGGATACTACTACAGCATTTTCAATTCCTGTTAATCCATTAATAACCCTGTGATAATGTAGAGGTGAGAAAAACAAAGGAAAACGTGCTTTAAACTAGATTGGAAAGATTTAGTTTGATGGAAAATTCGGAAGTTCTATTCAGACACTTATTCTAATATAATGGTGGCTTCCTCATCAACGATGAGGGAGCAGTGAAACCACTGATGTAAAATGTAAAAAGCATGTATGCAAACCAAAACTCTAATTTGTATTAACATTATATTCTAATACTTTTCTCTGAAACGCAAACGGGTTGAGCATATGTTAGTCTATATTCGTGCATCGTTGAAATGCGACAGGGGATTGGGGGGAGGGGGTTACAATTAGGTGGCAGCAATCTATTGGTAAGACCAATGTAATTTAATGAATAAATAAAAAAAAAAGAGAATTCATCAATGAAGAATGAGCTGACTTTGAAAGACATGGATAAAATCGAATCGCACAAAAAATATTTTGTTCTGTATTATTTATTTATTATTTTATTTTGCCCTCTTGAATGTAAATAAACAAGAGTGAACTCCCTATATTACGCTGAAACGTAATGTTATAAGCTAATATATGTATGACTTCATTATTAGTATTCCTTACTTACACTAGTTTTAAGGTATTACCGACAGGAGCTAAAAAAATAATTGCTACCTATTCTTTGTTCCAAGTATGAACTCGTGTAAAGATTTCAGTTATCAATGAATCATGCCGTGGGACCATTGGAATTTGCCAGGTTTTTAAAGTAGGGGTTAAAATGTGTTGAAACATTAAAAGCTTTATTTTCGTGTCACACCATTTCAACATAGATGATTTCTAAACGGATACACAGTATACTATGTTTATAATAATGACTATAAATTAGCTGTTTCACATTTAGCTACTAAGTGCTTTACATAAAACGTTATAAAAAATCTACACTCGTAGATTTGTGATGATTTCGGCTTGGTATCAATTGCAACTTGTGGTTGTTCTGATGCCTACTGTCTGAGTGAACTGATTCTTTAGGATAACGGCCTGTTGACCACAAAAATTATGAATGTCAGGTAAGTGTCAGTTCTTAAATGGAAGTACATATAGTGAACATTCCACCAAATGAAATAAGGAAACATGAAAAAACTTGTTTGTTATTGTTTTAAAGAATGCTGTTATGATGTTACTTTTGTTACTATCAAAAATTATATTAATAAGTGATGCTTTTGGCTTTTATTATTATTATATTAAAAATTATATTATTATTGATATTAGATTTTCTTCAATCTCAAAATTATCGTATGTGGCTGGGTGTTAAAAACCTTATACACAGAAAGATTGCATGTGAAAATACACAGAAAGAAGGATAATAGGGAGTCACAATCCAAACCCAATACGTTTCCAGCTAGGTTATTCCCAATGTGTACGCTGACATTCATTTCATACCTCAGCATCCATGCATCTCCGAAAACTTTCCTAGTGCCTTTGCTCTTTCTCCTTTTCTAAAGTAAAACTGAGTTTCACTGGAGTTTGAGTGTGATTAGGGGGTGCCACTTCATTTATATGTAAATGAGGGCCATCTTGAAATATTAATGCGTCTTTTCAGTAAAAACACGCTTATTTCAACTATAGGAGAAAAACTAAACGGTATGCATAGCATTACGAGCAGAACAAAATCTACTTGCAGCAACAGAAATTTTAGCGATGCTATTATATGCTGCATTCGCCTGTGTTACCTAAAGCAAGAATATTTATAAGAGAAATGCCGTTGGACCAATTGTAAGACTTCAATGTGGTAAGCTTTGGTGACCAAGTAGGGAAAATTGGAGAACTTGTCTCTCTCTCTCTGTACTGTTTCTATAATAGAAGTCGGGCGTTGAATGTTAGAAAAGGTTGAAGGTAGCTGTTTCATTATATCGAATGAATTTAGCTTAACATAGTTGAGAAACCTACTTTTAGGGTAGAGAGACATACATCTACCGATTGTCAGCTCACAAAAATGAGAGGAGAGCGCAAACAAATGGGCAATTTCAACAAAATAGTCATTTGTACTATTTGCCAACTGATTAAGGCTCATCATCATATGTACATACCATACATGGAGCCGATGGAAAATGAGAAACCGAATTGCTTTCACTTTCAACTTATTCACTGCTTTGTAATGACAAGAAACAATACACACTGGAAGTCTAGAAACAAGATGTACAGCCTTATATTTCAGTACGAACTGATTAACATTTTATTTCAAAATAATAATCCCCAAATAGGGACTAATGTTAGCCCTGTATCAATCAATAAGACACCAGCATGCAGCAGCACATGGGAGACAGACATTATTCATCACAATCAGTTTATACAAAAAGGATCTATGGACTATTTCTTCCACGTAGTGGTATTTTTTTATTAGCAAGAAGTTGCACCAAAAGATGCTTTACTTACCTGCGACATCGCAAATGGAAAGCAGGTTCCTTAGGATGTTTGTCTGTCCGTTTGTACATACGATAACTTACTTCCACAACATTTGCAAATTCCACCATATTGCAAAAGTTCGGCAATTACCTCGGTTGAGAATTCACGATATCTTATGGTTTGAAACGTTTTAACAAGGTGTATACAAAATTGCAAATTGGGACAACTTTTTTGAGTAACTGTTCGGAAAATCCGCAGAATCCCAATAGCAATGCCATCAAATTTCCCTGAATTAGAATGTGAAACAAGGAATCTATTATCGCGATCCTATCAGATTCCAGGCGAACTGTTTCGAATTATTTTCTTACAGTAATTTTCGTACAGTTGCTTAAAGGCACCGTTACCTTTGTGGTATATAATCAAAATATTGTGTTTTTATGCATTTTCTGGAATTTTGAATTGATTGTTAAGGGAACACGTTAAATCTGATTTTCTTCATGTTAAGCTCCATAAAAACGGGAAATTTAAAAAACTGGCCCGATAAAATTTCCATCCATCGAAAAAACGCGGCCATGGAGTCAAAACACGTTATATGGATTAGTTCCTCACCGCGTCTAAGCCAAATCAAAAATAACCTGACCTGACCCTCCCCTCTCCTTGAAATTTGAAACTTGAAAGGTAAACTTTTATCACGAAAAATGGAGGTGGAGGGTAAATTTTGGCAAAAATGGATGATGGCTGTGATTCTTAAAAATTCTTACTGATAACCTTAAATACCATTGTAAGAAATGGTAGTCGAGGAAACAAAGTAATTAGTCCCAATTACGCCCATGTTCAATCTCAAGATCTCCTATGCATTCCTTATGGGCTTCCACCTTCTAGGTTGGTATAATTAATTCTTTGATTGAAACTCAAAAAAAATTAATCAGCTTATTGGGGATACGTCTTAAGCTGAGTTCCAGAATGGATGAAATCGATGTACTACAACAAGGTCAAGGTCAACCATTTTTAACATAACAATGGCGGTAAATGTTGAGACTAGTTCATTTCTAATACCTTTGAAGTTTAAGGTTGACACCCAGCAGCGTGACCGTTTAAAGGTCTCACCATTGATATTTTACTGTTTTGACTGACTTATGGTGTGCAGTGTATCAAAATAAAACATTTTGTACTGAGCATTATTGATCCTCATCTATCTTATCATTGAGGTCAGAGGGCTTTAGCCGACAATTTTTATATGTGTATGTCTTGTCAGATTTTTATTACGTAAATACGGTTGCTCTTCTATATTATGTCAGTGGGATTTGTTTACTGCTGTCCTCAAGCATTGTACTGCTCCCAGGTGGAGTTTCCATTGACTGTATGGTCATTTCGTTGAAACAAGTATTTTCACCTCACTCAGACGCTATCATTCCATTAAATCTTACTTTGTTATCATACTTAATGAAATTCTTGCACACTAGGGCTACGTTGACTGTTTACTGCCACTGACTCATTTTAATTTCTCAATAAAACAATGCAATTCGTTTGATGAATTTGAAATTGATATGTTAATAAGTACATGTATAACATATATTCTACTATGGTAGGCAAAATACTTATTCAAAATACTTTAGTTTATCAGACCTTTCATCATGAAGTCAGATAACTAATATAACTAACAAATGTATAATGCTGCTGGGGATGGAAAAGTATACGCATATTTAATTAGAACTCAGGAATTGAAATTTGCTGTTGCTATGTTTCTGTGTGTATTTTTCTTTATTTTTGGCTCGGTAGGGGATCATCTTCATCAATCGTGAAAAGAATCCTGTATGAAAAGCTTCAATGTACATACAACCAACACCCTTTGCTCATTACATTCATTTTGCATTCACGATCACGAAAGGTTTTTTAGCGTTGGTAAACCCGTGTTTATATAATGTGTAGTTTATCATTACAATGAAAAATGATGGTTGGTGATCATCATCATCTGTATCAAAAGTGTCGTTAGCACACAAGTGTGCAGATGAGATACAACTTAATTTTTACAGTGCTTTTCCTGATGCACAATAATTAATTTTGCATAATGAGCCTTGAGGCGGAAGGAAAATGATAAAATCACTAATGAAATTATGCTGATGTGTTTTAGAAGCTGCTGGGCATTCATTCACCACATATTTTTTTGCTTACTTTTGGCTCTTTCTACTTCCATAATATGCGTATGCCTTCTTCTCTTGAAACACCGTTGTTGATGATTACATACATCGAACAAATGGTTATGATGTGAGTTCGTAGACTATACTCCTATGTTTTCTTTCCCAGCTTTATTAATAGCTTACATTGATGATGATAATAATAAGCATAACGCACGTTCATGTACTTTAGGGACTCCAGCACTATATGGGGATGAAATGAATACAAATATTTTACATAAATAAGCGTACTGGGGCTCACTTCTTCGTTCCTACTACCCAAAGTGATGATCTCGTATGCCAAACAATACTGTCATAGTATGGTAGACGTATCATATATACAGGCATATAAACGGGTGTTTGCTTACTATTTCGGTTTGAAAGTGCTCCCTACTCTCATACTCACTCAAAGTATTATTATTATATGTAATGTATTATTATCACATAACCAACTCAACCAAGTTTCACTTGCAAGTAGCTGTTGTGCAATAGCATCAATGCATGCGTTTAAATTTAAGCTCTGTGGGGCACACATTACACTTTGAGTTAAAGCTTTCCACTGTAAAGTAATGTTTGTATGTATGAATGTATGTATGTAACACGCATTTTGCATCTGATTATTGTCGAGGGTACATATCTAGTCATGTGCTGTCGTAGTTTATATGTATATGCCATGTCTTTTGTATGTTTGGAACAAGAACGAGTGGTCAAAGTAAGCAACTAGATAAATGCATATGAATATAATTTTGGATTGGAAAGGCGATACGTGAATTTTTTTTCTCCTTTTTAATAATCTACAATCCCTTTATGTCTGCTCACACGCGTACATTTCGGACTGAATGTGTGTGTGTGTGTGTGTGTAGAATGAAGGGATTCCCGAACAAACATCAATTCATTCAGTCGCAGTTTGATCGGAGATCCTTTTTTATAGAAAAACAAATTGATAGAAAGAATGGAGCTGTTGTAACTGTAGTAAGCAAATGTGTGTGCTTGCTCTAAGCTTCAACAGGATTATTACAATTAGACACAATATGTATATGTACTATATACCTTGATATATATTTATACCTTTAGATTTGAATTAGTAATTATGTCATCATAAGTTAGCATTTATTATAACAGTCACCCTCTTCTGATGAAGCAATACACATGAATCTGTATAAAATGGGGAAAAAAGCGATGACAGAAAAAATGTAAAAAGTAATGACGACGAGCTCTGGTCTGCCATATGCAAGAATGATGATGGTATTAGCCAACTGCTAACAATTCCCTACTGCTGATTTTTTAGTTCATCAATAAAATTCAATTTCCATTTCCACCCTTCATCTGCTTACATGTATTATTCTTTACTCTGCCCTTTCTCCTACTCACTCACAGTGTAAAATGTAGTCACTCACTCTAGAAAGCAGCTTCATTATTTCTTCTGTGTGTACACTAGTTTTTCGGCTGTGTCGGAAATTGATTGCGAAATTAACATACGAGACAAAAGCCGACGAAACCGGGATGGGATGACGAGGAAATGTTGGATTAAATGAATGAATGAATGAATGGACTGTGCGCGTATATTATTCCATTCTCATATACGTATATATACATTATAAAGTATGCATACGCTATTTATATGTAGGTATTTATGTAGGTACCACTTTTCACTTTGAAAGAAATCCTGTTGATTTGTTGCTATGTGTGCACAGTGCAAAACGACAAGCAGATGTACACAGTACAGCACACATGCACACACATACTACATTACAAATTACAAAAAGCTTGCTTTTGCTTTGCTTATAACAATAATAGCTCTGCTAGCCCCACAATCTCATCTCACACTGCATAATATGATCTACTGATACTAATCTATAATATGTCCATTTCACATCTTGAAAATCCTCAAATTTGATTTATTCTGTTGTTACATGCAATAAATGAATGATTAAATATTATATATATTAAATATAATATGAATAACGAATTCTAAAAATAGTGTATCAAACCATGAAAAGTTATTTGCATTTCATTAGTTCTGGACCTTCATTTCTTTATTGCTTACACATTAACAAAAAAAATTACCCTCCAATGATTATGATTATAGAAACGTAAAAGTAAATTCTCTAATTTTCACAGGGAGAATCAGGAAGAACGAGTCGGTCAGGGGGAATGTCTCCATCTTCATCTCCTAGAGTCCGCTCAAGCAATACAAGAGGGAGAAATGAAAACAGCCCTAATATCCCATCAAACAAGGAACCTTTTTTGAACGGTCATAGCGGTCTAAGACCTGTCAATTATTCTGGAGAACGATATTATCATCCGCATGGTCACCACCAACATCAATCTCATCTTCATAGGTCCTCTTTTGGTGCTCATACCGCTCATCAACAAGGATATGGTTCACACTCTAAGCATAGTCAGCCTGTTAAATCGGAGTGCAAATCACATTCTTCATCACCCATTCTCTCGGACGGTAATTTTTTTAATCATTATTTTTTAGCTCTGTTTATCTGCCGTCAAAAATAGGTGAAATAAAATATTCAGTTCTTATACTAACTCATTAACCATCTCAGTTTTGAAATCATAAAGTCAAGCTCATCTGCGTTCGTAAGCACTTCAATGATGTATTGATAACATTTTAAAATATATTATGTGCAATAGAAAACGTGAAAATTTATTGCATGAAAATCCACAATTTAATAATTTCCTCCCGAAACTTTAAGCTTTCATTTTTATAGGTAATTCGATATTATATACATGTGACATCAAGTATGCGTTCAAATATACATTTATACACACATTACATACATATACATGCGTATATATATACATAGGGTTTACATGACAATAGAGAGAAAAGATTTTTCTCCACTCATTTCTGTTTATCAGCAGTTTGCTGTTACTTTGAGTTGTCGTGATCAATTTTCTTGTGCTAATAATAACAGTACATCATAATTTGAGCAAAGATTGGATTGTGCTGATGAGTCCCAATAGGACGAAACAGTACTGTCCACAATTATATCTGAGCTCAATTATTATAACACAGTATTGCCTGTTAACCTTTCATTTAAACTTTTCCTGTGTTCCGAATCATTTCAGTTAAATTCATTCTCCGGGCAAGATTTTTCGGGTTTACATGACAATAGAGAGAAAAGATTTTTCTCCACTCATTTCTGTTTATCAGCAGTTTGCTGTTACTTTGAGTTGTCGTGATCAATTTTCTTGTGCTAATAATAACAGTACATCATAATTTGAGCAAAGATTGGATTGTGCTGATGAGTCCCAATAGGACGAAACAGTACTGTCCACAATTATATCTGAGCTCAATTATTATAACACAGTATTGCCTGTTAACCTTTCATTTAAACTTTTCCTGTGTTCCGAATCATTTCCGTATATATATATTTATGAAATGTTAAAGGTATAACATACACTTTTGTTTGTAGCCAGATAGTCTGTATTAGATATTGGCTTGATTGGAAATTGGGATGGGCGAGGGGTTACTGAGAGAAGAGCCCAAATGGGCTGACTTTCAGATAAATTATTGTGATGTTGAGAATAGGCAATTTCAGATGAAAATTACTTCTGCGAAGATGAAGAAAATGAGCGAACCTTGATACCTGATTACTAAACTTGTCTTCGTTTTCGTCATTTGTTTCGGGTGTAGGGTGGGTATCTTCTTCGCTACAGTAGTAGTAGTGAGTCACAAGTAATAAGTCTTACAGTAGTGGTAGCTCCTTGCATAATAATGTTGTAATAATGTGAGTAGTTTTGCTCTTGGTAGCATACAACACACTGAACACACATAAACTCATTTTATTTTCACATCACTGATACGAAATACCCAAGTAGTCGGAGGGAAAGGGTTTAAAAGAGCGTTTTTATTATGTAAGAGATAGAGTTAGGAAGGTCGTAGCAATTGCTGAGGTTATATCATGGACTTACCAAAAAGTGAATAAGGTGAAAAAGAAAGAGGGAAGAGATAATGAATGATGACGGTAGCGACTGTTCATTGCATGCGAAGAGAATGCAAATAGACTTTTCAGTATGGGCTGATGCATTTTTAGCTAACACCAAACGATACCACCTTAATCTTTAATCCTTTTCTTATTACTTGAAAATTCGTTGTTTTCATCCTGTGCCTAATTTGCCTTCCTTAAAACTCAAAGGAAAGACGTAACGAACGACGAAGCGGACAGGGAATATTTTAGTTGATTGTAATAATGCAAAAAAAACGAGTCACCGGTCGCTTAATGTAATGCTATTCATCCCTTCGTCAACGTATATAGCCTTTGCCAGTGCTATGAGATATTTGATAGGGAACTACCCTCCTGTGTGGAAATTAATGTGTCCTCCGTTCTTTGAATTTTATATTGAACATTTACATCCTCATTTTTTTTATAAAAAAAAAAGTCACAGGCTTCGACTCACATACCCGAAAGATAATTATTATTAGTGGTACAAATACCGGCATTGTATGCAGGGCCTTATAGACAATAGCGAGTTGAGAATTAACCTATAAAGTGCATATAGGCATAGGGAGTTCATGAGACCTTTTACTGATTCACAGAATTTATTATGAAGAAGTCAATGAATATTAAACAAATTGAATCACTTTGTCATTTGTGGTAGGAATTATCCATCTGTAGTTCGTAAAGCAAATCACTTAAATTAAAACTATCATTGACAATAAGACTAAAACAACGAAGGCAACAACGCTATTTGAAGCTATTATTGTCTTACGACGAAGTCTTCGTCTGTGTTTTGCATTCTAGGGATAAAAATCACAACATCGTGACTCCATCCATTATCCAGCAATAGTTAATGTATTAAATATTAGCATAAACCTATCGGAATGAATTATTAATACTGAATACTCATCATATTCCATGTAATTATAATTATTGCTGCCAGCGGCTTTCTTTTCACATTTCCTTACTGGTTTAGATTCCAGATATTTAGTGTTGTTGCACGAAGACAATAATCTTGACGGCTTTTTCTGCTGACTCGATGGTCCTCCCTTAACTTCAACTTCTTCTTCTATTATATGATATGCTGTAATTGCTTTTGAGTGGTTGCCCCCATAGTAACTACTATAAAAATCATGAATATTGTTACTATTTCATGACATACATATAGATAGATACATATATTATATATCAGTATTTGTACACTGGTTCTGCGGTGGTGGTAGCACCGAGATGAGATGATTCTTTTATTTATGCTGTTGCGTGGACAGATAATAATTTATTTCTTAGCAAGTGGAATCAAGGGGTGGCCGTTATTTACTGAGGTAACGTTCTGCCCATGTAATTTTATATGCCACCACCAAAGTCTGTAAAACGTGTGCGTGTTTTTTTGTTTCCCCTCTCGTGTGGCACAGATATTTGCTGTCAATATTATAAGGTGTAAGGGTGTATTGTGAGGATAAAATACAATACGTCCAATACAAAATCAAAGTGTGACTCAATGTTGAATTCTATTATATTCCGCCATATAACACTTCAGGGTGATATTTCTTTGTAGCGGACAAATTGTAGAATCCTTTCTTTATTTGTATTAGTTAGTGGTCAAATAATGATTAAAATACGATCAATAACTTACACATTTAAACAAACATAAACACACACATAAACATTTACAAAAACGTATTTATGATGAAATATTTTGCTAACAGCATCAGCAGTGATTTGATATAACTAATTTTCTGTCATTTGATGCAATGAATTCAATCTTTTAAAGTTCTCCAAAACAGTGCAAGTGTCCCGTATGACTACGGAATTTACCAAATTCTTGAAACTTGAAACGAATGAATTCTAAAAGTTATAGTACTACATGGAATAAAAGTCCTTAAACGTATGCCATAAAATTTTCAATATTAAACATTGTTTCGTAATCACTTGCCTCAAATGTATGGGTGCATACGTATCTTACAATATTTCTATTAAAGGTTAATACCAATGTTAGTGAAGAAAATGTACTTGTGCATCTTCTTTCGATATACATAATTTAAATTTAATAGTCGAGTGACTGAGTATCAATGCAGCATTATGGATGTTCCGATATTCTCAAAGGACGAAATAACATTAGGGGATACGAAGGGATTAAATAATGCGCTGCGGAAAGTAATAATCACTCCGAAATTTTCTTTTTAGTACGTACGTCAATTCATTATGAAGTTTTTGCTTCTACATGAGAGGGGCAAAAAAATCATACACATGCAATCGGTAAGATATTTAGGCTGGTTAAAGACAAAAGCTGTAAAATGTTAAAAGGTTTGAACAGTATAATTCATATTATAAATAAATACCGTCTATAGCCATAAAAATCAAACTTGAAATATTGTGTATTGGTCGAGCATCAAAATCGGTATTGAATGCATAATTCATAAAAACGAGTTCAGTACTTGAAGAACAAGGGAGGTCCATTACCATCTGCTTACTCCAAACCAATTTTACGTAAAGATTAGACAGATTCCAATTCTCACATCTATAATATACAGAGGCAACTTGAAACAACTTATATAGTGAACCAACATAACATACTATACAATAGTGTATGCGATGTAAGGGGCTAGGCAGAAAAATAATGTAAGAAATGATAGATGATATTATGGAGGTAATAATGGTTAATAATATTATAAAGTGAAGTAGTAGATGATTTGCTCTCAAAGGAAAGCTATATGAATCAAGAAGAAATGAAGCGTATCTATATACGTATATATTATATGTCATGTTCGGGTATAAACGCATATTAAACCGTCTGTAGCACATAAAGTATAGATAAATCAGGTAGTGTATTTACCTATTTATCTACTTAAAAATTCTCATTTTCCTTGTTAGTCACAGTTCACTTTAAAGATTTTGGGTTGATGCTCAAGTGGTTCTTGCTCTTTCTTTCATCTTCTGAATATTATATGCTGTTACACGGAGCAAGACTATGATTGAGTAGAATAATCTTGCTGTGGTTTTAGCTTACTTTAATATTGCTTAGTTAAAATGACTATTGACTGGTTTGGTTCCATAAAGTTTTCAGTTAGCTTTTAAAAAATCGGTGGGACGGTAATAGTTAGCCATGTTTAAAAATACTACCATTGATATTAATAGCATTTATTTAACAGCATCACACTGAAATAGACTAAGATTTTCCTTATATAGAGCTGACCATTTACAATGCATAGCAGGGATACGTGGAACATATATAGGGAATGTGAACAGAATTTGAAAGGAATACTTTATAAATTTGCACACCTACTGGAAGTCCCGTTTCAAAGATTTATTAGAATATGGAATACAGTTGATTATTAACAAATTTAGAATGGACAAACCCGTTACCGTTTAAAATTCGCAGTATGCTATAGCCTCTTGATTTACTGATGCATGTCTTTTGTCTTTTCAACAGTAAAACCGGAGAATCTGGCTACTTTGTCCAATTTGAACAATATCCAGAACAGCATAGGAAATGCTTTACTCAACCTAGCTTCTTTGGGGAGTCTTGCAGCCCTTCAGCAGTCTTTGCCTGGTTTACTATCGTCAGTTGGAGGAACAAGTTCTACAAGCGAAGGAAATGCATCTGAAAGTCCCAGTCGCACGTCACCCCGAATTGGTGCTAGCGATACATTCCCAGCAGTACCTTCGATTAACGCTCCTCTAAACCTCACACATTCCAGCGTTGGGGGAGGATCTCTTCCGACAAACTACCGTCGCCACCACCAAATCGGACATGCTTCTAATTCTAACCACTTGAAAAGTCAGCGTTCATCTAGTCCAACTGGCCAATTTGCTCTTCAATCTTCATTTTCTCACAAAAACAGCATGGCCGTCGGTAATCCAAGCTCCATGTTGGCAGGTGGTGGCATTATCCCAGCAAATCTGTCATCATATTTTGGCCAGAGTACAAGCAGTGGGGGGGTCAGCGGGTCAGGATCATCGCCCTTCATTCCCAACTCATCGCAGTTATCCAATTCCTTGAGTGTTGCTGCGGCCAGTTTGCAAACTCCAGGGTCTTTACCTCAACTAGTTTTGGCATCTGGTCAGATAATGCAAGGGATTCAAGGGGCACAACTTTTGATACCAACTGCACAAGGTATTACTCCCAAATTTGGCTATATTACTATGCCACAAATTATGCCCATGTTTTCCTTTCAACTTTTCTTTAAGATATTATTTTTTATTCTATTGTGTTCCAGTAGTGGGATTGCATGAAATTACATCAACGCGTTTTTATGCTATCTTCTAATAATTGTAATATTTGTAATATAATATTAGGATTAAATACATAGACCACAATCGCGATGTCGAAATAACGGTCGTATGCTAAGTCTGTAACTGTAACGCCCAAAGAGATGGGAGAGTTGCAGTTTCGACGCTTTCCCCTATAAATAAATATGTAACGCATGGCTTAGGCATAATATACATACCAAAACTCATCTAAACAAAATAAGCAACACAACAAAAACCGTTCAAAATTGAAAAGCAACACAGCGTTTTTTTTCAATAAAGCGCTGTTTCGCTGTTGCCAACTCTTTATTGAATATCATGTAATTCCACAGTCAGTTCTATTTCTTTATAGATGTGAAACTTTATTCACAAATTTGCTTAAAATCTTGGTTATTTTAACCTCCTTGGTAACCGGGCTGGTTTAACCACGTTTAACCCTGGGTTATTAGGTATGGTTAATGTTAATAATATAACTTGCTATAACAACGAGACAAAAATTTTCTCCATTTGATCTCCACGTGTTGTGTACAAAACAAAGACAATTATTCCATTCATTTCTTTATATAGTAACTACATAAAATGCCACATTTTCAGATTCAAAATTATAAAATACTTGAATATATACTATATGTACTTGAATAGAATTTACTATGAAAATGTTTGTGCGGAAAGCAGAACGTTAGGTATCAAGATAAAAAACCATTAACGTTTCTCTTAATACTTGTGCTCAAGCTTTTACTTCCCACTACTTGCTAATTTTCAAATTTTATTCCAACATTTCCAACACAATTTAATCTCTAATACAAAGTTCAGTGTCGAAATAAAGAATACTTAATCAGTATTTTGGGGCAATTCATTGATTAGAATATACTTCCTTGAAAAGGTGCATACGATTAAAAAATGTTTCTTTAGAAATGGAAGGATGATGCTTAAAGTTTTTGCAAGGTTCAAATTGATGCTCGCATCAATCCTCTATATTTGAAGTCGTCATGAGTATCAATATTTTAATCAATCTATATTTTAAGTCATCAGCGTTTGTTTCAATGAATGGAATAATTCCATTCCATTATTAACTTTAGAAAAACATTACGAGTGATTCAAGTAGCATAACAAGGAGGTGTGGAATTTTGCTTTAAGTGACTTTTCAAATATTTTGTGTGAAAATATGATGAAAAATCGCGCAAGAACTCATTTGCTAGATATTTAGACGATCCGGTACGTTAACCCTTCCCTCTTAGTGGAGTAAAACAAATCAGTGTAAAGTTTTGGTTAACCAATCCTAAAATCGGTTGTGAATTCACAATAGTGGCTTAACGCGGTTAACAGTTAAAGTTTCCTACCCACCCAGGTAAAATCTTTTTGTCCCATGACTTGACAAATATAGTTTTGCTGAATGTTTTCATGATTATTTTTTAGCTTAAGTTTTCATTGTCACTACTCGTGCATGCAAGTTTTTGTAATTCAAGCCTACGCAAAATTATCCCAACCAAATTATTAACGACTTTCTTATACCTGGCACCCCTTCAGATTCACGTGGTGCCACATGCAACATCTAACGTTATTTTAAAATAAACCTTTGACCCCAGAGGTCAATTCGATTTGTACCATAATATTCAATGGTTGAGTATGTAACTCATAACCCAAACAAAATGAGTTTGAAAATATCAAACCGTTTCCAACGGTAGTGATGAACAATAGGGCGGGTGGACACGACGAAGATACTATTAAGAAGCTTTCGTCTTTACTTTTGCATGTTAATAAAATAGTTACAGCCCTGCCATTTAAAGATAAAAATACAACTCGTTTCCTTCACTCCCTATACGTATTGTCATTTAAGTGAGTCATGCATTACAATTTTAAATACAGATAATAATACAACAGGTATTACAAACATCCCAATGGAATATGAAATCTGCTTTTAGCTTTCTTTTAACTCGTTATTATTTGCTAAAGTTGCCTTTTACAAAACTTATGAGTTGCTAACAAACTCCGATTTCGGTGCTGTTATTTTAACTTGTTTTTGAGTTAATAACAGATACCTCATATGGTGTGATATAAAATACGTTGACGTGTCCCATCCTCAGAGACATATTGTACACAAAAGATAAATGTATATAATTTAACGACACTTATAATTACAATGTATATCATATGTATGTGCTTGTATATATTATTCTACAAAGACAAATGGATAAATGTAAGCCGATCAAGCTCTCTGCATTTCTGACGATTGCGAAGTTATCGTGGTCATTTTATTCTACCTATAGCAATACAGTATTACGTCATGCTGCTAGATTACTGGTATATGTAGTCAATGATTAAACTTCATTTTATATTTTTAGTTGAATAATTCCCCAAATCGTTTTATTTAGCTTGCTTGTGGTGCCCGGTGAACATTTAATGTGAACAGGAGTCATCACATTTCCTTTAGTTACAAGAAGGGAGTAGCGAAATGCATAGAATATTATGTTTAAATACAAAATTCAGTAGTTTTGGAACACCGTAGTCCACTTAGAATTGTACGATGTGATGGTAGTTAGACATAATGATTAAACGAAAGGGTCTATAATTATTCCGTATTTTGGGCTTCGCTTGTATCCTGTTTCTATTGCGCAAAAAGTATTTTCTCTTTAGCTTTGTCTGGCAATGATGGCACTGATGATGGCAGGATGTTTTGATAGAGAGCAAAAGAGGTACCCTGTACACATAATAGTATTATGGCACGTCGGCAAGAGAGTGCTATATTATGTTATAGAGTGTTATATATTGTGATTGTGGAATGGGTATTATATTTTGTATGAGAGTTTGCAAGTCAAGTACAAGTAGAACATGAAAAAGTAAGTCGCCATGATCATTCTCGCCATCAGCCATGGTTATTATAGTCATCATGCTTAAACCGACTATTGAGCTTTAACCCCAGAAAATTATCAAATTCGTCTAATAATAATTAATGACTTGATGTATGAAACTACTAACAAGATGAACCATGTGCTTATACTTTGTACAAAATTGTCTCTTGCTACTTCCCTGAAATTTTGATGCCTCTATGCTCAGTATCCTACAGTGGTTCAGATTAGTTATTACTACTACGAGAAGTCTGCACTAAATTCCTTTCGCAAGCATAGCTTATGGCTGTGTGGCACTATTTTAACATCATTGTCTTTTCTTGTAGAGCAATTCTATGCAACATTTAGTGTTTTTGGCTCATATTATATTTCAAAGGTTTGCTTGAGTTATTATTACCAATTCTGCAGTGGGATCATAATTATTGTCATAGCTTACTCTCATTTCCTGACAAAAGTGTTGTCGCGTACTGAAAACAAAATGCAAAATACATGGTAATGGACAAAATCTGTAACTACATTACGAATGTACGAACTGAAGTGTAGAGTTAATCCTGAAACTTTGAACGTTTGTATACACACATATATCGTACTTTCTCTGTTCTAAACTTATTAGCAAGGATATAAAACATATAATATACACTCCAGTTTACCCTGACAGACGACTTGCTTTTGCTTCCTATGTGAAATACATTTGTCATTGCATAAAAGTATATACATATATGTATTCAGCACGAGTTTAAAGTATGACCATGGTTGACAATTTTTATTTGAATGTAAATATTATAGTATAACGAATGAAGATTGTTATCGTCGCAATTTCCCCGATCTAACTTTCGAATTAATAAGCTTCCAGGTTTTGACTCGCTATTTTCTACCTCATCTGAGCTGAGATACGGGCGAGACATTCAGAACAGGTCTGACCCTAAGAGTTATTACGTGCATATTAGTTTTGTGTGCTCCATGCTAATTTATAGACACTGCGTAAATTACAGATTATTTTGCTCACTATCGTCTTCATCATAAGCATCATCATGAACTTATTTGTGTGACTTTCAACATATCTTCATGCAAGCATATTTCATGATTTTCATTATTACACGAAAACCGCACGACAAAATCTGAAAGCTATAAGGCTAAGGGCGAAGCTGTGTGTCAGTGCGACTGCGACATGTTCTTATAATGATTATATTTTATTTTTTATGCATGCATTTTGGAAGGAAATTAAGTGAGCTTAATGGCAAATTATTATAGATTTATGAGCATATTCCAGCTTCGAATGGCTGTAGCAGCAGGAGGGAAGATGTATTTCTTTTTACATTAACTGCTTATATAGCTATAATTTTCCCTGTCCATATGTTGTCATCCCACACTACTTTAGATCGGAATTGAAGTTTGATGAGTAAATTAGGAAATAGTTGGGTTTCATAGAGGCTGCTGACATGCCAAGTTGTTTTTAAATTATTAGCCGGGACACTTTCCAAAAGGGGGTTGGTTTCTGAGTATGGGCATGATGTCTGTCTGTCCGTCTGAGAGCCCAATAACGACCACACGCTTGAAGAAATTAATGAATTCTTTTCCTTTTGCTAATCGACATCTTCTCAGGATACGAATTGAGAGTTATCAGTTAACGGCTAATAATTCAGCTATGATATTTCAAAGGTTCTACGGTAACCCCAGTGTGAACTACGCTCGTGTAAACGTAAAAGTTTCAAGATAGCAGTCGCACCAGTCAAGGTTTTCAAATGCTTCTAAACCAATCAACAATTTGGGAACATTTTTTTGAGATAAGGTGAAAAATATATTAAATCAGTTAACGCCAACCGGTCAAAGGTTAAATATATTTTATTAACAATTTTATAAAGGCTGTGATACATCAAGATGACTCCATGTGTTGTGACTAATTAATCCATGCTATTTTAAACCAGCGTGACCTGCGATAGTTGAAATGGCAAACTTTCTTCATGTTGGAAATAACAGCCGCGTCATCTACGTTTTTCAATAACTTTTCTTCACTAGTTGTCATTTTCGGAACATAACTTAAAATGAGTACCAAAATGTATGAAATTCGTTGAATTAATGGTGAATGGTAACCGAGTCAAAGGTCAATAATTTTAAAAGTTCTAAAAAGGCCCAGTATTTAAATGTTAAAAAGTAAAAGTGTAGAGTGTGAGACATCAAAATGAAGCTACTAGTCAATTATGCCGTCGTAAAGTTTTAGGACGACCCCAGCATAACCTTTGACCCCTTCTTAAGCAAATAATCCTACATTGCCCCAGGTGTATTTGTATATACCCTGTTTCATATTGATGTTCATTCAAAGAGCGAGATTAAATAGGTGTTTTGCGTACCAAAATGTTTCTTTTAATACTGTTGGAAATTTATTGAGTAACCTTTGATTGCAACTTAGTCTGACACCTGAACTATATGAAGATATTTTATAACCATGTAATCAAAAATTTGATGTTATTTCTTCTGCAGGCATTATGACACAGATGATATTAACCATTCCCTTGACACAACCAGGATCTCCTCAAAACTTAATGAATACGACAACACAGCAAAATACAACTTCACCTACAATTGGAGCTTCGAGTGGACAAAGTATCTCTAGTCCTCAATCAAGGAGCAATAGAATTCCCAATCGAAGCCATCACCAGGGCCTTGCTCATTGTAATACTAATTCACCACCAATTTCTGCAACTGTCCCACCCAGTACCAGCCCTGATTATTCTGGTACCGCAGGGGCAATTCAAAGCTCATTGCTTAACCTTTCACCACATCTAGTCAACCCGTCTCTTGGTGCACATATTCCTTTGGTTAGTAAAAATAGAAAACATACCCTCATATCTGCTCCTTTTTTGTTCAATGTACTAATGCACATCAAATTCAAAACTTAACGGCTCTATAGTTAAACAGATTTAAACGATTTAAAGGATACTACTGAGAGTCAATAGCGGCCGACTGTGAGACTATGTTCACATAGTTGTAAACCTGTTTATAACAACATTCTAGTTACTAGTTGTCTGAATAACAAACCTATATCTTATGTACAAAACGGAGTAGATTTATCCTCTTCATATTGTAGTCAACATATTAGCATCTCCCTTGAACATAGCATAGTTTTAAAATAAAGAGCAGCTCAAAGTTCATGCGTAGTTTATATATTCAGTAACAATAATAATAATAATAATAAAATTGTTTTAATAAAATGAATGCAGGACAAAATGGGAATCGATCGTACTGGAGGTATGAATGGAGTAAGGAGTACTAGTTTAAAAAGAGACAGCATGGGTATGGTGATCACATCGAATACGAATCTCTATCCCCCGAAACTGAGTCCTCGTAGCGGAAGCGGCCACGAGAGCGACAAAGGGTCAGATGCTGGTTAGTAAAATTCTAAAATATTATTTACGAACAATAGTAAGGGTAAAAATGAGATAAATATAATAGATGATTGACTTTCAGAAGATTCAGATCAAATGGTCGATGGAATCAATTTGGACGAAATCAAGGAGTTTGCAAAAGCCTTTAAGCTCAGAAGGCTTTCGTTAGGACTTACTCAAACTCAAGTGGGACAAGCTCTCTCCGTAACAGAAGGGCCTGCTTATAGTCAAAGTGCGATTTGCAGGTGAATGTTTTATTGATTATTGCCGTAATTAGAATACAACCCTTAAAACTATTATATTTCCTTATTCTAATTTACCGTTTCGCAATTCGCCCCAATTCAACCACATTCTTTCACTCGGTGCACGGAGACAGTTTCAGTTGCTTTACACATTGTTACTAATAAAGTATGAATATGAATAACTTTGCAAGTTGTAGACCGAATTTTTTGAAGTGTGTAGTTCAGGATTTTGATTAAATGGGCCTGTTAAGTTCAATGTGGGACAAATTTTAGAACGTAAAACTTTAGACCCCTCATGGGCTAGTCATGTCTTACAATCGCATCATCCCTATCATCAGTAATAGTATGCTTTAAAGCTTCAGCTGCATAATCAAAAGTCAAACTACTACAGATAGCAACGTATTTTGCATACTATCATGATCAAATGTCTTGAATCTCGATCATATTTACTGACGCCGAAATTGGAGGTGTTAAATTGCGTAACAAGTTCCAATGAACTATAGTGTTTTTGTGTATGCGTGTGTGTATTTATTATACATACTTAAAGTGTTTGTGTAGGGACCCATGGCATGTAGCTAGGTTAGCTTTGATATTTTCAATGCAGTTTTGCGACTAAAGTTTTTAAAATGTTTCATTATATTTTATACAGTGCCCTGGCTTGGCAGCTGGCCCAGTCTCACTCTCAGTTGTCGCAATCTAACCGTACATCCCTACCGCAGCCATCCATGTATGTTTAAAGATTTTACCTTGATTTCTTAGTATTATTCTTTTCCTCAGTCTTTTTGCCACACTGAATTGAACAAAATCGGACATAAAAATATGCATAAATGATTAAATGATGCAGACTCAATGATTGTCGAATTACAATTGACATATTGGCCTTATCTTTGCTAACAAAGCCAGAGCACTGTTTACAAGCAATTTGTATAGAGAACTCATGCAGAGTTTTGTCAAAAAGTATTTTAATTTTATTTGGGGTTTAAAAAAGGACTGTGGAAACATGAAACGTGGTTATATTATTTTCCAATAACGCTAAGCGCATTACGTAACGTAAGATATCACTATAATAAAATATTGTATTTATAGGTTTGAAAAGCTGGATATTACACCGAAAAGTGCACAAAAAATCAAACCTGTGCTAGAAAGGTGGATGAAAGAGGCTGAAGATCGGTACAAAAATGGTCATCAGAATCTCAACGAATTTGTAGGAATGGAACCATCAAAAAAAAGAAAGCGACGAACATCTTTCACTCCGCAAGCTTTAGAAATACTAAACACTCAATTCGAGCGAAATACTCATCCGTCAGGTTAGAAATGGAATTTTAATTGGTAGCCATCAAGGATCATTTTAGTCTACGAAAACCATTTAGGATTACTCGCGTGTACGCCAGTAAGCCTAACCGGAAGTAGCAAGGTCTACTGACCCATATTGGTACACGCCTGTAATTTCTATATGGGTGTTCTATATAGTTCATGAGGACCCTTGGTGGCCATGTGTTCTGCAAGCAAGTTATAATAATCTATAGCAACTATGATGCTTTTTTTTGCAGGGGCTGAAATCACAACCTTGGCTCATCAGCTTGGTTATGAACGTGAGGTCATTAGAATATGGTTCTGTAACAAACGTCAAGCTCTCAAGAATACCGTTCGGATGATGTCTAAAGGATCGTCACCAATTTAAGCTGCAGATGTGCATTATTATTTGATTTGCCTAAGTAAACTGTTTTCTTTAACTTATCTTAGTGTAGAACATGCGTTAATTAATCAAAACAACGTATTTTACACAACTAGTAGGCGTATTGTTATTTTCTAAAACGCTTTGATACTGATGTCTGCGCATATTTAAAATGTAAACAGTATATGAGTATCAAATACAGTTACTACTATATGTATGCTCACTTTGCTTGTTGCTTGAATACTCCAATAATCAATAATATTCAATTCATGATTTACTCCTACTGCACCTATGGAAAATAAATTTCACATTTAATTCTAAAACACAACTGACATAAATCAAAGTCGTGTGGAGGCTTCTACTTTAAAATTCAAAGAATATTATACTTATTATCCATTACTGTCACTGTATTTAGCAGAAACAAAGATTCTAACTCAATTTATTTTTAGTAGCTCATTTGTGAAGTACTAGTTACTTAAAGGATGTACAATTGATGTGAATTATCTATCAAGTTAAGATAAGGATTTATCCAAACATTTGGACAGTAAACGGTAATGATTTTTACTATTCTGAATCATTTTCCAGAGTGAAAATCACATTGTACTTATAATTGTTAAATACGATTTATTATTTGAGCAGCGATTACATTCTAAGTAAAGTAAAGGAACTATTGCACAAGAAGATAATTTGTTAAGTGTTATTAATATGTAATATTTATCAATAGCTTTTCTTTAAAATCTAACGTCTTCACAAGCACATATGTATTCAATTGTGGATAAAAACCTTAACTAAAGATAAGTTTTTTTTAGTGAATTATTAAGTTAATGATAACATGATGCGTTTAATACGTTTAAAACCCTGTGATGTGTTTCTGTAATGTTATTATTTTATCTTAAAAACGTACCAGTGAATGAGACAAAAAAACTATAATTTTGAAAACAAAGAGAACGTTTGTGTATTTACAATTTCTTCTGTATTTTTACGAACAAAAACATTTGTTTCTTGAAAATAAAAGTAACTAATTTGTCCGAACATGAAAAAAATAAAGTCGACTGATTATGATACGTATACAAAATCCGGGACGCTTGGTACATCAGTTTCCGACTAGAATGGAGATCATGAGGTCAAATGGTGAGAAAAATGTGAATTTAACATATCGCATACAATATTTGTAAGTCTCTTTTTGCGCGACCATCCTTGATTTTGAAGCCCACCTTCTAACAGAAGTTTAATATATATAAGTAGATGGTATGTTGTTTCGATTACATTCACAGGAACTACAAACTACTTTAGGCTCAAATTTTAAACTCTACCTAAAAATTATAAGGCCATGCTTATCTTACGGTTTTAATATTGACCATGAAATCTTAGAGGGTCACTTAAGGAAGGCCTTCCTTATCATAGTTTTGCCGATCCCTTCCTTACCTCACCACGGTATCTATATAACAAATGCTAAAAGTGTAGGCACAGGCAGCCCTCATCATAAACTCTTTTTTAAGGTTAAGAAAGTGTCCTAATACAAGGGCCTAATAGTAGAAAGCTAATTGTAAATTGGACAATTAGTCGACGCTTACAGTAGAAAATGAAGTTGTAGAAAGAGCTAGTAAAAGCTGTGAGTAGCAGAGTATTTTATGCATAAAAATGGATAAATTCTAACAAACAGCAAAGCATAATATATGCAAGCTGCGTCTATGTATAAGGTGAAGGTAAATGGAAGAACGAAAGGAAAAACGCCGTTTTTTACAAGAATTTCTAAATGGATGACTACTAACTACCATCGAAAATTTTGCTACGACATGGTGAGATAGTCCTACACGAGTAAAATATTCGTGAACCAGATCCTCAAATTGCCATCAAAATTTGAGTGGATTAATCGTATTTGCATTCCACAATTAGGTTTCTGCTATTAGGACGCTTTCTGAAAACGGACAGAAAAACCAATAGAAAAATCCAGTTTGGTGGACTTTTTATTAAATTAAATGATGTTTTACATCCGTACATCATTGGTATATTACCAGGCAAAGCAAAGTTGTCCGAAAATTTTGTTTGTTGTGTTTTACCTCTAAGATAAGACTAAGGTACTCTATACAGAGGCGTTTCCTACTCTACCAATGATTTACTGATTTAAAACATCATTTAAATACGAATAAGTTCACAAAAACGAAAATGTAAGGAAGCTTAAACGGGTAGAAATTTTCCATTTGAATTAAGGGTGATTACATTCATACATAGTACCCAGAAAGTGGTCGATGCCCGGTGCCTTGCCCAAGTCTGATTCATGTACAACTACAATTAACTATCACATGTATAAAAGCTTATGAAATCGTTAAATCATGAGCTTATTAACCGTGTCATAACGTGTCTCATTTCAACTCATCATTTATCACTCAGCTGAATCGCATTTAGCGAAGTAATGATTTTAATAAGTTTGTCTGCCTGTTCGCCCTCTCCTGGTCACATACAGTGACTGATATGGCTCAAATTAAGTACTTGTGAAGGCTCCCCTGGAAATTGTTTTCAGTAAAATCGACCAAAGCGTTTTAAAGTGGGTTATGCGCGTGAAAATTCAAGAATCCTGAAAATGGATGGCTGAAAGTCACTATTTAGAGGTTGTTTGATATGCTGAATCGATTCCTTATGCCGCCTTATGGTAATGCTCCATGAATAGTGTTTCGTGTGAATGCTTCTAAGCGCAAAAATTCATCACCCTGTATTCCCATTCATACCCCAGTATTCCCATTGATCACCTGCACAGTAGTTGAAAATACTGAATCCTTCGACATCGTATGTTATATCAGTCTAGCGCGGAGATAAAAATTATTTTATATTTGACCTTCGACCCTGGGAAAATTTCGAAAATCATTAACAACACTTGTAGTAATTGGTTTGTATAAGTTTGTGCAGTAGTTATAGGATAAAACATATTACAAAATAAAACGCCGTTATAATTTACAAATTGTAATTCAAATAATGATAATGATTTTTCGAAATGTAATTTTTTAAATTATGTTCTTCCAATGCCAGCTAAGGTATTACTGCAGACGGTCACCTCTAGATACCCTCTCGAAATCCTTGAAAAAATCCAAAGTGTTTGTACTGTTAATGTTATGGCAAAGATAGACAAGTGCTGCCTTTCTTCGTTAGCACCTGGCGCAAACATTTGGGATCGAGATAATAATAATTATTTTTTAGAAATGAATAATTGCAAGTATCATAACAGCATCATTTAATGAATGTAAACAATTAAGTCTAGCTTTGGCAGCAATAGTAGTGTCCGTCTGGTAAGGAATCCGAATAGCTAACTGTAGTCGTTATTGAAGTCGTCTGAAACGGTGGCTTACAATGGGGAGGAAGTGTGCAATTACCTCATGTGTTAACTACATGTACAAACCAGTGGACACCATTCATTCATTGATGTTTGACCCATGAGGGTTTTGGTTATCCATACGTGTTTTGCTTTAAAATGAATGTTTCCATGATTATTGTTATTGGCATTTGCAATTAAAGATTTTGTAGTCCCAAATGATTGCGCCCACGAAATGCACTATAATTCAAGTATGGGCAGCACTTGTCTATCTTTGCCATAACATTAATAGTTCAAACACTTTGAAAAAATCTTAGCCATAACTCATGGAGCATTGGAGATAATAGCATTTGAATTTGACCAGGTAGAATCCAATTAGCCATTTTACGCAAACAGATGCCAGAACTGGATTTCCGGTACACTCGGGTCAAGTACATTTCCGTTTGAATATTGGATTTGGATGCTAGGTTTTCAACCAAGATGTCGTTTACCGAAAATATTTTCTTGAAATACTTCAACTTTGTGGCTGCTATCATGCTAACAGACGGATAGACGGACAGACAGACACTATACCCAAAATCAGAAACCAACTCACTTTTCAAAGGGTATTGGTTAATAGTATAAACAGAATAACTACAGATTCAGAACTACGAACCAGGGGGCGATAGTTTTGATTTTTATTCCATGTTTGAAATCCAACGATATTTGCGGGGAACTAAATTATTGGATCTATCGGAACGTATTTTCGTATAAACCCTTCCACACCTATGTACATGTAAACTGCCTGTTATTTAAACAAGACGGAAGGGTCGCGCAAACCTTTTGGCTCCGATTTGGCTGAAAATTTGCAGGATGATAGATTTTGATGCGTACATTACGAATCTGCAATCAGTAGATCGTTTTGACAATATTTAACGAAAAAAACCGCGTGTTGTCCTGGCAACCCGCCGTTTTCCCTTCTGGGGGCCGCCACGATTCTTAAACCAACTACTGATTGCAGATTCGTAGTCTACGCATCAAAATCTATCATCCTGCAAATTTTCAGCCAAATCGGAGCCAAAAAGTTTGCGTAACCCTTCCGTCTTGTTTAAATAACAGGCAGTTTACATTTAGCAGTTATTAACCGGCACCATTTTTGTAAAAGGAGGTTGTTGGTTAGATTGGTGATGCAATGAGAAGTCATACTTTCGTTGATCTGCGAGAAGTTGGTGTGAATGTAACGGTTGTTATAAACCTTACAACCGGAGTAAAGAACCGGCACCTGGGGTAAATTAAAATAATGTTAAGAATGGTCAGAGGTCAGGCTGGGGTTTTCCTAAATCTTTAGAAAGACACAAATGAACCACACTCATCAGTAGCTTCATTCTGAAGTCTCGCACTCCTCACTTTGACCTTTAAACCAGTTGCCGTTATCTAAAGCTGTTCCCAAATTATTAACCGGCACCCAAAGGGGGTTGGTTTCTAGTTTCACTGATGGCGTCTGTCTGTCCGTGAGGACGATAGCGGCCACACTGTTGAAGAACTTCAAAAATTCTTTTTGCTAAACGACATCTAAGGTAAAGACCTTTCTTGGGAAGTGAGCTTGGTGCTATCGGTTATCGATAACCGGGTCAAAGGTCAAGGTCAAATATTTTTTAATAGAAAAGTATAAAGTGTGATACATCAAAATAACACAATTTCTTGAGATGAATTCCTTAATGCTGTTTTTAAAGTTCTACGGTTACTCCTGCGTGACCTACGACCGTTTAAAGGTAAAATTTTCTTAATTTTTGAGATAGCAACTACACTATTCAAGATTTTCAAATACTTTTACGTTTAAATTGCGCCAGGTGCCGGTTCTTTACTCCTGTTATCAGATTTACGGTTTATTGATTGGCGCAGAAGCATTTGAAAACCTTGACTGATACAACTATTATCTTGGAAATTTTACCTTTAAACGGGGGTCACCGTAGAACCTTTGTTAGAAATTTACTCTTAGCAAATTGCGTCATTTGATGCATCACACTCTATACGTTGCTATTAAAAATAGCCACACACAACGACACAACAACTCACGCCTCTTTATGCATCAATCTCTAAATCCAATCCCACCAGAGGTGTGCTAAAGGCAGTCTCAGTGCTCAGGTTCCTAATTAGGGATCGACAACCTAACCAGGGCTCCAATTTTTATATTTTCCATGTAATTAGCTGTTACACATTACAACGGATTTGAAAATTAGCAAATTAAAAGTAGCTATTTATCATGAATTTTTCTTCAACATTTTTTGCTCTAACAAACTAGGCAAACCGGTGGATTTCAAATCACAAACTAGAAGTTCATTTTTGAACAAAAATGTTGAGGTTTTAAAATAAACCCGACAACAGGCGTAAAGAACCGACACCCTTATGCACTTTAACTTAATTTTGAAAATTTTGATTGATTAAAAATTAAGACATTTCGACCATTATGACATTAGGTCATGCTGAGGTCATTGTAAAACTTTTAAAACAGCATGACTGAATTCCTCTCAGCAAATAGAACCATTTTGATGTATCACAATGTATACTTTGCTATTTAGAAATATTTGATCTTGTCTTTGACCTGGTTATCAATAACCGATAACACCCATCTCGCTTCCCTGGGAAGGTGTTGACCTAAGGTATCGTTTACCAAAAAGAATTTTCGAAATTTCTCAACCGTGTCGCCGCTATCGTGCTCACAGACAGACAGACACCATTTGTGAAAATAAGAACCTACCTCCTTTTGCAAAGGGTGCCGGTTAATAATTCACGATAAATAGCTTCATTTTATGTAGCTTATTTTCCATCGTGGTAATTTTCAAAACCATTGTAATGTGTAGGAGTAACAATTAATTATTTGAAAAATGTAAAAATTGGACCCCTGATTAGGGTTCTGAGCAACGACTGTTTGATTTTAATTAAATTGTTATATCTCATATCGTTGTCAATTTAAACAAATTGCAAAAATTATATTGTACCAAGTGTTAAGGTCAAGTTTTTTTGTCAAGGTCTTGGACGATGCAACAAAAAGACGGGACTCGCGCAAACCCTTGTAAATTATATTTGAACGTATTTCTCATGGTATTCTCATGCCTACCGCCTACCTACGCTACCTATCTATACATTGCATTTTTACTCCTGGCTTGACGAGTTCATATAAAGTGCTGTTTTACTTTTGGACTCCGTTGGTTATGCTATATGCTGTCTGTAATAGGCTGACAAAGGTATACCAAGAGAGAGAAGTGAAATGGCTCTTTTTTCGTTTTGGTTTTTTCCTGGCATGACTAGTACAAGTTTATAATCATCACAACAAATCGACTGGAGTTTGTACAGATAGAAATTGGGTTTAAAACTTAAATTTAGGTGCAAATGACAGTTTACGACCTGAAGCTGAACAAGACAGGAAAAAGAACAAATTACGTCGAAAATACTACTTGACTTTAGTTGCAAATCAAATTCTTTATTCAGAGAACTGGAGCGAGCGGATAGGTAGAAAGTATCAAACGATTTGACTCGATACTGTCATCTAATTCCTGTGCTCAGCTGTAAAAAGGTATTCAAAATTAAAATATTATTAATAGATTACTCATTATTTTCCACTCCACCTTCGTGTGAGGAGTTAGAGAATGGAAAGTTGAAAGTGACAAAATTTTGGTTAATTAAAAAACCAATCTATAAATACATATGAATATATATTTATTTTTCCTTCCTTAGCTACTTCAATCTAACGCACACACTAACAAGACATGTAAACTCGTGTTGTGTAGGAAGTTATCTTATTTTTTGTTAAATGTAAATATAAAAAAAATTATCCGTGAATATCGTTTCGGTTGTTAGTAAGCTGTTGAAGTTGTCAACTTGTGACTTGATAAAGTATATAGTAGTTTTGTTTTGTTGATATTCAATATTGTGAATTTTTAGTTTTAAAGATGGTTAGATTAAATCAAGTTCTTTTTTTTGTTTCTTTTACTTGCAGACTGTTGAACAGCAGAGGTCTGTTTATCAAATCAAGTTATTAACCTGTTAACAGTTATTGGCATTGGTTAAATTTTGTGCTAAGGTAAATAAATACCTTTCTTAGAAACGAGTGACGTGTGGATGTGACGAGACTTCAATTTATGTCACCACGTCACCAGTATTATACTTCGCAATTTCACATTATACTTATACATAATACTAGACTTGATAATAATATATGATATTGGATGTTGATTGCAGGTGACGTGACAAGTCCTAAGAGCTTATTATTTTATGAATCGGTAAGTGCTTTTTAAGCGTTTACACAACAACAATTAAGACGTAAATGAAAACGGTCGATAAGGCGCAATCACGTGCACCCAAGTTGCAACACAAACAATTTTGGGTAGTCCGTCGTATTGATTTTACGTGTAGCATAGCGTAGTCTTAAATTATGGAATTTACAACAATTTAAACCAAACTTAACCTAAAGTAATAGTCAATAGTTAAGATTTTTTAACCTAATAGAACCCTAAAAAGCTAGAACCGGTAGGATTTCACCTATTAGTTTCACATATTCCCTGATTTTTCCGAACCGGTTATTTTCATAGTTACACACTTGTAGAATACCATTTTTTAAAAAAAATTATAAGTGGCAATGATGGAGATGAGTCGATGAGTGACCCACCCAACCCATAGATTTAATAAGTGCAGCTACTAAAGATATATATATTTGCTAAACTAGCAACTAATGTAATGTATAGATCATAGATGTGGAAATTGAATTTTTATTGGGAATTAAGACTGCTAAACCAACTAAACGGTCTTGTACGATGAAATCCAGAATAAGTTACAATTACAATCCATGTAGCACTAGTTCTAGTCGACTAGTCAACGTCTAAAGAACAAAAAACATCAAACTGATTCGTTTATCAAATTCATGATTATCTTGCAGTCATCAGTACAGTCACATTAGGCAGGTGTCTTTGGACAAAAACGGCTGGTTTGCCTAACTATCTGTAGTAGCTTTACTTATTAACCTGCGATCGAAGATCAATCAAAAGCAGGTTTTTTAGAATGGATCATAGTCTGTCTGTCTGTCCGTCCGTCTGTCCGTCTGTTCGCACGATAACTTTTACACCGTTGAAGATTTTCAAAAATTCTTTTTGCTAAACGATACCTTAGGTCAAGCTCTTGGCTAAGTTCTAAGATGAGCAAAATCGGTCAACGGTAACTGGGTCAAAGGTCAAGGTCAAAAAATTTTAATAGCAAAACATGGCTTATGATACATCAAAATGATGCTATTTTTCAAGAAAAACTCAACTATGCTAATATCAAAGTTCAGAAATGACCCCAGCGTGACCTATAAGTGATTAAAGGTCAATTTTTGAAAAAAATCTCAATAGCAGCCACAATTATGAAAATTTTCAAATCTTTTTTAAACCAATGAACTACTCAGACACAGCTTATGCTAACTTTATTCAGCATAAATGCTAGATCGCAGGTTCCTATATATCTGCCTATTGTCAGGTTTATTATTATTATATAATGACTATGGCCAGGGCAAAATAAAATCAAAACTCGAAACACTGAAACGAAATAGTTGAAAATCAGATAGGTTTGTTGTTGCTGTGCCAGAAGATGTAGGATGTTAGGTGAATATAGTATTAAAAATTGAAAAGCATGTAAATGATTTATTATTATTATTATTATTAACAATCTGGATGTTTTTTTTTTTTTTTGCAGATATCATCATAATGTGAATAAACGGGTTGGACGGTGTCATTATTTTGAGATTCTTGCGACATGGACGCTTTAAAACCCTTGTTGTTAGTGCTTTGTTTAAGACCTTTCCTCGTTTTAGTGGATGAGCGGTTGAACTTTGACTGTGAAACTGGTAATCCTGTCGTTGGGAGCCTCCATAATAAGGAGTGGCTTTCCAGAAGATTCTTCATGGAACTATGAACCTGGATTCGTCAATTTTTGCTCTCACCCAAATTGATATATTGGTTCGTAATCTGAAATCAGAAAATTTGGACTCAGTGTGGTCTTTAATATCAGAACTCATTCGGATCTACGGCTCGTTGGCTGAACGGCAGTTTTTGTACTCGCTGATCTCACTGGTGGTTCAACACGACGAAAAGACTGCTTTTGGCAATTCAAGTACTACTGGGGAAGACCAGCCGCCCCTGGAATCCAACTTTGTCACCGCTGCAAGGAAACTTCTTGAGATCAAATACAAAGTCGATTTCACCCACCCTACAGTTACGACAGCCCTTTCTGCGACTTTGGAAAAGTCTGAACAGCCAGCCGAGTATTTTTTAAATCGTTTCATCACTGCCTTGAAGCTTTCCTCTATTGACACCGTCGTTTGTGCTATTGCTCTCCAGAGTCATGCAACTGCGCTAACTTTGTTCGTCGATGAGAAGGTTGCAGCATTTGTTCGTGAAATTTTAGTTCAAGAAACGTCTAACTCTGTGGTTCAAAAAGTACTACTGCAGAAGATTGGCCAACTTCATGCAATTTTGCAGTATTTATATCAGCATCCCGAAGGACTCTCACTTGAAGAACGTAATAGGTTCATAGACCGAATAAAAAGTGCATTTATTCAACAGGGAACGTGTCCAAAAATTTTGCTTCCGTTTCTAACAAAATACTCAGCACCTGCTCCTGACTCTGTTGAAGAAATGGAACCCGAAGTAGGAGGCAGCGTAAATAACGCCCAATCAGTAAACATGACCTTTGATCCTGGGGTTGTCGAGTTCGTCCTAGAACATGGCATAGGTATTTGTGCTACTGTGGAGGAGTGCCGAGCAACTCTAATGACTGTAGGAACTAACAAAATAAATCCAGCAACTGTAGCTAGAATTATCAATGGGATGCTAAAAGCTCAAGATGTCCTTAACCTCCAAACCCAAAATTCTCAACATCAGAACATTTGGGGGGATACTCCTCCATTATCATCGAGTACTGGCAAGGATAAGCTCAGTGGAGATTCTGCTGGAGCCATGTGGAATGGCAAAGTTTTTGTACAGGCTGTTCTTGAGCTTGTACCCAACTTTGCATGGAAAGATGTTTTCAGGGAACTAGACTTTCCAGGATTTTTCGTGAAAGATGGAAATGGTTTTCGAGCTCTTATGGAAGCACTAAAGTATGGTCTACACCTTCAAGGGCAAAGCAGAGCAGAGCAATTCCCAATTGATGCATTTTACCGTCGATGGATAAACACAGAGGGGCAGCTGTCTTTGATTCGATCCTGTTTAAACCCTGCAAATAGTGATATTTTCTCATTTGCTGACTATCCATATCATTCAGTGTCTGTGGATATGTTGAAAACAAGCGGAGAAAAGACGTACGATATGAAAGAAATCGGTGTATGGAAATCAATGGAATTGCTTGATCTTCTCTTAAGTCTTTCTGATGGCGGGCACTACTCTGTTGTACAAGAAATTTTTCAGTTCCCAGTCCTTCATTGCCCAGATATTCTTTTAGTTGGATTGATACAAATCTCATCCCCGGTGAACATGCTACGCCAGGAGTTGATGGGCGCATTATTTCCTGTTTTTCTAAACAATCATGTTAATTCGGGAGTGATACTTCAGTACGCATGGCATAGTGGGCCCAGTTCAATACGACCTATAATGATGCATGCAATGGCAGAATGGTACCTAAGGGGGGACTATGACCAAACTCGACTTTCCCGAATTTTGGACGTGGCTCAAGATCTTAAAGTTTTACATTTGCTGTTGAATGCCAACTCGTTCATATTTATAATAGATTTGGCATGCTTGGCTTCACGTAGGGAGTTTCTTAAGCTAGACAAATGGCTATCAGACAAGATACGAGAGCACGGAGAACCGTTTGTTGCTTCCCTCGTTAAAGTACTCAACAGGCGTGCACCCTACATTTTGGGAAAAGAAGAAAGTATTCCGAAAGCTGTTCAACTGTCACCTGAAACAGTTGGTACCATGATACAATGTCTACATCAGTGCATTGGAAAAGTAAACCACGAACTGGGTGAAACCATCATTTCAATGGTTACTACGTACAACATGCTCTTGAATAAATCCCGTCCTGTTCCACCTCAACCCCAGCCACCTCCAGGCGGCATGAGACCACAACATAGAAATGTGAATCCTTTAGAGGCTGCATTT
The DNA here is from genome assembly GCA_964034955.1 of Orchesella flavescens. Lineage (NCBI taxonomy): Eukaryota > Metazoa > Arthropoda > Collembola > Entomobryomorpha > Orchesellidae > Orchesella > Orchesella flavescens. The sequence goes on along the minus strand of OZ035955.1, from coordinate 15,370,534 downwards.
AGTATAAACCCGTCCCCAACACCTGGACAACTATTCCCTCCTCAGCCTGATCCACTTGCGGCTTTAGGCACTAGTTTGGCGGGCCTTAATCTCACTGGTAATACGTCAAACGCCGCTTCTTTCGGATACAACCCGTTGGGACCTACTCCAGGCTCCCCATCACGATTGCTAGGACCCAACTTTAATTCACAGAATACGGCAGTCTCAGCTGCGGCATATCCAATGCTCTCGAACTTACAGCTTGGACCAGGGGGTGGAGGGCCAAATGTTTCTGTTTCAGCCTCCGCTGCTCTTATGGGGATGGGAAACCCGATGGGTATGCTAAGCACACGATTAGGTGCAACTGTTCCAGCTGGACCGGGCACAACTGGACCATCTCAAGCTGCTAGTGCAATTGGATCAGCTCCTGCCGGCCCTGCTGAGAAACGCGGGCTTCCTGACAACGCTCTACTGTTCTCGGAAATTCAGCCCAACGAGATAAGTAAAGAAGCAGAAGATGAAGCAAATAGCTATTTTCATCGTATATACAGTAAACATCCGGTAAGAACATCTTCCTATTTATTTATAATTTATCTGATTCCACGACCTAGTTATTCAGACAGCGCAGTTATCCTTGATTAGTGGAGAGAAAAAATAGGTTGTAGGAGTAATTTGAATAATTTGATAATGAGAATGTGTGTCACATCTCATCAAGGCCCACAAAGTCTCTTCTTGTGTTAGAAAATATTAAATTTTTAGTAAAAGTTGTAATTATTATCACTTGCATCTTGGCTTTAAAGATGAGGATTTGTATATTGTATTGGTGCTTTGTGCATTGGTGTTAACCATCGACTATCTTTACAACACAACTACAGATAGATAGATTTTATTTCAGTGTTTACAGGTATCAATCAGTACTAGATTGTTCTTCCTATCCTAACGCTTTTACAGTATAATATCACTGATTTTAAGTTATTCCATATTACAATATCAAGTCAATATATCTAGCCAGGTCAATTAACAACATAAGTTACATAATATTACTATTAAATAAACATTTTCTCTCTATCTTTAATAAATATTTGCTTACATTTTTCTACTAAACTATCCAGATTATCCGATTCATCTAATTTTAGCTGGTTTATGATGTAACTCAAAGTAATGACAGTTAAATTAAGTATAGACAGTAAAGCAAATTGTTTTAAACAATATCAGCTATTACACTACTTTTTGTCTGAAAATTATGTATAAAAAACAACACTTACAGCATCGAAACTTCTCTTCATTACTTTAACTACATTCGACGTTTGAGCTGTGTCGTCAGTGTTAGCATTTAACATTACATATCAGGCAGATCACGAAAAAATGTCCATAAGAATGAGAAAGAAAATCATAGTCAGTCAACAGTCACAACACCAATGGCAATATGGCATTCATGACTGTTAAAACTTTTTAATTATGTGATTTCTTATTTTTCCACAGGATCCTACGATGTCGATTGATGAGGTGCTGGATTTGTTGAAAAGATTCCAAGATTCAGCAATCAGACGAGAACGAGAAGTTTTTACTTGTATGCTAAGAAATCTGTTCGACGAATACAAGTTTTTCCCTCAATATCCGGACAAAGAACTGCACACTACTGCACAGCTTTTCGGTGGTATTATTGAGCATGGACTTGTCACGGTATGTAATAATAAATCTTGCAACTAGAACTAACTAACTGTAGTTCCAGTTTAGATTTTTTAAAAATATGAACAATGGATGGTTTATGAACCTTGAACGGATCTGTTGGTTTTTGTTTTGCAGACTTATCTGCAGCTGGGAGTCGCGCTAAGATTTGTTGTGGACGCATTAAAGAAGCCACCAGGTTCAAAGATGTATTATTTCGGATTAGCTGCCGTAGATCGATTCAAGGGTCGCTTAAAAGAATATCCTCAATACTGCCAGCACCTTGCCAGCATCCCTCATTTCCAAGAATTTCCATCACACTTGATAGAGTATATTGAGTACGGAACAAGGTCTCAAGAGCCACCTCGAACAAGAACTGCGACTACTACAATGGCACCAATAGGCACAACAGGGACTTCTGTTAATGGGAGCACCAGTGCCTCGACTGTTACTAATCAACAGGCAACAACCACTGCAGTTGGCAGTAAGACAGGAGTCACTAGTAGTGCTGCGGTAACCGCTCCCAAAACTACTGCAAGTGTTGCTCCTGGTCCATCAATTAGCGGACGACCGTCTATAGCCAATGCCACAAACATTACAACTTTATTGGTTGCTACTGAAAAAGACGAAAAAATCACGCCCCCGCCTGAAGGGATCCAGGATAAAACAGCTTTCATTTTCAACAATCTAAATCAAATGAACTTGACTCCCAAATGTGAAGAACTGAAAGACATTATAGGAACTGATTACTGGCCATGGGTTTCACAATATCTCGTGATGAAGAGAGCTAGTATCGAATTGAACTTTCACACTCTCTACTCCAATCTTTTGGATACATTGAAAACCAAGGAATTGAATATGCAAGTTCTAAAGGAAACTCACAGAAACATAAAAATATTGCTTCGGACAGATAAGTCAGCAGGCAATTTCTCGGACAGAGCCTTGTTAAAAAACTTGGGTCACTGGCTGGGAATGATTACATTAATGAAAAACAAGGCTATAATATTAGATGATCTGGATATAAAAAGTCTCATTGTAGAAGCATACAGAAAGGGGCTCCAGGATCTTCTATACGTCGTACCGTTTGCGGCAAAAATAATGGAAAGTTGTGCTCGAAGCATAGTGTTTAAGCCTCCCTGTCCATGGACAATGGGGATTATGAATGTTTTGGGAGAACTTCATCGTGAGCCAGAGATGAAGCTTAATCTGAAGTTTGAAATCGAAGTTTTGTGCAAAGCACTGAATATAGAAGTTAGTGAGCTTCAACCCCAAGGGATTTTAAAAGATGAAGTTGTGTATAAAATTATGGTTCCACAATTAAGCTACGCACAACGTGACCAAAGCAGCAGATCAGCACCCAGAGAGCGAGAAAGAGATCCTGAACCACCAATTAGTAGACCTCTACCACCACCTGTATCAGTTGTAGAACAAAATGTCTTGGTAAGTAGTTTCCGTTGGAATTATTTCAAAAGCTACCATGATTGATCGATTGACTACAATTATGATGTGTTTTGTTTTCTTCCGTTCATGCTATTTTGTTTGTTTCAGCCTCAAAAGCAGGTACATGTGACCGTCACAACTGAGAGTACTCCAGCTCCACAACCACCGATTCAATTACCTTCAACAACTCCGATATCACAGCAGCAAACCGTAGAGGAAATGTCTATCGCGTCAACGCCCCCACCTGCACTACCTACACTAGGCCATGCTCCCATAACCACTACAAGTACAGGCCTATCATCATCAACACCAACCCTTCCATCTGTCTCACAAGAACCTAAATTTTCTTACATGGACGTGGACACTTCCAACTTGAATGGTCTTCTAGCACATATTGCTATCAATAATCAACTTCCATTGTTCCAGGCTAATCCTGGTCTAAAACAGCATGTCAGATCTTCAATAGAGAAAGCAATTCAAGAACTCTTACATCCAGTTGTGGATAGATCAATTAAATATACAATAAGTGCTTGCGAACAAATAATAAAAAAGGATTTTGCCTTGGATCCTGAAGAAAACAGAATGAGAGCAGCTGCTCATCACATGATGCGTTATCTTACTGCTGGAATGGCAATGATCACTTCTCGTGATCACATATTTCTAGCTATCAGTGGCAATTTGAAGTCTGCATTTTTGGCTGGACTTAGGAATCCTAATCCGAGTCAACAAATCAAAGACATGGCGGAACAAGCAAGCTCTCTCATCGCTACTGAAAACATGGAACTTGCATGTGCCTTCATGCAGAAAACAGCGGTGGAAAAATCTCTTTTAGAAATTGATAAAAGACTAGCTCCAGAATATGAGGCCCGGAAACAGGCCAAGCTAGAAGGTAGGAGATATTGTGATCCTCAGATGTTGAGTTATCAGATGGAGAGAATGCCGGAACCCATAAGAGTGAAACCTGTTTCCGTAAGTTATTATTATATTTATAGTATAGTCACGCCACGATTATTCTAAAATTGCTGTTTAGTGGCTTTGATAATATTTCTAAAACCAATTACTTTATAACCCTACTGAGCGTGTTTAACTGATACTTTATTCAACTGGTGTGGATACTACTACATAGGCTAGCGGTCCTGTGAGTCAACAACTTGCTGTTTACGAAGATTTTTCTCGTAACATTCCCGGGTTCCTTCCACCTTCTGAGGGAGAAATTCCGTTTCTCACTCCAAAGTTCCCTGGACTTCCCATCAGTACACCAGTTCCCTCAGTTATATCTAATGCACTTCCACCAAACGCTGTTACTCAGACACAACCGGCTGCTGCAGATGATCTTGTGTCTATTTATGATAAACTTATTGCTGAACTAGATATTCATCTTCAAGGATTGGCCCTTTCACATTCTCCAGCTAGTCATCAGTTGGTAAGATAAAGATAGGGTGTGATATGATATATGCTGTTGTACTATTTTATTCTATTTGCGTTAAAATTTAACTGGATATGGATTTAGGCTAGCGGTGTCAGAGCTTTACTGGATGCTATTGTAATAGCAAGATCATCAAGAAGCGTCGTTGCAGCGATTACTCTTCTTCAGAAAGCTGTCGAGGGTCTACTAGAAGGATTAGCAGCTTTTCCAAATGATACTGAGATTCTACGGTTTCGTGACGCACATTTAATGGTTTTGAAGGCGCTGCAGGATACTCGAGCATTTGGACAACAGTGGGTGAATCGCCAAGTTACAAAGTAAGTGCTAAGTAATGTGCTATGCCATGATGGCTAGGGTAATAGTCCATATTTTAATTTAAATCTGTAGTAACTATACATACATATGAAACAACTTTTTGTTCTGTATGAAGCGCATAGTAATGAAGTGTTTTGTCATTTTATTCTACATAGGTGTTTAATTGAAAGTCGCCCTGAGTTGAAGTACAACACAGAAGCAGTTGATACACTCATTAGAGCCAATTTGGTGAATATGCTGCAGTTTGATGCACACTTGGCGACAGCAATGGAAAAAGGAACCAATGTTTTAGCCATGGCATTTGCAATGCAGCTTGTTCAGATGTACTTGGTCGACGAAAGATACTCAACCAATGTTACCGAAAGTGACCTGTATCATACGGTAAGTATTGACTTTTTTTTTGTATATACAATGCTAGTAACGGAGAAAAAAAAGAGTCGAGTATGGCCAGTATAATTATGAAAGTTAAACTAAAAGTAGCCAAGTGTAAAGTACATACTTAATAACTTTATGACAGGTGGATATGCTTGCCAGGTGCGCTACTGTAAATAGACAACACCCTGAAGGGTTGGTTCACTTGATTGAAGTTTTGAGAAATAGCCACGAAAGTTCTAGCTTTGGTGGTGACAGGGTACCCGGAGCCGCAACATTACACTCTGGAATGAATCAGTCAAGAGACTATGACGATCCTCAAGGTTAGAAGTTTATAAATCTTGACATATTCTTGAGTATTAGTATTATATTTAAATAATAATGCCTTCTATCTTTCATACATTCAACCTCTGTTGTTTGTCGTGTTATAAGTAGGATTCAACAAAATATGTAGTTAAAAATTGCAAAATCTTATATAGTTAAAATGGTTAACTATGTAGCTAGTTATTTTCTTCAAAATTCACTTAATACTTCAATCGGTCAAACATCAGTACCATTGAACTCTTCTTTATCATGATTTTCTCCTTTCATTTGCCGATCTAAATACTTTCTTTTATGAAAAACCCTCGTAATATGCCAAATAAGACAACATGTGTTACATAACATGTAGAGCCCTAGTTATTATAAGTAATAACTTTTTTTTATAACTAATCAATTTTAACTGTGCCGTACCAATCTACACAAACCGTAATTATTTTTGAATATAGGTCTTGTCGAAAAGTCTGAAATACTATTACGGGAATGGATCCGATTGTACTTAACCCAAGGAACCCCGAGAGATTCCAACAAGGCATTTGCTACATTTGTTCCTGAGTTGAACGGTGCTGGAATTTTGAAGTCAGATGAGGTTATCAACAGATTTTTCCGTATTTGTGTCCAATGTTGCATCAATCAAGTTTATCAAGGGTTACAGGTTTGTTCAATTTAGATACCATTTGCTTCCAATGTTTCTCTAATAAAATTTAACTTATACTTATCTAAATACTTTACATCTCTTCATAGGCTGGTGGGTTATCGCTAGTGCGAGGAAAATGTTATCAGTCAGTTGATGCATTGGTCCGGCTAGTGGCTCTTCTGATTAAGAATATTGGAGACTCTGTGTCTGTTCAGCCGAAAGTAAATATTTTGAACAAGTTTTTGGGAATTGTTGCTGGTATTCTCATTCAAGATCACGAGGCGCAGAAAAATGATTTTCAGCAGCTCCCGTTCCATAGACTATTCATAATGCTTTTTTATGACCTCAACATGAGCGATCCAGTTTTTGAAGCCATTGGAATGCAGGTATGTGGCGTTCTCTACGTGTGTCTTCTTTTGTTCTTACGTTTACTTTTGGGGTATCAGTAATAAAAAAAATTCACTTTGCAAATTTGTGATTTGTAGATCTTGGCCGGATTTAGCAATATCCTTCACATTCTCAATCCATCTAAAGTTCCAGGATTTGCATATGCCTGGCTGGAGATTATCGGAAATCGGATGTTTATTGCTCGCATGCTTGCATTAGCAGCGGACCAAAAGTGTTGGGCAATGTACTGTCAACTTCTTTTGGACCTTTTCAAGTTTTTGCAACCATTTTTGCGAAATGCTGAGCTAGCTAAGCCAGTTGCCACATTGTATAGAGGGACATTGCGCGTCCTTTTGGTCATTCTGCATGACTTTCCTGATTTCCTCTGTGATTATTGCTATCATTTTCTGGATGCCATTCCTCCAAACTGTATACAAATGAGGAACTTGGTCCTTTCAGCTTTTCCAAGAAATATGCGTTTACCCGATCCTTTCACTGCAAATCTCAAATTCGAAATGTTGGCTGACACTGCCATGCCTCCAAGAATACTTTCTAACGTTGGGGCAATGATTCAACCACCCAAATTTAAACAAGATTTGGATTCATACTTGAAAACCAGAGCTCCAGTCACCTTCTTATCGGAGCTAAGAACAAATCTACAGGTTAATGTTATTTTATTGCGTTATTTAACGACGACTATGAATATAACTGAATGGTATTACCAATTTATGTTATGTTATTACTTCAATGAACTAGGTTACAAATGAAATGGGAACTCGGTATAACATACCATTGCTGAATGCGCTTGTGCTATATGTTGGATCTCAGCACATTACAGTCATTCGCCAACGGGGTCAAACTCCCAATATGTCAACTGTAGCTCATACTTCTCATATGGATATATTCCAAAACCTAGCCGTGGATTTAGATACTGAAGGACGATATTTGTTCCTAAACGCTCTCAGTAACCAGTTGAGATTTCCATCCAGTCACACTCATTACTTCAGCTTAGTGATACTGTATCTTTTTGCGCAGTCAAATACTGAAGTTGTTCAGGTTCGTAAAATGAGTATAATCTATGTCACTTATAATTTATTTATAAGTTTGTCATTTTATTATAACTAAATTGGTCCGTACTAAATATATCAATTATTTTTTTGATTTTAGGAGCAAATCACACGAGTTTTATTAGAACGTCTTGTGGTGAATCGACCTCATCCTTGGGGGTTGTTGGTAACGTTTATCGAGTTAATAAAAAATCCGACGTATAAATTTTGGCAACATGAATTCGTCCATTGTGCACCCGAGGTGGAGAAGCTTTTTGAAAGTGTTGCTAGGTCTTGCATGGTGACAAAAGCTAACAGCGGACCTCCATCCGGTAACCAGTCAGTTTTAGGAGGTGGAAACACAAATGCTTCTGGGCCGGGGTCAAACGGATCTGGAATGCTTGTTTTGGATACTAGTCCCGAAGGATTGAATGCAGAATAAACAGAAGCTGTCATATTTCTAAACAAGATTTATGAAATAATAATTATTCTCGGGAGTAACTATTTGTACCATTTCATTTTTAATGTGACTTGAAAATGAACAGTATATATATTTGAATGAAATCCAAATAGAACGTAGACATATTTAAGTATACATGTAAAATAGTAGCTAGATTTCGATGTATTGTCTGTTTGTAAAATACATTTTATTAGTGTCTAATTCCAAAGGTTCATTGTAAGATGGCTCCGGATAGGTTTATGAAGATAAACATAAAATAAATAAATAGTTTTAACGCATAAATCATTCACGGTTTCTTATTTCCACCTTTCCAGATTGTCCTTGCACGTAACCACTTTAGCGGGTCACATTTGGATAAATTATAATTAAAAATAACATGAAAAGTAATGAATGTAAAGCCGACTGGGTCGATGTTTTAGGTGAATTTAGAGGTATACAACAACGTATAATTTACCATAATACGTAGTAAATATTTTATAGGGTTCATAGGTACTGGTGACGAAGTGACTAGTTAGAGTAAGTAAAGAGAAACTTCTACCCAAGACAAGGAGATTTTAAGACTATGTACACTTTCATTGTGAAATGCAAGTCGGCTATTGGGTTAGTTTTAACTGCTTCTCTGGGCCCCACACAACCTAATCGAGTTCAACAAAGTTTGTCTGTCTCTTGACACATACATTGATCGCTTTGCTCCAGGCACATAGGTACTACACGTCAAGGGCACCTAAATCGGTCGAACCGTTTGATCACCCAGCGGGTGTCGTATGTCGTATCAATGCATTTGAACTCGTTTCAGCTGCGTCTCTGGGGGCTGCTTACTAACAGTTTATATTTCGCTACCAGAATCTTAAGTTGTAATTTTAAATTATAGTAGTACTACATAACAGTTTGACATATATTTTACAATTTCGGTATCCGTATCGAATTCAGGTGAGGGTGACAATGACATTTCTGACAAAATTGATGAAAATAGCATAATTATATGATTCCAGATTTTAATATCCTAAAATTATTATTATGCACGAGTCGACGTTATTTTTTGTAAATGTTTTTAGTTTTTGTTGGCTACTAGCAATAAGTCAGTTGGCGTTCAGTGTGCAAAGTTTCACTCCATGGCATGGGTGCGGATTTGACTACAACACTACTTGCACTCATTTCACATTTAAGTTAGAAAATGGTTTGAATCGAATTGGTACTCGGATTTATTGTCGTAGGACAAAACTATAATACAAACTATACGCCTCTTCTTCCCAACTCTGATTGGTGATTAGACTATTTCGATTCCTCCATGTAAGGATATTTCCATTCTGTTGTTTTAACATATGTTTCCTTCACTGTCAGCGGTGATGACCATTTCAATACATAATTTGGTCCACCAGCCTTGTCATTTGTTCCTAAGAAGTCACATAGAGAACAGATTTATTAGTGATAGTTTATATTTTATTAATCTGCTTGCACGTGACTTTAAATTTTTTACCAGATAATCTAGCGCCACCGAATGGCTGCTGTCCTACCACAGAACCAGTGGAACGGTCGTTAATGTAGAAATTGCCAGCAGAATACTTCAACACATTTTGAGCCTTCTTGAGAAAAGCCCTGGTGAAATACAAAATATTTCATTTCATACTAACCAAAACTAGTAATACTCATGTTCAAGTTAGTAGAGTGTCGTGTTATTTGACTTACTCATCCGTTGCAAAAACTGCGCCTGTTAAAGAGTAGTTTGTACTGCTATCCAAGAGTTGCATAGTCTTATCAACTTCATTATCTGGATAGACATAGGCAGCCAATACAGGTCCAAAAATCTCTTCAGTCATAATTTTGTCCAACGGATTTTTTGTTTCGACAAATGTTGGCTTCACGTAATAACCCACACTACAAAAAATTCATCATAATGAAGTCCAGTAACTCACTCATTACCTAATAACAACACGTATTTTTCAAATGCAATGAACTTTTTTTTACCTGTTATCGTAATCTCCCCCTTCTATAATTGATAAGTTGGCCTTTGCGTGATCAATATATCCAGATATTCTATTAAAAGCTTTATCATCAATGACTGCGGATGTAAATACTGAAAAATCATCAACTGGCCCTATTTTCAATTTCCGGATGTTTTCTGCAATTCCTTCTTTTACCTACAAATACAATATAACAAAGCTTGCAATGATAAAATGTTAATGTAAAACAATAAATTACAATAGTATAATTTGCACAATAAATATACATATTAATATAATAGAGACATCATGAGAAACATTGATTTTATACTGACTTGTGACCACAATGACATAGGAACGTATATTCTGGAACATGCGGAACATTTCTGACCACAGAATTCATATGCAGATCTAATTGTTGCCATTATCACAGATTGCACATCGGCTGACGGATGGACAAAATGGAAATTTTTGCCACCACATTCTCCGACCAATCTTGGGAAATTCTTGTATGCTGACAGTTTTGATCCTACTTGACCCCATAACCGAGCAAACGTACTGATAACGACATAATAAACAATAATTGGCCTAATCAGAACAACAACAAACAATAATTATTGTTTAAATACGAAGGAAAAAACTTACGGGACTGAACCGGTAAAATTTATACCGGCAAGATGTTGTGATGCAGTGATAGCATCCCCAAAAACAGGTCCATCTGCAGGAACAAAATTAACCACTCCAGGTGGAACACCAACTTCATTCATTATTTGAAAAATGGTGTAATTTGAAAGTAAAGCCGTGTCAGATGGTTTCCATAGAACTGCACTGCCCTAATTACAAAGAATCGTCATATTCGTCAATCATCTTTTCACTATTCACTACGCATTCGAAAGCATTGTTGATGTCAGACGCGCTTATAAAAGAAAGTAAACAGCTCTACTGCTGCAATTGTTATTACTACTTGCATACTTAGACTCAAAAGTACAAATACTGTATACTTATCGTTAGTAGAAAGTTAAATTATTATTATTAAATGTTCTCAGGTTAGTAGTTGGTCAATCGTAATACATGAGGGTTTCAAGCGAAAGTTGAATACTTTATACAAGGTCATTTCTACCACTAAACATGGTCTACAACCAAACTGTTTTGTTGTAGCAAATCTCCTTTGACATACTTGAAGCTTACCGTGTTGCTTACATTTTAATACCAAAAGCCATTGTTTCCAGATGGTTTCCGGTGTAACACATGTAAATGTGTTCAACTTTCGTTTGAAACCCCTCTGTATTATATGTACTTCTTAACACTTACCATCAAAGCTGGGGTGTATGCAAGGTTTCCACCTATAAAAAAAATTCAGAACATGATAATGATTTTGAAAAATGAAAATTTGAATCAGAAACGTTATGCACGAGTGGGGCCCCATTTGCCAGCAAGATATATGGTCAATTGGTCAGGTACTAAGCACTCCTGCAAACTACTAAACCTCCTAACCTTTCAATTGAGTTCCGAAATAATCTTCCGATCTCAATATCGTAGTAAGCCTACTCACTTTTCCGCCAAACACTTCAACCTACTCTTTCATTTTTAAAGAAATTCTGTTCTCAATAGATTTTAATCGATTGACAAAGGACTGTATTGGATTTAATGTAAGCTCTGGGACGGAGGCCGTATTGAAAAAAAAGTCGTCTGGAGTAATTGATATAAGCCGGAATTTTTGAAGGCCGGCCTACAAAGCCGCGTGTATTTATTATATCTGGAGCCAAGAACGGCCTAGTGGCCTTTTTATCAAAAAACGCATGAGAACGATAGACCATAGCAACAAAAAGCTTATACCGCCCAATAACGACTATAAACCACCAGAATTAAAGAAATTAACAACCAAAATAAAATAAACGTCTACCAAATTAAAAATATGGACTTCCTAATAAACAAAAGACCACAAGCATAAATAATTACAAGAATAAATAAATAGACCACCACATTAAAATAACAGACCAGCAGATAAAAAAATATATCATCAAATTAAAATAACAGACCATAAAAAAAATAGACCACCAAATTTAAATAACAGACCATTAGATAAAAAAATATATCATCAAATTAAAATAACAGACCATCAGATAAAATAAAAAAATATATCACCAGATTAAAAATATAGAATACTAAAATAAAAGTATGTGCTATCTTAATAATACAATATATCAAGGGAATAAAATATAGGGTTACCAGAATGTAATAAAAGGCTACGAAAATTAATCAATATGCCACCAAATAAAAAATATATACTACCAAACTAAAATAAACTTTGTTAAAATTTAGAGTACGCAACTGTTCTGCTGACTATACAGATGTAGAATCTAACGACCATATACATATATGTAGACATAAAACGACTTAAATTGTTTTCGAAATACACTTAGAATTTAAAAACTAGCACTACCAGTTCAGAACGTCAAATAACCTGTAGGTACTGATTTTTTAATTCGATCCTTCGAATTCAAAAACAAGTGCTAGCCTTTGTCACTAGGTGACAAGCCGGTTAGCCAGATCTTTGAAATGGTTCAATAACTTGGTTGGGATTTCGAACCACCATAATTATTCGTTTTTCTGAATACAACTACGTCCGTCTGTCCTCAGAAATTTGAAATAGTTCCACAGTATGCAAAAAAAACTTTAGAACGATTCGACTTATAAAAATCGTATTTCTTTTGATGGTTGATTAGTGTACGTTGTCATTGTCACTACTCTTAACTTCAAAGAAACGTACTAAGGCAATTTTTCGAAATTCAAGTTTACGAATGCAAAATTATTACAACCAAGTTATTGAAGATTTTCTTATACCTGTACCTGGCACCCCATGGTACTACCAACGAAATGAAGCAATAGAATACAAGAATGAAATAATAGACTACTGAAATAAATCAATAGACCACACCAGAATAAATCATAATAAAATAATACCGTACCACAAAAGAAAGAAGACTAGAATAAAATAATGACCATCAAATTGAAAATGTCATGATTTTGAAGTAACGTTCTTAACAACTTGGTGGCACTTGGAGTTTTGAGTGGTTTTTAATTTAACCTTTAGAATAAGTAATTCCCCTCAGTATGGAATGCAACAATCAAACTGCTTGTAAGCAGGCCTGGAGACGTAGCGGAAAGCATTAAATGCCTTACTACGACTTTCTGGCTGGTAGCCAAGCCATTTATAATTTTGGCGCAGTTTGTAATTTTTGAAAATAATTTGCAATTTTAAAATCAATTTGTAGGAAATTAATATGAAATTTTAAAAACCAATTTGAAGGAAAGTTATTTGTAATTTTCACCATCAAATTAAATGAAAGTAATTGCAATTTTTACATTTAGATTTATTGAAAGTTATTTGTAATTTTTGCATAAAAATGTAATTTTAAAATATCGGCTAGTGCCATATTTTCCTATTTGGTGACACGTCCTACAATTATAGTGACATATCCTATTAGTCTAAGGGTATGGTGGCACATTCTACTAAAAAAGTAATATCCTACTGCGGCGGTTTAGGTATAGAATAATCTGGTAGTAAACTCTACCAGTGTAGAGACATATCCGAGTGGCATGTTATCTTAATTTGGTGGCATATTTTGCAAGTCTGGTGGCGTATGCAGTGGTCAAAATATTGTGAATGGCCTTTCCTAAGACTAATTCGGACAGAAACCAGTGTGATCTTTATAATATCCGAAGTCCATGTATGAACGCACTAAGTAAGCAAAGAAGAGCATGCTAAAATTGCTAGTACGATAATTTATTACATTACAATGGCAGTGGTAACCATGCATTTGTCTGGTAAGTACAGTCTGACATTTGACCAGATCGGGGCAAGCTTTGGAATGCCCTAGCGTCTTCATTGATAACATTTATGAAAATATGAGAGCAGATATCGATTCTTCATAAAATTTTGAGTCTGCTTAACCTAAAATCTCTCAAATAAACAGAATTTTTGACAAGGTTATGACATTCCAAAGTTTCCACTACTACCAATCAGATCAAATTGCTCGGGGTGGTCGACGGGAAATTTTTGGAATGCTGTAAATTTTGTTCGACTTAACTTACACAAATTCTGAAAGCAGTGTCAGACGCAGCGTTAAATTTTACGTCTGCTTAAAAAATAATATAATGTTGTTCATGAAAGACTTTGACGCTAATAGGTTCCAAAAATGACACTGTCACCATCCCTATTGTTCGTAATGGTAACGGTGGGGAAATTTTGGAATGGTGTAAATCAAAAATTTACGGGTGGATTTGAAAACTGAAAACGGCATTATGCTTCCCATACGTTTATCTGTCTGCTTAAACTTACTCCGGCAACTTTGATAAACCTTCCCAGCCGTAATACAAAATCCAATACATGCCTTTGACCGGCTTGAGGCCCGTTTGGAGAGGGGGCAAATTATTTTTCTGTCCTACGCATTAAGGTATTCGGTTGGTATTCGAGAGATTTGTTTACTCTCTAGTAGTAGCCCATTTTCGAACATGGGTTCCATGGTAAATGATGCCGAACGACAATAGCAGCCAACTGAAAATGACGACCTTAAAGCCATTTAAGACGACCTTAAAGACGACTCGACATTTGCCAGTCACTCTCTAATAAATACTAACCGAATATCTTGAGTAAAATTTACACGGGAGGGATAGAAAAACTAGCAGATATTATTGCTCGTTTTATGTTGGTATCTATTTGCCCTTTTGATAATAATAAGCCCATACACAATTCATGGTTACTTAAAAGTTTTAGCTCTAATTTGTAAGTCATTGTAAGTACCGATTGCTGTAAAGTTAAACGGAGAAACAGCAGCAACAAAGCCTTCTAAACCTCTGTATTTCAGAAAATTTCTGAAAACCGTTGGAGTTTCACTGATGGGTTGATATTTTAGTACCTCCTTCGCGAAAAAGGCATTAAAGCGCATGAAGTCAATAAGTTCTGCTGCTGAATCTATTTCAGCCTGGATTGCAGTCTTCGACTGCCCAAGCATAGTTGTAGCGTTCAGCTTTTGTCTGTAAACGCCAGCCATGAGATCGGCAGCTTTCAGCCACATGGAAAACTTTTGATCGAAGGGTACATCGTCCCATTGTTTTTGAGCTTCCACTGCCGTCTTGATGGAAAGGTTTACGAGTTCAGGTGTGGCGTAGTAAAATTTTGCAACCTTCTTCTGATGATTATGAGGCTGTAAAATTATGTGTAATAATTATTTTTAATAATAACGTCTAAACCAAACTATTATCACCTTACAGAATACTCTACTATTGTTTTTCACAATATTCATTAATTCATTAGACATCCCGAATCTTCATATTCTTAGTTTGTAGTTTTTAGTACTCACCATAGGCTGATAAACGACCCTGTCAGTTTTATATTCCTTTCCACCTATCACAATCGGTACATCAACGCAGTTGTTTGAATAATCTGCCAGTGCGGCTTCCAAATCCTTTCTTTCTTTGGATCCATTGTTGTATGACAATACTGGTTCATTTGCGACTTTAAAATCTGTAAATTTGCTAGTTGTGACTACTGACTTGACTCCGAGTTGATGAATATTTCTTTGCCTGTGAGCATTATAAAAATAACATGAGTTCTTTCGAAATGTTCAAATAACAACTTTTTACAACATTATAATAAACTATTTTTAGTTCATTCATCCAATATATTCCATTTACGCTGGTCATCATCTACTAATCATCATCATCACACTTGTCTTGTGGCTTGGGGGAATTCAATTACTTATATTGTAAATGAATCATAAAGGGGATGATTGTGATTAGGTATAGCAAGCTCTTCTGTTCATTACTAATTTTCGTGAAAAAGTTCTAAAAGGTGTACTTTTTATTGAGTAAATTCTTGGTCTTCATATCAAATGTTTATATTCGAAAGTGGAGTTTACTAATAATTCGTAACTTCGTAAGCCTAAGTTATGAAAGCTTAAAAAGGCTCCGACCCCGCTACATCGCCATTACACGGACATGATATGATATCCCATTGGGATAATGACGAAAGCGTTCGTAATTCATACATTTTCATACTTGCGTAGGTTGGTTACATGATATGAGTGAGATTATGATTATTGATAGTCTAAGTCTAATTCAGCAAATCGGGAAGGGTGAAGGGGGTTATGCATAATGCCGGTTGATTCCTGCAACAACACAGTAAATTGACTGGATTCACAATCACACTTACTGATTATGATGAATAATGCTGCTGCTGCTACTGGGGAAAGATTTCACCCTTGCTAAGCCAAGTCGCATCATCATCATCCTTTACTCTTACCCTTGTTTCTTTTGCGCTCAACACAGTCTGCACTCCTCCGTCTGACCTGCACACATAGAAAATAGAATAAAATATCTTAAATTCATCACATACAGTAGTTTAGTATTACTGAAATGATTGAGCAATACACATACACACACTGTATATGGTATATGATATGATAATGGAAAATAATACGTGTCATGTACTTATCATTTGATGGAATTAAGCACTATGTGTTTATATGTATGTGTGTGTAAACAGGCAAAAGCCATATCACGAAATGGCCAGGTTATCAGTTCAATAAATAAATAACTGAACCCCATATCCATACCATTTTTGCTATTTGACGAATTGATGTATGCATGTGTGGCAATGTTGATGGTAAATTGTAAGTTTGTATTAAAAGTGCAGTAGCTTTTCTAATATTTTCCCATCGCAATCCCTTTTCTCAGTTCTCACAGATCTTAAATATAAGATGAGCCATTAAGCGAGCGCACATTATTACGGGTTTACTGTTTACCCATGCCTTATCCTGTGCATCTCAAACATGCGCAATATTGAATGTAGACAAGACAATTTATTTTATTATATACTCAATTCGACTCAAACACTATCCTCTCTGGCTAGTTTCTCGATCATCGATGGCAAGTTATTACTAACATTGACATTAATTAAATTTCATTAATTAAGTCAAGTTGCTAACACTTATTAAAGTTGGAAGTAACAATATGCTCATTCATTCAGCATAAACATTTGTGGTCCGTATGTGTAATGTATTGTAAATACTGTTAGTGTTGACTGTGAAGTGTTCAGACAATCAATAAGAATAAGATTCAAGTGAAGGTAGAAACGCTGAGACGCAAAAAAATTATGATTTAAGTTGCAGATGAAATCAAGCTTTCTGTCATCTGTTGGACTTACCGAACACCGGAAAGAGTCAAGTTGTTGAAGGTCTTAATCAGCGATAGTGCTAAGTTGACTTCAGGACAAAGACTTCCGGCTTCGGCAGTTTATGTTGTCTAATTAGTTGGAGGTTGGGTAATGACCTGGGCGTGTCTGAAATACAGAGGGCAACAACTTCTACATTCTAAGTCCGGTACGTGGAACACGATTTCGGTTTTGTTTAAAGATGAAAGATCTTTAACGTGTGTACTAATAAATTTTATTCAATCACATCCAACTTCACCAATCACTAATTGACTACTTAAGACGAACGCTACGTTGTACTTATATATTCATTGCATTTGTATAATAGTACGTTCTATTGTCTATGTTCGATGGCTTGGCTACCAAAGATTATAGACAGCTTATTAAAAATATATATCAAAAGTGAGATTCTTCGCAATATTCAGTTTGAATATAGACCGATGTTTAATAGTTACTACCTCTGGTTTTTTTCAATCACAACATTCGACTGGCTTGAATCACTTGAATGATAGTGTACAATTCAATGTACAGGTAGTGCTTCTTAAACTTGAAGTTTGTTGATTACATAAACTTGATTTGTTTAACATTTACTACTGTTGACTAGACTGTTGTCCGGCAACGAGCAATGCCTATTTAACCTACTGACTGACTCCGTCATTCATTCTAAATAAGCTTTTAAACTTTAAGTAAAAACATTAATATTAATTATACAACTTACAAAGAAAAATAAGCCTTTGATGAACGAAATTGAGCAACGAAATTGAATCTAGTCCTTTAATGACCTTGGAAATATTTTCAATGTGCAAAAGGAAGACGTTCTATCTGGCTGAACGTATCATATCATATAAGCTATACAAATACAATACAAACATTTCATTTACACAAAACATTTTGAACGCAAAAGCATATATCGAGATGAAAGGAAACACGCATTGGACAAAACAGCGATTCGGGCTGCTTGTCTTCTCCGAAGAACAAATCCCCAATAACAAATCTCGATATTTTATAGGATTTGCGAGTTCCAACCAGCCTAAAAATTAAAATGTTTGATTTTTTTACAGTTAGTAGTAAACAATGGTATAACTAACTTTGCCAAAACATTACGTTAAAAAACCAACGGTTTCGAAAATACGGCCTTTTTTGTGAAAATATGGGTTAATGTAGTTGAGACCGCCTGGTGCAAAAACCGTAGTACTTGCTAACCTGATTATTTTTTTAAAATTCTCTATTAAATTTTAAAGATAGAGTTTTTTTTGGAAAATGTAGTCCCATTTTCGCGCAAGAAATTTAAAAGAAATTATAAGAATTCAAGCAAATTCAAACAGGAATTTGTGGGGGTTTCTTTATAACTCGCCCAATTCGATATCAGATTTGATTTTTGACCCACCCGCTCACTTTATAACAGTGACTTAATTACTTAGTAGTACCTACTTACAAGGGAATGATCAGGTTTTAGTACCCTTTGAAATTGGGGGGATATATGTTATAATGCTAAATGCACTTTCGAAAAAAACTGACATTTTTTTAGTAATTAGACGGAAAATCCGCAGAATCTGAAATGCAACGCTACTAATGCAAAACCTGGAAGCTATGATCGCGATTGTAGCGTTTGCAACTAAAATATTTCGAATTATCCCCACAGTTATCTCTATTTCCATGCAACCAGCCTAGGAACACCTACCTTTCTGGTGTAGCATGAATAGCACGTACTGATCATAGACTGATCGTTTTGGAAAGGGAAAATGCATAAATAGAGAACCTGGGGACGGTCATTCTTATTCGATGCCTTGAAGCATTTTAGATTTTTAAGTTCGAAAGATTCTGCACGGTATTACCTATCTATGTACAAAATTTGATGTGAATCGTAAGTCGTCAGGGAGCACAGGACAGACGGACAAGCTAGTAAAACCAACACTTGGTTTATACAAATCAGTTACGTAATATTATGTTATACTGGTTATAAAACGGCACCCTTTACAAAAAAGGATTGGTTTCTGATAATGGGCATGGTGTGTGTCTGTCTGCCAGTGAGCACGATAACGCTCACAGGGTTGAA
The DNA here is from genome assembly GCA_964034955.1 of Orchesella flavescens. NCBI lineage: Eukaryota > Metazoa > Arthropoda > Collembola > Entomobryomorpha > Orchesellidae > Orchesella > Orchesella flavescens. Next base: position 15,351,277 of record OZ035955.1, on the reverse strand, counting down.
GAGTTTCACAAACTCTTTTTGCTAAACGACCCAGGAGACGAGGTGGGAATAATCTGCTAATGGCAACCAGGTCAAAGGTCGAGGTGAAATATATTTTAATATGAACGCATAGTTTGTGATGCATCAAAACAGCATTTGGAAAAACGAATTCAGCCATACAATTTTAAAAGTTCAACGGTGACCCCAGTGTGGCCGCGGGTGGAGATAAGTTTTAGGTGTTTTGAAGTTGTAATTGTTTTATATTGGCCCTCCTACGAGGAGCCAAACAAAACTTTCCGGTAACGTGTTTGCCGCGGGTTTTTCCCCAGCGAGTTCACTGCTATTATCACATTCTAGCACAAATCTTTTGACTAATGTATCACAATAGTTCAGACTCTGTAGCTCAGTCAGGAACCCCTGACCCCTTTTTAAGTAAATAAGTTTAGTTTGCCCCAGATGCTGGTTCTTTCCTCCTGTTGTCAGGATTATTGTTTTACATCATCAGCTGCATAAATGTATTCGGAATCTATAGCCATTATTACACGTCAACCCTATTCTCTGTCTGTATGCCATGTATATATTGTTTGCACCCGTATGAGTGAGCTAGTTCGTTCGGGAATTTGCCGAAAATATCCGCAAAATACATCTACCTACCAATGTCAAATGTGTAGAGTGTAGGTATTTACATATAATTCGCAAAATAATATATCTACCTACTACCTACTAATTGTAATATCTAGTACACAGGACATAGCACATGTTTTACGCTCTCTTATTAACCCTAAGTCAGTTTCAGTCAAACTGTCAAAAATCATTTCCCAATTGTATTATGTCCACAATGCAACTCCACTTTGGTTACTTTAGAATTCAAAAGTTATTGTTGGAGAAATAAATAGTACGATTTAGGTAAAAATTGCCACCTCACCTACACAAGTTAATGAACAATCATTTCCAGTTAAGTTGGATCAGGGATATAACGACTTCCAATTATTGACACGTGAAACCGAGTTTTATGAAGTTACCTCTTACTTTACTCTTAGACTACGACATGATTGCATTTTATCAAATTGATGTAAGCGTGCATTTAATGCCGTTTTATGCATTAATCCGTCACCGGGCGTGAAGTGGTTAACTCCGACAGATTTAGGGCCATAGTTTTTCGAACAGGTTTACTCGTTGATTAGAATTTTAATGCACTACATGAGGTTCCCTATTCCTTTAAAAATTTAGCCTGGGCAGAATAGGACAATTATGACCAAAACTTTCATTCCATCCGGCATCCGTATTTTCATACGGATGGTATAAAAATATGTACTATGTACATGTACTACCAAGTGCCCCTTGAGGAGTAGCTCGTATGAAGTTAGAATATTTCCAAACTCTCAATGGCCCCCTTGATTACTTGTTAAACTATTAACCTCAATGTGTCAGTTAAAACCATGTTAAAACGTGTAAAAAATAATTTCCTACACGAACTGGAATGTTAAACTGAATTAATGTCATTTCATTCTTTCTATTTCTTGTCAGATTAAACTGTGCCTAACACCCGACCCGAAGAACTGAAAATATGTCAATGAAAGAGTTATTTAACAGCGATTGTGGGCAGCTCAATCCTGTTCTACAGGTCGCTACACATTTTACTGGAACTGGCTCAAGCGGTGGAGATGGAGGGACAGCCGGACCTTCACACCTAGTTGGGCGACCTAACCAAAGCGTAACGAAACTTTTTATGGCTCTATAGCACTGATGAATTATTTACTGAGGGGGCAAATACTTTCATTTTCATTACTCGTTTAAACTTTTTAGTACTCATCCCCTTTAAATGAGATACGTGGTCCTGCAGAATCATTACTTCCACCCACGACTTTCCGAATGGACAGTTTACTTAAAGAAATTCAATCGTTAGACAGAACACAGGGGCTGCCGCAAGCTCCACGTGTTGCAGATCTTACAAGCAACGAAGAATGGGTTCAGGAGTTTCACACAAGTGATTTACATGCAACTAACCATGTAATTTTTTGTTAAATTTTTTTATCGTTTAACTTAGAAATAATCATAAATAAACCTGGTCACACAGGAATGTATACGAATACGATAAGGAACTTTGCGTTAAAAAGCGAGAGGTCAATGCCCTTTGACTTTAAGTAAAAGTGAATGGCCACATCGGAGGAACATACATACCTATAAATCAAATGGAGTATACTAAGATTTAGGGACCTTTGACCTTTCTTCAATGAAAAAATCCAGTGAGAAAACGCCAACCAGGTGGCGATTTAGTTTCTTCGGGTAGTTTAATGTAATTTTAACGCTAGGATACCATCACATTGTTTCTAAATACTAAATGGAGAATGACTATCAAACCTTTTGCTCGAAATCATCGCATATTAGCGCTGACTGCTCAATTGATTTACAACTTTTGATATAGAAACCGTGTCGTATCCTTTTGAAAATGATAGGGTTGTGTAGCCACCCCTACCTAACTATATTGGTTTTTGCTTGAACACAGAACAGGGTTTATTAAAAAATGTTTCGATCAGTAGTGTAGAATCACAAAAACATGCCTTATCAGTTAATCAGATCTTAACTGGCTTCACAGAAGCTAATTCGAAAAGCATTTGGATTTGGATGATGAACAAATGAGATTTCCTCTTTGTTTTTGTCTATTTCACGATGTTCATTTCCAAAATATATTTAGAAAAACCAATTACCTTTAGATTAGACGGCTGCGTGTATCGGTTAGTGAGCATCTGTCTATATTGTAAATCTAAAATAGTAACTTCGACTGATGAGGCGAAGAGGGAGACGAGTTGCAACAAGAAAATAGGTTGAAAGTTGCAAAATGTCGTTTAAATACCTTGTTAGCTATCAATTATGTAGTTTAAAGGTTATGATTGATTAATTGATAGACTCATGATAGATTATATAGGTCATGCCAAACTAACAAGTTTGGTAAGGTTTGAATAGCTCATTACCCTCTTCTCCTTCGTTATATTTGTGAATTAACATTTTAACACTGGCAGGGAATGGATCAAAAGTGGACAGAAGAGTTTCATTCTAATGACACTCTGGACTTAGACCACACTTGGGAAGACCGGATTATTTCCTTTCAATCTCCGACGGTACACCCTGGCTATCATCATCTCCATTCTCTGCAAAATTGTGCCCATGGTTCAGGTCTAGAAAACGCTAAAGACCTGTTAGAAGATTCAAAATGGACACATGAAAACGATCAGCATTCGAAAACCGAATTAATGACAACTGCGGAAGAGTTTTTGAGCTCAGTAATTGATCCTAAAATTAAAGCCACAGAATTTATGACATTTGTAGAGAAAGTCAGTGGCGGAGGAACGTCTTTAAACTTGAAGGAAAGGCAAGAGTCGATGCTCAATAGTTGGGTGAGTGAATATGAGGCTGAACCATCAAGTTCTGGTGGCATTTGGGCTCAAGAGTATGAAGGTTTGGTTAATGCTGACAGTGAATCCATGACCCCTAATGAGCGCCAAGAGTTTTGGCAAAAGTTACAAAACGAATGGGAGAAAGTGGCGGAAGAGTCTGGAACTCATCCATGGTTGTCTGACACATTCCAACAGTTTGAAGAGGCCTACCATTTTGAAGAAGAAAATCCATATAGAAATGTAGATGCCCCTCTTGAAGAAGGAAAAAGAAAGCTAGCAGCCAGTGAAATTCCTGTCGCAGCTTTGTTGTTTGAATCAGCGGTACAAGCGAATCCAACGAACCCAGAGGCATGGTATTTATTAGGCACTACTCAGGCCCTGAATGAGCAAGACCCACAAGCAATATCAGCACTTTCAAAATGTCTTGAAATACAACCAGATAACTTAAAAGCTCTAATGGCACTAGCTGCCTCTTTAACAAATGAATCCTACTACTTACAAGCCTGCAGAACTCTAAAGGTATGTATTGCATATTGCATGATAATATCATTATTATCGTCAAGCACTTTAACGAATCTGCAAAATTATCCAAGTTCTTATGTAATTCTGTTAATTTTCTGGTTTGTATTTAGACTTGGCTGAAAAAAAATCACCTATACTCAGATTTAGTTCCTGATGAAACTAGAAAGCCACCGCCTTCTTCATCAGTATTACCTAGGTTTGATTGCTAGATTTTCAATAATTATCAACCAACAACGTGACATGATTGCAACCATTGTAAATCTTTGTGTACCTTTTCATTTCAGCAATGAACTTGCAAGCGTTCAAAATTTGTATATTAGAGCTGCACGCAAAAACCCGTTGCAAAATTTAGATCCAGACGTTCAGTGCGGTCTAGGAATCCTATTCAATCTCTCATCCGACTATGAAAAGGCTGCAGATTGTTTTCAATCTGCAGTAAGTGCTGATCCAAATGTATGTATGGCCTGACGGTACATTATTTTTTATGAATTATCAACTATTGCGAACACTTGAGCTTGAGAGCTCAAATGCACATCCAAAAGCCTTAATTGACTTTAGTTTAATTTTAATTCATATTCAAGAATGCTCTATTGTGGAACCGTCTCGGAGCGACGATGGCAAATGGTGGGAAATCTGCGGAATCAATCGGAGCTTACAGTAAAGCCTTAGAAATTATACCAGGTTTTATCCGCACCCGTTACAACCTAGGCATTGCATGTGTTAATTTAGGAGCTTACAAGTACGTTATAATAATTAATTTTATTGTAATCTTTGGATTGAAGTGAAATATTGATAGATTCCTCATTTATGGTAGTACATAATTTGCGATTTTTTATGAATTCAGAGAGGCTGCAGAACACTTTCTGTCCGCTTTAAATATGCAAGCTACAAGTAAACCTGCACTCCCTGTTCAAAGTTTTAAGAGCAAAATGTCAGATTCGATTTGGACATCGTTAAGGATGGTACTTCATTTATTGGACAAAGGAAGGCTGTCGTCTGCTGTCGATCGACGGTACAGTAATGTTAAACAATTATTGCATGCATGAAGTATTCTGTTCTCTAGTTAGTTTAATTCAATCTTGCAGGGATCTTGATCTTCTCAACCAAGAATTTGGAGCAACGTGCTGATGGGGATCTTTCTTTTGTTTTGTACGTTTAATTATTAATGTTATTTTGAGGAGCACCATTTTCATTATTAACTTGCTCGTTCAATCCCCTTTTGTGATACAATTAAAATCTTGCTGAATAAATAAATAAATGGAGGTGAATAATCAAAATCGTTTATTAAATCCTATTATATAATAAGAGTCTAGGAAGAAGTTTCTAAAAATTAAACTCATAAAACAAAAACTCATAAAGAAAAAACTTATAAAGGTCAAATACTTCTGAAAAGAAAACCTTCTAAAGACAAAAACTCATAAACAATTATTTTTTCATTATTATGCGTAGTATCCTTCAAATATATATTTGCACATACAACAAATAAACTAATGCAAAAATATACAAAAAACGTTGAATTTAGCTACTAACCGGTTTCTGCTTTCACTTTTGGTGTCCGTCTGTCTATGAACATGATAGCGGCCAAGGCCTTTCTTGGGAAGCAAGATGTTATCGGTAATCGATAACCCGGTCAAGGTCAAATACTTTTAATAGCAAAGTATAGAGTGTGATACATCCAAATGACATCATTTGTTGAGATTAATTTAACCATGCTATTTTAAAGGCTCCATAAAGATCCCAGAGTGGCCTACGACCGTTTGAAGGTCGAAATGTCTTAATTTTCCAGATAGCAGCCAATCCATTCAAAATTTTCACATTATCTTTTTACCACTCAACAATTTGGAGATTGGTTAAAGGCAACCAGATCAAACGTCAAATATTTTAATAACAAAGTATAGGTTGTAATGTAATGATGCTATTTGCGGACAGAAATTCAGCCATGCTAAAGGTCGGAATTTCTTAATTTTCGAGATTTTTGAAAAGTTTAATTTCAGCAAGGTGCCGGTTCTTATTTTTTAAATTAATTATCTTCAACTTAATATAATGCATCGAGAAAAAGCATCATACTCTCTTTCAATTTTATTCGTATGTATTTATAAAACTTAAAACTAGATTAATTTTACCAGATTGTATATGTAAACTTATATGTTAAGGATACTACGCATAATAATGAAAAAAATAATTGTTTATGAGTTTTTGTCTTTAGAAGCTTTTCTTTTTAGAAGTATTTGACCTTTATAAGTTTTTTCTTTATGAGTTTTTGTTTTATGAGTTTAATTTTTAGAAGCCTCTTCCTGCTTCCTATAATAACCCTGTTTGCATGTATTAGAATATTATATGTTTGTAATACATTAGAAATGACATTTTATGTCACAGTTAAAAAGTTGAGTAAGTTCATGTTGTATCTTTAACCACTAAAGCATTGTTCATTTAAAATATTATACGTTTTGACTTCCACTATTTCTCTGGTATCCTGATGATGCAGAGGATTCCCCCCCTGGAGCATCATCTTTTGGGATGGACTCATACCCTTGCCGTTGTTGATTTGAGCTTCCATTTGTTTCCCCAAGAACATCTGCGAATACACCCTTAATTCCTTGATTTTCCGTATCCCGTTCCTTGAATATGCGGTACAACAAAATACCGGCCACCGGCCGGAGAACTTCGTTTGCAATGGCGAGTCCAAAATACAATCTCTCGCGGGAAGATCCTACAATTTGATGGGTAAATTATGTTTCCTTGTAGTGATGATTAATTTAAAAAAAAACCTTTCGGTCAGCAATTCAGCTGTCGGGCAAAAAAAATGTGACAGCACATGGATGTCGTTAGCTTATTAACCGGGACCATTTGCAAAAGGGGGTTGGTTTCTGATAATGGACATGGTGTCTGTCTGTCCATCTGTGTGAGCACGATAGCTGCAACACGGCTAACGAATTTCAAAATTTATTTTTTTCTAAACGGGGTTAATCACTTAACGGCAAACGGGTCAAGGTCAAACTATATTTAATAGCAAAGTATAGTGTGATACATCAAAATGAAGTGCTGTTGATGAGTGTAATTCATTTGTTTCGTTGTATCAATTGACATCTATATTCCATATTGTCACCTGAGTTTCGATGCTTTCACATTTTTTCCCTGTCAGCTAAATTTATACGTCTAAGTAGAATCGTACCTAATAATTAATCATTTATAGCAATATTATTATTACCTGATCTGGGCCAAGAAAATGCCAAGGCGAAAGCGTCCATGATTATGATTACAGCATTGATCAGAAGCGCCTGAGAAAATACATAAACTCAAATGAAAATCCGCACGCTACTAAACGAAAGAGAAGGAACCATTCGAAAGCCATTTAGAGCGTTATGCGTGATCAGGCGTGATGGTAGCAAATTACGGTGGGCACGACACTACAGATAAAATCTAACGTCTTTTGCAACAACAAACTTAGCCCGTCATCCATCATAATAAAATATCATTGAAAAAACTCGCAGGAATTGAGATCGCGCGAGACTGATTCTAAACCTACTGTACTTTGTTCACAATCCGAATCCTTGTCACTTGTACATAACCATCACTATCACAGATTACAGTGCAGTAGTGGTATTCATGAGGTAAGCTGTAATCATCTATATCTTTGTATTTATATTTTAACATACATAAGATTGAATGATTGTTTCATGTCAAAGTTTGAATGTCATAAGAAATACATGCCCCACAATTTGATGTGACAAGGGTTAATTCCGTCCTGACATTGTTTTACTTTAAAATAAAATAAAATCCTCAAGTGTATATGAAAAATAGAAATATTTGGACGTAAAATGACTGCACTGCTATCTCACTTGCGATGGATCATGGATCCCATAAATATAGGATATTATACTGCTAGATATTATTATAATATTATATATAAGTATATACTGTTTCGCTGGGCTAGGCTAAGGTACATCAACTTAAAAAAATCCTAGTTTTTTGGCCAACTAGTACTAGTAGTACTCGTTTGAAAACTTTACTGTGAAAAAGCACCCCTCTCAAATTTTAGAAATAACGGCCGGTTTTGTCTGGAAAATCTTGGGATTTTTAAATTTGAACCTGTTTTGGATCCGGCCGTATTTTTAAAAAAAAACCAAAGAAAGGTATATCTCACAAAACCGATTAAGAATGTCTTGAGAAAAAATATCAAATCAATAGATAGATGTTAACCGAGGCCCGCATATAAACAGGTCGGTTTAGTCCCTAAAACGGGCATGAAAATTGTTATGAAACCTTGTGATTATTTCTGAAGGCAGATTACGGGGATTTCGGTTTTAATAACTGCTAAGAAATTGTTAACCAAAAATTGCAAATTTCTATTAAATTTTACTCAGAAACCCGGAAATCATCCCCAGGTTTCAAAGCGATTATCCTACCCGATTTTGGGACATGGTTCCACTCACAAATTAAACTATGCAAAGTCGACCTGTTTCTAAAACGACCTCGATGTAACCGTCTTTCCACCATTGTGTTGCAAACGACTTAACGTTATCCAGACAAAACTGGCCGCTATTTCGAAATTTTGAGCGGGGTGTTTTTTCACAGTTACGTTTTCAAACGAGTATTACTAGTTACTAGTTGACTAAAAACTAAATTTTTTTTATAGTTGATGTACCCTCACACATTCCAGAAAAACAGTATATAATCATAATCAATAATATCCTATGTTTATGATGAATCCCTATTATATTGTAAAAGTTGTAAGTGTTGCGTAGCATCAAATCAAACCATAATTATAGAGTCAACGTTGGTTGTCGCTATCGCCCACATCAGAGCCAGCATGTAAATTACGTTGTAGTAGACATAGCTATTGGGGACGAAAAATGGTGACATCATCCCCCTAAATTACAAGACAAAACGTTAAACTTGCCAACTAAAATCAAATATAAAAAAATAGTTTTCACTGACTATTTCTTACCATGATGAAAGTACCAAATGTGCTAGAAAGATAACCTAATACGTTGTAGAGATTTAAAACAGAGATTTGTTATATTTGTGGAAGTTGAATTTAAAAAAACGAAGCTGACTTAATGAATAGTACGTCATTTTGCTGTTTACCTTTAGCAGTCCTCCAGACGCTGTAGATTTTGTGGCCATTTCAAACTACCCTTTTAGCAACAGTGCGATTATAAACGTATTCTACGCGATTGTACTTATCAGTTAATTGATGAACAGCAATGAAATATGATGGCTATCATGGAACTACTCATGAAAGCCAAAATCACCCCTGCATAAATTAGATTATGGATACATGCAAGTATGAAGTATGTCCGATATTTTTGCGTTTACAATGATGTATAATGCATAGTATATCCCAGAATCTCAAATTAGATCGTTGGAGCTCTTAGATGATATAAAAGGAAAAAAAGGTAGCAGGATTTTTAGTATACATATATCAATGCATACATACAACATATAAATTTCCAAATCTATAAAACGTATACAATTTTTTATTGCATCGTATTATCAGACTGAACTCAAGCAAATAGCACATGCAGTAAATAGATTCAACTATGGTCAAACCTGATCGTATACCTGTACTGAACACCTGTACTTACTACAATACTAAACAGTGCATGCTTTGTTATGTTGTTGTCCAGCATTTTTTCTTGGATGCGGTTGGTTCGTTATTCATGCAACAACAGAATAAAGTAAAACTGAACCGAGAATTTCATTGTTTCAACAACTAGCTGATGCCCGTTCGTCGAACGGGAAGTCTACTTGAAACCGGTCCGTTGATGACATGACATGACATGACAGTATATATATATATGGAGTTTAAGAATTCAAACTAATTTCTCATTGTAATCAACATCCTAAACCTGTTAGACCTAAGCTTTCGATTGGCGAAAACAAAATTTAAAAAAAGTAAAATCGTTCTCGAGTTAGGTGGATAGTGTTTTTGTTTTTGATAATTTGGTTCAACAAGAGTATATTTTAATTTGTAAGGTGTAATTTTTTTAACTACCTAATGTGCGAAATTGCCCAACTCATACCTTGCCATTCAAAAAGATATTTGGCCTCGACCTTTGACCTGGTTCCCGATAACCTATTATGCTGATCTCAGAACTTAAAGTCAGCTTTGACCTTATAGGTATCGATTACTGAAGTCAGAATTCAAAAAAGTTAGACCGTTCAAAGTTATGGTGCATCAGATTATCATCATCATCATTATGAATTATTAGTAGGTACATAACATGAAATGCACTCTGAAGATGACCGCGTTTCATTATAAGATCGAGTTAAATATTTAAATGCCTAATCACATCCTGCATGACGGATGGAAGGAATGCCATTCGTCACTAAGGCTTTAAGCTTTGGAATTCCTCATAATCCTTAATCTACAATGTAGAACCTGGCAAATAATCTCTCAGTATCCCAATCCACAGTGTTTGAAATCCCAAATCTAATCTAACCTTGAAATTGATATTTAAGGAGAATGAAAATGCATATGCTGTAAGTGTGCTGAGCAGAAATTGTTTCATCAATAGTTGATTTTTCTCCGCGCTACACGGGTTCTATAAACCTGTCCAAAATAATGTGGTGTAAATCCTCAAAACATGTGTAACGATGTGTGCTTAAAAACGGCAAATAGTCTAATTTTCTTCAACCATAGGTCGCTTTCAAAGCTCAACCAAGGGTTTTCGTCATTTTTGTAATATTCTGACGAAAAATAACTTATTGTTTATCATTCAACTTTAACCGAGGGATTTAAATTACTTTTAACACATATTTGAATAAAAAGTGCATAAAGACTGTCAAAATTTAACTCAGAAAATTGCAACTTCTCGATTCTCGTTTGTTTTGAAATTTCACGTAGTTGCAGATGAAGTTGCGTTTTGGCAACATGGGACCGTATCCAATTTCATGCCATTCTATCTCGCTCAGTTGAGATTTCATAAAATCAAACCTAAAAGAGGTTTGTATGCTTATGACATCGTACCAAATGGCTGATGAATGGATGGATGTCCACGCAATAACTCCGTGTAGTCAACTCTAAGTTCTGCATAGTCATACCTTACTTTAGGTTAGAGGGAAGAACCATATTTTAAAGCCAATTAGTTAAACTAATTATAATTAATTAAGCGATAACAACTATTCTAGGTGTTTTGCAGAGCTACAGTGGTAGCAGGGCCATTACCACCAACGAAACTACTCTAAACTAGTCTATGACCAATGGGACCCGTGTAAAGACTTTTCATAAACTACCTGTTTCAGCTGCGTCTCTAGCTTGCTTACTAGCAGTTGATTATGCTGGAATTCTTCAAAACATTAATAAAAAAGATATTGAAAAAATTAGTGGCGTAAGTTTGCTGAGTAGAACTTGTCTCAGCAACAGTTGATTTTTCACCGAGAAGAAGCGCTGAAGCGCGCTACAACAACTGTTCCGTTTGAGAACTCCATACATACATACATACATACATACATACATACATACATACATACATAATACCAAGTATTGAGTATACAAGTAGTGAGCAGTGACGTACTTGAAAAATTCAAAAGCTCGGTGCTTCCAGTTGTGTCGTCTTTGTAAATAAATTCAAACACGTATATATTAACCTGAAATGGGAGCAATGTATTCAGAATGGCCGGGCTGTCTGTCAGTCTACTTTGTTAGCACGAATATGATAACAAATATTAACGCAGAGTAACAAGTTTATGGGAAAGAATGAGAGCTAAAGCTGTGTGCGTGGAATTCTCATGGAATTACGGCAATGCAAGAGAAAGTACCTAACGGTATCAAACAAAAAATTCATACCTGTGTTATGGTATTATTAGCCTAAGTCAGTATCTAAAGGTTACTTGACATGCTGAATCAGCGATTGTCTCTCGTTTCGGCAGCAAAAAATATGGGCTTGAATTGAGCCTCTTTCATAATGGCGAACACTCAACTCAAAACTCAAAGTATGAATTTGGCGAAAATAAAAACTCTCAATGTGAACTTCATTGTCATTTTTTAAATATTTTATATTAAATTCTATTAAACATTAAAACGTATTCAGGTCCAACAGGAAACAAATGTTAGTACATCTCTTTGTAATAAATTTTATCACTCATGAATGTCTAAATTACAGACGCATTTGTTTCGATTTTCTATAAGAGTAAAAATAAAATATTTTCATCGAATTTTATATGAAACATTAAACATTATAAAACGTATACACTAGTTTAAAACACTCAACAGAAAGTCTAGGTTAATTTCTGAAGGTTTTCTTAACACTTAACAGTAGATAGTCTGTAAGTGTAGGACGAAATGTTTAGCCTGGCGTAATTGAGACCAATAACCGCAGATATCATAATACCCCAAAGTTGCTACATTATTATTAATGCCACTACACTCGATGGTCCTATGTACTTTGCGCCCGCTGCGGTTTTTAATTACGTCAGGCTGAAAAGTAGGTCATTTATGCTACTACAAAGATTTTTGGACCCCTATTGTAAACAGTGATCATTTAAGGCAAGAACTTATGGATCAGTGTTGCATGTTTCTAGACTCTGAATTCTCGGGTTAATTTCATTTTTAGACGCTGTCAAGTCTTGTCACGCATCATGAAAACCTTTACAATACGTACGCTTAAATCAGAACCACTGAAACAACTGTTGTTAATTACCGAAGACCCTGGAAATACTTCAACCAAAATTCATGCAACACTCGAAATAACTTACTAAGCATAAGCAATTAAAATTTTTCAAAATGTACCACACTGTCTCGTGGTGGTTTATAGTTTTAAGCATGTTATATTATTCTACAAGGTACATTTATCCTATTAAATGTACCTTGCAAGCAGAAAGAAATATCCCACAAATTGGCTATTAATTGCTTAATTTCTCTCATCTCTCACAGCCACATCGAGTAGTAACATATTTACTTTAACCATTACACCGACCCACATACTCCAACGAACGCTACGAAGGCTCTTGAATGGAAGTTTTCATTTCAATTTTTACGTTCATCAGTTTCATACATTGAAGAACAAGTTCTAGAGGCAGCACATAATACATTAAAAACAGGGATAGGGTTAGAAAATTACGTACACGCCGTTACATTGTAGCAATGCCATACAAACTGAGTTCAGGGGTACTAGTGTATCGATATGGCGAAAGGGGTAGTGGTTATCGATTAAAAGGTGCCAAAGCTTCTGTTGCTCAGGATTTCGCAAAACTTCGTACGAATTTGCAAAATAAAGCTCTGTTTGAAGATTTGGAGTTTCCAGCAAACAAAAGCTCACTGGGGCTAGATTTTCATGGAAAGCCAGTTCAATGGAAACGACCCCATGAATTCCTTAACGAACCGCCTAAATTCTTCGTTGGAGGAGCTTCACGTTTTGACGTTAAGCAAGGAGAGCTGGGAAACTGTTGGCTCCTTGCCGCTGTGGCAAACCTTACATTGAATACTCAACTATTTCATTTGATTGTCCCAGAAGATAACTCATTTGCGCCTGATAGTTATGCAGGAATTTTCCATTTTCGATTTTGGAAATTTGGTCGATGGGTAAGAGTAATAATAATTAAAAGGAAAGTTTACAATTTAGAGTGCTTTATCACGCAGCTGGGTATTTTCCCAAGAATTGGCTTGACAAGATATAATAACTTTTACCACGCACTCTCCAGGTAAAAGAACCCATGAGCAACTCGACGACAAATCAACATAGACTTGGTAGATTTTCCGAGACCGAAAGTAGTGCATAAAAATGTACATGAATATTTCAATATATTGGCCCTATTTAACTATAAGGCATTGTGTAACTGCGTCAGATGCTCATTACAAGTAGTGACTTTTCAATATTTCAAGCATGTCAGATATTTTGGAATTCGCATAGAAATTTTATGTCGTTGTTGCTGAAACTGCTTATAAAATCTTACGGTTTGAACAATTTACTGACTGTACTGCCCTATTTACTCTAAGATACTTGAATCTTATTTGGTGGCACGATATATCTCCGCTTTTTGCATTTTATAGGGAATTTATAGGTATATCACGGATATGTATATATACCTATAAATTTTCTATAAAATGCAAAAAACGGAGATATATCGTGCCGCCTAACAAGATTCAAGTATCTTAGAGTAAATAGGGCAGTTTGGAAATTAAATTTCGGGTTTGGATTACTGTTGCGCAAATTTTTGAAGTTACGTCAAATTTCATCCAAACAATGAAACTATGTCTCAAACTCTTGAGCAGAAGTTTCCAAGGGTCAGCAATGGAAGTTGGACATATTTTGCAAAACCAAATCCTAGGCAAAGATGAGCAAAATAAACATTTTCAAAATAATAATAAACCTGGTAACACAGGAGTGTAACGAACTAGCAATTTAGGGTATAAAAGAAAACTGATGACATTTGACACTTTAGATAACATCCAAGATAAGCGTGCATAGTACCGTTGATCTTCTCTCGTGATTAGCTTTCGAGTGATATGCTACGAGGTATACCTTACGCTTGAAAAAGTGACGGGGTATGACCTTTCCCCCCCAGGGGTAACTCCGATTTGGCCCAAAATTGAACTTGATTCCCCATTTTGCCTAAGCTATCGATTGGCGAAAACAGAATTTAAAAAATTCTAACCGTTCTCGAGTTATCATGCCCCCGAACGGACCACCGACAGACAGAAGCAACAAAACTTGCAAAAACCTGCTAGTTAATAATTGGAACTCTGAACGCTGGCTGCCAGAAAAGTGGGATTTGACAGACAAATTTTGCATAATATTTCTGTACAGGTTGAGGTGGTGGTCGACGACAGATTACCTACCAGAGATGGACGGCTTGTTTTTATGCACTCAGTGGATGAAGTGGAAATGTGGTCGGCGTTGTTAGAGAAAGCATATGCTAAAATCCATGGTTCGTACGACAAATTAATTGGTGGGGAAATAGTGGAGGCGCTGGAGGACTTCACCGGTGGACTATCGGAAACTTGTAAGATTGAAGAACAAGATTCAGCATTGTTTCCAATCATGATGAAAGCGTTCAGTAGAAACTCGTTTCTTGGATGCTCCATCAATGCTGAGCAGGATGAAATTGAAGCTGAAGGTCCATTGGGTTTGGTGAAAGGGCATGCCTATTCAATAACGGGAATTAAAGCCGTCGTTTGGGATCCAACTTTAGAAAATGGAAGTAATGCACAATCTGCAAGTGTGAAACTACTGCGAATACGAAACCCATGGGGCGATGCTACAGAGTGGCAGGGTCCGTGGTCTGATGGCTCAGATGAATGGAACCAGCTAAATAAAGAAATTCTGAGCCAATTCGACATCACCTTCAGTGCCGATGGAGAGTTTTGGGTAAGAAAATAAAAACATTATACTGTTGACTGGAGACTAGAGCTGTCCAACGCATCTAAATAAGTACATGTTTCTCATACGTTATCTTACTGCGACAAAACTTTATACGTGAACGTTTGGCGACAATTGGAGCCATTTAAGCCCGTTTTTGTTACCACATATATAACATACTCTGGCTATTTTCATTAATTTTCGAAAATTTTGCAATTTTTGAGCATTTTTCTTTTAAAAAGGTGTTAAAAGTAACTTGAATCCGTTCTTTTAAAGTTAAATGACTAAATCTGCAAGTGCTTTTACGTCAGGATATCACAATAAATGTTAAAAACTTAAAGTTAGGTTAGGTTGAAAAAAGTTTTAAAAAGTAAAAGCTGACCTAGTTGGCGTAAATTCAAATCTTCCAAATCCTTCACATATTTTTAACTTTTGCCCTAAAATGACGAATACATTTTTTTTAATAGAAAGTACCCCATTGTTGAAAAAAATTGGATTTTAAAACGTTTTTTTGGTACAATTTCGTCAATTTTTACTACATATTTGACGACATATTTTGTCGTTTTTAAGCACAAATCGTTTGGACGGTTTATCCATTTTTTGGACAGGTTAATATAATAATTCAATACATTCATGCAAGAAAGCATCGTAATATAGCTATGCTATGAGATGGATGGGGTGACGTGGGAAATATTAATATTATAATAATATACAAGAATTAAATGCGCAGATGTGCTATGAAGATTTTCTACGCTACTTCCACCAACTGGAAATATGTAATCTTGGTCCAGATGTGATGGACGAACTCGAAGCGTCCAAGTCACTCGAACAGGGTATTTTACTTCCAGTAAAGAAGCGATGGGTCATGAGTGTTTATGAGGGTATGATGAAGTAGCCACATTAAACACTAATTTTATTGCATCAATTATTTGCAAATACATAATTTACTTTTAGGTTCATGGGTGAAAGGAATCACGGCAGGAGGCTGCAGAAACTTTGTTGCGACTTTTGGCATGAATCCACAGTTTATCGTGACTCTAGTTGATGCTGATGAGGAGGACGATGATGACAAATGCACTCTTATAGTTGCACTGATGCAAAAAAATAGACGCAAACTAGGACAGGACTACCTCAACATAGGCTTTCTCATATATCATATTCAAAACCCTGACACCACACCTAAGCCACTGAATGAGAAATATTTTAAAAAGAATAGATCCGTTGCTGGTCCACCTGACGGTTACTCAGACGGTCGTGAAATAAGTTGTCGGTTCAAATTGCCCCCTGGAACTTACTGCATTATTCCATCTGTATTTGAACCACATCTTGAGGGCGAATTTATTCTTAGAGTTTTTACAGAACAGCCATCGTGTATGGAAGAAAACGATGATGAAGTTGAAATAGAAATGGAGCGGTTGGAGCAGGAAGGTATGCAGGATGCAACAAAAGTAGCTGCGAAGGATAATGAAATTGAAGAAGCACGACAGTTTTTCAAAAAGGTTGCCGGAGAAGATATGGAAGTTAACTGGGAAGAATTACAAGGGTTGTTGGATTCAACATTTAAATTGGAATTGAAAGGTTTCAAAGGATTCAGCAAGGATATTTGCCGATCAATGATAGCGATGATGGATGCAGACAGATCAGGGAAGCTGGGATTTGACGAGTTTCAAGTACTTTGGAGTAGTGTAAAGGACTGGAGAGACGTATTTTTTAAATATGACGAAGATAAATCCGGAGCTCTGAGTGCTGGTGAACTTAGAAGTGCTCTGAATTCTGCAGGATTTCGTGTCAACAACAGGGTGCTTCAATCATTAGTTTTGAGGTATGGCAGTAGAGATAATGCTCTCGCATTTGATGACTTTCTTACTTGTGCAATTAAACTGAAGGCGATGGTTGAGGTTTTTAAAGAACGAGTTGCGGAGGGGGAAAAGAAAGCACTTTTCTCCTTAGACGAATGGCTCGAAAGATCACTTTATGCATAGATAAACCTCCTGTAATATTGCGAATAACATGTCTTCATATAACCATCCTGAGTTTATCTATGATTTAAAATCAAAATCTGCTACTAACTTTTAAATCTCGGTATCCAGTAGTATGGAGTACCGACCGTTAAATTAACCTAAAGAACGTATATCCGTTTGCTGCGTGGTCTGTAATGAAATAGTTTCAGTTGCCATGAAACGCAAATCCAAACTTAAGGACACAAACAGAGATGAGCGGACACTCAGTGTCAAGGTGGACAGAAATTTCTGGATACCCCGACAATTGGTCACTAAGTGTCTGCCCATCTCTGGACACAAATAAGTGAAAAATTTGTAAAATAACATTAAATTATAGACATCCATATTGACAATGAATGTCAGGCAACCGCGTGAAAGCTTGCTAGAAAAGTAAAATATCAATGCCAATCCACAATCGCGATGCTTCACATATTTCGTTTTCATGATACTGACGTTGGAAAGGAATGATGATAATGCGCGTTTTTACGAAGATAATAAAGTTCTGTTTATTTATTTTCTTCATCCCAAAGATGAAAGATGAGGTTTTTGATAATGAATACAGATCGACGAATTAGGACTTTTTCATTACAAAGCTCGCAGAAAAAAGATACACATTCTTTGAATTAACCTTATTATGACAGTGGACATTTAAATATTCATGTGTATAAACGTGTATACCTTCATGTGTAAAAATTAAACACTTAAACACTGCTATCTGTAGATGGCATCTAAATGAACTATTTTTTTTATCATAGAAGCGTCTAAGCTACCAAAAAGGATGATTATATTAATACAATTATTGTATAAATTTGCATACTTTTAAGACAAATCGGTCAAACCGATTGAAAGTTATAAAAGCTAGTATTTTGCATGAAATTGTTTTACCACGTTTGTCAGTCTGTCTGTTGGCGCTCTGGTCACCATTAGCACATGATCCAGGGAGAGGTTTTATGTCACTCGGAGGGGATCAATGGTTTCACGTAATAAAATATCTATCGTTTATCTTCAAAAATTTATTGCTTATTTTAAATAATTTGTTGGTAATACAAAAAGTTTATAAGATAAATATTGGTCGCAACTAAGTAAAACTAAAACTACGGACTAATTTTTATGAAATTGTTATTAAAACCTGAGAATAATAATAATCATTGACTAATTTAAAAATGCATTCGACTAGAAATTCTACTTTGGCAAGTTGCCCCTCTATCTATTAAGTGAGTGTAAATGGATTTTTTCAGTGATGCTGGTATTTTGTTATCCATTGGATTGTGCGGACAGATTTCAAGCCGATAGTCATTGCTGAACAAATTTTTAATTGAGATTTTCTTCACCAACCAACCGTATAGACTTGGTGGAAGAACTCCGAGAAATCTCGATAGTATCCACTCTAACTCTGCTATATCTTTAATGACTTGACATAGAACATTTACGGCTGACGCTGTACGGGTTTCCTGTAAAAATATTTTGTTTTTGTTAGTTATACTTAAAATGAATAACCGCATAAATTATTTAACATCAGTGACATATTATGATCTTTAACAAAATTCAATTTCCTTTGCCTACCTGCAAACCGTTTGTCGCTAATCCAATGATCATTCCCATCATAACAGTTGATAAAACAAAAAACAAGAAGAAATAATTGAACACTGTGACAGGATTCTCGAGCTCAGATTTCTCGGACGTAAAATCTTCATAATTCATTCGTCCAGTTAAGACGCGGATAAAAGACCTCGATAAATTGCCGGACAGCATGAATCCATTTACATTCTGGAAATCCATTTAAACGCAGTGTAATTGTAATTAAACTGTAGGATTAATAGAATTCATGTTAAGGATTTATTCATTTGAATTTATTAAATTACCTTATGAAAAATCAGTGTGTATGACGCAGATAAAGCAATCAATTGGCATATTGCTACCATCCATAAAAATTGAATGTAATTCTTCACTATCTATTAAAGTGGCCCACAAACATTTTAATTTGATACAGATACATTACAATGCTACTTTGAAGTCGACATTATTACCTGAAAGAACGTTTGTACGTAAACTGCGGTTTGATTAAACTTTGTCAAGTAGGATAACAATACCAACCAGCTGGACATAACGCCAAACTAAAGACAAAACATTATATCACATGAAATTAAACAGTAAAACGAGTAGGAACAGTACACAGAACAGTCATACATAGTTTACACAAGAAAGAATGAAGAATGCCGATTAATACTTGTTAGACTAGAGTTTGTCTGGAAAAGAAAAGCAATGTGATAAATTTATAGCCCGAATTTAAAAAAAATAACTTTCAAAAGAGATCAAGAATAACGATCTTTGCAGTTTGCACCCTAAATTCAAAAGGTTAACCCGAGGCTTGCGATATCATGGTCAAATTTATATGAGTCAAATCCACAAGTAATCGGCAATCTTGTGTAAACTAGATTGGTTTTATGTGGGAATAGTAGAGGTTTGAAAATTATGGATAATTACCGCAGTAATATCTTTGTTGACGCTTTCTCGAGCAAAAGGGAATTGAAAACCGAAACTTGGTAGAAGGCACATAAATAATGCAACAAAGGCACAGAATATCTCTCCGATTCTTCGAGTAGTTGTAAGGTCAAACTGAAAACCTGATGCGAAGAACGTAGTTGCAGTTTTAATGGAGGAGAGGAATGCCATTAGACTTAAAATAACACTTGAATATTTCGTAACAACAGCCACTTCAAAGGTAGGATGTTCGGCAAGAAACGTGTGAAAAGCGTAATTCGTAAACAGGAGAGCAAACAAAAGCTGAAATTAAAAATCTGTATAATATTTGTTAATTCCAGATAGATCCTTTTTTTAAAAACGTTACAAGCTCTAACTTACATGATATACAAGGAGCATTCCTGACACAACTTGGTACTTTTGATACTTTAAAGTTGCAAATGTAGTAACAACAGGGTGTGATAGAATCCTATCCTTAATATCCATATCATCAATTTCTTCAACTAAATGAACTAAAACCTGTGCCTCGCGGAATTCTTTCTTGTTATCCCCTGGACATTCTAGCAAATCCCTATAAAATATAACATTTTATTAAAAAAACTTTGACCCACTTGCTTGCAAATTATGCCAACATTTTGTAAACTTGGGCTTACTCGCATTTATTGCCAGAAATTAAGGTCAAAATTAAAAACATTACTTGTGATTGATTAACTAAAGATCATTCTAAATAATTGTATTTTATAAAAACTGTAACTTTGCCAAATACTAAATTGATTCGGCAATGTAACCTTTTAAAGTACAAGTGAATTATCAAAATATTTGGTGAAAATAACGATAAAATTTATGCAAGTATTTACACGCAAGTCAATGTTATTCCCATCTGTAAATACGATTGACGAGTCGGAACCGGTTAGTTAATTTTCACGTCTTTTAAGAGGTTTATTTTTATAGCTTCATAATCTAAACGTTTCAACTTTGCGTCAAAACGCGGAGGATTTTTTAAAAGATTATTTACTTCAACCGACACCGTGGGAGAACAGGGATTTGAAAATCCACAAAAATATGTATATGTATACATATTTTTCATTATATAATCCAAAGTTATATCTTTCTTACTGAAGTTCCATAGTTATTGTAGTTTCATCCGTCAATCCTTCATCCAACTTTCCAGACGTCGGAGTAAAATAAATACAACTACTCAACATCTCTAGGAATGGCTCTAATATCAAAGGCTTCTTCTGGATGGCACGACACAATAATAACACATTTTCTCCAGGAATTCTAAATCATGAAAACCTGTCGCTGCAGCAATGGCAAGATTTTATTTTAAATGCTTTACAAATGACACGTGATAACAACACACATCTTACTTTTGAACAAGTCGGCTCCAATACTTCCTTAATATTAACGCCTCCTTTTGAACATCTTTGTTGGGGACAACTGTTTGCGATTTTAAAGTTGCAGATATCAGCTCTGTCGTAGAAGCAACGTGATCTACGCCATCATGTTGATGACGTCGTAATGAAAGACTTCGGGAAATGTTTGCTTTACTGTCCAACTGATCTTCCTCAATGGATGGTGATCGTGGAGCAGGATCTTCTTGAAGCAGCAGTAATTGAGTCCACATTTTTTTCATGGATTCGGCACAGCTACATCCTTGAGTACAGAAGCAAGCAAAGAAATAATTTTTTTTAGATAACTTTCAACTTTTTCCAAAGTTACATCGAAATTGAAATATGTCACCACCAACCAGTAACAAATATTTTTCTAATTTTTTCGGCTCCTTCGTCCTCATTACAAATCATCATCGAATCATCAATGGAATTCAATGGAATCTCTTCAGAAGCAGAATTAAGCACTTCAACTTTAATACCTTGGTTCTCATTGAAACTTATCTCAGTGTCTATATCTTTCCGTTTGTTATTAGGATTCCGAGGCATAGTTGATAGTGAACTTTTTCAGTACATGTATGTCGCATGTGTAGTGTGTATGAAAAATGAATTTTTCTTCACAAGCCGGTAACAATAAAACAGAAATGAACCTGGTAATACTATCGTCAATTTAGGTTAGGCACCTTTTTCACTATATACAGGCATAGTCACTGTATGCAAAATCTAGTCATGTCACACTGAATAAAAATTTGAAATCAATAAATTTAGCCAAATTTTGTTTGCCTGATTACTTCTAATTTTGAACCCTTATTACATTTACTGTTCCCTCCACTCGTGGCTTTTTGCTCCATAAAATCCAACACATATAAAGTGAAGGGCGAACTGCAAAATGCGACCACGTATTATACAGAGATGGGCGGACACTCAGTGTCCAGGAACACCCACCAATTTTTGGACACATGGACACTTAATTTTAGGATATAAATATATGTCCAACTGCCGACAACGTTTATGCAGCCTTCATATGTGCTGCTTAAAATAAGCATGTTGTTTAACTGCTAACTGTGATCTGGCTCCTGATTGGGTTAGCCGATTTAAGCAAATCGTGTATACTTTCAGTTTTCAAGTTTTACCATCAAAGTATGCAGTTATGTAGACAATTTTGTGTGATCGTTCTCGACAATTATGTATAAAATATAGAATTATGCATTCGTCAACATATGCAAATTCTATCTTATATGCTTTACATAAGTGACATGCGTCTACCGAGCACAGGAACGATATGCGTTTTCAGGGCACGGAGATGATGCATTTAATTGAGCTTAAAATATTTTGAGCAAATTGACATGCGTTCAATACAGTATACACAGCCAAGCCGGCTAACCTATAATAACCTCTAACCTGTTTGACCTAATTTGCTGTAACGTTAAGAAGCCAACCCAGATATGGATAAATACTCGTACCAGAATAGAATTTCAAGTGCGGAGGCATGAGCATCTCTTGGAATTTTGGGATGTTTGCATCCAATTCAAAACAGATTTGGGATGTTTGAATTTTATTTGGGTCTTTGGTGTTTTGGGATTGTGACTGGACCCAGGTGGGCGTTGGGTGGAAAATATTGTTTTTCAGACATTTTGGTTTTTGTTTATGGGAAATAACATGGGGAAAATCAATCTCGAGAAGGGTTAAGCGTTACCGTTGTTTCAAAAATCCGACTTTTGAGCAAAAATGCATTTTCTGAAAGCTTCTGCACGTATATGGAATACCCGTTTCATATTTATCCAAAATCATGTCATTTGCACGAATTGGTGGCTTCTTGAGCTTGATTTTCCTCATGTTATTTCCCATAAACAAAAACCAAAATGGTTGAAAAACAAAATTTAAAGGCCCGACACGCGTCCTTTTTTACCCAAATGGCATTATTTGGTGGTAAATGTGAGGTCTCCATTCTCCATGGCAAAATGTTTCTGAGTTAACGAGCCTTCAATTTGTCAAACTCGAGATTTCAAGTACATGCATTTTAGAGGTGTGCGTTTGGGAAATTTTGGGTGCCTGGCCTGCGCCCGTGACGATTTCAAACAGGCGCTTGTGCTTACCTGCAGGCGCCCGAAGGTGCCTGCAGCTGATATTTGGCCGAATGTTGATCGAGTATTGTAAATATGTTTTCTAACGTGGCACATCAAATTAATCTGAATTAAAAATCAATTTGTTCTAAAGGCCTGAATTCTAGCAGTTAATGTACTCCACGTCCATGAAAACAAAATTCGAAAGCTATTTCTTTCATTCTAACATAAAGTTCAATATAACTTCACTCATTTTATTGAAAAGCCGAATCCAACAACATGTTACTTAATTGCAATTTGGATTTTTTGAGATTTGAGAGGTATCAGCTTCCTTAGTGCCTCTCGCCCGTAAGAATTTTCTGCTAAACCTAACAAAGTTCACTTTTCAAACTCTTAAAATATAATCCCTTAGTTCATTACTGAAAGTAGAAAGCTTACTTTTAATGGTAATGAAAAAACTTTGAATAGTACTTTTAAAATTGTCCTAATACATAATATTTATTGTGTTTCACACTGTATGCAAGTTTCCCATGAATTTTACTATAAAACTCTAGGCTTAAGTTAAAAAAATATTCATTAAAAAAAGGCAGGCGGCCTGCAGGCAACTGTAACTTCAAAATTTTCCGCCTGGCCCGCCTGCGCGAGATTAATTTTTTACGCCTGGCACGCCCGTGGCTGCAGGCGGGCTACAGGCGCCCAACGCACACCTCTAATGCATATGAACGCTAATAGCTGTTGTTTGTCTAAAATGAATAATATCGACGGCTTCATGTCAAAACCACGTACTTAACTTTTTGTCCGTTGGGATTCTGTATTTACCAGTAATGCTAAATCCCAATGGACAAAAAGTCAAGTACGTGGTTTTGACATGAAGCCGTCGATATGACGACATTTTATGGTTTACAACACCTTTACATAAAAATATTGGGGTTTTCTGTATTTTTGAATTGATTGTAACCCATGAAAGTTGATTTTCTCCATGTCAAACTCCATAAGAAAAACGAGAAATTTAAAAAACTGACACCAATAAAATTAAAATTCGTGGTGATGGAGTCAAAACACGATAAATGATTTAGTTTCTCACCAAAAGTTACTACTACACAGGAGTCCGGATCCCACCCAAATGAGAAAAAACAGACGTGGTCCTTCCGTCGTAAGCACATACGCGTTAAAGTAATATTATAAAATTAATTCAGTTAGCGCTCACGCAAAATATTTTGCACCCCTGCGATGCAAATTTACACTCTTCGTTAATTCTTTTGGCTCGGGTATTGAGTTTAGATTTGAAGTGCAAACATACTTGCATCCGTGATGAAAATTAAATTTTGAATTGTTGCGACCAATTACATGGTTCAGAGGTCAGTCAATTAAAAATCGGATATAGCAATAAATGGTATTTAAGATTTAAATTTGATCCTGGCATTATTAAGAAAATGAATATTGAAATATATTTTTGCATAAAAATTAGTTCTAAAATCCAAAACACCAACCAGCCAAAATGAGTGCTAAAATCTTACACATGAAACTAAAAATGCAGATAAATGAAATAAAATTGGAGTTTATAGTCAACCTATCGTGTTCAATGCCAAACATAAACCCGATAGCAGGAGTAAACCGGGACCTGCGCAAATTAAATTTAAAATTGTTTGAAAATCTTGAATGGTGTAGTTGCTGTTGGAATCTCAAAAACTAAGAAAATTTGACTTAACAGTCGTAGGTCACGGTCACGCTGTGGCCCCAGAACTTTTAAAATAGCATGGCTGAATTCATCTCAGCAAACGGTCCCATTATGATGTATCACACTTAGAGATGTTAAAATTACATTGTTTCTTACAAAAATTACTTTCATTTGATTTAAGGGTCAAATTTACAATTACTTTCATTTGATTTAAGGGTCAAAATTACAATTACTTTCATTTGATTTATAGGTCAAAATTACGATTACTTTCATTTGAATTAAGGGTCAAAATTAAAATTACTTTTATTTGATTTAGGGGTCAAAATTACACATTTTACAAATTACTTTCTTTCAAAGTGAAGTTCAAAATTACAAATTACTTTTTAAAAAATTATAAATTATACCTCAAGCAAGATAGTAAAAATTCTATTTTTAGTTCATAATTTCGAAATGATTTTTAAAAAAATGCTTCATAAAACATTCATTTTGCCCTAAAACCCAGCAAAAACATCAGATTTCCTCCCGAAATAGATTTTTACATCGTTTTATGTGGGTTTTTTTAGCAATATTTATAACATTTTGTTCTTTTTAAATAGATTTTGGAGAAAGTAATTTTATTACAAATCGCAATTGAAATTTCGAGTGTCAAAATTACAAATTACTTTTTGACTCCAAGCATACGAAAATTACAAATTATATGAATGTAATTTGAATTACTAACATCCCTGATTCACACTATATACCTTGCGATTAAAAATATTTGACCTCTAATTTGACCTGGTTGCCGTCAACTGATCCATCTCGTATCCTAAGAAAAGTTTTGATATAGGATGTCGTTTAGCTAAAAGAATTTTTAAAATTCTTCAATCGTGTGGGTGGCATCGTGCTCTCAGACGGACAGACATCTTAAAACTTCTTATAAACATAGAAACTAACACCCTTTGCAAAGGTTGCCGGTTAATAAGCATGCTAAAGTAAATGGTCTATCATTAGTTTGTTTAGTTAGACTTTCGATTTATGACACCAACCCGCCAACGAGTAATAAAATTACATTGAGCTCTGTCTTTTACCGTTATGTCCGTTGTCATAAGTTCTTCTGGTGAGGTACACCAATAACAACTCGCAACTCAAAAACACTGACGCAGCTATTGCACGGACTGTACCATTCGATTTATATGTATATACTATATAGACAAACTAAATTGGACGACTTCCAATTGAATTTAAAACTAATAGTTTCAGTTGATTCAACATGTCAATTAACCTGTACAAAGTTTCAACAAAATCTTATGATTTTTAAATTTTGCCGCGCATAGTTTTCACATAACCTTTAAATACCGAGTTTCAGGTAAAACCAAAATGTTTCCAATGGAGTTGCAGACGGAACAGAGGTAGTGACTTCCGGTTCAATTGTAATGCATTTGATCGTGCCGAGACTTGGTTAAAGAAAATTCTTGACCATGTAAAAATGGTAGCATTGTATAGTAACATTAATTGTATTGTAACACACAAGGCATAAGAACAACCAACACAATCCACCTTTAAATCCATTATCATTTCAATTTCTACTACCAAAGCATAAAACAAATGAACAAACTATATAAAAACTATTACATTCTTTTAAACTTGCGAAATGATAATTCAAACTTTAACTGTAAATACATACACAAAATCATGCAAATTGAAACAAACGCATTCTCTACTGAACTGATACTTCTAACGCATAAATTTCGTCGTTATGGCCACAGTTTTTGGTATTCTTCCATCGACCAACAGAATTAATCCCAAACATTATGTTCAACGTAAAATCATCTTATCAGCACTTCTATTCCCTTTCAAACATTTTGGTAAAACGTAATACACAACACCGTCTAGCAAAGTACTGTAAAGCTCGGATAATCTAGCAAAACCACGCCATCTAGTAAACAACTGTGAAACCCGTAACTTACGCTGCGTTAATAACAATGGCATTCAGCATGTCAGTCAAGTAACGTATAAGTTTCGGCCAAATCGATGACATTTTGAACTCTCTCGCCTATAACTTTCCACATGTTCTCTCTTTAAAAGTTCATGTTTGGAAAGTAGTACCCGTAGGACACTTTCTTCAAAAGTAGTACTGTACTACTATTCCAAATTTTCAGGGCTGAAAACTAGTACCGTACTAGTGAAACTAGTACGTCTGGCAACTATAGGTCCACACATTCCGTTTTTCATTCCAAGACGGCGTAGCCACAGCCAGTACACCTTCTGTATTATTATATTAAGGATAGGGAAGGTTAGATAAAAAACATAAAGGAGTTGATCATACATACGAACGGTAGCTATCAATTCTTATAAAAGCTTTCGTGTGGAGGTATGTGTGTGTGTCCAGACTGTAGCTTTTTCAAGTGTTGCTACTGATAATTATGAGGTTATATTCCCTTATAATTATGTGGAGACTTCATGGCTGAGTGGCCAAGGTTGCAGTCTTGAGCAATATCGTCACAGGTTCTACTCCTACACTCGGAGTTTTTTTTGCATATTTTTAACGCATCGAATTGCATTGCTTCGTTGATTGCATGCCTATACCATCTCCTTGCGCTCGGTTGCTGCATGTTGCCATCGTGTACAGTCCTGTTTTTATAGTCATATCATATGCATGCACGTTGGAAGGCCGAAGAATGTGTTCGTTCACATCGAACAACTACTACTAATAAGGTAACCAATAAATTCTTCATAACAAATGTGGTCGTTCGCACCGAACAACTACTAGGCAACCGACAAATTCTTCAAGAAATGTGTTCGTTCGCATCGAACAACTACTACTCCATTACTAAACCATGCCTCTTTCTCACGCATACCTTCCTCTACCAAAACGCAACTGAAAGTTCCTGAAGGAAAAAGCACTCTACACGAGTTCACCCATAATTCCACCAAAAATGCAATACAACATACAATTGAATGGACCTATTTTTCGCCTTACACAGATGAATTTATGCATTAATTATCCTAATGCTCCCTACAACGAGCAATGCCAAAAGCCAGGTTTATGCGTACACTATTTGTTTACATAAAAAAGTAATATGAATGAACATAACATGATTTTTGAAGTTCAGTCCAACTGCTTTAATGCTTTATAACATTTTTAAAAGAGTGAACAACAAATCACTACAAATATCATATCACAATCCCGAATTATAACGCCTCTTCTTCATCATCAGGGTCGCGAAGATCATCCTCAGTGACACCAACCAAGGCAGCAAAAGACCTAAAATGAGAAAATTATTAATTATGGCATGCAAAGAAAATATTTTTCGTTTAATAAACAACCATAGTATTTATGTGCTCACTCCTGAGATAAGGGGACAGCAGCTTTCTGACCACCCAATGAAGTGTCGGACTGGGTACTCTCATCCAAAGCAGGTTGATTACCGATGTTAGCGGACGTTGATGGAATGCAAATTCCAGCAGAAGCTGTACTATGCCCTTCCGCGTTTACTCCTCCACTGGAATCAAAGTCCATGAACTGATCCCTCTGCTTCTTCAAAATCTCCACTTCCATTTTCAGACGTTTATTCGTCTCCCGTTCCGATCTTAGCGCCCGTTCGTTTGATTCATTTCGCCGTGTCAGTCCCTCTTCATTAGCGTTTCGGCAAACTTGACAATACAAGAATGTACCTGCAAAAAATGAAATATATTTTTACTACATTATATATTTACAGCACAGCAAAATAAAGTTGTAAAATGATTATAGTCTTTACGGTGCACGAAGGAATCACAAACAGGACAGCGACCCATGCCCGTATTATTTCGTTGAATCCAAGTGCCTCCACGTAGAGGTAGCGCACGTTTACAACCTGGATGAGGACAGTTCACTAAAATTGAAAAACATAAATCATAGTAATGAATGAACCGAAATTAAATAGCGGCTTTTTAATATAATGTACATCATCAATATAAATTGTATTATTACCTGTCTTTTGTTGATTTTGACGAGGAATCAATCCTCCACAATAGACACACCAACGATCGTGTTTACCTATAAAAATAGGTAAATGGTTGGACGCAACTCCTCCAGTTCCCCTAATTGGATTCATGTCAAAATCAAAATTTGAACAGAAATAAACCACTAAACAAATAAACTTAAGTCATAAAACTTCTCAGCAAAGCAGGTAAAAAGAGTTTACTAATTCAGACCAATTTTCGTGAGTAGTTGTGCGTGAGCACAGAACGACTAGACTGATCTGAATGATGTGAGTGAGTAGGATCAGGCTCACTTTCATCCTTCAACCGGTGTAGCTTTCTCGGGGTCAATGTCCCTCAACGAGATTTTCCACGTGATAGGCCATGATTGGTGGAGATATCACAGCTAATAAAATCTGATTGATGTTTCTTTAAAGAAAATATGATGCATATACGTGCAAACATACGTGAACTCTTACGTACGTAACATGCTATACACTCATCATCCGTTGACAACCAGCAAGTCCAAATTGTACGCGCGATAACGCAAGGAAGAACTCATCAAGCAACCGACAAATTCTTCATAAGAATTGTATTCGTTCGCAACGAACAACTACTCGTGATAAGGCAAATGGCAAATTCTTCATAAGAATTGAGTTCGTTCGCAACGAACAACTACTCATGATAAGGCAAATGGCAAATTCTTCATAAGAATTGAGTTCGTTCGCATCGAACAACTACTCATAAGGGTAACCAACACATTCTTCGTTCGCATCGAACAAATTAGTTTTCACCTACTACTCTCCTTTATTGCGGCCACTAGATATTTTCTTTACCGGGTACCTGCTGGCAATTCAAATATGCAAATATTTTTTGCTTTATCACAATCACAACAAACCAATTTTCTCATTCATTTTTGCGTAGAATTGATCTCGAAAAACTTTCAACAACCATTATTGTGAAAATTGTCGTAGAGAAACTGTCAAGTGTTAAAACAAGGTAAGGTAAATTAATAATTAAAATTATAGCAATAGCATTACTGTGGGAATTAAAATATCAAGATATTTAACAGTAAACCAGGTAACTTTTGGGTGACAGAAAAGTGTTCTTTTAAGAACAATTAGAGAGTGAGATAAAGGGGGAAGAAGGTAAGAACTGTAATGTTTTACAATTACCAATATTAGCATAATATATTGTAAATTAAAATGTTAAGTTTTATGTTTTCATTAAAAGGTGCTTTTGGGCGTCAGAACCATTGGCGACTGAGATCAGCTGAACAAACGTATTTAAAAAAATTCAACAAAACCAACTCTGCGGCGTTTTCGGGTGAAACTTGCAGCAACTGCGAAAAAATTTACCAAGAACTTAACTCAACCAATTCTGTCTTTTTTGGGTGAAAGTTGAAGTAACTGCCAACAAAGGTAAAAAAATTATGCATCCCTCAATGTATTTGCCATAGCTTGATATGAAATCATTCATAATATTTAATTCTGATTATTTTTGCAGATTTCGAAACTTGAGCTGTGTAAAAAAGGGTGATCTACTAAGTACGGGTTAAGTTGTTGTGCATAAACATATATAATAAAGATCACTTCTAAGATTTTTTTGATTTTTTAGATCCAACCCCAGCACCTGCAGTACATACGCCCACACTCCGCTTTCGAGCATTCCATTCGTGGACAAGGCCACACATTTGTTGTGTTGGTTCCTTCGGGAAAAAATCTTCACATTCGCTGTGGTGATTCCTTCGGGAAAAATCTTCACATTCGCTGTGTTGATTCCTTCGGGAAAAGTCTTCACACTCATTGTGTTGATTCCTTCGGGAAAAATCTATGCTTCCACTTTGTATTGAATTATTTTATTGAATAATTACAAATTTTGAACAAAACTATGGAAAATTGTGGACCGTCCGGTGGGAAAAAAGGTGCTCGACTTAATGAGACGTCTGAGGAGAAAAGAGCAAGACTTGATAAGCATAACGAACGTCGACGAAATAAAATAGAAAATGAAACCTCTGAGCAGAAGGAGCAACGGCTTGAAAAAGATAGACAGCGCCGTAAAATGCTTAAAGAAAGAAAAGCCACTGAACAAATTGGCGTAGAATTTGACGAAGAAACTGAACGGAAACGTATGTGCCAAGAAAATGAATGGTTGGCGAAAGATGCCGAACGAAAACGAGTTTCACGAGAAACTGAATCAACAGAAGCTAACAGAGCACGCCTTGATAAAAATGCTGAGCGCCAACATTTATTGCGAGAAAACGAATCAATGGAAGCTAACCGAGCACGCCTTGATCAAAATGCAGAGCGTCAACAATTGTCTCGGCAAAATGAATCAATGGAAGCTAACAGAGCGCGTCTTGAAAAAAATGCCGAGCATCAACGCATATTTCGAGAAACTGAAGAAGTTGAAGAGAAAAGGAAGAGAATTGACGCTGAGAATGAAAGACGAATCATGTTACGGCGGAGTGAATCTGCTCAAGAAAGAAATGTAAGACTAACGCAAAGGGAAGCTGCATCGATGTTGCTAACATCTAAAAAAAGTGAAACTTTTATGAAATTGGCTTTAAAAGCAGAAAATGATGAAGCTTCGATTCCAGAAAGCTATTTAGGTGCTTTAAACGTTAAATGCAATCAGTGTCTTTCACTCAACTTCTCAGGTGAAATGACGGCTTCAAACAAAACCGAATTTAGAAGATGCTGCCAAAAAGGCCAAGTTAAACTTGATCCATACACACCCTACCCTGACTATCTTGAAAAATTAATGAAACGTGAGGTACGGGAAAGTACTAATTTTATGAACTGCATTAGGTCTTACAATAGTTCATTTGCTTTCGCTTCAACTGGAGCTAATGTAAAGCCTCCGCCTGGAAGTGGAACTTACTGCTTTAGAGTTTGTGGACAAATAACACATCGTACAGGAGCGTTGCATCCTGATAACAACGAAACAAGAAAATTTTCACAGATTTATATTCTTGATACAGAAGAAGCAGTATACCAAAGAATGTCTTTGCCTGAAAATAAAGATTGTACTGAATTACGTAGGCATTTCTGGAAATCATTGTATTTGAGGAAGTCCTCTTTGAGATAAGCGTTATCAAAGTTGACCGGACATTTCCAGAAATGCCTTCGTATTAATGAGAAAAATTGCTGAAATTATTGACCTTAATCCATTTGCAAAATCAATGAAAATGTTACATGAAGTGGAAAAAGAAGCAAAACAACAAGCCGAAATAAGCGGTATACCACTAACAGAGGTAAAATTGGCCATACTGCATGATAGATCTAAGGATCTAAGAAGGTACAATGTTCAAGCTGTAAATGAAGTAGCTGTGGTTTTCCAAAGCAAAGATGGTGAACCTCCATTTGAAAGAGACATAATTATGCATCTGAGAAACGATTCAACCAATACTTACAAAACCCAGAGAATTAACATTCTGAGTCGTAACTTGGACCCACTTACATATCCATTACTATTTCCAAATGGCGATTTTGGTTGGAGTACTGATCTTCCAAGAATAAATAAAAACTCAACCAATGATGTAGAAATTGAGGAAGAGGAGGAATTACCCGAACGGACTGCACTAAAGTCCCGTAAAACCATTAGTATGCGTGAGTATTTTTCATATAGATTATCTGTTCGACAGGAATTTAACCCTCTTTTGAACGCTGGAAAATTAACTCAGCAATACATTGTTGATGCATACGTAAGAGCTGAAGCAAATGACCTTAATTATATTCGAACGCATCAACCACAACTTCGAGCTGATAAATACAACAGCTTGGTAGACCACATAAACAATGATGCTATTGGAAATAACGATAAACCAGGAACAGCAATAATTTTACCATCAAGCTTCCAAGGAAGCCCAAGAAATATGCAACAGCATTATCAGGATGCAATGGCTATTGTTACCAAATATGGTAAACCAGACCTTTTCGTTACAATGACATGCAATCCAAAGTGGAAAGAAATAGTTGAAAATCTTGAGCCATGGCAGAAAGCTGAGCATAGACCTGATTTAGTAGCAAGAGTGTTTAACTTAAAACTAAAACAAGTATTAGACGATATAAAGTCTAAAAACAAGTCTCTATTTGGAGAAGTTTTGGCAATTATACACGTGATTGAGTTCCAAAAGAGAGGACTTCCTCACGCTCACATTTTAATTATTTTGGCAAAAGACCACAAATTAACTTCAGTGGAAGATATTGATCGTGTTGTGAAAGCTGAAATTCCAGATAAGGACAAGTCACCAAGACTGTTTGAAATTGTAACCAAAAATATGATACACACTCCGTGTGGTAAGCGCGGTCCTAATAGTCCATGCATGGTTGATGGAAATTGTTCAAAATCATTCCCTAAGCAATTCCAAGATATTACATTAGGAAATATTGATGGATATCCACAATATAAACGCAGAAAGGGTACTACTGCTACTGATTCTAGAGGTAATTCCGTTGATAATAGTTGGGTAGTCCCTTACAACCCTTATCTTAGTCTTAAGTACAATTGCCATATAAATGTTGAGATTTGTGCTTCCATTAAATCTGTAAAGTACTTATTTAAGTATGTTTATAAGGGGCACGATTGTGCAAATGTACAAGTTAAGGAAAGTAACATCCCAGATCTTCAAAATCCTGAAAAACTTAAGGATGAATCTAAGGAATATGTAGACTCAAGATATGTAAGTTCACCTGAAGCAATATGGAGGTTATTCTCTTTTCGAATGCATGAGCAATCTCATACAATTTATCGACTTCCTGTACACCTTCAAGATGAACAAACGATTTGTTTTCAGGCAGGAAATGAAAATGCTGCAGTTCAACGTGCAGAGTCAAAACATACTAAATTGACTGCTTGGTTTGAATTAAATAAAATTGATCCAAATGCACGTGAATATAAATATTGGGAGATACCAATTTACTACACATGGAATGCTACGAATACAAAATGGAACAAGCGTAAAAGAGGTGGCGATAAAGTCATTGGCAGAATGTATACTGTTAGTTTAAAAGATCAAGAAAGATATTTTCTTAGACTTCTTTTGTCACATGAAAAGGGAGCAACGTCATTTGCAGATTTACGAACAATCCATCGAGATAATGAAACTATTATTGTGCCTACATATAACGAAGCTGCTAAAGAAAAAGGTTACTTTTTAGATGAAACCATTTGGCAAAGCACTATTGATGATGCAAAAACTTACGCCATGCCATACCAATTGAGACAATTATTTGCATACATTTGTGCGATGGGTCCTCCTTCAGATAAACTAAAACTTTGGAATGACAACAAAGAAGATATGATTGAAGACTTTTGCTACAAAATACATCAAAAGCAAGGAGATTGTCGCAATTGCGAATTATATGCTCTGAAAGATCTTAAAGAAACTCTGGAATTGCTAAGATGCACGTTGACATCATTCAATCTTCCATGTCCCATTGAACTTATCAGTTTACCAGACTTAAATTTACAACACTTTGACCCAGAAGATGAAATGTTAGTAGCACAAGAAATGATCCAATCCTTAAACGATGGGCAAAAAATGGCATTTGACATTATTGTTGAGTCAACTAAAGATACTAAATTGAGACCAAAGTGTTTATTTTTAGATGGCCCTGGAGGTAGTGGGAAAACATATTTATATACAACGCTTTTGCATAACTTTCGTGGAAGAAATGAATTGTGCTTACCATCTGCTTCAACTGGGATTGCAGCTAATCTCTTGATTGGAGGAAGAACTTACCATTCTTTGTTTGCATTGCCAATCCCAATAAATGAAACCTCCACTTCCAGATTAGGAATGAGAACTGCAGATGCAAATAATATAAGACAGTCAAAACTACTGATAATTGACGAATGTACGATGGCATCAAGTCATGTTTTGGACTGTATCGATCGTCTTTTGCAATCAATTATGGACAATAAGATTCCGTTTGGAGGAAAAACTTTGCTACTTGGAGGTGATTTCCGACAATGTTTGACAATTGTACCTCATGCAATGCGCCCAGCTATAGTAGAATCGTGTTTAATAAAAAGTACTCTTTGGAATCATTTTCAAAAGCTCAGCTTGACAGCTAATATGAGATCTGTAGATCCATCTTATAGTGAATGGCTTTTAAAATTAGGAAGTGGACTTTTGCAAAACGAATACGAATTAGGAGAAGACGTGATCGAAATTCCACAGGAATATCTGTGTCAAGATTCATTGATTAAAGAAATATTTGGTGAACAAATTTCACTGGACAAAATTGACTTATTTACTAATCGAGCTATATTATGCCCCAAAAATGTTGACGTTGATAAAATCAATGATGAAATTATTAACATTATTGACGGTGAAAGTCGTACATATTTTAGTGATGATAAGGTTGTAACTGATGATGACGATGAAAGAGCTAATTTCTCAATAGAGTTTCTTAACACTCTTAATCTTTCTGGAATGCCTGCTCATAAATTGACTTTAAAAGTTGGTACAATAGTAATGCTTTTGAGAAATTTGAACACAAAAAAAGGCCTTTGCAATGGTACAAGATTAGTTGTTCGAAGCATGATGAACAACGTGATCGAAGCTGAGGTATTAACTGGATCCGGTAAAGGACAAACAGTTTTAATTCCACGCATTGACTTGACAAATTCTGATAATGCAATACCTTTTACGATGAGACGCAGACAATTTCCGTTTAAACCCTCATTTGCAATGACCATTAATAAGTCGCAGGGTCAAACGTTAGATAAAGTTGGAATCCACCTTTCTGAGCCCGTTTTTGGACATGGACAATTATATGTAGCATTTTCTCGAGTTGGACGTGGAGTTGATGTGAAGGTCAAAGTCTATGACACTGCAGAACAGGGAATACTTCTTGAAGGACGTGATAATGTATTCACCAAAAATGTAGTTTATAGGGAAGTCTTTAACAATTAAAGACTTAAAGCAAGCGGTATCCTTAGTATAATAACGTGTACTGGACTTGGGAATGGTAGTTTCATTGTAATGCACATCACACATATCAAGTTTCCTTTCAAATTCTTCATAAGAAACGAGTTTGTTCGCAACGAACTACTATTATTAAGCAACCACCAAATTCATCAGAAATGTGTTCGTTCGGAACGAACAACTACCATTAAGCAACCAACAAATTCATCATAAGAAATGTGTTCGTTCGGAACGAACAACTACTACCAATAACGACTTCCAATTCAATTCGGCCTCCCCACATCCTTTGCCTTGAGTAGAAATTTATTTTTTATTTCAATTGAGCTAGCAGACCGTGTATCACGGGCTTGAGATACACTTGTATATATATATTCTATATGGTAACATATTGTAGCTGTTTACTACAGCTGCTGCAAGGTTAGCGCAAGCACACAACACTGCTATATAGTAAAAATTTCCTTTGTGGTGCAGTAGTAGCATGTATATGTATTCTTTTGTGTCTATATAATAATATGTTTTTGCTATCGTCATCCCTGCGTGATTAGCAATCACTAAGTACGTAAAAGGCTTATTATTGCATTGCATTTCTAGATTGCAACAAAACATTTCAGTGGTAGAAGGCCAAAGTTGATTGTGAAGACAAAAATACAGAAGAAAGACACATACAACATTGAATTTCTCTTTCCAACTCAATTTTCCCTGTATTTCGAAATAGGATAGGGTAAGAAAGTGGTTTGTTTGTAAACATTTATTCATATGATCAATTCCCACCCAGTTGATATCCATTACAAGGAAGCAAGCTCATTGATAATTTATTTGGGTTGGGTTTCCCTCATGTAGACAAACTGATAGAACTGGTCACTGGCAAGATTAACTTCTGTTCGGTTGGGTGAATATCAAATATCCTTCTGCCTATTTTCGTAAAGAGAAACGTGAGAACTAAATCTAAAGAAACGGTAATAATTTTTAACTGCAAACGCTTTGATTATAAATTCGACACAGGTGGTAGTAGAGATGAGAGATGTTGATTTTACTGCTAATTTTTGCAGGTTTTGATCAGAACAAAGGAGATAAAATGAAATTCCAATACAAGGAGGACTATCCTTTTGAGAAGCGCAGGGCAGAGGGAGAGAAAATCCGTCGCAAGTACCCGGATCGTATCCCCGTAAGATTGAAGATAAATTATAATATGAAGTACATACATACTTATTAGCAAATGAACGAAAGCGTTATAAACTGCTGCGTCTTAAGAAGGCAATACTTTTGAAGTGGTTTCGACTTTTGACTATATAGTACAACGTCTGGTCGTTGCACGTTTGCACTTCTGTTTGGATATTGACAGAGATTGATACATTATTTCTAACAATTATATATTAATCTCTGTCAATCCCTACACAGAAGTGCAGAGTCTAAAAATCTGGTGGCTAACTGAACGAGTTGTTAATGTGGGGTTGGGCTTGCATTTAAGGTCTAACTTAATACTGCACTAATTGATTAGGAAACTCATTGAGTGTTAGGTCAGAAAACGGCTTCCATTTACATTTACAAATCATGTCATTTTGGCAAATTCATTTAAAAGTAACTGGTAACATGAGGTCTGGAAACTGTTGCTCGACTATTTTCAGGAAAGGGGACATTTCGTATTACCTCTTCCATTAGAAAAAATCTTCACAATTCACCAAAATTACCTATCAATTTCCTTGAAACCATTAGATAAAGCAAAAAACCATTTTTACATATCTGCATTTTTTATCATTAAAAATTGTATGCACACATATGATAGGTTTTTGCAGATGATAGTACATCGGTTCCACTGAGCCGTAGAACCGAAAGTAAAGTAAACAGCATCAGTGAAACGAGTTTAAATGGTAATTACAGGAAAAATCATGTGCTTGTATCTAAATAGGTGATCGTGGAAAAGGCACCCAAGGCTCGAATTGGTGATTTGGACAAGAAAAAGTATTTGGTGCCATCTGACCTAACTGTGGGTCAGTTCTACTTTTTGATTCGAAAACGTATTCACTTGCGCCCTGAAGAAGCCCTGTTTTTCTTTGTCAACAATCAAATTCCTCCTACCAGCGCTACCCTATCATCAATCTATCAGGTATTTTTTTTGCATACTTTACGGTGAACTAAAGATCAGTACAAATACCAATAGCACTAAAGATTCTAAGGGGTCAAATAATTTATTATCCTGATCACATACCCCATCTAATGCAATCTTAATTCCTTTTTATTTGCCACAGGAGCATCACGACGAGGATTTCTTCTTGTACATTGCTTACTCCGACGAAAGCGTTTATGGGTGCTAAATGCTGTTTGTTACCATTCATGATGTCACGTCACCGCTAACAACAAACATCTCCAGCGCACCTTCTAATAAGATACGAATGCTTACTGAGTTCTTTAAATTTTCAAAATCACTCATTTGCTCTTATTCTTTTTCCTAAAGTTTGTCTAGAATACAAACAAAACATAAAGGCCAAAAACCTTACTTTGGTTACTTACTATTGAACTATGAATAATATTAGCAAAGATGTGTCTACAATGTAAATTAAATGTTTTGACATGATTTGTTAATCAACTCAAAATTGTTCGAATTATTATCAGTTGTCATCCTCAGATTATGAGCCATATTGAACGTGTTTAAGTTTGTATTTAGTTGTAGTTTATATGTTTACATCGCATTAATAGCTCTGTCGGTAAGCTAATTCCATAGTAATTTGTTGTAATTGGTCAGTCAATGGCTTCGATGGTTAGAGAATAGATTTTCATAGGAACACAGTAATCTAGCTTTTTTAGATGAGTTGGTAAACATAGTAATCATACATTAAATTCACTTTCCTACCGTTGTTAAAGGTTATACCGTGTTTACATTAAATTGACAACATTTCCTTCATTCTTATTGCAGTCCTACGTTTCTGTAATTTATTTTACTTTCATGAATTCGATTTCCTACACAATATTAAGTAATGTTATAAACGTTCCAAATTTGTATTGGTTATTGTGTTAAATGGAATAAAAATTCCAAATGGATTAAATTTTGTTTTCGTTTCAATCGTAATTACCGAACACGGCGACCACCTTCACTTTTAACTAAAATGTAATAATTATTATTTTTATGAATAAGAAAATTTAATAATAATTATTATTGTTGTAATCAAAGAACCTTCACGCTTTGTTACTTCCTCCTGGATAATATGCATTTACCATGATATAAGTAGCATAATTGTAATCTCTGACCATGCTCTGGTTGACTAAAGTTTACTAATATAAATATGCATGCGTTGTGTTACTAGCAATGGGAACTTCAAGATGTTTTGTGCAATAGATGATACCAGCAGGGGTGTAAGAATTTAAAAAAATAAATGTAGAGTGGGAGCAGTGTCACATTTGTTTTAGAGCGTGTTCGCATAATTTGTTTTAGTTAAGATCCATACAAACTTTAAACATAATTTTTATTTCTCAAATGGTAAAGTGAGTGACAAAGCTTATGATGCATTACAACACCAATTTACATTTACACGGCTTTAAATAGTTTTGTCAATTATGCTTCGGCCAAGTTCTGACTTTTCAGCTAAAATCAACTCATCTCCCATAATTGTATTATCGTAAGCAAAAATCATTGTGACTTTAGGAATTATTATATATCAGTTTTCTGTAAAAAAATATTAATAAATTTAAAACCCACCCCGACTTGTTCCGTTTTGTAATCAGTCCTGCTTGTATTCGCGCTTACTGATGATGAAATATTCATTTACGCAGCGATACAATAGAACAACCTGGGCAACAGTGAAGCGTCTCATGAAGAAACAAATCGCAGTCCAGGCAAAAGCGACGTTGGCATTGTTTACACTGGTAAATCTAAGCGAATTCAAAAGTCAGGTCAGTGTTAAATGTCTACGTTAAACGCCACCAAGTACAGTTTTGGCATACATACATAAATCAAATCTTACATGCTTATTTTTGTCTGGCAAGGACTTGCTGCATCCGAAGCATATGCACTGAACTGCTCCGATTTCCTCAAAGGGGTCCAAGGGGAATATATGAAGGAATGATCGGGCTAAATGAGGAGCTGAAACCAAGGTTAAACTGCATGTTTTGCACTCCACAGGCAGTTCACAATATTTACTTCTACACTGAGGACAAATATAACCACCCGGGGCAAGTTTACTAGATGACATATCCTCCAAATGACATAAACACATTGCGGGGTCGTCTGTTTGATTTCTTTGAGGAAACCCCATTTTAATCAAAGAGGAATCGTTTTTTCCAGCAATTGGCGGAGGTTCAACGTGTTCCCGAACGAGATCTTGAAAGTGGCACTCATCCAAAATTACGCCGAAGGTTCCATTGGTTTCTTTGCTCATTGCTTTACATGCCCTTACTTCAGCTGCAAGGGAGATAACGGAAGTGCGGATACCATTTTTCTTTAATTCCTGTAACAGCAACAATTTGCTTGTTAGCAAACATAATGATGCGACAATTGTTGTTTTAGTTTATTCTGACCGACAAAAAAAGTCGGACTAGTGGCATCGAGCTCTCCCCCAATCAGAATGTGTAAATTGCCCATCCAATGATGGGGCAATTAGTAGGACATTTTTATAAGTTTTAAAAGTTCTTAAAATGAAATAAATTACCAAATTACCAACCTGTATAGTCACATTAATGTCCCCAGGATCGCATGTAGTTAAACTTCCGTGAATTAGCAGAATTTCTCTCGAAGTATGACTTGGCATGTGACGCAGAGAAGACAAAGCTATATCTAAAGCGTTTTGAAAGGAAGGCTCGCCCCCGCAAACGAATTTGTCAAGGGTCCTGACTACCTCTACATGCTTCCGGGAATTTCCGCTCATGTCAGCAATTTTATCAGCGGTTTTGTTTCTAGTCCCAATCCAGCCAAGCTGGCTCATAGGGTTGCCATCAAAGAACTCGTCCACAAACTTTTCTAAAATCTTTTGGGTGGACATGAGTCTGTTTGGTTTTAAATCTTGGTCCAGCATGCTCGCTGACATGTCAAGTACTACATACAAATGCCTCATTATCCCAAGGCGGACGTTTCCAGCAGCTCTCCTTTCCTGCAGACGTCTCCGACGACCCTTTTCAATGATTTCCGCAATTGCTGTGTCCAGTAATCCCTCCGCATCTTCCTCAATTGCCTCCCAAGTCTTCTCATAGCCTGTCTCCCAACGATATTCTTTTCCATCACCGTCATCAAGAGCCATTTTCAATTACCAATTCAACTAACGATCACGATCGGTTGTTCAGTTAATCACTGGTCTATTGTCTGTCAGGTCTGGTATGTTGAAGTGTGTTGGTCAGGGTGTTTTGTAGTTCCCCTGAAATCTGAAACGTAAAAATACACTGTTTAACATTCATTCGGAACCTGGAACTGGAATCCGACAACCAAGAATGTCTACAACATTTTTCCTAAGAATGAAGAATCTTTTTAATAAATCACATTTCATTCAACAAGATTTCATGACAAATATAAGGATTTCGACAAGAAAAGATAATAAACCACTCATCTATGACATATGAATGAACTCTACCCTAAGCTTAAGGTCTACTGGCATTCAAATATTGAATGTTAAAAGCGGTTGACAAATTGCACTTGGCATACAATTTACAATAATAATATAATAATAATGTTGGCACCAACACTAATTCTTACTTGTCCTAATTCCTAATGTCAAATATTGAATAACGTTCACGTACTTTAACTTTAACTGACACAGAACACCATATCCACTGCCCCCGCTCAAAACAAATGTTGAAAACTTTTTGTTCAAAAGCATTGAGCACATAAACAAAAATGGTTAACAAGGCGCCGATGAGGTACAGCTGGGTCGTAACCTTACGGGTTGAATTTTGAATTGCATCAACCCGGACGAATTTTCTCTCTCTTACTTACTCATGAATATTATTTCGTTGAAATTCTGGACGAATTGGACAACATATTGGAAGACTGAAAAATACCACTTTCCGAATTTTTTTTTAAATGCGACTGCACAACTACAACTCAATCAAGGTAAAATTCGACCTCTGTTGCAACATTTTTTAGTGTTGCAACTCAGCTGTACCCCATTTGCGCCCCATTAACCGAATGTACGATGCCTAAAGCCCATTCTT
The DNA here is from genome assembly GCA_964034955.1 of Orchesella flavescens. NCBI lineage: Eukaryota > Metazoa > Arthropoda > Collembola > Entomobryomorpha > Orchesellidae > Orchesella > Orchesella flavescens. The sequence continues at coordinate 15,309,454 of OZ035955.1, read as the reverse complement.
GATTCTCATCTGACTACACCGAATCGAGATACTGAAGAATATGATTTTTGAGTGCATTGAAAGTGAAAAATGAAATTTGACAGCCGCGTATTCTAATTCAAAGGATTTTCTCATAAACAACAAAGTTTGTTGTGTGCAGTTGGTGCAGATAGTGCTTTGTAGTTTGCAGATGATCTACATTGGTCACAATTTAAAGAACGAATAAGTTAATGAAATTTTTTCGCTTTTCCTCTTACCTCGACACTTGACCTTTCTTTCCAGGCATTTCCAGTGCCAGTTTTGCCATATTTCCTAATCAGTTGGAGGAATGGATCGTCGGGACGGAGGAGCTAATGCCCCAAGAGGCAAGGAAGGTTATCCAGCAAGTCGCTACCCGCCTAGATGGATGCGTAATAAAAACTCAGCAAGTAGGGGAAGAGGGAACCGAGGAAGAGGTAGACCTGTGCCTGTGGGGAGTATAAAGTCGTCAAATGACAGGGGTGGACACAGTGACACGGGATATTCGAGTAACGTTCCCTCTCCAGATATAATTAGAGACGATGATGTGCAAGCTCCGCCGTCAAAAAAGAGGAAACGTCTAAATGCTCTTCAAGATATAAAATCAAATGTTGAAAAGCGGTGGAGGGATACACTTCCCGGATTCGAGTTATATTACGGCGATAAGCCTCCACAACTTCCAGAATCCGATAAAAAGATTGCTGCCGTGGAGGATTTCCTGGTTAGAAAAGGATTAGTTGAAGAAGTGCCGGCGTGGGAAGAAGACAGTGAAGACCAAAGCTATTTTCCAATGGTTGTCGAGGATGTACTTCAGGATACAAAGTTCTGTAGTGTATGGCTTAGGTTTTCAGATGACTTGTTGAATAGCCCTGCAGATACCATTACTCTTTGGAGTGCTGCTGCCCATAAAGTATATTCCTACTCGCTTTCGTGCACAGAAATTAGCCTTTCACCTGGAGGCATGATCCCAGAAATATCTATGTTAACTTTGTCATGTAATGTTAAATTACAGGTTGTATTCAATGCGATGGGGAACCATGAGCCAAGGAGTGAAGATTCATCTAATCGAGAAGAAATTCCAACTGCTTCCAAAATTATTGTAGGGTTTATTAAAAACGAACCAGTTACACCTCTTCTTTTCATTAAATCTGGCTTTCTTGGTTCGTCTCTAATTGTAATTGTAACTGCAAAAATGCAGGTTTTACTTTACCTACCCCGCACCGGCTAATCTGATTCTGACAATTACTAAAACTATATTTTTTTTTTAAATTTTGATTACAGGGAAGTTTGTAACAATTAGAGGAGCCGTTGTTAGAACTGGTAATATTCATCCTTACTGTTCACGTCTTGCATTTCGCTGTAAGATGTGTGATGATGAGTTTGCAATCGAACAACCAGAAGGAAAATATACGCCACCAACTATTTGTAAAACGAAAGAATGCAAAACCACCCGACCATTCATGTTTGAGCCACTGGAAAGCTCTCCTAAAACTGTGATGATTGAGACCGTACGTATTAGAGTTCAGGATATTCAAAATTGTGACGTAAGCCGGTATCATTCATTCAATTCATTCCCATATTTGATCCTCTGTAAATGATTTGTAAGCTTTAAGTCTCTTGTAGATGGAACGTGGTTCTGTTCCTAGTTCTATGGATTGTGAACTTTTCGGTGCCTTAACTAATCACTGCAGTACTGGTGATCTGGTAACTTTAAGTGGCATCGTAAAGGTAGCTCTTTAGATTAAATTGAATTCAAGTGTTGTCAAATAGCTTTTACCCAAGAATCATAACTATTGATAGATGTCAAGAGAAACAAACTATAGAGGAGAACAGTCTTTGCACCATATGTATATTGAAGCGTCTGGTATTAAGCAGCAAAGAGAATCCGATCGAACAATGGGTGGACATCTATTTAGTTTCACAAATAAAGATTATTATGCCATTAAGGTTTGCATACATTATTTATTATTCAATGTTATCTTTTCTTTGACGTGATTTATTAATTCATTATAATATATGTGAATATTTTACATCAGGCAATACATGGCACACCAAACCTGTTCCGTCTTTTAATCGCTTCCTTATGCCCCTCAATTTTTGGCCATGAAATCGTCAAAGCTGGTATACTTCTTTGTCTCTTCGGAGGAACACCTCAAATAGATGGATTCGTGTCAACGCGAAGCGATATTAACATGTTAATGATTGGGGTATGTATGATTGCAATCATGTCTTACCATTGGATTACATACATTATTACTAACTAGTTTTTATTATAATTTTCCTTTTTTACCATTTTACGTCATTGATAACAAATTCTGCAGGATCCTGGCATTGGTAAATCCCAAATGCTCAAAGTTGTAACTGATGTGGCGCCTAGAGGTTCATTCATTAAGTCATGTTTATCAATATCGATAATAATATACATGTAACATTGGTCTAAGTAAGTGTTAACTGTTATTGTATACTTTTTTTTAGCGGTTTATGTGTGCGGCACTGGTAGCACCGTTGCAGGCTTAACGGTTACTCTAGTAAAGGATGGGGATGATTATTCTCTGGAAGCTGGAGCTTTAGTAATGGCTGACAGGGGGGTTTGCTGTATTGACGAGTTTGACAAAATGACGTCCCAACATCATGTAATACAAAGTTTTAAACTTGCGAATGTCATGTTAGCATGTGACTCATCATTTCTCACTTTTATGAATTCTAATTTTAGGCTTTATTGGAAGCATTGGAACAACAAAGTGTTAGTATTGCAAAGTCAGGAGTTTTCAGAACATTGCCTGCTAGAGCAAGTGTTATAGCTGCTGCTAACCCTGTTGGCGGCCATTATGATTGTCATAAAAGTGTGAATGAAAATATCAAAATTAATCCAGCTTTACTGTCAAGATTTGATTTGATATTTATTCTCTTGGACAAACCAAATAAGGTATAACCCTTCAACCATTATAACTAGAACATAGAACTACATACACATGATACACAGATTTAGCTTTTCTGCTTAAAATAGCAAGAAACTTAGCCATTAGCCAAGTCAAAAGTGTTAGCTTCCTGTGCATCGTGTATCTGTAACTCTGACACTAACTTAGTAACACTGACTTCGTAAATAGATCATGCCATGTAACCATTTTGCGACATGGACATAATATGTTAAAAAATAAATAGGAATTTGATGGCCAAATCATGGAACACATGATGGGCATTCGAAGCTTAAAGGAATCATCTAGGCCTAACGAGATAAATAAGCCAACTCCAATTCCATCATCAGAAGGCAGTAGACTGGAAGGCAATGACTCAAATCCGGTTCAGCGCTTCATGTTAGTTTTTATGTAAACTTCATACAATAACATAACACAGTTTTCAACTATCACTAATACTCTGTGACGGGCATGGAAATTCTTTAGGGTGCGGCGCACCCAGTATTTTGAACTCTAACCAATTCCGCAATTGTTTGTTAAAAACGACTATTTTACGTTTAAATCCGGGATTAATTGAAAGTCTGGAAAAATTACGCACCCGGGATCTCAAAAAGAATTTCCATGCCCGGCCTAATTTTTCATACTTTCAATACGTAATGCTTTTTGTTGCTCTGCAGTGATAAAGTAAAAACTAAACATCAAGAAGTTTTGGATTTAATTCCTCACGTTCTACTACGCAAATACGTTGCGTATGCAAAGCTATACGTTCAACCACGAATCACTCCCGATGCCGCTGCATTGTTAAAAAAATATTACCTTAACCTTCGTTTGACTCATCGTGGTCTTGACTCAACGCCAGTTACTGCAAGGCAGCTGGAATCTTTGGTTCGCTTGACAGAGGCAAGTCATTACATTTATTGCATTTATTATTATTTTGTATTATTTCATTATTTGCACTTTGGAAAATTTAGTCAAAATTTGCTTTTTTTACTCAAGGCGCGAGCAAAACTAGAACTCCGTGAAGAAGCAACTGTAAGCGATGCAAGTGATGTCTTAGAAATATTTGAGTTTAGTTTATCAAGTGTATTTGACAGCGGGATTCCAGCTGTATCGGCGTTATCGCATTCAATTTTGATGAATTCATCGAGCACATCCCGATCGCGTTCAGGTGCTACTCAGGTATGTAAAAATCATGATTTGCTGAGAGAAAAAAAACCGTCAAGCTACTTAATACTTTCTGGTTTTTAGGCAAAAAAATTAGTGGCTATGTTGCAGCAGTTAGCAGTTAGACAATCAAAAAATATTTTTTCCTTGGATGAAATCAAAACCACTGCAGCTGAATTAGGTCTCCTAAGTGGCATCGCTTCTATAGTTGCTACTTTGAACAATGAAGGATTTCTATTGAATAAAGGAGGAAAAACCTACCAATTGCAAACGGTGGATTACTAGCGGATAGATAGAATCATATACAATAAGTGCCTAGTTTACAAAAACATAGTAGTACTAAAAACTAATTCATCTAAAAAAAAGTTTCGACTTTTCATTCTTAATTTTTAATCGTATCGCAAGACTGTAAAATATGGCCTATAGAAAAACAATAAAGAACATTTTGCGTCAGAGGTCGCGTAAAATATCATCAAATAATTTATTCTAGACAAACAACAGCTACTAGTGTTCCTATATATGTACCCATGCTTGTATTGAAAACTCGAGTTTTACAAATTGAGGGCTCGTTAACTCAGAAACAATTTGCCATGGAGACCACGCATTTAGCACCAAATAATGTTTTAGTATAAAGCTAAGTACGGAGATGATTGTTTCGAGATAATATCTTATCTCGAAATATTTTGGTGAAACACAAACATCGTGAAATGAGTTTAGTGAAGAGGAAATCTCATCTTTCCAAATGCACTTCATACATTTCACAAATCTCATACGCTCTTCGAAAAAATTTCCCGTAAAAGCATCTGCAGTATGTCCTTTGTTACGTCATTGTAGTCATAACGAATCATGAAACAAAATACTAGGGTGAAAATTTAGTATTGATTATCTATTGGCATTTCACGTTCACTCAGTGAAATAATTGGTTGTCATTTCATGCACAGACATTGTGAAAAAATCAAAATTTCGCTAACGAGGGAAGGACCAGGTCTGATGTTTTTTGAATTGGCTGGGACGCAAAGTAGTAGAACCTTTTGGTGAGAAACTAAACCATGTAACGTGTTTTTACTCCATGGCCACAAATTTCCGAGTTATGGAAATTTTAATTTTATCGATTTCAGTTTTTGAAATTTCCGGTTTTTCTTATGGAGTTTAACATGGAGAAAACCAGCTTTCACGGGTACCCCCCTATTCAATCAATTCAAAATTCCCAAAAATTCAAAAAATGCACAAATACCTAATAATTTGATGTGTAAGTGTTCCAAACCATGAAATATTGTCAAATAACTCATTTTAGACAAGCACCAGCTATTAGTGCTCTTATGCAAGTACGCATGCTTGTATTGAAAACTCGATTTTGACAAATTGAAGGCTCGTTAACTTAGAAATACTTTGCCATGGAGACCTCGCATTTGGCACCAAAAATTTTTTTCATATAAGCTACTTCTACGCCAAGTTTCAGCCAAATCAAAAAAAATCTTGCTTGGTCCTTCCCTCGTAAGTGAAATTTTTATCGTGAAAAATTTCCCAAACCTTGGTGAAGTGCGTATTGAGATCGTGGAAAAGTTGGTGAAATGTTTCATTTAGCAGAAGTTGCGTGGAAACGCATAGGTCCGTATGAGGCTTAAGGTAATATACTTCTATGCCAAGTTTCGGCTAAATTACAAATTACCACTGTAATTTCAGGCGTTAAAATTACTTTTGGGTATATTACGACGAAAGCGACCCCTCAAGTTCAGCGATGTGTGATATGTCATTCGAAAGGAAATTTTATGGAGCACAACTTCCATAAAATATTTAGTTGCGGCAACACTTTATTTTTGAGAAATGACCCGATTGGGTACCTAACAACCCAATATGGTTTGGTGTATGACATCGTTGGTAACCCATGTAACCCTTTGTAAATCACCTTCGTAAAGTCAGAATATTTAGAACCAAAAGCCTAAAACGATATAAGAAGCTGGATCCTGGAGTAGAAGAAGTGGGTAGTGGTTGGAAGAGGGTTTCGTAACTCGGAGTATTTCTTTATAAAAATAGGTTAGGGGTTAACACTTTGGAGGTGTGTACAGGGTTTTGAGGTTGCTTTAGGTTAACACAATGCAAGTGTGTACAGGGTTTTGTAAGCAAGTGCAAGCAGGGTTGGATAAAAACATGGAGAAAAGCTTTTCTCCATATTTCCATGTAAAAAATAATAAAAACATGGAAAAAACATGGAAATACTTGTATACATGGAAAAACTCCGTTCGCATGTTTTAGACACTCTATAATGGATATAATACTTTTAAAATGCACATTTATACTCGGAGTAGCAAGACTGAACTCCTTTTCAGTGATTTTTAAGATCCTCCATCATAACTTTTAGCAGTTTCCAATCGAATTTATTTTCAAAGATAGGGTGATTAAATTATACTAACGATAACTATAAGTTTCAGCGAGTATTGACGCAGTATTATGTATATTCTCAACTATAGAAAATATGAAAGAACACAACGCTCGACAAAATAAGTGAAGTCGTATCTCACCAGGGTGTTATTTCTGAGTTTTTGATTAGTCCAGCAGCATTTATCCATTTTTCCATGTAAAAACATTTATCCATGGAGAAAAGAATTTTCTTTTCTCCATGTAAATACATGTTTTCTCCATGTTGTTTTTCCATAATATGTTTTTACATGTTCCTACCCTGAGTGCAAGCAAGTTTACAGGTGCCATGTTACTGTGAAAGTCATGTAGTACAAAGGGGTAACCATAGGATTTTCAAAACCCAATCGGGTCATTTCTCAAAAATGAAATGTTGCCGCAACTAAATTTTTATGGAAGTTGTGCTCCATAAAATTTCCTTTCGAATGACATATCACACATCGCTGAACTTGAGGGGTCGCTTTCGTCGTAATTTTCCTACTTTTGGACTCCAAGCATACGAAATTTACAAATTATATTGTGTAATGTAAATGTAATTTGAATTATTAACATCTCCGCCATAATCTAAAAAAATTTCAACCTAGTGTTCAATACACGTGATATAAAGAGAGGGGATTTTTTATAGTCTTATTTACCGGCACCCAAAGGGGATTGGTTTCTATTTTTACAGATGGTGTCTGTCTGTCCGTGAGCAGAGCACGATAACTTTCACACGGTAAAAGAATTTCAAAACTTCTTTTTGGTAACGACATTTTAGGTCAAAACCTTTCTTTGGAAGCGAGATGAGATTGGTGTTATCAGTTAACGATAGATAGTCTGGTTAAAGGTCAAGGCTATCTATTTTAAATAGGAAAATATAGAGTATGATACATCAAAATGACAATATTTGCTGAGATGATTTCAGCCATGCTATTTTAAAAGTTCTACCCACCCTGACCTACGATCGTTTAAATGTCAAATTTTCTTAATTTTTGATATAGCAACTAAACCAAAAACGGTTTTTCAAATACTTTTAAGTTTGATTTGCGCCAGGTGCGGGTTCTTTACAACTGTATCTGGTTTATTAGGTTAAAGCTATTCTTCCCAGTGGATTCACGAAGTACACCAGCGGCTGTAGTCACGGATGTTGTCTTTTGATATTTTACATGTAAAGTCCCCATTACTTAAGTCTGAGGGATTGGTCGCGCAAACTCATGGTCTCCGATTTCGCTGAAAATTTGCAGGAATATGTATTTTGATGCGTAGATTACGAATCTGAAATCACTAGCCGGTTTGGCGCACCCAGAGGAAAAAAACCGCGGGTTACCATGGCAACCCGCGGTTTTTTCCCTTTGGGGCGCCACGATAGCACAAACCAGCTAATGACTTTACAATATCAACAGGTTCCACTCCTCAAGAGGAATAATTTTCAGACAAATCGGTAAAAAGGTTCGAAAGTTATAGGCGCGAGAGTTCAAAAAGTCATCGATTTGGCTGAAACGTGGTATGCAGTATATGCAGACTTTACTCTAGGGTTGCCATTTTTCGGTTTCCGGTTCGGTTAGGGGGTCTAATCGAAACCAAAAAGCTCGGTTTCGGTTCGGTTTTCACAAAAAGGCGTAACTGTGAATTTATTATTCTTTTTTATTTTTTCCAAAAGCTTTGAGTTTGAAATAGAATTTAGGCAGGTTAAGATACTTCACTTCATTAGCTAAACATATATTTTCTAAATTGAACCACTCATTTAGAGAGAGATTACTCTACGTGAAATTGTTAATAAATTACGTTCCGTAGTATCATTGAATAAGTTACTGTCTGCATATATGAAAGTATATGGATTGTTCAGAAACCGGTTTTCCGTTCGGTTTTAATGCCCAAACGTAACCGGACCTGGTTAGCAACCAAAACCGAAAGAACTGCAACCTAGGTTACTCGACATACAGAATGGTATTCTACAAGTAATGCTTTCCCTAAGAGGGGATTGCCAAAGTGAACTTTGCATATCCCGTTAAGGTTCCACGTGAAGTCATTGCCCGTATTCCTCCCGGAAATAAATACTTCACAACGCTCGACGCTCGCCACGGGTACTGGAGGAATAAAATAATAATAATAAAATACTGGCTAGTCCCTTTGGAGGAAAACAGCAAGAAGCTCACAACATTTATCTTGTAGGTGAGGTGTCGTATTATTGCAGTTAGCGCACACCGATGCAATGAACGTGTTTTATACCATTTAAACGCTTGTTTCAGCTGCGTCTCTGCCTTGCTTACTAGCAGTTTATTTTCTGTTCCATGTCATATCCTTTTTCATTGGCATTGTCTTCTTCTGTGTACGTGTACGCAAACGAATCCAACGATGAATGTACTGCATTTTGCATTCCGTTGCATTATTACATAGCTGAATAACATTCAGCAAATAATGGCTTCCCTAAGTTTGTCCGTCCGTGGGTCTATTCTCAATCTTCTGATAAAATGCGTGCCCTATTTCCTACCAATTTTGGCACATACGTACTGCTAAAATTCATGCCTGGTTTTTTGGTTTCTGTCAAACCGTTTTAAAGTTATGAGAGCGAATACAAATAACCTTTCGATTTGGTTGAAACTCTGTATTTAAAGGTATTTCACACCCCACTATTTCCAATGGTCCCCTAATTTTCGAATGGCTACCAGTATTCATAATGTCGTTTATACTATTGGACAATAGTCGTTAATGACGTTCAGCTACGTTTTTAGGCCTGCTTACAAGCAGTTTGTTTTACAGATGATTTGAATTTTAAAAAATTTTAAAAAGAATTTCGGAACAAAAAGCATTGTTTTTTAATATTTTAAAATACTTCGCCATGACTAAAAATCAAGTGGTAATGGCTGAAACTCAATCAACTCGTTAATTTTAACCGTCAATGAAACGTTATTTTATGCTTCTATCATATCATAGAAAAGGGTTGTTGCATCATCATACACGAGACGAGAAGTTTTTGTTTGATAAATATATTAGCAGTTGCTCAATTATTCAGACGGTATATATTTTCAATCTGCTTTTTTACATCTTAAAGGAAAAATAGTATGCAATACGCAATTTGGTAATACCAATGCAAATGGTACTTATATATATGCTACTCATATTCGGAGACCGTAATGCGTTATTATACGTATCGTACAATATCTATCTGCTTGCCTAAGCTATATTATCTGTATGTAACCATATATCTTAAACTAGTTGGTTAATGTAGCTTTAAATGACCGTGATGAATGATATGATTCAAAGGTGAAAAGGTAACAAAGAGCGACAAAAAATTGAAGGAAATGATGCAGAGCCACTGTGCAACAGTACTTACTAGTGACTAAAGGAAATAAGAAATGAGATAATAAAATAGCAGAATGGTTCTGAGCAAAGGAAACTCACGAACGAACTGACAAATCCAACACAAGAAAATAATAGAAGTAAGTTCTATCGTGTATATATATACATAAGTAGTAATACCCAACTACAACAACAATTTCTATATTTTAGTGCGCTTCTCGTTTTCAATTATGTGTATTGCATTAAAAAATCTGATCCAGCCAGCTCTCGTCTTTCTGACTTTCCTGTGGGAACCCTGACAGTATTAATTGGAGCTTCCGGTGAGGAAGGTGGAGAGTAATGTGGGTATAAGAAGCAGTGCTTTTCATTGCCACTGGTCATTCCCTCTCCTGCCGTCTTCAAGTTCATTAAGCTCAAGAAAGTACTTGTGTTATACTGTTAGTAATAAGCGGTGAACGCTGACACGTACATTCACCGAAACAAAATTATTTGCTCTGGATGGATTTGGAGCTCAGCTTCTCGTCTTGATTCTATCGTGACTTCTCTGGATACGAGACGGTGAGGGTGCATTGCAGTTGCATTGCACGTTAATTTAGAATTCATGCAATGTGACAGCAACGCAACGCTTAAGCGTCTCATAAACTACAACCAGAGAAGCACATATTATGTGTATTGAAGAAATTTGAGTTTTTAAACTGCGTTGAAGGCTCCGTGGAACTCAGTAACCGAGGATAACAAACAGTAAGTGTACATAAAACAGCGCTTTATGATCGGACTAACATTTAGGTAATGGGGCGGGATAACAATTAATTGTATGTGTAATACTAATTAATAAAGCAGTAGAAAGTTCTAGCAGGATTTAGTTGTATTGTAAAATTTTATCGCTTTGAAATATACTATTTTAAGTTTTTAAGACACTTTTAGTATGAATTCATTCGATCACATCCATCGATTAAAAATGTGTTAATATGCAAATATAATTTGTTAATTTCCAGAAGGAAAGCACTCTGGTTTTTAGTCCAGTAGTATTATTATTTTGTTTGCTATGAGAAAATGGGGAAATGAGTTGTTTTCTGTCAGTTTAGTTGTTCGTTTAGATATATACCCTTGTAAAGTAGCGGAGCGGATGTAACAGATGGGTTTTGATCAAGTTTGTCAGCAACCTTCCCCATACAAAAATTTTATAGCCACTAACGGCGCGTCGTTTTGCTTGTTACGTTTAAAGTCTAGTTTTAGTTAAAAATGAAGCTAAGCTAGTCGCACAGTCAATTTCCCCAATGTTCTTATGTACTACTTTTTCGTAATCAAAGCTACACATTTATAGAAAAGGTTCTTCAAAAAATTTCTTTTTCTCCTGGCAAAACACTGTTTGCATATTTCACCTGTCACAAAAAATCTTTAAAATAATTTTTAAGAGCTCAATCAGCTTTTGTTTTGCGAAGATAGTCGCCTCTTCGAATGTTGGACCAAAAGTTTACAATGGTTGCCGGCATCACGTCATTGCATATATATATATATATATATATGCAGTTGAATAAATAGTAACTCAATATCTTATATTTGTGAACATTATTATTGCCATCTGAACATGTTTCATATGTTGCTTTCTTCTTTAGAAAAGAGGGACTGCCATATAAAGTGCCACAAAACAGTATTGAGCTGCTGAATATGTAATATGTTTAATGAACCTCTGTATTTCTTCATTCTTTACATAAAACGAACCGGCAACTGGTATTCTTCTGGTCGGAACAGGGCACTCAACTACCACCTTATGCTAATAGCAAATTCATAGAACCAAATGGATTTCCAAAGCCTTCAATTCCTGTGCAGGATAATCACTAGCATAATTTCATAAACATATAGACTAGGACCGATGTAGTAAGATAATAAATTACATACACATCCCCACATTGTTGCCTGAATATCAGCCATGTCAAAAAATGTTACTATTGACTGTTGCTCTGCTCTGTTAATCAGCAGCTAGCCATCTTCACAGGAAATCGTAGTCTGAGAAAAAAACCAGTCCTTGAGATTGAAATAAGATTGTGTACAACCTGTTATATTCCTGTTAATAAAATGTTTTCTGTTGCTATCATTCTCTCATCCGGCTCTCCCGTTTCATGTCTGACTTTGCCCACAAATCTGGCTGAAATTCTCTTATGCGCTCAGCCAGTTCAGCGTACCTCAGCAGCCTGTCCCCTTCTTCAAAGTTTCGTACTTTGTATTATAATGTACAGGGTATAGACATTATGCTAACTGATGTCAGCAACGCCGGATGGAAGGAGGGTTGAAGGGAAGACGGAATGGTGAAATTGACTGTAATTTTCTAATGTATACCTGTATATCTTGAGATAATCCATCCATTCCAAACACGCTATCCTTTCCCATGCATGATACAAATCTTCTCTCAAAGATTCAACTGATATGGATATATGAAATACTACGTTGATAAAACTTCATCATATCTAAACTTTGAAATTTTTTACACCTAAACTACAGCATCTATCAGTAAAGTTGCAGTTTGTACTGCTGCAACTGTGTCACATTATTAATAAACCTGTTAACACAAGAGTATAACCAACTAGTATTTAAAGGTTAAAAAGGAACCTAATGACCTTTGACCCTGAAGGTCACACCGTATAACGGAAACATGTCGTGGTTGATAATATGCTACGGAAATGCCAATGTACGTATAATGCTAAATGGCATTTTGGCGTACGAAATATAGGCCCTAATTTTTTGCATTGAGGTAGATTATATGGAGCAAGCAAAGCAATGGTATTCAAAAAGTCAAAAGCAGTGTTGATGGAAATAACCTTGTATTGTTAGGTTAACTACTAAACCGGAGGTGATTTAATACATCAGTTTGTGCCACTAATGGGCATGTATAAGTGTTTATTCAACACCCACAACTAATTCTAATTTGATTTGGGCAGTGGTAGTACAGAATAGGGTAAGGCAATTGGCATGCAATATTGATTGTTTTGCTATAATTTGTGGAATAAATACACAATCAATAATTTTTAAACATTTTTGATATCTTACTTTCATTTTATATTTTCATCTGCATTAAAAATGATACATTACGTATAACCTGGATTTCAGTTTTGCTAGTAACTAATCCAAATTTAAAGTTTAATGATCATAAACATAAAAATAATGCATTAAATTTTCGTTTATGCATATTTATTTGGGTTTCATGAATTAAAAGATATGACTATACTACTTGTGACGGAGTATTTGTGTGTAAAAAATGAAATCGGAAAATGTGCTTGAAATTTCATTCATGGTATTCTTAAACTGTTTCCTCTAGTTCCTTCGAATACTTAACTACATGCAGCCTTGTGTTAAGATAAAAGTTAAAAGTAAACCGCATTTTAAGTGCAGATTTTAAATTTCAATGTTAAGTCCAATTTATCCTATAACATTAGATTCACGTACCATGACTTAATCCAAAGCAATTTTACGATACTTCAGTAAAATGCTTCGCGGTGAACGGATATTAAGTAGCGACATAAGCGCTTGGTTAACTAAGTTTTAATTTATCAAAAATTTTCCTAAAAAAAAACTCCTACGAATATCAGTCCAGGACCCAAACCACTAATTGTCCCTTGACTATAAAAGAGAGCATTACATTTTTGTTTACTGGACTGTTATTATTGGAAGTGTTTTGGGGTTTGATATTCAATAGGGGAACGTTCAACAATCACGTCATCACTGAGGGTGGGTGGGTGTGCCTACCTCGTTTCATTTAAAATGTATAGTGACGAAAGGGTAGGTGGGTGGATAAAAATTGGCGGGGGGGTAATTGTTGAACTTTCCCTAGTAGAAGCGAACGCATTTTGTGCATTTCAGGAAGCCAAGGTTACATGATGTTATTAATGATAAACGCGTTTTTGAAAAACTGGCCTTCGTGCATATTTTAATTCAAATGTGGATGCGTGACCGAGATTATAAGGTAGTTCGAGATTCTAGCTAAATTATTTCTATCTCCATCCTAATTTTTATTCAGTTACTTCTGAATCTGCACCTTGACATTTCCATTTTCTGCCATGCATGGTGTAACGTTTAGGAATTTCATGCCGTTGTTATGCTTCAAAATCGGTAAACAAGGTAATCTTTTTACAAATGGAGTATTAGCGTTAAACAAATCACTGCAACGTCAATGTGCTTGTACTATTAAATAAGAAATTGTAAAATTCCACGAAACCTCCCAAAACGGTCATCCAGTCCTCATAATAAAAAAAAACCAACGGCTGATGAATTGTGTTACTAACAAAATAATTTATTTTGTTAGTAACTATGAAGGTATATATGACGAGTTGTTATAAAATGCTGACGTGCTACTTAAATGCAATAGCAATATTACTGCATCTAATATTGGTGCATCGTAACAGTAGTTGTACGTAAGGTAGGACCATTTTTCGAAGAAGTGGAAGCGATCTTTAATGAATTGCTTTAGCAATTCATTGCATTTGGAAACCATTTGATTCCAAAAAGAGGCAGTCGTATACGACTTGAGTATGGATTCACTTGATACCCGAGATCGTTCAAAATGTATCACAGACGGAACTTTAATAGCTAGAGAGTTAGGATAAATACAAAATCCGTAGATATTGACGTTCTGCATAATATCCAATTTCAAGTGTCACAATATGCGATGTAGTTTTAAAGTTATCCATGAAAAGCATGGTTTCTGAAATGACCCTATCGGCTTTAAACTTTCAAACCCCTTGTGATTAGAGAATGAAAAAAAAAGATCGCTTAAAGACAGAATATTTTCCCGACAGTTTTAACAGAGCTTTCATTTGAGCATATTACATTTCTTCTGTGAGCACTCCCCTTCAAAACTATTGAGCCCAAATCTAAATACAATTGTACACTGGAACATTTCGTAACATTTTACATAATTTGGGTGGCATTTACAGATTTCGTAGGTATCAATAATCCGACATCTGTATTCTATATCCTACACCTGCGTAGAATTTTAGTGGGTCTGTCATTTTCAAGCATATGCAGTTTTTTACATGTGAAGACAGAGAATGTGATTACGGTGTAGGGGTTTGAGAGTTGGTACGAGTCTCATGACGGACAGATTCAGGCCCTGGTACAGGCAATACTTTTTGCTTCGTTTGAAGGAGTTAATCTGACGATGAGATGACATCAAATGATGTTAAATGATGTGAGTGACAATTCTTAATTTTTTTTGAAGCCATGGAATTGTTCATTATTACGTTTTTAAACTGTTGGGTTTTAATGAACGGATTTATTTTGGACATAGCATGCTATATGGTGAAAGGCTCATAAAAATAACAACTTCAAACGGAATAATCAACAATTCAATTGCTTCAAAACAATTAAATAATGTCATTCCATCATTTGATGTCAGATCATCTTCTTACTAATTTCATCAAATGAATATCATTAGGAAAAGTGTGGAAGTTAGGAGTAGGAAATTGGAAGAAACTGGGAGTATTGGGAAATTGGGAGTAGGAAATTGGAAGAAACTGGGAGTATTGGGAAATTGGGAGTAGGAAATTGGAAGAAACTGGGAGTATTGGGAAATTGGGAGTAGGAAATTGGAAGAAACTGGGAGTATTGGGAAATTGGGAGTAGGAAATTGGAAGAAACTGGGAGTATTGGGAAATTGGGAGTAGGAAATTGGAAGAAACTGGGAGTATTGGGAAATTGGGAGTAGGAAATTGGAAGAAACTGGGAGTATTGGGAAATTGGGAGTAGGAAATTGGAAGAAACTGGGAGTATTGGGAAATTGGGAGTAGGAAATTGGAAGAAACTGGGAGTATTGGGAAATTGGGAGTAGGAAATTGGAAGAAACTGGGAGTATTGGGAAATTGGGAGTAGGAAATTGGAAGAAACTGGGAGTAGGAAGTTAGAAGAAACTGGGAGTATTGGAAAATGACGGCCTTATATTGGATTGGAGAAGGCCTTATATGACAAGAAATTTTGACAAGGCAACGGGTAATTAAATGGGTATACACTGATTGCCTTTCCATTTATAACCTGTTACCCTGTTTACCGATTTTGCTTATATAAGGCATGCAATTTGCATGCTTTTAAAGCTAGTTATCTTTCATATCCTATGTAATGTATTTTTAAAATTATTCATGAAGCATGGTTTCCAAGATGACTCCATCGGGTTTAAACCCGTGTAGGTAGAAAATAACAAAACCAATCGCTTAAAGATAGAATATTTCCTAGAATGCCATAACAGAGGTATAATATATTATGATGATGATCATCATCATATTTGATGATTACTCAATATTTGCAATTTAATTGCATAGAAAAAGAATTAAACAAGCACAAAGTAAAAAGTCACAGCCGAAGAAGTTAATCCATGAAGTGCATTTGACGGAAAAGGGTTAAATAAATTTTGGTCAATTCACTTCTGCAGCAATCGTGGCGCCCCCCAGAGGGAAAAAACCGCGGGTTGCCATGGCAACATGCGGTATTTCCTTTAAAATATTTCTAAACACGGTTGCTGATTTCAGATTCGTAATATACACATTAAAATCTATATTCCTGCAAATTTTCAGCCAAATCGGAGACAAAAAGCTAGCGCGACCCTTCCCTCACACTTAACTGCCAGGCTCTTTCACACATTCTCAAGAATAAGTGCTGCTCTCATGCAACCTCTGAGATCCATTACGAATCCCACTGCGGTTCCTTCATTTTTTGCTTCTTTTTGCCTACTGTGAGTAATATTGGATTGGATGTACATTTTGTATGGGTTACTTAACAACACATGCAAAATGTACATGTATCCTACGAACGTAGGATATGGAAACACATGCCACCCCAAAAGCTTTGATGAGGCATAACTACCCTTAGACTTCGTCCTACGCATTCGGGTATTCAGAACAAATCTGCGACCCTTGGCCCAAGGATGTGTGCTTTAATTTGAAAATTGAAATCCGAGCTCTAATTTCGGTGCTAGAGCCATTTTAGTGTCGGGCATAAGGAATGCATGGGAAACTAAACCCCACAGAAAATGCCATAAGACTTCATTTTAGAAAAAAATGTATTGAAACAAAAATATACGGCATACTTTCGGCAAGGATATTGATATTGAAAATATAGGCAGGGCAAAATTTTTTGAGCAGGCAAAATGTGCTATTGAATGTAAACAATGTAAAATTTGAAGTGCTAATGTAATAGTATAGTTAATTTAATTATTGTTAGCTAGTAAATGTTTTATCTGTAGAGTGTCATTGTTGGAAGAACAGTTGTAAACTGAAACGAGTAGACACTTAAATAAAGAATCAAATCAAATACTTTCAGGATTTTAAATCTGTTTCCAAAATTAAAATCCATCAAGTAATGGCCAAAATATGACCATGGTCAACCCAGAAAATGTCACTAATGAAGTATTCTACGTGGTAATCAACTCAAGGACCTTCATACAAGTAAAGTTGCATATACAAAGGTATTTGAGTTGGTTAGTACGCAGAATAAAGGAGTTCCTAAGCGCCGACCCAGGCAACATTTATCCTATTTAGCGCTATTCAAATGTCTGATGGAATGTTTGGCGCTTTCAAGTGCTTGAGTTGCGTGTGTCATGCGTTTGGAAGTGCCTTTATGGAGGATGTTCTGTGGTGTCGATTGTCGAAGTTGTAACTTCAGTCTAGTTTTATTTACAATACTTGAAAAATCAAAAATAAGTATAGGGAACAAGTCCCAACTAGCCTACTGTGAGTACCCTTGAAAGTTTAAAATAAGGGATTTAGAAACATCTCTAAAATCATTTTGTTATGATTTGTTAAGTTACTCACTGTGGCGCGCCTATCTGTTGATAACGTTAATCCAAATTACATTAACTTTCCAAGTTGAGTTGATTCTGTATTTAAAATTATTACAATATTACGAAGTATCGCAGGATAATTATTCAAATTTTTAAAAAATGACATTGGCACTTGATATCAACAAATAAATAGACACACAAAGGTATTGCGCGCCCATTGAGTAACTTAACAAATCATAACAAAATGATTTTAGAGATGTTTCTAAATCCCTTATTTTAAACTTTCAAGGGTACTCACAGTAGGCTAGTTGGGACTTGTTCCCTATACTTATGATTTACATGAAACTCAGTGTATATAAGTAAGTATTTTTTCTAACTGCTCCGCATTGCTTGTGTATCTTCGTACACGTACGGTTTATTACCCGTTGCCTTGTCAAAATTTCTTGGTTGTGCTTAGCAGTTTTAGTACCAACTAAGAATGTTTCAGTTATAAAATCCTATTTTTTCACAAAAATTTGTGTACAATAGTGGGTTTATTCTCCCAGTATCTCGAAATGTTTCAAATATCTGGTTGTCAACGTTTTTAGGACTTACAATCAGTACAAACAAAAGGTGTACGAGAGAAATCGGAGAAATATAAAAACTTCAACTTCTTGTATGTATAGCCTTATCAACTTCTATGTATAATAAGTCATTCATCAGCAAAAAAATACGTTCAGATTCACATCAAAATTATTTATGCAACTTAGTTAGTCGTGCAATTAGTAATTTGGGTATAGAATAGAATAGAGTTTTTATTTACGTGTTACTTGGTATCACGTTACGTTATACTACACTAAAACTAAAAACGTCACAACCGTAATTCTATTAAATATCATAATATTACAACCTCATCTAAAGCAATCTTAATGTGAAAGGCCTAACGGAAGATTTTACAGATTATTATTATTTGTATCAAAACTCTCTGCCCCTGGAATTCTAAGATGAGCTGCTTCTCGTTCTTCCTGTTGTCCACTTAAGCCTCCACCGTTTTTATGATTCCCTTGATCTTTTAGTAAAACTGGAGCTGGAACTACACCTAAATTATTCTTGCGATCCTTATGAGGCAAATCACCATCCGGAGATTGATCATCTTGCTGTATCAATTCATCCTTTAATGGCCGGTCGCCATCATCTTCCTGTGCATCCAAGTTAGCTGGTTGTGGCAAAAGCTGTTGTACGCCTGCAACCAATTCAGATGCGACGTTGACAGCTTGATCGTTTTGGTGTTTAGATTGCTTGTTGAGGGATATCCCTGGTGGTGATGCAACCACTTCAGCAGGCTTCATTTCTTTCTCTGTCGTTAAGATAAATTTTAATTGTAAGGATACACTTGATAATTTATCTGTAGCCGTGTGTCGAAGTTTTTGGCGAATGGGCATGGTTCATCAACATTTGTATTTGTTTTTTTAATTTTTTGCCTATTTACGGTTTTTTAAATGAGTACTAGTAGTTGACAACGAACTAAGAAACACTTTGTTGATGAACCCTGACACATTCCCCAATATTTTTGCCCCGTAGAAATTAAAAGCTTTTATTTTAAAAGGTTGAAGGTAGTTATCAAGATGCCAAGGAGACAAATACTCTATTTTGAAACTCATAGTTATAGAATTTTGAATGAATTTATATTTTGCCATTAAACGCACTACAAAATCACACCCCGCGGACTTTTTCTCAATTTCTTCACGACATCACATCAACTCAACAAAGTCATATTTTTTTCTATTGATTCTTGATTAATCTGTGTACAGCCTCATATGTATATTTATTACGTGGCTGAATTTCCAACTCAGTGTAGTTATAAGTTTCCATGGTGAATAACTACTTTTTGCTAATTTTCCATCGTGGCATTTTCAAATTCATTGTAACGCGTAGAAGTTACAGGTGATTAAATGGAAAATTTACAAAATTAGCTCCCGAATTATATGTCCTTGCCTCTTAATTAAGAACCTGAGCACTGACTTCTTACCTAACCTAACCTAAAAAAAATCAGCTCAATCCATGGTGCTTCCACAAAAGTGGTTTCCGGAAATGCATTCATTTTTTTTATATGTCCATAAATCCTAAATTTCAAAAAACTTTTAACGGAATGCATTTATGCAGTTATGTTTCTCAGGGCAGGGAGTACATACAAACTGAAAAAAAAGTGTTTCAGTTGATCGGTCGAAAGCCTGTGGAGGTCGACTGCTTTTTCTCGAGACAAAGACTATGATGCATAGCTTAAGCGGAGTTGAAAAATTGATCTAATTCGTCAACGGGAAGCGAGTCAAAGTTCAGACATTCTTTAATACCAAAGAATGGGTTATAGTGCATAAAAATGATTCTATTTCGCAGGACTAATTCAACCAATCCATTTCCAAATGCCTTTAATGACCCATTTAAAAAAATTTATATCAATCAAGAAATAAAGTATTTCATTTACTCATTCAGCGCGCAGTCAGCTAAAATTTTAGGTCATAGGTTCTTTTACATTTTGTTGGTCAGGCTTATTTACAGGGTATTAATGGATCTTAGTTCTTTCCAACCTCCCAAGATTAAGTATGATGATTATGAAACGCAATAGACAATTGCTGGGGTTAGCAGCCTTTTACTACAACATACACATCATACAGTCAAAAAATTAAATTAGGGTTTTGGGGGATCCACAACGGAGAATCGTGCCTTCAATCTTGGAGAGTCAGGGGGATCGAAAAGTATTACGTTAGACCCATGACTTTGAATACCTTTCAAAGAATCAATAGAGATTATGACTTTTGGCGTCTGCCGTTTTGAGAGAAAGTCAGCTTTCATCCATCCTGGTGGATAAGGGGCTGCGGAGGCAGAGGAATGAAACCGAGACGTTAGAGATAATGATTTCAAGGAACAAAAGCAAGCACATTGTCTGAAAACTTGTTTTAAAGCAAGTGCGTAAAACTTGGAACGAAAACATTCACACGCAACAGAACTTGAGAAGGATTCAATTACCTGCTTGATCGAGCAATAAAACAGGTTGATCCTCCATTGTTCCAGGCCTATCTACTGCTACGTTTCCAACTATTGGTTTTGCTGATGTGGATTTAGAAATACTTGAGTATGATTTTTCTAACTGTTTTTTTGTAATCTCTAAATCGTTCTCAACTCTGCCAATTCTGTTGTCCTTTTCAACAATCTGAGCTTCAAGAGATACAACTTTTTCCTTTAATTTGGAAATTTCCAGGTCTTTCTTTTCCAACTTCGAGTTTGCTAGATTCTAAAAAGTAATTTTAGATTTTAAATATTCGCCTTGATGTGACTTGATGAACTTCAATGTTTTAATCGAATCTTACAACTTCATCTCTGCAGTTAACAGCTTCCTGTCTGGCATTCTCCAGATCATTTTTTAAAGATTTAATACTTGTATCCTTTTGTAAAGACTCTTCCTTTGCCTGTTGCTCACTAGTTTGTTCCTTCTGCAATCTTAACTCCACCTTTTCTCTGATTTCATCAACTTTTTCAAGATTTGACTGAAGCGCATCATTAGTTTTAGACCTAAAATTTGGTTCATTTGATAATTTACCGATTTACAAAACAAAAAAGGTCAAATATGTATATCGCGTTGGCTATTCTTACAGCGAAATAATCTGCTGCTCCAATGAATGGATTTTGAGCGTAAGATCGTGATTTAAAGCTGATATGCTCCAGTAGTTGTACAGCACGATTACAGAGAAGACTAGGAGGGCTCCAATGATCAAATTTGGACTAAACTTCCCGTATGAATGCATTCTCATTTTGTTGGTTCTTTCAGTGGTTTGAGACTAAAGAAACGCTTCAATTAAAGCATGAGGACGATTGGCGAATATTCCGCTCCTGCCAAGTGTATTTTTTCCCTACACCACGTTGTCTCAGCTTCTGTATATAGAAAGGAAAAAATAACTTGTATAGAATATAGAAAAATTTCCTTTAATCCCACCTTTTTTGCCAGCTACATTTTTTAAATGTTAATGTAGAGTAGAAAAGAAAAGAAACAAATATTAAATTAACAATAATTATTGTGGACGACAAACGAAACTGATGCATGATGATGTATTATCAAATTTTTGCTACACAATACACACACCTACACTTTGTTCACATTTCAAATTTCATAAAGCTAAATATCGATTAATTAGAAAAAGTCATAGAATACACCAATAGATACGCTATGCTCAATGCACTACATGCAATTTTTTTGTGTCCATATAAAAAATCCTACGGACATTGTTTCCTGAACTACTACAGTTATGTTATGAAAATCACATAAAAATATTTTTTGGACAGAAGAGCAATTTTTTTTTAAAATACACCAAAATCAAAGTAGTCAGGGATATATGGTCCGTGGATCATTTTATATGGATTCAAAATAAAGTCGGCATGTCCAATCTAGTTAAGTTTATATCTATGGAAAAAGTAATTGTCAAACCCACACGACTATGTTAAAATTTGAGAATTTAATGTTTCTTTGGGTGTCCTGATCTTCAAGTAAATTTGTATCCTTGTCGATATTTCCCATTTAACGCTTTAGACCACCCATAAAGTTTGAAAGCAAAATTTTTTATGATTTTTTGGCGGTATCCAAGTGAATTTGAATCTTCCATATAAAATGCATTACGAAATCAAATCCAAACTGACTTTTTCTAAATCGTTGTTTTGAGCTCATTTCAACCCAACAATGTCATATTATGATTTCTACTGATTCGTGGTTAATCAGTCTACCACCCCTTGGTTATTGTTAGTCTCAACAAACTATTTTTTTGATACGGTAAGGCAGTTTACTTCAATAGCAATTCAAATTACATTACTATAATTTGTAATTTGTAATTTTGGTATGCTTGGAGGTTAAAAGTAATTTGTAGTTTGTAATTTTGACACCCAAAATTTCAAGTGTAATTTGTAATAAAATCATTTTTTTCAAAATCTGCTTAAAAAGTACAAAATCTAATGAAAATTGCTCAAAAATCGTCCATAAAACCCTGTAAAAATCAATTTTTAGGGTAAATCGGCAAGTTTAGTGCAAAATGACTGTTTTGTGACCCATTTTTAAAAACTCGTTTAGACATTATGAACAAAAACTGGGATTTTTACGGTTTTTGCATGGGATGTAATTTGTAATTTTGACTCAAATTTAATGAAAGTAATTGTAATTTTAACCCTCAAATTAAATATAAGTAATTTGTAATTTTTGCATTGACTAATGTAATTTTAACATCTCTGCCAATGGGCTTATACCAGGGTTCGTATGATGAAAGCATTACCAATAGGTTATCTCATTTTGAGGACTCTGATTTAGGCATGCGGAAAATCTTTTTATTCGGAAGAGTAAATTTGATGGAAACAAAGGAACGTTGAGGGTACGAGGACACACTATTAGTATGAGCAACAATATTGCATTTTTTACTAAGAAGTCCCTCCCCCGAACAAATTATTTTGTCTCACACCTATTTCCCTTTTCTTCCTCTAATTGATTTAACCTTTTGCTAAGGTGCTTTTATCATACGAATCCTGGATTTTACCTCTATGTTACCATGAAGTTGCATGAAAAAAAATACATTTAATTTCCTCTACTCTAAGGGTAGTCTAAAGCGTTAACTTACATGGGACAAGGACAAGGGTGCCAGGTAGAAGGAAATCGTCCATAACCTGGTTGGGAGAATTTTGCATTTGTAAATGGGAATTTTAAAAACTTGCCCCTATTACGTATCTTTAAAGTTATGGGTAGTGACAATGACAACATAAACTAATCCATAATCAAGAGAAATAGTAGGCAAACAAACATGAACGATTTTTTTATAAGTCGAAGCGTTCGAAAGTTTCTTTTTTGCTTGCTGAAGAATTATTTCAGATTTCTGAGGACAGACGGACATGATTGTAGTCAGTAAAACATCAATTTTTGTGATTGGTAATCCCAACCAGGTTATTGACAAATTTCAAAGATCTAGCCAACCTAATAGACTAGCTTGTCTCATAGCGACATGGGATTGTAGTTTTTAAAAATGAAATATTTCCAATAGATTGGAGTAAGGAGTGTAAAGTCCCCTGAAAATACGAAATCACCAAGGAAAGGAACTGCATCCAGACCTCGTGTTTTTACCTCTATTATTTTGCCTACCTCGATTGAATTAGATCTAGGGTATGAGGGGTTATCTTTTTGAATATTTTAATAAAACTTTTCAGTTATCTGTGAAAGATCGATCTAGGAAGAATTTTTATTTTACCATGAAGTTGAATTTAATTAATTTTCTCAATAATGGAAACCATAAAGCCTTAAAAGTGTGAACGGTACAAATGCAAGGAGAAACACAACCCCTCGTATCATTACACACACGTATCATTATCATTAGCGACAAAAATGTTCTGCTTATTAGAAGACGACGGCCCTATTTTTAGACTACTCACAGGACAGCTCAGAAATGCGTTGATCATGGTGTACTGGGTCAAATGTTATATTGTTATACAAATGTGTAGATTTGTATGATAGAATGTTAGATGTGTTGCACATTTTACAAAAGATCTCTATAAAGGATGGGAAAGGATATCTAATAAAAACGAATCGTCAACACGTTCCCAGAATTTAACAAACACAAAAATTGCAAATTCTTTCACCATGTTCCTCTACGTCTACGTTTATTGAACACTACAATTTAAAAATAATACAACCTAATAGAATAGGTTGTAGGTTTAACCAAGGGGTTCCAAGTAGATAGAAATCGTCAATAACCTGGTTGGGATAATTTTTTGTTTGTGAACTTGGATTTCAAAAGCTGCCCCTAGTTTGTAATTTTAAAGTTATGGGTAGTGACAATGACATACTAATAATCAGGAGATGCCATAAAATAATCAATAATCAAGAGAATTAGTCAAACAAACATGAACGATTTTTTATAAGCGAAAAAACAAACTTTCGAACGCTTCGTTCGAAAGTTTGTTTTTTGCTTACTGAATAATTATTTCAGATTTCTGAGGTCAGACGGACATGATCGTAGTCAGTAAAACATCAATTATTGTGATTGGAAATCTCAACCAGGTTATTGAATGATTTGAAGCATTTGGATAACCTTATAGAAGCTTGTTTCCTAGGGATATCACAACATCGCGCACTGATATCCATTGTGTGAGTAAGAGTAAAGCCCTGACCTGAGTCTTTCAGGCATAAGAATTCACCTTAATTGGAGGTTGGTCCCAGGAATGTTTTTCATAATTATTATGAATAGGTGATGAAGTCATAGCTTTGAATTGAACGCCATCTGCATTACATGATTATTGATTACAATGTTATTGCCTAATTTTCACAGTACAACGAAAACACACATTTTAATGGTAAGGTTAGACAAAGGTTTCCACAAATTATTGTAACAAATGTATAAAATACAGACATATACTGTATATCCTCAACGAGAAATTTACATATAAATAAAGATAGATAATATATTATGTATATGTGTCAGGCTCAGGAATTTCCATCCAAGTCGACAGTCGGCTGTCCATGTATTTTTTTGACAAAAAATTTAACGTTGACAGCACAGCAGAAGGAGGAGTTTGGATTTACAAGGGAATCATCCGAAATGAAAATACGTTTTTGAAATTCTAAAAAAATTAAAATCCTGAAACTCATACAATAAACATAAAACACATTGCTAAACAATGTATGCTGCTTTCAAAATCGAAATTTTGAGTCACTGATTAATAATCAGTGACGATTTCAAAAAATCAAAAATTCTCAGAATTTGGCGAAACTCATACTATAAGCATAAAACACATTGCTGAACAATGTATGCTGCTTTCAAAATCGAAATTTTGAGTCACTGATTATTAACATTCTTAGAATTTTTGATTTTTCGAAATCGTCACTGATTATTAATCAGTGATTCAAAATTTCGATTTTAAAGTAGCATACATTGTTCAGCAGCTTGTTTTGTGCCTATAGTCTGAGTTTCACCACATTCTGAGAATTTTTATTTTTCGAAATCGACACTGGTTAATAATCAGTGACTCAAAATTTCGATTTTTAAAGTAGCATACATTGTTCAGCAATGTGTTTTATGCTTATAGTATGAGTTTCGCCAAATTCTGAGAATTTTTGATTTTTTGAAATCGTCACTGATTATTAATCAGTGACTCAAAATTTCGATTTTTAAAGTTGCATACATTGTTTAGCAATGTGTTTTATGTTTATTGTATGAGTTTCAGGATTTTAATTTTTTTAGAATTTCAAAAACGTATTTTCATTTCGGATGATTCCCTTGTAAATCCAAACTCCTCCTTCTGCTGTGCTGTCAACGTTAAATTTTTTGTCAAAAAAATACATGGACAGCCGACTGTCGACTTGGATGGAAATTCCTGAGCCTGACACATATACATGCATTACAAAAAACAGCCGGCAACGAACCTCTACCAGATATATATTAAGGACAAGAAAAGCTATGTACTCCTTTGGAGTACAACGCAATCATCAATTTGGTCATCGTCCCCTTTTGGGACCAGGGGCTGGGGCAGCCGGCTGGGTAATCGATTGATTAGCTGATCTAATCTCTTACTCTGATAATAATTTAATCTTTTATCAATAATAAACTAATCCTAAATTATTTTTAAAGTTGATTAATCTTTAGTCTAGTACAACATTGAAAATTGAATCAGATTAATTAATCTAAGAATTGATTAAATCAAATGATTGTAAGGGTTAGACAATTTAATTGATTGGCTGTTTTTTTTTTCAATTTCAGTATAAATGGCTAAACGTGCAATTATAGGCGTTGTTGGTTCTATCCAAGGAACGACCTAGAGATGGGAAGTTGAGGAAAATGATGAAAGCGCGGTGAGCCTGTTTGCTTGCAGCCAAAATTTTGGTTGACCTGCAAGTTGCAGGTCAATCAAAATTTTGTAAACTTGCACTTGCAAATAAATATTTAATTTAGAAATCGAGCGCGAAATTTATTACATTTCGCGTTCAAGTAAAGGTCACCTAAAAACTGTAATTTGGAGGGTTAAATGCTAAGTTGACTCGGCAAGGCAGCAATTTAAAGTTTATTACGTAGCTGAAGCGAGAGCATTC
The DNA here is from genome assembly GCA_964034955.1 of Orchesella flavescens. Taxonomy (NCBI): domain Eukaryota; kingdom Metazoa; phylum Arthropoda; class Collembola; order Entomobryomorpha; family Orchesellidae; genus Orchesella; species Orchesella flavescens. The sequence continues at coordinate 15,282,840 of OZ035955.1, read as the reverse complement.
AGCGAAGTAATGGTTTTGCTCAAACTGTCCGTCTGTCCGTGCGCACTCTCCTGGTCACATACATTTACCGATTTGTGTCAAATTTGGCACATAAGTAGTACTAATAATTTTCAGACAAATCGGTCAAACGGTTCGAAAGTTATAGGATCCAGAGATCAGAAACTCATCGATTAGGTTGGAAAGTAGAGTGAATAGCATGGATACGCATACGTAGTGTGCATGTGTGTGAATACGGAATGGTATTCTGCAAGTAATGCTTTCACTGCACGTTGGGAGAGGATCGCGGAGGTGGGTTTAGAGAGCGAGCATAACGGAGGGGGTTTAGAGGTGATCACTCAACGCCTTCTTCAGCTACGTCTCTGGCCTGCTTACTAGCAGTTTATTGAAACTAACAATTAAAATTTTCAGAAAATAATTGAAGCGACTTTGCTTGCGCTTGCAAGGATCTGATTTTATCTGACTTGCCTTGCAACTTGCAAGACTTTCAAGGCAAGTCAAACTATTCTCATATCTAATACGAACCTGTGGTGATGGCTAAGCCGTTTAGGGAACATTCAACAATTACGTCATATCAAAAACCCAGTTTTTCGAACCACCCACCCACCACTATCATCAAATCGTCCTTAATCGTCCAACCCCTGTGCATGACATGATCATGAATCTACGGAACGATTCCAAAATCCAGAGAACCATTACACATTGTGTATTATATGTATGATGCTATTTTCAGTTTTATTGTTCAATTTAGCGGGGAGTATGCCTGAACTCTTTCTCACCTGTTCGGCATCGGTGCACTGTGCGCCAAAAAGTAAAAACGGGTTCTCTTTCCCAAAGTTATTATTACTTTACACACAAGATTACAGTCACGAGTGTCACGACATTCGAACACAGGATTGTGTAATAATAATTATTGATAATAGTATAATAGAAAGTATTTTGTTGTTTCTACAAAAAACGAAGTGAATGTAAAAACTTGACGGAGTGAAATAAAAGATAAACCAGTAGCATGGGGAAAAATACAATATGTCTTGATAGTGGTGCAAATAATCATTCATCATAAATCATAAAGAGGACTTTAGCTGCAGTCGGTGGAGTACCTTGCGTGTTGCTATTGCTTTCTGTAGCCAGTGTAGCCAAAAAACATACCAGTACAATGTTTCGAACGTTGTGCTTATCATACCACAGAGTTGCAGCAGGAGTTACCAGTTGTTACAGTAATCGAGCTACGTCACTTTCATTGTTATTTAATCCTAAACCAAGTAATTTTCAGCGTTACGCCGTCGGAAGAGGGTTTCAGACAAGCTCCTTGCTTCATGATTTAATGGAATTCTTTGATGACAAAAAAAACTGGGGTGAGACAAGCATTCGAACTGGGAGATCTTGGCGGTTGGATGAGCTGAGAATCAAAAGCAATTCGGACCTTCATAAATTATGGTACATCTTGTTGAAAGAAAAAAACATGCTCCTCACCATGGAGGAGGAGTGTAAACGAGAATGTCAATTGTTTCCCAGCCCGGAAAGACTGGACAAGGTTTGTACTTTGCAGTTTTGCACCAATTCTAAATTATTAGTATTGAATATTAATTTAATAAACCGGGTTTATGTGGTCTAACTAATTGTACTTCTTTCTAGTTTAGGTGGAAGAGAGTATGAAAAATCTTGAAACTGTAGTGCGAGAGAGAAATATAGCGTTTCATCTTTTGGAAACTGGTACAACTGGAGAACGACCTGGGTCGGAAGAGGAGAATTTTCTGGGGCTGCAGGAGTATCGGCAATATGATGAACACACTGTTATGAAACATGCAAACAAACCATTTCTAGTTTCTAAGAGAGATGAACCCCAAGTCACTCTGAAAGAAAAGTTTTGGTTTCTGACAAGATGGAGAAGGAAACAATTATATGAGAGGAGACGGGAGTTAAAGTGATTGCATAATACTTGATGTAGAATACGTGCTTGTCTGTTATTTTAATAAAACTTCCAGTCCTATTAATGTTTATTAAAATCATATTTTGTTTATGTCACTTGTAGACTTCACCAGTACGAGGTAATTCAGCTCCTCCAAAAATTTCCTAACTTAGATGTGGATGCTCTAAAGGAACAATACCCTGACGTGAATGTGAATAGATACATAGATAGATTTTGGAAAGACACCGTCCAAGGAAATTTAAAATCATCTCATTAGTACTATTAATATAAAGTTTACAATGTTGTTGCAAGTAAATAAATTCTGTTAAAATTTAGAGAACGCAGACCATACCATTCGATATAGAATTGACAGAATTCTAATGACCATATACATATACTATGTAGACAATAAACGACTTTGCATAGTTTTTGAAATACATTGAATTTAAAAACTAAAACCATCATGAAATTCAGCATGTCAAATGACCTTTAAATACCGAGTTCCAGCTCAACTAAATCTAAAAATGTTTTGAATTTTCGCGCGCATAATTTTTGAAGTGCTCATTGAAATTAAAAACCAGCTAATTAGGCATGTCAATTAATCTGTACATATTGATTTTCCGGTAAACCCAGAGAGATGATAACAATGTAGAATAAGCTATCCCATGGTAGGGATGATTTTCGACTGTTACAAAATGCTTCGTCAACAGACGACCATTTTCTGAACATTTAGGTAATAATTTTGATGGTTCGATACCGACTTCACGACTATTTTTAAATGTTTTTCAAACGAATAACTTCTATAAGCTCATTTTATAGCGATGTTTACTGAAGTTAGGCATTTGCCGACGTTACTTGCAGTTTTGAGGCACGAAATAATAAATTGCACTTAATACTGCAGGCTGCATGATGACGTGGTCGTATGTTATGCATAGCAAAACCACTGTTTCCCGATGCTCCCTTAACATTAAATAGTAGTTTAGGAAACATCTTGACGTAGTCTTTCGTAACAGAAATTTTGAAAAAAATGAGCATTTCAACGGGATAGCTTATTCTACATTTCTATCATTTCTCTGGGTAAATCTAAGGATTTTTTTTTAAATTTTCGCGCGTATAGTTATGAAGTACATACTAATTTAAATTTGAAAACTAATCCTGGGGGCAGTTGTTCAGCGATGTCATAGTTGCTATCGAAATTGTGTACAATAAACTCGTGCAAGGTATACTGAACCCTAGTGGCAATTCTTCGCTGATTTAAAATCTAACACTACCAATTCATTCAGCATAAAAAATAATCTGTGTGAGTTTCAACCAAATTGATTGATTTTTTAAAAATTTTACAGTGCAAAGGTTTTCAAATGCGCATTGAATTTAAAATCTAATGCTACCAGTTGATTCAGCATAAATAAACCCGACAACAGGCGTAAAGAACCTGCACCTTATGCACTTAAACTTAAAAATTTTGATTGATTCAAAATTAAGTCATTTCGACATTTAAACGATCGTAGGTCACAATGGGGTCATCGTAAAACTTAAAACATCATGACTGAATTCATCTCAATTTTGATGCATCACACTCTTTACTTTGCTAATTAAAAAATATTTGACCTTTACCTTTGACCCGGTTATCGATAACCGATAACACATATATCGCTTCTCAGGAAAGGTCTTGACCTAAGGTATCGTTTACCAAAAGAATTTTTGAAATTCTTCAACCGTGTCGCCACTATGGTGCTCATGGATCGACAGACAGACACCATTAGTGAAATCAAGAACCTACCCCTTTCTGCAAAGGGTGCCGGTTAATAAACCTGACAACTGGAAGGGTATATAGGAACCTGCGATTTAGAATTTATGCTGAATTAAGTTAGCATAAGCTATAAGTCTGAGTAATTCATTGGTTTAGAAAAGATTTGAAGATTTTCATCCATGTGGCTGCTGTTGAGAAAATTAAACAAATATTACCTTTAAACGCTTATAGATCACGCTGGGGTCGTTTTTTAACTCTGTCATAGCTTGGTTAAATTTTTCTCGTGAAATAGCATCATTTTGATGCATCATAACCAGAGCTGGGGGACCGCGGTTCAAAATCGGACCGCGGTCTTTCGGTTCAGGTCTCGGTTCAGAACCGAGACCTGAACCGAAGACCGAAAAATAATTTGGAAGAACCGAAGACCTGAACCGAGAACCGAAAGGTTTTTTAAAAAGAACCGAAGACCTGAACCGAGAACCGAAAGGTTTTTGAAAAGAACCGAAGACCTGAACCGAGAACCGGAAGATTTTTTCAAAAGAACCGAGAACCTGAACCGAAGACCGAACAGGTGTAGGATTTGAGTTAAAAAGTTAATAAATTGCACTGGTTCATTGCGTACTTACTTTTTACACTTAAAGTATGAGTAAAATATGAATTATTGTCTCAGTTTTAGTAATCCTAACGTCATTATTGACAATTTTCGGATTTTTTGTGGAGTAATTTGTTTTTTTTATCTTAATACTTGAATTAACTATATTATTTTTTCATTAGTAAGTGCAAAAAGCTTATTTTACCTGTCATTTTCGCAAAAAAAGTGAACCAAAACAAATTTGAAAGAACCGAAGACCTGAACCGAGAACCGAATTTTTTTATGAAAGAACCGAAGACCTGAACCGAGAACCGATTTTTTTTTTGTAAAAGAACCGAAGACCTGAACCGAGGACCGAAGGGTTTTTGTAAAAGAACCGAAGACCTGAACCGAGAACCGAAAGGTTTTTGTAAAAGAACCGAAGACCTGAACCGAGAACCGAAAGGGTTTTGAAAAAGAACCGAAGACCTGAACCGAGACCGACAAGTAGGTCGGTTCCCCAGCTCTGATCATAACTAGAGTTTCCAATGAGACGCACGATAATAATCTCATGAGTCTCAACTCTAAGCGAATTTGGGATGTTCATGAGACTCATGGTTCTCAGATAAAAATATTTTGTATGTATCTTGGCATTGGATTTTGATATTTCATTTTTGAAACTATGGAGAAGGAAATTTCCCAATAGAAAAAAAGTTATCTGAGATATGAGAATTCCCATGAATATCACCAACACTACAAATCTAATATAAAGTCTTATCTGAGACTCAGTTAGAAACCCTAATCATAACCCATGCTTCGTCACTAAAAAATATTTGACCTTAACCTTTTACCCAGTTGCCGTTAACCAATTCTGTTCATCTGTGAACTCACGAGGAAAGTACGCACCTTGTATAACACCAAATCGAAAGATTTTTGGCAGCATTCATGTCTAAGTAATATCTGGAAAATATTAGCTGAGAATGGGTCGGTTGGTTGGTATAGGAGCACATTCCCAAAATTTCTAAAACCTTATGGTAAATAACACGTGTAAACCTAAAGAAGGGGGCTTCTCTGATTTTTGAAATCTCGATTTTTTCAGTTTAGACGGAAAATGGGTTTTATCGAGGTTTTATGACGTAATTAAACTTCTTGCCGATAAATGTGCGTTGCAAGTTTTCGGATAACTTGAAGCTCGAACTACAGTTCGGCTATTATTTAAAGATGACGATTTCGGATAGTCATTGCTCAGACCCCAAATTAAATGTCTAAAATACATTCGTTTGTTTAAAAATTCTTCACTTTTATTCCACACGGGGAATAAAAAAGGCACGCGGTCGATATTTTCAATTTGGCAAAGATACTAATTCCTATTTTATTGTTACAAAATTATTTACTGAAAACAAACAGTGTCCCAAATATGGGGTCGAGAATTTCAAGATGAGCACTAACTGACATGCCAACGCATCGTCTGTCTGGAGATTCGAAGTAAATGCCTCTCATGGTGCTTTTGTCTCCTTTAGAAACTCCTTGAAATGAATGTTTTTGGATGGAATTACTTTGAATTGAGTTGCTCAGGATGGCTACATAAATTACTGCATTCTCTATGATCTTTGGGTTACCATGTTTTACTGTATGGAAAGCAACCGATCTCGCCTAATACAAAGTAACACAAATAATAATTTAATTAAGTCTATCAATCAATCAAAATCAAGTTTTTATTTCGACGATTTGAAGATGTGTGTATTTGCTTTTCGATCAAAAATAACTATTCCAAGATTCATGTAGGTTAGGAGATTTCTAGGCAATTAATAAACACCGTTGACCGTATGCTCAATTTGTGGAATGAAAGCCGTCGTACGACTTGAAAGTAAACAAAAATGTAAAATAGACTTAAGATTAGAAATATAAAATTAATATAAATAGCTGCAAATAAATTTATTTATTGCTAATCGTGTATCCATTAGGAGATCAGTACTTTGGCTCAAATTAAAATGGCTTCGACACTTTTGACGTTAATAAATATTCAATTTTCAATTCGGCCGAATCGCACCGAATTAGGCTCATTAAAGTTAAAATTGTCGTCCAGGATTGCTAGAGATGTTATGTTAGTTTACATAGACTAGAAGGGAGAAGCTATGAATTTCTGGGACCTCCAGTTTAAACCTTAATTTTTTGGTTGCTATTAGGGTACCGATTAAAACGATGGAATTACATACGTCATAATGTACTTCCAGTGAGGTATACGGTACACGTACACCGATAACAACTCCAAAAACATTAAGATGAAAATCCGTGGGACCAAAAACTTATAGACTTGATGATCTAGTTAATTTATATAAAATAAAGGATAATAATAATAAAGTCCTATGTCTATGTATGCTTCCTCCAACCATAAGATAAAAATCAATAATAGCAGTAATATTATGTCACTGTTCCAAAGCGGCTAAGAATCTCAATTTTTCATTAACGCTGAGGAATGTTAATCGCCAACAATGTAGCATGTGTATATCTTGGGAGTCCTCAGCCTCGACGCCTTGAAAATCCTGTCAAATCATTTTTAACATGTTATTAATCACAAGTACAATAATTAAGCAAAGATAATACAAGGAAAATATCAGCACCGCACCGTGGAGATAAAGTCATGTAATGCATCATGAATTTATTTGCTTATTTTGGGAGATGAATTTATCTCCACGGTGACTGGATAGTTTTCTTTTTTCTTTGTCAATAAATATATGTATATAGTATAGAGTATAGACCATTTATGTGTGCAGTTGACGTGACGGCATTAAAATTGACCATAGGGGCATAGCATGACTATGAGTACTATGACTTAATAGGTTACACCACACCCTAAGCATTTGGCTAAGGCTACGCGAAATGCACTCAGGAATGGTCTTGTACATTTAAAATGGACTCACAATGATACAAATTCTTCCATCATCATCTAAAGCTGATATTTCCAAATTCAACAATGGGGACCCAATTAATGGATACTTATCCAGCGACATTTTGAAAAGTTGTAGAGTGTACTCCGAAACCACTACGTGTGCATGAGATTTTACGGCTTTCTGAAAACGAAAATGGATCATCAATTTGAATTATTTGAGCACTTTATCATCAGTGTTGCAGTTAAAATTTTAAATCTTCCAGATTAATGTTTACTACGTTAAAATTATAGGTGTCATACTTCATACCTGCCTGGGTTCTGTGCATGAATACAATTTTTCTATCAGTTCGTAGCATGCTGCCTTACTTGAGGCTGCTAGTGTGACATTAAAAATTTCACATGTAAGTTGCACACAATTTGGCCATGGCTTATCTACCCGTCTGATTGTAGTACTGTGGTTAAGCTTGAGTGTTTGGGAGTATCGACATTCTTCCAAAATACAGCCACCAGCACACATCGTCGAGACGGATTCAATCCTTTAGTTGTGGTTATCAACCATCAAATAATTTAGTAAAATTCTTCAATTAAATATTTTTAATTAGTAGAAATTATTACAATTTATTTATAATTGCTGTTGTCAATGCAGGTAGTGAGTAGTGATTGGATAAGAACGACATTTTGGGTTGCTTTAGCCCGCGGTTATTGAATAAAAAATTATTTTTTGAAGCATTTTAATTCTTATTAACCTGCGGCATCGCAGATTAAAAGTAGGGACGCAGGGTCGGTGTCAGCTTATAGAAACAGTGCTAATAGAAGGGACTAATAGTAGAAAGCTAATTGTAGAATGGACAACTAGTTCACGCGGTCTTATTGTAGAAAATGTAATAGTAGAATGGACTAGTAATAGAAGCTGCGAGAAGTAGAATATTTTATAAAAAAGATTTATGAATATTCATTGAGAATATTTTTGTTCAGTCTTTACAAGCCTTTATTTATATTCTGAAATTAAATGTTATTCGTTTTAATTATAAGACACGTATTCTAATGTGTTCAAGGACCTTCAGCTTCCATGAAATGTTACAAAAAATGGGAAAAGTTCCTTCATGGTTCCCTGAATGCAACTTAAGATGCATTTTGCGTCCTGAAATAGCTTTACTTGATATGATTTCGAAAACGCAACTATGAATGCTTTGTCAGAAAGATCATGTTGTTGTCAGAAAGTCAAAAGATCGTGTAAATTTCATGTCATGTGGCTGCATGAACATTAATTTTTGAAACCAAAATGAATTATGAGTGGCCCAAATGACAAGACCTGAATTCTTCCGCTTACGAGGGGACTACGGCAGTGGTAAACCTTGGATTGCATGAATGTTTATGTAAAATTAGTCATAGTTAAAAAAAGATAATGGTTTATTCTCGAGCTCCAATTAAGTCAATATACTGACCAAAATTCTTCAGATACCATGTAGGTACGTTTGAATTTCTCAGATTAGATAAGATAGTAAAATTACTTTTAAAATTTCAAAATTTGAATCAGTTCAGAAAAACACTTTAACACTAAATATACAGTACAACACTAACTCAACCCCGTAAACGAAAAATGATTGAGTTTGAAAAATGACTGAAAACTCTAAAAAAAAACTTTGATTCTACAACATACTACTAAATGCCCATTTTTAACTTTCTACTAATTATTTTCTATACCTAATTTGAAAAGACTAATCGCCCATTCTACAATTAGCTTTCTACTATTAGGCCTATCTATTAGCACGCTTTCTATAAACTTGCCCGCTCTCAGGGACGCAATTCAGACACAGGCTTAAGCCAAGATTAATCCAAATTTTATCCCAATCGAATTCAAAGCGAAAAATATTTTAATCTACCTCTGAACTTGGTTTAACTTTGGTATTATCTCTCCAATCTAATTGCAAAGTAACTCATAGTAACGCTAATCCGAAATTAAGCCAAAACGGGGTCTGTCGCTGAATTCGATGAGATAATCCACATTTAATCCGCTTAACTTTAGATTAGCTTAGCCAAAAAGGATAATCCCATGTTGAATTGCGTCCCAGGTGTTTTAGAATGCAACATAGTATGTCTGTCTGTTAGCACTACTTTTACACCGTTAAAGATTTTCAAAATTTTTATTCTTTTTGCTAAACGGAACCTTAGAATAAGCTCTTGGCTGAAATCGAAGATGAGCAAAATCGGTTAACGGCAACTAGGTCAAAGGTCAAGGTCAAACAATTTTTAATAGCAAAGATCGGGTTATGATGCATCAAAATTATGCTATTTCTTAAGAAAAACTCAACCATGCTATTACCAAAGTTCAAAAATGACCCCAGCGTGACCTATAAGCGTTTAAAGGTAAAATTGAATTTTCTCAATAACAGACAAGCCGTTGAATTTTTTTAAATGTTGAGTTGAAAAAACGGTTGAAATTAATCAACGGCAATTCGGTCAAAGGCCAAACATTTTCTCAATATTTGCGCTCAAGATAAAAAAAATCACAATTTATTTATGCCCTGCTGAACGGGTTTAATTATTTGGAAAATGGAACTGCAGCAGCAGGGAGATTCTTGAGGTTTTTAATTGACACGTGGCACATATAAGGACATATGAATAGACAATTACTGAATATCAACTTTTAAATGTTGAATACAAATATGACATTCACTATCAACCTTCCAAATTTTCCACCCAAAGCCGGCATGGTTAACCACTAACCAACAGCAGTAAAGTGCCCTCTACTAAAGTTGGCACAAGGGTGGCTCAAACTTTTTGTCTCCGATTTTGCTGAAAATTTGCAGGAATATAAATTTTAATGCGTAGATTACGAATCTGTAATCAGTAGAAGTTTTTTCCCTGTGAGGGCGCCACGTTCATTAAAACTGGTTACTGATTACAGATTCGTAATCTGCACATTAAAATCTATATTCATGCAAATTTTCAGCAAAATCGGAGATAAAAAGTTTGAGCCCCCCTTGTGTCAACTTCAATCAGAGGGCACTTTACTATGCCGTACTTAATGCTACATGGTCGTAAGTGCTATACGTGCATGCAGAGCCGTAGCGATGGGGGGCCCCGGGGGCCCGACGGATCCAGGCCGGACCGACGTCGTCTGTCCTGTCCAGGCCGTACCACTAACAAGTTTTAGTGTAAGCATGGAAATTTTACGAAAAATACAATATTTTGGATTCCCCCTCGATTTTTTCCTGGGGAGTTTTAATGAAATAATATATTTTTGGTTCTACCTACCTCGATAAACTAAGAAAATTTACGAAAATGTTGGATTTTAAATTTTATCATGTAACGCTAAAGCCCGTACGGATAACACGCTACGGCTCTGCGTGCATTGACAAGTCTCCTTTCGACGTCTAAATCAGTTGTCAAACGAAAAATGTGACAGCATGGATGCCGTTGGCTAATTATCAGTTACACACCGCCAAAAATACTGTGCTCTGTCCATATTTGGGTAAGCCACAGTGGTATTTTTCGGTTACCACAGTGGCCAAGTAGCCAATTATTTTGAGTGGTCAGTTAGCACAGACCATGTGACCTGCCCACCTATGGCCCTCTCACATTTCCTCATACAAATCCAATAATCCAAGTGACAATGCAAATACAGGCAATTCGAAAGTGTTTGGTGGTCCGTTGGTAACTGGATTCTCCCCGTTAGGAACAACCCCTTTGGAAACAAAAACACAGGCTCTACAAGACCAAGACTGCAAGGCAGGATCAAAAGATGGTCGAAAGACTAAAACCCTTTTCCTTGTAAAACATTCATGCGTAACAAAAGTGCTTCTTCATGATTACTACGAAAATTTATTTCTTGAGATGGAAAGAACGGTAAATTAATTTGGCTTTCATTGATTTTCATTTTTGATTTTCTTTTGTTTAGTAGTGTTCAGAAATTAATAAAACGTTTCGTGCTGAGAACTTTTGTTCATCGCCATTATAAGGTTTGCTTCAAAGATCTGGTCGTTATTTTCAACCATGAAAATCCCAATGGGTTTAAACTACTATTAATCGGATTATGTATTAAGATTTAGTGGTTTTGGTTTTAATGGGCTTCTCATTTTAGTATGATAATAGTAGTCGAAAATTTGTAGAGTTTTATGAGCGAGGCCGGAGTTTAAAAGTGTTTGCATTATTGAATGGCAATTCAAATAAGTCGCGTCGGCATAAAAAAATTAGAAATTAAATTTTTTAGACAATCGCTAGTTCAGTCAGTGCTCAGACCCCTAATTAGAGGTCTGAGCAGTGACTGTAGTTACAAAGTTACATATAAGCTTTTTGGGATTCCAATACCTTCAAATAGCTTATGGTTATTAAGTTGAAAAAGTTTACTGTTGACATCCTCCGCCACCCGATAAACAATCTTGGATCGTTACATTTGCGGCCATGATATAATTTTATTAATAATATTTTAAACACCTAATAACTTGACAACATGGTTATTTTTAAAAAATTTGAAATTATTGAATAAGAGAGGCTACCTAAAACCTAACAGCAATTTCAGAAGCCACAGCACAGGCTTTGATCGGGGAAATATCCCATCATCCTGTTTTGCATTTACACATGTATGACTGTCAAAACTAATTTTGATAAGGTTTTTTTTAGGATTTTTGCACAGTAGATAGACCAAAGCAAAAGTAGCCATGTGGGCCAATGTATTTGGTGTAGCCAGTGCTATTCTAACTCTGAACCAAAGCAATAGAATAGAGGTAACATGAGGTCTGGACATTGTTTCATGGTGATTTCGTATTTTGACTTAACTTTGATTTCTTCCATTTCATTGGAAAAACATTTTAACATTACGTAAATCAGTCGTGTTGCTTCTACCTTCTACGGGTTGGAAGTTGGAATTGCTAACTCCATTTAGGTTTTGACTGTGAAGTGTGAAGAATTTGCGTTTGGGTAAAAATGGTTAAGTTCCGACTATTTGGCTGCAGGTCACCTAATTAATGTCACCTAGGTATGGTTTTAATAAAGTCGGTTAACCTCTTGAAACTTGTGAGTACAGAATTTCAATGAAAAAAAATCATGACTAAAAAAAGAGTTCGTTCGTTCTGGTTGCAATACAACCATGAACCAGGCATCAATCAAATAAGCGGTTTAGAGTTCCTAGCATGGCATTTTGTCACTTGGGTAATGTCGTAATGTGACAACACACGGTATTCGGCGGTGGCGACGGAGCTGATAATTAGGATTTGGCGCCCCTGCTGTCCTGAGTTTCAACTGATAGCCGATTTGAACGCCTCAGTTACAATTTACCTATTATTGTAATTTGTAATGCATCTTCTCACCAAAATAGTAATGTAACTGGATGAAATGGTTGATTATCTGCCGTTCTCATCATATAGACTTGATGTTTTAACTGTGAGTCTATAAAAGTTTCTGCAAAAACTACGCTTGAGTAAACCACGTTTTCATTCTGTTGAACAAACCATGACTGTATAGGTTTGCATGTGGGCAGGTGCCACGTTGGTAACCGAATGACAACAGGAAAATAATCATTGATTCGCCATACCGCATGCGACAGAAAGCTGATAAACGATTCAGTCTTTTCACGATGTCCAGGTACATATTCCTTAAATTCAATCTGCGTTTGTTCCCGACTTGTTGCCAATACAAATAACGAGCTGGTGTCATTTACCTGTGTATTTATTCAGATGCGTGTACATACATTAGATAGTCCAACTTATTATTAAAACTTCCCATTATTATGTAAATAACAATAACACTTACCATAACTTTAATGACGTGTTTCAATGGGACCGCATCCGTGATTTGAAAATGTTTTCCAGCATGCTTAAGTTCGAACAAATGTTCATCAGTCAAAACCACTAGCCTCTCGTTGAGCAGCGCCACAACCTACAAAAAAATCTAGTCCAGTCTTACGAGAAGAGGGTATATTTTTGGGCGTCTATCTAATCAGAAGTTTATTTGAGTAAAAATTATGCACGTTTCTTACTAGCATAATTTTAAATTTTGCTTTTGTAGTTTGGTTAAAGATGTTTTTAAGATAAAAGGATATATTCGTCACAAGCTGTCGGTGTTCTAAAATATTAGATTTAGCTTGTTCCTCCTCTTCAATTGGAATAGGAAGGGCTTGAAAAGAACTTTTTGTGTGACTGCATATATCCCTCAAGAAATACCCTGGTTTTGGCAACCAAAAGTCGTTATTGCCAATGATTGATATTGATGGCCTTCGTTCAGAAAATACTGATAGCAAATGTACTGAAGGATTTTTTGAAATCGATAAGAATTTTTGTTTCACAACATTGCTGCAGTGGTTTAATTTCTCATTCCCACCCTCAGCTATTTTGCAAAATTCCTTTTTGGAATTCGTTGTATACTGCTTCTTCGATGAGTGTTTATCAAAAGAAGGTACTTCTTTTTCATGTGTCTGACTTTTCTTTTGTTCGTCTATTTGTTTTTCTGAAATACATTGTGCGTCACCAATAATAACTGTTCGTTGTTTGCATTTGCTGCAATAAGCCCTGCCTTTCAGTTGAGAAACATCACGCTTATTGCAATTGCTGTTTTTTAACTTGGAAAGGTTTTCCAAAGATAAATGTTCGTTACCAAAACAAAGGAGACTTTGCTTAAACATATTTACAGCTATCATTCAAATATTAAAAAGTTTCATAATATAAGTGTATGTGTATAGTGTGTTGCTCACAACAGTGTTGGTCGAAACTGTGTATCACGTAGCTGAAATGTATTCCAGCAAGTATTTGCCCATGTGTCTGTGCCCTCGCTCTATCGTCACATACTCACGCCATTCAAGCCTCACACAAGCTTAGGTTTAGTAAGCAGACCCAGAGACACAGCTGAAAAATGCATTTATTTAAGTTGAAATGGGTCACCCCTGAGTGATCACCTAAAACCAGTTCACTCGTCAAAGCCGAATGTCATTTCCTTTTGCAAGCGTCAGGCATACTGGGTAGCATCATTCATAGCTAATCCATAAATAAAATCAACCATGAAATGCTCCCGTGTAAACCGGCCCCAGGAGACCTTCAGTTTTAAAGGTCATCAGATTCCCTTAATAACATTAAGCCTAAACTACGTAGTTGAATTGAGTATTAAGTATTTGACTTCGACCTTTGACCCAGTTCCCGATAACCGACTCATGTCCATCTCAGAACTTAAAAGTCAACTTTGATCTTAGGTATCTATTACCGAAATCAGAATTTAAAAAGTTAAGCCGTTCAAAAGTTATCGCGTCCCCGGACAGACGAATGATCTAATGTCTAATGATAATGATCTTAATATGGGCCTAAAGGTCCATAATAACAAACTAACTAACTAACTATATAAAACAACACTTGAGGTGGCCTTTAAAAGGGCGGGATTGATTGCGTAATCAAGGTTAGTAGAGCGAAATTTAATTGAAAGTCGTTCCAATTAATAAAATTTTAAATCCAATTCAATCCTTTATTTAAAATAATTTTATACTAGCAAAAGTATATAGTAGGCCCATGACAGTGCCTCCCATTTCGCAGCTTCTACTCTCCACTGTCAATTTAGTGAAAAATTACAAATTCAAATTCAGTCGTGCTATTCTAAAGCATTACCTAGTAACGTGACCTGTGACCATTTAAAGCTCTAACCATTTTTGGAGATGGAGATAGTAGTTACACCATTAAAGATTTTCAAAATATTAATTATTATAAATCGACAACTTGGAAACTTGACTTAAACTCTGAATAAAAATTTCCGGCGTTTTGATTTCCGTCTCAATTTTTTTGAGTTGGTTTTGGTGTACGAGGGATGGAAGTCATTCAGTCGTCTTAATCAGAGACATGGTACATCCATAACAAAAAAATACGTGTAATGTACGAAAAATGTACCGAAAGGGTACTCCTGTCCGATTTTGATGAGTGATATGTCAATCGAACGGAAATGTTATGCTGATCATTTTGGTGGTTGTCCCAATTTTCGGAAGCTATAGTTTTGGAATTATGGACCCGAGAGTGCACCTAGTTACCAATGGTGGTGATACACACCAGGGCCTACAGAAGTGTTAACCTAAAATAACCTAACAAGTGTTAACCTAAAGTAGCCTCAAAACCCTGTACACACGTCCAAAGTGTTAACCTAAAGTAGCCTCAAAACCCTGTACACACTTCCAAAGTGTTAACCTAAAGTAGCCTCAAAACCCTGTACACACTTCTAAAGTGTTAACCTAAAGTAACCTAACCAGCGTAAACCTAAAGTAGCCTCAAAACCCAGCACACACTTCCAATGTATTTAAGTTGCTTTATTGGTATAACCACCATTGGTAACTAGGTGCACTCTCGGGTCCATAATTCCAAACCTATTTGCTTCCGACAATTGGGACAACCGCCAAAATGATCAGCATAACATTTCCGTTCGATTGACATATCACTCATCAAAATCGGAGAGGAGTACCCTTTGAGTCAATTATACCATTGAGGTCCTGTCTAACTGTTCGATGTTCCCTTCTAGATCATGAATTTAATAATTCTATAGAAATAGCTACACAGCTGCGTCGGTTAACTGTCTGTTTGCCTTCTAACGATGAAGATGAAAGGAACATAAAGTACTGCAAATACAATGAATGAAAACGGATTTCACAACTCATTTTGCCGAAAATAAATAGTTTTGGAGATGGTTAGAGTCCCATCTCCCTTATATTCTGGGCCACCAAAAGATTATCCACTAATAGTCCACTTGGGCTAATTTCAAATTCAACAATAAAAAATTCCACTACATGTCATTACACTTGATTCCACAATCAATCACCAACCCGACCTTAACTTTTAACGTTGACACCAAAGTTTTGAGTTTGGAGCTCAAAGTCATGACTTGCAAGAAAGCGGGTCAACATTTTTCGCCAAATTCCCATCTCTACTATAATTTGAAATTTAGATTTTGCACGGCATTCACAAACAAATACATACTTGCCATAAGGATGGATAAGATGGATAAGATGGATTTGGATGACATAAGGCCAATGCCTTATGTCATCCAATTTGGCATAAGTTAAGATTCTATACTTGAAATTCATTTCTAACATCGTCAATAATGTTTTAGCTCATGATTATCAATTTATCATTGCATTGGTTCAAGACCTGGAAATCCTTAATTTGCATATTTTGCATCCCAATTCACATCGGCCCTCTAATTAGCACTCCTGGCCTCGTAGTTGTAAACCTACAGGCCACCGGGCATGCTCATTTTTGTTCCGGATTCCTTTTAGTTGATCTTCCAATATCGCATCCATGCACACCTTTGGAATGAAATTCACATCGCATTGAATTACATTGCACACCTCTATCCTACCACAGTGTAAGTACGACAGACAAGACAGATTATTGTACCTTGTTATGTTACATTCAGTGACTGATTTGAGCTGAGTTGCCATTTATTAAATGGGTTCAGTTATTCACTTCATGCAGAAATCTAATATATGTGGAGGCTCTGAGATAGTAAGAATTTCGAATCTTTTGAAGAAAAAGTTACAGTTTAACCACTTAGTCGTGGGTGTTGGTGGGTTAAATTGTCTAGCTATAAATAGTAATGTTAGGTTTATTAGTTATGTTGTATAGAATTCAGTGGCAATTGTACGTCAGTGTCAACGTTTTTTTTACATTTCAAAAACACGACGGAGACGTCAATTTTCGATAATTCGATGGTACGGTACTGTTTTACAATCAGTCAGTTAACTGTTGATAAGTCAGCCCAACATGCGTCATGCGGTGTACTTTTCTCCATATTAATATAAATAAATATAATGCACTCCTTATTTGCTACATTTGACGTTTTATTTGGAAAGCCCATGTAACTTAATATCGTTTCAGTCTATCAGGGCGTAAATATGAAACTCGTCGTCGGGGTTGTGTTGGCTTACTCAACTCTCACACGCAATTATAAGTGGGCGTAGGCGCAGTAGTGTTAAGCATAACTCACTAGAATTAGCATTAAGATTCTTTCTATTATTATTTATCTATATGTCATTTCACGGGATCATTGCATTGATTGAGTTACTGAAGATAGTGTGGTAGAAGTAGGTTGGGTTAACATGAAGATGTGGCGATTGATAAACACTTAGAGTAAACACGTCCGCCCGTTATTCCTTAACTTGGAGTGAGTAAATTACAAGTTGACTACATGCCCTATCGGATTCAGTCAATCAGTTAAACTGCATTAGCACTCATCCAAAGGGTGCTAAATTAAGATTACAAAAGGCAACGGGCAACGACCAATCAATTACAAAATCACACACAACGTTGTGAAAACTTTGAACCACCACCACCGTTGACTTATGCAATTATCAATAATAACTTTTGGAATAATTGGAAATCATAAAGCCAATCATGTGTTAATTACTGTAATTAATGATTAATAATCAACAAATTTGTTTTAAAACTAGGCAAACTAATGGAATAGTTGGTTGTTGTCAGCTGTGAAAAAAAATCAGCCTAATTAGCTGAAGGATATTCAGCACAGTCAACAATTAAGAGCCAAGTAGTCAGCAGTTTCGTCTTCATCTAGATTCAAGACATCAAAAGACAATGATTGGCGGTTTATTTATTTACAATCACAAGGGAGAAGTTCTCATCTCAAGAGTATATCGAGATGACATAGGTCGTAATGCTGTTGACGCCTTTCGTGTCAACGTTATCCATGCCAGACAGCAAGTTAGATCCCCAGTAACTAATATTGCCCGTACATCATTTTTCCATGTGAAGGTAAGAAAGTCAATAGTAGATTTAGTCTTACCATAGTATGTCAGTAAGTAGAACTTTCCTGACTAAATAAGTTTACTTACTGATCTTTGACCTTTGACTCGCATATTCATATTATTCATTGAATGAATGAATAAACTAATTGTGTGACTTTGACGTTACGTTACCTTATCAAGTTGAAGAATTAATTAAAATTGTTTTTGTTTTGTTTCAAAGCGTTCTAATATATGGGTAGCAGCAGTTACAAAGCAGAATGTCAACGCTGCGATGGTTTTTGAATTTCTGCTGAAAATAATTGATTGTATGCAGTCATATTTTGGCAAAATATCCGAAGAAAATGTGAAGAACAATTTCGTTTTAATCTATGAACTTCTTGACGGTAATAGTTGTTTAAAACCTTTAACTGCTTGTGACGTAAATTGCGATCTAATGTTTTTTTTTGGTATTGTGTCTGAACACTGAACATGTTTTTTCGTAATAGAAATATTGGATTTCGGATACCCCCAGAACACAGATACAGGTGTTCTGAAAACATTCATAACTCAGCAAGGAATAAAATCTCAAACTAAGGAAGAACAAGCACAAATAACATCTCAAGTTACAGGTCAAATAGGATGGAGAAGAGAAGGAATCAAATATCGCCGGAACGAATTGTTCTTGGATGTGTTGGAATTTGTGAATCTCTTAATGTCTCCCCAAGGTATGCAAGTCTTATAAAGTTGAACGTTGGCCTTTAGCTCGACGTAGTGGAAAAATTATTTTTCAGTCGCGTTTAAAGTTCAAATGCAGTAATTCATTCATAATTCTGTTTAAATATTTGTTTTCATCCAGGCCAAGTACTGTCGGCTCATGTTGCTGGGAAAGTTATCATGAAGTCGTTTTTGTCTGGAATGCCCGAATGCAAGTTTGGAATAAATGACAAGATTGTAATGGACAATAAGGGAAAGGGACTTAATACTGAAGAACAAGTTCGTTCTGGGAAACCTGTGGTGGTTATTGATGATTGTCAGTTTCATCAATGTGTAAAGCTGTCCAAGTTTGAGACGGAACATTCCATTTCTTTCATTCCTCCAGATGGAGAATTTGAGTTGATGAAGTAATTAAGCTACCAGTTATCTGTTTGTTTTATGTTTTGGCTGTTTTGCACTCGTGATCAAACACATTGACGATGAATGTCATTTTTAACATTAAAGGTATCGCACGACCAAAGATATTTCTCTTCCATTTCGAGTAATACCACTCGTTCGAGAAGTTGGACGGACAAGGATGGAAGTAAAAGTTGTTCTGAAATCTAACTTTAAGCCATCATTGCTCGGCCAAAAGATCGAAGTTCGAATTCCTACTCCACTCAACACATCAGGTGTTCAGTTAATATGCATGAAAGGGAAGGCCAAATATAAGGCTTCAGAAAATGCTATAGTGTGGAAGTAAGTAGTGATTTAATGAAGCATATTTCTATCATTTATTTGGACCAGCATTTAATTGATAATAACGATTTCAAATTCATGTTATGTTAAGAATCAAAAGAATGGCAGGAATGAAGGAAACCCAACTCTCGGCTGAAATTGAATTGCTGGAAACTGATACGAAGAAGAAATGGACACGGCCACCGATTTCAATGAATTTTGAGGTTAGTTTTACTTTTAGTTGATGACCTAGAATTGCTAATAGAAATATGATTCTCAGATGAATGCAAATACTTGGTGAACTTGCATTAATTTCAATAATTTTATTTTTGGATAGTTCAGGATTCTGTGTATGTATAGTATAGAGGAGAGACGGTTATAGGTATTGACTAGATTTTTCTCTAAAACACTCCTAATTGCTTTTTCTGCGTAGAATTTTTTTTTTTTTTTTAATTTTTATGTGTTTTGGGATAATCTAACCAAGAATCTTCCATCACGAAATCTTTTCTTGAAACTATTGCACCCTCCATCTTTGAAAATCAAAGTCATACGTATACATTGATCATGATGTAGTTGCGTTCTGTGAATGGCTTTGATGGAAATAGATCATTTATCTTTGTAATCGCTACAAGCGTACTTACGAGGGTTACGTAGTTATAATTTTTGACCGTTTTTAAAGTTAACAGCATTTACATTTCGTTAGTTAAGAAGAAAATGCCCCATGAAAAACTCCATTCCAAGTCACAAGTACAACCAAGCTTTCGAATCCACTTTTATGAAACTAGGAATGCATGTACATGTATTATGTAGCAACTAAAGTTATTAAATGACGACCCAATATGTTACGTTATGACTTTCAGGTTCCATTTGCACCATCTGGATTCAAGGTGCGATATTTAAAAGTATTTGAGCCTAAGCTAAACTACTCCGACCACGAGGTTATCAAATGGGTAAGATATATTGGGAGAAGTGGTTTGTATGAAACCCGTTGCTGAATGGAAAAGGCCGCCAGGATTTACAGTGATAAGTGGGATAAGATGGAGTCAATAATTTGATTTAAAACTCCGAATAGAAACTTGAAACTAAGACAAATAGCAAAATTTAGCTCCTTTATTTATTACGATTAAATGTTTGGACAGACAGATTGTGTAAAATACCAATGTAATTGAAAAATTAAATGATTTAGTTATGCTTGTCTGCGAGCTCAGTAAGTCCACTAACATGGAAGACTTTTCAAACGAGTCTATAATATGACAACCAAAATTTTGTCTACATTGCTTAGCAGCAGTAAGTGGTATTTTTGTGTGTTTCATCTACTTCTTTTGCAACATAATTATTAATTCTAACACTAATATGAGTAAGAAAATAAAGAATGAAGACGTCTTGACCGACTCAAAACACTACTTCATTTACTGACATTTTGGCATATACCAATTACTACAAGTTCAAAAGCTGTGCTTTGCAGCAAAATGGATTCAGATTTAGATTCAGACGTTTTTAGCACATTAAATTAACACCGAAGAGGCATTTGGTTTGTTCTAATTCAGACTTCTGTAAAACCCTCCCTTGTGAGACAACTATGTATGCATTCTTTAAATAAACTGCTAGAGACGTTCATTGATGTGCGCTTAATGCAATAATACGACACCTCCATGATGCCCTCCAAGTTCCGCAACATGTAAATGGTTTCTTGTAGTTGACGTCACAACAAGTACGAAGTTCTGTGATTGGACAGTCAGCAAGTACTTCTTTGTTAGTGGTGGAATCGTGAAATGGGAATGTGGGCTTCTGTGTTAATACAACCGGGAATACCCTGAGCATTCTTCTATAGTATAGACCTTTTCTATGTGTTGACGAATGCATAATTTTATATTTTATACATAACGAGTGTATCTGAAGCCTGTGAATTTATTAGTTACACAGGCTGCTAGTTCAGATTTAAACTCTTTATTAAATTTGAAATCCCCTCAGTGAAACTCCCACTTCTCCCTAACTACCACAACAATTTTGAGATTTTTAGGTATATTTCCTTCATGGTTGGTCTCTTTCAAGTTCAAATTCGAATTCTCCATAAAATTTTAAATCCATTCAGAGAAACCCCACTTCTCCCTACCTACCACAACAATTTTGAGATTTTTAGGTATATTTTCTTCATGGGTGGTCTCCTTCAGTTCAAATTCGAATTCTCCATGAAATTTTAAATCCATTCAGAGAAACTCCCACTTCTCCAAACCTTCCACAACAATTTTGAGATGTTCAGGTATATTTACATCATGGGTGGTCTCTTTCAAGTTCAAATTCAAATTCTCCATGAAATTTGAAATCCATTCAGAGAATAATCCCCATTTCTCAATACTTTACACAAAAATTTTGAGAGTGTTTTAGATATATTTGACTCAAAATATGCATAAGAAAAAACAAAAATATTTGTTCGCAACCGTGAGCTTTGAATACACTGCAGATCATCAAGAGCAAACAAAAGTCTGTATGTATGTCAGGATTAAAACACATAAGCATCATATTGCAATTTGCAATCAAGTGCAAGGAGAAGGTATATCATGCAGGCAACAAAGCAATGCTGGTGGATGCTTAAAATTTCTGCAAAAAATATTTGCCCTACGTAGGATGAGAACCTGGGGCGCTAGTGTTCAAGACTGCAACCCTTCACCACTCAGCCATCTGGTCTCTATAAATACAATAAGCGAATATAACCTCATTTTTACTATTAGCAACAAAATGAGAATCCGCCGTGCAGACACGAAGCCTTTTATATAAATTGATTGTAGGGAACGATTATGCATAAAATTTTTGCTGGTAAAACATCTGTTGACTTGGTAACTGAATGAGCAAAAAGAAATTTCACAGATGTGTTGATTGTATAAGCCAATAAACAGGCCCTGGACTTGATTAGATATACGCGGTTTGATTATGTTAGCTCACCCAATCAGGAGCCAGAATGCATTAAGCGGTTATACAATATGCACTGTATATTTTAATCAGCCTGTATATACTTTGTCGGGAGTAGCCTTAATGATTTAAGCACATTAATCATTATATTTCAAGGGTAAAAAGTCAAATTACAACGGACACAACACGAGATGCTATATTAGAAATATTTAAGCAATCTATTCTGTTAGAACGTAAGAATCTTTATGCGTAACATGTAGATTATTGTTGATATTTTGTAAACGAATATGGAATTCATTTTTTACCTTGGAATGTACTATTTGGAATTATATTGAAATGTTATTCGAATGCACGATCTTAAATGATGTGTTATGTTAGAGTATGAAAACCAGACATTGTATGATGACTGATACTCAGAAACAATAAAGTTTATTCATTCATTCATTTATTAAAGTTTTTACACAAAATGTTTAGTCGTAAAGACTATTTTAAATCTCGACAATTTTTCTGACTCACTTTTGTCAGTTATTTTTTAGTAGAAGTTTATGTTAATAGCAGTTATACCGCATATCCAATATTCATTGTGTGCTAACATCCATTAATGGGACCCAACCCTTGGATCTTTAAAACATCGGAAACGTGTTTCTGTTTTTATTTTGTGATTTTTACAATTTTTTTATTGCAATGTATTTGAGGGAAACATCGTGTATATTTGAATTTAGGTAAATAATTTATCAAATATTGTTACGTCCTACCCAGGACTCATCAGCAAAAGCCATTCTTTTTCTTTGCTCAAATTTTTGAAATACAGTTGTTTTTAGCAATAAGAAAATGTTCACGACCACTCAGTATGTGCTTACAGCAACCCCTTTTATGCTAAAGACAACTTTCTATAACTCAGGTATACAACGTGGCCAAATTTGCAATAAAAAGAAAGGGATAAATGCATTGTAGGATTTTAGATGCTGAATGTTTGTATCATGCTCGATGCATTAGCTTATGCTTGTATATCCTTGCGTTCACGATTAGACTTGTATATCCTAAGCCAGTTGGCTTCTCATTTTTTGTCTTCAAACAAGGCTCACCAAAGAGAGAAAAGTTTCTTTCTCCAATCACTTTCTCTTTATTTCGTTCCCTCCTCTTCGTTGAATACACTTTATTCTACACTGCCCTGAGGAAACCAGACCTGGGAAGGTAACAATGGCCAATGTCGTGTCCCATTGATGGCCATGTGGGTCATTTACAATCAGTCAACGAGGGAAAGAAAGGAAAAACTGTGACCATTTCTCAAAATGTTTCCAGTTTATAGGTATTTTTTATTGAGCCCTTATATGAGTCATAAGTTACCATAGACTAGGTGGCCTGCCCCAGTGTGGAGAGACGATTTCAGCCGATCAGACAATGAGAGACTATCAGGGAAGCACTACAAGGAAATGCATAAAAAGTTTCACGCACATGAACTACATTGATGTAAGTAACTATAAATTCCGCTTCGCCTTTATTCTATACGCTTTCTTTGTGATGAAACTCACTGATACTGTAGATATTATGAAGTATTTTCCCTACTGTTTCAGAACTGACCTACTGCTGAAGCGAGCTGGTTGTGCTTTCCCTGTTCTCGCTACCCCTCCTCAGTTTCTCATGTCATCAAGTGTAATCTCATTCATTAGAATTTAACCAAAATTATTTTATTGCCTGCTTCGATAAACTGACTATGGGTGATACGCTAAATCCAATAGGGGACTGGAGTTGTAAATCTTTTATATTTGACTGCTCAAAAAAAGCAGTAAAAGAAACTTACTCTCATCTTAAAAACGTGTCCAGATAGTAACTAAATTAAATTAAATGAAAATTAAATCAATACATGTAATTGAATCATTGCGAGCGTAACTTTGAAGTTAAAGTTAAAGGAAAGCTATTTGAGACTGCAACTCTTCGGAATCTCAATCTCTCTACATCGTACCTGCTAAATTAAGAAATCTGTTATTTTTGCAACCACTAATTTTTCCAAGTTTTGTCTACGAATTTACTGAAAACTTGATCGAAATAAAATCAGGACTCGGAATCGATGCTGACCCTGTGAACGCTAAAAAAATGTTTCTGAGATGATAAAAACAAAACGCACGCTTCCAAACCACCATCGAATAATTTAACATACATGATCAAATGTATGCATATTTCTTCTAATTGCATTGTGCAATTTTGAAACTACCTCTTAATGTGAAAACTGTGTCCGATAAATTAAGTCAAAATAGGGAAAGCCAAGAAAAAAGCTGGATCAATGCACATTTCTACGGCTGGTGAGTCATTCTCCTCTTTCGAAATTAAATACTATTTTATTACACTTATTTAAATGCTGTTTATTAAATACTTATATTTAAATGCAAATTTCGCTCATTTCTGACATTACTGTCATCAGCTATGATATATGAAGTAACTAGCATATTGGGGACGATTCATTATTCGATCTCTATGAACAGTCACAGCTCGGACCATAAATTTATGGTCCGAAGTGGAAATTTTTTGTAGCAAATTGGAGGAGTTTTTCGGTCATGTACTACTGTCTATTGGTAGTCCTCAAAATTACCAAGGTGTTTCCCGAATTTAAAAAAAAATGTTCCGTATTTGGAAACCGAATTAAAAGATCTTTGAAATTATTTTTAAAATTTCAAAATTCATTTTCTGAATAACAGCACGGTGAGAAAAAAAATCAGCACCCACGGTGAAAAAATTCCAAACATTATGAAATTACTACTTATTATTTTTAATGTTTGTTACACCTCAGCAAAACTTGTTACGGCATTTTAAAACCAAATTTGTATTTTTAATCGATTTGGACGCTATATTTATGGTCGGACCATAGATAGATATACCTAGTACCTAGACAGGCCATACAAACTTTAATTTGTACCCATACAAAATCATCTACGGACCATATTTCCTTAAATAATGATTTTGGTATTGTTTCAGAAAAAATACTTTTCTGTCCAAAACATAACTTATTATAGTTTTCATAACATAACTGTAGTAGTTCAGGAAACAACGTTCGTAGGAATTTTGTACGGGTACGTACAAATTTAATAAGTTGTATGAGGTTGTCCATTCTATTGGTGTATTCTATGGGTTGGACCATAAATTTATGGTCTTAATCCGCCATTTGATTTTCACGGAGGAAACAGCAATTATGGGAAGAAATCAAGGTTACTTATAGCAGCAGCAACATACTATACACATGGTTGGTGTACAAGAAGCTGGTTAAATTTATTATTCATTTCGAAAAGTCTGGGGAGTCCGCAGAGATGTTAAAGTTACGTTGTCCCCAATCACCAGCTTCGTTATCCAGCTTCAGCTCTAGTCTAGTACCTTTTGGAACTTGCATAAAAGGAACGAGCACCGAATTATATTCGATTTAGCACCATTCTATCATGTGCACTTGTCCACTAAAGACTGGTACTCATTTCGTCAGGCCCGCAACCACTGGGGGGGCTGGGGGGTGCATTGTATCCCCCAAGAATTCTTTTGTACCCCCAAAAAATTTAACTGCACCCCCCAGAAATTTATGAAAAAGTTTTAAATTATTGAATATTTGAGTACTTATGACTCAAAATTTGTATTTAAACAGTATTCTTCGGATTTCGTAGCAATTTTTGAGCATTTTCTTCGATTTTCAGGACAAATTTTCCGATTTTCAATGTTTTTTACGCTAAGAATCTCGTAATAAGTTACCATAAATAAATCCTCCTGCATTCAAACAGGCAACGCAAAATTTATTCATTCTTTTCGTGTTGCATATTATTTGAAACCTTGTTCAAGGAAGATTAAAACTCAATATGTTAAAGGTATCAGTAATACTATGTGGTGAAATGGCAAAGGAAAATCCAAGAGGTACACATTGGCCAATTTTTACCCTTAAATAAACCCTACGTAGCCATTATATTATCCATTTGTTGTGTATTGTGTTAAGCGTTCGAACTTCTCTATAACTATTTTTCGTGCTTTCTATTGGTTGCATTTTCTATAACCACTTCTTAAAATAGCAAAAAAGAGAAGAAAACAGTGTAACGTTGTCGTTGAAAATTCAGTACTTTCATACTCCTAGAAATGATGCATAGAAATTTCGGAAACACGATCTCTGTCATAGAAAATGCTCTATAATGTAAGTATTGATTAATTTACAATCAAGCACTTGATCCGTGATCCCACCAAAACATATAAGCAAACACTACTTAAACATGTATTTAGACGCCTCATAGGTTTGCCCTTTTATTCCATTGAGTTTTAGTCCCCATTAACCAAGTTTTTGAATCATATGTAACACGAACACATGTTTTCCGGTTACTTATTACAAGGTCCTTTTTGAATTCGAAACTTAAATGTCGACTTCTAAATCGCTAAAATTAGTAATTTTGTTGGTATTTTTTTATTTGCATGCAAAAAATGTATGCGAAAATTTTATTTCAAATTTGTACCCCCCAAGTTTAAAACCGTGGTTGCGGGCCTGCATTTCGTACTTTTGAGAACTTGCGTGTACCAGCTTAGTACCAAATCCGTACCGAATTAGTTCTGGCTCTTATGCTATAGTATGACGTTAGCATGATTGAGGATGGTATGCCTATGTGCAAAGAATTAACTAAATATGAAGCAACATTGTTGTTGCTTCCACAGTTGTTAATACTATCTGTCGTCTTCAGCACACTACAACAACACAAAAATTTATTCCTGCAAACACTACACGCATCACTAAGCTATCTTAGGAACAAAAGTTACACACCTAATTTGGAGTTAGCTAATTGCAGAACTGGCAAAAATGGCATAGTTAAAGTAAAAACTATTAAAGAGCTACCACAACCACATTTAAAACCTGAATTACGAATAACTAACATCAGCTTAACATATGACTACTAACTTAATTCAATTGTTCTGCAACACAAGTTCTGAACTGGTTATAGTTGCGCGCGTTTTGAGAACTGGAAGGTTCGAATCATTCGGTACGCGTTTGGTACCTACAGAACTCTCCTGATTTTCCTCGGTGGAGAGATTTTTTAAGTATGCCAAATGCGGACAGTACTCTATAAAGCGGTTCTAAGTTAGTACTGCAAATACCCGGTACTGCAAGACCCAAGATAGTAATTTTTGGTACCGTTTAAGATGGGTTTAGACGAGTGGCTGGTGATTAGGGGTTCGATGCAAAAATTTTAAATTACTTACATTTAATTTGAGGGTCAAAATTACAATTACTTTCATTGAATTTGAAAGTCAAAATTACAAATTACTTTCTTTCAAATAGATTTTAAAAATTACATCCCAAGCAAAAACACTAAAAATTCCATTTTTTTTTCATGATGTCGAAAAGAGTTTTTTAAAATGGGTCACAAAACAATTATTTTGCTTTAACCTTAGCAAAAACATGCCGATTCACCCTAAAAATGGATTTTACATGGTTTTATTGATGGTTTTTGAGCAATCTTTATTAGATTTTGTACTTTTTAAGCCGATTTTGAAGAAAGTAATTTTATTACAAATTATAATAACGTAATTTGAATTACTACCATCTCTGGGAGTCCGTTGATTTTCTCCCCAAACTTTTTCTTTTGGATATACTTTCATTATGGACAACGTCGATTTTGGAAAAGATGACTTTGCGCAGCCACCATTAGCTATTGTTTTAGCTTGAAAATCATCCTGGGAAGAAATTAAAACCATTGAATTATTCTAAATCATGTTAAAGATATTCAAAAAGTCGTGTATCAAATGTATGGTGGGAATATGTGTGTGTGGGCTGCTGGCCCATACACTACGCAATAAAAAACCAATCTATCAAAATGATAAGTGGGATAACGAGCAGATAAATGGTTATGATGAGCTTTTTCACAAATTTATCCCGACAGACGACCCATTTTTGCCATTTACGTTTAACGTTATCTTCACTTCGTTTACTAACTTCTTACTTTTTTGTTACTAAAAATATTTGCCCTAATTTAACTACTGATATTTAACTACTATTTGTGCATCATAGAAAACTTTAATGTCGATTGATTTAATTTTTTTTACTTTCGTCAATGATACTAGTGGTGTAATTTACAATATGAAAGTGCACAATATCAGAAAATATTTAAAGGTTTGGAAAAAGTACCACCTTTTACACGAAATTTCTCCCACATCTTTCTTGTATTAGACAGTCAGTCAGTGCTCAGACCTCTAAGTAGGGGGCCCTGCTTGGACCCCTAAGCAAGGGTCCAAAAATTCATTTTTATCAAAAATAATTTTGTAACAGAAAACGTTAAGGAGTAACAAACATTAAAAATCGGTTTTATAAACTTAATAAAATTTAAGATTTTTTCACCTTGTAACTACAGTCAGTGCTCAGACCTTATACATAAGGTCTGAGCACTGACTGAACTAGGTTGTAAACTTTTGTATTTATTTTTTCTAAATTGTGACTTTTGTTGGTAATTAACGCATTTACCATGATTTTTTTAAAGGTGTCCATGACTTCAATAAATATCTTTTAAAACTTTGGACCCTTACTTAGGGGTCCAGCTTGATAGTGAGAAAGTTGAAAGAATCTGAAAAATTAATGAAGTTATTAGGCGTTAATGGACCAAGTCTTTATATTTTTGTAACCCATAGGTGAAAATGCAGTGTCAAACCCAATTATCAAACTGCCTGATAACCTGGAGGGTCTAAACCGTGCCGAACACTTCCCAAGCCAACGGCATCGTTGGAATACTAATGAGGTATGTTCTGTTACATATTATACACATACCAGTACTTATATGAACAACGTGCCAGATTTCAGTAATTAGGTTAGGCTGTTAAATGTGGGCCTCGGTTAGCATACGATTGTTAAGGATGGCTAATAGCAACAAAACTTTGAAAATATCTTAATGTTTTGTCTATGTGTAGGTATGGAGTAGTTTGATGATTTGTGGTTCTTTGAAGCAACTTTAAACAAGAGTTTTGCCGTTTTATGCTTAAAATATATTTGTACATAAGGAAAAAAGCGTTGCAAATTAATAATGAAAAATACTTTTTAAATAAAGTGCTGTCTTGCTGATTGCCAACACTGATAGATAACACCAAGCGAGGTATTTAGCTCAGGTCAAGTTGCATATCGTCAACTGCACGGAATGGTCTATACTGCAAATCTATTTTCCAAGGGTGCAAGGTGTAAGCATGACTATGCAGAAGAACATAAAATTGCACTACCCCAGAAGGAAAAACAAAAGAAAGAATACTCACATACATATACTAGCTGATCGTAATTTAGACCTGGGTAATAGCCGCGGTATAGTTTTTGTCGCCAATATTCAATATTCGAGTGCCTCTAAGTTGCTAACGCCGCCAAACTCTATAGTAGTGCTAGTACATACACGTTGCGCCATTAGCAGTATAGATTTTTGTAACTTATTTCTGGATATCAGGGAATACTTTATCAGTTTATCAGAATATCAGTTTCCAAAAATCCAAGCGGCTCTTAAAAATATTTATTTAAATACGAAATGATTACTTTAATTTGATAAAGTTTAGCATGTAAACTTTAATTTTAATACCAGGTTATCACTTCTATTTTTTAAAGGAAATCGCGTCTATCCTAATCAGCTTTTCCCGTCATCCAGAATGGCTGTCGAAAGAAGTAAAAATAAGGTAAGTATTTAAATTTGGTCTGGCGACAATTGCCGCATCTATAAATAATTTCACAGGCAACAATTGCTACATGAGATGAATCCCATTGCCAGTGGTAACCAATCAAAATTTGACTCCAATAACAGTTACCGGGGTTTTCAGGTTTTAACAAAACAAATTGTTTCGAGTTTTAACCAAAGAATTTTTTAGAGGTTCAACTAAACCAGCATTTTTAGCAACCAGCAACACTTCATGTGTCCTCGGGTCAAAGGTATTTTTCAAGAGTTCGTAAAACCGAGTCAAAATCACTAGAATTGAATACACATGTCCTGTGCATTTGTCTCTAATGTGATATTCACAGTTTATTTCTATGATTTCTATGAAGCGTTGTTGCGAAGGATGTTCTATTGGATTGCATGTTTTAAGGAATATTATCAGAAGGAATATTATTAATGGTAATATCAATGATGGTTATCCTGAGCGCCCGATGGAGTCAGATTTATTGATTTTGATCTCTAGATCATCATGTCTATGACACAAATTTTGATTCCAAAATCATGGTATCCCGAGTCAGAGTGATCTTGAGAAAGTGACCAAGATAAAGTTTGATATAAACAACCAAATTTTATTTGTTCAAAATGATAGTGTGGATTTTAACATCTAAGATCATTATAACAAAGTTTTAAAACCATTAAAAATACACGTATTTAGGAATACAACAACGAACTCATGCACAGGCTAAATGTCTTGTTAGTTATGTTTTTGAATGCATGTTAGCTCATTTACTATTAGTTAAAAAATTATCAATCTTTTGATAATTTCGATCTTTCGTGTATGTTAAAGCACAAAAAACGGTAAAGTTTAGAGCATTTGATATGCATACGGAGATTAAAATGTAATATAGTTAAATTTTAGAAAGTTTCCAAAATTTCATAAGACATTAACTTACTTCATACTTCTACTTCATCAAGGTTTTACATCGGAGCCTTCTCACCAACAAGTTGAGACACTCCGATAACGTTTTTCATGAAATGTTCATATCAAAAGTTGTTTCCTAGTTGCAAGGCTCTGATCTGATCGTAACCAGGGAGGTAAATCAAGAAAATGTATCCTTATCTCAGGATAAGTATAACTTTCCATGGAAATTAGCTATTATTTATACGACTTGAAATCATGTTGATTCTGATCTTGGAATCACTATGGCTGCAGGCTGAATCTATTCGACACATAAAATCAATCGTTTATATCGAAAGTTATCCAAATCACGTCTAGCCTATTGTTGATACGACCAAAGGATTTCTTTGGTGTATCACGAAATGTCTGTATATTCCTTTATAACTGGAAACGTTCTGTGGCTATTTTAATCACGGAAAAAGAATGCACTTTCTCTTTTTCGATTCCTCCATCTACTACTTAATACGTGGGTCAACTATAAAATGCACATGTACTTTAGATGCATCTGTCGTATCAGGAAATAAGTTTCCCAACACAAGGTCCCGGTATAAAAGCTCCCCAGGAATAAAGGTCAACAGATTTTTAGATTTTTGACGAGTAAAGCATTTTTGTTTCTTTGCCAGACCGAAAAGTGGCTCAATGCTATTGTACAGCCGAAAGAAAGTCAGATATCGCCGGGATGGCTACTGTTGGAAGAAGCGGAAAGATGGGAAAACCACAAGAGAAGATCACATGAAGCTCAAAGTTCAAGGGACCGAAGTAAGCAGCTTTTATTTCAATTTTTGGTCACAGATTATTAATGTTATTATTAAATCAAAGTTCAGCATGTGACTAATTAAATGCCACACTAATAATTTTATGATATACTCGAGACCAAAACGCCTTAATAATACCTATGATTCAAGATTACCTATGAAGGCATTTTTTCTGTTACGAATGGCTTGTCAAATCGTTTCGATTGTAGGCAAAACTTTCCCTTATCAATTCTTTTGCAATAACGTACACTTACTTACCTGGTACTACCAAAAATTAAGTACTTGGCATCTGTTCTAGAAGAATAGTTTTACTCTTCAGAATATTCTTTTTAAAAACCTTATAAAGATGAATTAATTTCCAACTAATAGTACTCCGTGTCCATGAGGAACGTATCTGCTAAAAAGATTAAAAATTCATAATTTTGAATATATTACAGGTTTTTAAAAATTTGATGGCATTTTCTGAAAACAAAATTATGGAAAGATAATAAGATAAATTAACTGAATTTAGGTTATAACAAAAAATCTTGATTAAATTATCCAGGTAGCACTGTTTTGCTGCCTTAGAATTTATAATTCATATTCACCCCAAAAAATTGTACTAAATTTTTTTATGTTGTAGGCAAATAAAAACTACTTTTTTGTCATTTGAGTTCTACGCATTAAATTACGTCTATAATCTCATTTTCCTTACTCAAAAACTTATTCATTGATTTTTAGATTCACGGTTTTTGTATCGTAAAAATTTATATCGTAGTAGCATTCGATTTTCGTATCGTAACTCGTAAGCCAATTTATCGTATCCATATTATGAAGATGAGCCATTATATCGCATGCATTTTTAAGAGATTGGCCATTCGATCGTATCCATAATATGAAAAGTACAAGTCATTGAATATAACTACATATTTTTAATTTCAGCAACGGTTTTACAGCCATATGAAACTCTTTACATGTTTTGCATAAAATGTACAAAATTCAGGTTCAAAAGCTTTCAACATCGTATAATTTAACAACTATTTATAACTATCTTGTCTATATCGTATGTATCCTTAGAAAAGAAAGAGGCTAAGTTAGTCTGATTAAATAGATTTTGAATTTCCATTTATTGAAATATGGTTCATTAATTTCTCATGATTATTATTGATTGATTGATTCTGTCCGTTTGTCCGTCCGTCTGTCTGTCCGCACTCTCCTGTCGACATACATTGACCGATTTCCACCAAATTTGTCACATAGGTGGTACACCTCAAGAGCTCGGCTGGTATTGATTTTTTTCAGCCAAATCGGTCAAAGCGTTTGATAGTTATTTAAGTTTTGCGCCATATCCTGAATAATTGAAAATGTCAACATTGCATTTGATTCCGATTACTAGTATTAAATTTTCAATTGTATTGTCTCATTATGAGAAGCATTCTAGATGCACGTTTTAAGTTAAGCAGACCCAGTTATCTCCAAAAACGAGTACTTTTTGTGTTTTAATTTTGTTTACTCATATTAAATTCTCTCTGTATGGCGTTCAGCTACGTTTCTAGGCCTGCTTACCAGCAGTTTATTCCAAATGCCTCAACTCTTTTATCTGGAACCTGGTTGCTATCTATAAGGCTTATAAGGAGTAGGGGTAGATAGATATTTTTTCTGACAGTCAAATCAAGAGTAATCATTATTCAAAATGTAAGAACTGATAAATCGGAAAGGTTTTTAGAGCAAATATGAAAAATACACTGTGTACCGAATTTTTCAACCAACTTAAAACGTTGCTCCTAATATTCCCTGAACTAATAACGTGTGTAAATTTAGTGTTTGTAAAATATGTGATTTTTATCAAACGTAACAAGCCTGCCAATGCAAGTTTTGATTCAATAAATAATAATAATAATTCCATTGATTTGAATCAAAAATATAATGCCTTATGGGTTTATAATATGGCGTATGGTCGTATGGATACGATCGATTGGCTAATCTCTTAAAAATGGATACTAGTCAATTTTGGTTTGGCAAATCTAAGTCTCTAGCTATTAAGGTTTCGCCTGTGATACATTTTAAAGATTCTGGAGTATCAAGTGAATCCATACTCAGTCGTATACGACTGTCTCTTTTTGAAATCCAAGGATTTCCAAATTGCTTTAGCAATTCATGAGATCGCATCGCCAGAATTTGCCCTACGGGCAAATTCAAATTGCCTTTCGAAAAAACAAACTTTTGAACTCTTCGACTTCTAAAAAAATCGCCCATGTTTGTTTGCTGGCTATTTCTCTCGATTATTGATTGGTTGATGCAGTCATTGTCATGACCCATAAGTTAAGCGATACGTACTAGCAACTAGGGGCAAGTTTTCTAAATTCAAGTTTATAAACGCAAAATTATCCCAACCAAGTTATTGACGATTTCCTTATACCTGGCACCCCTTGGCAAAAATTACAAATTACTTTCTCTCAATTTGTGGTCCAAAATTACAAAAATATACTTCATAATCAGATTTTGGAAGAAATATTTTTATTGCAAATTACCTTTGAAATTTCGAGCGTCAAAATTACAAATCACTTTTTGTCTGAAACCATAGGAAAGTATAAGTGTAAAAGCAATCTGGTATATTGCTTTAAACGAATACTATTAATGTTTCTTTGTTTCGGAATTTTAATATAGTGCATATATGGATGTTACGTCCATTCGGCAATTCTTCCAACATTTCATCGAAGATGCTACTGGTTATTACAGGTAAAAAATTAATCAAAATTTTGTGGTATAATTAAGATATTTTCCGGTATACTTTATCCGAAAGTACAATTATTACTAAAAAATCTAAAAATCCTAAAACAACAACTGATTTTCCCCAGAATCCGGACATTGTGTTGGTTCACTATCTGAATGTTCCATATCCGGATGACAATAAACTCATTGTCACAACAAATGTGTCCATGTGGGGAGATAAGAAAGAATGGACCAAAGAAGAACTGATATCTCAATTGAAGCCCATGTGTAAGTTACCATAAAAGTCCTAAGTTGCATAAATATTATTATTATTATTATTATTATTAGGAGTTTATTGCAGACTTCAATTACATAACATTAAAAACATGATGCAGAAATCCATATCTCTAGCCTACTACTGAAGAATTTAATAAAAATGACATGTCATTGGTTGACTGAGTTGAGATACATTATTATCATTACAGAATGGTCCTTTCTCTGTGGAATTACATTACTTACAGTATTGATAATATTTCATATAAAAAAAAACAAAAAACGACAAACAGATCGCTTCTGTCACCAACATCTGTATCGCTTAGCCAGGTCAAATAGTTTCCTCGTTGGTTCTACAAAAAGGGGTGCCCAAATATGTTTCTAGTACCTATTAAGTCCTATTACCAACAAAAATACCCAATTACAGCCAATAACTAACTACCCCTTATCCCTGAAACGGCTGAACCAGCGTTATTGAGAACCGAAAAAGTCTACGTAATGAACCTATTAACGTTTTGGACTGGAAATATAATGCATTTTTACTTCCAACTTCATGGTAACATCGAAGTAAAAGCCGGTGTTCGTATGATAAAAACACTCAGCAGTCGGTTAGGTCATTTGGAGGAAGGAAAGGGAATTAGGCATGAGGAAAAAGATATTTGTTCAGAGGAGAGGGAATTGAATGCTGAGGAAATGAGGATTCCAAAAATGTTAACTTCCTCCCCCACCTCCCCGGGGGATGGAGTTAGCATTTGCCGTTTAGGCAAACTAACAGAAACCATGGAGACTAAATGCAAATGCTTGGAATCAAAGAATGTGCCTTATATAACGTGTAGCGTCCAGCCGAGTTTCTTAACACGCTACTTGAGAAATACAATATTTATTCCTTATGACATTCGACCTAACTTAAAAAGTGGTCTCGAGCGTTACAGTAAGTTATGTTTGATTTAGTTGATACAGTGGTCCCGTTGTTAAGATGTGTGTTTTCGATTAGGTTCCAATTTTTGTTAATGCACAACTAATTGTTCCTTACAAATCATCTTTCAAAGTCAAACGGGGTAAAGTTATTTGAAATGACGATTCTAGCCGGGTTTTTTCTCGCCCGAGTCACATAGTGGTACGCGGTACTTCGCGCTTGCCAGCTTGCGATTCCTGATTGTTGGAGATGAAACTTTAACTTTATGAAGATGACGAAGCTTTAATTTTTGTGAGAAAAGAATTAGGGATTTAAAAAATTCTAAAACTACGACGCAAACACGTATGGTGACAATTTTTTTTACATGATTTGATACTCCGTCAAAATGGACTTATGCACCAAGCTTCATCTAATCGATTATTATCCAAACGTATAATTACTTCGTATATTTTCTTTGAACCAGTTTTCAGTGAAGAAGAACCGGATCTAAACAACGAATTGGAACTTTCTGTAAGTTAATTTAATACATTTTTCACTGTTTTAACCTAGACAATCCATAGTTTGATTACTGCCGTGTTAATTTAAAATTGAACTGAATCTTTATTTACGTGTCTGGTAATTTTAATACATAGTACTGTTTTCCCAACGGAGACACGGTTAATGAATAGATAAATTTACTTGCTATAAATAATCGATACTCAAAATTAAAGTCAGGCTTATACATCTTATTCTAACAATTTAGTCTTAAGTATTCTTTTAAAATTAGGAAATCCCATTTGTTTTGCATTTACGCCGACAGGTCATAGATCATTCCACACACTGATCATACAATCATACGCTGATAGGTGTTGTGATTTTTGGGAGAGCTTGTTCTGCCTGTCTCTGAGATATTTCAAACTGGTTGTCTAAAAATGTGTTGTACGCACATTTAAGCAGCACAAAATTTCCCCTTTCGATAACTGACATAAAATTATAATTTTTACTTAGTTTTACTGTCGAGAAAGACTGTGGCTTTCGCCGACTGATAGAAGGATATTCATAATCCATAATAAACCTATCTATTTTGCACTGCAAATTATTTAATTTTTCATCTGAATGAACTGCCCCTCAATTGCGTAATCAATGATTGAATGCAAGTGAGCATTAATAATTAGTATTTGCATAATATTTTTACTCAAAAATCTCTTGCCCTCTAAGGTAACTAACGATAAGTCTGTCAGATATATTTTTTAACACCAAATCATAGTGTTCCTCAAAGATTAAATTAGGGTCAAGTATCACCCCAAGATATTTGAAACTACTTACCCCATCTATTTTATTTCTGTTAATAAAAATGTCCCTATGTTTAACTTGCTGTAGAAGTAAAACCATATAAAACTAGATGGCACTGTGACTCAAAATTCAATGCCGCGACGATTCTTTATTTTTCAATGAGTAACTCAATATGTAAGAGGAACTAATGAGCCAACTATTGTAAAAGGTGAAAGGTAGTATATCTATGATAATATATGCGTTACAAAAACCATTAAAAGGTGCATACTCTACATAGCACACCTTTCTATTTTTTTAAGAATGAAAAAATTATCCTCTTGGGGTTTGCGTAGAAACTCTCTACGCAAAACCCAAGAGGAAATTTTTACTAGAGAGCAGAGAGTATACCTCCGTCCTACGGTATACCTATAGTACGGCATACCCGTGTCATAGTATACCTAGAAACACCAACTGCTCCGAATTGCTTGTGTATCATGTACACGTACAGTTTATTAATAGAAGTAGAAAATAGTTTTATCAGATTCTCTATATTTTAATTAGATACAAAACGCCAGGTTTGAAATTGAATGACTTTTTATATGCGCAGACAACAACTGTTTTCTTATTGTAGAAATTACTATGGTATCATCAGAAAAATTCGGCAAGGGCTTTAACTTCAAGAAATACTTGAAATAATTATTATATGTTCATGATAAGCTTTGGGTGCATGTACAGATGGTGTTACTTAATCATGAGGGGATGGTCGCGCTAGCCTTTGGTGTCCGATTTGGCTGAAAATTTGCAGGAATATGTATTTTGATGCGTAGATTACGAATCTGAAAGCAGTAACCGGTTGGAGCAATCGTGACGCCCCCAGAGGGAAAAAACAGCAGGTTGTCATGGTAACTCACTGTTTTTTCCCTCTGAGGGGGCGCCACGATTGAAAAACACGGTTGGT
Organism: Orchesella flavescens; assembly: GCA_964034955.1. Taxonomy (NCBI): domain Eukaryota; kingdom Metazoa; phylum Arthropoda; class Collembola; order Entomobryomorpha; family Orchesellidae; genus Orchesella; species Orchesella flavescens. Next base: position 15,245,262 of record OZ035955.1, on the reverse strand, counting down.
GATTTCAGATTCGTAATCTACGCATCAAAATACATATTCCTGCAAATTTTCAGCCAAATCGGAGACAAGTTCGTAACGCGACCCTTCTGCCTTGATTAACTATCAGGCTCTTTACACGTACAGTTTATTAATAGAAGTAGAGAATAGTTTTATCAGATTCTCTATATTTTAATTAGATACAAAACGCCAGGTTTGAAATTGAATGACTTTTTATATGCGCAGACAACAACTGTTTTCTTATTGTAGAAATTACTATGGTATTATCAGAAAAATTCGGCAAGGGCTTTAACTTCAAGAAATACTTGAAATTATATATTCATGATAAGATTTGGGTGCCTGTAATTTAGTAGTTGTAATACCGTTGGCTTGGCTTCCAATGCAATGCATGCTATTTTGAATGATTACAGACGGCAGAAACGGTGGAGGCCATAGTGCTTCAGTTAATGGAGAAGCAGAGGTTGGCAAGACAAAATGTTTCCCTCTCTGGCGATGCCCTTGTACCTGTTTCAGTAACTACTAACAATGGGAATTCCAGCCCATGTAATGCAGTTGTTAATGTCAACTTAAATGGTGGTGCTACGACAGGAGGATTTGGAGGAGTGCCTACTGGCAGGCTCTCGTCTTCATCTTCCTCTTCCTCCTCACTTCAACATTTGCCAAGCGTTACGTCAAATGGTTCACCTACTGTTACTGTGACAGCTAGTGTTGCCAGTGGAGTATGTGTAGGTGGTGGATCGTTTCCTTCTCCGGTCGGAGGAGGTTGTGAAGTGGCTTCTGACAATGTACAACATAATCGGGTTGCTGCTACTGTGAACCTAGCATCTGGTACGGGAAGTTCAGTGCAGCCCGAGAGACCCTTTGTACTTAATCTTTCGCAATTTCAAACTGCAGGAGGTCTAATAATATTAAATGGGAAGCCGGCCAATACGACCGCTTCTGTAACATGTCAATCAAGCTTAGCGTCGTCTCAATCATTAGCTGCTAGACATCATAATAGTCATTCCTCGTCAATGGCAGCGGGTCAAAATTCGAGGTACGTCAATGCCCACGATTTGTGTTTACTGTTTAGTAAGTATTATTAAAAAAGCACTATAGAAGAAACATTTGGACATTTATCGCAAAATTGAGGCACCCTAAACTAATTTTTACTAATTATGTAGAGGGTAATCTGAACTACTTATTTCGATTTCCATATCTGTCTTCTTTGTTTATAAAATGCTTGCAACCAAGCTCATAGAGAGTAAATTTTGTACATGTTAATCAAGTTTCAATGGAAACAAAATTTACCCTCCACGATGCGCGACGGCCAATTTGCCGCCAATTTGGATTACGCATTTGGCCAATGCGCGATCCATAATTTCAATGTCCAAATTTGGGGTCTGAGCACTGACTGTTACGAGAATTCCATTTTGATATCCTATTACTAATTTAGACTTTCAGCTCAAGATACGTGATTATTTGTTGTCAAGTTTTTATTACGCGGGAACGAAATTGCAACTTCTAGACTTGCGAATAATATGTCTCCTTTATGCACTAACAACGGTCTTGCTCTCGTGGCATTATATAAATGTTTTTTACATATAAATATTAGTGAATACATTAACCCTTTGGGTGACTCTTGCGTTTTTTAAATTTATAATAGCAATAATGCCACCACAGTCACTTCTTCCTTGGCATCATTGATGGATATTCACAATGCCAATATTCACACATCTGAAACATCAAGTGGATCTTGCACAACTACCATCTCCAATACTAATCAAACTCTTTTGATTCACCATACCCAACATCAGCAACATTTTGCGGCAACAACTTTAACGGCAAAGTCTACACAACCACTTCAGCATCAACAACGCCATCAACCATCCTCCCAACACCAGATTCCCCAACACATGGTTCATCACGGGGGTGGGCCAGGACAGAAAATCCAAACTCATGTCAATGGACATGCCACTACTGCTGCACCACAAATAAAATATGAGACTCAACCACCAACGCTAAGACAGCAACAAGTTCAGCATCCTCATCCGTTTTACCAGCAGGAGACTCTGGATATGTCACATGAAGATATTCAACAGACTCTTACTGCAAATATGGGAACAGTTGATACAACTGGAGACTTGGAACCTATGTCACCCTCTGCGGATGATGTATTTGTTAATTTGGATGCATTTGATATTTTAGCTGATTTATCGGAAGATTTAGATCAACATCATGATGGAGGATTGATAGGAGGCGGAGAAAAAAATACAATTGTTGATATCAACCCTGAGTGGGCCTACTCTGAGGTTAGTAGTTGATTTAAATTTTAGCATGTATAAATTCTGTTAAAATTTAGGGAACGCAGCTAAACGTACTACCCTCGACATGCTGGCCATATTCTTCGAATATTCTAGAGAAATTCTGTACATATTCTGTACATATTTGGTACAAATTCTTCGTATTCAAAAACTAGTACTACCAGCTGATTCAGCATGTCAAATAACCTGTAGATACTGATTTTCATGTTAATCTATGGAAGGTTTAAATCTCACGCGCATATCTGTATGTACTCTATGGACAAATATGTACATATAAAAAAGCAATGCCACGGACGCACGGAAGGACATTCCCCCCCATTTTCTCTCATTCCCATAAACTAGCTACGCTGCGTTAATAAACCTGAACAGCAGGATATTAGGGTATCCGCTGCCTGGTACCTAGAATATAAATTGAATGGGTAAACGAAATTCTTTATATCTTAATTGATATATATTTTTATAAAGGGTTTATGCAAGATCTCGAGAAATACCATTTTGACTTATCACAACCTGAATTTTGCCACGAAGAAAAAAATTTGCCACGGTGAAAAAAATCCTAATAATCGTTTAGAATAATAGACTGATTTTTAATTTCTCGACCACTAAAATATATGCTCCACCAAAAAATGGATCTAGGTGGTTTCTTCTAACACATTTGCTTCTAAAGGACATATTCCTCTAAAACATTTTCTTCTAAAACGAAAATTCATCGATTTATGCATAATTTCATGCAGTCATGTTAAAAACACAATAGTGACATTAAATTAGCAACGCAATCATAACAAAATAGATTTTCGGGTTTACTCAGAATATGTTTAAATTGTATGTGGATTGAAGAAAATGTCCTCTAGAAGTATTTACCTATTAGAAGTAAATGTATTAGACGTAATTGTCATTAGAAATAAATGTTTAGAAAATACCTCCGGATATGCACAAAAATATAATTTTTCCTAAAAGCATGGGTCCTGATAAACACGCTGCATACTTTGCTATTAAAAAATCATATCCTTGGGACGGAAAAAAGTAAAAATAAACAAATTTTAAGTTTATCTTCGTAAAAATCGTGACAACAAAATCTATAAAACATTTCGATTTTGGAATATCATTGATATTTTTTCAGGTAACTCAATTTACACAGTTTTCTGACTGGGGGTACTCACGTCAGGTATCATCGTGATTGTGTAAGTTATCAGCGTAAGGAACTAACTTGATGACGTGAGTGGTAAAAATTTCGATACGTCGTTAAGGATATTTCGTAACTTTATTCCTAACGGAACAAAATCTTACATAGATAACTGACCTTTTTTCTCTAGTTATCTGTGTAAGCTTCGTAACCAACCCTTGCCATTGTAAAATTTCGTAAATTTTAACGAAGGTTCGTAATTTTGTGTAAGTTATCTTACACAATCACGATAACGACAATAACATCGCTGACGTGAGTACCCATATTGATTGTCACTGTGGATATCACGTGGAACATTATACTTTCACGTTATTTTACTCATTTTTCACTGATTTCTGTCACATATTTTCGATTTTCACTATGACAAAAGTGGCTACTTTCCCCACACCCAGCACGCAGATTAATTTTGTATATCATTGTGCATACATTAACCCAAAGAGCAAGGGTTGTATAATCTCGGTATTATTTAATCAGATTAAGGATTAATGTAATCACTTATCCTTAATCCAGCCATTTGAAATTAACTATTATAATCCATTAATCCCACCAATCCAAAATATTACAATTAATTCCTAATCCCAACATTATCTCTTTTAATATATAATGTTATGTTTTCAAAGTATAATGATTGTTAATTATATTGCTCATATCATTTTGTGCAAAATTAATGCAGAATTTATGGTTAATCTGATTATTAATTGGATTAATTTATCCATTACTCCAGCTTTTACGGACTTAAATTGTATAGGAAATAGGAAAATAATTTTGCTTTCAGTGTAGTTATCACATTACTATGTTTGCCTGGCCATACATTGACAGATGGGCACCAAATTTGGTACATTAATAGTATTCTGTAAGGGCTTCTCTGAAAAAACTTTCACCCTAAAGTCAAACCGTTTCAAAGTTATGCGCGAGAAAATTCAAAATCAATCGATTTGGCTTAAACTCGACATTTAGAGGTTATTTCGTTATTTGATATGCTGAATCGTTTCGTAATGATGGTAATACTCCCCAGAGTAACATTTTATGTGGTTTTGAATATTTCTGTTTGTTTGAGTATTTGGAGGTTTGAAGAGTATTCCCATTCATATTCCAGTTAAAACTTAAGTTCCAGTTAAAACTTAAGTCTCATCATTCAGTTACGTATCTAGGTCTACTTACAAGTAGTTTATTAAGTAATTAACAAGTAATCTGTTATCAGCCAAAAAATATTAACCATTACTTAGGTCTCAACAATAGTTACAATTTTACAAAATTGAGCTGTGATTTCTCTGTTAACAGGGCGGTACAAAAATTCTAATTGTGGGTCAGTTTAATAATCCTCAACAAGACTATTCGGTGCATTTCGGAGACTTGCCAGTACCTGCTGTGTATCTTCAAGTCGGTGTACTCAAATGCTTCTGTCCACGTAAGTTTTGATTGCATAACTGTGTTCAAGTGAATGTATACTCTTTATACATAAAAACTATTGACCATATATATAGTAATTCGAATGATGATACACAGTAATTCCAATTCGAAGTATACTTAGAGACTGAGACTGGCTCCCAAAAACGGGATTGGAAATCCCCATGAACATCAGTTTCGGGGGCCTCTTCAAATAAAAACATGGAATCTATGAATGTTACTGAAGAGTCAATAAAAAAGTCTCCTAGTAGAAACAAAGAATTACGTTTTTTTTGTTTCAAAACAAGAGCATTTCCTCTCACCGATTTTGGAATCTGGTCCCAGTCTCTAATTCAACTGAAAATTGCCCTGAAAAAAGGCTGAACCCTGTTAAAAACTTGAGTGCTTTGTTGCTTATTTAGCACACAATCCAGGCTTAGTGCCAATTCGTGTATACTCCAACGGAAAACAAATCTCAAGCAACTCTATGGTGTTTGAGTACAAAGCTGACGCACGACTTAACATGGTCCCAGTTCCACCAACAGATTCTTCCCTAAAACTCTGTCTCATTCATAGAATGGAGTGCCTCGAAAAATGCTTCCGGAACTTTAAAGTAAGTAAACTTGAAATTGCAATGATTTCAGACCAAATTAGTCATATATCTCATGAGAGGATTTATTTTCATATAGTATCAAAGGTGAGTAAGCTTACAAAGATAACAAGCTGGAACTTGTGAATTGACAAAAACGTCACTTGAAATTCACACATAAAGTTTACCTTTTATTCAATATTCCCACTTTTCCGAATTTTCAGGGGTAAAAACTGGCAACTATACCAATGGAGTTTTCCATGACAAATTTTTTTACTCACGATACGAAGTTAACGCATTTACGAAGCATATCGTGAATTCCCCCATTGTATTGTTAATATATAGTAATTTTAAGAAACCCGACAACAGGCGTAAAGAACCGACACCCTTATGCAATTTAATTTAAATTTGGTAATTTTGAATATTTAAAAATTACGAAATTTCGACATTTAAACGTTTGTAGGTCACGCTGGGGTCATCGTAGAATTTTTAAAACATCATGGCTGAATTCATCTCAGCAAATGGTGTCATTTTGATGTATCACACTTAATACTTTGCTATTTAGAAATATTTGAGCATATCTTTGACCTGGTTATCAATAACCGATAAGACACATCTCGCTAGCCAGGGAAGGTCTTGACCTAAGATATCGTTTACCAAAAAGAATTTTCGAAATTTCTCAACCGTGTCGCCGCTATCGTGCTCACGGACAGACAGACACCATTTGTGAAAATAAGAACCTACCCCCTTTTGCAAAGGGTGCGGTTAATTAGGAGTCAGGTAAATTTTGGATTCAATGAGGTAGGGCTTTAAACGGACACATTAATGCTTTCACATGTTTGGTACTTTAATTGTGTGAACCTGAGGTTGAGGTGTTTGTTCAGTTCAAATGGATGACTTTGATTTGTCAGTACTGAGTAGTCGCTTATTTTTCGAAAGGCCTCTGATGAATTGCTTTAGCAATACATTAAATTTGGAAATCCTTAGATTTCAAAAAGCGACAGTCGTATACGACTGACGATGGATTCACTTGATACTCCAGAATCTTTGCAATGCACCACAAGCGAAACGTTACTAGCTAGAGACTTGGACCAAATACAAAATCCTTAGATATTGACGCCAGCTTCAATATCCAGTATTAAGTGTCACCCTATGTGATGTAGTTTTAATATAATCCAGGAAAAGCATGGTTTCCAAGATGACCCTATCGGGTTTGAACCACTGTGGTTAGAGAATAAAAAAAAGATCGCTTAAAGATTCTGGGATTTCCTAGAATGCCTTAACAGAGCTTTCATTTTCACATATTACATTTCTTCTGTGTGCACTCCCCTTCAAAACTATTGAGCCCAAAGGTCAAAGAAAACTGTGTGCCTGGTTTAATTGATGCATTATACGAATTTAGGATATATTAGGAGTAGTAATTAGTGGAATTAGTCAGACAGGTGAAAATAAATGGTTTCAAATAAAACGATTACAATAAAAGAATTAAAAAAATTGATAACGAAAGGCAGTCTCATTGTCTTCAATAAAATAACAATTGTGATTTCTTCCTCTGGCCTATTGTATTCCCTACATATTGAAGGCAATGAGACTGCCTTTCGTTATCAATTTTGTTTTTATTCCTTTATTACATTGGTTAGCTCAATGAGTGAATTCTTAATGACTTACTACTATTGTGTACCTGTAATTAATTTGTCATAAAACGGATTTTAAATTTTCTTCAAAACAGGGGGATTTTGTAGGTATAAAGTCTTTGGAAGATGGAGTTGTGCGAATTTGTATGGAGATGATGACGCAAGAATGGCGAAACTATGACAGTGACGTAGGTAAAACACTTCCACTACCAGATCGTAGCATGACGCTCCTACATATTTCTGCCGCTCTTGGTTACGCAAGATTGGTCTTCACCCTTATTCGGTGGAAACGTGAAACACCTTCAACAATTTTGGATTCTGAAGTTAATCCCTTCAAAACCGACGATTTCGGACTAATTCCACTGGTTAGTATAAAAGTTTTACGTTTACTGCAAATACTAACAAATAGACTATAAACCGTACGTGATACACAAGCAATACAGTTGCTTGGTATACTATGACAGATGACGGATTGATATACACGATTTACAGTGTTACAGGTATACCGTACTGTTTTCCCGAGAGGAGAAATTTCCATAAAAAGCAACTGCATTGCTTAATAATTCTTACTCCTAAATATGTTACATATTTGCAGTTTGGATAGCATAAAATGAATAATAATAATACTATTTGGAATACCATAGTACATAAATTCTTACAACTAAGCTTATTAGTAAAAGTTGAAATTCTCTAGCTTACCGAATATAAACAAAACACAATGCTATTCGGCCATTTCATTCTCATACGCCTTTTTGGAAGTCAACTTATTAGTTCCAGTTTTATAAAATTTCTAACAAGGGAATGTTTTCAACTGAAGTCTGAGTTAAGACAAACCAAATATCGATTCTAGGGTAATTTTATACGGTGAAAACGATTCTGAAATCAGTTTGCTGTAAAACTATAATTTTGAAATTTACATGTTATTTAAATGGAACAATATTAAAACACCTTGGACTACATTGCTGATCCGCAGATGGTATTTTTTGGGATTTTGTCCACTATCTTTTGTAAAATATTTTATTCTAACATTAGTTTAAGTATAAAAATTAAGTTTGAAGTACTTTTGACCGAAACTTAAATTTCAACTTCATTTACCATGGCAGTTACCATAGCAACTACCGCTTTTATAATTCAAAAGTTTAGTTTTACAGCAAACTTATTTTAGAATCGTATTCAGCGCATAAAATTGCCCTAGATTCGATATTTGGTTTGTCTCAACTCAGACTTCAGTTGAAAACGCTCTCTTGTCAGTGTTGAAGATTGGACATGTAAGACTTGTTTTTGATTATGTAATGATTTCTCGGTAACAGTAGATTACTTTTTTTATAAATAAACCTGGTAACACAGGAGATAACAAACAAGCAATTTATGGTTTATGAAAGGAAACCATTACATTTGACCTCTAAGATAACATCCAAGATAAGCGCGCATAGTACCGTTGATCTTCTCTCGTGATTAGCTTTCGAATGATATGCTACACGGTATACCTTACGCTTGAAAATATGTGGGGGTATGACATGTTACCCCCCCAGGGGTAACTCAGATTGGGCCCAAAATTGAACTTGATTCCTCATTTTCCCTAAGCTACTGATTGGTGAAAACAGAATTCAAAAAAGTCAAAGCGTTCTCGAGTTATCGTGCCCCCGAACGGACAGAAATGACAAAGCAACACGCAATAAACTTTTATAAACAAGCAATAAATTGCTTGTTAATAAAATGTCTTATTTATTCTTTTATCGAGCTTTCGAAAAATCATCCTTCATCATCAGGATAGACTTGTTTTTGTATTTCAAAATTTTAACTTTTTAACTTGAGTTGTGCCGAAGGGGCCGAAATTCAAAATTTGCAATTTTTGAACACGCTGAGTAAGTCTATTCATAATACATAAGCATAATGGTTATACATTTGGGTAAAAACGAAGGCATATAAAATTTTGGCAAATAACATGGTGAAAGTCAAACTCGATTAGAGCCATTTCTGCTTTTAAAAAAATTGACTTTTGCACAAAAATCTTGGTTTTGCCCACCAATTTATGTAAATGATATAATTTTGGTTTTATATGTATAAGTTGTATGAAATATAAATTACTCATTAGTCAACATAAGCAAATTGTCGGGAGGCATTATGCATAAGTTTATATATATATAAATAAGTAATATTTTATTTTTAATTATGTGAATTCTCTACAGATGTGGTGTGCACGTTATGGTCATTTAGAATGTGGAATCATACTGGCACAGTGGAGTCCAGAATGTCTTCAAAAACGGAACAACGAAGGACTAAACTCAGTACAAATTGCTGTGACGGGAGGTTACGTAAAATGTGCTTCAGAATTGGAAAAAATTCAGACTAGTTGTGCAACTCCTAGGTTTGGTCAGAGTTTGGATGCCGAAGATTTCTCTTTGAGTAAGTCGCCGTCTTCCATTAAATTCCATTACTTAAGGTTAACACCATCAGATCTGTAAGTTAATTTAGGAGGACCTTTTTTTAATAAAATCTCAACCAAAGAGGGGAAGGGTCAGGGCGGTTAAGTTTTAGATTTGGCTGGGACACATCGTGGTTAAAACATCAAAAGTTTGGACATTTATTTATTTATCAGTACAAATTAGCACCCCCGAACGGGCCATTACGCTAGGAGGAAAGGACATGTATTTGTGTTGGTAACATACACTATTTACCCCAGCAACCATTGCCTTACCACGACCCTAGTTTTTTCCATGTAAAGTGCCTGATGGTAGAAAGGCAGAAGGGCCTCTCTAGCTTTTGGTCTCCGATTTGGCTGAAAATTTGCAGGATGATAGATTTTGATGCGTAGATTACGAATCTGAAATCAGCAACCGGTTTTAGCAATCGTGGCGCCCCCAGAGAGAAAAAACGGCGGGAAGCTTTTCCCACCGCTGTTTTTGCCATTAAACAATGTTTAAAAATAGTTGAAACCGGCTACTGATTGCAGATTCGTAATCTACGCATCAAAATCTATCATCCTGCAAATTTTCAGCCAAATCGGAGACCAAAAGCTAGCTCGATCCTTCTGTCTTTTCTATCAGGCACTTAACGAAAACCAGGAAATTTTAAAAATTGAATCCGAGAAAAATTAAATTTTCATACCTCGGAAATACGTGGCCATGGAAACATGGTTTAGTTTCTTACAAAAAGCTCCGGGTTCTAGCCAAATCAAGCCAAAATAACTTTGCCTGATACTTCCCTCGTAAATTCCTGCGCTAGAAAGGTTGTCTTCCTCTACAGCACCGTGAAAAAATTGTATCCCAACCATTCAATTTTTAATTATTCATTTTATAATTTATCTTTTATTCTTCCCGTTTTGAATAATGTAGCAGATTCTGAGCTTAAAACCATTTCTTTAGTTAATTTCAACTTATATTTTTCGTTTCTCGTCGATTGATTTGTAGTCAGGGATTCATTTTGTTGGAGCAGTTGGCGACGGTGGAGCTGGAGTAATAGCCGTTGTACATTTTTTAATTACCACAGCGGCTAAAAACACAGCCTCAATCTAAACAACTAATTTTGTATAGGTTAATAAATTGATGTTATGAAAATCTTTTGTTTAATTTAGTGCACATAAACCGGTTTCAAGGACAGTCTGGCACACTATCAGAAGATTTTGGCTTGAAAGGTATACACAGATACAGAAAAATGTGATATAGTAGAATGGAATGCCATGACCGAAAAAGACAGGACCTTAAAAAACCGACGACTTTAAGTCGTTAGGACGGTTGCCTGGCTATACCGTTTATGTGGTTTCTACCATGTAAAATACCAAGATACATGGGCATTTTCGTTAGATGAAGCCTCTGTATCTTGTGATTGGATGTAGAAACCCCATACGGTATAGCCAGGCAACACGCCACGGCATTATGAACCAATGGCACCATTTTAATGTTTAAATGTCACGTTAGGCCGTTAGGGTCATCGTTGAACTAAAGTACCATTAGCTGATATCAGCCCTTGCTCCAGAGAATCACTAGCCAATACCTCTACTTGCCCTCCCTATAACCACTTGCCCAGAAGTCTTCGTACATAGCCTTGATGAGAGTGTTGGTAATGAGTTTTCGACTTATCCAAAAATGCATCCGACAAAAAAGATAAACAATGGCATGTTTGCCCTACTCGACATTTTCATTGGTCATTGGCACTTCCATTTCAACGTCAACAACGACAAACAAACGATGAGACATCCCAATGTCTTGTGACTGATCAAACTATTAATAAACTGCTAGTAAGCAGGCCAGAGACGTAGCTGAAGAGGGCGTTGAGTGATCCCCTCCAAACCTCCTCCTCCCATGTCCACCAAATCTCCTCCACCCCCTCTCTCTCTCTATATACTCACCTCTGCGATCCTCTCCCAACGGAGTAAAAGCATTGCTTGCATAATTCCATTCCGGATTCTGGCTTTATGCACAAGGACATGCATAAGCACATCCACACGGATGCTATGCAATTCTTACGTATACGTATACATTTCAGTCAAATCGATGAGTTTCTGAACTCATCCACCTATAACTTTCGAACCGTTTGACCGACTTGGCTGAAAAGTATTCCCAGAGGTCCTCTTGAGTAATACTACCTGTGTACCAAATTTGAGCCAAATCGGTCAATGTATGTGACCAGGAGAGTGCGCACGGACAGACAGACAGTTTGAGTAAAACCATTACTTCGCTGAATACTCAGCTACGTAATAAATATACATTAGAAACCACCGCTGTATGGAGTCGGCGGTGTGCAACTTGAACCATAGCATTACCGCCGGTATTTCTAAGGTTCAGAGCTATTGATACAACAAGCAATAGCCGACTCCATACAGCGGTGTTTCTACTGTACATCATATTTTGTATTTGATTCTGCTTGTATATCATTTAAATTCTTGGGAAATTGCATTTTTCACTGTCACCTCTAACTGATTGGTTGATATTTTAGACTGCTTCTTTGGTCAACCAGAAACTACATTGGAACTAGCCATACCTACAGAAGAAGAATCACGAGTGTTAACTCTAGCCGAACAGATTATTGCTGCCATGCCCGAAAGAATTAAGGTAAATGAATGATTATCTTTTGATGATACGATAAATAACGCTTCAGGGATCAGCTTGCTAGTTGGCACCCCCGCACTGTGGATCAGCCGCCGTGGAATGGATATAAATGTGGCTTAGCTGCCAATTAGCAGGCTGACGTATGTTGGGAATTGGTAGCTGGCTGGAACGCAGATTTGCAGGTCTTTAACCAAGTGCTGCTAATACAAACCGTTTGTCGATGCTCCTGCAATTTTGGTTATGTGAAACCGCACGTTTTGTTATAAGACGTATGGTTTCACAGGAACACCGACGTTAAGGAGAAATTTTTGTTTCCATACCCTGACAACAGGAGTAAAGAACCGGGACCTGATACAAATTTTAATTGTTTAGTTAAAAAAAAGTCAGAAATTACATTGGGTTCGCACTAAAGCTTTAAAACTGCACAAATGAACTACACTCATCAGTAGCTTCAATTTGATGTCTCACACTCCGCACTTATGTAGATCTTTAACATTTATAGGTCATATTGGGGTCATCGTAAAACCTTTTAAAATAACATGACTGAAGCAAATAGGGTCATTTTGATGTATCACAACCTATACTTTGTTATTTAAAAAATGTGACCTTGACATTCGATCTGGTTTCCGATACCTGATTACGCCCATCTCGAATTCCAAGAACGTCTTAGTCTAAGATGTCGTTTAGAAGAAAGAATTTTTGAAATTCTTCAAACATTGTCCGTGCTCATGGACGGACAGACAGACACCATGCCCAAAATCAGAAACCAAGCCCCTTCTGCGTAAAGGGTTAAACTACGTTATAAATTGATAATTTTGAAATATTTTGTTGATTTTCATCATGGCATGAAACAGAAATTCCAAAATAAATGTTTTAAAATTTGAATCTCTCGAATTGCATTTTCTAATAATAGCACAAGTGACAGCATAGGAATCGAAAAAGCTAGAAAAAACACCATGATTTTTTTGCTATCTTTTTATGTGTTATGTTGAAAGACATTGAAAAGATGCGTTTTTTAGTTGGGGTATGCTGAGACAACTGAGTTGGGGCTACCTGAAATTCGATTTGCTACTACATACATTGACCGATTGACCTCAAGTTATGCATGGTGCCTATTCACTTGATTCCCCATATGAGCATTTAAACGATTTTGAGAAATTAGAATTTTGAGCGGGATATTTCAAATTTCAACATTAAAAGCAAAATCATCCAAATCGGTTGAGTAATTTACGAGAAAATGTAGTATAAAATTTCCCTGTTCGGACAATAAAAATTCCATCAAAAGTAATTTGTCTCGTAATCTACTCAACCGTTGGATGATTTTGCTTTTAATGGATGTCTTATGAACCTTATGAAAGGAAGAAATTTCTCGGGGGTCGAATCGAAGCGCATCGGGACTAGTGCTTATACTTGGGGCATCGTAAGATCCCCAGCTAATTAAAGCGGCTGACGCACTTACCCCGACAAGGTTTCCATTTTTAGTTTCAGCTCAACGTAGTATACCTATTTACAAAATTGTTTATCCTTTCCCTTATCCTGCCTTGAAATTAAAAAGCTGGCCCGTCTAGAAATTTTTCTCTATGGTGAATGATAACCTTCGACCCTGATCATCTTGTTTTATTCTTTGCAGAAAGAAAGCTGTGAAGACAATAGATCGCCTTCGGAATCTCAAGACTCTTTATCTATTATGACTAGTAATCTATCGGAACAAACTGATATCAACTTTGAGTTCTCTGACAGGAATTACCGGTATGTTAACTTTTAAACTGGGATGGGGTGGTTAAAAATGGGATTTTTCAATTCACTGTAATTTTAATTAAACTTCGCTATACAATTGTCAAAGCGCTTTTGAATTAGTTTTATGTAGCCCATAAAGCTTTCCTTTCCTAATACCAGAAAACTTAAGATTAGTTCGTATTGTCAGACAGAAGACAGAGCTCAGAGTGATAATTAGCATCCGTTGCTTGAAATCAGGTGAAACTATTCGTGGGTGCGAACTCTACACTACGGGTATTTTAAGCTCCAACAGAATTGATTAGGAGTTGGTGAAACTTGGTCCCCACTTTTTGGTCCCTATACACATTGATCCCCGTCAGAAAGATCCCTAGGAAAACTGGTCGACACCATTTTTGGTTCGACAGGGAAAACTGGTCGACAGTTTTTTTGTTCGACGAGGAAAACTGATCGACAGTTTTTTTGATCGATGGGGAAAACTGATCGACAGGTTTTTTTGGTCGACGTGGAAAATAGATCGACAGTTTATTTCACCGACAAGGAAAAATGATCGAATGGTTCATTGCCTCCGTCTCATTGTTTGAAATTCAGCCATCATGTAAGCATTAAGTTTTCATCGGCTAATACATGCAAAAAAATCGGAAACACACTGAAGTCTATTTACCCTTTGCTTTGGTAAAATACATACATAAAAATGATTGTAATGGCTGGTACTCATTATCAGTATTGGTACAGATGAAGTCACATTCTCGGTTCAGTCAAGCTCATTTCATTTGTATAAAACTTAATGCTTACATGATGGCTGAATTTCAAACAATGAGACGGAGGCAATGAACCATTCGATCATTTTTCCTTGTCGGTGAAATAAACTGTCGATCTATTTTCCACGTCGACCAAAAAAACCTGTCGATCAGTTTTCCCCATCGATCAAAAAAACTGTCGATCAGTTTTCCTCGTCGAACAAAAAAACTGTCGACCAGTTTTCCCTGTCGAACCAAAAATGGTGTCGACCAGTTTTCCTAGGGATCTTTCTGACGGGGATCAATGTGTATAGGGACCAAAAAGTGGGGACCACTCCTCCTGATACGTTGATTAGTCCTTATTTACGGTTCAAATAGTATCAGTCGCGTTTTACAGCAATTTGTCTCCCTACCTAGCACCTATCAATAATCGCGTAACAATCATTCCAAAAGTAAATACATGAGAATCAAATTAGAAGCACCATAAGTTGATCAAAAGTATAGATCAAGTCGGGGGCTGGTTTGTTTGCGCAAAAATCTGGTTCAGAGCATCCTTAAGTTTTGTTGGTTTGATAAAACCATGGTTACTTGTAAGTGTTCTTCAATTATTTTACGAAGTGGGTTTGCAGTAGAACCACTAAACTAATAGAACGAACACGATGATTTTTTTAACGAAAAACTGTTCCTTCGAAAGTTTCGATCTACAGGTAAATTTATATCCTCGACAACGGACTACGTCTTTTTTTCAAGATAATTTTATATGAAATCAATCTTTTCCAACCACTGCACTGTGGTCAGCCCAGTCGAAATTGTTAGGTACTAAAGTTTGTATCGCAACTTTGATGAAATCTTCATTGCGAGAGTGCAAAGTTTAGTTTCCTCATTGGAGTGCCATCAAAACCACGAAAATGATCTTATTCGGGCGTTATGTTAATGTTTTAGTATGTATGGCTTTCTTCACTGCAATTAGAGGTGCTGAGTCATGTTGTTACTGATAATTAAATTGTTCACTGGTGACTGGAATCTTGTACATTCGTCGTTTGATACACCATCAAACACGTTGCGTCAGTACTATTCATATGAGTTTTTAATCGCACATTTGCAAACTGACGAACGTACTATGATGGTCCATACTGGTTATCATTTCTTCAACTTGTTAGAAACTACGCATATTATGTAGTCGAGGATACAAATTCACCTGTAGATGGAAAGAGCACAAGGAACAGCAAAATATCGTAGTTTAACATTACGTAAATGGAGCCATGTTCCTTCTATTAGTTTAGTGGTTCTACTGGGTTTGCATTTTCAAAGTTATTTATCAGCATGCAATTTAACACAAATCGTACAATTCTAGATGGGACTGATGCAGTGTAGGCTCAACATCTTTTTAAGACGAAATATCGAAGTAACGGATGATGTTAGAACGGGTATCATGTCGCAAATAAGATTCCTTTCATTCGTTGATGCTAATAATGATTAAGTTCGTATTCGAATAGTTGATTACACCAATTTATAAAGCCTTCAATCTGAAAATCTTCGTCTATTAAATATTTTATTAGATACTATGAGTCTGAAACCCCGTGTTCAAGTTTGAGCCCTTCCTCTAGCAGTTTACAAAGTCCTTGTTCTTCCTCATTCGCTGCCGAATCACCTCAACCAACAACGGCTGATTTTTGCGAATTCTTGCAAGCTTCTGCATTTGAGAAGGATTTTTCCGATTTAACTCTTTCTGGTAAGCTAGCAGCAGAATTGCAAAGATTTAATGCATTAAGTTGGGAACAAGGCCAAGTGAGATACTGGCACATGTGATACACCAATCGACTAGAAAGTTAATGCGGATCAATTATCTGGGTTTTTTTTCGCGGAAACGTTCCTGAGTCGAGAAAATCAAACTGTACCCAACCCGATTTTTACCATATATGCTACTGTAGATGTTACTTTCACTCAGGGCTGGGTAATCCATTGATTAGGTAATCTAATCTCTTAATCTGATTATTGATTCATTTAATCGGTAATCTAAGGGCCCTCAAAAATTGATAGAATAGAATAGAATAGACTTTATTGTTTCTGAGTATCAGTCATTTTACAACGTCTGGTTTTCATACTCTAACATACGAACAAAGCATGGCTCAATGACCAAGTTTGCGAACGAAAATCGTTTAAGGTAATTCCAAAGATACATTTCCATTATCAAATATAAGCAAACCGAATTCGTTAACAATTATTGCAATAAAAATCTAATAATGTTATACATACAGACTTTTACGCTCTAATAGTATTGCATTTTTCATTAACTCAAATAGATTCTCTCGACGCGTGTCCGTTGTTATTTGATTTTTCACTTTTTTAATGTAGTGGTTCCATTAATAATAATAAGTGATATTAATAATATATTAATAAGTGATAATTAATCAATAATCTAAGGGTAGTCAAAAATTTGTAATTAATTAATAATCAACTAGTCTAAATTTGTTAAAAAAATTAATCAATCTTTAACCTAGAACGATGTTTAAGTAGTTAGCACTAAGTATTGATAATCGGATTTTAGCCAATCCTATGTTTGCAGCCATCACGAGATATCATTACGTTATTGTTCAATCATTTTTAATGCAAATCGAGTGAATAACAAACTTTCCAAAATGTAGTTAATGCACACTAATTAAACGTGACCGTATTTTAGTATTGAGATTTCGAACCACATTGTTTACAAGACTTATGTATATCGTAGTTGTATGTGTATGCACGTGATAATACAAATACAGCCCTTGTACAGTAAACTCTCTAACCGTTTCTAATTATATTGTATGTTATGATTTTAAAATAGCATAGCATTATTCTGATTAACACTTTAAATGGGACGAAATCTTGTAAAATTAATGAATTTTAGGATTACTTAATCAAAAATCTTTAATCCAAGGATTTCAAGTGATCAATTATCAGATCAAAGAAAAATGAGATGAATAATCTCTAATCTAACCACAAAATTTCGCTGATTTCGCAGCCTTGCTTTCAGTTTTATGATTTTTCCTTTTAATTAAAAAAAATATGTTAGGTTCATTTGAAGCAATTGGTTAGCTTGTAGTGGGTTAGGTAAAATGTTTAAAAGTGTGTACACGGCTTCACAAAAGCAGAATTAATTTGAAACAATATCGGAGGATTGGTACAAAGTTGGACGAAAATATCTCGAGAACAGAGCGTTTCCGCAACTAGTGGCCATTATAAAATACGACCACAATTGAATTTCCAATCGATTGATGTATTACATATTTCAGTATCTTAACGGGCCTTTCCAGCGTGAAGTTATAATAGACTATCAGTAAAGGTGTCCATTGTAGACTTGTCTTCAAATAATATTACTGACTTACTCGTCAGTAGGTCATTCCATTCATTTATGGTAGTCGGGTATAGGTGGTTTTATCTAACACTTTACTTCTAATGACAAATACTTTGAAATACTTCTGTAGGACATTTTCTTCTAAAGGGCAAGTTACAGGACGTTTTTTCGTGCACTTTTCGCGCGAAAAAAGATGTTGCCATGTTAATTTCGTATTTGATTTCGGCCGAAATCCATTTTCGCACGAAATCGGTTGTCCTGAGAACTTAGCATAAGATGAAAATTCATTGATTTATGCATAATTTCATGCAATCATGTAAAATTAAAGATGCACAGCCATCACTACGTTCGAATTCCTAATTATAAATGCATACAATTTGCATATTCCAAAGTATGGAAAACTCAAAGCTTGCAATTGCCTTTTTCATAGAGCTCAAATGTTTTGCTCACCGCACAGCAAGTCCAAGATACTTGAGCCGAGCAGAAGTGAAATTATGCATAAATCGATGAATTTTCATTTTAAAAGAATTTTTTAGAAGAAATAGTCATTAGAAGTAAATGTTTAGAAAATACCTCCGGATTCAATGGTAATCGCCCGCGCTTTGATTGTTTTAACAACTCATAATTATGAATCCAGACGCCAAGTAATTGAATTTTTTGTGACAGATCGAGAGCAACGAGAACTTTACGAAGCCGCGAAGGTTATTCAGAAAGCGTACAGATCCTACAAAGGACGTAAGAAACTTGAAGAAGAAGAGAAAGAGAAAGCAGCTGCAGTAATCATTCAAAATTACTATCGACGTTACAAACAGGTATCTTTTATATAGACCAATCTTCTTATTTGCCGGACTGACTTATTCTAATCAATAATCTATTTACCGATTTGGACTATGAAATGCACCTTCAACATGTTCATTTGAAAAAATATGATAGATGTAGGTTCAATATAAAAATACACTTAGGAACGAAGTTTTTAGCAGCTTGAGGGGTGAAAGAAGAGGTTGTGACCCTTCAAGGTGATTTTCAAGCAAAGCACAAAGATACGTTTTACATCATAAGTCAAAATATTCGTGCGTAACATTTTTCGTATCTGATCATAAAAATCGGCAAGACACAAGATCTTATACGGTTTGTACAGATGGTGTTACTTAATCATGAGGGGATGGTCGCGCTAGCTTTTGGTCTCCGATTTGGCTGAAAATTTGCAGGAGTATGTATTTTGATGCGTAGATTACGAATCTGAAAGCAGTAACCGGTTGGAGCAATCGTGGCGCCGGTTACCATGGCAACCCACCGTTTTTTCCCTCTGGGGGCGTCACGATTGCTCCAACCGGTTACTGCTTTCAGATTCGTAATCTACGCATCAAAATACATATTCCTGCAAATTTTCAGCCAAATCGGAGACCAAAAGCTAGCGCGACCATCCCCTCATGATTAAGTAACACCATCTGTACTTTTGTACATTATAAGTTAAAGTTTTAAGTTACAACCTACTTCGATAGAAAAGTAGCCAAGAATATATGGATGCTTTGAAACGCACTATGCCTACTTGCTGCGTCACAGCATCGGACAGTCTCTTAGGTCTGTGTTTGTAGTGTAGACATTCTTTTGTAGGATTTTATGTAGGAGTCTAGGTAAAGTGTCCCAGTCAAAAATGTCGGGACCCCAAACGTCGGCCGCTAAACGTCCCGGACAAAAACATCGGGGGTGTAGACATTAAATGTACAAAAGATCGGATTGTTTTGTTTGCTATATTTTTTTTGGGTTTCGTGAATATAATACAATTTAAATTATTTTTTTCGGATTATCTAACTATATTGAGGGATAACAGTGGATATTATTCAGCGTCATCGTCGTCACTTTCAGATTCAGTTCTTGAAACTACTGTAGAAGTTTTTTTACTTACTCGCTTCCTTTTAACAAATTTCCTATTCCAACCTTCTGCATTATTAGTTCTTGGCATATCCTCTAATATTCTATCATAAAGATTCCAAAAGGTAACGAAAACAATTAAGTTCTGTACCTGTTAAATTTCTATGCGCAAAATATATTCAGTTAAGGTAACGGTTCAGACTGAACCTTTTAGAACTGAACTGAACCGTTCAGTTCCGCCGACGTTAATGTCCCCAACGTTATGTAGCCATGTAGGACTGACAAACATGACAAAACAGAATTTACTTCAACACTTTTTGTTAGCATACGTGATGTACAATATGTTCTTTTCATGCCTGTATTGTAGTCTTAAATTTTAATATGCTCCTCTTATAATGCTAACTAATGAAAATAATTGTTTATTTTTTTTTGAGTAGTATGCCTATCTTAGGCAAGTTACACAAGCTGCCCTAGTAATACAAAACCAATACAGGAATTATTGCGAGAACAAGCGATTCAAAAAGTCGTCTCAAGAAATGGAAATTGGATATGTTTTATCCACTGCATCTGCTATGCCAGATTCGTCTACCAGGCAAAATTGCAACCAGCCACAGGAGCAATGCGCAATGTGAGTTGAATTAAACTTTTATAAGCACGATTTTAATTAGCCGCCGCTGTTGATTTGCTTATCACAGAGCTTCTTTCTAGCTCCAAAATTTTGGTTTCTATTTGAAAAGTTCAAGCATTTTAAATTTTAATGTCCTTTTACACATGAAAGTCGGATTCATTTGCATTCATTTTATCGTGTATTAAATAAATACTTATGTATACATACGAATATTAGATACCAGCACCCTGTACTTTTTATTACGTAGCTGAATCTCATTTAGCGTAGTTATAACTTTACCAAGTTTGTCCGCTGTCTGTCCTCACTCTCTTTTGGCGAAACGGGTCGACCGACTTTCACCAAATTTTGCACATAGGTAGTACACCTAAATGGCTTGCCTGGTATTGCTTTACAGCCAAATCGGCCAAAGTATTTGAAAGTTATGGGCGTGAAAATTAAAACAATCCACCGATTGGGCTGAAATTCAGTATTTAGATGTTCATGATGTGTTGGTTTTTTGGGGTGTGTTAAGTTTTGTGGGTGTTTTGGGTTTTGTGAGTTGGACTTGTTGTGGGTAATAAGAACTCCCGTTTATGCGGTTCAGCTACGTTTCTAGGCCAGTTCTTACAAGCAGTTTATTAAGTAATGGAATTGCTTTGTAAGATCGAGAAATTCATCTCTCTGATGTCCATGTCAAAAGCTATCATCTCAATCACGACTCACGACTGATGATCTAATGTCTTTAATTCCTTATAATTCACAAACGTGAGCATGCGGTTTATCGGTCGCCATTACGAATCCTACTAGGATTAATTAACTTTTTTCTACTTATGATTTACATTAAACTCAGTAGGTCATTTGTCATGGGGAATAGACTGGTAGAATTAGTTTTTAAATTCACTAAATATTTCAAAAGAACACGAATCGATTTAGTTGAAACTAAGAATCCACAGATTAATTTTCATGATGAATCAACTGTAGCGTCTCTCGCAAATCGCAATTCCATTGCTTGTGTATCATTTACACTTACGGTTTAGTAGAATCCAACCCACACGATTTAAAGCTTCAGACCATCCATATACTATTATTTTGTCGAAACAAAATTTGAAATCGAGATTTTTGCGATACAAAACGCATTATGAAATCGCACTCCAAAATTTTCAAGCGCGTAGCGCTGCCCCTAACAACCTCTGAATTTTTATTATACACACTCAAGCTTTCGATGTCAAGATGGCATATCGGCATCAGGAGCAAAAGTTTTATAAGGACGAAGTTTAATTTCACCTGGTTTAATACGCTCAAAAGGTGAAGTTTTGAACCGAATTTTATCCAATCCGATTACTAGCAGGTTGAGCAGTTACTTCGTTCTCGTTAGTAATTCATCTCTCCCTGAAAATCGAGAATTTATAATTTTCGTTTTTATAAAACCCTTGATTACCTGCTTATTATACCATGCATTTTGACACATGTTCGTATTCATGCCCGGTACATTTTAGGAGGACGTATTCACAAAGGAAAGAACATCAAGCGGCCAAAAAAATTCAGCAGTTTATGAGACAGTCAAAAACAAAGTAAGTATGCTGTAATCGTCGAAGAACTGTTTTTGGATTACTAGAAACTGATTAACATTTAGAACGCTGATTACTAAAAAAACTACCATTGTATGCTAGTGTTCTTGAAGTGAGTAGTGACTTTTCTAAGTGCATGAATGTTAAAATTTACAGTCCAAGGAACAATTTACGCCACAACATGGCTTTTCTAATTTTTCTAGGCTTATAGTGAAATTGCAATAATAACTATTTACTCATTATAATAACCTTTCAAAGGGTAATTACATCATGGAACGTTATCCGTTATAATGTGCAAAGTATAATTCTTTTCTTTGGTAATGTCAAATTTTTATTTTCACTAAACTTGACTAAATTACTACAACACTGAGGCTGGTAAATTCAAGTTTTTATCCTTGGTGTGTAAAACAAAAGCGTGCAAGCGGTATACCAAACCCTAGCTTTGTTTATTCGCTGGTTTAAAATCTAATGCAACCGGTTGATTCAGCAAATACCCAAATAACCTGTGAGTACTGAGCTTGAGATGATTCGAACGATTATTAAATTTACGCGCTTAAATTATACAAAAGATGTATTGAATTTAGAATCTCATGCTACTAGTTAAACCTGCCGTGACTAGCCCGACTGTATCTTAGATAATAGACTTGTTTAAAGTATCCGCAAAAAAATGTCCTTTCTAAAAAAGACAAAATAGCTTTGCGACAAGTTTTTAATAAATTAGACAGGAGGACGCTCAACCTGTACCCTGTACACACTTCCTAAACATTGTACCCAACTTTACCTGAATAACTTGAATTTAAAAAAAACTTGCAACTACTGTCAGTTAGGGATTCGCCTGCTATTCAGAAGGCCCCGCCTGCGAATTAGGGTATTTGAATTTGGAAGGGCTTTAATAGTAGAGAGTACTCAGAGTAGGCCAACTCACGGTTGAGGTTTATTTTATTGAAAAGCAAAAAAGTCGCAAAAAATACCATTTTTGCGGACGCGGTTTAAATCGGAGGATGATTTACCAAAATGAAATAATCTTCGGAAAAGTGGTAAAAATGGAAAATCAACTATTTTTAACCACTCATTCATTCCATATTGCATGTAATTCTGGTAAATACTTCTGAACTATCGCAATTTGTCTTGGTCAGAATTGAAGGATGATATTTTACTTTTGAAATTTAACGGCGTACTCACTGTTTGCAGCTATTGGTTTTCGACGTACTTACTTTTTTAGTACATGAATAAAAAACCGTGAATTGACCTATGTTTTAAAATTGGAAGTGAAAATAGAATGAAATTATGCAATACTAATCATACCATGCTGTATGTGCGCTTGTCAATTTGCATCTCGCTTCAATATTGTTGCTGAAGTGAATGGAGCAAAATTAATTCCTCTCTATTGCAGGCGTAAATTACACTTCAAATATTCACTACTACTTTGATTTGGATTTTTTCTATTTTCTAGTTATTATTTGCATGATATTTACCATTTTTGCGCTGTTAGTCATTTAGTTATGTCGTGTGAATATTTTGCTATGTAATGCGCTCTAACTTAACTAATAGATTTTGAATGGTGGACTCTTTGCTTTCTGTTAGGTATGTACCCTACTAATCTAGTCGAGCTGGCCGCTGGTGAAACCTTTCTCAATTGCGTTCGTAGCGGATGTCTGGAATTCCATATTTAATTTCCTCTTTCTCTCCTGTTTGAATTCGTACTGGCTCGATTAATCAAAAATGTATTTAAACTTATGTAACTTGCTGGAAAATCTATATCTAATTACTTTTTTACATGCAAAGTTTTTGGGACTCCGTAAATACAAAGGTAATTTTTAAATTTCAATAGATAAATTTCTGGTTTGAACAAGGTGTAACTTCGTAACGGCAAAGGAAGTATCATAATCGATCTGCTTAAAACCAGCAATACTCTAAACCATCGTAGTATACAAATTTGGTACATCAATCGGAAAGAATGTAATAATGAAAAAAATATTATGGCGTACTTTGACTTCAGTTTGATTCCCCTTGTGGTAGTTACAATGACAACTTATGTGGCATACAATTAAGTTATTTATTTTACATTA
This sequence comes from Orchesella flavescens, assembly GCA_964034955.1. NCBI lineage: Eukaryota > Metazoa > Arthropoda > Collembola > Entomobryomorpha > Orchesellidae > Orchesella > Orchesella flavescens. The sequence continues at coordinate 15,221,198 of OZ035955.1, read as the reverse complement.
TTTTTAATATGATGCACAGAATATCAGTATTCCCGACACTAAATTTGAGGCATTCATATTTGGTCCATAAAATATACGCTTCAAATTGTATCAAGATACGCTGCGTTAACAAACTAGGGAACGGAAATCAAAATAGTTAATAAAATTCGGGCCTAGTTAAAGAGGTAGTTTTTGAAAGATTTATTGTTAATTGTAGATTAGTTCACCAAACCTCAGTTATGGTTTACCAATAAATACACCAAGATCCTACTTTCTATGATTATAGTTATAGTGTCCATCACTACATTTATGCTACTAAGCAAGGTACTAAGGTAGTATAAAGGCTGGCACCAGCGCCAGTGCAAGCAAGAAATTCGGTAGTTTTAGATTGCATTGGTCAGGTTTATTTGTAAATTTACTCATTTTAAGTGTGATATTAAATTTACAGGCGGCGGACAGAATAGGTCGGAAAAGAGAGGCAACTATGCCAACGTCATGCCTTGAAGTTCACTGCCCTGCCCCGGCAAAGGTAGCAATGAGTGGTAGTCCTCAAAATCATTCAGTTCAGCTGCCTTCCACATTCTTTACACAAAGGTACGTATTATCAGGTTGTTATAACTCTACTGCTCACAACTTCGATTATCGGTGACAGGCTCTTTACACTGCATGTTCTATTGCAAGCCTGATGACTACTAGAGCAATCGTTCAGTCTACAATAGCTTTGTGTAATTAGATCTAGACGCTACCAAAATAAGCTTCTATTGCAATAATCATTCATCGGTGACCCTATGTAATAGCAATAGCGCTTTCACACCAAGGGTCTACGGTCTACGACAAAAGATAAGAGAATACATGTAAATATGGCAAATATGAACTTATAAGAAACAGCGAGGATGAGCACCTAGAGGAATTTTTGGTAATTCTAGGAATTTCATGATTTTTGTTGCTTAGCATTTTTAACCGAGTACCGGCGCTGATGGTTTCACTGAGGGGATTTCAAATTTAATGAAGAGTTTGAATCTGAACTAAGCAGCCTGTGTTACTAATATACACACAGGCTAAAAATGCACTTGTAGCTAATAATCGCTTTTTTAAACTTTGACCGCAAGGGGATTATTTTTTAAACCGTTTTTCATCACTTTCATCACACATCAAAGTCACTTGCTTCCTAATAAATCCTTACTTTGAATAGGCGATTGTGTTAATAGAGGTTTATTATCGTTGAAAGTTTATACCAGCTGTAGAAATTTGAGAAATAGGCAACATGAGATGTGCTCATAAATGTCGTAGTCCATGAAGTAGAAAGTGTGTGAAAAACGTTGATTTTTATAAAAAGGCCAAGTTCAATTGTAATAATAAATTTTCTTGTAGTGAAGTTTTCTTTTTTGTTACAGTATACACCGGGAGGCTGACTTTATTGGAGCTAATTTTTAATTAAATTCCAAGGAGAGCAAGTGTCGCAACTACGATGAAACATCTCGTCGCTTGTTTTTAAACTAATAGCGAACACAAATCTGACCATATTTTGTGTAAAGTTATTGATTTTTCTTACTTAAATACTTTAATTAAGAAGAAGACTTCTCAAGGGTTCTTGTTTGAAAACTAAGCAATGAAGTCATGCAACATTTCAAACCAAGGGTTGTAAATACGTAAGAGTATGAGGAACACATGCATCGAATCGTATTTGGTTAAGATTCGACCTTCCACTTTTGAACCCGCAAAAATGAAAATTATTCGATGATTTCCATTTAAAAAAATCATCAATGAATACCATGAAGTGATCTTCCTAGAATGGCTCACCGACTGTGCATTCCAAAACAGATTGTGTACAGATACAGACAACAAATACAAAAATGACGAGAGGAGCTTTCGAGTACTTAAATCTTGCCGTTTTTTACTACTTAAATTACGTTAGGCTATTTTCATATTGATTTAAGAAGGTAAATTTCGGATTTTTGACGAAGTATGACTTCGTATTAAGTTCAGTCGGTATTCAATAATGATGCCTTCAATCTTGCTTGCTACTAGTCGTTGCAGGAAATATAAGTAATGAATGATATGTTAGTTTGACAGTTGTAAATTATTGTATTCGTATTCCATGTCATATATATCGCAACGTAATGTGCTCACTTCTACTACCGTAACTTCATACACGAATTTGGTACCTTTATTGAAATTCATATACACCGTGAAATCATTTGAATGAGCAAATTGACATTTTTACAATGGTCAATCGTACATATTATGATAAGAAAAATTAGATATACGTATTAAATGATTAAAGAAGGTGGTGTGAGTATTTTTTTATGAAACAGTAAACAAATTGTGAAGCAATTAAAGACAAAAATGGTACTAATGTTCATATTTTACAGTCTACATTATGACACAAACAAAGCAATAACTTGTATGCATTCCAACTTAGGATATGTTATAGATGTAATCCAGTAAATTGTGAAAACATTATTCAGTATTTATACTTTAAATGATATATAATATCCAGAAAAACCTTTGAGATTGGACCTTTGAAGGTGTGGTTAAGGAACGCATCTATCGACAGTGCTTGGGAATTTTTGTTATATGAGCGTGGGTATGATTATATTAGATTTCTAAATTACGTTCTTGATAGAGCTTAATTAAAGGAAGTAGCATCTCGGAACAAGTTTATAAAAGTCATGGTTCGTGCAAATTTACAAATCCAAATGTTGAATTTGGTTAGTATATGTATATTATAATTCAGAGGGTTTTCGAAGCATAATTTCAAAATATAGGAACAGAAGTTCTTATAGTTTGAATAAGGTTTCAAAATCTCCTTCGGAAAATAATTTGTTTGCCCTAAATCTTTGTGGAGTGTGTAAAAAGCTAACCAGTCTGGTATGGTCCATCATTGAACTCCTCCCCGTATAAAATTCCCAAATTACAATACATTTTCAAAGTTATCACAGTTTCTTGTCATGGCTAAATTCCTATTTATGTTTAAGCAAAAAAAAGTAAGCTCCTTTATATGACTACGTCGCACCTGCTTCCGTATGCCATTTTGTTCACCGTTGCAGTTTTTACGCTTCATAATAGTCGAATTCTGTTATGTGTCATGTGTCAATATACTTTGCTAGCTAGCATCAATAGCTAGAATCAATTTGAAGCTTCGGTGTAACTATTTCGGTGTCCGTTCGGTTTATTTTAAATTGACTACTTAACCTAACAACGAAAACTACTTGCCAGTAGGGCATATTGTATGTAATTTTTATTATCAAAGCATGTTTGATAATCGCTTGCTTTCGCTCCTTCGCTGTAGTTTTACACGAGTTTATTTGTTAATTCCTTATTTACAATGCCCTGGGAAATTAAAGGGTCAAATAAATACCAACCGAACGAAAATCATATTTCCAAGCATGTGTAATCAATTGATTAATAGTCTTAAGGTCTTAATTAATTATCTGAGAAGGTGAAACGAATGAATTAATTTTTATCTTGATGTAATTTGAAGATGGACAGAATTTAATCTGATTAATTGCAGCTTTTACGTCCAAACAATATATGTTTTTTACAAATTAATCGTTCATCAATAGGTCCTCAATTACATTCTATGCATGGCAATGTAGGTAAAACTTAATTACTAGGTTTTACATAGTGGATATGACAGATTTGCACTGATTTCGTACGTGCTGCTTGTCAATTCACTTATGTACATAATGTTGGACATAATGTACGACTACCCGAAAAATGCACTGTAATCTGTGGAAAAAATTATCATTGATTGCCCATGCTTGCAAATTTTAGCTCGCTAACGGTTGGTGGCCCAAATGGGGTTCCCATCCTGAATAAACAAATCCTCATAATCTGGTGACCTATGGTGTTACATGGCAACATGGATTGAAATTTTTTTTCGTCTCGCTCAACAAACGCACACTTTAATACATTTAAAACGCCAATATTGCTTACAAAACCACGCGTTCACCGATTTAACCTGATGGTATGTATTAACTTTACCATACACCATAGGTTAAGTTAATTTTTCGAGGACCGGCTGCTTGGAAATAAATCATCATTATGATATGCATGAAATTACATAGCAAAAGTATTGCATACCACAATGTATAGTGTCTGTGCTCACGCCAACCAATTAAGTTTGTTAACGCTATTTCGTAAATTAAGAACTTGCAGTTGAAATAATTCTGGGACAACTGGGTGGGAATTTTTTGCATGATCCGATTGTGCTGCATAATAAATTCTACAGTACGTTTCTTAATAGGGTTGGTGATGTTGGTGTGAGAATTTTCCAAAAGTTAAAAGGTCTACTGTCTGCACACAACAACAAACAGCAAAAGCAAAGCAAATGTTAATAGTTCAAGTTTACACTATATCATGCATTCTACGGGTTCGAAGTCGTTTTACTGGTTTGTAATCTATCAAAATATTAAACATTTTTTTCTTAACTTTTCATTTAAATGAATTCATCGTCGAGATTTATCTAGCTCAAAAATGGCCTTTTAATTGTAGCATGTTTTATTACAATATGGACTCTATTTTCGGTGTTTACATCTAGTTAATTACATAAAGTTAAGTTACGGCCTTACATTGGCAGGACACCGAGCTCAGGTAATTCTTATATGGCGCCACATTCCCGCTAACAGCGCAGGCTTTTAACCCATAAACAATCCTGATACACACGCACTCCTTTTTATTTAAACTCTACAATCGGGAATTTTGGATTAAATGTTACCCAAAATAAAATAATTTTCTACACAGTGAGCAATTTGGAAAATACGAAACTGAGGTTGACAGTTTCGTAGATTGATTATGTAGGTTTGAATATCACATGCCTGTGAACTTAATAGCAAGGCATAGGTATTTTTGTTTAATTAATTGTGATTAGTTTAACAGATTTAGCTGAAAATCACTAGGGTTCTTCGTGTTTACGTAAGGTATCATACAGACGTCCATCCACGTGAAGGAAATATATCGGATGCAATGTACACAATTTCTTCGTGGCGGCGACCTACATTTTACATACTTTCAAGGAACACATTTAATAATTTTTGTCCTTCATTTTCAGTTTTGCTTGGAAGGAGTCGCGATCATTTATCATTGTCATTAGGGTTGAGTGGCAGAATTAAGTTTTTTTGCTCTTGCAACCCCAAGATGTTTAATTTTGCTATATTTATCTGGCATGTGATAGACCTTTCTGTCGCAACATAAAGCTTTCATTCATTTTGTATAAAATCATACCGTTTGATGCTTAAATTTACCCCCTGTAATATTTCCCTTTTATTCTTAATTTATGAGCTTTGAACAATTCAATGTTTCTACCCCGCTGTTATAGTAAAGTTAGTCACGGTTGGCCATGGTAACCTTCAACTTAAAGTTCTTATTCAAATGCAATAAAATTTATCATACCCAACTCAATGTCAGTCATTTTTTACCACATTGATTTTTATTGGGATTTAGGTTTGAGAATATTAGGATAACTCGTTATATGGTGTCCTTTAACAGGCCTTTTTTTCATGACAGACATACACCAAGCCCAAAATCAGAAACCAACCCCTTTTGCAAAGGATGCCAGTTAATAATCTAAAAGTCACGATCTGTATAACATGCTATGTTTAGTGTCTAGGTTACCCTGCTTAAAAGTAGTGCAAATCTCACTGTTCTATTTTTTTCATAGATATTTGCTTTAAAATAAACCGCCTAATTTTTACTCCCCGGGAATCAAATGTGCGTCACAATGTTGATAAATTGGCTGAAAAGGTGATAAGAAGAACATACGTGCAGATACTCATAGTGCAATTAAGCATAATAATGTATATAATATAGGAGTATAGGACCCACAAGTATCTTCGCTTCGAGGTGTGACAACTTCGTCTGAGGCGTTAAAAATATATGTGACAAATATTTACAGTTCCAGATAAAAAATATACATCAGGTACTTAAATAGACACAATACGCATTGAAACTGGAAATCAGTTCGGTGAAAAAGTTCGCCAGCGTAATGCGTACAACTTACGATCAGTAATATTTAAGTTGTAACAGAAAAAATTTGTAGCTACATTATTTCTGTTGTACTTTCTTACGTAAAGCGTAAAAGCTAAATAGGACACAATTAACTGTTCTCTAGTCATCTCTTTTAAATTTATTGCCTTTGCATCATGCATAGCACATCAGAAAATAATAATGCAATTTAAAAATTAAACAAGTTCTCCCATTTGACGACAAAGTAAATGTATCAGGCAATTGACAGGTGTATAATCTTAATAAATAACAATTTGCCTACGTTATTAATAACTATGTCAATCCCATACCGTTTTAAGTTTTCAAAGTCTTACATTAGTTTAGATTAACTGGTGAAATATCACGCAAAAATTAATAACTAACACTTTGATCCCAGTGAAGACAAGTATTGTACGCAAAGTATGACGGTTTTGTAAGCCTGCCTACATATGTACATATACAAATATTATGGTTTGATGAATCAGATGAAAGGGCACTGTATTTTTGGGACGTCGTAAATGCAACCTGTAACACGTCTACTATGAAGAAAGATGTATAGATTACCTAACTAAATATGAAATAGATTAATGGGCAACGTACGACAGTTCTTAAAAAATAACATTTATATAAAAAAAACCTCACCTCACATTAAATTTTTTACGTTGAAGCCTCGAGCAATCATTCGATTCAGGATAATCGGCCTGTGTATACCCTACTTTAAAATAAATAGGGCGAGTAATTACTTGGCGAAAAGGCGACATTTACAGTAGTATATAAATGAAACTCCTAGTCTTCAGATAAATCATCAATCAACACTCCTGAGCCTTACACCTTATAACAATTTCGATCTATCTTATAAAACTAGTTGCCCAGGAATGCATAGTCCGGACTAGGACTTGATACAGCTAGTTAATACAAATATGAGCATTAACATTAACCATGTGTATATTATGTTGGTAAGTTTTTTTATCCCAACATATCCGAAATGATACCTTGTTATGGAAAGCTATCTAAATCGCTCTCCTCAGATTTCATGATAATCTTTCATTATCGATTTTCAGTGTAAGTGATTGATCTGGCCAACTTGACACTCAAAACTGGCTATTAGGATAACCATGGCTCTTGATAGATGATCTTATTCGTTACTGATACAAAGTCGGCTTACCTTCATATCTGGTTAAGGCAAATTCAGCAGTTAAAAGACTACAAGGTACTACTGTTAATGTTGCCCCATTAATGAAATTAAAGTTAATTAAATAATGGCGGTGATCATGTTAGGTTGCAGCGATCGCTCTAGCAAAAATAAAAGCTAATAATAATAATATACATAATTTTTTTTAAATAAAATGTACAATGATCGCTTGATCCTCTGATCTAAACGGTTAAAGGTAGTTAATCGACCTATTAATTATAGAATATTTGAACTGACAACAAAAAGACATGTTAATGTTAATGCTGTAACTAACCTTTACTTTAACTGGAACTAAAACTAATTTAAAAACTGACAAATGATTATTACTCTATTCCACATTCGCTACCCTTCCATTAACTCTTCTTAATGACCTTTCATTTACTTGAGATGACCACTTATCGTTTTAGTGAGAGTAATTTACTTGTTTCAACTTTACATCCGCGACCATGCTCAATTATTCGTGCTTTTCAGTTTTGTTACTGCTTTTATGGCATTTTTGATAATAGCTACCATTAGCAGATCAACAACTGGCATAACCTAAAGTTTTCACAATTTTCCAAAATATGAAGTAGCGAAAATATTGAAATGGGTTACAGTGAGTAAACGATAATGGCAATTTTTTAAGATTCATATTCATACACCAACCACTTCGTAACACAATACAACTAACTGAAAGGTTTTAGGCGAGGAAGGAAGAATATTTCATTATTCTTTGTTGCGCTATTTTGTTATTCAAACGGATTGCGGACAACTACTTTGTGAGAATAATCTATTTATTTATACTTCTGTCGTATTGTATTGACTTTATTAGCGTGTTTACTTGTCGTTTGTTTACCCTTACTGGCACTTTGACTTAGATGTTGCAAACAACTTTACGTAATCCTTTTTTCAGAAATCAACCAAACCATAAGGATTCTCAAATTTATTTAGTGTGGATACATTTGTTTCATTCCAATTTTCGACTAACTGTAATATTCAAACTTTGTTTCTGCCAGGTGGTGAAATTGTTTGCTTTTCCACCTCGTGACTCGTGTTTTGCTTTTTTCCCCAGTCGTGGGTGGATATGCAAAGAAGATTCTTTTTCATTTTATTTTAATTTAATTTATTTTAATGGCTTTTACTTTTTAAAATAATAGTATTTGATGCAACGTACAATGAAACCTTTGAACCGCGATCGAGTGATTCTTTCAGAACGTTCAATTTTATCTTTAATCAAAATTGTTGTAAATTAATACATAATATAAATGTAATAAATACTCAATTTTATCTTTCTATTTAAAAAGACAGTAGATTGTATTACAATTTGAAACTAATAATTCGAAGCTACATATTTTAAATTCTAAGCTTTAACAACATTATTCCCTTACTCAGATTTTCATTAAAAATGTTTTGACTCTTGCAACCTTCTAATTTGAGGTTGTATTTTATCACATTCAAGTTTTCATGGAATATTGAAAATGCGAATTTAGATTGCAGCTTGTGTTTAGTATATTCCGATAATATATTTACAGGTACTGAAATGTAATTATCTATAGATAATAAATTTAATGTTATAATACGTATAATTCTTGAAAAATCCTGTACTAACTACCGTGTACGGAGTGTGACAGCGATAAAAGACGTTTTTATATATGTATATATATATATATTATGTATCATTGTATTTACTGTACTAATTGAGGCAACATATGCAACCACCGAGTAAGGAAAATTTCAAATCGAAACAGCTCAGTTTTCACATTATACAATTACAAATTTAAAATACGTCCGACTAAGTGTTTAGTTGATAATGATACACTTTCATAGTACAATTAATGTATGATGAATAATATATCAATAATGGATAATTAAAATTTGTAATGGACATTTAGGAAAGTTGTTTTAGATCGTTTTAGTATTGAAAGTCTTTTTACCTCGGCTCGGTAAAAATTTCATTCGACGATCTGGTCACTGATAAACAGAATGGAAAAATAAATTTCGTTAATTAGTTTATGGTCGGTGCCTGTGCCTATTTATGAATCTCAAATCAATATTTTTAAAGTTGCATGAATCCGGGAACTATTCAATTTATTGAGTGGAGTTAAGTCAAGTTAAAAAGTGAGTTTCGTGGTATACTGAAATATTATGCAACTAGCTAGCGACAATGCCATGGATGAAAGTGATAGGCAGAATCTATGGATAAATTTTAAGTCAGGCTCTGATGAGAAGGTGCTGTAACACCGGACGAAATCATATCTGTGTCGGGTAGAAACAATTAGCGACGTATTAATGGATGTAAATATGTTGCAGCGTTATTTCGGTCGTTAAATGTTATAAATAACATAACAGGGACGGAGACTGATCTCAGCACCTCAACAACGCGCAAAGTCAGCAACTCTGATAGACACCCAAATATCTGCAGCTTTGTGCCCCATTATTGTTTTCTATATTTTCTTATTCGCTTGCACAAGCATTGAAACAGTTAATCTTATAATTTCAGTGTCGGTTCGCCAATGGTAATAATTAATTACGAACAATTGATGCATTAATTTCAATAATTATTCAGAACTTCAAATTTCACATTCAGCTTCAGTCATTTAGTCAGTTTGTTATTATAATACATGAAGACACTATGCTATGCTTGCATAGTTCGTTTTAGCGCTGTAACAATGCTAAGGTAGGAAAACCAGGTTAAAACGGGTGCGTACGATTACAATTATTATCTCCAAATTTGGTATTCTGTGCTACTGTTTGTGTGAAGTAGATAAGAATTGTCAAGTGTTAACCTGCGGAAATTCTCAAAATGTTTTTTAATTATTATTCGGGAATAACTTTTTAATTACTCATGCTTGTGTTTGGCAATATTGTGTAAATTCTAAGAATATACAATACAAAGTACGTCGTCATAGTTACATTTTCATTCTTTACACACTTGCACCAAATGCCGGCATCCTGACATCAGTATATGAGTAGTACAGTATAAAAAGGATGTAATACTATATATCCTTTTTCTCCACAACCTCAACGGCTAGTCTAGCTAAACAGACAGATAACTATTTGAAGTCGCGTTGTTGGGAACTACAACCAATTTGTGTTACACTAGGGAGAAAAACCAATTTTGGTTTATACATGCCAAAGGGCTCGACTCATTCATGGTTTCTCGAATATTTAGGGCACCCTATATAACTATGCTATAATAAAGTAAATCAATTAGTCGTAACATTGGTAATTTAATGGTCTACTCGCATGTGTCTCCATATCGACAATCGACTAACCAGGACATTATCATGAAAATTACAGTCGGCGCGTTTACTTTTTAATAATCTATGAGTTCTTAATAAATTAATAATTTGTATGCTTTGTAATGAATGGGAACCTTATTAATAGCTTTATGACAGTGTTGATATTGAGACTGTTAGATTTTGTGCAGTAATGTCCAGTACAGCAAGAGAAAATCATTTAAAGCTGTAGTTAGGAAATCGGAAATTTAAATCTGCTACTGTTTAAATTTTATTTTTTAGTTCTTAGCTTGCCAGGTTCATACCCTTTCAACCTGGATTTAAGCTAAAGCGAGTGTTTACATTCAATTTTGCATGGGCTTATTATTGTTTTTTTGCAAATTTTCTCTACCCACTAATGAGACTATTGATTTTGAAATTTATTCTACTAGGAAATCATTCGCTTAATTAAGTAAGTTTTGATTTCAGGATTGATTGGTCGCAGCTCTTATAATCAGTAATCACTTTATATTTTAAATAGTAGTAAATAATCCTAACAATATCAGTCTAAATACAATAATCTATTTCTCAACATAAATTTTACGTACATAATATTAATGCAGTATTAATGCTTTTCTTTCTCCGTAATTTTGAACAAGTCTTGGTATTCATTTTCATTTTTTGGTAGTACTACGGAGTGTACGCATTTGCATACGGAGTACCTTTCTGCCCAGAAATGCTAAGTCTTCATTGATTTACTAAATTAATAGATTACTATTGGGACTAGTAATTACTGCTAAGTAGTCTCTGCATCCTTTCCTTTTATTTGGAAGGATAATCTTAGGATAAAGAATTCATGGATAAATGATTTTGTGTTAGTCACTATTAAATAGTAAATCACTACAGTCAACAGTAAGTCTGTACTGGACATTTTTGGGATATGGAGATGTCAGGATGGCAATATTTGATACAAGTATATAAAGATTAAAAACGCATTTTGTGAGCTACATTCGTGCAATACATAAGTAATCATTTCCAAATAATTGGGTGAATTAAAAATCTTTATTCTGCTGTATTTGTAAAAGAAAATGGGTGTTAATCATATAAAACAAAATCGATGTCTTCAATGTGGTGCTCTATAGAAAAATGAGTACGTGTGCAATGCGCAATGTTGTATCCTTCTGTAATGGCAAACAAATCTTTAATAACTTTACGGTCTTAAAGTACGTAGATTGGAAATAGGAAGGCATACTTCCATAATTTAATTAAATATCAATATATGCTTCAAATTGTTAAAAGTCATGTGAAATAAAAATTAATTCAAACCATTCACCAGCAAGTCAATCGTTTTATTCAATGGCATCCATTAATCAATAATCATATCCTTATTGAAACATCATAAAGCATGATCACTTCCAAACCGATTCCATACGAAAAACAGTTTCAGTATAGTTTAGTTTCATAAATAATCATAGATTTTGCAAGGTTTTTTTTATTCATATGTTTTTATGAGATACCTTGAGATTTTGTAGCTGAGAACTTCAATCCAAACCATTTGGAGTGTAGGTAAAACGATCCCGGACAAAAAGATCGGGATGTAAAACAAAATGTACAAAAGGTCGGAATTTTTTGTTTGTTATAATTTGTAAAACTTTTCAGTCAGATTAAACAACTTACAAAAGGTACCACGATGTATATACATTTGAAAGGTGAAATTCATAAACAGATGAAAAGAGCAAAATCTGATTATAATTTGAGAATGCAAAATAAGTTCAAAACTGACCAAAGCTCGATTCACTCGGTAGTAAGTAACTTATGCAACACCAAAGCCAAAACCCAGCGGTGGAGCACATTTCTCTCAAGGAAAATATTAGCTCTTTAGCAACTCTCAATCTAATCAATGCTCATTTCACCGAGATCAATAATCGATATCTACCTTTAAATGACTCTATGAGCTGTACTGATATTTGTTTCAAGCAATGTTTATATGTAAATGAACTAGCAGTCCTAAAATGTTCTGAAAAACTCAAGCTTAGTAAATCTAATGTACCAGGAGCCCTTCCTGTTAGGTTTTTAAAGTTTGCTGCAATACATATTGTACCCTTGTTTACACATATAATTAACTATAGTTATAAGAACGCCTGTGTGCCAACCGAGTGGAAAAAAGGGTTTATAACACCAGTGCCAAAAGATTTAAACGACATAATGTGTGGAAAATCTCCGCCGATTACCCAAACTAACATATTTGGTAAAATAATGGAGGAGTTTATGTTCACTAAAATATATGAGCAAATAAAACTTAAGCTAGATGTAAGCCAATTTGGAGGAGTTAAAATGTCTTACCTTAAAATGACTGCTCATTACGAGTCTCCTTGTACGAATTCGTTCTCAAGTCACTTAATAAGCCAAACACGTACGTCATCATTGTACTCCTTGACTTATCAAAGGCCTTGACTACAATGTACTGATTAGATGCCTCACACACTTGGGAGTCGTTCCACATGACATTCACTGCGAATTTCTGAAGAATAGTACCCAATGTACCAAGTACAAAAACATGTTATCAAATGTTTTACCTATTACTAACGGGACGCCCCAAGGAACAAAGATTACTAGTAAATACTTTTGTTGATGATATATGTATCGCGGAGGCAGTTAGCTACAGTGCCCTACCGAAAATAAAAACCATAGTTAATGATATCAACTCCCGTCTGACTGAAAATAAAATGTGCTTGAACGCTAAGAAAAGTAATGTTATAATAATAGATAACTCCAAAGATAAACGCTTCAGTGATCAAAAAATTGTAATTAATGGAACTGAAATACCCAAGACTAATGTTTGTAAACTAATAGGCGTACAAATAAGTGACAAAAATGAGTGGAGTAACCACATTAATTATATGTACTTCATGTACGAAGCATCCTCGAATATAGCTGTGTGTTATGGTCCAGCAACTTCACTAGCTCCAAATAAAAATGTTAGTTAGCATTGAAAAAAGAGCCCTATCTATTATTCTGGGTAAGTATAAGCAGTAACAATTATAAAGAGGCATGTACTAGTCTTGGTATATCCGACTTGGAAGAAAGGTGGAGTTGTTAACTGGTAAATTTCGGTATGAAACTACTGAAGAATGATAGATTTAAGCATTGGTTGGAAAAGCATCAAATACAGCGCAATGTGAGCTGTAGGTATAATAAACAAAATAAAAGATTTCGTTTGGTAGCCTGCAAGTACGAGCGCTATCGCCGATCTACGATCCCTACCTTAGTTAGAATACTCAGGTATAAACAAAAATCAACTTCTACTAATTTATTATACTAAAATGTACTAAATGTGATATTAGTATTACTTTTTTTTGTGTTACTTAATAATACTTTTTTTTTGTGATACTATTTCCTGTATCCATCTCAATCGCACAGCGCCCTAACAGGCTGCCTGAACTTCTTCCTTTTATGTTTCTTTAGCTGTATTACTATTTTTGTAAACAAAAATTTATTACATGTATCATCTTCGGTAACGTGAACGTGTAACGTTACTGCGCAAGATACATCATTGGCAATTTTGAATAAATGATTAATAATAATAATAATAATAATCATCTATAATAAAAAAAGATACGTTACATACTTTTTTGTTATGTTAATATAATACAAGTGTAAAGTATTATTTTTCAGGCATCTAATATTTAATCTAACTAACACATTCAGCGTCATCGTCGTCAGTTTCAGTTCTTGAAACTGTAGTTGTTTTTTACTTACTCGCTTATCCAAGCTGCGTTTACATATAAGGTGAAGGCAAATACAAGACCGAAAGAGAATACGCCGTTTTTTACAAAAAATCCAAAATGGATCCTTGACTACTATGTAACTACCAACGAATTCAGTACTTTTGCAACGGTATAATATACTATATATTTACTATATAGTATACTATCAATACAGTATATATATATAGCAACGAAAAATAGGAGGTAAAATCTTTTGTTTACCTCATATTTCCGCTTTTTGCAAAATCTGAATTCGAAGGGACAATTGCCTTGACCATTTAGTTTCCATGGATCATGCGCTTATCCTACTCGTATTTCAACCTTTTCCTACAGAATTAGTTCTTGGTAGATCCTACCATCTACCTCCTATATATGATGGGTATAACTACGTTTGGAATTCGTAGTCGTGGTTACTTGTAACATAAGTCCAGAAATGACCTGTTTCAGTGTTTTTTGAGTATTTTTGAAAAATTGTAGTTGAATATATTTGTACTTAAAGTAATATGATCAGTATTAGAACGCATAAGGCATATGTGTGTGTTTGTGGCATGGATAATCAGTGAGTTAACATGGGAGCGTATGACTATTTGTGTTAGCGTAAATACACTACCGAAAAGTGGCACCCAAACATTACGTTCATACAAAATGCATACTTTTTAGTAATGTTTTATTTATGATTTGGTAATTGGTACTACTATAACTACACTAATTATGCATAAAAAATTGGCATGAAATTTTTCGTCAAAATTTTTAACGTTGACTGTGGATGACCCATTGTCACCTGTTTTCTTCACAAGAACGTTTGTTTACTTTTTTAAAGATTGCGTTCTCAACAAAAACTCCTCCTTCCACAAAATTTAATGTTGATGTTTGTGAGGCGGATATGGGAGATGGAGGGGAATTAAATGTTGATTTGCTGGAAGTGGAGGATAATTAACTGTTGATCATTGTTGCGATAATGAAATGTTGGTAGTAGAGAGGGATAGCGAAATGTTAAATTCTACTTTTTTAAACTGCCCGAGTTAGCGGTTTCATAAAAATATTTTTTTTAACTGCATTGATCAGTCGGGCGTAGTATAGATGTTACAACTCAATCGATTATTGGAGAAGCGATGATTTGACTACGCATTAGATAGATTGACGATGAATTGAAATGTTTAAAAGATAAATTGATATAGGTTAGGTAGGTAACTGTTAGTGTTGAATCCACAAGGTTCTACCCGAACTCAAGGGATTTCCTGTACTGGTTGATGATTAACTATGATACTTTCTAATTAGAAAATATGCTAAAATAATGTACCACAACGCGTTGGCTTTACGTGGAAAAATACAAGTTAGTTTATTTAGGCAGGACAGTTAAAATGTAGTACAATTATCTTACAGACAGCATCCTTTCAGCTAAACTAGTAAAGATAAAGTATACCTACGACAAATAACGTCACTCACCAAGAGGTGCCTAACTAACTAGATCAAGTCAACGACAAAATTGATACTGGATTATAAAAAGTGGAGAGAACTCTCCATCCTACTTGAAATGTATTATACCGACGATCGGAGGATTGATCGACCTAGCTAGTAGAAAAAGGACGCTTCGAGAAGCTTCCAAAGCAAGGAGAAAGATAGGCATGCATCATTCATATTTCAAACAAATCTTACACTCTATGACATCCAACAGTTAGTAAATGACGCAATTTAAAAGCCTTTGAAGTCCGAGTAAGATGGATTTTAGTCACGTTAGTCATTTAATTAGTGGTGGGGGGAGAAATTTCACCCACTTTCAAAACGGTATAGTATGCTGATGGAGTTGAAAAGGAGTGCACAGGCAATTGTTTTTTAATGAAAATGAAGTGTCAATTGTTGGAAGGGCGATTATGTTGATTGTTGTGGCATACTTTATGTGTACTTAGATGTTGGTTGTTGTGAAGATACTCAAATTTAATTTAGGAATGGGCATCATAAGAAAATCTGACGTAAATAAATTCTACATTAAGAAGCACACCTGTGCCACCTCAAGTGTGCCTGACCCTTCTCGATATTCGTCAGGTTAGGTTACTGTTAGTTAATTACAAAAATTCAAAAGCCTTTGAAGTCGGGATAAGAGGAACTTAATCACGTTGATCCATTGATCAATGGTGAATAAATGGTGGTAGGGAGAGTAATTTTACCCTGTTTGAAAAGCGATTAGTATGAGTATGCTAGCGGAAGCGAAACCGTAAACCATATTTGTTAGTGGAGTTGGGAGGGAGTTTTTAACTCCAAGGGAGTTAACAGGCTTCTTGTATTATAGAGTACCCATTGTTATATTTATGACTACTCAAACGTAGCAATCCAAGCAACTTAAAATTCTAATGGAAACGCACTGCCCTGCGTATGCCGGGAATTTGCCCAGATCTGGCATCTGTTTACGTAATCACTAATTGGATTTTACCTGGTCAAATTCAAATGCGATTATCTCTGGTGCCCTATGGGTTACGGCTAAGATTTTTTCAGGGATGGTAGAGGGTACCTTGAGATCATCCCCTGCACTAATAACTTAGGCTACTTTGGAAGAATATATTTAAAAAAAATAATTTCGAAAAATCAATTAAAATTAATTAAAAATACATTTACCAATATTTTGCGTTGATTTCTTTTGTAATACATACCCTAAAACTAGAGAAACATAATTGCATTGAATCTTGCGCAAAAAAGTTAATGCAAGTATTTTAAAAAAACATATTCGAAATTTTCTCACCTTCAAAGGTCAAACCGAAAATAATTTTTATCTACGCGAGGGATTGACCGTTTGGGCTGATTTTTTTTGCTATCAGTTTCTCACGATCGTCTTTACAGTATTAAAATCTAATATGCGATGACCAAAGATGACATAAAATTTACCTCCGTGCGCCGGTTGCATGGCAAACCGCGGTTTTTTCCCTCTGGGGGCGCCACGATAGCTAAAACCCGCTACTGATTGTAGATTCGTAATCTACGCATCAAAATCTATCATCCTGCAAATTTTCAAAAACATCGGAAACAAAAAGTTTGTGCGACCCTTCGCTCTCATTTAACTACCATTGTGTCATTGTCATTTCTCACTAATTATACTAATTAATGTAAAACAGTAGAAGATTTTTGTTTTTTTGTGGTTTCAGCTCACACATTCCATCCAGGTAGAACTATAGACTAAAAATGATCTGTGAAAGAGAAAATACACCGACGAGAAATTCAAGCACCCACTCGGCAGAATTTATTCAGTCCTCATAATATATATTCCGTAATTAGGATATTCTGCTGGTTTAAAAACTCCGTAACAAATTAATGTAAGGAACCTTAATACGACGATTCTGAAAAACGATTGGTTAGTATTCAAGATACATCTACCAATTCATGTTTTTAGGTCCACGAAGTTATGGGTCTTCAATAACATGATATATGATAAAACAACAATTCATCACAGGGTGAAAAGGGAGTAACATGTTTCCCATGGATGCATTACAAAGTGATTTCACTTTCACTCAATAATAATAATTATTTATTTTCTGAAGTAATGATATTACTTCACAGTTAATGATAACCGAGTTTCAGTCATTAAGAAATAATAATCATCCGTCCTTTCAAGTTCTCTAATCGGCGATGCAATGCATTTGCTATCAGAAGATACTAGACGAAGCCGTTTCTCAGAAGAGATGAAAGGGGAAAGAAGACTGTCTTCTAACTATCAAATTCAATCTTTCCAAAACCAATTACCTGGAAAACAAGAAATAAACGTTTTGGAACCAGAAAAAAATGAAAAATCTTTGAATGTAGATACTTATCCGCAAAGGTTAGTTGATAGCTCAAAGCCAGTTAGACGGTCTGACGCTCAGTTTGACATTTTGAAATCCATTCCGAAAGACAGACCTAGATCACAACCGCCACAAAGCAAACGTTGGAGGACAGCTACAAATGACAGTCAGGTTAATTTGGTGATGAGTAACGCAAGAAATGATCTCCAAAGATCGACCAGCAATGATAATATCTCAACTGTGCAAGAACCAAGACAGTTGATGGGAGGATGGAGTGGTGGGGATTCGAACAATAACCTACGAGAATTACAAGTGACACGACATGCACTATATAAGGAAGCTATATACACGTGCGTTCACATGCTAGGTGCACCCAGTGCTAACCGTTTCCCTGCTACTCAAGAGGAAATGTGTTTGTATGCTCATGAAGCCTTTAGTGCTAGCCACCAGGTGTAAAATTATGTTCAATAGCACGATCTACAGATAATGCTAAACTTGGAATCTAACCCATTTATAATTATTTGCAAAGGAACAAGTTGCAGTATTAGATCATGTCCGTAATGAACCATTTCCATTAACAATCATTAACACAAAAGTTCGCCGAGCACAGGGTCTTCTAGGTCCAAAGCCCAACGGATTTGTCGATTCATATTGTCTTGTTACCATTGAAGCTGAGCACTCAGTGAGTCTTCCAGGATTGGTATATATTTATACTAGCATACATGAGAATTCTCAAATATCTTGTAAGTAGGGCGTTGTTTTTCAGCTCGGAAAACGAGAATGGCAAAAATTTTCCATCGTATCTCCGTTGAGGCCTAAAGCATTGGATCACAGCAAAAGAAATTGGAAGCCATCTGCAGAAATCAGAGGGAGTCAGGTATATGAAAGAATTCCCCAGTTCGTGAAAACCAATGTACAAAGACATAAAAAGAACCCGGAATGGGACCAGCGATTCCAATGCTTATCTTTGCGCCCTAGTGTAGACCATCTAGTTGTGGAGGTAGAGCTTGCAATGCCTTACTACAATACAATGCAATGTAATAATAAAATTTATTTGATTTATTTTGGTCTGACAAAGTTTTTGACTGAGCAGGTTTGGGACCATTCAATTGATGATAAATATGTAGCTAAGGCTATTAGAAACTACACTACTGACGGAATTTCTGACTTAGACACAACTCTCAAACATGTACATGCAAACGCAAATAGAAAGAAAGGTGACACCTTCTTGGGGAAGGTTTCCATTCGTGTTTCTGAGGTATTTTGTTGTTGTTTAAATGAACGAGTAAAATTCCTAATTCAAGAGGTTTAGATAACACTGATAACCGGTCCCGAGTTATAAAATATGAATTAGGATGAGTTTATTTCCAATAGATTCCTTGCGACGGAATAGATGAATGGTTCCAGTTAAAGGCTTCTTCATCATCCTCCCAAGTTAAAGATGAAGAGATGCCTGGCAAAGTTAGACTTCAAATCTGGCTTGTTCATGCTTATAGACACGGAAGACACTTTGTAAGTGTTTTTAACGAGAAGGTCTGGAAGTTATGAGCAAAGCAATGTTTTTGTTGTTTATGTTCCCACATAAATGTTTTTTAGTTTCTTTCTTTTTTAGTTCTTTTTGAACTTTGCAAAATTTGCACTAAAATATCCCTAAAACAAAATTTATTGCATAGTAAAAGTAGAAATTTTGAAGCTTTGAGAAGATATTTTAGCACCAAAAACAAAAAGACAGTTTACAAAATGGATTAAAAATTTGGCCTTTTATAAATATACTAACGCGTTTTTCGGGAATTTCCCACAGCACAGTCAAGTTTTGTGTGGTTAAAGTTTTGTGGATCAGTGCAAAGCTGATATTCGGGTTATGGGCGTTTAACTTTTGACCCACTTAGCTCCGTCCCTCCCTAGTGGTCAGCCTACAAAGATACCTTAACCTACTAAATTAAACTCGTACGTCAAGCTCATAACTGTCGTACCTTCTCTCTAATCTACTGTGAAAGGAACCTAAGCGTGACAGCAAAAAATAGCATGACACATAATTTAATACGGAACTTGCCAGGCAGAGGTTGCAGAACCGAAAGTCATACTAGCCAATCTATGGGACTGGATACTGCAAACCGAAAGACTCAGGTATGAAAATTTAAATGATTGGAACGGCTCAATCCCACAGGCTGCCACATGTCTACTGTTTCAGTATGCATTACAAAATGGAATAAGCGAAGACACCCATGTATGTAACGTTGAATGAAGTTAGTAAATTAATCGGATTTATTAACTGCCGATGAACATAACAGCAATATTATAACGTAATAACAGGCTATCATTCGGTGGAACGCATACGCGAAGCATGATCTAAGCTTACACAGTGTTGAAAACAGACTTCAAGAATTGAATGGTGTAATCGGTAAGCAGTTGAAGTTGAAAGGAGACGGTAGGCCACCAGAACGTATACGGAATTCACAGGCTGAAATTGAAGATAGGATTATGGGCATTGTGAAGAACAAAATATGTCCAGTGCTGAGAAATCATTTGAAAGAAAACGTTGATGATGTGCACGAAGCTCTTCGGTCTTATAAGGAATGTTTGCAAATACTATCAAAGTTTGAAGAGCCTTTTTTACTTCAAAAGGTAAAATGGCTATTTGATGCAGCCCTGAGAATGTCTATATTGGAATGGTACCAAGAAGTTTACAGAATCACTGTTCCCAGTAGGGGTGAAGTAAAGAAAAGTCAATTTGTTGGTTCTGTGGTACAGGTGAGCCTGCAATTTTTAAAGTGATGAGATGCTAAAATTTGAGATGATGATGATGATGTTGCATTTGTTTAATAACATTACTTTCATCTTACATCTCGTTCTCTCTGAAAAGGTCATGTTGCAAGTCAATGCTCTGCTAAGAGACGGATCCGCTAAATGGAGTCCAGAATTTTGGTTAATATCTGCTGTGGAATACCTTCCTGTCGTCTATGATGAATTACAGAAAATGGTTATTCACGATGTGGAAACAATTTGTTGGCTGTTTTTCGAGCTATTCTTTGATTATAAGAAACTAAGGAAAATTCTTTTAAAAAACGAGGAAAAAGAAAAGGAACTATGCATGGCATTCTTCGACCTGTACACTCAGACACAAATATTTGTTTTTTCTCACAAGGAGATTTTCCCAGAGGGTACGTCACTAATGAAATCACAGTCTACAGAATACATGCGTTACATTTTACACATCATGTTTATTTTCGTTGTCCTTCTGACAGGCAAAAAGTCACACTGCTGCTTAAATGAATATCATCGCTGGTTCCGACCGATTTTGATATTATGGATGGGGTTTGCACTTATTCGTGGGTCAACCTTAATTAGCAAGACAATCAATATAGACTCTAATGCATTAGATAACAAGCATGAGATGACGAGCAGCTCTGCCCTTGACACCGCAAATGTTTTCTGCCAGTTTATAAACTTTTGGAATACTTTGAATTGGCCTGACGTTTCTGAGTCTTATGTCATAATTAACTTCCTCCTCGACGTGATATGTTCATACACAATATTATACGCAGAACTGAAACATGCGAAACTAATCAGAGAAGGATATTATGATCCCGAGGGCAAACATACCATTTCCGAACGCTTGTGCATTGCATTGAACAACATTGAGTATGTAAAGGTATTTGCACTATTTACTGTATCGTGATTATCATCTTATGACAAGGCGCTTGCACATTTTACAACATAATGAACAAGTTATCAATCGGCTGCTTGTATATTTTAAGGAACATGCACAAAAATTTCCAAGAGAAATTAATCTTGGGAACCTAGTCGTACTTCTAGAAGATACTTGCGGTAAATCACTGGAGATAATGGGGTCTGAGAAAGAAGAGGAAGACACGCGCGAGCAGACAATGAAAATTGTGGATAGGCATATGGATGATATTCTTGGTAGTGTTGGTTTGAGGATACAGAGAGAAGCAAGAACATATTGGTTTATATTCTGCTTTTTAAGTTATGTATATTATAACTTGGTTTAAATACTTTTATAAAGATGTTCTTCAAAATACGTAGATATCAAAATATATTGAAGATTCCTATTGGGGGCTGAAGGAAGTTAACAGTAGTTCCCAACTTAATGGGTCCATGGAACCAATAATTGCTTACCTGGAAGATAATATTGTTACTTTGCAAGAGTCACTACTTCCCTACAACTTTCATAAGATTCTTCAATTACTGTGGGATTTGGTTTGTCATGGCCTGTATGAGAATGTTTCTAAATTCCCTATGTCGGACACAGAATATCAGCAAAAGTTCTTTAAGAGAATTCTACAGATTATTCCGTTCCTGCAATCGTATTTTGAAGGAGGTGATGCTGGACTAACAATGGCTGATATGCACACTGAGGAGTTTGAACAGATGCATCGTCTGTTTTCTTACTTTACGATGAGTACTGAAGATCTCATAGCAATTTATTATAGTTCCAGATCTCATGATCACATAGTAATACTTTATTTCAGTTTTACAAAATAATAATTATTATGCTTGCGAGAGGGGCGCCCCCTCTGAGGGGGGACGTCCGTGAATGACGTCAACCTTTTTATTAGAGAAAAGGCATGGACCAAGAAATACTTACTTCTTGGTCCATGGAGAAAAGGGGGTTGTAAGAAATACTGACAGTGACAGAAAGTTATGCTAGGGAAGGGGGTCTAAAAGAAAAGTCACGTCACCCTTTCATCAAAAGTTTTGATTAAAAGTTGACCCTTACTACATTAATACATATATGACAATCCAACAGTGCATTCTAGAAAACTAACGTAGTAATTCTTAATTTCTGGTCTCTAAGTAGAAGTTACATTGGTTGGTAGAATACCTTCATAATACATCCATTAAGGCTGACGAGTGGTTAGACAAACCTTAAGGTGCTGAGAAATCACAAGATAAACAGAGTTTATACTTTCAAATACTTGGGGCCTAGGGGGTCACACTTGACCCCTGTCTGACTTCTACAGGAAACATTATTATGGACCTTTAGGTCCATACTAAGATCACTCTGTTCGACGGCTTAACTTTTTTGAATTCTAATTTCAGTAATCGATACCCATGGTCAATTTGATGTCATAAATTTGATGTATCATATGATAATATAAATGATAACCCTCACTTAGTCCTTAAAATATTTACCCGAACTCGGCCAGCCAATGTCTTTATCCTTGATCTAAGGTGTCGTCGACTAGCAAAAAGTATTTTTGAAAATCTTCAATAGTGTAAAAGTTATCAAGCGAAAGGACAGACAGACAGACTATGATCTATTTTAAAGTATCTTCTTTCCACTGCGATGCAATAGTTAAATAAATTCTGTTAAAATTTAGGGAACGCAGCTAAACGTACTACAACATTCGATTTACTGTCCATATTCGTCGAGTATTCTGTAGATATTTTTCGTATATTCTGGAGATATTCTATAAATATTCGTCGAATATTCTGTAGACATTCTTTGAATAGTCTGGAAATATTCTTCTAATTAAAAAACTAGTACTACCAGCTGATTCAGCATGTCAAATAACCTGTAGATGCTGAGTTTATGGTGAATCTAAAGATTGTTTAAATCTCGCGCGCTTAGTTGTATGTACTATGTTGACATATATGTACATATAAAAAAGCAATGCCACGGACGGAAGGACATTCTCCACACTATTCTCTCATTCCCATAAACTAGCTACGCTGCGTTAATAAAGTAAAATGGCTTGGACTTTTTCTCAAATGGTGGATGTTTCCGCAAAAACTAAAAATATATTTGAGCCTCTTTTTCCAGTCGTGAGTCAATTTGGTGCGTCACGTCATATCTGCTAATGGGCATTTTACCTTCGTGGCTATCCGGCGCAAAAGCTTGACCATTTGCCAATGCTTCTGTTTGTTTAATTATTTTCGATTTGCATATATTACGCAAAACAAATGAAACAGAAGCTATAGTTAGTATGTTAGTAAGATGCTAATTACACTAAATGGGCTCAGAGACATTAATGATGTTGTGGAAATGTAAAATAATTTATGTGAGGATTTAAACCATGCTACATAACCGTCAACGCCAATCTTACAACTGTGTCGGAGTCACTGCTGGTGCAAATTAATTGTTTTTTCTTCTTTAGAACTATAAAGGATCAGCTAGCTTTGGAAGTGTTAGGGTTCGAGTGGGATACTGGAATGACAAATTGAGCATTGAGGTTATCTCTGCGACAGAGTTAGTACCCCACGATGAACCATTTCATGTTTTAAAGTATTTCAAAAAAACCCAGCCAACAAGCGATCCCCTAGTGGAACTAGAATTGAAGCCTTCCACCCAGTTCCTAAGTGTAAGGTGTACCTGAGTATGATACCAGTACAAACTGATGATAGTTTCAAGATTATCATTAATGTTTGTCTGAAAATGCAGGAAAAGAAATATACAACGGCTGTTCAGTGGAAACAACTTAACCCTATCTTTAACGAAACTTTTCACTGGAACATCTCATCAGATGATTGTTTGAACAAGTCAGCTGCTTTAGTGGTAACAGTGAAGGATTATGATCTACTGACACGAAACGCATTTTTAGGAGAAGCTCTGTTTCCTTTGCATGTGGTAAGGAATTTCGTCAGTTGTGCTATAATCTACTATACGCCAAACATACAATAATGCATACTTAAAATTAGGTCCCTGGAATATCACGTCATGCTATACCTCAACCAATGAATCTGAAACTACATGAAGCCGACTTGCATCATCCAGTATTCACAGTTTTGAAATCAAGAGCTTGGGATGCAGTAGCAAAGCTATTTTGTGACGACCAGCTTTCTAGAATTGTAGAACGAATAGTTTCAAAATAATCTTCAGGCCATCCACTAACTTTAATCCCTAATTACTACTACTATGTAACACATAACACATTTCTTTAAGTCTCGTGGTTAGCATATTGTGTGAAGGATATTTCCATATTGCCATTAACAACTACGCAACACGCTAGTCTAATAATAAATTAAAATAAAAGACATTAACACAAATCAGGATATATAAAGAAACGTCTTTACTTAACCGATTCTCTTATAAACTGAAAAAAACACAGTAGAATGAAAAATTAGAATCGGAGTTTCTGGAAAAACCACTTGTTTTTGCCGGATTTGTATCTGTCTTCGAACTTCATTTTTATTTGAAATCGCGCCTTCTTCCGTTTCATGGGATCCTTTAAGGACTTCGCATTAGTCTCAGCCTTTCCGAAGGGGATGTCTACTGTGTAACGAGTGGGCATCATGTGGTTGTAGTTGATGGCCTAGTTCAAAATATAATCTGTTTTATTACACACGGTACCATACCTTTGATCCTCGAGCTGAGCATCATTTATAGTCATAGTTAAACAGTTAATAGTGTAAAAGAAAAAAGAGCACTCCCGTACCTTATAAAAGGTCTTGACTTTGCTTCTTTTCTTGATTTTATCCTTACTCATTCGCTTGACAATTTTTCTCGGATACCTGTCGATTCCAGCAACAATGGCGTGTCCATAGGGCCGGTCCGATGTTCCATCATCATTGTTCTTAATGACAATAGCCTTCCGGCCAGCGTAGCGCCCACTCAATATGAGCACTACTTTCCCTTGCTTCATTATCTTTCCCATTGCTCCTAGTAAATAACAATAATCATCATCCATCATTAAGAATAAAAAACTAAACGCTGAGCATAATAAAAAAGAAGAAGCTACTGATAGAAAAACAACTACAAAAATATAGCCCAACCTGGCCATATTTCAATTACAAAACGGATAGGTAATTTAGTGTGGATTGTGTTTCTAACATGGGATTAGTAGGGGTTGCATCATCATTATTATTATTAACCAAAAGCTATTTTAACCTAATCAATTCAGAATTGATGCGTGTTAGGTGTACGAGGTAGAAATAATAATACAGATGCTTTAACTAATTTCATTCATTATCACCTGCCTTCTCCCCTCGCCCTTCTTGCACAATAATACAAATATAATTGACAATAACGAATTAGTATTAACCCTGAACGCCTTGCAATTACTAAATAAATAAATAAAAACCGGTGTGACTCAGTTGTCACACTTGTCACACCGCCACTAGTGACTAAACTCAAATTTTCAACTTACAACACACTAAACACTTACAACTTAAACATGAAGTAGCGTGAGGTTATGTAATGTAACCAATGTAACCTACTGTCCAGTTCTAACATTTAATTTAACTTGATCTGTTCTAATCAACCGTTTTGAAAACTATGTTTGCTTGCTAATACCAACCCACTGATAATTTCGATTATATAATTATTATTATTACTACAAATGAAAAGGAATAATAAAACCATAAAGATATTCTTTCGGTTGTAACTAATCAGTAGTAACTTACCTCAACTTCCAGTTAAACTGATGGGACGACACAACAATATTTCCCGTATTTAGAGAACAGGTCGAATGAGTGAAGAAAAGTTTAGTCCTGATAGCAAAGGCACTAAAGGCAGGGACGTGTATCTTTGCTCACAGCAGCAACAGCAATTCCTTATCGAGCAGCACGCTTGTCGGTATGGCTTACATTTGAATGGTGCAGCCTCACAGCACTCTATGCCAAACAGCCTTTCTTCAGCCGTAACTTATTACGGCGCTAGAGTGCTCTTCCATGCATTTCGGTAGGTATGAATCCACTCATTGCCAGCTGCTATAATGTATCTAACTAGTATTCAGCAAGTAATGGTTCTAGTGAGTTTGTCCGTCCATCTGTCCCCATTCACCTCTATATAATATCCAAATGTCCGTTGTCATGATCAAAGTTATTCATGCTTATATGATTGAATTATGGTCATCAATTTTTAATAAAAGTTCTAACCAATTAGTGATAATTATTTTAGAGGTCAAAATCCCCATAAGAGATGCATGTAGTTTTATCCCGATCACTTAAATGAGTTTTTGTCTGGCCAATTACTACAAAAGTGCACCTGATTCACGAAAACAAAAATATTTATAATACAGTTTAAAACATGCTCTTTCGTGTGCATTAGGTCTCCGGGTCTACTTTTTTTAAATCGAGTTGTTTTTAAATTCTAAAGATTTCGAAAAATTGACGTTTTTTCAACTTCCGGTGCCAATAAATCAGACCCACAACGGCAATAAATCAAACTGAAAATTGGTGAATATAAATAATTTTACTTTCAGAATCTCAGTTTTTCAATATATTATAAACTCAGATGCGTATCTGATCTGCAGTACATTATTTTTGTTTGTCGTGCGTGCATACAGAAATCCTATACCAAATACCGAAATCTTTGCGGCTAATGATTGTTTTGATAGTTAGTCATTCCCTGTCCCTCACTGTAATTCAAAAATTGAATCATTATTTGTGAATGCCATAGAAATCGTTTAAATGTTGTTAGTGGTAATTTTAATGTAATTATGATGAAAATGAAAAATGTTCTCTAATACAGCCCAACATAACCTTAATCTTTTCCCG
Source organism: Orchesella flavescens (assembly GCA_964034955.1). NCBI lineage: Eukaryota > Metazoa > Arthropoda > Collembola > Entomobryomorpha > Orchesellidae > Orchesella > Orchesella flavescens. The sequence goes on along the minus strand of OZ035955.1, from coordinate 15,193,849 downwards.
ACACATTTGCCTAAGCAATGATAGCGTATTAAGTATTGCAGCATTATGCTATAGTTGAATTTATAGTCACTGTAGTTAGTGGTAGGAAACATCAATATGAATGTAATGCAAAACCGAACCACAAGTAGTAAAATTCGACCCGGTTTACGAAGGTAACAAATTTTATCCCAAAATCTCTACAACATCTGACCTCTAGAATTTAAGAAGCTATTTTGTTTCTTGTCTTGTGTCGACAGTTTACACTCGAGAAGCCGAATCAAAACCTGTACAGTTGAAAGTTCGAAAGTAAATGTTTTAGTGTTTAGCACAATCAGACGGAAGTGAGTTTGCATCAAGTATTACAGAAGAACTGAAAGCTGTGCTTATTAAAATGGGGAGTACAAAAAAGGATGTTTCCTTCAATGTCGACTCGGACGACCCTGTTGTTGCTGAACCGATACGCGAGCACTTGGTTGGTTGGCTTATTCTAGTTTATAAACCTAACTTAATTGTTAATATATTTTTACTCATTTCTGCTGCTGTCAGCTTTAAAAAGTAATTCAATGTTGACCAGAATAATTTTATTTTATGGCAGGTGTCAACTGCAATTAAATTCCTGCAAAATCCTCGTGTGCAACCAACAACATTATCTCAAAAGCAAGCATTTCTTCGAAAAAAGGGATTGTCTGAGTACGAAATAGAAGCTGCGTGTCACCAGGCAAGGTTGACTAGAGGTGACCAGTATAATGTAAGGAAGGATACTTTATACTTACTTGGTTTGCACTTTGCAGGTCATGAATTTTCGCTAAGCAATTGCAATAATTGCGCACAAGAAAAACCCAACAGGAGGCGGCACGTAATTGTAAACCAGTCCGAACGTTTGAATATACTAGTTACTTAAAAGGGAAGCGGGTTTATAAGACAGTCACTGTTCAGACAAACCCACAAACCCCTAATTAGCATAGCAAAATAGGATAAATTTCTACTTATTTACAACATCGGTAATTTGCATGCGGCCACAAATCTTCATTCTGACGTGCTCTAGCAAGTCTAGCATGTAGATTTCTTATTAAGTGCAGCCCTAAATCCAATTGCTTGGCGAATTAATTTATGGTGTTAATTACAAATAACAACGGTAAAAACTTTCTGCAGTGTAATAAGAATTGCACGCCATAATTTTTGTTGTTGTTGCCTTGTTGCGGGAAATGTTGTTCATACCAAGATATTTCGACAAGGCAACGGGTAATCAATGAGTGTACACGCATAGCCAGATAGCGACAACCTCAATGGGCTTATACTTGGAGATAGGAAATTGCCAAAAACCCAAAATGCTTCCAAAACAGTCAGTCCAGGCCCGGATATAAATGAAGGTCAACTAATTATTTAAAAATGGTCCTAGCTTAGGTACAAATACTGTTAAGATACACCATTAGTAGATGCAGTAGTATTGCTAGTGCATTTAAGTAGCACATTAGGTTTTTATAACATCTTGGTCATCATATATATCTTCATAGTTACCACCAAAATTGTAGACCAAGATTCATCAACCTTTGGCTTTTTTAATACGAGGACTGGACTGACCGTTTTGGGAGGCTTTGTGGAATTTTGACAATTAATTCCTTATGAATAGTAAAAGCACATTGACGTTGTCGTGATTTGTCTAATGCCAGCACTCCATTTATAACCAGTTACCCTGTTTACCGATTTTGGTTCATACCACATCATAAGTTCATACTGATGAACTTGCCTCATGTTAGTTTGGGTGGTTCAATGTGGTTCCGTATCATGTGTTTCCTTAGATTATTTTATGATAATTTATTGATAAATGATAGACTTTATACTGAAAAATACTGAATATAAATATTAATAAAGGCAACTGTATTTTTTGTAATTAGCAGAACCAGAACGAGTCAAAGTCCAGCAATTCTAGCACGGGCCTAGTCATTCCCAAAGCTAATAATGATTTCCAGACCCGAACATCTTTATGGATCAAAGCAAAGGATGTGGCTAATATGGTAGCTCTAATTTCGATTGGGTCATACAGTCTATATTCATTATGGAAGGTGAGAAAATTTCTTATGCAATGACAAGTTACCAGTTTCGTTCGTTCAGGAGTAGTAAAGAACTACTAGTTACGCTTTCTACCCTGCCTTTCCGTTCCATGTAGCTTTTGGATCCGCTATAAAAGTCCTACATATAAAGCACACTGATTGTTTTGGTACCTAATCAGCTAATCTGTAGCAGATTAGCATAGCATACTACATCGAAAAGTTTCGGAAGGATTGGACGAATTAACCAGATCGCTGTGCTGCTCCAACGACCAACCCAGGCCGCAGACTTCGCGTCACCGGCGTCACCCACCACTTGCTAACCAAGAAACATTGTACTTGCTGCGATTTGGGTGGAAATTCGAGTCCTCAGTACATACTCATTTACTCAAGCAATGAAATTGTGATTTGAGAGAAATACATATATGACTAAGATGTTCTCACTTCATGCAATGCAACAATAATTAATATTACTATGATATATGTAAACAGTAGAGCATGAGATGAGAGTCAAGAGTAGCGCTATTAGAGTAAATTATATTAAAGTGTAATGAATAATAAATTCTGGTAAAATTTAAAGAAGACAGCTCTTGTAATGACTTTAAACTGGCTTTACCATTCGATTTAGAATTCTAAGACCATATATACTAAGTCAGACTCTAGCTAATTTAAAAAAAATGGAAGTTTATCCAGTTTTAGGATCATCTAATAGGTCGATAAGAAGCAATTTATTTCTTTGCTTATGCACCATGCAGCATGCTGTTGAAACGCTGTGCGTGTTTTCCAAACATTTGCTTATTTATGTTAACACAGTTTTTTAAAAGTGCGCTTATCATTAGAATGTATAATACCTTACGAATACCATTTTGCATTTCATTTAAATGTACAATCTTGAAACTTTTGTTTCCGTTATTTTAATTCGTCCTTTGATGTAATTACAGAGTTATATAGCACCGCGAATATTTGGAATCCGAACACGGCAAGAGCAAAAGTATGAGCAGCTTCTGACATCAATTATGCAACTCAATGAAACGGCATGTGAGCTCAAGCAGTTAATGAAAGAATTACACTTGCAAGGACTGCAATCGGCAGAAACGCATCCACGTTCGTTTGAAATGCAAGAATTGAAAATAGAACTTGTTGCCATTAAGAGTTTACTCTTAAGTCGCAGTCAATTTTCGTCACCACCAGCTATACCTTCTTGGCAGCTCGTAGACGCAAATGAGGGTGATAATTCAAACGAAAATTCGGATGAAAGTACTAGTTGTAGGCGAAAAGGTAAAGCTGACCGTATCAGAAAAGAAGACGCCACTGCCGAGACTGACGTAGAAGACGATGGACAGCGAAGAATACGAAAACAGCCGTCCTTAGATTCTAACAGTGGATTCCAATCTGGTAGCTCATGTGAAGTTGTATTTTTACCAAAAACAGATTCAGATCATAGCGATGAGTAATTAAACAATTCCATATTCGTGACAAACATACTTAAAATATTACTAAAAATTGATTACACTGCTTTTCAAATCAATCATGGCGAGTAGCAAGGCCCTCCGGCAGGTGTGTATATTCTTTAATATCACAGCACAGCTATTATCCACATAATGGAATCCACGACCGGCTTGCAAAGCAGAGTAAGTTATTTTTTTTCGGGGTTATATAATAATGTACTCTGTTTTTATGGATTTATTCGATTTCTCAGTTAAATTATTATTATTATTGTTCAATTAGTTTGAATTATCTATATATTATGCTGTTGGACGAACAATGTGCATATGATGTATAACATGAAACCAGAAGCAGAAATGCGAATATCACAACCATACGAATAAAAAAATTATTATTGACTACTTCAAATATTTAGGAGCTTTAATGTATCCATCACTTTAATCATTCTTTAATTTATTTGTACAACTTTAATAAATTAGGTTATAAATCTCAATTACACAATTCCATTTTTTTCATAATTCATTAACCTATATCACTTCGAAGTAAGATGTAAAAGTGAACGATAAACCTTTGCTAGTCATCGCCGAGAAGATCTTCGTCAAAATTAACATCCTACAAAATCATCAAACACATCATTAATTATTAGCGTATCAATTAATATTAATAAGTACATCATGCGTTATGGGCAAAATGAAAAGTAATGAACTCATTTAGATCGATCAAGAAAATACATTTTTGGGCCTGTTTTAAAAACACCCTCCCAGAAATAACTCGAAAACGAACAATATTTGTACCAGTGGTATCATTCGACTCCCCATCATGAAATTCTGGTTCGGAAACACTTACCCGTAACGCGCTATGCGGGTAACGGTTATATATAATAAATACTATAACATAACCCCTTACGTAAGAAGGTATGAACAGTATGAGCTTTATTGAGCACTGACTGAAGGTCTTAACCTAAGTGTCGTTTTGCAAAATGAATTCTTTAACCGTACGTGTGGCAACCTTAGTGTTCCATGTCTTACAGTTAATCGGACAGACTGACACGAAATAACCCGGCACCTGCACCTTCTGGTAAAGGGTACATCAGTTAATAATTTTATGAATACTTAATGTGTACCTCTCCATCGGCATCCAGGTTGATACCTTCCAGTTCCAAGTCCAATTCTGGATCAAGAAATTCATCATTAAGCAACGATGGCTTCAGAATTTCAACATCTGATGTCAACAGTGGAGCGGCTGGGGTCATGCAACTTGAATTGGGTGAAGTCTCATTTCTGAAGGATGCAACTTTGGGTTTCTCTTTTTCGATAACTTCGATCTTGGTACTCGAGTCTTCTGAAGGAACGTACCGAAAAGTTCCTTCTGCCTCGGCAGCTTTCATTTCATCTACAACATTTCTCTCGTGTAATATCTGCAATGAATTTTTTATTTCCAACTGATTTTACTTTTCCAACATTATAATTATGTGGTACTCTGGTCTGGACTAAACAATGCGTAATGTAATTGGAATTTAATCTGTCTGTCTGCTGTTATCATATGGTTGATCTTTTCTTGTTATTAACCTTCGAATGGTATAGCGTCAAAAGGGTCACTCCATCTTAATCCATAACTGAACTTGATCTCAATTTTAGCTTAAGCCATCGATTGGTGAAAAAGAATTTAAAAAATCAAACAATCTAAGCTTAAATTTAAAGCAAAATTTTTAGGGGGCGAATTTCATGGATGTATATTGCACTTGAATATTCAATTTTAAACTACTAGAGTCAACTATACTTAACACGCAATCGTAAATGTAACATTCCTATAATCATACTACTTATGGTCACGACATTAAAAATCAGTTTATGAATTCGAATCTGAATCTAGGAAGTGGTTTTTTTTTCCATTGTGGGTATATTGAATTTAAAGTTGTAATTTAAACAACTGATCCTAACTAGTTAGCACTCTCAACGCTGACTATAGGCCTTCCTGTGACGAAACACTAGCGCTACCACCTTGTAAATGAGCTTCTATTATCATCTACAGTGAAAAATTACCCTCCATGTCTTGCTTAAATGCTTAAAAAATGTCATGAAAATGAAATAGACAAAGACACTACTGACTTTTTTTAACCAAAATTGGGGATCTGGCGACCTCATTGAATACTAGGATGTAGGCGAAAAGTTTTCTTACTCGAGTTTGGCCGAATTGAATGGCTGCAGGAAGATCCTTTCTATGTTGCGCCAGATATTGTTCCGCTTTTAAAGTTTCATGATACTCAGGAAAGAGATTTTCATATTGAATCGGATCCGCCAGACTTTGAGCAGCTTTCTCACTGACTTTCCGAAGCTGGTCCTTCCATAATGATAAAATTTTCGGAACTTTACTTGGTAAATATGTTCTGCAAAGACAATATGTAATTAATGCAATATACCAGTTGCACTGTTTTGATATTGGTATTTCATGATATGACATGTTTTGAACAAAAAAAAATACCTAGCAAAAAATGCTGCCTCTGGAATACGATCCGTTTTAACCAAAATATCCATACACTTCTCTAAATTGCCAAGTATGAAGTAGGAGGTGAAAGAAACATTGTTTTTTCCTGACTCTTCAGCAATGGCAGCCAACTTTTGGATCATATCGGCATTCCCTATACACAGAACAAAGATAATTATTTTAGATTTTATTATAATGCACAAGTAAAGCATGGCCAATGGAACTAGAAAAACTAGCAATATTATGTAAAGCAAAGTCTCCTTAGTTCTGTTTAATTAACAACGCATTAGACTGGGACTAGGCATAGAGTAGTGGAAATTACATATAACGTTATGGTATTAGAGGGGTGAAAGCCAGTGCTTGTATCATAAAAGTAGACACGATGAAAAATATTTTGTTCGGATCGGACATGTGACATATATATCTTGCTTAAATTTAAGGCTCTCTAAGAATGGAGAAAGATACTAATAGTTTAAGGGGTGTAACCTTTTTTATTTTGTTCAAGTGTGATATGTTTAATTTCTACATTTACCTGCTGAAGTAGCTAATAGCAGCAAACCGCCCATGTCGTTGGCATTGTGAAGTGCCTCTTGGGCTAAATTAAAGTCACATTTGTTTATAGCCAATTCTGCTAACTGCTTCCACTTCTGTTCGCTGTCACTATCCTTAGAAATTTGATATGACGTTTTAACATCTCCCAGCTGCAACGCTAAATCGAAGCGATGCTCACCATCTGTTGAAACTGCTAAAGCTTGTTGCTTAAAGCCCTGTGATACATAGAAAGAAACGACGGTAATTCAAGCTTCCAAAGAAAGGACCGGGCCAGGTTATGATGGATATTGGATATGGCTTAAACTTGGGACGCAGACGCAAGTACCTACTACTGCTACTACTATGAACTACCGAGCCTTGGTGCTTGGTCAAACTTTAATTCTCAATACAAACATAGATAGATCATTTTACACCCAGTCAGTCAGTGTTCGGACCCTAAATTTGGGGTCCAAAACTACATTTTTGACTTTAAAAATAAAGTAACAAAAAATGCTGAGGAGTAACAAACATTTAAATTTAGTTTTAATAACAGTTTAAGAATTGCTGACCGTGTAAATTTTTTTTGTAAAATGGTCAGGCCGGTTGTATAGGAAATTCGTGTCCCCTTACCAGAGTTGCGCAAGACAAAAGGGCCCTGTTTGGTGCCCCGCCCAACTATACTTTGTACCAGTTTCTTAATCGAATCCTTGACTTGCGTGTCGATTCTCCGAACTTTTGAGCATTTGTGGTGTGTTTTTGGAAAGTGCACTTACGCTTATCATTATAATGCATAGTACGTTGTAGCCAAATCCAAAGTAACCATCATTCCTAGCCTTCACCTCGATAGTTAAAATGTAAGTTCTTTGACTAAGCGTGTCATGTGTTATACCTGTTTCTCTAAGAAGTGCGCAACTCGCGTCCTTTGGTCCTTAGAAATAGTTGGGAGTACTTTGTCTGCTGTTTCAAAGTCCCTACGCATCACAGCAGTTTGGTACTCCAATACCGAAAGCAGTAGGGAATAAGATACCACGTTCAATTCTTTGTCAGTAAGATACAGACGATTGTCTTTTGGAATGTAACCCAGCAAATACATTGTTCTGTAGAAATTGAAATAGAAAGAATATATATAAAAAACCATTGATATGCAAACAGTTTAGGATATGAATATGAATATGAATTGATGATTGATTACCTGTCCAAATGAGAAATAGTTACTATTTCTCCTCCCACGTAGTAATTCAAGCGATTTACACTGTTGGTATACAGAAAGCAGTCTCCTACCCAAATTCCAGTTTTAACCACTTCCTGGTTTTCTCCTAGCACCTACACAGCAACAATTCTTGATTAACTCTGCTACACCATAATTTCTAAGTTTTAAACTGCATAAACATGAATAACGGACAACAAAAATCTTACATCAAACGCATCCTCATATCCGTCTTCGGTAAATCCATCGTTAGTTTCCTTTGAAACACTCATAGCAGCTTCATTGTATTTTAAAACAAAATAGCTTTCCTCTGTAGCAATGCAAACAAGTTCACCATTCTCTGACCAAAAGACAGATTTTGGGCTAATTTCGATTCGTCGAACCAGCTCTTGCGTCTCCCAGTCATAAAATGCTAATCCCGACACCGACTTAACTCCCAATAAGTAGCCTCCAAAAATTGCTTAATAAATACAGAAAATTTACGGATACAGCTCATTTACTCATTGTGTTATTACGTCGTTACGGTTGAAAGTAACAAAATACTATATGTAGAAGTGTAGTTTTTTTTTCGCTTCGCTTACCTTCGGCTCCATACTCGGGCTTGAACACCTTCTTTTCTTTGAAGTTTTTAAATAATTTAACAGAAGAAGAGTTTTCTCGAATGGCATATTCAGAGGAATCCAAAGCCCATACAAATTCTTGAGCAGGGCCAAAAGCTTTGTTTCGTAGTGCCATGGATGTGTATATTATGTACTCCCCATCGCCACACACAACGACAAATCTACCAAATCATAAAAACACAAACATGCTCACCTATATACATAGTATTGCATAAAAATGAGTCCTTTAATTACTAACCGTCCGTTCGGATTGTGAGCTACAGTCTGAGGATAAATTTCGCAACTCCCCATGTCCTTCACAGCTAGTGGCAACTTTTCTCCATCTTTGATTTCTGCACCTTCTGGCAGTGCCTTTAAATTGGCTTGTTGAACTTCGGAGTGTTTTGCCCATATGATTTTGCCATTGGCGTCCATGGACACAGCGGGCTCTTCACGACCAGCCTGTCATACAATTATTATCAATATCAATAATAATAATTAGTGAAACTGTCATGTCAAGTTGTCACAAAATGAATAATTACTTGTATCATATCACCTTGAACATAATGCTGCCTTCATCATATCCAACTGCAACATTATTTGAACCTTTCAAACAAGCAATTGTCCAAACTCTTTCCAATCCATAGTTGAGAGTATTTTCCAACCTATAGGTATTTGCATGCCATAGACGAACTGTACCATCTTCGGAACCAGTTAATATTACTGGAAGTTCTGGGTGAAATGCTACCGCAGAAACATTGGAAGCGTGTCCTTCTAGTGTTTGAACGCAATTTTTGTTTTGATAATCCCAGATTTTCACAAGACGATCATCCGCACCAGACAGAAGGTAGGGTTTTTCACCACCATGATAATAATCCACGCAATTGACACCCTTCTCGTGCCCTTCCAAAGTAAAATTGGGAGTTGCAGAGCCCAACTGCCAAACCTGAAATGATACAAACAATACAACGTAACGTATAAGTATAAGGCAAGGTATCTTCATTGAATGTATACGGATACATATGGATTGAAAAATCCTGCTCCTACTTTGACTGTTCGATCTAGAGATGCAGACGCAAACGTATTATTATCCTTAGGGTTAATCACAATCTGCATCACATAGTGTGTGTGCCCTTCAAAAACTTGCTGACAACTCCATGATTTTTCCCAGTTCCATAATTTGATGAGCATATCGTCTGTAGGTGATTATTAAAGTATATCCATGTACAATTATAATTAAGAATACTTAGAATACATATAACAAAAGGTTTAAGTCAAGTTAGTATTTACCGCTGCTCGTGAGTAAGTACGACTGTACAGGATGTACAACGATGCATCGCACATAGTCGGAATGGGCTTCAAATGAATGCACTCTTTCTAAGGTATTGTAGTTAAAGACTCTAACTTGCACGTCGTCAGAGCCAGTCACCACCCAATTCTTCCGAGCTACAAACTTTGCGGACCGCACAGGTAAGTCGCATACCTAAAATAAATTTTTAATGGTAGGTTTAGTATTGAGGAACCCTAAATATCTCACATTCTAGATTAATAGATTTTTATGTCAAAAGCCATCAAAATGCATGGCGTTCGGAATAATAATTTATAGTGATATTAAAATATCCATAATCATTATTGAGTCTGAAAGAAGGAGTAAGCATAGAAAAAAACTACTGACCTCAAATGTTTTTATAAGCTGTTGACTTTCATGGTTCCAAACGTGTACGTTTCCATTGTATAGGGAAACCAGTAGCCACGGCTCAGAAGGGTGTAAATCGACGCATTTCACGCGGTCGGATCTAGCTGTAAGCTTCCGTTTCACTTCGAGCTTTAAAGGCTAGAAAGAAGTTAACAAATACAAATTCAATATACGAATAATACTACAATAAAAATTAAATAACTAAATTAGTAGGAAGTTCAAAGTTTAAGTTCGTCCATGAAATTGGATACAAGGTTAGGAATTATTATAATCACATCTCGATAAGCATTATTCCTTCCTATTTAAATATTAATATTCATACCGATACCGACTATATAATATTCCGCTATCAACCAATGCCCAACAACTAATCACCAACTCTAATTAGTTAGTAGTATCAACAGACAGTCAACAGTTGACAGGTAAGCTTTGATACTTGCGAAATACAAAGTCAAAAGTAGTCAAGTAGTGTAACAATCAACATTAAATCTTAAATGTGAAATAAAGGCGGATCTCTTTCTCATTCTAAAAACTAACAAGTTTCATCTTCTGACATTCAATATTCACGTTACTTGAATACTTGAAATTTCTTAGCAAGTTACTTTAACAGGGTAGTTGTCAGTTGTAACGTTGTACCCATACCACACTCGAAAAGAGAAAACCATGAACAATTATTGATAATACTTACAATATGAGCTTTGTATATAAAATAATGTTAGTAATACATACCATCGCTGTTGTAATTAGTAATTTCCTAGTTGGATCCTATGAACAGGTTTCGGGAACACCGGGGAACACGATATAAAAAGATCACTACACAAATTCAATCCACAACGGTGCTGCAGTGTGTGACATTCGAAGTCAAAAAACAGATGACAGATGCACAGATGAGAAACGTCTTTCACCTCATCAAATAATCCATAGGTATGTAATCAACAAGACTTGATTTATGTTTGTCGGTAAGTTATGAAGGCACACCAAGTTTGAAAGGATGTAAACAATCAGGATCAGGATGAGAGCAACTACCAACACAGCTTTCGAAAATTTGTACAATCTACAATAATATCGATGGAATATGTCAAGATGGTAGTTAGTTGTCTAGAAAAATAATACAATATGAATGTAAGCAACACTAAATTATATGTTGTTACTGAATGTTGTTGGCTATTATGTTGGTACGTGGATGTAAACTACATGTAATGCAGGATCAGATTTGGAACTGACTTTATCAACATATTGCTGTAGGGTAGGCCAAACTAATAGATGATAGAGGAATTCATTGAGCAAAACATGCTGCGCAAAAGTCGGTGCCCATTTCTCTGACGAACGACAAATGACATCACGGCGAAAAAAAATAATGGTCCAATTTTTTAATTTCTTTTGTGACCAAAAAATATTTTGCAAGCTCAGCTGATCATACCACAAGCATATTTAGCAATAAAAAACCCAAAATATTGGCATAGACGTAAATTTAATGTACCATTTCTTTAAAAAACCTAACAACAGTAGATTAAATTTACGTCTAAGTGGCTAGACATTTATTAGTCAACTATCACACATTTGTGATTGCCATAAGACACAGTACATTAAAATAATATATTGAATTGACACCGCTTCCAAACATCACGGCGTAATTTAAAATATTAAAATTTGTAAAGGTAACAATATTACTAGTATATTACTACTGCTACTATAAGGACCTTAAGGCAAGCGAGATTGCCAGATATCAGCTAATTTCTGCGCGCCGTTTCGCCGACTGGGCATTAGGTCAATTAGGTGTAGATATTTTCATACTTCGCTACAGTATTAAGTAGTAAAAGTTCCCCTGTACCTTGAAAATACGGAGATGCCTAAGCTATCCAAATTTGAAACGAAATCGGTCAAGTCCGCACTTGCACCGGACTAAAGGACAAACCAAGAATATCCATTACTTGCTGAACTATCATTTGACTGCAAACATGTTCTTACTTACATGTACTCTGTCATGGATTGACAACTCAGCGATATTCTTGTACTAACCGCTTTTGGTTTACAACTACATGGGGTGTAATGGAACTCAAATGCTAGGAATAGGAAATTGCTTGCTTTATACAAATACAAAAGTATCGGGTCTAGGAAGAGGCTTTTAAAAAATAAACTTGTAAAGGTTCTTCTAAAAACAAAGCTAGAAAGTCATAAACAATTTTTTCACGCCTGCATGCAATCCGATGCAAATTTTGCACCGAAACAAGTACAAACCATGTATGCAAAAAAAATCGAACTACGCATACAATAAACCCGAAAACAGGCTTACAGGCGTAAAGAACCGACACCGTCATGCAATTTAACTTAAATTTCGACATTTAAACGTTCGTAGGTCACGCTGGGGTCATCGGAGAATTTTTAAAATAGCATGACTGAATTCATCTAAGAAAATAGAACCATTTTGATGCTTCACACTGTATACTTTGCTATTTAGAAATACTTGATCTTATATTTGACCTGGTTATCAATAACCGATAAGACCCATCTCGCTTCACAGGGAAGGTATTAACCTAAGGTATCGTTTACCAAAAAGAATTTTTGAAATTCTTCAACCGTCGCCGCTATCGTGTTCACAGACAGACAGACAGACAAAATTTGTGAAAATAAGAACCTACCCCCTTTTGCAAAGGGTGCCGGTTAATAAAGTGGCTCCTCACACTCACTGGGGCACGCAGTTAGTTAGTGTTGCATGAATGTGCTTTATAGTTTCCTTCATGCATTTTTTAAAGATGAAAAATGCATTACAATTATATTTTAAGAATAAATATGCGCGCCCCCAGTGAGTATGAGGAGCCACCACTCACATCAACTTTGTTTATTTTTAACTTCAAAGGGCAATTAATTTTATTTAGTCCTTTGAAGGCCACAAGAACTCACTGGGCAATTATGGAACGTGTTCCGTTTTCTTATATTTTAATGTAATTCTATGCTTAAAGTTGAAGAACATCACTAAATTTGACAAATTTGTTTTTCTAACAACATTTAACCTCGAGTTTTCCCACTCGCTGCTATTGGTTGTCTGTAAAAGTGTCTCTGCTGCAGTCTTTGGCTTTTATCTGCATCAACATTTCGCAAACATTTCGCAATTTTGGTTTTGTTGGCGGATTTCATGCAGTTTACTTGAGTTGCAAATCGGAAAGCTTGTTCCTCTGGCTCATCTTGGCTTGCCCAAGACATAAAAGCATTTCCGCTCTGGCTAATTGCTCGGTGAAAGTCTTGGGGCAGACAATTAAAAGGATTTTTATCGCGATGAAATATATCTACTTTCAAGTATAATGTTACTCTATTCACCTCGTGATTTTGGTGAAAGTAAATGGTAATGTACACAGGCTGCACCTACAATATATATAAACCCGACAGATTGAGATGTAATGATGTACCTTTAAAATTTCCCAATTCCCCCTCCCCCTCTGAGTGATCCCCACCTCTAGAATTTATTTTATTTTAATAAGGTCAAAGGTCACACTGGGGTTACATAAGAATTTGGGGGCCCCATTAATGAACTGTTCTCTCCAGTAGCGTCATTTTGATGAATCACAACCTATACCTTACTATTCAAAAAAATTGACCTGACCTTTGACCCAGTAATTCCCATGAACCGATTTGACCCATCTTCGAACTCGTTCGTACTTTTGACCTAAGATATCGATTTGTGCAAACAGAATTAAAAAAAGTGAAGCCGTTTTTGAGTTATCTTGCCCCCAGACGGACGACATCCTGAGTCTTTTCAATACATACCTAAAGAACTTGGATTACTCTCAATAAAAGAGTAAAAAAAATTGATAACGAAAGGCAGTCTCATTGCGTTCAATATGCAAGGAATACAATAGGCCAGAGGCAGGAATCATAATTGTTATTTTATTGAAGGCAATGAGACTGCCTTTCGTTAAGGACATGTGTACCAAAAAGGTATGGGGAACTTCATAAAGGGAACAATGCATTACGTTCACGCCACCCATGTATACTACAACCCGGCAGCGCGTTAGCTCCAAATCCAAAATCCAAGATTGTGTAACTTGATTTATACAGCAAATTTCGTAGTGATATTGGCTTTCAGTAAAACAGTGATAGTTTAAATTATAAGGTGAATTTTGGAAAACACCAACGGTCATTGATTCAAAATCGCTTTTTCTACCAATATCATCCAAAATTAGCTTTCTAAACACTGTTTTTGTGGTAGATAGGTCCCTTTGAAAATCCTAGAAATCAGTCATCTTTAAAGGGACCTATCTACCACAAAAACAGTGTTTAGAAAGCTAATTTTGGATGATATTGGTAGAAAAAGCGATTTTGAATCAATGACCGTTGGTGTTTTCCAAAATTCACCTTATAATTTAAACTATCACTGTTTTACTGAAAGCCAATATCACTACTAAACTTGCTGTATAAATCAAGTTACACAATCTTGGATTTTGGATTTGGAGCTAACGCGCTGCCGGGTTGTAGTATACATGGGTGGCGTGAACGTAATGCATTGTTCCCTTTATGAAGTTCCCCATACCTTTTTGGTACACATGTCCTTAATATCAATTTATTTTACTCTTTTATTAAATAGATTTTGAAGAAAGTAATTTTATTACAAATTACTTGGAATTTTCGGATGTCAAAATTACAAATTATTTTGTAAATCCAAGAATACCAAAATTACAAATTATGTAATTTTGTATGATTAAATTAATTTGTACTCAATTAAAGTAATTTGAGTTACTAACATCTCTGGTAAATGTGCTTTTGATGTTAAACACTCATACTCATACAATCGCTGGTTTACTATGTGTTAATCAAAGATACAGGGTTTTTGGCTGTTGTTTCCTTTTTTGTCATGATTACGCTTCCATCTAAAAAATCAATGTATATATTCTTGCGTGAAAATAGCTGTGTGCATCTGGCCTTAGCCAAATATCTTACTTGGTTTAATCTATTAAGCCTTGATAAGCCCACCCGTCACCAACTGCACGGTTGGATCGCGGCAAATCTGGCGCAAATTGTTTTCACGGTTTTTTGTTAAACATATAATATATTGAATATAATAAAAAATATATTGAATTTTTTTACCGAATTATATCTTGATATGTTTAAAAAAATATCACGTCTAACGCGCAACGTCCCGAAAAATTTAATTTTTCATTATTTTTCAAGTTTTGAAGCACTTCAATCGAATAGTACTAGGAATGAGATAAAAAATTCATGATTAACAAAACACTAGTTCTAAATAACACTAAATAATAGCATCCGCCGGGGTGCTACAGTCCAACTAAACTGCACATAAGAACTGGGCCAAATTTATGAAATAAATAATTATGCATTTTATCGAAAAGTGAAATTTAATAAATTTATTTCCTAAGTACAATGTAAACTGATGAAAAAGTATTTCTTCTCCTCGTTTAGCAATTCAGAACACCCAGCAGAAGCATTCCATGATGCAAATCCAAAATCGTCGCGAGTCTACATTTTAACCGAAATCACCAGACCTCAGAAAGCTAGGCAAGCAGTCACATCCAGACTCCAAAGTAGATGGGAAAGTTTGAGTGAATGTAAGAGTAGTAAAGGGGAAGTTATTATGAGTGCTTCTAGTCGATTAAAGGGTAAAAGCTCACACCATCACACTCCGCCCAGCACACCAATAAGCATCAAGTTTCCAACACTAAAGGCGTACGAAAGATGAGAAAGCAACCCAGTTTGTCAAACCTCTCACCAACCAATGTCAGAGTAAGGCAACATTGATTTCAGAAACAGAATTTTTTGGCTCATAATGCAATGCTGTCTTGTCTGGAAGCGTGAACAATCTCGTACAATCAAGCGACAATTCGATTTTTGTTGCATTTATTGTTCACTAATATGTTAAGAAGTTACTACATTTTTATCCTCTTGCTTTTCACATTACCCCGTTCATGGGCATAATTATTTTATCAACTTTGAGGATAGTTACATTTACTGAATTACTATTCTCAATAAGCCCCAAGTACATCGTTACACACATCGAGTGACTAGATTAGTAGACGAATTACACTGGAGTTGCCTTGTGGTTCTGGAAAACAGGTAAACTTGCATGAAGTAAAATCTGTTTGCCTTGCAGAAGTTGAAGTTTTAAATCGTAAAAATTATTCTAGGTTAGGTTTTGTGTGCATAGTCATTTATACAACGTTTAGTTAACTTGTCGCTTTGAACGCAGTAACAGAAAATGATTTGGTTAACAAGTAGTTTTATTACCAATCATTGATTATCCGTTTTTCGATATTAAATATTTAGGGTACTCACTTCAGCGATGTTATCATTTTTATCGCAATTGTGTAAAATAATTAATCAATTTACGAAGTTTATACAGATATATATGTATAAACTTCGTAAATTGATTAATGAAATAAATTAAGTTATAACTTATTGTGGGGAAACTCAGGTCAGGTATTAACGTGATTGTGTAACTTATCAGCGTAAGGAACTAAGTTGATGACGTGAGTGGTAAAAATTTTGATGCGTCGTTAAGGATATTTCGTAACTTTATTCCTAACGGAACAAAATCTTACATAGATAACTGACCTTTTTTGTCCAGTTGTCTGTGTAAGCTTGGTAACCAACCCTTGCCATAGTAAAAATGGTAAAATTTTCGTAAATTTTAACGAAGGTTCGTAATTTGTGCAAGTTATTTTACACAATCACGATAACAACATTAACATCACTGACGTGACAAGCCCCAATGATTCGAGTATGAAGTAACTTTGCATGCATGTTCATGCATGCCAAGTGGCTTATTCTGCTATTTTTTTGACGAGGTGGTCAAATTAGTTTTGGCGAATCATCATGTATGGCGAATTTACAAAATGAAATACAAAATGCTAATTCAGTATTTTTATTCTCCACACAAATATACGGCTTAACTAGAAATGAAACTATGATGCTTATGAAAGTAGAAATTCGTGTAATTAAAGAACACATTTTTTATCAGTTTCGCGACGGATAAACACCCGGGCTTAAGTGTTTTGAAGTTCCTTTAAATTCGTTTAAATTAGTTTAAATTGATGCAATGCAATGTAAAAAGTAATTGTAATAAAGAATAAATTTTTTAAAATGCAACGTTATTAAGAGTTCCCATGCCTTCGCAATGCATAATACACACATAATGTGCTTCATGTTAATAATAAACCTGACAACTGGCAGAGTATATGGGAACCTGCGATCTAGCATTTATGCTGATTAAAGTCTATGCGTCTTCTCGAGTAGTTCATTGATTTAGAAAAGTTTTGAAAATTTTCATCAGTGTGGCTGCTATTGAGAAAATTCCAAAATTTTGACATTTAATCGTTTTTAGGTCACGCTGGGGTCATTTCTGAACTTTGATAATAGTATGGTTGAGTTTTTCTCGAAAAATAGCATCATTTTGACGTATCATAACCCATGTTTTGCTATTAATTTTTTTGACCTTGACCTTTGACCCAGTTGCCGTTGACCGATTTTGCTGATCTTCGAACTCAGCCAAGGTCTTGACCTAAGGTGTCGTTTAGGAAAAAGAATTTTTGAAAATCTTCAACGGTGTAAAAGTTATCGTGTGAACAGACAGACGGACGGACAGACAGACAGACTATGATCCATTCTAAAAAAACTGCTTTTGATTGATCTTCGATCGCAGGTTAATAAAGGTGGGGAAATCCCTTTTAAAATAAATCACACCGTACACTGTTGTTTAATGGAAATACGGTTAGGGAAGCAACATTGAAAATAAATTTTGTTAAAATGTAGAGAACGCAGCTATTGTACTGTCTAAATCATTCGATTTAGAATTCTAATGACCATACACACTATTTAGGTACAGCGAACAGGAACATACAGCTTCAAAATTTAGTTCAGTAAATTTCAGAACAAAATTAATCTTTGAGTTCTTTATATTTGATTTTGCCTAGTTTTTCAACTCTTATGTGCAAACCACAAAATTTGTGGCACAAATCAGGCTACAGAAGGGGAACTGAAAACACAAAAATGTATATTATGTCGAAAGCGACCGTTCGGGTTAAGCCATGTGTGATACGTCAAGGAAATTTCATGGAGAGTAACTTACATCAAAAATTTAGTTGCGGCAACACTTCATTTTCGAGAAATGGCCCGATTGGGTACCTAACAACCCTATATGATTTCATATTGACAACATCGGTAACCCATGTAACCCATGTAAAGTGAAAGAGAGATTTTCGGAGAGTAGACCACTTTTCTGGATTTCAAAATGAAATACCAAATCTAGAGTGTGGAATACCAGAAACGTGAGTATTTCTTCATAAAAATGGGTTAGGTTATTTTAGGTTAACACTTTGGAGGTGTGTACAGGGTTTTGAGGTTACTTTAGGTTAACACTATGGAAGTGTGTACAGGGCTTTGTAAGCAAGTTACTATGAAATTCATGTAGTACGAAGGGGTAACTATAGAATTTTTCAAACCCCAATCGGGTCGTTTCTCGAAAATGAAGTGAACTAGATTTTTAATGTAAATTACTCGCCATGAAATTTCCTTTCGAATGACGTATCATACGTAACGCGAACGGTCGCTTTGAACATAAAGTTCCCACAAAAATATACTTTTTAGTTTTTTACGTGTAATAGTGATAACCAAATTTCCAGACAACCACAACTTGTGGTCCACAAGTCTTGAAGGAATCTACAGATAAGCCAGGCATAACACAATTTTATGGATAAGATGTTTTTGCTAGACCATGCAAACCAATAATATATACTTCATAACAAACGGTTCATATAAACAATACACGGTTATTCCCTTATTCCAATCCCATCACGGTAGTTAGAAAACCATTAATTGGTACTTTTAATTACCAATTGATTTGAATAATTGATTTTATTTGAAACTTTATTTCTGACTTGAAAATTATACATTACATATCCAAGTTTTTTCAGTGGTGTTTCATATACCATTATTATCAGAGCAGGTATATGTGTTTCACTTTACGACAAAGGTTTACATGAGCATTTTCTTTATAAATTTTTATGGAGTCCCATATGATTGCGCCCATAAAGTGCATTGTAAATAAGGTATCAGCACATATTGCTCTTCATCATTGCAATAACCAATAATTATTACCATTTTGCAATGCACTGAAGTCAAGTCATCCACCCCACGCCAGACAGGGAAACCTCCTTTTGTCCTATACGGTATTCAGCTGCTACTTTGTATATTTGCCTGCTCCCTAACCTAAGTCACCCATTTTTTACCATGAATTTAAATTATGCCGAGGAATAATAAAGTCTTATGAATAACAACCGACGTTATGTACATAGAGGAGATAAAAAGGATCAGATTTCCCCTATATTTATTTTCAATATTACTCATTCTATATAGCATCTCTCTTAAGCCGCAGCTGTAGTTCTTTCCCCTCTGAAATACAAAACTCATTGCTTGTATTAGGTTAGATATTTCATAACTCATTATAATCAGGTTCACCACTTTCACCGTTTGCTGCCATGTGACTTTCGACAGGTGTATAACACCTGTTAGCTGAATGCGTGCAGTTATATACTGTACAAAATGTCAAATATCAGTGTAAATGGCAGTCCCTCAAATTTTGTTTCACACAACATTAAATTAAGCTACATATTGCACACCTAAAATTTAGAACAACCATATAGGTAAACGGCTAAGAGGGTGAAGGTGAAACTATGTATTCGATATGATTCGGTATAATTCTCTTTATTAAAAATTCTTTGCCATTTGGTAATAATTTGTATGTGGGGTATTTGTAGGGAAACTTCAAGTATAGTAAATATAATGCTCAACGTTTCGACTTATCACAAGTCCTCATCAGGAGCAAACATTGTATATAGAATAATTTACAGACTGGTGATAACGTTCGCTACAAGAAATTACAAGTATATAACAGGGTCGGATTGCAGCAACCAGGACGCAAAAAATTTTTGTTTTTTCTTAATAATAGTAAAACTCAGAGTAACTATAGACAACGGGTAATGATAATTTGCAAATTTTAATGCAGATTTTGTATTTAACAAAAATAGGAGGTACACAAAACCTTTTACTTTCCTATTTTCCATCACAAAATGTGCACATGCAATACCTTCTCAATACCTCCAGTCGAGGCACTTTGAGTAAAACTTTTAAAAAGTAAGAACCACTCACCTGTTTGTTATAAATATATGCAATATAAATATTACATAAAAAATTCTTGCGTCACAAATAAATCTATCAACAGTCTATAGGATTAGTTTTTGATTGTCATTCTAATGATTATAAACACCGACTCTGTGTGGCAAAAATACCAGGAGGTAGGAATCTGATGGGGCAATCAGTAAAACCAGAAATTATAGCATAACCATATTATAGCATATGAAAACATGGTCCGTGCTCACATATATACAGTATATATGAAGATGTCCACAAGTCCATTCTATTCTAGTTAGTTTCAATTATGTATGTTGTCATCATTTGATCACCATCATTGTAATAATAAACCAACTAGCTAGCGACTAGCGAAAATACCAACTAGCGAAAAAATATGGTAAAAGTAGGGCAGGCTGTGTTAATGAATAATGTGAAGGTAAATCAAGTAGCGAAAGAGAATGCGCCGTTTTTTACAAACAATTCAAAATGGATCCTTGACTACTTACTGCCATCAATTCAGTAATTTTGCAACGGTATAGTGGTTAGTCACGTCAACCGAGTTAAGTGACTAAATGCTTAAGAGTTAAGAACGTACAGTTGGATAAATTGTGCTGTAGAATCGGTCAATGCAATAATACATGGAAATAGTAGTCACTTAATTAATTCTAGTGTAGGTTCCTAAGTTACGAAACTGCATTTACCAACTTAATTCGTTGACGTGATTACCGCTAATCTTTTACAAGCTAACTCATACACGTACTTGTATGAATAGTAGACGGAAAATAGGAGATAAAATCTGTTGTTTACCTCCTATTTCTTTTTTTTTTGCAAAATCTGAATTCAGTAGAACCACTAAACTAATAGAAGGAACATGGCTCCATTTACGTAATGTTAAACTACTATATTTTGCTGTTCCTTGTGCTCTTTCCATCTACAGGTGAATTTGTATCCTCGACTACATAATATGCGTAGTTTCTAACAAGTTGAAGAAATGATAACCAGTATGGACCATCATAGTACGTTCGTCAGTTTGCAAATGTGCGATTAAAAACTCATATGAATAGTACTGACGCAACGTGTTTGATGGTGTATCAAACGACGAATGTACAAGATTCCAGTCACCAGTGAACAATTTAATTATCAGTAACAACATGACTCAGCACCTCTAATTGCAGTGAAGAAAGCCATACATACTAAAACATTAACATAACGCCCGAATAAGATCATTTTCGTGGTTTTGATGGCACTCCAATGAGGAAACTAAACTTTGCACTCTCGCAATGAAGATTTCATCAAAGTTGCGATACAAACTTTAGTACCTAACAATTTCGACTGGGCTGACCACAGTGGAGTGGTTGGAAAAGATTGATTTCATATAAAATTATCTTGAAAAAAAGACGTAGTCCGTTGTCGAGGATATAAATTTACCTGTAGATCGAAGCCTTCGAAGGAACAGTTTTTCGTTAAAAAAATCATCGTGTTCGTTCTATTAGTTTAGTGGTTCTACTCTGAATTCATATTAATTTAAGTTTCCAGGGATTCTGATAGTGGGGAAAGGGTATCAGGTGGTTTCACCGGCTGGAAACATTCGAGTCGATCTGAAACCGATGGATTTGCACAGATCTCGAAAATCGAGATTTGCAAAATCTTAAGATTCTCCCTGTATAGCAGTAAGCCCCTGCCACTGCGATGGCTGAACATGACCAGAGTAGATTAAGAGTCGCTCGGGGTGACTTGAGAGACTTTTTGACTTGGCGTGATTAGCCCCTAACCTCTTCATCATGATTATGAAAACATTTCGTAGAAACCCCTACTCTTACCTACTGTCAAAAAACTGTCACCTTATTTGAGTAATTTGTTAGGATAATTTGCAGAATTTCCATCACAACGCCACCAAATTTCCATAAATTAGAAATCCAAATACCATCCATGCAGGAAGCTATGATTGCGATCATAGCAGTATCCAGCTAAACTATTTCGAATTATTATCTCCACGCTAATACTTGTTCAGATACTTATCAGCATACTTAACTTTTTAGTACATCATGGTAGTAGTGGGGGTAACTTTATTGTAAAAGTATGCCTACCATTAATAATACAAATGATAACTTTTTTGTATACGAAAAACCAAATACTAGGACGCTTACATCTTGACTCATCAGAAAAAAGCATATGTCGTCCATAGTTCCATACATAATTCAGGAAAGGGGTTCCGTTTTCTGTCTACAATACGTCTCTTTGCAAACGCGTATTTGATCACCAAAATGCATCTTATAGTAGTACCGAATGACATGTAACAAACATTCACAAAATTGATTTAATAATAATAGCTAACTTATGAAATGTTAATATTCCAAGCATTGGGGTAAGTCCACAAAATTTAGGCAACATATGATGGTAACTGGGTACATAAGTAAATTCTGTTATGTTGAACTGCACATAGTGTTGTCGATGCGTCGAATACCTTTTTTTTTAATTTTTCCGGAATAATCTTGTGTGTGTATTGAAAGGAAGCACAATTGATGATGATGATGATGACACATGTGTTTTGACTTAATGGCCGCGTATTTTCAAGTCATGATTTTTTTTAATTTACCGTTTTACTTAAACTTGAGTTTTGTATTTGAATTAGAGATTATCCTGGCTGTCACTTTATGCTTTTAGCAATGCTGCCGTTGCGTTGTAGGTGACGACCAAAGTAAACCCAGAAACGTTTCGCTAACAAATTCAAAAGTGCACTGATTAACCGGCACGCTTTGCAAAAGGGGGTAGGTTCTTGATTTCACAGATGATGTCTGTCTGTCAGTCTGTAAGCACGATAGCGACGACACGGTTGACTTCAAAAATTATTTTTGCTAAACGATATCTTAGGTCAGGATCTTTCTTGGGAAGCGAGATGGGTGTTATCGGTTATCAATAACCCGGTCAAAGGTCAAGGTCTAATATTTGTAATAGCAAAGTATAAAGTGTGATACGTCAAAATGAAACCATTTGGTAAGAGGAATTTAGTCATGATGTTTTAAAAGTTCTATGATGACCTCAGCATAATCTACGAACGTTTAAATGTCGAAATTTCTTAATTTTTAATCAATCAAAATTTTCAAATTTAAGTATAATTTGCACAAGTGTCCGGTTCTTTACGCCTGTTGTCGGGTTTATTTGGCTTAAAATCAGTATCTAATTTACTTGACATGCTGATTTGGAAGGTTATCCATATCTTTTATAAACAATAAATCATACAAGCTGTATATTCAGCTCGCGTGAAGAAGTAGCACGGGCTTCTAGTTCAGATTAGCCTGTTATAAGGTTGATACAATCAAACACGCTAATAAAGTCAATCAATCAATCAATCAATTAAAAACCCCATGAAATTCAACATTCCTACTGACAGTGTACCCTTATCTTCTAGTCAGTAATACTCGGGTCTTTGAAATAAGATCCCCAAAATAAAATCGAAGTTAAAAAAGTCCCCAGGAAAAAAAGGGAACTTTTTTTGGTCGATAAGCAAAAAGTCGACAGGAAATTTTGGTCCCATGAAAATTGATATACATATAAATTACGAACAACGACAAGACAAATCACAATTTGACAAATTGACTTTTCTAATATTTAAACGTCAAGGTGTTTAACGCTTTAGACTACCCATAGAGTAGAGGAAATTAAATGCATTTTTTACATGCAACTTCATGGTAACATAGAGATAAAATATAGGGTTCGTATGATAAAAGCACCTTAACAAAAGGTTAAGTCAATTAGAGGAAGAAAAGGGAAATAGGTCTGAGAGAAAATAATTTGTTCGGGGGAGGGAATTCTTAGTAAAAAATGTAATATTGTTCTTCATACTAATAATATGTCCTCGTCCCCTCAACGTTCCTTTGTTTCCATCAAATTTACTCTCTCGAATAAAAAGACTTGCCGCACGCCTATATCAGACTCCTCCAAATGAGATAACCTATTGCTATGAAATGAATGGTTGTATGGTATAAGCCTTTGGAAGATAAGCATAATTAAACTGCCTTATTGTATCAAATAAATAGTTTGTTGAGACTAACAAAAACTTAGGGGTGGTAGACTGATTAACCACGAATCAGTAGAAATCATAATATGACATTGTTGGGTTGAAATGAGCTCAAAACAACGATTTAGAAAAGGTCAGTTCCAACTTTGCATGACTGCTTTTAACTTATGTATAGGTTTTATAATGTGTAAATCATATAAAATGCGGTGAAAATCTCTTATTTTTAGTCTCATAGAAACTCGAAAAAATATACTGAAAGAATTTAATATAAAATAGTTAAAAAATGATTTGTATTATAATATAAATGAAGCTCATATTGGGAGTTTTTATTTTCACAAATTCATTCTTTGGGTTTTGAGTGTTCGCCATTATGAAAAAGGCTTAATTCAAGCCCTTTTTTGTATTGCCAAAACGTATAAAATACGGGTGTTGCCAAAACGAGATACAATCGATTTTGCATACAGGTACAGGACCCCTGGGAATGCTTTTCGGACAAATCGGTGAAAGTTCAATTTGACTGAAACGTAGTATGCATTGGTTATTCGACATGCGGAATGGTAATCTACAAGTGATGCTTTTACTACGTTGGGAGAGGATCGCGAAGGTGGGTTTAGAGAGAGAGAGTGAGAGGTGGTGGAGGAGATTTGGTGGACATGGGGGGAGGTGGTTTGGAGATCACTCAACGCCCTCTTCAGCTACGTCTCTGGCCTGCTTACTAGCAGTTTATTCTTATTTAAATAACAGATTCTGAGCTTGAAAAAATAACATGAATTACAAATAGATGTTTTATAAATAATATTTAAAAATCGCCGGTGCTTGCTACCTGATTTTATTTTGTCCTTGGCGTTATCCATTTTTTATATACAGAAGTGGCAAGTTTTTGAAATTCAAGCTTACAAACTCAAAATTATCCCAACCAAATTGTTGACGACTTACATATGTACAAAACATGTACAAAACTGAATGAGTTTTTCAGTTTCTAAATGTTAACTAAAATAAACAATCTCTAAATTATTCTTTGAATCACATTACCCCAACTACGTTGTAGAGTAGCTTTTACGTTATCTCACTAACCCATTTTACAATGAAAAAATTTCGATTTATGTGTTTAAATTTTACTCGAAAAGAAAACATGATCAATTTTGGCTGGACGAAATTAAGTGAACAAGTAATGAATTTAATGAATGAAATGAATACAATGTGGTAACTAATGATTTTATTTAATTAGTAACCGTCATGGAATTGACATCACAACGGTCTACGTAACGACCGGTGAAATACTTATACATGCTTAAGAAACCCTTACTTATGAGAGTAAAATTTATTCCAAAGTGACTTTAAATAAATGGCTTCAACTGTTGAACTAGTCCTTTTTATCTAACATGTATTATAATTTTTATGCCAATAACCGGACTCGTTTCGAGCATATTCAAAAATTAGAGACCAGTTGAACTTATGAAAATAATTGCTAGTAAATGGAAAAATTCATTGAATTTTTTCCATGAGTGTAGCTTAAAATTAATTTATACTAGTAATTCAAATGATCATAAGGACCAATATTTAACTCGGAACCCCTTGGGTTAACTGGCTGCATTAATTTCTGCATGGTCCAATTAATTCTACACTATCAGTCTCAGGTCGGACCATATGCTTATGGTCCAGCCAGGACCAGTAATTTATGAGCTCACTGTTCGAGTTCACTGTGGTTCCTAGATTAAAAATTTCGGACATGACAAATCAAGTGAAATCGAATGCAAAAAACCCCCATGCCAAAATTCAAATGCTGGCCGGGGTTATGTCCCTAATTGTAAATGTAGTTTTAGGACTGCGTGGGCGTTGATGTTTAAAAAGAACAAATACCACATCAAATTAAAGTGAAGTTTGAGTACTGGAATACAGTGAAGAATACAAATAATATTGTATAGTATAATAGTATGAACCATCGTTGCTCAATTTGCTTCATATAACTTGATGTTAAATTGATTCAATATTTCTTATGTAGGCAAATTGGCCATCCCTGCTCACCGGTTGCGTAATACTTAATTTGAATTTACCTTTCTATCTTTAACTCAAGATATCTCCGATGTCCTGGGGGTTATGCCTAAGATTGTTTTGTGGCTTTTAGAGGACATTCTGAAGTATATTCCACGACTAATAACTTAGGCATATGTATCAGGACACTCGTTAAAAAAATTAATTCTATATATCAATAAAATAATATTACTCATATGGGTAACATGTTTGGGAGCTAATTTTTTTCGATTATGTGTCATCCAAGTCAACAAATAATTATATGCAAGAAATTGAATTTAAAACTTAACTGCGTTCTTTTTAAACAATTTTTTTTAAATATCAACGCCCACGCAGCCCTAAAACTACATTTACAAACAGGGCCATAACTCTGGCCATTTTGGCATGGGGTTTTTTGCATTCGACTTCACTTGATTTCTGCTAAGAGCTAGTACCCAATGTCCGAAATTTTTAATCTAGGAACCACAGCTCGAGCTGTGATTGACTATGTTTTTAAGAAACGGACAGCGTTAACGAGTTTAATATGGTTAGAGCGTGAGCACGACCATTCAATTTAAGAGAATAAATATCAACGTTTTGCTAATTTTAGTGACTCGAGAAATAGATTCGGAGAATGGACAAGGGCCCGAAATCTGAACTGCTTTGTCGTGTCTGTGGTGATAAGGCGAGTGGAAAACATTATGGGGTATCCTCCTGTGATGGATGTAGGGGTTTCTTTAAAAGATCGATTCGACGGTAAGATGGTATTTAGAGAGTATGAGATTCGTGTGGCCCATTATGTAGAGGACCACACAGTGGTTGAATCGATTGAAATTGTATTTTAAATTTTTATATGGTAAAGACGGACAAGAGAAAAGAATTAAATTTCAGCAGAAACGTTTCAATCAATCGCGGAGATAAAAATTATTTATTATCCCATAAACCCAATATTCAAATTGAAATTTACAGGCCTGAGTAAACCGGATATTTACCCAGCTCTGGCATTTGGTAATGTTGAATGTAATGGTCAATTGGATTTTACCTGGTGAAATGAAATTCAAATGTTATTATTTCCAATGCTGCATGGGTTACAGCTAAGATTTTTACAGGGAAGTAAAAGTGTCACCTACATTTAATATTATTTAAAATTATTTCTAAAGTTTCCCAAGACCCAAGGTCAAACAAAAAACAATGCATCTCCTCGATAGATTGACCGTTTCGGCTGAAATTTAATCTTTTTCTCTTGTCCATCTTTACTCTTTACCATATAAATATTTAAATTACAATGTCAATCGATTCAACAGTTTCAATCACTGTGCACTGAACTCCATATTCACCGTATTTTTGCTGATTGTAGAACCCTATTTCTATTCTGATTGTATTCTCTAATAACAAAACATAAAATATTTATTTCATTAAATTATGCACTTTGCTGTATCAATTAACAAATACTTACATATGTTCTGTTTGTATTGCAGAAATTTAGATTATGTTTGCAAGGAAAATAATAGCTGCATAGTCGACGTAACAAGGCGGAATCAATGCCAAGCGTGTAGATTCCGGAAATGTTTGGAAGTCAATATGAAGAGAGAAGGTAAGTATTAAAGTTTAATTGCATTAATAGTCTGCCTTTGAGTTAATAAATTCGTTTAAGTGAAAACAAGGTAAGATTTCACCAGCTGGAACAGTGAAGTTGGGAAGCCACATCATGTACTTTTGGCATTGGTATCATAGTGCTAAACTTTATTTTAATCTACCAAAAAAAATCTACAATTCAGTTCTGAGGTTTTCACTCCATGTATGTGTAATACTACATAAAATAGGTTTCCTCCCACAACACGTGTATAAGGCTGTATAGAAGCTGTGTTTGTTTTACACTGTATTGTATACATATAATTATTCCTCTATGAACAACTAGAATTTTCCCGCGCATAATTTTCAAATGGTCCAAACCGATATTTGTGAAAATTATTCCCAGAGGTTCTTTTGAGGAGTACTACCAAATTCGGTACAAATCGGTCAATGTATGTGGCCAGGAGAGTACGAACGAACTGAAGAGGATTCAACTACGTAATAAGTAGGTCAAGTAAGTTAAAATCCAATTACGCAGTTAAAAATTGGAAAGTAAAAAATCGTCCAGCTTTTTTCGTCCAACCAGAAGTCCATGCAATAGCGAATCAATGAGTGGTTAAAAATTACCACTTTTCAGAGGATTATTTCGTTGTGGTAGATAATTCTCCGATTTAAAAAGCGCGCGAAAAAATACGCGACTTATTTGCTTTTAAATAAAATAAGCCTCAACCTTGAGCCTAATGCTTAAAAGCGTCATATTAAAAAATTATTTGCCCGAATAACAATAAAACACAACAATGGTAAAAACGGCAAATCTATCTCACGAAACATTGATAAAAAATTACTCACCGTTTTCTACAAAAAAATGGAAAATAAAAAAGTTCAAAAAGTCATAGATTTGGCCTAAACGTATGCAAGTAATGCCTTTATTAATCGCAGAGGTTTGGTGGTGGAGGGCATCATGGAGGAAATTTCGATGGGATCACGGAGTTGGGTTTGGAGTGGATCACTCAGAGGGTGTCCGTATTATTACATTTAACGCGTACCAATTCATTTAAACGCATATGAACTCGTATTATAGCATTTAAACTTTGCGTCTCTAGGGTGCTTACTAGCAGTTTATTATCTAAAACTCGCCACTCTCAATCAAGCTCTCGAATATATAATAGCAGGTTGACCAATGGGTTCCAGGAAGAAACTGCTACCGATAAACGTATACCGCACAAACTGCTACGAATAAACTTCTACTACCAACAAAAACTTGTACAACACAAAATTTGATTTTATTTGATTTATTATTATGTCAATGTCAAAGGTTATAAGGTTTTTGTTTTTCTACTTAAATCTTAAGTCTAACACGTCGAGTTTTCTTCGTTTCCCTTTTTATCAGTGTCTGTATCAGGTTCAGAATTCGCTAACAGGACACGTTTCCTTTTATGCTTAGTAATAACAGAACTGTGCGTATTAATTGCAATACCTTCAAGTAAATCTGACAGTTCTTTGTTTCCGGATACATGCATACGACATACTAACTAATGATTTTATGTTTGATATATGATTCTATGCCGACTGCAACTCGTACGTCTGCAAAATTAAAGTTAAAAAAATGATGTTCACCTGTGTCGATTTAAATTGCTTTATGGATTTTTTTAAATCACGAATACAAGCTTTTTGGTAGAAGTTTGTTTGTAGCAGTTTCTTCCTGATACCGACCAAAGACTTGCATGGTCTTTATGTAGGTAGGCTTTTGCATTATGCATGGACGTAGAAACCTTTAAAGACCTGAATCTTCGTTTCTGATGGTCGATGTCTATGTTTTGCCTGATCTAAACCATCTTTACTTATTGTGCCTCCTCGTCTGGCGTGTCTGTCTATTTGCAGAGTCAGTCAGTGAAAGTGGGTGTAGCGTGCTGTTCTGCGGAGAAAAAGGAACATTTTGCATGAGAACCTCTTCAGCTGTCCGTGTTATTATTGCGTGACTAATGAATGGTTGTGGGGTTTGGACGTCTTGTGTATAAATTTTTGATAACCACTTGAGCTTGATTTCTAATGCTCTTTTTTTGGACACAAATGTTGGTTTGTCTCCTGTCGTTTGCCTACCTTTCTTGCTCATAACTTTTAAATGTTTTTGGTGAAAAAATTAAAGCCGGAAAAAAATTGCTGTTTGAGAGACTTAATTATATTATTGTACGATATAAAACTCCCATAAAAATATAAAGAGCAAATTTCGGCGAAGCTCATTTTTCGAAAGGCAAGACGACGTTGATTATATTTGGAAACCCTTGGATTCCAAAAAAAAGACAGTCGTATACGACTGACGAATCGTGAGTATGGATTCACTTGATACACCAGACCTTTAAAATGTATCACAGGCGAAACCTTACTACAAATACAAAATCCGTAGATATTGATGTCCTGCATCATATCTAGTATCAAGTGTCATCATGTCAAGTGTAGTGTGAATGTCATGTCATTCATGAAAAGCATGGTTTCCAAGATGACCCTATCGGGTTTGAACCCTTTGTGGCTGGCGAATAAGAAAATAAATGGTTTCAAAAGGGATCAACTCTATATATAGAGTACTAGAGGTATCTTATGCACTACAAATCGTTTGTCTACCTTGCACTCGTTTCATGATTATTGAGCACAAAACTAAAACAACATAATATATTATACTAGTACATGGAATTGCATGTGTATCGTTGAATTCGTCATTTTCGAACAAGTGAGTTGAATATGTAATGTATCGTACGATGACAATTAAATGGTTTCAAATAAAAAGATTAAAATAAAAGAAACAAATAAAAATATTGTTAACGAAAGGCCAGAAATACGAAGTTTCATTGCCTTTAATATGCAACGAATACATAAAAATAACAATTATGATTTCAGTTTTTGGCCTATTGTATTCCTTGCATATTAAAGACAATGAGACTTCGTATTTCTGGCCTTTCGTTAGCAATATTTTTATTTGTTTCTTTTATGTTGTTTGTATTAAAACGAAATATGGAATACAAAGACCTTTCTGGCGTGACGCAAACCACGTAAAGTACACGAACGAAACACTAGGCTGGCTAAAATCATAATCATTAAGTCCTTCATATCAAGTACAAAAATTGCTAACTTCATTGCCTGTGCAGTCTTAATAGATACTTAATGTTTCTGTTATTTTTTATCGAGTTATTCGACTTCAAGGTTAGATCTTCTGAATCAAGGTCAAAGCATCGGATTGCCATTTTGCTGAAGCAATTTCAGTGTAGATGATTCCTGGAGCCCTTTCTTGAGGGAACTTTGACTCCAAGTTCCAACTTTCCGAAGCAAGCTCTTCCCCAAGCACATAATGTAGTCTAGCCTTTAAGGGTGTGCTTTGGGAATGCCTAATACACAGTCATAAACAAGCACAACAAAAACTCTATCATCAAGAAAATTCCGAACTGCGGTAGCACCCGGTATTGCATACAAAGTTCGTTGTCGGTCGAAATCCGTTCACCCAACAGACTGTATGTATGCAAAAAGCGCCCGTCCAGTGAATAGTTGAAATTTCGATTAGGATTAGGACAAAATTAAATAAACTATAACACTATAAAAAGAAATTGATAAACTGATAGTAAGCAGGCCAGAGACGTAGCTGAAGAGGGCGTTGAGTGATCTCCTCCAAACCACCTCCCCCATGTCCACCAAATCTCCTCCACCACCTCTCTCTCTCCATACCAACCTCTGCGATCCTCTCCCAACGTAGTAAAAGCATTGCTTGCAGAATTCCATTCCGGATACTGGCTTTATGCACAAGGACATGATTCCGAATTTATACACAAGAACATGCACACGGATGCTATGCAATTCTTTCGTATACTTTTCAGCCAAATCGACGAGTTCCTGAACTTTCGAGCCTTTAACTTTCGAACAGTTCGACCGATTTGTTTGAAAAGTATTCCCAGAGGTTCTCTTAAGTAGTACTACCTGTGTACCAAATTTGGTCCAAATTGGTCAATGTATGTGACTAGGAGAGTGCACACGGACAGACAGACGAACTTAGTTATTATTATTATTATTATTGACTTTATTTGCAGACATTCGATACACGTTTATAACAGGTAGGAAGTCCATACTCTACTCCACTACTTACATTGACATCGCATCAGTCATAAGTCACTTATCATATAGCTTTCAGAACATTACATACAAATTTAAATTTGACTTAACCCAACTTACATTTCAGTAAGTTGGATTAAGAACACGAATGGATCAAGTTATGTTGTTAAAAAGAAGACGCTTCCATTCTTTCGTAATTGAGGATTGTAAAAAACAGTTAGAATTAATTATGGCTCTGAGAATTTTAATGTCTGTGTTCGCCAATCGGGATAGTAGAGAATAAGCGGCAGCTCTTCTAACGCCATCAAAATCATGGATCCTGTTTCCACAGAACATCAGCGATGCACTGCTTCGTCTGCTGTAGCCAAAAATGATCCTAAATGCATCATTATATGCAACTCGAATTTTGTACAAAATCGCTCTTCTGACAGGAACCCAGAGACTACTACAATAAATATTAGAGAAGAAAGTTTTAAATAAATACATCTTTACATCAAGACTACATTTAGAAAATCGTGTGTGTATGAGATTGGCTTTCGCGTAAGTTTCTCTTCTTCTTCTGTTTATCTCCTCGTAATCACGATCATGGCAGTTTATGTCAAAACCTAGGTATCTAACAGTATCTTGCCACTGCAATATCTTGCCGCAAAATCTGACCAGAGGACTAATGTCTCTAAACGCTACATCACAGAAACATTGGCACACTGATTTCTTGGGGTTAAAAACTAGATCATGTTCGTTAGTAAAACCATTACTTCGCTGAATGCTCTCGCTTCAGCTACGTAATAATAGAAATAGCATTCAAAATTGCTGTTGGGCCTTCGAAACACTCGTGATTTCAATAACCGTGTATTATTTCAATGAACCGTTATTGCGAAGTATGTTTTATTGGTTTGCATGTTCTTGCTAACGAATTTTCAAGCTTGGGTGATCAACGAAAAATGGCAACCAGATTAAGGATTAAAGATTAGTTTGAGTTTAGAAATCTAATCTGATAATTGATTAATTACTGAATTTCAAAGAAAAAACTAATCTGATTATTGATTAATTACAAGCCGTAGATTAAAGATTATTGATTAATTAATCAGATTAACTAATCAACCCTTTAATTAATTGACATGTTAACCCTAATCGAATGGTAGTTGATGATATACAGATTTTTATGGATTAAAGTTTAATTTTTATAACAACGACAATACAATTATAAAGCTAATGAACTTACAGTTTTTAAATGGGTCGTAAAGTTGGAGGTGAGTGTAAATTTTTCTTTAATTATCTTTTTTCAATTCAAACACTTTGCGTCAACGTCACTCTGTAGTGATTGACTGGATAATTTAAAAAAAAACTCCATCGAGTATTAATGAAACAGATAATGGCGTGTTTCAGACATACTAATTAATTGTTTTACTTAAACACTCCTCAAATTCAAAACTACATCGATTCTTATCGGTTGCGTTAACATACCCATGCAATTTCATGCGGTCTACATGCATGCAGAAAATCCCGTCTCTCAATAAGCCATGTTAAAAGATATGTACTTGTGAATTGCATGAATTAGTTGTGGTGAAAATGACATTTTGGCGTTTAAAAAACCAAATTCCTCAAAATTTTAATCAATTGGCAGATTAGTTAATTAGATTAGATTTCTCGATAAGAAATAAGGCCGTTGATTTAAGATTAAATCATTTTTTATCTGCGTTGATTAATTGATTATTGATTAATTAATAATATTTTTTACTTTCAGATTAATGATTAAAGATTAAATTTATCAATAATCTGATTAACAGATTAGATTAACTAATCAATTGATTACCCAACCTTGCGAATTTTATTCGAAGGATTTCTTAGGTGTATCACGAATTGCCTGTATATTCCTTTTTAACTGACGGTTGTCTGCTAACATTCCACGATTATTTTAATCACGAAAAAATGCGCATTTTCCCTATGTCGATTCCTCCATCTACTAGTTACTCCATGTGACAAACTTTCAAAGAATTATTTCACAATTTAAAACATTGCGGTTCTGTGGAAGGGAAATAGCCAACAGGGCTGCAAAATTTCACTATCAGAATTCATGAGGTACCAAGAATTAGTGAAAGTCTTGTTGCAAACGAAAAAAATGGAAATTTAACTATGCGATGCAGAATAACAAATTGATATTTTCATAGACTATATATAAAAAATGAACATAATTTCTACTTCTACAAAAAAACTTCTAACATTTGATGTAAATCTCATTTTTCCTTATGATAAACCCGATTGCTTAATAGACGTTTTCGGAAAGTTAAAGAAATAAACTCATCAAAAACGTTCCAACCTGACTGAAAATTGAAAAAATGCCACTTAAATAATACATGATTTTAAAAATTTCTGAGGGTCCCCCATTCGGCTTTGGAAAATCTGGTCACCTTAGTCAGTGCTCAGACCCCAAATTTGGAGGGCCGACCCTCCAAAAATATATTTTTTTCTTTAAAAATTCAAAACATTTTCCCGCATGGTAAGAAAAGAGGACACGATGGAAATTTTTTTAAATTTAGCAAAGTTACTAAAACCGATTTTTAATTATTCCTACTGCTCAGCACTTTTTGTTACAAAATTATTTACTAAAAATTACAAAAAATAGGATCCAAAATTTCTGGACACCCAAATTTGGGGTCTGAGCACTGACTAAGAGCATAATTAAACTTCAGTTTTCTCACAATCTTCGTATCATACATCCGAGCTTCTGTGAAATGATAATAATAATATACTAAAATCTCCATTTGAAAAGAATCAGTGATTCTATTTTTCATGAGATGCAATCATTCGTACATTTTAATGGCAAGAATTTGATTTTGTTCATTACGTAAAATCCTAAGCTGTCTGAATACATTGCTAAATTTAGGAAATAAATGAGAGTCGCACCATATGATGCAGGCAGATACAATTTATTATGCTGATGCTGAAAAGATAACAAAAGAAAGGGGAAGAGGGGAACCGAGTGACAGTGGCTTTCACTTCAAAACAAACGTTTATGGACATGACAGACAGAAGTGTCAAGAAGGGTATAATATAAGGTGTGGTTACAAATGTAAGGGGTTTTCATTTGATGTAAATGTTGGTAACATCACAATCGAATTTTTTGCAAGCAGTTTTGTTCTTGCTAACTTGATTTCACCATACAAATGACAATCTGATGGAAATCTTTGTTCATATTAGTAGTTTGATATGATTACATGGCAGTTCTATAATATCGATGCTGCTGCTGCATGACTTGCTTGCTTCTTGTTAACAAAATGCTTGATAAAATTACGAAATAGCTTCAATACCTGGTTTATAAGTATTTACAAACTGTACTGCACTAAGTTGTAATCTTAAAAAATACTAAAACTAATTACTAAACTGAGTATTAAAATTTTGATTTATAACTCAAACTCGTTCAACAACAACACGCAACTTAATCGATATTAAGTATAGTCAATAGTGTACAAACGATGAGTTTTAACATATGATACGTTAGTGTATCTAAAGTCTAAACTACCCAAGTGCATCAATAAGAAGAAAAAAATCAGACAATGACAAGCAGCGGCGGATGATGATATATAAACCAGAACGATATGATATTATGTTTCTAAAAAGAATAAATAAACTATAGTAGATTCTATTCAACACTTGGAAAGTATTAAGTTTTATAGCAGTATGATCATATGGATGTGTCATCGAACAAATAAATGCAGATAACATTCTTGTTGTAGTATGGGTGGTGAATGGGAGAGACCACTTGAAATTCGTGTTTATCTTGCCATTAGCAATGAAAAGCCATGCAGTAAAACTACAAACAAAAGCTTGTGTCGCCGTCAGCTGCACACATTCTCACGTACTCCCACCACAGACAAAATGTCATTTAAAATACCCTATTCATTTCAACACTCTGTGGAATGGTGTGACCGTAAGAACATCTCCATGATTTAATGCGTTGTTGAGGTCACACGTAATACGTATGTGACTTTTGCTGAAAAGGTTTTGGATGAATTATTAAAATGCTTTTGGAGGAATTTTTTAACAGTGGAATTGGGGTTTTTCGAATTGGTTTGAAAGTAACTTTTGATATGGGTTTGAAAGGGTTTAAAAAATTTGTTCCGGAGGTGATTTTTAAATGGTTTGGTATTGGAAATGGATTTAGCAGGGATGGATGTTTGATAATAGTTTTGGAGGTGATCAATGTGATCATACAAGTAGTACTACTTAAGAGGACCTCTGGGAATAATTTCCAATTCATTTCAAATGGTGATTTCAATTTTTCGGTAAATACTTCAATCGGTGCAAGATTTTAGCACGTCTAAGCTCTCTTGAAAACTTAGTGTTGGTTATATAAAAAAAATGTTTAAAAAATGAGAATACCAAATAAATTCTGGTACCGAAAAGGTTGTGTCCTTTAATTTTGTATGCAATTATTTTTTGCTCATAAATGGATTCAGCTACATTTTAGAGATACGCAGTTTTCTGTCAATGATTTTGAACGTTTTATTAAGAACCTTGAACTACGGATTGAAATTTAAATTACTCGTTTGTTGGAGTTTGTTACACCTATTAAACAAACGCTGTGGTTTTTAATGTTCTTACTGCCTATAGTACATACACACAAATCAATACAGCTGAAATAAACCCGACAACAGGCGTAAAGAACCGACACCCTTATGCACTTTAACTAAATTTTTAATATTTTGATTGATTAAAAATTAAGACATTTCGACCATAACGACATTAGGTCATGCGGTCATTGTTAAACGTTTAAAACAGCATGACTGAATTCCTCTCAGCAAATAGAACCATTTTGATGCATCGCACTCTATACTTTGCTATTTAGAAATATTTGACCTTGACCTGGTTTTCGATAACCAATTTCACATATTTATCAAATTATTTCAAGGTATTTCCTTAAATTGTTGAGTGGAGAAGAAAGAATTTGAAAATTTTGAATGATTCTACTGCTATCTCGAATATTAAGAAATTTCGACATTTAAACGTTCGTAGGTCACGCTGGGGTCGTCGGAGAATTTTTAAAATAGCATGACTGAATTCATCTAAGAAAATAAAACCATTTTGATGTATCACACTTTATACTTTGCTATTTAGAAACATTTGATCGTATCTTTGATCTGGTTATCGATAACCAATAACACCCATCCCGCTTCCCAGGGAAGGTCTTGACCTAAGGTATCGTTTACCAAAAAGAATTTCTGAAATTGTTCAACCGTGTCGCCGCTATCGTGCTCACGGACAGACAGACAAACACCATTTGTGAAAATAAGAACCTACCCCCTTTTGCAAAGGGGGCCGGTTAATAAACCCGACAACAGGAGTAACCGGTACCTTATGAAATTTAACTTAAATTTGAAAATTTTGAATGGTTAAAAATTGTGAAATTTCGACATTTAAACGATTGCAGGTCACGCTGGGGTTATAGTAGATTTTTTAAAATAAAATGGCAGAACTCATCTCACGATCAGCAAATAGGACCATTTTGATGCATCACTTTTTGTGCTGTTTGAAATATTTGACCTCGACCTTTGACCGGGTTATCGATAACCGATAACACCCATCTCGCTTTCCAGGGAAGGTCTTTACCTAAGGTATCGTTTACCAAAAAGAATTTTCGAAATTCTTCAACCGTATCGTGCTCACAGATCGGCGGACAGACACCATCAGTGAAATCAGAAACATAACAACCTTTTGCAAAGGGATTCGGTTAATAAGTTACGCACATGCATAGCAGACTTGGGCGGGGCACCGGTGCCCAAAATTTGGTCGGTGCCCAGTGTCCTGGTGCCCACAAATTGGTCGGGTGCCCGGTGCCCCGCCCAACTATGATGCATAGTGTAATGAAAATCTCACTACCTGTACATAACACCTCGTAAAATTTTGTGCACACCGATCCGACTTTTGCAATCATGTAAGTTTGAATATGATTATTAACCGACACCCTTTGCAAAAGGGGGTAGGTTCTTGATTTCACTAATGGTGTCTGTCTGTCAGTCTTTGAGCACGATAGTAGCGACACGGTTGAAGATTTTCAAAAATTGGTTTTGGTAAACGATACCTTAGGTCAAGACCTTCCCTGGGAAGCGAGATGGGTGTTATCGGTTATCGATAACCCGGTCAAAGGTGGTGGTCAAATATTTCTAAATAGCAAAGTATAGAGTGTGATACATCAAAATGGTCCTACTTGTTGAGAGGAATTCAGTCATGATGATTTAAAAGTTCTAAGATGACCTCAGCATGATCTACGACCATTTAAA
Organism: Orchesella flavescens; assembly: GCA_964034955.1. Taxonomy (NCBI): domain Eukaryota; kingdom Metazoa; phylum Arthropoda; class Collembola; order Entomobryomorpha; family Orchesellidae; genus Orchesella; species Orchesella flavescens. The sequence continues at coordinate 15,155,755 of OZ035955.1, read as the reverse complement.
TGTCGAACTGTCTTAATTTTCAATTAATCAAAATTTTCAAATTTAAATACAATTTCCATAAGGTGCCGGTTCTTTACGCCTGTTGTCGGGTTTATTACGTAGCTGATTCTGAGTCAGCGTAGTTATAACTTTACTAAGTTTGTCCGAATGTCTGTCTATGAGTACTCTCCTGTCGACATACGTTGACCGATTTCCACAAAATTTGGCATATAGGTAGTGCACTTCAAGAGCTCAGCTGGTATTGCTTTTCAGCCAAATTGTTCAAAGCGTTACAAAGTTAAGGCGCGAAAATTAAAAAATCCATCGATTTGGCTTAAACACAGTATGTAGAGGTTATTTAATATGCGGAATCGATTCGTTGTGGTAGTACTTCATCCATGAGTAGTATTTCATGCAGTTTTGAATGTTTTTGAGTGCGAAAAATTCAAAAATAGTCCATTTATCGCCCATTCCACCGAACAAAGGATCTCCCGCCTAAGGGGATAGTACTGCAAATTTTGATAATAAGTTCATTTAAGTACGCCGCTTCTGCATGTACAAGAGTTACAGATGTGTACCTTCTCTAGTAGTCTTCTAGCCCTGATCGCTACATTTGACGAGTATAACTACGTTTGGAATTCGGGGTCGTAATTAGTTGGTAACATAAGTCTAGAAATGAACTTTTTTGTTACTTTATTTTTGAACCCTAAATTGAGGGTCGGAACACTAACTGACGATGACCAAAGGTGCAAAACTATGTTCTTCCAAGTCTTCCAACAGTGGCATTGAGTAGTAAATCATTTTTCTTTATTGTGATACTTTTGTTTTGCGTTAAAGTGACACAGACCTCACGAGGGAAGGACCAGTTCTGGAATTTTTTATTTGGCTGGTGGTTGTCGTAGTACCTTTTTGGGGAGAAACTAAGCCATATAACGTGTTATGACTCCATGGCCTTTCACCTTTACAATCAATTCAAAATTCCCAAATATTAAAAAATGCTGAAAAATCCCAATATCTATATATATAAGAGGCTTGCGTACAGGTTTTTAACGCTTACTGCGGATTCTCATGCTTTGCTAGGATACATGAGGTTATATTCGCTTGATTACGTTATCATTACTTCAATGGCGTACTGAGCAAGCTTGCGGATATGAGCAATAGTGCCACGGGTTCCAGTCTTGGTGAAACCAATATTTGCACATATTGCATTTTGCTTGCATGCGTGTTCATGAATGAAGTTGTAATTCTAATTTTATTTTCTTATGCATATTTTGAGTAAAATAACTAAAAATCTCAAAATTGATGCGGAAGGTTTGTGGAAGAGGGGATTTCTCTCAAGGGACTTCAAATTGCATGGGGATTTCGAATTTGAACTTGACAGAGACCACCCATGAAGAAAATATACCTAAAAATTCCAAAATGTTTGTTGTAGGTAGGGAGAATTGGGAGTTTCACTGAGGGGATTTCAAATTCAATAAAGAGTTTGAATCTCAACTAGCAGCCTGTATACATTTGCTGTGCAGGCTCAGATACACTTGTATTGATATAAAAGTGTTGCAAACCATGAAATATCGTCTAAAAATTCATTTTATAAGCGTTCTTATGCATGTACCATGTACCCATGCCTGTTTTGAAAACACGAGATTGACAAATTGAAGGCTGGTTAACTCAGAAACGCTTTGCCATGGAGACCTCGCATTCGGCACCGAATAATGTCTGAGTATTAGATACTTTCCTGCCAAGTTTCAGCCAAATCAAAAATAACCTTACTTGGTCCTTCCCTCGTCAGTTGATGTTCGATAATATGCCGACATATAGGATATTTTATGCTTCATCATTCCCGACAAATTTGCATAAAATATCATAGTTTTCAAAACTAGTTATAAATTAGAAAACATATGCACTATTTAGGGAATATGCCTCTTAATTCATATGGCTAACTTGAAGTACATTATTCTGAAGGAAACTGCGGTTTACATGAGCTTTTTTCTTTTATAGCAGTGCAGCACGAAAGGGCTCCAAGATCCACAGCATCAAAACCGAAGTATTTGTCACAACTCACTGCAGCAGGAAGTAGTAGTTTCACTCCGTACTACTTTCCACTGAAACCTACGTTTTACCCACCATTTTTCGGAGGACCTTCCGGATTGACAAATCGTTTGTCAATTGGAATGTTTCCGGCAAGAACAATAGGAAGTTCTACAGTACCAGCCAGTAGAAGCAATATTTGCTTCGGTGAAACGTCTTTAAATGGTATCCCTGTCTCTACCAAGTCGTCAAATGGGAGTAGCAGTCCAACTGACAATGTACTATCAGTAATTCAAAACTCAAGATCATCAGTTACCACCATACCTTGTAGTGGTCCGCCAATAGCAAATGAGGATGAAGTAAGTTCTTCCGGTGGAGACCAGGAGCATAACACTCAATTCAAATTCCTAGAAACCTTCCATGTCAGCACGTTGGTGAATGAAAACATTTACGAGTCAGCAGCCAAACTACTTTTTTTGAGTGTGAAATGGGCGAGAAGCGTACCATCTTTTCTAAATGTATGTAAGGCTTTCAGAAAAAAATTTAGAGTTTGTTTATCTATTTGGAGCAATATAATGAAGTATCTAAATAATAAGTATAGGAATAAGTATTTAAATCTGACCACATGATGAAAACTAGGATCGTTTTTTTACGGTAAAATTTTACATTGGGAGGGGATTGAGTTGGGGAGAATAAGATCCACTAGCGCAGACGATGAGACCGATTCACTGTGGTTCCTAGATTAAAAATTTCGGACATGGGGTACTAGCTCTTAGCGGAGATCATGTGAATTCGAATGCAAAAAAACCCATGTCAAAATTCAAATGCTGGCCGGAGTTATGGCACTGTTTGTAAGTGTAGTTTTGGGGGTGCGTGGGCGCTGATATTTTTCAAAAAAGTTGTTTCAAAAGAACACAGTTAAGTTTTAAACTCAGTTTCTTACATATAATCATTTGTCGACTTGGATGACACATAATAGAAACAAATTTAGCCTCCTAACATGTTACCCATATGAGTAATTTAATTTAATTGATATTTATTAATTAATTTTTTAACGAATGTCCTGATACATATGCCTAAGTTATTAGTCGTAGAGTATACTTCAGAATGTCCTCTACATGCCACAAAAACATCTTAGACATAACCCCCAGGACATCGGAGATATCTTAAGTTAAAAATAGCCAGGTAAATTCCAATTAAGTATTACGCAATCGGTGAGCAGGGATGGCCAATTTGCCTACATAATAAATAATTAATCAAATTAAAGTAGAGTTTGAGTACTTAACTTTGAAGAATACACATAATACACTATAGTGTAATAGTATGAACCATCGTTGGTCAATTTGCTTCATATAACTTTAGTTAAATTGATGAAATATTTATTATGTAGACAAATTGGCCATCCCTGCTCACCAATTGCATAATACTTAATTGGAATTTACCTGGCTATCTTTAACTTAAGATATCTCCGATGTCCTGGGGGTTATGCCTAAGATTTTTTTTGTGGCTTGTAGAGGACGTTCTGGAGCATACTCCACGACTACTAACTTAGGCATATGTATAAGGACATTCGTTGAAAAATTTTCGAAAAATCCATTCAATTAAATTACTCATTCACGTAACATGTTAGGCGGCTAATTTTTTTTCTATTATGTGTCATCCACATTGAAAAATTATTGTGTGCAAGAAATTGAGTTTAAAACTTGACTGCATTCTTTTTAAACAACTTTTTATAAAAATATCAACGCCCCCGCAACCCTAAAACTACGTCCACAAACACTGCCATAACTTCTGCCAGCCTTGGAATTTTGACATGGGGTTTTTTGCATTCGACTTCACATGATCTCTGCTAAGAGCAAGTACCCCATGTCCGAAATTTTTAATCTAGGAACCACAGTGCACCCCAATGCGACAATCATCAACCAATCAATTTACATAAACTATATTGCTCCAAGCTAGCTTATATTGAAATTGAAATAAATGTATCATATAGCGTTTTCTTAAATTGTAGTTGCCATTAGAAGATCAAGCGCTTCTTCTGGAAGAATGTTGGGTTGAACTTTTTATTTTAAGTGGAGCTCAGTGGGGACTGCACATTAATGAAGGTAATAATAGTTGTTTCCACTTAACAAATTTACATTGGTTAGAGTACATGCTGTGGCATCCGGTAGAAACTGCTACTACAATAACTGCTACTGAGCTACCGACAAAAACTTCTACCACAAAAAAAACTTCTACGACAAAAACTTCTACTCATGATTTAAAAAAAAAATTCCCATAAAGCAATTTAAGTGGACACGTGCTCAGTTGGCAATCTGCATAATAAACAAAATTATGACTCCCAATGCATCCCAATTTTCTTACACATCGTTCTTCTTTCGTATTTTTGAGAATTATGGCCGAAGAGCAGGAGCTTAGAATAAAGAAAGACAGCCTTCAACTCCTTCAAAGTTAAAATATAGGAAGATAAATGAAAATATAAAATCATTAGTTAATACGTATATATCAGAAAATAAAGAACTGTCAGGTTTTCTTGAAGGTATAGCAACTTAATACGCACAGTTATGTTATCACCAAGTATAAAAGCAATTGTTAGCGAATTCTGAACTGAATACGGACAATGATAACAACGTAATCCAAGAACCAACACCAGCAAGTGCGAAAACTAGAGGAGTAAATGTTTAGTAGAATCCGCTTGTTAAATTGTGATATATTCAATATTGTTGTAGTTTTAACGTTAGACTTAAGATTTAAGTAGAAAAAACAAAATTATATAACCTTTGACAATGATATAATGAAAAATAAAACCAAATCATATTTTATATAGTAGAAGTTTTTGTGGGTAGCAGTTTTTGCTGGTAGACGTTAATTTTGGTAGAAGTTTATTCGTAGTAGTTTGTGCAGTAGACGTTTTTTTCGTAGCAATTTCTACCTAGAACCCATGCTGTAACCTAATTTGCTGAAACCTAAGAATACAAAACCCCGATATGGATACTTTTAACAAAATTTTTATAACTGTAAGTCATCCCTAGTTGAAGGTTGTAAAGTGCTGCTGCATGCTGTCATGTCGATTGCGCGCGTAGTGTGAAATTATAAAAGTACAATACTTACGATAGATTGTAAATAGTCAAAGTATTAAAAAACGACTTATTATGTACCTTTAAGTACAGACAGATGTATACAAACTATCTTCCTTTCAGACCCTGTAACTAAAAAGTATATGACATTCTTTCATTTTAAGTGCCTCTCTTTTTTTCCTATTGGTTGTCGTCAGCCTGATACTTTGTTGCATCAAAAGTTGTTGCTCACGCTTACATACCTAAGAATATACATAGTGATTTTATTGCCATTGGTTGACGGTAAAAATGACTTGATCGCTAAGGACATACACGCATAAATGACTTATACATATAGTCAGAGGGATCAGCTGTTTTATGTATGTACTCCGATAGGCAAAAGTTTTTGTAAACATTAAGGAAGTTAGTTTGTATGCATCTGTATATATTGAAAACACTCAGGACATCGTTAACTCAAAAACGGTTTCACTTTTTAAAATTCTGTTTTCACTAATCGATGTAGAAATAAATTCTATTGGGAACTGCTGAAAACATCACGGAAAAGGAGTTCAGTCAGAGAAACGCTTGTTGATGGTTTAAGCATTTTAAGCAAGGATTATCGTCCTAGCAACAACTTGAGGAGGTTGCTGCATAAAGAAGGAAATAAAATTTTGAATTCATTTTGAAAAGTCTGGGGAGCCCATTCATTTTCTCCCCAGACTTTCAGAATTTCGTATTCTGATTAATTCTATTGATTAGTAGCCAGGGTGCCCTTCTGAATTTCTGACGGAAAGGGTTTCGTTTTTAAAAAAACCGAAGTTATACCAGCACCTTATACTCTTCAATGCATTTTAAGCAAATGAGATCCCGGGTTCCTACTGCCCTGAGCACTGAGCTGGGGCTATTTGAAGTGCGAACACTATAAATCGATTTACTCCAATATGCATTTACCGATTGACCTGCAATTTGGTATGGGACATATTGACTGAATTCCCCATAGGGTATTTTTCTCGAATTTTTGAAATTCGATTTTTGAGCGGGAGATTTTGAGCTCACGAGGGAAGGACCAGGTATGATTTTTTTGGAATTGGCTGGGACGCGGTTGTAGTAGTACCTTTTGGTGAGAAACTAAGCCATATAACGTGTTTTGACTCCATGGCCACGAATTTCCGAGTTATGGATCTCCCCTTCTGAGTGATCCCCACCTCTAGAATCGATTTTATTTTAATAAGGTCAAAGGTCACAATGGGGTTATCTAAGAATTTGGGAGCCCCATTAATGAACTGTTCTCTCCAGTAGCTTCATTTTGATGCATCATCATATCTTACTATTACAAAAAATATTTGACCTTATCATCATCATGGTCATAGATCACGTTGGGGTTGTCAAAAACTTTCAAAAATAGTATGAATGATTTAGTCTCACCAGTACCTTCATTTTGATGTATCACAACCCATGCCTTGCTATGTAAAAAATATTTGACCTTATCATGGTCATAGCTCACGCTGGGGTTATCAAAAACTTTCAAAAATAGTATCACTGATCTAGTCTCACCAGTAACTTCATTTCGATGTATCACAACCTGTACCTCACTACTCAAAAAAAATGACCTGACCTTTGACCCAGTAGTTCCCCTGAACCGATTTGACGTCCTTCGAACTTGACCTTACTTTTAACCTAATATATTGATTAATGAAAACAGATTTCAAAAAAGTCAAACCGTTTTTGAGTTATCACACACACAGACGGACAGCCTGAGTGTTTTCAATATATACCTAAAGGTACATAATAAACCCGACAACAGGCGTAAAGAACCGACACCCTTATGCAATTTAACTTAAATTTGAAAATTTTTAATAATTAAAAATTAAGACATTTCAACATTTGAAGGTATTTCCACAAATTGTTGAGTGGAGAAGAAAGAATTTGAAAATTTTGAATGATTCTACTGCTATCTCGAAAATTAAGACATTGCGACATTCGTAGGTCACGCTTGGGTCATCGTAGAATTTTTAAAACAGCTTGACTGAATTCATATAAGAAAATAGAACCATTTTGATGTATCACACTTTATACTTTGCTATTTAGAAATATTTGACCGTATCTTTGACCTGCTTATCAATAACCGATAAGACCCATCTCGCTTCCCAGGGAAGGTCTTGACCTAAGGTATCGTTTACCAAAAAGAATTTTCGAAATTTCTCAACCGTTTCGCTCTATCGTGCTCACAGACGGACAGACAGATAGACAGACACCATTTGTGAAAATAAGAACCTACCCCCTTTTGCAAAGGGTGCCGGTTAATAATTAGCTATCCATTTTTTGCGTGTAAACTTCAGTGCAAAAGTGATACACTATATGTAGATGTCTCTCAGCTTGCAGCCCTATAGTTTCAAACTGAAGTTACATGCAAAAATGGATGGCTAATCTCTGGTAATTGTAAGAAAGAAGAATCCTAAAAAGTGATTTGAATCATTTGCTAATAAATTTGTTCTATATAGCGGCAACTAATCCGTTTTCCACAAATCGACTTTGAACAATCTATTATTTATCATCTTTCAGAATCTTTGGTAAACGGTTCAGTTGTACCACGAAACAAACACTCTACTCTTCTCATGGATGCCAAATTGTTACGGGAAACGCTGGAAAGAATACAGAGCGTATCACCAGATCACACCGAATTAGCGTGTTTAAAGGCGTTGGTATTATTTAAACCAGGTACTGACTAAGTTTAAGCAATAAAAAATCCTTCAAGGGGTCCTCTAGTATTTACATTATCTCCTCAAACATTCATTGACTAGCCTTTGGTTTAGGGATAGCAACTTGGGTCTTATAAATATATCTGTATTTGAGATTTTGAATACGGGATACCAGCATTTCATGGTTTCACAATGACAATGATACCTGACGTGACCAGCCCCAATGTTGTTTCCAAAGAAGTTTTGTTTTGTTCGTGCTCTGTAACAGAGATGTTATTAATTCAAATTACATTAACAGAATTTGTAATTTTCGTGCTCTTGGAATCGAAAATTAATTTGTTATTTTGACACCCGAAATTTCAAATTAATTGTAATATTTTTTTAAACAGATTTAAAAATAACAATGTTTGATGAAAATTTCTCAAAAACCCACCCGTGAAACGATGTAAAAATCTATTTTGTGAGGAAATCTGAATGTTTTTGCTTAGTTTAACGATAAAACGACCCATTCCCATGAAAATCATTTCGAGATTATGAACAAAAAATAGAATCCTATCCTCTGATATAGGTTTGTGGCATGGCATAATGGGGAAGAAATGATTATCTCCTACAACTGTTAACTACATTTACAAATCTGTGGACACCATTCATTTCCCACTGTTTTGTTTGATGTACCTTGACCCGAGGGTTTGTGTTAGCTTATCGTGCTTCCCTTTATAATGAATGATTTCCATGATTATGATTATTGCCAGTTTGATGGAATTATAATATTTTAGACCCAAATGATTGAGCCCACGAAAGCATTTGCATTGCTGGACTATCGACTTGACTGCGAACTAAAAACTGTCGTTATGCTTTGTTTCTAAAAACGAAAGTGATAGCACAGTGGCAAGTTTTTGATAGTTGTTTTTAAAAATACAAAATCGTCCCAACCAGTTCATCAAGGGAAAGTGGGAAATTACCCTTATATGCTTTATATGTCTGTTTCCAAGTAATCATCCGCATCTTGGCCTGTTACTAGACTCGCATACAAAATACTTTTGCCTGAGAACCGTGTATCTTGTGAACAGTCCACATTGACTTAAAATTTATAATCACGTAGATCTCCTGCTCCGTATCAGGTTGCAATCCATAGTTTTGTTCCCCTAAATTACCCTATTTAGGCTTGATCTATAGTAATTATTATGATTGAAAGCATGTTTGTCACCAATGCAATAATAATACACTTTTTAATGTTATTTTACAGAAATTCAAGCACTACGTGAACAACTACAGGTGGAAATTCTTCAAGATCATACACATGTAATGCTTCAAGAATATTGCATCGGACGTACACCTCCGAATAAAATTCGGTTTGGAAAACTTCTTCTACTTCTACCAATGATTCGCCGGATTAAAGGCAGTCTTATAGAAGAACTTTTCTTCAAACAAACTGTTGGTGACATTCCTATCGAGAGGTTGCTTTCCGATATGTTTAGATGCTAAGTGCGGTATCGTTTCAAATAAATGTATAGTATCTATAGCTGAGGTCTTATATGTATTTATTATGATACTATTGGTTATTACTTATTAAAAATAAAATTTGTCTTAAATTAAAAATCGTCGTTACTCATCACAGAATTCGATTAATTCACTAAAATGACGTCCGTTGCTTGGGAAAGGGAGATGATTAATCCTTATTTTATTATATTGTAAGTTGGATAAGTGAACGTTGTTTCATTCACGCTTTAAACTACTCATAGAATGAACCATAAAGTAACGGCATCCAATTTTTCTAAACACCTTTTAATACGTTTTTCCACTTTTAGTTAATACCTTACCCGATTTTCGGACGGTATCCAAGCAAATTTGGAGTTTGAGATTTGAGTTTCTGCCATGTAAAATGCATTATGAAATCACACCCAAACTGAATTTTTCCAAAACGGGGTTTGAGCTCATTTCAATCCAACAATGTTATATTATGATTTCTACTGATTCGTGGTTAGTCAGTCTACCAGCGTTAGGTTTTTGTAAGTCTCAACAAACTATATTTTCGATACAATAAACAGTTTATTAACGCAGCGTAGCCAGTTTATGGGATAGAGAGACTCTCTTGGGAACCGTAAAGTGCCTGTTATTATGTACCTTTAGGTATATATTGAAAAGACTCGGGGTGTCGTCCGTCTGGGGGCACGATAACTCAAAAATGGTTTCACTTCTTTTAATTCTGTTTTCACTAATCAATATATCGGGTCAAAAGTAAGATCGAGTTCGAAGATGGGTCAAATCTCTTGAGGGGAACTACTGGGTCAGAGGTCAGGTCAATTTTTATGAATAGTAAGGTACAGGTTGTGATACATCAAAATAATGGTACTAAGAAAAGTAGTTCATTTATGCTACACCCGCGTTTCTGGGGATGACGCCATCGTGACGTTTGACCTTATTAAAGTAAAATAATATTCTAGAGGAGGAGATCACTTACGGAGGTTTCTGGAAATTTTCTCCGTCTCCAGATCGGAAGTAAATGCCTCACCTGGTATGCTTGTGTTTTTCCATGGGTACAATTATTGCCTCAAGACTCACCTTGATTGAAACAATCTCTTAGGGGGGTAGGAAGGAATCACACAGGAGGTGTATCAAAGTGTTTAAATGCGTATATGCGTATCAATGCGTTTTGAAGGTACATCATTACATCTACAAATGTCGGGTTTATTTAAATGAGAGCCAAGGGTCGCACAAACTCTTTGGCTGAAAATTTGCAAGAATATAGATTTTAATGCGTAGATTACAAATCTGCAATCAGTAGCCGGTTTTAGCTATCGTGGCGCCCCCAGAGGGAAAAAGGACGGGTTGACATGGCAACCTACGGATTTTCCGTTAAACGATTGCTAAACACGGTTTCTGATTTCAGATTCGTAATCTACGCACTAAAATCTATATTCCTGCAAATTTTCAGCCAAATCGGAGCCAAAAAGTTTGTGCTACCCTTGGCTCTCATCTAAATAACAGGCACTTTACGTCTAATAGCTCTCTTGGGAATAGCTAAGGTTCAACGAGTTTCACTCTTCATTGCCAGATGGTCCTGCTTATTACGCTTTACCTCAAACCCAGTATCTAGAGGCTATTTGACAAGCTAAATCAATGGGTAGTACTAGTTTTTTAATTCGAAGAATATGGCCAGTAAATCGAATGGTGTAGGGTGTAGTGCATTTAGCTGCGTTTGCTAAGTTGGAGGAATCTGATTTAGGCATGGAGCAAACCATTTGAAGGATTCGAGGAACGTCAGGGGTCAGGGGGAACATTCATTAATCTTTGGGTGCTTAACGGGGACTTTACTTACTTTAAGAAGCTTCTAAAAAATCGGCGATTTTTTTCGGCCAGCTGCGAGCTGCGAAAAGTCCGAAAGTGGAAATGCACCTTTATTCTCGAAAAATTAATTTTTTAAGATTTTACACCTCCAAAATTTGAAATTGCTTATGGGAAATAACATGGGAAAAGTCAAGCTAGAGAAGGGGGTACACCGTTACCGTTTTTTTCAAATTCCGACCTTTTAATGTATTTTTACAAACTGATCACATATGAAGCATTTACGTGACACATAAAGCCAAAATTATGTCATTACAGAAGAGTTTCACTTCTATTCCCTTCATTAATTTGAATAGAAGTGAATTAAAAGAGAGACACGCGTGAAAAATTGAATTGAAAGAAATGAGGAATGATTTTTCATGTATAAGTGACGGTCACTTAGTGACCATACTGACCATGCTACATTTTATTGTTGTTCGGGTGGAGATGTGGGGAAAATCCGACACTTCAAATTTCTTATATGAGAAATAAGATGGAAAATTAAACTTAAGAAAGAACTATCGGTGGTCTTTCCAAATGGCGAACACGATTCCACAAAAAATGAAAATTCACTAAAGTTTGATAATAGCGAATTTGAAAATGAGCCACAATTCGCAAATATGCATTTTGTCGAAAAATTTTGGAAGGCAAATGCAAAGCAATTTTATTAGCTTATTTCTTCATCCTCGCACACTCATTGCAGTCTTCTTCCAACATCTATCTATGTATACTATAAATGACACTTCAATTATAAACACGGTAATGACTCGGCTATTTTTATTGAATTTATCTATTGTTATTGGAATGACCCATCTCCGTGTTATTGTAGGGAGAACAGCCTTTTGGTTGATACAAGAAAACACGTAAATAAAGACAATTATTATTATCATTATTATTATTACTATCCACATCAAATCGTTCTAACATATTTTGGTGAAGCGTCATATACAATGGCTTTGACATTTATTCTTTTGACTTGGCGTTGAGTGTTTAAACCAGGGATGGCACGTGGGTTATAATGGGTAGGTGGGTAGCCCGTTTAAACCCGGGTTTTAATTGGCCCAGCCCACCTAAAATTTGGTGGGTTTTATGGGTAAAATGAGTTTTAATAAAAAATCAAGCAAATCAATGTAAAATCTGCATTTTCAGCTGTTAGTTCTTTGTTCTCGATGTTTACAGTCATAATACGTGGCTTTTCCCCCAATATTAAGAAGGTTTAAACGGTTATAGTAATCTCTAACTGATGTGGTATAATATGTATATCACCACGACTAACTTAACCACTAATTGTTGATCATCATTTGTATTCAGTCAGCATGAAATGTCGAAATTGAGCGCTTTCTTGATGATCTAACAATAAGGAATTGAATTTGCAGTTGTAGACTGGAAAATAGTCGCACTGTAATACAATTCTATGTATGAAACTCAAGTTAATATACAGTACATTGAAATTACGTACTTCACCATTTACCATGCTAAATACATGGAAAATCAATACTCCCCGTTTTAACCCATTTTCCCCATTTAAACCCGTTATAACCCACAAAACCCGTTTTAACCCGTACCCAGTGGGTTCTAGCGTTAAAACCCAGGGTTTTAACCAGGCCTGGTTTAAACTAATGTTTCCTTTTTAAATGTGTATCTATAAAACTTTTCATATAAAATTCGATGAAAATATTTCAGTTTTAGTCTTATAGAAAATCGAAATACATACGTTTGTAATTTAGATTAACTAAAAATACACTTTCTGGATAAACTGCATAGATTACTGCATTACCGAGCGATGAGATTTATTATAAAAAATATGCTGACTTTTTTTTCATATTGTAAAGTGCCATTTACTTTAGTAAGGCGGAAGGGTTGCGCTGGAAACTGGTCACCGATTTGGCTGAAAATTTGCAGGAATATAGATTTTGATGCGTTGATTACGAATCCGAAATCAGTAAATCGACTTTAAAATCGTGGCGCTCCCCAGAGGGAAAAAACGGCGGGTTGCCATGGCAACCAACGGTTTTTACCAACCAAGTCGATTTACTGATTTCGGATTCGTAATCAACGCATCAAAATCTATATTCCTGCAAATTTTCAGCCAAAGTGACCAGTTTCCAGCGCGACCCTTCCGCCTTACTAAAGTAAATGGCACTTTACCTGAATACGTTTCAATGTTTAATATGAATTAATTGACTTGTATTATAATATAAATGAAGTACAAATTGAGAGTTTTTATTTTCGCCAAAATTCTTGACTTTTCCCATGCTATTTCACATAAGCAATTTCAAACTTTGGAGGTGTAAAATCTTAAAAAATTAATTTTTCGAGAATAACAACCCATTGTGAAAAATGCATTTGCACACGTTCATTACTCACTAAAATGAGCATGTGAAAAAAAAATTGAGCAAAATCGAATGGTTACCACTGCCGTAGTTCCCTCGTTAGGTATATCTGATCCTTAAGGATATCCAGATGTTAGGTACTGTCGAAGGCACACTAAAACAAACTCAGACGCAACTGTTATTACGTTGCTGAAGCGAGAGCATTCAGCGAAGTAATGATTTTACTAAGTTCGTCTGTCTGTCTGTCTGTCCGTCCGTGTGCACTCTCCTGGTCACATACATTGACCGATTTGGACCAAATTTGGTACACAGGTAGCACTACTCAAGAGGACCTCTGGGAATACTTTTCAGCCAAATCGGTCAAACGGTTCGAAAGTTAAAGGCTCGAAAGTTCAGTAACTCATCGATTTGGCTGAAACGTATACGTAAACTATAAGAATTGCATAGCATCCGTGTGCATAAATTCAGAATCCGGAATGGTATTATGCATTTACTACGTTGGGAGAGCATCGCGGGGGTGGGTTTAGAGAGAGAGAGGTAGTGGAGGAGATTTGGTGGACATGGGAGGAGGGGGTTTGGAGGTGATCACTCAACGCCTTCTTCAGCTACGTCTCTGGCCTGCTTACTAGCAGTTTATTACGTAGCTGAATCTCAGCGTAGTTATAACTTTACTAAGTTTGTCCGTCTGTCCGCACTCTACCGTCCACATACGTTGACCGATTTCCACCAAATTTGGCACATGGGTATTACACCTAAATAGCTTGCCTGGTATTGCTTTTCAGTCAAATCGGTTAAAGCGTTTGAAAGTTATGGGCGCGAAAATTAAAAAATCCACCGATTTGACTGAAACTCAGTATTTAGGGGTTATTTGACATGCTGAACCGATTCATTATGGTATTAATTCCTCCATGAATAGTATTTCATGCAGTTTTGAAAGTTTTTGAGCGCGAAAATAAAAAAAATAGTCCCATTCATCGCCCAGAATTCTTATTCGTTGCCTAGATTTCCCATTTGCCTGTTTATGAAAGTTGCTTTTCTCACGAATACGGAATTTTTCTAAAGCCTTTTTCCATTAAAAAATCCACCGGATACAAAGGCGTCATGTTGCTCATAATGAAATAAATGCAATTATCAGAAATGTGTAATTAAGGTGTGGCCAAAAAAGTTTCACTTGATTCATTCAGAGTAACTAAAGATACGATCACTTGCTTTGTTTGTTTGCAAAATATGATAAAGAAAACCCAAAATATTTATTACCAATAATTTCCATTTATTCAACTTATCGACGTGCATAATATCCAAACAAAATTCACGTAAAAATAAATACGAGTGGAACCGTGTTAATATTTTTTTTATTGTTTTGGTTTTAAAATTCTACAAAAACTGAAATCATGCTAACAATTTTGGAGGGGACAGCGAAGGGGACCCCCTCATCCCCCCTGTGGTTGCGGGGCTGCTTACATACCTTAAAATATACATAGTGATTTTATTGCCATGGTAAAAAAGGACTTGATGGGTAAGGACATACATACATAACTTAGAAGGGATCGTTTTCAACTGAAGTCTGAGTTAAGACAAACTAAATATCGATTCTAGGGTTATTTTATGCGCTGAAAACGATTCTGAAATCAGTTTGCTGTAAAACTCAACTTTTGAATTTATCAAAGAACATATATCGTTGGGTTGGTGTTTTCTTGCTCTGTGGAGAAGAAATCCCTATTGCCTTAAAATGCAAATCCAAACTTTGGGACGGAAATTGCTATAAAAAATAAAAACTGATACGCAAGCAAATGCCCATAGTGACCAACATGAGTAGATGCAGATCTTTCAATCCAAAATGAAACTCATCCGACACCACTGGCATATATCGCTACGGTATAAGCGTGCGTATTGAACTTTGTTTCTGGTATATGCTTAGTTCTGTTGTAGTCGTATTTTTTGATAATTTAAGATAAAAATTCGGAGCTACTTGATTCATTCGTTATCAGAATTCATTCTCTATAAAACCAGTGGAAGGGGTCTTAGGCTTTGAAAATAATTGTGAATGGATGATACGTTCCCATGATCATACCATAACTTATCAAGTATTTAAGGGAAATATTATTTATTTCTACTTTTGCCGTCCCAAAGATAGGATTTTTGAAAATGCATATAAAACTATGAATTGGGACTTCTTCTCCATAGAGCAAGCAAAACACCAAACCAACGCTGCACGTTCTTTGGAATTTATAAAAGCGGTAGTTGGTATGGTAACTGCCTTGGTAAATGTAGTTGAAATTTAAGTTTCGGTCAAAACTAATTCATACTTAATTTTTATACTTAAAATAATGTTAGAATACACTATTTTACAAAAATAGTAGTTGAAATCCCAAACAATACAATCTGTAGGTCAGAAATGTAGTCCAAGGCGTTTTAATATTGCCCCATTTAAATAACATGTACATTCAAAAGTTTATTTTTACAGCAAACTGATTTCAGAATCGTTTTCAGCGCATAAAATTACCCTAGAATCGATATTTGGTTTGTCTTAACTTAGACTTCAGTTAAAAACGTTCCCTTGTTAGTTATACCCAAGGTGAGTCTAGGCAATAATTGTACCCATGGAAAACACAAGCATACTTGTATGCTTGATGCATGTATGTGCTTGGTATGCTTGTGTTTTTGCATGGGTACAATATTGCCTTAAAACTCCGCTTGAGTTATACCTATACCATGACTTATAATTAAAGGGTTTAAATTCTCCTGGAAATTTTTGTTTCCTCCATGACAATCAAGTTCCAGATTTCGAAATAAGATGGCGTCTCGACGTGTTTGGCAAAAGTTTCGAAATTTTTCAACAGTAGTATATGACAGTGTCATTCATCAACCAGTCCGACGCCTGACAGAAACTGCTCAGTAAATGCACCCAGTAACAAATACAAACATTATCCGAAGTTTTCATACATTACAGAGAGTATTGGATTGAGAAACAAAAAACTAAAGGTGACAGTGTCACTTCAATAATTAAGTTTGATACACAATAGCAGATAAATCAAATTAATTTTGACATTTCCATTTTGGCCTTTTTTCTTCGGACTTCCAGCAAGCTCTTCCGAACTTACATCCAGGCGACCTTGAACCTTCAAAGTTTTTCAATGTATTTTTACATGAAGGACTTAATATATAATCATTCATGTTTGTAAATGCAATCAACCCTTGCATAATATTTAAATCTAAAGTTATTATACATCTTGTGTATTTTTGCTAACGAAATGGGTGCTGGTGAGCTGAAAACTCTTCTAATTAACTTTTTACACACCCACCGTATTCGTTTGAAACATTAGTATGCAAAACAGTCGATATCAAATGTGGAATGGTATTGTAAAAGCAGTTGGGGTGAAAATCATGCAGTATGCATAGGGTTTGCATTAAAATTTGCATCAATTAAATTTTGCCAAACAGACGACAACGACATCTTGCAACGATTTTTGGAACCTGATGATACTCTTGGAAACACTAATCCAATTTAACGTTGATACGAGTCTTGTAACCTATTAATTATAAATCCTGCCTATACTCAGATGTTTTCTTATATAAAAAAAATGTAAACAATCACTTTGAAAGAAGGCCTTTGACAGTATATCCGATCATTATGGACATTCGTATCTTCACCATATTCGGATATACCTAAAATATGGATATCTGATACAGATATTACGGTTTCCAGTGCACCCCCCACCCTCCCTTTTTCGAAGCTTCTTAAAGTATGTCCAAAATACTGTGTTTTTATCATACGAACCTCTATGTTATTTTGAAGTTGATGTAAAAAAATGCATTTAATTTGCACTACTTTATAGGCAGTCTATTTGTAAATTTCAGCAAGCTTATAATTAAAACTTAAGGGTGTTGAAAGCAAAACTGGGAGTGGGACCTTTGTAAGGTCCCACTCCCAGTTTTGCGGGTAGGAAAGGTCACCTTTCCTACCCGTAATTTTTTCTAAATTGGCTCATGAATGCCTCTTATACTTAAAATTGCCTTTAGAAGCGTTTGAATCCTAATGTATTGTCAAATGCTTAGTTTATTTACATTCATGTTGGTTCCATCCAGGTTTGTTATTTCAAAACATGATAAGAGTAATAAAATTAATTTCGCTGTCTTGTGGAATCCTATTTATAACTTGAGTTCTCTTCGTACTAACCTTTCTCATCATTCGCACGCTAGTTTACTCTCGAAACTAGAAAGTGCAATTGCAAAGGCTTGCAAAGGACAAAAGGGGTACCGGAAGTCCAAACTGAAAGTATTCTCTGATGCTCTTCCGAACTGAAGCATGATGTGCTCCTCTGAAATGACATAAAACTCAAGAGCATTCGATGACCAATTCTTTAATACTTAAAATATATTAATATTCTAACCATTATCATGGGAAACAATCTGAAAATTCTTGACTGATGGTGTTGTTACACGGCCAGCAAAGTTCAGTATATACGAATGCGTCTCCTTACTCCAAATGGGGTCTTTATTTTTGAGAGATACTATAGAGTCCTCCTGATTTTTGAATTGACCTGAAACACAAGTAGTTGATTGGTTACGTTATGTATGCCATAATAATTTTTTTATGTCAAACGTTTGACATAAGAAAAGCATGGAGTTCGGAATAAGTATCATATAACGTGGTAATATACTCCCCGATCTATATATAAATAATTTTTGATGCCTAGCATGGACTTTCAGTGCTACAGATCACCACTTGAAAGGGCTACTAGCTAAATCTGAAATTGACCCATAAAAACATTTCTACACGGTCCAGTGCATTTGAGTGCATTAGCTCTTACCTGCAAAGGGACTAAAAGTGATCGGAGGTCACGCTGGGGTCATTGAATGACATATGCCTTATATTACACACTTTGATCTTTAACGTTTATATGCTATGCTGGGGTTATCGAAGAAATTTTAAATAGCATGGGTGAATTAGTTTCAGCAAATAGTATCATTTTGATGTACCACAACATATTCTTTGCTATTCAAAATATTTTGACCTTAACCTTTGACCACTTTATCGTTAACCGATTACACCCATCTCGCTTACCAGGAAGAGATGCTGTTTAGCAAAAATATTTTTTGAAATTCTTCAACCGTGTGGAAATTATCGTGCTCACAGACAGAGAGACACCATCAGTGACAATACAAACCAACAAACAAATTTTGAAAAGGGTGCCGGCTAATAATACAGAATGTGTACTGAACTTGGAAACGGTTATTTCATTGTAACTTACAAATAAGCGTTTCCTCATGAATTCGAGGTCGAATTACTGTCCTCTCAAGCAGGTTCTTCATTTTTGGTAATACTACTTTAACTTTTCTTGGTCCCTTAAATCCAAGTACATTTGGGTCCTGAAAGAAACATTCCGACACCAAATAAAATAAAATGTAATTTATCATGTATTTAAGCTAAGTCTGTAGGTGTAGACAATACATAGATTATGGAAGCTAGCTCTTCTTTAAAACGCTCAGACTTGGGCACTGCCATCAAGGCACCCTTTTCTGGGGGCACATGAGTACATATAGATCTTCCGCTATAAAGTATGAACTCGGTTCCAATGAAATTGGACTCCACGCGACCAACGCAGTATTCACTGGATGTAGAAAGTTCTGCAGGATCCGTGCTTAAGATGTAGCCAGTTCCACTAATATTCTTATATTTCTTCGCTACAAGAACAAGGCACTTAGGGATAAAACATGGAATCGTTAAAAAATGTGAGTTTTCACGAATGTATCAACATTTTGAACGTCCAATACCTATTGCTTTAAATTATCACCTTTCGATCACCAGGACCTTCCCTCTCAAGATGCATATAATAAATTGGGTAGAATCTACGGTCCACGAACCCTTTTTTAATTCTCGTGATACGGGATTTCAAGTTGACAGCCGGTGGGACAGAGAGGAGAACAAAATCTTCCAATCTATTATGAAGACCACTAAGCATAAGTTTGTAAGTATATAGGGGTCCCTGTTTTGATCTAATTTCTTCCCTCTGACAAGACGGTAAAAAAGCAAAATATTAACATACTTCAGCTAAATATTATTTTTGTAAATCAGAAGTGCACGTCAATATGGAATACTCCAACAAAAAATCTTAACACCTTATAAAACATCTTAGTTAGATGTCGAAGTTTAGTCTTTACTGAATCGTTGTTGCACATCCCATTTCCAACGTACCAATCCTCCTCATCATCCTGTATGTCTAGCAAATCCATAATTATTCGTAGTTCACATGCTTCTTCGGATGCTAATGCTCCATCTGCAAGGATTTCACTAGATGCCGTATCAGGTCTGATAAGCTCATGATCCCGAAACACAGTACTAACAGCTGTTTGAGGGGTGCAATCACGGCCGTCTCCTACATCACGGTTATTATGGTCAAACTCATCATTTCTTTGACCAAGTGTACTACTACTGGAATAGGAACATCTCAAACGCTCGTCTTCGTCAGGCAATGATGAATCGAAACGCTGAGCACCGTGAGATTGACTGATATCAGATATCCGTTTACGACGTTTTTTGGAAAGCTTCGATTTCTGACTTGGGGTGGGATACACACGAGCATTATCTCCTGATGACTTAGCAGATATTCCTTCTGTGGAGCTTTGATTACGATGTGTTTCAGGAAATACAAAAACCGTGTTGGATGACAATGACTGAATTGTTACTGCTTCAAAAACACAATCACTTCATTTATATAACACCCCCTAATGGTATACTACAGTACAATAGAAATTCAAGGTAAATCCACATGCCTGAGCTGCAAGTTCCGTTCCCTGACTGAAACATTGGAGACCCGTCGCCGATTTTGAATCGATTATGAGCTATTCTGAGTTTTTGAAAGTCATCTGCCATTTCCGATTTGTCGATTGTCTTGAAGCCTGTTAGTGCAGTAGTGTCTTCGCTCTCATCCTCATCTTTACAGATTAATGTGTCTGCCATTCTCGAGATCGAAGATTGTTGGTTTTGAATGGTTGATGGTGACTCGTCAATATTTCTAAACCACGATAACGCTTTTTAATTCAGTACTGACTGTTTCTAGCATATTATTATATTATATCTGGAGCTTTTTAGCTGAAGGAAAAATTATTGTAAACATGTCAACAAACTCATCAACATCAATACCATATGTGAATCTCTGATAAATGCTACAATCACCATGTTAATTTATTTGCCAACTATTTTTAGAAGAAGTGAATTGAATTGGCTCTTCGGGCTAATTCCTGGCTATCTTGTTAATTGCGTAGCTATTGATTAAATTTAGAAACCCTTGGATTTCAAAAATAGACGGTCGTATACGACCTGAGAGCATTCACTTGCTTGTTGCTTTGGTGAAACGTTAATACGGCATTACAGCCGAAACGGTAATAGCTAGAGACTTTGGCCTCGAAACAAAATCCGTCAGCTCTCCGCTCTCATATCCAGTATCAAATGTCACTGTAGACTGTAGGTGATCGATGATTTGAATCGATGTACTGATTCCCAGTCACCTTACTGATATGGCGATATGCAAACAAGTAGATTTTTTTCTCTCGGCATGTTTGTATAAAATTGAAAAATACTACGTCGAGTCACAGGATTACAACCTTAACTAACTAACCCAATAACAAAAAAATAACAAATTTGCTTTATGCTTGATAATATATCTAATGAATATATTACTGATTAAATTTGGAAACCCTTGGATTCCAAAAAGAGACAGTCGTATACGACTGAGTATGGATTTACTTGGTACCAGAATCTTTGCAATGCACCACAAGCGAAACGTTACTAGCTAGAGACTTGGACCAAATACAAAATCCGTAGATATTGACGCCAGCTTCAATATCCAGTATTAAGTGTCACCCTGTGGGATGTAGTTTTAAAATTATTCATGAAAAGCATGGTTTCCAAGATGATCCTATCGGGTTCGAACCACTTTGGTTAGAGAATGAAAAAAAAGATCGCTTAAAGATAGAGGATTTCCCAGAATGCCTTAACAGAGCTTTCATTTTCACATATTACCTTTCTTCTGTATTCACCCCCCTTCAAAACTATTGAACCCAAAGGTCAAAGCAAACTGTAGGCCTGTTTTAATTGATGCATTATACGAATTTAGGCAAGGATTATCGTCTTAGCAACAACTTGAGGAGGTTGCTGCATAAAGAAGGAAATAAAATTTTGAATTCATTTTGAAAAGTCTGGGGAGCCCATTCATTTTCTCCCCAGAGTTTCAGAATTTCGTATTCTGATTAATGCTATTGATTAGTAGCCAGGGTGCCCTTCTGAGTTTCTGACGGAAAGGGTAAGTTATGCCAGCACCTTCTACTCTTCAATGCATTTTGGAATTATGGATATATTAGGAGTAGTAATTAGTGAAATTAGGTAGACAGATGAAAATAAATGGTTTCAAATAAAAAGATTAAAATAAAAGCGTAAAAAAATCGATAACGAAAGGCAGTCTCATTGTCTTCAATAAAATAACAATTATGATTCCTGCCTCTGGTCTATTGTATTCCCTACATATTGAAGGCAATGAGACTGCCTTTCGTTATCAATTTGTTTTACTCTTTCATTTAAATGGCCTAAAACTCAATCAACGAAGGTTTTTTTGGGTAAGGAAAATGAGATAATAGATGTAATTTACTGACAAAAAGTCGTTTTTATCACGTGGCTGAAGAGGAGCATTCAGCGAAGTAATGGTTTTACTCAAACTGCCTGTCTGTCTGTGCGAATTCCCCTGGTCACATACATTGACCGATTTGGCTTGGTACACAGGTAGTACTACTCAAGAGAACCTCTGGGAATACTTTTCAGACAAATCGGTCAAACGGTTCGAAAGTTATAGGCTCGAAAGTACAGAAACTCATCGAGTTGGCTGAAAAGTATACGTATCCGTAATAAACCTGGTAACACATAACGAAGCAATTTAGGGTTTATGAAAGGAAACTATGACATTTGACCTCAAAGATAACATCCAAGATAAGCGCGCATATCATGGTTGTTGGTCTTCTCTAATATTGAACTGAGATGACGTATTTGAAATGCATAGAAAGGGATTCCCTACTTAAAATGCATAGCAAGAGATTCCGTATTTGAAATGCATAAGGTAAAGTCCCATTCACTTTAGTGTGAGCCAAGGGTCGCGCTGAGAACCTGGCTCCGATTTGGCTGAAAATTTGCAGGAATATAGATTTTAGTGCGTAGATTACGAATCTGCAATCAGTAGCCGGTTTTAGCTATCGTGGCGCCCCCAGAGGGAAAAAGGACGGGTTGACATGGCAACCTACGGATTTTCCGTTAAACGATTGCTAAACACGGTTTCTGATTTCAGATTCGTAATCTACGCACTAAAATCTATATTCCTGCAAATTTTCAGCCAAATCGGAGCCAGGTTCTCAGCGCGACCCTTGGCTCACACTAAAGTGAATGGGACTTTATGTATAACTGACGCTTGAAAAAGAAAAGGTTATCATGACATTTGACCCTGAAGATAACATCGGAGATAATTGTGCATTGTACCGTTGATCCTTTCTCGTGATTAGCTTTCAAATGATATGCTACACGGTATACCTTACGCTTGAATAAACGAGGGGGAATGACATTTTCCCCCCTGGGGTAACTCTGATTTAGCCCAAAATTGAACTTGATGCCTCATTTTGCCTAAGCTATCGATTGGTGCAAACAGAATTTAAAAAATTCATAGCGTTCTCGAGTTATCGTGCCCCGGACGGACCGACTGGACAAAGCTATAACAAGCAATAAATTGCCTGAAATAATAGCATAGCATTCGTGTGCATGTGCTTGTACATAAATCCGGAATCGTATTCTACAAGTAATGCTTTTACTACGTTAGGAGAGGATCGCAGGGGTGGGTTAAGAGGGCGGAGATTTGGTGGACGTGGGGGAAGGGGGTTTGGAGGTGATCACTCAACGCCTTCTTCAGCTACGTCTCTGGGCCTGCTTACTAGCAGTTTATTACAAAGTACGCCCTTTGTCCATTTTCCACCACTTTTTGAGTGGACAGGACGAAATGGACTAAACGGACAAAAGTGGACGAAATGGACAGTATCACGTGCCATTAGGAGCTAAATTTGAATATCTATAGGCTACTAATGTAAACCGTGAGACGGGTATTGAATGGCTGGTGAGCTGATGATAACTAATTCCACACTGAATTAGAACAAGTAGTAATCGAATGGAAAGATTGCATTCAATTTTTCATTTCAATTGTAGTTTAAAAAAATTAAATTCAATAACTTGTGCCATACCATAATTGAAGACACATGTACCAAAGCCGATAAGCATATATAGTGAGTAACCCATTCCAAAGAGATGATGGATTGACATAGTAAATTCTAAACCCTCCTAATGTAAGAGTTTTAGTTGCAAAACTCATACTTTTGAAGGTAAAACACTTTCTTTTATGTTCTCTTTGGTTTTATAAGCTAAAATAGCGTATAAATTGAATTTTGTCCGTTTCGTCCATTCCGTCCATTTTATCCACCCCAATTTAGGTGGAAATTTCCATTTCGTCCGGGGTGGAAATTTCCACTATCCACTGGACGGGCGTACCTTGGTTTATTATGCACCTGCAAACACGGTTGCTGGGGTTGCAAACACGCATTTGAAGGCAGTTGGGTATAATGGCCGGGTATTTCGTCTAATTTAGAAATTCTAGACCTGCTAGAGGTCTGATTAGACCCGATTAAACCCGATGTATAGGCCCGCAACCATATCCAAATGTATGTAAAACGCATTATCACCCTCCAATACGGTCAATCTTATCATTCTAGGCCAGCTAGAGGTCTGATTAGACCCGATTTGACCCGATTAGACCCGATGCGTAGGCCCGGAACCCCAGGCCTGCAGTTTGGTATAGGTGAAACACCCGGCTATTAAATGATACCCAGAGGCCTCAAAATGCATGTAAAACGCATTATCGCCCTCCAATACGGTTAATTTTATCATTCTAGCCTGCCAGAGGTCTGATTGGACCCAATTTGACCCGATGCATAGGGACGGAACCCCATCCAAATGCATGTAAGACGCATTATCACCCTCCAATACGGTCAATTTTATCATTCTAGACCTGCCAGAGGTCTGATTAGACCCGATGTATAGTCCCAGAACCCTATCCAAATGCATGTAAAACTATTATCACATTCCAATACGGTCGATTTTATCATTCTAGACCTGCTGGAGGTCTGATTAGACCCGATTAAACCCGATGTATAGGCCCGCAACCCCATCCAAATGCATATAAAACGCATTATCACCTTCAAATACGGTCAATTTTATCATTCTAGACCTGCTGCAGGTCTGTTTAGACCCGTTTTGACCCAATTAAACCCGATGTATAGGCCCGGAACCCCATCCAAATGTAAGTAAAACGCATTATCACTATCCAATACGGTCAATTTTATCATTCTAGACCTGACAGAGGTCTGATTAGACCCGATGTATAGGCCCAGAACCCTATCCAAATGCATGTAAAACTCATTATCACCCTCCAATACGGTCGATTTTATCATTCTAGACCTGCAAGAGGGCTTATTAGACCCGATTAGACCCGATTAAACCCGATGTATAGGCCCGCAACCATATCCAAATGTATGTAAAACGCATTATCACTATCCAATACGGTCAATCTTATCATTCTAGACCAGCTTGAGTTCTGATTAGACCCGATTTGACTTGATTAGACCCGATGTCTAAGCCCAGAATCCCATCCAAATGCATGTAAAACGCATTATCTATCCCCAATACGGTCAATTTTATCATTCTAGACCTGCTAGAGGTCTGATTAGACCCGATGTATAGGCCCAGAACCCTATCCAAATGCATGTAAAACTCATTATCACCCTCCAATACGGTCGATTTTATCATTCTAGACCTGCTAGAGGGCTTTTTAGACCCGATTAGACCCAATGTATAGGCCCAGAAACCCATCCAAATGCATGTAAAACGCATTATTACCCTCCAATACGGTCAATTTTATCATTCTAGACCTGCTAGAGGTCTGATTAGACACGATTTGACCCGATTAGACCCGATGTATAGGTCCAGAAACCCATCCAAATGCATGTAAAACTCATTATCACCCTCCAATACGGTCGATTTTATCATTCTAGACCTGCTAGAGGTCTGGTTAGACCCGATGTATAGGCCCAGAACCCTATCCAAATGCATGTAAAACTCATTATCACCCTCCAATACGGTCAATTTTATCATTCTAGACCTGCTAGAGGGCTTATTAGAACCGATTTGACCCGATTAAACCCTATGTATAGGCCCGCAACCATATCCAAATGTATGTAAAACGCATTATCACTATCCAATACGGTCAATCTTATCATTCTAGACCAGCTTGAGTTCTGATTAGACCCGATTTGACCCGAATAGACCCGATGTATAGGTCCAGAAACCCATCCAAATGCATGTAAAACGCATTATCACTATCCAATACGGTCAATCTTATCATTCTAGACCTGCTAGAGGGCTTATTTGACCCGATGAGACCCGATGCATTGGCCCGGAACCCCATCCAAATGCATATAAAACTCATTATCACCCTCCAATACGGTCAATTTTATCATTCTAGACCTGCTAGAGGGCTTATTAGAACCGATTTTACCCGATTAAACCCTATGTATAGGCCCGCAACCATATCCAAATGTATGTAAAACGCATTATCACTATCCAATACGGTCAATCTTATCATTCTAGACCAGCTTGAGTTCTGGTTAGACCCGATGCATACCCCCAGTACCCCATCCAAATGCATGTAAAACGCATTATCACCCTCCAATACGGTCACTTGTATCATTCTAGACCTGCTAGAGGTCTGATTAGCCCCGATTTGATCCAATATATAGGACCAAAACCCCATCCAAATGCATGTAAAACGCATTATCACAGTCCAATACGTTTCATTTTATCAATCTAGACCTGCTAGAGGTCTGATTGGACCCGACTTGACCCGATTAGACCCGATGCATAGGCCCGGAACCCCAGGCCTGCAGGTTGGTTTCGGTGAAATACCCGGCTATAAAGTGATACCCAGAGGCCTCCAAATGCATGTAAAACGCATTATCACAGTTGAATACGGTCAATTTTATCATTCTAGGAATACCAGAGGTCTGATTGGACCCCATTTGACCCGATTAGACCCGTTTTATAGGCCCAGAACCCCATCCAAATGTATGTAAAACGCATTATCACCCTCCAATACGGTCACTTGTATCATTCTAGACCTGCTAGAGGTCTGATTAGCCCCGATTTGATCCAATGTATAGGCCCAAAACCCCATCCAAATGCATGTAAAACGCATTATCTACCTCCAATACGGTCAATTTTATCATTCTAGACCTGCTAGAGGTCTGATTAGACCCGATTTGACCCGATTAGACCCGATGTCTAAGCCCAGAACCCCATAAAAATGCATGTAAAACGCATTATCACCCTCCAATACGGTCAATTTTATCATTCTAGACCTGCCAGAGGTCTGATTAGACCCGATGTATAGGCCCAGAACCCTATCCAAATGCATGTAAAACGCATTATCACCCTCCAATACGGTCAATTTTATCATTCTAGACCTGCTAGAGGTCTGAATAGACACGATTTGACCCGATTAGACCCGATGTCTAAGCCCAGAACCCCATACAAATGCATGTAAAACGCATTATCTACCTCCAATACGGTCAATTTTATCATTCTAGACCTGCTAGAGGTCTGATTAGACCCGATGTCTAAGCCCAGAACCCCATAAAAATGCATGTAAAACGCATTATCACCCTCCAATACGGTCAATTTTATCATTCTAGACCTGCCAGAGGTCTGATTAGACCCGATGTATAGGCCCAGAACCCTATCCAATTGCATGTAAAACTATTATCACCCTCCAATACGGTCGATTTTATCATTCTAGACCTGCTGGAGGTCTGATTAGACCCAATTAAACCCGATGTATAGGCCCGCAACCCCATCCAAATGCATGTAAGACGCATTATCACCCTCCAATACGGTCAATTTTATCATTCTAGACCTGCTAGAGGTCTGAATAGACACGATTTGACCCGATGTAAAGGCCCAGAACCCCATCCAAATGCATGTAAGACGCATTATCACCCTCCAATACGGTCAATTTTATCATTCTAGACCTGCCAGAGGTCTGATTAGACCCGATGTATAGGCCCAGAACCCTATCCAAATGCATGTAAAACTATTATCACATTCCAATACGGTCG
Organism: Orchesella flavescens; assembly: GCA_964034955.1. Taxonomy (NCBI): domain Eukaryota; kingdom Metazoa; phylum Arthropoda; class Collembola; order Entomobryomorpha; family Orchesellidae; genus Orchesella; species Orchesella flavescens. Next base: position 15,128,086 of record OZ035955.1, on the reverse strand, counting down.
ATTTTATCATTCTAGACCTGCTGGAGGTCTGATTAGACCCGATTAAACCCGATGTATAGGCCCGCAACCCCATCCAAATGCATATAAAACGCATTATCACCTTCAAATACGGTCAATTTTATCATTCTAGACCTGCTGCAGGTCTGTTTAGACCCGTTTTGACCCAATTAAACCCGATGTATAGGCCCGGAACCCCATCAAAATGTAAGTAAAACGCATTATCACTATCCAATACGGTCAATTTTATCATTCTAGACCTGACAGAGGTCTGATTAGACCCGATGTATAGGCCCAGAACCCTATCCAAATGCATGTAAAACACATTATCACCCTCCAATACGGTCGATTTTATCATTCTAGACCTGCAAGAGGGCTTATTAGACCCGATTAGACCCGATTAAACCCGATGTATAGGCCCGCAACCATATCCAAATGTATGTAAAACGCATTATCACTATCCAATACGGTCAATCTTATCATTCTAGACCAGCTTGAGTTCTGATTAGACCCGATTTGACTTGATTAGACCCGATGTCTAAGCCCAGAATCCCATCCAAATGCATGTAAAACGCATTGTCTATCCCCAATACGGTCAATTTTATCATTCTAGACCTGCTAGAGGTCTGATTAGACCCGATGTATAGGCCCAGAACCCTATCCAAATGCATGTAAAACTCATTATCACCCTCCAATACGGTCGATTTTATCATTCTAGACCTGCTAGAGGGCTTTTTAGACCCGATTAGACCCAATGTATAGGCCCAGAAACCCATCCAAATGCATGTAAAACGCATTATTACCCTCCAATACGGTCAATTTTATCATTCTAGACCTGCTAGAGGTCTGATTAGACACGATTTGACCCGATTAGACCCGATGTATAGGTCCAGAAACCCATCCAAATGCATGTAAAACTCATTATCACCCTCCAATACGGTCGATTTTATCATTCTAGACCTGCTAGAGGTCTGGTTAGACCCGATGTATAGGCCCAGAACCCTATCCAAATGCATGTAAAACTCATTATCACCCTCCAATACGGTCAATTTTATCATTCTAGACCTGCTAGAGGGCTTATTAGAACCGATTTGACCCGATTAAACCCTATGTATAGGCCCGCAACCATATCCAAATGTATGTAAAACGCATTATCACTATCCAATACGGTCAATCTTATCATTCTAGACCAGCTTGAGTTCTGATTAGACCCGATTTGACCCGAATAGACCCGATGTATAGGTCCAGAAACCCATCCAAATGCATGTAAAACGCATTATCACTATCCAATACGGTCAATCTTATCATTCTAGACCTGCTAGAGGGCTTATTTGACCCGATGAGACCCGATGCATTGGCCCGGAACCCCATCCAAATGCATATAAAACTCATTATCACCCTCCAATACGGTCAATTTTATCATTCTAGACCTGCTAGAGGGCTTATTAGAACCGATTTTACCCGATTAAACCCTATGTATAGGCCGCCCGCAACCATATCCAAATGTATGTAAAACGCATTATCACTATCCAATACGGTCAATCTTATCATTCTAGACCAGCTTGAGTTCTGGTTAGACCCGATGCATACCCCCAGTACCCCATCCAAATGCATGTAAAACGCATTATCACCCTCCAATACGGTCACTTGTATCATTCTAGACCTGCTAGAGGTCTGATTAGCCCCGATTTGATCCAATATATAGGACCAAAACCCCATCCAAATGCATGTAAAACGCATTATCACAGTCCAATACGTTTCATTTTATCAATCTAGACCTGCTAGAGGTCTGATTGGACCCGACTTGACCCGATTAGACCCGATGCATAGGCCCGGAACCCCAGGCCTGCAGGTTGGTTTCGGTGAAATACCCGGCTATAAAGTGATACCCAGAGGCCTCCAAATGCATGTAAAACGCATTATCACAGTTGAATACGGTCAATTTTATCATTCTAGGAATACCAGAGGTCTGATTGGACCCCATTTGACCCGATTAGACCCGTTTTATAGGCCCAGAACCCCATCCAAATGTATGTAAAACGCATTATCACCCTCCAATACGGTCACTTGTATCATTCTAGACCTGCTAGAGGTCTGATTAGCCCCGATTTGATCCAATGTATAGGCCCAAAACCCCATCCAAATGCATGTAAAACGCATTATCTACCTCCAATACGGTCAATTTTATCATTCTAGACCTGCTAGAGGTCTGATTAGACCCGATTTGACCCGATTAGACCCGATGTCTAAGCCCAGAACCCCATCAAAATGCATGTAAAACGCATTATCACCCTCCAATACGGTCAATTTTATCATTCTAGACCTGCCAGAGGTCAGATTAGACCCGATTTATAGGCCCAGAACCCTATCCAAATGCATGTAAAACGCATTATCACCCTCCAATACGGTCAATTGTATCATTCTAGACCTGCTAGAGGTCTGATTAGCCCCGATTTGATCCAATGTATAGGCCCAAAACCATATCCAAATGCATGTAAAACGCATTATCACCCTCCAATGTGGTAAATTTTATCATTCTAGACCTGCTAGAGGTCTGATTAGACCCGTTTTGACCCGATTAAACCCGATGCATAGGCTCGGAACCCCAGGCCTGCAGGTTGGTTTCGGTGAAAGACCCGGCTATTACGTGATACCCAGAGGCCTCCAAATGCATGTAAAACGCATTATCACAGTCCAATACGGTCAATTTTATCATTCTAGGAATACCAGAGGTCTGATTGGACCAAATTTGACCCGATGAGACCCGATGCATTGGCCCGGAACCCCATCCAAATGCATATAAAACGCATTATCACCCTCCAATACGGTCAATTTTATCATTCTAGACCTGCTAGAGGTCTGATTAGACCCGTTTTGACCCGATTAAACCAGATGTATAGGCCCGGAACCCCAGGCCTGCAGGTTGGTTTCGGTGAAATACCCGGCTATTAAGTGATACCCAGAGGCCTCCAAATGCATGTAGAACGCATTATCACAGTCCAATACGGTCAATTTTATCATTCTAGGAATACCAGAGGTCTGATTGGACCCGATTTGACCCGATTAGACCCGATGCATAGGCCCGGAACCCCATCCAAATGCATATAAAACGCATTATCACTTTCCAATACAGTCAATTTTATCATTCTAGACCTGCTAAGGGTCTGATTAGACCCGTTTTGACCCGATTAAACCCAATGTATATGCCCGGAACCCCATCCAAATGCATGTAAAACGCATTATCACCCTCCAATACGGTCAATTTTATCAATCTAGACCTGCCAGAGGTCTGATTTTACCCGATTTGACCCGATTAGACCAGATGCATAGGCCCGGACCCCAGGCCTGCAGGTTGGTTTCGGTGAAATACCCGGCTATTAAGTGATACCCAGAGGCCTCCAAATGCATGTAAAACGCATTATCACAGTCCAATACGGTCAATTTTATCATTTTAGGAATACCAGAGGTCTGATTGCACCCGATTTGACCCGATGAGACCCGATGCATAGGCCCAGAACCCCATCCAAATGCATGTAAAACGCATTATCACCCTCCAATACGGTCAATTTTATCATTTTAGGAATACCAGAGGTCTGATTGCACCCGATTTGACCCGATGAGACCCGATGCATATGCCCGGAACCCCATCCAAATGCATATAAAACGCATTATCACCTTCCAATTCGGTCAATTTTATCATTCTAGACGTGCTAAAGGTCTGATTAGACCCGTTTTGACCCGATTGAACACGATGTAAAGGCCCAGAACCCCATCCAAATGCATGTAAAACGCATTATCACAGTCCAATACGGTCAATTTTATCATTCTGGACCTGCTAGAGGTCTGATTAGACCCGATTAGACCCGATTTGATCTAATGTATACGCCCAAAACCCCATCCAAATGCATGTAAAACGCATTATCACCCTCCAATACGGTCAATTGTATCATTCTAGACCTGCTAGAGGTCTGATTAGCCCCGATTTGATCCAATGTATAGGCCCAAAACCATATCCAAATGCAAGTAAAACGCATTATCACCCTCCAATACGGTCAATTTCATCATTCTAGGAATACCAGAGGTCTGATTAGACCCGATTAGACCCGATTTGATCTAATGTATACGCCCAAAACCCCATCCAAATGCATGTAAAACGCATTATCACCCTCCAATACGGTCAATTTTATCAATCTAGACCTGCTAGAGGTCTGATTAGACCCGATTTGATCTAATGTATACGCCCAAAACCCCATCCAATTGCATGTAAAACGCATTATCACCTTCCTATACGGTCAATTTTATCATTCTAGACCTGCTAAAGGTCTGATTAGACCCGTTTTGACCCGATTAAACCCAATGCATATGCCCGGAACCCCATCCAAATGCATGTAAAACGCATTATCACCCTCCAATACGGTCAATTTTATCATTCTAGGAATACCAGAGGTCTGATTGGACCCGATTTGACCCGATTAGACCCGATGCATAGGCCCGGAACCCCATCCAAATGCATATAAAACGCATTATCACTTTACAATACAGTCAATTTTATCATTCTAGACCTGCTAAGGGTCTGATTAGACCCGTTTTGACCCGATTAAACCCAATGTATATGCCCGGAACCCCATCCAAATGCATGTAAAACGCATTATCACCCTCCAATACGGTCAATTTTATCAATCTAGACCTGCCAGAGGTCTGATTTTACCCGATTTGACCCGATTAGACCAGATGCATAGGCCCGGACCCCAGGCCTGCAGGTTGGTTTCGGTGAAATACCCGGCTATTAAGTGATACCCAGAGGCCTCCAAATGCATGTAAAACGCATTATCACAGTCCAATACGGTCAATTTTATCATTTTAGGAATACCAGAGGTCTGATTGCACCCGATTTGACCCGATGAGACCCGATGCATAGGCCCAGAACCCCATCCAAATGCATGTAAAACGCATTATCACCCTCCAATACGGTCAATTTCATCATTCTAGGAATAACAGAGGTCTGATTGGACCCAATTTGACCCGATTACACCCGATGCATAGGCCCGGAACCCCATCCAAATGCATATAAAACGCATTATCACCTTCCAATACGGTCAATTTTATCATTCTAGACCTGCTAAAGGTCTGATTAGACCCGTTTTGACCCGAATAAACCCAATGCATATGCCCGGAACCCCATCCAAATGCATGTAAAACGCATTATCACCCTCCAATACGGTCAATTGTATCATTCTAGACCTGCTAGAGGTCTGATTAGCCCCAATTTGATCCAATGTATAGGCCCAAAACCATATCCAAATGCATGTAAAACGCATTATCACCCTCCAATACGGTCAATTTCATCATTCTAGGAATACCAGAGGTCTGATTGGACCCGATTTGACCCGATTACACCCGATGCATATGCCCGGAACCCCATCCAAATGCATATAAAACGCATTATCACCTTCCAATTCGGTCAATTTTATCATTCTAGACGTGCTAAAGGTCTGATTAGACCCGTTTTGACCCGATTGAACACGATGTAAAGGCCCAGAACCCCATCCAAATGCATGTAAAACGCATTATCACAGTCCAATACGGTCAATTTTATCATTCTGGACCTGCTAGAGGTCTGATTAGACCCGATTAGACCCGATTTGATCTAATGTATACGCCCAAAACCCCATCCAAATGCATGTAAAACGCATTATCACCCTCCAATACGGTCACTTGTATCATTCTAGACCTGCTAGAGGTCTGATTAGCCCCGATTTGATCCAATGTATAGGCCCAAAACCCCATCCAAATGCATGTAAAACGCATTATCTACCTCCAATACGGTCAATTTTATCATTCTAGACCTGCTAGAGGTCTGATTAGACCCGATTTGACCCGATTAGACCCGATGTCTAAGCCCAGAACCCCATAAAAATGCATGTAAAACGCATTATCACCCTCCAATACGGTCAATTTTATCATTCTAGACCTGCCAGAGGTCTGATTAGACCCGATGTATAGGCCCAGAACCCTATCCAAATGCATGTAAAACGCATTATCACCCTCCAATACGGTCAATTTTATCATTCTAGACCTGCTAGAGGTCTGAATAGACACGATTTGACCCGATTAGACCCGATGTCTAAGCCCAGAACCCCATACAAATGCATGTAAAACGCATTATCTACCTCCAATACGGTCAATTTTATCATTCTAGACCTGCTAGAGGTCTGATTAGACCCGATGTCTAAGCCCAGAACCCCATAAAAATGCATGTAAAACGCATTATCACCCTCCAATACGGTCAATTTTATCATTCTAGACCTGCCAGAGGTCTGATTAGACCCGATGTATAGGCCCAGAACCCTATCCAAATGCATGTAAAACTATTATCACCCTCCAATACGGTCGATTTTATCATTCTAGACCTGCTGGAGGTCTGATTAGACCCAATTAAACCCGATGTATAGGCCCGCAACCCCATCCAAATGCATGTAAGACGCATTATCACCCTCCAATACGGTCAATTTTATCATTCTAGACCTGCTAGAGGTCTGAATAGACACGATTTGACCCGATGTAAAGGCCCAGAACCCCATCCAAATGCATGTAAGACGCATTATCACCCTCCAATACGGTCAATTTTATCATTCTAGACCTGCCAGAGGTCTGATTAGACCCGATGTATAGGCCCAGAACCCTATCCAAATGCATGTAAAACTATTATCACATTCCAATACGGTCGATTTTATCATTCTAGACCTGCTGGAGGTCTGATTAGACCCGATTAAACCCGATGTATAGGCCCGCAACCCCATCCAAATGCATATAAAACGCATTATCACCTTCAAATACGGTCAATTTTATCATTCTAGACCTGCTGCAGGTCTGTTTAGACCCGTTTTGACCCAATTAAACCCGATGTATAGGCCCGGAACCCCATCAAAATGTAAGTAAAACGCATTATCACTATCCAATACGGTCAATTTTATCATTCTAGACCTGACAGAGGTCTGATTAGACCCGATGTATAGGCCCAGAACCCTATCCAAATGCATGTAAAACACATTATCACCCTCCAATACGGTCGATTTTATCATTCTAGACCTGCAAGAGGGCTTATTAGACCCGATTAGACCCGATTAAACCCGATGTATAGGCCCGCAACCATATCCAAATGTATGTAAAACGCATTATCACTATCCAATACGGTCAATCTTATCATTCTAGACCAGCTTGAGTTCTGATTAGACCCGATTTGACTTGATTAGACCCGATGTCTAAGCCCAGAATCCCATCCAAATGCATGTAAAACGCATTGTCTATCCCCAATACGGTCAATTTTATCATTCTAGACCTGCTAGAGGTCTGATTAGACCCGATGTATAGGCCCAGAACCCTATCCAAATGCATGTAAAACTCATTATCACCCTCCAATACGGTCGATTTTATCATTCTAGACCTGCTAGAGGGCTTTTTAGACCCGATTAGACCCAATGTATAGGCCCAGAAACCCATCCAAATGCATGTAAAACGCATTATTACCCTCCAATACGGTCAATTTTATCATTCTAGACCTGCTAGAGGTCTGATTAGACACGATTTGACCCTATTAGACCCGATGTATAGGTCCAGAAACCCATCCAAATGCATGTAAAACTCATTATCACCCTCCAATACGGTCGATTTTATCATTCTAGACCTGCTAGAGGTCTGGTTAGACCCGATGTATAGGCCCAGAACCCTATCCAAATGCATGTAAAACTCATTATCACCCTCCAATACGGTCAATTTTATCATTCTAGACCTGCTAGAGGGCTTATTAGAACCGATTTGACCCGATTAAACCCTATGTATAGGCCCGCAACCATATCCAAATGTATGTAAAACGCATTATCACTATCCAATACGGTCAATCTTATCATTCTAGACCTGCCAGAGGGCTTATTTGACCCGATGAGACCCGATGCATTGGCCCGGAACCCCATCCAAATGCATATAAAACTCATTATCACCCTCCAATACGGTCAATTTTATCATTCTAGACCTGCCAGAGGGCTTATTAGAACCGATTTTACCCGATTAAACCCTATGTATAGGCCGCCCGCAACCATATCCAAATGTATGTAAAACGCATTATCACTATCCAATACGGTCAATCTTATCATTCTAGACCAGCTTGAGTTCTGGTTAGACCCGATGCATACCCCCAGTACCCCATCCAAATGCATGTAAAACGCATTATCACCCTCCAATACGGTCACTTGTATCATTCTAGACCTGCTAGAGGTCTGATTAGCCCCGATTTGATCCAATATATAGGACCAAAACCCCATCCAAATGCATGTAAAACGCATTATCACAGTCCAATACGTTTCATTTTATCAATCTAGACCTGCTAGAGGTCTGATTGGACCCGACTTGACCCGATTAGACCCGATGCATAGGCCCGGAACCCCAGGCCTGCAGGTTGGTTTCGGTGAAATACCCGGCTATAAAGTGATACCCAGAGGCCTCCAAATGCATGTAAAACGCATTATCACAGTTGAATACGGTCAATTTTATCATTCTAGGAATACCAGAGGTCTGATTGGACCCCATTTGACCCGATTAGACCCGTTTTATAGGCCCAGAACCCCATCCAAATGTATGTAAAACGCATTATCACCCTCCAATACGGTCACTTGTATCATTCTAGACCTGCTAGAGGTCTGATTAGCCCCGATTTGATCCAATGTATAGGCCCAAAACCCCATCCAAATGCATGTAAAACGCATTATCTACCTCCAATACGGTCAATTTTATCATTCTAGACCTGCTAGAGGTCTGATTAGACCCGATTTGACCCGATTAGACCCGATGTCTAAGCCCAGAACCCCATCAAAATGCATGTAAAACGCATTATCACCCTCCAATACGGTCAATTTTATCATTCTAGACCTGCCAGAGGTCTGATTAGACCCGATTTATAGGCCCAGAACCCTATCCAAATGCATGTAAAACGCATTATCACCCTCCAATACGGTCAATTGTATCATTCTAGACCTGCTAGAGGTCTGATTAGCCCCGATTTGATCCAATGTATAGGCCCAAAACCATATCCAAATGCATGTAAAACGCATTATCACCCTCCAATGTGGTAAATTTTATCATTCTAGACCTGCTAGAGGTCTGATTAGACCCGTTTTGACCCGATTAAACCCGATGCATAGGCTCGGAACCCCAGGCCTGCAGGTTGGTTTCGGTGAAAGACCCGGCTATTACGTGATACCCAGAGGCCTCCAAATGCATGTAAAACGCATTATCACAGTCCAATACGGTCAATTTTATCATTCTAGACCTGACAGAGGTCTGATTAGACCCGATGTATAGGCCCAGAACCCTATCCAAATGCATGTAAAACACATTATCACCCTCCAATACGGTCGATTTTATCATTCTAGACCTGCAAGAGGGCTTATTAGACCCGATTAGACCCGATTAAACCCGATGTATAGGCCCGCAACCATATCCAAATGTATGTAAAACGCATTATCACTATCCAATACGGTCAATCTTATCATTCTAGACCAGCTTGAGTTCTGATTAGACCCGATTTGACTTGATTAGACCCGATGTCTAAGCCCAGAATCCCATCCAAATGCATGTAAAACGCATTGTCTATCCCCAATACGGTCAATTTTATCATTCTAGACCTGCTAGAGGTCTGATTAGACCCGATGTATAGGCCCAGAACCCTATCCAAATGCATGTAAAACTCATTATCACCCTCCAATACGGTCGATTTTATCATTCTAGACCTGCTAGAGGGCTTTTTAGACCCGATTAGACCCAATGTATAGGCCCAGAAACCCATCCAAATGCATGTAAAACGCATTATTACCCTCCAATACGGTCAATTTTATCATTCTAGACCTGCTAGAGGTCTGATTAGACACGATTTGACCCTATTAGACCCGATGTATAGGTCCAGAAACCCATCCAAATGCATGTAAAACTCATTATCACCCTCCAATACGGTCGATTTTATCATTCTAGACCTGCTAGAGGTCTGGTTAGACCCGATGTATAGGCCCAGAACCCTATCCAAATGCATGTAAAACTCATTATCACCCTCCAATACGGTCAATTTTATCATTCTAGACCTGCTAGAGGGCTTATTAGAACCGATTTGACCCGATTAAACCCTATGTATAGGCCCGCAACCATATCCAAATGTATGTAAAACGCATTATCACTATCCAATACGGTCAATCTTATCATTCTAGACCAGCTTGAGTTCTGATTAGACCCGATTTGACCCGAATAGACCCGATGTATAGGTCCAGAAACCCATCCAAATGCATGTAAAACGCATTATCACTATCCAATACGGTCAATCTTATCATTCTAGACCTGCCAGAGGGCTTATTTGACCCGATGAGACCCGATGCATTGGCCCGGAACCCCATCCAAATGCATATAAAACTCATTATCACCCTCCAATACGGTCAATTTTATCATTCTAGACCTGCCAGAGGGCTTATTAGAACCGATTTTACCCGATTAAACCCTATGTATAGGCCGCCCGCAACCATATCCAAATGTATGTAAAACGCATTATCACTATCCAATACGGTCAATCTTATCATTCTAGACCAGCTTGAGTTCTGGTTAGACCCGATGCATACCCCCAGTACCCCATCCAAATGCATGTAAAACGCATTATCACCCTCCAATACGGTCACTTGTATCATTCTAGACCTGCTAGAGGTCTGATTAGCCCCGATTTGATCCAATATATAGGACCAAAACCCCATCCAAATGCATGTAAAACGCATTATCACAGTCCAATACGTTTCATTTTATCAATCTAGACCTGCTAGAGGTCTGATTGGACCCGACTTGACCCGATTAGACCCGATGCATAGGCCCGGAACCCCAGGCCTGCAGGTTGGTTTCGGTGAAATACCCGGCTATAAAGTGATACCCAGAGGCCTCCAAATGCATGTAAAACGCATTATCACAGTTGAATACGGTCAATTTTATCATTCTAGGAATACCAGAGGTCTGATTGGACCCCATTTGACCCGATTAGACCCGTTTTATAGGCCCAGAACCCCATCCAAATGTATGTAAAACGCATTATCACCCTCCAATACGGTCACTTGTATCATTCTAGACCTGCTAGAGGTCTGATTAGCCCCGATTTGATCCAATGTATAGGCCCAAAACCCCATCCAAATGCATGTAAAACGCATTATCTACCTCCAATACGGTCAATTTTATCATTCTAGACCTGCTAGAGGTCTGATTAGACCCGATTTGACCCGATTAGACCCGATGTCTAAGCCCAGAACCCCATCAAAATGCATGTAAAACGCATTATCACCCTCCAATACGGTCAATTTTATCATTCTAGACCTGCCAGAGGTCTGATTAGACCCGATTTATAGGCCCAGAACCCTATCCAAATGCATGTAAAACGCATTATCACCCTCCAATACGGTCAATTGTATCATTCTAGACCTGCTAGAGGTCTGATTAGCCCCGATTTGATCCAATGTATAGGCCCAAAACCATATCCAAATGCATGTAAAACGCATTATCACCCTCCAATGCGGTAAATTTTATCATTCTAGACCTGCTAGAGGTCTGATTAGACCCGTTTTGACCCGATTAAACCCGATGCATAGGCTCGGAACCCCAGGCCTGCAGGTTGGTTTCGGTGAAAGACCCGGCTATTACGTGATACCCAGAGGCCTCCAAATGCATGTAAAACGCATTATCACAGTCCAATACGGTCAATTTTATCATTCTAGGAATACCAGAGGTCTGATTGGACCAAATTTGACCCGATGAGACCCGATGCATTGGCCCGGAACCCCATCCAAATGCATATAAAACGCATTATCACCCTCCAATACGGTCAATTTTATCATTCTAGACCTGCTAGAGGTCTGATTAGACCCGTTTTGACCCGATTAAACCAGATGTATAGGCCCGGAACCCCAGGCCTGCAGGTTGGTTTCGGTGAAATACCCGGCTATTAAGTGATACCCAGAGGCCTCCAAATGCATGTAGAACGCATTATCACAGTCCAATACGGTCAATTTTATCATTCTAGGAATACCAGAGGTCTGATTGGACCCGATTTGACCCGATTAGACCCGATGCATAGGCCCGGAACCCCATCCAAATGCATATAAAACGCATTATCACTTTCCAATACAGTCAATTTTATCATTCTAGACCTGCTAAGGGTCTGATTAGACCCGTTTTGACCCGATTAAACCCAATGTATATGCCCGGAACCCCATCCAAATGCATGTAAAACGCATTATCACCCTCCGATACGGTCAATTTTATCAATCTAGACCTGCCAGAGGTCTGATTTTACCCGATTTGACCCGATTAGACCAGATGCATAGGCCCGGACCCCAGGCCTGCAGGTTGGTTTCGGTGAAATACCCGGCTATTAAGTGATACCCAGAGGCCTCCAAATGCATGTAAAACGCATTATCACAGTCCAATACGGTCAATTTTATCATTTTAGGAATACCAGAGGTCTGATTGCACCCGATTTGACCCGATGAGACCCGATGCATAGGCCCAGAACCCCATCCAAATGCATGTAAAACGCATTATCACCCTCCAATACGGTCAATTTTATCATTTTAGGAATACCAGAGGTCTGATTGCACCCGATTTGACCCGATGAGACCCGATGCATATGCCCGGAACCCCATCCAAATGCATATAAAACGCATTATCACCTTCCAATTCGGTCAATTTTATCATTCTAGACGTGCTAAAGGTCTGATTAGACCCGTTTTGACCCGATTGAACACGATGTAAAGGCCCAGAACCCCATCCAAATGCATGTAAAACGCATTATCACAGTCCAATACGGTCAATTTTATCATTCTGGACCTGCTAGAGGTCTGATTAGACCCGATTAGACCCGATTTGATCTAATGTATACGCCCAAAACCCCATCCAAATGCATGTAAAACGCATTATCACCCTCCAATACGGTCAATTGTATCATTCTAGACCTGCTAGAGGTCTGATTAGCCCCGATTTGATCCAATGTATAGGCCCAAAACCATATCCAAATGCAAGTAAAACGCATTATCACCCTCCAATACGGTCAATTTCATCATTCTAGGAATACCAGAGGTCTGATTAGACCCGATTAGACCCGATTTGATCTAATGTATACGCCCAAAACCCCATCCAAATGCATGTAAAACGCATTATCACCCTCCAATACGGTCAATTTTATCAATCTAGACCTGCTAGAGGTCTGATTAGACCCGATTTGATCTAATGTATACGCCCAAAACCCCATCCAATTGCATGTAAAACGCATTATCACCTTCCTATACGGTCAATTTTATCATTCTAGACCTGCTAAAGGTCTGATTAGACCCGTTTTGACCCGATTAAACCCAATGCATATGCCCGGAACCCCATCCAAATGCATGTAAAACGCATTATCACCCTCCAATACGGTCAATTGTATCATTCTAGACCTGCTAGAGGACTGATTAGACCCGATTTGATCGAATGTATAGGCCCAAAACCCCATCCAAATGCATGTAAAACGCATTATCACCCTCCAATACGGTCAATTTTATCAATCTAGACCTGCCAGAGGTCTGATTGGACCCGATTTGACCCGATTAGACCCGATGCATAGGGCCGGAACCCCAGGCCTGCAATTTGGTTTCGGTGAAATACACGGCTATTAAGTGATACCCAGAGGCCTCCTAATGCATGTAAAACGCATTATCACCCTCCAATACGGTCAATTTTATCATTCTAGGATTACCAGAGGTCTGATTGGACCCGATTTGACCCTATAAGACTCGATGCATAGGCCCGGAACCCAATCCAAATGCATATAAAACGCATTATCACCCTCCAATACGGTCAATTTTGTCAATCTAGACCTGCCTGAGGTCTGATTGGACCCGATTTGACCCGATTAGACCTGATGCATAGGTCCGGAACCCCAGGCCTGCAGGTTGGTTTCGGTGAAATACCCGGCTCGTAAGTGATACCCAGAGGCCTCCAAATGCATGTAAGACGCCTTATCACCCTCCAATACGGTCAATTGTATCATTCTATACCTGCTGAGGTCTGATTAGACCCGATTAGACCTGATGTAAAGGCCCAGAACCGCATCCAAATGCATGTAAAACGCATTATCACCCTCGAATACGGTCAATTGTAGCATTCTAGACCTGCTGAGGTCTGATTAGACCCGATTAGACCTGATGTAAAGGCCCAGAGGCCCATCCAAATGCATGTAAAACGCATTATCACCCTCCAATACGGTCAATTTTATCATTCTAGACCTGCTAGAGGTCTGATTAGACCCGATTGGACCCGATATATTGGCCCTGAACCCCATCCAAATGTATTTAAAACGCATTATCACCGTCCAATTCGGTCAATTTTATCATTCTAGACCTGCTAGAGGTCTGGATGGACCCGATTTGACCCGATTAGACCCGATCTATAGGCCCAGAACCCCATCTAAATGCATGTGAAAACGCATTATCACCCTCCAATACGGTCAATTTTATCATTCTAGACCTGCTAGAGGTCTGATTAGACCCGATTTGACCCGATTGGACCCGATATATAGACCCGGAACCCCATCCAAATGTATGTAAAACGCATTATCATCTTCCAATACGGTCAATTTTATCATTCTAGACAAGCTAAAGGTCTGGATGGACCCGATTTGACCCGATTAGACCCGATCTATAGGCCCAGAACCCCATCTAAATGCATGTGAAAACGCATTATCACCCTCCAATACGGTCAATTTTATCATTCTAGACCTGCTAGAGGTCTGATTAGACCCGATTTGACCCGATTGGACCCGATATATTGGCCCTGAACCCCATCCAAATGTATTTAAAACGCATTATCACCGTCCAATTCGGTCAATTTGATCATTCTAGACCTGCTAGAGGTCTGATTAGACCCGATTTGACCCGATTAGACACGATATTTTGGCCCAGAATCAGCCCCAAATGCATGTAAAACGCTTTATCACCCTCCAATACGGTCAATTTTATCAATCTACACTTGCTAGAGGTCTGATTAGACCCGATTTGAGCCGATTAGACCCGATGTATTGGCCCAGAACCCCATCCAAATGCATGTAAAACGCATTATCACCCTCCAATGCGATCAATTTTATCATTCTAAACCTGCTAGAGGTCTGATTAGACCAGATTAGACCCGGTATATAGGTCCAGATCCCCAAATGCATGTAAAACGCATTATCACCCTCCAATACGGTCAATTTTATCATTCTAGGACTACTAGAGGTCTGATTGGACCCGATTTGACCCGATGCATAGGCCCGGAATCCCAGGCGTGCAGGTTGGTTTAGGTGAAATACCCGGCTATTAAGTGATACCCAGAGGCCTCCAAATGCATGTAGAACGCATTATCACAGTCCAATACGGTCAATTTTATCATTCTAGGAATACCAGAGGTCTGATTGGACCCGATTTGACCCGATTAGACCCGATGCATAGGCCCGGAACCCCATCCAAATGCATATAAAACGCATTATCACTTTCCAATACAGTCAATTTTATCATTCTAGACCTGCTAAGGGCCTGATTAGACCCGTTTTGACCCGATTAAACCCAATGTATATGCCCGGAACCCCATCCAAATGCATGTAAAACGCATTATCACCCTCCAATACGGTCAATTTTATCAATCTAGACCTGCCAGAGGTCTGATTGGACCCGATTTGACCCGATTAGACCAGATGCATAGGCCCGGAACCCCAGGCCTGCAGGTTGGTTTCGGTGAAATACCCGGCTATTAAGTGATACCCAGAGGCCTCCAAATGCATGTAAAACGCATTATCACAGTCCAATACGGTCAATTTTATCATTTTAGGAATACCAGAGGTCTGATTGCACCCGATTTGACCCGATGAGACCCGATGCATAGGCCCAGAACCCCATCCAAATGCATGTAAAACGCATTATCACCCTCCAATACGGTCAATTTCATCATTCTAGGAATACCAGAGGTCTGATTGGACCCAATTTGACCCGATTACACCCGATGCATAGGCCCGGAACCCCATCCAAATGCATATAAAACGCATTATCACCTTCCAATACGGTCAATTTTATCATTCTAGACCTGCTAAAGGTCTGATTAGACCCGTTTTGACCCGATTAAACCCAATGCATATGCCCGGAACCCCATCCAAATGCATGTAAAACGCATTATCACCCTCCAATACGGTCAATTGTATCATTCTAGACCTGCTAGAGGTCTGATTAGCCCCAATTTGATCCAATGTATAGGCCCAAAACCATATCCAAATGCATGTAAAACGCATTATCACCCTCCAATACGGTCAATTGTATCATTCTATACCTGCAAGAGGTCTGATTAGACCCGATTTGATCCAATGTATAGGCCCAAAACCCCATGCAAATGCATGTAAAACGTATTATCACCCTCCAATACGGTCAATTGTATCATTCTAGACCTGCTAGAGGTCTGATTAGACCCGATTTGATCGAATGTATAGGCCCAAAACCCCATCCAAATGCATGTTAAACGCATTATCACCCTCCAATATGGTCATTTATCATTCTAGACCTGCTAGAGGCCTGATTGGATCCGATTTGACCCGATTAGGCCCGATCTATAGGCCCAGAACCCCATGCAAATGCATGTGAAAACGCATTATCACCCTCCAATACGGTCAATTTTATCATTCTAGACCTGCTAGAGGTCTGATAAGACCCGATTAGACCCGATGTATAAACCCGGAACCCCATCCAAATGCATGTAAAACGCATTATGACCCTCCAATACGGTCAATTTTATCATTCTAGACCTGCTGGAGGTCTGATTAGACCCGATTGGACCCGATTGGACCCGATATATAGACCCGGAACCCCATCCAAATGTATGTAAAACGTATTATCATCTTCCAATACTGTTGCGTTCACCTAACCGGTGTTACGACTTGAGTTCGAAGAGTAAAAAATGTTTTGTAAGGAACTGGACGAAGATGATAACCACAAGATGATGTGACTTTCAAATGCACTTACAGTAGAATGACAGGACTTTTTGGATTAAGTTAACAACTTTTAATAACCAACAAAATCCCACTTTTATAACAATTCAATTACCATAAACTTTATACAATTTAGAATTACTGACTTGACCTGATATGACTTTTAACTTAAACTGACTAACAAGATGGTGGATACTTTGACTTTGACAAGAAAGAAAACCCGTAGTAAAACGGCGTGAATTTAGTAATGATCTGATAAACTTTTGTAATATTTTTGTAATCCTGAGAAGATACAGGCTTTCACTCTCAGGTTGAGAAAACAGTAAAAGGTCAAACATGAAAATAACCAATCACAAAAAAGTATGTATCTTGGTTGGCGTTCGCTCAACTATCTATGGCAACTGCCTAAAATGTGCATTTTCTGACAAATACGGTCAATTTTATCATCCTAGACCTGCTAGAGGTCTGATTAGACCAGATTAGACCCGATGTATAGGCCCAGAACCCCATCCAAATGCATGTGAAAACGCATTATCACCCTCCAATACGGTCAATTTTATCATTCTAGACCTGCTAGAGGTCTGATTAGACCAGATTAGACCCGATATATAGGCCCAGATCCCCATCCAAATGCATGTAAAACGCATTATGACCCTCCAATACGGTCAATTTTATCATTCTAGACCTGCTAGAGGTCTGATAAGACCCGATTAGACCCGATGTATAAACCCGGAACCCCATCCAAATGCATGTAAAACGCATTATGACCCTCCAATACGGTCAATTTTATCATTCCAGACCTGCTAGAGGTCTGATTAGACCCGATTAGACCCGATGCATAGGCCCGGAATCCCAGGCCTGCAAGTTGGTTTAGGTGAAATACCAGGCTATTAAATGATAACCAGAGGCCTGCAAATGCATGTAAAACGCATTATCACCCTCCAATACGGTCAATTTTATCATTCTAGACCTGCTAGAGGCCTGATTGGATCCGATTTGACCCGATTAGGCCCGATCTATAGGCCCAGAACCCCATGCAAATGCATGTGAAAACGCATTATCACCCTCCAATACGGTCAATTTTATCATTCTAGAATTGCTAGAGGTCTGATTAGACCCGATTAGACCTGATTAGACCCGATCTATAGGCCCAGAACCCCATGCAAATGCATGTGAAAACGCATTATCACCCTCCAATACGGTCAATTTTATCATTCTAGACCTGCTAGAGGTCTGATAAGACCCGATTAGACCCGATGTATAAACCCGGAACCCCATCCAAATGCATGTAAAACGCATTATGACCCTCCAATACGGTCAATTTTATCATTCTAGGAATACCAGAGGTCTGATTACACCCGATTTGACCCGATTACACCCGATGCATATGCCCGGAACCCCATCCAAATGCATATAAAACGCATTATCACCTTCCAATTCGGTCAATTTTATCATTCTAGACGTGCTAAAGGTCTGATTAGACCCGTTTTGACCCGATTGAACACGATGTAAAGGCCCAGAACCCCATCCAAATGCATGTAAAACGCATTATCACCCCTCCAATACGGTCAATTGTATCATTCTAGACCTGCTAGAGGACTGATTAGACCCGATTTGATCGAATGTATAGGCCCAAAACCCCATCCAAATGCATGTAAAACGCATTATCACCCTCCAATACGGTCAATTTTATCAATCTAGACCTGCCAGAGGTCTGATTGGACCCGATTTGACCCGATTAGACCCGATGCATAGGGCCGGAACCCCAGGCCTGCAATTTGGTTTCGGTGAAATACACGGCTATTAAGTGATACCCAGAGGCCTCCTAATGCATGTAAAACGCATTATCACCCTCCAATACGGTCAATTTTATCATTCTAGGATTACCAGAGGTCTGATTGGACCCGATTTGACCCGATGAGACTCGATGCATAGGCCCGGAACCCAATCCAAATGCATATAAAACGCATTATCACCCTCCAATACGGTCAATTTTGTCAATCTAGACCTGCCTGAGGTCTGATTGGACCCGATTTGACCCGATTAGACCTGATGCATAGGTCCGGAACCCCAGGCCTGCAGGTTGGTTTCGGTGAAATACCCGGCTCGTAAGTGATACCCAGAGGCCTCCAAATGCATGTAAGACGCCTTATCACCCTCCAATACGGTCAATTGTATCATTCTATACCTGCTGAGGTCTGATTAGACCCGATTAGACCTGATGTAAAGGCCCAGAACCGCATCCAAATGCATGTAAAACGCATTATCACCCTCGAATACGGTCAATTGTAGCATTCTAGACCTGCTGAGGTCTGATTAGACCCGATTAGACCTGATGTAAAGGCCCAGAGGCCCATCCAAATGCATGTAAAACGCATTATCACCCTCTAATACGGTCAATTTTATCATTCTAGACCTGCTAGAGGTCTGATTAGACCCGATTTGACCCGATTGGACCCGATATATTGGCCCTGAACCCCATCCAAATGTATTTAAAACGCATTATCACCGTCCAATTCGGTCAATTTTATCATTCTAGACCTGCTAGAGGTCTGGATGGACCCGATTTGACCCGATTAGACCCGATCCATAGGCCCAGAACCCCATCTAAATGCATGTGAAAACGCATTATCACCCTCCAATACGGTCAATTTTATCATTCTAGACCTGCTAGAGGTCTGATTAGACCCGATTTGACCCGATTGGACCCGATATATAGACCCGGAACCCCATCCAAATGTATGTAAAACGCATTATCATCTTCCAATACGGTCAATTTTATCATTCTAGACAAGCTAAAGGTCTGGATGGACCCGATTTGACCCGATTAGACCCGATCTATAGGCCCAGAACCCCATCTAAATGCATGTGAAAACGCATTATCACCCTCCAATACGGTCAATTTTATCATTCTAGACCTGCTAGAGGTCTGATTAGACCCGATTTGACTCGATTGGACCCGATATATTGGCCCTGAACCCCATCCAAATGTATTTAAAACGCATTATCACCGTCCAATTCGGTCAATTTGATCATTCTAGACCTGATAGAGGTCTGATTAGACCCGATTTGACCCGATTAGACACGATATTTTGGCCCAGAATCAGCCCCAAATGCATGTAAAACGCTTTATCACCCTCCAATACGGTCAATTTTATCAATCTACACTTGCTAGAGGTCTGATTAGACCCGATTTGAGCCGATTAGACCCGATGTATTGGCCCAGAACCCCATCCAAATGCATGTAAAACGCATTATCACCCTCCAATGCGATCAATTTTATCATTCTAAACCTGCTAGAGGTCTGATTAGACCAGATTAGACCCGGTATATAGGTCCAGATCCCCAAATGCATGTAAAACGCATTATCACCCTCCAATACGGTCAATTTTATCATTCTAGACCTGCTAGAGGCCTGATTGGATCCGACTTGACCCGATTAAACCCGATGCATATGCCCGGAATCCCAGGCGTGCAGGTTGGTTTAGGTGAAATACCCGGCTATTAAATAATACCCAGAGGCCTCCAAAGGCATGTTAAACGCATTATCACACTCCAATACGGTCAATGTTATCATTCTAGGACTACTAGAGGTCTGATTGGACCCGATTTGACCCGATGCATAGGCCCGGAATCCCAGGCGTGCAGGTTGGTTTAGGTGAAATACCCGGCTATTAAGTGATACCCAGAGGCCTCCAAATGCATGTAGAACGCATTATCACAGTCCAATACGGTCAATTTTATCATTCTAGGAATACCAGAGGTCTGATTGGACCCGATTTGACCCGATTAGACCCGATGCATAGGCCCGGAACCCCATCCAAATGCATATAAAACGCATTATCACTTTCCAATACAGTCAATTTTATCATTCTAGACCTGCTAAGGGTCTGATTAGACCCGTTTTGACCCGATTAAACCCAATGTATATGCCCGGAACCCCATCCAAATGCATGTAAAACGCATTATCACCCTCCAATACGGTCAATTTTATCAATCTAGACCTGCCAGAGGTCTGATTGGACCCGATTTGACCCGATTAGACCAGATGCATAGGCCCGGAACCCCAGGCCTGCAGGTTGGTTTCGGTGAAATACCCGGCTATTAAGTGATACCCAGAGGCCTCCAAATGCATGTAAAACGCATTATCACAGTCCAATACGGTCAATTTTATCATTTTAGGAATACCAGAGGTCTGATTGCACCCGATTTGACCCGATGAGACCCGATGCATAGGCCCAGAACCCCATCCAAATGCATGTAAAACGCATTATCACCCTCCAATACGGTCAATTTCATCATTCTAGGAATACCAGAGGTCTGATTGGACCCAATTTGACCCGATTACACCCGATGCATAGGCCCGGAACCCCATCCAAATGCATATAAAACGCATTATCACCTTCCAATACGGTCAATTTTATCATTCTAGACCTGCTAAAGGTCTGATTAGACCCGTTTTGACCCGATTAAACCCAATGCATATGCCCGGAACCCCATCCAAATGCATGTAAAACGCATTATCACCCTCCAATACGGTCAATTGTATCATTCTAGACCTGCTAGAGGTCTGATTAGCCCCAATTTGATCCAATGTATAGGCCCAAAACCATATCCAAATGCATGTAAAACGCATTATCACCCTCCAATACGGTCAATTGTATCATTCTATACCTGCAAGAGGTCTGATTAGACCCGATTTGATCCAATGTATAGGCCCAAAACCCCATGCAAATGCATGTAAAACGTATTATCACCCTCCAATACGGTCAATTGTATCATTCTAGACCTGCTAGAGGTCTGATTAGACCCGATTTGATCGAATGTATAGGCCCAAAACCCCATCCAAATGCATGTTAAACGCATTATCACCCTCCAATACGGTCAATTTTATCATTCTAGACCTGCTAGAGGCCTGATTGGATCCGATTTGACCCGATTAGGCCCGATCTATAGGCCCAGAACCCCATGCAAATGCATGTGAAAACGCATTATCACCCTCCAATACGGTCAATTTTATCATTCTAGACCTGCTAGAGGTCTGATAAGACCCGATTAGACCCGATGTATAAACCCGGAACCCCATCCAAATGCATGTAAAACGCATTATGACCCTCCAATACGGTCAATTTTATCATTCCAGACCTGCTAGAGGTCTGATTAGACCCGATTAGACCCGATGCATAGGCCCGGAATCCCAGGCCTGCAAGTTGGTTTAGGTGAAATACCAGGCTATTAAATGATAACCAGAGGCCTGCAAATGCATGTAAAACGCATTATCACCCTCCAATACGGTCAATTTTATCATTCTAGACCTGCTAGAGGTCTGATTAGACCCGATTGGACCCGATTGGACCCGATATATAGACCCGGAACCCCATCCAAATGTATGTAAAACGTATTATCATCTTCCAATACTGTTGCGTTCACCTAACCGGTGTTACGACTTGAGTTCGAAGAGTAAAAAATGTTTTGTAAGGAACTGGACGAAGATGATAACCACAAGATGATGTCACTTTCAAATGCACTTACAGTAGAATGACAGGACTTTTTGGATTAAGTTAACAACTTTTAATAACCAACAAAATCCCACTTTTATAACAATTCAATTACCATAAACTTTATACAATTTAGAATTACTGACTTGACCTGATATGACTTTTAACTTAAACTGACTAACAAGATGGTGGATACTTTGACTTTGACAAGAAAGAAAACCCGTAGTAAAACGGCGTGAATTTAGTAATGATCTGATAAACTTTTGTAATATTTTTGTAATCCTGAGAAGATACAGGCTTTCACTCTCAGGTTGAGAAAACAGTAAAAGGTCAAACATGAAAATAACCAATCACAAAAAAGTATGTATCTTGGTTGGCGTTCGCTCAACTATCTATGGCAACTGCCTAAAATGTGCATTTTCTGACACTCCCACCTTCGATTACTGACAAGAAATCGAAGATAACATTTAAATATTTATATAGGTAAGTCGTTGAGGAATCTTCACCATCCTTCCTGACTTCCGCTGGTTCATCTTGGCTGGAACTGGCTCCCACTCTAGCTTTTCCTCCACAATGTTTGAGGATTCTTCATCACTGGCTTCCAATGGATAAATCCGTTGAATAGCCCGAACATATTCTCCTTCAGTTGTCTTCACCCGCACCGTCCGTATTACTCCATCACGGCCTGGGTTGACTTCAATGATTTTTCCAAGTGGCCATTCCAGTCGTTTTTTGTTGTCTTGTCCAATGAGAACTATATCTCCCACCTTGACTGTTCGCTTTTCACTGCATGGCTTGGCACTTAAGAGTTGTCCCAGGTACTCCTTCCGAAAGCGGGACCTGAGGTCATCACGAATACGTTGCATACACATCCAGCGACGATTTAAATTCTTGCGATCCAAACTGTCCGCTTCAGGAATAGTGGACGACCGGGCTCCAATTAAAAACATACTTGGATTTAGTGGTACTAAATCCTCAGGATCGCTGATTCACAGTTGACTCCACATCAATTAGCACGGTCTCCAATTCTTCATACGTCAATGTGGAAGCTCCAAGTACTTTTCGTAGACTTTGCTTCACGACTCCAATTAATCTTTCATACCATCCACCCCACCAAGGTGCTGCAGGTGGATTGAATATCCACTTTATGGGTCGACAGGTTGTGTGTTGCTGCAGTTTCTTCCAATTTATTTTCTTGAACAGATTTTCACAGCCAACAAAATTTGTTCCGTTGTCCGAGTACACGACCTTTGGCCTCCCTCGCCGATTGATGAATCTTCTCAACGAAAGGATAAAATCCTCTGTTGTAAGGGAGGTCACCAACTCAATGTGTATTGCTCGATATACTGCACAACAGAAAAGGACAATCCATGACTTCCTTCCACTTCTCAGGTATAAAGGACCAGCAAGATCAACTCCAGTTACTTCAAACGGATTCTCAGCATGGACCCTGTTAATAGGTAGTCCTGGAGAAACACACTGCATCCTCTTCACATTAAATCGTTGACACTCCATACATTTTTTCAGTACTTTTCGTACTGTCTTTCTTGTGCTGATTATCCAGTATTCTTCTCGAGCTTTGCATATCATAAAATGGAGTCCTCCATGGTTGTTTTCAAGATGAATCTTCATAATAAGAGCTGTGACCACTGGACTATCAGAGGGTAGAATAACTGGAGCTTTAAATCCATCTTCAAAACCACCATACTCTAACCTTGTCTTCAGTCTTAGCAATCCATGTTCATCTTGATACACTCGGAATCTTTTCAACTTTGCATCGTTCTCTCCAGTAAATGAGCTATTTTGGACCATCTTCAAAAGGGTATGCTCAGCTTCCACCAACATATATCTTGATATTTCTTGCTGATCATCCGTTTTGATTGACTTGAGCACGTGTTGGACCATTTCTTCGTAGGACTTTAGCTCACAAATCTTTTGCAATTCAACTTCTTGTACGTTCAGACTAGAGATGACAGTTTTCTTCATTTCAAAATTTACTTCATCCTGATTTACAAATATTTTTGACTTTGGCCAAGAGTCATCGCTTTGTTGTAGCCATGTGGGACCCTCCCACCATTTCATTTCAATAAGCTGCTTCGCGGAACAACCTCTACTTGGAAGATCCGCTGGATTCATCTCTCCTGGAACGTGTCGCCAACAGTCCACATCAGAGCCGTTCCGAATCTCTTTCACTCTATTTTGTACAAATACTCCCCAATTTCCATGAGTTTTAATCCAATGAAGAGCAGTTGTTGAGTCTGACCAGAACGTGATGGATAATCCAGGCATCTCCAGCATTTCCTTGATTTTTATAGCTAGTCTTGCTCCAATGAGGCACGATAGCAGTTCCAGCCTAGGGATGGTCATATTTTTCGTTGGAGCCACTCGTGTCTTAGCCATGACTAATTCAGTGTGAACTGAATCTCTTCCTTCCACCCGCAAAAAAGCACAGGCAGCATAGGCTGATTTGCTAGCATCCACGAAAATATGAAGGCTCCAGAAGTCTCTGTTTGAGTTGAGGGATGTAATCCACCTTCTTACTTGAACATCTTTGAGCTTAAGAATTTGATCTTTCCACTTGTTGAACTTGCTTCTGATGACCTCAGGCACCTCAGCATCCCATCCAGATTTCATTTGCCACGCTTCTTGCAAGATCAACTTCGGAATGATTGTAAAAGGCGAAACAAATCCCAACGGGTCAAATATTGAATGAGCCAGTGCGAGCATACTTCTTTTCGTAACTGGACCCTCCTTCATATTTTCAAAGTCCTGGAGATCCAGTGTAATAGCATCGCCTCTCAGGTCCCATTTTAATCCCAGTAACGATGATACCTTTTCACAAGCCGATGGTCCTATTTCCCACTCACGCAACTCAAACTGTGCTGTTGACATCAGGTTGCATGCTTCATTCTTGAATTGGTAAGCTTCTTCATATCCCTCGACTGCTGCAACAACATTGTCTACGTAAAGTGACTTTTTCATGACCTCCACTGTATTTTCATATTCCATTTTGCTATCCATAAGATGCTTCAAGGTAGCTGCTAAAATAAATTGACTTGCATTTACTCCAAACACGACCCGGCGGTGTCTGTATATCTTGATTTCTCCACAATCCAATGCACTCCACCACAGAAATCTGAGACGATCACGATCAGATGGGTTTACAGAAATTTGTTGGAATGCTTTCCTGATGTCCGCCAACACTCCCACCATCTTAAGTCTGAATCTGGTTATAATTGTAGGAATTTCTTCTAATAAATTTGGACCCTTCTCCAGGCAATCATTTAGAGATGGGCTTCCTTTTGTCCTACACGATGCATCAAACACTGGTCGGATTGGTGTTGTAGAGCTATTGGGGTTGTAGACTGCTCGGTGGGGAAGGTAATGCGTGAAATCCCCTTCTTGATTGGATTTCACTTCTTCGATCATCCCAGCAGATTCCCATTGCAAGAAAAGATCGTTATACTTTTCCAAATTGCCATCTTGCTTCAGTCGTGCTGTTATGGTTTGCAATCTTTTGGTAGCTATCCACTTGTTGGAGGGAAGGGGTGAGTGCTCCTGAATCCACGGCAAACTCACTTCGTATCTTCCTTCCTCGTTCTTTTTCACATTTTCCAGGAAGCTCTTCATCGTTTGCATATCCAACTCCTCCCTGGTCTTCTTGTCATCCGGATCCAAAATTCCAATTGCATCAAGTGTCCAAAGTTTTGAAACATCCACATCTTGAATGTTAAGTTGACTTGAATACAATTCCACTTCTTGGTTGATTCCCGATGACTCCAGGTTGATAAAATTGCTGCTGCTCCTACCCGTTCCAGGCTTATTAATTGGTAGCTTTCCCATCAGCGTCCAACCCAGTTTTGTCTCAAGTGCTACTAGTCCAGATGATAACTCCAACTTGTTTCCAGTCAACAATTTGCCAGCCACATCCGCTCCAATTAAAACATGTATTTTTGAAGAAGTTGAGGATGAGTCGGATATTGTAACATTGTGTTGTCTTAGCTCGTGAAGCCAAGGACCTTCTGGGATGGGCACAATATCACATGCTATCTTGATGGAATCTGATACGTCAAACTGGTAAAAATTCATATCCTCCGCATCTGAAACTGGTAACTTGTAGCGTGAATGGGTTTGTGGTGTTGACTCGATCCCTCCAAACAAACCATGCACAACTTTTTCTTCTCCAATTTTCTGTAATTGAAGCTTCTCTGCAAGGTCCTTTAGCACATATGATTTTGATGAACCAGTGTCGATCAAAGCCCTTGCTGTTGTGGTTCCATTTTCACCATGCACGCGGATAACCAGAGTCTGTAGTAGTACGGATTGGGATCTACTCTGATTGGTCATGGCGGTGGAACCCGATGTATTCTTCTCCTCCTCTCCATCTTCTTTCTTCTTATCCCTTGGAGGACCTTTGTTGATGGTGAGGGGCATTTGGACACATGACACTTTCGTGCTTCTTGAAACAGAAAAGGCACTTGATGAATGCACGACAAATCTTGCTGGAGTGTCCAGTTTTCAAACACATGTAACACGCCCTTTTTTGCTGTAGAATTTTATTCTTCTCATCCAGAGTCAAACTGTCTGCTTTTCCACACCGGTCTGTTGGGTGCTTCTTGTCACAGAACAAACAGATTTGCACTTTTTTGCTGGAGGAAGTTGAATCCATGCTCAATAGGTCAGTGGCTGTTGCAATGTTTTGATTCTTTTTGTTGCTTTTTGTGATGTGAGTGGAGCTGTTCTCATGGTCATTAGAAAGTCCTCCGCAGGCAAGCCGTATGTTGTCTTCCCCTCGAACCTCTTTCTTCAAGAATTCCATGAGCTTGTTCAATTCGTCCTCTCCATCCTTTGCTTCCTTACAGTTGGAATCCCGCTGCCACGCACGCAATATTTCTTCTGGTAGACAAGATTCAACTACTGGGTAGATTATTGAAGCACACGCATTTGTAGTCACTCCAAGCGTTCCGAGTGCACGTATTTTTGCTGACAACTTGACGAAAAGACTTGAGAAGTTCACTTTTTCTTTCCGCTTAGCATTTTCCGTCACCAGCTTCAGTAGGTCACGTACATACACTTTCACCAGCATATCGTGACTACCATACCGCTCCTTCAGGTTGTCCAAAGCCAATGGATAGTTCTCAGAACAAATGGGGTAACTTTGTACAATTCTTCTTGCTTCTGAGTTCTCCACGGTCGACTGCAGGAGGTATTGGAACTTGTCCGCTGTTGGTATTGTGACGTCCTTGTCAATTTCTTCAAACTGACTCCAGAAAGCCAGCCACTCTCGAACATCACCAGTGAACTTAGGTAGCTCCAGCTTTGGCAATTTCCTCCTGTGGACTCCCCCTATGGCAGCATGGTGTGATGTTGCAATGCTATCTCCATCCTCATCATTTTTCTTTACGGAAGCGTTTCTTACTTGGACTTCTAAACAGGCAGCTATTTCTTGAATCTCCACACGTCTCTCCAAGCAGCACTCCACTTCCTTATCGTCATCGATGGAGATCAGCAATTCATACAATTTTGACTCTGATACAAGTATCCTGTCTCGAGCAACGATGAACACTGCATGCGCCTCATCCAGCTCTGAATACTTCTTCTTTTTGATAACATCTTTTAGTACATCAGCTGCTCTGTTGAATGATGCACTGTATACTCTGAGTTCTATCTTGATCCCGTTGAGATGCTTCATGGTATCCTCTTGTTGGGTTGTCGTAGTGTCAGTGTCATGATCAGGATTTACAGGTGTAGTTGTAGAGAAAGAATTTGCTCCCCCTCTTGTAGTTGGCATGATGAAAAGATGACCTTGAAACGCGTTCTTGTAGATTGATTCCAGTCCTCACTCGGGGCACCAAAATGTTGCGTTCACCTAACCGGTGTTACGACTTGAGTTCGAAGAGTAAAAAATGTTTTGTAAGGAACTGGACGAAGATGATAACCACAAGATGATGTCACTTTCAAATGCACTTACAGTAGAATGACAGGACTTTTTGGATTAAGTTAACAACTTTTAATAACCAACAAAATACCACTTTTATAACAATTCAATTACCATAAACTTTATACAATTTAGAATTACTGACTTGACATGATATGACTTTTAACTTAAACTGACTAACAAGATGGTGGATACTTTGACTTTGACAAGAAAGAAAACCCGTAGTAAAACGGCGTGAATTTAGTAATGATCTGATAAACTTTTGTAATATTTTTGTAATCCTGAGAAGATACAGGCTTTCACTCTCAGGTTGAGAAAACAGTAAAAGGTCAAACATGAAAATAACCAATCACAAAAAAGTATGTATCTTGGTTGGCGTTCGCTCAACTATCTATGGCAACTGCCTAAAATGTGCATTTTCTGACAAATACGGTCAATTTTATCATCCTAGACCTGCTAGAGGTCTGATTAGACCAGATTAGACCCGATGTATAGGCCCAGAACCCCATCCAAATGCATGTGAAAACGCATTATCACCCTCCAATACGGTCAATTTTATCATTCTAGACCTGCTAGAGGTCTGATTAGACCAGATTAGACCCGATATATAGGCCCAGATCCCCATCCAAATGCATGTAAAACGCATTATGACCCTCCAATACGGTCAATTTTATCATTCTAGACCTGCTAGAGGTCTGATAAGACCCGATTAGACCCGATGTATAAACCCGGAACCCCATCCAAATGCATGTAAAACGCATTATGACCCTCCAATACGGTCAATTTTATCATTCCAGACCTGCTAGAGGTCTGATTAGACCCGATTAGACCCGATGCATAGGCCCGGAATCCCAGGCCTGCAAGTTGGTTTAGGTGAAATACCAGGCTATTAAATGATAACCAGAGGCCTGCAAATGCATGTAAAACGCATTATCACCCTCCAATACGGTCAATTTTATCATTCTAGACCTGCTAGAGGCCTGATTGGATCCGATTTGACCCGATTAGGCCCGATCTATAGGCCCAGAACCCCATGCAAATGCATGTGAAAACGCATTATCACCCTCCAATACGGTCAATTTTATCATTCTAGAATTGCTAGAGGTCTGATTAGACCCGATTAGACCTGATTAGACCCGATCTATAGGCCCAGAACCCCATGCAAATGCATGTGAAAACGCATTATCACCCTCCAATACGGTCAATTTTATCATTCTAGACCTGCTAGAGGTCTGATAAGACCCGATTAGACCCGATGTATAAACCCGGAACCCCATCCAAATGCATGTAAAACGCATTATGACCCTCCAATACGGTCAATTTTATCATTCCAGATCTGCTAGAGGTCTGATTAGACCCGATTGGACCCGATTAGACCCGATGCATAGGCCCGGAATCCCAGGCCTGCAAGTTGGTTTAGGTGAAATACCAGGCTATTAAATGATAACCAGAGGCCTGCAAATGCATGTAAAACGCATTATCACCCTCCAATACGGTCAAT
The DNA here is from genome assembly GCA_964034955.1 of Orchesella flavescens. Lineage (NCBI taxonomy): Eukaryota > Metazoa > Arthropoda > Collembola > Entomobryomorpha > Orchesellidae > Orchesella > Orchesella flavescens. The sequence goes on along the minus strand of OZ035955.1, from coordinate 15,098,105 downwards.
TTTATCATTCTAGACCTGCTAGAGGTCTGATTAGACCCGATTGGACCCGATTGGACCCGATGTATAGACCCGGAACCCCATCCAAATGTATGTAAAACGTATTATCATCTTCCAATACGGTCAATTTTATCATTCTAGACCTGCTAGAGGTCTGATTAGACCAGATTAGACCCGATGTATAGGCCCAGAACCCCATGCAAATGCATGTGAAAACGCATTATCACCCTCCAATACGGTCAATTTTATCATTCTAGACCTGCTAGAGGTCTGATAAGACCCGATTAGACCCGATGTATAGGCCCAGAACCGCATCCAAATGCATATAAAACGCATTAACACCCTCCAATACCGTCAATTTTATCATTCTAGACCTGCTAGAGGTCTGATTAGACCCGATTAGACCTGATGTAAAGGCCCAGAACCGCATCCAAATGCATATAAACCGCATTAACACCCTCCAATACCGTCAATTTTATCATTCTAGACCTGCTAGAGGTCTGATAAGACCCAATTAGACCCGATGTATAGGCCCAGAACCGCATCCAAATGCATATAAAACGCATTATCACCCGCCAATACCGTCAATTTTATCATTCTAGACCTTGCTGAGGTCTGATTAGACCCGATTAGACCTGATGTAAATACCCAGAGCCGCATCCAAATGCATGTAAAACGCATTATCACCCTCCAATACGGTCAATTGTATCATTCTATACCTGCAAGAGGTCTGATTAGACCCGATTTGATCCAATGTATAGGCCCAAAACCCCATCCAAATGCATGTTAAACTCATTATCACACTCCAATACGGTCAATTTTATCATTCTAGCACTACTAGAGGTCTGATTGGACCCGATTTGACCCGATGCATAGGCCCGGAATCCCAGGCGCGCAGGTTGGTTTAGGTGAAATACCCGGCTATTAAATGATACCCAGAGGCCTCCAAATGCATGTAAAACGCATTATCACACTCCAATACGGTCAATTTTATCATTCTAGACCTGCTAGAGGTTTGATTAGACCCGATTAGACCCGATGTATAGGCCCGGAACCCCATCCAAATGCATGTAAAACGCATTATGACCCTCCAATACGGTTAATTTTATCATTCCAGACCTGCTAGAGGTCTGATTAGACCCGATCCATAGGCCCGGAATCCCAGGCCTGCAAGTTGGTTTAGGTGAAATACCAGGCTATTAAATGATACCCAGAGGCCTCCAAATGCATGTAAAACGCATTATCACCCTCCAAAACGATCAATTTTATCATTCTAGACCTGCTAGAGGTCTGATTAGACACGATTTGACCCGATTGGACCCGATATATTGACCCGGAATCCCATCCAAATGTATGTAAAACGCATTACCAACTTCCAATACGGTCAAGTTTATCATTCTAGACCTGCTAAAGGTCAGTATGGACCCGATTTGACCCGATTAGACCCGATGTATAGGCCCAGAACCCCATCCAAATGCATGTGAAAACGCATTATCACCCTCCAATACGGTCAATTTTATCATTCTAGACCTGCTAGAGGTCTGATTAGACCCGATTTGACCCAATTAGACCCGATGTATTATCCCAGAACCCCATCCAAATGCATGTAAAACGCATTATCACCCTCCAATACGGTCAATTTTATCATTCTAGACCTGCTAGAGGCCTGATTGGATCCGACTTGACCCGATTAAACCCGATGCATATGCCCGGAATCCCAGGCGTGCAGGTTGGTTTAGGTGAAATACCAGGCTATTAAATGATACCCAGAGGCCTCCAAATGCATGTGAAGACGCATTATCACCCTCCAATACGGTCAATTTTATCATTCTAGACCTGCTAGAGGTTTGATTAGACCCGATTAGACCCGATGTATAGGCCCGGAACCCCATCCAAATGCATGTAAAACGCATTATGACCCTCCAATACGGTCAATTTTATCATTCCAGACCTGCTAGAGGTCTGATTAGACCCGATTAGACCCGATGCATAGGCCCGGAATCCCAGGCCTGCAAGTTGGTTTAGGTGAAATACCAGGCTATTAAATGATACCCAGAGGCCTGCAAATGCTTGTAAAACGCGTTATCACCCTCCAATACGGTCAATTTTATCAATCTAGACCTGCCAGAGGTCTGATTGGACCCGATTTGACCCGATTAGACCCGATGCATAGGGCCGGAACCCCAGGCCTGCAATTTGGTTTCGGTGAAATACACGGCTATTAAGTGATACCCAGAGGCCTCCTAATGCATGTAAAACGCATTATCACCCTCCAATACGGTCAATTTTATCAATCTAGACCAGCCTGAGGTCTGATTGGACCCAATTTGACCCGATTAGACCCGATGCATAGGCCCGGAACCCCAGGCCTGCAGGTTGGTTTCGGTGAAATACCCGGCTCTTAAGTGATACCCAGAGGCCTCCAAATGCATGTAAGACGCCTTATCACCCTCCAATACGGTCAATTGTATCATTCTATACCTGCAAGAGGTCTGATTAGACCCGTTTTGATTCAATGTATAATCCCAGAACGCCATTCAAAAGCATCTAAAACGCATTATGACCCTCCAATACCGTCAACTTTATCATTCTAGACCTGCTGAGGTCTGATTAGACCCGATTAGACCTGATGTAAAGGCCCAGAACCGCATCCAAATGCATGTAAAACGCATTATCACCCTCCAATACGGTCAATTTTATCAATCTAGACCTGCTAGAGGTCTGATTAGACCCGATTAGACCCGATGTATTGGCGCAGAACCCCATCCAAATGCATGTAAAACGCATTATCACCCTCCAATACGGTCAATTTTATCATTCTAGGAATACCAGAGGTCTGATTGGACCCGATTTGACCCGATTAGACCCAATGCATAGGCCCGGAACCCCATCCAAATGCATATAAAACGCATTATCACCCTCCAATACGGGCAATTTTATCATTCTAGACCTGCTAGAGGTTTGATTAGACCCGATTAGACCCGATGTATAGGCCCGGAACCCCATCCAAATGCATGTAAAACGCATTATCACCCTCCAATACGGTCAATTTTATCATTCTAGGAATACCAGAGGTCTGATTGGACCCGATTTGACCCGATTAGACCCAATGCATAGGCCCGGAACCCCATCCAAATGCATATAAAACGCATTATCACCCTCCAATACGGGCAATTTTATCATTCTAGACCTGCTAGAGGTTTGATTAGACCCGATTAGACCCGATCCATATGCCCGTAATCCCAGGCGTGCAGGTTGGTTTAGGTGAAATACCAGGCTATTAAATGATACCCAGAGGCCTCCAAATGCATGTAAAACGCATTATCACCCTCCAATACGGTCAATTTTATCATTCTAGACCTGCTAGAGGTCTGATTAGACCCGTTTTGACCCGATTGGACCCGATATATAGACCCGGAACCCCATCCAAATGTATGTAAAACGCATTACCAACTTCCAATACGGTCAATTTTATCATTCTAGACCTGCCAAAGGTCAGGATGGACCCGATTTGACCCGATTAGACCCAATGTATAGGCCCAGAACCCCATCCAAATGCATGTTAAAACGCATTATCACCCTCTAATACGGACAATTTTATCATTCTAGACCTGCTAGAGGCCTGATTGGATCCGACTTGACCCGATTGGACCCGATATATTGGCCCTGGACCCCATCCAAATGTATTTAAAACGCATTATCACCGTCCAATTCGGTCAATTTTATCATTCTAGACCTGCTAGAGGTCTGATTAGACCCGATTTGACCCGATTAGATACGATATATTGGCCCAGAATCCCCCCAAATGCATGTAAAACGCATTATCACCCTCCAATACGGTCAATTTTATCAATCTAGACCTGCTAGAGGTCTGATTAGACCCGATTAGACCCGATGTATTGGCGCAGAACCCCATCCAAATGCATGTAAAACGCATTATCACCCTCCAATACGGTCAATTTTATCATTCTAGGAATACCAGAGGTCTGATTGGACCCGATTTGACCCGATTAGACCCAATGCATAGGCCCGGAACCCCATCCAAATGCATATAAAACGCATTATCACCCTCCAATACGGGCAATTTTATCATTCTAGACCTGCTAGAGGTTTGATTAGACCCGATTAGACCCGATGTATAGGCCCGGAACCCCATCCAAATGCATGTAAAACGCATTATCACCCTCCAATACGGTCAATTTTATCATTCTAGGAATACCAGAGGTCTGATTGGACCCGATTTGACCCGATTAGACCCAATGCATAGGCCCGGAACCCCATCCAAATGCATATAAAACGCATTATCACCCTCCAATACGGGCAATTTTATCATTCTAGACCTGCTAGAGGTTTGATTAGACCCGATTAGACCCGATCCATATGCCCGGAATCCCAGGCGTGCAGGTTGGTTTAGGTGAAATACCAGGCTATTAAATGATACCCAGAGGCCTCCAAATGCATGTAAAACGCATTATCACCCTCCAATACGGTCAATTTTATCATTCTAGACCTGCTAGAGGTCTGATTAGACCCGTTTTGACCCGATTGGACCCGATATATAGACCCGGAACCCCATCCAAATGTATGTAAAACGCATTACCAACTTCCAATACGGTCAATTTTATCATTCTAGACCTGCTAAAGTTCAGGATGGACCCGATTTGACCCGATTAGACCCGATGTATAGGCCCAGAACCCCATCCAAATGCATGTTAAAACGCATTATCACCCTCCAATACGGTCAATTTTATCATTCTAGACCTGCTAGAGGCCTGATTGGATCCGACTTGACCCGATTGGACCCGATATATTGGCCCTGGACCCCATCCAAATGTATTTAAAACGCATTATCACCGTCCAATTCGGTCAATTTTATCATTCTAGACCTGCTAGAGGTCTGATTAGACCCGATTTGACCCGATTAGACACGATATATTGGCCCAGAATCCCCCCAAATGCATGTAAAACGCATTATCACCCTCCAATACGGTCAATTTTATCAATCTAGACCTGCTAGAGGTCTGATTAGACCCGATTAGACCCGATGTATTGGCGCAGAACCCCATCCAAATGCATGTAAAACGCATTATCACCGTCCAATTCGGTCAATTTTATCATTCTAGACCTGCTAGAGGTCTGATTAGACCCGATTTGACCCGATTAGACACGATATATTGGCCCAGAATCCCCCCAAATGCATGTAAAACGCATTATCACCCTCCAATGCGATCAATTTTATCATTCTAAACCTGCTAGAGGTCTGATTAGACCAGATTAGACCCGGTATATAGGCCCAGATCCCCAAATGCATGTAAAACGCATTATCACCCACCAATACGGTCAATTTTATCATTCTAGACCTGCTAGTGGCCTGATTGGATCCGACTTGACCCGATTAAACCCGATGCATATGCCCGGAATCCCAGGCGTGCAGGTTGGTTTAGGTGAAATACCCGGCTATTAAATAATACCCATAGGCTTCCAAATGCATGTAAAACGCATTATCACGCTCCAATACGGTCAATTTTATCATTCTAGGAATACTAGAGGTCTGATTGGACCCGATTTGACCCGATGCATAGGCACGGAATCCCAGGCGCGAAGGTTGGTTTAGGTGAAATACCCGGCTATTAAATGATACCCAGAGGACTCCAAATGCATGTAAAACGCATTATCACACTCCAATACGGTCAATTTTATCATAGGAATACCAGAGGTCTGATTGGACCCGATTTGACCCGATTAGACCCAATGCATAGGCCCGGAACCCCATCCAAATGCATATCAAACGCATTATCACCCTCCAATACGGTCAATTTTATCATTCTAGACCTGCTAGAGGTCTGATTAGACCCGATTTGACCCGATTAGACACGATATATTGGCCCAGAATCCCCCCAAATGCATGTAAAACGCATTATCACCCTCCAATACGGTCAATTTTATCAATCTAGACCTGCAAGAGGTCTGATTAGACCCGATTTGAGCCGATTAGACCCGATGTATTGGCCCAGAACCCCATCCAAATGCATGTAAAACGCATTATCACCCTCCAATGCGATCAATTTTATCATTCTAAACCTGCTAGAGGTCTGATTGGATCCGACTTGACCCGATTAAACCCGATGCATATGCCCGGAATACCAGGCGTGCAGGTTGGTTTAGGTGAAATACCAGGCTATTAAATGATACCCAGAGGCCTCCAAATGCATGTAAAACGCATTATCACCCTCCAATACGATCAATTTTATCATTCTAGACCTGCTAGAGGTCTGATTAGACCCGATTTGACCCGATTGGACCCAATATATTGACCCGGAATCCCATCCAAATGTATGTAAAACGCATTACCAACTTCCAATACGGTCAAGTTTATCATTCTAGACCTGCTAAAGGTCAGGATGGACCCGATTTGACCCGATTAGACCCGATGTATAGGCCCAGAACCCCATCCAAATGCATGTGAAAACGCATTATCACCCTCCAATACGGTCAATTTTATCATTCTAGACCTGCTAGAGGTCTGATTAGACCCGATTTGACCCGATGTATTATCCCAGAACCCCATCCAAATGCATGTAAAACGCATTATCACCCTCCAATACGGTCAATTTTATCATTCTAGACCTGCTAGAGGCCTGATTGGATCCGACTTGACCCGATTAAACCCGATGCATATGCCCGGAATCCCAGGCGTGCAGGTTGGTTTAGGTGAAATACCAGGCTATTAAATGATACCCAGAGGCCTCCAAATGCATGTAAAACGCATTATCACCCTCCAATACGGTCAATTTTATCATTCTAGACCTGCTAGAGGTCTGATTAGACCCGTTTTGACCCGATTGGACCTGATATATAGACCCGGAACCCCATCCAAATGTATGTAAAACGCATTATCATCTTCCAATACGGTCAATTTTATCATTCTAGACCTGCTAAAGGTCTGGATGGACCCGATTTGACCCGATTAGACCCGATGTATAGGCCCAGAACCCCATCCAAATGCATGTGAAAACGCATTATCACCCTCCAATACGGTCAATTTTATCATTCTAGACCTGCTAGAGGTCTGATTAGACCCGATTTGACCCGATTGGACCCGATATATTGGCCCTGAACCCCATCCAAATGTATTTAAAACGCATTATCACCGTCCAATTCGGTCAATTTTATCATTCTAGACCTGCTAGAGGTCTGATTAGACCCGATTTGACCCGATTAGACACGATATATTGGCCCAGAATCCCCCCAAATGCATGTAAAACGCATTATCACCCTCCAATACGGTCAATTTTATCATTCTAAACCTGCTAGAGGTCTGATTAGACCAGATTAGACACGATATATTGGCCCAGAATCCCCCCAAATGCATGTAAAACGCATTATCACCCTCCAATACGGTCAATTTTATCAATCTAGACCTGCTAGAGGTCTGATTAGACCCGATTTGAGCCGATTAGACCCGATGTATTGGCCCAGAACCCCATCCAAATGCATGTAAAACGCATTATCACCCTCCAATGCGATCAATTTTATCATTCTAAACCTGCTAGAGGTCTGATTAGACCATATTAGACCCGGTATATAGGCCCAGATCCCCAAATGCATGTAAAACGCATTATCACCCTCCAATACGGTCAATTTTATCATTCTAGACCTGCTAGAGGCCTGATTGGATCCGACTTGACCCGATTAAACCCGATGCATATGCCCGGAATCCCAGGCGTGCAGGTTGGTTTAGGTGAAATACCAGGCTATTAAATGATACCCAGAGGCCTCCAAATGCATGTAAAACGCATTATCACCCTCCAATACGATCAATTTTTTCATTCTAGACCTGCTAGAGGTCTGATTAGACCCGATTTGACCCGATTGGACCCGATATATTGACCCGGAATCCCATCCAAATGTATGTAAAACGCATTACAAACTTCCAATACGGTCAAGTTTATAATTCTAGACCTGCTAAAGGTCAGGATGGACCCGATTTGACCCGATTAGACCCGATGTATTATCCCAGAGCCCCATCCAAATGCATGTAAAACGCATTATCACCCTCCAATACGGTCAATTTTATCATTCTAGACCTGCTAGAGGCCTGATTGGATCCGACTTGACCCGATTAAACCCGATGCATATGCCCGGAATCCCAGGCGTGCAGGTTGGTTTAGGTGAAATACCAGGCTATTAAATGATACCCAGAGGCCTCCAAATGCATGTAAAACGCATTATCACCCTCCAATATGGTCAATTTTATCATTCTAGACCTGCTAGAGGTCTGATTAGACCCGATTTGACCCGATTGGACCCGATATATAGACCCGGAACCCCATCCAAATGTATGTAAAACGCATTATCATCTTCCAATACGGTCAATTTTATCATTCTAGACCTGCTAAAGGTCTGGATGGACCCGATTTGACCCGATTAGACCCGATGTATAGGCCCAGAACCCCATCCAAATGCATGTGAAAACGCATTATCACCCTCCAATACGGTCAATTTTATCAATCTAGACCTGCTAGAGGTCTGATTAGACCCGATTTGACCCGATTAGACCCGATGTATTGGCCCAGAACCCCATCCAAATGCATGTAAAACGCATTATCACCCTCCAATACGGTCAATTTTATCAATTTAGACCTGCTAGAGGTCTGATTAGACCCGATTTGACCCGATTAGACCCGATGTATTGGCCCAGAACCCCATCCAAATGCATGTAGAACGCATTATCACCCTCCAATACGGTCAATTTTATCATTCTAGACCTGCTAGAGGTCTGATTAGACCCGATTTGACCCAATTAGACACGATATATTGGCCCAGAATCCCCCCAAATGCATGTAAAACGCATTATCACCCTCCAATACGGTCAATTTTATCATTCTAAACCTGCTAGAGGTCTGATTAGACCAGATTAGACACGAAATATTGGCCCAGAATCCCCCCAAATGCATGTAAAACGCATTATCACCCTCCAATACGGTCAATTTTATCAATCTAGACCTGCTAGAGGTCTGATTAGACCCGATTTGAGCCGATTAGACCCGATGTATTGGCCCAGAACCCCATCCAAATGCATGTAAAACGCATTATCACCCTCCAATGCGATCAATTTTATCATTCTAAACCTGCTAGAGGTCTGATTAGACCAGATTAGACCCGGTATATAGGCCCAGATCCCAAAATGCATGTAAAACGCATTATCACCCTCCAATACGGTCAATTTTATCATTCTAGACCTGCTAGAGGCCTGATTGGATCCGACTTGACCCGATTAAACCCGATGCATATGCCCGGAATCCCAAGCGTGCAGGTTGGTTTAGGTGAAATACCAGGCTATTAAATGATACCCAGAGGCCTCCAAATGCATGTAAAACGCATTATCACCCTCCAATACGATCAATTTTATCATTCTAGACCTGCTAGAGGTCTGATTAGACCCGATTTGACCCGATTGGACCCGATATATTGACCCGGAATCCCATCCAAATGTATGTAAAACGCATTACCAACTTCCAATACGGTCAAGTTTATCATTCTAGACCTGCTAAAGGTCAGGATGGACCCGATTTGACCCGATTAGACCCGATGTATTATCCCAGAGCCCCATCCAAATGCATGTAAAACGCATTATCACCCTCCAATACGGTCAATTTTATCATTCTAGACCTGCTAGAGGCCTGATTGGATCCGACTTGACCCGATTAAACCCGATGCATATGCCCGGAATCCCAGGCGTGCAGGTTTTTTTAGGTGAAATACCAGGCTATTAAATGATACCCAGAGGCCTCCAAATGCATGTAAAACGCATTATCACCCTCCAATATGGTCAATTTTATCATTCTAGACCTGCTAGAGGTCTGATTAGACCCGATTTGACCCGATTGGACCCGATATATAGACCCGGAACCCCATCCAAATGTATGTAAAACGCATTATCATCTTCCAATACGGTCAATTTTATCATTCTAGACCTGCTAAAGGTCTGGATGGACCCGATTTGACCCGATTAGACCCGATGTATAGGCCCAGAACCCCATCCAAATGCATGTGAAAACGCATTATCACCCTCCAATACGGTCAATTTTATCAATCTAGACCTGCTAGAGGTCTGATTAGACCCGATTTGACCCGATTAGACCCGATGTATTGGCCCAGAACCCCATCCAAATGCATGTAAAACGCATTATCACCCTCCAATACGGTCAATTTTATCAATTTAGACCTGCTAGAGGTCTGATTAGACCCAATTTGACCCGATTAGACCCGATGTATTGGCCCAGAACCCCATCCAAATGCATGTAGAACGCATTATCACCCTCCAATACGGTCAATTTTATCATTCTAGACCTGCTAGAGGCCTGATTGGATCCGACTTGACCCGATTAAACCCGATGCATATGCCCGGAATCCCAGGCGTGCAGGTTGGTTTAGGTGAAATACCAGGCTATTAAATGATACCCAGAGGCCTCCAAATGCATGTAAAACGCATTATCACCCTCCAATACGATCAATTTTATCATTCTAGACCTGCTAGAGGTCTGATTAGACCCGATTTGACCCGATTGGACCCGATATATTGACCCGGAATCCCATCCAAATGTATGTAAAACGCATTACCGACTTCCAATACGGTCAAGTTTATCATTCTAGACCTGCTAAAGGTCAGGATGGACCCGATTTGACCCGATTAGACCCGATGTATAGGCCCAGAACCCCATCCAAATGCATGTGGAAACGCATTATCACCCTCCAATACGGTCAATTTTATCATTCTAGACCTGCTAGAGGTCTGATTAGACCCGATTTGACCCGATTAGACCCGATGTATTAGCCCAGAACCCCATCCAAATGCATGTAAAACGCATTATCACCCTCCAATACGGTCAATTTTATCATTCTAGACCTGCTAGAGGCCTGATTGGATCCGACTTGACCCGATTAAACCCGATGCATATGCCCGGAATCCCAGGCGTGCAGGTTGGTTTAGGTGAAATACCAGGCTATTAAATGATACCCAGAGGCCTCCAAATGCATGTAAAACGCATTATCACCCTCCGATACGGTCAATTTTATCATTCTAGACCTGCTAGAGGTCTGATTAGACCCGTTTTGACCCGATTGGACCCGATATATAGACCCGGAACCCCATCCAAATGTCTGTAAAACGCATTATCATCTTCCAATACGGTCAATTTTATCATTCTAGACCTGCTAAAGGTCTGGATGGACCCGATTTGACCCGATTAGACCCGATGTATAGGCCCAGAACCCCATCCAAATGCATGTGAAAACGCATTATCACCCTCCAATACGGTCAATTTTATCATTCTAGACCTGCTAGAGGTCTGATTAGACCCGATTTGACCCGATTGGACCCAATATATTGGCCCTGAACCCCATCCAAATGTATTTAAAACGCATTATCACCGTCCAATTCGGTCAATTTTATCATTCTAGACCTGCTAGAGGTCTGATTAGACCCGATTTGACCCGATTAGACACGATATATTGGCCCAGAATCCCCCCAAATGCATGTAAAACGCATTATCACCCTGCAATACGGTCAATTTTATCATTCTAAACCTGCTAGAGGTCTGATTAGACCAGATTAGACACGATATATTGGCCCAGAATCCCCCCAAATGCATGTAGAACGCATTATCACCCTCCAATACGGTCAATTTTATCAATCTAGACCTGCTAGAGGTCTGATTAGACCCGATTTGAGCCGATTAGACCCGATGTATTGGCCCAGAACCCCATCCAAATGCATGTAAAACGCATTATCACCCTCCAATGCGATCAATTTTATCAATCTAGACCTGCTAGAGGTCTGATTAGACCCGATTTGAGCCGATTAGACCCGATGTATTGGCCCAGAACCCCATCCAAATGCATGTAAAACGCATTATCACCCTCCAATGCGATCAATTTTATCATTCTAAACCTGCTAGAGGTCTGATTAGACCAGATTAGACCCGGTATATAGGCCCAGATCCCCAAATGCATGTAAAACGCATTATCACCCTCCAATACGGTCAATTTTATCATTCTAGACCTGCTAGAGGCCTGATTGGATCCGACTTGACCCGATTAAACCCGATGCATATGCCCGGAATCCCAGGCGTGCAGGTTGGTTTAGGTGAAATACCAGGCTATTAAATGATACCCAGAGGCCTCCAAATGCATGTAAAACGCATTATCACCCTCCAATACGATCAATTTTATCATTCTAGACCTGCTAGAGGTCTGATTTGACGCGATTGGACCCGATATATTGACCCGGAATCCCATCCAAATGTATGTAAAACGCATTACCAACTTCCAATACGGTCAAGTTTATCATTCTAGACCTGCTAAAGGTCAGGATGGACCCGATTTGACCCGATTAGACCCGATGTATTATCCCAGAGCCCCATCCAAATGCATGTAAAACGCATTATCACCCTCCAATGCGGTCAATTTTATCATTCTAGACCTGCTAGAGTCCTGATTGGATCCGACTTGACCCGATTAAACCCGATGCATATGCCCGGAATCCCAGGCGTGCAGGTTGGTTTAGGTGAAATACCAGGCTATTAAATGATACCCAGAGGCCTCCAAATGCATGTAAAACGCATTATCACCCTCCAATACGGTCAATTTTTATGAGATATATTAATAATCCTGTCCTTTTTCTACAATATCATGACCTATTTCTTATCATATCTTGTCCTCAACTTATTACATTGTACTTTTATTTTTCTTGTGACTTTATGTTCTTGTTTTCGATTTCACCAACTGAGTACCGTTATGACCTCACACCTATGTGATGAAACTTTCCAGTTCCAAGTATTCCATTTTTAGTCGAGTACCTAGAATTCTGTTTTCTGTCCAGGTGTACATGTTCTTGTATTTGTATATTGTATATGATGTTATTGTACGTGCATTTCTTATGCACTTCTTCCATATAAATAGCATACCTCTGCTTGATTAAAATCAGTGGTGTTTTACCTTTTCGTAACGTAACTCTGCTGGACCGACTCCTCACATTTATTGATTTGCTTTCATTGTGCATCAATACACGACCTATCACCTCAACTATAGATTTTTATCATATGGTAGCAGAGGGTAGTTATTATAGCGTATTGAGTGCATCGTGGGGCGAAGTGCAACTGCGTTTGACTTTTGTGAATGTAAAGAGTACAAGTACAGCAACAGTATACAAAGCGTGCATTTATGCACATATTGACATTAACTATTGTGAATGTGGAAAAAGTGAGTACAGGTATATACAGCAACAATATACAGTGCGTGCATTTATGCGCATCCTTTTTTTTAACACCACTCATCATCGCGTGCTTATTGCACACCAGCTAATTGATTAAAGACAGTTTGCAGTTTAAAGACAGTAACAATTAATTAAAAGCGGACATCATTTACGTAGCAGAAATTATATACTTTATGTATTGCTATCCTCCGATATCGTGTAACTACGAAAGTTCCTTTTTGTCTCTCGAATTATTCCTCCCTCCTTTTCTGGCAGTTCTACTGTGAGATTGTATATTGTAAAGGCTATTGTCGTAGTGCATGTGAGACTACAGCTACGCTCTCCAGTATTGAACCACAAACAAACAGTGACACTGCCTATCTTCATTTAACCCTGTACTCATAAACTTTTGTGAACAATAATAAGTGATTGTTTCATCAACACAGCAACAAAGCAGCAAGCGTGCATGCCAATGCACCCTTTATGAAAGAACAGCAGAAGCCCTTATTCATCAGACTAAGGTAATAAGTATCGTTTTCTCTCCTTCCTCTCTCTTTTTGGCACTCTATCTGGCATATTAACGGCACATCGATCAACAATGGGGAAAGGAATCGACGCTACGCATGTAGTGAAGCTCACGGATGGAAACTATGAGCATTGGCGTTTTCAAGTTACGCTAATTCTCCAGTCCAATGATGTTTGGGAGGTTGTCAAAGGAGATGAAGTGTGCCCGGCTGACACTGATGCCGATGGAGTCAAAGCATGGAAGAAGAAGGACAACATGGCAAAAGCTATCATTGGCACAACCCTTACGGCAGTCCAATCCAATCATGTGTGTGAGCTTGGATCATCAAAGGAAATATTCGACAAACTGAAGGAAGTAAACAGCGACAGCTCTACTCTCAACAAGCAACACACCATGGCGCGCTTCTTTGCTTATCAGAACCATTCTGATTCGCCCTTGGCAGCTTACCGAGAAGTTGAACAGCTAGCAAGAAGCCTGAAAGAAATGGAAGTGAAGCTTGATGACGACATGGTGATCTCCAAGATTGTGTCTTCCCTTAGTGATGAGAAGCACTCTGCATTTAAGAAAGCCTGGGATTCTGTGGCTATCGCCAGCCAAACTATGACCAACCTTCATGCACGATTGAAGAAAGAAGAATTGGAGATGAAGCAGCGGGAGCCGTCAGAAGCTTCCAAATCTGTGGCTTACGGAGCAAATCCCAAACCAAGAAACAACTATGGCAATGGCAACGGAAATGGCAATCGCAACTACAGCAACAGCAATGGAAATTGGAATGGCAACCGCAGTAACAATGGCAATTACAACGGCAATGGTGACAGCAGGAATAGAGGCAGTAATGGACAGCAAGGCTACGGAAATGGAAATGACAACAATGGCAGACGGCAGCCCTTTGGAAGAGAGCGAGTAGCGGAAATGAAGATGACATCCGCATGCAAGAACTGTCATGAGATTGGGCACTGGTGGAAGCAATGCCCAAAGCCAATGCAAAATCGGAGCAATGACAACAACAATGGTAATGCCCCAGCATCTCATTACAGCCATCATGAAAACAACAACAGCAATGAACAAGAAAATGATAGTGATACGGCCCCAACAGCATTCATGATTTCGGAAGATTACAACAGCAAAGCAAAGTGGATAAGTGATTCTGGTGCATCCGTTCACATAACTGGACGTGATGATTGGCTTATAGATTTCAAGGCTTTTGATTATCCACGCAGCGTCTCCCTGGTCGGAGACAAAGCAGCTTACGCTAAAGGCACTGGCACAGTCGAGTTAGAAGCATTCATCAACAACAAGTGGACGGTATGTACTATCAATGATGTGCTTTACATACCAGGCTCTGTAAACCTCCTTTCCGAAGGCGTGCTTGCACAGAAAGGATTCACCATTGTACGAGACAGCACAGGAGCAGTATTTTATGATCATCATAACAACCCTGGTATCATAGCTGATATGCATAACAACATGTACATTTTGAGGTTTAGACCAAAACAACAGCAAGCGATGCTTGTATCAAGCAAGCTATGGCACTCAAGACTCGCTCATGTAAATATTGAATATTTGAAGAATACAGTCAAAGGCAATGCAGCAACTGGCATCCAACTCTCTGAGCTTGAAAACAAGTTTACGTGTGAAGACTGCCACTTTGGAAAAGAGCACAGACAGCCCTTTCCCAGAATCGACAACAAGACAGCTTGCAAACCAGGTGAAGTTGTTCATGCTGACTTGGCTGGCAAGATGCCTACCAAGTCAATTGGTGGAGCAGAATGGTTCCTGCTCATACAAGACGAATGCACAAGCTTTCGCATGGCATATTTTCTCAAGAAGAAAAGTGACACAGTAGCCAACATCAAGAAGTTTTTCTCATTCATGGAGACTCAAACTGGCAATCGAGTCAAGATGCTTCGCTCAGACAATGGCACTGAATTCTGCAACCACGAGATGGCTGAATATCTGAATGAGAGAGGCATTATTCATGGAACATCTGCTGCCTACTGTCCAGAAAGCAACTCAAAAATTGAACGCTCCATCAAAACTATCAAGGACACAGCAAGAGCAATGCTTATTGCAGCAAATGCACCTGAATATTTATGGGCTGAAGCAGTAGCAACATCCATCTATATTCACAACAGAATCCTCAACAAAACAGCCACCTGCACTACTGCGTATGAGACAATTCTTGGAAAGAAGCCGCATCTGGGTCACATAAAAGTTTTTGGTTGCATTGCATATGAGCACATCCCTACAGAAAAGAGAAGCACGTGGGATGCGAAGAGCAAGAAAGGCATATTGGTTGGATATGAGAATCAGTCCAACAAATATAGAATTTATGACAGCGAGAGGCACGTCATAACAACAGCAAGGAACGTCACGTTCGAGGAACAAGCTGATGAATATATGCCTATCAAGATACAGTCAACTGATGATGATGACGATGATGATACCGAGATCTCCCCAAGGCCAACACCACACGATTCAGCATACGACAGCACAGCCACCACAACTGTAGATAGCGAGGATGAGTCAGCAACAGCTTCCCAGAATTCAACAGCACAGGAGACACCTGCATCCTCTAAAAATACAACTCAGAAAATGATAACGGTGCAGATACAAGCCAACAACAAAACTTATGAAGCCAAAATCCCACAGAACGGCACTGCAAAAATAAAGCTTCCCAATAAAGTCCCCATGGTCTTGCGTGACAGAGAAAATTTGAAAACACCAACACGGTATCAAGCTAATCTGGCAAACTGTCATGATGAACCGCAAACATATCAAGAAGCAATCAATTCAGTAGATAGTGATAAATGGATAAAGGCAATGGAAGAAGAGATGGATTCACACAAAGAAAATGGAACGTGGGAGCTGGTTGATCCTCCTCCAGATAGACGTGTACTGGATTGCAGATGGGTTTACAAGGTGAAAAGATATGATGACGGCACCATCAGCAGATTCAAGGCCCGACTCGTAGTCAAAGGATATAAGCAACAGGAAGGTATAGATTACAACGAGACTTACAGCAGTGTATGCCGCTACGAGTCAATCCGACTCCTACTTGCAATCACAGCAGCTCTTGCATATGAGATCGTCCAATTTGATGTCAAAACAGCGTTCCTTTATGGGAAGTTGAAAGAAACTATCTACATGCGGCAGCCAGAAGGGTTCATGCTCAAGAAATTTTCCAGAAAAGTATGCCGATTAGTGAAAAGTCTATATGGTCTCAAACAAGCTCCAAGAGTGTGGAGTGAAACATTTGAAGAATTCCTGGAAAAATATAATTTTCATAAATGCAACAGTGATCCCTCCGTCTTCATTGGCAACATCAACGGCGAAACAATTATACTGGCACTATATGTAGACGACGGGCTATTAATAGCTAAGAAGAAATCAACTCTTAAATTCATGACAGAAGAGTTGATGCATGTTTTTACTGTAACTGAATCTGAAGTAGAAACCTTTGTTGGCATCAACATAAAGCAGCTATTCAGCGGAGGCTTATTCCTCAGCCAGAGTGGTTTTATCAACTCACTGCTATCCAAATTTAATATGACTGACTGCAAAACCACTACTGTGCCCATGCAATCCAATCTGGATTTAAAACCTGCATCTGAAAGTGTATTAGCATTCCCCTACAGACAGCTCATTGGATCTCTTCTTTTCCTTGCACGTACCACACGACCAGACATAGCTTATGCAGTCTCAAAGCTCTCGCAGTTTCTAACGTGCTTTGATGAGACTCATTGGAATGCAGCTAAGTACATTCTCAGGTACTTGAAAGGAACAATGTACTTGGGCCTGCACTACCCACAACAGCAAGACCTCATCATTCATGGATTCACGGATAGTGATTATGCTGGTGATCGCAATGACAGAAAATCCACCAGCGGCTTTGCCTTTTTCTTATCTACTGCACTTATAAGCTGGCTGAGCCAAAAGCAAAGCACTACAGCAGTCTCAACCACAGAAGCGGAATATGGAGCTCTAGCAACAGGAGCAAAGGAAGCTGTTTGGCTCAACAACTTAATTGATGAACTAGGTCATCCACAGCCAGAACCAGTGAAGATTGAAGTCGACAACCAGTCAGCAATCAAGCTTTCCAAAAATCCTCAATTTCATAATCGCAGCAAACACATTGACGTTCGTTTCCATTTTACACGGCAACTAATAGAAGAAAAAGCCATTGATGTTAAATATGTCCCTACAACAGAACAACTTGCTGACATTTTTACAAAGCCCTTGATGAAGGAAAAATTTCAGGATATGCGGGAGAAACTTGGCATGAAGAGCATTGATGATGTGACAACTGCAGCGGACAAGCCACACAGAAATCCAACAGTAGGCTCATACTTCTCAAAAGCGATCGTGATGCTCTCTTTCCTGTCTCTATTTAACTGCAGCGATGGTTTTCATACACAAAACTCTGTACCAGTTCTATGGAGAAGAAGCCAAACACCAATAGCAAGTGGCTATCTACAAGCAAAGCTACTCATTAAATTCCTGAGCCCATGCACTCTACTGAATGAAACCATCCTGCATGCTGATCTTGTGGACGAAGGCATACGACACTGCAACAACATATATAATGATGCTTTTGTTACGGAAATAGAGAATGTGTGTCCTCAAAGGGAATGGACTGAAATTTTCCTTCATCGGCAAAAGAGATTTATTCCTCTTCTCATCATTGGAGGTATATTGCTTTTTCACGTAGCGGTAGCTGGCCTAGCTATCACGGGAACTGTACTGGCAGCACAAAATGCTGCTGGCATTGCTCAGCTTGAATCCAAATACAAAACTCAGAAAGATAATATGGAAATGCTTGAAAAACAACTGAAAATTCATGCTGAAATGATCCACAGCTTACAACGGCGTTTCAACGAAACCATCATAAATTTAGAAAAACATCAAAAAGACTACAACGAACTAAAAGAAAAGAGCGTATCATCAAACTTTGCAGTTTCCCATATTGTTTCCCGTTTGAATGATGGCAAGATGATATTCAGAGAAGCAGCTCGTCAATGGAAATTTGGAAGTGTTTATCCGCCACTTCTTGATTATTTTAACATCACTCTGCCCTGTGGTGATGAATGCCCTCTGAGATACGCAAAGGCCAAAAGATGTCAACTCTCAGATGACAAAGACAAAATTTTCATGGAATTTACGACTCCCCTCATAAACCAATCCCTTGTACTTCTTGAGGTGGATCCTTTTCGGCTTATGATGAGGAAGAATAATCAGACTTGCAGTATAAAATACAATGGTCCACAGAACTTGATTCTATCCCTTACCAATGAATGCATCTATGCATACAACGTACGGCACCCCATAATGGAGGACCTCATCATCTCCCCGAATACAGAATGCAGACCTACGAGCAGCCTTCCCGATAGTACCAAGTACTTTATTACTGAAAATTGTGTAAATCAGTACCCGATGGATGAACGAGATTTTGTTCAAGTGAAACCTACCCAAGATGTCTACAACATTTACTGCCCTTATTCAGAAATAACCATAGAAGGAAGAAGCCAACCTTGCCCTGCATACGTTTTCACGCTTCCTCTCAATACCAAGTTTAAAATTAATGGTGTTGACTTTCTCTCCTCTAAGGTTACCATACAAGCCACGGACAATTGGGATCCTATCTTGACCATGAAGGCCAACTGGCACTTACAGCCTAGAGTAAATTGGAACGATTTACTTATAGGGGAACGAGACATTGTACCTCCCGTTCCTGATCTGATGGATGAACAACATAAGACATATGGCTTCTGGACCCTGGTCACTGGAGTCAACATCCTCCTGATCCTGATCAGCATGGCAGCTGCATTCATATGGCGTTCTTTCAAACGGACTACAGTTACGGTGACAGCTACAGAAACCTCGCCTGCCGATTCATCTGATATTGTTGAAAGCAACACAACTTCACAGTGATTAGTTTTAGACAGAAGTTTAACTTTTTTATTGTTTTGATGAATTTGAACATTAGTATAGTTTAATGTCTTTATAATACATTACTACTACATTCTCCTTTAAATGGATAACAAAAGAAATTCCAGAGTAAGGGAGAGTAAATTCAATTTTATTATATAGTTAAGTTTTTTTTATATATATAATACTTTATTATTCTCTTTTAAATGGATAACAAAAGAAAAATTCCAGATTAAGGGAGAGTATGAGATATATTAATAATCCTGTCCTTTTTCTACAATATCATGACCTATTTCTTATCATATCTTGTCCTCAACTTATTACATTGTACTTTTATTTTTCTTGTGACTTTATGTTCTTGTTTTCGATTTCACCAACTGAGTACCGTTATGACCTCACACCTATGTGATGAAACTTTCCAGTTCCAAGTATTCCATTTTTAGTCGAGTACCTAGAATTCTGTTTTCTGTCCAGGTGTACATGTTCTTGTATTTGTATATTGTATATGATGTTATTGTACGTGCATTTCTTATGCACTTCTTCCATATAAATAGCATACCTCTGCTTGATTAAAATCAGTGGTGTTTTACCTTTTCGTAACGTAACTCTGCTGGACCGACTCCTCACATTTATTGATTTGCTTTCATTGTGCATCAATACACGACCTATCACCTCAACTATAGATTTTTATCATAATTTTATCATTCTAGACCTGCTAGAGGTCTGATTAGACCCGATTTGACCCGATTGGACCCGATATATAGACCCGGAACCCCATCCAAATGTATGTAAAACGCATTATCATCTTCCAATACGGTCAATTTTATCATTCTAGACCTGCTAAAGGTCTGGATGGACCCGATTTGACCCGATTAGACCCGATGTATAGGCCCAGAACCCCATCCAAATGCATGTGAAAACGCATTATCACCCTCCAATACGGTCAATTTTATCATTCTAGACCTGCTAGAGGTCTGATTAGACCCGATTTGACCCGATTGGACCCGATATATTGGCCCTGAACCCCATCCAAATGTATGTAAAACGCATTACCGACTTCCAATACGGTCAAGTTTATCATTCTAGACCTGCTAAAGGTCAGGATGGACCCGATTTGACCCGATTAGACCCGATGTATAGGCCCAGAACCCCATCCAAATGCATGTGGAAACGCATTATCACCCTCCAATACGGTCAATTTTATCAATTTAGACCTGCTAGAGGTCTGATTAGACCCGATTAGACCAGATTAGACCCGGTATATAGGCCCAGATCCCCAAATGCATGTAACACGCATTATCACCCTCCAATACGGTCAATTTTATCATTCTAGACCTGCTAGAGGCCTGATTGGATCCGACTTGACCCGATTAAACCCGATGCATATGCCCGGAATCCCAGGCGTGCAGGTTGGTTTAGGTGAAATACCAGGCTATTAAATGATACCCAGAGGCCTCCAAATGCATGTAAAACGCATTATCACCCTCCAATACGATCAATTTTATCATTCTAGACCTGCTGGAGGTCTGATTAGACCCGATTTGACCCGATTGGACCCGATATATTGACCCGGAATCCCATCCAAATGTATGTAAAACGCATTACCGACTTCCAATACGGTCAAGTTTATCATTCTAGACCTGCTAAAGGTCAGGATGGACCCGATTTGACCCGATTAGACCCGATGTATAGGCCCAGAACCCCATCCAAATGCATGTGGAAACGCATTATCACCCTCCAATACGGTCAATTTTATCATTCTAGACCTGCTAGAGGTCTGATTAGACCCGATTTGACCCGATTAGACCCGATGTATTAGCCCAGAACCCCATCCAAATGCATGTAAAACGCATTATCACCCTCCAATACGGTCAATTTTATCATTCTAGACCTGCTAGAGGCCTGATTGGATCCGACTTGACCCGATTAAACCCGATGCATATGCCCGGAATCCCAGGCGTGCAGGTTGGTTTAGGTGAAATACCAGGCTATTAAATGATACCCAGAGGCCTCCAAATGCATGTAAAACGCATTATCACCCTCCGATACGGTCAATTTTATCATTCTAGACCTGCTAGAGGTCTGATTAGACCCGTTTTGACCCGATTGGACCCGATATATAGACCCGGAACCCCATCCAAATGTCTGTAAAACGCATTATCATCTTCCAATACGGTCAATTTTATCATTCTAGACCTGCTAAAGGTCTGGATGGACCCGATTTGACCCGATTAGACCCGATGTATAGGCCCAGAACCCCATCCAAATGCATGTGAAAACGCATTATCACCCTCCAATACGGTCAATTTTATCATTCTAGACCTGCTAGAGGTCTGATTAGACCCGATTTGACCCGATTGGACCCAATATATTGGCCCTGAACCCCATCCAAATGTATTTAAAACGCATTATCACCGTCCAATTCGGTCAATTTTATCATTCTAGACCTGCTAGAGGTCTGATTAGACCCGATTTGAACCGATTAGACACGATATATTGGCCCAGAATCCCCCCAAATGCATGTAAAACGCATTATCACCCTGCAATACGGTCAATTTTATCATTCTAAACCTGCTAGAGGTCTGATTAGACCAGATTAGACACGATATATTGGCCCAGAATCCCCCCAAATGCATGTAGAACGCATTATCACCCTCCAATACGGTCAATTTTATCAATCTAGACCTGCTAGAGGTCTGATTAGACCCGATTTGAGCCGATTAGACCCGATGTATTGGCCCAGAACCCCATCCAAATGCATGTAAAACGCATTATCACCCTCCAATGCGATCAATTTTATCATTCTAAACCTGCTAGAGGTCTGATTAGACCAGATTAGACCCGGTATATAGGCCCAGATCCCCAAATGCATGTAAAACGCATTATCACCCTCCAATACGGTCAATTTTATCATTCTAGACCTGCTAGAGGCCTGATTGGATCCGACTTGACCCGATTAAACCCGATGCATATGCCCGGAATCCCAGGCGTGCAGGTTGGTTTAGGTGAAATACCAGGCTATTAAATGATACCCAGAGGCCTCCAAATGCATGTAAAACGCATTATCACCCTCCAATACGATCAATTTTATCATTCTAGACCTGCTAGAGGTCTGATTTGACGCGATTGGACCCGATATATTGACCCGGAATCCCATCCAAATGTATGTAAAACGCATTACCAACTTCCAATACGGTCAAGTTTATCATTCTAGACCTGCTAAAGGTCAGGATGGACCCGATTTGACCCGATTAGACCCGATGTATTATCCCAGAGCCCCATCCAAATGCATGTAAAACGCATTATCACCCTCCAATACGGTCAATTTTATCATTCTAGACCTGCTAGAGTCCTGATTGGATCCGACTTGACCCGATTAAACCCGATGCATATGCCCGGAATCCCAGGCGTGCAGGTTGGTTTAGGTGAAATACCAGGCTATTAAATGATACCCAGAGGCCTCCAAATGCATGTAAAACGCATTATCACCCTCCAATACGGTCAATTTTATCATTCTAGACCTGCTAGAGGTCTGATTAGACCCGATTTGACCCGATTGGACCCGACATATAGACCCGGAACCCCATCCAAATGTATGTAAAACGCATTATCATCTTCCAATACGGTCAATTTTATCATTCTAGACCTGCTAAAGGTCTGGATGGACCCGATTTGACCCGATTAGACCCGAGGTATAGGCCCAGAACCCCATCCAAATGCATGTGAAAACGCATTATCACCCTCCAATACGGTCAATTTTATCATTCTAGACCTGCTAGAGGTCTGATTAGACCCGATTTGACCCGATTGGACCCGATATATTGGCCCTGAACCCCATCCAAATGTATTTAAAACGCATTATCACCGTCCAATTCGGTCAATTTTATCATTCTAGACCTGCTAGAGGTCTGATTAGACCCGATTTGACCCAATTAGACACGATATATTGGCCCAGAATCCCCCCAAATGCATGTAAAACGCATTATCACCCTCCAATACGGTCAATTTTATCATTCTAAACCTGCTAGAGGTCTGATTAGACCAGATTAGACACGAAATATTGGCCCAGAATCCCCCCAAATGCATGTAAAACGCATTATCACCCTCCAATACGGTCAATTTTATCAATCTAGACCTGCTAGAGGTCTGATTAGACCCGATTTGAGCCGATTAGACCCGATGTATTGGCCCAGAACCCCATCCAAATGCATGTAAAACGCATTATCACCCTCCAATGCGATCAATTTTATCATTCTAAACCTGCTAGAGGTCTGATTAGACCAGATTAGACCCGGTATATAGGCCCAGATCCCCAAATGCATGTAAAACGCATTATCACCCTCCAATACGGTCAATTTTATCATTCTAGACCTGCTAGAGGCCTGATTGGATCCGACTTGACCCGATTAAACCCGATGCATATGCCCGGAATCCCAAGCGTGCAGGTTGGTTTAGGTGAAAAACCAGGCTATTAAATGATACCCAGAGGCCTCCAAATGCATGTAAAACGCATTATCACCCTCCAATACGATCAATTTTATCATTCTAGACCTGCTAGAGGTCTGATTAGACCCGATTTGACCCGATTGGACCCGATATATTGACCCGGAATCCCATCCAAATGTATGTAAAACGCATTACCAACTTCCAATACGGTCAAGTTTATCATTCTAGACCTGCTAAAGGTCAGGATGGACCCGATTTGACCCGATTAGACCCGATGTATTATCCCAGAGCCCCATCCAAATGCATGTAAAACGCATTATCACCCTCCAATACGGTCAATTTTATCATTCTAGACCTGCTAGAGGCCTGATTGGATCCGACTTGACCCGATTAAACCCGATGCATATGCCCGGAATCCCAGGCGTGCAGGTTTTTTTAGGTGAAATACCAGGCTATTAAATGATACCCAGAGGCCTCCAAATGCATGTAAAACGCATTATCACCCTCCAATACGGTCAATTTTATCATTCTAGACCTGCTAGAGGTCTGATTAGACCCGATTTGACCCGATTGGACCCGATATATATACCCGGAACCCCATCCAAATGTATGTAAAACGCATTATCATCTTCCAATACGGTCAATTTTATCATTCTAGACCTGCTAAAGGTCTGGATGGACCCGATTTGACCCGATTAGACCCGATGTATAGGCCCAGAACCCCATCCAAATGCATGTGAAAACGCATTATCACCCTCCAATACGGTCAATTTTATCATTCTAGACCTGCTAGAGGTCTGATTAGACCCGATTTGACCCGATTGGACCCGATATATTGGCCCTGAACCCCATCCAAATGTATTTAAAACGCATTATCACCGTCCAATTCGGTCAATTTTATCATTCTAGACCTGCTAGAGGTCTGATTAGACCCGATTTGACCCGATTAGACACGATATATTGGCCCAGAATCCCCCCAAATGCATGTAAAACGCATTATCACCCTCCAATACGGTCAATTTTATCAATCTAGACCTGCTAGAGGTCTGATTAGACCCGATTTGAGCCGATTAGACCCGATGTATTGGCCCAGAACCCAATCCAAATGCATGTAAAACGCATTATCACCCTCCAATGCGATCAATTTTATCATTCTAAACCTGCTAGAGGTCTGATTAGACCAGATTAGACCCGGTATATAGGCCCAGATCCCCAAATGCATGTAAAACGCATTATCACCCTCCAATACGGTCAATTTTATCATTCTAGACCTGCTAGAGGCCTGATTGGATCCGACTTGACCCGATTAAACCCGATGCATATGCCCGGAATCCCAGGCGTGCAGGTTGGTTTAGGTAAAATACCCGGCTATTAAATAATACCCAGAGGCCTCCAAATGCATGTAAAACGCATTATCACACTCCAATACGGTCAATTTTATCATTCTAGGAATACTAGAGGTCTGATTGGACCCGATTTGACCCGATGCATAGGCCCGGAATCCCAGAAACGAAAGTTGGTTTAGGTGAAATACCCGGCTATTAAATGATACCCAGAGGCCTCCAAATGCATGTAAAACGCATTATCACACTCCAATACGGTCAATTTTATCATTCTAGGAATACCAGAGGTCTGATTGGACCCGATTTGACCCGATTAGACCAGATGCATAGGCCCGGAACCCTATCCAAATGCATATAAAACGCATTATCACCCTCCAATACGGGCAATTTTATCATTCTAGACCTGCTAGAGGTCTGATTAGACCCGATTTTACCCGATTAGACACGATATATTGGCCCAGAATCCCCCCAAATGCATGTAAAACGCATTATCACCCTCCAATACGGTCAATTTTATCAATCTAGACCTGCTAGAGGTCTGATTAGACCCGATTTGAGCCGATTAGACCCGATGTATTGGCCCAGAACCCCATCCAAATGCATGTAAAACGCATTATCACGCTCCAATGCGATCAATTTTATCATTCTAAACCTGCTAGAGGTCTGATTAGACCAGATTAGACCCGGTATATAGGCCCAGATCCCCAAATGCATGTAAAACGCATTATCACCCTCCAATACGTTCAATTTTATCATTCTAGACCTGCTAGAGGCCTGATTGGATCCGATTTGACCCGATTAAACCCGATGCATATGCCCGGAATCCCAGGCGTGCAGGTTGGTTTAGGTGAAATACCCGGCTATAAAATGCTACCCAGAGGCCTCCAAATGCATGTAAAACGCATTTTCACACTCCAATACGGTCAATTTTATCATTCCAGACCTGCTAGAGGCCTGATTGGATCCGATTTGACCCGATTAGACCCGATGCATAGGCCCAGAATCCCAGGCGTGCAGGTTGGTTTATGTGAAATACCCGGCTATAAAATGATACCCAGAGGCCTCCAAATGCATGTAAAACGCATTTTCACACTCCAATACGGTCAATTTTACCATTCTAGGAATACCAGAGGTCTGATTGGACCCGATTTGACCCGATTAGACCCAATGCGTAGGTTCGGAACCCCATCCAAATGCATGTAAAACGCATTATGACCCTCCAATACGGTCAATTTTATCATTCCAGACCTGCTAGAGGTCTGATTTGACCCGATTAACCCCGATGCATATGCCCGGAATCCCAGGCACGAAGGTTGGTTTAGGTGAAATACCCGGCTATTAAATGATACCCAGAGGCCTCCAAATTCATGTAAAACGCATTATCACACTCCAATACGGTCAATTTTATCATTCTAGGAATACCAGAGGTCTGATTGGACCCGATTTGACCCGATTAGACCCAATGCGTAGGTTCGGAACCCCATCCAAATGCATGTAAAACGCATTATGACCCTCCAATACGGTCAATTTTATCATTCTAGACCTGCTAGAGGTCTGACTAGACCCGATTTGACCCGATTAGCCACGATATATTGGCATTGAACCCCATCCAAATGCATGTAAAACGCATTATCACCCTCCAATACGGTCAATTTTATCATTCTAGACCTGCTAGAGGCCTGATTGGATCCGACTTGACCCGATTAAACCCAATGCATAGGCCCAGAATCCCAGGCGTTCAGGTTGGTTTAGGTGAAATACCCGGCTATTAAATGATACCCAGAGGCCTACAAATGCATGTAAAACGCATTATCACACTCCAATACGGTCAATTTTATCATTCTAGGAATAGGAGAGGTCTGATTGGACCCGATTTGACCCGATTAGACCCAATGCATAGGCCCGGAACCCCATCCAAATGCATATAAAACGCATTATCACCCTCCAATACGGTCAATTTTATCATTCTAGACCTGCTAGAGGTTTGATTAGACTCGATTAGACCCGATGTATAGGCCCGGAACCCCATCCAAATGCATGTAAAACGCATTATGACCCTCCAATACGGTCAATTTTATCATTCTAGGAATAGGAGAGGTCTGATTGGACCCGATTTGACCCGATTAGACCAAATGCATAGGCCCGGAACCCCATCCAAATGCATATAAAACGCATTATCACCCTCCAATACGGTCAATTTTATCATTCTAGACCTGCTAGAGGTTTGATTAGACCCGATTAGACCCGATGTATAGGCCCGGAACCCCATCCAAATGCATGTAAAACGCATTATGACCCTCCAATACGGTCAATTTTATCATTCCAGACCTGCTAGAGGTCTGATTAGACCCGATTAGACCCGATCCATAGGCCCGGAATCCCAGGCGTGCAGGTTGGTTTAGGTGAAATACCAGGCTATTAAATGACACCCAGAGGCCTCCAAATGCATGTAAAACGCATTATCACCCTCCAATACGGTCAATTTTATCATTCTAGACCTGCTAGAGGTCCGGATGGACCCGATTTGACCCGATTGGACCCGATATATAGACCCGGACCCCCATCCAAACGTATGTAAAACGCATTATCATCATCCAATACGGTCAATTTTATCATTCTAGACCTGCTAAAGGTCTGGATGGACCCGATTTGACTCGATGTATAGGCCCAGAACCCCATCCAAATGCATGTGAAAACGCATTATCACCCTCCAATACGGTCAATTTTATTATTCTAGACCTGCTAGAGGTCTGATTAGACCCGATTTGACCCGATTGGACCCGATATATAGACCCGGACCCCCATCCAAACGTATGTAAAACGCATTATCATCATCCAATACGGTCAATTTTATCATTCTAGACCTGCTAAAGGTCTGGATGGACCCGATTAGACCCGATGTATTGGCCCAGAACCCCATCCAAATGCATGTAAAACGCATTATCACCCTCCAATGCGATCAATTTTATCATTCTAGACCTGCTAGAATTCTGATTAGACCAGATTAGACCCGTTATATAGGCCCAGATCCCCAAATGCATGTAAAACGCATTATCACCCTCCAATACGGTCAATTTTATCATTCTAGACCTGCTAGAGGCCTGATTGGATCCGACTTGACCCGATTAAACCCGATGCATATGCCCGGAATCCCAGGCGTGCAGGTTGGTTTAGGTGAAATACCCGGCTATTAAATAATACCCAGAGGCCTCCAAATGCATGTAAAACGCATTATCACACTCCAATACGGTCAATTTTATCATTCTAAAAATACTATAGGTCTGATTGGACCCGATTTGACCCGATGCATAGGCCCGGAATCCCAGGCGCGAAGGTTGGTTTAGGTGAAATACCCGGCTATTAAATGATACCCAGAGGCCTCCAAATGCATGTAAAACGCATTATCACACTCCAATACGGTCAATTTTATCATTCTAGGAATACCAGAGGTCTGATTGGACCCGATTTGACCCGATTAGACCAGATGCATAGGCCCGGAACCCCATCCAAATGCATATAAAACGCATTATCACCCTCCAATACGGGCAATTTTATCATTCTAGACCTGCTAGAGGTCTGATTAGACCCGATTTGACCCGATTAGACACGATATATTGGCCCAGAATCCCCCCAAATGCATGTAAAACGCATTATCACCCTAAAATACGGTCAATTTTATCAATCTAGACCTGCTAGAGGTCTGATTAGACCCGATTTGAGCCGATTAGACCCGATGTATTGGCCCAGAACCCCATCCAAATGCATGTAAAACGCATTATCACCCTCCAATGCGATCAATTTTATCATTCTAAACCTGCTAGAGGTCTGATTAGACCAGATTAGACCCGGTATATAGGCCCAGATCCCCAAATGCATGTAAAACGCATTATAACCCTCCAATACGTTCAATTTTATCATTCTAAACCTGCTAGAGGCCTGATTGGATCCGATTTGACCCGATTAAACCCGATGCATATGCCCGGAATCCCAGGCGTGCAGGTTGGTTTAGGTGAAATACCCGGCTATTAAATAATACCCAGAGGCCTCCAAATGCATGTAAAACGCATTATCACACTCCAATACGGTCAATTTTATCATTCTAGGAATACTAGAGGTCTGATTGGACCCGATTTGACCCGATGCATAGGCCCGGAATCCCAGGCGCGAAGGTTGGTTTAGGTGAAATACCCGGCTATTAAATGATACCCAGAGGCCTCCAAATGCATGTAAAACGCATTATCACACTCCAATACGGTCAATTTTATCATTCTAGGAATACCAGAGGTCTGATTGGACCCGATTTGACCCGATTAGACCAGATGCATAGGCCCGGAACCCCATCCAAATGCATATAAAACGCATTATCACCCTCCAATACGGGCAATTTTATCATTCTAGACCTGCTAGAGGTTTGATTAGACCCGATTAGACCCGATGTATAGGCCCGGAACCCCATCCAAATGCATGTAAAACGCATTATGACATTCCAATACGGTCAATTTTATCATTCCAGACCTGCTAGAGGTTTGATTAGACCCGATTAGACCCGATGCATAGGCCCGGAATCCCAGGCCTGCAAGTTGGTTTAGGTGAAATACCAGGCTATTAAAAGATACCCAGAGGCCTGCAAATGCATGTAAAACGCATTATCACCCTCCAATACGGTCAATTTTATCATTCTAGACCTGCTAGAGGTCTGATTAGACCCGATTTGACCCGATTGGACCCGGACCCCCATCCAAACGTATGTAAAACGCATTATCATCATCCAATACGGTCAATTTTATCATTCTAGACCTGCTAAAGGTCTGGATGGACCCGATTAGACCCGATGTATAGGCCCAGAACCCCATCCAAATGCATGTGAAAACGCATTATCACCCTCCAATACGGTCAATTTTATTATTCTAGACCTGCTAGAGGTCTGATTAGACCCGATTTGACCCGATTGGACCCGATGTATTTTCCCAGAACCCCATCCAAATGCATGTAAAACGCATTATCACCCTCCAATACGGTCAATTTTATCATTCTAGACCTGCTAGAGGCCTGATTGGATCCGATTTGACCCGATTAGACCCGATGCATAGGCCCAGAATCCCAGGCGTTCAGGTTGGTTTAGGTGAAATACCCGGCTATTAAATGATACCCAGAGGCCTACAAATGCATGTAAAACGCATTATCACACTCCAATACGGTCAATTTTATCATTCTAGACCTGCTAGAGGTCTGATTAGACCAGATTAGACCCGTTATATAGGCCCAGATGCCCAAATGCATGTAAAACGCATTATCACCCTCCAATACGGTCAATTTTATCATTCTAGACATGCTAGAGGCCTGATTGGATCCGACTTGACCCGATTAAACCCGATGCATATGCCCGGAATCCCAGGCGTGCAGGTTGGTTTAGGTGAAATACCCGGCTTTTAAATGATACCCAGAGGCCTCAAAATGCATGTAAAACGCATTATCACCCTCCAATACGGTCAATTTTATCATTCTAGACCTGCTAGAGGCCTGATTGGATCCGATTTGAACCGATTAGACCCGATGCATAGGCCCAGAATCCCAGGCGTGCAGGTTGGTTGAGGTGAAATACCCGGCTATTAAATGATACCCAGAGGCCTACAAATGCATGTAAAACGCATTATCACACTCCAATACGGTCAATTTTATCATTCTAGGAATAGGAGAGGTCTGATTGGACCCGATTTGACCCGATTAGACCCAATGCATAGGCCCGGAACGCCATCCAAATGCATATAAAACGCATTATCACCCTCCAATACGGTCAATTTTATCATTCTAGACCTGTTAGAGGTTTGATTAGACCCGATTAGACCCGATGTATAGGCCCCGGAACCCCATCCAAATGCATGTAAAACGCATTATGACCCTCCAATACGGTCAATTTTATCATTCCAGACCTGCTAGAGGTCTGATTAGACCCGATTAGACCCGATCCATAGGCCCGGAATCCCAGGCGTGCAGGTTGGTTTAGGTGAAATACCAGGCTATTAAATGATACCCAGAGGCCTCCAAATGCATGTAAAACGCATTATCACCCTCCAATACGGTCAATTTTATCATTCTAGACCTGCTAGAGGTCCGGATGGACCCGATTTGACCCGATTGGACCCGATATATAGACCCGGACCCCCATCCAAACGTATGTAAAACGCATTATCATCATCCAATACGGTCAATTTTATCATTCTAGACCTGCTAAAGGTCTGGATGGACCCGATTTGACCCGATGTATAGGCCCAGAACCCCATCCAAATGCATGTGAAAACGCATTATCACCCTCCAATACGGTCAATTTTATCATTCTAGACATGCTAGAGGCCTGATTGGATCCGACTTGACCCGATTAAACCCGATGCATATGCCCGGAATCCCAGGCGTGCAGGTTGGTTTAGGTGAAATACCCGGCTTTTATATGATACCCAGAGGCCTCAAAATGCATGTAAAACGCATTATCACCCTCCAATACGGTCAATTTTATCATTCTAGACCTGCTAGAGGCCTGATTGGATCCGATTTGAACCGATTAGACCCGATGCATAGGCCCAGAATCCCAGGCGTGCAGGTTGGTTGAGGTGAAATACCCGGCTATTAAATGATACCCAGAGGCCTACAAATGCATGTAAAACGCATTATCACACTCCAATACGGTCAATTTTATCATTCTAGGAATAGGAGAGGTCTGATTGGACCCGATTTGACCCGATTAGACCCAATGCATAGGCCCGGAACGCCATCCAAATGCATATAAAACGCATTATCACCCTCCAATACGGTCAATTTTATCATTCTAGACCTGTTAGAGGTTTGATTAGACCCGATTAGACCCGATGTATAGGCCCGGAACCCCATCCAAATGCATGTAAAACGCATTATGACCCTCCAATACGGTCAATTTTATCATTCCAGACCTGCTAGAGGTCTGATTAGACCCGATTAGACCCGATCCATAGGCCCGGAATCCCAGGCGTGCAGGTTGGTTTAGGTGAAATACCAGGCTATTAAATGATACCCAGAGGCCTCCAAATGCATGTAAAACGCATTATCACCCTCCAATACGGTCAATTTTATCATTCTAGACCTGCTAGAGGTCCGGATGGACCCGATTTGACCCGATTGGACCGGATATATAGACCCGGACCCCCATCCAAACGTATGTAAAACGCATTATCATCATCCAATACGGTCAATTTTATCATTCTAGACCTGCTAAAGGTCTGGATGGACCCGATTTGACCCGATGTATAGGCCCAGAACCCCATCCAAATGCATGTGAAAACGCATTATCACCCTCCAATACGGTCAATTTTATTATTCTAGACCTGCTAGAGGTCTGATTAGACCCGATTTGACCCGATTGGACCCGATATATAGACCCGGACCCCCATCCAAACGTATGTAAAACGCATTATCACCCTCCAATACGGTCAATTTTATCATTCTAGACCTGCTAGAGGCCTGATTGGATCCGACTTGACCCGATTAAACCCAATGCATATGCCCGGAATCCCAGGCGTGCAGGTTGGTTTAGGTGAAATACCCCACTATTAAATGATACCAAGAGGCCTCCAAATACATGCAAAACGCATTATCACCCTCCAATACGGTCAATTTTATCATTCTAGACCTGCTAGAGGTCTGATTAGACCCGATTTGACCCGATTAGACACGATATATTGGGCCTGAACCCCATCCAAACGCATGAAAAACGCATTATCACCCTCCAATACGGTCAATTTTATCAATCTAGACCTGCTAGAGGTCTGATTAGACCCGATTTGACCCGATTAGACCCGAAGTATTGGCCAGAACCCCATCCAAATGCATGTAAAACGCATTATCACCCTCCAATACGGTCAATTTTATCATTCTAGACCTGCTAGAGGTCTGATTAGCCCCGATTTGACCCGATTAGACCCGATGCATAGGCCCAGAATCCCAGGCGTGCAGGTTGGTTTAGGTGAAATACCCGGCTATTAAATGATACCCAGAGGCCTCAAAATGCATGTAAAACGCATTATCACCCTCCAATGCGATCAATTTTATCATTCTAGACCTGCTAGAGGTCTGATTAGACCCGATTAAACCCAATGTATAGGCCCAGAACCCCATCCAAATGCATATAAAACGCATTATCACCCTCCAATACGGTCAATTTTATCATTCTAGACCTGCTAGAGGTCTGATTAGACCCGATTTGAGCCGATTAGACCCGATGTATTGGCCCAGAACCCCATCCAAATGCATGTAAAACGCATTATCACCCTCCAATGCGATCAATTTTATCATTCTAAACCTGCTAGAGGTCTGATTAGACCAGATTAGACCCGGTATATAGGCCCAGATCCCCAAATGCATGTAAAACGCATTATAACCCTCCAATACGTTCAATTTTATCATTCTAAACCTGCTAGAGGCCTGATTGGATCCGATTTGACCCGATTAAACCCGATGCATATGCCCGGAATCCCAGGCGTGCAGGTTGGTTTAGGTGAAATACCCGGCTATTAAATAATACCCAGAGGCCTCCAAATGCATGTAAAACGCATTATCACACTCCAATACGGTCAATTTTATCATTCTAGGAATACTAGAGGTCTGATTGGACCCGATTTGACCCGATGCATAGGCCCGGAATCCCAGGCGCGAAGGTTGGTTTAGGTGAAATACCCGGCTATTAAATGATACCCAGAGGCCTCCAAATGCATGTAAAACGCATTATCACACTCCAATACGGTCAATTTTATCATTCTAGGAATACCAGAGGTCTGATTGGACCCGATTTGACCCGATTAGACCAGATGCATAGGCCCGGAACCCCATCCAAATGCATATAAAACGCATTATCACCCTCCAATACGGGCAATTTTATCATTCTAGACCTGCTAGAGGTTTGATTAGACCCGATTAGACCCGATGTATAGGCCCGGAACCCCATCCAAATGCATGTAAAACGCATTATGACATTCCAATACGGTCAATTTTATCATTCCAGACCTGCTAGAGGTTTGATTAGACCCGATTAGACCCGATGCATAGGCCCGGAATCCCAGGCCTGCAAGTTGGTTTAGGTGAAATACCAGGCTATTAAAAGATACCCAGAGGCCTGCAAATGCATGTAAAACGCATTATCACCCTCCAATACGGTCAATTTTATCATTCTAGACCTGCTAGAGGTCTGATTAGACCCGATTTGACCCGATTGGACCCGGACCCCCATCCAAACGTATGTAAAACGCATTATCATCATCCAATACGGTCAATTTTATCATTCTAGACCTGCTAAAGGTCTGGATGGACCCGATTAGACCCGATGTATAGGCCCAGAACCCCATCCAAATGCATGTGAAAACGCATTATCACCCTCCAATACGGTCAATTTTATTATTCTAGACCTGCTAGAGGTCTGATTAGACCCGATTTGACCCGATTGGACCCGATGTATTTTCCCAGAACCCCATCCAAATGCATGTAAAACGCATTATCACCCTCCAATACGGTCAATTTTATCATTCTAGACCTGCTAGAGGCCTGATTGGATCCGATTTGACCCGATTAGACCCGATGCATAGGCCCAGAATCCCAGGCGTTCAGGTTGGTTTAGGTGAAATACCCGGCTATTAAATGATACCCAGAGGCCTACAAATGCATGTAAAACGCATTATCACACTCCAATACGGTCAATTTTATCATTCTAGACCTGCTAGAGGTCTGATTAGACCAGATTAGACCCGTTATATAGGCCCAGATGCCCAAATGCATGTAAAACGCATTATCACCCTCCAATACGGTCAATTTTATCATTCTAGACATGCTAGAGGCCTGATTGGATCCGACTTGACCCGATTAAACCCGATGCATATGCCCGGAATCCCAGGCGTGCAGGTTGGTTTAGGTGAAATACCCGGCTTTTAAATGATACCCAGAGGCCTCAAAATGCATGTAAAACGCATTATCACCCTCCAATACGGTCAATTTTATCATTCTAGACCTGCTAGAGGCCTGATTGGATCCGATTTGAACCGATTAGACCCGATGCATAGGCCCAGAATCCCAGGCGTGCAGGTTGGTTGAGGTGAAATACCCGGCTATTAAATGATACCCAGAGGCCTACAAATGCATGTAAAACGCATTATCACACTCCAATACGGTCAATTTTATCATTCTAGGAATAGGAGAGGTCTGATTGGACCCGATTTGACCCGATTAGACCCAATGCATAGGCCCGGAACGCCATCCAAATGCATATAAAACGCATTATCACCCTCCAATACGGTCAATTTTATCATTCTAGACCTGTTAGAGGTTTGATTAGACCCGATTAGACCCGATGTATAGGCCCCGGAACCCCATCCAAATGCATGTAAAACGCATTATGACCCTCCAATACGGTCAATTTTATCATTCCAGACCTGCTAGAGGTCTGATTAGACCCGATTAGACCCGATCCATAGGCCCGGAATCCCAGGCGTGCAGGTTGGTTTAGGTGAAATACCAGGCTATTAAATGATACCCAGAGGCCTCCAAATGCATGTAAAACGCATTATCACCCTCCAATACGGTCAATTTTATCATTCTAGACCTGCTAGAGGTCCGGATGGACCCGATTTGACCCGATTGGACCCGATATATAGACCCGGACCCCCATCCAAACGTATGTAAAACGCATTATCATCATCCAATACGGTCAATTTTATCATTCTAGACCTGCTAAAGGTCTGGATGGACCCGATTTGACCCGATGTATAGGCCCAGAACCCCATCCAAATGCATGTGAAAACGCATTATCACCCTCCAATACGGTCAATTTTATCATTCTAGACATGCTAGAGGCCTGATTGGATCCGACTTGACCCGATTAAACCCGATGCATATGCCCGGAATCCCAGGCGTGCAGGTTGGTTTAGGTGAAATACCCGGCTTTTAAATGATACCCAGAGGCCTCAAAATGCATGTAAAACGCATTATCACCCTCCAATACGGTCAATTTTATCATTCTAGACCTGCTAGAGGCCTGATTGGATCCGATTTGAACCGATTAGACCCGATGCATAGGCCCAGAATCCCAGGCGTGCAGGTTGGTTGAGGTGAAATACCCGGCTATTAAATGATACCCAGAGGCCTACAAATGCATGTAAAACGCATTATCACACTCCAATACGGTCAATTTTATCATTCTAGGAATAGGAGAGGTCTGATTGGACCCGATTTGACCCGATTAGACCCAATGCATAGGCCCGGAACGCCATCCAAATGCATATAAAACGCATTATCACCCTCCAATACGGTCAATTTTATCATTCTAGACCTGTTAGAGGTTTGATTAGACCCGATTAGACCCGATGTATAGGCCCGGAACCCCATCCAAATGCATGTAAAACGCATTATGACCCTCCAATACGGTCAATTTTATCATTCCAGACCTGCTAGAGGTCTGATTAGACCCGATTAGACCCGATCCATAGGCCCGGAATCCCAGGCGTGCAGGTTGGTTTAGGTGAAATACCAGGCTATTAAATGATACCCAGAGGCCTCCAAATGCATGTAAAACGCATTATCACCCTCCAATACGGTCAATTTTATCATTCTAGACCTGCTAGAGGTCCGGATGGACCCGATTTGACCCGATTGGACCGGATATATAGACCCGGACCCCCATCCAAACGTATGTAAAACGCATTATCATCATCCAATACGGTCAATTTTATCATTCTAGACCTGCTAAAGGTCTGGATGGACCCGATTTGACCCGATGTATAGGCCCAGAACCCCATCCAAATGCATGTGAAAACGCATTATCACCCTCCAATACGGTCAATTTTATTATTCTAGACCTGCTAGAGGTCTGATTAGACCCGATTTGACCCGATTGGACCCGATATATAGACCCGGACCCCCATCCAAACGTATGTAAAACGCATTATCATCATCCAATACGGTCAATTTTATCATTCTAGACCTGCTAAAGGTCTGGATGGACCCGATTAGACCCGATGTATTGGCCCAGAACCCCATCCAAATGCATGTAAAACGCATTATCACCCTCCAATGCGATCAATTTTATCATTCTAGACCTGCTAGAGGTCTGATTAGACCAGATTAGACCCGTTATATAGGCCCAGATCCCCAAATGCATGTAAAACGCATTATCACCCTCCAATACGGTCAATTTTATCATTCTAGACCTGCTAGAGGCCTGATTGGATCCGACTTGACCCGATTAAACCCGATGCATATGCCCGGAATCCCAGGCGTGCAGGTTGGTTTAGGTGAAATACCCGGCTATTAAATGATACCCAGTGGCCTCCAAATGCATGTAAAACGCATTAACACCTTCCAATACGGTCAATTTTATCATTCTAGACCTGCTAGAGGTCTGATTAGACCCGATTTGACCCGATTGGACCCCATACATAGACCCGGAACCCCATCCAAATGTATGTAAAACGCATTATCATCTTCCAATACGGTCAAGTTTATCATTCTAGACCTGCTAAAGGTCTGGATGGACCCGATGTATAGGCCAAGAACCCCATCCAAATGCATGTGAAAACGCATTATCACCCTCCAATACGGTCAAGTTTATCATTCTAGACCTGCTAGAGGTCTGACTAGACCCGATTTGACCCGATTAGCCACGATATATTGGCCCTGAACCCCATCCAAATGCATGTAAAACGCATTATCACCCTCCAATACGGTCAATTTTATCAATCTAGACCTGCTAGAGGTCTGATTAGACCCGATTTGACCCGATTAGACCCGATGTATTGGCCCAGAACCCCATCCAAATGCATGTAAAACGCATTATCACCCTCCAATACGGTCAATTTTATCATTCTAGACCTGCTAGAGGTCTGACTAGACCCGATTTGACCCGATTAGACACGATATATTGGCCCTGAACCCCATCCAAATGCCTGTAAAACGCATTATCACCCTCCAATACGGTCAATTTTATCAATCTAGACCTGCTAGAGGTCTGATTAGACCCGATTTGACCCGATTAGACCCGATGTATTGGCCCAGAACCCCATCCAAATGCATGTAAAACGCATTATCACCCTCCAATACGGTCAATTTTATCATTCCAGACCTGCTAGAGGTCTGATTAGACCCGATTAGACCCGATCCATAGGCCCGGAATCCCAGGCGTGCAGGTTGGTTTAGGTGAAATACCAGGCTATTAAATGATACCCAGAGGCCTCCAAATGCATGTAAAACGCATTATCACCCTCCAATACGGTCAATTTTATCATTCTAGACCTGCTAGAGGTCCGGATGGACCCGATTTGACCCGATTGGACCGGATATATAGACCCGGACCCCCATCCAAACGTATGTAAAACGCATTATCATCATCCAATACGGTCAATTTTATCATTCTAGACCTGCTAAAGGTCTGGATGGACCCGATTTGACCCGATGTATAGGCCCAGAACCCCATCCAAATGCATGTGAAAACGCATTATCACCCTCCAATACGGTCAATTTTATTATTCTAGACCTGCTAGAGGTCTGATTAGACCCGATTTGACCCGATTGGACCCGATATATAGACCCGGACCCCCATCCAAACGTATGTAAAACGCATTATCATCATCCAATACGGTCAATTTTATCATTCTAGACCTGCTAAAGGTCTGGATGGACCCGATTAGACCCGATGTATTGGCCCAGAACCCCATCCAAATGCATGTAAAACGCATTATCACCCTCCAATGCGATCAATTTTATCATTCTAGACCTGCTAGAGGTCTGATTAGACCAGATTAGACCCGTTATATAGGCCCAGATCCCCAAATGCATGTAAAACGCATTATCACCCTCCAATACGGTCAATTTTATCATTCTAGACCTGCTAGAGGCCTGATTGGATCCGACTTGACCCGATTAAACCCGATGCATATGCCCGGAATCCCAGGCGTGCAGGTTGGTTTAGGTGAAATACCCGGCTATTAAATGATACCCAGTGGCCTCCAAATGCATGTAAAACGCATTAACACCTTCCAATACGGTCAATTTTATCATTCTAGACCTGCTAGAGGTCTGATTAGACCCGATTTGACCCGATTGGACCCCATACATAGACCCGGAACCCCATCCAAATGTATGTAAAACGCATTATCATCTTCCAAT
The DNA here is from genome assembly GCA_964034955.1 of Orchesella flavescens. NCBI lineage: Eukaryota > Metazoa > Arthropoda > Collembola > Entomobryomorpha > Orchesellidae > Orchesella > Orchesella flavescens. Next base: position 15,058,441 of record OZ035955.1, on the reverse strand, counting down.
ACGGTCAAGTTTATCATTCTAGACCTGCTAAAGGTCTGGATGGACCCGATGTATAGGCCAAGAACCCCATCCAAATGCATGTGAAAACGCATTATCACCCTCCAATACGGTCAAGTTTATCATTCTAGACCTGCTAGAGGTCTGACTAGACCCGATTTGACCCGATTAGCCACGATATATTGGCCCTGAACCCCATCCAAATGCATGTAAAACGCATTATCACCCTCCAATACGGTCAATTTTATCAATCTAGACCTGCTAGAGGTCTGATTAGACCCGATTTGACCCGATTAGACCCGATGTATTGGCCCAGAACCCCATCCAAATGCATGTAAAACGCATTATCACCCTCCAATACGGTCAATTTTATCATTCTAGACCTGCTAGAGGTCTGACTAGACCCGATTTGACCCGATTAGACACGATATATTGGCCCTGAACCCCATCCAAATGCCTGTAAAACGCATTATCACCCTCCAATACGGTCAATTTTATCAATCTAGACCTGCTAGAGGTCTGATTAGACCCGATTTGACCCGATTAGACCCGATGTATTGGCCCAGAACCCCATCCAAATGCATGTAAAACGCATTATCACCCTCCAATACGGTCAATTTTATCATTCTAGACCTGCTAGAGGCCTGATTGGATCCGATTTGACCCGATTAGACCCGATGCATAGGCCCAGAATCCCAGGCGTTCAGGTTGGTTTAGGTGAAATACCCGGCTATTAAATGATACCCAGAGGCCTACAAATGCATGTAAAACGCATTATCACACTCCAATACGGTCAATTTTATCATTCTAGACCTGCTAGAGGTCTGATTAGACCAGATTAGACCCGTTATATAGGCCCAGATCCCCAAATGCATGTAAAACGCATTATCACCCTCCAATACGGTCAATTTTATCATTCTAGACATGCTAGAGGCCTGATTGGATCTGACTTGACCCGATTAAACCCGATGCATAGGCCCGGAATCCCAGGCGTGCAGGTTGGTTTAGGTGAAATACCCGGCTATTAAATGATACCCAGAGGCCTCAAAATGCATGTAAAACGCATTATCACACTCCAATACGGTCAATTTTATCATTCTAGGAATAGGAGAGGTCTGATTGGACCCGATTTGACCCGAATAGACCCTATGCATAGGCCCGGAACGCCATTCAAATGCATATAAAACGCATTATCACCCTCTAATACGGTCAATTTTATCATTCTAGACCTGCTAGAGGTTTGATTAGACCCGATTAGACCCGATGTATAGGCCCGGAACCCCATCCAAATGCATGTAAAACGCATTATGACCCTCCAATACGGTCAATTTTATCATTCCAGACCTGCTAGAGGTCTGATTAGACCCGATTAGACCCGATCCATAGGCCCGGAATCCCAGGCGTGCAGGTTGGTTTAGGTGAAATACCAGGCTATTAAATGATACCCAGAGGCCTCCAAATGCATGTAAAACGCATTATCACCCTCCAATACGGTCAATTTTATCATTCTAGACCTGCTAGAGGTCCGGATGGACCCGATTTGACCCGATTGGACCCGTTATATAGACCCAGAACCCCATCCAAATGCATGTAAAACGCATTATCATCTTCCAATGCGATCAATTTTATCATTCTAAACCTGCTAGAGGTCTGATTAGACCCGATTTGACCCGATTAGACACGATATATTGGCCCAGAATCCCCCCCAAATGCATGTAAAACGCATTATGACCCTCCAATACGGTCAATTTTATCATTCTAGACCTGCTAGAGGTCTGATTAGACCCGATTTGACCCGATTGGACCCGATATATTGGCCCTGAACCCCATCCAAATGTATTTAAAACGCATTATCACCGTCCAATTCGGTCAATTTTATCATTCTAGACCTGCTAGAGGTCTGATTAGACCCGATTTGACCCGATTAGACACGATATATTGGCCCAGAATCCCCCCCAAATGCATGTAAAACGCATTATCACCCTCCAATGCGATCAATTTTATCATTCTAAACCTGCTAGAGGTCTGATTAGACCAGATTAGACCCGGTATATAGGCCCAGATCCCCAAATGCATGTAAAACGCATTATCACCCTCCAATACGGTCAATTTTATCATTCTAGACCTGCTAGAGGCCTGATTGGATCCGACTTGACCCGATTAAACCCGATGCATATGCCCGGAATCCCAGGCGTGCAGGTTGGTTTAGGTGAAATACCCGGCTATTAAATAATACCCAGAGGACTCCAAATGCATGTAAAACGCATTATCACACTCCAATACGGTCAATTTTATCATTCCAGACCTGCTAGAGGTCTGATTAGACCCGATTAGACCCGATCCATAGGCCCGGAATCCCAGGCCTGCATGTTGGTTTAGGTGAAATACACGGCTCTTAAGTGATACCCAGAGGCCTCCAAATGCATGTAAGACGCATTATCACCCTCCAATACGGTCAATTTTATCATTCTAGACCTGCTAGAGGCCTGATTGGATCCGACTTGACCCGATTAAACCCGATGCATATGCAAGGAATCCCAGGCGTGCAGGTTGGTTTAGGTGAAATACCAGGCTATTAAATGATACCCAGAGGCCTCCAAATGCATGTAAAACGCTTTATCACCCTCCAATACGGTCAATTTTATCATTCTAAACCTGCTAGAGGTCTGATTAGACCAGATTAGACCCGGTATATAGGCCCAGATCCCCAAATGCATGTAAAACGCATTATCACCCTCCAATACGGTCAATTTTATCATTCTAGACCTGCTAGAGGCCTGATTGGACCCGATTTGACCCGATTGGACCCGATATATTGGCCCTGAACCCCATCCAAATGCATGTAAAACGCATTATCACCCTCCAATACGGTCAATTTTATCATTCTAGACCTGCTAGAGGCCTGATTGGATCCGACTTGACCCGATTAAACCCGATGCATATGCAAGGAATCCCAGGCGTGCAGGTTGGTTTAGGTGAAATACCCGGCTATTAAATGATACCCAGTGGCCTCCAAATGCATGTAAAACGCATTAACACCTTCCAATACGGTCAATTTTATCATTCTAGACCTGCTAGAGGTCTGACTAGACCCGATTTGACCCGATTGGACCCCATACATAGACCCGGAACCCCATCCAAATGTATGTAAAACGCATTATCATCTTCCAATACGGTCAAGTTTATCATTCTAGACCTGCTAAAGGTCTGGATGGACCCGATGTATAGGCCAAGAACCCCATCCAAATGCATGTGAAAACGCATTATCACCCTCCAATACGGTCAATTTTATCATTCTAGACCTGCTAGAGGTCTGACTAGACCCGATTTGACCCGATTAGCCACGATATATTGGCCCTGAACCCCATCCAAATGCATGTAAAACGCATTATCACCCTCCAGTACGGTCAATTTTATCAATCTAGACCTGCTAGAGGTCTGATTAGACCCGATTTGACCCGATTAGACCCGATGTATTGGCCCAGAACCCCATCCAAATGCATGTAAAACGCATTATCACCCTCCAATACGGTCAATTTTATCAATTTAGACCTGCTAGAGGTCTGATTAGACCCGATTTGACCCGATTTGACCCGATTAGACCCGATGTATTGGCCCAGAACCCCATCCAAATGCATGTAAAACGCATTATCACCCTCCAATACGGTCAATTTTATCATTCTAGACCTGCTAGAGGTCTGACTAGACCCGATTTGACCCGATTAGACACGATATATTGGCCCTGAACCCCATCCAAATGCCTGTAAAACGCATTATCACCCTCCAATACGATCAATTTTATCAATCTAGACCTGCTAGAGGTCTGATTAGACCCGATTTGACCCGATTAGACCCGATGTATTGGCCCAGAACCCCATCCAAATGCATGTAAAACGCATTATCACCCTCCAATACGGTCAATTTTATCATTCTAGACCTGCTAGAGGCCTGATTGGATCCGATTTGACCCGATTAGACCCGATGCATAGGCCCAGAATCCCAGGCGTTCAGGTTGGTTTAGGTGAAATACCCGGCTATTAAATGATACCCAGAGGCCTACAAATGCATGTAAAACGCATTATCACACTCCAATACGGTCAATTTTATCATTCTAGACCTGCTAGAGGTCTGATTAGACCAGATTAGACCCGTTATATAGGCCCAGATCCCCAAATGCATGTAAAACGCATTATCACCCTCCAATACGGTCAATTTTATCATTCTAGACATGCTAGAGGCCTGATTGGATCTGACTTGACCCGATTAAACCCGATGCATAGGCCCGGAATCCCAGGCGTGCAGGTTGGTTTAGGTGAAATACCCGGCTATTAAATGATACCCAGAGGCCTCAAAATGCTTGTAAAACGCATTATCACCCTCCAATACGGTCAATTTTATCATTCTAGACCTGCTAGAGGCCTGATTGGATCCGATTTGAACCGATTAGACCCGATGCATAGGCCCAGAATCCCAGGCGTGCAGGTTGGTTTAGGTGAAATACCCGGCTATTAAATGATACCCAGAGGCCTACAAATGCATGTAAAACGCATTATCACACTCCAATACGGTCAATTTTATCATTCTAGGAATAGGAGAGGTCTGATTGGACCCGATTTGACCCGAATAGACCCTATGCATAGGCCCGGAACGCCATTCAAATGCATATAAAACGCATTATCACCCTCCAATACGGTCAATTTTATCATTCTAGACCTGCTAGAGGTTTGATTAGACCCGATTAGACCCGATGTATAGGCCCGGAACCCCATCCAAATGCATGTAAAACGCATTATGACCCTCCAATACGGTCAATTTTATCATTCCAGACCTGCTAGAGGTCTGATTAGACCCGATTAGACCCGATCCATAGGCCCGGAATCCCAGGCGTGCAGGTTGGTTTAGGTGAAATACCAGGCTATTAAATGATACCCAGAGGCCTCCAAATGCATGTAAAACGCATTATCACCCTCCAATACGGTCAATTTTATCATTCTAGACCTGCTAGAGGTCCGGATGGACCCGATTTGACCCGATTGGACCCGTTATATAGACCCAGAACCCCATCAAAATGCATGTAAAACGCATTATCATCTTCCAATGCGATCAATTTTATCATTCTAAACCTGCTAGAGGTCTGATTAGACCCGATTTGACCCGATTAGACACGATATATTGGCCCAGAATCCCCCCCAAATGCATGTAAAACGCATTATGACCCTCCAATACGGTCAATTTTATCATTCTAGACCTGCTAGAGGTCTGATTAGACCCGATTTGACCCGATTGGACCCGATATATTGGCCCTGAACCCCATCCAAATGTATTTAAAACGCATTATCACCGTCCAATTCGGTCAATTTTATCATTCTAGACCTGCTAGAGGTCTGATTAGACCCGATTTGACCCGATTAAACACGATATATTGGCCCAGAATCCCACCCAAATGCATGTAAAACGCATTATCACCCTCCAATGCGATCAATTTTATCATTCTAAACCTGCTAGAGGTCTGATTAGACCAGATTAGACCCGGTATATAGGCCCAGATCCCCAAATGCATGTAAAACGCATTATCACCCTCCAATACGGTCAATTTTATCATTCTAGACCTGCTAGAGGCCTGATTGGATCCGACTTGACCCGATTAAACCCGATGCATATGCCCGGAATCCCAGGCGTGCAGGTTGGTTTAGGTGAAATACCCGGCTATTAAATAATACCCAGAGGCCTCCAAATGCATGTAAAACGCATTATCACACTCCAATACGGTCAATTTTATCATTCCAGACCTGCTAGAGGTCTGATTAGACCCGATTAGACCCGATCCATAGGCCCGGAATCCCAGGCCTGCATGTTGGTTTAGGTGAAATACACGGCTCTTAAGTGATACCCAGAGGCCTCCAAATGCATGTAAGACGCATTATCACCCTCCAATACGGTCAATTTTATCATTCTAGACCTGCTAGAGGCCTGATTGGATCCGACTTGACCCGATTAAACCCGATGCATATGCAAGGAATCCCAGGCGTGCAGGTTGGTTTAGGTGAAATACCAGGCTATTAAATGATACCCAGAGGCCTCCAAATGCATGTAAAACGCATTATCACCCTCCAATACGGTCAATTTTATCATTCTAAACCTGCTAGAGGTCTGATTAGACCAGATTAGACCCGGTATATAGGCCCAGATCCCCAAATGCATGTAAAACGCATTATCACCCTCCAATACGGTCAATTTTATCATTCTAGACCTGCTAGAGGCCTGATCGGACCCGATTTGACCCGATTGGACCCGATATATTGGCCCTGAACCCCATCCAAATGCATGTAAAACGCATTATCACCCTCCAATACGGTCAATTTTATCATTCTAGACCTGCTAGAGGTCTGACTAGACCCGATTTGACCCGATTAGCCACGATATATTGGCCCTGAACCCCATCCAAATGCATGTAAAACGCATTATCACCCTCCAATACGGTCAATTTTATCAATCTAGACCTGCTAGAGGTCTGATTAGACCCGATTTGACCCGATTAGACCCGATGTATTGGCCCAGAACCCCATCCAAATGCATGTAAAACGCATTATCACCCTCCAATACGGTCAATTTTATCAATTTAGACCTGCTAGAGGTCTGATTAAACCCGATTTGACCCGATTAGACCCGATGTATTGGCCCAGAACCCCATCCAAATGCATGTAAAACGCATTATCACCCTCCAATACGGTCAATTTTATCATTCTAGACCTGCTAGAGGTCTGACTAGACCCGATTTGACCCGATTAGACACGATATATTGGCCCTGAACCCCATCCAAATGCCTGTAAAACGCATTATCACCCTCCAATACGGTCAATTTTATCAATCTAGACCTGCTAGAGGTCTGATTAGACCCGATTTGACCCGATTAGACCCGATGTATTGGCCCAGAACCCCATCCAAATGCATGTAAAACGCATTATCACCCTCTAATACGGTCAATTTTATCATTCTAGACCTGCTAGAGGCCTGATTGGATCCGATTTGACCCGATTAGACCCGATGCATAGGCCCAGAATCCCAGGCGTTCAGGTTGGTTTAGGTGAAATACCCGGCTATTAAATGATACCCAGAGGCCTACAAATGCATGTAAAACGCATTATCACACTCCAATACGGTCAATTTTATCATTCTAGACCTGCTAGAGGTCTGATTAGACCAGATTAGACCCGTTATATAGGCCCAGATCCCCAAATGCATGTAAAACGCATTATCACCCTCCAATACGGTCAATTTTATCATTCTAGGCATGCTAGAGGCCTGATTGGATCCGACTTGACCCGATTAAACCCGATGCATAGGCCCGGAATCCCAGGCGTGCAGGTTGGTTTAGGTGAAATACCCGGCTTTTAAATGATACCCAGAGGCCTCAAAATGCATGTAAAACGCATTATCACCCTCCAACACGGTCAATTTTATCATTCTAGACCTGCTAGAGGCCTGATTGGATCCGATTTGAACCGATTAGACCCGATGCATAGGCCCAGAATCCCAGGCGTGCAGGTTGGTTTAGGTGAAATACCCGGCTATTAAATGATACGCAGAGGCGTACAAATGCATGTAAAACGCATTATCACACTCCAATACGGTCAATTTTATCATTCTAGGAATAAGAGAGGTCTGATTGGACCCGATTTGACCCGATTAGACCCAATGCATAGGCCCGGAACGCCATCCAAATGCATATAAAACGCATTATCACCCTCCAATACGGTCAATTTTATCATTCTAGACCTGCTAGAGGTTTGATTAGACCCGATTAGACCCGATGTATAGGCCCGGAACCCCATCCAAATGCATGTAAAACGCATTATCACCATCCAACACGGTCAATTTTATCATTCTAGACCTGCTAGAGGCCTGATTGGATCCGATTTGAACCGATTAGACCCGATGCATAGGCCCAGAATCCCAGGCGTGCAGGTTGGTTTAGGTGAAATACCCGGCTATTAAATGATACCCAGAGGCCTACAAATGCATGTAAAACGCATTATCACACTCCAATACGGTCAATTTTATCATTCTAGGAATAAGAGAGGTCTGATTGGACCCGATTTGACCCGATTAGACCCAATGCATAGGCCCGGAACGCCATCCAAATGCATATAAAACGCATTATGACCCTCCAATACGGTCAATTTTATCATTCCAGACCTGCTAGAGGTCTGATTAGACCCGATTAGACCCGATCCATAGGCCCGGAATCCCAGGCCTGCAAGTTGGTTTAGGTGAAATACACGGCTCTTAAGTGATACCCAGAGGCCTCCAAATGCATGTAAGACGCATTATCACCCTCCAATACGGTCAATTTTATCATTCTAGACCTGCTAGAGGTCCGGATGGACCCGATTTGACCCGATTGGACCCGTTATATAGACCCAGAACCCCATCCAAATGCATGTAAAACGCATTATCATCTTCCAATACGGTCAATTTTATCATTCTAGACCTGCTAGAGGTCTGATTAGACCCGATTTGACCCGATTGGACCCGATATATTGGCCCTGAACCCCATCCAAATGTATTTAAAACGCATTATCACCGTCCAATTCGGTCAATTTTATCATTCTAGACCTGCTAGAGGTCTGATTAGACCCGATTTGACCCGATTAGACACGATATATTGGCCCAGAATCCCCCCAAATGCATGTAAAACGCATTATCACCCTCCAATACGGTCAATTTTATCAATCTAGACCTGCTAGAGGTCTGATTAGACCCGATTTGACCCGATTAGACCCGATGTATTGGCCCAGAACCCCATTCAAATGCATGTAAAACGCATTATCACCCTCCAATACGGTCAATTTTATCAATTTAGACCTGCTAGAGGTCTGATTAGACCCGATTAGACCCGGTATATAGGCCCAGATCCCCAAATGCATGTAAAACGCATTATCACCCTCCAATACGGTCAATTTTATCATTCTAGACATGCTAGAGGCCTGATTGGATCCGACTTGACCCGATTAAACCCGATGCATATGCCCGGAATCCCAGGCGTGCAGGTTGGTTTAGGTGAAATACCCGGCTATTAAATAATACCCAGAGGCCTCCAAATGCTTGTAAAACGCATTATCACACTCCAATACGGTCAATTTTATCATTCCAGACCTGATAGAGGTCTGATTAGACCCGATTAGACCCGATCCATAGGCCCGGAATCCCAGGCCTGCAAGTTGGTTTAGGTGAAATACACGGCTCTTAAGTGATACCCAGAGGCCTCCAAATGCATGTAAGACGCATTATCACCCTCCAATACGGTCAATTTTATCATTCTAGACCTGCTAGAGGCCTGATTGGATCCGACTTGACCCGATTAAACCCGATGCACGGAATCCCAGGCGTGCAGGTTGGTTTAGGTGAAATACCAGGCTATTAAATGATACCCAGAGGCCTCCAAATGCATATAAAACGCATTATCACCCTCCAATACGGTCAATTTTATCATTCTAAACCTGCTAGAGGTCTGATTAGACCAGATTAGACCCGGTATATAGGCCCAGATCCCCAAATGCATGTAAAACGCATTATCACCCTCCAATACGGTCAATTTTATCATTCTAAACCTGCTAGAGGTCTGATTAGACCAGATTAGACCCGGTATATAGGCCCAGATCCCCAAATGCATGTAAAACGCATTATCACCCTCCAATACGGTCAATTTTATCATTCTAAACCTGCTAGAGGTCTGATTAGACCAGATTAGACCCGGTATATAGGCCCAGATCCCCAAATGCATGTAAAACGCATTATCACCCTCCAATAGGGTCAATTTTATCATTCCAGACCTGCTAGAGGTTTGATTAGACCCGATTAGACCAGATGCATAGGCCCGGAATCCCAGGCCTGCAAGTTGGTTTAGGTGAAATACCAGGCTATTAAAAGATACCCAGAGGCCTGCAAATGCATGTAAAACGCATTATCACCCTCCAATACGGTCAATTTTATCATTCTAGACCTGCTAGAGGTCTGATTAGACCCGATTTGACCCGATTGGACCCGATATATAGACCCGGAACCCCATCCAAATGTATGTAAAACGCATTATCATCTTCCAACACGGTCAATTTTATCATTCTAGACCTGCCAAAGGTCTGGATGGACCCGATTAGACCCGATGTATTGGCCCAGAACCCCATCCAAATGCATGTAAAACGCATTATCACTTTCCAATGCGATCAATTTTATCATTCTAGACCTGCTAGAGGTCTGATTAGACCAGATTAGACCCGTTATATAGGCCCAGATCCCCAAATGCATGTAAAACGCATTATCACCCTCCAATACGGTCAATTTTATCATTCTAGACCTGCTAGAGGTCTGACTAGACCCGATTTGACCAGATTAGCCACGATATATTGGCCCTGAACCCCATCCAAATGCATGTAAAACGCATTATCACCCTCCAATACGGTCAATTTTATCAATTTAGACCTGCTAGAGGTCTGATTAGACCCGATTTGACCCGATTAGACCCGATGTATTGGCCCAGAACCCCATCCAAATGCATGTAAAACGCATTATCACCCTCCAATACGGTCAATTTTATCATTCTAGACCTGCTAGAGGCCTGATTGGATCCGATTTGACCCGATTAGACCCGATGCATAGGCCCAGAATCCCAGGCGTTCAGGTTGGTTCAGGTGAAATACCCGGCTATTAAATGATACCCAGAGGCCTACAAATGCATGTAAAACGCATTATCACACTCCAATACGGTCAATTTTATCATTCTAGACCTGCTAGAGGTCTGATTAGACCAGATTAGACCCGTTATATAGGCCCAGATCCCCAAATGCATGTAAAACGCATTATCACCCTCCAATACGGTCAATTTTATCATTCTAGACATGCTAGAGGCCTGATTGGATCCGACTTGACCCGATTAAACCCGATGCATATGCCCGGAATCCCAGGCGTGCAGGTTGGTTTAGGTGAAATACCCGGCTATTAAATAATACCCAGAGGCCTCCAAATGCTTGTAAAACGCATTATCACACTCCAATACGGTCAATTTTATCATTCCAGACCTGCTAGAGGTCTGATTAGACCCGATTAGACCCGATCCATAGGCCCGGAATCCCAGGCCTGCAAGTTGGTTTAGGTGAAATACACGGCTCTTAAGTGATACCCAGAGGCCTCCAAATGCATGCAAGACGCATTATCACCCTCCACTACGGTCAATTTTATCATTCTAGACCTGCTAGAGGCCTGATTGGATCCGACTTGACCCGATTAAACCCGATGCATATGCCCGGAATCCCAGGCGTGCAGGTTGGTTTAGGTGAAATACCCGGCTATTAAATAATACCCAGAGGCCTCCAAATGCATGTAAAACGCATTATCACACTCCAATACGGTCAATTTTATCATTCCAGACCTGCTAGAGGTCTGATTAGACCCGATTAGACCCGATCCATAGGCCCGGAATCCCAGGCCTGCATGTTGGTTTAGGTGAAATACACGGCTCTTAAGTGATACCCAGAGGCCTCCAAATGCATATAAGACGCATTATCACCCTCCAATACGGTCAATTTTATCATTCTAGACCTGCTAGAGGCCTGATTGGATCCGACTTGACCCGATTAAACCCGATGCATATGCAAGGAATCCCAGGCGTGCAGGTTGGTTTAGGTGAAATACCAGGCTATTAAATGATACCCAGAGGCCTCCAAATGCATGTAAAACGCATTATCACCCTCCAATACGGTCAATTTTATCATTCTAAACCTGCTAGAGGTCTGATTAGACCAGATTAGACCCGGTATATAGGCCCAGATCCCCAAATGCATGTAAAACGCATTATCACCCTCCAATACGGTCAATTTTATCATTCTAGACCTGCTAGAGGCCTGATTGGACCCGATTTGACCCGATTGGACCCGATATATTGGCCCTGAACCCCATCCAAATGCATGTAAAACGCATTATCACCCTCCAATACGGTCAATTTTATCATTCTAGACCTGCTAGAGGTCTGACTAGACCCGATTTGACCCGATTAGCCACGATATATTGGCCCTGAACCCCATCCAAATGCATGTAAAACGCATTATCACCCTCCAATACGGTCAATTTTATCAATCTAGACCTGCTAGAGGTCTGATTAGACCCGATTTGACCCGATTAGACCCGATGTATTGGCCCAGAACCCCATCCAAATGCATGTAAAACGCATTATCACCCTCCAATACGGTCAATTTTATCAATTTAGACCTGCTAGAGGTCTGATTAAACCCGATTTGACCCGATTAGACCCGATGTATTGGCCCAGAACCCCATCCAAATGCATGTAAAACGCATTATCACCCTCCAATACGGTCAATTTTATCATTCTAGACCTGCTAGAGGTCTGACTAGACCCGATTTGACCCGATTAGACACGATATATTGGCCCTGAACCCCATCCAAATGCCTGTAAAACGCATTATCACCCTCCAATACGGTCAATTTTATCAATCTAGACCTGCTAGAGGTCTGATTAGACCCGATTTGACCCGATTAGACCCGATGTATTGGCCCAGAACCCCATCCAAATGCATGTAAAACGCATTATCACCCTCTAATACGGTCAATTTTATCATTCTAGACCTGCTAGAGGCCTGATTGGATCCGATTTGACCCGATTAGACCCGATGCATAGGCCCAGAATCCCAGGCGTTCAGGTTGGTTTAGGTGAAATACCCGGCTATTAAATGATACCCAGAGGCCTACAAATGCATGTAAAACGCATTATCACACTCCAATACGGTCAATTTTATCATTCTAGACCTGCTAGAGGTCTGATTAGACCAGATTAGACCCGTTATATAGGCCCAGATCCCCAAATGCATGTAAAACGCATTATCACCCTCCAATACGGTCAATTTTATCATTCTAGGCATGCTAGAGGCCTGATTGGATCCGACTTGACCCGATTAAACCCGATGCATAGGCCCGGAATCCCAGGCGTGCAGGTTGGTTTAGGTGAAATACCCGGCTTTTAAATGATACCCAGAGGCCTCAAAATGCATGTAAAACGCATTATCACCCTCCAACACGGTCAATTTTATCATTCTAGACCTGCTAGAGGCCTGATTGGATCCGATTTGAACCGATTAGACCCGATGCATAGGCCCAGAATCCCAGGCGTGCAGGTTGGTTTAGGTGAAATACCCGGCTATTAAATGATACCCAGAGGCGTACAAATGCATGTAAAACGCATTATCACACTCCAATACGGTCAATTTTATCATTCTAGGAATAAGAGAGGTCTGATTGGACCCGATTTGACCCGATTAGACCCAATGCATAGGCCCGGAACGCCATCCAAATGCATATAAAACGCATTATCACCCTCCAATACGGTCAATTTTATCATTCTAGACCTGCTAGAGGTTTGATTAGACCCGATTAGACCCGATGTATAGGCCCGGAACCCCATCCAAATGCATGTAAAACGCATTATCACCATCCAACACGGTCAATTTTATCATTCTAGACCTGCTAGAGGCCTGATTGGATCCGATTTGAACCGATTAGACCCGATGCATAGGCCCAGAATCCCAGGCGTGCAGGTTGGTTTAGGTGAAATACCCGGCTATTAAATGATACCCAGAGGCCTACAAATGCATGTAAAACGCATTATCACACTCCAATACGGTCAATTTTATCATTCTAGGAATAAGAGAGGTCTGATTGGACCCGATTTGACCCGATTAGACCCAATGCATAGGCCCGGAACGCCATCCAAATGCATATAAAACGCATTATGACCCTCCAATACGGTCAATTTTATCATTCCAGACCTGCTAGAGGTCTGATTAGACCCGATTAGACCCGATCCATAGGCCCGGAATCCCAGGCCTGCAAGTTGGTTTAGGTGAAATACACGGCTCTTAAGTGATACCCAGAGGCCTCCAAATGCATGTAAGACGCATTATCACCCTCCAATACGGTCAATTTTATCATTCTAGACCTGCTAGAGGTCCGGATGGACCCGATTTGACCCGATTGGACCCGTTATATAGACCCAGAACCCCATCCAAATGCATGTAAAACGCATTATCATCTTCCAATACGGTCAATTTTATCATTCTAGACCTGCTAGAGGTCTGATTAGACCCGATTTGACCCGATTGGACCCGATATATTGGCCCTGAACCCCATCCAAATGTATTTAAAACGCATTATCACCGTCCAATTCGGTCAATTTTATCATTCTAGACCTGCTAGAGGTCTGATTAGACCCGATTTGACCCGATTAGACACGATATATTGGCCCAGAATCCCCCCAAATGCATGTAAAACGCATTATCACCCTCCAATACGGTCAATTTTATCAATCTAGACCTGCTAGAGGTCTGATTAGACCCGATTTGACCCGATTAGACCCGATGTATTGGCCCAGAACCCCATCCAAATGCATGTAAAACGCATTATCACCCTCCAATACGGTCAATTTTATCAATTTAGACCTGCTAGAGGTCTGATTAGACCCGATTAGACCCGGTATATAGGCCCAGATCCCCAAATGCATGTAAAACGCATTATCACCCTCCAATACGGTCAATTTTATCATTCTAGACCTGCTAGAGGCCTGATTGGATCCGACTTGACCCGATTAAACCCGATGCATATGCCCGGAATCCCAGGCGTGCAGGTTGGTTTAGGTGAAATACCCGGCTATTAAATAATACCCAGAGGCCTCCAAATGCTTGTAAAACGCATTATCACACTCCAATACGGTCAATTTTATCATTCCAGACCTGATAGAGGTCTGATTAGACCCGATTAGACCCGATCCATAGGCCCGGAATCCCAGGCCTGCAAGTTGGTTTAGGTGAAATACACGGCTCTTAAGTGATACCCAGAGGCCTCCAAATGCATGTAAGACGCATTATCACCCTCCAATACGGTCAATTTTATCATTCTAGACCTGCTAGAGGCCTGATTGGATCCGACTTGACCCGATTAAACCCGATGCACGGAATCCCAGGCGTGCAGGTTGGTTTAGGTGAAATACCAGGCTATTAAATGATACCCAGAGGCCTCCAAATGCATATAAAACGCATTATCACCCTCCAATACGGTCAATTTTATCATTCTAAACCTGCTAGAGGTCTGATTAGACCAGATTAGACCCGGTATATAGGCCCAGATCCCCAAATGCATGTAAAACGCATTATCACCCTCCAATACGGTCAATTTTATCATTCTAAACCCGCTAGAGGTCTGATTAGACCAGATTAGACCCGGTATATAGGCCCAGATCCCCAAATGCATGTAAAACGCATTATCACCCTCCAATACGGTCAATTTTATCATTCTAAACCTGCTAGAGGTCTGATTAGACCAGATTAGACCCGGTATATAGGCCCAGATCCCCAAATGCATGTAAAACGCATTATCACCCTCCAATAGGGTCAATTTTATCATTCCAGACCTGCTAGAGGTTTGATTAGACCCGATTAGACCAGATGCATAGGCCCGGAATCCCAGGCCTGCAAGTTGGTTTAGGTGAAATACCAGGCTATTAAAAGATACCCAGAGGCCTGCAAATGCATGTAAAACGCATTATCACCCTCCAATACGGTCAATTTTATCATTCTAGACCTGCTAGAGGTCTGATTAGACCCGATTTGACCCGATTGGACCCGATATATAGACCCGGAACCCCATCCAAATGTATGTAAAACGCATTATCATCTTCCAACACGGTCAATTTTATCATTCTAGACCTGCCAAAGGTCTGGATGGACCCGATTAGACCCGATGTATTGGCCCAGAACCCCATCCAAATGCATGTAAAACGCATTATCACTTTCCAATGCGATCAATTTTATCATTCTAGACCTGCTAGAGGTCTGATTAGACCAGATTAGACCCGTTATATAGGCCCAGATCCCCAAATGCATGTAAAACGCATTATCACCCTCCAATACGGTCAATTTTATCATTCTAGACCTGCTAGAGGTCTGACTAGACCCGATTTGACCCGATTAGCCACGATATATTGGCCCTGAACCCCATCCAAATGCATGTAAAACGCATTATCACCCTCCAATACGGTCAATTTTATCAATTTAGACCTGCTAGAGGTCTGATTAGACCCGATTTGACCCGATTAGACCCGATGTATTGGCCCAGAACCCCATCCAAATGCATGTAAAACGCATTATCATCCTCCAATACGGTCAATTTTATCATTCTAGACCTGCTAGAGGCCTGATTGGATCCGATTTGACCCGATTAGACCCGATGCATAGGCCCAGAATCCCAGGCGTTCAGGTTGGTTCAGGTGAAATACCCGGCTATTAAATGATACCCAGAGGCCTACAAATGCATGTAAAACGCATTATCACACTCCAATACGGTCAATTTTATCATTCTAGACCTGCTAGAGGTCTGATTAGACCAGATTAGACCCGTTATATAGGCCCAGATCCCCAAATGCATGTAAAACGCATTATCACCCTCCAATACGGTCAATTTTATCATTCTAGACATGCTAGAGGCCTGATTGGATCCGACTTGACCCGATTAAACCCGATGCATATGCCCGGAATCCCAGGCGTGCAGGTTGGTTTAGGTGAAATACCCGGCTATTAAATAATACCCAGAGGCCTCCAAATGCTTGTAAAACGCATTATCACACTCCAATACGGTCAATTTTATCATTCCAGACCTGCTAGAGGTCTGATTAGACCCGATTAGACCCGATCCATAGGCCCGGAATCCCAGGCCCGCAAGTTGGTTTAGGTGAAATACACGGCTCTTAAGTGATACCCAGAGGCCTCCAAATGCATGTAAGACGCATTATCACCCTCCAATACGGTCAATTTTATCATTCTAGACCTGCTAGAGGTCTGATTAGACCCGATTAAACCCGATGCATATGCACGGAATCCCAGGCGTGCAGGTTGGTTTAGGTGAAATACCAGGCTATTAAATGATACCCAGAGGCCTCCAAATGCATATAAAACGCATTATCACCCTCCAATACGGTCAATTTTATCATTCTAAACCTGCTAGAGGTCTGGTTAGACCAGATTAGACCCGGTATATAGGCCCAGATCCCCAAATGCATGTAAAACGCATTATCACCCTCCAATACGGTCAATTTTATCATTCTAAACCTGCTAGAGGTCTGATTAGACCAGATTAGACCCGGTATATAGGCCCAGATCCCCAAATGCATGTAAAACGCATTATCACCCTCCAATACGGTCAATTTTATCATTCTAGACCTGCTAGAGGTCTGACTAGACCCGATTTGACCCGATTAGCCACGATATATTGGCCCTGAACCCCATCCAAATGCATGTAAAACGCATTATCACCCTCCAATACGGTCAATTTTATCAATTTAGACCTGCTAGAGGTCTGATTAGACCCGATTTGACCCGATTAGACCCGATGTATTGGCCCAGAACCCCATCCAAATGCATGTAAAACGCATTATCACC
Source organism: Orchesella flavescens (assembly GCA_964034955.1). Classification (NCBI taxonomy): domain Eukaryota; kingdom Metazoa; phylum Arthropoda; class Collembola; order Entomobryomorpha; family Orchesellidae; genus Orchesella; species Orchesella flavescens. Next base: position 15,040,952 of record OZ035955.1, on the reverse strand, counting down.
CTCCAATACGGTCAATTTTATCATTCTAGACCTGCTAGAGGCCTGATTGGATCCGATTTGACCCGATTAGACCCGATGCATAGGCCCAGAATCCCAGGCGTTCAGGTTGGTTCAGGTGAAATACCCGGCTATTAAATGATACCCAGAGGCCTACAAATGCATGAAAAACGCATTATCACACTCCAATACGGTCAATTTTATCATTCTAGACCTGCTAGAGGTCTGATTAGACCAGATTAGACCCGTTATATAGGCCCAGATCCCCAAATGCATGTAAAACGCATTATCACCCTCCAATACGGTCAATTTTATCATTCTAGACATGCTAGAGGCCTGATTGGATCCGACTTGACCCGATTAAACCCGATGCATATGCCCGGAATCCCAGGCGTGCAGGTTGGTTTAGGTGAAATACCCGGCTATTAAATAATACCCAGAGGCCTCCAAATGCTTGTAAAACGCATTATCACACTCCAATACGGTCAATTTTATCATTCCAGACCTGCTAGAGGTCTGATTAGACCCGATTAGACCCGATCCATAGGCCCGGAATCCCAGGCCTGCAAGTTGGTTTAGGTGAAATACACGGCTCTTAAGTGATACCCAGAGGCCTCCAAATGCATGCAAGACGCATTATCACCCTCCACTACGGTCAATTTTATCATTCTAGACCTGCTAGAGGTCTGATTAGACCCGATTAAACCCGATGCATATGCACGGAATCCCAGGCGTGCAGGTTGGTTTAGGTGAAATACCAGGCTATTAAATGATACCCAGAGGCCTCCAAATGCATATAAAACGCATTATCACCCTCCAATACGGTCAATTTTATCATTCTAAACCTGCTAGAGGTCTGGTTAGACCAGATTAGACCCGGTATATAGGCCCAGATCCCCAAATGCATGTAAAACGCATTATCACCCTCCAATACGGTCAATTTTATCATTCTAAACCTGCTAGAGGTCTGATTAGACCAGATTAGACCCGGTATATAGGCCCAGATCCCCAAATGCATGTAAAACGCATTATCACCCTCCAATACGGTCAATTTTATCATTCTAGACCTGCTAGAGGTCTGACTAGACCCGATTTGACCCGATTAGCCACGATATATTGGCCCTGAACCCCATCCAAATGCATGTAAAACGCATTATCACCCTCCAATACGGTCAATTTTATCAATTTAGACCTGCTAGAGGTCTGATTAGACCCGATTTGACCCGATTAGACCCGATGTATTGGCCCAGAACCCCATCCAAATGCATGTAAAACGCATTATCACCCTCCAATACGGTCAATTTTATCATTCTAGACCTGCTAGAGGCCTGATTGGATCCGATTTGACCCGATTAGACCCGATGCATAGGCCCAGAATCCCAGGCGTTCAGGTTGGTTCAGGTGAAATACCCGGCTATTAAATGATACCCAGAGGCCTACAAATGCATGAAAAACGCATTATCACACTCCAATACGGTCAATTTTATCATTCTAGACCTGCTAGAGGTCTGATTAGACCAGATTAGACCCGTTATATAGGCCCAGATCCCCAAATGCATGTAAAACGCATTATCACCCTCCAATACGGTCAATTTTATCATTCTAGACATGCTAGAGGCCTGATTGGATCCGACTTGACCCGATTAAACCCGATGCATATGCCCGGAATCCCAGGCGTGCAGGTTGGTTTAGGTGAAATACCCGGCTATTAAATAATACCCAGAGGCCTCCAAATGCTTGTAAAACGCATTATCACACTCCAATACGGTCAATTTTATCATTCCAGACCTGCTAGAGGTCTGATTAGACCCGATTAGACCCGATCCATAGGCCCGGAATCCCAGGCCTGCAAGTTGGTTTAGGTGAAATACACGGCTCTTAAGTGATACCCAGAGGCCTCCAAATGCATGCAAGACGCATTATCACCCTCCACTACGGTCAATTTTATCATTCTAGACCTGCTAGAGGCCTGATTGGATCCGACTTGACCCGATTAAACCCGATGCATATGCACGGAATCCCAGGCGTGCAGGTTGGTTTAGGTGAAATACCAGGCTATTAAATGATACCCAGAGGCCTCCAAATGCATATAAAACGCATTATCACCCTCCAATACGGTCAATTTTATCATTCTAAACCTGCTAGAGGTCTGATTAGACCAGATTAGACCCGGTATATAGGCCCAGATCCCCAAATGCATGTAAAACGCATTATCACCCTCCAATACGGTCAATTTTATCATTCTAGACCTGCTAGAGGTTTGATTAGACCCGATTAGACCCGATGTATAGGCCCGGAACCCCAGGCCTTCAAGTTGGTTTAGGTGAAATACACGGCTCTTAAGTGATACCCAGAGGCCTACAAATGCATGTAAAACGCATTATCACACTCCAATACGGTCAATTTTATCATTCTAGGAATAAGAGAGGTCTGATTGGACCCGATTTGACCCGATTAGACCCAATGCATAGGCCCGGAACGCCATCCAAAAACATATAAAACGCATTATGACCCTCCAATACGGTCAATTTTATCATTCCAGACCTGCTAGAGGTCTGATTAGACCCGATTAGACCCGATCCATAGGCCCGGAATCCCAGGCCTGCAAGTTGGTTTAGGTGATATACACGGCTCTTAAGTGATACCCAGAGGCCTCCAAATGCATGTAAGACGCATTATCACCCTCCAATACGGTCAATTTTATCATTCTAGACCTGCTAGAGGTCCGGATGGACCCGATTTGACCCGATTGGACCCGTTATATAGACCCAGAACCCCATCCAAATGCATGTAAAACGCATTATCATCTTCCAATACGGTCAATTTTATCATTCTAGACCTGCTAGAGGTCTGATTAGACCCGATTTGACCCGATTGGACCCGATATATTGGCCCTGAACCCCATCCAAATGTATTTAAAACGCATTATCACCGTCCAATTCGGTCAATTTTAACATTCTAGACCTGCTAGAGGTCTGATTAGACCCAATTTGACCCGATTAGACACGATATATTGGCCCAGAATCCCCCCAAATGCATGTAAAACGCATTATCACCCTCCAATACGGTCAATTTTATCAATCTAGACCTGCTAGAGGTCTGATTAGACCCGATTTGACCCGATTAGACCCGATGTATTGGCCCAGAACCCCATCCAAATGCATGTAAAACGCATTATCACCCTCCAATACGGTCAATTTTATCAATTTAGACCTGCTAGAGGTCTGATTAGACCCGATTAGACCCGGTATATAGGCCCAGATCCCCAAATGCATGTAAAACGCATTATCACCCTCCAATACGGTCAATTTTATCATTCTAGACCTGCTAGAGGCCTGATTGGATCCGACTTGACCCGATTAAACCCGATGCATATGCCCGGAATCCCAGGCGTGCAGGTTGGTTTAGGTGAAATACCCGGCTATTAAATAATACCCAGAGGCCTCCAAATGCTTGTAAAACGCATTATCACACTCCAATACGGTCAATTTTATCATTCCAGACCTGCTAGAGGTCTGATTAGACCCGATTAGACCCGATCCATAGGCCCGGAATCCCAGGCCTGCAAGTTGGTTTAGGTGAAATACACGGCTCTTAAGTGATACCCAGAGGCCTCCAAATGCATGTAAGACGCATTATCACCCTCCAATACGGTCAATTTTATCATTCTAGACCTGCTAGAGGCCTGATTGGATCCGACTTGACCCGATTAAACCCGATGCATATGCACGGAATCCCAGGCGTGCAGGTTGGTTTAGGTGAAATACCAGGCTATTAAATGATACCCAGAGGCCTCCAAATGCATATAAAACGCATTATCACCCTCCAATACGGTCAATTTTATCATTCTAAACCTGCTAGAGGTCTGATTAGACCAGATTAGACCCGGTATATAGGCCCAGATCCCCAAATGCATGTAAAACGCATTATCACCCTCCAATACGGTCAATTTTATCATTCTAAACCTGCTAGAGGTCTGATTAGACCAGATTAGACCCGGTATATAGGCCCAGATCCCCAAATGCATGTAAAACGCATTATCACCCTCCAATACGGTCAATTTTATCATTCTAAACCTGCTAGAGGTCTGATTAGACCAGATTAGACCCGGTATATAGGCCCAGATCCCCAAATGCATGTAAAACGCATTATCACCCTCCAATAGGGTCAATTTTATCATTCCAGACCTGCTAGAGGTTTGATTAGACCCGATTAGACCCGATGCATAGGCCCGGAATCCCAGGCCTGCAAGTTGGTTTAGGTGAAATACCAGGCTATTAAAAGATACCCAGAGGCCTGCAAATGCATGTAAAACGCATTATCACCCTCCAATACGGTCAATTTTATCATTCTAGACCTGCCAAAGGTCTGGATGGACCCGATTAGACCCGATGTAATGGCCCAGAACCCCATCCAAATGCATGTAAAACGCATTATCACCCTCCAATGCGATCAATTTTATCATTCTAGACCTGCTAGAGGTCTGACTAGACCCGATTTGACCCGATTAGCCACGATATATTGGCCCTGAACCCCATCCAAATGCATGTAAAACGCATTATCACCCTCCAATACGGTCAATTTTATCATTCTAGACCTGCCAAAGGTCTGGATGGACCCGATTAGACCCGATGTAATGGCCCAGAACCCCATCCAAATGCATGTAAAACGCATTATCACCCTCCAATGCGATCAATTTTATCATTCTAGACCTGCTAGAGGTCTGATTAGACCCGATTTGACCCGATTGGACCCGATATATAGACCCGGAACCCCATCCAAATGTATGTAAAACGCATTATCATCTTCCAATACGGTCAATTTTATCATTCTAGACCTGCCAAAGGTCTGGATGGACCCGATTAGACCCGATGTAATGGCCCAGAACCCCATCCAAATGCATGTAAAACGCATTATCACCCTCCAATGCGATCAATTTTATCATTCTAGACCTGCTAGAGGTCTGACTAGACCCGATTTGACCCGATTAGCCACGATATATTGGCCCTGAACCCCATCCAAATGCATGTAAAACGCATTATCACCCTCCAATACGGTCAATTTTATCAATTTAGACCTGCTAGAGGTCTGATTAGACCCGATTTGACCCGATTAGACCCGATGTATTGGCCCAGAACCCCATCCAAATGCATGTAAAACGCATTATCACCCTCCAATACGGTCAATTTTATCATTCTAGACCTGCTAGAGGCCTGATTGGATCCGATTTGACCCGATTAGACCCGATGCATAGGCCCAGAATCCCAGGCGTTCAGGTTGGTTCAGGTGAAATACCCGGCTATTAAATGATACCCAGAGGCCTACAAATGCATGTAAAACGCATTATCACACTCCAATACGGTCAATTTTATCATTCTAGACCTGCTAGAGGTCTGATTAGACCAGATTAGACCCGTTATATAGGCCCAGATCCCCAAATGCATGTAAAACGCATTATCACCCTCCAATACGGTCAATTTTATCATTCTAGACATGCTAGAGGCCTGATTGGATCCGACTTGACCCGATTAAACCCGGTGCATATGCCCGGAATCCCAGGCGTGCAGGTTGGTTTAGGTGAAATACCCGGCTATTAAATAATACCCAGAGGCCTCCAAATGCTTGTAAAACGCATTATCACACTCCAATACGGTCAATTTTATCATTCCAGACCTGCTAGAGGTCTGATTAGACCCGATTAGACCCGATCCATAGGCCCGGAATCCCAGGCCTGCAAGTTGGTTTAGGTGAAATACACGGCTCTTAAGTGATACCCAGAGGCCTCCAAATGCATGTAAGACGCATTATCACCCTCCAATACGGTCAATTTTATCATTCTAGACCTGCTAGAGGCCTGATTGGATCCGACTTGACCCGATTAAACCCGATGCATATGCACGGAATCCCAGGCGTGCAGGTTGGTTTAGGTGAAATACCAGGCTATTAAATGATACCCAGAGGCCTCCAAATGCATATAAAACGCATTATCACCCTCCAATACGGTCAATTTTATCATTCTAAACCTGCTAGAGGTCTGATTAGACCAGATTAGACCCGGTATATAGGACCAGATCCCCAAATGCATGTAAAACGCATTATCACCCTCCAATACGGTCAATTTTATCATTCTAAACCTGCTAGAGGTCTGATTAGACCAGATTAGACCCGGTATATAGGCCCAGATCCCCAAATGCATGTAAAACGCATTATCACCCTCCAATACGGTCAATTTTATCATTCTAAACCTGCTAGAGGTCTGATTAGACCAGATTAGACCCGGTATATAGGCCCAGATCCCCAAATGCATGTAAAACGCATTATCACCCTCCAATAGGGTCAATTTTATCATTCCAGACCTGCTAGAGGTTTGATTAGACCCGATTAGACCCGATGCATAGGCCCGGAATCCCAGGCCTGCAAGTTGGTTTAGGTGAAATACCAGGCTATTAAAAGATACCCAGAGGCCTGCAAATGCATGTAAAACGCATTATCACCCTCCAATACGGTCAATTTTATCATTCTAGACCTGCTAGAGGTCTGATTAGACCCGATTTGACCCGATTGGACCCGATATATAGACCCGGAACCCCATCCAAATGTATGTAAAACGCATTATCATCTTCCAATACGGTCAATTTTATCATTCTAGACCTGCCAAAGGTCTGGATGGACCCGATTAGACCCGATGTATTGGCCCAGAACCCCATCCAAATGCATGTAAAACGCATTATCACCCTCCAATGCGATCAATTTTATCATTCTAGACCTGCTAGAGGTCTGATTAGACCAGATTAGACCCGTTATATAGGCCCAGATCCCCAAATGCATGTAAAACGCATTATCACCCTCCAATACGGTCAATTTTATCATTCTAGACATGCTAGAGGCCTGATTGGATCCGACTTGACCCGATTAAACCCGGTGCATATGCCCGGAATCCCAGGCGTGCAGGTTGGTTTAGGTGAAATACCCGGCTATTAAATAATACCCAGAGGCCTCCAAATGCTTGTAAAACGCATTATCACACTCCAATACGGTCAATTTTATCATTCTAGACCTGCTAGAGGTCTGATTAGACCCGATTTGACCCGATTGGACCCGATATATAGACCCGGAACCCCATCCAAATGTATGTAAAACGCATTATCATCTTCCAATACGGTCAATTTTATCATTCTAGACCTGCCAAAGGTCTGGATGGACCCGATTAGACCCGATGTAATGGCCCAGAACCATATCCAAATGCATGTAAAACGCATTATCACCCTCCAATGCGATCAATTCTATCATTCTAGACCTGCTAGAGGTCTGACTAGACCCGATTTGACCCGATTAGCCACGATATATTGGACCTGAACCCCATCCAAATGCATGTAAAACGCATTATCACCCTCCAATACGGTCAATTTTATCAATTTAGACCTGCTAGAGGTCTGATTAGACCCGATTTGACCCGATTAGACCCGATGTATTGGCCCAGAACCCCATCCAAATGCATGTAAAACGCATTATCACCCTCCAATACGGTCAATTTTATCATTCTAGACCTGCTAGAGGCCTGATTGGATCCGATTTGACCCGATTAGACCCGATGCATAGGCCCAGAATCCCAGGCGTTCAGGTTGGTTTAGGTGAAATACCCGGCTATTAAATAATACCCAGAGGCCTCCAAATGCTTGTAAAACGCATTATCACACTCCAATACGGTCAATTTTATCATTCCAGACCTGCTAGAGGTCTGATTAGACCCGATTAGACCCGATCCATAGGCCCGGAATCCCAGGCCTGCAAGTTGGTTTAGGTGAAATACACGGCTCTTAAGTGATACCCAGAGGCCTCCAAATGCATGTAAGACGCATTATCACCCTCCAATACGGTCAATTTTATCATTCTAGACCTGCTGGAGGCCTGATTGGATCCGACTTGACCCGATTAAACCCGATGCATATGCACGGAATCCCAGGCGTGCAGGTTGGTTTAGGTGAAATACCAGGCTATTAAATGATACCCAGAGGCCTCCAAATGCATATAAAACGCATTATCACCCTCCAATACGGTCAATTTTATCATTCTAAACCTGCTAGAGGTCTGATTAGACCAGATTAGACCCGGTATATAGGACCAGATCCCCAAATGCATGTAAAACGCATTATCACCCTCCAATACGGTCAATTTTATCATTCTAAACCTGCTAGAGGTCTGATTAGACCAGATTAGACCCGGTATATAGGCCCTGATCCCCAAATGCATGTAAAACGCATTATCACCCTCCAATACGGTCAATTTTATCATTCTAAACCTGCTAGAGGTCTGATTAGACCAGATTAGACCCGGTATATAGGCCCAGATCCCCAAATGCATGTAAAACGCATTATCACCCTCCAATAGGGTCAATTTTATCATTCCAGACCTGCTAGAGGTTTGATTAGACCCGATTAGACCCGATGCATAGGCCCGGAATCCCAGGCCTGCAAGTTGGTTTAGGTGAAATACCAGGCTATTAAAAGATACCCAGAGGCCTGCAAATGCATGTAAAACGCATTATCACCCTCCAATACGGTCAATTTTATCATTCTAGACCTGCTAGAGGTCTGATTAGACCCGATTTGACCCGATTGGACCCGATATATAGACCCGGAACCCCATCCAAATGTATGTAAAACGCATTATCATCTTCCAATACGGTCAATTTTATCATTCTAGACCTGCCAAAGGTCTGGATGGACCCGATTAGACCCGATGTATTGGCCCAGAACCCCATCCAAATGCATGTAAAACGCATTATCACCCTCCAATGCGATCAATTTTATCATTCTAGACCTGCTAGAGGTCTGATTAGACCAGATTAGACCCGTTATATAGGCCCAGATCCCCAAATGCATGTAAAACGCATTATCACCCTCCAATACGGTCAATTTTATCATTCTAGACCTGCTAGAGGTCTGACTAGACCCGATTTGACCCGATTAGCCACGATATATTGGCCCTGAACCCCATCCAAATGCATGTAAAACGCATTATCACCCTCCAATACGGTCAATTTTATCAATTTAGACCTGCTAGAGGTCTGATTAGACCCGATTTGACCCGATTAGACCCGATGTATTGGCCCAGAACCCCATCCAAATGCATGTAAAACGCATTATCACCCTCCAATACGGTCAATTTTATCATTCTAGACCTGCTAGAGGCCTGATTGGATCCGATTTGACCCGATTAGACCCGATGCATAGGCCCAGAATCCCAGGCGTTCAGGTTGGTTCAGGTGAAATACCCGGCTATTAAATGATACCCAGAGGCCTACAAATGCATGTAAAACGCATTATCACACTCCAATACGGTCAATTTTATCATTCTAGACCTGCTAGAGGTCTGATTAGACCAGATTAGACCCGTTATATAGGCCCAGATCCACAAATGCATGTAAAACGCATTATCACCCTCCAATACGGTCAATTTTATCATTCTAGACATGCTAGAGGCCTGATTGGATCCGACTTGACCCGATTAAACCCGATGCATAGGCCCGGAATCCCAGGCGTGCAGGTTGGTTTAGGTGAAATACCAGGCTATTAAATGATACCCAGAGGCCTCCAAATGCATGTAAAACGCATTATCACCCTCCAATACGGTCAATTTTATCATTCTAGACCTGCTAGAGGTCCGGATGGACCCGATTTGACCCGATTGTACCAGTTATATAGAACCAGAACCCCATCCAAATGCATGTAAAACGCATTATCATCTTCCAATACGGTCAATTTTATCATTCTAGACCTGCTAGAGGTCTGATTAGACCCGATTTGACCCGATTGGACCCGATATATTGGCCCTGAACCCCATCCAAATGTATTTAAAACGCATTATCACCGTCCAATTCGGTCAATTTTATCATTCTAGACCTGCTAGAGGTCTGATTAGACCCGATTTGACCCGATTAGACACGATATATTGGCCCAGAATCCCCCCCAAATGCATGTAAAACGCATTATCACCCTCCAATACGGTCAATTTTATCAATCTAGACCTGCTAGAGGTCTGATTAGACCCGATTTGAGCCGATTAGACCCGATGTATTGGCCCAGAACCCCATCCAAATGCATGTAAAACGCATTATCACCCTCCAATGCGATCAATTTTATCATTCTAAACCTGCTAGAGGTCTGATTAGACCAGATTAGACCCGGTATATAGGCCCAGATCCCCAAATGCAGGTAAAACGCATTATCACCCTCCAATACGGTCAATTTTATCGTTCTAGACCTGCTAGAGGCCTGATTGGATCCGATTTGACCCGATTAGACCCGATGCATAGGCCCAGAATATCAGGCGTTCAGGTTGGTTTAGGTGAAATACCCGGCTATTAAATGATATCCAGAGGCCTACAAATGCATGTAAAACGCATTATCACACTCCAATACGGTCAATTTTATCATTCTAGACATGCTAGAGGCCTGATTGGATCCGATTTGAACCGATTAGACCCGATGCATAGGCCCAGAATCCTGGCGTGCAGGTTGGTTTAGGTGAAATACCCGGCTATTAAATGATACCCAGAGGCCTACAAATGCATGTAAAACGCATTATCACACTCCAATACGGTAAATTTTATCATTCTAGGAATACCAGAGGTCTGATTGGACCCGATTAGACCCGATTAGACCCAATGCATAGACCCGGAACGCCATCCAAATGCATATAAAACGCATTATCACCCTCCAATACGGTCAATTTTATCATTCTAGACCTGCTAGAGGTTTGATTAGACCCGATTAGACCCGATGTATAGGCCCGGAACCCCATCCAAATGCATGTAAAACGCATTATGACCCTCCAATACGGTCAATTTTATCATTCCAGACCTGCTAGAGGTCTGATTAGACCCGATTAGACCCGATCCATAGGCCCGGAATCCCAGGCCTGCAAGTTGGTTTAGGTGAAATACACGGCTCTTAAATGATACCCAGAGGCCTCCAAATGCATGTAAGACGCATTATCACCCTCCAATACGGTCAATTTTATCATTCTAGACCTGCTAGAGGCCTGATTGGATCCGACTTGACCCGATTAAACCCGATGCATATGCACGGAATCCCAGGCGTGCAGGTTGGTTTAGGTGAAATACCAGGCTATTAAATGATACCCAGAATCCTCCAAATGCATGTAAAACGCATTATCACCCTCCAATACGGTCAATTTTATCATTCTAGACCTGCTAGAGGTCTGGATGGACCCGATTTGACCCGATTTGACCCGATATATAGACCCAGAACCCCATCCAAATGCATGTAAAACGCATTATCATCTTCCAATACGGTCAATTTTATCATTCTAGACCTGCTAGAGGTGTGATTAGACCCGATTGGACCCGATATATTGGCCCTGAACCCCATCCAAATGTATTTAAAACGCATTATCACCGTCCAATTCGGTCAATTTTATCATTCTAGACCTGCTAGAGGTCTGATTAGACCCGATTTGACCCGATTAGACACGATATATTGGCCCAGAATCCCCCCCAAATGCATGTAAAACGCATTATCACCCTCCAATACGGTCAATTTTATCAATCTAGACCTGCTAGAGGTCTGATTAGACCCGATTTGAGCCGATTAGACCCGATGTATTGGCCCAGAACCCCATCCAAATGCATGTAAAACGCATTATCACCCTCCAATGCGATCAATTTTATCATTCTAAACCTGCTAGAGGTCTGATTAGACCAGATTAGACCCGGTATATAGGCCCAGATCCCCAAATGCATGTAAAACGCATTATCACCCTCCAATACGGTCAATTTTATCAATCTAGACCTGCTAGAGGTCTGATTAGACCCGATTTGACCCGATAAGACCCGATGTATTGGCCCAGAACCAAATCCAAATGCATGTAAAACGCATTATCACCCTCCAAAACGGTCAATTTTATCATTCTAGACCTGCTAGAGGCCTGATTGGATCCGATTTGACCCGATTAGACCCGATGCATAGGCCCAGAATATCAGGCGTTCAGGTTGGTTTAGGTGAAATACCCGGCTATTAAATGATATCCAGAGGCCTACAAATGCATGTAAAACGCATTATCACACTCCAATACGGTCAATTTTATCATTCTAGACATGCTAGAGGCCTGATTGGATCCGATTTGAACCGATTAGACCCGATGCATAGGCCCAGAATCCTGGCGTGCAGGTTGGTTTAGGTGAAATACCCGGCTATTAAATGATACCCAGAGGCCTACAAATGCATGTAAAACGCATTATCACACTCCAATACGGTCAATTTTATCATTCTAGGAATACCAGAGGTCTGATTGGACCCGATTTGACCCGATTAGACCCAATGCATAGGCCCGGAACCCCCTCCAAATGCATATAAAACGCATTATCACCCTCCAATACGGGCAATTTTGTCATTCTAGACCTGCTAGAGGTTTGATTAGACCCGATTAGACCCGATGTATAGGCCCGGAACCCCATCCAAATGCATGTAAAACGCATTATGACATTCCAATACGGTCAATTTTATCATTCCAGACCTGCTAGAGGTCTGATTAGACCCGATTAGACCCGATGCATAGGCCCGGAATCCCAGGCCTGCAAGTTGGTTTAGGTGAGATACCAGGCTATTAAATGATACCCAGAGGCCTGCAAATGCATGTAAAACGCATTATCACCCTCCAATACGGTCAATTTTATCATTCTAGACCTGCTAGAGGTTTGATTAGACCCGATTTGACCCGATTGGACCCGATATATAGACCCGGAACCCCATCCAAATGTATGTAAAACGCATTATCATCTTCCAATACGTCAATTTTATCATTCTAGACCTGCTAAAGGTCTGGATGGACCCGATTTGACCCGATTAGACCCGATGTATAGGCCCAGAACCCCATCCAAATGCATGTGAAAACGCATTATCACCCTCCAATACGGTCAATTTTATCATTCTAGACCTGCTAGAGGTCTGATGAGACCCGATTTGACCCGATTAGACCCGATGTATTGGCCCAGAACCCCATCCAAATGCATGTAAAACGCATTATCACCCTCCAGTGCGATCAATTTTATCATTCTAGACCTGCTAGAGGTCTGATTAGACCAGATTAGACAGGTTATATAGGCCCAGATCCCCAAATGCATGTAAAACACATTATCACCCTCCAATACGATCAATTTTATCATTCTAGACCTGCTAGAGGCCTGATTGGATCCGACTTGACCCGATTAAACCCGATGCATATGCACGGAATCCCAGGCGTGCAATTTGGTTTAGGTGAAATACCAGGCTATTAAATGATACCCAGAATCCTCCAAATGCATGTAAAACGCATTATCACCCTCCAATACGGTCAATTTTATCATTCTAGACCTGCTAGAGGTCTGGATGGACCCGATTTGACCCGATTGGACCCGATATATAGACCCAGAACCCCATCCAAATGCATGTAAAACGCATTATCATCTTCCAATACGGTCAATTTTATCATTCTAGACCTGCTAGAGGTGTGATTAGACCCGATTGGACCCGATATATTGGCCCTGAACCCCATCCAAATGTATTTAAAACGCATTATCACCGTCCAATTCGGTCAATTTTATCATTCTAGACCTGCTAGAGGTCTGATTAGACCCGATTTGACCCGATTAGACACGATATATTGGCCCAGAATCCCCCCCAAATGCATGTAAAACGCATTATCACCCTCCAATTCGGTCAATTTTATCAATCTAGACCTGCTAGAGGTCTGATTAGACCCGATTTGAGCCGATTAGACCCGATGTATTGGCCCAGAACCCCATCCAAATGCATGTAAAACGCATTATCACCCTCCAATGCGATCAATTTTATCATTCTAAACCTGCTAGAGGTCTGATTAGACCAGATTAGACCCGGTATATAGGCCCAGATCCCCAAATGCATGTAAAACGCATTATCACCCTCCAATACGGTCAATTTTATCATTCTAGACCTGCTAGAGGCCTGATTGGATCCGACTTGACCCGATTAAACCCGATGCATATGCCCGGAATCCCAGGCGTGCAGGTTGGTTTAGGTGAAATACCCGGCTATTAAATAATACCCAGAGGCCTCCAAATGCATGTAAAACGCATTATCACACTCCAATACGGTCAATTTTTACATTCTAGGAATACTAGAGGTCTGATTGGACCCGATTTGACCCGATGCATACGCCCGGAATCCCAGGCGCGAAGGTTGGTTTAGGTGAAATAACCGGCTATTAAATGATACCCAGAGGCCTCCAAATGCATGTAAAACGCATTATCACACTCCAATACGGTCAATTTTATCATTCTAGGAATACCAGAGGTCTGATTGGACCCGATTTGACCCGATTAGACCCAATGCATAGGCCCGGAACCCCCTCCAAATGCATATAAAACGCATTATCACCCTCCAATACGGGCAATTTTATCATTCTAGACCTGCTAGAGGTTTGATTAGACCCGATTAGACCCGATGTATAGGCCCGGAACCCCATCCAAATGCATGTAAAACGCATTATGACATTCCAATACGGTCAATTTTATCATTCCAGACCTGCTAGAGGTCTGATGAGACCCGATTAGACCCGATGCATAGGCCCGGAATCCCAGGCCTGCAAGTTGGTTTAGGTGAAATACCAGGCTATTAAATGATACCCAGAGGCCTGCAAATGCATGTAAAACGCATTATCACCCTCCAATACGGTCAATTTTATCATTCTAGACCTGCTAGAGGTTTGATTAGACCCGATTTGACCCGATTGGACCCGATATATAGACCCGGAACCCCATCCAAATGTATGTAAAACGCATTATCATCTTCCAATACGTCAATTTTATCATTCTAGACCTGCTAAAGGTCTGGATGGACCCGATTTGACCCGATTAGACCCGATGTATAGGCCCAGAACCCCATCCAAATGCATGTGAAAACGCATTATCACCCTCCAATACGGTCAATTTTATCATTCTAGACCTGCTAGAGGTCTGATGAGCCCCGATTTGACCCCATTAGACCCGATGTATTGGCCCAGAACCCCATCCAAATGCATGTAAAACGCATTATCACCCTCCAGTGCGATCAATTTTATCATTCTAGACCTGCTAGAGGTCTGATTAGACCAGATTAGACAGGTTATATAGGCCCAGATCCCCAAATGCATGTAAAACGCATTATCACCCTCCAATACGATCAATTTTATCATTCTAGACCTGCTAGAGGCCTGATTGGATCCGACTTGACCCGATTAAACCCGATGCATATGCCCGGAATCCCAGGCGTTCAGGTTGGTTTAGGTGAAATACCCGGCTATTAAATGATACCCAGAGGCCTTCAAATGCATGTAAAACGCATTACCACCTTCCAATACGGTCAATTTTATCATTCTAGACCTGCTAGAGGTCTGATTAGACCCTATTTGACCCGATTAGAAACGATATATTGGCCCTGAACCCCATCCAAATGCATGTAAAACGCATTACCACCTTCCAATACGGTCAATTTTATCATTCTAGACCTGCTAGAGGTCTGATTAGACCCGATTTGACCCGATTGGACCCCATACATAGACCCGGAACCCCATTCAAATGTATGTAAAACGCATTATCATCTTCCAATACGGTCAAGTTTATCATTCTAGACCTGCTAGAGGTCTGGATGGACCCGATTTGACCCGATTGGACCCGATATATAGACCCAGAACCCCATCCAAATGCATGTAAAACGCATTATCATCTTCCAATACGGTCAATTTTATCATTCTAGACCTGCTAGAGGTGTGATTAGACCCGATTGGACCCGATATATTGGCCCTGAACCCCATCCAAATGTATTTAAAACGCATTATCACCGTCCAATTCGGTCAATTTTATCATTCTAGACCTGCTAGAGGTCTGGATGGACCCGATTTGACCCGATTGGACCCGATATATAGACCCAGAACCCCATCCAAATGCATGTAAAACGCATTATCATCTTCCAATACGGTCAATTTTATCATTCTAGACCTGCTAGAGGTGTGATTAGACCCGATTGGACCCGATATATTGGCCCTGAACCCCATCCAAATGTATTTAAAACGCATTATCACCGTCCAATTCGGTCAATTTTATCATTCTAGACCTGCTAGAGGTCTGATTAGACCCGATTTGACCCGATTAGACACGATATATTGGCCCAGAATCCCCCCCAAATGCATGTAAAACGCATTATCACCCTCCAATTCGGTCAATTTTATCAATCTAGACCTGCTAGAGGTCTGATTAGACCCGATTTGAGCCGATTAGACCCGATGTATTGGCCCAGAACCCCATCCAAATGCATGTAAAACGCATTATCACCCTCCAATGCGATCAATTTTATCATTCTAAACCTGCTAGAGGTCTGATTAGACCAGATTAGACCCGGTATATAGGCCCAGATCCCCAAATGCATGTAAAACGCATTATCACCCTCCAATACGGTCAATTTTATCATTCTAGACCTGCTAGAGGCCTGATTGGATCCGACTTGACCCGATTAAACCCGATGCATATGCCCGGAATCCCAGGCGTGCAGGTTGGTTTAGGTGAAATACCCGGCTATTAAATAATACCCAGAGGCCTCCAAATGCATGTAAAACGCATTATCACACTCCAATACGGTCAATTTTTACATTCTAGGAATACTAGAGGTCTGATTGGACCCGATTTGACCCGATGCATACGCCCGGAATCCCAGGCGCGAAGGTTGGTTTAGGTGAAATAACCGGCTATTAAATGATACCCAGAGGCCTCCAAATGCATGTAAAACGCATTATCACACTCCAATACGGTCAATTTTATCATTCTAGGAATACCAGAGGTCTGATTGGACCCGATTTGACCCGATTAGACCCAATGCATAGGCCCGGAACCCCCTCCAAATGCATATAAAACGCATTATCACCCTCCAATACGGGCAATTTTATCATTCTAGACCTGCTAGAGGTTTGATTAGACCCGATTAGACCCGATGTATAGGCCCGGAACCCCATCCAAATGCATGTAAAACGCATTATGACATTCCAATACGGTCAATTTTATCATTCCAGACCTGCTAGAGGTCTGATTAGACCCGATTAGACCCGATGCATAGGCCCGGAATCCCAGGCCTGCAAGTTGGTTTAGGTGAAATACCAGGCTATTAAATGATACCCAGAGGCCTGCAAATGCATGTAAAACGCATTATCACCCTCCAATACGGTCAATTTTATCATTCTAGACCTGCTAGAGGTTTGATTAGACCCGATTTGACCCGATTGGACCCGATATATAGACCCGGAACCCCATCCAAATGTATGTAAAACGCATTATCATCTTCCAATACGTCAATTTTATCATTCTAGACCTGCTAAAGGTCTGGATGGACCCGATTTGACCCGATTAGACCCGATGTATAGGCCCAGAACCCCATCCAAATGCATGTGAAAACGCATTATCACCCTCCAATACGGTCAATTTTATCATTCTAGACCTGCTAGAGGTCTGATGAGCCCCGATTTGACCCCATTAGACCCGATGTATTGGCCCAGAACCCCATCCAAATGCATGTAAAACGCATTATCACCCTCCAGTGCGATCAATTTTATCATTCTAGACCTGCTAGAGGTCTGATTAGACCAGATTAGACAGGTTATATAGGCCCAGATCCCCAAATGCATGTAAAACGCATTATCACCCTCCAATACGATCAATTTTATCATTCTAGACCTGCTAGAGGCCTGATTGGATCCGACTTGACCCGATTAAACCCGATGCATATGCCCGGAATCCCAGGCGTGCAGGTTGGTTTAGGTGAAATACCCGGCTATTAAATGATACCCAGAGGCCTTCAAATGCATGTAAAACGCATTACCACCTTCCAATACGGTCAATTTTATCATTCTAGACCTGCTAGAGGTCTGATTAGACCCTATTTGACCCGATTAGAAACGATATATTGGCCCTGAACCCCATCCAAATGCATGTAAAACGCA
Source organism: Orchesella flavescens (assembly GCA_964034955.1). Lineage (NCBI taxonomy): Eukaryota > Metazoa > Arthropoda > Collembola > Entomobryomorpha > Orchesellidae > Orchesella > Orchesella flavescens. The sequence goes on along the minus strand of OZ035955.1, from coordinate 15,022,952 downwards.
TTACCACCTTCCAATACGGTCAATTTTATCATTCTAGACCTGCTAGAGGTCTGATTAGACCCGATTTGACCCGATTGGACCCCATACATAGACCCGGAACCCCATTCAAATGTATGTAAAACGCATTATCATCTTCCAATACGGTCAAGTTTATCATTCTAGACCTGCTAGAGGTCTGACTAGACCCGATTTGACCCGATTAGAAACGATATATCGGCCCTGAACCCCATCCAAATGCATGTAAAACGCATTACCACCTTCCAATACGGTCAATTTTATCATTCTAGACCTGCTAGAGGTCTGATTAGACCCGATTTGACCCGATTGGACCCCATACATAGACCCGGAACCCCAATCAAATGTATGTAAAACGCATTATCATCTTCCGATACGTCAATTTTATCATTCTAGACCTGCTAAAGGTCTGGATGGACCCGATTTGACCCGATTAGACCCGATGTATAGGCCCAGAACCCCATCCAAATGCATGTGAAAACGCATTATCACCCTCCAATACGGTCAATTTTATCATTCTAGACCTGCTAGAGGTCTGATGAGACCCGATTTGACCCGATTAGACCCGATGTATTGGCCCAGAACCCCAACCAAATGCATGTAAAACGCATTATCACCCTCCAGTGCGATCAATTTTATCATTCTAGACCTGCTAGAGGTCTGATTAGACCAGATTAGACAGGTTATATAGGCCCAGATCCCCAAATGCATGTAAAACGCATTATCACCCTCCAATACGATCAATTTTATCATTCTAGACCTGCTAGAGGCCTGATTGGATCCGACTTGACCCGATTAAACCCGATGCATATGCACGGAATCCCAGGCGTGCAGGTTGGTTTAGGTGAAATACCAGGCTATTAAATGACACCCAGAGGCCTGCAAATGCATGTAAAACGCATTATCACCCTCCAATACGGTCAATTTTATCATTCTAGACCTGCTAGAGGTTTGATTAGACCCGATTTGACCCGATTGGACCCGATATATAGACCCGGAACCCCATCCAAATGTATGTAAAACGCATTATCATCTTCCAATACGTCAATTTTATCATTCTAGACCTGCTAAAGGTCTGGATGGACCCGATTTGACCCGATTAGACCCGATGTACAGGCCCAGAACCCCATCCAAATGCATGTGAAAACGCATTATCACCCTCCAATACGGTCAATTTTATCATTCTAGACCTGCTAGAGGTCTGATGAGCCCCGATTTGACCCCATTAGACCCGATGTATTGGCCCAGAACCCCATCCAAATGCATGTAAAACGCATTATCACCCTCCAGTGCGATCAATTTTATCATTCTAGACCTGCTAGAGGTCTGATTAGACCAGATTAGACAGGTTATATAGGCCCAGATCCCCAAATGCATGTAAAACGCATTATCACCCTCCAATACGATCAATTTTATCATTCTAGACCTGCTAGAGGCCTGATTGGATCCGACTTGACCCGATTAAACCCGATGCATATGCCCGGAATCCCAGGCGTGCAGGTTGGTTTAGGTGAAATACCCGGCTATTAAATGATACCCAGAGGCCTTCAAATGCATGTAAAACGCATTACCACCTTCCAATACGGTCAATTTTATCATTCTAGACCTGCTAGAGGTCTGATTAGACCCTATTTGACCCGATTAGAAACGATATATTGGCCCTGAACCCCATCCAAATGCATGTAAAACGCATTACCACCTTCCAATACGGTCAATTTTATCATTCTAGACCTGCTAGAGGTTTGATTAGACCCGATTTGACCCGATTGGACCCCATACATAGACCCGAAACCCCATTCAAATGTATGTAAAACGCATTATCATCTTCCAATACGGTCAAGTTTATCATTCTAGACCTGCTAGAGGTCTGACTAGACCCGATTTGACCCGATTAGAAACGATATATTGGCCCTGAACCCCATCCAAATGCATGTAAAACGCATTACCACCTTCCAATACGGTCAATTTTATCATTCTAGACCTGCTAGAGGTCTGATTAGACCCGATTTGACCCGATTGGACCCCATACATAGACCCGGAACCCCAATCAAATGTATGTAAAACGCATTATCATCTTCCGATACGTCAATTTTATCATTCTAGACCTGCTAAAGGTCTGGATGGACCCGATTTGACCCGATTAGACCCGATGTATAGGCCCAGAACCCCATCCAAATGCATGTGAAAACGCATTATCACCCTCCAATACGGTCAATTTTATCATTCTAGACCTGCTAGAGGTCTGATGAGACCCGATTTGACCCGATTAGACCCGATGTATTGGCCCAGAACCCCATCCAAATGCATGTAAAACGCATTATCACCCTCCAGTGCGATCAATTTTATCATTCTAGACCCGGTAGAGGTCTGATTAGACCAGATTAGACAGGTTATATAGGCCCAGATCCCCAAATGCATGTAAAACGCATTATCACCCTCCAATACGATCAATTTTATCATTCTAGACCTGCTAGAGGCCTGATTGGATCCGACTTGACCCGATTAAACCCGATGCATATGCACGGAATCCCAGGCGTGCAGGTTGGTTTAGGTGAAATACCAGGCTATTAAATGATACCCAGAATCCTCCAAATGCATGTAAAACGCATTATCACCCTCCAATACGGTCAATTTTATCATTCTAGACCTGCTAGAGGTGTGATTAGACCCGATTGGACCCGATATATTGGCCCTGAACCCCATCCAAATGTATTTAAAACGCATTATCACCGTCCAATTCGGTCAATTTTATCATTCTAGACCTGCTAGAGGTCTGATTAGACCCGATTTGACCCGATTAGACACGATATATTGGCCCAGAATCCCCCCAAATGCATGTAAAACGCATTATCACCCTCCAATTCGGTCAATTTTATCAATCTAGACCTGCTAGAGGTCTGATTAGACCCGATTTGAGCCGATTAGACCCGATGTATTGGCCCAGAACCCCATCCAAATGCATGTAAAACGCATTATCACCCTCCAATGCGATCAATTTTATCATTCTAAACCTGCTAGAGGTCTCATTAGACCAGATTAGACCCGGTATATAGGCCCAGATCCCCAAATGCATGTAAAACGCATTATCACCCTCCAATACGGTCAATTTTATCATTCTAGACCTGCTAGAGGCCTGATTGGATCCGACTTGACCCGATTAAACCCGATGCATATGCCCGGAATCCCAGGCGTGCAGGTTGGTTTAGGCGAAATACCCGGCTATTAAATAATACCCAGAGGCCTCCAAATGCATGTAAAACGCATTATCACACTCCAATACGGTCAATTTTATCATTCTAGACCTGCTAGAGGTCTGATTAGACCCTATTTGACCCGATTAGAAACGATATATTGGCCCTGAACCCCATCCAAATGCATGTAAAACGCATTACCACCTTCCAATACGGTCAATTTTATCATTCTAGACCTGCTAGAGGTCTGATTAGACCCGATTTGACCCGATTGGACCCCATACATAGACCCGGAACCCCAATCAAATGTATGTAAAACGCATTATCATCTTCCGATACGGTCAAGTTTATCATTCTAGACCTGCTAGAGGTCTGACTAGACCCGACTTGACCCGATTAGACACGATATATTGGCCCTGAACCCCATCCAAATGCATGTAAAACGCATTATCACCCTCCAATACGGTCAATTTTATCAATCTAGACCCGCTAGAGGTCTGATTTGAGCCGATTAGACCCGATGTATTGGCCCAGAACCCCATCCAAATGCATGTAAAACGCATTATCACCCTCCAATACGGTCAATTTTATCATTCTAGACCTGCTAGAGGCCTGATTGGATCCGATTTGACCCGATTAGACCCGATGCATAGGCCCAGAATCCCAGGCGTGCAGGTTGGTTTAGGTGAAATACCCGGCTATTAAATGATACCCAGAGGCGTCCAAATGCATGTAAAACGCATTATCACACTCCAATACGGTCAATTTTATCATTCTAGGAATACCAGAGGTCTGATTGGACCCGATTTGACCCGATTAGACCCAATGCATAGGCCCGGAACCCCATCCAAATGTATGTAAAACGCATTATGACCCTCCAATACGGTCAATTTTATCATTCTAGACCTGCTAGAGGTCTGATAAGACCCGATTTGACCCGATGAGACTCGATGCATAAGCCCAGAACCCCATCCAAATGCATGTGAAAACGCATTAACACCCTCCAATAATGTCAATTTTATCATTCTAGACCTGCTAGAGGTCTGATAAGACATGATTAGACACGATATATTGGCCCAGAATCCCCCCCAAATGCATGTAAAACGCATTATCACCCTCCAATTCGGTCAATTTTATCATTCTAGACCTGCTAGAGGTCTGATTAGACCCTATTTGACCCGATTAGAAACGATATATTGGCCCTGAACCCCATCCAAATGCATGTAAAACGCATTACCACCTTCCAATACGGTCAATTTTATCATTCTAGACCTGCTAGAGGTCTGATTAGACCCGATTGGACCCCATACATAGACCCGGAACCCCAATCAAATGTATGTAAAACGCATTATCATCTTCCGATACGGTCAAGTTTATCATTCTAGACCTGCTAGAGGTCTGACTAGACCCGACTTGACCCGATTAGACACGATATATTGGCCCTGAACCCCATCCAAATGCATGTAAAACGCATTATCACCCTCCAATACGGTCAATTTTATCAATCTAGACCCGCTAGAGGTCTGATTTGAGCCGATTAGACCCGATGTATTGGCCCAGAACCCCATCCAAATGCATGTAAAACGCATTATCACCCTCCAATACGGTCAATTTTATCATTCTAGACCTGCTAGAGGCCTGATTGGATCCGATTTGACCCGATTAGACCCGATGCATAGGCCCAGAATCCCAGGCGTGCAGGTTGGTTTAGGTGAAATACCCGGCTATTAAATGATACCCAGAGGCGTCCAAATGCATGTAAAACGCATTATCACACTCAAATACGGTCAATTTTATCATTCTAGGAATACCAGAGGTCTGATTGGACCCGATTAGACCCGATTAGACCCAATGCATAGACCCGGAACGCCATCCAAATGCATATAAAACGCATTATCACCCTCCATTACGGTCAATTTTATCATTCTAGACCTGCTAGAGGTTTGATTAGACCCGATTAGACCCGATGTATAGGCCCGGAACCCCATCCAAATGCATGTAAAACGCATTATGACCCTCCAATACGGTCAATTTTATCATTCCAGACCTGCTAGAGGTCTGATTAGACCCGATTAGACCCGATCCATAGGCCCGGAATCCCAGGCCTGCAAGTTGGTTTAGGTGAAATACACGGCTCTTAAATGATACCCAGAGGCCTCCAAATGCATGTAAGACGCATTATCACCCTCCAATACGGTCAATTTTATCATTCTAGACCTGCTAGAGGCCTGATTGGATCCGACTTGACCCGATTAAACCCGATGCATATGCACGGAATCCCAGGCGTGCAGGTTGGTTTAGGTGAAATACCAGGCTATTAAATGATACCCAGAATCCTCCAAATGCATGTAAAACGCATTATCACCCTCCAATACGGTCAATTTTATCATTCTAGACCTGCTAGAGGTCTGGATGGACCCGATTTGACCCGATTTGACCCGATATATAGACCCAGAACCCCATCCAAATGCATGTAAAACGCATTATCATCTTCCAATACGGTCAATTTTATCATTCTAGACCTGCTAGAGGTGTGATTAGACCCGATTGGACCCGATATATTGGCCCTGAACCCCATCCAAATGTATTTAAAACGCATTATCACCGTCCAATTCGGTCAATTTTATCATTCTAGACCTGCTAGAGGTCTGATTAGACCCGATTTGACCCGATTAGACACGATATATTGGCCCAGAATCCCCCCCAAATGCATGTAAAACGCATTATCACCCTCCAATTCGGTCAATTTTATCAATCTAGACCTGCTAGAGGTCTGATTAGACCCGATTTGAGCCGATTAGACCCGATGTATTGGCCCAGAACCCCATCCAAATGCATGTAAAACGCATTATCACCCTCCAATGCGATCAATTTTATCATTCTAAACCTGCTAGAGGTCTGATTAGACCAGATTAGACCCGGTATATAGGCCCAGATCCCCAAATGCATGTAAAACGCATTATCACCCTCCAATACGGTCAATTTTATCATTCTAGACCTGCTAGAGGCCTGATTGGATCCGACTTGACCCGATTAAACCTGATGCATATGCCCGGAATCCCAGGCGTGCAGGTTGGTTTAGGTGAAATACCCGGCTATTAAATAATACCCAGAGGCCTCCAAATGCATGTAAAACGCATTATCACACTCCAATACGGTCAATTTTTACATTCTAGGAATACTAGAGGTCTGATTGGACCCGATTTGACCCGATGCATACGCCCGGAATCCCAGGCGCGAAGGTTGGTTTAGGTGAAATAACCGGCTATTAAATGATACCCAGAGGCCTCCAAATGCATGTAAAACGCATTATCACACTCCAATACGGTCAATTTTATCATTCTAGGAATACCAGAGGTCTGATTGGACCCGATTTGACCCGATTAGACCCAATGCATAGGCCCGGAACCCCCTCCAAATGCATATAAAACGCATTATCACCCTCCAATACGGGCAATTTTGTCATTCTAGACCTGCTAGAGGTTTGATTAGACCCGATTAGACCCGATGTATAGGCCCGGAACCCCATCCAAATGCATGTAAAACGCATTATGACATTCCAATACGGTCAATTTTATCATTCCAGACCTGCTAGAGGTCTGATTAGACCCGATTAGACCCGATGCATAGGCCCGGAATCCCAGGCCTGCAAGTTGGTTTAGGTGAGATACCAGGCTATTAAATGATACCCAGAGGCCTGCAAATGCATGTAAAACGCATTATCACCCTCCAATACGGTCAATTTTATCATTCTAGACCTGCTAGAGGTTTGATTAGACCCGATTTGACCCGATTGGACCCGATATATAGACCCGGAACCCCATCCAAATGTATGTAAAACGCATTATCATCTTCCAATACGTCAATTTTATCATTCTAGACCTGCTAAAGGTCTGGATGGACCCGATTTGACCCGATTAGACCCGATGTATAGGCCCAGAACCCCATCCAAATGCATGTGAAAACGCATTATCACCCTCCAATACGGTCAATTTTATCATTCTAGACCTGCTAGAGGTCTGATGAGACCCGATTTGACCCGATTAGACCCGATGTATTGGCCCAGAACCCCATCCAAATGCATGTAAAACGCATTATCACCCTCCAGTGCGATCAATTTTATCATTCTAGACCTGCTAGAGGTCTGATTAGACCAGATTAGACAGGTTATATAGGCCCAGATCCCCAAATGCATGTAAAACGCATTATCACCCTCCAATACGATCAATTTTATCATTCTAGACCTGCTAGAGGCCTGATTGGATCCGACTTGACCCGATTAAACCCGATGCATATGCACGGAATCCCAGGCGTGCAATTTGGTTTAGGTGAAATACCAGGCTATTAAATGATACCCAGAATCCTCCAAATGCATGTAAAACGCATTATCACCCTCCAATACGGTCAATTTTATCATTCTAGACCTGCTAGAGGTCTGGATGGACCCGATTTGACCCGATTGGACCCGATATATAGACCCAGAACCCCATCCAAATGCATGTAAAACGCATTATCATCTTCCAATAAGGTCAATTTTATCATTCTAGACCTGCTAGAGGTGTGATTAGACCCGATTGGACCCGATATATTGGCCCTGAACCCCATCCAAATGTATTTAAAACGCATTATCACCGTCCAATTCGGTCAATTTTATCATTCTAGACCTGCTAGAGGTCTGATTAGACCCGATTTGACCCGATTAGACACGATATATTGGCCCAGAATCCCCCCCAAATGCATGTAAAACGCATTATCACCCTCCAATTCGGTCAATTTTATCAATCTAGACCTGCTAGAGGTCTGATTAGACCCGATTTGAGCCGATTAGACCCGATGTATTGGCCCAGAACCCCATCCAAATGCATGTAAAACGCATTATCACCCTCCAATGCGATCAATTTTATCATTCTAAACCTGCTAGAGGTCTGATTAGACCAGATTAGACCCGGTATATAGGCCCAGATCCCCAAATGCATGTAAAACGCATTATCACCCTCCAATACGGTCAATTTTATCATTCTAGACCTGCTAGAGGCCTGATTGGATCCGACTTGACCCGATTAAACCCGATGCATATGCCCGGAATCCCAGGCGTGCAGGTTGGTTTAGGTGAAATACCCGGCTATTAAATAATACCCAGAGGCCTCCAAATGCATGTAAAACGCATTATCACACTCCAATACGGTCAATTTTTACATTCTAGGAATACTAGAGGTCTGATTGGACCCGATTTGACCCGATGCATACGCCCGGAATCCCAGGCGCGAAGGTTGGTTTAGGTGAAATAACCGGCTATTAAATGATACCCAGAGGCCTCCAAATGCATGTAAAACGCATTATCACACTCCAATACGGTCAATTTTATCATTCTAGGAATACCAGAGGTCTGATTGGACCCGATTTGACCCGATTAGACCCAATGCATAGGCCCGGAACCCCCTCCAAATGCATATAAAACGCATTATCACCCTCCAATACGGGCAATTTTATCATTCTAGACCTGCTAGAGGTTTGATTAGACCCGATTAGACCCGATGTATAGGCCCGGAACCCCATCCAAATGCATGTAAAACGCATTATGACATTCCAATACGGTCAATTTTATCATTCCAGACCTGCTAGAGGTCTGATTAGACCCGATTAGACCCGATGCATAGGCCCGGAATCCCAGGCCTGCAAGTTGGTTTAGGTGAAATACCAGGCTATTAAATGATACCCAGAGGCCTGCAAATGCATGTAAAACGCATTATCACCCTCCAATACGGTCAATTTTATCATTCTAGACCTGCTAGAGGTTTGATTAGACCCGATTTGACCCGATTGGACCCGATATATAGACCCGGAACCCCATCCAAATGTATGTAAAACGCATTATCATCTTCCAATACGTCAATTTTATCATTCTAGACCTGCTAAAGGTCTGGATGGACCCGATTTGACCCGATTAGACCCGATGTATAGGCCCAGAACCCCATCCAAATGCATGTGAAAACGCATTATCACCCTCCAATACGGTCAATTTTATCATTCTAGACCTGCTAGAGGTCTGATGAGCCCCGATTTGACCCCATTAGACCCGATGTATTGGCCCAGAACCCCATCCAAATGCATGTAAAACGCATTATCACCCTCCAGTGCGATCAATTTTATCATTCTAGACCTGCTAGAGGTCTGATTAGACCAGATTAGACAGGTTATATAGGCCCAGATCCCCAAATGCATGTAAAACGCATTATCACCCTCCAATACGATCAATTTTATCATTCTAGACCTGCTAGAGGCCTGATTGGATCCGACTTGACCCGATTAAACCCGATGCATATGCCCGGAATCCCAGGCGTGCAGGTTGGTTTAGGTGAAATACCCGGCTATTAAATGATACCCAGAGGCCTTCAAATGCATGTAAAACGCATTACCACCTTCCAATACGGTCAATTTTATCATTCTAGACCTGCTAGAGGTCTGATTAGACCCTATTTGACCCGATTGGACCCCATACATAGACCCGGAACCCCATTCAAATGTATGTAAAACGCATTATCATCTTCCTATGCGGTCAAGTTTATCATTCTAGACCTGCTAGAGGTCTGACTAGACCCGATTTGACCCGATTAGAAACGATATATTGGCCCTGAACCCCATCCAAATGCATGTAAAACGCATTACCACCTTCCAATACGGTCAACTTTATCATTCTAGACCTGCTAGAGGTCTGATTAGACCCGATTTGACCCGATTGGACCCCATACATAGACCCGGAACCCCAATCAAATGTATGTAAAACGCATTATCATCTTCCGATACGGTCAAGTTTATCATTCTAGACCTGCTAGAGGTCTGACTAGACCCGACTTGACCCGATTAGACACGATATATTGGCCCTGAACCCCATCCAAATGCATGTAAAACGCATTATCACCCTCCAATACGGTCAATTTTATCAATCTAGACCCGCTAGAGGTCTGATTTGAGCCGATTAGACCCGATGTATTGGCCCAGAACCCCATCCAAATGCATGTAAAACGCATTATCACCCTCCAATACGGTCAATTTTATCATTCTAGGAATACCAGAGGTCTGATTGGACCCGATTTGACCCGACTAGACCCAATGCATAGGCCCGGAACCCCATCCAAATGCATATAAAACGCATTATCACCCTCCAATACGGTCAATTTTTTCATTCTAGACCTGCTAGAGGTCTGATTAGACCCTATTTGACCCGATTAGAAACGATATATTGGCCCTGAACCCCATCCAAATGCATGTAAAACGCATTACCACCTTCCAATACGGTCAATTTTATCATTCTAGACCTGCTAGAGGTCTGATTAGACCCGATTTGACCCGATTGGACCCCATACATAGACCCGGAACCCCATTCAAATGTATGTAAAACGCATTATCATCTTCCAATACGGTCAAGTTTATCATTCTAGACCTGCTAGAGGTCTGACTAGACCCGATTTGACCCGATTAGAAACGATATATTGGCCCTGAACCCCATCCAAATGCATGTAAAACGCATTACCACCTTCCAATACGGTCAATTTTATCATTCTAGACCTGCTAGAGGTCTGATTAGACCCGATTTGACCCGATTGGACCCCATACATAGACCCGGAACCCCAATCAAATGTATGTAAAACGCATTATCATCTTCCGATACGTCAATTTTATCATTCTAGACCTGCTAAAGGTCTGGATGGACCCGATTTGACCCGATTAGACCCGATGTATAGGCCCAGAACCCCATCCAAATGCATGTGAAAACGCATTATCACCCTCCAATACGGTCAATTTTATCATTCTAGACCTGCTAGAGGTCTGATGAGACCCGATTTGACCCGATTAGACACGATATATTGGCCCAGAATCCCCCCCAAATGCATGTAAAACGCATTATCACCCTCCAATTCGGTCAATTTTATCAATCTAGACCTGCTAGAGGTCTGATTAGACCCGATTTGACCCCATTAGACCCGATGTATTGGCCCAGAACCCCATCCAAATGCATGTAAAACGCATTATCACCCTCCAGTGCGATCAATTTTATCATTCTAGACCTGCTAGAGGTCTGATTAGACCAGATTAGACAGGTTATATAGGCCCAGATCCCCAAATGCATGTAAAACGCATTATCACCCTCCAATACGATCAATTTTATCATTCTAGACCTGCTAGAGGCCTGATTGGATCCGACTTGACCCGATTAAACCCGATGCATATGCCCGGAATCCCAGGCGTGCAGGTTGGTTTAGGTGAAATACCCGGCTATTAAATGATACCCAGAGGCCTTCAAATGCATGTAAAACGCATTACCACCTTCCAATACGGTCAATTTTATCATTCTAGACCTGCTAGAGGTCTGATTAGACCCTATTTGACCCGATTGGACCCCATACATAGACCCGGAACCCCATTCAAATGTATGTAAAACGCATTATCATCTTCCTATACGGTCAAGTTTATCATTCTAGACCTGCTAGAGGTCTGACTAGACCCGATTTGACCCGATTAGAAACGATATATTGGCCCTGAACCCCATCCAAATGCATGTAAAACGCATTACCACCTTCCAATACGGTCAACTTTATCATTCTAGACCTGCTAGAGGTCTGATTAGACCCGATTTGACCCGATTGGACCCCATACATAGACCCGGAACCCCAATCAAATGTATGTAAAACGCATTATCATCTTCCGATACGGTCAAGTTTATCATTCTAGACCTGCTAGAGGTCTGACTAGACCCGACTTGACCCGATTAGACACGATATATTGGCCCTGAACCCCATCCAAATGCATGTAAAACGCATTATCACCCTCCAATACGGTCAATTTTATCAATCTAGACCCGCTAGAGGTCTGATTTGAGCCGATTAGACCCGATGTATTGGCCCAGAACCCCATCCAAATGCATGTAAAACGCATTATCACCCTCCAATACGGTCAATTTTATCATTCTAGGAATACCAGAGGTCTGATTGGACCCGATTTGACCCGACTAGACCCAATGCATAGGCCCGGAACCCCATCCAAATGCATATAAAACGCATTATCACCCTCCAATACGGTCAATTTTATCATTCTAGACCTGCTAGAGGTCTGATTAGACCCTATTTGACCCGATTAGAAACGATATATTGGCCCTGAACCCCATCCAAATGCATGTAAAACGCATTACCACCTTCCAATACGGTCAATTTTATCATTCTAGACCTGCTAGAGGTCTGATTAGACCCGATTTGACCCGATTGGACCCCATACATAGACCCGGAACCCCATTCAAATGTATGTAAAACGCATTATCATCTTCCAATACGGTCAAGTTTATCATTCTAGACCTGCTAGAGGTCTGACTAGACCCGATTTGACCCGATTAGAAACGATATATTGGCCCTGAACCCCATCCAAATGCATGTAAAACGCATTACCACCTTCCAATACGGTCAATTTTATCATTCTAGACCTGCTAGAGGTCTGATTAGACCCGATTTGACCCGATTGGACCCCATACATAGACCCGGAACCCCAATCAAATGTATGTAAAACGCATTATCATCTTCCGATACGTCAATTTTATCATTCTAGACCTGCTAAAGGTCTGGATGGACCCGATTTGACCCGATTAGACCCGATGTATAGGCCCAGAACCCCATCCAAATGCATGTGAAAACGCATTATCACCCTCCAATACGGTCAATTTTATCATTCTAGACCTGCTAGAGGTCTGATGAGACCCGATTTGACCCGATTAGACACGATATATTGGCCCAGAATCCCCCCCAAATGCATGTAAAACGCATTATCACCCTCCAATTCGGTCAATTTTATCAATCTAGACCTGCTAGAGGTCTGATTAGACCCGATTTGAGCCGATTAGACCCGATGTATTGGCCCAGAACCCCATCCAAATGCATGTAAAACGCATTATCACCCTCCAATGCGATCAATTTTATCATTCTAAACCTGCTAGAGGTCTGATTAGACCAGATTAGACCCGGTATATAGGCCCAGATCCCCAAATGCATGTAAAACGCATTATCACCCTCCAATACGGTCAATTTTATCATTCTAGACCTGCTAGAGGCCTGATTGGATCCGACTTGACCCGATTAAACCCGATGCATATGCCCGGAATCCCAGGCGTGCAGGTTGGTTTAGGTGAAATACCCGGCTATTAAATAATACCCAGAGGCCTCCAAATGCATGTAAAACGCATTATCACACTCCAATACGGTCAATTTTTACATTCTAGGAATACCAGAGGTCTGATTGGACCCGATTTGACCCGATTAGACCCAATGCATAGGCCCGGAACCCCCTCCAAATGCATATAAAACGCATTATCACCCTCCAATACGGGCAATTTTATCATTCTAGACCTGCTAGAGGTTTGATTAGACCCGATTAGACCCGATGTATAGGCCCGGAACCCCATCCAAATGCATGTAAAACGCATTATGACATTCCAATACGGTCAATTTTATCATTCCAGACCTGCTAGAGGTCTGATTAGACCCGATTAGACCCGATGCATAGGCCCGGAATCCCAGGCCTGCAAGTTGGTTTAGGTGAAATACCAGGCTATTAAATGATACCCAGAGGCCTGCAAATGCATGTAAAACGCATTATCACCCTCCAATACGGTCAATTTTATCATTCTAGACCTGCTAGAGGTCTGATGAGCCCCGATTTGACCCCATTAGACCCGATGTATTGGCCCAGAACCCCATCCAAATGCATGTAAAACGCATTATCACCCTCCAGTGCGATCAATTTTATCATTCTAGACCTGCTAGAGGTCTGATTAGACCAGATTAGACAGGTTATATAGGCCCAGATCCCCAAATGCATGTAAAACGCATTATCACCCTCCAATACGATCAATTTTATCATTCTAGACCTGCTAGAGGCCTGATTGGATCCGACTTGACCCGATTAAACCCGATGCATATGCCCGGAATCCCAGGCGTGCAGGTTGGTTTAGGTGAAATACCCGGCTATTAAATGATACCCAGAGGCCTTCAAATGCATGTAAAACGCATTACCACCCTCCAATACGGTCAATTTTATCATTCTAGACCTGCTAGAGGTCTGATTAGACCCTATTTGACCCGATTAGAAACGATATATTGGCCCTGAACCCCATCCAAATGCATGTAAAACGCATTACCACCTTCCAATACGGTCAATTTTATCATTCTAGACCTGCTAGAGGTCTGATTAGACCCGATTTGACCCGATTGGACCCCATACATAGACCCGGAACCCCATTCAAATGTATGTAAAACGCATTATCATCTTCCAATACGGTCAAGTTTATCATTCTAGACCTGCTAGAGGTCTGACTAGACCCGATTTGACCCGATTAGAAACGATATATTGGCCCTGAACCCCATCCAAATGCATGTAAAACGCATTACCACCTTCCAATACGGTCAATTTTATCATTCTAGACCTGCAAGAGGTCTGATTAGACCCGATTTGACCCGATTGGACCCCATACATAGACCCGGAACCCCAATCAAATGTATGTAAAACGCATTATCATCTTCCGATACGGTCAAGTTTATCATTCTAGACCTGCTAGAGGTCTGACTAGACCCGACTTGACCCGATTAGACACGATATATTGGCCCTGAACCCCATCCAAATGCATGTAAAACGCATTATCACCCTCCAATACGGTCAATTTTATCAATCTAGACCCGCTAGAGGTCTGATTTGAGCCGATTAGACCCGATGTATTGGCCCAGAACCCCATCCAAATGCATGTAAAACGCATTATCACCCTCCAATACGGTCAATTTTATCATTCTAGACCTGCTAGAGGCCTGATTGGATCCGATTTGACCCGATTAGACCCGATGCATAGGCCCAGAATCCCAGGCGTGCAGGTTGGTTTAGGTGAAATACCCGGCTATTAAATGATACCCAGAGGCGTCCAAATGCATGTAAAACGCATTATCACACTCAAATACGGTCAATTTTATCATTCTAGGAATACCAGAGGTCTGATTGGACCCGATTTGACCCGATTAGACCCAATGCATAGGCCCGGAACCCCATCCAAATGTATGTAAAACGCATTATGACCCTCCAATACGGTCAATTTTATCATTCTAGACCTGCTAGAGGTCTGATAAGACCCGATTTGACCCGATGAGACTCGATGCATAAGCCCAGAACCCCATCCAAATGCATGTGAAAACGCATTAACACCCTCCAATAATGTCAATTTTATCATTCTAGACCTGCTAGAGGTCTGATAAGACATGATTAGACACGATATATTGGCCCAGAACCCCCCCCAAATGCATGTAAAACGCATTATCACCCTCCAATTCGGTCAATTTTATCAATCTAGACCTGCTAGAGGTCTGATTAGACCCGATTTGAGCCGATTAGACCCGATGTATTGGCCCAGAACCCCATCCAAATGCATGTAAAACGCATTATCACCCTCCAATGCGATCAATTTTATCATTCTAGACCTGCTAGAGGCCTGATTGGATCCGACTTGACCCGATTAAACCCGATGCATATGCCCGGAATCCCAGGCGTGCAGGTTGGTTTAGGTGAAATACCCGGCTATTAAATAATACCCAGAGGCCTCCAAATGCATGTAAAACGCATTATCACACTCCAATACGGTCAATTTTTACATTCTAGGAATACTAGAGGTCTGATTGGACCCGATTTGACCCGATGCATACGCCCGGAATCCCAGGCACGAAGGTTGGTTTAGGTGAAATAACCGGCTATTAAATGATACCCAGAGGCCTCCAAATGCATGTAAAACGCATTATCACACTCCAATACGGTCAATTTTTACATTCTAGGAATACCAGAGGTCTGATTGGACCCGATTTGACCCGATTAGACCCAATGCATAGGCCCGGAACCCCCTCCAAATGCATATAAAACGCATTATCACCCTCCAATACGGGCAATTTTATCATTCTAGACCTGCTAGAGGTTTGATTAGACCCGATTAGACCCGATGTATAGGCCCGGAACCCCATCCAAATGCATGTAAAACGCATTATGACATTCCAATACGGTCAATTTTATCATTCCAGACCTGCTAGAGGTCTGATTAGACCCGATTAGACCCGATGCATAGGCCCGGAATCCCAGGCCTGCAAGTTGGTTTAGGTGAAATACCAGGCTATTAAATGATACCCAGAGGCCTGCAAATGCATGTAAAACGCATTATCACCCTCCAATACGGTCAATTTTATCATTCTAGACCTGCTAGAGGTCTGATGAGCCCCGATTTGACCCCATTAGACCCGATGTATTGGCCCAGAACCCCATCCAAATGCATGTAAAACGCATTATCACCCTCCAGTGCGATCAATTTTATCATTCTAGACCTGCTAGAGGTCTGATTAGACCAGATTAGACAGGTTATATAGGCCCAGATCCCCAAATGCATGTAAAACGCATTATCACCCTCCAATACGATCAATTTTATCATTCTAGACCTGCTAGAGGCCTGATTGGATCCGACTTGACCCGATTAAACCCGATGCATATGCCCGGAATCCCAGGCGTGCAGGTTGGTTTAGGTGAAATACCCGGCTATTAAATGATACCCAGAGGCCTTCAAATGCATGTAAAACGCATTACCACCCTCCAATACGGTCAATTTTATCATTCTAGACCTGCTAGAGGTCTGATTAGACCCTATTTGACCCGATTAGAAACGATATATTGGCCCTGAACCCCATCCAAATGCATGTAAAACGCATTACCACCTTCCAATACGGTCAATTTTATCATTCTAGACCTGCTAGAGGTCTGATTAGACCCGATTTGACCCGATTGGACCCCATACATAGACCCGGAACCCCATTCAAATGTATGTAAAACGCATTATCATCTTCCAATACGGTCAAGTTTATCATTCTAGACCTGCTAGAGGTCTGACTAGACCCGATTTGACCCGATTAGAAACGATATATTGGCCCTGAACCCCATCCAAATGCATGTAAAACGCATTACCACCTTCCAATACGGTCAATTTTATCATTCTAGACCTGCAAGAGGTCTGATTAGACCCGATTTGACCCGATTGGACCCCATACATAGACCCGGAACCCCAATCAAATGTATGTAAAACGCATTATCATCTTCCGATACGGTCAAGTTTATCATTCTAGACCTGCTAGAGGTCTGACTAGACCCGACTTGACCCGATTAGACACGATATATTGGCCCTGAACCCCATCCAAATGCATGTAAAACGCATTATCACCCTCCAATACGGTCAATTTTATCAATCTAGACCCGCTAGAGGTCTGATTTGAGCCGATTAGACCCGATGTATTGGCCCAGAACCCCATCCAAATGCATGTAAAACGCATTATCACCCTCCAATACGGTCAATTTTATCATTCTAGACCTGCTAGAGGCCTGATTGGATCCGATTTGACCCGATTAGACCCGATGCATAGGCCCAGAATCCCAGGCGTGCAGGTTGGTTTAGGTGAAATACCCGGCTATTAAATGATACCCAGAGGCGTCCAAATGCATGTAAAACGCATTATCACACTCAAATACGGTCAATTTTATCATTCTAGGAATACCAGAGGTCTGATTGGACCCGATTTGACCCGATTAGACCCAATGCATAGGCCCGGAACCCCATCCAAATGTATGTAAAACGCATTATGACCCTCCAATACGGTCAATTTTATCATTCTAGACCTGCTAGAGGTCTGATAAGACCCGATTTGACCCGATGAGACTCGATGCATAAGCCCAGAACCCCATCCAAATGCATGTGAAAACGCATTAACACCCTCCAATAATGTCAATTTTATCATTCTAGACCTGCTAGAGGTCTGATAAGACATGATTAGACACGATATATTGGCCCAGAACCCCCCCCAAATGCATGTAAAACGCATTATCACCCTCCAATTCGGTCAATTTTATCAATCTAGACCTGCTAGAGGTCTGATTAGACCCGATTTGAGCCGATTAGACCCGATGTATTGGCCCAGAACCCCATCCAAATGCATGTAAAACGCATTATCACCCTCCAATGCGATCAATTTTATCATTCTAGACCTGCTAGAGGCCTGATTGGATCCGACTTGACCCGATTAAACCCGATGCATATGCCCGGAATCCCAGGCGTGCAGGTTGGTTTAGGTGAAATACCCGGCTATTAAATAATACCCAGAGGCCTCCAAATGCATGTAAAACGCATTATCACACTCCAATACGGTCAATTTTTACATTCTAGGAATACTAGAGGTCTGATTGGACCCGATTTGACCCGATGCATACGCCCGGAATCCCAGGCACGAAGGTTGGTTTAGGTGAAATAACCGGCTATTAAATGATACCCAGAGGCCTCCAAATGCATGTAAAACGCATTATCACACTCCAATACGGTCAATTTTATCATTCTAGGAATACCAGAGGTCTGATTGGACCCGATTTGACCCGATTAGACCCAATGCATAGGCCCGGAACCCCCTCCAAATGCATATAAAACGCATTATCACCCTCCAATACGGGCAATTTTATCATTCTAGACCTGCTAGAGGTTTGATTAGACCCGATTAGACCCGATGTATAGGCCCGGAACCCCATCCAAATGCATGTAAAACGCATTATGACATTCCAATACGGTCAATTTTATCATTCCAGACCTGCTAGAGGTCTGATTAGACCCGATTAGACCCGATGCATAGGCCCGGAATCCCAGGCCTGCAAGTTGGTTTAGGTGAAATACCAGGCTATTAAATGATACCCAGAGGCCTGCAAATGCATGTAAAACGCATTATCACCCTCCAATACGGTCAATTTTATCATTCTAGACCTGCTAGAGGTTTGATTAGACCCGATTGGACCCGATATATAGACCCGGAACCCCATCCAAATGTATGTAAAACGCATTATCATCTTCCAATACGTCAATTTTATCATTCTAGACCTGCTAAAGGTCTGGATGGACCCGACTTGACCCGATTAGACCCGATGTATAGGCCCAGAACCCCATCCAAATGCATGTGAAAACGCATTATCACCCTCCAATACGGTCAATTTTATCATTCTAGACCTGCTAGAGGTCTGATGAGCCCCGATTTGACCCCATTAGACCCGATGTATTGGCCCAGAACCCCATCCAAATGCATGTAAAACGCATTATCACCCTCCAGTGCGATCAATTTTATCATTCTAGACCTGCTAGAGGTCTGATTAGACCAGATTAGACAGGTTATATAGGCCCAGATCCCCAAATGCATGTAAAACGCATTATCACCCTCCAATACGATCAATTTTATCATTCTAGACCTGCTAGAGGCCTGATTGGATCCGACTTGACCCGATTAAACCCGATGCATATGCCCGGAATCCCAGGCGTGCAGGTTGGTTTAGGTGAAATACCCGGCTATTAAATGATACCCAGAGGCCTTCAAATGCATGTAAAACGCATTACCACCTTCCAATACGGTCAATTTTATCATTCTAGACCTGCTAGAGGTCTGATTAGACCCTATTTGACCCGATTAGAAACGATATATTGGCCCTGAACCCCATCCAAATGCATGTAAAACGCATTACCACCTTCCAATACGGTCAATTTTATCATTCTAGACCTGCTAGAGGTCTGATTAGACCCGATTTGACCCGATTGGACCCCATACATAGACCCGGAACCCCATTCAAATGTATGTAAAACGCATTATCATCTTCCAATACGGTCAAGTTTATCATTCTAGACCTGCTAGAGGTCTGACTAGACCCGATTTGACCCGATTAGAAACGATATATTGGCCCTGAACCCCATCCAAATGCATGTAAAACGCATTACCACCTTCCAATACGGTCAATTTTATCATTCTAGACCTGCTAGAGGTCTGATTAGACCCGATTTGACCCGATTGGACCCCATACATAGACCCGGAACCCCAATCAAATGTATGTAAAACGCATTATCATCTTCCGATACGGTCAAGTTTATCATTCTAGACCTGCTAGAGGTCTGACTAGACCCGACTTGACCCGATTAGACACGATATATTGGCCCTGAACCCCATCCAAATGCATGTAAAACGCATTATCACCCTCCAATACGGTCAATTTTATCAATCTAGACCCGCTAGAGGTCTGATTTGAGCCGATTAGACCCGATGTATTGGCCCAGAACCCCATCCAAATGCATGTAAAACGCATTATCACCCTCCAATACGGTCAATTTTATCATTCTAGACCTGCTAGAGGCCTGATTGGATCCGATTTGACCCGATTAGACCCGATGCATAGGCCCAGAATCCCAGGCGTGCAGGTTGGTTTAGGTGAAATACCCGGCTATTAAATGATACCCAGAGGCGTCCAAATGCATGTAAAACGCATTATCACACTCCAATACGGTCAATTTTATCATTCTAGGAATACCAGAGGTCTGATTGGACCCGATTTGACCCGATTAGACCCAATGCATAGGCCCGGAACCCCATCCAAATGTATGTAAAACGCATTATGACCCTCCAATACGGTCAATTTTATCATTCTAGACCTGCTAGAGGTCTGATAAGACCCGATTTGACCCGATGAGACTCGATGCATAAGCCCAGAACCCCATCCAAATGCATGTGAAAACGCATTAACACCCTCCAATAATGTCAATTTTATCATTCTAGACCTGCTAGAGGTCTGATAAGACATGATTAGACACGATATATTGGCCCAGAATCCCCCCCAAATGCATGTAAAACGCATTATCACCCTCCAATTCGGTCTATTTTATCAATCTAGACCTGCTAGAGGTCTGATTAGACCCGATTTGAGCCGATTAGACCCGATTTGAGCCGATTAGACCCGATGTATTGGCCCAGAACCCCATCCAAATGCATGTAAAACGCATTATCACCCTCCAATGCGATCAATTTTATCATTCTAAACCTGCTAGAGGTCTGATTAGACCAGATTAGACCCGGTATATAGGCCCAGATCCCCAAATGCATGTAAAACGCATTATCACCCTCCAATACGGTCAATTTTATCATTCTAGACCTGCTAGAGGCCTGATTGGATCCGACTTGACCCGATTAAACCCGATGCATATGCCCGGAATCCCAGGCGTGCAGGTTGGTTTAGGTGAAATACCCGGCTATTAAATAATACCCAGAGGCCTCCAAATGCATGTAAAACGCATTATCACACTCCAATACGGTCAATTTTTACATTCTAGGAATACTAGAGGTCTGATTGGACCCGATTTGAACCGATGCATACGCCCGGAATCCCAGGCGCGAAGGTTGGTTTAGGTGAAATAACCGGCTATTAAATGATACCCAGAGGCCTCCAAATGCATGTAAAACGCATTATCACACTCCAATACGGTCAATTTTATCATTCTAGGAATACCAGAGGTCTGATTGGACCCGATTTGACCCGATTAGACCCAATGCATAGGCCCGGAACCCCCTCCAAATGCATATAAAACGCATTATCACCCTCCAATACGGGCAATTTTATCATTCTAGACCTGCTAGAGGTTTGATTAGACCCGATTAGACCCGATGTATAGGCCCGGAACCACATCCAAATGCATGTAAAACGCATTATGACATTCCAATACGGTCAATTTTATCATTCCAGACCTGCTAGAGGTCTGATTAGACCCGATTAGACCCGATGCATAGGCCCGGAAACCCAGGCCTGCAAGTTGGTTTAGGTGAAATACCAGGCTATTAAATGATACCCAGAGGCCTGCAAATGCATGTAAAACGCATTATCACCCTCCAATACGGTCAATTTTATCATTCTAGACCTGCTAGAGGTTTGATTAGACCCGATTTGACCCGATTGGACCCGATATATAGACCCGGAACCCCATCCAAATGTATGTAAAACGCATTATCATCTTCCAATACGTCAATTTTATCATTCTAGACCTGCTAAAGGTCTGGATGGACCCGACTTGACCCGATTAGACCCGATGTATAGGCCCAGAACCCCATCCAAATGCATGTGAAAACGCATTATCACCCTCCAATACGGTCAATTTTATCATTCTAGACCTGCTAGAGGTCTGATGAGACCCGATTTGACCCCATTAGACCCGATGTATTGGCCCAGAACCCCATCCAAATGCATGTAAAACGCATTATCACCCTCCAGTGCGATCAATTTTATCATTCTAGACCTGCTAGAGGTCTGATTAGACCAGATTAGACAGGTTATATAGGCCCAGATCCCCAAATGCATGTAAAACGCATTATCACCCTTTAATACGATCAATTTTATCATTCTAGACCTGCTAGAGGCCTGATTGGATCCGACTTGACCCGATTAAACCCGATGCATATGCCCGGAATCCCAGGCGTGCAGGTTGGTTTAGGTGAAATACCCGGCTATTAAATGATACCCAGAGGCCTTCAAATGCATGTAAAACGCATTACCACCTTCCAATACGGTCAATTTTATCATTCTAGACCTGCTAGAGGTCTGATTAGACCCTATTTGACCCGATTGGACCCCATACATAGACCCGGAACCCCATTCAAATGTATGTAAAACGCATTATCATCTTCCAATACGGTCAAGTTTATCATTCTAGACCTGCTAGAGGTCTGACTAGACCCGATTTGACCCGATTAGAAACGATATATTGGCCCTGAACCCCATCCAAATGCATGTAAAACGCATTACCACCTTCCAATACGGTCAATTTTATCATTCTAGACCTGCTAGAGGTCTGATTAGACCCGATTTGACCCGATTGGACCCCATACATAGACCCGGAACCCCAATCAAATGTATGTAAAACGCATTATCATCTTCCAATACGGTCAATTTTATCATTCTAGACCTGCTAGAGGTCTGATAAGACCCGATTTGACCCGATGAGACTCGATGCATAAGCCCAGAACCCCATCCAAATGCATGTGAAAACGCATTAACACCCTCCAATAATGTCAATTTTATCATTCTAGACCTGCTAGAGGTCTGATAAGACATGATTAGACACGATATATTGGCCCAGAATCCCCCCCAAATGCATGTAAAACGCATTATCACCCTCCAATTCGGTCTATTTTATCAATCTAGACCTGCTAGAGGTCTGATTAGACCCGATTAGAGCCGATTAGACCCGATTTGAGCCGATTAGACCCGATGTATTGGCCCAGAACCCCATCCAAATGCATGTAAAACGCATTATCACCCTCCAATGCGATCAATTTTATCATTCTAAACCTGCTAGAGGTCTGATTAGACCAGATTAGACCCGGTATATAGGCCCAGATCCCCAAATGCATGTAAAACGCATTATCACCCTCCAATACGGTCAATTTTATCATTCTAGACCTGCTAGAGGCCTGATTGGATCCGACTTGACCCGATTAAACCCGATGCATATGCCCGGAATCCCAGGCGTGCAGGTTGGTTTAGGTGAAATACCCGGCTATTAAATAATACCCAGAGGCCTCCAAATGCATGTAAAACGCATTATCACACTCCAATACGGTCAATTTTTACATTCTAGGAATACTAGAGGTCTGATTGGACCCGATTTGAACCGATGCATACGCCCGGAATCCCAGGCGCGAAGGTTGGTTTAGGTGAAATAACCGGCTATTAAATGATACCCAGAGGCCTCCAAATGCATGTAAAACGCATTATCACACTCCAATACGGTCAATTTTATCATTCTAGGAATACCAGAGGTCTGATTGGACCCGATTTGACCCGATTAGACCCAATGCATAGGCCCGGAACCCCCTCCAAATGCATATAAAACGCATTATCACCCTCCAATACGGGCAATTTTATCATTCTAGACCTGCTAGAGGTTTGATTAGACCCGATTAGACCCGATGTATAGGCCCGGAACCACATCCAAATGCATGTAAAACGCATTATGACATTCCAATACGGTCAATTTTATCATTCCAGACCTGCTAGAGGTCTGATTAGACCCGATTAGACCCGATGCATAGGCCCGGAAACCCAGGCCTGCAAGTTGGTTTAGGTGAAATACCAGGCTATTAAATGATACCCAGAGGCCTGCAAATGCATGTAAAACGCATTATCACCCTCCAATACGGTCAATTTTATCATTCTAGACCTGCTAGAGGTTTGATTAGACCCGATTTGACCCGATTGGACCCGATATATAGACCCGGAACCCCATCCAAATGTATGTAAAACGCATTATCATCTTCCAATACGTCAATTTTATCATTCTAGACCTGCTAAAGGTCTGGATGGACCCGACTTGACCCGATTAGACCCGATGTATAGGCCCAGAACCCCATCCAAATGCATGTGAAAACGCATTATCACCCTCCAATACGGTCAATTTTATCATTCTAGACCTGCTAGAGGTCTGATGAGACCCGATTTGACCCCATTAGACCCGATGTATTGGCCCAGAACCCCATCCAAATGCATGTAAAACGCATTATCACCCTCCAGTGCGATCAATTTTATCATTCTAGACCTGCTAGAGGTCTGATTAGACCAGATTAGACAGGTTATATAGGCCCAGATCCCCAAATGCATGTAAAACGCATTATCACCCTTTAATACGATCAATTTTATCATTCTAGACCTGCTAGAGGCCTGATTGGATCCGACTTGACCCGATTAAACCCGATGCATATGCCCGGAATCCCAGGCGTGCAGGTTGGTTTAGGTGAAATACCCGGCTATTAAATGATACCCAGAGGCCTTCAAATGCATGTAAAACGCATTACCACCTTCCAATACGGTCAATTTTATCATTCTAGACCTGCTAGAGGTCTGATTAGACCCTATTTGACCCGATTGGACCCCATACATAGACCCGGAACCCCATTCAAATGTATGTAAAACGCATTATCATCTTCCAATACGGTCAAGTTTATCATTCTAGACCTGCTAGAGGTCTGACTAGACCCGATTTGACCCGATTAGAAACGATATATTGGCCCTGAACCCCATCCAAATGCATGTAAAACGCATTACCACCTTCCAATACGGTCAATTTTATCATTCTAGACCTGCTAGAGGTCTGATTAGACCCGATTTGACCCGATTGGACCCCATACATAGACCCGGAACCCCAATCAAATGTATGTAAAACGCATTATCATCTTCCGATACGGTCAAGTTTATCATTCTAGACCTGCTAGAGGTCTGACTAGACCCGACTTGACCCGATTAGACACGATATATTGGCCCTGAACCCCATCCAAATGCATGTAAAACGCATTATCACCCTCCAATACGGTCAATTTTATCAATCTAGACCCGCTAGAGGTCTGATTTGAGCCGATTAGACCCGATGTATTGGCCCAGAACCCCATCCAAATGCATGTAAAACGCATTATCACCCTCCAATACGGTCAATTTTATCATTCTAGACCTGCTAGAGGCCTGATTGGATCCGATTTGACCCGATTAGACCCGATGCATAGGCCCAGAATCCCAGGCGTGCAGGTTGGTTTAGGTGAAATACCCGGCTATTAAATGATACCCAGAGGCGTCCAAATGCATGTAAAACGCATTATCACACTCCAATACGGTCAATTTTATCATTCTAGGAATACCAGAGGTCTGATTGGACCCGATTTGACCCGATTAGACCCAATGCATAGGCCCGGAACCCCATCCAAATGTATGTAAAACGCATTATGACCCTCCAATACGGTCAATTTTATCATTCTAGACCTGCTAGAGGTCTGATAAGACCCGATTTGACCCGATGAGACTCGATGCATAAGCCCAGAACCCCATCCAAATGCATGTGAAAACGCATTAACACCCTCCAATAATGTCAATTTTATCATTCTAGACCTGCTAGAGGTCTGATAAGACATGATTAGACACGATATATTGGCCCAGAATCCCCCCCAAATGCATGTAAAACGCATTATCACCCTCCAATTCGGTCTATTTTATCAATCTAGACCTGCTAGAGGTCTGATTAGACCCGATTTGAGCCGATTAGACCCGATGTATTGGCCCAGAACCCCATCCAAATGCATGTAAAACGCATTATCACCCTCCAATGCGATCAATTTTATCATTCTAAACCTGCTAGAGGTCTGATTAGACCAGATTAGACCCGGTATATAGGCCCAGATCCCCAAATGCATGTAAAACGCATTATCACCCTCCAATACGGTCAATTTTATCATTCTAGACCTGCTAGAGGCCTGATTGGATCCGACTTGACCCGATTAAACCCGATGCATATGCCCGGAATCCCAGGCGTGCAGGTTGGTTTAGGTGAAATACCCGGCTATTAAATAATACCCAGAGGCCTCCAAATGCATGTAAAACGCATTATCACACTCCAATACGGTCAATTTTTACATTCTAGGAATACTAGAGGTCTGATTGGACCCGATTTGAACCGATGCATACGCCCGGAATCCCAGGCGCGAAGGTTGGTTTAGGTGAAATAACCGGCTATTAAATGATACCCAGAGGCCTCCAAATGCATGTAAAACGCATTATCACACTCCAATACGGTCAATTTTATCATTCTAGGAATACCAGAGGTCTGATTGGACCCGATTTGACCCGATTAGACCCAATGCATAGGCCCGGAACCCCCTCCAAATGCATATAAAACGCATTATCACCCTCCAATACGGGCAATTTTATCATTCTAGACCTGCTAGAGGTTTGATTAGACCCGATTAGACCCGATGTATAGGCCCGGAACCACATCCAAATGCATGTAAAACGCATTATGACATTCCAATACGGTCAATTTTATCATTCCAGACCTGCTAGAGGTCTGATTAGACCCGATTAGACCCGATGCATAGGCCCGGAAACCCAGGCCTGCAAGTTGGTTTAGGTGAAATACCAGGCTATTAAATGATACCCAGAGGCCTGCAAATGCATGTAAAACGCATTATCACCCTCCAATACGGTCAATTTTATCAATCTAGACCCGCTAGAGGTCTGATTTGAGCCGATTAGACCCGATGTATTGGCCCAGAACCCCATCCAAATGCATGTAAAACGCATTATCACCCTCCAATACGGTCAATTTTATCATTCTAGACCTGCTAGAGGCCTGATTGGATCCGATTTGACCCGATTAGACCCGATGCATAGGCCCAGAATCCCAGGCGTGCAGGTTGGTTTAGGTGAAATACCCGGCTATTAAATGATACCCAGAGGCGTCCAAATGCATGTAAAACGCATTATCACACTCCAATACGGTCAATTTTATCATTCTAGGAATACCAGAGGTCTGATTGGACCCGATTTGACCCGATTAGACCCAATGCATAGGCCCGGAACCCCATCCAAATGTATGTAAAACGCATTATGACCCTCCAATAATGTCAATTTTATCATTCTAGACCTGCTAGAGGTCTGATAAGACATGATTAGACACGATATATTGGCCCAGAATCCCCCCCAAATGCATGTAAAACGCATTATCACCCTCCAATTCGGTCTATTTTATCAATCTAGACCTGCTAGAGGTCTGATTAGACCCGATTTGAGCCGATTAGACCCGATGTATTGGCCCAGAACCCCATCCAAATGCATGTAAAACGCATTATCACCCTCCAATGCGATCAATTTTATCATTCTAAACCTGCTAGAGGTCTGATTAGACCAGATTAGACCCGGTATATAGGCCCAGATCCCCAAATGCATGTAAAACGCATTATCACCCTCCAATACGGTCAATTTTATCATTCTAGACCTGCTAGAGGCCTGATTGGATCCGACTTGACCCGATTAAACCCGATGCATATGCCCGGAATCCCAGGCGTGCAGGTTGGTTTAGGTGAAATACCCGGCTATTAAATAATACCCAGAGGCCTCCAAATGCATGTAAAACGCATTATCACACTCCAATACGGTCAATTTTTACATTCTAGGAATACTAGAGGTCTGATTGGACCCGATTTGAACCGATGCATACGCCCGGAATCCCAGGCGCGAAGGTTGGTTTAGGTGAAATAACCGGCTATTAAATGATACCCAGAGGCCTCCAAATGCATGTAAAACGCATTATCACACTCCAATACGGTCAATTTTATCATTCTAGGAATACCAGAGGTCTGATTGGACCCGATTTGACCCGATTAGACCCAATGCATAGGCCCGGAACCCCCTCCAAATGCATATAAAACGCATTATCACCCTCCAATACGGGCAATTTTATCATTCTAGACCTGCTAGAGGTTTGATTAGACCCGATTAGACCCGATGTATAGGCCCGGAACCACATCCAAATGCATGTAAAACGCATTATGACATTCCAATACGGTCAATTTTATCATTCCAGACCTGCTAGAGGTCTGATTAGACCCGATTAGACCCGATGCATAGGCCCGGAAACCCAGGCCTGCAAGTTGGTTTAGGTGAAATACCAGGCTATTAAATGATACCCAGAGGCCTGCAAATGCATGTAAAACGCATTATCACCCTCCAATACGGTCAATTTTATCATTCTAGACCTGCTAGAGGTTTGATTAGACCCGATTTGACCCGATTGGACCCGATATATAGACCCGGAACCCCATCCAAATGTATGTAAAACGCATTATCATCTTCCAATACGTCAATTTTATCATTCTAGACCTGCTAAAGGTCTGGATGGACCCGACTTGACCCGATTAGACCCGATGTATAGGCCCAGAACCCCATCCAAATGCATGTGAAAACGCATTATCACCCTCCAATACGGTCAATTTTATCATTCTAGACCTGCTAGAGGTCTGATGAGACCCGATTTGACCCCATTAGACCCGATGTATTGGCCCAGAACCCCATCCAAATGCATGTAAAACGCATTATCACCCTCCAGTGCGATCAATTTTATCATTCTAGACCTGCTAGAGGTCTGATTAGACCAGATTAGACAGGTTATATAGGCCCAGATCCCCAAATGCATGTAAAACGCATTATCACCCTCCAATACGATCAATTTTATCATTCTAGACCTGCTAGAGGCCTGATTGGATCCGACTTGACCCGATTAAACCCGATGCATATGCCCGGAATCCCAGGCGTGCAGGTTGGTTTAGGTGAAATACCCGGCTATTAAATGATACCCAGAGGCCTTCAAATGCATGTAAAACGCATTACCACCTTCCAATACGGTCAATTTTATCATTCTAGACCTGCTAGAGGTCTGATTAGACCCTATTTGACCCGATTGGACCCCATACATAGACCCGGAACCCCATTCAAATGTATGTAAAACGCATTATCATCTTCCAATACGGTCAAGTTTACCATTCTAGACCTGCTAGAGGTCTGACTAGACCCGATTTGACCCGATTAGAAACGATATATTGGCCCTGAACCCCATCCAAATGCATGTAAAACGCATTACCACCTTCCAATACGGTCAATTTTATCATTCTAGACCTGCTAGAGGTCTGATTAGACCCGATTTGACCCGATTGGACCCCATACATAGACCCGGAACCCCAATCAAATGTATGTAAAACGCATTATCATCTTCCGATACGGTCAAGTTTATCATTCTAGACCTGCTAGAGGTCTGACTAGACCCGACTTGACCCGATTAGACACGATATATTGGCCCTGAACCCCATCCAAATGCATGTAAAACGCATTATCACCCTCCAATACGGTCAATTTTATCAATCTAGACCCGCTAGAGGTCTGATTTGAGCCGATTAGACCCGATGTATTGGCCCAGAACCCCATCCAAATGCATGTAAAACGCATTATCACCCTCCAATACGGTCAATTTTATCATTCTAGACCTGCTAGAGGCCTGATTGGATCCGATTTGACCCGATTAGACCCGATGCATAGGCCCAGAATCCCAGGCGTGCAGGTTGGTTTAGGTGAAATACCCGGCTATTAAATGATACCCAGAGGCGTCCAAATGCATGTAAAACGCATTATCACACTCCAATACGGTCAATTTTATCATTCTAGGAATACCAGAGGTCTGATTGGACCCGATTTGACCCGATTAGACCCAATGCATAGGCCCGGAACCCCATCCAAATGTATGTAAAACGCATTATGACCCTCCAATACGGTCAATTTTATCATTCTAGACCTGCTAGAGGTCTGATAAGACCCGATTTGACCCGATGAGACTCGATGCATAAGCCCAGAACCCCATCCAAATGCATGTGAAAACGCATTAACACCCTCCAATAATGTCAATTTTATCATTCTAGACCTGCTAGAGGTCTGATAAGACATGATTAGACACGATATATTGGCCCAGAATCCCCCCCAAATGCATGTAAAACGCATTATCACCCTCCAATTCGGTCAATTTTATCAATCTAGACCTGCTAGAGGTCTGATTAGACCCGATTTGAGCCGATTAGACCCGATGTATTGGCCCAGAACCCCATCCAAATGCATGTAAAACGCATTATCACCCTCCAATGCGATCAATTTTATCATTCTAAACCTGCTAGAGGTCTGATTAGACCAGATTAGACCCGGTATATAGGCCCAGATCCCCAAATGCATGTAAAACGCATTATCACCCTCCAATACGGTCAATTTTATCATTCTAGACCTGCTAGAGGCCTGATTGGATCCGACTTGACCCGATTAAACCCGATGCATATGCCCGGAATCCCAGGCGTGCAGGTTGGTTTAGGTGAAATACCCGGCTATTAAATAATACCCAGAGGCCTCCAAATGCATGTAAAACGCATTATCACACTCCAATACGGTCAATTTTTACATTCTAGGAATACTAGAGGTCTGATTGGACCCGATTGGACCCGATGCATACGCCCAGAATCCCAGGCGTGCAGGTTGGTTTAGGTGAAATACCAGGCTATTAAATGATACCCAGAGGCCTGCAAATGCATGTAAAACGCATTATCACCCTCCAATACGGTCAATTTTATCATTCTAGACCTGCTAGAGGTTTGATTAGACCCGATTTGACCCGATTGGACCCGATATATAGACCCGGAACCCCATCCAAATGTATGTAAAACGCATTATCATCTTCCAATACGTCAATTTTATCATTCTAGACCTGCTAAAGGTCTGGATGGACCCGACTTGACCCGATTAGACCCGATGTATAGGCCCAGAACCCCATCCAAATGCATGTGAAAACGCATTATCACCCTCCAATACGGTCAATTTTATCATTCTAGACCTGCTAGAGGTCTGATGAGACCCGATTTGACCCCATTAGACCCGATGTATTGGCCCAGAACCCCATCCAAATGCATGTAAAACGCATTATCACCCTCCAGTGCGATCAATTTTATCATTCTAGACCTGCTAGAGGTCTGATTAGACCAGATTAGACAGGTTATATAGGCCCAGATCCCCAAATGCATGTAAAACGCATTATCACCCTCCAATACGATCAATTTTATCATTCTAGACCTGCTAGAGGCCTGATTGGATCCGACTTGACCCGATTAAACCCGATGCATATGCCCGGAATCCCAGGCGTGCAGGTTGGTTTAGGTGAAATACCCGGCTATTAAATGATACCCAGAGGCCTTCAAATGCATGTAAAACGCATTACCACCTTCCAATACGGTCAATTTTATCATTCTAGACCTGCTAGAGGTCTGATTAGACCCTATTTGACCCGATTGGACCCCATACATAGACCCGGAACCCCATTCAAATGTATGTAAAACGCATTATCATCTTCCAATACGGTCAAGTTTATCATTCTAGACCTGCTAGAGGTCTGACTAGACCCGATTTGACCCGATTAGAAACGATATATTGGCCCTGAACCCCATCCAAATGCATGTAAAACGCATTACCACCTTCCAATACGGTCAACTTTATCATTCTAGACCTGCTAGAGGTCTGATTTGAGCCGATTAGACCCGATGTATTGGCCCAGAACCCCATCCAAATGCATGTAAAACGCATTATCACCCTCCAATACGGTCAATTTTATCATTCTAGGAATACCAGAGGTCTGATTGGACCCGATTTGACCCGACTAGACCCAATGCATAGGCCCGGAACCCCATCCAAATGCATATAAAACGTATTATCACCCTCCAATACGGTCAATTTTATCATTCTAGACCTGCTAGAGGTTTGATTAGATCCGATTAGACCCGATTAGACACGATATATTGGGCCTGAACCCCATCCAAACGCATGTAAAACGCATTATCAGCCTCCAATACGGTCAATTTTATCAATCTAGACCTGCTAGAGGTCTGATTAGACCCGATTTGACCCGATTAGACCCAATGTATAGGCCCGGAACCCCATCCAAATGCATGTAAAACGCATTATGACCCTCCAATACGGTCAATTTTATCATTCCAGACCTGCTAGAGGTCTGATTTGACCCGATTAGACCCGATGCATAGGCCCAGAATCCCAGGCGTGCAGGTTTGTTTAGGTGAAATACCCCACTATTAAATGATACCCAGAGGCCTCCAAATGCATGTAAAACGCATTATCACACTCCAATACGGTCAATTTTATCATTCTAGGAATACCAGAGGTCTGATTGGACCCG
Source organism: Orchesella flavescens (assembly GCA_964034955.1). NCBI lineage: Eukaryota > Metazoa > Arthropoda > Collembola > Entomobryomorpha > Orchesellidae > Orchesella > Orchesella flavescens. The sequence goes on along the minus strand of OZ035955.1, from coordinate 14,990,276 downwards.
ATTTGACCCGATTAGACCCGATGCATAGGCCCGGAACCCCATCCAAATGCATATAAAACGCATTATCACCCTCCAATACGGTCAATTTTATCATTCTAGACCTGCTAGAGGCCTGATTGGATCCGACTTGACCCGATTAAACCCAATGCATATGCCCGGAATCCCAGGCGTGCAGGTTGGTTTAGGTGAAATACCCGGCTATTAAATGATACCCAGAGGCCTCCAAATGCATGCAAAACGCATTATCACCCTCCAATACGGTCAATTTTATCATACCAGACCTGCTAGAGGCCTGATTGGATCCGATTTGACCCGATTAGACCCGATGCATAGGCCCAGAATCCCAGGCGTGCAGGTTGGTTTAGGTGAAATACCCGGCTATTAAATGATACCCAGAGGCGTCCAAATGCATGTAAAACGCATTATCACACTCCAATACGGTCAATTTTATCATTCTAGGAATACCAGAGGTCTGATTGGACCCGATTTGACCCGATTAGACCCAATGTATAGGCCCGGAACCCCATCCAAATGCATGTAAAACGCATTATGACCCTCCAATACGGTCAATTTTATCATTCCAGACCTGCTAGAGGTCTGATTTGACCCGATTAGACCCGATGCATAGGCCCAGAATCCCAGGCGTGCAGGTTTGTTAAGGTGAAATACCCCACTATTAAATGATACCCAGAGGCCTCCAAATGCATGTAAAACGCATTATCACACTCCAATACGGTCAATTTTATCATTCTAGGAATACCAGAGGTCTGATTGGACCCGATTTGACCCGACTAGACCCAATGCATAGGCCCGGAACCCCATCCAAATGCATATAAAACGCATTATCACCCTCCAATACGGTCAATTTTATCATTCTAGACCTGCTAGAGGTTTGATTAGATCCGATTAGACCCGATTAGACACGATATATTGGGCCTGATCCCCATCCAAACGCATGTAAAACGCATTATCAGCCTCCAATACGGTCAATTTTATCAATCTAGACCTGCTAGAGGTCTGATTAGACCCGATTTGACCCGATTAGACCCAATGTATAGGCCCGGAACCCCATCCAAATGCATGTAAAACGCATTATGACCCTCCAATACGGTCAATTTTATCATTCCAGACCTGCTAGAGGTCTGATTTGACCCGATTAGACCCGATGCATAGGCCCAGAATCCCAGGCGTGCAGGTTTGTTTAGGTGAAATACCCCACTATTATATGATACCCAGAGGCCTCCAAATGCATGTAAAACGCATTATCACACTCCAATACGGTCAATTTTATCATTCTAGGAATACCAGAGGTCTGATTGGACCCGATTTGACCCGATTAGACCCGATGCATAGGCCCGGAACCCCATCCAAATGCATATAAAACGCATTATCACCCTCCAATACGGTCAATTTTATCATTCTAGACCTGCTAGAGGCCTGATTGGATCCGACTTGACCCGATTAAACCCAATGCATATGCCCGGAATCCCAGGCGTGCAGGTTGGTTTAGGTGAAATACCCGGCTATCAAATGATACCCAGAGGCCTCCAAATGCATGCAAAACGCATTATCACCCTCCAATACGGTCAATTTTATCATACCAGACCTGCTAGAGGCCTGATTGGATCCGATTTGACCCGATTAGACCCGATGCATAGGCCCAGAATCCCAGGCGTGCAGGTTGGTTTATGTGAAATACCCGGCTATTAAATGATACCCAGAGGCCTCCAAATGCATGTAAAACGCATTATCACACTCCAATACGGTCAATTTTATCATTCTAGGAATACCAGAGGTCTGATTGGACCCGATTTGACCCGATTAGACCCAATGTATAGGCCCGGAACCCCATCCAAATGCATGTAAAACGCATTATGACCCTCCAATACGGTCAATTTTATCATTCCAGACCTGCTAGAGGTCTGATTTGACCCGATTAGACCCGATGCATAGGCCCAGAATCCCAGGCGTGCAGGTTTGTTTAGGTGAAATACCCCACTATTAAATGATACCCAGAGGCCTCCAAATGCATGTAAAACGCATTATCACCCTCCAATGCGATCAATTTTATCATTCTAGACCTGCTAGAGGTCTGATTAGACCCGATTAAACCCGATGTATAGGCCCGGAACCCCATCCAAATGCATGTGAAAACGCATTATCACCCTCCAATACGGTCAATTTTATCATTCTAGACCTGCTAGAGGTCTGATTAGACCCGATTAGACCCGATGCATAGGCCCAGAACCCCATCCAAATGCATGTGAAAACGCATTATCACCCTCCAATACGGTCAATTTTATCATTCTAGGAATACCAGAGGTCTGATTGGACCCGATTTGACCCGACTAGACCCAATGCATAGGCCCGGAACCCCATCCAAATGCATATTAAAAGCATTATCACCCTCCAATACGGTCAATTTTATCATTCTAGACCTGCTAGAGGTCTGATTAGATCCGATTAGACCCGATGTATAGGCCCGGAACACCATCCAAATGCATGTGAAACGCATTATGACCCTCTAATACGGTCAATTTTATCATTCCAGACCTGCTAGAGGCCTGATTGGATCCGACTTGACCCGATTAGACCCGATGTATAGGCCCAGAACCCCATCCAAATGCATGTGAAAACGCATTATCACCCTCCAATACGGTCAATTTTATCATTCTAGACCTGCTAGAGGTCTGATTAGACCCGATTAGACCCAATGCATAGTCCCGGAACCCCATCCAAATGCATATAAAACGCATTATCACCCTCCAATACGGTCAATTTTATCATTCTAGACCGGCTAGAGGTTTGATTAGACCCGATTAGACCCGATGTATAGGCCCGGAACCCCATCCAAATGCATGTAAAACGCATTATGACCCTCCAATACGGTCAATTTCATCATTCCAGACCTGCTAGAGGTCTGATTTGACGCGATTAGACCCGATGCATAGGCCCAGAATCCCAGGCGTGCAGGTTTGTTTAGGTGAAATACCCGGCTATTAAATGATACCCAGAAGCCTCCAAATGCATGTAAAACTCATTATCACCCTCCAATACGGTCAATTTTATCATTCTAGACCTGCTAGAGGTCTGATTAGACCCGATTTGACCCGATTAGACCCGATGCATAGGCCCAGAATCCCAGGCGTGCAGGTTGGTTTAGGTGAAATACCCGGCTATTAAATGATACCCAGAGGCCTCCAAATGCATGTAAAACGCATTATAACACTCCAATACGGTCACTTTTATCATTCTAGGAATACCAGAGGTCTGATTATACCCGACTTGACCCGATTTGACCCGATGCATAGGCCCGGAACCCCATCCAAATGCATATAAAACGCATTATCACCCTCCAATACGGTCAATTTTATCATTCTAGAACTGCTAGCGGCCTGATTGGATCCGACTTGACCCGATTAAACCCAATGCATATGCCCGGAATCCCAGGCGTGCAGGTTGGTTTAGGTGAAATACCCGGCTATTAAATGATACCCAGAGGCCTCCAAATGCATGCAAAACGCATTATCACCCTGCAATACGGTCAATTTTATCATACCAGACCTGCTAGAGGCCTGATTGGATCCGATTTGACCCGATTAGACCCGATGCATAGGCCCAGAATCCCAGGCGTGCAGGTTGGTTTATGTGAAATACCCGGCTATTAAATGATACCCAGAGGCCTCCAAATGCATGTAAAACGCATTATCACACTCCAATACGGTCAATTTTATCATTCTAGGAATACCAGAGGTCTGATTGGACCCGATTTGACCCGATTAGACCCAATGTATAGGCCCGGAACCCCATCCAAATGCATGTAAAACGCATTATGACCCTCCAATACGGTCAATTTTATCATTCCAGACCTGCTAGAGGTCTGATTTGACCCGATTAGACCCGATGCATAGGCCCAGAATCCCAGGCGAGCAGGTTTGTTTAGGTGAAATACCCCACTATTAAATGATACCCAGAGGCCTCCAAATGCATGTAAAACGCATTATCACACTCCAATACGGTCAATTTTATCATTCTAGGAATACCAGAGGTCTGATTGGACCCGATTTGACCCGACTAGACCCAATGCATAGGCCCGGAACCCCATCCAAATGCATATAAAACGCATTATCACCCTCCAATACGGTCAATTTTATCATTCTAGACCTGCTAGAGGTTTGATTAGACCCGATTAGACCCGATGTATAGGCCCGGAACCCCATCCAAATGCATGTAAAACGCATTATGACCCTCCAATACGGTCAATTTTATCATTCCAGACCTGCTAGAGCAATGATTGGATCCGACTTGACCCGATTAGACCCGATGTATAGGCCCAGAACCCCATCCAAATGCATGTGAAAACGCATTATCACCCTCCAATACGGTCAATTTTATCATTCTAGACCTGCTAGAGGTCTGATTAGACCCGATTTGACCCGATTAGACACGATATATTGGGCCTGAACCCCATCCAAACGCATGTAAAACGCATTATCACCCTCCAATACGGTCAATTTTATCAATCTAGACCTGCTAGAGGTCTGATTAGACCCGATTTGACCCGATTAGACCCGATTTATTGGCCAGAACCCCATCCAAATGCATGTAAAACGCATTATCACCCTCCAATACGGTCAATTTTATCATTCTAGACCTGCTAGAGGCCTGATTGGATCCGATTAAACCCGATATATAGGCCCAGAACGCCACCCAAATGCATGTAAAACGCATTATCACCCTCCAATACGGTCAATTTTATCATTCTAGACCTGCTAGAGGTCTGATTAGCCCCGATTTGACCCGATTAGACCCGATGCATCGGCCAAGAATCCCAGGCGTGCAGGTTGGTTTAGGTGAAATACCCGGCTATTAAATGATACCCAGAGGCCTCCAAATGCATGTAAAACGCATTATCACCCTCCAATACGGTCAATTTTATCATTCTAGGAATACCAGAGGTCTGATTGGACCCGATTTGACCCGATTAGACCCGATGCATCGGCCCAGAATACCAGGCGTGCAGGTTTGTTTAGGTGAAATACCCGGCTATTAAATGATACCCAGAGGCCTCCAAATGCATGTAAAACGCATTATCACCCTCCAATGCGATCAATTTTATCATTCTAGACCTGCTAGAGGTCTGATTAGACCCGATTAAACCCAATGTATAGGCCCAGAACCCCATCCAAATGCATATAAAACGCATTATCACCCTCCAATACGGTCAATTTTATCATTCTAGACCTGCTAGAGGCCTGATTGGATCCGATTAAACAAGATATATAGGCCCAGAACCCCATCCAAATGCATGTAAAACGCATTATCACCCTCCAATACGGTCAATTTTATCATTCTAGACCTGCTAGAGGTCTGATTAGCCCCGATTTGACCCGATTAGACCCGATGCATAGGCCCAGAATCCCAGGCGTGCAGGTTGGTTCAGGTGAAATACCCGGCTATTAAATAATACCCAGAGGCCTCCCAATGCATCTAAAACGCATTATCACCCTCCAATACGGTCAATTTTATCATTCTAGGAATACCAGAGGTCTGATTGGACCCGATTTGACCCGATTAGACCCGATGCATAGGCCCAGAATCCCAGGCGTGCAGGTTTGTTTAGGTGAAATACCCGGCTATTAAATGATACCCAGAGGCCTCCAAATGCATGTAAAACGCATTATCACCCTCCAATGCGATCAATTTTATCATTCTAGACCTGCTAGAGGTCTGATTAGACCCGATTAAACCCAATGTATAGGCCCAGAACCCCATCCAAATGCATATAAAACGCATTATCACCCTCCAATACGGTCAATTTTGTCAATCTAGACCTGCTAGAGGTCTGATTTCACCCGATTACACCCGATGCATAGGCCCAGAATGCCAGGCGTGCAGGTTTGTTTAGGTGAAAAACCCGGCTATTAAATAATACCCAAAGGCCTCCCAATGCATGTAAAACGCATTATCACCCTCCAATACGGTCAATTTTATCATTCTAGACCTGCTAGAGGTCTGATTAGACCCGATTAAACCCGATGTATAGGCCCAGAACCCCATCCAAATGCATGTAAAACGCATTATCACCCTCCAATGCGATCAATTTTATCATTCTAGACCTGCTAGAGGTCTGATTAGACCCGATTAAACCCGATATATAGGCCCTGAACCCCATCCAAATGCATGTAAAACGCATTATCACCCTCCAATACGGTCAATTTTATCATTCTAGGAATACCAGAGGTCTGATTGGACCCGATTTGACCCGACTAGACCCAATGCATAGGCCCGGAACCCCATCCAAATGCATATAAAACGCATTATCACCCTCCAATACGGTCAATTTTATCATTCTAGACCTGCTAGAGGTTTGATTAGACCCGATTAGACCCGATGTATGGGCCCGGAACCCCATCCAAATGCATGTAAAACGCATTATTACCCTCCAATACGGTCAATTTTATCATTCCAGACCTGCTAGAGGCCTGATTGGATCCGACTTGACCCGATTAGACCCGATGTATAGGCCCGGAACCCCATCCAAATGCATGTGAAAACGCATTATCACCCTCCAATACGGTCAATTTTATCATTCTAGACCTGCTAGAGGTCTGATTAGCCCCGATTTGACCCGATTAGACCCGATGCATAGGCCCAGAATCCCAGGCGTGCAGGTTGGTTCAGGTGAAATACCCGGCTATTAAATAATACCCAGAGGCCTCCCAATGCATCTAAAACGCATTATCACCCTCCAATACGGTCAATTTTATCATTCTAGGAATACCAGAGGTCTGATTGGACCCGATTTGACCCGATTAGACCCGATGCATAGGCCCAGAATCCCAGGCGTGCAGGTTTGTTTAGGTGAAATACCCGGCTATTAAATGATACCCAGAGGCCTCCAAATGCATGTAAAACGCATTATCACCCTCCAATGCGATCAATTTTATCATTCTAGACCTGCTAGAGGTCTGATTAGACCCGATTAAACCCAATGTATAGGCCTAGAACCCCATCCAAATGCATATAAAACGCATTATCACCCTCCAATACGGTCAATTTTGTCAATCTAGACCTGCTAGAGGTCTGATTTGACCCGATTACACCCGATGCATAGGCCCAGAATGCCAGGCGTGCAGGTTTGTTTAGGTGAAAAACCCGGCTATTAAATAATACCCAAAGGCCTCCCAATGCATGTAAAACGCATTATCACCCTCCAATACGGTCAATTTTATCATTCTAGACCTGCTAGAGGTCTGATTAGACGCGATTAAACCCGATGTATAGGCCCAGAACCCCATCCAAATGCATGTAAAACGCATTATCACCCTCCAATGCGATCAATTTTATCATTCTAGACCTGCTAGAGGTCTGATCAGACCCGATTAAACCCGATATATAGGCCCTGAACCCCATCCAAATGCATGTAAAACGCATTATCACCCTCCAATACGGTCAATTTTATCATTCTAGGAATACCAGAGGTCTGATTGGACCCGATTTGACCCGACTAGACCCAATGCATAGGCCCGGAACCCCATCCAAATGCATATAAAACGCATTATCACCCTCCAATACGGTCAATTTTGTCATTCTAGACCTGCTAGAGGTTTGATTAGACCCGATTAGACCCGATGTATAGGCCCGGAACCCCATCCAAATGCATGTAAAACGCATTATGACCCTCCAATACGGTCAATTTTATCATTCCAGACCTGCTAGAGGCCTGATTGGATCCGACTTGACCCGATTAGACCCGATGTATAGGCCCGGAACCCCATCCAAATGCATGTGAAAACGCATTATCACCCTCCAATACGGTCAATTTTATCATTCTAGACCTGCTAGAGGTCTGATTAGACCCGATTAGACCCGATGCGTAGGCCCAGAACCCCATCCAAATGCATGTGAAAACGCATTATCACCCTCCAATACGGTCAATTTTATCATTCTAGGAATACCAGAGGTCTGATTGGACCCGATTTGACCCGATTAGACCCGATGCATAGGCCCAGAATCCCAGGCGTGCAGGTTTGTTTAGGTGAAATACCCGGCTATTAAATGATACCCAGAGGCCTCCAAATGCATGTAAAACGCATTATCACCCTCCAATGCGATCAATTTTATCATTCTAGACCTGCTAGAGGTCTGATTTCACCCGATTACACCCGATGCATAGGCCCAGAATGCCAGGCGTGCAGGTTTGTTTAGGTGAAGAACCCGGCTATTAAATAATACCCAAAGGCCTCCCAATGCATGTAAAACGCATTATCACCCTCCAATACGGTCAATTTTATCATTCTAGACCTGCTAGAGGTCTGATTAGACCCGATTAAACCCGATGTATAGGCCCAGAACCCCATCCAAATGCATGTAAAACGCATTATCACCCTCCAATGCGATCAATTTTATCATTCTAGACCTGCTAGAGGTCTGATTAGACCCGATTAAACCCGATATATAGGCCCTGAACCCCATCCAAATGCATGTAAAACGCATTATCACCCTCCAATACGGTCAATTTTATCATTCTAGGAATACCAGAGGTCTGATTGGACCCGATTTGACCCGACTAGACCCAATGCATAGGCCCGGAACCCCATCCAAATGCATATAAAACGCATTATCACCCTCCAATACGGTCAATTTTATCATTCTAGACCTGCTAGAGGTTTGATTAGACCCGATTAGATACGATGTATGGGCCCGGAACCCCATCCAAATGCATGTAAAACGCATTATTACCCTCCAATACGGTCAATTTTATCATTCCAGACCTGCTAGAGGCCTGATTGGATCCGACTTGACCCGATTAGACCCGATGTATAGGCCCGGAACCCCATCCAAATGCATGTGAAAACGCATTATCACCCTCCAATACGGTCAATTTTATCATTCTAGACCTGCTAGAGGTCTGATTAGCCCCGATTTGACCCGATTAGACCCGATGCATAGGCCCAGAATCCCAGGCGTGCAGGTTGGTTCAGGTGAAATACCCGGCTATTAAATAATACCCAGAGGCCTCCCAATGCATCTAAAACGCATTATCACCCTCCAATACGGTCAATTTTATCATTCTAGGAATACCAGAGGTCTGATTGGACCCGATTTGACCCGATTAGACCCGATGCATAGGCCCAGAATCCCAGGCGTGCAGGTTTGTTTAGGTGAAATACCCGGCTATTAAATGATACCCAGAGGCCTCCAAATGCATGTAAAACGCATTATCACCCTCCAATGCGATCAATTTTATCATTCTAGACCTGCTAGAGGTCTGATTAGACCCGATTAAACCCAATGTATAGGCCTAGAACCCCATCCAAATGCATATAAAACGCATTATCACCCTCCAATACGGTCAATTTTGTCAATCTAGACCTGCTAGAGGTCTGATTTGACCCGATTACACCCGATGCATAGGCCCAGAATGCCAGGCGTGCAGGTTTGTTTAGGTGAAAAACCCGGCTATTAAATAATACCCAAAGGCCTCCCAATGCATGTAAAACGCATTATCACCCTCCAATACGGTCAATTTTATCATTCTAGACCTGCTAGAGGTCTGATTAGACGCGATTAAACCCGATGTATAGGCCCAGAACCCCATCCAAATGCATGTAAAACGCATTATCACCCTCCAATGCGATCAATTTTATCATTCTAGACCTGCTAGAGGTCTGATCAGACCCGATTAAACCCGATATATAGGCCCTGAACCCCATCCAAATGCATGTAAAACGCATTATCACCCTCCAATACGGTCAATTTTATCATTCTAGGAATACCAGAGGTCTGATTGGACCCGATTTGACCCGACTAGACCCAATGCATAGGCCCGGAACCCCATCCAAATGCATATAAAACGCATTATCACCCTCCAATACGGTCAATTTTATCATTCTAGACCTGCTAGAGGTTTGATTAGACCCGATTAGACCCGATGTATAGGCCCGGAACCCCATCCAAATGCATGTAAAACGCATTATGACCCTCCAATACGGTCAATTTTATCATTCCAGACCTGCTAGAGGCCTGATTGGATCCGACTTGACCCGATTAGACCCGATGTATAGGCCCGGAACCCCATCCAAATGCATGTGAAAACGCATTATCACCCTCCAATACGGTCAATTTTATCATTCTAGACCTGCTAGAGGTCTGATTAGACCCGATTAGACCCGATGCGTAGGCCCAGAACCCCATCCAAATGCATGTGAAAACGCATTATCACCCTCCAATACGGTCAATTTTATCATTCTAGGAATACCAGAGGTCTGATTGGACCCGATTTGACCCGATTAGACCCGATGCATAGGCCCAGAATCCCAGGCGTGCAGGTTTGTTTAGGTGAAATACCCGGCTATTAAATGATACCCAGAGGCCTCCAAATGCATGTAAAACGCATTATCACCCTCCAATGCGATCAATTTTATCATTCTAGACCTGCTAGAGGTCTGATTAGACCCGATTAAACCCAATGTATAGGCCCAGAACCCCATCCAAATGCATATAAAACGCATTATCACCCTCCAATACGGTCAATTTTATCATTCTAGACCTGCTAGAGGCCTGATTGGATCCGATTAAGCCCGATATATAGGCCCAGAACCCCATCCAAATGCATGTAAAACGCATTATCACCCTCCAATACGGTCAATTTTATCATTCTAGACCTGCTAGAGGTCTGATTAGCCCCGATTTGACCCGATTAGACCCGATGCATAGGCCCAGAATCCCAGGCGTGCAGGTTGGTTCAGGTGAAATACCCGGCTATTAAATAATACCCAGAGGCCTCCCAATGCATCTAAAACGCATTATCACCCTCCAATACGGTCAATTTTATCATTCTAGGAATACCAGAGGTCTGATTGGACCCGATTTGACCCGATTAGACCCGATGCATAGGCCCAGAATCCCAGGCGTGCAGGTTTGTTTAGGTGAAATACCCGGCTATTAAATGATACCCAGAGGCCTCCAAATGCATGTAAAACGCATTATCACCCTACAATGCGATCAATTTTATCATTCTAGACCTGCTAGAGGTCTGATTAGACCCGATTAAACCCAATGTATAGGCCTAGAACCCCATCCAAATGCATGTAAAACGCATTATCACCCTCCAATACGGTCAATTTTATCATTCTAGACCTGCTAGAGGTCTGATTAGACGCGATTAAACCCAATGTATAGGCCCAGAACCCCATCCAAATGCATGTAAAACGCATTATCACCCTCCAATGCGATCAATTTTATCATTCCAGACCTGCTAGAGGCCTGATTGGATCCGACTTGACCCGATTAGACCCGATGTATAGGCCCGGAACCCCATCCAAATGCATGTGAAAACGCATTATCACCCTCCAATACGGTCAATTTTATCATTCTAGACCTGCTAGAGGTCTGATTAGACCCGATTTGACCCGATTAGACCCGATGCATAGGCCCAGAATCCCAGGCGTGCAGGTTGGTTCAGGTGAAATACCCGGCTATTAAATAATACCCAGAGGCCTCCCAATGCATCTAAAACGCATTATCACCCTCCAATACGGTCAATTTTATCATTCTAGGAATACCAGAGGTCTGATTGGACCCGATTTGACCCGATTAGACCCGATGCATAGGCCCAGAATCCCAGGCGTGCAGGTTTGTTTAGGTGAAATACCCGGCTATTAAATGATACCCAGAGGCCTCCAAATGCATGTAAAACGCATTATCACCCTCCAATGCGATCAATTTTATCATTCTAGACCTGCTAGAGGTCTGATTAGACCCGATTAAACCCAATGTATAGGCCTAGAACCCCATCCAAATGCATATAAAACGCATTATCACCCTCCAATACGGTCAATTTTGTCAATCTAGACCTGCTAGAGGTCTGATTTGACCCGATTACACCCGATGCATAGGCCCAGAATGCCAGGCGTGCAGGTTTGTTTAGGTGAAAAACCCGGCTATTAAATAATACCCAAAGGCCTCCCAATGCATGTAAAACGCATTATCACCCTCCAATGCGGTCAATTTTATCATTCTAGACCTGCTAGAGGTCTGATTAGACGCGATTAAACCCGATGTATAGGCCCAGAACCCCATCCAAATGCATGTAAAACGCATTATCACCCTCCAATACGGTCAATTTTATCATGCTAGGAATACCAGAGGTCTGATTGGACCCGATTTGACCCGACTAGACATAATGCATAGGCCCGGAACCCCATCCAAATGCATATAAAACGCATTATCACCCTCCAATACGGTCAATTTTATCATTCTAGACCTGCTAGAGGTTTGATTAGACCCGATTAGACCCGATGTATAGGCCCGGAACCCCATCCAAATGCATGTAAAACGCATTATGACCCTCCAATACGGTCAATTTTATCATTCCAGACCTGCTAGAGGCCTGATTGGATCCGACTTGACCCGATTAGACCCGATGTATAGGCCCGGAACCCCATCCAAATGCATGTGAAAACGCATTATCACCCTCCAATACGGTCAATTTTATCATTCTAGACCTGCTAGAGGTCTGATTAGACCCGATTAGACCCGATGCGTAGGCCCAGAACCCCATCCAAATGCATGTGAAAACGCATTATCACCCTCCAATACGGTCAATTTTATCATTCTAGACCTGCTAGAGGTCTGATTAGACCCAATGAGACCCAATGCATAGTCCCGGAACCCCATCCAAGTGCATATAAAACGCATTATCACCCTCCAATACGGTCAATTTTATCATTCTAGACCTGCTAGAGGTTTGATTAGACCCGATTAGACCCGATGTATAGGCCCGGAACCCCATCCAAATGCATGTAAAACGCATTATGACCCTCCAATACGGTCAATTTTATCATTCCAGACCTGCTAGAGGTCTGATTTGACGCGATTAGACCCGATGCATAGGCCCAGAATCCCAGGCGTGCAGGTTTGTTTAGGTGTAATACCCGGCTATTAAATGATACCCAGAGGCCTCCAAATGCATGTAAAACTCATTATCACCCTCCAATACGGTCAATTTTATCATTCTAGACCTGCTAGAGGTCTGATTAGACCCGATTTGACCCGATTAGACCCAATGCATAGGCCCAGAATCCCAGGCGTGCAGGTTGGTTTAGGTGAAATACCCGGCTATTAAATGATACCCAGAGGCCTCCAAATGCATGTAAAACGCATTATAACACTCCAATACGGTCACTTTTATCATTCTAGGAATACCAGAGGTCTGATTATACCCGACTTGACCCGATTAGACCCGATGCATAGGCCCGGAACCCCATCCAAATGCATATAAAACGCATTATCACCCTCCAATACGGTCAATTTTATCATTCTAGAACTGCTAGCGGCCTGATTGGATCCTGCTTGACCCGATTAAACCCAATGCATATGCCCGGAATCCCAGGCGTGCAGGTTGGTTTAGGTGAAATACCCCACTATTAAATGATACCCAGAGGCCTCCAAATGCATGCAAAACGCATTATCACCCTCCAATACGGTCAATTTTATCATTCCAGACCTGCTAGAGGCCTGATTGGATCCGATTTGACCCGTTTAGACCCGATGCATAGGCCCAGAATCCCAGGCGTGCAGGTTGGTTTATGTGAAATACCCGGCTATTAAATGATACCCAGAGGCCTCCAAATGCATGTAAAACGCATTATCACACTCCAATACGGTCAATTTTATCATTCTAGGAATACCAGAGGTCTGATTGGACCCGATTTGACCCGACTAGACCCAATGCATAGGCCCGGAACCCCATCCAAATGCATATAAAACGCATTATCACCCTCCAATACGGTCAATTTTATCATTCTAGACCTGCTAGAGGTTTGATTAGACCCGATTAGACCCGATGTATAGGCCCGGAACCCCATCCAAATGCATGTAAAACGCATTATGACCCTCCAATACGGTCAATTTTATCATTCTAGGAATACCAGAGGTCTGATTGGACCCGATTTGACCCGACTAGACCCTATGCATAGTCCCGGAACCCCATCCAAATGCATATAAAACGCATTATCACCCTCCAATACGGTCAATTTTATCATTCTAGACCTGCTAGAGGTCTGATTAGACCCGATTTGACCCGATTAGACCCGATGTATTGGCCAGAACCCCATCCAAATGCATGTAAAACGCATTATCACCCCCCAATACGGTCAATTTTATCATTCTAGACCTGCTAGAGGCCCGATTGGATCCGATTAAACCCAATGTATAGGCCCAGAACCCCATCCAAATGCATATAAAACGCATTATCACCCTCCAATGCGATCAATTTTATCATTCTAGACCTGCTAGAGGTCTGATTACACCCGATTAAACCCAATGTATAGGCCCAGAACCCCATCCAAATGCATATAAAACGCATTATCACCCTCCAATACGGTCAATTTTATCAATCTAGACCTGCTAGAGGTCTGATTTGACCCGATTAGACCCGATGCATAGGCCCAGAATGCCAGGCGTGCAGGTTTGTGTAGGTGAAATACCCGGCTATTAAATAATACCCAGAGGCCTCCCAATGCATGTACAACGCATTATCACCCTCCAATACGGTCAATTTTATCATTCTAGACCTGCAAGAGGTCTGATTAGACCCGATTAAACCCGATGTATAGGCCCAGAACCCCATCCAAATGCATGTAAAACGCATTATGACCCTCCAATACCGTCAATTTTATCATTCCAGACCTGCTAGAGGCCTGATTGGATCCGACTTGACCCGATTAGACCCAATGCATAGGCCCGGAACCCCATCCAAATGCATATAAAACGCATTATCGCCCTCCAATACGGTCAATTTTATCATTCTAGACCTGCTAGAGGTCTGATTAGACCCGATAAGACCCGATGCGTAGGCCCAGAACCCCATCCAAATGCATGTGAAAACGCATTATCACCCTCCAATACGGTCAATTTTATCATTCTAGACCTGCTAGAGGTCTGATTAGACCCAATGAGACCCAATGCATAGTCCCGGAACCCTATCCAAGTGCATATAAAACGCATTATCACCCTCCAATACGGTCAATTTTATCATTCTAGACCTGCTAGAGGTTTGATTAGACCCGATTAGACCCGATGTATAGGCCCGGAACCCCATCCAAATGCATGTAAAACGCATTATGACCCTCCAATACGGTCAATTTTATCATTCCAGACCTGCTAGAGGTCTGATTTGACGCGATTAGACCCGATGCATAGGCCCAGAATCCCAGGCGTGCAGGTTTGTTTAGGTGTAATACCCGGCTATTAAATGATACCCAGAGGCCTCCAAATGCATGTAAAACTCATTATCACCCTCCAATACGGTCAATTTTATCATTCTAGACCTGCTAGAGGTCTGATTAGACCCGATTTGACCCGATTAGACCCAATGCATAGGCCCAGAATCCCAGGCGTGCAGGTTGGTTTAGGTGAAATACCCGGCTATTAAATGATACCCAGAGGCCTCCAAATGCATGTAAAACGCATTATAACACTCCAATACGGTCACTTTTATCATTCTAGGAATACCAGAGGTCTGATTATACCCGACTTGACCCGATTAGACCCGATGCATAGGCCCGGAACCCCATCCAAATGCATATAAAACGCATTATCACCCTCCAATACGGTCAATTTTATCATTCTAGAACTGCTAGCGGCCTGATTGGATCCTGCTTGACCCGATTAAACCCAATGCATATGCCCGGAATCCCAGGCGTGCAGGTTGGTTTAGGTGAAATACCCCACTATTAAATGATACCCAGAGGCCTCCCAATGCATGTACAACGCATTATCACCCTCCAATACGGTCAATTTTATCATTCTAGACCTGCAAGAGGTCTGATTAGACCCGATTAAACCCGATGTATAGGCCCAGAACCCCATCCAAATGCATGTAAAACGCATTATGACCCTCCAATACCGTCAATTTTATCATTCCAGACCTGCTAGAGGCCTGATTGGATCCGACTTGACCCGATTAGACCCAATGCATAGGCCCGGAACCCCATCCAAATGCATATAAAACGCATTATCGCCCTCCAATACGGTCAATTTTATCATTCTAGACCTGCTAGAGGTCTGATTAGACCCGATAAGACCCGATGCGTAGGCCCAGAACCCCATCCAAATGCATGTGAAAACGCATTATCACCCTCCAATACGGTCAATTTTATCATTCTAGACCTGCTAGAGGTCTGATTAGACCCAATGAGACCCAATGCATAGTCCCGGAACCCCATCCAAGTGCATATAAAACGCATTATCACCCTCCAATACGGTCAATTTTATCATTCTAGACCTGCTAGAGGTTTGATTAGACCCGATTAGACCCGATGTGTAGGCCCGGAACCCCATCCAAATGCATGTAAAACGCATTATGACCCTCCAATACGGTCAATTTTATCATTCCAGACCTGCTAGAGGTCTGATTTGACGCGATTAGACCCGATGCATAGGCCCAGAATCCCAGGCGTGCAGGTTTGTTTAGGTGTAATACCCGGCTATTAAATGATACCCAGAGGCCTCCAAATGCATGTAAAACTCATTATCACCCTCCAATACGGTCAATTTTATCATTCTAGACCTGCTAGAGGTCTGATTAGACCCGATTTGACCCGATTAGACCCAATGCATAGGCCCAGAATCCCAGGCGTGCAGGTTGGTTTAGGTGAAATACCCGGCTATTAAATGATACCCAGAGGCCTCCAAATGCATGTAAAACGCATTATAACACTCCAATACGGTCACTTTTATCATTCTAGGAATACCAGAGGTCTGATTATACCCGACTTGACCCGATTAGACCCGATGCATAGGCCCGGAACCCCATCCAAATGCATATAAAACGCATTATCACCCTCCAATACGGTCAATTTTATCATTCTAGAACTGCTAGCGGCCTGATTGGATCCTGCTTGACCCGATTAAACCCAATGCATATGCCCGGAATCCCAGGCGTGCAGGTTGGTTTAGGTGAAATACCCCACTATTAAATGATACCCAGAGGCCTCCAAATGCATGCAAAACGCATTATCACCCTCCAATACGGTCAATTTTATCATTCCAGACCTGCTAGAGGCCTGATTGGATCCGATTTGACCCGTTTAGACCCGATGCATAGGCCCAGAATCCCAGGCGTGCAGGTTGGTTTATGTGAAATACCCGGCTATTAAATGATACCCAGAGGCCTCCAAATGCATGTAAAACGCATTATCACACTCCAATACGGTCAATTTTATCATTCTAGGAATACCAGAGGTCTGATTGGACCCGATTTGACCCGACTAGACCCAATGCATAGGCCCGGAACCCCATCCAAATGCATATAAAACGCATTATCACCCTCCAATACGGTCAATTTTATCATTCTAGACCTGCTAGAGGTTTGATTAGACCCGATTAGACCCGATGTATAGGCCCGGAACCCCATCCAAATGCATGTAAAACGCATTATGACCCTCCAATACGGTCAATTTTATCATTCTAGGAATACCAGAGGTCTGATTGGACCCGATTTGACCCGACTAGACCCTATGCATAGTCCCGGAACCCCATCCAAATGCATATAAAACGCATTATCACCCTCCAATACGGTCAATTTTATCATTCTAGACCTGCTAGAGGTCTGATTAGACCCGATTTGACCCGATTAGACCCGATGTATTGGCCAGAACCCCATCCAAATGCATGTAAAACGCATTATCACCCCCCAATACGGTCAATTTTATCATTCTAGACCTGCTAGAGGCCTGATTGGATCCGATTAAACCCAATGTATAGGCCCAGAACCCCATCCAAATGCATATAAAACGCATTATCACCCTCCAATGCGATCAATTTTATCATTCTAGACCTGCTAGAGGTCTGATTACACCCGATTAAACCCAATGTATAGGCCCAGAACCCCATCCAAATGCATATAAAACGCATTATCACCCTCCAATACGGTCAATTTTATCAATCTAGACCTGCTAGAGGTCTGATTTGACCCGATTAGACCCGATGCATAGGCCCAGAATGCCAGGCGTGCAGGTTTGTGTAGGTGAAATACCCGGCTATTAAATAATACCCAGAGGCCTCCCAATGCATGTACAACGCATTATCACCCTCCAATACGGTCAATTTTATCATTCTAGACCTGCAAGAGGTCTGATTAGACCCGATTAAACCCGATGTATAGGCCCAGAACCCCATCCAAATGCATGTAAAACGCATTATGACCCTCCAATACCGTCAATTTTATCATTCCAGACCTGCTAGAGGCCTGATTGGATCCGACTTGACCCGATTAGACCCAATGCATAGGCCCGGAACCCCATCCAAATGCATATAAAACGCATTATCGCCCTCCAATACGGTCAATTTTATCATTCTAGACCTGCTAGAGGTCTGATTAGACCCGATAAGACCCGATGCATAGGCCCAGAACCCCATCCAAATGCATGTGAAAACGCATTATCACCCTCCAATACGGTCAATTTTATCATTCTAGGAATACCAGAGGTCTGATTGGACCCGATTTGACCCGACTAGACCCAATGCATAGGCCCGGAACCCCATCCAAATGCATATAAAACGCATTATCACCCTCCAATACGGTCAATTTTATCATTCCAGACCTGCTAGAGGCCTGATTGGATCCGATTAGACCCGATGTATAGGCCCGGAACCCCATCCAAATGCATGTAAAACGCATTATGACCCTCCAATACGGTCAATTTTATCATTCTAGACCTGCTAGAGGTTTGATTTGACCCGATTAGACCCGATGTATAGGCCCGGAACCCCATCCAAATGCATGTAAAACGCATTATGACCCTCCAATACGGTCAATTTTATCATTCCAGACCTGCTAGAGGCCTGATTGGAGCCGACTTGACCCGATTAGACCCGATGTATAGGCCCAGAACCAAATCCAAATGCGTGTGAAAACGCATTATCACCCTCCAATACGGTCAATTTTATCATTCTAGACCTGCTAGAGGTCTGATTAGACCCGATTTGACCCGATTAGACCCAATTAGACCCGATGTATTGGCCAGAACCCCATCCAAATGCATGTGAAAACGCATTATCACCCTCCAATACGGTCAATTTTATCATTCTAGACCTGCTAGAGGTCTGATTAGCCCCGATTTGACCCGATTAGACCCGATGCATAGGCCCAGAATCCCAGGCGTGTAGGTTGGTTTAGGTGAAATACCCGGCTATTAAATGATACCCAGAGGCCTCCAAATGCATGTAAAACGCATTATCACCCTCCAATACGGTCAATTTTATCATTCTAGGAATACCAGAGGTCTGATTGGACCCGATTTGACCCGATTAGACCCGATGCATAGGCCCAGAATCCCAGGCGTGCAGGTTTGTTTAGGTGAAATACCCGGCTATTAAATGACACCCAGAGGCCTCCAAATGCATGTAAAACGCATTATCACCCTCCAATGCGATCAATTTTATCATTCTAAACCTGCTAGAGGTCTGATTAGACCCGATTAAACCCAATGTATAGGCCCAGAACCCCATCCAAATGCATATAAAACGCATTATCACCCTCCAATACGGTCAATTTTATCAATCTAGACCTGCTAGAGGTCTGATTTGACCCGATTAGACCCGATGCATAGGCCCAGAATGCCAGGCGTGCAGGTTTGTTTAGGTGAAATACCCGGCTATTAAATAATACCCAGAGGTCTCCCAATGCATGTAAAACGCATTCACACCCTCCAATACGGTCAATTTTATCATTCTAGACCTGCTAGAGGTCTGATTAGACCCGATCAAACCCGATGTATAGGCCCAGAACCCCATCCAAATGCATGTAAAACGCATTATCACCCTCCAATACGGTCAATTTTATCAATCTAGACCTGCTAGAGGTCTGATTAGAACCGATTTGACCCGATTAGACCCGATGTATTGGCCCAGAACCCCATCCAAATGCATGTAAAACGCATTTTCACCCTCCAATACGGTCAATTTTATCATTCTAGACCTGCTAGAGGCCGATTGGATCCGATTTGACCCGATTAGACCCGATGCATAGGCCCAGAATCCCAGGCGTGCAGGTTTGTTTAGGTGAAATACCCGGCTATTTAATGATACCCAGAGGCCTCCAAATGCATGTAAAACGCATTATAACACTCCAATACGGTCCATTTTATCATTCTAGGAATACCAGAGGTCTGATTGGACCCGATTTGACCCGATTAGACCCGATGCATGGGCCCGGAACCCCATCCAAATGCATATAAAACGCATTATCACCCTCCAATACGGTCAATTTTATCATTCTAGACCTGCTAGAGGCCTGATTGGATCCGATTTGACCCGATTAGACCCAATGCATATGCCCGGAATCCCAGGCGTGCAGGTTGGTTTAGGTGAAATACCCGGCTATTAAATGATACCCAGAGGCCTCCAAATGCATGCAAAACGCATTATCACCCTCCAATACGGTCAATTTTATCATTCCAGACCTGCTAGAGGCCTGATTGGATCCGATTTGACCCGATTAGACCCGATGCATAGGCCCAGAATCCCAGGCGTGCAGGTTGGTTTATGTGAAATACCCGGCTATTAAATGATACCCAGAGGCCTCAAAATGCATGTAAAACGCATTATCACACTCCAATACGGTCAATTTTATCATTCTAGGAATACCAGAGGTCTGATTGGACCCGATTTGACCTGATGTAAAGGCCCGGAACCCCATCCAAATGCATATAAAACGCATTATCACCCTCCAATACGGTCAATTTTATCATTCTGGACCTGCTAGAGGTCTCATTAGAGGAAATTTGACCCGATTAGACCCGATGTATAGGCCCAGACCTCCATCCAAATGGATGTAAAACGCATTATCACCCTCCAATACGGTCAATTTTATCATTCTAGACCTGCTAGAGGTTTGATTAGACCCGATTAGACCCGATGTATAGGCCAGGAACCCCATCCAAATGCATGTAAAACGCATTATGACCCTCCAATACGGTCAATTTTACCATTCTAGGAATACCAGAGGTCTGATTGGACCCGATTTGACCCGATTAGACCCAATGCATAGGCCCGGAACCCCATCCAAATGCATGTAAAACGCATTATGACATTCCAATACGGTCAATTTTATCATTCCAGACCTGCTAGAGGTCTGATTTGACCCGATTAGACCCGATGCATAGGCCCAGAATGCCAGGCGTGCAGGTTTGTTTAGGTGAAATACCCGGCTATTAAATAATACCCAGAGGCCTCCCAATGCATGTAAAACGCATTATCACACTCCAATACGGTCAATTTTATCATTCTAGGAATACCAGAGGTCTGATTGGACCCGATTTGACCTGATGTAAAGGCCCGGAACCCCATCCAAATGCATATAAAACGCATTATCACCCTCCAATACGGTCAATTTTATCATTCTGGACCTGCTAGAGGTCTCATTAGACGAAATTTGACCCGATTAGACCCGATGTATAGGCCCAGACCCCCATCCAAATGCATGTAAAACGCATTATCACCCTCCAATACGGTCAATTTTATCATTCTAGACCTGCTAGAGGTTTGATTAGACCCGATTAGACCCGATGTATAGGCCCGGAACCCCATCCAAATGCATGTAAAACGCATTATGACCCTCCAATACGGTCAATTTTATCATTCTAGACCTGCTAGAGGTCTGATTAGACCCGATTTGACCCGATTAGACCCGATGCATAGGCTCAGAATCCCAGGCGTGCAGGTTGGTTTAGGTGAAATACCCGGCTATTAAATGATACCCAGAGGCCTCCAAATGCATGTAAAACGCATTATCACACTCCAATACGGTCAATTTTATCATTCTAGGAATACCAGAGGTCTGATTGGACCCGATTTGACCCGATTAGACCCAATGTATAGGCCCGGAACCCCATCCAAATGCATGTAAAACGCATTATGACCCTCCAATACGGTCAATTTTATCATTCCAGACCTGCTAGAGGTCTGATTTGACCCGATTAGACCCGATGCATAGGCCCAGAATCCCAGGCGAGCAGGTTTGTTTAGGTGAAATACCCCACTATTAAATGATACCCAGAGGCCTCCAAATGCATGTAAAACGCATTATAACACTCCAATACGGTCCATTTTATCATTCTAGGAATACCAGAGGTCTGATTGGACCCGATTTGACCCGATTAGACCCGATGCATAGGCCCGGAACCCCATCCAAATGCATATAAAACGCATTATCACCCTCCAATACGGTCAATTTTATCATTCTAGACCTGCTAGAGGCCTGATTGGATCCGACTTGACCCGATTAAACCCAATGCATATGCCCGGAATCCCAGGCGTGCAGGTTGGTTTAGGTGAAATACCCGGCTATTAAATGATACCCAGAGGCCTCCAAATGCATGCAAAACGCATTATCACCCTCCAATACGGTCAATTTTATCATTCCAGACCTGCTAGAGGCCTAATTGGATCCGATTTGACCCGATTAGACCCGATGCATAGGCCCAGAATCCCAGGCGTGCAGGTTGGTTTATGTGAAATACCCGGCTATTAAATGATACCCAGAGGCCTCAAAATGCATGTAAAACGCATTATCACACTCCAATACGGTCAATTTTATCATTCTAGGAATACCAGAGGTCTGATTGGACCCGATTTGACCTGATGTAAAGGCCCGGAACCCCATCCAAATGCATATAAAACGCATTATCACCCTCCAATACGGTCAATTTTATCATTCTGGACCTGCTAGAGGTCTCATTAGAGGAAATTTGACCCGATTAGACCCGATGTATTGGCCCAGAACCCCATCCAAATGCATGTAAAACGCATTATCACCCTCCAATACGGTCAATTTTATCATTCTAGACCTGCTAGAGGCCGATTGGATCCGATTTGACCCGATTAGACCCGATGCATAGGCCCAGAATCCCAGGCGTGCAGGTTTGTTTAGGTGAAATACCCGGCTATTAAATGATACCCAGAGGCCTCCAAATGCATGTAAAACGCATTATAACACTCCAATACGGTCCATTTTATCATTCTAGGAATACCAGAGGTCTGATTGGACCCGATTTGACCCGATTAGACCCGATGCATAGGCCCGGAACAACATCCAAATGCATATAAAACGCATTATCACCCTCCAATACGGTCAATTTTATCATTCTAGACCTGCTAGAGGCCTGATTGGATCCGACTTGACCCGATTAAACCCAATGCATATGCCCGGAATCCCAGGCGTGCAGGTTGGTTTAGGTGAAATACCCGGCTATTAAATGATACCCAGAGGCCTCCAAATGCATGCAAAACGCATTATCACCCTCCAATACGGTCAATTTTATCATTCCAGACCTGCTAGAGGTCTGATTAGACCCGATTAAACCCAATGTATAGGCCTAGAACCCCATCCAAATGCATGTAAAACGCATTATCACCCTCCAATACGGTCAATTTTATCATTCTGGACCTGCTAGAGGTCTCATTAGAGGAAATTTGACCCGATTAGACCCGATGTATAGGCCCAGACCCCCATCCAAATGCATGTAAAACGCATTATCACCCTCCAATACGGTCAATTTTATCATTCTAGACCTGCTAGAGGTTTGATTAGACCCGATTAGACCCGATGTATAGGCCAGGAACCCCATCCAAATGCATGTAAAACGCATTATGACCCTCCAATACGGTCAATTTTACCATTCTAGGAATACCAGAGGTCTGATTGGACCCGATTTGACCCGATTAGACCCAATGCATAGGCCCGGAACCCCATCCAAATGCATGTAAAACGCATTATGACATTCCAATACGGTCAATTTTATCATTCTAGGAATACCAGAGGTCTAATTGGACCCGATTTGACCCGATTAGACCCAATGCATAGGCCCGGAACCCCATCCAAATGCATATAAAACGCATTATCACCCTCCAATACGGTCAATTTTATCATTCTAGACCGGCTAGAGGTTTGATTAGACCCGATTAGACCCGATGTATAGGCCCGGAACCCCATCCAAATGCATGTAAAACGCATTATCACCCTCCAATACGGTCAATTTTATCATTCTAGACCTGCTAGAGGTCTGATTAGACCCGATTAAACCCGATATATAGGCCCAGAACCCCATCCAAATGCATGTAAAACTCATTATCACCCTCCAATACGGTCAATTTTATCAATCTAGACCTGCTAGAGGTCTGATTAGAACCGATTTGACCCGATTAGACCCGATGTATTGGCCCAGAACCCCATCCAAATGCATGTAAAACGCATTATCACCCTCCAATACGGTCAATTTTATCATTGCAGACCTGCTAGAGGTCTGATTTGACCCGATTAGACCCGATGCATAGGCCCAGAATCCCAGGCGTGCAGGTTGGTTTAGGTGAAATACCCGGCTATTAAATGATACCCAGAGGCCTCCAAATGCATGTAAAACGCATTATCACCCTCCAATGCGATCAATTTTATCATTCTAGACCTGCTAGAGGTCTGATTAGACCCGATTAAACCCGATATATAGGCCCAGAACCCCATCCAAATGCATGTAAAACTCATTATCACCCTCCAATACGGTCAATTTTATCAATCTAGACCTGCTAGAGGTCTGATTAGAACCGATTTGACCCGATTAGACCCGATGTATTGGCCCAGAACCCCATCCAAATGCATGTAAAACGCATTATCACCCTCCAATACGGTCAATTTTATCATTGCAGACCTGCTAGAGGTCTGATTTGACCCGATTAGACCCGATGCATAGGCCCAGAATCCCAGGCGTGCAGGTTGGTTTAGGTGAAATACCCGGCTATTAAATGATACCCAGAGGCCTCCAAATGCATGTAAAACGCATTATCACCCTCCAATGCGATCAATTTTATCATTCTAGACCTGCTAGAGGTCTGATTAGACCCGATTAAACCCGATATATAGGCCCAGAACCCCATCCAAATGCATGTAAAACTCATTATCACCCTCCAATACGGTCAATTTTATCAATCTAGACCTGCTAGAGGTCTGATTAGAACCGATTTGACCCGATTAGACCCGATGTATTGGCCCAGAACCCCATCCAAATGCATGTAAAACGCATTATCACCCTCCAATACGGTCAATTTTATCATTCTAGACCTGCTAGAGGCCGATTGGATCCGATTTGACCCGATGCATAGGCCCGGAATCCCAGGCGTGCAGGTTTGTTTAGGTGAAATACCCGGCTATTAAATGATACCCAGAGGCCTCCAAATGCATGTAAAACGCATTATAACACTCCAATACGGTCCATTTTATCATTCTAGGAATACCAGAGGTCTGATTGGACCCGATTTGACCCGATTAGACCCGATGCATAGGCCCGGAACCCCATCCAAATGCATATAAAACGCATTATCACCCTCCAATACGGTCAATTTTATCATTCTAGACCTGCTAGAGGCCTGATTGGATCCGACTTGACCCGATTAAACCCAATGCATATGCCCGGAATCCCAGGCGTGCAGGTTGGTTTAGGTGAAATACCCGGCTATTAAATGATACCCAGAGGCCTCCAAATGCATGCAAAACGCATTATCACCCTCCAATACGGTCAATTTTATCATTCCAGACCTGCTAGAGGCCTGATTGGATCCGATTTGACCCGATTAGACCCGATGCATAGGCCCAGAATCCCAGGCGTGCAGGTTGGTTTATGTGAAATACCCGGCTATTAAATGATACCCAGAGGCCTCCAAATGCATGTAAAACGCATTATCACCCTCCAATACGGTCAATTTTATCATTCCAGACCTGCTAGAGGCCTGATTGGATCCGATTTGACCCGATTAGACCCAATGCATAGGCCCGGAACCCCATCCAAATGCATATAAAACGCATTATCACCCTCCAATACGGTCAATTTTATCATTCTAGACCTGCTAGAGGTTTGATTAGACCCGATTAGACCCGATGTATAGGCCCGGAACCCCATCCAAATGCATATAAAACGCATTATGACCCTCCAATACGGTCAATTTTATCATTCCAGACCTGCTAGAGGCCTGATTGGATCCGATTTGACCCGATTAGACCCGATGCATAGGCCCAGAATCCCAGGCGTGCAGGTTGGTTTATGTGAAATACCCGGCTATTAAATGATACCCAGAGGCCTCCAAATGCATGTAAAACGCATTATCACACTCCAATACGGTCAATTATATCATTCTAGGAATACCAGAGGTCTGATTGGACCCGATTTGACCCGATTAGACCCAATGCATAGGCCCGGAACCCCATCCAAATGCATGTAAAACGCATTATCACCCTCCAATACGGTCAATTTTATCATTCTAGACCTGCTAGAGGTTTGATTAGACCCGATTAGACCCGATGTATAGGCCCGGCACCCCATCCAAATGCATGTAAAACGGATTATGACCCTCCAATACGGTCAATTTTATCATTCCAGACCTGCTAGAGGTCTGATTTGACCCGATTAGACCCGATGCATAGGCCCAGAATCCCAGGCGTGCAGGTTGGTTTATGTGAAATACCCGGCTATTAAATGATACCCAGAGGCTCCAAATGCATGTAAAACGCATTATCACACTCCAATACGGTCAATTTTATCATTCTAGGAATACCAGAGGTCTAGTTGGACCCGATTTGACCCGATTAGACCCAATGCATAGGCCCGGAACCCCATCCAAATGCATATAAAACGCATTATCACCCTCCAATACGGTCAAGTTTATCATTCTAGACCTGCTAGAGGTCTGATTAGACCCGATTTGACCCGATTAGACCCGATGCATAGGCCCAGAATCCCAGGCGTGCAGGTTGGTTTAGGTGAAATACCCGGCTATTAAATGATACCCAGAGGCCTCCAAATGCATGTAAAACGCATTATCACCCTCAAATACGGTCAATTTTATCATTCTAGACCTGCTAGAGGTCTGATTAGACCCGATTTGACCCGATTAGACCCGATGCATAGGCCCAGAATCCCAGGCGTGCAGGTTGGTTTAGGTGAAATACCCGGCTATTAAATGATACCCAGAGGCCTCCAAATGCATGTAAAACGCATTATCACCCTCCAATGCGATCAATTTTATCATTCTAGACCTGCTAGAGGTCTGATTAGACCCGATTTGACCCGATTAGACCCGATGCATAGGCTCAGAATCCCAGGCGTGCAGGTTGGTTTAGGTGAAATACCCGGCTATTAAATGATACCCAGAGGCCTCCAAATGCATGTAAAACGCATTATCACCCTCCAATACGGTCAATTTTATCATTCCAGACCTGCTAGAGGCCTGATTGGATCCGATTTGACCCGATTAGACCCGATGCATAGGCCCAGAATCCCAGGCGTGCAGGTTGGTTTAGGTGAAATACCCGGCTATTAAATGATACCCAGAGGCCTCTAAATGCAATTAAAACGCATTATCACACTCCAATAC